>CM059494.1:30000000-32500000 GCA_030378355.1 Eleusine indica | reverse complement strand
ACTTGATCCAATTCTTAACTTCGGTGGGGGTTTTTGACATGAATGATCCTGCAGCTGAGGCGTCCAAATGTTGACATGATAAAAGATTCAATCCTGTGTAGAACTTCTCAACAACTTCTCCAACCGTCAGACCATGATGAGGGCATGCATCCATATATTCATTGTATATTTCCCATGCTTCTCCAATGCTCTCATCAATATTCTGTGTAAATCCAAGAATCTTATTTTTCAAAGCTTGAGTCTTACTAGGGGGGAAGTATTTGGCCAAGAATTCAGCTACTAACATGTTCCACACTATTTTTACTGTGTTTTCCAATCCATTGTACCATTGCTTGGGGCGTCCAACTAAAGAGAAGGGGAACAGCCGCACACGTGCTTGATCTCCTGTCAATCCCGCTATCTTGAATGTACTGCAAACCTCAAGGAAGTGTTGCAAGTGATGATTGGGATCTTCTGAACCTGTGAACAGTTGTAGCACCACTATTCCAACATATCTCTCCAATTGATACGGAAGTTGATCTTGAGCTTCTTGGAAATCTGTTTTGACAATACTAGTCAATTGTGGCTTGAGACGATTAACCATCGGTACCTCTGCCATCTCCTCTTCTTCTTGCTCTTGAACTGAGTCTTCTACTGTGAATAATACTCGAGATGTTGCGCGGACTGCTTCTAAATCTCCAAGTGACTTGCTTCTCTTCTCTGTTGTTCTGTTCTTGTGAAAGAGTCTTTCTGGATCATCAGCGTAATAAGAGGGTTTGTTTGACTTAGGACCATCCATACCTGTTAGTTTCACTTAACAGAATATATGTACTAGAGAGACAAGTAAAGCACAATGACTAAACACTAATACATCAAACAATGTTTAAAAACCTGCTATGGTCCCCGGCAACGGTGCCAGAAAAAGGTAGGCTTGTTGGTCGTATCTATGCACCCACTTATATACCGCAAGAGGACGGTATACGATTGTAGCAATTTTTCCCTTGAATTGAGTATTCCAAGGTTTATCGAATCCACTAGGACCTTAGGGATTTATTAAACAAAGTTAACAGTAAAAGATCTAGTCAAGGCTACTGTCAAAGTCAGGTTGCATGAGGGGGAGACTGGATAGCGCAAAGGTGCGCTAGACAGTAAATCTGTCATTGCGCCGATCGGTGCAGGAGTCGAGCCGATCGGCACACTGGTGAAACTGAGGCAAAGTTGTTGCGCCGATCGGCGCAGGAGTTGAGCCGATCGGCACACCAGTGAATCTGAGCCAAAGTGTGCCAGATCTTGTAAACCTATGCTGTTAAGTGAGTAGCCAGATATCTACTAGTCAGATTGTAACAAGAAAGTCTAATTGAGTAGCATCATAATGGGTAATTACATAGATCAATGAAAACCTATGATGAGTAAGACCACCCTGCTTTCCAAGCGGCTCCCGATTTATCGCTGCCGAGAGGAAACCCTTAATCGCGCGAGTATCTTACCCTACTCAACTATCCAAAAGTGCTACGCAGGCTTAGTGCTGTCACCGCTAAACCACACTACTAGTATCATCAAGCAACCATAATCAGTACAATGTCCGAATACTATCCTAATCACCACGATTAAGTTAATATCTGCTTACTTAGCCTAGAACTAAGCAATTGGAATAAGCACATGCAAGATAGACAAATCACCAAAACCATCATCAACATATTCAATCATCCTTGAGATACATAGAGTAAGATTCATCCCCGTCTGGATGGCCTACCTTGACGGATCAACTCCTAACTCCAATGGTTCTTAAAACTCAACAAGAGATCTATTCTAACGGGGCAAGCCTCGGTGGCTCTAACTCACAGATCTGGTGTCCCTCTATCGCATCTCTCTCTCTCTGTGGTGAGGGTTTACAAGTATTTATAGGGGTTCTACTCGTAAAGGACTCGGTTTCTAGCAACTAAGGCGGTTGCGCCGATCAGCGCAAGCCGTGTCTTCTTTGATTTCTTCCCCGAGTCGGTTCCTTTGTCTTCCACGGCTGCCATGTGGGCCTTTTCCTTCGAGATAAAGTCTTGTACTACACGTTGAGATCTTGAAGTTCCATAAATCTTCTAGACAAATATCTTCAAGTGTGTTGCGTAGATAAACTTCCATAAACATGTGGAATGGGCCTCGGTCACTTCTGTGGGCCAAAACACCATTGCGCCAATCGGCTCATAGGCTGCGCCGATCGACACTGTGGGCTTCTTCAGTGCTTTTCGTCAGCTCTGGACTCCTGTCCTCTCCATCATCGCATTAATCACCAATTTTACCTGTTTTTGCAATAAAGCTCCAAAACAACGCATATACAAATATATAGATAATATCACAGGTAAATGGCCTAAATTAGTATCAATTATGCTCTAATTAGGGTAATATTCACATATAAAAGGGTCACTTGGGAAGTGCCAACACGCACCGAGAGTATGCAACAAACTCTCTCGCAGCATGTCACCGACACCCAACAATGGCAGAATTTCAGCGACAACCAATTCCACAAACTCACCGCGATGATGGCCCAGAACCAAAGCAATTGGGACGCCTTCTTCCGCTCCCAAGGGTACGATCCGAACCAGCAAATGTGAGCAAGAACAAGCTTGGGGGCGGACCCCCATCTCACGGTAACTTGTATCTTTCCCTTGTTTTCATTTTTGCATTAGAAAATCCAAAAATCCAAAAAAAATATAAAATCTAAAAATCAAAAAAAAAATGAGAAGAAGATAAAAAGACCAAAAATATTTTCTTTAGCATTTTCATGCGCGGTATGAATGTGTATAGTTTTCCTATGGCTAAATGATGAATAATTGCTCTGTTTTATTACTCTCTAACATTGGTTTACAACTTAGTACTCTCCTAAGAATTAAGTTTGTTGGCTAAAATTTTACCTTGAACTTGAAACTTGTGGGTAGCACATACATTCTCTAGTTCTAAGTTGTTGGGAGATATGATATAGTGAATCGGGCTGCTATGATCTTGCTCAAAGTAAAGCTTGAATTCCAGAGTTTTATTTTCCAAAATGATAAATTGATAAGTTCCTCAATAATGAAAATTCCTACCAAAGCCATATGTAGTGCTTATTTGAAAAACCTTATACATATGCTGCTTGTTTCATATTGAGCTTAGTCAAAATTGTTGTGACTCTAGTAAGACTCTTTTCATGTTTTCTTGATCAAGATCACACATCCACCGCCATGAGCTATTCTTCTAAATTGGAAGATAGCAGCCACCATATCCACCACCATGAGTTATTCTTTTACACCGGAAGAAAGCCACCACCACTTCCTTCCACCTGAAAGAAATACTCCATATGTTCATTGCAAAAATTCCTCTCTCAATTATCATTGCAAACTAGGAATATGGCTATGCAAAAACGAAATAAATGGATGCTCCAAAGAAGAGCAATCAAAAGATAGCCATGTCCTAGAAAAATTCCAAAAGAGAGGAAAGAAATTCAAAAAGGAGTTATTCATTCCATCCATCATTCCACCATGTTTCCCACACACTTGCACGTCTTGATCAAAATTGTGTGAATTGATTTTTCTAGGATCCGGTCTTTTGACATAGCAATAGTATGTGAACAAGTATGCCTCAATTATCCCTACCTTGAGCTCCACATAAGCCTTATTAGAAGTAGGTGATTTTGGGCAACACTTTGCCTTGGTGAGGAATCATACAGTTTTTCGCGATCCGAGTGAATCATTTGAGGAATTTGGTTTTTTTTGCAAAATCTATTGAAAACCTCCAGAGTAAGATACTGGAATAGAGAGCAAGTAATTAGTGCCCTACAATTGTTCTATCTCTCAACCGCCCAAGACAATGAGGTGTTAAAAGCCCCATGATGATCAAGGTAAATGGGTGAATACTGTGCCAACATATTTAATTCAAGGAAAAGTATCTTTGTTGTGCACTTAGTATTATTGAGGAGTAGGAAATTGTAGCAACTCCTGATCAACAACTTAAGTTTTATCTTTGCTTCGGGACGACCAAAGGTTCAGCTTGGGGGAGTTTGTTGACGGCTGTGAAGTACCATTTTCATCCGTCAACTATGCTCAAATAAAGGAGAACTTGACATTTCATACACGCATATTTGTTTACAATAATGTAATTCTACTTGTACTTGGGAATTATTTGCATGCAGGAGGAAATATGAAGAAAACACACCCAACAGGCAAAGAAACACACTTTCGACCAATGAGAGAGCGCCAACTGGACATCCCATGGATAGAAGGGCCCATTTTCAGTACCACACCGAAGAAACACACAAAACTACCTTGACATCTAGGATGAGGACCCACCTGGCAGCCACCCTGAGGAAGTACAACCCAGGAGGGCGTAGCCACAGGTCGACCGACCCCACCTAGGTCGGCCGACCCAGCATGCGGCCTTTCCTCCTGGGCTTGCACGTGGAGGCTCCTGGTTGATCCCTGAAGGCGGTGGGCAGGGATATTCTTGGCGGTTACTCCCCTTTTGCCGATCTATAGAGGCTATAAATAGGAGGGTGTGGTTTTACACTCACACACACACCGCAAGAAGAATTCCTTCTCTTGCTACTTAGTTGTTCTCAAGTCTTAGTGGAGTTAGGCTGAGTCTAGAGCTGTCTAGTTCTTCAAGTCTTCTCTTGGAGAAATTGGTATGACTCTTGTATCATTTCCCTTTTGTAAGATTTTGCTCTATTTAATAAATGTTTGGGTCATGAGTTTTGTGTTTCATATTGTGATCCATATATGTGATAGTATAGCCCACTTGTGTGATAGTAGTTTATATTTATTATACTACTATTGTCATGCTTGTTATATACCGTCACTATAGTCTAATTTATATGACATAGTCTTTATGCTTAGGATTTATTGTTATGACATGACATGGGTTTGGTGATCATATTTATATGATAGCTCTGCTTCTTTAATATAACCATGGAGGAGTAGAGTGCTCTTTGATTATGCAAGTATGGTACTTGGATAATCGTTTTGCATCAATTATTCGTTAGTCTACCGGTTAGCTGAGGTAGGCAGCAGGTGGTGACAGCCCTGTCCGTCCTTTGAACTCCTCCATGCTAGGCTAGTGCGTAGGCTCTTGGCAAAAATCGCCTGTGGATGTAGGGGTAGGTCCGTGCCTGAAGTGATGTTAATAACTGTTGAACCTGAGTATAAGCGTGTATGAAAGTACTATAGGAGTAGCTCAGCTTAATTCTTTCTCCACTTGGCTTTATTTATTTATTTATATTTAAGAAAGAATCTTCTGTGTGTCACACTACCTCGTCATTATCCATTGCTTACCTACCTTGGTTAGATGATCCTTATCAATTCACAATGTAAATATGTGCATCAGTAAGCCTTCTTATTCATTACCTTCCTTTGGGATAAAGAAATACGATACCTTGAATACTTCCGGGTGAAATGCTACAACGGTATTTTCCGTGCGCTTGCGGATTTTACCTAACTGGCTCTAGGACATATTAATGAAGCATTTATGGCACCTTGCCAGCGATGATTTATTAGTATGGCTTAGCAAAAGTCAACAAGCATTTCTGGCGTCGTTGCCGGGGAAGACGTATGATTAAGAAATTGCTAATGTACATATTTATGTTACAATTATAAGGCCATCTCCTAAGCAGGCTAACCTTGCTTTGTTTTCTACATTTTGTATCAAAATAGGGTAGTGTATGTTTCGACTTGCCGACAAACTTCACCGAAGATCCAGAATCACTCTTGAGAAGGACACGAGCTAGGCTCACCCCTCCTCAAAAGAAACCTCGGTCAAGCGAACCCGTCACTTCTGCACCACCAAGCTTTGAGCCGATGGCCCAAAAGACCCTCCGTGAGTTTCTGCTCCCTCTGCTGCCAATGTTCCTGTCGGTCCAGCTGGCAACATGGGAGATGCGAACTTTTAGATCAAGACGGATCTCATCACCATGGTGCAGGCCAGCCCATTCTATGGGAAGGCCCATGAGGATGCAAATGCTCATCTGCAACAATTCATGGAGATTTGCAACACTTTCAAGATGAAGGACGTCACCCCGACGCTGTTCGTCTTTGACTGTTCCCGTTCTCTCTCCTTGGGAGGGCGAGAGAGTGGTTCTATGCGAACCTTGATGCTGTAAACACTTGGGAAAAATGTTCTGCCGCGTTCCTCGCGAAGTTTTTCCCGTTGGGAAAAAACAATGTCCTCCATGGAAAGATTTCGAGCTTCCAGCAGGAGTCGAAGGAGTCAATTCCTGAGGCATGGGAGAGGCTCCAAGAGTACAATTTGGCATGCCCACACCATGGGATGGATGACTGGCTTATCATCCAGAACTTCTACAACGGGCTTACTCCGTCGGCCCGTGATCACCTTGACGCTGCTGCTGGTGGAGCCTTCTTCTCGCTCACTGTGAGCAAGGCAAAGGAGCTGATTGAGAAAATGGTGTCCAACCAAGGTTGGAGTGAAGATCGCCTCCAACCACGTCCGCGGGGCATGCACTCCGTCAAGGAGGTTGACATGCTTGCCGCTAAGATAGATCTCCTCATGAGGAAGATGGACGATCAGGCCAACGGAGAAGTACATGGGACTGCCCAAGCTGTGGACGCTCGCTTGACGTTCGGGGTCTGTGGCAACACGGGCCACTCAGGAAATGACTGTCCTGAAACCTGTGAGGACGCAATGTACATGGGAAACAACAACAACGGATACCGTCCACAAGGAGGTCAGGGGTGGAATCAACAGCACCCCAACTACCAAGGAGGTAACAATGGCAACTTTAACTCTGGTTATAATCAGCTCTCCTTGAAAGATCTTGTTCTTGGTCAAGCTAGGATAAATGAGTATATTAGTGAAAAGCTTGCCACCAATGATAAGACTCTAGAAAGCATCCACACTAAAATTGAAGGCCTTTCTTCTGCTTTCAAGAACCAGCTAAGCTTTAATTAAATGCTTGAAACCCAATTAGCTGAGTTGGCTGCTGCTGTTCCTCCTGTAGAGTTGGAGAAAATCCTAGGGCATCCGAGACTCCCTTAGAAAATGTTAATGCGATTACCACAAGGGGAGGTAAATACAATCGGGACCCGCCATATCCTAACACTACAGGAAAGGAAAAGAAGAGCACACAAGTTGAGAAGCCGACGGAAGAAAAGGAACAAGAGGCGATGCCACTAAGGAAAATGGCTCCACATGAGTTCTATGACACGAACTTCATGCCGTTTCCTGAAAGAAAGAGGAAGCCAACCGTGGACGAGCAGCTCACATGCTTTGTTGAAGTAATCCAGAAGCTGCACATCAACGTGCCGTTGCTGGATGCGATGCAAGTACCTATGTATGCTCGCTACCTCAAGGACCTCATCAGCAACAAGCGTCCGATGCCGACCACGGAGATTGTCAAGCTTACGGAAGAGTCTAGCGCTGCTATACTCAACCGGCTTCCCGAGAAGAAGAAAGATCCGAGCTGTCCCACGATCACCTGCTCGATCGGGACACAGAACTTTGACCACGCCCTGTGTGATCTCAGGGCAAGCGTGAGCGTCATGCCAAAGTACGTCTTCGAGAGGCTGAACTATACAGCCTTATCCACCACGCCGATGCAGCTCCAGCTGGCCGATTCCTCGGTCCGCTGCCCGGTAGGAATTGCCGAAGATATTCCGGTGAAAATCCGGGATTGCTTCATTCCCGTTGATTTCGTGGTACTCGACATGGATGTCGGTAAGGAAACACCGCTCATGTTTGGGCGGCCATTCCTCAGCACTGCGGATGCTCGCATTGATGTTGGAGCCAGAGAAATCCGTTTCCATATCAATGGCAAGGAGGAGAAGTTCAATTTTTGGCCACGGAAGGAGCAATGCAATATGATCCACATCAAATATGGGCCAAACCCGAACAACATCAAGGAAGTCGAAGTCACGCCCCCAAAGAAGGACAGCCTCATAACGTTCATGATGAACTTCCTCGAGAAGGAAAAAGTGTCACCACGACGGGTGACGGTGAAGAGGTCGGAGCCGCGTGCCAAGCCACAGGCTCCGATGTCTGCAAAGCCGCCGACCACACCGACAAAGAAGACCAAGAAGCTGTGGCGAGTGAAGCAAGAAGCATCATCCGTGTCCTCATCTCTGGGACCGGACGACACCACGTCGAGCTAAACGTAGGAGAAAAGTCCCGCTCGTCGGACTTAATAGGGTGAGCCCTCGCCGAGAGGTTAAATCGGTATTTATCCATATTTATTTTCTTCAATTCCATATTTGCTTTCCATCATGTTTAGATTCATTTTCAACTTTTGCATTTTGCATATTTGAATTTTTCAACCATCTTGCACATTGGAATTTTTCCAATCATATGCATATTTAAAAAATATATATATAAAAATAGGTTTTTTGGATTTGTCTTTTTGAAAAGAATTTTTTTTTGAGCAATTGGAGCAAAATGGATGCACTGGCTAGATTCACTAGCCATTGGGGAACATCCTGGAAAAAGGAGGGAGCCAGGAGGGCCCACTGGCAGGTTGGCCGACCTGACTAGGTCGTCCGACCCCCTTGTCCCACCTTTTTGTCCCCAGTTTTTTCCCAACGGCTCTATAGCCGTTGCTGTGTCCATTTCCTGCTGCCATTCTGGTGTTTGGGCTATAAAAACTGACCAGGAGGAGGAGCTTCACCATTCCAAGCTCATTCTTCACTCTCCTCTTTTGCTCACTTTGTTGCTCTTCAAGAATTCGTTTTCTTCACTTAGCTACTGCCCCAAAAACCCAAAAAAAATAGTTCCCCTCTGTTTTGTGTATTTTCAAGTTGATTGTGAGAATCAAAATCAAGTTCAAGAGGGTCCGAGTTTGTTTTCACTAACGTTAACCCGAACGCAAGGTCGTTCTTGTTTTTGTTTGTTTTTGTGTGCAGCCATGCTCAATCGAATCAAGCAAGCTATCGGGGGGAAGAAGAGGAAGAGTTCTCGGGCAAGCACGAGCCGGATGCCCTCCGTCGAGCTTACCCCGAGTTCAGAACATGGCGACTCCAAAGCCGAAATTCCGTAGGAAGAAACGCCGGCCATGCTCACCTCCGAGGAGCACCTCAACATCGTCGATAACCGTGAAGGACAAGCCATCGAGCTCATGAGAGATCGGCCGTTCGCCCACAACCGACATTTCAACCTATACTTCCTCGAGAAAATAGGGACAGTGTCTCCGAACCACCAACCTGACCACGGAGAAGCATGACGGTCACACCGGGGTTCCAAACCCCAATCGGAGGTACGGGTTGGGATCAGCCCCCACCACCAGACGAGGCCGAAGGATCATCATGGCAGGCTGGTGCATAGGGATCTCAGCACGACTACCCCATGCACACATCATCAAGCTTGAGCGGAGCGCCATCCTTTGCTAACCGGTCATTCTCATCCCGTGGGTTCCATGAACTCAATTTCGGGATGGCCGAGTTAACAAGGCGGGTGGACGACATTGACTTGCGCACCGAGAGTATGCAACAAACTCTCTCGCAGAACATCACTGGCACCCAGTAATGGCAGAATTTTAGCGACAACCAATTCCGCCAACTCAACGCGATGATGTCCCAGAACCAAAGCAATTGGGACGCCTTCTTCCGCTCCCAAGGGTACGACCCGAACCAGCAAATGTGAACAAGAACAAGCTTGGGGGAGGACCCCCATCTCACGGTAACTTGTATCTTTCCCTTGTTTTCATTTTTGTATTAGAAAATCCAAAAAATCTAAAAAAATATAAAATCTGAAAATCAAAAAAAAAATTAGAAGATGATAAAAAGACCAAAAATGAGAAGATGTTGAAATGATGAATAGTTGCTCTGTTTTATTCCTTTCTAACATTGGTTTACAACTTAGTACTCTCTCAAGAATTAAGTTTGTTGGCCAAAATTTTACCTTGAACTTGAAACTTGTGGGTATCACATACATTCTCTAGTTCTAAGTTGTTGGGAGATATGATATAGTGAATAGGGCTGCTATGATCTTGCTCAAAGTAAAGCTTGAATTCCAGAGTTTTATTTTTTAAAATGATAAATTTATAAGTTCCTCAATGATGAAAACTCCTACCAAAGCCATATGTAGTGCTTATTTGAAAAACCTTATACATATGCTGCTTGTTTCATATTGAGCTTAGTCAAAATTGTTGTGACCCTAGTAAGACTCTTTTCATGCTTTCTTGATCAAGATCACATACACACATCCACCGCCATGAGCTATTCTTCTAAATTGGAAGATAGCAGCCACCATATCCACCACCATGAGCTATTCTTTTACACCGGAAGAAAGCCACCACCACTTCCATCCACCTGAAAGAAATACTCCATATGTTCATTGCAAAAATTCCTATCTCAATTACATTGCAAACTAGGAATATGGCTATGCAAAAAGAAAATAAATGGATGCTCCAAAGAAGAGCAATCAAAAGATAGCCATGTCCTAGAAAAATTCCAAAAGAGAGGAAAGAAATTCAAAAAGGAGTTAGTCATTCCATCCATCATTCCACCATGTTTCCCACACACTTGCATGTCTTGATCAAAATTGTGTGAATTGATTTTTCTATGATCCGGTCTTTTGACGTAGCAATAGTATGTGAACAAGTATACCTCAATTATCCCTACCTTGAGCTCCACATAAGCCTTATTAGAAGTAGGTGATTTTGGGCAACACTTTGCCTTGGTGAGGAATCATACAGTTTTGCGCGATCCGAGTGAATCATTTGAGGAATTTGGTTTTTTTTGCAAAATCTACTGAAAACCTCCGGAGTAAGATAGTGGAATAGAGAGCAAGTAATTAGTGCCCTACAATTGTTCTATCTCTCAACCGCCCAAGACAATGAGGTGTTAAAAGCCCCATGATGATCAAGGTAAATGGGTGAATACTGTGCCAACATATTTAATTCAAGGAAAAGTATCTTTGTTATGCACTTAGTATTATTGAGGAGTAGGACATTATAGCAACTCCTGATCAACAACTTAAGTTTTATCTTTGCTTCGGGACGAGCAAAGGTTCAGCTTGGGGGAGTTTGTTGATTGCTGTTAAGTACCATTTTCATCCGTCAACTATGCTCAAATAAAGGAGAACTTGGCATTTCATACACGCATATTTGTTTACAATAATGTAGTTCCGCTTGTACTTGGGAATTATTTGCATGCAGGAGGAAATATAAAGGAAACACACCCAAAAGGCAAAGAAACACACTTTCAACCAATGAGAGAGCGCCAACTGGACATCCCATGGATTGAAGGGCCCATTTTCAGTAACACACCGAAGAAACACACAAAACTACCCCGACATCTGGGATGAGGACCCACCTGATAGCCATCCTGAGGAAGCACAACCCACGAGGGCCCAGCCCTAGGTCGGCCGACCCAGGCATGCGGCCTTTCCTCCTGGGCTTGCACGTGGAGGCTTCTGGTTGATCCCTGAAGGCGGTCGGCAGGGATATTCTTGGCGGTTACTCCCCTTTGCTAACCTATAGAGGCTATAAACAGGAGGGTGTGGCTTTACACTCATGCACACACCACAAGAAGAATTCCTTCTCTTGATACTTAGTTGTTCTCAAGTCTTAGTGGAGTTAGGCTGAGTCTAGAGCTCTCTAGTTCTTCAAGTCTTCTCTTGGAGAAATTGGTATGGCTCTTGTATCATTCCTCTTTTGTACGACTTTGCTCTATTTAATAAATGTCATCTTTTCATATAGTTGTATTTGGGTCATGAGTTTCTTGTTTGATATTGTGATCCATATATGTGATAGTATAGCCCAATTGTGTGATAGTAGTTTATATTTATTATACTACTTTTCATATAGTCTTTACGCTTAGGATTCATTGTTATGACATGACATAGGTTTGGTGATCATATTTATATGATAGCTCTTCTTCGTTAATATAACAATGGAGGAGTAGAGTGCTCTTTGATTATGCAAGTATGGTATTTGGATAATTGATTTACATCAATTATTCGTTAGTCTACCGGTTAGCTGAGGTTGGCGGCAGGTGGTAACAGCCCTGTCTGTCCTTTGAACTCCTCCATGCTAGGCTAGAGCGTAGGCTCTTGGCGGAAGTCGCCTGTGGATGCATTGTACGTCGTAGTCTTGTTAGAAGATGGATCTGTAACTCGAGGAGGCGCGACGACGAGAGGTTGAGGCGTGACAACTTGGTTTGGCGCTCCATCTTCCGTCATCATTATTCGTATGTCGTTGATGTCCTCATCATCCTCCCCTTCTTGAAGTGAAGTCGTCCTCGATGGCAACTCATCATCCTCACCCAAGTATGGTTTCAAATCTGCAACATTAAAACTAGTGGAAACACCAAACTCCATGGGCAAGTCAAGAACATAAGCATTATCGTTAATCTTGGTTAGCACTTTAAAAGGACCAGCAGCACGAGGCATCAGTTTAGAACGACGCAATGTAGGAAATCTATCTTTACACAAGTGCAACCAAACCAAATCACCAAGTTCAAAAGAAATATGTTTTCTACCTTTTCTACCAGCAACTTGATACTTTTTATTAGCAACGGCAATGCTGTGTTGTGTTTCTTCATGCAATTGTTTCATGTGATCAATATGAGCAAGAGCATCAAGATGTGGTTCATCTTCAGCATCAATAGCAAACAAATCAATAGGCGCCCTAGGAACATAGCCATAAACAACCTCAAAAGGACACATCTTAGTGGCAGAATGTGTAGCACGATTATAAGCAAATTCAACATGAGGTAAACAATCTTCCCAACATCTCAAGTTTTTATCTAGAACAGCTCTAAGCATAGCAGACAAAGTTCTATTTACTACCTCAGTTTGCCCATCAGTTTGAGGATGACAAGTAGTACTAAACAGCAGCTTAGTTCCTAATTTATTCCAAAGAGAACACCAAAAATGACTAAGAAACTTAGCATCACGATCAGAGACAATTGTTTTAGGAATTCCATGCAATCTAACAATCTCTCTGAAGAACAATTCAGCAACATTTGAGGCATCATTAGTTTTATGACAAGGTATAAAGTGAGCCATTTTAGAGAAACGATCAACAACCATAAAAATATTGTCCCTCCCCTTCTTAGTGCGAGGCAATCCCAAAACAAAATCCATTGAAATATCATGCCAAGGAGAAGAGGGAACAGGCAAGGGCATATACAAACCATGATTACCCAAACGAGATTTAGCTTTTTGACATGTAGTATAGCGTGCAACAAGGCGCTCAACATCACGGCGCATCCGTGGCCAAAAGAAATGGTCGGCCAACACCTCATGTGTCTTAAAAACGCCGAAGTGACCCATCAGACCACCTCCATGCGCCTCCTGTAACAACAAAAGACGAACCGAGCTAGCTGGAATACACAGCTTGTTAGCACAAAACAGGAACCCATCCTGCATATGAAATTTGCCCCAAGGTTTGCCATCCTTACAATGCATCATAATATCACGAAAATCAACATCATTCACATATTGATCTTTCAAAGCTTGCAAACTAAAGATTTCAAAGTCTAATTGGGACAGCATCATATAACGACGAGACAAAGCATCGGCAATCACATTTTCCTTCCTGTTTTTATGTTTAATGATGTACGGAAAAGATTCAATAAATTCAACCCATTTAGCATGACGACGGTTCAGATTAGTTTGGGTTCTAATATGTTTCAAAGCCTCATGATCAGAATGAATAATAAATTCGCGAGGCCATAAATAATGCTGCCATGTTTGTAAAGTTCTAACTAAAGCATAAAGTTCTTTATCATAAGTGGAATATTTAAGAGCAGCACCACTTAACTTCTCACTAAAATAAGCAATAGGTTTATGATCTTGCAAGAAAACAGCACCCAAACCAATTCTACTAGCATCACATTCCAATTGAAACACTTTATCAAAATTAGGCAATTGTAAGAGAGGAGCATGAGCTAACCGTTCCTTTAAAGTGTTGAATGCGTCGTCTTGTGGTGCGCCCCACTCAAATGGCGCACCCTTCTTGGTCAGCTCAAGTAATGGTGCAGCAATAGAACTGAAATCCCGCACAAAACGACGATAGAAGCCTGCAACACCAAGAAAACTGCGAACCTGTGTGACCGTCGTCGGTTGGGGCCAACTCTGAATGGCGTCCACCTTGCTGCTATCCACCTCAATGCCCTGTGGAGTAACAACATATCCAAGAAACAAAACACGTTGCGTGGAAAAAGTGCATTTTTCCATGTTCCCAAACAAGTGACCAGCACGCAAAGCATCAAAAACAGCATGCAAATGATCTAAATGCTCATTCATGGATTTGATGTATATAAAGATATCATCAAAATAGACAACAACAAATATTCCAATGAAACGCCGAAGAACTTCATTCATTAAGCGCATAAAAGTGCTAGGAGCATTAGACAATCCAAACGGCATAACCAACCATTCATACAAGCCAAATTTAGTTTTAAAAGCCGTTTTCCATTCATCTCCTAATTTCATTCTTATCTGATGGTAACCACTACGCAAATCAACCTTAGAGAAAATTGTGGCACCACTAAGTTCATCAAGCATATCATCAAGGCGTGGTATAGGATATCGATAACGAATTGTAATATTGTTATTTGCACGACAATCTACACACATACGCCAAGAACCATCGTTCTTAGGAACAAGCAAAACAGGAACCGAACAAGGGCTGAGAGACTCACGAATGTAACCTTTATCAAGCAATGCCTGCACTTGACACTGAATTTCTTTCGTCTCCTCAGGATTTGTGCGGTACGGGGCGCGATTAGGAAGCTGTGCGCCTGGAATTAAATCAATCTGATATTCTATGCCACGAATAGGAGGAAGACCCAGTGGCAATTCAGCGGAAAAAACATCTTTATAGTCCTGCAAAAGGATAGCAACAGCAAGAGGAATATGCAACATAGGCGCCTCATCTAGTGAAACAAGCATACGAGAGCAAACTAGCGCATAGCAAAGCAGATTAGCATCATGTAATTCATCAAAGTCAGCACGTGTAGCAAGCAAGATAGGGTTATTCAATTTGATCTCATGTTGAACAGGTGCAACAGGAGGCGATGTAACCAATTTTGCAGCTTTTGTCGCTCGAGCAATATCATCTTTAAGAACTTATTCAGGTGTCATAGGATGAATAACAATTTTCTAACCCTTAAACATGAAGGAATAATAATTGGAGCGACCATGATGAACACTATCAACATCATATTGCCAAGGACGGCCAAGCAACAAAGAGCATGCTTCCATTGGAGCAACATCACAATCTACAAAATCAGAATAGGCGCCAAGAGAGAAAGGAACATGTACCGAGCACGTTACCTTTATTTTGCCGCCATCATTAAGCCATTGAACGTGATAAGGATATGGATGCTTCCTTGTTGGCAATGACAACTACTCCATCAAGGTTGTACTAGCCAAATTGTTATAACTGTCACCATCGATGATTATACGGACCGCTCGTTCTTGCACAACGCCTTTGATATGAAAAATGTTGTGGCGCTGATGCTTTTCATCCTGAACGACCTGTGTACTAAGAACACACTGCACAACAAGAGTTGCATACCTGTCGGCGGCACTAGAGTCGACATGAAGCTCCGTATTATCTGCATGATTAATGGCAAGCATAGTCTACTGAATATCCTCAGAATCACTAGCAGAAGAATACCCACCGTCATCACGAATCAGCATAGTTCGTTTATTTGAACAATCGCATATCACATGACCAAATCCTCGGCAACGGTGACACTGAATATCACGAGCTCGTCTAGACGACGAGGAGGATGGCACGATCGAGGCAGATTTGGCCGTGGATGGAGCACTCGACTTGAACGTGGTCGAGGAGTGGTCGCGCGACATGGAAGGAGGTGTCGACTGTGGAGCTGAAGTCGTCTTGGACCCTACAAAAATGTTAGGTCTTGATGAAGATTGTCGATCCTGCACTTCACGTTCAGCTTTACAAGCATATTCAAATAAGGTGGTCATATCATCATAATTCTTATAATCAAGAAAGTTCTGAATTACACGATTTAACCCACCCCTAAAGCGAGCCATAGCAGCATCATCCAGTTCAACTAAACCACAGCAAATCATACCCTTTTGCAAAGCTTGATAATAATCCTCTACAGAAAGTGAACCTTGTTGAAAACGCTGCATTTGATTAAGCAAATCTCTAGCATAATATGACGGCACAAAACGATGACGCATAGCAGCTTTTAATGCCGTGAAAGTGGCTGGAATATTATCAGAATATCTTTGTCTATACTCACGCCACCAAAGTAAAGAAAATTCAGTAAATTCACTAATAGCAGCCTTACCTTGTAAATTAGCAGGAATATCATGGCATGCAAATTTTTGTTCAACCTCTAATTCCCAATCAAGATAAGCACTCGGATCATATTTGCCATTAAAAGTGGGAATATGAAATTTTATTTGGCAAAAGAATCATTAATAGGAACACGTACCCTACGAGCACGACCATGGCGATTGTCGTCGTCCTGCTCGGTGTCGGCGCCGTAGTCACGTGCATTTTGCAACTCCGTGAGCTGCTTCGTCATGGTCCCAAGCTGCGTCGACATGGCCTCAAGACGAGTCATGATCGTCACGAGCGTGGTGCGGGCAGCCGTATCAGCGAGATCCAATTGATCAAAATGCTCATTCGACAAAGTGACCGTAGAGTCAAGTCTCTCATGCATCGTCTTCATGTCGTTTTGTAGACCATCAACCTGTGCCTGGACATCCTGGAGGGTGAGCTCCTCCAACTTCGAGCTGTTTTCTGCCATAGAAACACAAGCAATACAAAAAGCGGGATCCTACAACGAGAGGTGAGTGGTGGATGAAAAGTTCAATCAAAAAGCTGTTATCAAATTCTTACCCGTCCTTACCAAGCACGCAAACGTGAACTGCAACCACAGGTAAAACCGGTGGAAGATTGGAGGAGCGATTGCGTGGTGAAACAAAAACCTGCTCGTAGTAGAAAATTTGTGGGGCTGGGAGGCTGCACTCAATCCAAGGGTTAGCACAATTCAAACAATAACTGCAAAGCTGAATAATGGTGCTAAATGTGAAAAGATTGCTGCTGGTACAAGTGCAAGAGGAAGGAAGAAGGATCAAAACAGAGTGCAGCAAGAACGCGTCGCCTGTGTTGCTCGGCCGCTCTTTTTTTTTCTTTCTTTCTTTTTATACCTTTTTCTGAAAATATAAACAATGAGACCTCAAATGAGCAATTAAGCACAAGCGCTTTTTTTTGAGGCAGGGGTAGAACAAAAATATAAACAATAAGACCTCTCTCTCTCTCTCTCTCTCTCTCTCTCTCTCTCTAGAGTAGGGACACACGAAACCGAACAGAACCAAACACAGGGCAAGGCGAGCGGGTTACGATGTAACCGAGTAGGACTCGATCGGCGATTGGCCAAAAGCGTCGGCGAGGCAGTGTTTGACCCGGACTCACGGTGCAGCAGAAAAACTTGGCAAGCGATCGGCTGACCACAACTTGGCAAGCGAGACGGGGTAAACAGATGCGGCGGAAAGCAAACTGTGGTGGTGAAAGCACGCGGCACGGCGGAAGGATATGATGATGATGGGGAGAAAACAATAGAACACGGTGTACTAGCAACGATCAAAAGCGAAAGCACAAAAACTCAACAACGCAAATTATTGAATGAAAGTGCGAGGCTCAAAACCGTACTGGGGTAAACTTTTTTTTTGTAGTTTTCGGTTTATGTGGACTTGGATAAACTCACCGAGAAACACTGGAATCTGATACCACTTGATAGGTGTAGAGTGCCCGATCTTTCGGCGAGTGGAGATAACTTCGATTTGGTGGATGTCGACCCTCACGATCCAACTACGACGAGGAAGCCGAAGCGCCAATGCAATTGCTGAACCAACTTCCAGAGGATATTAACCTTGCGGTACACAAGATCAACCTGATCACGAGGATCAATTCTTACGCGCAATCAAAGAACGAGCAAGAATTAGAGGCGAGCGATCTGATATATTGCATGAAGGTGGAGTTCTGAATTCACGTCGAGAGATGGATGTATAGCTAAGCTAAACTTAAAAAAAAAACTCAAAGATTGCAAGGGGCGCAGCCCTTGACTAAATAGGGGGAGGACGAGGCATCTAGGGCCGGCTGAAGTGGAGAGGCACGTGGTGGAGAGGGAGTCGCGCAACTTGGGCCACGTGGGCCTTCAGGGGGCGTCATCCTGGGCCATCATTCCTTAGCATCAAAACCGTCTTCAATTCCTCGGCTCGAGCTCTAGTGATTGGGCCCTTGTATGTCGTTGTCTCATTAGAAGATGGATCCGTAACTCGAGGAGGCGCGATGACGAGAGGTGGAGGCGTGACAACTTGGTTTGGCGCGCCATCTTCCGTCGTCATTATTCGTATGTCGTTGATGTCCTCATCAAGGTCCTTGAGGTAGCGAGCGTACGTAGGTACTTGCATCGCATCCAGCAAGGGCACATTGATGTGTAGCTTCTGGATAACTTCAACAAAGCGTGTGAACTGCTCATCCACGGTCGGCTTCCTCTTTCTTTCAGGAAACGACATGAAGTTCGTGTCATAGAACTCATGTGGAGCCATTTTCTTTAGCGGCATCGCCTCTTGCTCCTTTTCTTCCATCGTCTTATCAACTTGTGTGCTCTCCTTTTCCTTTCCTGCAGTGTTAGGATATGGCGGGTCCAAAGTAGATTTACCTCTCCTCGTGGTAACCACATTAACATTTTCTAAGGGAGTCTCGGGTTGCCCCGGGGTTTTCCCCGACTCTACAGGAGGCTCATCCTCCTCCATGTCATCCTCAATGGGTGTGTACCTCATTGGTTCATCCTGGATGGAGAGGTTTGTGCTTGAGCTACCGTGTGAACGACGTGAACTCGAACGTGTCACCCGCTGCATCAATGCCTTAGCCTTCTTGATCTGTACCACTTAAGCAAAAACACAAGAACAACTTGAACACGGGTTATGGGTTAGCAAATATAATCTTCCAGTCATGTTGATCTTGCCAAGCTTTTCAAAGGATTTGAACCATCCAAAAACAAAGCAAACTAAAAAGGGAAATATTTTTGGTGGTTTTTGGAATGACAACTTTGGAGAAGCAATGTGAGAGATCAAGAGGGAATGAGTGAAGGAGAGAGTGAAATGAGAAGTGAACTTGAAATGGCAAAACACTCTCTCCAAAGCACTCAATTTATAGGAAAATTCCCAAACGGTCGAAAATGGCTAGTGGGGAGCCAAATCCAACCGTTGGCAAAAGGCCAAAATTGGTGGGGCCACACCCCTTCGGCCGAACATGGGTGTTCGGCCAACCAGGAGTGGGTCCCATGGCTCCCCCACTTTGGCCCACCCCTCCCCAACAACTATATTTTCTGAGCTGTGGGGGTTAGGTCCAAAGTTTCAACAAAATTTTGCTCAGAAAAATATTTTTCTTGAAGTTGAAAACCGAAAATCAAATTTTGTATTTTTATCAAAGCAAAGAAAAGGGTTGGAATAAATTCCAACATGCATTTGTGAAATCCAAATATGCAAATGCAGAGGCAAATTTGAAAGAATCCAAAAGTTTAGAAAAATTCAAATGTGCAAACATTAAAGAAATGAAACATGAAAGAAATACCAATTTACCTTTGGCAATGGCTCACCAATATTTGAAGTCCGACGAGCGGGACTTTTCTCCATCACGATTAGCTTGATGTTGCGGCGTCCGGTCCAGGAGAAGTGGGCGCGGATGGCTGTACTTCCTTCACTAGCCACACCTTCTTCATTTTTGGTGTGTTGACTTTTGCTAAGCCATACTAATAAATCATCGCTGGCAAGGTGCCATAAATGCTTCATTAATATGTCCTAGAACCAATTAGGTAAAATGCGCAAGCGCACGGAAAATATCATTGTAGCATTTCACCCGGAAGTATTCAGGGTATCGTATTTGTTTATCCCAAGGGAAGGCAATGAATAAGAAGGCTTACTTATGCACATATTTACATTGCAAATTGATAAGGATCATCTAACCAAGGGAGGCAAGCAATGGATAATGACGAGGTAGTGTGACACATAGAAGATCTATCTCAAATATAAATAAATAAACCCAAGTGGAGGAAGAACTAAGCTGAGCTACTCCTACAGTACTTTCATATACAGTTGTATAGCCTAAGTTCTATACACATACACACTTATACTCAGGTTCAACAGTTATTAACATAACACTTCAGGCACGAACCTACCCCTGCATCCACAGGCGACTTCCGCCAAGAGCCTACGCACTAGCCTAGCATGGAGGAGTTCAAAGGACGGACAGGGCTGTTACCACCTGCCGCCTACCTCAGCTAACCGGTAGACTAACGGATAATTGATGCAAATCAACTATCCAAGTACCATAATTGCATAACCAAAGAGCACTCTACCCCTCCATGGTTATATTAATGAAGCAGAGCTATCGTATAAATATGATCACCAAACCCATGTCATGTCATAACAATGAATCCTAAGCATAAAGACTATGTCATATAAATTAGACTATAGTGACGGTCTATAACAAGCATGACAATAGTAGTATAATAAATATAAACTACTATCACACAAGTGGGCTATACTATCACATATATGGGTCACAATATCAAACAAGAAACTCATGACCCAAACACAACTTTTTGAAAAGATGACATTTTGTAAATAGAGCAAAGTCTTACAAAAGGGAAATGATACAAGAGCCATACCAATTTCTCCAAGAGAAGACTTGAAGAACTAGAGAGCTCTAGACTCAGCCTAACTCCACTAAGACTTGAGAACAACTAAGTAGCAAGAGAAGGAATTCTTCTTGTGGTGTGTGTGAGTGTAAAGTCACACCCTCCTATTTATAGCCTCTATAGGTTGGCAAAGAGGAGTGACCGCCAAGAATATCCCTGCCCACCGCCTTTAGGGATCAACCAAGAGCCTCCACGTGCAAGCCCAGGAGGAAAGGCCGCATAGTTGGCGGATGAAAATGGTACTTAACAGCCGTCAACAAACTCCCCCAAACTGAACCTTTGCTCATCCCGAAGCAAAGATAAAACTTAAGTTGTTGATCAGGAGTTGCTACAATGTCCTACTCCCCAATAATACTAAGTGCACAACAAAGATACTTTTCCTTGAATTAAATATGTTGGCACAGTATTCACCCATTTACCTTGATCATCATGAGGCTTTTAACACCTCATTATCTTGGGCGGTTGAGAGATAGAACAATTATAGGGCACTAATTACTTGCTCTTTATTCCACTATCTTACTCCGGAGGTTTTTAATAGATTTTGCGAATAAAACCAAGTTCCTCAAATGATTCTCTCGGATCGCTCAAAAGTGTATGATTCCTCACCAAGGCAAAGTGTTGCCTAAAATCACCTACTTCTAATAAGGCTTATGTGGAGCTCAAGGTAGGGATAATTGAGGCATACTTGTTCACATACTATTGCTATGTCAAAAGACCGGATCCTAGAAATATCAATTCACACAATTTTGATCAAGACGTGCAAGTGTGTAGGAAACATGGTGGAATGATGGATGGAATGAATAACTCCTTTTTGAATTTCTTTCCTCTCTTTTGGAATTTTTTCTAGGACATGGCTATCTTTTGATTGCTCTTCTTTGGTTCTGGGCCATCATCACGGTGAGTTGGTGGAATTGGTTGTCGCTGAAATTCTGCCATTGTTGGGTGTCGGTGACGTGCTACGAGAAAGTTTGTTGCATACTCTCGGTGCGCAAGTCGATGTTGTCCATCCGCCTTGTTAACTCGGCCATCCCGAAATTGTTTTCACGGAACCCATGGGATGAGAATGACCGGTTAGCAAAGGATGGCACTCTGCTCGAGCTTGATGATGTGTGCATGGGGTAGTCATGCTGAGATCCCCATGCCGGCCTGCCATGATGATCCTCCGGCCTCGTCCGGTGGTGGGGGCTGATCCCAACCCGTACCTCCGATTGGGGTTTGGAACCCCGGTGTGGCCGTCATGCTTCTCCATGGTCGGGTTGGTCGTTTGGAGACGCTGTCCCTATTTTCTCGAGGAAGTCCGGGTCGAAATGTCGAGTGTGGGTGAACGGAAGGTCTCTCATGAGCTCGATGGCTTGTCCTTCACGGTCGTTGACGATGTCGAGGTGCTCCTCGGAAGTGAGCATGGCCAGCGTTTCTTCCTCCGGAATTTCAGCTTCGGAGTCGCCATGCCCCGAACTCGGGGTAAGCTCGACCTGAACTCGGGATAAGCTCGATGGAGGGCGTCCGGCTTGTGCTTGCCTGAGAACTCTTCCTCTTCTTCCCCCCAACAGCTTGCTTGATTCGATTGAGCATGGCTGCACATAAGAACAAAAACAACAATGACCTTGCGTTCGGGTTAACGTTAGTGAAAACAAACCCGAACCCTCCCGAACTTGATTTTGATTCTCACAATCAACTTGAAAATGCAAAAAACAGAGGGGAACTATTTTTTTTGGTTTTTAGGGCATTAGCTAAGTGAAGAACACGAAATCTTGAAGAGCAACAAAGTGAGCAAAGGAGGAGAGTGAAGAATGAGCTTGGAATGGTGAAGCTCCTCCTCCTGGTCAGTTTTTATAGCCCAAACACCAGAATGGCAGCAAGAAATGGACAGAGCAACGGCTATAGAGCCGTTGGGAAAAAGCTGGGGACAAAAAGGTCAGACCAGGGGGTCGACCGACATGCTAGTGGGCCCTCCTGGCTCCCTCCTTTTTCCAGGATGTTCCCCAACGGCTAGTGAATCTAGTTACTGCAGCCATTTTGCTCAAACTGCTCGACAAAAATTCTTTTCAAAAAGACAAACCCAAAAAACCTATTTTTATTTTTATTTATTTTTTTTAAATATGCGTATGATTGGAAAAAATTCCAATGTGCAAGATGGTTGAAAAATTCAAATATGCAAAATGCAAAAGTTGGAAATAAATCTAAACATGATAGAAAGCAAATATGGAATTGAAGAAAATAAATATGGATAAATACCAATTTAACCTCTCGGCGAGGACTCGCCCATTTAAGTCCGATGAGCGGGACTTTTCTCCGGCGTTTAGCTCGATGTGGTGTCGTCCAGTCCCGGAGATGAGGACACGGATGATGCTTCTTGCTTCACTCGCCACACCTTCTTGGTCTTCTTTGTTGGTGTGGTCGGCGGCTTTGCAGACTTCGGACCCTGCGGCTGGGCACGCGGCTCCGACCTCTTCACCGTCACCCGTCGTGGTGACACTTTTTCCTTCTTGAGGAAGTTCTTCATGAACGTTATGAGACTGTCCTTCTTTGGGGGCGTGACTTTGACTTCCTTGATATTGTTCGGGTTTCGCCCATACTTGATGCGGATCATATTGCATTGCTCCTTCCGTGGCCGAAAATCGAACTTCTCCTCCTCGCCATTGATATGGAAACGGATTTCTCCGTCTCCAACATCAATGCGAGCATCCGTGATGCTAAGGAATGGCCGCCCAAAGATGAACGGTATTTTCTTACCGACATCCATGTCAAGTACGACGAAATCGACGGGAATGAAGCAATCCCGGATTTTCACCGGAATATCTTCGACAATTCCTGCCGGGTAGCGGATCGAGGAATCGACCAGCTGGAGCTGCATTGGCGTGGGGGATAAGGCTGTATAGTTTAGCCTATCGAAGACGTCCTTTGGCATGACGCTCACGCTCGCCCCGAGATCACACAGGGCATGGTCGAAGTTCTGTGTCCCGATCGAGCAGGTGATCTGGGACAACCCGGATCTTTCTTCTTCTTGGGAAGCTGGTTGACTATAGCAGTGCTACAATCTTCTGTAAGCTTGACAATCTCCATGGTCGGCATCAGACGCTTGTTGCTGATGAGGTCCTTGAGGTAGGGAGCGTACGTAGGTACTTGCATCGCATCCAGCAAGGGCACGTTGATGTATAGCTACTTGATTACTTCAACAAAGCGTGTGAACTGCTCATCCACGGTCGACTTCCTCTTTCTTTCAGGAAACAACATGAAGTTCGTGTCATAGAACTCATGTGGAGCCATTTTCCTTAGCGGCATCGCCTCTTGTTCCTTTTCTTCCGTCAGCTTCTCAACTTGTGTGCTCTCCTTTTCCTTTCCCGCAGTGTTAGGATATGGCGGGTCAGAATTACCTCCCCTCATGGTAACCAAATTAACATTTTCTAAGGGAGTCTCGGGTTGCCCCAGGATTTTCCCTGACTCTACAGGAGGAACAGCAGCAGCCAACTGAGCTAATTGGGTTTCAAGAATTTTATTAAAGCTTAGCTGGTTCTTGGAAGCAGAAGAAAGGCCTTCAATTTTAGTGTGGATGCTTTCTAGAGTCTTATCATTGGTGGCAAGCTTTTTACTAATATTCTCATTTATCCTAGCTTGACCAAGAACAAGATCTTTCAAGGAGGGCTGATTATAACCTGAGTTAAAATTGCCATTGTTACCTCCTTGGTAGTTGGGGCACTGTTGATTCCACCCCTGACTTCCTTGTGGACAGTAGCCATTGTTGTTGTTGCCCATGTACATTGCGTCCTCACGGGTTTCAGGACAGTCATTTCCTGAGTGCCCAGTGTTGCCACAGACCTCGCACGTCATGCGAGCATCCACAGCTTGGCAGTTCCATGTACTTCTCCCTTGGCCTGATCGTCCATCTTCTTCATGAGGAGATCTATCTTAGCGGCAAGCACGTCAACCTCCTTGATGGAGTGCATGCCCCGCGGACGTGGTTGGAGGCGATCTTCACTCCAACCTTGGTTGGACACCATTTTCTCGATCAGCTCCTTTGCCTTGCTCACAGTGAGCGAGAAGAAGGCTCCACCAGCAGCAGCATCGAGGTGATCACAGGCCAACGGAGTGAGCCCGTTGTAGAAGTTCTGGATGATGAGCCAGTCATCCATCCCGTGGTGTGGGCATGCCAAGATCTACTCTTGGAGCCTCTCCCACGCCTCAGGAATCGACTCCTTTGACTCCTACTGGAAGCTCAAAATCTTTCCACGGAGGGCATTGGTTTTTCCCAACAGGAAAAACTTCACGAGGAACACGGCAGAACATTTTCCCCTAGTGGTTATAGCATCAAGATTTGCGTAGAACCACTGTCTCGCCCTCCCAAGGACATAGAACGGGAACAGTCGAAGACGAACAGCGTCTGGGGTGACGTCCTTTATCTTGAAAGTGTTGCAAATCTCCAGGAATTGTTGCAGATGAGCACTTGCGTCCTCATTGGCCTTCCCACAGAATGGGCTGGCATGCACCATGGTGATGAGACCCGTCTTGATCTCAAAGTTTGCATCTCCCACGTTGCCAGCTGGACCAATAGGAACATTGGCAGTAGAGGGAGTGGAGAACTCGTGGAGGGTCTTTTGGGCCATTGGCTCAAAGCTTGGTGGTGCGGAAGTGATGGGTTCGCTTGACCGAGGTTGCTTTTGAGGAGGGGTGAGCCTAGCTCGTACCCTTCTCAAGAGTGATTATGGACCTTCGGTGAAGTTTGTCGGCAAGTCGAAACCAATCATACACTACTATGTTTTTATACAAATGTAGAAAACAAAACAAGGTTAGCCTGCTTAGGAGATGGCCTTATAATTGTAACATAGATATGTACATTAGTAATTTCTTAATCATTTGCCTTCCCCGGCAATAGCGCCAGAAATGCTTGTTGACTTTTGCTAAGCCATACTAACAAACCATCACTGGCAAGGTGCCATAAATGGTTCATTAATATGTCCTACGGCCAATTAGGTAAAATCCGCAAGTGCACGAAAAATACCATTGTAGCATTTCACTCGAAAGTATTC
Organism: Eleusine indica; assembly: GCA_030378355.1. Classification (NCBI taxonomy): domain Eukaryota; kingdom Viridiplantae; phylum Streptophyta; class Magnoliopsida; order Poales; family Poaceae; genus Eleusine; species Eleusine indica. Next base: position 32,474,334 of record CM059494.1, on the reverse strand, counting down.
AGGGTATCGTATTTGTTTATCCCAAAGGAAGGTAATGAATAAGAAGGCTTACTTATGCACATATTTACATTGCAAATTGATAAGGATCATCTAACCAAGCCAAGCAAGCAATGGACAATGACGAGGTAGTATGACACACAGAAGATTCTATCTCAAATATAAATGAATAAAGCCAAGTGAACGAAGAACTAAGCTGAGCTACTTCTACAGTGCTTTCATATACAGTTGTATAGCCTAAGTTCTATACACATACATGCTTATACTCAGGTTAACAGTTATTAACATAATACTTCTGGCATGGACCTACCCCTGCATCCACAGGCGACTTCCGCCAAGAGCCTACGCACTAGCCTAGCGTAGAGGAGTTCAAAGGACGGACAGGGCTATCACCACTTGCCGCCTACCTCAGCTAACCGGTAGACTAACGAATAATTGATGCAAATCAATTATCCAAGTACCATACTTGCATAATCAAAAAGCACTCTACTCCTCCATGGTTATATTAATGAAGCAGAGCTATCATATAAATATGATCACCAAACCCATGTCATGTCATAACAATGAATCCTAAGCATAAAGACTATGTCATATAAATTTAGACTATAGTGACGGTATGTAACAAGCATGACAATAGTAGTATAATAAATATAAACTACTATCACACAAGTGGGCTATGCTATCACATATATGGATCACAATATAAAACAAGAAACTCATGACCCAAACACAACTATATGAAAAGATGACATTTATTAAATAGAGCAAAGTCTTACAAAAGGGAAATGATACAAGAGCCATACCAATTTCTCCAAGAGAAGACTTGAAGAACTAGAGAGCTCTAGACTCTGCCTAACTCCACTAAGACTTGAGAACAACTAAGTAGCAAGAGAAGGAATTCTTCTTGTGGTGTGTGTGAGTATAAAGCCACACCCTCCTATTTATAGCCTCTATAGGTCAGCAAAGGGAGTAACCACCAAGAATATCCCTGCCCACCGCCTTCAGGGATCAACCAGGAGCCTCCACATGCAAGCCCAGGAGGAAAGGCCGCATGCTTGGCTCGGCTGACCTAGGGGTGTCGGCTGACCTGTGGCTGGGCCCTCCTGGGTTGTGCTTCCTTAGGGTGGCTGCCAAGTGGGTCCTCATCCTAGATGTCGAGGTGGTTTTGTGTGTTTCTTCGGTGTGGTACTGAAAATGGGCCCTTCAATCCATGGGATGTCCAGTTGGCGCTCTCTCATTGGTTGAAAGTGTGTTTGTTTGCCTTTTGGGTGTGTTTCCTTCATATTTTCTCCTGCATGCAATTAATTCCCAAGTACAAGTGGAACTGCATTATTGTAAACAAATATGCATGTATCAAATGCCAACTTCTCCTTTATTTTGGCATAGTTGACAGATAAAAATGGTACTTAACAGCCGTCAACAGTGTGGTCAGTGGCTTCTTGGGTGAAAGATTCTTCTTTATTTGCTGCTTCTTTTTCCAGATTCCAGGCATGCCTATTGCCTTCTTCTTCTAGTTGACAAGAGTGTGATTTTCTTGTGCCCAGAGTTTTATCATGGAATCCTCTAGGCTGTTCCCCCTTGTGTCCATCTCCAATTTCTTGATGTCTTGATGGTTCGGCCAGCTTTTGACTTCACCCATGTGGCAAGGCTGAAACTCAAATTCTGCTTCCCTGTTGTTGCGGTTGTGATGGACTATTTTAGCCCCCACGTCAATTTGTGCGAATGTGATGCTTAAGAATGGTCGCCCAAGGATGAGTGGCGTACTCCTGTCGACTTCCATGACAAGTACCACAAAATCCATAGGGACAAACCATCCGCGGATCTCAACCAGAACTTCCTCGACAATCCCTGAGAGGTTCAACTTGTTGAAGATAGATTTTGGCATGATGCTGACGTTGGCTCCAAGTCGCATAAAGCTTCTTCAAAGAACTCTGTCCCGATTGAACACGAGATCATCGGGCTTCCCGGATCACCTTGGATGACTGGGATGATGTTCAATTTATCTTCTCCATCATTTCCTACATGGTTAGTACTTGGAGAGCTGCGGGTATGGTTCCCTACAAGCATCACCACATTCATAGCTTCTATGGAAGATTCGGGTTGCCCCGGAATTTTCCCACGGTCTGATGCAGGCAGGGCAGCGGCCAACTGAGCCAGTTCAGTTTCTAGCATTTTGTTAAAGCTAGGCTGATTTTTCAAGGAAGAGGCAAGACCTTCTAACTTAGCATTAACAATTTCTAAAGTCTTGTCATTGGCGGCATGCTTTTTATTGAAGGATTCATTGATTTTTGTCTGGCCTAAGATAAGATCTTTAAAGGAGGGCTGAGAATTGGAAGAGTTAAAGTTCTTACCTCCTTGATAATACGAGCATGGTTGATTCCACCCGTTGCCTCCTTGTGGACGATAGTCGTCGTTGTTGTTGTTCATGTACAACACGTCCTCATGAGTCTCAGGGCAATCATTGCCCGAGTGACCCGTGTTATCGTAGACCTTGCACGTCATGCAAGCGTCTAAGGCATTGAGAGTGCCGACTTCATACCCTTTGGCTTCTTCATCCATCTTCTTCATGAGGAGCTCCATTTTAGAGGCTAGCATGTCCACGTCCTTAACGGTGTGCATGCCTCGCTGGCGCGAGTGAAGACGATCTTCACTCCATCCTTGGTTGGAGACCATCTTTTTAGTAAGTTCTTTAGCCTTCCCCGGCAACAGCGCTAGAAATGCTTGTTGACATTTCTTAACATCGTCACTAAGTTTCCTTAGCAACGAAACGAGAAATGTGGATTGGTAATCTTTAACGAATGCAGAGAGTTTGCAAGCGCACGAAGAATACGATTGTAGCATTTCACCCGGAAGTATTCAGGATATCGTATTTGTTTTATCCCAAAGGAAGGCATATGAATGATCAGTGTAATTACCATGTTTCTAGACGTTGCACTTTGATTATAAGACAAACTCCTCACAACGGTAAGGATAATGATAAACATGGTAGTGAGCACACAGATAGCACACTCAAGTTAGATAAATACTAGTTTAGTGGAGTAGGACAAAGAAAGAGCTAAGTTCCTATGTTGCTTTTATATGTAGTTACATAGTCTACATTATATACTATTATATAGATACAATGACAATGCAAGAGAATCACATCATCACACCCTGGGCATCTGGTTTTCCCCTGCATCCACAGTACAATTCCGGCCAAGAGCCTATTGCATAGCCAAACGTGGGGGATTTCAAATGACAGATAGGGTTGTCACCACCTACTGACTACCCCTAGCAATCCGTGGGCTACACGACAAATAATGAATTCTATTGATCTAAGCACCACGCTTACATCTCTAGAACAATACTCCTAATCCCTTAAACGAAGGATTAGAAAAGGAGCAATCACATTTAAGTGAACACTAAGCACAAGGAAATGATCTAAGTCAAACATTCGTCATGCATCATTATAATGACATAAATAAAGACTATAGTAAGGGCTTATGTCTAACATGATAATATAGTATGACTACATTACTAACATGCAAGCATAATAACCATATACATGAATGGATCATATAATCAAACAAGAAGCACATGACCCAAACATAACTATATAGAAAGACTAAATATATTAAATATAATAAAGTCTTACAAAGGGGGAAAGATACAAGAGCCATACCACAACTCCAAGGAAGACTTAGGAACTGAAGAAGAATCATGAAATGATAAATAGAGTAATGCTACTTGGTGTGTGTCTTGGAGTGAGGCCTCTCCCTTCTATTTATAGGACTCAAAGGCAGTTCCTGGAGTCAGTAACTTCCACAAAACATGCACAACTGTCATTGGGGAGCCACCAGGAGGCTGCACGTGGCAGCCATGCACCAGAGGGTCACTCCCCGTTCGGTCGAACACCCCTATTCGGCCGAACAGGGAGGAGCCCCCTCAGGTGTTGCTGCCTCTGGTGGCTTGCCAGGTGGGTCCCATTGCCCAGTGACTCTGTAAGGTCGGTTGTTATGTCGGTTTGCTTCTGTAGGTGGGCCAGTCAATCCGTGTACTTCACTGTGATTAGCCGGAAGTTCATTTCCATAGATCATGAGGCATTTCTTCACTCCTTTTGTGCATTTTCCCTGCATGTCATTGATTCTCCAAGAAATAGTGGATATTTATTATTTCTAACTAACATGCATGGTGGGAATATACAATCCTTCTTTATTTTGAGTCATGTTGATGGCCGGAAATGGTATTTAACGACCGTCAACACGAAGCTGTGTTTGAGTCCTGTTCTGGCTCGTCCGTTGGTATCTACCCTAATAGAGGCAACTAGCCACTGCGACGCATCGAACGGTCATGGCAACCAGTCGAGTCGGAAAAATGGATTGATGAAGTTGACCACTGTCAAGGGAAGAAAATAGGGTGCCACGTGGCACCACCTAGGGACCCACACGTGTCTGGTCCAAAGGACCCGCTGGATCGCCCCCAAGGCGTCACCTGCGTAGGCCCCCACAAAAAGCGTCTCTGTGAAGGTCAAACCTTGGCCGCAAAGGCCGCACCGCTCCCTCGACTCGCTCGACCCCCCCCCCCTCAGGGGTCGAAGACCAGTCACGTTCCGCTCGACCCCTGAGTGGTCGAGGGCTCACTACGTGATGTGAACAAGGGTTCCCGATCTTCCGAAAGGTTCTTGGTAAGTTGATTTGGTCGGAGGCGACACACAAATCGATCCGGCTTCAGAACAGCACGTTCTAAACCCCGCAATCGCAGCACGACGTCTCCTCTGGTTATCAACCGTCCAAAAGACGATTGACCTCGCCGAGAAGGCTGATCCCTGCCTGCGAATCAAGAACACAAGCAAGAACAACGAAGATTGCAACACAATTGCAGATGTATGATTAAACTCTCGAAGTTGGGGTCTCACAAACCGATGAACGGCGAAACTGTTTATGAACAGAATTGATCTAAGCAAAACCCGAACCCTAATGGTGCGGCGGCGGCTGTATATAAAGACCCTAGGGTCGTGCAAGACCCTCTGGACGCGCCCCTAATTGGGCTCAACTAGATACAAAGCCCAAAGGCCAAAATTAGGCGACGCAGCACCGACACAGATTCTGGACTCTGTTTTGTTTTGACGATTCCCGATGACTCCGGATGAATTTTGACATGAAGCCGGTGGCATTGGAAAGGTCTTCTCCTTATCTTTCCGTGCATATGTAGAACGTCCAAATCTGAGTCCGTATGCGTCCTGGGTGACTGTTTTAGTACAGACTGGTCCTGGGCCCCGAAACAGACTCGAAGTCGGTTTTGATTGGGCCTCTACTTTGGCTTCCAAGCCCTTGCTGGTCCTCCACGTTCCCAGCTCCTTCTCCCATCATCTCCTGGTCTTCTCCATGGTTTCTAATCATAAAATAATCATTAGGTAGCGAACCATTCTCAAAAGTAACATATAGCGAAGAACGTAGGAACGAGCTCACCTCTAAATTTAGTCGTCGTGCACGCGCTCTAGTCATTGGACCTTGCAAGTCCAGATTTGGAGGAGTGTTGTATGTATCCATAGGAGTGATGTCCTCATCATCCTCCCCCTCTTGAAGTGGAGTCGTCCTCGACTCGAGCTCATCCTCTTCTCCCAAGTATGGTTTCAAATCTGAAATGTTAAAAGTAGGACTAACCCCGAACTCGGGAGGCAACTCAAGTTTGTATGCATTATCATTAATCTTCTCTATTATTTTGAATGGACCATCAGCTCTAGGCATTAGTTTAGACTTTCTCAATTCTGGAAATCTATCCTTCCTTAAGTGTAACCACACTAAATCTCCTACATCAAGCTTTACTTCCTTTCTACCCTTACTGCCAGCAATTTTATACTTTTCATTCATCTTTTCAATGCTAAGTCTAGTGGTCTCATGCATTTGCAAAATAAATTCAGCACGCTCCTTAGCATCAACATGAACTCTCTCATTAATAGGTAGAGGAAGTATATCAAGTGGAGTACGGGGATCAAAACCATACACTACCTTGAATGGACTTACCTTGGTAGTAGAATGTGTTGCCCGATTATAAGCAAACTCAACATGAGGTAAGCATTCTTCCCATTGCTTCAAATTTTTCTTCAAAATAGCTCGCAACATAGTACCCAAAGTGCGGTTCACAACCTCAGTTTGTCCATCAGTTTGTGGATGACAAGTTGTAGAAAATAACAACTTTGTACCCAACTTATTCCAAAGCGTGCGCCAAAAATGACTCAAGAATTTTGCATCACGATCTGAAACAATAGTAGAAGGCATACCATGCAAACGTACAATTTCTTTGAAAAAAAGATCAGCAATGTAACTAGCATCATCAGTTTTATGACATGGTATAAAGTGTGCCATCTTGGAAAAACGATCCACAACAACAAAAATGCTATCGCTCCCCCTCTTAGTCCTAGGCAGTCCTAAAATAAAGTCCATAGAGATATCCGCCCAAGGAATAGAAGGAACAGGAAGTGGCATGTATAAACCATGTGGATTCAATCGAGACTTAGCTTTTTGACATGTAGTGCAGCGAGCAACAAAACGCTCAACATCTTTCCGCATCCTTGGCCAAAAGAAGTGTGTGGCCAAAATATCCTCTGTCTTCTTAGCACCAAAATGACCCATCAATCCACCTCCATGCGCCTCCTGCAACAACAAAAGAAGAACGGAACCAACTGGAATGCATAGGCGGTTAGCTCTAAACAAGAATCCATCATTCAACACAAATTTGTGCCAAGCACGACCTTCTTTACAGTGCAGCAATACATCTTTAAAATCAACATCAGCAACATATTGTTCTTTAATTGCCTCAAGTCCAAAAATTCTACAATCAAGTTGAGACAACAAAGTATATCGCCTAGATAAAGCATCAGCAATCACATTATCCTTCCCTTTCTTATGTTTAATAATATAAGGGAAAGACTCAATAAACTCAACCCATTTAGCATGTCTACGGTTCAAATTGCATTGAGAACGAATATACTTAAGTGATTCATGATCAGAATGAATAACAAATTCTTTGGGCAACAAATAATGACGCCACGTCTCTAAAGAACGTACAAGTGCATATAGTTCCTTATCATACGTGGAATAATTCAAAACAGGCCCAGTAATTTTTTCACTAAAGTATGCAACAGGTTTACCATCTTGCATCAAAACACCACCAATGCCTATACCACTAGCATCACATTCAAGCTCAAAAGTCTTATCAAAATTGGGTAATTGCAGCAATGCTGCATGTGTAAGTTTGTCCTTCAAAGCATCAAAAGACTCATGATGTACCTTACCAAAATGGAAGGCAACGCCCTTCTTTGTCAACTCATGCAATGGTGCAGCAATGGTGCTGAAATCTTTGACAACGCGGCGGTAGAAACCTGCAAGACCAAGAAAACTCCTCACCTGTGTGATAGTTTTTGGTACAGGCCAGCTCTTTATGGCTTCAATCTTCGCCTCATCCACCTCAATTCCCTGTGGAGTCACAACATAGCCAAGAAAAGAGACTCGATCCGTGCAAAAGGTGCACTTCTCAAGGTTACCAAATAAACGTGCAACTCGCAAAGCATCAAAAATAGCACGCAAATGAATCATATGATCATCCATGGATTTGCTATAAATCAAGATATCATCAAAGTAAACAACCACAAATTTGTCAATAAAAGGTCTTAAAACCTCATTCATCAAACGCATGAAAGTACTGGGTGCATTAGTTAACCCAAAAGGCATTACTAACCACTCATACAACCCGAATTTGGTTTTGAAAGTTGTTTTCCATTCATCTCCAAGTTTCATTCTAATTTGATGGTAGCCACTACGCAAATCAATTTTAGTGAAAATTATAGCACCACATAACTCATCAAGCATGTCGTCTAGCCTAGGAATAGGATGACGATACCTAATAGTAATGTTATTAATGGCTCTACAATCTACACACATACGCCAAGAACCATCTTTCTTAGGAACCAAAAGTACAGGAACAGCACAAGGACTAAGTGATTGACGAACATACCCACGATCCAAAAGGTCTTGGACTTGTCGTTGTATCTCCTTAGTCTCCTTAGGGTTGGTCCTATAAGCAGCACGGTTTGGTAAAGTAGCACCAGGAATCAAATCAATTTGATGCTCAATCCCTCTCAAAGGTGGCAATCCCGGGGGTATCTCAGCTGGGAAAACATCCTCATACTCCTGCAAAAGGTTAGTGACAGCAGGAGGCAAAGCACTAGAAGCAATATCACCAAGCAAAAACAAGGCTTGTTTGCATATCAAAGCATAGCAAATATCATTAGTAGAAATTTCAGCAAGCTCAGATTTTGTGGCAAGACATGAACGACCTTGTAATTTAATTGCAGCACCCTTAGAACTTGAAGAATCATTAACATTACTTGGTGTAGAAGCAGAATTAACAGGTTGCTGAATTTCAGGGCTTTTATTTTTCAAACTAGCAGCTCGTTCTAAATCAGCTTGTACAATTTCAGCAGGGGTCATTGGTAACAAAGTAATTTTAGTTCCTTTATGCATAAAAGTGTACTTATTACTTTTACCATGGTGTACAGCATCATTATCAAATTCCCAAGGTCTACCCAATAAAAGTGAACAAGCTTGCATGGGTACAACATCACAATCAACAGAATCCACATAGGAACCAATGGAAAAAGGAACTCTGCAAGTTTGTGTTACCTTAGCTTTTCCAGAGTCATTTAACCACTGAATGTAGTATGGATGTGGATGTGGGCGTGTGGTCAAATCAAGCTTCTTAACCACATCAGAACTCACCAAATTGTTGCAGCTTCCTCCATCAATAATGACACGTGCCCGACGGTTCTTGATGACGAAGAAAATCTGGAACAAGTTATGTCGCTGCATCATCTCGGGCTGCTGGATTTGTGTGCTAAGCACACTCTGCACAATAATATTCATGTAGCCCGTGGTATCTCCGCCTCCAAGGACGAGGTCACCGCTGGTGGCAGCGACATCCTCCTCCTCATCCTCCACATCGGAGGTGCTCATGTAACCGCCATCATCTGTCGCCACATATGCCCGCCTACTTGGGCAATCTTTCTGCACATGGCCAAGACCATGGCATCGGTGGCACTGAATCCCTGTAGTGCGTCCCGTCGAAGCAACAGAGGAGGCACTACTAGCCGGTACCTGCACAGAATTTTTACCTGAGCGCGTAGAAGGGGCAGGGGCTGATCTTGGTGCTGCAGAAACAACACTAGCTGGTGGGGGCGGCCGGAAAGATGGCTTGGGCAGCCCCGAAGTCCCCGTTGGCCGTGGTGGGTAGAAATTCCTGGACTTGCTGTACTCCTCAAAAGCCTGGAAAAGTCCCTGTGATTCTTTCTCTGCAAGCATAGCATACTGGAAACACTGGTTGAGGGTAAAAAGTTCTTTATAATCAAGGATGTCCTGAATTTCTTTTCTCAAACCAGAATAAAAGCGGCAAATCTGATCCTCTACTTTTTCAACCACAGCACAACGAATCAAACCCTTCTGAAGCTCACTAAAATACTCCTGAACAGTTTTATCTCCTTGATCTAAACGCTGCAGTTTATTACGAATTTCTCTATAAAAAGAAGGAGGAACAAAACGATCACGCATTTCTACCTTAAGTTCTTCCCAAGTAGTAGGCAAATCGGTTTCAGCAGCTAGACCACTCCACCAAACAATTGCAAAGTCCTTAAACTCACTAGTGGCTTGTCTAACTCTATGTTGTTCAGGAACAAGGTGGGCATTAAATTTTTGTTCTACCGTCATTTCCCAATCAAGGTAAGCATCACCATCGTACTGACCCGAAAACGAAGGAATTGAAAACTTAATTTTAGCATACGGATCATCTGGAGCATAGTTACCTTGTGTGCGACGGTTGTGGTTGTGGAAACCACCCATACCTTGAGGGTTACGTTGCAAACGGCGTCGCAACCTTGCGGTCCTTGTAGCTGACCTATCGACGGTGCCATCAGCCTTATACACCGTTGCTTCATCATGATCGTCTTCAACGTCGTTGTTGGTGTTGTTGTTGGTGTTGGTGTTGGTGTTGTTGTTGTTGTTGTTGTTGTTGGTCTTGTGAGCGGTCTCCAATTCGACAACCTGATCGGTTAGCTTAGAGACTCTCTTATCCAACCGCTCAATGCTTTCTCCCAGGTGAAGCTTGGTGACGGCGTCGGTGACGGCCCTCGTGATCGTCTCTACCAAATCACTCTGAACCGCCTGCAAAGCCTTCTGTAACTGATCTTGGCTCACGCACTCATCAAATTTTGCGGGCGAAGCACCCTCTCCATCGCTTCTTGACATCAGAAACACCAAAACAGGAAACAAAAAGTGAAGGTTATCCCTACAAAACTACTAAGCAGTGGTGCCTCTCAACACAGCAAAAGTAAGCTTCTTGCAAAAACAGTAGTGATAGCAGGGAGAAGTGTTCCACGATTGCAAGGGTTACCAAATAACCTATGTGCTGTCCAGAAGAAGTATGTAGAGCTAGGAAGGCCAAATATATATATATGAGTGGCACATAAATCAAAAACAGATAGTAAAGCTGAATAAGTGCCCAAATAACTTGTCCCTAGTTGCTGGTCTAACTATGTTCTAGAACAGTAGTGATAGCAAAGAAGAAACAAAGAGACAAAGGTACACAGTCGATAACAGGGGGCTTAGTGTAAAATAGCCAAACTCAGAAATTCCAGGGGGCTAGATGGAGCACTAGTAGGAATCCCAAATTTCTTTTTTTTTATTTTATTTTTTTGATATTTTTTTCCAACTCACTAGCAAACAGGAAGAAACCACAAAAAATTTCAGCTCAAACCGAGCTAGGACGTGGCCTACAGAAAATCGTGAAGTTTCAGAAAATGTCGGGTTTCAACTTGAATGAATTTTTTCTTTATCTTCCCGATTTTTTTTGAATTTTTTGACGAGGGCACACAGGGCATAGCCAAGTGTGGGTATGCTCAACTTTTCGTCAAGAATCTCCTGTAAAAATTTCAGCCAAAACGGACAACCGAGCGAAAAGTTATGCCTGTTTTACCGAAGGGGTGTCGGAATCGGTTATGAAGAACCCGGGGGTTTGAGTGAAATCCGAGTCGGGCTTGGGGTCGGGTAGGGATTTTTTTGTTGGCGAGGTGGATGCAGCGGAAAGTGAAATTTATGAAAATTGGTCCGAGGTGGTGAGGGTAGGTTTAGGGTGGGATTAGGGTGGGCGTGTTGATCAATCAACCCTAGCACACAAAGCCGACAAAACCGAGGATGGTGAAGGGGGATGGCGGCTAGGGTTGCAAGGGAAACACTACTGACGACAAAAACACAAACTAAACCAGCGACTAAACAAGAACTAGGGCACAAACTCAACACTACGGACTCTGAAATTGAAATATGCAAAGGCTAAACACGTGGTTATGGGCGGGGGAAATTTTTTTTTCTTTTTTGGGTATTTTCAGTGGACGATAGGAAGAACACGAAAACAAAACTAAAGGGTACTGTGAACCTGACGGTGCACCTGAAGCTCTGATTACCACTTGATGTGAACAAGGGTTCCCGATCTTCCGAAAGGTTCTTGGTAAGTTGATTTGGTCGGAGGCGACACACAAATCGATCCGGCTTCAGAACAGCACGTTCTAAACCCCGCAATCGCAGCACGACGTCTCCTCTGGTTATCAACCGTCCAAAAGACGATTGACCTCGCCGAGAAGGCTGATCCCTGCCTGCGAATCAAGAACACAAGCAAGAACAATGAAGATTGCAACACAATTGCAGATGTATGATTAAACTCTCGAAGTTGGGGTCTCACAAACCGATGAACGGCGACACTGTTTATGAACAGAATTGATCTAAGCAAAACCCAAACCCTAATGGTGCGGCGGCGGCTGTATATAAAGACCCTAGGGTCGTGCAAGACCCTCTGGACGCGCCCCTCATTGGGCTCAACTAGATACAAAGCCCAAATGCCAAAAATAGGCGATGCAGCACCAACACAGATTTTGGACTCTCTCTTGTTTCAACGATTCCCGATGACTCTAGATGAATTTTGATATGAGGCTGGCGGCATTGGAAAGGTCTTCTCCTTATATTTCCGTGCATATGTAGAACATCCAAATCCGAGTCCGTATGCGTCCTGGGCGACTGTTTTAGTGCAGACTGGTCCTGGGCCCCGAAACAGACTCGAAGTCGGTTTTGATTGGGCCTCCACTTTGGCTTCCAAGCCCTTGCTGGTCCTCCACATTCCTAGCTCCTTCTCCCATCATCTCCTGGTCTTCTCCATGGTTTCTAATCATAAAATAATCATTAGGTAGCGAACCATTCTCAAAAGTAACATATAGCGAAGAACGTAGGAACGAGCTCACCTCTAAATTTAGTCGTCGTGCACGAGCTCTAGTCATTGGACCTTGCAAGTCCAGAATTGGAGGAGTATTGTGTGTATCCATAGGAGTGATGTCCTCATCACCATGCACGGTCGGGGTCACCTCGGCTCGCTCGACCTCGAAAGAGGTCGAGTCGGCCAGCCTTACCCCTCATCCAAGCCGAGCGCAGTGAAGATAAGGACATCTGTTTCATCCCTACAACAACTGTGACTGCACAAGTAGGCATAGAACCACTGAACAAACATTGCTCCTGCCAACTCTTGTCAGTGGGCCTCGCCCCTTTGACGGGACAGCCCTGCGTATTGCTGAACGCGTGGAAGTGGCGGGGTGAAGAAACTTGATTGCACTGCTAAGATAAGATGGGTTCCTACTACAAGTGGGCCGACCAAATGCAACCTGACAAGTCGACCCTTGACGGGAGGGTCAAACGGGGCGAAGGTCAACAACTGCCATCTACTCCGCCTTAAATGTCCTACCAAGCGTACATCCATAGTATCAGGAGGTCAGAACCTCCTGCAAATCTACTCCCACCATCATCTCTCTCATCGATGGGACAGGGCCTAACGCTACCAGGCAGCCCACGCTGCTTTCCTAAAACAACTGCTCAATGACACCCTCAACAGTGATGACATAGGACGGCTCGATGGACAGCTGCGACCAGACCATGCTTAAACATCATGGTGCCGCCTGTTCTGCACCACCCCTTTTGGCGGACCACGCCTTCTATAGGAACACAGTGGCTCGACCCATCTGCAGATTAAGGGGGGCACTCCTCGACATAGTGCTACCTGACACAAGGACCAAGACGGCAGGACCCGCGAAGGCCGAACACCACGCCACTGACCAAAGTCCATGCCAACTTCAGCACTATTTCGCCCCACACATGTTGTCCTTTCTCTTTCTCTCTCTCTCTCTCTCTCTCCCTCTCTCTCACTGTAACCCGGGCCACCGCTTGAAGTATAAAAGGGGAGGTCCTTCTTCCTCAACACATCAGAGATCACCCAACACACACACATATGCACTCATTGAGACTTGGAGAGCTCTCCCCTCTTTCACCACTATTTTATGACTAGGTGCAAGTAACACGAGCAGCTACTCAAACTAGACGTAGGGGGATACCCCGAACCAGTATAATCCCTTGTGTCCTCTTGCATAGCCATCACCAAGCCTCAGCGTGCATCCCCTCAAACAAATTCTACAAGACGGTGATCGAAACTCTGACACATACATAGGAACATCAAAATTCCATTTTTTTAGTACTAGATCGAATCAAGATGAATCTAACAAAGTTTATTTGAGGTCCATTGGATTTCAGGTTCATTTACTGTGATTTTTACAACATTTTCTGATTTTTTTGTATATTCTAGGGAATTGGTTTAATCCTGCCAAATTAGCTAAATAAGTGGACCAATCAGAACTGAGCAACACGGGGTCACAAAATTCCTGGGGTTGATCTCGCATAGCCACACGGGATCTCGACTCTATGGCCACTGGTGTGGCTTCGCCGAAGTGCCTACCGAAGCCGCTTGCAGGCTCACCGTTGGGCCCAGAGCTTGACAAAACTCGCCCATGAGCTCGCCAAAATGTTGTGCGCATTGATCCGCTACTCCAGGCAGGGCTCGCGTTGAACCTCTCGCGTAGGAAACTCACCAGACATTGGCCGGTGTCGAGAGGCGGCGGAAAGTTGTGGTTCGGCGATGGTTTGCGGATGACGGGGAGCTTGCCAAAGACTACGGCTTGCCCTGAAGGCTTCACGGGAGTGTGCGGAATGCCGTCGTCGGGCTTGAATTCACCAGGAAAAACTGGGACCAGGAGCTCATCGCCAGGCGGGGGTGTGATCAACCGGGATAGAGGAATGCCGACGGCAAACCGGTACTGCTACCATCGCACATCATAAAACAAGGTGGAAATGGCTTAGTTTGATGCGGCTAGATATGGCCTACTTGTGTACCAAGGTAATTGGAAAATGGCTTGCCAGTTTGGAGAATTTCATGTTGGAGTGAAGGTGATCAAGGAGGACCTCCGAGAATCATTCCTTCGATTGTGTAGTTCTAAGATGGGAAATGCTAAATTGGGATGTCAAGAACATAGAGTGGTTGATGTGCAACTAAGTGGAGATTTGATTTGGTCAGGGATTGTTGGTATTTCTTAAGATCATAGATAAATCTGCAAGCGCACGGATACCATTGTAGCACTTCACCTAAGAGTATTCCAAGGTATCGAATTCACAAAGAACGTGTGTGTCTAATCTTCTATATTAATTCTTTCAAGGACCACAAGAACATATTATGCAGAGGGTAGAGAGGATTCCTATGGTAAAATATCCTAAAATAAGGTAGGCTTAGTCTATAATTGCTTACTTCGGGCACCGACTTACCCCTGCATCCACAGGTGACTCCGGCCAACAGCTCTATGACGTACCCAAATGTGGAGGATTACTAAGGCTGGATAGGGCTGTCACCACCTACCGACTACCTCTACAAACCGTGGGGCATGCGGCAAACAAAGATAACCTCTAGCCTAGACACCACGTCTACGTTAATAATGACTATCAAAGTCTCGATGTCACACTTATCGAAGACTATGACACTCTAACTAAATAAAGTGATGATCCCGTAAGCAACTAAGAAAAGAACTGACTTAAAAAGGAAACTTAAATACCAAAGGAAGATCGCAAATAATTACTAAGAAAGGAAAGCATCTGCCGACGTATAAGCGTGGAGAAGGCACCGACAAGCCCGGACCTCCTCCTAACTCTCCCTTACTCTCTCCCTATTTTCTAAGCACTTTGGCAGTGCTAAAGCCTTTTGAGTAGAGCACTAATCTCTTCTTCTTGTGTTGTGTGTATAGTGGGGGCACTCCCCTCCTTATATAGGGCCCAAAGATGGTGGCAAACCGCCACAAAAAGATGGGCCTCATTGGGCCCACTCCACCTTCGGTCGAACATGAGTGGGGCCCAATGGCCCCCATTCTTCTTTGGCACACTGATTTGTGGGTCCCATTGTCAGCTAGGGGGCTTAGGTCGGTTCTTGAGGCGGTTTGGTCCCCGTAGTAGGCCCATGAATCCATGTACTACGCTCTGATTGGCTAGGAGTGTGTTTCCTCCACTATTTATTTGTGTTTTTTCTTAACTCTGTGGATAAACACCTGCATACAAATAATCACCAACACTAGTGGAAATTGTTAGTAATAAATTCCTACCACTATGTTGGTTATTCCTTTTATGTTATTTATGCAAGGATTTGACGGTCAGATTTAGCATTTCAGGACCGTCAGCAAACTCCCCCACACTTAGCCTTTGCTCGTCATCGAGTAAAGATTGAAGACTAAGGTGGATTCATAACTTCAATTGGTGTGATGCTAGCATGCAAATTATCCCATGTCATACCTGTACCCATGAACTTTTGAAGTGTCTATCATGTTACCTTGGGTGGTTGAGGAATGGAACAGTCCTCACTCCAATCATCTTCACTCATTCTACTGTGTAACTTGGGTTTTTGAAAAAAATTTCAAAACAAATATTAACTGTACTCCTCAAATGATACTCTCAAATCACTCAATGTGTATGGTTCCTCACCAGGGCATTTGACATGGCCTCTTTTCATCCTACTTCTAAATATGGCTTTATGTGGAGCTCAAGGTAGGGGTAAAAGAGAGGCATACTTGTGTCTCATATATCACTAAGTCAAAAACCGGATCCATGGAGAACAATTCATGAACTTTTGATCAAGCATGTGCACATGTGGATATGTGGATGGAAAGTGGATGAATGTGAGTACTCCCTTTTTGAGATACTCCCTCTCTTCTATTGGATAAGCATTTGAGAACATAGGCTAATTCTTTCTCTTTCTTCTTTTTTTCTTCTTTTTTCATGCATTTCTTTTCTTCTTTTTTTTGAATCATGAATAGCCCATGTATCTTTTACAAGGATATTCAGAGAGGGAGTTCATCAGAATATGATGGAGTACTTTATTTAATGGATGGATGATGATATGGAAGTGCTATCTTCCAGTGTAGAAGATTTAGCACATGGATGATGGATATGGTGGTGCTAACTTCCAGTGAAGAAGTATTAGCAAAGTTGTGTGCACATAATCTTGATCAAAAAGTCATAAAGAGTAACTCACTAGGGTCACAACAATTTGACAAAGTTTAACAAGACAACAAGCAACATATGCATAAGGTTTTCAATGAGTTTATCATATGGCCTTGGTAGGAAGATATAATCATTGAGGAGTCAAGCTATTGATTTTAATTTTTGTAAGAAAAATTCCCAAGCACATCATGCATACGAGCAAGATTCATTTTGTCAAACCATATCTCATACATCAACTACCTAGGTGACATGCTTTTCTAAAGATATAGTTCACAAGTAACAGGTCTATGAACTAGGAATAAGGAGCATGCGAGCCAACCAAATAGAAGCATTATATGAAACAAGAGTTCCACAAGGTTTATTTTAGTTTTCGAGTTAAATTTTTATGATTGATTCAAGATGAAATAATTTTAACTCGCAAAACAGGGAGGTGAAGGGATTGAGTGCGCAAACCATCATAGTGAAGAGGGTGGAAGCTGGGATGTGCCTAGCTGCCATGTTCTTTCTCATGATGTTGACCTCTTGTGTTTGCGCATCGAAAAGCCCGAGAGGCCTCCCCCACATTTGTTCTTTTACCTGGCTGCTTTTTATTCAAAACAAACAAAAGATTGTGGAAACAAAAAGGATTCTACCGGGTTAAGGACCGGGGTGCCTAAATTTATTCAAATAATAAAAAAACAAAGAGAAGAATGTTACGGTAGAGCATTGAAATCAATTAATTGATCACATCTACCTCCTTACCTTGGTTGTCATCTGGCTCTAGGAAGACTTTTAAACGATGACCATTTACATTAAACTGGTTCGCTCCGTCATCTTGGAGTGTGATTGCTCCATGTGATGCAGCATTAATGATGGTGAATGGTCCTTCCCATTTACTATGAAGCTTCCCGTGGCCGAACAACTTAACTCTGGAGTTGAAGAGTAACACCTTGTCGCCTGGCTTGAACTCCTTAGGCTTGATCCTTCGGTCGTGCCATCTTTTAGTTCTATCCTTGTAGATCTTGGCACTATGATAAGCCTTTTCTCTCCATTCCTCTTGATGAGGACATCACTCCTATGGATACACACAACACTCCTCCAAATCTGGACTTGCAAGGTCCAATGACTAGAGCTCGTGCACGACGACTAAATTTAGAGGTGAGCTCGTTCCTACGTTCTTCGCTATATGTTACTTTTGAGAATGGTTTGCTACCTAATGATTATTTTATGATTAGAAACCATGGAGAAGACCAGGAGATGATGGGAGAAGGAGTTGGGAACGTGGAGGACCAGCAAGGGCTTGGAAGCCAAAGTGGAGGCCCAATCAAAACCGACTTCGAGTCTGTTTCGGGGCCCAGGACCAGTCTGTACTAAAACAGTCGCCCAGGACGCATACGGACTCGGATTTGGACGTTCTACATATGCACGGAAAGATAAGGAGAAGACCTTTCAAATGCCGCCGGCCTCATATCAAAATTCATCCGGAGTCATCGGGAATCGTCAAAACAAGACAGAGTCCAGAATCTGTGTCGGTGCTGCGTCGCCTATTTTTGGCCTTTGGGCTTTGTATCTAGTTGAGCCCAATTAGGGGCGCGTCCAGAGGGTCTTGCACGACCCTAGGGTCTTTATATACAGCCACCGCCGCACCATTAGGGTTCGGGTTTTGCTTAGATCAATTCTGTTCATAAACAGTTTCGCCGTTCATCGGTTTGTGAGACCCCAACTTCGAGAGTTTAATCATACATCTGCAATTGTGTTGCATTCTTCGTTGTTCTTGCTTGTGTTCCTGATTCACAGGCAGGGATTAGCCTTCTCGGCGAGGTCAATCGTCTTTTGGACGGTTGATAACTAGAGGAGACGTCGTGCTGCGATTGCGGGGTTTAGAACGTGCTGTTCTGAAGCCGGATCGATTTGTGTGTCGCCTCCGATCAAATCAACTTACCAAGAACCTTTCGGAAGATCGGGAACCCTTGTCCACATCAAGTGGTAATCAGAGCTTCAGGTGCACCGTCAGGTTCACACTACCCTTTAGTTTTGTTTTCGTGTTCTTCCTATCGTCCACTGAAAATACCAAAAAAAAATTTTCCCCCGCCCATAACCACGTGTTTAGCCTTTGCATATTTCAATTTCAGAGTCCGTAGTGTTGAGTTTGTGCCCTAGTTCTTGTTTAGTCGCTGGTTTAGTTTGTGTTTTTGTTGTCAGTAGTGTTTCCCTTGCAACCCTAGCCGCCATCCCCTTCACCATCCTCGGTTTTGTCGGCTTTGTGTGCTAGGGTTGATTGATCAACATGCCCACCCTAATCCCACCCTAAACCTACCCTCACCACCTCGGACCGGTTTTCATAAATTCCACTTTCCGCTGCATCCACCTCGCCAAAAAAACTCCCTACCCGACCCCAAGCCGACTCGGATTTCACTCAAACCCCCGGGTTCTTCATAACCGATTCCGACACCCCTTCGGTAAAACAGCCATAACTTTTTGCTCGGTTGTCCGTTTTGGCTGAAATTTTTACAGGAGATTCTTGACGAAAAGTTGAGCATACCCACACTCGGCTACGCCCTGTGTGCCCTCGTCAAAAAATTCAAAAAAATCAGGAAGATAAAGAAAAAATTCATTCAAGTTGAAACCCGACATTTTCTGAAACTTCAAGATTTTCTGTAGGCCACGTCCTAGCTCGGTTTGAGCTGAAATTTTTTGTGTTTTCTTCTTGTTTGCTACTGAGTTGGAAAAAAATATCAAAAAAATAAAATTAAAAAAAAGAAATTTGGGATTCCTACTAGTGCTCCATCTAGCCCCCTGGAATTTCTGAGTTTGGCTATTTTACACTAAGCCCCTGTTATCGACTGTGTCCCTTTGTCTCTTTGTTTCTTCTTTGCTATCACTACTGTTCTAGGACATAGTTAGACCAGCAACTAGGGACAAGTTATTTGGGCACTTATTCAGCTTTACTATCTGTTTTTGATTTGTGTGCCACTCATATATATATATTTGGCCTTCCTAGCTCTACATACTTCTTCTGGACAGCACATAGGTTATTTGGTAAACCTTGCAATCATGGAACACTTCTCCCTGGTATCCTTCGCTTTGTTGTTTTCCGAACTTTGTAAGAGCTTTGCAAGAAGCTTACTTTTGCTGTGTTGAGAGGCACCACTGCTTAGTAGTTTTGTAGGGATAACCTTCACTTTTTGTTTCCTGTTTTGGTGTTTCTGATGTCAGCAAGCGATGGGGAGGGTGCTTCACCCTCCAAATTGGATGAGTGCGTGAGCCAAAATCAGTTACAGAAGGCTTTGCAGGCGGTTCAGAGTGATTTGGTAGAGACGATCACCAGGGCCCTCACCGACGCCGTCACCAAGCTTCACCTGGGAGAAAGCATTGAGCGGTTGGATAAGAGAGTCTCTAAGCTAACCGATCAGGTTGTCGAATTGGAGACCGCTCACAAGACCAACAACAACAACAACAACAACAACAACAACAACACCAACAACGACACCAACAACGACGTTGAAGATGATCATGATGAAGCAACGGTGTATAAGGTTGATGGCACCGTCGATAGGTCAGCTACAAGGACCGCAAGGTTATGACGCCGTTTGCAACGTAACCCTCAAGGTATGGGTGGTTTCCACAACCACAACCGTCGCACACAAGGTAACTATGCTCCAGATGATCCGTATGCTAAAATTAAGTTTTCAATTCCTTCGTTTTCGGGTCAGTACGATGGTGATGCTTACCTTGATTGGGAAATGACGGTAGAACAAAAATTTAATGCCCACCTTGTTCCTGAACAACATAGAGTTAGACAAGCCACTAGTGAGTTTAAGGACTTTGCTATTGTTTGGTGGAGTGGTCTAGCTGCTGAAATCGATTTGCCTACTACGTGGGAAGAACTTAAGGTAGAAATGCGTGATCGTTTTGTTCCTCCTTCTTTTTATAGAGAAATTCATAATAAACTGCAGCGTTTAGATCAAGGAGATAAAACTGTTCAGGAGTATTTTAGTGAGCTTCAGAAGGGTTTGATTCGTTGTGCTGTGGTTGAAAAAGTAGAGGATCAGATTTGCCGCTTTTACTCTGGTTTGAGAAAAGAAATTCAGGAATCCTTGATTATAAAGAATTTTATACCCTCAACCAGTGTTTCCAGTATGCTATGCTTGCAGAGAAAGAATCACAGGGACTTTTCCAGGCTTTTGAGGAGTACAGCAAATCTAGGAATTTCTACCCACCACGGCCGACGGGGACTTCGGGGCTGCCCAAGCCATCTTTCCGGCCGCCCCCACCAGCTAGTGTTGTTTCTGCAGCACCAAGATCAGCCCCTGCCCCTTCTACGCGCTCAGGTAAAAATTCTGTGCAGGTACCAGCTAGTAGTGCCTCCTCTGTTGCTTCGACGGGACGCACTACAGGGATTCAGTGCCACCGATGCCATGGTCTTGGCCATGTGCAGAAAGACTGCCCAAGTAGGCGAGCATATGTCGCGACAGATGATGGCGGTTACATGAGCACCTCCGATGTGGAGGATGAGGAGGAGGATGTCGCTGCCACCAGCGGTGACCTCGTCCTTGGAGGCGGAGATACCACGGGCTACATGAATATTATTGTGCAGCGTGTGCTTAGCACACAAATCCAGCAGGCCGAGATGATGCAGCGACATAACTTGTTCCAGATTTTCTTCGTCATCAAGAACCGTCGGGCACGTGTCATCATTGATGGAGGAAGCTGCAACAATTTGGTGAGTTCTAATGTGGTTAAGAAGCTTGATTTGACCACACGCCCACATCCACATCCATACTACATTCAGTGGTTAAATGACTCTGGAAAAGCTAAGGTAACACAAACTTGCAGAGTTCCTTTTTCCATTGGTTCCTATGTGGATTCTGTTGATTGTGATGTTGTACCCATGCAAGCTTGTTCACTTTTATTGGGTAGACCTTGGGAATTTGATAATGATGCTGTACACCATGGTAAAAGTAATAAGTACACTTTTATGCATAAAGGAACTAAAATTACTTTGTTACCAATGACCCCTGCTGAAATTGTACAAGCTGATTTAGAACGAGCTGCTAGTTTGAAAAATAAAAGCCCTGAAATTCAGCAACCTGTTAATTCTGCTTCTAAACCAGGTAATGTTAATGATTCTTTAAGTTCTAAGGGTGCTGCAATTAAATTACAAGGTCGTTCATGTCTTGCCACAAAATCTGAGCTTGCTGAAATTTCTACTGATGATATTTGCTATGCTTTGATATGCAAACAAGCCTTGTTTTTGCTTGGTGATATTGCTTCTAGTGCTTTGCCTCCTGCTGTCACTAACCTTTTGCAGGAGTATGAGGATGTTTTCCCAGCTGAGATACCTCCGGGATTGCCACCTTTGAGAGGGATTGAGCATCAAATTGATTTGATTCCTGGTGCTACTTTGCCAAACCGTGCTGCTTATAGGACCAACCCTGAGGAGACTAAGGAGATACAACGACAAGTCCAAGACCTTTTGGATCGTGGGTATGTTCGTCAATCACTTAGTCCTTGTGCTGTTCTTGTACTTTTGGTTCCTAAGAAAGATGGTTCTTGGCGTATGTGTGTAGATTGTAGAGCCATTAATAACATTACTATTAGGTATCGTCATCCTATTCCTAGGCTAGACGACATGCTTGATGAGTTATGTGGTGCTATAATTTTCACTAAAATTGATTTGCGTAGTGGCTACCATCAAATTAGAATGAAACTTGGAGATGAATGGAAAACAGCTTTCAAAACCAAATTCGGGTTGTATGAGTGGTTAGTAATGCCTTTTGGGTTAACTAATGCACCCAGTACTTTCATGCGTTTGATGAATGAGGTTTTAAGACCTTTTATTGGCAAATTTGTGGTTGTTTACTTTGATGATATCTTGATTTATAGCAAATCCATGGATGATCATATGATTCATTTGCGTGCTGTTTTTGATGCTTTGCGAGTTGCACGTTTATTTGGTAACCTTGAGAAGTGCACCTTTTGCACGGATCGAGTCTCTTTTCTTGGCTATGTTGTGACTCCACAAGGAATTGAGGTGGATGAGGCGAAGATTGAAGCCATAAAGAGCTGGCCTGTACCAAAAACTATCACACAGGTGAGGAGTTTTCTTGGTCTTGCAGGTTTCTACCGCCGCTTTGTCAAAGATTTCAGCACCATTGCTGCACCATTGCATGAGTTGACAAAGAAGGGCGTTGACTTCCATTTTGGTAAGGTACATCATGAGTCTTTTGATGCTTTGAAGGACAAACTTACACATGCACCATTGCTGCAATTACCCAATTTTGATAAGACTTTTGAGCTTGAATGTGATGCTAGTGGTATAGGCATTGGTGGTGTTTTGATGCAAGATGGTAAACCTGTTGCATACTTTAGTGAGAAAATTACTGGGCCTGTTTTGAATTATTCCACGTATGATAAGGAACTATATGCACTTGTACGTTCTTTAGAGACATGGCGTCATTATTTGTTGCCCAAAGAATTTGTTATTCATTCTGATCATGAATCACTTAAGTATATTCGTTCTCAATGCAATTTGAACCGTAGACATGCTAAATGGGTTGAGTTTATTGAGTCTTTTCCTTATATTATTAAACATAAGAAAGGGAAGGATAATGTGATTGCTGATGCTTTATCTAGGCGATATACTTTGTTGTCTCAACTTGATTGTAGAATTTTTGGACTTGAGGCAATTAAAGAACAATATGTTGCTGATGTTGATTTTAAAGATGTATTGCTGCACTGTAAAGAAGGTCGTGCTTGGCACAAATTTGTGTTGAATGATGGATTCTTGTTTAGAGCTAACCGCCTATGCATTCCAGTTGGTTCCGTTCGTCTTTTGTTGTTGCAGGAGGCGCATGGAGGTGGATTGATGGGTCATTTTGGTGCTAAGAAGACAGAGGATATTTTGGCCACACACTTCTTTTGGCCAAGGATGAGGAAAGATGTTGAGCGTTTTGTTGCTCGCTGCACTACATGTCAAAAAGCTAAGTCTCGATTGAATCCACATGGTTTATACATGCCACTTCTTGTTCCTTCTATTCCTTGGGCGGATATTTCTATGGACTTTATTTTAGGATTGCCTAGGACTAAGAGGGGGAGCGATAGCATTTTTGTTGTTGTGGATCATTTTTCCAAGATGGCACACTTTATACCATGTCATAAAACTGATGATGCTAGTTACATTGCTGATCTTTTTTTCAAAGAAATTGTACGTTTGCATGGTATGCCTTCTACTATTGTTTCAGATCGTGATGCAAAATTCTTGAGTCATTTTTGGCGCACGCTTTGGAATAAGTTGGGTACAAAGTTGTTATTTTCTACAACTTGTCATCCACAAACTGATGGACAAACTGAGGTTGTGAACCGCACTTTGGGTACTATGTTGCGAGCTATTTTGAAGAAAAATTTGAACCAATGGGAAGAATGCTTACCTCATGTTGAGTTTGCTTATAATCGGGCAACACATTCTACTACCAAGGTAAGTCCATTCAAGGTAGTGTATGGTTTTGATCCCCGTACTCCACTTGATATACTTCCTCTACCTATTAATGAGAGAGTTCATGTTGATGCTAAGGAGCGTGCTGAATTTATTTTGCAAATGCATGAGACCACTAGACTTAGCATTGAAAAGATGAATGAAAAGTATAAAATTGCTGGCAGTAAGGGTAGAAAGGAAGTAAAGCTTGATGTAGGAGATTTAGTGTGGTTACACTTAAGGAAGGATAGATTTCCAGAATTGAGAAAGTCTAAACTAATGCCTAGAGCTGATGGTCCATTCAAAATAATAGAGAAGATTAATGATAATGCATACAAACTTGAGTTGCCTCCCGAGTTCGGGGTTAGTCCTACTTTTAACATTTCAGATTTGAAACCATACTTGGGAGAAGAGGATGAGCTCGAGTCGAGGATGACTCCACTTCAAGAGGGGGAGGATGATGAGGACATCACTCCTATGGATACACACAACACTCCTCCAAATCTGGACTTGCAAGGTCCAATGACTAGAGCTCGTGCACGACGACTAAATTTAGAGGTGAGCTCGTTCCTACGTTCTTCGCTATATGTTACTTTTGAGAATGGTTTGCTACCTAATGATTATTTTATGATTAGAAACCATGGAGAATACCAGGAGATGATGGGAGAAGGAGTTGGGAACGTGGAGGACCAGCAAGGGCTTGGAAGCCAAAGTGGAGGCCCAATCAAAACCGACTTCGAGTCTGTTTCGGGGCCCAGGACCAGTCTGTACTAAAACAGTCGCCCAGGACGCATACGGACTCGGATTTGGACGTTCTACATATGCACGGAAAGATAAGGAGAAGACCTTTCCAATTCCGCCGGCCTCATGTCAAAATCCATCCGGAGTCATCGGGAATCGTCAAAAGAAGACAGAGTCCAGAATCTGTGTCGGTGCTGCGTCGCCTATTTTTGGCCTTTGGGCTTTGTATCTAGTTGAGCCTAATTAGGGGCACGTCCAGAGGGTCTTGCACGATCCTAGGGTCTTTATATACAGCCGCCGCCGCACCATTAGGGTTCGGGTTTTGCTTAGATCAATTCTGTTCATAAACAGTTTCGCCGTTCATCGGTTTGTGAGACCCCAACTTCGAGAGTTTAATCATACATCTGCAATTGTGTTGCATTCTTCGTTGTTCTTGCTTGTGTTCTTGATTCACAGGCAGGGATTAGCCTTCTCGGCGAGGTCAATCGTCTTTTGGACGGTTGATAACCAGAGGAGACGTCGTGCTGCGATTGCGGGGTTTAGAACGTGCTGTTCTGAAGCCGGATCGATTTGTGTGTCGCCTCCGATCAAATCAACTTACCAAGAACCTTTCGGAAGATCGGGAACCCTTGTCCACATCACCTCTAACTTAGACAGCTGCATTTTTCTATGTCTCCCGGCCTCCCTAAAGTCCGTGTTCCATTTTCGGATGGCCCAATGTGCTCTATGTTGCTGCTTGACTGGTAGATGACATGTTTTTCCATATACGAGCTGGAAGGGAGTCATAACAATCGGTGTTTTGTATGTTGTCCTGTATGCCCATAGTGCGTCTGGTAGCTTCATCTTCCATCCACTCCCCATCTCATTCATGGTCTTCTGCAGGATGTTCTTGATTTGTTTATTTGAAGTTTCTACATGCCCGCTTGTCTAGGGGTGGTATGGAGTTGCAATGTTGTGCTTTACTCCAAGCTCTCTTAAGAAGTTACGGAAGGTCTTATCAATGAAATGAGACCCTCCATCACTTATCACCATTCGTGGTGTTCCAAAACAAGGAAATATGATCTTGTAGAACATTCTTCGGGCATGCTTGGAGTCGATAGCTCTGCATGGCATTGGTTCTACCCACTTGGATACATACTCAACGGCCACCAAGATGTACTCGCAATCATAGGACTTTGGAAATGGTCCCATGAAGTCAATGCCCCATACATCAAATAATTCCACTTGAAGGTTGTATGTTAGGGGGATTGCATTGCGAGCAGTAATCCCTCCATGCTTCTTGCAATTCCGACATCTTCAAATGAATTCTCTTGTGTCTCCATGCCACCACATTTTTGCTTGGGTGCGGTATGCACCATAGTGGCCTCCACATAGGGATGCATGGCACTTCTCAATTATCTTGGTGCCTTCGATTCTTGGGACATATCTTCTTAACAATCTGTCAACACATACTCCATAGAGGTACGGGTCATCCCACGTATGACGTCGACTCTCATAGATGAGCTTCTTCTTGTTTTCCCCTGGTGGTACATACCCTGTAACAATGAAATTCACAATGTCTGTGTACCGGGGGTTGGAGTCCGTCACTTGTAGTAGCATGTCGTCGCGGAGGAAGTCATTTGTTGGAATTTCCTGCATGTTAGTCACATGCAAACATGACAAATGATCTGCAACAGAATTTTCTACTCCTTTCATATCTCTAATTTCAAGGTCAAATTCTTGGAGTAGAAAAATCCATCAATTAGCCTTGGTTTAGCATATTTCTTAGTGAGTAGGTATTTTAAAGCAGCATGATCAGTGTGAGCGACAACCTTTGCTCCTACTACGTAAGACCTAAACTTATCGATAGCAAAAATGATGGCAAGGAGCTCTTTTTCTGTAGTGGCATAATTAAGTTGTGCTCCTATCAAGGTATTGCTAGTGTAGGCTATGGCGTGATGCTTCTTATCCTTGGTTTGGCCTAGAATGGCCCCAACAGCATATTCACTAGCATGACACATGATTTCGAAAGGCAGCATCCAATCGGGGGGTTGAATGATTGGAGGTGAGATGAGTGCCTTCTTAAGGATATTAAAGGATTGTAGGCACTGATCATCAAAATAAAAGGGAGCATCCTTAGCCAAAAGACTAGTGAGGGGTCTAGCAATCTGGGAAAAGTCCTTAATAAAACGTCAATAAAACCCCGCATGTCCTAGGAAACTACGGATTCCCTTAATATTGATTGGACGTGGTAGCCTTTGTATGACTTCAATCTTGGCTCTATCCACCTCTATCCCCCTTTCAGACACAAGGTGTCCTAAAACAATGTCCTCTCGAACCATAAAATAGCACTTTTCCCAATTAAGTACCAAGTCCTTTTCCTAGCATCTTTGTAAGACCCTATCTTGGTTCTCAACACAATGATCAAAAGTTTTCCCATAAATAGAGAAGTCATCCATGAAGACTTCCATGATTTCTTCGATCATATCAGAGAAGATAGACATCATGCACCTTTGGAACGAAGTGGGAGCATTAGACAACTTGAATGACATTCTACGATAGGCATAGGTTCCGTAAGGGCATGTGAAGGTAGTCTTACTTTGATTATCATGATGGATGGGAATTTCATGGTAACCAGAGTACCCACCAAGGAAGCAAAAGAAGGAATGATTGGCAAGCCGCTCCAACATTTCATCGATGAAGGGCAGCAGAAAATGATCCTTTTTCATTGCCTTGTTGAGCCTCCGATAGTCGATGCACATCCTCCATCCCATGACAGTGCATTGAGGGATGAACTCATTTCTATCATTTCTAACGACTGTTATGCCTCCCTTCTTAGGCACTAATTGCACAGGGCTAACCCACTCACTATGAGGAACGGGATAAATTATCTCGGCATGCAAAAGTTTCAAGACCTCTTTCTTGACAACCTCTCTCATTGCATTATTTAGCCTCCTCTGAGGCTCCCTAGAAGGTGTGCTACCAGGATCAATGGGAATGCGATGGGTGCAAAGAGTGGGGCTAATTCCCTTGAGGTTTTGGAGTGAGTAGCCTAGGATAGAATGATGCTTTTCTAGGATGGCTATAAGTTTAGCAGTTTCTTCCTCAGATAGGTTGTCACTTATGATAACCGGGGCTTCCAAGTCGCCATTTAGGAAAGCATAGCGTAGGCCAGAGGGCAAGGGCTTAAGCTCAATCGGAGGTCGTGATGGTGGTTCTTCAATGGGTAGCTCAATTGTCTCCTGAAACTCATCCTCCTCTTGGATGAACTCTTTAGCATCTCTTTCTATAAGGGATTCAGAAGAATCAAATGGGAGAATAGCCATTACTTCCTCGATTGGTTCATCCTCGGGGGGAGGATCTGGTAGAGAGTTCCTCGATCGGGAGATCAGGACAAAAAACTTTTTTCCCTCGAGTTTTACGTCAAGACTTCCAAACACCGGTACATCGATGAGTAATTTCTTGATGGGATGCCCGATTAAGACATCAAAGTCCTGAATGTCAAAGACAAAGTCTAGGACAGCCTCGATGTTTGCGTGCCTTATGGTCATGTCTTGCAAAATACCGCATCCTTCTAAAATAGGGCCAAAGGGGCTTTTGAAGGATTTACTAGTCGGTGCCAATGGCGTATCGTCCAAAATGTGAAGTGCAAAGGCACTAGAAACTATGTTGGCCAACAGTGGTATTATAAAGAACTTCCATTGTGACTCCTCTAATGCCGTATCAAATGGTTGAAGAGAGAGAGAAAATTTGAATTACTTCAAAGGATGGCTCAACCTCTCGCAACCATTCGTCGCTCATTATTGAAGTTAACTCCTTTACCATCTCTTGGAGGAATGTCTCTTCAAGTGGCTTAGGAGGAGAGACGGGAGTCAAGGGTTTATTTTGGCAACAATACTTTGAGGTATTTTCGTAATCTTCAAAAAGCTCTTCCTCAAAGTCAAATGAGAATTCTGAGGGTTGAATTTCTTCTTCCCTAGGTGTTCCTGGTTCGGGTGAGGGCTCACTAGTCGAATCTTGGGATATGCAAGGAATGGGCTTGGATTCGGCTCTTGAGGGTTCCTCATGGCTTGACTTGGCTTCCTCTAGGAGGGGTTCGGTATGATCGGAAAGAAAGGAAGTGTTTCCTAGGATACGATCTAGGATTTCTCTTCCTTCCATCGCGGTCTTCTGGACGAATGATCCTCCGGTGGCAATGTCGAGGTATAGGGCAGCTTTCTTGTTCAGCCCCTCACAAAAATGTTGCAGCAACATCGGGTCGGGAATGGCAAGGTTGGGTTCGGATTTTGATAGCAAATTAAGCCTAGCCCAGGCTGCACCTAAAGATTCCTTCTCACTCTGGCAAAAGCCAAGAATTTCCAAATGAAGAGAGACGATATGGGATGTAGGGAAGAAGGCGAGACAAAATTTATCTCAAAGTTCCTCCCAATCACCGTTTACACTCCCGACAGTATGAGTGTACCATTGTTTCGCCCTGTCCATGAGAGAAAAGAGAAACAATTTCCACTTGAGAGTTTCCTGTGTCATGCCCTTTATCGAAAGGCATGAACACAATTGCTCGAATTCTCGTAGGTGATGGTACAGGTTTTAACTATCTAGGCGAGAGAAGGACTGCTCCCGAACCATGGCTATAAAGCTAGGGCGGAGTTCATAGCTGGATGAACTAATTGGGTCTACAGACGGCGGTGGCTCGTAGAACTCGCCCTTTGGAGCAGAGAAAGATTGGATAGTAGGTTGCTCCATTGTAGAAGTAAGGAAAGAAATAAATAAAAACAAAAAGATACAAGGACGAACAAGGTTCTAAGATAGAACAACAACCGTTACCGAGCAACGGCGCCAGAAATGCCTGTTGGTATTTCTTTGGATCATAGATAAATCTGTAAGCGCACGGATACCGCTGTAGCACTTCACCGAAGAGTATTCCAAGGTATCGAATGCACAGGGATCGTGTGTGTCTAATTTTCTATCCTAAT
This sequence comes from Eleusine indica, assembly GCA_030378355.1. Taxonomy (NCBI): domain Eukaryota; kingdom Viridiplantae; phylum Streptophyta; class Magnoliopsida; order Poales; family Poaceae; genus Eleusine; species Eleusine indica. The sequence continues at coordinate 32,444,764 of CM059494.1, read as the reverse complement.
TCGTCCAAGGACAACAAGAATAAGGTAGGAAGAGGGTAGAGAGGATTCCTATGGTAAAAGATCCTAAAATAAGGTAGGCTCAGTCTATAATTGCTTACTTCGGGCACCGGCTTACCCTTGCATCCACAGGCGACTCCGGCCAATAGCTCTACGATGTACCCGAACGTGGAGGATTAGTAAGACCGGATAGGGCTGTCATCACCTATCGACTACCTCTACAAACTTTGGGGCATGCGGCAAACAAAGGTAACCTCTAGCCTAGACATGACGTCTACGCTATTAATTACTATCAATGTCTCGACGTCATGCTTATAGAAGACTATGATACTCTTACTAAATAGAGCGATCATCCCGTAAGCAACTAAGAAAAGAACTTACTTAAAAAGGAAACTTAAATACCAATGGAAGATCATGAATACTTACTAAGAAAGGAAAGCATCCGCCAAGGTACAAGCGTGGAGAAGGCGCCGACAAGCCCGGACCTCCTCCTAACTGTCCCTCACTCTCTCCCTATTTTCTAAGCACTTTTGGCAGTGCTAAAGCCTTTTGAGTAGAGCACTAATCTCTTCTTCTTGTGTTGTGTGTAGAGTGGGGGCACTCCCCTCCTTATGTATGGCCCAAAGATGGTGGTGAACCGCCATAAAAAGATGGGCCTCACTGGGCCCACTTCACCTTTGGTCGAACATGAGTGGGGCCCAATGGCCCCTATTCTTCTCTGGCACACTAATTTGTGGTCCCATTGTCAGCTAGGGGGCTTAGGTCGGTTCTTAAGGCAGTTTGGCCCCCGTAGTAGGCCACGAATCCGTGTACTATGCTCTAATTGGCTGGGAGTGTGTTTCCTCCACTATTTATTTGTGTTTTTCCTTAACTCCGTGGATAAATCACCTGTATACAAATAATCACCAACACTAGTGGAAATTGTTAGTAATAAACATGAGAAACCATGTGGATATGTGCCATGGTTTGCAATATGTGATGAGTAATTGACTTGACCTTGTTGGTGTTTGAGTTGAAATGCGAGGATTTGAGGATCGCATGGGTTTGTGCATGTTGATGTTTTCACTAATCGGAGTTGGTGGAGGTGTTGGAGAAGTGGCAGAAGTTTGGAAGTGTGTTTTCTTGTCTCATGATGTGTAGGTCACTCGAGTCGACTTGGCGGTCAACGATGAGAGGATCGGGCACAAGTAGGAGACTTGGGGCCAGACGATCAGGAGGCCGGGTGGAGTCAAGGGTGATCCATACCGTACACGCGGAGAGGCAAGAAGCACGGACGATTTCACGGTTGAGCCTCAAAACCATGGTGGTGATGAAGACGGTGTGTTGACCAAGTCAAGGTGAGCGGGATGCCGGTGCAAGTGACAAGAGGGCCCGATGGATAGGGACCGGGAGAGACTTGCCAGTGGTCAGGATCGCGGGACAAGGTGACACGCGTCGACATTGAGAAGTCGCGCTTTGAGAAGCGTGCAAGGCGGTTTCCTGGTTTGGGCCTCCAAACTGGTGGCGGTGGTTGGTGGTGCATGTGGCACCATCATGGAGCTTGCTTCGAGGCAAAGCAAAGTCGTGAAGGGCCCGATGGCGTTTGGACGACGAGGAGAGAGATGAGCAAGTTTGCTCCTAGTGGTAGGTGGCAGTGTTATGTAGGTCAAGGGTAGAGTGGTCATGTCGACAACCCCTATGGCTATATAAGGAGAGGTAGGGCTGGTGGAAGAGGTGCCTCTCTTGCCATTAGCCTTGCTAGGTTTTTCTTCTCATGTGCTAGGAGAGTGCTTTATCTGTAAGGAGGAGAGTAGTGGGTGTGTGGCAGACATCTCTTACCCTTCTCAAATAGTGGGAGGATAAGGGTGGCTTCCTAGCCATGTAATCATGTACCTTGAATTCTTGAATCAATGATATGAGATTCATTTTCATGGTCAAGATCTTCCTCTCTCCCTAAATCCCGAATTTCTCTTTTTCTCTATTTTCGGAGCTATTTTGGTGGCAATTTTTGGTCTCCTTTTTGGATGAGTTTTTGGGTTGGATTTCTTGAGAAACTTGTTGCTATGATGAGCTGAAAAAATCCTATATGGATCCTTGACCGAATCAATAGCTCTAGCACCTTTGATTTGAAGGATTTCTCAAGTTTCCTCTTTTTGGTGTTCTTGGCACAAGATCTGAAATTCATGATGATTCCTTGAGCCAATCGATTTGATCTTCTAGGATTAGGGTCGTGATGTGTTGATGATTCACTGCTTCAAAAATCGCATCATTTGGAGTTCATTTGATTAGTTTTTGACCAAGTTTTTGCCTAATCCCAAAACCTTTTTCTATTCTATCGGGGTCGATCGGCACTACCGACGACCAGGACCGGCACTGCCGGTGGATCATCCAAACCCCGCGCTGGCATTGCCGATGGCCAGACCGGTACTACAGATGTATTCTGTCTGCTGCTTTTGAGACTGCGTCACCAGAATTGTCGATGGGTCTTACCGACACTGCCGATGGTGCCAATCGGCACTATCGATGGTAGTCTAGTAAGGTGACTTGTGCGAGTTTCTTTCACTAATTCAAGTCTTTGCTGTTCCCTTTTATTTTTGCTATGTTCCACTGTTGTAGTTGATCACTCCTAGGGTTAGCACATCACATGTTGGTGTGTGTGGCCTTGGTGATCGGTTTAGAGGTTGGCTTGGGTTGTAATTGGGACATAGGCCAAGTTCTATTGAAGAATTTTTATTGGCTCCCATTCACCCCCCCCCCTCCCCTTGGTGATCGCTTTAGAGGTTGGCTTGGGTTGTAATTGGGACATAGGCTAAGTTCTATTGAAGAATTTTTATTGGCTCCCATTCACCCCCCCCCCCTCCCCACCTCTGGTCGCCTTCTCGGTCCTTCAAAACTCCTACCACTATGTTGGTTATTCCTTTTATGTTATTTATGCAAGGATTTGACGGTCAGATTTAGCATTTAAGGACCATCAACAGGGATGTGCTAGAGCAGTAGGCAACGAGCTCGAGCTCAACTCTGCTAATGGCGGCAGGGGAAGAGAGAATGAGAGAGCAGAGAGTAGGAGGTAGCCAGGATGCCAAATTAAAAAGTTGAGGCTTGGGCGTGGGGTGGTCAAGGGCCTGAGACCGTTGCGTAGGGTGTCGGGGAGGCCGGGGACAGTGTGGCGATGTCAAAACAGGGGGGTATAAGGACCGAAGTCGTACCGAGAGGGGGGTGAATTGGTAAGCCGACCACGAATTCGAATACTTCAATTTCACACCACTAGAACCCGGCAATCATTGCTACCTAACAATTCTAGTAGGCCAAGACCCTACACATGCTAGTGTTCATGATGCGAGAAAATGCAGAAGCTAAACACACTAGCCTGTGCAAGCCATAATTCAACCTACTCACTACAGCACACAATTGCGGAATAGTAAAGAGAGAGTCAAGGAATGCTTATGATTTTTTCCGAGGTCTCGGAAGGATGATGTCTTCCCCTACTCCTCGTTGGACCACTCCCGCCGGAGTGCCGGTCTCTCCCGCCACCAAGTGGAGTTCTAGCACACGAGCCCGTAATCACTCCCGGAGTGAGGACATGGTTGGGTCACCGCTGCCACCAAGGCATAAGCTCGCCTCCCTCGAGAACTTGTCAGACTCCCCGAGCCGACACGGGCGCTCACTAGCGATGCCCTTTTCAACGGCGGGCTCAAACCATGTACAAACGTGTGGCGGCCTTCACAACCGATCACGATAGGCTCGACCACTGACACCTAACCGGTCTAGATCGCACTATAGACCAAGAGTAACAACCTAGATCACACCCTCAAGGACACCCTAGCCTTAGATGTGCAAGATGCTCTTGTTACTCTCACTAGCACTCTCAAGATATCAAATATCCTCTCCTAGTGCTCTTCTCTTTTCCTCTTGGACCTTACCAAATGCTCTCAGGTATTCCACTGGCCAAGAGAGGTCTCCAAGACCTCAGCAACAAAGTTATATAGGCTTCCAACCTCCAACTAGTCATTGCTCCATGAAATCACCCTTTTGGAACTACTGACCGGACTGTCCGGTCACTGCCAGACTAGACCGTCTGGTCTCTCTGTAACGGCTCTCCAGAATCGACAGCTTCCCTGTGCTCGGGGAATTTCCTTGCTGACCAGACCATCCAGTCAGTAGACCGTATCGTCCGGTCACTTCTTTCTCTCTTTGTTCTAGAGAGCACCCAAAACTGCGCCCTTCTGTTTCTGCTGATCATACCATCCAGTCAATATGGGTCTTCGCACAAACACACTCCTCACAAGCTGCTCTCTAATCCCCTAGTGACCGTACAGTCCGGTCTCCACTGACCCCTCTGTCCGGTCACTATGTTTAGAAGCTGAAACTCCTCGTCCTCGCTTGACTCGTTTCCCATCTTCTCCACTGTCACCTAGTGCTTGTGATTTCACCAAACATCCATGCACATCACCAACTAGCATGACCTAAAGAGACATGACCTAGACCCCCTTGATAGTCCAGTTTTTTCTATGGACTCAAAGCCCTAACAACTAGACAAGTGTTCCATACACTTGCTCCATAGCTTGTCCTTAGCCTTGATCTATCTCCATCAACCCTTGGACTCCATCAAGCTTATCAAGCCTCCATGTTTGTGGTCATTGCCATCAATCGCCAAGGCAACCATCATCCATAAGATTTGTAGTAGAGTTTAGAGATGATTCCTGCATAGACAATACTCGTGTAGATATAAGCCCATAATTTCATAGTTGTCATTAGTCACCAAATCATCCATACCTTTGGGATCCAATCATCAATGGTCATGAAGCTTACAGGGGGGCTGCTGCTATGGCCATGGCGGCACGCCGAACAGGAAAACGGAGCGGCCAGGAAAGGTGAGGGAATACGGTCGGGCGTGAGAGTGCGTGCGGGCACGGGAAAATGTGTGCGTGTGGAAATGCGGTTGGAGCTCAGGGGAGCAGCAGCAGCGAGAATGCACAATGCTAGCGGGTGCCTTCTGGCACTGACCACTAGGAGGAAGAAGACACACAATTTGCACTGAGACCCTTAACTTTGTCTAGAATTGCAAAATAGTCCCTGGTTTAGTGTATAATTGAATTAAAATAGTTATTGGCCTCCAAATGGAATGAATTTGACACACATAGCCTTTAGATTATGTGTAAGCCTCTTGTGAAGACAAAACTGATTTTGGTTTTTAATTATTTTAATATTTAAATTTCAAGTAAAAGGTTTTTAAGGTTAGTTTAATTATTTGGGGCATTTCCAAATAAGATAAAATGCTCATTTTTCCTCTAAAAATTTATTTTATCATTCCCATAATACTTATGTGATTACTTGGCATAGGTTGTATAGAAAAATTTAAATTGCTTCATATCTTAGTTTGCAGGGCATTTATATGGTTTTAAATATTCCAAATTGGTGGAAACTCTATTATTTCATGTTCCACTTTAGCAAAACTTTTGTGCTTAGCATACTTGTTAAGTTTGGTTATCAAAAATATATCTGACAAAGATGACCAGAATTCCGGGTAATGAGTACTCAGAAATTCTTCAGATTCCCAAGTGGATTCATCTTCTGAATGATTACTCCATTGCACTTTATAGAATTTGATGGTTCTTTTATGGGTTGTACGCTCTTTCACATCGATGATTTTTATCGATTGTTCGGAGTATGTGAGGTCTGGTTGTAGATGGTCATAATCTTCTAGGATAATATCAATTGGTGGTTTGAGACACTGTTTCAGTTGTGAGACATGAAAGGTGTTATGAACTCCACACAAACAAGTAGGTACCTCCAATTTGTATGCTACAGGTCCACATCGTTCTAGAATTTTCAACGGGCCAATATAACGGGGTGCTAATTTTCCTTTGACTCCAAAACATTGAATGCCTTTCATGGGTGATACTCGGAGATAGACAAAATCATCCTTATTGAAATAAAGGGGGCTACGTCATTGGTTTGCATATTATTCTTGATGACATTTTGCAGCTTTAAGATTTCCCTGAATGGTATGAACTTTTTCCTCGGCATCCTTTACAAGGTCAGAACCAAAAGTTACTCTTTCTCTAGGTTCGGACCAGTTCAGCGGTGTTCTACAACTTTGACCATAGAGTGCTTCAAATGGTGACATTTTTACACTCTCCTGGTAACTGTTGTTGTACGAAAATTTGGCATAAGGTAGGTATTCGTCCCAGTTACCACTATGTGCTAAAACACATGCTCTGAGCATATCTTCCAAAATTTGGTTGACACATTGTTTGTCCATGGGTAGCGGGATGGTAAGCAAAACTACAAATTAAATTTGTACCAAGAGATGCATACAACTGTTCCTAGAAACAAGCAATGAACTGCTAGCCTCCATGTGAAATGTCGGTCTTAGGTACTCCATGAAGACATAAGATTCTTGATATGTATAGTTTCGCATATTGTTTCATCTTATATGTGTTGTTGAACGGCAGAAAATGAGCAGATTTTGTGAGTCTATCCACAATGACCCAAATCGAGTCATGCTTACGCGAAGTGAGAGGAAGGCCAACAATAAAATCCATGCTGATGTCTTCTCACTTCCAGGCATGGAATACTTAATGGTTGAAGTAATTCGGCCTGTTTTAAATGGTCAGCCTTAACTTTCTGACAAGTATCGCATTCTGCAACATAACGGGCACCTTCTTGCTGCATTCTTGTCGACCAAAAATTCTTTTCAGATCCTGATACATTTTGTTACTACCAGGGTGAATGGAATATCTGAAGTGATGTGCTTCATCCAAAATCTTCTGACGAAGCTCAAAATCCTTTGGTACTACTAGACGGTTGTTGAACCTTACAATATCGTCCGAGTCTTGTATGAAACATTTTGTTTTACCATTCTTAATGTTCTCACGAATGTAATTCATACCAATGTCATGTTTCTATGCAGCAATGACTTCATCTCGAATGGTGGAGTGAATACTAAGGTTGTTGATCACTAAAGCAGGCATAACGTGAAGACTGGGTTCTGAATTAATTATTTCGTTGCTGCTGTCCTGAAATTCCAGCACCAAATTATTACAATGTATCTTTCTACTCAACGCATTGGTGACTACATTAGCCTTTCCTGGATGATAATGAATCTCCAGATTATAGTCCTCGATTAATTCTAGCCACCGACATTGTCTCATGTTCAGATCGGTCTGAGTAAAAATGTATATCAAGCTCTTATGATCTGTGTAGATATGCACTAAATTTATGAGCAAATAATGCCTCCAAATTTTTAGTGCAAGCACAACTGCAACTAGCTCTAAATCATGAGTTGGATAATGTTCTTCATGCTTTCATAGTTGCCGAGATGCATAGGCAATGACATGGCCACATTGCATAAGCACACATCCAAGTCCTGTCCCAGACGCATCACAATACACGTCAAACGGTTTAGTGATGTCCGGTTGAGCCAATACTGGGGCAGTGGTTAATAGTTCCTTCAACTTCTGGAATGCTTCTTCACACTTATTATTCCATTCAAACTTCACATCATTTTTCAATAGCCTTGTGATGGGTTTGGACAGCTGGGAAAAATTAGGAATAAACTGGTGGTAATATCCAGCTAGTCCCAGAAAACTACGAACTTGATGGACAGAACTAGGCGGTTTCCAATCCAGCACATCTTGAACTTTGCTCGGGTCTAGAGAGATACCTTCGGCTGAAACTATGTGATGTGAACAAGGGTTCCCGATCTTCTGAAAGATTCTTGGTAAGTTGATTTGGTCGGAGACGACACACAAATTGATCCGGCTTCAGAATAGCACGTTCTAAACCCCGCAATCGCAACACGATGTCTCCTCAGGTTATCAACCGTCCAAAGACGATTGACCTCGCCGAGAAGGCTAATCCCTGCCTGCAAATCAAGAACACAAGTAAGAACAACGAAGAACGCAACACAATTGCAGATGTATGATTAAACTCTCGAAGTTGGGGTCTCACAAACCAATGAACGGCGACACTGTTTATGAACAGAATTGATCTCAGCAAAACCCAAACCCTAATGGTGCGGCGGTGGCTGTATATAAAGACCCTAGGGTCGTGCAAGACTCTATGGACGTGCCCCTAATTGGGCTCAACTAGATACAAAGCCCAAAGGCCAAAAATAGGCAACGCAGCACCGACACAGATTCTGGACTCTCTCTTGTTTCGATGATTCCCGATTACTCCGGATGAATTTTGACATGAGGGCAGCGGCATTGGAAAGGTATTCTGCTTATCTTTCTGTGCATATGTAGAACGTCCAAATCCGAGTCCGTATGCGTTCTGGGCGACTATTTTAGTGCAGACTGGTCCTGGGCCCCGAAACAGACTCGAAGTCGGTTTTGATTGGGCCTCCACTTTGGCTTCCAAGCCCTTGCTGGTCCTCCACTTTTTCAACTCTTTCTCCCATCATCTCCTGGTCCTCTCCATGGTTTCTAATCATAAAATAATCATTAGGTAGCAAACCATTCTCAAAAGTAACATATAACAAAGAACGTAGGAACGAGCTCACCTCTAAATTTAGTCGTCGTGCACGAGCTCTAGTCATTGGACCTTGCAAATCCAGAATTGGAGGAGTGTTGTGTATATGCATAGGAGTGATGTCCTCATCACTATGTGACCAAGAAATAGCACACGGTCCAACCAAAATTCGCACTTGCTGAATTTTGCAAACAACTTGTGCTCTCGGACACATTGAAGAACAATATAAAGATGTTCAGTGTGTTCTTCCTTGGACTTCGAATAGATGAGGATGTCATCAATAAATACTACCATGAAATTGTCCAGCTCTGGCATGAATACTAAATTCATGAGATACTTGAAATGGGCAGGAGCATTGGTTAATCTGAAAGACTCAAATAATCCGTATCTCATGGAGAAGGCAGTCTTCAGAATATCTTCTGCTCTAATCTTTATTTCATGATAGCCCGAGCGAAGGTCAATTTTTGAAAAGACCTTGGCACCGACCAATTGATAAAAAGACTATCAATCCAGGGCAGCAGGTATGTATTTTTTATTATGACTTCATTTAGTGGTCGATAATCAAGGACAAGGCGCATAGACTTGTCCTTCTTCTTCACAAAAATAGCAGGATAGCCTGATGTAAATAAGGGTTCCTGATCTTCCGAAAGATTCTTGGTAAGTTGATTTGGTCGGAGGCGACACATAAATCGATTCGGCTTTAAAACAGCACGTTCTAAACCCCGCAATCACAGCACGACGTCTCATCTGGTTATCAACCGTCCAAGGACAATTGACCTCGCCGAGAAGGCTAATGCCTGCCTATAAATCAAGAACACAAGTAGGAACAACGAATGATGCAACACAATTGCAGATCAATGATTAAGCTCACGAAGCTGGGATCGCACAAACCGATGAACGACGACACTGTTTATGAACAGAATTGATCTAAGCAAAACCCGAATCCTAATGGTGTGGTGGCGGCTGTATATGAAGACCCTAGGGTCATGCAAGACCCTCTGGATGCACCCCTAATTGGGCTCAACTGGATACAAAGCCCAAAGGCCAAAATAGGCGATGCAGCACCAATAAAGATTCTGGACCCTCTTTTGTTTTGACGATTTCTGATGACTCCGGATGAATTTTGACATGAAGCTAGCGTCATTGGAAAGGTCTTCTCCTTATCTTTCCGTGCATAAGTAGAATGTCTAAATCCGAGTCCGTATGCGTCCTGGGTGACCGTTTAAGTGCAGACTGGTTCTGGGCCCCGAAACAGACTAGAAGTCGGTTTTGATTGGGCCTCCACCTTGGCTTCCAAGCTCTTGCTGGTCCTCCACCTTCCCAACTCCTTCTCCCATCATATTCTGGTCCTCTCCATGATTCTTAATCATAAAATAATCATTAGGTAGAAAACTATTCTCAAAAGTAACATATAGCGAAGAACATAGCAACGAGCTCACCTCTAAATTTAGTCGTCGTGCACGAGCTCTAGTCATTGGACCTTGCAAGTCTAGAATTGGAGGAGTGTTGTGTGTATCCATAGGAGTGATGTCATTATCACAGCCCCAAGGTGAAGTACTTGGGCGAATGAATCCTTTCTCCAGCAATTCATTCAATTGCTTTTTCAGTTCAGCCAGCTCATTCGGGGCCATTTTATATGGGCGACGTGATATTGGAGAAGTTTCTGGCTGTAACTCACTCTTAAATTCTACTTCATGGTTAGGTGGAAGGCCGGATATATCCTCAGGAAACACATATGTATACTCACAGATGACAGGAATATTTTCTAGTGCTACCCCCTCCAATTGGTAGACAACTAGATTTTTTGAGGGTTCAAGATTTAGGGAAATTGTGTCTAAGCCATGCAAGGGAGAATGCAGATGAATGATGTGGGGCTCGGTATCTAACATGGCTCCATGGGTTTTCATCTAGATCACGCCTATAATTAAATTAATCTTTTGATTATGGAGCATGATAAAATCGGTGGGGTAAATCCTTTGATTTATTTCCAGTGGAGCTTTGCATACTATTTTGTTAGCAAGAATTTGTCTAGCAGGGGAGCGGACAGTGTAACACCTATTTATAGTGGTGGTATGGAGATCATGTTTTTGCACACATGCTTTTCTAATGAAATTATGTGTAGCACTGGAATCAAAAAGTGCAAGGATAGGTTGGTGGTAAACTAAGAGCGTACCGGTGAGCACGGGCTCGCCCTGAGGAATGTCTTCAGCATTGGTGTAGTTCACTTGAGCACCATGAGATGGTGCATACTTAGACTTGTTTTGGTTTTGATCCTGATTATTATTGTTGTTGTTACGCTTGGGCGCCGTGCACTCTCTAGCAAAATAGCTGGTGCGACCACAATTGTAGCACGGGTAGTTGCCTCCACGGTTAGCAGGCTGTTGAGCGCGTGCATTCTGATTTCCTTGCTACTGATTTGGCGCATGATACTGAGTATTCTGTTGCTGATATGATGCATGAGATGGGAAGTTCTGCTGATGCGGTGTTGGCACTTTCCAAGTGCCCCTTTTATATGTGAATATTACCCCAATTAGAGCATAATTGATACTAATTTAGGCCATTTACCTATGATATTGTCTATATATTTGTATATGCGTTGTTTTGGAGCTTTATTGCAGAAACAGGTAAAATTGGTGATTAATGCGATGATGGAGAGGATAGGAGTCCAGAACCAACGAAAAGCACTAAAGAAGCCCAGTGCGCCAATCGGCGCAGTCCATGAGCCGATCGGTGCAAGGGTGTTTTGGCCCACAGAAGTGACCAAGGCCCATTCCACATGTTTATGGAAGTTTATCTGTGCAAGACACTTGAAGATATTTGTCTAGAAGATTTATGGAACTTCAAGATCTCAACGTGCAGTACAAGACTTTATCTCGAAGGAAAAGGCCCACATGGCAGCTGTGAAAGACAGAGGAACCGACTCAGGGAAGAAATCATAGAAGACACGGCTTGCGCCGATCAGCGCAATCCTGCGTCGATCGGCGCAACCGCCTTATTTGCTAGAAACCGAGTCCTTTACGAGTAGAACCCCTATAAATATTTGTAAACCCTTGCTGTAGAAGGAGGAGGCGACAGAGGGACACCAGATCTGTGAGTTAGAGCCATAGGGGCTTGCCCCGTTAGAATAGATCTCTAGTTGAGTTTCAAGAACCATTAGAGTTAAGAGTTGATCCGTCAAGGTAGGCCATCTCGACGGGGATGAATCTTACTCTATGTATCTCAAGGATGATTGAATATGTTGATGATGGTTTTGGTGATTTGTCTATCTTGATTCTATGATCATGCATGTGCTTATTTCAATTGCTTAGTTCTAGGCTAAGTAAGCAGATATTATCTGAATCGTGGTGATTAGGATAGTATTCGGACATTGTATTGATTATGGTTGCTTGATGATGCTAGTAGTGTGGTTTAGCGGTGACAGCACTATGCCTGCGCAGCACTATTGGATAGTTGAGTAGGGTAAGATACTCGCGCGATTAAGGGTTTTCTCTCGGCAGCGATAAATCGGGAGCCGCTCGGAAAGCAGGGTGGTCTTACTCGTTATAGGTTTTTATTGATCTATGTAATTACCCATTATGATGCTATTCAATTAGACTTTCTGGTTACGATCTCACTAGTAGATATTTGGCTACTCACTTAACAGCATAGGTTTACAAGATCTGGCACACTTTGGCTCAGATTCACTGGTGTGCCGATCGACTCAACTCCTGCGCCGATCAGCGCAACAACTTTGGCTTAGATTCACTAGTGTGCCGATCGGCTCAACTCTTACGCTGATTGGCGCAACGACAGATTTATTAGATCTTGCGCACTTTGGCTCAGTTTCACCAGTGTGCCGATCGGCTCGACTCCTGCGCCGATCGGCGCAACGACAGATTTACTGTCTGGCGCACCTTTGCGCTGGCCAGTCTCCCCCTCATGCAACCTGACTTTGACAGTAGCCTTGACTAGATCTTTTACAGTTAACTTTGTTTAATAAATCCCTAAGGTCTCAGTGGATTTGATAAACCTTGGAATACTCAATTCAAGGGAAAAAGTGCTACAATCATACACTGTCCTCCTGCGGTATATAAGTCCGTGCGTAGATACGACCAACATGCGGTGGCCTCGAAAAATTCTGAGCGTACGAGCGCTGAAATTGCTGCAGCGGAGATGCCCGAAAACGCTGTCCAGTGGGTGATGTGTAAATCAGACGGTGTTTAGCTTGTGGGGCAGCAGAGGTACTAGTAGGGGTCTTCCTTTTATGAACCTCTTCCTCAACTTGGCGCATAGCACCTTCCTGGACAATAGCAGCATTGACCAGATCAGTGTATGTACCTGTTGTCTTCCAAGTCAGACGTTCCTTTAGCATGGCATTCATACCACACAGGAATGCAAACCTCTTCTTCTCCTCAATGTTAACCTATTCAGTAGCATACTAAGCAAGATGATTGAAAGCTTCAGAATACTGGAGGACATTCCTCCATCCTTGTTTCAAATCCATGAATTCCTGAAATTTCCTTTGCATGAGGCCGGCCGGGATGAAATGTACATGGAATGCCGTCTTGAATTCATTCCACTCAACATGGTGACCAGTAGGCAGAGAAGCTTCATAATTTGCACACCAAGCATTAGCAAGGCCCTGCTGTTGTGCCTCATGCACTCTCTCAATAAGGGAAGATTGAATCAACATCTAACTCTCCTCCCTAGTAGTGCTTGCATAGCATAAAGCGACACCCATATGTTTCAAATCTGCAATCAATGGCATTGCCACTTTAGGAATGCCAATCCTACTAAGAGCATCCGCCATGACATTTGCCTTCCCAGGGTGATACTGAATTGTATGAATCACTAATCAACTCCAGCCATCTTCCCTTCCTCAAGTTTAACTCCTTCTGAGTGAAAATGTATTTGAGACTCTTGTGATCAGTAAAAATATCACAAGACTCACCATAAAGATAATGTCTCTAAGACTTCATGGCAAACACCACAACTGTAAACTTCAGATCATGAGTAGGATAATGCCTCTCATGATTCTTCACCTGCCTAGAGCCATATGCAATGACTTTACCATCCTGCATCAACACACAACCAATACCAATATGAGAAGCATCCGTATACACCATGTAACGCTTCCCACTCTCAGGTAGGATCAAAATAGGAGCATTCACTAGCTTATCCTTCAATGTCTGAAAGCCGACCTCACAATAATTTGTCCATTTAAAGGTAACACCTTTCTTTGTTAATTTAGTCAATGGCTTTGCAATGCTAGAGAAATTCTGCACAAAACGTCGATAATAACCAGCAAGACCCAAGAAACTATGAATCTCAGTCACTGTAGTAGGCTTCTCCCACTCAACCACAGAAGAAATATTCTTGGGATCCACGAAAATGACATGCTCATTAATAACATGACCAACGAAAGCCACTTCAAAAAGCAAAAACGCACACTTCTTCCATTTGCCATAGAATTGATTCTTCCTAAGAGCATCCAGAACAAGAACCAGATGTCTCCCATGCTCTTCCTCGGTCTTGGATTAGATTAAGATATCATCAATGAAGACAACAATGAAGTTGTCCAAGTACTCATGCAACATCCTATTCATTGCTTCCATAAAACTAGCAGGGGCATTTGTTAGTCCAAAAGACATGACGATATATTCATAATGCCCATACCTTATACTAAAGGTCGTCTTCTCAATATCCTCTTCCCGTATCCTCAACTGATGATAGCCAGAGTTCAAATCAATCTTTGAGAATATATTAGCACCCTTCAATTGCTCAAAGAGCACAACAATGCGAGGCAAAAGTATACTTACTCTTGATAGTAACCTGATTAAGGGCACGATAGTCCACACATAACCTCTTACTCTTATCCTTCTTTTCCACAAATAACACAAGGAAAACCCAAGCTGACTTGCTAGGTCTGATAAAGCCCTTAGTAAGAAGATCATCCAATTGTCGCTTCAACTCCACCTGCTCCTTGGGAGCCATACGATACGGAGCCTTATGGATAGGTTCATAATCAGGAATGAACTTAATCTCAAAAACCGTATCTCGCTCAGGCGGAATACCTAGAAGCTCAGCAGGAAACACATCTGGATAATTACACACCACTTAGATGTCCTTCACTCGCAAGATAGCCTCACCACCATCCATCGTAGCAAAAAGAATTCCAGATTTCCTCATCCAACGATCAGGGAACAACTGATACAGCAAGGCAAGAGAATACTTCATAGCAGCACCAACAAATATCACCTTTCTCCCAGACGATGCCTGCAAAGATACTATCTTTCAAAAACAAGATATAACAGCCTGATACTAAGAAAGCCAATCCATACCCAAAATGACATCAAAAGACTCCATGGGAATCACCACCAGATTAGCAACAAAGGTCTCATTAGCAAGAAAAATAGAACAACCTAGGCAAACCGAACAACTAGATATAAGACCTTTAGCAAAATTGAGCGCAATGGACTGTCTAATCCTGTGCATAGAAAGCCTAGCACAAGCCACAAAAGCCTCTGACACAAACGAGAAACTAGCGTCGGAGTCCAAAAGAGCATATGCATCAAATGAATCAACTGAGATAGTACCTGTCACCACATCTCCATGGTCACTGCCATCAGTAGATGGCAAAGAGTAAGATCCAAGAACACCAGCAAAAGAAGAAACACTAAGTGTAGAGCCACTAGAAGTCCAAGGAAGTGAAGGCACTGTAGGGACAGGAGCTTAGGGCAGTTGAAGTGCCCCAAACTGCAATGTCGAAAGAAAGGTCGGTGTAGAAGGCGTCGTCAGATACTATGGGTAGAACGGCATAGGCAAGAACTACTGAGAAGGTGGCACTAGAAACTATTGTTGTATAGAGGCCAACAAATTAGTGGTGCCACTAGGAGCTGAAGAAGACACTAGCTCCCAAAGAAGCTTCACATTTTTGGATTCTTCCTACACTCCACATCCTTGTGGTTCTGGATGCAAATAGAACACCTCCCACTTCACTGACAATCAGGACGATGAAGTGCATCACCACAACGGAAACACACCAGCCCCATGCCAGGCTTAGGAACAGCCCAGTATTGCGGAGCACCTCCTCCTGCGCTACTAGTCTGAGTGGACTTGTCATGATATGGGTGATGACGCTGAAATTTCCCTTTCTTAGGAACTTCTTATCATCCTGACTACAAGACAGATCAGCACTTGAAGGCTTCATCTTAATAGTGTATTGATGTTGCATCTCCACACCAAAAGCTTGTTCTATCGTAGTGTGAAAATCTACCAATGGAAGAGCTTCCAAAATGTGCCTGATAGAAGACTTCATACCCTGACGAAACTGACTTGGTTTGTCCAACTCATTATAAGCCACATGTGGAACAAAGCGCACAATCTTGCTAAATCCCACCTCATACTCAGCCACTGTCTTCTTATCCTACTTACAGCTTTGTAGGTTTATCTTCATCTTCTCAAGGAAAGTGGTTGAGTAGAACCTCCTCTCAAACTGAACCAGGTGCAGCATGAGCATTAGCACTCTGCACACCTCTCCACCAAATCTGAGCCTCTCCCTTCAGCAATTGTGTTCCATAGCGAACACGATCCCCATAGACCACCTTAAAGACCTCCATTTTATCCTCCACATAAGTGAGCCAATCCGCTGCATCGACTGGAGAGCCACTACCATCAAAGTAATCCAGCTTTATGCCAATCCATTGCATCAAAGAAATCCCACTAACTGGGAGTTCCTTCTGACAAGCACTAGTAGCGATAGCACCTGTAGCAGGAACATTGTGTGTAGCAGGAGTACCACTAGTAACAACAATAGCAGCACCAGTAGCTCCATTAGAGATAGTCTGCCTCAAGGTTGCCAACTCTTGTTGCATTGCCTGCATTGCAGCACACATTGTCTCTAGACTATCGAGATCAGGAGCATGATTATCAGTCTTTTCATTGCCACCCGTATTATTATTGTTAGAAGTATATGTATTATTGTAGTTTCCCCATTGTATAAGGGGTATTGTGCATGTTTACCCACACTTGTATATGTATATATTTGGTCCTAGTACCCTCATTATGAATACAAGTGCTATTCATAACATGGTATAGAGCCAAAAATTAGGTTTTCACCCCGCGTTGCACTTGCGCGGCTCTTCTTTTTTTTCTTCCGCCACCGCCATCATTTCTTTTCTTGGGATGACGATCTGGTTTCTTCACCCAGAATCTCGCTATCACGGACCTTCGTCTTGGTCTTTGTGTTGCACTTCCGAGCCCTCAAATCGGTCTGTCGCCTCTCATCTTGATCAACGGGGCAGCAGCCTGCGCTGCTCTTCCCTACCCACGTGATCTCCAGGAGACTGAAGCTATCTTCCTGCCCACGTGCTCTCCTGGAGGCTGCTGTTTCACCTGCCCATGTGATCTCTAGGACCCTGCTGCTGCTTTTCCTGCCCACGTGCGGTTGCTGCTTCTGGACGGTGCGCACCAGGATAGCAGGTAAGTGACAATCTGTTGATCCTATCCTTTAGGTTCAGACCATTGTCAAGGTAAAAAAAAAAGAGGACTACTTTTCTGATCTATCGGTTCCTTGCAATTTATTCTAGTCGCTTTTGCTTTCCTCTGATCATACAGTAGGGTACTCAAAAAAAAAAAACTACAGCCTGTGCCACTTTTCTCTGTGCTCTCGCTGTCGCTCGCCGCTGCTCCTTTTGTGCTCTCACCATCGACATGGCTTCTTCCTCGACTTCATCCAGGAGTTGCTATTCTCCGCTATCCGGTGCTTTTCAATGGCACCAACTATCAGGACTAGGTTCCTCATCTTCGGATTCATATGAAGGGTCTACATCTTTGGGATTTTCTTACTGGCGAGCTTTCCTGTCCGCCTCGACCTACGGTTCCCACATCGCCTGTGCTTCTAGTTGAGCCCGTTCTTTAAGAGACGGCCACTACTGCTGAGAAGGCGGTGTATGACAAGGCGCTTGCTAATTTTGTTGCTGTTGTGGAGAGGTTACGTGGTGACTATGATGATCGTGTGGCGTCTTATGAGTCTCAGTGTGCTGCCTATAGGACATGGATTGATGAGGATGCTTTGGCTGCTGCTATTCTTGTTGCTAGCATGGAGGATCAGTTCTTTGCAGATATTGTTGAGTTTGAGTATACACATCAGATGTAGGCTTTTCATCGTGAGCGCTATGAGCCTTCTGGATAGTCAACTTTTCTTGCTGCCATTCGTCAGGAGCAACTTGTTCGACAGGGTAACTACACAGTTGATGAGTTCTATGGTTAGATATCTGCTATTTGGCATCAGCTTGACACTCTTGGCCCTCAGTTGTCTACTAGCACATGTGAGTCATGTCTGAGTCAGAAGAAGGCCCTAGAGCTTTGTCGCACTTATGACTTCTTGACTCGCCTTCGTGATGAGTATGAGCCATGTCATGCTCAGCTACTTACTCGCCACCCTTGTGTCTCTTTGATGGATGCTCTTGCTGATGTTCATAATGACGAGATTCGTCTTCATGAGGCTGGTCAACTACTGGCTCCTTCAGTGTTGGTTGCTCGTTCTTTAGCTACTCCCCCTGTGGTGCCTTCATCTATGGTGCCTTCTTTTGGGAGTCGAGGTGGCTCTAGTACTTTTCAATGTGACTATTGTGGTCAGGAGGGACATGTGGAGTCTTATTATTATAGGAAGAAGAGGGAGAAGAAGGCTCAGACTCGTCATTCTTCACAGGGTACTTCACAGAGTACTGGTAGTGTTAGTGCTGGAAGCTCTCAGAGGGGTTCTGCTGGTTCAGACACACAGGAGATTCTCATGTTACTACGTTGCCTTGCGCCCTCTACACCACTAGGAGCTGCTGGTTTTGTGACTCAATCTTTTGCACTCACGGGTTCTATTGCTGCTTCTCAGTCTTCCATTGAGGGACCTTGTTCCTCTTCTACTCCAGGTACTTGTCCATGAATTCTTGACTCTGGTGCTTCTTTCCATATGACTACATACCGCACTTGTCTCTCTTCCATGGTTTCTCCACCTACTTTTTGTTTTGTTCAAACAGCCAATGGATCTCCTCTTCCTGTTGTAGGACAGGGCACTCTTTTATCCGATTCTTTTTTTTGTTCCTAATGTTTCTTGTGTACCTGATCTAACCATACAGCTTATGTTAACTGGTGAACTTACTGATCATGACTATTGTGTGATTCTTGACCCTGATTTTTGCTAAGTTCAGGATCGTTGCACGGGTCAGGTAGTTAGTTCTGGCCCCCGACGTCGTGATTCACAGCGTCTTTGGGAGCTGGATTGGCTTCATCTTCCTTCCGCTGCATCCGCCAGTATGGTTGGCTCCAGTTTTGCTGCATCGTCGACCTCGTCTTTTGCTCAGTGGCATCATCGTTTGGGTCATATTTGTGGCTCTCGTTTGTCCACTATGACTCGTCGTGGTCTTTTAAGGCCTGTTTTAGGTCATGAGTCTTTTTATCAGTGTCAGGGATGTCGGTTAGGCAAGCAGATACAACTTCCTTACTATTTGAGTGAGTCAGTGTCTCAGCGTCCTTTTGATCTTATTCATTCAGATGTATGGGGTCTAGCTCCTTTTGTTTCTACAGGGGGCATCGATATTATATACTTTTTTATAGATGATTTTTCTCGCCACATATGGATTTATTTTATGAAACATCGTAGTGAGGCTTTATCCATTTATAAGACTTTTACTACTATGATTCGCACTCATTTCAACACGTCCATTCATGTTTTTCATGCTGACTTTGTAGGAGAGTATGTTTCTAGAGCTCTTCACCAAGTTCTTTCTGAGGATGGCACTCTTGCTCAGTTTTCAAGTCCTGGAGCTCATGCCCGGAATGGCGTCGCTGAGCGCAAGCATCGTCATCTTCTTGAGACTGCTCGTGCTCTTATGCTTGCTTCTTGTGTCCCTCCTTATTTTTGGGCTGAGGCTATCTCTACTGCCAACTATTTGGTTAATATTCAGCCTTCGTCAGCCCTTCGTGGTGGGATCCCTTATGAGCGTATTTCCACCAGTTGCTAGACTATTCTGGCGTTCGTCATTTTGGCTATGTGTGGTATGTGCTTCTTGCCCCTCATGAGCGTACTAAGTTGACTGCTCAGTCTATTGTGTGTCTTTCAAGGCTATAGTGCTGAGGATAAGTGATATCGTTGTTAGGATCCTATTGGTCATTGGATGTGGGTTTCTCGGGATGTTGTCTTTGACAAGTCACGTCCCTACTATCCTCGTCCATCTTTGGACACCTCTCCTGCATCTTTAGTTGACCCACTTTCATTCTTGATGTTGCATGATGCCTCTATTGTTAGTACACACTCGGTGCCTTCTTCACTAACACTGATACCTTCTCCCATGGTACCTTCCTCATTGGTGCCGACATCTTCTTGTGAGGTGCCTTCTTTATCGGTGTCTTCTTCTAGAGAGTCTTCTTTCGGTCCTTCTATGGACCCGGACTATTCTGTGCAGCCACCAGCGACATAGGTCTATACTCGACAGGTTCATCCATCCTCTGCTGAGCCCTCTTCTCCTGATATGTCACTCTCACCTGATGAGCCATCCATCTTTTATGCTGGATGCATCTTCTTTAGAGGATTCTTTGTCCGCGCAATATATCAGACATGGTGATTGTACTCATCAACGTCCTGATTTTTATTCTCGTTCTGCCTATTCTACTATGATTCTTTCTAAACCCATCACTTATCGTGATGCCGTTCTTCATCAAGAATGGCGACACGCTATGGCTAAGGAGATTGCTGCCCTTGAGCGTACTGGTACGTGGGATCTTGTTCCCCTTCCAGCACATCTTCATCCTATTACCTGTAAGTGGGTCTATAAGGTGAAGACCTGCTCTGATGGTTCTCTTGAGCGCTATAAGGCTCGTCTTGTGGCTCATGGTTTTCAGCAGGAGTATGACCATGACTATGATGAGACCATTGCACCTGTAGCTTACATGACTACTGTCCGCACTCTTCTTGCGGTGGCCTCTGTTCGTTAGTGGTCCATATCTCTGCTTGATGTCAAGAATGCCTTTCTTAACGGTGAGTTACATGGGGAGGTGTATATGCGTCCACCACCAACATATTTTGTTCCTGAGGGTATGGTTTGTAGTCTTCGTCGCTCACTTTATGGCCTAAAGCAAGCTCCTCGTGCTTGGTTTTAGCGCTTTATTGTTGTGGTCACTGCTGCTGGTTTTTCTGCTAGTAGTCATGATCCAACACTTTTTGTTCACACATCCGCTCATGGTCGGACTCTAATCCTTCTTTATATTGATGATATCATCATAACTGGAGATGATTCTGAGTATATAGCTTTTATGAAGGCGCGTCTCAATGAGCAGTTTTTTATGTCTGATCTTGGTCGTCTTCATTACTTTCTTAGGATTGAGATTTCCTCTACACCTACGGGGTTTTATCTATCTTAAGAAAAGTACATTAATGACCTTCTTGATCGTGCTTCTCTCACTGATCATAGCAGTGTTAACACTCCTATGGAGCTCAATGTTTACCTTCATGCCACTAATGGTGAGTCTCCCTGATCCCACTCGCTATCGTCATATTATGGGAAGTCTTGTTTATCTTGGTGTTACTCATCCTGATATCTTGCATGTTGTACATATCCTGAGTTAGTTTTGATGTGGACAAGGGTTCCCGATCTTCCGATAGGTTCTGATAATCTTGATTAAGGCGTAGGCGATACACAAATCGATTCAGCTTCCGAACGATACGTTCTGAACCCCGCAATCGTAGCACAACGTCTCCTCTAGTTATCAACCATTCAAGAACAATTGACTTCACCGAGAAGGCTTATCCTTGCCTGTAAATCAAGAACACAAGCAAGAACAAAGAAGAATGCAACCAAATTTGCAAGTATACAATGAATCTCATAAGTTGGAGTCTCACAAACCGATAAAACGGCAAAACTGTTATCAACAGAATAATTTAAGCAAAATTCAAACCCTAATGAAGAGGTGGCGGCTGTATATGAGGACCCTAGGGTCGTGCAAGACCCCCTGGATGCAGCCCTAAGTGGGCTCAACTCCATACATGGCCCAAAGACCGATTACGGTGTCACAGCACCAGGACAGATTCTAGAAGTAGATTTGTTTCGGTGATTTCTGACGGCTCAGGACGAATTTTGACATGGGACCAGTTGGGTTGGAAAGTTCGTTTCGTTATCTTTCCAGGCATATGTAGAACGTCCAAATTCAAGTCCGTATGCATCCTGGGCGTCTGTTTTAGTGCAGACTGGTCCTCGGCTCCGAAACAAACTCGAAATTGGTTTTGATTGGGCCTTCACCTTGGCTTGGACATCCTTGCTGGCCCATCACGCCTCCAATCACCTCACAAGTTATCTCATCATCATCTCCATGGTTCCTACCAATAATTAATTCATTAGGTAGCAATCTATTATCAAAACCAAATAAACAAAATATTAGAAATGAGCTCACTTGTAAATTCAGGTGATGCGCATAAACTTTTATCTTAGTTGGAGGAGTGTTATGTGTATCCATAGGTGTGATGTCCTTATTAAGGTTTCCCAATCTTCTGATAGGTTCTGATAATCTTGATTAAGGCGGAGGCGATACACAAATCGATCCAGCTTCCGAACGACACATTCTGAACCCCGCAATCGTAGCACAACGTCTCCTCTGATTATCAACCATTTAAGAACAATTGACTTTGCCGAGAAGGCTTATCCTTGCCTGCAAATCAAGAACACAAGTAAGAAGAAAGAAGAATGCAACCAAATTTGCAAGTATACGATGAACCTCACAAGTTGGAGTCTCACAAATCGATCAAACAGCAAAACTGTTATCAACAGAATAATTTAAGCAAAATCTAAATCCTAATGAAGAGGTGGCGGCTGTATATTAGGACCCTAGGGTCGTGCAAGACCCCCTGGATGCATCCCTAAGTGGGCTCAAGTCGATACATGGCCCAAAGACCAATTACGGTGTCGTAGCACCAGGACAGATTCTGGAAGTCGATTTGTTTCGGCCATTTCTGAATGCTCGGGACGAATTTTGATATGGGACCAGTTGGGTTGGAAAGGTCTTTTTGTTATATTTCCAGGCATATGTAGAACGTTCAAATCCGAGTCAGTATGCATCCTGGGCGTCTGTTTTAGTGCAGACTGGTCCTGGGCTACGAAACAGACTCGAAGTCGGTTTTGATTGGGCCTCCACCTTGGCTTGGACATACTTACTGGCCCATCATGCCTCCAATCACCTCACAACTCATAATCATCTCCATGGTTCCTAACAATAATTAATTCATTAGGTAGCAATCTATTCTCAAAACCAAATAAACAAAACATTAGAAACGAGCTCACCTATAAATACAGGTGATGCGCATGAACTTTCATCTTAGTTGGAGGAGTGTTGTGTGTATCCATAGGTATGATGTACTCATCATTCTCCCCCTTTTGAATTAGAGTCGTCCTCGACTCGATCCCGTCTCTTTCTCCTAATAGTGGTCTCAAATCTGAAATATTAAATATAGAACTATTCTCAAATTTGGGATGCACCTCATGTTTATGTTTTATGAAATTTATCATCACAATATGAAACTACAATAGAAGGCATGTCATACCAATTAACAACCTCTTTGGAAAATTGAGCAGCAGAATGAACATCATCCTCACTCTTATGATAATTTAGAAAATATCTGATCTTAGAAACACTAGAAAAACTTGACATGGAATGATAATTATTAGTGCAATTTTCTATTTGATCATTGAGTTGTACAACACAAGGATGTTTCAATTTTGAACAAATATATACTCTATGCACCATAAACGAACCTCTATGATCATA
Source organism: Eleusine indica (assembly GCA_030378355.1). Lineage (NCBI taxonomy): Eukaryota > Viridiplantae > Streptophyta > Magnoliopsida > Poales > Poaceae > Eleusine > Eleusine indica. Next base: position 32,421,526 of record CM059494.1, on the reverse strand, counting down.
GTTTCCAACAGCATGAAAAATATTTCTTGTCAATAAAGACAATTCAGTTTGACAAAATATTTGGTTCTCCACGGTATTTAGATCACAAAGAACATCAAATTCAATATAACCCAAAGTATTTAGAGAAGACAACAATTTTTGTTCATCCATTTCACATGAAACTAAAATCAAATGTTTAATTTCAGCACTAGTAGGTGAATCATAAGCGAAATCATCAAGCTCATTCATTTGTTGTGGCAAAGGTATAAGTGAAGCATTGGCACATAACTCCTCTTTATCACAAGGATCAGTAGATAAATCAACTTGTGGCAAAGACAAATCAAGACAAGGTTCCAATACAGCAAGATTGTTGGAACAATTCAGCACATAAGGAAAGTTCTTACATGAAACCACAATGTGTTCTTTTTCTTTCACATTGTCCTCTTCTTTGTGTAGAAGCTGAAATGTATTAGTTGCAACAAGAGGCAAGAAAATAGGTTTATTCTCTAGTAATTCAGATTTTGATGAAAGTGTTGCAACATTTGAAACAGCTCATTCTATCCTAAACGGTTCATTCTTTCTTCTCTCAAATCGCTGTTGATCCTCTTCTAAAATTTCAGCAGCGGTCATTGGTGTAAGAGTAACCCTTCTACCATTGTATTTAAATGAGTAGCTATTAGTAATGGTATTGTGCAAAATATTATTTGTAGAAATCGAAGGTTTACCCAATAACAAATGACATGTTTACATAGGTACTATATCAAATTCTGCACTATCCTTATAAGAGTCAATAAAAAATTTAATGCGTGCAATTTTATCTACCTTTACCTTACCAAAAGAATTTACCCATTGGATGTAACATGGATATGGGTGTGGTTGTGTTGTCAATCCAAGTTTCTCAACTAACTCCAAACTTGCGATGTTATGGGTACTCTCTTCATCAATGATGACACGACAACGCCGATCCTTGACAATAAAGTGAGTCTGAAACAAGTTCTTCATTTGATTTTGCTCTACCTACTCCATTTGAGAACTAAGCACTCATTGTGCTACAACACTTGTATCAACCTCGTTTGACACCATTGACTCATCACCATCGGTGTTGTAACCTGTCATTGTTAGTAGCAAACAAGAAAACACACAAATATATTTTCCTATCACTACAATCTGATAATGGTGAAAACTCTCCACAAGCAAATGGAAGCATCTTACCAAGCTTTTATGAAGTTCTTAACAGCAAGGCAATGGATACCTGGAGAGTGTGATTTGACAATTGCGAGGGTCAAAAATCCATGCCTGTTTGAAAGGATATATATGGAGCTTGAATAGGTAATATTTGATAGCAAGGATTAGAAAATTTTCAATTCAGAAATTGCAACTGAATAGTAGTCCCAAGATAGTCTATGTCACCGACCTAAACTTGTCTTGGACCTAACTCAAGCGAGGAGGACTCAAAAGGATGCAAGCAACTCTGAATTTTTTTTCTTTTCTCTAGTTGTTCTTTTGTCTTTTTTTTCTTTTTGGTGCGGCTTTTTCTTCTTTTTTTCAGCACCTCTCTGCCTTTTGCTTCTTTTTTTAATCAAAACAGCTGCAAGAAAGACTAGTTTCAACGTGGCTTAAATTTCAGCAAAGATGTAAACTGAATCTAGCCTTACCAAGCATGAATCACGACATGCATGCAGCGTAGATTTGTGGTCTATTGTTGGACAGAACCTAAGGGAAATATTTGGCACAACAAAAACAGCAGGAACACACTCAAGCCTTAGTCTAAATGTTGAATAATCTAGAAATAATTTATACTAGACAAGAGGCCAAACAAAAGTTCAGATCCCACACACGTCCAAGACAAGGTTTGTACTGACTTTTAGTTCTCTCAATCGTGATCTATTTTTTTTTCTTTTGACTCACACATCACAACCCACAATGATATGGTGACCGGATACAGATTGAACAAGATCTAGACACGATGAACATGATGACACAACGAGGGACTAGAATTCAAAAAAGCAAAACTAAACTGAAAATTGCAGGGCACAAGGGGGATATAGGACAGCGGAAACACGACGAACAAATATTTTTGTAGGGCAATTTTCTGGAGTTTAGGACTGAACAAAATAACAGGGATATGGGCGAACCTAACGGTATACCTGAAGCTCTGATTACCACTTGATGTGGATAAGGGTTCCTGATCTTCCGATAGGTTCTGATAATCTTGATTAAGGCGGAGGCGATACACAAATCGATCCGGCTTCCGAACGACACGTTCTGAACCCCGCAATCGCAGCATAATGTCTCGTCTGGTTATCAACCATTCAAGAATGATTGACCTCGCTGAGAAGGCTTATCCTTGCCTGCAAATCAAGAACACAAGTAAGAACAAAGAAGAATGCAACCAAATTTGCAAGTATACGATGTGTCTCATAAGTTGTGATCTTATAAACCGATCAAACAGCAAAACTGTTATCAACAAAATAATCTAAGCAAAACCCAAAACCTAATGAAGAGACGGTAGCTGTATATGAGGATCCTAGGGTCGTGCAAGACCCCCTGGACGCAGCCCTAAGTGGGCTCAACTCGATACATGGCCCAAAGACTGATTACGGTGTCGCAGCACCAGGATAGATTCTGAAAGTCGATTTGTTTTGGTGATTGCCAACGGCTCAGAATGAATTTTGACATGGGACCAGTTGGGTGGGAAAGGTATTTTCGTTATCTTTCCAGGCATATGTAGATGTCCAAATCCGAGTCTGTATGCATCCTGGGCGTCCATTTTAGTGCAGACTGGTCCTGGGCTCTAAAACAGACTCGAAGTCGGTTTTGATTGGGCCTCCACTTTGGCTTGGACATCCTTGCTGGCCCATCACGCCTCCATCACCTCACAAGCTATCTCATCATCATCTCCAAAGTTCCTAATAATAATTAATTCATTAGATAGCAATTTATTCTCAAAACCAAATAAACAAAACATTAGAAACGAGCTCACCTGTAAATTCAGGTGATGCGCATGAACTTTCATCTTAGTTGGAGGAGTGTTGTGTGTATCCATAGGTGTGATGTCCTCATCAAGTTTGTTTTCGCTCCTATCATCTCCACTATACTCACTTGCTTCAAATCTTGCGTTATCTTCGTGGGACTATATCTCGTCGCTTGTTCTTTCCACGCTCGAGCTCTTTACAGCTTCAGGCATATTGTGATGCTACTTGGGCTAGTGATTCCTCTGATCATCTCTCTCTTTTGCCTTTTGTGTGTTTCTTGGTGCTTCTCTCATTGCTTGAAAAACTAAGAAGCAGATGATAGTTTCTCATTCGAGTGCAGAGGTTGAGTTGCATGCTATGGCTCTTGTGACAGCAGAGGTTACTTGGCTATGGTGGTTGCTTGAGGATTTTGGTGTTTCTGTTTCCATGTCGATTTCTCTTTTTTCTGATAGCACAGGTGCTATCAGTATGGCTCTTGATCCAGTGAAGCATGAACTCAGTAAGAATGTTGGTGTTGATGCTTTTTATACATGAGCATAGGTACATGATAGTATTGTTGCCCCTCAGTATGCGCCCTCAGAGATTTAGTTGGCTGATGTTCACCAAGGCACAGACTAGAGCTAGGCACAGGTTTTATCTCTCCAAACTCAACGTTCTTAATCCACCCTGAGTTTGAGGGGGGGGGGGTTAGATGTATATGTATTATTATAGTTTTCCTAATGTATAAGGGGTTTTGTGCATATTTATCCACACCTGTACATGTATATATTCTGGCCTAGTGCCCTCATTATGAATACAAGTGTTATTTATAAAAAATATTATGAGTCGGTCGGCCATGTTTCCCTTTCTAGGATGGCATAACTGTAGCCACCACAACAAGCAAACAAAACCCTCATTAACTTCAAACAAAACAATAAACAAATTCAACAAACATGTCAAACAACATGAAGTAAATAAATAAATATCCCATCCTATAAGTGCAAGTGTGTCAATTTAAGTTTTTTTATACCTGAATCTATAACCTAGGCTCCAATTACCAACTGTAACATCCCATAATCCACAAACACCCAGGATATCACTAAAACCACACAATCAAACAACCAAACTAGTACATAGAAAATTTGACAGCATCTCTTTTGTATTCATATGCAACGCGGAAGCAAAAGATATAGATATAACCAAAAAATTAATGCATCACACTAGAATTAATGAAACATTCTATTGAATGATAATAGTAACTCCAAATGAAAAAGTTTAACATTCACACTACTTTAAGCACCATTTACAAGTCTCTAATGAATAAACTTTATTTATTAAGATTAAGTGAAGTGTAAGACATGAAGCTAATTCCTCTTCCCCTCCTAGCAATCATCAAGCACCTGGAGAGAGTAAAGCAAGGGTGAGATAAAATCTCAATAAGAAAATTTATTTTGACAAGCTATTTGAACCACAAGTTGGAATTACGCAACAACTTAGCATTGAACTTCACTTAGGATAACCAAGACATGAAACTGATGTAAAGCAAATAACTTCAAAATAGAACATAATCAGATGATAGAGCTTCAATAATAACAACACGTCACTTCAAGACTTTGTGAATGCATATGAATGGAAATGCATATGTCTCCTGCCTGCATACCCAATACGGTATGGAGCTGTATCCCATGATGTTGTACCGGTACGGTCATGACCATCGGTCAACAATGTAACTTCCAATGCAAATGAATGCAGTGGCGGAGCCAGGATTAAAATCTACTTGTGGCGAACCTACCACTACTTATATTTGTATAAAAATATTATATGACCAAAGCTATAACAGTAATCATCGAATATGCATAAATTCACTATATTTCAGCTCATAAGTAACAATTATATGAAAATAATAGGCATTGGTAAGTAGACGATTAGATAAACATATTGTACAAGCACTATGTGCGACGAGCTGGCCGAGGAAGATTCATCCTCCGATGCTTCAAGTCTTGAAAGCGCTTCATGATTGTATCATCATCATCAAGTCCTTTAAATATCTCCTTCTCACTGTAGCATACCATTAAATCATTGAGCCATTCATTATCCATCTTATTGTATCATCATCAAGTCCTTTAACATGCTTTAGCCCCAAAATATCTCCATGACATTTCCCTTGCTATTTACAAACCTGCATAACAAATAAAAAATACTATTGATTATTTAATGCAGCAAATAGGGCCTTAAATAATCTGATATTATGAAAAGAAGATAAATGACTACTTACCTTACAACGACACCCATTTCCTCTTTGATTGAGATATCACATGATTCATCAATAAGGACAGAGAAAAGACGATCCCCAATCTCTCTCTTAATAACTTCAGTAACCACTTGTGCACATGCCCAAACTGACCATCAGAGGGTGTTCCTTGAAAAGAAAGCAATAAAAGCAATAAACAACATTTTTTGCCACACTGTATTTTAACCAATCATACTTGGTAAACCATGATTCTTGAAAGGATCTATAGTCATTCAATTCACAAAGTCTATGACGAAAAGTATGTCCTTTAAATTGTGTTGGACCCTTCAACAAATAAGCTCGCTTCACCTGATCTCTAATGTTGGGATAAAATCTTTCAATCAAAAAACGAAGCCCTAGATCAGAAATAATATTATCTTGGTTGAACTCTTTGATTATATCATCACCATATTCTATCTGTTGGAAATATGCATGTTATTCTATTTCCAGATTTTTGTTTTAGGCAAATTTCATAGACATTAAAATGTGAGATGCTAACTAACACATGCAGCAGGCATAGCAACGCAATAAAAACCAGGGGAGACATTGACTCACGTAGAGTTTGTCGGCGTTTAGTTTAGCGCAAAAAGTAGACGGAGCAGACCATCAATGTAGATGTCGTAGATCGCCGATGTAGCAGCCCTCTATCGCAGTCGAACACTTGTCGATGAGGCAGCGCAAATCGTCCTTGAACACTTGTTGAAGACGCAACACAGATCATAGTCGAACACCTTCGAACGGTCGCGCAAATGCGCTGCCCAGAAACCTTATTGCCGTCCCTCGTGCGGGCTTCACGGTGGCAAAGGCTCGGAGATTCCTGGTGCACGCCAAGGAAAAGAGACGACGAGATTGGAGCAGCTCCACACCATAACACAGTTTTCTCAATGGAATATGGAGTGTAGAAAGGAATGAATCATTAGTCATGAAACATGGACGTCTCCATGGCCTTATATTGGCACGGCTGCTCTCAGGGAGCCATTTTCTCACTAATTGCACTCTCTAATTAGTAGTTAATAGTATGACTGGTCTATTAACTCTAATTATGGCATTAACCGTGTATTAATCCTCTTGATTAGTACATAATAGTTCAGAATTGATGGAGGATGCTAGGCTGAATAAACTCAATTTATTGTCATTAAATTGCTTTGGAATTTCTCTTAAATTGACCACTAAATTAGGTCAAATTCCAACACTATTTGTATACCTTGTGCTTGTGGAGCATTTTCAGTTTGTCCTTCATATGTAGGCTCTTCAATTTCATTGCCATCTCCCCCTTCTGGTGTAATCGTGGTCTGTTCTTGCCCGAAAACAGCGCTAAAAAAATTCTTTATGCTTACAACTGAAAACATTGAATGAAACATATATCAAAATGTGCAAATATTGTATACCAACATGTGCAATAAATAGGGTTGAATTAATTTTTTCCTAGATGAGTAGATGATCAACTCTCACCTTTTAATTTCTTCCCAATCCTACTTGCATTTGCATCTGAATTTGGGAGTCGCTGGCCCCACTCCCCGTCATGGTCGTCCGACGCCATAACGTGTCTGGCCTCTGGTGGAGGCAGACTGGCAGAGCGGCTGGCTTGCAAGGCGATGGAGGCACAATTGTAGAAGACCAAGGGGTGAGTAGGCAAGACTGGCGGCGGCGACGCCTCCGTCAAGAGTCAAGGTGTCGATTGATATTGGTGGATGCTATGTTAGGCTTGTGTGGTGATTTCTGATGGGCTATTGGGCCGGTTGTCTAAAGGCCCCCTGTAAATCTAAACAAAATGTTATCTTCTAGTAGTCTTCTTCCTCCTGCAAATAGCAGACCTCTAGCGATGGCGCCGCTCTGCAAGAAGCTAGCAAGGGGTCGTCGGGGGCCAGGGCGGTGAAGGGGTTCTCCGGGCGGCAGGTATGGCGGCCACCGCACCTCGCCGTATTGATGGCTCCGCCACTGAATGAATGACGCAATGCACATTGCATGCTGCGATAGATAATATAAATCACAACTTCCTCCAAGAATGTGGATTGACCACATAAACCATCCTCCAACAATAAAAAGTCATACATAGAGAATTAAGCAACAATTAATTCTAGTTGAGTGAATATATAAGGCAAGAATATATTCTTAGTGGTAAGACATGGTTTTTAATGTTAAAGTGTAGGTGATGAAAATAACAAGTCAAAACGGTAACAAAACCACCGCTACATTCACTTGCCTCCGTTGAAGAAGAGGAGTGCACTAGGCATGATCAGGAGCACTACCACCTATTTTAGAACAAAGAACTCAGTACAAACACTCCATAGATCATTTACAAATAATTATCATAGCATTCATATTCCCTCACCGACAACCGGCGAAAACGACAATACACCACATTCATAAACTGCATCAAGGTTGCTTCTCTTTTTCATAACATTAAATCCACAATAGATACAACAGCAAAAAAACACCCCACAAGCATCTACATTTAACAAGCTACAACTTTAGTATTCAAAAGATACTCAAATTTTACCATCTTCATGGGAGGAGACCGTGAACTGTCCATGTCCGCTTCAGAGGGTCGCTATCAAGCTCAAACGCCTTGCCAAAGCCCTACAATCATGGAGCCAACTGGCACGGTCAAATGCAGCTCGCACTTGCAAGAGAAGTTCTGCACCGCCTGGAGATCGCCCAAGATATCAGACTGTTGTTGACACATGAAAGCTGCCTGAAAAGTGAATTGAAAAGGTAGTGTCTCACATTGTCATCCTTGGAGAGAACCATCGCTCACCCCCGCTCTAGAGTCCGACAGCTAAAGGATGGTGATGCAAACACATCTTTTTTTCATCAACAAGCTGCTTACACAAAAAAGAAGAATACCATCCTGAAGCTTCAGCAGGACGATCACATTGTGACATCTCAAGCTGAAAAAAAGAAGATACTTCTGAAGTTTTACGAAGGCCTTTTGGGGACGGCGACCGAGCACCACATCACCCTCGATCTGGAGTATTTTCACCGCGACAGTCTTGATCTTTCTGCCCTCGATGATCCAATTATGGAAGAGGAGGTGTGGGACACAATTAAGGGCCTCCCGGCTGATAGAGCCCCAGGGCCGGATGGTTTCACCAGGAGATTTTACAAGGCATGTTGGTCGCTTATCAAAGCAGATTTTATGGCAGCTATTCTTACTTTGCAGCAGGGCAATGAACAGAAATTGTGGATGCTTAACTCTGCATATCTGACCCTTATCCCCAAGAAACCGGATGCCATATTAGCCTCAGATTTTCACCCCATCAGTTTGGTGCATAGCTTTGCTAAGCTAGTAACAAAAGTCTTGGCCAACCGTCTCGCTCCGTTGCTCAACTCGATGATATCAGTCAATCAAAGTGCTTTCATAAGAGGGTGTTGCATTCACGATAACTTTGTGATGGTGCAACAAACCATAAAAAGACTGCATCAAAGAAAAGTGTCGAGCCTATTCTTGAAATTGGACATCTCCAAAGCATTTGACTCGGTTTCTTGGGCTTTTTTACTTGAAGTGTTATCTCATCTCGGCTTTGGTCCAGTGTGGAGGAACTTGATCTTGGCATTGCTCTCAACATCCTCAACTCAGGTGCTTTTTAATGGAGACCCGCGGGACAGCATAAGGCATCATAGGGGGCTCCGACAGAGAGACCCCCTATCTCCTATGCTTTTTATTATCATGATGGACGTTTTGAATAGCTTGGTCACCAAGGCCGGAGATCATGGTCTGTTGCAGCCCTTGACAAGGAGATCAGCGGGACAACGCATCTCGCTTTATGCGGATGACGTTGCCCTTTTCATTCAACCTACAGCAAGCGAGTTAACAGTTACCAAGGAAATTCTCCAATGCTTTGGAACAGCTTCTGGGCTACAGACAAACGTGGCCAAAAGTCAAATGTACCCGATTCAATGTGAAGAGACTGCAATGGAAGTCATTGAAAGCTCCTTGCCCTGCTCGGTTGCACAATTCCCTTGTACTTACTTGGGTTTGCCGCTATCCTACCGGAAACTAGGACGAGCTGAGCTAATGGGTTGGATAGAGAAGATTGCTGATCGTCTCCCAGCTTGGAAGGCAAATCTCATGAACTTGGCCAGACGTAAAGCCCTAGTCCAATCGGTCTTAGCTGCCATACCGGTTTATTTGTTAATAGCCATTAATGTGCCTAAATGGGTGATCAAGGCAGTTTCCAAAATTTTAAGAGGTTTTCTTTGGAAGGGGAGACAACAAGTCAATGGTGGCTGCTGCCAAGTGTCTTGGGACAAAATTCAGAGACCTACAGATCTCGGGGGGCTTGGCATTCCAAACCTTGAAGTCATGGCATGGGCTCTCCAAATGAGATGGCTTTGGTTCGCAAAAACCCAAACTGATCGGCCATGGAAAGGTCTTGATGTGCCAGTTCATGCAAACATCCGGGCAATGTTTGCCATTTCAGTGGTGACTGAAATAGGTAATGGGAATAATACTTTGTTTTGTTCCGATCGGTGGATACATGGGTGTTCTATCTCTGATTTGGCTCCATCTCTGCTTGTCGCTGTCGCCCCAAGAGTGGTGAAGAACCGCACAGTGGCCGAAGCATTCACTGATCAAAGATGGGAGCAAGACATTAGGGGGGCTCTATCTGCTGAAGCCTATTATGAATATTATCAGTTATGGGCCTTGCTTTTGGAGTTTCAGCTGGGGGTTGAGGAACACCAACATTCCTGGGTACATGATTCTTCAGGAAGCTACTCAAGCAAATCAGCATACCGGGCCTACTTTCAAGGCTCTGTAGTGGCGGTCTTGGGCACCGGGTAAATCTAAAATGTTTCTTTGGCTGGCAGTTAGGAATCGGTGCTGGACTGCTGATAGGCTGCAAATACGAGGACTCCCCCATCCTAACCGGTGTGTCCTTTGTGATGAAGAAGAAGAGGATGTGCAGCATATCCTGACAACCTGCGTCTTTCCAAGAGAGTTTTGGTTCAGTGTGCTGACAGCTATTGGGTTGTCAAATGCTGCTCCAAGACATCGTGAGCAAAGTTTTGTGGAATGGTGGTGCAAGGTTGAACGAAAAGCTAGCAAGCCAAGGAGGAAAGGAGTGAACAGTGCCATCATTCTAGGTGCTTGGACTCCCTGGAAGACCAGCAATAGTTGTGTCTTTGATGGAGCCTCACCAAACATGCAAGCAGCCTTGAACAGATTCAGAGATGAGGCTCATTGGTGGGGTCTAGCAGGGGCTAAGAAGCTCCAGGAGCTTAATCTAGGTCGGGTGGGCAATGTATCTTAGATACATGCAGGTGGTTATGTGTCCCATGTTAAACCGGCGATAATATAACTTTGTAAAGTGGGTCTATTCCTACCTCCTCTTAGGAAGGTAGGATCTGGGTGTAACTCTCTCTTCTCTATTAAATATAAAGATATGCAGCTCTCCTGCGTGTTCAAGAAAAAAAAATTACCATCTAGTAATTCTAATCGGGTTCCTAACTGAAAATTGTAATCTGAAACAAATAACAGGGGGCTGACTTCAAAAATCTAAAACTTCATCATTAAACACCCAAATGCAATCTGAGTACTCTCTGGAGAGATCACACAAAGCTGTACATTATTTCCATAGTGAACTAAACTAATTCAGCCTCTAAAAAAATTTAAAATAGCTCCCAAAACGCAATCTGGTATCTGAAACTGTACAGTTTCAGTGAATTTTAGAACTGAACTGAAACTGCACAGCACGACACCAATTTTGAAAATTGATAACTCTCACATAGATGATCTAAACTTAGCATACTAGAACTATATGGAAAGATCAAACAAAAAACTACAAAACTCTCTGCATAACTATACACAAATTCGGCCTCTAAGATATTTTAATATCGCACTCAAAACTGGAACTGGCAACTGCACTTGTCTGAATCTGGAACCTGACAGATTTCGACACTAATATTCAGAACACAATATCTCAACTTCTACTCAGCGGAATAATGCGTATGAGTACTCATTGGAAAGGTATTGAAATTCTCTAAAACTTTTGTTATAACGTGATTCCACAATTCGGAGTCCAAGATCCCTGAAATTAAATTTGAAGCTGTTGTTGTACTGAAGAACAAACAACAAACAACACAGTGCAGAAACTGAAGTATGTTGTTCTTTGGGATTTTGACCTAGTAGAAAGAATTAAACTTGAACTAAGAATTCAAGAGGGAAAGATCAGAGACAAAACTCAAATTAATACCTAGGGGAAGGATGAAATCCTATACTGGTCGTTGAGCCTTGTTGAAACCTAACTCCTCTCCTTAAACTTGTTGCTGAACTGCAGTCAACAAAGGGGGGAACCCACATTAGACCAGCAGAAAATAAATCAGAATAATAGCAGCAACATGTATTGATAGTGCTCAGCCCATGAACACCATCAATCACATCATACGGGACAACCACTACTCCTCCCCGTTAGCAGGAAAGAAATAGCCAAACATCATGTCATTCTCACCTGCAAAAACTCAATAAAGCACACCTAGGCACTTCCCGACCTCAAAAGATTATGCATTAGGTTATAGTAGGAAATAGAATGTATAGGTTACTCAAAGTTTAATTGCAGCAAAGCGGTAATCTGAAATTTAGTATAGCCGAAAGTATAAAGTAAATGCGTATATGGGAAAGATATATAAATGAAATATACTACCAGCCCCAAGTTGTAACCATATGAGAACCAAGATAACCATCTCATACATCATTCCATAATCCATCATTTTCATTTAGTTAAAGTTGTTACTACGATGAAGCTCAATGAACAATAAGCATGATCATAACCAAGATCGCGGCATTTCATCAACATTCATCTTAATAAGTAGCCAGGGGCGTTCTATTTATAGACCCTCGGATTACACTCTTATTTTGGGAACAAATTGCCCCCGATTACCTTCTACATTCTACGAATATTCTGTACAAAATGGTGACTGGGGACAGTTTGGCCATTAACACAACATGTTTCCCCTTTCCCTATTGAAGACAGCTCTGTGACGTGTTGCCATGTGTCACCTTCGAAGAGCACTCTCCGTTTAATAAGATCATGGCTACGTATCCTCCGAAGACATATCCGTGACCCTTCGTGGAGTTGCCATTCTTTGGGGTGAGGCTTAGCTGCACTCTTCGAGGGTAAAGACCCCTTGTGCTTTCGTGGATCCTTCGGGCTACCTGCGGCGTCCCTGCACTTCGAGGATGTTTAAGGGTTAGGGGTTACATGTTAGCTTCAGCCCACGTCATGGCCCAAATTTGGAAGGCTTTGAGGTGTGGACTTCGGGTGATCCCCCAACATGCTTCACCCTCTGTAGCACCCATGTCACTCTCGGTTACATCATTCGCTAAACAAAGAAAATACGTCGATACGAATATGTATGTCATGATGCGATGCATGAACAAAATGACATGAAACTTTGCAGAGATGACAAGCATTAAGTTAAGAACATAGGGACCTTAAAACACATAAATTGAAGGTGGGTTGCTTACTCTATGTCGAGAACACTACGGTTGTGTCCGATATTGGTTAAAACGGGGTTAAGCGCGTAGGGTTGCTTTTAACCAAAAATTTGTAGAAAGTGTATGTACCAGGGATTTCTTTAATCTTGGTAGAGGGTATCAAAATAAGATGTTTGTAACTTGTCTCACCTCTAGATGAGTTGTAATTATTTAGTTATGAAAATCACAATTTATAATGCCATAAGCAAGATAAAGCAAAAACATGCACTTAGACATATGCCATGAGTATAAAACTTTGTAGATAAACTATATGCACCAAATATGAACTTTGAGCACAAATTTCACAGAAAGATCATTCATGAATTAAATTCTACAAAAATAAAAAAATAAAGACATGCTTTAAGCAAAATAATACAGTTCATGCATGTGCTAAGTACTATAATTTCATTTCATGGCACCGTGGCATAGTATAATGTAACACAAGATTCTTAGAGCAATAATAAGCATCATATCATGCATATTTAATTCTCTAGCATTTAACTGGCCAAAATAAGGATAACTAGATAACTCCAAATCTTTCAACATAACATGAGCAGATAAATTCATTTTTGAATTAATGCAACATAGGTGAGATACATGCAAAGAAATTTAATTTACAAAATCATATATTATCATATATGAGCCATTCATGCAAATAAGGAAATAACTCCTCAAACATTAGTAAACCAGATCAAGTTATGGGACCCCCTTCATTAGATAGAGCTCATTTTTCTGAATCCATATAAATTTGTTTCACATTTTCCCACCAAGTAGGTCATTCACAATTGATTTTACAAGTTTGGTGCCATTTCTAGATTTATCTTCAAAAGGAAAACTTATTTGAATTCAAACTCGCACACGCACAGTGGTGACCTCGCCGGAGCGTAGAACGCTATAGGCGACGGCTAGGCTCGAGCTTAAGGGATGAAACATTCTACACATCGACGCGCATCTTCGGGTGGGGTCGGCGACCACCCGCGACAATAAGAAGGTGGTTGGCAGCGATGCGTAGAAAAGTGTAGCCACTCCGCGGTGTCGCCCGTGTGGAGGAAGGCACGGGAGTGACTGGATCTTGGCCGGGGAGCTTCACCTGGGCTCGGAGAAAGGCGGCATGCAGTTGGTCGAGGCGGAGGAGGGCCGTAGGTAGTCGGTCGGTGTCGGGCGGCGATTTTTTGCTGACGACAAAGGAAACTTTGATTCCGGCGAGCTTGGTGGCTGGATCTGCGCATGCATGGGTCAGGCTTGTGCGCAAGAGGGTGAGGAAGCTTTATGCGACAAGAATCAAGCCCTGGCTGACCTTAGAATAAATGCGACGAGAGAGAGAGCAGTTCGGGGTCGAGTCGCTGGCTTTAGGGAAGAAACATCTTGGCAAAGCAGTAGCGGGCAAGGGAGAGCTGAGCGCGGGTCAGGAATCTTCAAGGCCTCCTTGCGCGGCTTCTTGTGTCCTGGCTCGGGCACGTGCGACTTGCAGCGGTCGGACCGGCCGAGCTGGAGCAGGGCGGCCCTAATGGCGGCTTTTAGAGGGCGGGACAAGAGAGAGGGGCTAGGGTTTCAACCAGAACGGTATTATAGGTGTACGCGAGCCTTGTCGGAGCAGCAGATATGGAGGGAGGTCGGCTGACCGGTGGGCACGTGGCCTGGCAAGCTCTGACAAGCGGGGGAGGGAGAGAAGAGAGAGGTATGTTCTTTAGCTTTGATTTTTGAAAATTTTCAAACTGGTTTTCTGAAATTTGAGCAAAAAGTGGCCTTTCAAACCTCCAAACTTCACCAAATTTGGTGGGTGTGATCTTCAAGATGTGCTTCGTCTTTCATCTTCAAATCCAAGTTCTAATTCTATCTAAATCTGAGTTATTAAAAAGACAAAGTGATCTGTTTTTAAATTTGTTTGAATTCTAAAGTGATTCAAACCTTCACATAAAATCTTGGTAAAATCAATACAATGCTCTTTTGTGATGTAGCTAATTGTAGTATTTTTAGTTGGGCATACTTTCATGGAAGAAAGTTGAGTTTCACCACATGTCCCAATTTGGCAAAAAAAAATCATATTTAACTTTGGTTTAACTATGTCTTTTGACTTGGGTTTGAAGCGAGCTTAAAGTTTTCAAACTTTCCATACATGTTACTGGCCACATGCATTGAGATACAAGAATTGCAGAAATGGGGTGTGACACTCGGATGGACGGCGGAATTTGGCCTTGTAGAGGGGCTCACTCGTACAACCTTGAGTCCTTGGCTTCGGTCATGACACGTTCTAGAAAGAAGCTAATCCTAAGGAATTCTTTGGCAAAGTTTATGATGTTATTGCTACAATATTTTTTCTTTTTTAGATAATGGAAAATAGTACCCCACCATCCTCTCTTTTGAAGACTATAGCGGTCTATAATATTTCTGCTGTAGCTATAATACCATAAGCTGAGAAAAGTTAATTTTTTTTTGCTTATCTCAATTTATGGTTTCACTAAACAGTGTTTTTATTGTAGTCACAATATCAAAGATACATAAGTTGGTGAGGTAAAAACGACAATAAATTATGTCAAACGGACAAAGTTACCGATGATTTCATGATTCTCATAATCATATATACTAGCAAAGTGTTCGTGTGTTACAACGGGCTTTAAAAGATTTAGAGAAAAAACTTTACATATTGATTTCGTGGAGCAGAGGCCCGGCTTCGTGGAGCAGCTGACATTTAGGGTCAAAACTGATGAAATGCGTAGACGTGATCACTGTTTCTCGATAGGAGCTTCGCAAACTGATGGGAAGGAGCTCCACCAACAGATGGGAATAGCGGCGACAGACAATGAGCAGATGTGTGGTTTTGAGCGGCAGGAAGACTTCCAACGTATAGGCTGTTAGCTGTTGTACGGGAACCACCAACGTATTGAGCGAGGAGCCTTATAGGCTGTTGGTTGGTGTACGGAAACTGCCACCACTAACGTATTGAGCCACCATTGACGTATTGAGCGAGTACTATTTTTACGTATAGGCTAGTGGTGAACCTAAGATTTTGTTAAAACTCGGGCCACACTTCGGCCAAAATCTACACGCATAAAAGACAAAATATAGAATAGTGTAAAAAATTACCAAAATCTAAGCACATAAAAAACTATCTATAAAATAATGCAAAAAAATTATAAAAAATCACACTTGCTGCACAATTTAGATATAAATATGACAAAATATATGGCGATACAAATAAAGTACCTATGTTAATGGGTATTTGGGCTTCCATATCTTCATTGACATTCGCACATGAAACTGAATTTACAAGAAAAAGATAGAAATAAATAAAATAAAGGATACAAAATAACAAGTATTGTGTTGTTACTACAACGAGAATTTTAATTGATGTCATGAGCATGAAGGATCAATATTATCACATCATATTGAAAATATAAAAAATTACCGTGAGAACTTGACTTGTCAATTGGCCGCTTGGGTTTACAACCGCCTGGTTGCTTGGTGTGCCGTTGAACAAGGACAAGCGAAACCGCCGCCCGGCTATATGTCTTCACGATCGTTCGATCGACACTTCGGCAGGAGCGCAAGTTAGACGAGGTGAACCGGCAAATAAGAGGAAAGGAATCAACGCTAGGGTAGGAGTAGGACTCGAGGCTCAAATGAATAATGCCAATCATGACGATAGTTGTTGCACTGTATTTTTTTTTGCCTCCCGACGTCTGCTGTTGGTTTGGGTCTCATGTAGACTCGGATAAGTTCTTTAGAGCTGGGTCAACTTGTTGGGTTTTAAAGGTGTGAGTCCTTTGCTTATAGGGGCATGAGTCGGACCATGGCCTATGTGACTCGACCGACAGGCTGGTTCTGATATAGGTTGTTGTGGAAACCAACTAAAGAAAAAAATAGAAGACCACACCGGTTTTATTAAGGAGTAGAAATTACTATATCTTATTAAAGTATATTTATATCCAGCACCACTGACATATTCTTGGTTCACGATGATTTTGTTCACGTCCCTAATTCTTTTTATTATAATAAAAAAGAGCCCCTAAAACCTTCGCACGCACACGCAGCAAAGCAGACAGAACAGGTGTGCGTCAAATGAAGCTTCTCCGCACGTTACTTTCCGTGAAGTGGCAGACAGGCTCCGCCGTGACGACTGCCGAGACAGGCGGTGAGAACGACCCACCACCATCCCGAGTTCACATCTTCTACAGTTATATATTAGCAGTAACAGTGGCTGACATGTGGAACCAATGCCATTAGGCCCACATGTCAGTGACTGTTAATGCTAATGCAGAACTGCAGAGGATGTGTATCCCACCATCCCCCGTCACCCCACGACGACCCGACCGTTGCGACTCGCGAGCCCTAGCCGCGCCCGTTCCCTCCTGTTCGCGCCCCGCACAGCAACCCACCAAACCCGCGCCGCCGCAGCGGCGGCGAAACCCGCGGAATTCGGGATGCTCCTGGAGCAGGTAGACGAGGAGGAGGTCCCCGGGGCGGCGGCGAAATCGGGGCTGCTGGCGCCGCCGGCGAACTTCGGGATTGTGGACACGGGGGTGTACCGCTCGGGCTTCCCCGATGCCGATAGCTTCGGCTTCCTCCGGGCCTCCGCCTCCGGTCCGTCGTGTGAGTACCCTGATTTCTCGGCTGCTGTTATTAGATTATAGATCGGATTCCGCCGATTGGTTTCTGGTCTCCTCGGTGGTGCTGATGCGGCGGCGGCGCTGGGTGGGTGGATCTCGTTCGCTGCAGGTACCTGTGCCCGGAGCCGTACCCGGAGGCCAACGCGGCGTTCCTCAAGGCGGAGGGGACCCGCCTCTTCCAGTTCGGGATTGAAGGCAATAAGGTGGGATTCCTTGTGTTCCTAATTTCCATTGAATCTGTTATTGGATTTTGTTGAACAATCTATTGATTGCGAAATACATTCCGTTCGCTCGGTTGTGATTCGGGTGTAGTGGAATCCAGTGGAACGAGATCCTATTTTTATGCTGAGTCGAATTTGAGTTACAATAAATGATAAATCCTTGCAATCTAATATATGAACTGGTGTATTATGTGCTGGAACATTTGTGGAATTAATGTAATTTGTTATACAAATTTGCAATGGATGGTATTTTTAAGATTTGTTTTTCTGTTCTAAACAAACTTAAGAATTGCAGCTTCCATCTAACATCGGCAATTCAGCATTATGTACCAGCCTCTTCAACTATCTAGTATAGTTATAATAGCATCGTAATAAGTTAGTGAGCTTCTTCGTCTAATATTTAGAAACAAATGAGTTTGGCTGTAGTCCCTGCCATAACGATGTGTAATATCTGTAAATACTACGAACATGTTATTATGGCATCGGTGTACAAAACTAATAAGTTTCGTTGTTTTCCTGATTAATGATATATATGACCTATGTAGGTATATACAAATATAGTTTTTATCACAAAGGATCCATCAATTTTTCTAGCACTGTCCAGTTGAAAAACCGACAGATCTGCGTATTGTTGATCGATTGTCACCACCCTGATATGTTACTGTTAGTTATACCTTATTAGTGTTGTGACTTGGAACCTATGTAATGTTATAATTTCAGTTATTTTGGTACATGGTAATCACTGATGTTGCTCTGTTGGTTCTTGTATTCTAATATAAGGAAGTTCAGTATCATTTAAATGTTTGCATCTGCAGGACCCATACGTGTCCATACCTGTGGATGCCATCATGGGGGCTCTTAGGGTCTTGCTTGGTACTTATTTAGGCTCCATCTTTTCCATTTATCTGTGCCACGGTCTTCTACTTTTACATGATTATCATGAAGTTATCTTGACATGTTAGTAATTTCATTCCTTCTTTATGGTCCTCAGATGTAAGAAACAATCCTGTGTTAATCCACTGCAAAAGAGGAAAGGTACCAAAAAGTTATATCACAAACTGAATAATTATTTGTCACATTCCATTGTCTTAATTTCTCTGTTCTGTCTTTAGCATCGCACCTGATGCCTAGTGGGTTGCTTCAGAAAACTGCAGAATTGGTGCCTTTCTTCAGTCTTTGAAGAGTATCACCGCTATGCTGCGGGCAAGTCACAGTTGTCTGACTTGAGATTTATCGAGTCCTTCGATGTCTCCTGCATGAGGGATTGCATGCACGGGCTCATCTATCGCTACCATGATTGTCTTCAGAAAAGCAAGCGCCTACTGTATGAGGAGAGATAGCGGCTGTGGGACGGGGACATATCTCCCAGACTTGGAAGTTTCGTCATAGCAGGGATTGTTGTATGAGTTGTAAAGCAAGTGACCAGGCGTTTGTTAATTCTTTTGTATCTTCATTCATGCCTTGATTGGGTCAATACCCGGGAGATTCATGAGCATTACACACAAGGCATTTTTTTTTATTCTTTTGTATCCTCATTCATGCCTTGATTGGGTTAATACCCTGGACTGGAGATCCAATGAGCATTTGTCTTTCAATTTTGTCGAGTTGCCGTATTAATCTACCTGTCAAACCTTACCCGTTATTTGATTCCATAGTTCTTTTCCCTCGAAGCAGTTTGCCACCTCAAATGATTTTGAAATTGAGAGGTACGCAATGGCAACTAGCTAAAAATCAATTTTTGCACTGTGTTCTTCAGATCTGTTCTAGTTGATTCCCTCTGCTGTTCCGTGCTCCAGATATACAATCTTACGGTACCCTGAACAACGTCCAAACCACCAACGTAGCAGATTCTGTTTCCACGTGGCAAGACAGAAATGGCGCCAGGTAAGCGGCCAGTGCAGGGAGGAAATCTCCACGTATTCAGATAAGAGATAGGGTTGCTTGCTCCCTGCATCCAACGAGCGCCACACAGTCCTGAGCCATATCTCCAGCTGCATGGTCCATCCGTCGCGACACGCCACGGATTTTCTCCTCCATTGAGGATCAAAAGATCACAAACTTTAATTGGGCCATCGCAGGGAGACCTCTTCTACCATTTCGCAGGAAGAGCTCTGAGAGAGAGAGAGTGAGAGTAGGACGACGAGATGGCAACTGCTTACGCTCCCATGGCGAGCCAGGTGATGAAGAGCGGCTTGGTGTCGAGGCCGAGGGGCCTGTCCGGCGCTGCGCTGACAAGGCGGCCACGCTTCACAGTGAAGGCCATACAGCCTGAGAAGGTCAGTATAATAGAGAAGCAAAGCAGAAACAAGGTTTTAATCGACTCTAGTGCTCAATCCACACGATTCTTAACTCAAAACATGGATTGTTGTTCACTCTAAAGTGCTTCAAAAACATGGTCTTAATTAACTAAGCAGTACCGTTCAGGTGTCCTAGCTACTTGATATGAAGCTAGCCATTTAATAGATATAAGAGTCGCTCAAATGCTTAGTTAGGACCATTTTGTAGTAAGAACATGCAATTAATGTATCTCATACACTTGCCTTTGTTTTTTCGCATGCACAGCCAACATACCAGGTGGTGCAGCCCATCAACGGCGACCCCTTCATCGGCAGCCTTGAGACCCCGGTCACCTCCAGCCCGCTCATCGCGTGGTACCTCTCCAACCTCCCTGCCTACCGCACCGCCGTGAACCCGCTCCTCCGTGGCGTCGAGGTCGGCCTCGCCCACGGCTACCTCCTCGTCGGCCCTTTCGCGCTCACCGGCCCGCTCCGCAACACACCGGTGCACGGCCAGGCCGGTGCCCTGGGTGCCATCGGGCTGGTGACCATCCTCAGCGTCTGCCTCACCATGTACGGCGTCGCCTCGTTCAACGAGGGTGCGCCGTCCACGGCGCCCACGCTGACGCTCACAGGGCGCAAGAAGGAGGCCGACAAGCTCCAGACCGCCGACGGATGGGCCAAGTTCACCGGAGGGTTCTTCTTCGGCGGCGTCTCCGGCGCGATCTGGGCTTACTTCCTGCTCTACGTCCTCGACCTCCCCTACTACTTCAAGTAGACGCACATGCTTGTATCATCATTTCTGTGCTATGCGTTGATAGGTGATGTGGTGGTTGTTTCAGCGACTGTATAAATGAATTTGTGATGCGGATGGATACGGCTGTAACTTGAAAGTGCTAATTTCTTATTTGGAAGGAGTTCATTTACTTGAGTGCAAGCAGTGCTTTATATTTTGGAAATGGAGGATCGGTGAATCTCTCAATGATCAAACTCTTTTTGAACGGTTGTACTAAGCTTGGGGCACCTGAAATTCTGCTGAGTAAACCATGAGCTATTTGGAATCCCTATGAGATTAGTTGTCGCAGGCTCGCAGTGGTCTTTCGGTGACATGGATTAGAATTCAGGAACTACTGTTAAAGTGAAGAAGGGGTGTCTGAATATAGATAACAGTGGCTGGTGGTGGCATCGTCAGCAGGGAACGACTGCCGATATCAAAGAGCTTTCGGGAAGTAGAGCAGGAAAACAGAAGATCGACTGGTTGGAAAATTTCAAATAATCCTCAAATAGAGAAACCCTTCTGATTGCATAGGTTTATGGTACGCCTTTATTAAATCCTTAATTCCAGTATGGCTCATCTTCGCAACCACAGACTTTATGCATGTTCTTTACTGTACTTTACCTATCTAGTACCAGACCTTACCTGGATTGTTTATTTTGGCTGACTTATTGCTGATGTGGCAACTAATTAGATGATCTCTGCAGTAATGGATGCCATGTGTCAATGGCAAAAGGTTGTGTGCCCTCGTGGAAGAAGTTTAAACCTGTATTCCACGTACGGTTCAACTCTTCAAAACCCAAATTTTGTATTGTTTAGATGTAACTGTTGAATCAGTCTATTCTGTTTCTACTTGTCTACTTAATTTAAACAGTTTTTCTGTCTGTCTTATTGCTGATGTAAAAACTAACTAGGTGATTTCTCTAGGACACCATGTGTCATTGAAATCTCCATTGGTTAAAAGTTGAACGCTGTGTAGTCATGGACCTACTTACTCCATGAACAAATTTCAGCATTTCTCTTGATACCAGACTCGCTCATTATTTTAGTATCAGCCTCCAATATTATCCCTTTCACCCAATGTATGCTATGATTATTAAGTTGTCTGGATGTAGTTGAATGCCTCTCATTTAGCATGCGTGATCCCTTTCTCTTGATAGTTTGAACTGCTAGGTTCTTTGTTTTTGTAGTTTGCTTTTTTCTTCTCTTTAAGAAACCAACTTGTAATATACCTGTAACAATCTGTATATTGTTATTAATGTAATAAAAATATTCAGGCAACATCTAACGGGTTGCCGTAGTTTTCTTAAAAGAAAAATCTCCTCCACAGATCATGGATCATTGAGGTCCAACGTGTTGCGATCCACTCTGACGAAGCATCCTAACCTAGAGAAGTGGCGCTATCTATGGTGGACTCCTTTGATTTTCGTATTTGTAAATTTGTATTTATGATGGAACTTCAAGAAAAGAAATGGCATAAAATTTCTTGCTATGAGCAAAATAGTGTCCCTAGTGTTGTTCAAATGGGCCGTGCCAAGCCGGCCGGTCCGAAGCAGGAAATTTTTTACCCTACCAAAACACGGCACGACCCATTTAATTTCGTGCCAGGCCGGCCCGACACGAGGCTGCATTTTGTGTTTGGGCCGAGGTCGCAGCCCGACAGGTGGCACAGGCACGGCCAGTTTAAGTGCAGGCACGAAAAAGACTGCTAATGGCCTGTATAAGCACGGCCCACTAGACACGTTATAACCCACTAGGCAACATTTAACTCTGCAGCCCAGTAAACATCCCGGCAGACCGTCCGTCCACATTCCGTCTGTCTACTCGACTCAACTGTCTCCTCATTCCCCAACGCCTAGATGGGTCAGTCCTCGCCCATGCAGCCGGCCGGTCCTCGTAGCGCCATTCAGTCAGTCGTCTCCCGCACTGTTTCGCCGCCGCAGATCCTCCTAGTGCAGCTACCCTCCGTTGCTCCTTGCTCGCTTCGCAAGTCGCCCCCTCCTGGTAGCGAAGATGACCTTGCCGCGGGCCGTCCGTGCCGCTGCCGCCGCCTTCCCCGAGAGCGCTTTCGTCGCCGTTCGCCGAGCTCCTAGGCCTAATGGGCTGCTCGTGCTTACGGGCTTAACGGTCCGGCCCGGCATGGCAATACTATTTCGTGTCATCCCGTACGTGGACTAACGGTCGGGCACGTGGGCTAGCACGGCATGGGCCGCTAAGAATATTGTGCCGTGCGAGCCCGAAAATAAATAGGGCAGGCATTTTCGTGCTCGGGTCATGCCGTGCCAGGCGGCCCGTTTGGACAGCACTAAGTGTTCCTTAAAGAACCTTTTGCAGCTCTCTGTAAGCTTTATGACCATTATTGATTAGATCCCCAATGTAATGTTTTGGTGATAGATGACAACTATGAAATTGTGGGCTAATATCTACACGAGTGTTGTCTATGCAGGAATCATCTCTAAACTCTACTACAAATCATATGGATGATGGTTGCCTTGGCGATTAATGACAATGACCACAAGCATGAATGCTTGTGAGCTTGACGGAGTCCAAGGGTTGATGGAGATGGATCAAAGCTAAGGACAAGCTATGAAGCAAGTGTTGGGAAAACTTGTCTAGTTGTTAGGGCTTTGAGTCCATAGAAAAAACCGGACTATCAAGGGGGTCTAGGTCATGTCTCTTAGGCCACGCTAGTTGGCGATGTGCATGGATGCTCAGTGAAATCACAGACACTAGGTGACTGAAGGTGCATATAGGCCCCTAATTTTATTTTGATGATTGGCATCAATACAATTAAGAAGGAACTAATCTTTTAATTAGCATGTGTATAGATTATGGTATAAAGTTTGGTGATTAAATGCATAGAAACAAAAAGGGAGAAAAGAAGATGGCAAAGTGCTACAAGATGAAATTTAAAATATGCTCAAGAATGAACTTCATGGAGTTTTATTTTAAATCTTGAGTATAGAAAAAGCCGTACTATTAAGAGGGACATAAAAGTGTGAAGCGGAGGTGAACTAAGTGTAAAATTCCCATTTCTAGGCCAAATAAAATTTTCTAGGGCAAAATCGTCGGACTTGTCCGACCCATCGGACTCCAGTAGCTCTGCCACTCTGGGTCGTCGGACATGTCCGACGGTCATCGGACAAGTCCGATGACTAGAGGAAAGTCCGACGCATCGGACACTTTCATCGGAGTACAGTTCCCCTGCCACCCTCTTTTCATCAGACTTGTCCGATGGCCATCGGACTTGTCCGAGCCATCGGACAAGTCCATCGGATTCCAGTTCCTCTGCCCCTCATGTGTCGTCAGACTTGTCCGATGGCCATCGGACTTGTCCGCTGGTCATCTTATCCGAGGCATCGGGCAAGCTTGTCAGACTCCAGTTTCTACACCACCTTGATTCATCGGACATGTCCAATGACCATCGGACTTGTCCGACACAGATCAGAAATTGGGTCCCCAACGACTCTTTTCCCCATTGGGCTATAAATAGAACCCCTCTTTTCCCTTTGGCTGGTTGGTCACTCATTTCCACTCAAAAACACTCTCAAGCTCACTTTGCTCTCCCCAACTCTCCTCCCTTGATTCCACTCTTGATTTGTGAAGGCATTGAGAGAAGATTGAAGTGCTCCATCGACTCCAAGCTTTCATCCTCTTGAGCACTTGGTTCATCCTCACCGCCGACGACTATTGTGTTTGTTACTCTTGGGGATTCATCCCCTAGATGGTTAGAGGTGCCCGTAGAGCTCCCAACTTGTGTGGTGATGCCTCGGGAAGTTTGTATTGACACCTCCTTTATGGAGTTTCTAGTGGAAAACCAAGTTTGATCTTTATGGTCACTTGGAGAGGTTAGGGTTGAAAGAGACCCGGTCCTTTGTGAATCCCTCAACGGAGACGTAGGCTTCGTTGTGGAGCTGAACTTCGGTGAATAAATCTTGTGCCTTACTTGTGCTTTTAACTACTTGTCTCTCATTTACTTGTTTTTGCTCATAAACTTGCTAGTTAGGGTTTGCTTCGTATTTCTTAAATTAACTTGTGTAGGTTGCTTGCTAGTTGCACTCCTTATTGTTACAGCTTCCCCTTGCTTATATTCACTTGCTTCTAGCTTGCCTTATACTAGTTTTAATATTTACCCGGTCGATCTACTTTTCTATCTCGTGCCATCAGACAAGTCATCGGACTTTCCCCACAATCGTCGGACAAGTCTGACACTGCACATTTAACTTTTATTATTAAGTGAATTTCAGGGATAATTACCTATTCAGCCCCCCTCTAGGCACTTTCAATTGGTATCAGAGCGGGATCTTCTTGAAGGCTTAACCGCTTGAAGATAAAGATGACAAAGGGAAAGGAAATTCCGCCTAGTGGATCGTCCGAAGCAAGGTCCGAGGCTGATGCACCTGGAGAAAATCCAAGGATTGAAGATATTGATAAAGATGAGCTACCAAAAGCCTACAACAATTTCATGTTTGATTATGATGATCTCAAAGAAGATCGCATTAGGCAAGGGTCCGGTCGACTCCCCTACTTTGATGGACAATTTTATGATCATTGGAAATGCAAGATGATGATGTATTTGGAATCCATGAGTCCTCATGTTGCAAATATAACCGAGAATGGTTTCTTGTGGGAAAATAGGGACAATCCAACCCGTAAGGATCAAATCAACATTCATTGTAATGCCGTGGCTGCTAGTGCAATTGTTTCCGCACTTAGTGCCACTGAGTATGACAAGGTAGCCGGAATAAACAATGCCAACCAACTATGGAGAAAACTTGAGGTTATCTATGAGGGCATTGATTCCGTCAAAGATGCAAGACTTGAAGAACTGCACAATGAGTTCAACCTATTCATTATGGGTCCGGAAGAAGGCTCAAAGGAAGTTCATGATAGGCTCATGAGGATTGTGAATCAAAGAAGAGCACTAGGAGCTAAAATGACCGACTTGGATATCAACAAGAGACTACTACAAGCATTGAGACCATGGGATAGCAACATTTGCTCAAACATTAGAGAGAAGGACAACTTCAAAACCTTCTCCACCGATGAAGTGCTTGGAAAGCTTCTTTTCCAAAAGCAACAAAATGATCAAGCCAACCAAATAAATGCCTTGATCAAGCAAATTGAGGGAGCAAATGGTGACAAAAAGGATGTGGCACTCAAAGCCACACAAGAGAAGAAAAAGAAAGTGGTTGATTCTAGTAGTGAAGATAGTGATGATGAGATGGCTTTGCTTGTGAGGAGATTCAAGTCCTTTCTCAAGAAAGATGGCTACAAGAAGTAAAGCTTCGACAAGGGCAAAGCAAGAAGGTCAAAAAGAACTTGCTATGAATGTGGTGATGAAGGACATTTCATTGCGGAATGTCCAAAGAAGAAGAGCAAAGATGAAAGAAGGAAAGACAAGCACCACAAGAATAACAAGAAGTACAAGAAGCATAGAAGAGGTGAAGCTCACATTGGTCAAGAATAGAATTCCGATGATTCATCTTTTTCATCATCTTCCTCTTCCGAATCCGACTCGGATGAGGGAGGCATTGTCACACTTGCCATTGGCGTCACTCCCACCAACACTTCTCTATTTGGGAGCTTGAGTGATGATGATGATGACAACACTCACAAGTGCCTCTTGGCAAGAGGTTCAAAGGTAACAAAATCTAAACATAAGCGTTCCTCTTATGCTAGTAGTAGTGATGATGATGATGTTAATGCTTCACTTCCTAAAATGCTTGAATTTATGTAATCACTTGAAAAACAAAAGGAAGAAAATGATAGGCAAGAGGAGCTACTTGAGAAACAAGAAGACTTGCTTGTTCTTGAAAAGAAAAGAAACCTTGAACTAGAGAATCTCCTAGAAGAATAGAGAGAAAAAAATAATGACTTAACTATGTCTCTCACTAAAATTGAGAACACTTGTGAGATTGCTAAGAGCATTAAAGATGAACTTCAAGAGAAGTATGAGGATTTGGAAAAGACTCATAAGTCTCTTGAAGAACAATATAGGATTCTTTCAACTTTCACATCCTCCTCAAATAATTCCTCTCAAGCTTCCACTAGCAAAGGATGTGATAGATGCTATAATATTGATGTTGATGCTTGTGCTACTAATATCAAATTGATTGATGATTTGAACAAGCAAGTAAAAGCTCTTGAAAGCAAAATACAACATGAGAAAGATGTTGTTGATAATGAGAAGGCAAAGTATGCAAGAGGTGCATACTCATATACTAGAATGCCACATGTCATGGATGGCATTGGTTATGTTGAGGGTGCCAAGCATAATGCTCGGGAGAACAAGAATGGGAAGGAATTCCTTAAGTTCACCAAGGAAGGATCTTACCAAAAGAAGCAAGCCAAGAACAAGAATATTAATCATTCTTCTTTTGTTAATGATCCTCATGCTAATATGCCTAATGCTACTTGTGCACTCTTTCATGATTTTGATGCTTCATATGTGCTCATGAGAAACATGCATGGACGTGTGTTTGCCAAATATGTTGGGCCACACAACAAGAGGCATAAAGCTTGTGTGTGGGTGTCCAAAGTGCTTGTGACTAACGTAAAAGGACCCAAGCAAATTTGGGTACCTAAAAACAAAACTTAATTTGTTTTGTAGGACTATGTCTCCGGAGGATCAAGTTGGGTGATTGATAGTGGATGCACCAATCATATGACCGGAGACAAAAAGATGTTCAAGTCATTCGACCCAAGTCATAACAAAAATGAGTACATCACATTTGGTGACAATGGAACAGGACAAATACTAGGTTATGGTAAAGTCCCTCTCACTCCTTCATATTCCCTCTCTAAGGTTATGCCTGTTGATCATGTTGACTTCAATCTTTTGTCCATTTCGTAATTTTGTAAAATGGGCTATGATTGTTTGTTCAACGAATGTGGTGTGACCGTCTATAAGAGGAGTGATGGCTCGGTTGCTTTTAAGGGTGTGCTTAAAGGAAAGCTTTATGTTGTGGACTTCTCCACGGATGAAGCTAGACTTGGTACATGCTTATTAGCAAAATCCAACATGGGATGGTTGTGGCATAGAAGGCTAGCCCATGTTGGTATGAGAAATCTTCACAAACTCCAAAAGGGCGGCCACATCATAGGACTAACCGACATTTGCTTTGAGAAGGATAAAATTTGTAGTGCATGCCAAGAGGGAAAGTAAGTTGGAGCATCACATCCCACCAAGAATGTGATGACCACCACAAGGCAATTGGAGATATTGCACATGGACCTCTTCGGTCCTGTCTCCTACATAAGTATTGGTGGTAACAAATATGGTCTTGTAATTGTTGATGACTTTCTCGCTTCATGTGGGTATTCTTTTTGCATGATAAAGGTGAAGTAAAAGATGTGCTCAAGACATTCATGAAAAGAGCACAAAATGAATATAAAGTCAAGATCAAGAAAATAAGGAGTGACAATGGCATCGAATTCAAGAACACTCAAGTTGAAGAGTATCTCGATAAAGAAGGCATCAAGCATGAATTTTCGGCACCCTAATCCCCTCAACAAAGGGGGTAGCCAAAAGAAAGAACCGCACGCTCATTGAGATGGCAAGAACAATGCTTGATGAATACAAGACGTCCGACCGCTTTTGGGCCGAGGCCGTCAACACCGCATGCCATGCCTCCAACCGGTTGTATCTCCATCGACTATTGAAGAAAACACCATATGAGCTACTAACTGGTAACAAGCCTAATATTTCCTACTTTCATGTTTTTGGGAGCAAATGCTTTATGCTAAACAAGAAACCCAAGACTTCTAAGTTTGCTCCAAAAGTTGATGAAGGTTTATTGCTTGGTTATGGGTCGAATGTTCACGCCTATCGTGTATTCAATAAAACCACCGGTTGTGTTGAAATTTCACGTGACGTGACATTCGATGAATCTAATGGCTCTCAAGGGGAGCAAGCTGTTAATGATGGTGTAGATGATGAAGCTCCTAGAAGTGTAATAAAAAGGATGGCCATTAGTGATGTGAGACCACAAGAAACATCAAGTATTGAAAATCAACCCTCTCTCTCAAGACAAAACCAACATAATGAGAATAAAGAATTAGATCACGCAAGTGGTCAAGATCAAGATGTTGGGAATCATGAACAAGCATCAAGCAATGATTCTCAAAGACATGATGAAGAGGTTGATAAAGATGGTGGTGAAGAAAGCTCACACCCACCGCACCCAAGAGTGCATCAAAATGTACAACGTGATCACCCCGTCGAGCAAATTCTTGGTGATATTGACAAGGGAGTAATCACTAGATCTCGAGTTAGTAATTTTTGTGAACATTACTATTTTATCTCTTCTATGCAGCCATTTAGGGTAGTCAAGCACTTCAGAATGCGGATTGGGTGATGGCCATGCAAGAAGAGTTGAACAACTTCACAAGAAATGAAGTGTGGACACTGTAGGAAAGGCCAAAGAACAACAATGTTGTGGGCACCAAATGAGTGTTCCGTAACAAACAAAATGAAGATGGTGTTGTGACAAGAAACATGGCAAGGCTCGTGGCAAAGGGGTATTCACAAGTGGAAGGTTTGGATTTTGATGAAACTTATGCCACCGTATCAAGGCTTGAATCTATTAGAATATTACTTGCTTTTGCTACTCACCATGATTTTAAGTTGTACCAAATGGACGTGAAAAGTGCATTCCTAAACGGGCCAATCAAGGAAGAAGTGTATATGGAGCAACCACTGGGCTTTGAAGACTCTAAGTATCCTAACCATGTTTATAAACTCCATAAGGTGCTCTATGGGCTTAAGCATGCCCCGATAGCATGGTATGAATGCCTTAGGGATTTTCGTGTTAAAAAGGGTTTTGTCATTAGCAAGGCCGATCCAACCCTCTTCACTAAGCGTTTTGGTGATGATATCTTTGTATGCCAAATATATGTCGATGACATTATATTTGGTTCTACTAACCAAACCTTTTGTGATGAATTTAACAAGATAATGACCAAAAGGTTCGAGATGTCCATGATGGGAGAATTGACATTCTTTCTAGGCTTCCAAGTGAAGCAACTCAAGGAGGGCACCTTCATATGTCAAGCAAAGTACACACAAGACCTATTGAAGAAATTTGACTTGGACAAGGCAAAGCCCATCAAAACTCCCATGCTAACAAATGGTCACCTCGACCTCAACAAAAAGGATGAACCCGTTGATCAAAAGGTATATCGCTCCATAATTGGCTCTTTGCTTTATCTTTGTGCATCTAGGCCCGATATCATGCTTAGTGTGTGTATGTGTGCACGTTTTCAAGCCGCTCCTATGGAGTGTCAGATGGTGGCTGTTAAGAGAATATTGAGATATTTGGTTCACACACCCAACCTAGGGCTTTGGTACCCCAAAGGCTCAAAGTTCAACCTATTAGGCTATTCCGATGCGGATTATGCCAGGGATAAGGTAGATAGAAAGAGCACCTCAGGGACATGCCAATTCTTGGGTAGGTCCCTAGTGTCATGGTCATCCAAGAAACAAAACTCTATTGCACTTTCCACGACCGAAGCGGATTATGTTGCAGCCGGTAGTTGTTGTGCACAACTACTTTGGATGAGACAAACTCTAAGGGATTACGGTTACAAGTTGAACCGTGTTCCACTCCTATGTGACAATGAGAGTGCTATAAAGCTTGCTTATAACCCCATTGAGCATTCGCGCACAAAGCATATAGATATCCGCCACCACTTTTTGAGAGATCATTCCATCAAGGGGGATATCGAAGTTAGCCATGTGAGAACCGAAGATCAACTAGCCGATATATTCACCAAGCCCCTAGATGAGAAGAGATTTTGCTACCTTAGGAGTGAATTAAATATTCTTGACTCTAGCAATGTGATATAGAGAATGTGCACATCTGAATGGTGATTGTTCTGTTATTGCAAAATTATACTACTATGTCAAAAACCTATTATTTGTGCTATTGAAGTTGGTTTTTGATCACTAAATCGAATCTTGACAAAATATGACCATTGTTATGTCTTGTTGATTGTTGGCTGACCATAAGATGTCAAGACTTTCCATCAAACTATTTTAAAATAAATAAAAATCTTCTATTCTTTCCTCGCTGGACTCTAATCCCTCTGGTCATTCTGGGGTCGGGCAAGTCTGACAGCCATCGGACATGTCCGACGACGTCGGACAAGTCCGACTGTCACCAGACAAGTCTGACGGTTCAGGGTTCAACCCTTTTAAGCCAGCCCGACTTACCCCTTCGGTCAACCCATCCTCATTCAACTCCCTCACGTTCTCTCTCCTCAAGAACACCCCCATTGGCGGCACCAAGGCGATCTCCCTCTCCCACCATCCATTGGAGCAAGTTTGGAGGTCAAGAGGTCCTCCTCCATCGGAGAAGTCTGATCCCCCATCGTTTTTGCAAGGTTTAACCCTAATCCCTCTCTCTCACTTAGGGTTAGGGTTATCGATCTATACTAGTGTCAAATCTTGTTCCCTTGCATATTTGATCCATGGAAGTAGCCTCTAGTTAGTTGTTAGTGGAGTAGAAGAAGTTTGGGTACTTGTGGTAGGTGGATTCGTGAAGGATCTAGGTTTTTGGAAAAACTACGTGTCATCGGACAAGTCCGACGACCATCGGACAAGTCCGATGCATCGGACTTGCCCGATGATTATCGGACATGTCCAACGACCTGCAGTTTCTTCAAAAACATAAACTCTTCATTGATTCTCCTCACCCCTATTCCTCTTTTTGAGTCCCTCCTAACTTGTTGCTCGCCACATTTTCTTAGCATGTCTGACGTGGAAGCACCCCCCTTGAGGGAGAAGAGTTCCAAGACCAGCGAAGACCAAGGTCAAAGCCAACCCCCAAAGAGGAGGAAGGCCACTGCTGGGCGCATCCGCCGCACCAAACTGAAAGCTCCAGCTGAAAGAGAGGAGCCGGAAGAGACAAATGAGCTTGATAGTGTCATGCATCCTCCAGCAGAAATGGAGAACTCTGACCGTGACATTGTGAACTACTTTCATGCCTTCATTGAGACCTGCTCTAAGGCAAGGTTGACCAACTTGTATGCTGATAAGAAAGAAGCTTCTGATTTCCGCTTTCATGCACATTTTCATGCGGATTGGTACCATTCCACCTATCTACGCATGAAGAATGCAGTGGTTGAGATGAAGTGGCTTGATTGGGATCACATGAAGACAAGGAAGCATCCATTACTCGATCAAGTGCTGGCTGCCTGTGAGCATCATGGTCTCAATTCCTTCCTGACTTTCCAGTACTTCTGGAATAGGGAAATCATAGCTCACTTTTACTCAACTGTCTATGTTGATGAAGATGCCAAAACCATGTCCTAGATGACGAATGGCACCAAGTATACCTGCTCCTAGAACCAGTTTGCTGGTATGATTGGACTTAAGCACACACGCAAGGAAAGGCACAAGGTTCACAAGGGAAATCATATGGATGCTGAGGACATGAGGTACATGTATGTGGATCCGGATAACTGCTCTCCTCCCAACTCCAGTGGACTGAAACCATTCTTCTTAGTCTTGTTTCAGATTTGCAGGAGTACCTTAGCTCCAAGGGGAGGCAATTCTGATCGTATTCCTGCTTTTCAGAGGGATATTCTGCACTGGGTTCATGGGAAGAGAAAGTTTGATTGAGAAGGTGTCGGGTTTAACCTTCAACAAGGATATGAAGCATCTGAGCCTCAAACCTCAGATTCCTTCTAACTGGACTCCCGACACCACCTCTAGACAGTTCTTTGGAGCAGCTCAGCCTCCATCTTCAGCTGCACCACCTCAACCACCTCGGGCTGCCTCTCGGGGCACTGGATCCTCTCATGTGCCTCCGCCTCCTCGCGGCAAGAGAAGCGGGATTATGATAATGTTCAAATCCCTTATGAGCATGTGTAGGAGCATTAATCAGAGGCTTGACATCATTGAGAGGAATCAAAAGGGTCTCTATGACCATTTTGGTATTGAGACTCCTCCTCCACCATCCCCAGCTGAAGGCTCACCTCCTCCTACTCATGATGACCCCACCTTCACCGTCGAGGAGATGAACTATTTTGGGTACTACCCGACTCCTCCACCTTTCTCCTCTGGCGCATGTTCGAGTGCTCAACACATTCGCTTTGAGGATGACGACGACGAAGGTGGTGAAGATCAAACTGTCCATGCTCTTCGCCAGCGGAAAGGGAAAGAACCGGCTATTGATGGGGAAGAAGAGGAAGAAGGTGATGATGATGATGAAGACTATGAGTTCTCCGATGACTAGAGCTCTCATCACCTTCTACCCGCACTTTTCTCCTTTTTGGGTGTCTTGATGCCAAAGGAGGAGAAGTGTAGTTATCTTAGTTTTTTTATCATTTTAGTTTGTGAGTTGTGAGCGAGTTTGGAGTTGAACTATTTATGGCACTATTTGGTTTGTAAAACTCTATTTTGCTACCTATGTGGTTGGTTTGTGCACTTTTGCTACCTATGTGGTTGGTTTATGCACTTTATTTGCTTATTGTATTGGTACTTCGTTGATTATCTTGTTATTTGCATATCGTCTATCTTGTGTGATCAATTGGTGCAAATTAACATGTATGCATTGTTTTAGGGGGAGCTCTCACATTTTTTTTAAATATGTGCACTTGTTATTATCTCTTATCCTCTTACTCATGCACACATTTAGGGGGAGCTCCTCATCACAAACTGAACCTTTATTGCATATTTTTATGAAATTTAGTTGTATTGTCATCAATCACCAAAAAGGGGGAGATTGAAGGTGCATCTAGGCCCCTAATTTGTATTTTGGTGATTGGCGTCAATACAATTAAGAACGGACTAATCTATTAATGAGCATGTGTGTAGATTATGGTATAAAGTTTGGTGATTAAATGCATAGAAACAAAAAGGGAGAAAAGAAGATGACAAAGTGCTTCAAGATGAAATTCAAAATATGCTCAAGAATGAAGTTCATGGAGTTTTATTTTAAATCTTGAGTATAGGAAAAGCCGTACTATTAAGAGGGACACAAAAGTGTGAAGCGGAGGTGAACTAAGTGCAAAATTCCCATTTGTAGGGCAAATAAAATTTTCCAGGGCAAAATCATCGGACTTGTCCGACCCATCGGACAAGCCCATCGGACTCCAGTAGCTCTGCCACTCTGGGTCGTCGGACATGTTCGACAGTCATCAGACACTTTCATCGGAGTACAGTTCTCCTGCCACCCTCTTTTCATCGGACTTGTCCGATGGACAAGACTTGTCCGAGCCATCGGACAAGTCCATCAGATTCTAGTTCCTCTGCCCCTCCTGTGCCGTTGGACTTGTCCTATGGCCATCAGACTTGTCCGATGGTCATCTTATCCGTGGCATCGGGCAAGCTTGTCGGAATCCAGTTTCTTCGCGACCTTGATTCATCGGACATGTCCGATGACCATCGGACTTGTCCGACACAGATCTCAGAAATTAGGTCCCCAACGATTCTTTTCTCAATTTGGCTATAAATAGAACCCCTCTTTGCCCTTTGGCCGGTTGGTCACTCATTTCCACTCAAAAACACTCTCAAGCTCACTTTGCTCTCCCCAACTCTCCTCCCTTGATTCCACTCTTGATTTATGAAGGGATTGAGAGAAGATTGAAGTGCTCCATCGACTCCAAGCTTTCATCCTCTTGAGCACTTGGTTCATCCTCACCGCCGACGACTATTGTGTTTGTTACTCTTGGGGATTCATCCCCTAGACGGTTAGAGGTGCCCGTAGAGCTCCCAACTTGTGTGGTGACGCCTCGGGAAGTTTGTATTGACCCCTCCTTTGTAGAGTTTCTAGTGGAAAACCAAGTTTGATCTTTGTGGTCACTTGGAGAGGTTAGGGTTGAAAGAGACCCGGTCCTTTGTGGATCCCTCAACAGAGACGTAGGCTTCTTTGTGGAGCTGAACTTCAGTGAACAAATCTTGTGCCTTACTTGTGCTTTTAACTACTTGTCTCTCATTTACTTGTTCTTGCTCATAAACTTGCTAGTTAGGGTTTGCTTCGTATTTCTTAAATTAACTTGTGTAGGTTGCTTGCTAGTTGCTCTCCTTATTTTTATAGCTTCGCCTTGCTTATATTCACTTGCTCCTAGCTTGTCTTACACTAGTTTTAATATTTACCCGGTCGATCTACTTTTCTATCTCATGCCATCGGACAAGTCATTAGACTTTCCCCACAATCGTCGGACAAGTCCGACACTGCGCATTTAACTTTTATTATTAAGTGAATTTCAGGGATAATTGCCTATTCACCCCCCCTCTAGGCACTTTCAGTGACAGTGGAGAAGCCAAGGAGTTGTTCAGAGAAGCCGAGAAACAAATTCAAACGAGGACGAGGAGTTTTAGCTTCTGGACAAAGTGACCGGACAGAGGGATCAATGGAGACCGGACTATACGATCACTAAGTGGACAGAGGGCAGTTTGCAAGGAATTTGTCTGCGCAAGGATCAATAGTGACCAGACGGTCCGGTCTGTTTGAAGTCACGTCGAGACAGAGAGGACACAAATTGGGAGCTCTCTTGGGGATGACTTCAAGCTTAACCCTATCAAGGTGATAAGAAAATTCTTGAGGCTATTCAAAGACCCCAAGTATAAGTCCATCATCACCTTCACCTTGCAAGGTGACCTCAAGACCAAGACCATGAATGATGTACTTGGCAAGATCACCGCCTTTGAGAGCTACCAGCTGGGTTTTGATGATCCTCAACCATCCAACCTTGGTCTTCAAGCCGAGAAGCAAAAGCCTATCAAGAGCAAGAAGAGCAAGAAGAAGGCAGAGATTGAAGAAGATGATGATGATGAAGATGACTTGAGTGAGGACTTGGCTTTTCTCATAAGAAAGATGAGGACCTTCAAGAACAAGTTTGCCTCTAAGTCCAGGGGCAAGTGCTTTAACTATGGCTCAAAGAATCACTTTGTACGAGAGTGCCCAAAGCCAAAGAAAGAAGGTCTCAAGTCCCAAGAGTCTAGTGAAGAAGAAGAAGAAGATGAAGACCCCAAAGCCAAGCAAAAGAAGAAGAGGTACTTCAACTAGGACAAGAGCAAAGGCAAAGGCGAAGCTCAAGACCACAAGAACAAGTTCTCACGCAAGGCACTTGTTGGGGAGTGGACAAGTGACAACTCAAGTGATGAGTCCTCTTCCTCAAGTGATGAAGAAGTGGCCGACCTAGCCATGATCAAGACCACATCACCATGAGCTCTTCCTCCACCTCCCACGTGCCTCATGGCCGTGAGTCAACTTAGGGAGAGTGAGGATGAGAGCAGTGACGACAACGATGATGAGGAGCTCTCCTGCGTCGAGCTTTGGAGCATGCTTGAGCAAGCCCGCGACATTGCCGTCAAAAAATCCAAAATATTGGATGTGGTAAGAAAAGAGTGTAAGTTGGCTAAGGACCATGTTGGTGAGCTTGAGAGTGAGCTCAAGGACCTTGTCACATCTCATGAGGCCCTAAACAAGGGTTATGACAAACTCAAGGGTGATCATGTAGAGCTACATCAGAAGTTTGAGGCCCTTGAACTTACTTTTGAGGCCATCAATGTTGATAACCTTGCCTCTCCCTCCTCTAGTTCATCCAAGAGTGATGCTTCAACTATGTGTGATGAACTAACCACCTCGATCGAGGTTTCTTCTCTTGAGCCATTTGTTTTGGAGGAATATCACAATCTCAAGGAAGAGAGGAAGATGGTGATGGAAGGCTTTGAGAGGCTCACACGTGGTAGAGCCATCCACAAGGAGATTCTTGGAAGAAACCTTGTGAAAAATGTCTCCAACCGGGGTATTGGCTCATATCCCGCCGTCATTGACATCATCGGGACGAGTGACTCCATCCCCGCATAGATCAAGCCCGTACTCGCCGACGACTACTATTGTGAGAGGTGTTGTAAGGATGGTCACACCATCAAGGATTGTCCTATGATGAGAAGTTCCATTATTTTGACTAATGCTAACTTGTTCCATGGGTGATGTGAACAAGGGTTCCCGATCTTCTGAAAGGTTCTTGGTAAGTTGATTTGGTCGGAGGCGACACACAAATCGATCCGGCTTCAAAACAGCACGTTCTAAACCCCGCAATCGCAGCACGACGTCTCCTCTGGTTATCAACTGTCCAAAGACGATTGATCTCGCCGAGAAGGCTGATCCCTGCCTGTGAATCAAGAACACAAGCAAGAACAACGAAGAATGCAACACAATTGCAGATGTATGATTAAACTCTCGAAGTTGGGGTCTCACAAACCGATCAATGGTGACACTGTTTATGAACAGAATTGATCTAAGCAAAACCCGAACCCTAATGGTGCGGTGGCGGCTGTATATAAAGATCCTAGGGTCGTTCAAGACCTTCTGGACGCACTCCTAATTGGGCTCAACTAGATACAAAGCTCAAAGGCCAAAAATAGGCGACGCAGCACCGACACAGATTCTGGACTCTCTCTTATTTCGATGATTCCTGATGACTCCGGATGAATTTTGACATGAGGCTGGCGGCATTGGAAAGGTCTTCTCCTTATCTTTCTGTGAATATGTAGAACGTCCAAATCCGAGTCTGTATGCGTCTTGGGCCACTGTTTTAGTGCAGACTGGTCCTGGACCCCGAAACAGACTCGAAGTGGGTTTTGATTGGGCCTCCACTTTGGCTTCCAAGCCCTTGCTGGTCCTCCACGTTCCCAACTCCTTCTCCCATCATCTTCTGGTCCTCTCCATGGTTTCTAATCATAAAATAATCATTAGGTAGCAAATCATTCTCAAAAGTAACATATAGCGAAGAACGTAGGAACGAGCTTACCTCTAAATTTAGTCGTCGTGCACGAGCTCTAGTCATTGGACCTTGCAAATCCAGAATTGGAGGAGTGTTGTGTATATCCATAGGAGTGATGTTCTCATCAATGGGAACACACATTTTAAGCTTTTTAGGAATAAGGATGGCAAGGTGAATGCTAAGGCTTTGGGACCACCGAACAAGAAGAGAAAGGTCAAGAGCATATGGGTGCCTAAGTGCATTGTTGATCTTGTGAGGTCAACGAAGTACAAGTGGGTGCCCAAGAACAAGACCTAGAAGATGGTGGTGGTGGTGGACCGGGAGCTTTAGGAAGATGAAGGACCGAGAAGGCGAGCAGAGGGGGGGGGGGGTTGAATGGGAGGCAATTAAAATTCTTTTCAAGAACTTGGCATATATCCCAAATACAACCCGAACCAACCTTTGAAAGAATCACCAAGGCCACACACACCAACTTGTGATGTGCTAACCCTAGGAGTGACTCAACAACAGTAGTGGAACACAACAGAAACAGAACAGAATTGCAAAGACTCGAAACTATCAAGAAACACACACAAGACAGACCTCTCTGGACTACCACCGGCAGTGCCAATCACAGCCATCGGCAGTGCCGGTCACATGTATCGGTAGTGCTGGTGCGGGGTTCTCAAAACACTGGAAAGCTATGATCAGAGCGCATTGGCAGTGCCTGTAGTGGCTATCAGCAGTGCTGGTGCGGGGTTCAGACTCAAGCCACCGGCAGTGCCGATCGTGGCATCAGCAGTACCGATCCGAGCTCAGACCCAATGGCAGTGCCGGTCCTGGTCAATGGCAGTGCCAATTGACCCCCGACAGAACAGAAATCTGTCATGATTTTCCCACAAATCTCTCCAAAACTCAACCAAATGATCTCCAAAACATGCGATATTTGGACCAGCTAATCCTCAACACATCACGACCCTAATCCAAGAAAATCCACTCAACTGGCTCAAGGAATCATCACGAATTTCAAATCTTTTGCCAAGAACACCAAAACGGGGAAACATGAGAAATCCTTCAAATCGAAGGTGCTAGAGCTTATGATTCAGTCTAGGATTCATATAGGATTGTTCTAGCTCATTGTAGCATCAAGATCCCCCAAGAATTCTGCCCAAAACCTTGCCCAAAAATGAGATAAAAAATTCCCACGAAAATAGCTCCGAAAATAGAGAAAAAGAGAAATTCAGGATTTCGGGAGAGAGGAAGATC
This sequence comes from Eleusine indica, assembly GCA_030378355.1. Taxonomy (NCBI): domain Eukaryota; kingdom Viridiplantae; phylum Streptophyta; class Magnoliopsida; order Poales; family Poaceae; genus Eleusine; species Eleusine indica. The sequence continues at coordinate 32,382,962 of CM059494.1, read as the reverse complement.
TTGAGCACGAAAATAACTCTCATATCATAGAAACATGCTTACAAGATCCATGGATACAAGGCTAGGAAGCCATCCTCTTCCTCCCACTATTTGGAAGAGAAAGGGATATCTCTCACACACCCTCTCTTCTCCTCTTTTTCATGAAGACCTCTCCTAGCACTTTGAATAAAGACCTAACAAGGCTAATGGGAAGAGACACCTCTCCCACCAGCCACACCTCTCCTTATATAGGCCTAGGGTCCAAGACACTTCTACCCTTGACCTATATTATACTGCCACCTACCACCAGGGGCAAAACCGTCCAACTCTTTTTCCTTCGCCGAACGCCATCGAGCCCTTCACAACTTTGCTTCACCTTGACGCAAGCTCCGATATAGTGCCACGTGCGCCTCCGATCGCCTCCACTGGTTTTGAGGAGCAAACCGGGAAACCGCCTTGCACGCTTCTCAAAGCACGACTTCTCGACCTTGACACGTGTCACCTTGTCCCGTGATCCTCTTTGTCGGCAAGTCTCTTCCACCTCCGGTCCATTGGAAGCCTCTACTTGTATCGACGCTCGATCACCTTTGACTTGGTCAACCCCGCCATCTTGATCATCACCCCACGGTTTTGAGGCTCAACCGCGAAACTGTCCGTGCTCCTTGCCTCTCCATGTGTACGTTGTAGATCACCCTTGACTTCACCCGGCCTCTTGATCGTCCGGCCCCAAGTCTCGTACTTGTACCCGATCCTCTCGCCGTTGACCGCCAAGTTGACTCCAGTGACCTACACATCATGAGAAAAGCAAACATATTTCCCATCTCCTGCAACTCTCCAACATCCTCACCAACTCCGGTTAGTCAAAACCATGACATGCACACACTCATGCAATCCCCAGATTTCCGCATTTCAACTCAAACACAAATTCTGCCGAAGTCAATTACTCATCACATATTGCAAACCATGGCACCTCTCAACATGGTTTCTCCATCTCCCCCTTGATGAGTACATTGACAACATCAAATGCACAGGATTAGAGATTTGAAATGCGAAACCGAATAAGCACATCCAAATGGCCAAACCCAAAGAAAAGGTGAAAAGTAGACATCTAGCATAAGAAGGATCACAAAACCAAGAGTTGACAAAGAAAGCCACTCAAGAAGCAAAGATTGTGAAGAGCACATGAAAAACGCTCAAGGACATGATATGCTCCCCCTCAACTTGTGGTAGATCTCATGTAATGCAAAATGGATCATTTTATGTTTCTTAGCATTATTTGTGCATGACCTAATCTTTTCTCCCCCTTTGGGAATGAACTCATCAAAAGAGCAAAAGAACAAGTGTGCAGTGCATGAAAATGCAAACAAGCATTTAACCTTGCTAATCATAAACATAGAGCCGTGAAGTGTAAAAGCAATAGCTCACAATCATACAAAGATAAAAAATAGATTGACTAGCTTAGATAGAATCAAATTTGCTCATCATGAGAAAAGCTGCCACAACATGTGTAAGTACTCCCATCCAAGACAACAAGCATCAAGTGAACCATAAGAATCTAGCCAGTCTCAATCTCAACCAAGGCAACAAGCATTCGTAGAAAATAAGCTCTACAAACGCTCACATATGCAACAGAGACTCATAAGAAAAGAGAAAAGCAATATTCCTATGTGATCCTCATGTAACTTCTAATCCATGCGGAGGGTCACACGACTGGGTATGTGTTGACTTTTGCTAAGCCATATTAATAAATCATTCCCGGCACGGGGCCAGAAATGGTTCACTAATATGTCCTAGAGTCAAGTAGGTAAAATTCGCAAGCGCACGGAGAATACCGCTGTAGCATTTCACCCGGAAGTATTCAGGGTATCGTATTTGTTTATCCCAAAGGAAGGTTATGATCAAGAAGCGTTACTAACATATAAGATCATGTTAACAATTAGTAAGGATATCTAACCAAGACAGGCGGGTACATGATAATAACCGGGTAGTGTGACACACACAGAAGATTCCTACTAAATAAATAAAGTCTAGTGGAGGAAGGACTAGGCTAAGCTACTCCTACTATACATTCCTATACAGTTGCATAGCCTAGGTAGAATACATACAGACCCACACTCAGGTTCAGCAGTCAATAGTATAGCACTTCAGGCACGGACTTACCCCTGCATCCACAGGCGACTTCCGCCAAGAGCCTACGCACTAGCCTAGCGGGGAGGATTTCAAAGGACGGACAGGGCTGTCACCACCTGCCGCCTACCTCAACGAACCAGTAGACTAACGAATAATTGATGCAAATCAGTCACCCAAGTACCATACTTGCATGACCAAAGAGCACTCTGCCCCTCCGTGATTACTATTAACGAGGCAGAGCTACCGTACGAATACGATCACCAAACCCATGCTATACTTTATCAGCTAAAACTAAGCATAGAGACTATAACATATAAACTAGACTATAGTGATGGTATATAACTAGCATGACAATAGTAGTATAATAAATATAAACTACTATCACACATGTAGACTATACTATCACATATATGGATCACAATATCAAACAAGAAACTCATGACCCAAGCACAACTATATAGAAAAGATATATATATTGATAAGAGCAAAGTCTTACAAAAGGGAAAAGACACAAGAGCCATACCAATTCCAAGTGAAGACTTGGGACTAGAGAGCTCTAGACTCAGCCTAACTCCACTAAAACTCCAAGAACTACTACTAGCAAGAGAGAAATGCTTCTTGTGGTGTGTGTTGAGTGTGAAGGCACACCCTCCTATTTATAGCCTCAATAGGTCGGCAAGGGAGAGTATTCGCCACGGAAGGCATCTCAAACCGTCATCAGGAGTCGCGGAGGAGCCAACACATGGAAGCCCAGGCGGAGAGGGCGCCCGGCCGGGTCGGCCGACCTGGGGGTGGCCCCTCCTAGCCTGTGCTTTCTCCAGGTGGCTGTCCTGTGGGCCCTGACGTCGGTTTGCGCGGTATTACAGGGAGTTACGTCGATTAAGTGCTGAAAATGGGCCCTTCAATCCGTGTGACGTCCATGTGGCACTCTCTGATTGGTCGAAAGTGTGTTTTCTTGCCTTTTGAGGTGTTTCCTTCACATTTCCTCCTACATGCACAAAGTTCTCCAAGTACAAGTGGAACTATATTATTGTGCTAAAGCATGCGTGTATGAAATGCCAAATTCTCCTTTATTTGAGTATAGTTGACGGTTAAAAATGGTACTTAACAGCCATCAACAAACTCCCCCAAGCTTACCCTTTGCTCGTCCCGAAGCAAAGATAAACTTAAGTTGTTGATCAGGAGTTGCTACAATGTCCTACTCCTCAATAATACTATGCGCACAACAAAGTACTCTTCCTAGAATTAAATATGTTGGCACATAACTTACCCATTTACCTCGATCCATGGGGCTTTTACACCTCATTGTCTTGGGCGGTTGAGAGATAGAACAATTGCAGGGCACCAATCACTTGCTCTAGATTCCGCTATGTTATTCCGGAGGTTTTCAAAAGATTTTGAAAATAAAAACCAAGTTCCTCAAATGATTCTCTCGGATCACTCAATATGTGTATGATTCCTCACCAAGGCAAAGTGTTGCCTATAATCACCTACTTCTAAATAAGGCTTTATGTGGAGCTCAAGGTAGGGATATATGAGGCACTCATGTTCACATAATATTGCTATGTCAAAAGACCGGATCCAAGAAAAACATCAATTCAAACAATCTTGATCAAGATGTGCAAGTGTGTGGGAGAACGGAGGAATGGTGGATGGGAAGAAATAACTCCTTTTTGAATTTTCCTTCTCTCTTTTGGAGTTTCTAGGCTATGGCTATCTTTTGCTTGCTCTCTTTTTTGAGCATTTTTTTCTTTTCTTTTTGCATAGCCATAGTCCTAGTTTGCAATGAATACTTTGAGAGAGGAATTTTGCAATGGATATATGGAGTGTTTCTTTGGATGGATGGATGGATAGTGGCTTTCTTCCGGTGTAGAAGAATAGCTCACGGTGGATATGGTGGATATGGTGGATGCTATCTTCTTGATTTAGAAGGGTAGCTCATGGCGGTGGATGTGTGTATATGATCTTGATCAAGAAAGCATGAAAAGAGTTCTACTAGGGTCACAACAATTTTGACTAAGCTCAATGTGGAACAAGCAGCATATGTGTAAAGGTTTTCAAATGTAAACACTACATATGGCTGTGGTGGGAATTTCATCATTGAGGAACTTATCAATTTGTCATTTTGATAAATAAAACTCCGGAATTCAAGCTTTACGTTGAGCAAGATCATAGCAGCCCTATCTATCATATCATACCTCTCAACAACTTAGAACTAGAGAATGCATATGCTACCCACAAGATTCAAGTTCAAGGCAAGATTTACCAACAAACCTAACTCTTGAGAGAGTACTAAGTTGTAAACTAGCATTAGAGAGGAATAAAGGACAGAGCAACTATTCATCATCTCAACATAGGAAAATTATACACATTCATACCGCGCATGAAAAAGGGAAATATTTTTGTTCTTTTTATATTTTGCAAATTTTTATGGATTTTCAGATTTAGCAAATGCAAGAAATAAAGAGAAGGGGAAAGATACAAGTTACCGTGAGAAGGGAGGTCCTCCCCCAAGCTTGTTCTTGCTCATATCTGCTGGTTCGGGTCGTAGCCTTGGGAGCGGAAGAAGGCATCCCAATTGCTCTGATTCTGAGCCATCATCGCGTTCAGCTGGCGGAATTGGTTGTCGTTGAAATTCTGCCATTGCTGGGTGTCGGTGACATGTTGCGTGAGAGTTTGTTGCATGCTCTCGGTGCGCAAATCAATGTCGTTCACCCTCCTTGTCAACTCGGCCATCCCATAGTTGAGTTCACGGAACCCACGGGATGAGAATGACCGAGTGGCAAAGGATGGCGGTCCGCTTGAACTTGATGACGTCTGCATGGGGTAATTGTACTGAGATTCCCATGCTCCGGCCTGCCATGTTGATGCACCCGCCTCGTCCTGTGGCGGGGGCTGCTCCCATACCGGATCTCCGGTCGGAGTGTGAAACTCCGGTGTAGGCTCCATATGCCTACGGGAACGTGTCGGTCGCCCTGAAACACTATGCCTGCGAACTTCTCCCACTGGCTGAAGTGGGAGGGTTAGTGCCCGACAGTGATACAAACGAAGACCCGGGTTAGGTAACGGGAATTCATTTGTATACCCGGGAAAGTGATAGATCAAGGTATTATTTGGACCATGTTTCAAAGTATGTCCTTGCACAAAATAGTCCTCGCCTAGAAATTCTCTATCTACCGTCAAATATTCAACATGAACATTCTCAAGCAGACCACACTTCTGCGCAATGCGAGTAACTAAAGAGGTGCACTCAATTGGTCCTGTCAACTTTATATTGTCTAACCATTGATCAATCATGCATTCCGCGGGTGACACCCTAATTTTCTTAACCATGGCATAAAGTATTTTCAATTCATCTTGCCGGACAACCCTAATGTCACCTCGAGGAAACAAGGTCATAGCCAACCACACATGCATAAATCTAAGTGTAGGATTATGGATGGCACTTGTTCTAGGCTTGGGACCCCACTCGTTTCCGGAAATCTTTTTCCAAAAACTTTCTTTATGGAACCCCTTTAGCGCTTTATCTAAGTCTAGCCTACATTTAGGATTTAGACCTAGCATAGCATGAAGATCACCCCATGTGACCAAGCGCTCTTGCCCAAACAAGCGAAAAGAAATGCCTTCCTCATACTTTCTAAGGGTGCATAAAAACTGCATAGTAAGCAAACGAGAACCCGGCTCATCTACTTCTACGAAATTTAGCCAACCCATAGTGCGAAAAATAGAGGCAAATTCTTCTCTCATACCTATTTTCTCGAGGAAGTCCGGATCGAAGCGTCGGGTGTGGGCGAATGGCCGTTCTCTCATGAGCGCGATGGCTTGGCCCTCGCGGTCGTCCTTGATGTCGAGATGCTCCTCGGTGATGAGCAAGGCCGGCCTTTCCTCCGGAATTTCAGCTTCGGGGTCACCATGCCCCGGACTTGGTGTGAGCTCGACGGAGGATGCTTGACTCGTGCTTGCACGAGTGCTTTTTCTCCGCTTGATTCCGGCGACTTGCTTCATTCGTTTGAACATGGCTGCACACAAGAACAAACACAAGACAAGAACAAAAACAAGATCGAACAAGTGTTCGGGTGAGCGTTAGTGAAAACGACAAACCCGAGCTTCTCCGAAATTGGTTTTCTTCTCACAACAACTTGCAAATGCACTAAAACAGAGGGGAAATATATTTTTGGGTTTTTGGGGCTGTAGTAAAGTTGAAGAACACGAAATTTTGGGAGAGCAACAAGTGAGCAAAGGAGGGGAGTGAAAGATGAGCTTGGAATGGTGAAGCTCCCCCTCCTGGGCGGTTTTTATAGCCAAGGAAGCAAGATGGCCGTTAGAAAGGGACAGAGCAACGGCCATATAGCCGTTGGGAGAAAGGAGCACAGGAAAAGGTGGGGCCAGGGGGTCGGCCGACCCCACCAGGTCGGCCGACCTGGCAGGTGGGCCTCCTGGCAGCCCCCTTTTTCCTATGTGTTCCCCAACGGCTAGGGGATTTGTCCCCTGCTGCCTTTTTGCTCAAAAAGCTCGACAAAAAATCTTTTAAAAATGGAAAGCCCAAAAACCTATTTTCTAAATTTTCAGAAATGCAAATGAGTTTTGAAAAATTCCAAGGTGGCTGGAAAAATTCAAAAATGCAGAAATGCAGTGGTCGGGAAAAAATCAAAATGTGGTGGAAAGCAAATATGCAATTAAAAGAGCAAATATGGATAACTACCGGTTTAACCTCCCGGCGAGGACTCACCTTTTAAAGTCCGACGAGCGGGACTTTTCTCCGGCGTTCAGCTCGATGAAGCGTTGTCCGGTCCCGGAGATGAAGACACGGATGATGCTTCTTGTTTCACTCGCCACACCTTCTTGGTCTTTGTTGCGGTCGGTGGCTTCTCGGGCTTCGGAGGCTGCGGTTTTGCAGGCTTCACAGCCTGTTTATTTGCAGACCTCGGAGGTTGCTGCCTTGTGGACTTTGGAGGCTGTTGCTTAATGTGTGACCTTTGCCCCCTTGCCTTCATCAGTTGTTGCTGTGCGACCTTTTCCTTCTCAAGGAAGTTCTTCATGAATGTGATGAGGCTGTCCTTCTTTTTGAACGTGTTGCAAATCTCCAGGAATTGCTGGAGATGAGCACTAGCGTCCTCATTGGCTTTCCCACAGAATGGGCTAGCCTGCACCATGGTGATGAGACCGGTCTTGATCTCGAAGTTCGCATCTCCCACATTGCCAGCTGGTCCCGTAGGGATGTTGGCAGCGGAGGGAGCGGAGAACTCGCGGAGGGTCTTGTCGGCCATTTGCTCAGAGCTTGATGGTGCGGGAATGACAGGTTCGATTGGCCGAGTCTCCTTACGAGGAGGGGTGAGCCTAGCTCGTGTCCTTCTCAGGAGTGACTCAGGATCTTCAGTGAAGTTTGTCGGCAAGTCGAAACCAGTCATACACTACCCTGTTTTCATACAAAATGCAGAAAACAAAGCAAGGTTAGCCTGCCTAGGAGATAGCCTTAATAATTGCAACACTACTATATACATTAGTAACTTTTCTTGAATCATACGCCTTTCCCCGGCAACGGCGCCAGAAATGCTTGTTGACTTTTGCTAAGCCATATTAATAAATCATTCCCGGCACGGGGCCAGAAATGGTTCACTAATATGTCCCAGAGTCAAGTAGGTAAAATCCGCAAGCGCACGGAGAATACCGCTGTAGCATTTCACCCGGAAGTATTCAGGGTATCGTATTTGTTTATCCCAAAGGAAGGTTATGATCAAGAAGCGTTACTAACATATAAGATCATGTTAACAATTAGTAAGGATATCTAACCAAGACAGGCGGGTACATGATAATAACCGGGTAGTGTGACACACACAGAAGATTCCTACTAAATAAATAAAGTCTAGTGGAGGAAGGACTAGGCTAAGCTACTCCTACTATACATTCCTATACAGTTGCATAGCCTAGGTAGAATACATACAGACCCACACTCAGGTTCAGCAGTCAATAGTATAGCACTTCAGGCACGGACTTACCCCTGCATCCACAGGCGACTTCCGCCAAGAGCCTACGCACTAGCCTAGCGGGGAGGATTTCAAAGGACGGACAGGGCTGTCACCACCTGCCGCCTACCTCAACGAACCAGTAGACTAACGAATAATTGATGCAAATCAGTCACCCAAGTACCATACTTGCATGACCAAAGAGCACTCTGCCCCTCCGCGATTACTATTAACGAGGCAGAGCTACCGTACGAATACGATCACCAAACCCATGCTATACTTTATCAGCTAAAACTAAGCATAGAGACTATAACATATAAACTAGACTATAGTGATGGTATATAACTAGCATGACAATAGTAGTATAATAAATATAAACTACTATCACACAAGTAGACTATACTATCACATATATGGATCACAATATCAAACAAGAAACTCATGACCCAAGCACAACTATATAGAAAAGATATATATATTGATAAGAGCAAAGTCTTACAAAAGGGAAAAGATACAAGAGCCATACCAATTCCAAGTGAAGACTTGGGACTAGAGAGCTCTAGACTCAGCCTAACTCCACTAAAACTCCAAGAACTACTACTAGCAAGAGAGAAATGCTTCTTGTGGTGTGTGTTGAGTGTGAAGGCACACCCTCCTATTTATAGCCTCAATAGGTCGGCAAGGGAGAGTAACCGCCACGGAAGGCATCTCAAACCGTCATCAGGAGTCGCGGAGGAGCCAACACGTGGAAGCCCAGGCGGAGAGGGCGCCCGGCCGGGTCGGCCGACCTAACCAGGTCGGCCGACCTGGGGGTGGCCCCTCCTGGCCTGTGCTTTCTCCAGGTGGCTGTCCTGTGGGCCCTGACGTCGATTTGCGCGGTATTACAGGGAGTTACGTCGGTTAAGTGCTGAAAATGGGCCCTTCAATCCGTGTGACGTCCATATGGCACTCTCTGATTGGTCGAAAGTGTGTTTTCTTGCCTTTTGAGGTGTTTCCTTCACATTTCCTCCTGCATGCACAAAGTTCTCCAAGTACAAGTGGAACTATATTATTGTGCTAAAGCATGCGTGTATGAAATGCCAAATTCTCCTTTATTTGAGTATAGTTGACGGTTAAAAATGGTACTTAACAGCCATCAACAGTATGGCAAACACCCCGAGGCTTCGAAGCACAATTTTTAGATTTAGCATATTTTATGTTACTTCTAATCCATGCGGAGGGTTGCATGACTGGGTATGGCAAATACCCCGAGGCTTCGAAGCACAATCAACTTATTTTGCAAATTAAAAGCATAAGGATGAGCATGCCTTTGCGGCAAAAGGAACAAATGTTCCCACAATGTTCCATCATGAGCTAAACATTTGCAAAGCCATATTTCGTAAACACAAGGTGCCAAAGCCAAGATATCATCTAGACTAGCCTCAATGCAAGTTTCAACAAGGATAAAAGCAATTATACACATGGTGAGCAAGTTTTAGCAAAATTAGTTCATAAGCTTCACAAGAAGCTTAGTTTACCTTTAAGATTAGCAAGATGCTCAAAAGAGTATATAACAAGTCATCTAGAAAATCTAAGCATGAGAGATTACTATCACATCCACACAACTTAGCTCAAGCTCAATCATAGCAAAGAGAAATGCAAGAAAGCATAAGAATCAAAGCTCATCTACTAATGCATATATTACATATAAGATACAATGCGAAAAGATAAGATACATATATATAAGAGAACACCAACTCCCCCTCAAATGATGCCATAAGGATGGCAAACACCAAGCTCCCCCCGAAGAAAAGCAGATCTCGAAGCATCTAGATGCTTGGTGAGAATATCAGCCAATTGGTGTTTAGTGTCAATGTTTTTGAGCTCAACATCCCCCTTCTCAACATTGTCTCTCAGGAAGTGGAATCTCACATTTATGTGTTTGACCTTACCATGTTGGACTGGGTTTTTGGCTAAGCATATGGCACTAGAGTTATCACACATGAGTGGAACACTCTTAAAGGTTAACCCATAGTCTCTCATGGTGGACACTATCCATAGGATTTGTGAGCAGCAGCAACATACTCAGCCTCTATGGTGGATTGGGCTACACTCAACTGCTTATGAGAAGACCAACATATTAAAGAAGTACCCAAGAAATGGCAAGTACCAGAAGTGTTCTTCCTATCAATTCTACACCCAGCAAAGTCCGCATCCGAACACCCAATGAGATCAAGAGATGAAGATGCAGAGTACCAAAGACCGAACTCAAGGGTGTATTTGAGATACCCGAAGATGCGCTTGACAGCCTTGCGATGAGTCACCTTTGGAGAAGCTTGAAAGCGAGCACAAAGACACACTGCAAAGTGTATGTCGGGTTTCGTCGCCGTCTGGTACAAGAGGGAGCCAATCATGCTCCTGTACTCCCTTTGATCCACTGCTTCACAGTCTTCGTCAGGGTCAAGTGTCATTGTAGTGGGCATTGGAGTTGACAACGGGTTCACATTGACCATCTTGAACTTCTTTAGAAGATCCTTCGTGTACTTGGCTTGATGTATGAAGGTGCCTTGCTTACACTGCTTGATTTGATGTCCAAGAAAGAAGGTGAGCTCGCCCATCATCGACATCTAAAATTCACGTTCCATAGCTTCCTGAAATCTGGACACAAGAGCATGAGAGGAACCTCTAAAAATGATATCATCCATGTATATCTGAACCATTAGAAAGTCATTGCCATGCTTAAGAGTGAACAAGGTTTTGTCAACACACCCCATGACATACCCGCGCTCTAGCAAGAAAGAATTAAGCCTAGCATACCATGCCCTAGGTGCTTGCTTTAGCCCATACAAGTCCTTCTGAAGCTTGTACACACGTGTCGAGACTTGATCTAGACATTAAATTTATAGGGCTACGTCGAGACTAAGAATTATGATGGTCGTAAAAGATGTCGAGTTATACAGGTTCAGGCCCTCTTGGTGAGAGTAAAAACCCTACATCCTGTGTTCTGTGGATCGTATTGCTTGTAATTGTTCTCTCCTCGATAGGGGCTACCTGCAGCCTTATATATCCGGTCGGCAGGGGATACATGAAGAATCCTACTCATATTCTACAAGGATTTATATAGATAATCTACCTCTAATTGCCTTGTGCTCCAAGCCGACTCGATCGGTTTCCTTATTGATAAGGTACCTGGTCGATTATCGACTTAGGCATATCTATGGATACCTGTAAGGCAAGTATCCCACTGTATCCCCCGAGTGCTTTCTGATTTTGAGCTGTGATGTGCCGAGTGATCTTCAATGTTGATATGAACAGGTCATAAATTAGGAAGACCTCATGACCTAAGTTCCTAATGGATCTGGTGCACCGACTAGGTGCACCTGATTAGGTGTAGCCCCCCGACTCTTGTATAATTTGGAGGTTAACAAATAATGCAAGAGTCTAATAATATTAGCTCTTAACATTTTGTTATATATCTTCACTCAAATCATCAAATTTGAGCAACTAAACCCCTGATCATCAAACCAGGTACTCGGATTACCCAATATCTATTGTGCCGACCGATTATATTTAAGATATAGTGATATTCACCCTTAGCCGAATGACCTTTTGATTCTCATGAGGTCTATCATTTGTGAAATAAAAAAATAGCTATGACATCAATCATAACCAAGTACTAAACTATAATGACATCAATCATAATATAGTTTTTCCTTAATGAACCATCACCCGACATAATACAAGCCCAATTTCGAGAACTATTGTCACATCCCAAAATTTCCCATTTTGGAATATGAACCGCTTTCAAAAAATATATTTAGATTTCTCAAATTTTAAAACTATTTATAAGAAACTTTGCAAATTAACAAAGATTTTGTTGGCTTGAAGTAATTGCTCTATGTCACAAATGTTTTCAGTTTTGAACAAAAACCTTTTCAAATAGGTAAAATCATTTTATTTTATTTGATTGTAGTATTTTTTTATTTTCTGATTCCATGTTAATTTGAGAAAATTGAAATCCTTTCAATCAAATTTTATGAATGTATATTCTGTTTTAAAATGGGGCTCAACTATCATTGTCTTCGTGACTCACGTGAATGCATCGTCGAACACTTTCTTCCAAACTTATTTCATCACATATTTCACCCTACACGCTATTGATGTATCTATCTCATTTCCACCCTCATTCATTTTACCTACCGCATGGACGTACCTAGACGTCAGACATTCCATGTTTGCCCCACCTTCCATAAATATTCCTATGGAAAGAAACCCCTCCTTCCATATACATTCTATATAAATAACCCACCTTCCATAAATATTTTTATGGAAAGAAATTCCACCTTCCATAAACATTCATAAGAAAAGAACAAGAGAATAATATCATTTCCATATTTCTTATGCCTTCCATGTTTGCCTCCAATTAATGCATTAATTCCTCTTAATTGCCTTTCCATACTCTTCCCCCACCTGCCCCACCCCTCCTTTAAATACTAGCCACTCTCCCACGTCCTCCCCACCCCCTCAAACCCTCACCACGCCACAAGGCTGCCGCCACGCCACCCTGCCCTCGCGTCCAGCAACAGTTCTGCCGGTTGGCATTGGCGTTTCCAATGATCCACCCATCCAAATGCCGCCAAATTTTATATGGATGTGCGCCCAGATGTCCTCTACAACATATCCAGAAATCAGCACCATTGGACATCGTATGCCTCCGGGATCTGCACCGCAATGACAGCTTCTCTCTGATCTGGGCGAATCCAGCACGCGTGACGGTAAAACCATCTCATTGTATCCTAATCCATAGATGCTCTTGATACAACCGACACTCCTAATTGTGTTCCAAGGTCTTGTGATCATCTACACTATAGGGTTCTCCTAGAACGGCACTGATGCAACGAGGAACGCGATCCGTGCTCGATCTGCCACTGGACGACCTCACCATGATGCAGCCAATTGATCTCTAGTATAGTTGACTTCTGAACCAATTCACCTTGCGTTTCACATGTTCCACGTCACTGGAAATATTTCTGTTCAAGTTATTCCTTGAGAACTAGAGCCAATCATTGGGAACGTGCACATATGTTTTGCACTGTCTGTGAGCAGCCGCAATCCTTGCAACTTCAACCTTGCATATCTTTGGATCCACAACCCCGATTTAGATGATTCTTCCACCTACATTATAGTATCCAAATAAACTAGCTAATTGTAACCTTTGTTCAACTATACCCAATTGTCCCATACTTTGCATTGTGTATTTATTGTGTGTATGCTTTGCATGTCTTGCGCGAATAGGATTTTTATGCACGGGAATCATACAAGGATGAAGATCAAGATTTGTTATCACTGAGCAGCAACATCTAATTTCAGGCAAGTGTCCTTGATGCATTTTGCACCTATTATGAACGATTATTATAGAATTGCATGGTTGTGTCAAATGAATGGGTACCTATTGTTAGGGTTTACTTGTATTGCTTTATCTTGTCCTTGTCGCCTTAAACTAGAGGTTTAATTAGCTATGGGTAGACATGCTTATTGCTTATTGGGTTGTTAGGTTCAATTAATTTTGACTAATGAAGAATGTCATACTGGGGATAATTTGGTAATTCTTTTAGCAACATGGACTGAGGGATCTCAACAAGTTGGATGGAATGGATGTGGTGCCGTTTGCACATGTTGGGAGGTGGTATGCTTGTTGTAGATCCTAGGAACCAGTTCTTGGAGCGATAACCCAGGTGATAGGTGTAGAGTGCCCGATCTTTCGGCGAGTGGAGATAACTTCGATTTGGTGGATGTCGACCCTCACGATCCGACTACGACGAGCAAGCCGAAGCGCCAATGCAATCGCTGAACCAACTTTCGGAGGATATTAACCTTGCGGTAAACAAGATCAACCTGATCACGAGGATCAATTCTTACACGCAATCGAAGAACGAGCAAGAATTAGAGGCGAGCAATCTGATGTATTGCACGAAGCTGGAGTTCTGAATTCACGTCGAGAGACGGATGTATAGCTAAGCTAAACTTAAAACAAAACTCAAAGATTGCAAGGGGCGCATCCCTTGACAAAATAGGGGGAGGACGAGGCATCTAGGGTCGACTGAAGTGGAGAGGCACGCGGTGGAGAGGGAGTCGCATGACTTGGGCCATGTGGGCCTTTGGGCGGCGTCATCCTGGGCCGTCGTTCCTTAGCATCAAAACCGTCTTCAATTCCTGGGCTCGAGCTCTAGTGATTGGGCCCTTGTACGTCGTCGTCTCAATAGAAGATGGATCCATAACTCGAGGAGGCGCGACGACGAGAGGTGGAGGCGTGACAGCTTGATTTGACGCGCCATCTTCCGTCGTCATTATTCGTATGTCGTTGATGTCCTCATCATCCTCCCCTTCTTGAAGTGAAGTCGTCCTCGACGGCAACTCATCATCCTCACCCAAGTATGGTTTCAAATCTGCAACATTAAAACTTGTGGAAACACCAAACTCCATGGGCAAGTCAAGAACATAAGCATTATCGTTAATCTTGGTTAGCACTTTAAAAGTACCAGTAGCACGAGGCATCACTTTAGAACGATGCAAAGTAGGAAATCTATCTTTACGCAAGTGCAACCAAACCAAATCACCAGGTTCAAAAGAAATATGTTTTCTACCTTTACTACCGGGAACTTGATACTTTTTATTAGCAACGGCAATGTTATGTTGTGTTTCTTCATGCAATTGTTTCATGTGATCAATATGAGCAAGAGCATCAAGATGTGGTTCATCTTCAGCATCAATAGCAAACAAATCAATAGGCGCCCTAGGAACATAGCCATAAACAACCTCAAAAGGACACATCTTAGTGGCAGAATGTGTAGCACGATTATAAGCAAATTCAACATGAGGTAAACAATCTTCCCAACGTCTCAAGTTTTTTATCTAGAACAGCTCTAAGCATAGCAGACAAAGTTCTATTTACTACCTCAGTTTGCCCATCAGTTTGAGGATGACAAGTAGTACCAAACAGCAGCTTAGTTCCTAATTTATTCCAAAGAGAACGCCAAAAATGACTAAGAAGCTTAGCATCACGATCAGAGACAATCGTTTTCAGAATTCCATGCAATCTAACAATCTCTCTAAAGAACAATTCAGCGACATTTGAGGCATCATCAGTTTTATGACAAGGTATAAAGTGAGCCATTTTAGGGAAATGATCAACAACCACAAAAATACTGTCCCTCCCCTTCTTAGTGCGAGGCAATCCCAAAACAAAATCCATCAAAATATCATGCCCAGGAGAAGAGGGAACAGGCAAGGGCATATACAAACCATGATTACCCAAACGAGATTTAGCTTTTTGACATGTAGTACAGCGTGCAACAAGGCGCTCAACATCACGGCGCGTCCGTGGCCAAAACAAATGATCGGCCAACACCTCATGTGTCTTGAAAACTCTGAAGTGACCTATAAGACCACCTCCATGCGCCTCCTGTAACAATAAAAGACGAACCGAGCTAGCTGGAATACACAGCTTGTTAGCACGAAACAGGAATCCATCCTGCATATGAAATTTGCCCCAAGGTTTGCCATCCTTACAATGCATCATAATATCATGAAAATCAGCATCATTCACATATTGATCTTTCAAAGCTTGCAAACCAAAGATTTTAAAGTCTAATTGGGACAACATCATATAACGACGAGACAAAGCATCAACAATCACATTTTCCTTCCCGTTTTTATGTCTAATGATGTACGGAAAGATTCAATAAATTCAACCCATTTAGCATGACGACGGTTCAGATTAGTTTGGGTTCTAATATGTTTCAAAGCCTCATGATCAGAATGAATAATAAATTCGCGAGGCCATAAATAATGCTGCCATGTTTGCAAAGTTCTTACTAAAGTGATAGGTGTAGAGTGCCCGATCTTTCGGCGAGTGAAGATAACTTCGATTTGGTGGATGTTGACCCTCACGATCCGACTACGACGAGCAAGCCGAAGCGCCAATGCAATCGCTGAACCAACTTCCCGAGGATATTAACCTTGCGGTAAACAAGATCAACCTGATCACGAGGATCAATTCTTACGCGCAATCGAAGAATGAGCAAGAATTAGAGGCGAGCAATCTGATGTATTGCACGAAGGTGGAGTTCTGAATTCACGTCGAGAGACGGATGTATAGCTAAGCTAAACTTAAAACAAAACTCAAAGATTACAAGGGGCGCAGCCCTTGACTATATAGGGGGAGGACGAGGCATCTAGGGCCGGCTGAAGTGGAGATGCGCGCGGTGGAGAGGGAGTCGTGTGACTTGGGCCACGTGGGCCTTTGGGCGACATCATCCTGGTGTTGACTTTTGCTAAGCCATATTAATAAATCATTCCCGGCACGGGGCTAGAAACGGTTCACTAATATGTCCCAGAGTCAAGTAGGTAAAATCCGCAAGCGCACGGAGAATACCGCTGTAGCATTTCACCCGGAAGTATTCAGGGTATCGTATTTGTTTATCCCAGAGGAAGGTTATGATCAAGAAGCGTTACTAACATATAAGATCATGTTAACAATTAGCAAGGATATCTAACCAAGACAGGCGGGTACATGATAATAACTGGGTAGTGTGACACACACAGAAGATTCCTACTAAATAAATAAAGTCTAGTGGAGGAAAGACTAAGCTAAGCTACTCCTACTATACATTCCTATACAGTTGCATAGCCTAAGTAGAATACATACAGACCCACACTCAGATTCAGCAGTCAATAGTATAGCACTTCAGGCACGGACTTACCCCTGCATCCACAGGCGACTTCCGCCAAGAGCCTACGCACTAGCCTAGCGGGGAGGATTTCAAAGGACGGACAGGGCTGTCACCACCTGCCGCCTACCTCAACGAACCAGTAGACTAACGAATAATTGATGCAAATCAGTCACCCAAGTACCATACTTGCATGACCAAAGAGCACTCTGCCCCTCCGCGATTACTATTAACGAGGCAGAGTTACCGTACGAATACGATCACCAAACCCATGCTATACTTTATCAGCTAAAACTAAGCATTGAGACTATAACATATAAACTAGACTATAGTGATGGTATATAACTAGCATGACAATAGTAGTATAATAAATATAAACTACTATCACACAAGTAGACTATACTATCACATATATGGATCACAATATCAAACAAGAAACTCATGACCCAAGCACAACTATATAGAAAAGATATATATATTGATAAGAGTAAAGTCTTACAAAAGGGAAAAGATACAAGAGCCATACCAATTCCAAGTGAAGACTTGGGACTAGAGAGCTCTAGACTCAGCCTAACTCCACTAAAACTCCAAGAACTACTACTAGCAAGAGAGAAATGCTTCTTGTGGTGTGTGTTGAATGTGAAGGCACACCCTCCTATTTATAGCCTCAATAGGTCGGCAAGGGAGCGTAACCGCCACGGAAGGCATCTCAAACCGTCATCAGGAGTCACGGAGGAGCCAACACGTGGAAGCCCAGGCGGAGAGGGCGCCCGGCTGGGTCGGCCGACCTGACCAGGTCGGCCGACCTGGGGGTGGCCCCTCCTGGCCTGTGCTTTCTTGGGGAGGCTGGCAGGTGGGTCCTGAGGTCGGTTCCCGCGGTATTACAGGGAGTTACGTCGGTTAAGAGCTGTAAATGGGCCCTTCAATCCGTGTGACGTCCATGTGGCGCTCTCTGATTGGTCGAAAGTGTGTTTTCTTGCCTTTTGAGGTGTTTCCTTCACATTTCCTCCTGCATGCACAAAGTTCTCCAAGTACAAGTGGAACTATATTATTGTGATAAAGCATGCGTGTATGAAATGCCAAATTCTCCTTTATTTGAGTATAGTTGACGGTTGAAAATGGTACTTAACAGCCGTCAACAAACTCCCCCAAGCTTACCCTTTGCTCGTCCCGAAGCAAAGATAAACTTAAGTTGTTGATCAGGAGTTGCTACAATGTCCTACTCCTCAATAATACTATGCGCACAACAAAGTACTCTTCCTAGAATTAAATATATTGGCGCATAACTTACCCATTTACCTCGATCCATGGGGCTTTTACACCTCATTGTCTTGGGCGGTTGAGAGATAGAACAATTGCAGGGCACCAATCACTTGCTCTAGATTCCGCTATGTTGTTCCGGAGGTTTTCAAAAGATTTTGAAAATAAAAACCAAGTTCCTCAAATGATTCTCTCGGATCACTCAATATGTGTATGATTCCTCACCAAGGCAAAGTGTTGCCTATAATCACCTACTTCTAAATAAGGCTTTATGTGGAGCTCAAGGTAGGGATATATGAAGCACTCATGTTCACATAATATTGCTATGTCAAAAGACCGGATCCAAGAAAAACATCAATTCAAACAATCTTGATCAAGATGTGCAAGTGTGTGGGAGAACGGAGGAATGGTGGATGGGAAGAAATAACTCCTTTTTGAATTTTCCTTCTCTCTTTTGGAATTTCTAGGCTATGGCTATCTTTTGCTTGCTCTCTTTTTTGAGCATTTTTTTTCTTTTCTTTTTTGCATAGCCATAGTCCTAGTTTGCAATGAATACTTTGAGAGAGGAATTTTGCAATGGATATATGGAGTGTTTCTTTGGATGGATGGATAGTGGCTTTCTTCCGGTGTAGAAGAATAGCTCACGGTGGATATGGTGGATATGGTGGATGCTATCTTCTTGATTTAGAAGGATAGCTCATGGCGGTGGATGTGTGTATATGATCTTGATCAAGAAAGCATGAAAAGAGTTCTACTAGGGTCACAACAATTTTGACTAAGCTCAATGTGAAACAAGCAGCATATGTGTAAAGGTTTTCAAATGTAAACACTACATATGGCTGTGGTGGGAATTTCATCATTGAGGAACTTATCAATTTGTCATTTTGAAAAATAAAACTCCGGAATTCAAGCTTTACGTTGAGCAAGATCATAGCAGCCCTATCTATCATATCATACCTCTCAACAACTTAGAACTAGAGAATGCATATGCTACCCACAAGATTCAAGTTCAAGGCAAGATTTACCAACAAACCTAACTCTTGAGAGAGTACTAAGTTGTAAACTAGCTTTAGAGAGGAATAAAGGACAGAGCAACTATTCATCATCTCAACATAGGAAAATTATACACATTCATACCGCGCATGAAAAAGGGAAGTATTTTTGTTCTTTTTATATTTTGCAAATTTTTATGGATTTTCAGATTTAGCAAATGCAAGAAATAAAGAAAAGGGGAAAGATACAAGTTACCGTGAGAAGGGGGGTCCTCCCCCAAGCTTGTTCTTGCTCATCTGCTGGTTTGGGTCGTAGCCTTGGGAGCGGAAGAAGGCATCCCAATTGTTCTGATTCTGAGCCATCATCGCGTTCAGCTGGCGGAATTGGTTGTCGCTGAAATTCTGCCATTGCTGGGTGTCGGCGACATGTTGCGTGAGAGTTTGTTGCATGCTCTCGGTGCGCAAATCAATGTCGTTCACCCTCCTTGTCAACTCGGCCATCCCATAGTTGAGTTCACGGAACCCACGGGATGAGAATGACCGAGTGGCAAAGGATGGCGGTCCGCTTGAACTTGATGACGTCTGCATGGGGTAATCGTACTGAGATTCCCATGCTCCGGCCTGCCATGTTGATGCACCCGCCTCGTCCTGTGGCGGGGGCTGCTCCCATACCGGATCTCCGGTCGGAGTGCGAAACTCCGGTGTAGGCTCCATATGCCTACGGGAACGTGTCGGTCGCCCTGAAACACTATGCCTGCGAACTTCTCCCACTGGCTCAAGTGGGAGGGTTAGTGCCCGACAGTGATACAAACGAAGACCCGGGTTAGGTAACGGGAATTCATTTGTATACCCGGGAAAGTGATAGATCAAGGTATTATTTGAACCATGTTTCAAAGTATGTCCTTGCACAAAATAGTCCTCGCCTAGAAATTCTCTATCTACCGTCAAATATTCAACATGGACATTCTCAAGCAGACTACAATTCTGCGCAATGCGAGTAACTAAAGAGGTGCACTCAATTGGTCCTGTCAACTTTATATTGTCTAACCATTGATCAATCATGCATTCCGCGGGTGACACCCTAATTTTCTTAACCATGGCATAAAGTATTTTCAATTCATCTTGCCGGACAACCCTAATGTCACCTCGAGGAAACAAGGTCATAGCCAACCACACATGCATAAATCTAAGTGTAGGATTATGGATGGCACTTGTTCTAGGCTTGGGACCCCACTCGTTTCCGGAAATCTTTTTCCAAAAACTTTCTTTATGGAACCCCTTTAGCGCTTTATCTAAGTCTAGCCTACATTTAGGATTTAGACCTAGCATAGCATGAAGATCACCCCATGTGACCAAGCGCTCTTGCCCAAACAAGCGAAAAGAAATGCCTTCATCATACTTTCTAAGGGTGCATAAAAACTGCATAGTAAGCAAACGAGAACCCGGCTCATCTACTTCTACGAAATTTAGCCAACCCATAGTGCGAAAAATAGAGGCAAATTCTTCTCTCATACCTATTTTCTCGAGGAAGTCCGGATCGAAGCGTCGGGTGTGGCCGAATGGCCGTTCTCTCATGAGCGCGATGGCTTGGCCCTCGCGGTCGTCCTTGATGTCGAGATGCTCCTCGGTGATGAGCAAGGCTGGCCTTTCCTCCGGAATTTCAGCTTCGGGGTCACCATGCCCCGGGCTTGGTGTGAGCTCGACGGAGGATGCTTGACTCGTGCTTGCACGAGTGCTTTTTCTCCGCTTGATTCCGGCGACTTGCTTCATTCGTTTGAACATGGCTGCACACAAGAACAAACACAAGACAAGAACAAAAACAAGATCGAACAAGTGTTCGGGTGAGCGTTAGTGAAAACGACAAACCCAAGCTTCTCCGAAATTGGTTTTCTTTTCACAACAACTTGCAAATGCACTAAAACAGAGGGGAAATATTTTTTTGGGTTTTTGGGGCTGTAGTAAAGTTGAAGAACACGAAATTTTGGGAGAGCAACAAGTGAGCAAAGGAGGGGAGTGAAAGATGAGCTTGGAATGGTGAAGCTCCCCCTCCTGGGCGGTTTTTATAGCCAAGGAAGCAAGATGGCCGTTAGCAAGAGACAGAGCAACGGCCATATAGCCGTTGGGAGAAAGGAGCACAGGAAAAAGTGGGGCCAGGGGGTCGGCCGACCTCACCAGGTCGGCCGACCTGGCAGGTGGGCCTCCTGGCAGCCCCCTTTTTCCTATGTGTTCCCCAACAGCTAGGGGATTTGTCCCCTGCTGCCTTTTTGCTCAAAAAGCTCGACAAAAAATCTTTTCAAAATGGAAAGCCCAAAAACCTATTTTCTAAATTTTTCAAAAAAAAAAAATGCAAATGAGTTTTGAAAAATTCCAAGGTGGCTGGAAAAATTCAAAAATGCAGAAATGCAGTGGTCGGAAAAAATCAAAATGTGGTGGAAAGCAAATATGCAATTAAAAGAGCAAATATGGATAACTACCGGTTTAACCTCCCGGCGAGGACTCACCTTTTAAAGTCCGACGAGCGGGACTTTTCTCCGGCGTTCAGCTCGATGAAGCGTTGTCCGGTCCCGGAGATGAAGACACGGATGATGCTTCTTGTTTCGTTCGCCACACCTTCTTGGTCTTTGTTGCGGTCGGTGGCTTCTCGGGCTTCGGAGGCTGCGGTTTTGCAGGCTTCACAGCCTGTTTCTTTGCAGACCTCGGAGGTTGCTGCCTTGTGGACTTCGGAGGCTGTTGCTTAATGTGTGACCTTTTCCTCCTTGCCTTCATCAGTTGTTGCTGTGCAACATTTTCCTTCTCAAGGAAGTTCTTCATGAATGTGATGAGGCTGTCCTTCTTTGGCGGAGTGACCTCCACTTCCTTGATGTTGCTTGGGTTCGGCCCGTACTTGATACGGATCATGTTGCACTGTTCTTTCCTTGGCCGAAAGTCAAACTTCTCCTCCTTGCCATTGATGTGGAAGCGGATTTCTCCGGCTCCTACATCGATGCGAGCATCCGCAGTGCTGAGAAATGGGCGTCCTAGGATGAGCGGTGTGCTCTTCCCGACGTCCATATCAAGCACTACGAAGTCGACGGGGATGAAGCAATCCCGGATTTTCACTGGAATATCTTCGGCGATCCCCGCCGGATAGCGGACCGTTGAATCGGCCAGCTGCAGCTGCATCGGCGTGGGGGATAGTGTAGTGTAGTTGAGCTTGTCGAAGACATCCTTCGGCATGACGCTCACACTTGCCCCAAGATCACATAAGGCATGGTCGAAGTTCTGTGTCCCGATCGAGCAGGTGATCGTGGGACACCCTGGATCTTTCTTCTTCTCAGGAAGCCGGTTGAGTATAGCAGCGCTACACTCTTCCGTCAGCTTGACAATTTCTGTGGTCGGTAGTGGGCGCTTGTTGCTGATAAGATCCTTGAGGTAGCGAGCGTACGTGGGTACTTGTATCGCATCCAGCAAGGGCACGTTGATGTGCAGCTTCTGGATTACCTCAACGAAGCGTGTGAACTGCTCGTCCACGGTGGGCTTCCTTCTTCTTTCGGGAAACGGCATGAGGTTCGTGTCATAGAACTCATGTGGGGCCGTTTTCCTGGGCGGCAGTTCTTCTTCTTCTGCCGGCTTCTCAGCTGATGTGTCCTTTCCTGCATGGTTAGGATATGGCGGATCCCGAGTGGACTTACCTCCTCTCGTGGTAACCGCCTTAACATTTTCTAAGGGGGTCTCGGGTTGCCCCGGGATTTTCCCCGACTCAGCAGTAGGAACAGCAGCAGCTAACTGAGCTAATTGAGTTTCTATCATTTTATTAAAGCTCAGCTGATTCTTGAGAGCAGAGGAAACACCCTCTATCTTAGTGTGGATGCTCTCA
Organism: Eleusine indica; assembly: GCA_030378355.1. Taxonomy (NCBI): domain Eukaryota; kingdom Viridiplantae; phylum Streptophyta; class Magnoliopsida; order Poales; family Poaceae; genus Eleusine; species Eleusine indica. The sequence continues at coordinate 32,360,074 of CM059494.1, read as the reverse complement.
AGAGTCCTATCAGTGGTGGCAAGCTTTTTACTAATGTTATCATTAACCTTAGCTTGACCAAGCACAAGATCTTTCAAGGAGGGCTGATTATAACCGGAATTAAAACCAGAGAAGTTGCCAGAGTTACCTCCTTGGTAGTTGGGACGTGGTGGACCCCAACTTTGACCTCCTTGTGGACGGTAGCCGTTGTTGTTGTTGTTGCCCATGAACATTACGTCCTCACGGGTCTCAGGGCAGTCATTGCCCGAGTGTCCCGTGTCGCCACAGACCTCGCAAGTCATCCGAGCATCTAGGGCTTTCACTTCTCCATTGGCTTGGTCGTCCATCTTCTTCATGAGAAGGTCAATCTTGGCGGCGAGCATGTCAACCTCCTTGACGGAGTGCATGCCTCGCTGGCGAGGTTGGAGGCGTTCTTCATTCCAACCTTGGTTGGACACCATCTTCTCGATCAAAGCTTTTGCCTTGCTTACAGTGAGCGAGAAGAAGGCTCCACCAGCAGCAGCGTCGAGGTGGTCGCGGGCCGACGGAGTAAGCCCGTTGTAGAAGTTCTGGATGATCAGCCAATCATCCATCCCGTGGTGGGGACATGCCAGGATGTACTCCTGGAGCCTCTCCCATGCCTCAGGAATCGACTCCTTCGACTCCTGCTGGAAGCTTGAGATCCTTCCGCGGAGGGCATTGGTCTTGCCCAGCGGGAAGAACTTTGCAAGGAACGCAGCTGAACACTTCTCCCAAGTGTTCACAGCTTCAGGGTTTGCGTAGAACCACTGTCTCGCTCTCCCAAGGAGAGAGAACGGGAACAGTCGAAGGCGAACAGCGTCGGGGGTGACGTCCTTCATTTTGAACGTGTTGCAAATCTCCAGGAATTGCTGGAGATGAGCACTAGCGTCCTCATTGGCTTTCCCACAGAATGGGCTAGCCTGCACCATGGTGATGAGACCGGTCTTGATCTCGAAGTTCGCATCTCCCACACTGCCAGCTGGTCCCGTAGGGATGTTGGCAGCGGAGGGAGCGGAGAACTCGCGGAGGGCCTTGTCGGCCATTTGCTTAGAGCTTGATGGTGCGGGAATGACAGGTTCGATTGGCCGAGTCTCCTTACGAGGAGGGGTGAGCCTGGCTCGTGTCCTTCTCAGGAGTGATTCAGGATCTTCAGTGAAGTTTGTCGGCAAGTCGAAACCAGTCATACACTACCCTGTTTTCATACAGAATGCAGAAAACAAAGCAAGGTTAGCCTGCCTAGGAGATAGCCTTAATAATTGCAACACTACTATATACATTAGTAATTTTTCTTAAATCATACGCCTTCCCCGGCAACGGCGCCAGAAATGCTTGTTGACTTTTGCTAAGCCATATTAATAAATCATTCCCGGCACGGGGCTAGAAACGGTTCACTAATATGTCCTAGAGTCAAGTAGGTAAAATCCGCAAGCGCACGGAGAATACCGCTGTAGCATTTCACCCGGAAGTATTCAGGGTATCGTATTTGTTTATCCCAGAGGAAGGTTATGATCAAGAAGCGTTACTAACATATAAGATCATGTTAACAATTAGCAAGGATATCTAACCAAGACAGGCGGGTACATGATAATAACTGGGTAGTGTGACACACACAGAAGATTCCTACTAAATAAATAAAGTCTAGTGGAGGAAAGACTAAGCTAAGCTACTCCTACTATACATTCCTATACAGTTGCATAGCCTAAGTAGAATACATACAGACCCACACTCAGATTCAGCAGTCAATAGTATAGCACTTCAGGCACGGACTTACCCCTGCATCCACAGGCGACTTCCGCCAAGAGCCTACGCACTAGCCTAGCGGGGAGGATTTCAAAGGACGGACAGGGCTGTCACCACCTGCCGCCTACCTCAACGAACCAGTAGACTAACGAATAATTGATGCAAATCAGTCACCCAAGTACCATACTTGCATGACCAAAGAGCACTCTGCCCCTCCGCGATTACTATTAACGAGGCAGAGTTACCGTACGAATACGATCACCAAACCCATGCTATACTTTATCAGCTAAAACTAAGCATTGAGACTATAACATATAAACTAGACTATAGTGATGGTATATAACTAGCATGACAATAGTAGTATAATAAATATAAACTACTATCACACAAGTAGACTATACTATCACATATATGGATCACAATATCAAACAAGAAACTCATGACCCAAGCACAACTATATAGAAAAGATATATATATTGATAAGAGTAAAGTCTTACAAAAGGGAAAAGATACAAGAGCCATACCAATTCCAAGTGAAGACTTGGGACTAGAGAGCTCTAGACTCAGCCTAACTCCACTAAAACTCCAAGAACTACTACTAGCAAGAGAGAAATGCTTCTTGTGGTGTGTGTTGAATGTGAAGGCACACCCTCCTATTTATAGCCTCAATAGGTCGGCAAGGGAGCGTAACCGCCACGGAAGGCATCTCAAACCGTCATCAGGAGTCACGGAGGAGCCAACACGTGGAAGCCCAGGCGGAGAGGGCGCCCGGCTGGGTCGGCCGACCTGACCAGGTCGGCCGACCTGGGGGTGGCCCCTCCTGGCCTGTGCTTTCTTGGGGAGGCTGGCAGGTGGGTCCTGAGGTCGGTTCCCGCGGTATTACAGGGAGTTACGTCGGTTAAGAGCTGTAAATGGGCCCTTCAATCCGTGTGACGTCCATGTGGCGCTCTCTGATTGGTCGAAAGTGTGTTTTCTTGCCTTTTGAGGTGTTTCCTTCACATTTCCTCCTGCATGCACAAAGTTCTCCAAGTACAAGTGGAACTATATTATTGTGATAAAGCATGCGTGTATGAAATGCCAAATTCTCCTTTATTTGAGTATAGTTGACGGTTGAAAATGGTACTTAACAGCCGTCAACACCTGGGCCGTCGTTCCTTAGCATCAAAACCGTCTTCAATTCCTGGGCTCGAGCTCTAGTGATTGGGCCCTTGTACGTCGTCGTCTCGTTAGAAGATGGATCCGTAACTCGAGGAGGCGCGACGACGAGAGGTGGAGGCGTGACAGCTTGGTTTGGCGCGCGATCTTCCGTCGTCATTATTTGTATGTCGTCGATGTCCTCATCATCCTCCCCTTCTTGAAGTGAAATCGTCCTCGACGGCAACTCATCATCCTCACCCAAGTATGGTTTCAAATCTGCAACATTAAAACTAGTGGAAACACCAAACTCCATGGGCAAGTCAAGAACATAAGCATTATCGTTAATCTTGGTGAGCACTTTAAAAGGACCAGCAGCACGAGGCATCAGTTTAGAACGACGCAAAGTAGGAAATCTATCTTTACGCAAGTGCAACCAAACCAAATCACCAGGTTCAAAAGAAATATGTTTTCTGCCTTTACTACCAGCAACTTGATACTTTTTATTAGCAATGGCAATGTTGTGTTGTGTTTCTTCATGCAATTGTTTCATGTGATCAATATGAGCAAGAGCATCAAGATGTGGTTCATCTTCAGCATCAATAGCAAACAAATCAATAGGCGCCTTAGGAACATAGCCATAAACAACCTCAAAAGGACACATCTTAGTGGTAGAATGTGTAGCACGATTATAAACAAATTCAACATGAGGTAAACAATCTTCCCAGCGTCTCAAATTTTTATCTAAAACAGCTCTAAGCATAGCAGACAAAGTTCTATTTACTACCTCAGTTTGCCCATCAGTTTGAGGATGACAAGTAGTACTAAACAGCAGCTTAGTTCCTAATTTATTCCAAAGAGAACGCCAAAAATGACTAAGAAACTTAGCATCACGATCAGAGACAATTGTTTTAGGAATTCCATGCAATCTAACAATCTCTCTAAAGAACAATTCAGCAACATTTGAGGCATCATCAGTTTTATGACAAGGTATAAAGTGAGCCATTTTAGAGAAACGATCAACAACCACAAAAATACTGTCCCTCCCCTTCTTAGTGCGAGGCAATCCCAAAACAAAATCCATCGAAATATCATGCCAAGGAGAAGAGGGAACAGGCAAGGGCATATACAAACTATGATTACCCAAACGAGATTTAGCTTTTTGACATGTAGTACAGCGTGTAACAAGGCGCTCAACATCACGGCGCATCCGTGGCCAAAAGAAATGGTCGGCCAACACCTCATGTGTCTTGAAAACTCCGAAGTGACCCATAAGACCACCGCCATGCGCCTCCTGTAACAACAAAAGACGAACCGAGCTAGCTGGAATACACAGCTTGTTAGCACGAAACAGGAACCCATCCTGCATATGAAATTTGCCCCAAGGTTTGCCATCCTTACAATGCATCATAATATCATGAAAATCAGCATCATTCACATATTGATCTTTCAAAGCTTGCAAACCAAAGATTTTAAAGTCTAATTGGGACAGCATCATATAACGACGAGACAAAGCATCGGCAATCACATTTTCCTTCCCGTTTTTATGTTTAATGATGTATGGAAAAGATTCAATAAATTTAACCCATTTAGCATGACGACGATTCAAATTAGTTTGAGTTCTAATATGTTTCAAAGCCTCATGATCAGAATGAATAATAAATTCGCGAGGCCATAAATAATGCTGCCATGTTTGCAAAGTTCTTACTAAAGCATAAAGTTCTTTATCATAAGTGGAATATTTAAGAGCAGCACCACTTAACTTCTCACTAAAATAAGCAATGGGTTTATGATCTTGCAACAAAACAGCACCCAAACCAATTCCACTAGCATCACATTCCAATTCAAACACTTTATCAAAATTAGGCAATTGTAAGAGAGGAGCATGAGTTAACCGTTCCTTTAAAGTGTTGAATGCGTCGTCTTGTGGTGCACCCCACTCTAATGGCGCACCCTTCTTGGTCAGCTCATGTAATGGTGCAGCAATAGAACTGAAATCCCGCACAAAACGACGATAGAAGCCTGCAAGACCAAGAAAACTGCGAACCTGTGTGACCGTCATCGGTTGGGGCCAACTCTGAATGGCGTCCACCTTGCTGCTATCGACCTCAATGCCCTGTGGAGTAACAACATATCCACGAAACGAAACACGTTGCGTGCAAAAAGTGCATTTTTCCATGTTCCCAAACAAGTGAGCAGTACGCAAACCATCAAAAGCAGCACGCAAATGATCTAAATGCTCATTCATGGATTTGCTGTATATAAGGATATCATCAAAATAGACAACAACAAATATTCCAATGAAAGACCGAAGAACTTCATTCATTAAGCGCATAAAAGTGCTAGGAGCATTAGACAATCCAAACGGCATAACCAACCATTCATACAAGCCAAATTTAGTTTTAAAAGCCGTTTTCCATTCATCTCCTAATTTCATTCTTATTTGATGGTAACCACTACGTAAATCAACCTTAGAGAAAATTGTGGCACCACTAAGTTCATCAAGCATATCATCAAGGCGTGGTATAGGATATCGATAACGAATTGTAATATTGTTAATTGCACGACAATCTACACACATACGCCAAGAACCATCTTTCTTAGGAACAAGCAAAACAGGAACCGAACAAGGGCTGAGAGACTCATGAATGTAACCTTTATCAAGCAATGCCTGCACTTGACGCTGAATTTCTTTCGTCTCCTCAGGATTTGTGCGGTACGGGGCGCGATTAGGAAGCTGTGCGCCTGGAATTAAATCAATCTGATGTTCTATGCCACGAATAGGAGGAAGACCCGGCGGCAATTCAGCGGGAAAAACATCTTTATAGTCCTACAAAAGGTTAGCAACAGCAGAAGGAATATGCAACATAGGCGCCTCATCTAGTGAAACAAGCATACGAGAGCAAACTAGCGCATAGCAAAGCAGATTAGCATCATGTAATTCATCAAAATCAGCACGTGTAGCAAGCAAGATAGGGTTATTCAATTTGATCTCATGTTGAACAGGTGCAACAGGAGGCGATGTAACCAATTTTGCAGCTTTTGTCGCTCGAGCAATATCATCTTTAAGAACTTGTTCAGGTGTCATAGGATGAATAACAATTTTCTGACCCTTAAACATGAAGGAATAATAATTGGAGGGACCATGATGAACACTATCAACATCATATTGCCAAGGACGGCCAAGCAACAAAGCGCATGCTTCCATTAGAACAACATCACAATCTACAAAATCAGAATAGACGCCAAGAGAGAAAGGAACACGTACCGAGCGCGTTACCTTTATTTTGCCGCCATCATTAAGCCATTGAACGTGATAAGGATGTGGATGCTTCCTTATTGGCAATGACAACTGCTCCACCAAGGTCGTACTAGCCAAATTGTTGCAACTGCCACCATCGATGATTATACGGACCGCTCGTTCTTGCACAACGCCTTTGATATGAAAAATATTGTGGCGCTGATGCTTTTCATCCTGAACGACCTGTGTACTAAGAACACGCTGCACAACAAGAGTTGCATACCTCTACCAGCAACGATCAAAAGTGAAAGCACAAAAACCCAACAACACAAATTATTGAACGAAAGTGCGAGGCTCAAAACCGTACTGGGGTAAACGTTTTTTGTAGTTTTCAGTTTATGTGGACTTGGATAAACTCACCGAGAAACACTGGAATCTAATACCACTTGATAGGTGTAGAGTGCCCGATCTTTCGGCGAGTGGAGATAACTTCGATTTGGTGGATGTCGACCCTCACGATCTGACTACGACGAGCAAGCCGAAGCGCCAATGCAATCACTGAACCAACTTCCGGAGGATATTAACCTTGCGGTAAACAAGATCAACCTGATCACGAGGATCAATTCTTACGCGCAATCGAAGAACGAGCAAGAATTATAGGCAAGCAATCTGATGTATTGCACGAAGGTGGAGTTCTGAATTCACGTCGAGAGACGGATGTATAGCTAAGCTAAACTTAAAACAAAACTCAAAGATTGCAAGGGGCGCAGCCCTTGACTAAATAGGGGGAGGACGAGGCATCTAGGGCCGGCTGAAGTGGAGAGGCACGCGGTGGAGAGGGAGTCGCACGACTTGGGCCACGTGGGCCTTCGGGCGGCGTCATCCTGGGCCGTCGTTCCTTAGCATCAAAACCATCTTCAATTCCAGGGCTTGAGCTCTAGTGATTGGGCCCTTGTACGTCGTCGTCTCATTAGAAGATGGATCCGTAACTCGAGGAGGCGCGACGACGAGAGGTGGAGGCGTGACAGCTTGGTTTGGCGTGCCATCTTCCATCGTCATTATTCGTATGTCGTTGATGTCCTCATCACCAGGACAACAGTGCCATCATAAGGCTGCTATGGAATAGCTTGGCTGATTAATTAGAAGTTCTCCCAGTGTCGGTGTAGCATTTGGTGGAGCGGGGAATGGAAGTCAAGAGGACTGTTCTTGTATCCAAATGGCTCAAGAGGGGGCTTCTGGGGTGATGAGCTGCTTGTTGATGGGCTATCACTTATGGACGCGAGTGAAACCTTAGTGGCTAGCATGTACTGGGAGACCCTTTGTAAAAGCCTCGTAGTGATCTCCTGGCCGCACACCTAAGGAAGTGTACTAGTGTTTGGCCAGCATGGCAACATGGAGACTCTAGTCCACCTGGTAACAGGGGACGAAATCATGACTTGTGGGCAAAGTGGTACAACCTCTGTAGAGTGTAAAACTATCATGATAGCCATGCTCACGGTCACGAGCAGCCTGGATCCCTCACAAGATTAGTTGGTTATGGGATGGAATGGTTGGTACCGGTGGTTTGGATTGGACTTGACTTGGATAGGACCCCGTGGTTTGATGGTTGGGATGACCTCACCTAGTAATTAGGATGCTTAGGAAATTAAAAGCTCATGCAATAAACCCCATTAAGTCTTTCTTGTCTATAGCCCCATGTCATATTTTCCTCCACTTGCTGAGTACGACATGTACTCACCCTTGCTATATCCCACATTGCTGCTCAGCTACAGGAGAAGGATGGTATAACCATGAAGACGATGAAGGCGACTAGGCATGCGGTCTTCCGGTCGACTTCCTGTGGAAGCTGAAGGACGTCAACGCCTAGTTATTCCGCTACAATGTAATCTTTTACTTTTGACCTACGTGTCACCATTGTAACAATATTATTGATTTAATAAAGATATTGTTATTTTATCACAATAATTGTCATGTGTGCGTGAAAACTTGATCCTGGGCACACATACAGGTGCATTTGGTTTCGGTCGTTGCACCCGGGTGTGACGACTATTTACTGACATCAATCAGAAACCTGTCCTTAGAACTTGCTCCCGTACAACCTTTTAGTCCTCTGCTATGTAATCATCAAATCATATAGATATGGTAAATATTTTTAAGTGGATTTGCCACTGCTTCTCATCAAAGAAGCCCTCGAGATTATTTCTCAAGGCTGATAGCTCTAATTCTTTTTTAAACAATAAAGCTTTTTACTTATTACTTTTATTAAGCGGAAAAGCCTGTCACTATACGGCCCATATCAGCCCATGGGACCCAGAAGACTAGGTCAAAAAGACACGGGTATAGAAAGGGAAACGTGCTGCAGACCTCAGGTCCACGCCGCCATTTGCACACAGTGCTTCGTCTTCCTCGTGCCTCCCCTGCTCTTGTGACTCCTCTGCTTCCAGATCTAGGGTTAGTGCGCTCTCCCATCGCCGCCGCAGATCCTCATCGCCATCAAGCCCCAAATCCTTACCCAAGGTTTAGATCCACTGCATTGCTGCAACTCTCAAAGATGCCTCGCAAATCATCCAAGAAAGCCGCCGCCACTGAGTCCTCCTCCTCCGAGCTAGAGATCCCGGAACAGCTTCGGGAGTTCACAAAGAGCAGCATCTCCACTGCTGATCTGAACAAGATGGTGGAGGATGGCCTCCTTTCAGAACAAGCTCGCATTGATTGGAAGGTACCGAAAGAAACTCGCCCCCTTCCAATCCATAACCAGATCGTAGTTTTTCGCTCCTTCTTCGAGCATGGCTTCGGAGTTCCCTGCTGCAGTTTTCTGCGCAGGCTCCTTTTCTTTAATGGGATTAAGCCCGTCAACCTCAATCCCATCTCCATCCTACACATTGCTATTTTTGTGCATATGTGCGAAGCTTTCCTGGGCATTCTGCCCCATCTTACCTTGTTCCGTCATTTATTCGTCCTCCGACCGCTGCCAACCAAGGAAAACCAAGTCGCCATAGGTGGAGTTGGTTTTCAGTTGTGCAAGAAGGAGGCCTACATCAACATCCCGTTGAAGACCGGGAACAAGAATTGGAAGGATGAGTGGTTCTACTGTGACAATCCTCCTCCCGTTCTTTCCGACTTCTCTGGTGCCAAGGCCGTTCACCAGGCATGGTGGTCAGAAAAACCTGACCCGACCGATCCCAAGTGGTCGCTCTGCTAGAGAAAATTTTAGAGCTAAAGAATGAAGGGGTTGACGGCATCACTATAGCAAAAAGCTTTATAGTGCGCCGAGTGCAGCCGTTGAAGAAACAGAGCCACCCCGCCTGGGAGTATGCCACCGACGATGAGACGAGGGAGGTGCCTGATCCACCAAACTCCAATCTGCATCGCTCGCGGTTATCGAAGATGTTTGAAGGAGACATTATCCAAGATCACTTCTTAATCGCGAAGGCATACAACGTGGGCACTCTATGGACCCGAGTAAGCCTCGGTCGTCTTGAATAATTCTGACGTCTCTTTGAATAATCACAATGTGTGATGTCTTGATGTCTTTGTAGGTTTTGGACACTTACGTGTCACACCCTCCACTCCCTCCAACCGATATTGAGGGACCGGATTATGTCAAGAAACCACCGCAGACTGGCACTGGTGATGCCAGTTCTTCAGCAATGGCCCGATCGACCGAAGAGATCATCGCCAGCATCTCCATAGCACCTCCTCGTCCTGATTTGTCCTCTCCCAGCCGACAAGTGAAGCAGACCACTCACCATCGTTGGCAATATGTGGGAGATGACAATGATGACGAGAGGGAGCACCATCCTAATGCCAGTCTGCCGTTCCCCGCACACTCCGAATGACCTTCTAGCCAGTCAGAGCCCCCAAGCAAATCAGAGAGTGGTGCAAGGGTGGCGAAGAAGACCGACGAAGCCACCAAGACTTCCCTGAAGAGGAAGGATTCTTACCCGCAGACTGTTGGCACTTCTCAAGTGCCCCTTTTATATGTGAATATTACCCCAATTAGAGCATAATTGATACTAATTTAGGCCATTTACCTGTGATATTGTCTATATATTTGTATATGCGTTGTTTTGGAGCTTTATTGCAGAAACAGGTAAAATTGTTTTGGAGCTTTATTGCAGAAACAGGTAATATTGTCTATATAATGTGATGATGGAGAGGACAGGAGTCTAGAACAGACGAAAAGCACTGAAGAAGCCCAGTGCGCCGATCGGCGGAATTCATGAGCCGATCGGCGCAAGGGTGTTATCTGCGCAAGACACTTGAAGATATTTGTCTAGAAGATTTATGGAAATTAAGAAGATTTATGGAACTTCAAGATCTCAACGTGCAGTACAAGACTTTATCTCGAAGGAAAAGGCCCACATGACAGCTGTGCAAGACAGAGGAACCGACTCGGGGAAGAAACCAGAGAAGACACGGCTTGCACCGATCGGAGCAATCCTGCGCCGATCGGCGCAACCGCCTTATTTGCTAGAAACCAAGTCCTTTACGAGTAGAACCCCTATAAATACTTGTAAACCCTCGCTGCAGAAAGAGGAGGCGACAGAGGGACACCAGATCCGTGAGTTAGAGCCACCGGGACTTGCCCCGTCAGAATAGATCTCTAGTTGAGTTTCAAGAACCATTGGAGTTAAGAGTTGATCCGTCAAAGTAGGCCATCTCGACGGGGATGAATCTTACTCTATGTATCTCAAGGATGATTGAATATGTTGATGATGGTTTTGGTGATTTGTCTATCTTGATTCTATAATCATGCATGTGCTTATTGCAATTGCTTTGTTCTAGGCTAAGTAAGTAGATATTATCTTGATCGTGGTGATTAGGATAGTATTCGGACATTGTATTGATTATGGTTGCTTGATGATGCTAGTAGTGTGGTTTAGCGGTGACAGCACTAAGCCTACGCAGCACTATTGGATAGTTGAGTAGGGTAAGATACTCGCGCGATTAAGGGTTTCCTCTCGGCAGCGATAAATCGGGAGCCGCTTGGAAAGCAGGGTGGTCTTATTCATCATAGGTTTTCATTGATCTATGTAATTACCCATTATGATGCTATTTAATTAGACTTTCTAGTTACGATCTCGCTAGTAGATATCTGGTTACTCACTGAACAGCATAGGCTTACAAGATCTGGTGCACTTTGGCTTAGATTCACCAGTGTGCCGATCGGCTCAACTCCTGCGCCGATCGGCGCAACAATAGATTTACTGTCTGGCGTAGTCTGACTTAGTTTCACCAGTGTGCCGATCGGCTCAACTCTTGCACCGATTGGCGCAACAACAGATTTACTGTCTGGCGCACCTTTGCGCTGGCCAGTCTCCCCCTCAAGCAATCTAATTTTGACCGTAGCCTTGACTAGATCTTTTACTGATAACTTTGTTTAATAAATACCTAAGGTCCCAGTAGATTCGATAAACCTTGGAATACTCAATTCAAGGGAAAAAAGTGCTACAATCGTACACCGTCCTCTTGCGGTATATAAGTGGGTGCGTAGGTACGACCAACAAGCTACTAATTTTCTGGCGCCGTTGCCGGGGACCATAGCAGGCTTTTAAACATTGTTTGATGTATTAGTGTTTAGTCATTGTGCTTTAGTTGTCTCTCTAGTACATATATTCTGTTAAGTGAAACTAACAGGTATGGACGGTCCTAAGTCAAACAAACCCTCTAATTACACCAATGATCCAGAAAGACTCTTTCACAAGAAGAGAACAACGGAGAAGAGAAGTAAGTCACTTGGAGATTTAGAAGTAGTCAGTGCAACACCTCGAGTATTATTCACAGTAGAAGACCAAGTTCAAGAGCAAGAAGAAGAGGAGATGGCAGAGGTACCTATGGTTAATCGTCTCAAGCCACAATTGACAAGTATTGTCAAGACAGATTTCCAAGAAGCTCAAGATCAACTTCCATATCAATTGGAGAGATATGTTGGAATAGTGGCGCAACAACCGTTCACAGGTTCAGAAGATCCCAATCATCACTTGCAACACTTCCTTGAGGTTTGCAGTACATTCAAGATAGCGGGATTGACAGGAGATCAAGCACGTGTGCGGCTGTTCCCCTTCTCTCTAGTGTGACGCCCCAAGCAATGGTACAATGGATTGGAAAACAAAGTAAAAACGGTGTGGAACATGTTAGCAGCTGAATTCTTGGACAAATACTTCCCTCCTGGTAAGACTCAAGCTTTGAAAAATAAGATTCTTGGATTTACACAGAATATTGATGAGAGCATTGGAGAAGCATGGGAAAGATACAATGAATATATGGATGCATGCCCTTATCATGGTCTGACGGTTGGAGAAGTTTTTGAGAAGTTCTACACAGGATTGAATCTTCTATCACGTCAACATTTGGACGCCTCAGCTGCAGGATCATTCATGTCAAAAACCCACATCAAAGCTAAGAATTTGATCAAGTTGCTAGTTGAAAATCAATCGTGGGATTGTGAGAGAAGCTCAAGGAATTTGCAACCTTCAAAAGGAGTAGCGAAGAGTGTGATTGAGAAGACTCATGAACACTTGATTATAGATCGCCTCGATGCTATTCAAAGGAGGTTGGACAATAATCTTCATATCCCTAAGGATGAGACACTCAAGCTGGCGAAATCACGCTCCACATGTAGTGAGTGTGGAGAATTTGGTCATGTGCAGAAAGATTGCCCTGAAGAGATGAAGATGCTAGAATATATGAAGAATAGTGGATGAAAGCCCCAATATCAGCAACAAAGGAGTTCTTTCTCTCCTAGTTCGTCCATGCAAAATCCTATCCCACTTCGTCTCCGATGTCAGTTCTTCCAAGCTCAAGAGAAGATCAACAAGGACAATCAAGCTAAATTCAAGGAAATTGATCGTGTCCATGAGGGAATTAATGACAAGGTGATAGAAATTGGGAGCTCCAATGAGCAGATTTTGAAGCATACCAAGATTATGGAGCAATAGATGGGACAGCTATTGCAAGCCATTCAAGGCAACAAAAGGGCTATTCCTGGCAATATGATGTCTGCAGAGCAGTTGAAGGCAATAGCTACGCGGTTAGGAAAGCAAACAGAAGATCCAGAGCACTCTGTGGGAGCAAAGAAGCCCCGCGCCGATCGGCGCACACCCGGCACCGATCGGCGCGACGACCCTGTCGGCGCCGATCGGCTCCCTGAAAGTGCCGATCAGCGCAAGGAGGATGATGACCTCTCTGGTCTGAAAATGGGTTTGGAGACAGAAAAGCATGGCCCTGCCACATTTTTGGATACTCAACTACTGACGAAGACAGAAAGAGCATGGCAACACGATGAGCAAGCAAGGTTCATCAAAATTATGAAGAAGCTTTACATCAATGTCCCTTTTGTTGACGCTATCCAAGTTCCCACCTATGCCAAGTACATTAAGGACATGATGCAAAACAAGAAGTCTCTAGTTTCTGAGGAGGTTGTGAAGGTCACTAAGGAACTAACGGCGGCAATCAATGATGTTGCATTGGAGAAGAAACCCGACCCTGGATCACCAAGCATCAAATGCATGATTGGAACAAGGATATTTGATAGGTGCTTGTGCGATCTTGGAGCAAGTGTAAGTGTTATACCTCATCATATATTCACAAATCTCAATTTGCCTGAGTTAGAGCCTACGGGTATGTGTTTGGAGTTAGCCGATCAATCGGTACGCTTCCCTGATGGCATTGCTGAGGATGTGCCTGTTCAAATTGGAGATCACATTGTCCCTGTTGATTTTATTGTGCTTGATATGGATAAGAGGACAAGGACCTCATTGATCTTAGGCAGACCCTTCTTGAGGACAGCAAAGGCAAGTATTGATGTTGGGAGTGGTGAGATAAGCTTCGATATAAGTGGGGCTCCCTACTCTTTCAAGTTTCGCCCAATGGGAGAAGAGTGCCGTGCTATTGATGAAGTGAAGAGATACAAGACACCGTGGCATCGTGGCGTCAAAAGTAATTGGAGGGGATGTATGGATAGGTCGTCCAAGATATATGAACCATGGAGATAAGATAACCTTGTAGTGTTACGACCTCACATCCCGCACCGCGATACTAAGGATTGATTGTTTGCGGGGAGGTCAAGCTCTTTAACCTCTAAATAACTAGAGCGCTCTTGGGATGCAACCCAATGATTGGGGGATTTAGAAGTTATTTAGTGCGTGTGGGAGGGCAACCCATTTCATTTAGATAATTAGTGCTGGCCGGGAGGGCAACCCATTTCATTTAGTTAATTAGTGCTGGCCGGGAGGGCAACCCGGTGTTTTTAATTTGCTTGCTTGTGACAAAAACAATCTCCCGAAAAAAATAAAAAATAGAAAAGTGTGTGCTTAATTCTTGTGTGATCTTGCGTTGTCTGTTTATTCGTGCAAAACTATGTATATATATACTATAGACTAACAATGCAGGAATATAAAAAAAAAGACTAAAAACAGGAAGCAACAGAGCTTACGCCGATCGGCGCACTTCGGCGCCGATCGGCGCCGTATTGCCCAAGTCAGGACAGAAGGCCGACAACGCTCAGAATTGAAGGGGTGCTAAAAATCAACTTGCACAGTAATTTTTAGAGACGGAGTTATTTTCAAGGTAATCAAAAATCTTTTTGAATTAATTTTTTATGTGCAAAATGATTGCTAAATGACGCAGGAAAGAATGAAGAGCAACATCTAGCAAAGAAGCGAGGGGCCAGGAGCTAGCATAGACATCGCGCCGATCGGCGCGAGTCAGCGCCATCGGCGCGATCACCAGATGAGCCCCGCTACGTATGCCAATACTACAGGAATATTGGAGAAGTGGAAATTAGGTGAAAGCGATAAACACGAGGCATCAGAATCAGCACTGGACTAAAAGACGAGGTGCAAGGGACTTGCACCGTTCGGTGCCCTGCTGCGCCGATCGGCGCAGCCACCCATGCGGTTCCTAAATGGGCGGCAAAGGCAGCAGGCATTGATTTTGAAGAATAGGTATGATTATTATGCAGGTGTGTAGTGCAGAGGAGACACGGAATTGACCAAAAGCTGAAAAAGAGACGGCGCGCCGATCGGCATGGGCCCGCGCCGATTGGCACAGCCAACAAGACATCGGGATTCCATGTTGTTCCCCTGCCAACCAACATGATGTACCGGGAAGCGACAGAAAGGATGGGAATCAAGCACCAGAGTAGTCAGAGCTTTCAAAACTTGAATTGTGCCGATCGGCGCACTGCCGTGCTGATCGGCGCGCTCTCAAATTTTGAAATTTTACGGCGGTTCCTTCTCCTGGAAGTTTCCCACACTATAAAAGGGAGGCCAAACGCCCCCAATTCGGCACACCATTCCGGTAATCTCTCCACCTTCCCCACTACCCACGATCTCGCACATGTTCTGCAATTTTCGTAGATGGATCGTCTCCGCTCCTCCGTTGGCAAGTTGGGCAAGAGGCTGCGCCGGGGAAGCAGTTCCGACGGCAGCGGCGAGTCAAGCAGTGACTCCTTGGCGAGAGGTGGCCCTGACGCTCGCCATGACATGTCGGTGGGTGGTGCATCCACCGGCTCGATGGCGGCGACATACGAGATCCGCGCCCGCAACTCCGTCTCCAGCGCGTCCCTTCAAACAGGGCATGCTACGAGGAGCCAAACGGCGGCAAGCCGTGGGGTTCCCAGATCACCACCACTGCCGGCATTCAAGCCGCGCATGGTGGAGGAAGGCTTCACCCTCCTGAGCGCGGAGGAACAGCGGCACTACCTCACGGTGAGGGGAAGGTTCATCCCCAACTTCGACTTGGACGAGACCTTCCTCACCTCGATCGGCATGTGGGAGGACTTAAGGAGGATGCTAGACAACCTCGGCTGGGTGAATTTCCACCTCCTCCCCATGGACTACAACCTCGACGTCGTCACCGAGGTTGCCTCTACGATGAGGCTTGGCACCGTCGAAGACGGTAGCGAGGCCGTCAACTTCCGCGTCCGCGACATCAGCCACACGGTGACCATGGAGGCGGTGGCTCAAGCCTTTGGCTTCGACGTCAACGCCGACATCGCCGGCATCTTGGGACGTGGGGAGTTGGACTTCTTTTGGAGGAGGCTCTCATTCATAGAAGAGATGAAGCGCGGCAACATCCGCAACCCAACCATTCAAGTCTTCCATCGGTGGTTGGCGGCGCGCATAGGCGACAAGGTCAACTCGAGCAACGTCACCGATGTGGACTTGCGGTGGCTCTTCAACGCCATCGTGAGTCCGTCTCATTGCAACCCCATGTCGGTGATGGTGTGGGGTTGCCTTGACAAGAGGGGTAAGGCAAGCAAGAAGTTGGCCTTCGGGGCCTATCTTCAACGCCTAGCAGCCCTCGTCTACGATGGCGATGGACCGGGAGGGCGCGACGGATATCGGCGAGAATATGACTCGTGGAAATATTGTCACGGGAAGTGTTCGTGCCGGCTTCCATGTAGGCGGCACCAGCGTTAAGCTCCCATGTGCGGAGCTAGGAGTTTTCCTCCCTCGCAAGCTGGAGGGAGGAAATTGGCTTGAGGAAGGTCTCCTGGATGGGGGCCGAGTTCTCAAGGACCACCGTGGGCGGGTTCGATAGCCGGACATATCTACAGCAGCCGGCGGCGAGTGGGACTCCTGGGGGTCACGCCAGGAGCCTCAGCAGTACCAGTCAAAGTGGAGCGACGCAGCGGGCGGTTCACAGCCCTCTGCGCCTATTGGCGCAGGTGACGCGCTGGTCGGTGCACCCTACTTCAGCGCGGGTATCGACTACAGGTACCAAGGGCGTGTGCAAGTGATGCCTCCTGTGCCCGGTGCAGACTTTTTCGTGCCCATGCAGGGGTACCTTGACAACAACATGCACTACATCGAGCGCGTGGAGGAAGCCACGTCCCAATGGAGGTACAACCACGATGCGATGGTGGAGGAGTTCGAGCGACTCAAGGCACGGTGCTATGGCTTCGATCATCCATCGCCTCCACCTTTGGATGACTAGAGTGCCTAGGAGTTGGCACATATATCGGTTTCTCGGTTTGCGTTTTCTTTTATCTTTTGTAATCTTTTTCTTTATTTGCTTATATGTGTGTGAGCGGGTTGGGAAACCATGTATAGGGTGTGTTTATTTTCATGCAAGTATCTTAGTAGTAGTTTTATTTTCATGCAAGTGTGTTAGTAGTAGTTTTATTTTTATGCAAGTGTGTTAGTAGTAGTTTTATTTTCATGCAAGTGTGTTAGTAGTAGTTTTATTTTCATGCAAATGTGTGCAAAAGTCATCACCATGTATTCAAGTTTCGATCTTAATATAATGGTGGCGGTTATGCTCTTTTAAGTGAATTGAATTATTTATTCTTTCTTAAAAAGTGTTGATGAAGATCAAATAGTGTTGAGCATTGAATAAAATTTCGAACTTACACTTAATGATTATTCGGCAAATATGTCTTATGTGGAGCAATTTTGAGTACCCATGTGCTTCATTTGTGTTGTCCAGTTTGTGATGATATTTAGTACCAACCTTTTCATAAATAAATTTTCATGTTGTGAACTTTGGAATTTATTGTTTTCAAGATCCTTACCTACCAATGCCATATTTTGAGCAATACTCATGAACCTTTGATATGTAGATAAACATTAAATTGATGGTTGAGTTCGGTTAGGATTTAATTCTTTTTGGTATGAACTTTATTAAGATGGCAATTCTTTGTATATCTTTTTCTAGCCTTGAATTACTCATGCAAAAATTCAATTCCGTTGAGTACACTACCATAAACTCAAAACATCTTGTTGAGTATCATTCCTTTACCACATCCTATATTTTTGGCTATATTTAATTCTTGAATAAATGTTGAAGCCAGATAAATCAAATACCAACAAATATTGGTAAATTTGGATTGAGAGCCCATCGGCGCAGCAGAGAGCAAAAAAAAAAAGCTTTGCTGTTTGCTACGGGACTAGCAAAATTTTAAGTGTGGGGGGATGGTATATGACATGCTTATTCTCGAAATTCATTCTAATATAGCCATGAATCATTCCAACCATGTGCAATCTTCCAAGATCAAATTTTTGCTATGCACATGTCCACATATCCAAAGTGTGAGTCCTTTCTTAAATTTTTCTTTCTTAATGGCCATCTTAATAAGTTTCTATAATTCCAATAGAGAATAATCTCCTAGCTTTACAATATATTATTGATTTATGTTTGCAATCCTTGAATTAGCTCACCTAGCTACTCATATAAGCCTTACACTAATATAGGTTGAGTGATTTGAAAGATGAGTTGTTGCCTTGGATTATTTGGAAGATAGATTCTCTATGTTCACAACAATCTTTCAAGTGATTTTCATGTGTGGAAAAGTTATAATTGATGAGTTGGACATGATCTTTTGCTTTGGGGAGAACTTTAGAGCTTTATGCTCATATTTGATCTATTTTGCTAAGTACCAATATGAAATACACCACAATAGAGCAATGCTCAACATTTACTGATTTGAGATATCTTTTATGATAGAAAGAGTATGTTTTTCGATTTTTCTTTCTTTTACTTTACTCGAGACGAGCAAAGGTTTAAGTGTGGGGGAACTATTGGCACTTCCCAAGTGCCCCTTTTATATGTGAATATTACCCCAATTAGAGCATAATTGATACTAATTTAGGCCATTTACCGATGATATTGTCTATATATCTGTATATGCGTTGTTTTGGAGCTTTATTGTAGAAAAAGGTAAAATTGGTGATTAATGTGATGATGGAGAGGACAGGAGTCCAGAACCGACGAAAAGCACTGAAGAAGTCCAGTGCGCCGATCGGCGCAATTCATGAGCCGATCGGCGCAAGGGTGTTTTGGCCCACAGAAGTGACCGAGACCCATTCCACATGCCTATGGAAGTTTATCTGCGCAAGACACTTGAAGATATTTGTCTAGAAGATTTATGGAAATTCAAGAAGATTTATGGAACTTCAAGATCTCAACGTACAGTACAAGACTTTATCTCGAAGGAAAAGGCCCACATGGCAGCTGTGGAAGACAGAGGAACCGACTCGGGGAAGAAACCAAAGAAGACACGGCTTGCGCCGATCGGCGCAACCGCCTTATTTGCTAGAAACCGAGTCCTTTACGAGTAGAACCCCAATAAATATTTGTAAACCCTCGCCGTAGAGAGAGGAGGCGACAGAGGGACACCAGATCCGTGAGTTAGAGCCACCGAGGCTTGCCCCGTTAGAAAAAATCTCTAGTTGAGTTTCAAGAACCATTAAAGTTAAGAGTTGATCCGTCAAGGTAGGCCATCTCGATGGGGATGAATCTTACTCTATGTATCTCAAGGATGATTGAATATGTTGATGATGGTTTTGGTGATTTGTCTATCTTGACTCTATAATCGTGCATGTGCTTATTCCAATTGTTTAGTTCTAGGCTAAGTAAGTAGATATTATCTTGATCATGGTGATTAGGATAGTATTCGGACATTGTATTGATTATGGTTGCTTGATGATGCTAGTAGTGTGGTTTAGCAGTGACAGCACTAAGCCTGCGCAGCACTATTAGATAGTTGAGTAGGATAAGATACTCATGCGATTAAGAGTTTCCTCTCGGCAGCTATAAATCGGGAGCCGCTCGGAAAGCAGGGTGGTCTTATTCATCATAGGTTTTCATTGATCTATGTAATTACCCATTATGATGCTATTCAATTAGACTTTCTGGTTACGATCTCACTAGTAGATATCCGGTTACTCACTTAACAGAATAGGCTTACAAGATCTGATGCACTTTGGCTTAGATTCACCAGTGTGCCAATCGGCTCAACTCCTGCGCCGATCGGTGCAACAACAGATTTACTGTCTGGCGCACTTTGACTTAGTTTCACCAGTGTGTCGACCGGCTCAACTCCTGCGCCGATCGGCGCAACAACAGATTTACTGTTTGGCGCACCTTTGCGCTGACCAGTCTCCCCCTCATGCAACCTAATTTTGACAGTAGCCTTGATTAGATCTTTTACTGTTAACTTTGTTTAATAAATCTCTAAGGTCCCAGTGGATTCGACAAACCTTGGAATACTTAATTCAAGGGAAAAAAGTGCTACAATCATACACCGTCCTCTTGCAGTATATAAGTGGGTGCGTAGGTACGACCAACATAGACCACTTCTCTGAAGAAGAAAGTCTCTCGGATCAAAGTTAAGCAAGCCTCCGAGTATAATTCTTCAAGTTTTCAATTCTTCTTCATCTCTATTTCCAACTATTGTTAGATGTTAATGCTATGCTTCTTTGGTACTCATAGCGGTCGTTCAGGTGATAATAAGAGCGCCCAAGGGTCTCAAGACACACGGTCGACTCCTGTTCCTCGACCGACCGTCCAACCTCAGTTGGTCCGCACATCACCAAGTGCGCAGACCGAGTCGAGGAAGTCGCCCGATGCTCCAGTGCCCATGCTGCTGCTGACGCCCGCTCCTCAAGCCATCGACCCTTCCTCAACCGGCATGCCTTCTCCTCGTTATAAGGGTAAGACTATGTTGGTGGAGGACTCATTGAGTCAACCGGAAGCTGAGGACATGGATGTCATGCATCAGCATAGAGAGGCCAACAGGGTACATCAATAGCAACGTTTTCTTTCTCGAATCATTATTCTAGTTAACCTAACCCTTCTTTGTGTTTAGAGAATATATTCCCTTGTGGAGAAGAAGCAGGCCAGGATTGAATACCTTGAGGCTGAATCTTTTGGTAAGTCCCTAACATCTTGTGCATTCAAACTTCTTCCTTTAGAGGTATTGACTTGTTGTCATCAGTTACCGGTGAGCAGATTTCCTAAGCCAGAAGGCAAATGGAAAAATTGCAGACCGACCACAAGGAGGTGACCCAACCTCTAGAGCAGAGTCGTGCTGATGTCATTGGTAAGATTGCAGACCAACTTATTTTGATTTCTTTCTCACTCTATTGCTAAAGCTTTTATCTGTATCTTTAGCTCGTGATCAGAAAGTCACTGACTTGGAGAAATTAACTTCAAACCAGTAGAGATTCTTAGAAGCCCTGACTGCAGAGAAGAATGACTTCTCCAAGCTGGTTGAAGACCAGAGCGCTGAGATCACTCGGGTGAAAAAGGAACTGGAGGAGACCAAAGGAAACGTTGAGGAGGCTAAAAGCATCTCCAAATCCTTCAAATGTAATCTTGCCAGTAAGCTATCTTTTTAAATCTTTTATCATCGCTCTTGGACTTCCTCATCTAATGCCCTTCATGACTTTTGCAGCCATATCCTACAGTGCTCAGAAAGCTTTGGATTATATCCATGCTAACCAAGTGGATGAGACCGGGCACTCCTTGAGTACTTGTTGGAGCACGCGCCAGAGGTGATCGCCAATAACACTAGAAGAGTGGCGACCAAGACCGGGAGTCAAGTACTGGCTATTTGCCAATCTTGGTCTCCAGCTCTGCCATTGGACAATGTTAAGGAGGGCTTCAACCCTGACTTGACGGTCGACCAATGTCAGTTGCTTATGGACTCCATGCTGGAAACCTCCCGTGTTAAGGTGCGTTAATCGCGCTATGGCACTTAGACCTTTTCACCTTAAGTCTTTTAGAGACGAAAACAGTAGCTGCACCGGTCTGCCTTAACAAGTTAGGTTGTAATTTATAACTACGTAACAAGCAGAATCGACCAATCGACACATGACCTCTCGCACTCTGGCTCTGGGTTTAGTGTAGTGGCAGTCTGTTGTGCAATATAAATTGTATAACCATAATGTTTCAGCGTAAGACCAAAAAACTTTAGACCATGTCATACTATGAGAAATCGGTCGGAAAAATCCAAAACCAGAATCTGTCAAGGTTAAGGAGTAGTAGGACATTATTACTAGCCCCCTGGCTCAATTGTTTAATGTTATAAATTATGGAATCGAGACAAATAAGAATGAAATAAAAAACATCTTCCATCAAAAAGACTTAGAATTTCATTTAATAATAATGTATGAAAATACAATAAGTAGACTAAGTATAGAAACGACGTAGCTGATTGATGTTCCATGAATTTGGTACATCATCACCATCTTTATACATCAGTCAATAAGCCCCTGGTCGGGTAACTTATTTGACCACATAAGGTCCTTCTCATTTAGGGGATAACTTGTGCTGATTCTTGGTTGATTGCACTCATCGCAGCACTAAATCCCCAACATGAAACTGGCGACTACGAACATTTTTGTCATAATAACGTCGCAAGCCTTGCTGGTATACTGCCGACCGAAACAGAGCGAGATCACGCAACTCCTCTGCTGCAATCAACTCAATCACTCGGTTGTCTTCAGAAAGTTTCTCGTCATATCCCTTGACTCGTGCTGAAATAAGGTTTACCTCGGTCAGCAACATAGCCCCAGAGCCATAGACCAACGAGAAATGTGACTGGCCAGTAGCCCAACTGACATTAGTGCGCAGCCCCCAGAGAATCGAAGGCAACTCTCGGACCCACCGACCGGCATACGGTTTGAGCCTATCAAATATTCGGGGCTTCAATCCCTGAAGAATCATACCGTTGGCCCGTTCGACTTGCCCATTGCTTTGAGGATGAGCCACTGATGCAAAGTGGATTTTTATTCCTATCTCATCGGCAAAGTCATGGAACTCCTCAGATGTAAACTGAGTACCATTATCGGTGATGATATCATGAGGGACCCAAAACCAAGTGAAGACATCTCTGACAAACTTGACGGCCTTCTTTGAAGTTATCTTGCTGACCGACTTCGCTTCAATCCACTTGGTGAATTTGTCAATAGCTACAAACAAATGAGTGAACCCGCCTGGCGCTTTCTTGAAAAGATCGACAATGTCAAGCCCCCAGACTGCAAAAGGCCAAGTCACAGATATCATCTGAAGTTGCTGCGAAGGCATGTGAGTCTATTGAGCAAAGAATTGACAGCCTTCACACTTCTGAATGACCTAGTGTGCATCTTCGACCACCATGGGCCAATAAAACCCTTGCCGAAAGGCTTTGCCGACCAAAGTCTTGGAAGCTGCATGGTTGCCGCATACGCTTGAATGGATTTCTTCCCTCAATTCTTTGCCTTCTGGAATCGAGATGCATTGCATCAAGATATTGGAACCCCCTTATCGATAGAGTAGGTCAGCCACCATCAAATATCCTCGACACTTTGCCTTCAATCTTTGTTACCCATTATGATCCAGAGCCAGCGCTCCCTTAGTCAAAAATTGGACAATCGGGTCACGTTAGTCGGTCTGTATGTTGGTATCATCTACCATCTCAGCCACATTAGTCGTTAAGACGTTAGACCGAGGAGAAATAGTGGGAGAATCAAGGGTGTGTAAGAAAACACTAGGTGGGACAATCGCTCGAGACGATCCTATCTTGGCTAGTTCATCAGCCGCTTGATTGTTATCCCGATGAATATACGTGAACTTCAGTCCATCAAATTTATCTTCGAGCTTCCTTACTTCTTGGCAATAGGCAGCCATATTGCTATCCACATAGTTCCAATCCTTAGTGACTTGGTTGATGACCAGAGCCGAATCACCAAAGATGTCGAGACGCTGAACGCCGAGAGATGTGGCAATGCGTAGACCGTGTAGAAGAGCCTCATATTCCGTAGCATTGTTAGACGCGCGAAACATGATCTGGAGGACATACCAGAGCTTTTCTCCTTGTAGAGAGATGAGCACAATCCCTGCACCCACTCTAGGTAACTGGAGGGATCCGTCAAAGTACATTTTCTAGTACTCAATATCTTGCGGTGCAGGCGGCATCTAAATCTCTATCCACTCGGAAAAGAAGTCAGCTAACGCTTGTCCTTTGACCGCCGAGCGGGGTACAAACGTAATGTGAATTGACCGAGCTCGACTGCCCACTTGGCAATCTTTCTTTCTGCTTCTCAGTTGTGGAGGACTTCTCCAAGTGCAAAAGTTGTTTGAACTTCAATAGGATGAGCCTGAAAATAGTGCTTCAACTTCCTCGAAGTGATCAAGAGCGCATATAGCAGCTTCAAGATCTAGTGGTATCGTACTTTGGAGCCACTAAGGACCTCACTGACAAAATACACTGGGGGTTGTACTTTTTGTACATGACCCTCTTCTTCTCGGTCGACCGCCAAAAAGGTACTCATAACTTGAGTTGTGGCCGATATGTAGAGCTGAAGCTTTTCTTGTCGCTCGGGAGGCACAAGGACTAGAATGTTGCTTTGGTGGACCTTCAACTCATCCAACGCCGACTGCGCCTCTATTGTCTAGACGAAGTCATCGTGCTTTTTGAGCAGTTTAAAAAACGACAGATCTCTAACTCCCTATCGAGAGATAAAGCGACTTAAAGATGCCATGCATCCGGTCAACTTTTGAACATCCCTTTGGGAATTAGGTGGCCCCATAGCAAGAATCGCCTTGATTTTGTCCGAGTTAGCCTTAATACCTTGTTTCGAAACGATGTAGTCGAGTAGCTTTCCTGAAGGAACCCCGAAAACGCACTTTTTAGGGTTCAACTTCCTTGAGTATCATCTCAAGTTGTCAAACATCTCTGCCAGGTCCAAGAGAAGTTCCCCAACATTCTGAGTCTTTATCACGATGTCATCAATATACGCTTCTGCGTTCGACCGATCTGAGTTTCGAGGCAGCGTTGAATACCATGTTGGTAAGTCGTGCCAACATTTTACAAACCGAATGGCATAGTAGTATAGTAGTAGGCGCCGAAAGGAGTTATAAAGGAAGTCTTGATTTGATCTTCGACTTTCAGTGGGATCTGGTGATAGCCTGAATAGGCATTCAAAAAAATTAAAATCTCACACCCGGCTGTTGAGTCTATGATCTAATTAATACGCGGTAGAGCGAAGGGGTCTTTAGGACAGACCTTGTTCAAATCGGTATAATCAACACATATCTGCCATCCTTTATTCTTCTTAGGTACAAGGACTGGATTTGCCAGCTAATCAGGATGGTACACTTCCCTTATAAACTTAGCATCTAATAATCTAGCGATCTCCTTCTTCATGGCGTCCTTGCGGTCTTGTGCAAACCTTCTAAGCCTTTGCTTGACGGGGGTGGCCCCAGGAGGCACCCTTAGCTCGTGCTCAATCTTTTCCCTAGGAACTTCCGGCATGTCAGAGGGCTTCCATGCAAAGATGTCCCTATTTTCCTGGAGGAAAAGAGTGAGCGCGAGTTCCTATTTCTCGTTAAGGTTGGCCCCTGCATAAGTGATCTTAGCAGGGTTCGCTGGGTCGAGTGAAACTTCCTTGGTACGGACATCGTCCGTCTAGATCTTGTCCTTGGTGGGCTTCTTCACGGGGACCTCCGTGTCAGCCTGCTCCTTATTGCTGACTACCTTCTGGAACTCCAATCGGTCGGACAACATCAACTGTCGGTCGACCATCTCACAACTCTGCATATCGGAATCAAAGGAATTCTGAAGGTCAGAGTGGAGGGAGATGATTCCCTTGGGGCCTGGCATCTTGAGAGTAAGATACGGGTAGTGTGAGACCGCCATGAATTTCACCATCGTTGGTCTGCCGAGGATGGCATGGTAAGCAGACTCGAAGTCTGCTATCTGGAAGATGATGCGCTCAGTTCTGAAGTTCTCACGGGTCCCAAAGGTGACAGGCAGAGTGACCTGTCCAATAGGAATAGAGGTGTTGCCGGGCACGATCCCATGGAAGGGAGAAGAACTCGGCTGCAAGTCTTCGACCGACAAGCCTAACTCCGTGAGGGTCTTGGTGAAGATCAAGTTCAGACTACTTCCTCCATCGATAAGTACTTTGTTGAACTTGACCCCCTTCATTGTTGCCGCGAGCACTAGCGGATAGCAACCTAGCTTGGGCAAGTGCCTGGGGTGATCCGACCGATCAAAACTAATCGGTACTTCAGACCACCTCATGTACTCGGGCGCGGCAGGCTCTACGGAGTTGATCTCACGTAGCTCTAGATTTTGCTTGCGCTTGGACGTGTAGGCATCTGGGCCTCCGAAGATGAAGTTGACTTCCTTCTAGGGCTCCTGGAACTCTCCCTCCTCGTCCTTGCCATCACCGTTATTGGCTTTATCCTTGCCGTTGCGCCTGGGCGGATCTTTGGCCACCTTCAACGCGGCAGTTGTGAAGCCCTTCAGTCGGTAACAGTCCTTTGCTTTGTGGTTTCCCTTTGGATGCCATAGGCATGGGCCACTCAGCAAATAGTCCATGGTCTGCTGGTTTGTCCAAGGATTTTTCCTCGTTCGGTCTACCGTAGCAACCATGTCCTCAGTCTTTTGCTTCTTGTACTTCTTGGAGGACTCCGACTTGTCCGAGCGCTTCTCCTTGCCTTTGCCTTGGATGTTATACAAGGCCGACTCTCCAAATACGAACTTATCAGCGATCTCAAAGCACTACCGAGCGGTCAGCTCGAGGTCATAATTCCTCCGACCGATCTCGCGAACTAGCTCACCGCTCTGGACTCCTCCTTGGATCTCAGTTTTCTTGGCGCAAAACCTGATGTGAACAAGGGTTCCCGATCTTCCGAAAGGTTCTTGGTAAGTTGATTTGGTCGGAGGCGACACACAAATCGATCCGGCTTCAGAACAGCACGTTCTAAACCCCGCAATCGCAGCACGACGTCTCCTCTGGTTATCAATCGTCCGAAAGACGATTGACCTTGCCGAGAAGGCTAATCCCTGCCTGCGAATCAAGAACACAAGCAAGAACAACGAAGAATGCAACACAATTGCAGATGTATGATTAAACTCTCGAAGTTGGGGTCTCACAAACCGATGAACGGCGAAACTATTTATGAACAGAATTGATCTAAGCAAAACCCAAACCCTAATGAAGAGGCGGCGGCTGTATATGAGGACCCTAGGGTCGTGCAAGACCCCCTGGACGCAGCCCTAAGTGGGCTCAACTCCATACATGGCCCAAAGACCGATTACGGTGTCGCAGCACCAGGACAGATTCTAGAAGTCGAATTGTTTTGGCGATTGCCGACGGCTCGAAACGAATTTTGACATGGGACTAGTTGGGTTGGAAAGGGCCTTTCGTTATCTTTCCAGGCATATATAGAACGTCCAAATCCGAGTCCGTATGCGTCCTGGGCATCCGTTTTAGTGCAGACTGGTCCTGGGCTCCGAAACAGACTCGAAGTCGGTTTTGATTGGGCCTCCACCTTGGCTTGGACGTCCTTGCTGGCCCATCACGTGTCCAATCACCTCCCCAGCTATCTCATCATCATCTCCATGGTTTCTAACAACAATTAATTCATTAGGTAGCAATCTATTCTTAAAATCACATAAAGGAATCATTAGGAACAAGCTCATCCGTAAATTCAGTTGTCGCGCATGAACTTGTATTTTGGTTGGCGGAGTGCTGGGTGTATCCATAAGAGTGATGTCCTCATCATTCTCCCCCTTTTGAATTAGAGTCGTCCTCGACTCGATCCCATCTCTTTCTCCCAATAGTGGTCTCAAATCTGAAATATAAAATATAGAACTATTCCCAAACTTGGAATGCACCTCGCGTTTATATGTGTTATGAAAATTATCATCACAATGTGAAACCATAATAGAAGGCATCCCATGCAAATTAATGACCTCTTTGAATACTTGCTCAGCAATATGAACGTCATTCTCACTCTTATGACAAGATGGAAAATGTGTGATCTTAAAAACACTAGAAAAACATGACATGACATGGTAATTGTTATTGCAGTTTTCTAGTTCATTATTTGGTTGTACAACACAAGGAGTATTCATGTTTGAGCAAATATAAACTTTATGCACCATAAATACACCTCTATGATCATAGTTTCCTATAGCATAAAATTTTTTCTTGTTAGTAAAGGCAATTCAGTTTGAGAAAAGATTTGCTTCTCCCCGGTATTTAGATCACAAAGAACATCAAATTCAATATAACCCAAAGTATTTAGAGAAGACAATAATTTCTGCTCATTCTTTTCACATGTTATTAAAATCAAATGTTTTATTTCAGCACTAGTAGGTGAATCATAAGCAAAAACATCAATCTTGTTCATTTGTTGTGGCAAAGGTATAAGTGAAGCAGTGGCACATAAGTCCTCTTTATCATAAGGATCAGTAGATAAATCAACTTGTGGCAAAGGCAAATCAAGACAAGGTTCCAATACAACAAGATTGTTGGAACAATTCATCACATCAAGAAAGCTCTTACCTGAAACAACATGTTCTTCATCTTTCACACTATCCTCTTCTTTGTGTAGAACCTGAAATGTATTAGTTGCAACAACAGGCAAGGAAATATGTTCATCATTTAATTCAGATTTTGATGTAAGTGTTGCAACATTTAAAGTAGTCCATTCTTTCCTAAATGGTTCATTCTTTCTTCTCTCAAGTCTTTGTTGATCCTCCTCTAAAATTTCAGCAGTAGACATAGGTTTAAGAGTAACTCTTCTACCATTGCATTTAAATGAATAGGTATTAGCAATAGTATTGTGCAAAGCATTATTTGTAGAAATCCAAGGCTTACTCAATAACAAATGACACGCTTGCATAGGCACTATATCAAAATCTGCACAATCCTTATAAGAACCAATAAAAAATTCAATGCGTGCAATTTTATCTACCTTTATCTTACCACAAGAATTTACCCATTGGATGTAGTATGGACACGGGTGTGGCTATGTGGTCAAGCCGAGCTTCTCGACCAATTCCAAGCTTGCGATGTTGTTGCTACTCTCTCCATCAGTGATGATACGACAACGTCGATCCTTCACAACAAAGTGAGTCTGAAACAAGTTGTTCATTTGATTTTGCTCTACCTTCTTCATTTGAGAACTAAACACTCGTTGTGCTATAACACTTGTATCAACCTCATTTGACACCATCGACTCATCACCATCGGTGTTGTAACCTATCATTGTTAATAGAAAACAAGAAAACACACAAGAGTATATTTTCCTATCACCACTGTTTGATCACGGTGGAAACTCTCAACAAGCAAATGACAGCACCTAACTGAGTTCTTACAAGATTCTTAGTAGCAAAACAGAGGATACCTTGGAGAGTGTGATCCGACGATTGCGAGGGTCCAAAATTCTGTGCCTATTCAGAAGGATATATGTGGAGCTAGGTAGGCAATTTATAGTAGCAAGGATTAGCAAAATTTCAATTCAAAAATTGCAAAACTGAATAATAGTCCCAAGCTAGTCGATGTCACTGGCCTAAACTTGTCTCGGACCTAGTTCAAGCAAGCAAGCAAATGGCTCAACAAAGGACACAAAGGCTGCAAGCAATTCTGAATTTTTTTCTCTTCTCCTTTCGTTTTTTTTTCTTTTGTTACAGGTGCGGCTTTTTCTTCTTATTTTTTTTTCAGCACCTCTTTGCCTTTTACTTCTTTCATGATTTTTTTGACATAGAACTGCAGCAAGAGTTGCGAACTTTATGGCACAAAGAAAAAACCTAAACTTTCTTTTTTGCACTCTTTACGTAAGGAATAGATGTACATGTAGAACTGAACCGACAATTCTCATATGCAACAACGTGCAGCAATCTCTTGACTCAAGGAACAACGTGCAACAGAAAACACTCTAAGTTTCTTTTGCACATGAAAAATAGAAGGCTAGATGTTAAATAAATATTTAGTGCAAATAATTCCAGCAGTACTATTCTCTCAATGTGTGCAACAATCTGATTTTTTTTTCTTGATTGTCTATGAACAAGGACACACACGATTCAAACAAGACCAAAAAACAAGTACTAGACCAACAACACAATGACCTTGTAGGGACTAAAATTTAGAGAAGCAAACTAAACTGAAAATTGCAAGGCACAAGGGGGGTGTAGGACAGCGGAAACACGACGAACAAATATTTTTATAGGGCAATTTTCTGGACTCTAGGATTGAACAAAATAACGAGGATAAGGGCGAACCTAACGGTGTACCTGAAGCTCTGATTACCACTTGATGTGAACAAGGGTTCCCGATCTTCCAAAAGGTTCTTGGTAAGTTGATTTGATCGGAGGCGACACACAAATCGATCCGGCTTCAGAACAGCACGTTCTAAACCCCGCAATCGCAGCACGACGTCTCCTCTGGTTATCAATCGTCCAAAAGACGATTGACCTCGCCGAGAAGGCTAATCCCTGCCTGCGAATCAAGAACACAAGCAAGAACAACGAAGAATGCAACACAATTGCAGATGTATGATTAAACTCTCGAAGTTGGGGTCTCACAAACCGATGAACGGCGAAACTGTTTATGAACAGAATTGATCTAAGCAAAACCCAAACCCTAATGAAGAGGCGGCGGCTGTATATGAGGACCCTAGGGTCGTGCAAGACCCCCTGGACGCAGCCCTAAGTGGGCTCAACTCCATACATGGCCCAAAGACCGATTACGGTGTCGCAGCATTAGGACAGATTCTGGAAGTCGAATTGTTTTGGCGATTGCCGACGGCTCGGAACGAATTTTGACATGGGACCAGTTGGGCTGGAAAGGACCTTTCGTTATCTTTCCAGGCATATATAGAACGTCCAAATCCGAGTCCGTATGCGTCCTGGGCATCCGTGTTAGTGCAGACTGGTCCTGGGCTCTGAAACAGACTCGAAGTCGGTTTTGATTGGGCCTCCACCTTGGCTTGGACGTCCTTGCTGGCCCATCACGTCTCCAATCACCTCCCCAGCTATCTCATCATCATCTCCATGGTTTCTAACAATAATTAATTCATTAGGTAGCAATCTATTCTCAAAATCACATAAAGGAATCATTAGGAACAAGCTCACCCGTAAGTTCAGTTGTCGCGCATGAACTTGTATTTTGGTTGGCGGAGTGCTGGGTGTATTCATAAGGGTGATGTCCTCATCAAAACCGCTTGATGTAGTCGTGTAGGGATTCGTTAGCTTTCTGCTTGATCCGAGTGAGGTCGAAGTGGTTGCCCGGCCGGTTGTAGGTAGCTTGGAAGCTCTCAATGAACTTCTTGTTAGGATCACCCCATGAAGTGATCGACCTCTCCGGGAGCGATATGAGCCAAACCCGAACGACTGGCTCGAGACAGATTGGCAGATAGTTAGCCATCACATAGGTATCTCCTCCTGTTGCTCGGATTGCCATGCTATACAACTAAAGCCACTCCTGAGGATTGGTCTGACCATCATACTTCTCAATGGGGACTGGCTTGAATCCTTTAGGCCACCGAGCAATTCAGAGTTCCGGTGTGTAAGCCTTGATCCCATCGAACTTGTCCTTGTTAGGGATGACCGACCTCCGCCATCGGTCAGAAGACCGGGCAGGCGAGGACGCGCGATGATTATGGCGAGGGCCGATATCATCACTATGACGACGACGCTGGTCATCTTCATCATGGTTTTCGTGCCGGTCCTGATCGTCCGTCGATGTCAGTCGTCGCGGTTCTCTCTTGGAGGTGAATGACGTCGTCGGTCGTCCCGTCGATCGTCTGTCCTCCTGTTATGGCGCTCCTCCTCGTGGCACTGGTTCTCCCGGACCTGCTCTTCAATGCGAGAGTTGATGGTATCTCATCCGTCACGGGGTCTCATGGAATTCCTCAGATCACTACGTTGTCGTCCATGGGAAGTTGCATAGCTAGAACTCGCCGCTGACTGTGATTCGTCCCGGGCCTTGTCTTGAACAATGGCTGCTTTGAGCATGGCTACCGCCTTGTGCATTGTGGGGGTCTGATAGCTGCGTCTACCATCAAGCTGTCAAGTAGTGTTTTAGCACAGTGATGTTGAACTGAGGGGTGTCATAGAATTTGACGCCATCCACTTCAATCTCCAAATCTCTGAGGTCTAGCCGTCGCGCTAATCGGGATCCACGAGATCCTCTCGGTCGACGACGGTGACCATTCGAATGTGGTATCTCTGCGGGGTCATCATCCCTTTGGCCTTCCTCACCATGTTCATCGTTGTTGTTGGCAGGACCATCATCATTGTTATCATTATCCCCATCATCAGTCGGGTCCTCATGAACCTCGACCATATTGATGGCCAAAGGATAAGGGCACAAAGATCCATCTGAGTCCTCATCAAAGGAACAGACCGACTTAGAGTCGTACCCGGTGGGTAGATCTGTGTCGTCGAATCCGAGTGGAACTAATGCAGGGATCAGATCTGATGGGCTCGGTGATCGCTCCATGAGGTCGGCTGCGGCCGAATCAGATCGACGGTCGTCGAGGCCTAGCGCTCCGCTGGAGTCGGTGGTGAAGTTGACTGACCCGAATGAAATCTTGAAAACCGGCGAGTACTAGATGGTGGGAATCTCGGCCATCAATGTCGACGGTGAATCCCGGCGAGCCTTCTCCCCTACCTGGTGTGCCAACTATCGAGACTTGATCTCGACAATAAATTTATAGGGCTACGTCGAGACTAAGAACTATGATGGTTGCAAACGACGCCGAGTTATACAGGTGAATCCCGGCGACCCCCTGCTTATTTTTGAACACCCATTTGGTTCCTATGACATTGATACCAATAGGAGGCCCTACTAGGGTCCACACTTTGTTTCTCTCAAAGTTTATCAGATAGTGGGATGGAATGACTCATCATTGTCATCATCCAATCCCTGTAGGTCCTCTTCTATAAAGATACTCTCCTCCATCTCCCTGTTACCTGCAGTCTCAACCATATTGCTTGCATAAGAGTTTGATTCATCAAAGGTTATATCGCAGGACTCTACGATGGTGTTAGTTTCCAAATTCAAAACTCTGTAAGAATGACCATGAAGGGTGTAACCAAGAAAGATGCCATCAGAAGATCTCGAATCAAACTTACCAAGATTGCCTCACTTGAGAATGAAGCACTTACAACCAAAGGCACGCAAATGAGAAATAGATGGCTTTCTCCCAAAACATAGCTCATAAGAAGTTACCTTAAGAAATGAGCACAAGGAAACCCGATTGGAAACATAGCAAGCAGTGCAGATGGCCTCATCCAGAACCGCCTTGGAGTCCTATGCTCATCGAGCATCGTCCGGGCCATTTCCACTAAGGTTCTGTTCTTTCTTTCGACCACACCATTCTGCTGAGGGACACGTGGTGCTAAAAACTGATGCTCAATACCATGCTCAAGGCAGAAAGCATCAAAGGAGGAGTTCTTGAAATCGATGCCATTATCGCTGCGGATTGCTCATAATGCACCAGGGAGTTTCTTGAACAACCTCAAGGCTAAGCTCCAAAAGTGATGAAACACTTCATCCTTGCTCTCAAGAAAGTAAACCCAAGAGTAGCAAGAGTAGCCGTCAACAATCACAAGGACATACCACTTCTCACCCGCCGAACGAGCCTGAGAAGGACCAACAGTGTCTATATGAAGCAGCTCTCCAGGGCGTTCAGGCATCACCAAATTAATTGGTGGATGAGAAGCGGCAATCATTTTCCCATGACGACAAGGAGCACAAATCAAAGCCTTGTGAAATTTGAGCTTAGGCAATCCTCGGATCAAACCTAGGCCACTTAAGCAACAAAGCAAGTCAAAGCTCATGTGACCTAGTCTCCTATGCCATTTCTAGAGCTCAGAAGAAGATTGAGCAAACAAGCACTTATGAGAATCAGAAGAGACAGCAAAATCAGCCTGAAAAACGTTCCCAATGCTAGAAATCCCACAAACCAAAGAGTCATTCGAATCAAGAACACAAGAAGCATTTTTCTTAAAGCGCACTTCCAAACCAACATCAAGCAACTAAGAGACAGAGAGAAGATTATACTTGAGATGGTCAACCAAACCAACATCCTTGAGAGTGAATTTTTCATTTACCTTTACCGCGCCCCTTGCCTTCACTCTCCCTCTCTTGTCATCTCCAAAGGTCACATACTCCCGGCGCTTCAAGGGAGTGAGGCTGGAAAACCACTTTGCATCTCTGGTCATGTGGCGCGAACACCCTTAGTCCATCAACCACTTGTTCTCCAAGCCTCTACCTGCTACCTACAAAGAACGAGAAGGAAAGATCGATGACTCAGTGCTGGGGTTAGAAACAAAACTCTTGGGAAGCCAGCACTGAATCACATGACCTGCAGGGGTTATCATAGTTCTTTGCACATTACCACTCGAACACATGGGACGAGAACCAAGATGGGGAGAGCGTGGCCTGTCAAAGCGTCTTGACTCAAACCTGGGGTTGTGAGGATAGAAATCATCTGTGTGAAAGCAAAATCCACACGAGCGACGCTCACCACGATGGGGAAAACATGGGGTGCCAAAGTGCTGCTGTGCAAAGCCTCTATTTCATGAATCAAAGCCATATGAGGAATGACCCTGTCCATAATAGGCACAAGAAAATGAGCAAGGATGAAAACCAACAAAATCATCATGATGCACATTCCTAGTTAACTCAGCTTGCATCCTTTCAATCCTCTTATGCCTATAGCAGTACTCATCCAAGTGACCCTTTCGACCACAGAACATGCAAATGTAGACACTCTCATGTTTAGGCTTAGCTTGCATAGTGGGTTTAGGCTTTGGCTTCTTAGCTTGTTTTGGGTTGAAGGAGGGTTTTGGATTGGGTGGATAGTATGTGTCAGTGGGTTTGATGGATTTTTCTTCATCCTTGTACCTGAAGCTTGGCACAAACTTACCCACATTCTCACTCTCCTTGTCACACCTCTCAAATCCCAAGCCTAAGTTGTAGGTTGACCTATTAGCACTTTCTTTGACTCTTGCCAAGTCATTCTCAATCTTCTCCTCACTTACTAAGGTTCTTTGGAGCCTAGAAACAAGATAGTCATTTTCTTAGACTAGGACTTTGTTTTCCTCCCTAGTGATTACTAGCTTGTCCTTAAGAGAGACACACACTTCACATGGTGGTGGGAGAACTTTAGAGCGAGTCTCATCTAACAGCTTGGACTCGAGCTCTTTGGCTTTGAGGGACTGAGCTTCCAACTCATTAGTGAGCTTGGGGCACTTCTGACATGCACCCAAAAGAGTTGGTCTATCTTTGAATTCATCAAGATCTTTGAGGGCACTCTCAAGCTGACTGGCAACTTGAGCATGCACACTTTCCTTCTGACTGAGATCATGCATCACAACTTGACAAGACTCACACTCAACATCAGCATTTTTAGCAAGCTTAGACCTAAGCGAAGTGATCTCATACTCAGCACTCTCTAACTTAGACTTAAACTCTCTATTCTCATGAACAACGCTGCAAAGCTTATCATCTTGCATGAGCAAAACATTGCACAAATGATCAAGTTCAGAAGAGAGCTCATCAAGAGTGGGAGGTACCTCGCTTGTATCGGAGTCGGAGCCAGAGTCGGTGTCGTGATCGTTCTTTGCCATGAAGCAAAGCCTGGTGAAGTCGTCCTTCCTCTTGACTCATGGCTTCTCAATCTCCTCCTCCGAGCTTGTAAGGCCTGTGCTTGATGTGAGGTCGACGTTGCTCAAGGCGGCAACGCAGGCACGTGCAATGGCCTTGGCAAACTTCTTGGAGTTCTTGCCTTTCTTGTAGAAGTGGTTCTTCTTCTGCTTGAAATCTTCAGTGTTGTTGTCATGGTACTGACCTTCTTCTTCTTCTTGGGGCAGTCAGCAATGAAGTGTCGTGGGTCACCACACTCGAAGCAGGTTCTTGAACCACCTCCTCTTCTCTCCTTGCGGTTGTTGTAGAACTTCCTGAACTTCCTTGTGAGCAAGGACAGCTCCTCATTAGGAATGCACTCCATTTGTTCATCAGAAGCTGCAACAAGAGAAGAAAGAGCAAACTCCAAAGAAGACTTGTGAAGTGAGGGGTTAGTTCCATAAGAAGCACCACTGTGACCACCCTTTTGAGAGCTAGAAAGCAAAGCCATGCTAGAAGCAGGATTGGCAAGATTAGGACGAGACTTCCTAGACAATTCATGAGATTTTAGCTTGCTATATAGCTGCTCACAGTCCAGGGTATTGAGAATTTTCATCAAGAGAATACAAGAATTGCTTAGCCCTGTCATTATTATTGTACACAAGGTTACCACAAGCCCGCAAGTTGCACACAATTGCCTTAAACCTATGAAAAATGTCATCTAGTGACTCGCTAGGTTTCTGTGCAAAGGTTTGGTATAGTCTATTGTAAGAGTCCTTACACATAGACTTGACTTGATTGGTACCCTCATGGTACGTGCAAAGCTTTGCCCAAATAGAATGTGCAGTATCGAGATGAGCAACGCGGTCATGTTCATTCCTACCTAGAGTAGAAAGAAGGATATTAACAGCTTTGGAGTTGTTTTCATACCTGATTAACTCACCTGCAGATGCAGTGTTGAGATCTCCTAGTATGATATACTCCTGCTCAACTATCTCCCAAATTGCACGTCCTTCACTTAAGAGGTAAGCCTTGGTCCTTGACTTCCAGTAGGGAAAGTCCTCTCCATCAAACAACTAGAGCTTGACCGCACACTTCTCCATATCGCCTTCGGATCACAAAGCCAGTGAAGGTCAACTAGTGATCAAACCGGCTCTGATACCAATTGAAGGACCGAGAAGGCAACCAGAGGGGGGGGGGAATTTGTATTTATGATGGAACTTCAAGAAAAGAAATGGCATAAATTTTCTTGCTATGAGCAAAATAGTGTCCCTAGTGTTGTCCAAATAGGCCGTGCCAAGCGGGCCATTCCGAAGCAGGAAATCTTTGACCCCGCCAAAACACGACACGACCCATTTAATTTTATGCCAGGCCGGCCTAACATGAGGCTGCGTTTCATGTTTGGGCCGAGACTGCAGCCCGACGAGCGGCACGGGCACGACCCGTTTAAGTGCAGGCACGAAAAAGACCGCTAATGGCCTGTACAAGCACGGCCCACTAGACACGTTACAACCCACTAGGCAACATTTAACTCCATAGCCCAGTAAGTATCCCGGCAGACCATCCATCCACATTCCGTCTATCTACTTGACTCAACTGTCTCCTCATTCCTCAATACCTAGATGGGTCAGTCCTCACCCGAGCTGCCTGTCGATCCCCGCAGCGCCATTCAGTCAGTCGTCTCCCGTACTGTTTTGCCGCCGCAAATCCTCCCAGCTCTGCTACCCGCCGTTGCTCCTTGCTCGCTTCGCAAGTCGCCCCCTCCTGCTAGCGAAGACGACCTCACTATGGGCCGTCCATGCTGCTGCCACCGTCTTCCTCGAGAGCGCTTTTGTCGCCGTTGGCCAGGCTCCCAGGCCTAATGGGCTGCTCGTGCTTACAGGCTTAACAGGCTGACCGGCATGGCAATACTATTTTGTGTCATCCCGTACGTGGGCCGACGGCCGGGCACGTGGGCTAGCACGGCATGGGCCGCTAAGAATATTGTATCATGCGGGCCCGAAAATAAATGGGGTAGGCCTTTCCGTGCTCGGGTGGTGCCGTGCCGGGCGGCCCATTTGGACAGCACTAAGTGTTCCTTAAAGAACCTTTTGCAGCCCTCTGTAAGCTTCATGACCATTGTTGATTGGATCCCCAGTGTAATGTTTTGGTGATAGATGACAACTATGAAATTGTGGGCTAATATCTACACGAGTGTTGTCTATGCAGGAATCATCTCTAAACTCTACTACAAATCATATGGATGATGGTTGCCTTGGCAATTAATGACAATGACCACAAGCATGGAGGCTTGTGAGCTTGATTGAGTCCAAGGGTTGATGGAGATGGATCAAAGCTAAGGACAAGCTATGGAGCAAGTGTTGGGAACAGTTGTCTAGTTCTTAGGGCTTTGAGTCCATAGGAAAAACCGAACTATCAAGAAGGTCTAGGTCATGTCTCTTAGGTCACACTAGTTGATGATGTGCATGGATGCTCAGTGAAATCACAGGCACTAGGTGACAGTGGAGAAGAGTTGTTCAGAGAAGCCAAAAAACAAAGTCAAGCGAGGACGAGGAGTTTCAGCTTCTGGAGAAAGTGACCAGACAGAGGGATCAGTGGAGACCGGACTGTATGATCACTAAGTGGACAGAGAGCAGTTTGCAAGAAATTTGTCTGCGCAAGGATCAATAGTGACCGGACGGTCCGGTTAGCAGACCGGACGGTCTGGTCTATTTGAAGACGCGGCGAGACAGAGAGGACATAAATTGGGAGCTCTCTTGGGGATGACTTCAAGCTTAACCCTGTCGATGTGATAAGAAAATTCTTGAGGCTATTCAAAGACCCCAAGTATGAGTCCATGTTGGTCGTATCTACGCACCCATTTATATACCGCAAGAGGACTGTGTACGATTGTAGCACTTTTTCCCTTGAATTGAGTATTCCAAGGTATATCGAATCCACTGGGACCTTAGGGATTTATTAAACAAAGTTAACAGTAAAAGATGTAGTCAAGGCTACTGTCAAGGTCAGGTTGCATGAGGGGGAGACTGGCCAACGCAAAGGTGCGCCAGACAGTAAATCTGTCATTGCGCCGATCGGCGCGGGGATTGAGCCGTTCGGCACGCTGGTGAAACTAAGCCAAGGTTGTTGCGCCGATTGGCACAGGTGTTGAGCCGATCGGCACGCTGGTGAATCTGTGGTGGCACCGATCGGTGCGGTGGTTGAGCCGATCGGCACACTAGTGAATCTAAGCCAAAGTGCACCAGATCTACTAACCTATGCTGATTAGTGAGTAGCCAGATATCTACTATTGAGATCGTAACCAGAAAGTCTAATTGGATAGCATCATAATGGGTAATTACATGGATCAATGACAACCTATAATGAGTAAGATCACCCTGCTTTCCGACCGGCTCCCTATTTATTCGCTGCGGGGAGGAAACCCTTAATCGCGCGAGTATCTTACCCTACTCAACCATCTAATAGTGCTGTCACCGCTAAACCACATTACTAGCATCATCAAGCAACCATAATCAATACAATATCCGAATACTATCCTAATCACCATGATTACGATAATATCTACGTACTTAGCCTAGAACTAAGCAGTTGGAATAAGCACATGCATGATTATAGAATCAAGATAGACAAATCACCAAAACCATCATCAACATATTCAATCATCCTTGAGATACATAGAGTAAGATTCATCCCCGTCGAGATGGCCTACCTTGATGGATCAACTATTGACTCCAATGGTTCTTGAAACTCAACTAGAAATCTATTCTAACGGGACAAGCCCCGGTGGCTCTAACTCACGGATCCGGTGTCCCTCTGTCGCTCTCTCTTCTGCGGCGAGGGTTTACAAGTATTTATAGGGGTTCTACTCGTAAAGGACTCGGTTTCTAGCAAATAAGGCGGTTGCGCCGATCGACGCAAGCCGTGTCGTCTCTGATTTCTTCTCCGAGTCGGTTCCTCTGTCTTCCACAGCTGCCATGTGGGCCTTTTCCTTTGAGATAAAGTCTTGTACTGCATGTTAAGATCTTGGAGTTCCATAAATCTTCTTGATGTTCCATAAATCTTCTTGCGCAAATATCTTCAAGTGTCTTACACAGATAAACTTCCATAAACATGTGGAATGGGCCTCGGTCACTTCTGTGGGTCAAAACACCCTTGCGCGATCGGCTCATGGGCTGCATCGATCGGCGCACTGGGCTTCTTTAGTGCTTTTTGACGGTTCTCGACTCCTGTCCTCTCCATCATCGCATTAATCACCAATTTTACCTGTTTCTGCAATAAAGCTTCAAACAACGCATATACAAATATATAGGCAATTTCACAGGTAAATGGCCTAAATTAGTATCAATTATGCTCTAATTGGGGTAATATTCACATATAAAAGGGGCACTTGGGAAGTGCCAACAGTCCATCATCACCTTCACCTTGCAAGGTGACCTCAAGACCAAGACCAAGACCATGAAGGATGTACTTGGCAAGATCACCGCCTTTGAGAGCTACCAGCTGGGTTTGGATGATCCTCAACCATCCAACCTTGCTCTTCAAGCCGAGAAGCAGGATCCTATCAAGAGCAAGAAGAGCAAGAAGAAGGCAGAGATTGAATAAGATGATGATGATGAAGATGACTTGAGTGAGGAATTGGCTCTTCTCATAAGGAAGATGAGGACCTTCAAGAACAAGTTTGCCTCCAAGTCCAGGGGCAAGTGCTTTAACTGTGGCTCAAAGAATAACTTTGTACGAGAGTGCCTGAAGCCTAAGAAAGAAGGTCTCAAGTCCTAAGAGTCTAGTGATGAAGAAGAAGAAGATGAAGACCCCAAAGCCAAGCAAAAGAAGAAGAGGTACTTCAACAAGGACAAGAGCAAAGGCAAAGGCGAAGCTGAAGACCACAAGAAGAAGTTCTCACGCAAGGCACTTGTTGGGGAGTGGACAAGTGACAACTCCAGTGATGAGTCCTCTTCCTCAAGTGACGAAGGAGTGGCCAACCTAGCCATAATCAAGACCACATCACCACGAGCTATTCCTCCACCTCCCATGTGCCTCATGGCCGTGAGCCAACTTGGGAGAGTGAGGATGAGAGCAGTGACGACAGCGATGATCAGGAGCTCTCCTATGCCGAGCTTTGGAGCATCCTTGAGCGAGCCCACGACATTGCCGTCAAAAAATCAAAAATGTTGGATGTGGTAAGAAAAGAGTGTAAGTTGGCTAAGGACCATGTTGGTGAGCTTGAGAGTGAGCTCAAGGACCTTGTCACATCTCATGAGGCCCTAAACAAGAGTTATGACAAACTGAAGGATGATCATATAGAGCTACATCAGAAGTATGAGGCCCTTGAACTTACTTTTGAGGCCATCAATGTTGATAACCTTGCCTCTCCCTCCTCTAGTTCATCCAAGAGTGATTCTTCAACTATGTGTGATGAACTAACCACCTCGGTCAAGGTTTCTTCTCTTGAGCCATTTGTTTTGGAGGAATATCACAAGCTCAAGGAAGAGAGAAAGATGGTGATGGACAGCTTCGAGAGGCTCACACGTGGTAGGGCCATCCACAAGGAGATTCTTGGGAGGAACCTTGTGAACAATGTCTCCTACCCGGGACTTGGCTCATATCCCACCCGCCATCGACGTCATCGGGACGAGTGACTCCATCCCTGCATGGATCAAGCCCGTACTCGCCAACGACTACTATTGTGAGAGGTGTTGCAAGGATGGTCACACCATCAAGGATTGTCCTATGGTGAGAAGTTCCATTGTTTTGACTAACGCTAACTTGTTCCATGAGAACACATATTTCAAGCTTTTTAGGAACAAGGATGGCAAGGTGAATGCTAAGGCTTTGGGACCACCAAACAAGAAGAGAAAGGTCAAGAGCATATGGGTGCCTAAGTGCATTATTGATCTTGAGATGTCAACGAAGTACAAGTGGGTGCCTAAGAACAAGACCTAGAAGATGGTGGTGGTGGTGGGCTAGGAGCTTTAGGAAGATGAAGGACTGAGAAGGTGACCAGAGGGAGGGGGGGGGGGAGGTGAATCGCAGCCAATTAAAATTCTTTACAAGAACTTGGCCTATATCCCAAATACAACCTGAACCAACTTCTGAAAGAATCACCAAGGCCACACACACCAACTTGTGATGTGCTAACCCTAGGAGTGACTCAAAAACAACAGTGGAACACAACGGAAACAGAAAAGAACTGCAAAGACTCAAAACTGTCAAGAAACACACACAAGACAAAGCTCTCTGGACTACCATTGGCAGTGCCGATCACAGCCATCGGCAGTGCCGGTCACATGCATCGGTAGGGCCGGTGCGGGGTTCTCAAAACACTGGAAAGCTACGGTCAGAGCGCATCGGCAGTGCCTGTAGTGGCTATCAGCAGTGCTGGTGCGGGGTTCAGACTCAAGCCATCAGCAGTGCCGATCATGGCATCGGCAGTGCTGATCCGAGCTCAGACCCACTGGCAGTGCCGTTCCTGGTCAATGGCAGTGCCGATCGACCCCCGACAGAACAGAAAACCATCGTGATTTTCCCACAAATCTCTCCAAAACTCAACCAAATGATCTCCAAAATGTGCGATATTTGGACCAGCCAATCCTCAACACATCACGACCCTAATCCTGGAAGATCCACTCAATTGGCTCAAGGAATCATCATGAATTTTAGATCTTGTGCCAAGAACACCAAAAAGAGGAAACTTGAGAAATCCTTCAAAACGAAGGTGCTAGAGCTTATGATTCGATCTAGAATCCATATAGGATTGTTCTAGCTCATCATAGCACCAAGATCCCCTAAGAATTCCGCCCAAAAACTTACCTAAAAATAAGATAAAAAATTCCCACGAAAATAGCTCCGGAAATAGAGAAAAAGAGAAATTCAAGATTTAGGGAGAGAGGAAGATCTTGAGCACGAAAATAACTCTCATATCATAGAAACATGCTTACAAGATCCATGGATACAAGGCTAAGAAGCCACCCTCTTCCTACCACTATTTGGAAGAGAAAGAAATGTCTCTCACACACCCTCTCCTCTCCTCTTTTACATGAAGACCTCTCCTAGTACTTTAAATGAAGACCTAAGAAGGCTAATGGGAAGAGACACCTCTCCCACCAGCCACACCTCTCCTTACATAGGCCTAGGGTCCAAGACACTTCCATCCTTCACCTATATTACACAGCCACCTACCACTAGGGGCAAATAGTCCAACTCTTTTTTTTCACCCCAACGCCATCGAGCCCTTCACAACTTTGCTTTGCCTCGATGCAAGCTCCACAATAGTGCCACGTGCACCTCCGATCGCCGCCACTGGTTTTGAGGCCCAAACC
The DNA here is from genome assembly GCA_030378355.1 of Eleusine indica. Lineage (NCBI taxonomy): Eukaryota > Viridiplantae > Streptophyta > Magnoliopsida > Poales > Poaceae > Eleusine > Eleusine indica. The sequence continues at coordinate 32,317,499 of CM059494.1, read as the reverse complement.
TGTAAACCGCCTTGCACGCTTCTCAAAGTGTGACTTCTCGATCTTGATGCGTGTCACCTCGTCCTGTGATCCTCCTCTTCGGCAAGTCTCTCCCACCTCCGGTCCATTGGAAGCCTCTACTTGCACCGATGCCCGATCACATTTGACTTGGTCAACCCTGCCGTCTTGATCACCACCCCACAATTTTGAGGCCCAACCGTGAAACCGTCCGTGCTCCTTGCCTCTCCATGTGTACAGTGTGGATCACCCTTGACTTCACCTAGCCTCCTGATTGTCCGGCCCCAAGTCTCCTACTTGTGCCCGATCCTCTCGCCGTTGACCACCAAGTTGACTCCAGTGACCTACACATCATGAGACAAGCAAACACATTTCCCATCTCCTGCAACTCTCCAACATCCTCACCAACTCCGGTTAGTCAAAACCATGGCATGCACACACTCATGCAATCCCCAGATTTCTACATTTCAACTCAACCACAAATTCCACAAAAGTTAATTACTCATCACATATTGCAAACCATGACACATCTCAACATGGTTTCTCAGAAGATCATGTGAAGTCCACCACAAGTGACATGGACCTCAACAACCTATCTACTCATGAGGGAGGTAACCGTGTTAGTTCTTGGTAGTTATAGTGTGTTTTTCCTTCTCTTGCATTGCATGGTAATTAGGACTCCTTTGTGACTAGTATGCTTTGCATCCATGCATGTGTAAATAACTAAAAGAAAAACATATAAAAATTACTCAATGTCTAACCCATCCAAGATAGCTATAAGCAAGGGAGAGTGATTGAGATGATGGTTTGGCTTCTCTCAAGGCAAGGGTATGGCTTATAGTGAGTAAGCTTGGGAGGGGTTCAAACTTGACATTGTTAGGTTTCCTTTGTGTATTGTTTAATATTGCTTGCATTCACATGGCATGTTTACTTTCATTGCATATGTAAATTGCTTGTTGCATGCATCATATAGGAAACACAAAGGAGGCTTGTCACATTTGGAGATATTTGTGCCTTATGATATATATGATTACATCTCTGAAAGTGTGACCAAAGGAAAGGATTGTGCTTCATGCCCATTGAGCAAGCTCTCATGAACTCCGAGGTTAAACCCACTCGCGCGGTTCATGGACTAAGGCTCCTACATACCCAATTGGCTGTTGTTCACCTTGGTCCTTTTTTACTCGATTCTTCATTTGGCATTTGAGAAAATTATAAGGCCATAAAGAGTCACTATTTGAAAAGGAGTGTTTGAGAGTTCCCTTCATACTCCAAGTGCAGTGTTTTAATTGGGTGTTAAGTGAGGGCACATGGAAAATGGAGAAATTCCTTGATTTAGCAAAATCGTGGAAGTGACCGTACGGTCCGGTTCGAAGACCGTACAGTCCAGTCTGTGTAGCAATGCACAGTTGCTTTGGGGATTTGGAAATAGAGACCGGAAAAAATGTGTTGTAAAGACTGTCCCATCCGGTCTACACGTCGTTCTGTTCACCCAGAACCTAGGTTTCCAAAATCTCTGAAGTTACCGGACAGTATGGTGACCAGAGCGGACCGTCTGATCACCTCATTTGATCACGCAATGATCTTCCAAATATGGACCGTTGATCAGTCCCTTGCTCAATCTCGGTCGTTCGTAGTTCATTTGACCTAGGTCAAAATCATTTTTGGTCGTATCCCTGTTCTCTTGACTGAAGCCGAGAACTTGCCCAGGACTCGTCGCCGTTCGCCGCCGAGCCTCCTCGCCCCTGCCGTTGCCGATGAACTGCTGCACCACACCGCGCCTAGTGCCGCCGCTCGCCTCACACTCACGCAGCCGCCTTGCCGCACCCACGCACTCACGAAACCCCAGCGCCACCGCTTGCACCCATGCACTACCGCTGCACTGCTACCGCCACCATTGCTAGGATCGCCACCGCATGCCTCACCATCGCACCAGCACTGCCTTTGCTCCCCATGCGCGTGCACAGCCTACACCAAAGCCGAGCTCCACTAGATTAGGGAAAAATCTTGCTCTTTTCTTCCCTCCATTGCTGGCAAGCAAAAATCCATCTTTTCGGCAATCAGTTGCGCGTTCCTCGGTGATCGCCTATGAGTGCCTTGCTGTGTTCAACGTCAATCCTCCAGGGTATCATAACCTTCTTCCATTCATCAATTATGCCCTGATTCCGAGCAATTAGCTTTGATTGATGCAATTAGCATAAATTTCTAGTCTTTAGTTGCATTAATTAGTTAATTGGCTCAACTAAGGATGTAATTAATTCTATGCATATCTGTTAATTGCAATTCTAGTGTTTGTCTCTTGTTTAGTCTGTAGTTAGATTTATTGCCTATTATTTGGCTGCACACTAGATGACTCGCACCAGCCACATATAGTCAATGATCACTGTTGTTACTTTGCATAATTGTCCAGTGATCATGTCCATCATTTCAGTGCTAGGATTTCTATTGTGTATTCTTATCTAGCGGTGCTTTGCTTGTAGATTTATACAGGGTCTATGCTTATCCTTTCTATACCTATGTGCGTGCAGTGACAGTGTAAGCAGTCAGCAGAGATAGCAGGATCAGGACAAGATAAGGGCAAGGGTAAGATGCGAGAGAAGCCGAAGAGCAAGAAGAGGACTAGACTGGACCTAGAGTCAAAGAGAGTCAGGAGGGTTGCACAACACCTAGAGGCTATGGAGCAGTCACGCAGGATACCTGGATCACTGTTGATCACAGGTACTCAGACAGATGACCAGGGTTGCAGGAGGAGCACCAGGCAGAGGACCATAGGGCCAGAGCTATACACAGGGATCAGGTTTCCACCATGGTCGTAGGGCACTCCGACTTCTCGTCAGGAGAGGTCGTCGAGACCTGTGGAGTAGGGATCCTCCAAGCAGCAAGAGGAGTCAGACGAGAGCTCAGAGTACGAGTCTGAGGAGCTTGAGGAGACAGAGGAAACTGAGCAGCCAACACAGCCATAGCAGTAAAGGACTGCTCACCGGGCAGGAGACCCGAGGTGCACCTGTGCAGTGTGCATGAGGAGGCTGCAGAGACTTGTACAGGCGGTCGGGGAGACATACATTCTTAAGGTTCCTACGAAAGACCTTAAGACGCTTCATCTCGTTTCTTTCAAGAAGTGAGTTCCAGTCCCTAGGGACCCTGCTGCAGGAGAGAGGTACTGGACAGGCCTCCAGAGGAGGATTAGAGAGGGCCTGAGACGCTATCTTGCCCTGAAGGGCAAGTCTGGACTATTTGTGCTGCAGCAGTACACTACTTACCAGGCTATGAGGAGAGCCACAGGCACAGACATGGAGCTGTACTTCACGTACTTACCTGATCTAGCAGAGCTAGTCACAGAGCCCTACAGGTAGGGAGTGGATATAGTTCTGGAGTTCTATGCTACACTGTGGGTAGCCAGAGATCATTCTGAGATCTGGTTCCTATTCAGAGAGGAGCCCCAAAGACTTACTAGGGAGGACTTGATAGCTAACCTAGGGCTCCTTGCTTCAGACCTCTAGCTTTATAGGAGTGCCTACGGGATGTTTGCTCCACCCCGCAGACCACAGGGAGGGATGCTACCTTCAGACGACTTGGTGTTGATTGCCTTTCCACCACCACACACCTCAGGTTTTGACAGAGGCCCTGCAAGACTCACCGCAGAGGCTAAGGTGGTGAGAGCGATAGTAACCAGGACTATCATTCCCAGGTCTGGATACAGAAAGGAGTTTACACTTCTACACCAGTGGGCAGTGGCAGCTATCCTCAGGAGACAACAGTTTGATCTCGCAGACCTTCTGATTGCTGAGATAGAGGAGGTCATCTCTGAGAGAGTTGGAGGACGTCACTTAGTCTACGGTCCATACATCTGCTACCTTTTGAGGAGGATGGGACTAGTGACAGAGGATAGTACGACACATTCCCTAAGGTGACCACCACCACCAGCTACTCACCTTTTGAGGAATTGGAGTCACCTCCAGTCACTCACGAGCAGGCAGCTCATCTAGAGACGGTGGTTCCTGAGTCAGCCAATACAGGAGCACCTCCCTAGCCTACAGGGACATAGTCAGAGGATGCTATCACTGTTGCAGCACTCGTAAGACGCCTGAGTGAGTTCATTCAGAGCACATCTGAGGATAGACGTCAGATGATGGAGGTCATCAGAGGACAAACAGAGCTTCAAAGACAGCAAATGTCACTGATGACTACTCTTATGACACAGATGGCTGAGTTCACTTAGAGGCAGGCCAGTCAGCAGCCCGGACCTTCTGCTCGTCCATAGTTTCATACGCTGCAGACACAACCAGGCCTCTTCACTGCCATGATGACAGCCCAGTCCAACAGGTTGTCACACTCAGGGGTGTTACCGACAGGAGGAGCAGGATAGACTCACTCGCCAACTCAGCTCTCCCCCGTGTCCGCCTTCTCAGTGTCTGCATTGTTCACTTCACCAACACACTCTTCTACTTCACAGATGGCAGGACCTTCCACCTCCCAGCAGCTACCAGTCAGGAGTCTGTTTTCTGAGATAGTGCACACCACATGTGCAGACTCCCAGACAGCCCTAGAGTCAGCTACAACTCCACCCTCTTCTGCTACAGACACCCCTCTAGTCACACCTGAGGTAGCAGAGGACCTGGTCCGCCGAGGTTTCACTCAGGAGGATGTGGATGACCTTGTTCTTCTTCAGGCGACTGTTGCCGAGGAGACATCCAAAGTCCCACCAGCAAGGCAGAACAAAGGGTCTGAGTCACCAGTAGACCTTGAGTACTTTGAGCAGTTGGACGCTCAAGTGACGCAGGCTCAGGCAGAGCAGCAGGACCCAGCACAGGAGCAGCCAGGAATAGATCCTTCAGAGGACGTCGCTGCACCACCTTCTTCGACCACGAGCACGTAGATGTCCGCTTCTTCCTACTTTTTGGTGCTTGTTGCCAAAGGGGGAGAAGTATGTCATAGGTCTAGGGGGAGTTGGAGTATGATCCCGCGTGATCAAGAGTCTCTAACTTGTATCTAGGGGGAGCATACGTGTACATGGGTTTTGGGACATAGATACATTTGGATCTTATTTTGATGGATTTACTGAGATGTTCGTGGATTTTGATGAGTCATGGTTTTCATTCGCTTGTGTTTGACTCATCTTGGTCTCACTTGGTTTATTTTCATACGCAATGCCTTATTTATCTCATATGCCTGTGTATGATTCCGTGATGATGATTGCTTGTTCTTAATTCTTATGCATTGCCATGCTACCCTATTGCATATCATCATTCATGTCTTGCATTGTATGTCTTTATGCTCTAATTAATATCTTCATATGACATGCATGCATATCATCTAGAATATGCTCTTCTTTCTTATTCCTCTTAGCTCTTGATGATGCCTGATTGAGTAGGACCGTGTTCATTCATTGCTTATGCTTTTGAGGTTCCTCTCGATCGTTGTGTAGCTCTTTTAGCCCTGTTGTTTTATGATAAAGATTATGATAAATAGTGGTTATCATCAATCACCAAAAAGGGGGAGATTATAAACTTCATGACCAATGATGATTGGATCCCCAAGGTAATGTTTTGGTGATAGATGACAACTATGAAATTGTGGGCTAATATCTACATGAGTGTTGTCTATGCAGGAATCATCTCTAAACTTTACTACAAATCATATGGATGATGGTTGCCTTGGCGATTATTAACAATGACCACAAGTATGCAGGCTTGTGAGCTTGATAGAGTCCAAGGGTTGATGGAGATGGATCAAAGCTACGGACAAGCTATGGAGCAAGTGTTGGGAACACTTGTCTAGTTGTAAGGGCTTTGAGTCCATAGAAAAAATTGGACTATCAAGAAGGTCTAGGTCATGTCTCTTAGGTCACACTAGTTGGTGATGTGCATGGCTGCTCAGTGAAATCACATGCACTAGGTGATAGTGGAGAAGCCGGGAAACGAAGTCAAGCAAGGACGAAAAGTTTCAGCTTCTGGACGAAGTGACCGGACAGAGGGGTCAATGGAGACCGGACTGTATGGTCACTAAGTGGACAGAGAGCAATTTGCAAGGAATTTGTCTCTGCAAGGATCAATAGTGACCGGACGGTCTGGTGTGTATGAAGACGTGCCGAGACAAAGAGGACGCAAATTGGGAGCTCTCTGGAATGGAGAGAGAAAGTCTGACCGGATGGTCCGGTCAGCTGACCGGACGGTCCGGTCAGTATAGGAGTTCAGTCTGGACAGAGCAGCCAACGGCTCTAGGAGCCATTCCAGAGAGACCGGACGGTCCGGTCTAGCAGTGACCGGACAGTCCGGTCATTGGGGTCCAGAAAGTGGATTTCGTGGAGCAACGGCTAGTTGGAGGTTGGAAGCCTATATAACTTCGTTGCTAGGATCTTGGAGACTACTCTTGGTCAGTGGAATTGCTTGGAGCATTTGGTGAGAGCCAAGAGGCAAAAAGGAGAGCACTAGGAGGAGATATTGCATATCTCGAGAGTGCTAGTGAGAGTAACATGAGCATTGATGCACATCTAAGGCTAGGGTGTCCTTAAGAGTGTGATCTAGGTTGTTACTCTTGGTCTATGGTGAGACCTAGACTGGTTAGATGTCGGTGATCGAACCTATCATGATCGGTTGTGAAGGCCATTACACGTTTGTACACAGTTTGAGCCCGTTGATGAAAGCGGTACCGCTAGTGAGGCCCATGTCGGCTCGGGGAGTCCGCCAAGTTCTCGAGGGAGGCGAGCTTGTGCCATGGTGGCAGCGGTGACGTGCACCGTGTCTTCACTCCGGGAGTGATTGCGGCTCGTGGGAGAGAACTCCACATTGGTAGCGGGAGGGACCGGGACTCCGACGGGAATGGTCCAACAAGGAGTAGGGGAATGCGCCATCCTTCCGAGACATCGGGAAAGAAATCATGAGCATTCCTTGACTCCCTCTTTACTATTCCGCAATTGTGTGCTCTAGTAACTAGGTTGAATTGTGGCTTGCATAGGCTAGTGTATTTGGCTTCCGCGCTTGCTATCATCATGAACACTAGCATGTGTAGGGTCCTGGCCTACTAGAATTGTTAGGTTGCAACAATTGCTAGGTTCTAGTAGTGTAAATTAAAATTAAAGTATTCGGATTCGTGGTCGGCTTACCCCCCCCCCCCCCTCCTTCTCGGTATGCCTTCGGTCCTTACACCCTCGAATTCAACTGGATTTACCAGAAGTTTCCTTTTCTTTCTAACAAGCTATAAATTAAAGGAAGAAATCTAATTTACTTATACAAACAATTTATTTTATTCATTTCACCCCTGAACAAAATATTGACCCATTTTACTCCTTCAAATTATTTAAAATAGTGCAATCTACCTCTTATGCAATTTGCTTTTTTTATTTCTATTTAAAAATGTCAGTACACAAGAAATTTTTTGTTCAAGATAAATGACATCATCCTTTGTGAAAACAATATTGATAGTTTTTCATTAACATTGTTTATGCATTTTTATTTTTTATATCCCTATTGCAAAGACAACATTAGATGTTATTAAACAATAAAAGTTATCTTAAAAGGTCACTATTATTGTTTTTAATATAGGGAATGATAGCATTGACCATCATGCAATTTTTCAGCTTTAAAGTAACAACGCATAAGATAAGAATAAAGAAAATAATAAATTCAGGGGCGGGGGGGGGTGTAAATTGCACGAACTTAAATAGTTTAAGAGAGAAAGCTGGGTTGGTTAAACCACAAAACAAACCTAGCTTGTTTCTTGGGCCAACAATTTTGCAAATGTTTTGTACTAGGTATAGTTGTTTAGTTGTGTAATTTGGAAAAATTGTAAAATATACGTTAGCAAATGTGCAGCAAACCAGAATTTGCAGCTTAATATTCTATACTTTATATTGGTTTAGATTCTCCATACTCCTTTAACTTATTATTGTGGACATCTTTTATTTACAATTTCTATTTTAATTTGCTATTATTAGCATGTTTTTTATTTCTTGGCTAATCGGCTTAGAAATCTCCAAATTTTCAATTCGGTCCTCACTGGCAAAGAGGATTCTTCAATGAGTAAAATGAACCTATTCATAAATTTTAATATGGTATCAAGGAAGCTTATGTATGAGAAGGCGAGGTTTTTAATGTACACCATATAAATATGGGGCAATTATATCAGAGGACCTTTTATTATAATGTCGAGAAATGACTTTTTTCAGACTTTGCAAGATTGAACCTATTTTTCCAAACGAAGCAAGCAACAACCCCTGTTCTGTCTGGTGACCTAAACGGTGTTAAATGTCATGTGAAAAGGCATTTGTGCCCTTATAAAAATGGACCTGTTTCATAATATTCCTTTGCAAATTTGTTCCTATCTTTTAATACGAGTGTATGACTCTGAAATTTTTATTTGTAAATGGATTTGTAGCATAATTTAAATTATTTCGAATATGTATCAATTTTTTGACAGTATTTCCTCTGCATTTTGATAATTCGGCTCCATAGTGTGGTCTTGTCTCTCTGTTCTTGGATGCTCTGCACTGTCAGCAACTCTGCAAGCACACGCCACGCACGCTCGCCAGGGCACCTGCCCCCGCCACACGCAAGCCCAAGCCGCGCATCGCATGTGCCAGCCCTATGCGTGTGGGGTTTGTATCCGCCCGCCCGCGATGCATCCTGCCTGCGCGCCCCTGGCACCACCCGCCTCATGCTTGCCCGCGCGCATGGTGCCTAGGGCCCGCCTCATGCTTGCGAGGCGCCTGACTGATTTATTCGCCATTGCTCAGGAGAGAGAGAGGAAGAAGTGGCGTGGCCTCGCGAAGGAGCTGCCTTCGACGGCTCTATCTGTTGGCAATTATGTCCTTTCTCTTTTCTTTTTATTTTTTTATTTTCAAAAAAATATAACCGACCAAACTCAAAAATAAGGGGTAATGGCTGCTTGGTTTTCAAAAAACAGATTCAATCTTGCAAAGTCTGAAAAGAAGGTCCTTTTTTGATATTAGAGTTCAAAATAGATCTTCTTATGCAATTGCCCGTACAAATATAAACAACCCGTATAATTGGATCTCACCACAAATGACATGATCTTGTTTTTTTTCTCCTATCAATAGATTTTTTTGGAAGTTTGTAATTATACAATACGTGTTCAGATTTGTTCAAATTTAATGCAAGTTTTGAACCCCAACAGGCAAAAGTTTTTGCCTCCTTATCGATATATACTAAATAAAAGAATAACTATCTGTGATATTCTAGGTACCATCCAACTATCTACCCATTGTAATTTTTGCCGTTAATCAAAATCCTACGGTCCACCAAGGAGCGCACGAACTTTCTCAGGCCCGTGCTCTGGCGGATTAAGCTTTACATGAAATGTTGTCCACGCAAATTCCAAGTCGTTCCGTCCTGCAATTACTGTTTTTTTCTCACCAGCACCCGATCTTCCACTACTGTTAATCATGTATGCAGAATGGCAGTTTTTTTTCTCAAACACATAGGAGAGCTGCGTATCTTTATATTTAATAGAGAAGAGAACGGGTCCAACAAACTCCTTGCCTCCGAGGAGGTTAGAGGAGCCCACACGCACTCTTACAGAGTTACAAGATCACCGGTTAAAGATCAACTAACATGACCTGGAGCACACACACACCTACAGGGTACTCCCTACTCGACCTAGTGACAGCTCCTGGAGGTTTTTGGCCCCAGCCAGACCCCAACTGTGAGCTTCGTCTTTGAACAAGTTCAAGGCCTCCTGAACACTCGGTGAGACACCATCAAACACACACCTGTTGCGTGTTTTCCATAGTGTCCAAGCCCCTAGAATTACTGCATTGTTGACTCCTTTCCGCATTCACGCGTTAGTTCTTCTATGTACCTTGTGCCACCATTCAGCAAAGGATGTCTCACTTCTCCTAGGAACACAATTCTGCAGCTGGATGGCTGTCAGTATGTTGAACCAAAACTGGCGCTCAAAGACACAAGTTGTAAGGATATGCTGAACATTTTCCTCTTCTTGATCACAGAGTACGCGTCGAGCTGGATGGGGCAGGCCTCGTCTCTACAGCCTGTCTGCTGTCCAGCAGCAGTTTCTTATAGCGAGTCAAAGGAACAATTTGCACTTGCCGGGTGCCCATGACTTCCACAACCTTTTCCAAGGTTCAAAAGTTGTTGAACCCTGAAAGTAGGCACGGTAAGTTGACTTGCTAGTGTATGCACCTGATGAATCATGCACCCAAAGGTGTTGATCTTCCTCTATATTGAGGTTGAATTCAAGAAGAGTGGCCCAAAGTTGGAAGTATTCATATAAGGCTTCAGCTGAAAGGGCCCCTCCGATATCTTGCTCCCATCTCTGACAATCCAATGCTTCTGCCACAGTTCTGCACTTAGCCACTCTGGGAGGTACTTGGGCAAGTACCAGGGGAGCCAAGTCAACAATAGCACAACCATGCACCCATCGGATAGTCCAAAAGAGTGTGTTAGTGCCATCACCAACCTGCGTTATCACTGATATTGCAAACATGGCCTTCACATTCGGATGTGCTGGTAGATCAAATCCTTTGCAAGGCCGATCCACCTGTGTCTTTGCAAACCACAACCACCTCATTTGGAGGGCCCAACCCATGACCTGCAAGTTAGGAATTCCTAATCCTCCCAAATCAATAGGCCGCTGAACCTTGTCCCATGCCACCAGGCAGCACCCCCGATTTGCTTGCCGATGCCCCTTCCATAAGAAAGCTCTTTGAATTTTTGAGAAGGCCTTAACCACCCATTTAGGCACATTGATAGCTATCAACACATCGATGGTAGCAGTTAGGACAAACTGAACTAACACTTTCCTTCCAGCCATGTTCAAGAGATTGGCCTTCCATGCAGGGAGGCGGTCTGCAATTTTCTCAACCCATATCATAAGTTCAGCTCTTCGGAGCTTCTTGTTAGATAAGGGAAGCCCCAAATAAGTGCATGGGAAATCTTCCACTGGGCATGGCAAGGAGTTCTCCATAACTGCCACTGCTGCCTCCTCACACTGGATGGGGAAGACTTGACTTTTATTCAAGTTTGTTTGCAGCCCTGATACCACACCAAAGGAGTGAAGTATTTCCTTAGTGAGCAGCAACTCTATTTCGGTGGGCTGTATAAAGAGTGCAACATCGTCCGCATATAAAAAATCCTTTGGCTTGCTGTCCTTCTTGCCATTGGTTGCAACAGTCCCTGAGTCCCTGCCTTGGTGATCAAACTGTTTAGAACATCCATGATTATAATAAAGAGCATAGACGATAGAGGGTCTCCTTGCCGGAGTCCTCTTTGATGCCTAATGCTATCACCCGCCTCACCATTTACCAACACTTGTGTGGATGCTGTTGAGAGGAGGCTCGGAATCAGATTTCGCCAAACTGTACCAAATCCCAAATGAGCCAATACTTCAAGAAGAAAGGCCCAAGACACCGAGTCAAACGCCTTAGAGATATCGAACTTTAGGAACAAGCTTGGGACTTTCCCGTGATGCCGCATCTTAATAGTTTGCTGGACCAAAATGAAATTATCGTGAAGGCACCGGCCTCGCATGAAATCACTCTAATTAGTAGAAACCATCGAATCAAGCAGCAGTGCTAGGCGGTTTGCCAAGATTTTTGTGATCAGCTTGGCGAAGCTGTGCACCAAGCTAATCGGCCGAAAATCCGAGGCAAGGATGGCATCAGGTTTCTTCAGGATGAGGGTCAAGTAGGCAGAATTCAGCATCCAGAGTTTCTGTGCATTACCTTGCTGTAGTGTGATGATAGCAGCCATGAAATCAGCTTTCATAATTGTCCAGCAGGCTTTATAAAATCACCGTAGCCCACACTTCTTCTTCAGTTATTGGATCATCTAAAGCGGAGAGGTCCATGCCATCACGATGAAAGAATTCCAAGCCTAGAGTGGTTGTGTGCGGCACAGCAGTTCCCAATAGGCCTTCATAATAATCAAGTAAGATTTTTTGTTTCTCAGCTTGAGAAGTTACAATCTGATCGCCTTGTTGCAACTTGAGAATAAGATTCTTCTTCTTCCTTTGTGCAGCTTGCTGGTGGAAAAAAGTGGTGTTTGCATCTCCCTCCTTGAGTTGTCACACTCGAGAACAAAGGCGGGCGATCGTTCGCTCAAGAGAAGACAAGGTGAGACACAGGCGCTTCAACTCTCTTTTCAGCCAAGCTTCAAGCTGAGTAAGCGGCCTGCTATCTTGGGCGATCTCCAAGCGATGTAATACTTCCCGGGCAAGAGCAAGTTTGGTTTTCACATGTCCTACTTCTTTTTGACTCCAGGCTTGTAGAGCTCTTGCTAGGCGCTTCAGTTTGATTGAGATTCTTTCAAGTGGGCAATTACATGAAACCGGTTCAGCCCATGAAGCCGCCACGCTGTCATGGAACCCTGGTAGTTTAGTCCAAAAACTTTCGAAATGAAATCTCTTTTTTCCTTTTGTTTCGACATGAAGTCCCAATAGTAACAAACAATGGTCCGACACTTCTGTAGCTTGACTTTGCAACAAATATTCTAGAAATAATACTTCCCAGTCCGCGGTACAAGAGACGCGGTCTAGTTTGACTAAGGTTGGTGCATCCCACTCATTCGACCAGGTGTATCTTCTGCCAATCAAAGGAATTGAGCCTGCTTGTTTTTTCCTGTTAAAAAAAATAAAAGTGGACCCTCGTGTCGTCTTTGCGGAGGCGACTCATAGGGGGAACACCTTGCCACTCCCAGCACTCCCACCCAGAGCCTCGACAGCCGTCGTCGCCCCGACGGCCAGCAGCAGAACCCAATGGTCCCCCATCCCCAGCCCGCATGTTGTGTTTCTCCCCTCGTTTTTTTTTCTCCCTTTCTCTCTTCCACTTCCACATCAAGGTGCCGACGGTCGGACCACTGGTTTCTCTCCCCTCCCTCGCTGGATCCAGCCATGAAAAGATCCACCAAGTGCGTGGCATGGCAATGGCTCACCGGCTCATGGTGGCAGTCGTGGGTCGTGATGGCGATGTGCGATGGCGGGCTGGGCCCTGGGCCCATGGGCTTGGTGCTCCATGTTGGGGCAGCAGGCCACCAGGCGTGGGCATGCGCTCGCATGGTGCCCCATCCTCGAGCGTCGAACAACGGCGTGTCCACCTGTTGGGTGGAGCATTCATACAGTCAGCATGGGCAGGCTCCGGCTGAAAGGCTTCGACGACGACTACGCCTGTGGGCGTCGCTTTCCCCTTGGGGTGTCGTCTCGGAGTTCCCCTCTCCTGTTAGAGGTGCACAATCTTCGGCCCTCGGCACAACGGTCGTGTTGGGGGACTTTGCCTTCTTCAGGTTGCGGATGGTGGATGCGACCATGGTGGTCGTGCTACTTGGTGCATTTTAAGGCGGGCTGAGAGTTGATGGTGCCCCGCCAACTTGCAGTGGTGCACGAGGATATCAACATCTCTGTGTGGTCTAATAGGAGTGCTTTAGCTGTTGAGTTTGGCAATGTGCAGCGAAAGCGTTGCGCGTCGAGCGTGGGGAGGTGTTGAGCCTTCGCACATATCATGTTCTGTCTCAGGTGCTTCTAGGAGTATGTTTGTGTCCCTTCCTCCCTCATGCCCTTGGTGTTGTCCTACACTTGGCCTTCTTCTAGGGGAGTTTGTGACCCTTCTCCCCTTACATACTTGGTGTTGGCTTGAAATCTTGGAGTAGTTGTTGTCTTCTACCATGGTTTGGCAGGTGTTTACTCTCGATGCCTCTGCTTCATCGTCGGGTTTCTTGCTGATGGTGCCTCAATCATATGCCGTGTGCGCTCATCGATTGCTGGCTCTCCCTCCTATATGGATTCCTCCCCATATAGGACATCAGAGGGTGGCTCATGGGGACTGGATGCTCTAGAAAAAGGTGTCATCGTCAGCTCCAAAGAAGATCGATGTTGTCCGGCTCATGGTGGTTGGCGTACCTCTCCCACTCTTAGTCCCCATCCTGTTGGGTGGCCCTTTCGTCCTCCAAGGATTCCTCCCCTTGTTGGATGGTGGAGGGTGGCAGCAGGGAGGCGCAGCTACGAGGGGTGGTGAGGCGGTGCAATAACCCTATGGTGCAGGCAAGCATGCTGTTCGGTGGTGACTACTTGCTGACGATTGGTGGTTGCCCTCCACTTGTGCCAAGATTAGAGCTAAGCAATTAGGCATGTAAGGGTTGTTTTTCTTCTCTGTCTTTTGGTCTCTCTTTTGTTTGAGCCTGTTGTGCATTGGGCTTGCTTTTGTAATATGTGGTCTGCCACAAACTTTGTAACCATTGATGGATGGGCTCCAGCCTGACCCCTTTATATCAATGATATTCAGGTGCGGAGTTCTCCTCTCCCACCCCCCCCCCCCCTAGGTGACCATTCAAAAAAAAAAATCAAAGGAATTTCTTTCAAGTCCATGTCGTTCACAAAGTTCCGGAAGCAGCCCATCATGGCTTGGCTTCCTACGTAGATATAGCCGTAAACGGTATCTAGTTGGCAACGCAACGTGGGAACTACATTAGCTTAGGGGATCGGGTAGCGAGCGCTCTCCTCGGCAAAGCACATGATTGAGATTGTACGGTGTCGTGAAGTCACCGGATGAATTGCCGAGTAGATATATCTGATCCGGACGCTGCAGTTGTTCCGCGGTGATACGGACTCGACCCGCTCCTATCCACCCTGACAGGAAGGGAGTTCGATCAGGAATGGAACCGGAGAATATGAAATTGGGTCTCGACCCAGGCCTTGCTATTTCCATAAGATTCCTCTTTCTTATTCTTAAGCAAGCCCCCGAGAGGAATAACTTTGTATTTGCTATTAAGAAGGGGCCAGAGTCTGAAAGAGTAAGCCAAAGCTTCCAACAGATGTTGAAAGAATCTGGCAGGAAGAAGCCTAGTACCAACTTCTATTATGATTTCCTTGGATTCTATTCAAACAGCCCCATTCTCTAACTAGAACTCCGGGTGAGCTTTTCAGGGCTATGATGACTGCTTTGCCACCGCCCACTCTATGTGCTCCGATTAGCGTTCCGACGCCTGGCAGTGAGGTTGTCATTATTCTTATCCTCAGAGTGGTAAATCATATTGAAGTCCCAGCCACTGTCCAAGGACCAGAGCAATGACTTCTCACTTCTCGCAATTCCTCAAGAAAGGCTGGTTTCTCACTGTCCAGGTGAGGACCATATACTCCCGTGAACCACCAGGCTGCTGCGTCTCCACTTTGAAATTTGACTGAAACTGAATGTCTATGAACTCTGTGGTCATCAGAGGTGAAGGATCCATCTCTCCATGCAACAAGTATACACCTCTGGTACGTTGGGCAGGGAGGAACACATAGGATTTATATTCGCGACCAAGGATGGACATGACGTCCCAATCTGAGATAAAGGCTAACTTGGTTTCTTGTATTGTATGCAAACAATAGCAGGGTGAGAAGCATCAACAATCTTGCGCAATGTGTCACGCCTGACCCGGTCATTCAGTCCACGGGCGTTCCAAATAAGTATGTTAGAAGTGGCCATGTGTAACAATATGCAAAGTCAACCCAACTGAAACAAAAAAATCAGTTCTGCACAACAGGCGCTGAGTCTGACGACTTCAGCTGTCTCTCCGTAGGTAGGCAGTTGCCACCCAAACAAGGCAGCTAGAGCTGCCAGGTGCACCTCACTCAAGGGTTCTTCGAAGATCTTTGTGTAGCGCTTGAGTGCCTCTTCAGATATACGCTCCTGCTGCGCCACAATACCCAATTTCCGAACCACAGTTGCAGCTGGTTGGGGAACGACTTCAGGCGGCAAGTTGGCCACTCGCCGACTTCGTCTTGGGGTTGTGGTCACCACTACGGGTTTCCTCCCTTCATGCTTCATCACCGGGACGGAAAGCTGGGCCCCGACTGGTTTAGTAATTCTCTGGATGAACCTTGTTGGTGTGGAGGGCATCCCGGCCTCCGGCGAGTTACCCGCTTGTGATGTTTCCGCGGTGGTCGCTAATGGGAGGCTGGGTCCAGCGTCCACCAGCAACTGTCTGCTGACCTGCAACGGTGTGTTTCCTTCATCCTCCGATGGGTGGCGAATGCCATCAATCATCAGTGGTGTAGTTTGCTTCGGGGCACGAGATGTATCTGCATGGTCAGTGTTGACGTCGAGGTCCGCGGCCATGGAGCGGCCATTGTCGGTGTCGAGGCCAGCGTCTATGGCGAGGGGTGGGAGGCCAGCGCCGTCGACCACCACAGGGGAAAGCGCAAGCTGTGTAGGCGTAATCGGTGAGCAGTGTGGTTGCACACCCTTGTGGGAACGACGACGTCTTGAGAATACTTTGGAGATCACCCTACCGGATTTGCCAGACCTGATAGGCGAGGTGATCAGTTGCCCAAACTCCGGCATGTCCGATGTGGTGCTGGTGAATTTGTTAGCCGGGGGAGTAAACTGTCCTGTGGCGTCCTCTCGCGACAATCCGCCTCGCCCATCTACTGGGGATACCGTCAAGGAAGCGAAGACCGGGTCAACAATTGAGATGACCGGTGTCACAACCTCTCCCCGCAACGCTGTTGTTGTTGTTGTGCGGCTCGGCGAAGAAAAGACACAGTTGAAGCCGACTCCCGCAGGTCCTGGTGGGCTGACATGTGGGAGGGCCGGCCCACCCTCTTGGGCCGGTGGAGCAATGGGCCGGTCGGTCAGGTCCGCTTTTGAAGGAGCGCTGGCCGTTCGCGCGAAGGGACAGATCAACAGCTCGCCTTCCTCCCGCATTGAATCGAACGTGGTAGCCGAACCAGCGCCTGCGCTCGCCTCCCCATGTCGCGGGTTAATGGCGCTTGCCGCAAGATCTTCAAGGATCGACTCCACTCCCAACGTTGGCGTGGGTGGGAGAGGAGCCGTTGCAGTAGAGCCCTCCTCGGACTCCACAAGGCGGCCACCGCCATTATTGATTGAGCGGGGCCCCAGGCGCGCATGCACCGGGGGATGCTGGGCCCCACCTGCTCCAGTCGAATTGTGCGGAGAACCGTCACGCCGGCGGCGCCGCCCCTCCTCTCGGTTCCGGTCATCGCCGGACGGGGGCGGGGGAGGAGGCGGCGCTGCTGCCGGTGGAGTCTGTGTTGATGCAGCTGGTGTCACCTTGAAGTGCTCTCTTCAGCGGCGGGCTTTCGTCGGCGAGAAACGGGGGCTCGACAATGATAAGATCCATGGCAGCTGGGACAAGGTCTCTGTGTTGATGCAGCTGGTGTCACCTTGAAGTGCTCTCTTCAGCGGCGGGCTTTCGTCGGCGAGAAACGGGGGCTCGACAATGATAAGATCCATGGCAGCTGGGACAAGGTCTGGCTGGGAGCACCATGCCCGGAGCTTGAAAGAAGAGTAGTCCCAACGATGAATTGTGCCCTGATGTAACTCCCGCACCCAGCACCACTCATCAAGAAGATGTTCCGCCGTCTCCAACTCCCATGCATGCGCCGGAACTCCTCGGAGTTCAATGTCGATGAGGGAGGGCAGAGAAACGCCTTCAGCCCTGAGGAACCGTGACCATCGCCGGAAGTGGAGAGTGGCCGCCGAGGCTTGGAATGGATGGCCTTCGTTGTAGACGCGATTTGCTATCTCCCCATCCGGCAGCACCAGTAGGAGCTCGACCGCACTGAGACGATGGAACTCGAACGACTCCGCGGGGAGTTCAAAGCGAGAGGCTAGCTCGACCGCTAGAACTTCCACCGGCACAATCGTGACATCGCTGATGACAGCGACAGCTAGCATGTTCTGCAGTCCCTCTTCCGCCCTGGCGATCGTAGCTGACCAATCAATGATGCGCCGCAGACGACGGGGGGGTTTGCCAGCGAGGGCCACTTCAGGGTCCGGAGCCCTCCTCTCCATGTCCATGTCAAAAGGCACCGATCGAAGAGTCCAGCTCGGGAGGAGGGGCGCCAGAACGCCTCCGTCTGACACGTCGCCTTTTGCGCCCGCCGGCGGCCCCGGTTGCCCCCGCAATGCCACCCGCCTGGCCCTCCTCAGTAGTGGCCATGGCGATCTTGGGTTGGTCCTGGGGAGCTGGAGCAGGCGGGACAACGCGCCGCCACTGTAAAGTAGCCGCGCGCCTCGCCTGGCACGAGTAAGAACGATGGCCCAGGCTATGGCACATGAAGCAGCGTGGGTGGCTCTGGCAGAAGGCAGCTCGATGCTCGGGGGAGAAGCAGTTGAAGTACCTTCCGCGTAGGTCTACCGGCACTGGCCGGTGGGGGGCGCGCAGCGCCTTGAGTTGTGCTTTACGGGAGCGGCGACTTTCAACTTGCTGCCAACCCTGATCGTCGAAGACGTAGGTAGTCGGTGCTTGACGAGGCTGCACCTTTAGGATAATTTTTGGGGGTGGAGGGGTCGCGTCCTTAATGACCTGCGGCTCCGGCGAAGCTGCGTCCCCTGAGGTGAGGAGGACGTCGCGATAGGACGGCGGCGCCCGGCCACCAGAACTTGAACCGTCCGAAGACGGCGGACTGCAATCCTCCCAGCGCTGTGCCTTAGATCTTCCAGTGGTAGGGCAAGGAAAGGGAGGGGAGGGCAAGGGGGAGGTGGAACCCGGCGTCCTGGGGAAGGGGAGAGTGCGTCCGTGAGGGACTTGGAGGTGGCCGCCGGGACTAGGGCAGGCGCCGGCGCGGGGCTGAGGGTGATGGAGACGCCGGGAGGGGAGGGGTCGGGAGCCATTTTCAACGTCAATCCACATTCAACCGCAGAACGGCAGTTATGCTCTTACCATTTTATCTGGCGCAAATCAGAGCACCTGGCGCTTACCTTCCCGTCATGCTCCGTATCCTATTTCTTTCCTTCCTCTCTGTCGATAGCAGGCTAGGATTTTGAATTTTTGGTTTAGTTTAGGCACCGTTTGGCTCAGCAAGAGACCCTACCTTTTTTATCAGATGGATACATTCGAAAAGTAGATCTTTTGTTTCTTCGCTGGTGGTTGTTGTAGGTGATTACACAGGTCAGTATCCACTTGGTTATTCTGTTTTCTAGCAGGATTCATCGTTGTTGTTGATGATGATCTCTGTTTTTGAATCCGTGCTTTGTGTGTTTTTGGTTCAGGTAGCCAGGAGAGGGCTCGGATTGTCAGCATCAGCCATCAGGTGTTCCCCTCAATGTATTGCCATATCTACTACAGTTCCTACCTAAGAACAAAACACTACCGGAATTCCGCGGAATGCCGAGTGGCAGCGGCGCTCGGCAAAACCTTGTTTCCTCTCGGCATCTTAGATGCTGACGGTAGCCGTCGGCATCCCCTACTCGGCACCTGTGCAGCCAGCATCTACCTAGTTGCCGAGTGTTACAAGTCGAGCACTCGGTAACTAGGTCCCCGAGGGTCAGCTCGGGCACTCGGCGCAAAAAAATGACATGACGGGGAGATGACGGAGAGGGCCAATATACCGAGTGCTTAGGTCAGTGGCACTCGGCATATCTCTCCTCTATGCCGAGTGCCCGTGGATCCACTGTATGCCGAGTGTCAAGCTGTAACACTCGGCAACTTCCTGACCGCGTTGCCAGTAAATGGTTCCTTTGTCGAGTGTTAATGCCAAGCACTCGGCAAAGGTGCTGAATTAGAGCAGGTTTCTTTTTATTTTATCTAGCCACGGACCACTAAAAATCATAACAATTATATATATCATCACAGACACATCATTTACACCTCAAATTATTCATGAAACATCACAAGCATCATGATCGTTAATCCACAAATTATAACATAACAAGCATCCACAATTTGGTCCTCAAGTCCACAAACACACCGCATCACAAGTGATAGTCACAAACGATAACAATTCGGTCCTCAAGTCCACAAACAAACACACCACGTCGCAAATGCTAAAGTATCAGAAACGATCACCACTGTCGCCATTGCGATAGGGATAAGTCCTGATCCTATGGATTGGGGCAAGGATTGGGATCGTTCGATGCCCACGATTGACTCTGCACAAAAAAAGAGATTGCATGTGTGACTATAGTTGGTGACAAGTATAGGAAGTTTTTCTTAAAGTATAATTTGGTGACAAGTATAGTAAGTGTTGCTAGAAGCATATAGTTGGGTTATAAGTATATGAAATGTTGCTAAAAGTATGGTTCGGTCTAAACAAGAATAGTTTGCTCTAAAATAAAGTTTGATCACTAGGTAGAAAATGATAGTATAAAGTGACAAGATAAGTAAATTCACTCACAGGAGTACTCGCAGGGGGAGGTGGAGCAGGGATTGGAGGTGGAGTATATATCATCGGTGGGATAGGCTGACCCATCTTCTCGCCCAGACTATGCATCCAACGACACATGTCCTCCACCCTCGGTCGGTCGGCTGCAATCGCTAGTCGGTCAGCGATATCCGTTTCATTGTCTACTTCCATCCTGATCACTTCGTTTAAGTCTATATGAAAATGCCCTTGTAAGTCGTCTTCTTGAAAGAACTCTCCGTCATATGTGTTTGGGTCTATGTTATAATCTTCATTGTTTGGGACAGGTAGTTTGCCGTGCGGCGATACCTTGTACACAACATCCCAACCTATGAGACGGTCGTCAGTTTGGCATGGGTATGAGACATAATACACTTGTGTGGCCTGTTGAGCCACGATATAGACATCATCACTTGGTAAGACAGATGATTAGCGAATTTCAACTAGCCCAACATTCGGTGACCGTCTCACTACTTGAGGATCAAACCAATGGCATTTGAAAATGACTGGATTAAGGGGTCTACAACCATGAAAGTTGAGTTGGTAGATTGCTTCAATTCTTCCACAATATTCAACCCCATCACTTCTGAGCGTAAAAACACCAAAATTTGTTGTTCTTCTATTGGGATGACTCTGCTCGTAGCTTGTTGTGTGAAAGCGATATCCGTTCACATCACAACCGGTATATGACTTTACCCTAAGGGCACAACCATCAGAAACCTGCGTCAACTCGACACTCATGGAAGCATCGGATTGACCCTGAAAGTGCAAGCATGATAGTTCATTAATTACTTACTGAATGTGATGTCAAACAATTTTAATTAAGTGGTCAATTGGATACCTTTCGTTGGAACCAAGCAATGAAATCGGGTTGTCCATTTCCTGCACCATTTCTGAGAAGGTCCTCACTTCCCTACTAGTAGGTTCCCTTGATATATGCCAGAATTGACTAGTAAACTCCTTGTACACACACGAGGAACAAGGGGGTTGGATGCATAAGAACGTTAGTACTCGAGAAAAAGGTTAGTTGAGAACTTACTGAATGTAGGGTTGAACTTACTCATCATGTCTCAAGGTCTTGCGTGTCGCACCACTTGCACTTCCGAGCTGCCCTTGGAAAAGGCTGAGGCTCGATTCATTTACGTCGGCATTGTAGCGAGGAGGTGAATTGTGCACGCTAGGAAGGTTGCCAGCATAGTACTTTGTTGTGAAGTTCGAAATTTCCTCGAGAATGTATGCCTCTGCAATGGAAGCTTCAATTTTGTATTTATTTTTACATTTAGTTCTAAGAACCTTTAGACACCTCTCAATTGGATAGCACCAACGAAACTGCACAGGCCCACCCATTCACAGCTCATACTGGAGGTGCAAAATCATATGTTGCATTGAAGTGAAGAATCTAGGTGGGAAGATCTTCGCTGGCTTACAGAGCAACACAGGCGCCATTTTTTCCATATCTGCAATCACAGTCCGAGATACCTCCTTAGCACAAAGCTGGCGGAAGAAATAGCTCAACTCTGCCAACACTTGCCACACATGATTAGGGACATAGCCTCGAACCATCACCGGAAGAATCCGCTCAATCCATATGTGATAGTCATGACTCTTAAGTCCATTGATTCGCATAGTCTCCAGATTCACTCCCCTTCTCAGATTCGCTGCGTACCCATCAGGAAACATTAATGTTTTGAACCATTCTAACACTTCCTTGCTTTGAGCCCTCGTCAGGACGTAATCGGCCTTAGGCTTTTTCCATGTCTTAGTGCCCTCTCTAGGAGGCACCATGTTTAGCTTCGGTCTATCACATAAGTTTTCTTGATCCACTCTTGCCTTGACGTTATTCCTTGACTTATCAAGAAAATCCATGATTGTTGCTAATGTCACCATGCCCATATTTTGTTCGGTGTGCATTGCGTCAATGTTATGTGGAAGAATGAGGTCTTCCATGTAAGGAAGCTTCCACAACACCGGCCTTTGAGTCCATGCATGTACCTCACCATATCCGACAAAACAACCTTTTTCTTCATCGACCTTGAGGCTCAAAATCTAGGCACGAACCGCGGCACCGGTCATCATCTCCGGTGCAGGGTGGATAACTTCGACACCCTTCGTAAAGTTCTTTATGTCTCTTCTGAATGGATGGTCAAGAGGAAGGAATTATCGGTGTTTGTCAAACGAAGAATACTTGCCACCCTTTTCAACCAGTAGAACATCAGATTTCCCTTGCATACTAGACATGGACACTTCCCGTGAACAGACCACTCGCAGAATGTGCCATACGCCAAGAGATCATGTAGAGAGTAGTGGTACCAAACCTTCATAATGAAGTTTGTCTTTGTAGCCCGATCGTATGTCATTACCCCTTCATCCCAAGCACGGGCTAATTCATCAAACAGAGGCTCCATATACACACTCATATTATTCCTCGGGTTTCCAGGAATTATCAATGACAAGAATATGTTTTGTTGTTGAAAGATGACGCCGGGAGGGAGATTGAGTGGTATAAGGAACACAGGCCAGCAAGTGTATGGGGCAACCGCCATTCCATAAGGTTGGAACCCATCTGTTGCCAGTGCCACGCGTACATTACGAACTTCTACGGCTTCATCAGGATGAATGTCATGAAAATGTTTCCACGATTCAGCATCGGATGGATGTACAAGATTTTCAGGATGGTATTGTATTCCTGTTTTGTGCCATCTCATCTGTTTTGCGGTCTCCTCGGTCATGCAAAGACACTGGATCCTCGGTATAAATGGAAGGTACCATAGGATTTTAACGGGGACCATGAGCTGCCTCTTCTGACCACCACTAGAATCTACCTCCACGTATCTAGAGGATTTACACTTTGGACAGTACTTTGCATCTGCATGTTCTTTCCTAAATAAGACACATCTGTTT
Organism: Eleusine indica; assembly: GCA_030378355.1. Classification (NCBI taxonomy): domain Eukaryota; kingdom Viridiplantae; phylum Streptophyta; class Magnoliopsida; order Poales; family Poaceae; genus Eleusine; species Eleusine indica. The sequence continues at coordinate 32,294,507 of CM059494.1, read as the reverse complement.
GGACAAGCATGTATCTGCTCATATGGCATCTTCAGTGCACGGAGGACTTTCTGTGCCTCGTACATGCTCTTTGGCAGAATGTGACCTTTCGGAAGGAGACTGCCAACAACTGACAACATAACGTCAAAGGCATCACGACTCAAGCTAAACTGTGATTTTATAGCCATTAGGCGAGCAATCGCATCTAGCTGAGAAACCTCGGTATGCCCATGAAGGGGTTGTTGAGCCGAAGACAACATTTCATAATACGCCTTTGCAGTGGCCTCTGGCTCCTCTTCTATGCATTCTTCTTCATCGCGGTGCGCCTCATGATAGTCATCTAACATGTCGGCAACCCCGGCATCAGCATCAAATTGCTCGATACGTTGTCTCACGACCTCGTGTCTCATACGATTGGCATCACCATTCACGGCTTCACCATTCACTGTCCACCGGGTATAGTTAGGCATAAAGCCGTTCTGACAAAGATGTTTACCCATGACCTTCTTTGTTTGTCGACGCGTGTTGCTACAAATGCTACATGGACACCAAGTGGTACGCGCTGCCTTAACCTCGGCAAATGATTGGCCTAAGAAAGCTTCGGTCTTGTCAATCCATTCATCGGTCAAGTCTGTTTCACTTCTACGGCCCGTGTACATCCACTTACGGTCTTCCATCCTTGAACATATCACAGAGTACTATAAAACTAATGCAATGGCTAGATGATGCCTATACTATCTAGTAGGTCAGGATAGGTCCTAATCCCACCCGAGGATGCGTACATGTGGATAGTTTCCATGGTCTCCTCCGATCTGAGACAGAATTTTGGCAGCACCTCCCTGCTGTTCTCCAAATACACGTCCTGTAAAGAAGATTGTGTATCCAGGGAACAACAAGGATATGCTACCAAAACTCTATCTCAGATCAGAAGAGACCATGGAAACTAACCACATCTACGTATCCTCCGGCTGTCCAAAAAACATGGACAATTCGGAAAAGATACGATGATAAATATGCAAAGGTTTGCATATTTGCAATCATATCTCTTCTGAACGAAAAACGTCTAAGTTTATGTTATGTTACTTACTACATGAATGCAATACAGGAAAGACAAGTAATTTGGAAGTGCTTACCTACTAGCTCGGCGACGGCGGTGGCAGTGAAGGACGGGGACGACTGGCGCACGGGATGTGGACGTGGGCGAGGCGTCGGCGGTCACGGTGGCACGCTGCCGGGACGACGGGCGGCTGGCTGGGATCGAGATGCACTTCAATCAAGCGGAGACGAGGGGCGAGGTGGCGGCGTGTCGCCGGGACGATGGACGTTATATCACCAATTCTAGCATGACGAATGAAATCCAGTTATTCAATGGACATCAGTAATTAAGGTCTGCAGATTTAATTATTACTCCAGGGATCTATAGTTATACAATTGTTTCCTTCGAATGTGCTGGCGAATACATGTCATTGTAATACTGCTATATAAAGGAAAACTGTAATACTGCTATATAAAGGAAAACAATTTTGTAATAGAAATAAATTTAGTTACAGTTTCTAACCATAGGACCTAAATAAGTGAGGGTAGGACAAGATAACTACATATATTGTGTAGAAATAGCTCACAAATAGTTTTATAATGAAAATGAATGAAAACTTGAAACGCAATCTGCACAAGCTGAACTAAAATTTTATATATCCATTTACTACTTTGGTTTCTCGTTTCCATTATCCATCACCATTAGTAACTACTAGATGATTCCCACTAACATAAATGGCTCTTCTCTGTAACGAGTACAGGCAGACAATTCAAACATCACCAAACGTTGTTAGTTATCTACCTGAACAACCAAGAACGTAGTACTTTCCCCATACTTCAACCAATGACATTCAGATAAGTTATTTTGAGCTTAATTTCAGTTAAGAACTTAAGCTAAAATCGTCGCAAAAAAAGGAACTTAAGCTAAAATTCAAATAAGGGAGCGAGGCCGTCGTACCAGAGCTGGCAGTGCAGCAGCCAAGGAGAGCAGAAATGAATGAAGGGAGCGAGCGATGGCGGCATGGTGGTGGGCGACGGTGGGGTGGGCGTCGGCGCGGTGGCGGGCGACAGCGGGGTGGGCGTCGGCACGGTGGGCGGCAGGCGGTGGGCCGCAAGCGGCAGGCGGCGTGATGGCGGGCGACGGCGGGGTGGGCGGCGCGGTGGCGGGCGACGGCGCGGTGGCGGCCAACAGCGCGGTGGCGGGCGACGGCGGGGTGGGTGGCGCGGTGGCGGGTGACAGCGCGGTGGCGGGCGACGGCAGGGTGGGCGGCGCGGTGGCGGGTGATGGCGCGGTGGCGGGCGACGGTGCAGTGGTGGGCGTCGGCGGGGAAAGCGGCGTGGTGGCGGGCGACGGCGGCATGCGGCGCAGGAGAGAGAGAAGGAGGCCGTGTGTGCAGGCGAGAGAGAAGTGAGCTCGATGTGCGGGAGACTGCGCCGGATAAAGTCAAAAGGAAGATGCCGAGTGCCCAGATCTGCGGCACTCAACAACTATTTAATATGCCGAGTGCCGTGATCCAGAACACTCGGCAAATAGCTAATATGCCAAGTGCCCACATACACGGCACTCGGCAACATATTTTTTGTTTCACTTCGAAAATTAAATTATTTTAACTGTAAATGTATCACAAATTTTCAAAATATACTTACCAAAATCAAGAAATACTTATAATTTGATGTTGTAATAAAAAAATCCGTTATTTTATGTACTTTTAGCTCAAATCCAACTTATTTCATTCAATACTCAATATTTTAAAGAAATAAGAAATTATCATATCGATCCAAATAATGACCAAATTGAGACATGACTAAATGAATATGATCTTCCACCTATATAAAAAGTTTTAAAGGTAAATTTTAATTGAACCATTAATTTGATTCGAAATCTTACTCGTTCTATCTCAACTCTATGCATCTTCGTTTGATTTGTGAAGAACGTATCCAATAACTTTTATGAATTCTTCTCTATTTTTTAACACAGTCTTCCCATATGACATCATGACACCATGACAAGTTTTGTGATTTTTTTTACTTTGTTTGCTTTTTATATAATTTGAATACATGTAGATGACATGTTCGTGCTCATGTTTCGTAAATAAGATGCATGAAATATTGTTTTATTTTCATGCATACGGACTTAAATTGGACTTAGTAAACTAAATATTATTTTTCCTTTCACCATATTCCATTATGTTAAATACTTGCCGTTCAAATTTGATTTTTAACAAGAAATTACATTTGAACAAAAAGAATGACAGAATATAGGAAACAAGTAAATATAAATATAATACTTTGCCATTGATTGTTATATATTATACTAGTGCAAAGAGAAAATAGAGAAGTGGTATTTGTTTTAGTTTTTTTTTTCAGGTTTGTCGAGAGCCACAGACAGGCACTCGGCATATAGGCCTATTTGCCGAGTGCCAGGATCAGACACTCGGCATCTATTTCAGTTGCTGAGTGCTAGGTTTTTGCACTCGGCATATCCTAACAGCGGCGGCTATTCCGTCTTCAACCAGCGCTGTGTCCCCACTGGACCCACATGAATTACCGGGTGTTTTTAGGTTCCGAGGGCTGAGGCGTTATTGCCGAGTGTCGGTTTGCCTTACACTCGACAAATGCCCTTAATGCCGTGTGTGCCATGTATGCCGAGAGCCATCCCGAGTAACACTCGGCAATGAGAAAGATGTCGAATGCCCGTGGTAATGCACTCGGCAAATCGTCGGTTTCCGGTAGTGAAAGGGCCAGATCAGCCTTTTCTCCTGAACCTCTAACAGATTGTCTCCATCAAGGCCGCGGGGTAAGGACCGATCTGCTTTCCCTTCCCCATTGTTGAAGACCATTGTTGGATTAGTTATGATTTTAAGGAAGAGATTGCAGCCTTCGGTTTTTGAATTAGCGTTTTGGATGGTTTGGTCTAATGCAGGCTGCATCGCCTTAGCCCCTGCCTACGGTGTGGTGAACTCCAGTATGTTGTCTTCATCAGTCATGACAATGCTTCCTGAGGGTATAATCTTTGCCACCTCCTATTAATCTGCATCTCTCCATCTCTCTCACAAATGTTTGGCCTGATATAGATTAGACATATTCTTCAGTAGATCCGTAAATGATCAAATTCCTCACGATAATTAGTCAGTAGATGGATATAAAGAACCTTCTTCCGTAGCCTTCTTTATGTGCATTTGTGTGGATTTCTTTGTTCCAGTATAAGCCTTTGTTTATGTCACTAGAGCTAAGTCAACTTTTTGCTTTTCATTTTGCAGATAGCAACAATATTGAAACTAATCAGATTTTCCCTATTCAGATAACAAGGTAAGAAGAGACTGTTATTTTCTTTTCTGTATTGAATTTTTGAACTTTCAGATAGATTGTCATATTAGATGGAATATATGGAAAGGATCTGTTTGTGAGCAGACATCATTAAGTCATTATATAGTCACTTGCATTTTCTTTATTTGACTCAAACTCATCATCTAATTGTGAAAGCACACATGCATCATCAGTATGCTCATATGATATGTATCATTTTTTTGTATGATATTATACGCTTAGATGGTCCCGTGATTGATGAAGAACTCCCTGATTACTAAATTTGGCCCTTCGAATGATCGTCACTTTTATGAAGGCTAAGAAATTTTGTTTTTTTTAAGAATGAAGGCTAAGAATTTATGTCAGGTTTATCTAATGTTATGCAGATCTTCCTTGTCTGATAATGATCTGCAGTTTTTTTAGGAAAATAATTTCCTATCATCTTAGGCTTTTAAACAGTATCTAAAGTAGGTGATCTTAAAAATGAACCTTGTGTGAGGGACAACTTTTGGATAAATATACGGCAGATAGTGCTAATTTTTAATTATGTTTGATAGTTATAGTCATTATTTGGAAAAAAAAAATGCTACTGATTTGAATTACCATGTTTTCCTTCCAGGTTTTGCTATGCTCCTATAGGGTGCTTGATGGCACTATATTTCTAACAGTCAATATTGATGGATCATAAGAGCATCTCCAAGAGTACCCATAAAATTGTCCCAAAAACTTGTTGTTGGGAGTAATCAAATAATTATGAGGGGAAATTTTCTCCTCTCCTCTAACAATCTCCCTAAAAATGAATGAAAACCACTTTTAATTGGGCCACATCAACATTTAGGGCCACAACTGTATTAATTCTGTTGAAAAGAGAAAAAAATAGGATCTGCAATTGTTTCCCTGTTTGTAGCTATAAATGAAGGAATTTAGGGAAAATCATAAGATTTAGAAAGGTTTTGGGTTCTTGTCGGAGACATGTTTTTGGTCTAAAACCCAATATGTTCGTTTAGGAAAAGATTTGACATGTCTTTTGGAGATGCTCTAACATCAGCCTCAGCAAACTCCAGTATGACCTTCAACTTCCTCATATCTCGTAACTTGCATTGGAAGGCTAAATGTTGATCATGTGCCCTGTAATGCACATGTTACTCTCCCATGCATCATTTTTTCCTTCATCTTCTTATTAATTCAAGTTATTTATGTTTATTGAATAAAAAACTTACAAGTTCAATTTGACATTTGATGGACCAATTATCACAGCTCAATATAGCACATTATTTATAAAGTGCAGAAATTAGAAATTCCTTGAGAAGAAGCCGTCAGACAAAACTAATGCTGCGGGGATAGAAGTTTTTAAAAAATATAAATTATTTGAATCCTCTCACTTAAATCATACACAGTATAAATACTTCTTTGTTATTGATTTTCTATCATTGTTCATATCACAAAACTATTGCATCAGCACCCTTTATTTTTTTAGTTATAAAAAAAAACTTGACTAGTGAGGGTAAGACACAAATTATGCAGCACCTAGGGATTGAACTCTGGGCGGGAGTTCCCCAGCCAATGGTCTTCACCACTGCAACGTAAACCCCTTTGCTTTTTTTTTAAGTTATAGAAAACTTCAACTTAGCAGATTGCACTCAGGAGTGTGTTTGAGGTGCCATCATTGGCGTAAACATATCAAGTGTTTGGTTCCTTTGCATTTTGCTTATAATAATTCATACTCAATAGAATGTAATTATGCAGATGTTATCGATGTGGTCAGCTATGTTTCTAGAATCCATGATCAAAGGAACTTTGTGAACGAGTAAACATGTCGTGATAATGATCCACAGTTATGCATATTTGGAAATCACCAATGTACCACTTGCTTTTGATTTAGATTTTAATGATTTCATTTATATAGAGGCGGGATGTTCATCATCCATTGTTCAGGGATGACATCTTGTGTGGCACTTGCAGGAATGGAGAACAACATCATCTACCTTCAGTACTATTGCCGCACTTCATGTGAATATAAAATGTACAAGAGGTATTGCCTGCTCTTGATCTGTATTCCGTAAAGCCATCTCACTATCCTTCACATCAGTGGCGGGCCTAGAATTTGGACCCTGGGTATTCAAAATTTGTAATGGTAAAAAAATTATGATACCTGAAATTACAGATCTATGACACATAATTTAGTGCTAACATCATTGATTAATAAAGTTGATTACACCTTTTAATAGTAAAAAAATTATGATACCTGAAATTACAGATCTATGACACATAATTTAGTGCCAACATCATTGATGAATAAAGTTGATTACACCTCAAAATAGCTAACACATAGATGTACTAAATGATCAATATAAAAAAGAGGCAACATGTGAAATAAATAGAGGGCAAAATAGCAAAATAATAAGAAAACTTACAAATTATAGGATAACTTTTCATTTCTTCATACTTTGGAAATGAGTGATGATGTCCTTTTTTTTTTAAAAAAACACAGGAGAGCTGCGCTTCTTTGTATTAGAGAGAAATAACGGTCCTCTTAATATTCCTCATCTCATATTGGGACCAACTATGAGATTCGGTGTACTACCCCTCACCAAGAACAGAGGAAGGAATCAATTCAGAGACCCTCCTTCCCGACCCAGCGCTTCCAACTTCTTAGGACCAGCCAGACACCAAAGACTGTATTCATCCTTCACTCCTCTCAAAATGGCTGAAGCCGAGGGAGAAGCGTCGTCGAACACGCAAGCATTCTTGTGCTTCCAGATGCACCAGGCTGTCAAGATGATCAAGGAGTTCACTCATTTTCTCTTGTCCTTCGTGACCTTTTTCACTGCCAGTCTCCACCACTCTGCAAAGCTCTTCTCAGTCCTTCTAGGTAGTTGAACCTCATGGTCACAAGAGCTGTGGAGGAAGGCCTGCTGCAGCCATTGTCTTCTCAGTCCATTCATCACTGCCTATCTTTATATGCCAATTACGTGGTCCTCTTCCTTCGGCCAGTGACAAGTGACATTGAGATCACCATGTCGTTGCTGCAACTGTTTGGGACTGCTACTGGGCTTCGTACTAATGTGCAAAAAAGTAGTGTGGCTCCTATCCAATGCTGTCCACAAGACAAAGAGCTGCTGCAAGAAAGGCTGCCATGTGAGATTACAAGCTTTCCCATCAAATACCTTGGCCTTCCCCTTTCGTTGAAGAAACTCACTAAAGCTCAGCTGCAGCCACTAATAAACCGTTTGGCTGATCTCCTACCCGGGATGGAAGGTAGATTTGATGACACAAGCGGGACGAGCTATATTGGTATAGTTTGTGATGGTAGCAACGGTGATATACCATGCCATGGCACTTGACCTTCCTTCTTGGGCAATCAAAGCCATTGACAAAATCTTAAGCTTCTTATGGCGTGGGCGAAAGGAAGCGCAGGGAGGTCATTGTCTAATTCCTTGGCCTAAAGTGACAAGCCAAAAGAGTTGGGCCGCCTAGGAATCTCTGATCTTAGAAACCTTGGGCGAGCTCTTCGGGTGCGATGGCCGTGGTTGAAGAAAACTGAGCCGAACAAACCTTGGGCCTCTCTTCCGATGCAAACAAGTGCATGTGTTGAAGCATTACTCTCTATGGCAGTGGAAACAGAGCTGGGCAATGGAAGGAATACACTTTTTTGGCGGGACAGATGGATCATGGGACAGCGCCTTGAAGACCTCTCCCCTCTGATCTACTCCATAATCCCGAAAAGAATAAGCAACAAAAGAACAGTCCATGATGCCTTGACTGACATGAAGTGGATACAAGACATCCATGGAATTCTCACCATTGAGGTAATTATAGAGTTCATTAATCTATGTGATATTATTTTTGATATTATCCTACAACCTGAAGTGGAGGATGTTCATCGGTGGAGATTCTCAAGAAATGGTCCGTATTCAGCAAGCTCGGCATACAAGCTACAATTTGAGGGATCAATGCAGATTAGTTAGTGGGAAACAATATGGAAAACTTGGGCTCCGCCCAAGTGTAAATTCTTCTTGTGGCTTGTAGCTCACAAACGCTGCTGGACCGCAGACCGTTTAGCACGAAGAAATCTTCCGCATCCAGAGTGCTGCCCGCTTTGTGATCAGGAAGATGAAACTATAGATCATTTGCTTGTGGGCTGTGTATTTGCAAGATAATTCTGGGTGTACTTACTACACCAAATTGCCTGCAGCTCCTTGTCTCCTCAACCTAATGATGCTGTTTTTGAGGAGTGATGGAGCCAAGTTTCAACTCAAACAACCAGTGATCTGCATAAGGCTCTGAACTCAATGGTTGTTTTAGGAGTTTGGACTATTTGGCGACACCGCAATGACTGTGTTTTCAATGGAAGATCCCCCAACATTGCTTCAGCCTTAACCATGACTGGTGAGGAAAAATGCATGTGGAGCATGGCTGGGGCAAAAGCTCTTGCAGGTCTTCCCACTCTTGGAGAGGAAAGAATATGACCAAGTTTTTTTCCTCCTGGTCGTTCTGATGTGTGTAAGTTGGTGTGTAAATATGTGTGAGCCTGAGTGTGTGTATGTGTGGTTATGTGTGTGAGTGTGTGGGTTGCTGTTGTGAGTGTGTGTGTCAGTGTGGGGTTTTGTGTGGTTTGTCACAACTCTTCTTCTATTAATACAATGATATGCAGCTCTCCTGTGTATTTGAGAGAAAAAGTCCTCCTAGGCACAGCAGCCACCAGGTTTAGAAGCTGAAGGATATGAAACCAAACCTCGCTTGCGAGCACACAAGTGCAGAGCAGATGCTGGATATCTTCTCCCTCCTGATCACACGGGGGCATTTCTGTGGATGATCAAGACCCCTACGCGCCAAACGATCTGATGTCCAACATCTATTTTTGATTGCAAGCCGCAAGAAGAATGTACACTTCTGTGGACCCAAAGTCTTCCATAGACGACGCAAAGGTTCAAACGTTATTGACCCATTGAAGTAAGCTTTATATGCTGATTTGGATGAATAGCAACCCGACGCCTCCAATTGCCAAATATGTTTATCTTCTTTATCACTGAGTGTAATATCCAATAGGCAGTCCCACAATCTTAGGAACTCTCTTATCCCGTGCCATGACAATCCACCACAACTGCAAACGTCATGCAGCCACGTCTCATCCTCAAGAGCTTCAACCACTGTTCTCCTGTTGTGGATTCTAGCATGCATACTAGCAGAGATTGTTGGTGCTTGGCTTTCAATAGTGCAGCCATGCAACCAGCTTGAGACTTCCCAAATGTGGTGGATTACTAAATGGACGGACAGGACTGTCACCACCTGCCGCCTACCACACAGCCCGTGGGGACGAATGCATAACCAACTAGCATTTACATAGGCACCACGCCTACACTCATACTAGATATTCTTTCATAGATCTTTGCGGAAGAACAGACTGGAAATAATTAAGTCTAAAACCCTTACTCAGGATGACGACTCAATTAAGTCCTAGCCGGGAAACCCGTGAACATGTGAATCATGGAAACACTCTCAAAAGGTGCTACTAGAAAACAACTACAAAGCTTAAGAAGGCACTATCGAACTTGGATAAATAAAAGAACAAACATCTTTATATTTGAGGCATAAGTCTTATAGAAGAAAAGATAAAAGAGAACTTATACCAAGGCTTCCAAGACAAATCCGGAATCCTGAGGAGAAGCTCTCAACCTGACTCTAACTCCCAAGCTAACTATCCTACTCTACATTGTAGCAGAAGTAGTGGGAAAGTAGTCTTCTTGATGATTTTCTCCTGAATTCTCCACTTTTTATAGGTGGCAATGGGCAGGGAGGTATTTGTAGGTGAAGTGGAGTCAGTGGGCCAAAGTCGGTCCACCAGGCGGCGGGATAGGCCGAGCGGCCGTTGGATTGGGTCGGTTCCCGACCGACTCTTCTCGGATGGCTTAGATGTTGTCTCGATGACAATTGATATGTTGATTTCCACCGACTTTCTTCCTTTGGGGGCGGTAGGCTTCTTGGGCCAAGTGGGCTGGCCACCCCGGGTGGCAACACGAGGTCGGGCGACGGCACATGTCGGGCAACGGCCTTGGTCGGGTGCTAACCCCTCCTAGGTTGCCCCTTGACTTCTACCGGTTAGGCACTTGATGGCCTTCTTTCCTTTATCACTTTTCATCTTTTTAGGTTTAGGAGGAGAAAACAACAACGTGGTGGAGTGTTTAGCAGAATCGGTTGGGTCAGATGATCAGCCGGACGATGATCCCGATTGATCGGCCGGGTGGTCATCCAAGCAGCCGGTTAGGCTTCCGGCCTTCATTTGGGTGATAATTCTGATCACTCGGCCAGGTGATGATCCGGGTAGCTGATTACCCTGTCGGCCCCTGATCTGTCGGAAAGACAGGGCCGGGTGCTGATTTCAGCGGTAAACAACCCTGTCGGCCAGCTGTTTTACAGTCATGATCGACCGACGGGGTGTTTCTTGTTTTTTTTTGCATATTTTGGCCCTATATGACCTGTAAACACATATTTCATCAAAACTTATGGAACTTTATTAGGTTAAGTATTTTTTTTATTGAACTAATGTCTTTACCTTGCATTTCTTGACCGGTTGGTGGCCGGTATTGGGTTTTATCGGCCGTCAACACCTCCCCAAGATTAAACCTTTGCTTGTCCCGAGCAAAGTAAAACTTAGAGATGATGGATCAGGAGTTTCTTCAATGTTAGAGTCCCACAAGGATCAAGTGCACAAACACATACTCCCACAAAATAGAGGTAAGTGTAAACCAGCACAGCTTGATCACTAAATCATCCTCATTGTACAGCGGGGCTTATTGGTATTTTCTAACTTTGTCATAAGTGGTTGAAGTCTAGAATGGCTAGTTAAGACTTTGTCATGCAATCTTCTATTTGATCATGAGTCCAAAGTTTTTATAATGTTGCATAAGATTAAAAATCTTCCCTCTTGGTGCATTCTCCCACTATGACTCTCATCTCTCAAAAAGGTGTATTCCCTTACCATGTGCTCATCCTACTTTCTAAAAGTTTGGATTATATGTGGAGATTGGTAAGAAGGCACATCTAGCACGCACATATTGTTAAGTTAAGAGATGGTCCTAGGAAAAAGACTATGCACTTCTTTATTCCAATCATTTGAAAATAATGTCCAAGGGAGTGGGAGAGAATGGACTCACACGAAGGAATAGGTTAGCACAATTGCAAAAGTCTTGGGTACAAATAATTCCCAACAACCGGATATTGTGCTAGGATAGAAGGATGGTCTTTTATTTTGCTCAAAGATATATTTGTATGAACCTCGAAAAATTTTGATACTGTACATCCATGAGAGCTCACAAACTATTTTTTTTCTCATTTCGTTTTTTTTATTTTATTTCATTCTTCACTTCTTTTTTATTCACTCTCATGGTGTAAAGAAGAAAAAAAATCGAAGGTTCAAAATTTTTTGTATACTTTTTCTAGAGCATTCGATGGGAAGACCAAAACCTTTTCATAGGATCAAAGTTTTGCAAAGGAAAGGTATTTGTTGACATGCTTGGTGAAATGGATGCTTGAATCCAATGTGGAAACCGCATAACAAAGCATAGTGAAGTGAGATCTCAAAGATAACACGAAGAAAAATGATTGGCTTTGGAAGTGCAAGTCCCTCATAAGGATCAAATCCTAACTAAACTCAATGGACACAAAGATGGCATGGTAGTGGGTTTGCAATTAATATTTGGCCATGGTAGGAATTTTTCTATCATAGGGAAGATTGCACCAAGTAGAGGGTTTTTATTGCAGTAGGTAAGTGAAAGAATCATTGGACCCTAATCATGAGGAAATCATAGACTCGTCCAAAACATACCATATCATAAACTCCAACAACTAGACTTGGTGTTTATTAGCCATTTGCACCCACTAAAACATAGAGGGACTAGCGTTATGATCATGGTGGTCTACTATTACCCAAAGAAATGAGGAGTAGAGGTTGTATACTTGAGACTCGAAGGGTGCTAACAGAGCAACATTCATGATTTCCATAGGCAAGGTAGAGACCAAGTTCTCAATTTTATTTGAAAATAGTAAATCTTTCTTTTTGAGTGCAATAAAGCAACTAGGTAGAGGGGTCAATGGCAAACCTTGGTTTATGTACCTCCCCAAGCTTAGGTCTTCGCAAGACATAAGCTAAAAAATATGGTGGTCATTGCAGCGGTAGATACTCTAAATTCATATTAGACATGCTTCAAATGCTTGCCATTCCTCTATATTTATAGCCTTGAGAAGGAGGCTTTGGGGCTTAAATCCCTCATTGGCCGACTAAGGTGGCTCTGCGGAGGCACCATGGCGGGCAACATGGCCAGGTGGCAAGATGTGGCTGGGGCACAACATATTGCTGGCCGGCAAGCCCAGTTAGTCCTGGTGGTGTGTGCATGCTTTGTTATGAATGGTAGTGCAACAAAGAGTAGAGCCATGTGCTCTTTTTGCATTTCTTGGTCATGGCGAGACCCTCCATGTTGCAAATTGGTTCTAGGACAACATTGCTCGCGCTCCATGGCCAACATGTCATGTTCCCTGCAAGGATTAAGCAAGAAAAAAACAGGTCGGGCGGTGGTCAGTGGCCGAACAGCCACATTTAACATAAAAACTGCGCAGCCGGGCGATCGTTTTTCCTAAAAAATTACCTCCGGCCTTGATTTTGCCAACGTAATTATCTGGCCGGATTAGCATCTCGGACAGCCAGCTAGGAGGTCATCTGGCATGAGAAATAGCTTTTGGTCGATGACCTTGGCAAAGTATTGGCGTGGCCGGTTTAACAGCCTGAGGAGCCAGCCGGTTGATCATTTGGTCTAGATATCAGCCATTCGGCTACTGATCTCAGCAAGGAGAGCACCATTTTTTAATTGTTTTTTAGTTTTTTTCATTATTATTATTTTTTTCTTCTATTATCCACGTTTAATGAAAAACAAGGAAGAAAAAACAACCAAATCTAATGGTATATATGAGGGATATTGAAGGAGGATAAATATCGGTTACCTTCCGATGAGGGTTTGGGTTTTACAACCCGAACGAGACGGTCTCCTTTTGCCATACCTGAATCTTCTTTTTGGGCTCCATGGCGCCGACCTTTTTGAGTTTTCTCCTTTTTTTTGTTCTCTTTTGGCTTCACTTGGTCTATTGATTTCCTGCAATTGTTAGCGCAAACCTATTCATCCACAATAACCATTCCTCTATTGATCCATCAATCAACCTAGACACCATGCCTAATTTGATCAATTATGGAGGGAAAACAGGCGCATTTTCCTTATTTCACATCAAAGCATCATAGAGAGATAACCCTTTTTTTATTGTTCAGTCTATCATACAAATGAATGAGATAAACAACTAAGCAAGGAACGCTTATTACAATCACAACTGTACAATAGCAAGAATATTCTATATCATACACATACATGGGGCATGCAACCAAACAAGGAAAGCTAACCCAAATATATGATACTATAAGAACATAACATTAGTTGTAGATGAAACAATTAAATCAATACCCAAGTGTTCCAAAGAGATAGATAGGGGGTAATAATTTGGGTCTTACCTCCTCCAGAATAGAGCTAGAGTGATGAAGATTCGTTGAGAAGGATCAAAGCACCACGTGCTCTTCTTTTGTGAAAACTCGCTGCAAGGTCAAGGCGACTTTGTCCTGTTTCTTCCACACTCAAACAAAAGAGGGGTGATCCCGCTAAGGCTAGCGGTGAATTTGCTCAACAGACAATCTATATTAGTCTCAAAATCTTAGCCATTGCTTCCCCAGCAATGGCGCCAGAAAAGCTTGTTGGTGTTTACTACGCTTTAAACATAACACCAATTAATTCCACAAGCGCACAGAACACCATTGTAGCATTTCACCCAGGAGTATTCCAAGGTATCATATTTCTCCTTAGGGAAGCAACGCGTAAGAGTATCAAGAGTTAACAATCTTATGTCTATAAGGAAAATCACCAATCAAACCACGACGGGAATGAAGATAATGAGTGGGTAATATGGTGGACGCATCAAGAGAAGACCACACTACATGTATTTAATAAAGAAAGGTACAACTAGTTGGGAGTACAACGAGTCTAGTTCGATTTCCAAAGTAATGATGTTCAAAAATTTTGAAGACAAGCGTCAAGCATTGCTTCTAGAGTTGCCACCATTTACTAGCGATTCTACGGCTCATGTTTTGTTCACTTCGGGCCACGAAAACAATCCACTAATATGGGTCGGTAACTAACCTCTTTACTAATGGGTATGCTATCGCTAGACAATCCTGCTTGAGACTTCCCGAACGTGGGGGATTACTAAATGAACGGACAGGACTGTCACCACCTGTCGCCTACCACACAACCCGTGGGGACAAATGCATAACCAGTTAGCATTTACATAGGCACCACGCCTACACTCACACTAGATATTCTTCTATAGATCTTTGCACAAGAACAGTCAGGAAATAACTAAGTTTAAAACCCTTACTCAGGATAGCGACTCAATTAAGTCCTAGCTGGGAAACCCGTGAACATGTAAACCATGGAAAAACTATCAAAAGGTGCAATTGGGAAACAACTACAAAGCTTAAGAAGGCACTATCAGACTTGGATAAATAATAGAACAAACATCTTTATATTTGAGGCATAAGTCTTATAGAAGAAAATATATAAGAGAACTTATACCAAGGCTTCCAAGACAAATCTGGAATCCCGAGGTGAAGCTCTCAACCCAACTCTAGCTCCCAAGCTAACTATCCTACTCTACATTGTAGCAGAAGTAGTGGGAAAGTAGTCTTCTTGATGTTCTTCTTGATGATTTTCTCCCGAATTCTCCACTTTTTATAGGTGGCAATGAGCAGGGAGGTATTTGTAGGTGAAGTGCAGTGGGTGGGCTAAAGTCGGTCGCCAGGCGGCCGGGTGTGCCGGGCGGCGGGATTGGCCGGCTGGCTGTGGGGTCGGTTTCTGACATACTCTTCTCGGATGGCTCAGATGTTGTCCCGATGATGATTGATAGGTCGGTTTCCACCGAATTTTTTTCTTTTGGGGGAGGTAGGCTGCTTGGGCCTAGTGGGCTGGCCACCCTGGGTGGCAACCCGAGGCTGGGCGGCAGGCCAGGCTGAGTGGCAAGCTAGGCCGGGCGGCGTCACATGACGGGCGGCGGCCTTGGCCGGGCGCTGACCCCTCCTGGTTTGCCCCTTGACTTCTCCCAGTTATGGTAATGGTGAAGATTCTTCTCTTTTTCCTGGGTACATAAAGATAAGAAGAAGGCAACGAAAAGCACTTAGAAAAGGCTATTACACTTGATGGCCTTCTTTCCTTTAGCACTTTGCATCTTTTTAGGTCCAGGAGGAGAAAACGACATCGTGGTGGAGTGTTTTGCAGAATCAGCCGGGTCGGATGATCAGTCGGACGATAATCTCGATTGATTGCCCGGGTGGTCGTCCAAGTATCCGGTTAGTCTTTCGATCTTCATTAGGGTAATAATTCTGATCACTCAGCTGGGTGATGATCCGGGTGGCTGATTACCCTGTCGGCCCCAGATCTGTCAGAAAGACAGGGCCGGGTGCTGAATTTAGCCGTAAATGAACCTGTCGGCCGGCTGTTTTACAGTCGTGATCGGCCGACGAGGTGTTTCTTCATATTTTTGCATATTTTGGCCCTGTGTGACCTGCAAACACATATTTCACCAAAACTTGTGGAACTCTATTAGTTTATGTAATTTTTTATTGAACTAAGGTCTTTCCCTTGCATTTTTTGACCGGTTGGTGGCCGGTATTGGGTTTTATTGGCCGCCAACAGCAACCGAGTCGAAGGCCTTTGTGATATCCAACTTTAGAAATAAACTTGGTACCTTCATTCTATGCATGGTCTTCACCGTCTGTTGTACAAGCATAAAGTTATCATGTATGCAACACCCTCTAACAAACGCGCTCTGATTTGTGGCGATCAATGAACCCAACCTAGCTGCAAGATGGTTGGCAAGGATTTTTGTCACCAACTTAGCAAAGCTGTGCACTAGGCTTATTGGTCAAAAATCTTTTGCCATAGCAGCATCTAATTTTTGGAATCAGAGTGATACACGCCGCATTTAGAAACCCCAAGTTTCTAGCATCTCCCTGTTGGAGTGTGATGATAGCTGCCATTATATCCATCTTGCTTATCTGCCAACATGCCTTATAGAATCGACCCGTGTACCCATCCGGGCCGGGTGCTCTATCCGCTGGTAGGGATTTGATTGTTTCTCAAACCTCCTCCTTTGTAATTGGTGCATCCTGCTCACTAAGGTCCAATCCCTTTCTATGACAGAAGTCCAAGTCCAAGGATAAGTCCCTGGTCGATGCCGAGCCCAGAAGATTGTCATAGTTGTCGAACAACACCTTATGTTTCTCTTCCTGTGAAGTTGCAACTAGATCACCATCAACCAACTTGGGTATAAGGTTCTTCCGCTTTCGATAGAATGCTTGCTTGTGAAAATACGAGGTGTTGGCATCCCCCTCTTTCAGTTGTCTCACCCTTGAACGTAGCCTTGCCATTGTTCTGTCAAGAGAAGCCAACCTGAGACAAAGTTTCTTCAGCTCCCTTCTCAGCGATTCCTCTCCCATCTCCAACCTTCTCCTATCCTGAGCCATCTCTAGTCGATGGAAGACATCACGGGCTGTAGCCAGTTGAGTTTTGATGTGACCGACCCTTTTTGCACTCCAATACTGCAGGGCATGCGTGAGCCTCTTAAACTTGATAGATAGGCGCTGCCGCGAGCTACAAGATTGTACTGGTTCTTCCCATGATGTTGTCACTGTTTCAACAAAATCATGGAGCTTAGTCCAAAAGCTTTCAAAATGGAAGCGCCTTTTCCCTTGCACATCATCTCGGAGACCTAAGATCAAAGGACAGTGATTGGACATCTCAGTGGCATGGCTTTGAAAAACACATTTCGGATAGATGCCCTCCCAATCCGATGTGCAAAGAACTCTGTCCAGCTTGACGAGGGCTGGCGAGTCTCTCTCATTAGACCATGTATACCACCGGCCCAACAAGGGAATTCCTTCAACTCCATCTCATTGACAAAGCGCCAAAACCGCCCCATCAATGCCCTATTCAGATTGTCGTTATTTTTGTCTTCCGAACTATAGATCATGTTGAAATCCCCCTCCAACATCCAAGGGCTCGTGCAGTGTCCACGGACCTCCCTTAACTCATCCAAAAAAGTCAGTTTATCAGCATCCTGATGTGGCCCATAAATACCGGAGAACCACCACACTTCTTCGCCCTCAACCTGAAATTTTACTGAAACCTAGTGGTGATGAACGCGATGGCTCTTAGCAGAAATCAAGCTATCCTGCCAAGCAATCAGAATTCCACCCCTCGTCCCTTGCGCCGGTAGGTAGACATAAGAGGAAAATCCTTCACCCAAAATAGCACTCACATCAAAATTAGAGATATATGCAAACTTAGTTTCTTGCAAAACAAACCACCACCGGATGGCAGGATTGTATCACCTGATGGACTGTATCTCTGTGTGCCATTCCAAATCAGACAATTGATGGATGCCATTGCTTACAAAGAAAGAACAAACGACCCCCTAACACCTCAGAAGATGGCTACTTCTCCTGCAGCCCGCACCTCATCTTTAGGAGGCGCATTCAACCCAAAGAGTACAGCCAGTGCACGTAGGTGCTCATGAGTCAATGGCTGATCAAATACTCGGTTGTACTCCTCCAGAGATGATGTTGTAATGGCCACACCGGGTTGCTAGTATACTTGCCGCACTACTAAGAGGGGTCAATGCTCTAGTAGCTTGATGATTAAATAGTTGCCACTATTGACAGTCCTTAACGTCATATTGACATTGATGGCAACGCAAGGAGAGTCTTGATGGTAATATCTATCGATCATTGAAGAATCCACAAGCGGACGGATAATACCACAGTAGCAATTCCCCAAGAGAGTATTCAAGGGTTATTGAATTCAAAGAACAATCTGTGTTTATCCTAAGTCTAGTCAGGTCCAAGGACACGTGAGGATAAATGTGGTGTAGGATAGAGAGATTTATCTATGGGTAACATCCTAATTAAGATTAGCCTGAGGCTTGGGTTATTGCTTCGTGCATAGATTCATGTACTGAACGCATTCTTTAGGACAACTCCGCCTTAAACACTTATCTCTCGGTCGGGCGTGGAGGATTATGTTGGATCCTAGGGCTGTCACTTCCTAGAACCTACCTCTCTTTCGTGGGGATGACTTCTAACCTAAGCACCTCGCTTACATTATACGTCACTACTTAGCTAAGTCGCGTTGCTTAAACTAAGTATCCTAAATATGTGTATAATAGATATATACTATCTATTAACGATCTATGAGACTTTGAACCCATAATAACTAAGCACACAACCTGCCTAATAAGGAAAGCTTAAGAACATAAATAAACTCGAAAGAATTACTCGATTACTCGAAAAGGGCAAGGTTCCGACGAGGTACAAGGGTGGAGAAGAAGGCCCACAGACAAGGCTCCACTCCAAAGCTCGTTCCTCACTCTCTTCCTATTCTAGTACTACATAGGAGCAGCACTACACCTTCTTGCTATATGGAATCACTCTCTAATAATGTGTGTATGTGAAGTGAACTGAAGCCATCTATTTATAGCCTTGGAAGGTCGGTTTAGAGGAGTAACCACCACGGAACCACCATACAACCGCCTTCAGAAGAGCACCAGGAGCCGACACATGGAGCGGTGGCCGAATTGCCTTTCCCCTAGATCGGTCGACCTGGGGTTGGGGCCAACCGGCCTGTGCTTTCTCGAGGTGGCCGATAGGTGGATCCTGATCATTTTAGGTGGGTAGTTTGGCTGAGTTACATGGAGGAATCCCGTGAATCCATGCCATCTATCCTTGTGCTTGCTTGTGATTGGTTGATTTGGTAAATTCTTGGATAAATGACTTGGAAACTCCTTAATTCGTGATAAATTGACCTGCACTAAAATATTTTCCAACACCTATAGAAATCATTAGTAATAAACTCCTACCACTATGTTGGTTATCGATTTTAGCCCTTTTTATGCAGGTAATTGATGGACAATTTTGGTACTTAAGGAGCGTCCACAAATCCCCCACACTTACCCTTTTACTCGTCCTCGAGTGAAAGCAAAAGGAATAAGGTGGAAACATAGACTGTGAATAGATGAAGATTAATATGCAGATGTTTTCATGACATACCTGTGCTTGTACTTATGAAGTGTCTATCCTGCACTCCTTGGATGGTTGAGGGTTGGAATGGTACTAGCTTTGGGAAATTCATGCTAATGTTAACTATACCTCCTTGGGTAACCTGAGTGTACATTTATTGGGTCTATCTCCTCAATTGATTTACTCTTGGTCACTTAAGTGTATGAAAATTTTCCACACTAGGGCAATGCCCCTCTTTTTCCCACTTCTAAAGATAGTCCTTTGTGTAGCTCAGGGTAGGGGTAAAAATAGGCATACTTGCGCTTCATGATATTACTAAGTCAAAAATCAGATCCAGAGGCAAGAGGCAAATCATGAGTTATGACCAAATATGTGCACTATGATAGAATGGAAAATGGAGGCTCTATGATGCTTCTCTTGGGAGGACCATGGCCATCTCTTTTTATTATATAAACTCTTTAAGGAGCTTGAATATTTTTGCCACACCCTTCATGGGGCATGGATCCTTTTATTTTGTAATAGCCATAGTCCTGGAGAGCGAAGGGTAATTAAGCCATTTATTTTGCGGATGATGGAATGAAATTTGTGCACATATTTAGATCATAACACAGGATGAGCAACTACTATAGGGTCACAACCATTTGACAAAGTTCAATGAAGACATCAAGGAGCATATGCATAGGGTTTCTCAAGATAGTAAATTATATGGCTCTGGTAGGTATTTTCAAATCTCATGAGGAGTAGACCTTTCTAAATTTCACACTCAAATTTTTAAAGATGGTTAGTAATATGAAATGGGTCATTCCTAAAGTCTACCATATCTCAACAGTCAACAATCTAGGATGCAGGGGTTCCTATTAAATTTTTAGCACTAGCATCAAGCATGACATAGGAACAAAGGCATAAAATTTTCATCAATTCAAGTGACGTTTGAATTCTGGAGTTTTCACGGCTTGCTCAAGTTGACTTTATTTATATTTGAATTTTACAAACTAAATCAACTCAAAGCAGGGGAGGATAAGATAGGAGACGGACAAACCTGATCGAGGTAAAAAAGTGGGTCCAGGAGGCGCCACCTCCCAGTTGGTCGATCTAGAGAGCCCAGGTCGATCGACCTGAGGTGGGCCCTTTCTGGCCCTCCTTTTTGCTGTTGGTCGGTGTGATGGTGCTTTGCGCAAATATGATCGTTTTCGTCGCGTTTGTTCGTCGAATGTCGCAAGTCCTCCCCTACACTTATTTTGTCGTTTGCCCTTTTTAAACACAAAACAACAAAACACAAACATGCTCTACCGGTCTTATGGATCGGGGAGCCTAAACTCTTTATTTATATTAATAGGTTCTTACATTGGAAAGGGAAATAAATTAATAGAATGAAATAAAGAAAGGGGAAACCTAAAAAGCACCTAATTCCTAATCGACGCGAGCTAAACGGTTTGTGCTCTAAGAAGCATAATATTACCATTCTAAACCATTTAGCTCGTAAATATGTTTAAGCTTAACGAAAAAGCCTAAGTTGTTGTCGACCAATTGTGCCTTTAATTCAGCACAATTGGATCGAGCCATTGTTAACTTCTTGACCAAGCTCTTGTTATCCAGCTCCAATCTTTCGATTTTCTTGGACAAGTCCGTGACAATGACCTCCTCCTCACCGTCTCCTTCTCCCTTCCCTCGGTTGTCGAGCCTAGAGAGGGAATGGGATTGGAAGGGATGACGTGGAGGAGAAACCACACCCCTTGTAGGATTGGGGGTGAAATGCCCCATGGCCCCCTTTCCTTTCCCTGGACCGGTAGGAGTTCCTCTCTGCAGTGGTGGAGGCGCCTTGATCTCCAGGTAGTGATGACTCACCACCATTGCCTCCTCTTTTGTCAGCAAGGTGCCGATGTAGTCCATTTGGGTCAGCAAGGCCTTACCTACGTTGCTTTTTGGGTCAGGAATACTAGAGTTCGAGATAACACGTGAATCAATTAAATCAATCACGTCTATCTCTTCCTCTAAATCCTTAGGCTCAAGAAATACTTTCAAGCGGTGACCACTTACCTTAAAAACGTTTCCGTCTTTATCACAGAGTGTCATTGCTCCATATGACACAGTGTCAATGACGTCGAATGGTCCTTCCCACTTGCTTCTAAGCTTTCCATGCCCAAAAAGCTTTACTCTTGAATTAAAGAGTAATACCTTATCCTCGGGTTTGAACACCTTCAGCTTTAACCTCTTGTCATGCCATGTTTTAGTTCTTTCCTTATAAATCTTGGCACTAGAGTAAGCCTTATCTCACCATTCCTCCAATTCTGATATCTGCATCCTTCTATGCTCTCCTGCCTTATCCAAGTCAATGTTCCAGTTCTTGATTGCCCAGTGTGCTCGGTGCTCCATCTCAATAGGTAAATGGCACGGTTTGCCATAGACCAATTAAAATGGAGACATTTGGATAGGTGTCTTATATGCTGTCCTATATGCCCATAGAGCATCGGGTAGTTTACTCTTCCAACTCACTCCCATTTCTTTCACTGTCTTTTGTAGGATATTCTTGATCTGCTTATTTGAGGTTTCTGCCTGCCCACTAGTTTGTGGATGGTATGGAGTGGCTATGTTATGCCTCAGACCTAAATCTCTCAAAAATATATGGAAGGCTTTTTGTATGAAATGAGACCCTCCATCACTTATGATTAATTTTGGCATGCCAAAGCGTAGAAAAATATATTCTTGAAACATTTTCCTTGCTTGTTTGTGTTTGGCATGTTTGCAAGGAATTGCTTCTACCCATTTGGACACATAATTGATGGCTACCAGAATATACTCGCACCCCTGGGACACTTGGAAAGGTCCCATGAAGTCGATATCGCAGACATCAAAAGGTTCAACTGGAAGGTTGTATGTTAAGGGCATCGCATTGCAAGCAGTGAGTACCCCATGTTTCTGGCAGCTTGCACACCTCCGGACATAGTCCTTGGCATCCTCATGCATGGTTGGCCAGTAGAAACCACTTTGCCAAACCTTAATTCGGGTGCGATATGGTCCATAGTGACCTCCGTAGGGACCGGAGTGACACTTCTCAATAATCTGAGCACCCTCTGCTGCTCGGACAAATCTTCTCATTACTCCGTTTGTGCCCTGTCTGAATAGGTACGGGTCGTACCACACATGACATTGACTTTCCCTGACAAGCTTTTTCTTGTCTACCCCAGGTGGCACGTAACCCGTGACCATAAAGTGGGGTCCGCATACCATGGGTTGGTGTCGGTCACTTTCAGCAGCATGTCATCATGGAGGAAATCATTTATAGGGGGGTCTTGCATGTCAGTGACTTTCATGCAAAACAAATGATCTGTGACTGAATTTTCTACTCCTTTCTTATCTCTAATTTCTAGGTCAAATTCTTGGAGCAGGAGAGTCCATCTAAGTAGCCTAGGTTTCACGTCCTTCTTAGTGAGCAGGTATTTCAATGCAGCATGGTCAGTGTAAACAATGACCTTTGCTCCAACTAAGTAAGACCAAAACTTATTGATAGCAAAGACCACAACTAGGAGCTCTTTTTTCGTGGTAGCATAATTAAGCTGTGCTCCTGTCATGGTCATTCTAGCATAGGCTATTGCGTGATGCTTTTTATCCTTGGTTTGGCCTAAGACCGCCCCAACGGCATAGTCACTGACATCACACATGATTTCGAAAGGCAGCGTCCAATCGGGGATTGAATGATTGGTGCTAAGACGAGTGCCTTGTTCAAAATTTCAAAAGCTTTTTGACACTCGTCATAGAAATCAAATGTAGCCTCCTTAGCTAAGAGGTTCGTCAGGGGTCTAGCGATATTGGAAAAGTCCTTAATAAATCACGGGTAGAACCCCGCATAACCCAAGAAGCTTCGGATGGCTTTAACGTTTATGGGAGGTGGTAGCCTTTCTATGACTTCAATTTTGGCTCTGTCCACTTCAATACCCCGCTCAGACACTAATTGTCTGAGCACGATGCCTTCTCAGACCATAAAATGGCACTTTTCCCAATTTAGTACCAGGTCCTTCTCATGGCATTGTTGCAAGACTCTGTCTAAATTCTCAAGACATTTATCAAAGGTTCTTCCATAAACTGAGAAGTCATCCATGAAGACCTCCATAATTTCTTCGATCATGTCTGAGAAAATGGAGACCATGCACCGCTGAAAAGAAGCGGGCGCATTACATAATCTGAATGACATCCTACGATAGGCGTAAGTGCCATACGGATATGTGAATGTAGTCTTGCTTTGATCGTCGGGATGGATGGGAATTTGGTGATAACCAGAATACCCATCAAGGAAACAAAAGTAGGAATGTTTCACCAACTGCTCTAACATTTCATCGATGAATGGCAGTGGGAAACGGTCTTTCTTCGTGCCCTTGTTGAGTTTTCTATAGTCGATGCACATTCTCCATCCCGTGACGGTTCATTGAAGGTGTAGCTCATTCTTCTCATTGGTAACGACCGTGATTCCTCCTTTCTTAGGGACTACTTGGACTGGACTCACCCATTCACTGTGCGGGACGGGATAAATAATCCTGGCGTGCAATAACTTAAGCACCTCCTTCTTTATTACTTCCCGCATTGCATTATTCAGGCTAGATTGAGGTTCCCTAGATGGCATACTATCTGGGTCAATGGGAATGCTGTCGCAACCCTATACCGAAGTATAGAGTGTGCCGTATAGGATCGCCTCGGGAGATGGTTAACGAAGTAACCATACATAGCGTTCACACAAGACATCCATCATTTACAGAGATACATCATTAAGTGTATAATGTTACAAGTTCAGGAGTCATAGCGGAAGCAAATTTAGTTACATTATCATACATATGTTCTTGGTTCCTATTACATAAATATGCGGAGGCGGAAGATACGACAAAACACTACGTAGAACCTGAGTAAGCCATGCCGGCCCTAGGGCAGTGGCTCACTCATCTTGATTACGGGAGCCGGGGACCCATTCAATGGTCCAGTTCTGGGGCTCCTCACCCTCCCACACAATTTTGTTACAGCAATCGCAATAAGTTGCTTGAGGCAAACCTGAAAACCACATAATCGCAAAGCCTGAGTATCTAGCATACTCTGCAAGACTTACCTGTCCAAAAGGTTTACTAAAACCGACTCCTAGTATGCAGGGGGCCGACCGGGTTTATTTGATATTTGCATAAAAGCACCTAGTAATTTTATGCTGCGATGCCTATTTCTTAACTAGGATTTTTGATTGCTTGTTGCAGAAGAGTGGCTGTAGTTGAACCTAGCTAGCTACTAAGACTTGTACAATTATAAAGAGCAATATAGCATAGCAATAGGTGTCCATAGAGCAAATAAATTTCAGCATCATAAACAAACTTCCCTACTTAAAATATCATTGCCACTGCTCGAAACAAGAGGTACTCATAACCGCGAGGGACGGCAATTCGAATTGATTTACATCCTGCAGGAGAATAACCCAAATGCATGACATACGCATCATTTAAGAACACGTATGGCCACCGTTCACGAGGTTGCAATAAACTCGATCCGGGGCCATCAATCCCGAGTACACGTCCTCCTCGCGATACAGTACTTCATATCTGAGGCTTAACCCGTGCACTCTCCAGCGGTCCTCGACCCGTGCATCCACCGTGCCATTCACATCACCTCTGGATCGATGAGTAATACCGTCCAACAATACGGCGCCCAAGTTACTAGATTTACCAATTCCCATATAGAGGTATGCACTTGGTACTGTTCAATACTTGTCCGCGGGGTTGCAACGATAGGTTCTCAAATTTTAACCAATTTCATTCTTCACGTGAATCGTGATTGAATCAAGTGATCCCATAGCCTACTGTTGACTCCACTAATTTAAGCCTAGCAGTTGCTAACGAAAGGCTTACTGACGTAGCTAAGTATAGGTCACAGTTTGTTTATGCAAGTGGGTTTCCATCCAAGCCCTATACCTAATGCACAATACAATATCCCTCTATGGTGACAAAATAAAAAGGACTTATAAATCAGTAGGTGTGCACCGGGGCTTGCCTTGGGAGTGATCGTAGTTAAAGTTCTCGGCGGGGTTTAGCTCAACTTCGGGCTCCTCAGGGTTGCTTGCCACGTCCTTGCTCCCAGTCTCGCTCCCTAGTCAATGCAGTGCAATGCACGGTCAGGAGTGGGACGATGATGCATGACACTTCCTCAATAAATAGGATTTGATGGAATGATGCTCATGCATGAGATGACATGTTTGTACCACACTCTGGCAATTATTAAATTTCAGGGGACAAACTTCTAATTAGGGGAAGTGGGAGGCATGGTAATAAATGAGCATATCACCTATATCCACTTACAAGTATACCATTGGTGTTAATTAATTAACAGGGTATTTTCCCCTCGGTATGCCGAGGCCTACTTAGCAACCTGCACAGCTTCTTGACTTCCCACTTACCCAGGGTGCATTCACCAATTAAACTGCCCATGCAAGAGAACATAGAAACTTTATCTTGCAAGGTTAATTGTAACCTTCTAGGATTTGACATGCTCACTTTTAATTATAACCCTAACCAATCTAGATATATAAACTATTTGTGAATCATGAGTATACAAAAGAAAATCATAAACTTTACTGCAAGTCAAGATTAACATGTTACATGGGCTGTACCAAGGATGGATTTACCACTAATAATAACTATATGCATATACAAGGCAATATTTATATTGAATTTCTTAAGCTAACTATGAATGAGTAACTTTAACAGCCAAAAGCATACTGATGGTGCCCAAAATTTTTCATGGAGATTTTATATTTATATAGAAATGCCCAAAGAGCAGGAATGCAAAATTTCAGAATTAAAATCCTAGCCAAGCATTTATAGAAATTCATTTACTAAAAATGGGGATTATGCAATAACAGTAAAAATTTGCATAAAAGATGGAAATGTGCTTTAGCAGGAAGTTTAGGAATGACATGAAGTGCTTACTGACCAAATCCCATGATTTTATCAATTATAAATTTTGAATTATGAATTTAGTACCCTTAGCAAGGTTCTAATTTTGGTGATTTAATTTTACTAACCTACTGCATAACCCTGGCTCTCATCTTGTTTTCTGGTAGAGGAAGATTTTAGGAATCCAACAAAATAGGTTTCATGCTCATTGGACTTTTATTTTTTGAGTTATGAATTTTTGAAGTTTTTAGCAAAGTTGGGGGTAATTTACAGAACTGCCATTCGGCATTTTCAAAACTCGCGGGCGCGCGCGCGTGCGGTGGCCGGCGCCGGCAAGCTCGGCCAGCGGCCAATCGGCAGCGCGGCTCGGCCAACACCGTGTGCACACGTGCTCAGTGCCTCACGGCGACCTCGTGGGTCCGGTGGGTGTCCTGGGGGAAGCGCCGGAGATGGTCGGCGACGAGCGGCAGAGCAGGTGGGTGTACGGCGACGTTGCGCGGCGAGCACGGCGAGCGAGAAGGGTCGGGGCGTGGAGGGAGAGCATTACCTCGGTGCGGAGATCGACGGCGTGGAGGAGCTAGGCGACAGGGAGGGCCGGAAGGGGGGTCTCATCGGCGGGGTGGGGGAGAACCCGATGGCGGCGGCTCCTTTCTTCGTCGATTCCGGCGAGGACTCTGCGGCAGCGGGGGAACGGGTCAGGGGCCTGCTAGGGAAGATCCTTGTGCAACAATTTGAGGAAAGAGGAGGGGACGGGGAGCTACCTAGGCGGAGCTTGACGCGACGGTGGCCATGGCGGGGGAAAACAGGGGCGACGCTCGATTCTGGCGGAAGAAGAAGAAGGAGGCGAGGGCAGGGACGTCTGGTCTCGCCGGAGGCCTGGGGATCGCGTGGCGCGCGTGCGAGAGCAGAGAGGAGAGGAGGAGAGTGGAGGCTCTCGACGGCAGCGGTCTTAAGTACCGCGCGGCGGTGCGAGGGCAGAGGGACCGAGGAGGCGAGCTGGCCGCCGGGGGTTGGCTTGGCGGTGGAGCTTCAATGCGGCCGGTGGCACAGCTGCGGCAGGCGGAGCAGTGGCCGGGATGGGCAAGAGAGAGAGAAGGCGCGCGGTGGCCGGCGGAAGAGGTACGGCGGTGTCGATCGGTGAGTGGACCAGAGAAGAAATGGTTGACCCCCCCTTGACTGGAACAGTGCTGTACTTTTGCTGATTTCTCCACTTACGAAACTTCAAATCCTTAGCAACTTTTTATGTAGGTTCAGCAAATCCTACTTGCCAACTTTGCTTTTGGGGCCACGTCGAGATGCTTTCTGGAAAATTAACTAAAATTCTTGGAACAGAGGTGCTGTTCTCTGCACTTAGGGAATTTTTAGGGGGGGTAACCTTTACCAAAAATTCCAGTAAATTCCCCAAAATTCTTTCTTGCCATGCCCCACTGGAATATGCAAAAATATGGGCACACTTCCATTGAGTTTTGCAAAGTTTTTGAAAAGCTAATACTTGGCCAATTAGTGGAATTTCTAATTAAGTAAATTCCCCTTTTTCTTTGGCACTTTAATTATTTGAAATTTTGAATTAGTCAGCAAATTAACATTGTGCTAGCTTAATCAACATTTTGTGAATTGGGATGTCACAAATGCGGTGTATGCAAAGTGCAAGGCTTATTCCTTTAAGGTCCTGGAGCGAGTAGCCTAGTGTTGGCCTATGCTTTTCTAAAATTGCTATCAGCCTACGGGTTTCGTCTTCTGAAAGCTTGTCACTGATAATGACGGGAGCTTCAAGGTCACCGTCAAGAAAGGCATAGCGTAGTCCTAGAGGCAAGGTTTTGAGCTCTACTAGTGGTCGAGGTTCTTGCTCTAGTTTAGGTAACTCTATGGTTTCCTGCAACTCATTTTCCTTTTGGATAAAATTTTCCGCCTCTTGTTCAAGAAGGGAGTCAGATGATTCAAAAGGAAGAATGGTCATCACTTCTTCCACTGGCTCTTCTTCGGGGGAAAGTTCAGCAATGTCGTTTCTCAATTGTAAAATCGGCACGGAAATATTCCTGCCCCCAATTTCACATCGAGCGTCCAAAAGTAGGGAGTTCCATCAAAAGTTTTTCAACGAGAACCCCAATTAGGATGTCAAACTCCTGGACCTAAAAAATATGGAAGTCGAGGATTGCATCGATGGATTCATGTCTAACTCACACTCTGTGCAAAATCCCCATGCCTTCAGAGAAAAGTCCCGAGAGAGTCTTAAATGTATTTAACATAGGCACCAATGGCACGTCATTCACATGAGCTAGTGCGAACGTGGATGACATGATGTTGGCACCCACTATGGGATTATACCAGGCTTTAACCGATGTCCCCCTTACGTTGAGTTGAACGTAGGACGAAGGAGAGCTTATTTTAAGAATATCAGGTGAAAGCTCAATCTCCCTCGTCCAATCGTAGCTCAAGATAGAGGTATGTTCTCTGACAGTTTCTAAAAGAAACTCCTTGTCATGAGGACAAGAGGGAACGTCAGGAACATATAGTTCGACCTGAACTTCATATCTTAAGGTGTTCCCATAATCATCTTCAAAGAGATTATCCTCAAACATGAAGGGCAGTCCAAAGGTAGAAGGTTCTTCATCCTTTAGGTTTGGTGGTTCAAACGAGGTTTCAGAGGTGGAGTCGGAGGATGTAGAGGTTACAGGCTCAGGCTTGTAAGAATTTGGGACCTTGTTGCTTGCGTTGACTTCATCTGTCGGTTTGTCGTCTTCAGCCAGGAAAGATGAATTCTCGAGAATACGCTCGAGAATTTCCTTCCCTTTGGCTGGCATTTTTAGGGAAAACGACACACCAGCAGTGACGTCAAGGAGCAGGGCAGAATCCTTGGCTAATCCCGTATAAAAATGTTCAAGGACAACGCGCTCGGGAATAGGCAAGTCTGGGCCAATTCGTATTAACAATGAGATTCTGGCCCAGGCTGCACCTAGCGACTCCTTCTCTTTTTGCTGGAAGGCAATAACCTCTGTACATGGAGCAGTGATTTGTGATAATGGGAAGAACGCATGATAGAGTTCATCTCGCAACTTCTCCCAATAACCATTCACTTTTCCTACGGAATGAATGTACCATTGTTTTGCGTGATCCTTGAGAGAAAAGGGAAATGCTTTCCACTTCAGAGTTTCCTGCGACATACCCTTGAGTTTCTGGGTTGCACACAGGTGCTCATGCGGGCTTTCATGTTTTAGCCTGAAGAAGGGTTGCTCTCGAACCAAGGCTAAAAAGCTCGGGCAGAGTTCATAATAATTCGCGTAAATTGCCTGTCCAGACGAAGCTGGCTCATAGAGCTTGCTCTTTGGGGTAGATAGACTAGAGATAGAAGGTCCGTCCATGGTAGAAGAGAAATAAGAGAAACAAAAAACAAGATACGAGGACGACTAGGGTCCTAGGATAAAGCGATAACCATTCCCCGGCAACAGCGCTAGAAATGCTTGTTGAGACTCCTTAACGTCACACCAAAATTGATGGCAATGCAAGGAACATCCTGAGGGTAATCTATCGATCACAGAAGAATCCGCAAGCGGACGGATAATACCACAGTAGCACTTCTCCAAGAGAGTATTCAAGGGTTATCGAATCCAAAGAACAGTCTGTGTTTATCCTAAGTCTAGTCAGGTTCAAGGCCACAAGAGCATAAATGTCGTAAAGGATAAAGAGGTTTATCTATGCGTGAGATCCTAATTACGATCAGGCTGAGGCTTGGGTTATTACTTCGTGCACAGATTCATGTATTGAACGCATTCTTCAGGACAACTCCGCCTTAAACGCTTATCTCCCGGCAGGACGTGGAGGATTACGTGGGATCCTAGGGCTGTCACTTCCTACAACCTACCTCTCTTCCATGGGCAAGGCATCGATCAAAGATGACTTCTAACCTAAGCACCTCGCTTATGTTATACGTCACTACTTAGCTAAGTCATGTTGCTTAAACTAAGTATCCTAGATATGTGTATAATAGATATATGGTAGCTCGAACGACTTACTTGATTATTTAAAAAGGGCAAGGTTCCAATGAGGTACAAGAGTGGAGAAGAAGGCCCACAGACAAGGTTGCTCTCCAAAGCTCCTTCCTCACTCTCTTCCTATTCCAGTACTACATAGGAGCATCACTGCACCTTCTTGCTATATGGAATCACTCTTTGATAATGTGTGTATGTGTGTGTGAAGTGAAGTGAAGCCATCTATTTATAGCCTTGAAAGGTCGGTTTAGAGGAGTAACTGCCATGGAACCGCCATACAACCGCCTTTAGGAGAGCACCAGGAGTCGATACGTGGAGGCGGTGGCTGAACCGCCTTTCCCCCAGGTCGGTCGACCAGGCCCACAGGTCGTTTGACCTGGGGTTGGGGCCAACCGGCCTATGCTTTCTCAGGGTCATCGACAGGTGGGTCCTGATCATTTTACGTCAGTAGTTTGGCTGAGTTACATGGAGGAACCCCATGAATCCATGTCATCTATCCTTATGCTTGCTTGTGATTGGTTGATTTGGTAAATTCTTGGATAAATGACTTGGAAACTCTTCAATTCGTGATAAATTGACCTGCACTCAAATATTTACCAACACTTGTAGAAATCATTAGTAATAAACTCCTACCACTATGTTGGTTATCGTTTTTAGCCCTTTTTATGCAGGTAATTGACGGTCAAATTTGGTACTTAAGGACCGTCAACAACCACTTTGTGAGAAATCAT
Source organism: Eleusine indica (assembly GCA_030378355.1). NCBI lineage: Eukaryota > Viridiplantae > Streptophyta > Magnoliopsida > Poales > Poaceae > Eleusine > Eleusine indica. The sequence goes on along the minus strand of CM059494.1, from coordinate 32,263,393 downwards.
TTTTCAATCACCTTGTCAAAGTACAACTCCAAATATTCTTTGAAAATCCTATGCAAATTACACCAAATATTTTTTGCCTATCATATGGTGTCTTTATCCCAACATGTTCCTTGAAAAATACATGTTGGAACGACCCGAAAATATTCCTTGAAAATTCCTATCGAAGTTGGCTCTGGCGGTCTAACTGGGGTCTAGTGGCGGTCTAACCGCAGCCTGCTGGCGGTCTGACCAGGGACATCATGTGGTATGACCGTCCGGGTCCAGGAGGGGTGTATTTTCATGCTTGTGACGGTCTGACCACCAGGCATGGTCGGTCTGACCGCCAACCTCTCGCGATCTAACCACCAGCTGTCCCAGGTCTGACGGTGGGCTGGTCTGAGGTTTGAATTATCGGTCAACCTAGCCATTGGGCTGCTGGCGGTCTGAGCGCCAGGGAGCCACAGTCTGACCGCTAGTTGCGTAGGAATTTGCAACGGCTAGTTTTAGATGCCTCCTCTATAAATTCTCCTCCCACTCGTGCAAGCTCTCTCTCTCTCTCTCTCTCTCTCTCTTGGCCCTTGGCATTGCACACCTGAGATATTTGAGCTCTCTCCTCACTCACACAAGCTTTCATTGATTAATTGCAAGTGTGTGAGAATCTAGTGCGTGTTCTTGAGTGATTCAAGCATTGTGGCACTAGTTGTTCATCAAGCAAGCGATGTCGGCTTGTTACTCTTGGAGGTTGCTGCCTCCTAGTCGGCTTGGTGGCGTGGAAACCATGAGCCCTTCAAGAAGATTGTGAAGGAGGCACGGTGTTCATGTAAGAGGTCTTGTACTCGCCTCACCGGAGCGGCAAAGGGTAACTCTAGTGAACCGAGGTTTGGAGAGGTTCAAGGGATTGATTTGGCTTAAGATCAAGTTGCTCTTGTGTGAGCCTTTCTTGTTGGAGAAGTCTATACTTAATAGAGAAGCAAGTCAAAGGCTTGAATCCACCTCAACGTGGATTAGGGGTGATCAGCAAGTCACTGAGACCACGGGATAAATTTGTGTCTCTCTCTCTTGTTTAATTACTTTATTTACATTACTAGAGATCACCATGATGCTTATCACCTAGGCTTGCAAACTTTTGTTCTCAACATAGGTGTTGTTTTTATTTCCTGCTAGTATTACTCTTTTATTATTTCCGCATTTATTTGTGTTGGTTATAAATTGTCAAAAACTGCCTATTCACCCCCCTTTAGTCGGTATTCTAGATCCTACACCTTGGATACACCTGTATTAGCAGCGATCAGTCTCTCGCCGGCAACTATTGAAGTGCCTCAGAAGGAGCTCAAGACTTTCTCCCGCTGACAAAAGCTACAAGTGGAAGATCCTGCCAAGGCTCAGACCGCAGCAGCTATGATTAAATCACACGATCAGAGTGCAGTTGCTGAGGAAGAGGAGATAGTCTCTGCTCCTTCCGTGGCCGACATGATGTTAGTAGCGGTGGGGGAGCAGTCATCAGAGGGGTCAGGGCAGAATGGGGCAGTCAGGCATCCTCCTTCTCTGAAATCTATCTTCATCTCCCAAGCGACTAAGCCACTCGTTGTGGCCATTCAAGCGCCACCGGCCCCCAAGAGGCAGAAGAGAACTGCCGAGCTCATTCAGGCCAAGGCAAAGCCGGCGAGTGGCTCGACTATCTCCAGAGGCAGTGAAGGGAGCTTCAACCTCTGTTTGCAGGCAACTCGGTTTCACAAATGCAGAGAACAAGGTGATAGCATCATCTCTGGAGGAGTACAACCGAGTATTCGATCAGCCATTGAGTCAAGAGCACCTACGTGCACTGGCTGCGCTCTTTGGTTGGAATGTGTCTCTTAAAGATGAGGTGCGGATTGATGGAGAAGTAGCCATCTTCTGAGGTGTTAGTGTGGTCATTTTTTCCTTGTTCGTAAGCAATGGTGTCCATCAATTGTCTGATTTGGAATGCACGTGGGTTAACCGATAGAGCACGCAGAGATACAGTCCATAAGGTGGTTCAATCCTGCCATCCGGCGATGGTTTGTTTGCAAGAAACTAAGTTGGCATATATCTCTGATTTTGATGTGAGTGCTATTTTGGGTGAAGGATTTTCCTCTTATGTTTACCTGCCGGCGCAAGGGACAAGGGGTGGAATTCTGGTTGCTTGGCAGGATAGCTTGATTTCTGCAAAGGGCTATCGAGTTCATTACCACTCTGTTTCAGTAAAATTTCAGGTTGAGGGCGAAGAAGCGTGGTGGTTCTTCGGTATTTATGGGCCACATCAGGATGCTGATAAACCGACTTTTTTGGATGAGTTAAGGCAGGTCCGCGGACACTGCATGGGCCCTTGGATGTTGGCGGGGGATTTCAACATGATCTGTAGTTCGGTGGACAAAAATAACGACAATCTGAACAGGGCATTGATGGGGCGGTTTCGACGCTTTGTCAATGAGATGTGATGAGGACATCAACGACATACGAATAATGACGACGAGAGGTGATGAGGACATCAACGACATACGAATAATGACGACGGAAGATGACGCGCCAAACCAAGCTGTCACGCTTCCACCTCTCGTCGTCGCGCCTCCTCGAGTTACGGATCCATCTTCTAACGAGACGACGACGTACAAGGGCCCAATCACTAGAGCTCGAGCCCAGGAATTGAAGACAGTTTTGATGCTAAGGAACGACGGCCCAGGATGATGTCGCCCGAAGGCCCACGTGGCCCAAGTCGCACGACTCCCTCTCCACCGCGCGCCTCTCCACTTCAGCCGGCCCTAGATGCCTCGTCCTCCCCCTATATAGTCAAGGGCTGCGCCCCTTGTAATCTTTGAGTTTTGTTTTAAGTTTAGCTTAGCTATACATCCGTCTCTCGACGTGAATTCAGAACTCCACCTTCGTGCAATACATCAGATTGCTCGCCTCTAATTCTTGCTCGTTCTTCGATTGCGCGTAAGAATTGATCCTCGTGATCAGGTTGATCTTGTTTACCACAAGGTTAATATCCTCCAGAAGTTGGTTCAGCGATTGCATTGGCGCTTCGGCTTGCTCGTCGTAGTCGGATCGTGAGGGTCGACATCCACCAAATCAAAGTTATCTCCACTCGCCGAAAGATCGGGCACTCTACACCTATCAAGTGGTATCAGATTCCAGTGTTTCTCGGTGAGTTTTATCCAAGTCCACATAAACCGAAAACTACAAAAAAAAAGTTTACCCAGTATGGTTTTGAGCCTCGCACTTTCGTTCAATAATTTGCGTTGTTGAGTTTTTGTGCTTTCGCTTTTGATCGTTGCTGGTACACTGTGTTTCATCGTTTTCTTCCTATCATCGTCGTATCCTTCCGTCGTGCCGCGTGTTTTCACCACCACAGTTTGCTTTCCGCCGCATCTGTTTATGCGCTGCACCGTGAGTCCGGGTCAATCACTGCCTCGACGATCGAGTCCTACTCGGTTACGTCGTGACCCGCTCGCCTCACTGATCGAGTCCTACTCGGTTACGTCGTGACCCGCTCGCCTCGCCCTGTGTTTAGTTCTGTTCGGTTTCGTGTGTCCCGCTCGCCTCGCTGATCGAGTCCTACTCGGTTACGTCGTGACCCGCTCGCCTCGCCCTGTGTTTGTTTCAGCTCGGTTTCGTTTGTTCCTACTCTAGAGAGAGAGAGAGAGAGAGAGAGAGAGTCTCTTTTAATTACCGTTCTACCCCTGCCTTAAAAAAAAGCGCTTGTGCTTAATTGCTTATTTGAGGTCTCATTGTTTATATTTTCAGCAAAAAGTATTAAAAAAAAAGAGAAAAAAAAGAAAAAAAGAAAAAAAAGAAAAAAAAGAAAAAAAAGAGAAAAAAAAAGAGCGGCCGAGCAACACAGGCGACGCGTTCTTGCTGCACTTTGTTTTGATCCTTTTTCCTTCCTCTTGCACTTGTACCGGCAGCAATCTTTTCACGTTTAGCACCATTATTCAGCTTTGCAGTTATTGTTTGAATTGTGCTAACCCTTGGATTGAGTGCAGCCTCCCAGCCCCACAAATTTTCTACTACGAGCAGGTTTTTGTTTCACCACGCAATCGCTCCTCCAATCTTCCACCGGTTTTACCTGTGGTTGCAGTTCACGTTTGCGTGCTTGGTAAGGACGGGTAAGAATTTGATAACAGCTTTTTGATTGAGCTTTTCACCCACCACTCACCTCTCGTTGTAGGATCCCGCTTTTTGTATTGCTTGTGTTTCTATGGCAGAAAACAGCCTGAAGTCGGAGGAGCTCACCCTCCAGGATGTCCAGGCACAGGTTGACGGTCTACAAAACGACATGAAGACGATGCACGAGAGACTTGACTCTACGGTCACTTCGTCGAATGAGCGTTTTGATCAACTGGACCTTGCTGATACGGCTGCCCGCACCACGCTCGCGACGATCATGACTCGTCTTGAGGCCATGTCGACGCAGCTTGGGACCATGACGACGCAGCTCACGGAGTTGCAACATGCACGTGACTACGGCGCCGACACCGAGCAGGATGACGACAATCGCCGTGGTCGTGCTCGTAGGGTACGTGTTCCTATTAATGATTCTTTTGCCAAAATAAAATTTCGTATTCCCACTTTTAATGGCAAATATGATCCGGGTGCTTATCTTGATTGGGAATTAGAGGTTGAACAAAAATTTGCATGCCATGATATTCCTGCTAATTTACAAGTTAAGGCTGCTATTAGTGAATTTACTGAATTTGCTTTACTTTGGTGGCGTGAGTATAGACAAAGATATCCTGATAATATTCCAGCCACTTGGACGGCATTAAAAGCTGCTATGCGTCATCGTTTTGTGCCGTTATATTATGCTAGAGATTTGCTTAATCAAATGCAGCGTTTTCAACAAGGTTCACTTTCTGTAGAGGATTATTATCAAGCTTTGCAAAAGGGTATGATTCGCTGTGGTTTAGTTGAACTGGATGATGCTGCTATGGCTCGCTTAAGGGGGGGGGGGGTTAAATCGTGAAATTCAGAATATTCTTGATTATAAGCATTATGATGATATGACCACCTTATTTGAATATGCTTGTAAAGCTGAACGTGAAGTGCAGGATCGACAATCTTCGTCAAGACCTAACATTTTTGTAGGGTCCAAGACGCCTTCAGCTCCACGGTCGACACCTCCTTCCACGTCGCGCGACCACTACTCGACCACGTCCAAGTCGAGTGCTCCATCCACGGCCAAATCTGCCTCGTTCATGCCGTCCTCCTCGTCGTCTGGACGAGCTCGTGATATTCAGTGTCACCGTTGCCGAGGATTTGGTCATGTGATACGCAATTGTTCAAATAAACGAACTATGTTGATTCGTGACGACGGTGGGTATTCTTCTGCTAGTGATTCTGAGGATATTCAGCAGACTATGCTTGCCACTAATCATGCAGATAATACGGAGCTTCATGTCGACTCTAGTGCCGCCGACAGGTATGCCACTCTTGTTGTGCAGCGTGTTCTTAGTACACAGGTCGTTCAGGATGAAAAGCATCAGCGCCACAACATTTTTCATATCAAAGGCGTTGTGCAAGAACGAGCGGTCCGTATAATCATCGATGGTGGCAGTTGCAACAATTTGGCTAGTACGACCTTGGTGGAGCAGTTGTCATTGCCAACAAGGAAGCATCCACATCCTTATCACGTTCAATGGCTTAATGATGGCGGCAAAATAAAGGTAACGCGCTCGGTACGTGTTCCTTTCTCTCTTGGCGCCTATTCTGATTTTGTAGATTGTGATGTTGTTCCAATGGAAGCATGCTCTTTGTTGCTTGGCCGTCCTTGGCAATATGATGTCGATAGTGTTCATCATGGTCGCTCCAATTATTATTCCTTCATGTTCAAGGGTCAGAAAATTGTTATTCATCCTATGACACCTGAACAAGTTCTTAAAGATGATATTGCTCGAGCGACAAAAGCTGCAAAATTGGTTACATCGCCTCCTGTTGCACCTGTTCAATATGAGATCAAATTGAATAACCCTATCTTGCTTGCCACACGTGCTGATTTTGATGAATTACATGATGCTAATCTGCTTTGCTATGCGCTAGTTTGCTCTCGTATGCTTGTTTCACTAGATGAGGCGCCTATGTTGCATATTCCTCCTGCTGTTGCTAACCTTTTGCAGGACTATAAAGATGTTTTTCCTGCTGAATTGCCACCGGGTCTTCCTCCTATTCGTGGCATAGAACATCATATTGATTTAATTCCAGGCGCACAGCTTCCTAATCGCGCCCCGTACCGCACAAATCCTGAGGAGACGAAAGAAATTCAGCGTCAAGTGCAGGCATTGCTTGATAAAGGTTATATTCGTGAGTCTCTCAGCCCTTGTTCAGTTCCTGTTTTGCTTGTTCCTAAGAAAGATGGTTCTTGGCGTATGTGTGTAGATTGTCGTGCAATTAACAATATTACAATTCGTTATCGATATCCTATACCACGCCTTGATGATATGCTTGATGAACTTAGTGGTGCCACAATTTTCTCTAAGGTTGATTTACGTAGTGGTTACCATCAAATAAGAATGAAATTAGGAGATGAATGGAAAACGGCTTTTAAAACTAAATTTGGCTTGTATGAATGGTTGGTTATGCCGTTTGGATTGTCTAATGCTCCTAGCACTTTTATGCGCTTAATGAATGAAGTTCTTCGGTCTTTCATTGGAATATTTGTTGTTGTCTATTTTGATGATATCCTTATATACAGCAAATCCATGAATGAGCATTTAGATCATTTGCGTGCTGTTTTTGATGCTTTGCGTGCTGCTCACTTGTTTGGGAACATGGAAAAATACACTTTTTGCACGCAACGTGTTTCGTTTCTTGGATATGTTGTTACTCCACAGGGCATTGAGGTCGATAGCAGCAAGGTGGACGCCATTCAGAGTTGGCCCCAACCGACGACGGTCACACAGGTTCGCAGTTTTCTTAGTCTTGCAGGCTTCTATCGTCGTTTTGTGCGGGATTTCAGTTCTATTGCTGCACCATTACATGAGCTGACCAAGAAGGGTGCGCCATTTGAGTGGGGCGCACCACAAGACGACGCATTCAACACTTTAAAGGAACGGTTAACTCATGCTCCTCTCTTACAATTGCCTAATTTTGATAAAGTGTTTGAATTGGAATGTGATGCTAGTGGAATTGGTTTGGGTGCTGTTTTGTTGCAAGATCATAAACCCATTGCTTATTTTAGTGAGAAGTTAAGTGGTGCTGCTCTTAAATATTCCACTTATGATAAAGAACTTTATGCTTTAGTAAGAACTTTGCAAACATGGCAGCATTATTTATGGCCTCGCAAATTTATTATTCATTCTGATCATGAGGCTTTAAAACATATTAGAACCCAAACTAATCTGAATCGTCGTCATGCTAAATGGGTTGAATTTATTGAATCTTTTCCATACATCATTAAACATAAAAACGGGAAGGAAAATGTGATTGCCGATGCTTTGTCTCATCGTTATATGATGCTGTCCCAATTAGACTTTAAAATCTTTGGTTTGCAAGCTTTGAAAGATCAATATGTGAATGATGCTGATTTTCATGATATTATGATGCATTGTAAGGATGGCAAACCTTGGGGCAAATTTAGTGATTGGGCCCTTGTACGTCGTCATCTCGTTAGAAGATGGATCCGTAACTCGAGGAGGCGTGACGACGAGAGGTGGAGGCGTGACAGCTTGGTTTGGCAGCATCATATAACGACGAGACAAAGCATCGGCAATCACATTTTCCTTCCCGTTTTTATGTTTAATGATGCTAATTTTCATGATATTATGATGCATTGTAAGGATGGGAAACCTTGGGGCAAATTTCATATGCAGGATGGGTTCCTGTTTCGTGCTAACAAGCTGTGTATTCCAGCTAGCTCGGTTCGTCTTTTGTTGTTACAGGAGGCGCATGGAGGTGGTCTTATGGGTCACTTCGGAGTTTTCAAGACACATGAGGTGTTGGCCGACCATTTCTTTTGGCCACGGATGCGCCGTGATGTTGAGCGCCTTGTTGCACGCTGTACTACATGTCAAAAAGCTAAATCTCGTTTGGGTAATCATGGTTTGTATATGCCCTTGCCTGTTCCCTCTTCTCCTTGGCATGATATTTCGATGGATTTTGTTTTGGGATTGCCTCGCACTAAGAAGGGGAGGGACAGTATTTTTGTGGTTGTTGATCGTTTCTCTAAAATGGCTCACTTTATACCTTGTCATAAAACTGATGATGCCTCAAATGTTGCTGAATTGTTCTTTGGAGAGATTGTTAGATTGCATGGAATTCTTAAAACAATTGTCTCTGATCGTGATGCTAAGTTTCTTAGTCATTTTTGGCGTTCTCTTTGGAATAAATTAGGAACTAAGCTGCTGTTTAGTACTAGTTGTCATCCTCAAACTGATGGGCAAACTGAGGTAGTAAATAGAACTTTGTCTGCTATGCTTAGAGCTGTTTTAGATAAAAATTTGAGACGCTGGAAAGATTGTTTACCTCATGTTGAATGTGCTTATAATCGTGCTACACATTCTGCCACTAAGATGTGTCCTTTTGAGGTTGTTTATGGCTATGTTCCTAAGGCGCCTATTGGTTTGTTTGCTATTGATGCTGAAGATGAACCACATCTTGATGCTCTTGCTCATATTGGTCACATGAAACAATTGCATGAAGAAACACAACACAACATTGCCATTGCTAATAAAAAGTATCAAGTTGCTAGTAGTAAAGGTAGAAAACATATTTCTTTTGAACCTGGTGATTTGGTTTGGTTGCACTTGCGTAAAGATAGATTTCCTACTTTGCGTCGTTCTAAACTGATGCTTCGTGCTGCTGGTCCTTTTAAAGTGCTAACCAAGATTAACGATAATGCTTATGTTCTTGACTTGCCCATGGAGTTTGGTGTTTCCACTAGTTTTAATGTTGCAGATTTGAAACCATACTTGGGTGAGGATGATGAGTTGCCGTCGGGGACGACTTCACTTCAAGAAGGGGAGGATGATGAGGACATCAACGACATACGAATAATGACGACGAGAGGTGATGAGGACATCAACGACATACGAATAATGACGACGGAAGATGACGCGCCAAACCAAGCTGTCACGCTTCCACCTCTCGTCGTCGCGCCTCCTCGAGTTACGGATCCATCTTCTAACGAGACGATGACGTACAAGGGCCCAATCACTAGAGCTCGAGCCCAGGAATTGAAGACAGTTTTGATGCTAAGGAACGACGGCCCAGGATGATGTCGCCCGAAGGCCCACGTGGCCCAAGTCGCACGACTCCCTCTCCACCGCGCGCCTCTCCACTTCAGCCGGCCCTAGATGCCTCGTCCTCCCCCTATATAGTCAAGGGCTGCGCCCCTTGTAATCTTTGAGTTTTGTTTTAAGTTTAGCTTAGCTATACATCCGTCTCTCGACGTGAATTCAGAACTCCACGTTCGTGCAATACATCAGATTGCTCGCCTCTAATTCTTGCTCGTTCTTCGATTGCGCGTAAGAATTGATCCTCGTGATCAGGTTGATCTTGTTTACCGCAAGGTTAATATCCTCCGGAAGTTGGTTCAGCGATTGCATTGGCGCTTCGGCTTGCTCGTCGTAGTCGGATCGTGAGGGTCAACATCCACTAAATCGAAGTTATCTCCACTCGCCGAAAGATCGGGCACTTTACACCTATCAAGATGGAGTTGAAGGAAATTCCTTTGTTGGCTCGGCGGTATACATGGTCCAATGAGAGAGACTCGCCAACCCTTGTCAAGCTGGATAGAGTCCTTTGCACATCTGATTGGGAGGACATCTATCCGGAATGTGTTCTTTAAAGCCATGCCACTGAGATGTCCGATCACTGTCCTTTGATCTTAGCCAGAACATGATTTCAGCATGAAACCAATGATAATTAATGGCTCCTCTATAAAACTTCTTTGATCTTTGAATGGGAATATACTTCTCAATCATGTCAACAACTTTAACTTTGTGCTTCTCACAAAAAGAAGTGACCTTCTTAAGAAATTCTTGCCATCCTGAGTCATCTCTCAAAACATCCAATTCTACCTTTATGAACTTAAGAAGATCCATTGCATTTATAATATCTTGCTCCCTCCTTTGCAAAGCATTGCACAAGTCATTTGTGCATCCAAATATTTCATTCATTAAGTGTAGAAGGAAAACAAAGTCAAATGACTTAAATACAGTGAGCATAGTTTGAGCTCCATGATGACTTAAATACAGGGAGCATAATTTGAGCTACATTTGCCTCAACCTCTTTACATTCATTCCCAATCCTAATAAGAACTTTCTTGATTGAAGGATACAGGAACATAACATGCATTACAGTTCTACACTAAGATCCCTAGCGTGTATCACCTGTTCTTGCTCGACCCATCTCTTGATACAAACCTTGTCCCATTTCAATTTCACCCAATTTCAATGTTTCAATCATGTATTCGGCTTGAGCTATGTGAAGCATGCGGATCTTTTTATAAGACATCCCTAGACATTCAACAGATATAAAAGTTGCCCAAAGAACTAATCACAATCAGTATTCTCCTTAGCAACTGCTATAAGAGTTAATTGAATTGTTAGACAAAGCAATGAACATAATAAGCAGAAGGGGACTCATCCATAATCAGTCTTTTCAAGCTAGAAACATGACCCTTCATATTGCTTGCTCCATGTCATAGTCATCATTGCCTTCATCACTGCAATTCATCATCTTCAGGTTGTGTTGTTTCCGTTCCAGGTTCACTGTCATTTTTTTCTTGGAATACCACCACCTGCATTTGGTTTTCATTAGAACATGGAGTAACTCTAACACTTGTTGGTTTACATTGTTTCGTCTTTGCAGCAATTCTAGCCAAGAAAGCCTTCAAATAAGTAGTGGCACTATTCTTGCTCTTCATGTTTTAGACCTAAAATTACAATTACATAAATACTAGTACTTTGCACGTGCGACGCGCACGTGCTATCCATCCATCATAAATATTTAATAAAGGTATGTGTTATTATAAAAACGATATTTTCAGCTCAAAATTGCTGAAACTTAATATTCAACTCTAGGATACTCACTTCATAACCATATCTGTCTCAGGCATTATGACTTTATTGCATTTATTGATGTCTAATACAAACTTTGTTACAAATCACATGGCACAAGATCAGATAATAAAGCTCTCAAAAATCTAAAACAGGATGCTATATGTTTAATACAAATATTTGTTTCAATTGACGGCAGCTGGCTTCAGCACCTTGACAACATCATCGTCATGCAAAGAGATAGAGAAGCCATACATGTTGCATCAAGCAAAAAATGTAGAGGGGTCTATTGATACACATCCACTGTACTACTCCCTATAGTGTAAAAGTATAAATGACGGTTTCAATTTCAACCCCACAATATGAATGAGCAAAAAGTTGGAAGAAAGTCATATTAAACAAATTCACTACAGTTAAGCCTCGGTTCATGGTTCTTTAACATTAATATTCTTGAACATATAGTGAGAGCAATTATCACAAGCATCAGAAAAAACTAAAATAAATACATCACAATGCTTTTGTTTATACCTTTTCACTACTTCTAGAAACTCTATAAGAATCACACTCTTTGTGCGACTCTGCAAGTGTGAGCAGATGATTCAAACATCTATTCCACGCCCCCAAAACCTCAAAATTTTTGCTATGCTTCTAATTCGGAGCAGCCATACCATGTAGTAACTGTGAAGTTTTTTATACTGATCAGTATTGAACATGGGAAAACAATTGATAGCTACAAAGAAATGACTCACTCTAAATGCATTCAGCTGTAAATTAGGACCCTACTGATGAAGACGCTTTCTAAGGGTTGCGAAATGAGGAGCTTCCTCTCCAGGTTCTACCAGAAACACCTACAAACGGATAATTCTAATTAGCACATCAATCTTTAGAAAGCTTCAGAACATTGGATCCCTAAATGAACAGAAGGGTAGAAATCGGCAAGTGTCGTATAAAATAGAGAATTCACCTCAATAAATCATACAACTTAACTAACATTTGAGGAGAGCTGGTCTGGTTTTAGTTCTATCCATGTTTGCCATAATTAGTTGATGCAAACAAATTTGCAAACTCAAATTAAAATTAAAGTAGAACAACCTCGAAGTTAATATTGAATTTTGAATTATTGAAGAACCAATTCAAGCATCACCCTTGCTTCCATTCCTTTCATTTTTCTATATGGTATAGTTCACAGGTTTATGAATAAGTGGCTGAAAATGCAATCAGCTCAAACACCCTAAAAGTTGAACTGAACTTACCTAAATTCAGCCACAACTGCTACTATCCGGGGTGCCACAACGAGACCATCAAAATAATTATCTATTCCTCCATCTGAAAGTAATAACTATCATAGTGGCTATGCTAGAAAGTTTTGAAAAGCATATTTGTCACGACCCTATACCGAAGTATAGAGTGTGCCGTACAGGATCGCCTCGGGAGATGGTTAACGAAGTAACCATACATAGCATTCACACAGAACATCCATCATTTACAGAGATACAGCATTAAGGGTATAATATTACAGCTCAAGAGTCATGGCGGAAGCAAATTGAGTTACATTATTATACATATGTTCTTGGTTCATATTTCATAATTATGCGGAGGTGGGGGATACGACAAACACTCCGCCAAGCCTAAGCAAGCCACGCCGGCCCTAGGGTAGTGGCTCACTTGTCTTGATTAGGGGAGCCGGGGACCCATTCAATGGTCCAATTCTGGGGCTCCTCGCCTTCCCACACAATTTTGTTACAGCAATCGCAATAAGTTGCTTGAGGCAAACCTGAAAAATCACATAATCGCAAAGCCTGAGTATCTAGCATACTCTGCAAGACTTACCCGTCCAAAAGGGGTTTACTAAAACCGACTCCTAGTATGCAGGGGGCCGACCAGGTTTGTTTGATATTTGCGTAAAAGCGCCTATTAATTCTATGTTGTGATGCTTATTTCTTAACCAAGATTTTAATTGCTTGTTGCGGAAAAAGAACTCTAGTGGACCCTAGCTAGCTGCTAAGACTGTTCAAATATACAGAACAATACAACATAGCAATTTGTACCCATAGAGTAAATAAATATCAGCATCCTAGACAAATTTCTCTACTTAAGTGTAATTGCCACTGCTCGAACAAGAGATGCTCATGACCGCGAGAGACGGCAATCCGAATTGATTTACATCCTGCAGGAGAATAACCCAAATGCACGACATACGCATCATTTAAGAACACGTATGGCCACCGTTCACGAGGTTGCGATAAAGTCGATCCGGGGCCATCGATCCCGAGTACACGTCCTCCCCGCGATACAGTACTTCGTATCCGGGGCTTAACCCGTGCACTCTCCAGCGGTCCTCGACCCGTGCATCCACCGTGCCATTCACATCACCTCTGGATCGATGAGTGATACCGTCCAACAATACGGCGCCCAAGTTACTAGGTTTACCAATTCCCATATAGAGGTATGCACTTGGTACTGTTCAATACTTGTCCGCGTGGTTGCAACGGTGGGTTCCCAAATTTTTAATCAATTCCTTTATTCTTCACGTGGATCATGATTGTATCCAGTGATCCCATAGCCTACCGTTGACTCCACTAATTTAAGCCTAGCAGTTGCTAACGAAAGGCTTACTGACGTAACTAAGTATAGGTCACAGTTTGTGTATGCAAGTGGGTTTCCATCCAAGCCCTATACCTAATGCACAATACAATATCCCTCTATGGTGACAAAATAAAAGGACTCGTAAATCAGTAGGTGTGCACCGGGGCTTGCCTTGGGAGTGATCGTAGTTAAAGTTTTCGACGGGGTTGAGCTCAACTTCGGGCTCCTCAGGGTTGCTTGCCACGTCCTTGCTCCCAGTCTCGTTCCCTAGTCAATGCAGTGCAATGCATGGTCAGGAGTTGGACGATGATGCATGACACTTCCTCAATAAATAGGATTTGATGGAATGATGCTCATGCATGAGATGACATGTTTGTACCACACTCAGGCAATTATTAACTTTCAGGGGACAAACTTCTAATTAGGGAAATGGGAGGCATAGTAATAAATGAGCATAGCACCTATATCCAATTACGGGTACGCCATCGAGGCCCACTTAGCAAACATGCAAGGCTCCTTGACTTCCCACTTACCCAGGGCTCATTTCCCAATTAAACTACCTATGCAGAGAACATAGAAATTTTATTTTGCAAGGTTAATTGCAACCTCCTAGAGTTTTACATGTTCACTTTTAATTGTAGCCCTGACTAATCTAGATATACACATTAATTGTGAATCATTATTATGCAAAAGAAAATCATAACTTCACTGTAAGTCAAGATTAACATGTCGCATGGGCTGTCCCAAGGATGGATTTACCACTAATAATGACCATATGCATATATTAGGCAACAATTATATTGAAATTCTCAAGTTAATTAGGAATGAGTAACCTTAACAGCCAAAAGCACACTGATGGTGCCCAAACATTTTTCATGGAGATTTTATACTTATGTAGAAATGCTCAAAGAGTAGGAATGCAAAATTTCAGAATTTAAAATCCTACCCAAGCATTTATAGAAATTTATTTACTAAAAATGGGGATTATGCAATAACACTAAAATTTGCATAAAAGATGGAAATGTGCTTTAGCAGAAAGTTTAGGAATGACATGAAGTGCTTACTGACCAAATCCCATGATTTTATCAGTTGTAGATTTTGAATTATTAATTTAATACTCTTAGCAAGGTCCTAACTTTGGTGATTTAATTCTACTAACCTACTGCATAACCTTGGATCTCATCTTGTTTTTCTGGTAGAGGAAGATTTTAGGAATCCAGCAAAATTGGTTTCATGCTCATTGGACTTTTATTTTTTGAGTTATGAATTTTTGAAGTTTTTTAGCAAAGTTGGGGGCAATTTACAGAACTGCCACCCAGCGATTTCAAACCCTCGCGGGCGCGCGCGCGCGCGCGCGGTGGCCGGTGCCGGCGAGCCCGGCCAGCGGCCAAACCAGCAGCGCGGCCCGGCCAACCTCGTGTGCCCACATGTTCAGCACCTCACGGCGACCTCGTGGGTCCGGTGGGTACCCCGCGGAAAGCGCCGGAGACGGCCGGCGACGAGCGGCGGAGCAGAGGCGGGGTACGGCGGCGTTGCGCGACGAGCACGGCGAGCGAGAAGGGTCGGGGAGTGGAGGGAGAGCATCACCTCGGTGTGGAGATTGACGGCGTGGGGGAGCTAGGCGACGGGGAGGGCCGGAAGGGGGGTCTCGTCGGCGGGGTGGGGAAGAATCCGACGGCGGCGGCTACTTCCTTTATCGATTCCGGCGAGGTCCCTGCGGCAGAGGGGGAGCGGGTTAGGGAACTGCCAGGGGAGACCCTTGCGCAACGATTTGAGGAGGTAGGAGCGGACGGGAGGCGGCCTAGGCGTAGCTCGACGGGGTGGCGATCATGGCGGCCGAAAACAGAGGCGCGGCTCGAAATCCCGCCGCTGCTTTCGTCGGCGATGGAGATGTAGGGGCCGGGAGCCTCTGGAGTGGGGCGAGAGGGTAGAGGAAGGTGTGGGGGGGGCGGTTACTTGCCGGGAGCGCGGGGAGGGCCCTTGCCGCCGGGCGCTTATAACCGGGAAAAGGGGGGAGAGAGAGCGGGGGCGAGCTGGCAGCAGGCGGTTGGCTCGACGGTGGTCGCCTTCAAGGCGGCGCCGGTGGCACAGCGCTGGCAGGCGGAGCAGTGGCCGGAATGGGCAAGGGAGAGAGAGAGCGCGCGATGGCCGGCGGGAGAGGACGGCGGTGTCGATCGGAGAACGGCTCAAGGACAGGGAGGGGTTGACCTCGATTGACTAGAACAGTGTTCGGTAATTTGCTAAATTCTCCAATTACGTTGCTGCAAATCCTTAGCAAATTTTTGTGCGGGTTCAGCAAATCCCACTTGCCAACTTTTCTTTTGTGGCCCCGTCGAGATTCCCTCTGGAGAATTAACTAAAATTCCTGGAACATAGGTGCTTTTTCTGCACTTAGGGAATTTTTTTTAGGGGGGTTAACCTTTATTAAAAATTCCAGTAAATTCCCCAAAATTCTTTCTTGATATGCCCTGCTGGAATATGCAAAAATATGGGCACACTTCCATTGAGTTTTGCCAGGTTTTTGAAAAGCTACTATTTGGCCAATTAGTGGAATTTCTATTCAAGTTAATTCCCCTTTTTCTTTGACACTTTATTTATTTGAAATTTTGAATTAAGCAGCAAATTAACATGGTGTTATCTTAACCAACATTTTTGTGGCTTGGGATGTCACAATATTCAATTTAATCAGAATGACAATTATTTTGGAACAGGGGTTCTATGTATGTAGAAAGTGCTACCAAGTGTTGTTGTGTCCAAGTGATACCTCCGTCAGAAGTTAAACTGGTGATGAAGAACGGTTATTAACTCAAAGCTGAACTGAACTTACCTAAATTCAGCCACAACTGCTACTATCCCCGGTGCCACAACGAGACCATCAAAATAATTATCTACTCCTCCATCTCAATGTAACTATCATAGTGGCTATGCTAGAAAGTTTTGAAAAGCATATTCAATTTAATCAGAATGGCAATTATTTTGAAACAGGGGTTCTATGTATGTAGAAAGTGCTACCAAGTGTTGTTGTGTCCAAGTGATACCTCCACAAGTTAAACTGGTGATGAAGAACGGTTATTAACTCATGAATTATAGCTTTGTATTGCAATTACTCAAAACAGGGACAAATTTGCAAAGCTTGATAAAAACATAAGCTATTTGTAAAGGGTATATTTGTATTTATTTCACACCATTTTACACCGTTAAGACATCCAAACAGAATAGGACCTACTTGTTTCTTCAGCTTAAAAAAAAGTAGAGAAAACAAGACCATTTTCAGCAATAGGTCTGGAAATAGGACTGGTTTTGCAATTGCCCCTTATAGTTCTATAATTCTATTTGTACCTTGCCCATGATCCCTCACTTAAATCAAAAGTCAAATATCTGCAAGGTTGGAATAATTAGAACTACAATATCAGTTTTGTAAATTAGCAAGCCAAGATAACAAAAAAACATATGAAACATGTTAAACCCTGCTATTCTCTTCCTATCATTCTTTTAAGTTTCACGAGAATACGATCTACCACTACATCATGATTACGAAAGGTGACCATGATGGCTAATTTACAAACAAATTGCATTCAAATCCTCAAATTATTCGTGGCTACTGTGTATCTAGTAGCAAATTCCACCCAGATTAAACCAAATTCCACCCCAGAAATCTGCATCACCTAGAAAGGGTTCATCTTGCTCTATGACACCACTCAGAGCTCATACAGCGATGATCAGATGCTCTCACCAAGTTTCACCTACAAAGATGAAACAAAAAATATGGTCCATGTAAATTAACAGACAAGTCAAATCCAGGTCACAATAACTTATGCCAAGTGTTGATTAAAGATCTGCCACATTGGGACATACCACACCAGATACTTTATCATTTTATCTAGTTTCTCTATTTTAATTGGTCCATAATCATGAACATTAAGTGATTCATCAAAGTCATACACTAACACAATTCTCCCTTGTGCACAAGCATAATGTAGTTAGGTGCATACATATATTAGGTGCAACTTCTAACTAATAGCAAGCGCTTGCAAACATGTAGGTGCAACTTCTTAAAGAGATGAACCAACATGGAACAATCAATTAAACCAGACTCAATATTTTAAAACTGCTTGCAAACATGTATACACAATGAATTTTTTTGGGTTTCCTAACTTGAAAAGGGATATGATCCTCTCAATAAGAGTACATAACACCTCACATGCTATGCTAGTGCTTAGATTCTATAAATGTGGACGGCAAAATTACCCAATTAGGAAAACAAAAAAACTCAATAAATATATGTAAGGTACAAGAAAAATTATCAATATGCTATATTATTCTGAATGATCTGATATACGATCACAAAATGCCAAGAAAAAATGACTACTCAAGTAACACATGTGCATTACCTTTTTTAGGAAATAGTCTCTTGCAAGCTATTCTCGCACTATGATAATTAATAAAGATATATGTTATCATTAAAAAAATTGAAATTGAATAATCTAATGCGTTGCTAAAAATATTGCCCTCACATCACTCGATTACCACGATTAACAGTGTTTTACTATTCATGCCACTCGGTGACCCTGTAGTATTTAGTATTTTCTACAGAGGAGCAAATAAGTTTCAACCATGTATAAACCATGTATATGAATAACAATCAATGTAAAGGAGGATCATAAAGGAGAGTGTTTAAATGGAAATAAAAAACTAAGTTGCTGAAATTTGGTACTGTACGCCAATGTAAACCTTCACAATCTTGCACAAATGAAAAGAATACACAAGTATTTTCACTAATTACTGCTCACTAAATTAATTAGTGAAGTGCACTGCACCACCCTTTACAGCCCTCATCGGTTGCCCTTCTATCAATTCAAGCTGCAAAGTATATCATGTTATAACAGTGGAAAAAGAAACAATGATGCTAGCTATAACAACTCATTTTTGGTACACACCCATACTCTTCCACCATTCATTTGGAGAATACTTGCATGCAAATCTCCAAAATTTCATGAATGGAGGACATGTGTGTAACTAGTTCATTTCAAAAACAGACTGATAAACTTTTCTTTTCTATCATCCAACAAAATTACTTCAGTTCTACAATTAATCAAGTACTCTGGTACGAGAAAAAATACATTACCATTTCAGTGTACTATATCAGATTTTAAAAAGAATAGTAAGCACAGGATTCAGCTAATAAAGGTTATTATTACCATATACACGAATCTGAAATTAAAGCATCAGATAACAAATACGTTATAATGTGCTCTTTACTTAAAGAATGTTGGAAGACGTTGACTGAAACCACACAAGTGGATATCTTGCGCAATTGTGAACCTTGATCAAGGTGGCTTTTCTGGAGTACTGAACTGTATATAATCATCATGAAGCGTGATCTCAATACCGACATTTCACCAAATGGTAGCACATGTGTTTTATGACCGACGAGATCTCACAGCTTTCATATTCTCGAGAAAAAAGCAAAAAAAGCATAGAACATCCTAATTGGATTGAACCCCAAGACCCTTATTAAAATGAAGTTCCCAAAGTCCCAATGACCGGACATGCTTCCTACACAAGTAAAGCTTGAAAGCATACAGAGGTTACTAAAACCAGTACCAGATCAAACTATGACCATCCTTTCAGAAAATGTTGAAAATGTCGCTAGGAAAGAATATCACAAAAAAAACTAAATATTAAATAAATATTAAAAACAATGCAACTGATCTTTGATGTCTGATGCTACTGGCAAGCAGACCTTAATAAGTATGTATAAGCAACTTTTTATAAAGAATGTATCTTTATGGAAATATTTTCAAACATCACTCACTGAATAAAAAAACTTTAGACTTTCTCCATGTATGATGGGGAATTTTACTCATTCTTCTAAAATGAAATTTAGTTCCAGCAAGTACAAATTTTTGTAGACCTATCATGATAATTTATTTTCTAATCAAAAGTATAAAATAACTTTGATTAGGAACTGAAAAGGTAAAGACTAAAGAGTGAAAACCTTAGGAAACGAGGAATCAGTGTAAACACATAGCCCAACAACTGGACATCAATTCATTACCTTCTGCACGACAGTGAGCACCAACCAGGTTTGTTCTGCACAAAACAACAGGGCAATCATTAGATAATATAAGGCAGTGATTGAGTGACTGTTTTGTAGACAATTATGCAAAGCAATCAAGTGTAACAGGTAAAAAAAAGACACTTACTCAATGTGGCAGCAAAAAGATGAACACATCAGATGCTGTTCATACATGCTTTACGGTGATTATTTCACAAGAGCAAAGCTGACAAGCAAGAGTTGATTATTGAGGCAATGAATAATCAAATAGACATGCAAATTGATCAAACAGATAGTGCTACGGCAATGTTGACAGGCAGCTAGCACAATGTCAGGGCAATGACAAATTTAGCTAGCAAGTACACAGCATGAGGAGGCTGCTAGATTAAGCAAACATGAAACAATATTACCGGAATCAAAACAAAGCAGAGCTACAGCTGCTACCTTTTGACCGAGCACAAACATGTTCAGGGGGCTAAACAAACTAATGCACTGCTGAATCCGTTTTAGTTGGAGCCGGACGTGACCGTGCTGCAGCGGTCACCTGTCACTGCTCCTCAGCCTGGTGAATGCAGCTCAATTGCATGATCAACGTCTGGGTGCTTTCCATCGCCCCCCTGAAAACCAAATAAAAGCAGAGCCCTGGTGAGCACCGAGGTGCAGTGCTGAAGCGAGGACGGGCAGATCAAAGAACTGAGCACAGACGCAAGAAACAACTTAAAAAGATTGAGCTTTTATCACCAACTGCAGGAAATATCATGGAATCAATGACAAGGAAATCGTCTCATATATCCTAGCCCCATAATCTCCATGAAAATCTGACCACAGGCACACAGAAAGTGGACATGCCATCGTGGGTTGCAGCAAGGCAAAGAGCATTACCTCACTGCTAAAAGGTTGTTATGTGGCATGTGCTCAACAAACATCCCACACAGCACAACGTCTCATGATCTCCTACAAATCCCTGGCAAAATTGGAGTAGATAGCAGAATGATTGGACAAAACTACAACAATCTACCAACAGCTAAACACGAATCAGCAGAGAGGAAGAAAGGCATTGCCAACTAACCTTTGAGACAATTCATCGAGCACCTCGGGTGCGTTGTCCATGGAGGCGTTGCCGATGAGGCATCGTGTGGTTCATCTGCTGCCTCAGCCATCGGGGCGAGAGAAGACGAGGATGCGTGCATAGAGAGAGAAGGTCGCCGCCGGAGGTACACGGTCGAAGGTGCCGCCGCCAAGGGACTGCTAAGCCTGAGTCCGGCCACCGGAGAGAGAGAGAGGGACCTCACTTTGGATGCTGCCGTTGAGCCGCCGCCGCTGACTTCCTCGCTGCCATGAAACCGTCGCCCGTCGACTTCCTTGGTGCAGTCGAGCTGCCGGCCGGTGCCTCCGCCAGCAGTGCTGCCCTGCTCCCGCGCGCCGCACCGGCCCTCCTCCCCCGCTCATCGCGCCGTGCCAGTACCCCGTCTCGTCCGGCATCCGCGTTGCCCTCACCGCGCCTAGATCCGGCCTGCTCCCACGTGCCACACCGTCGTCACAACTCCGCAAATATGTTTCCTTGTGAAGAAACGTAAATCACGCTCGGTGAATGGAAAACTACCGAAAATTGTCTGCGGGCGGGTATCTAATTGCCCTGGTGCGAAAACTTAAAAAGAAGCGGACGACACTCCGTAACATCTTATGCTTCAATCTTCCGGGCCCATGAATCATACCAGATGCTTGATTTAGCCTTCGGCTAAGATAAAAATCAGTCCGCAAATCAGTTTTAATCAAATACATATAGATTGAAGATGGGTATAAAAAAGAGTAGAGGATTTTAGATATAATGTTTAGCCTTTATAGTATAGATGATCATTATTGTTCCTTTCCTTAAATAGTTGAATCAAGTAAGTTTATGTTCAAACTTTAATCACAACCGGTACTACTAGTCTACTAGTCACTACCACACGTTCTTAAGAAAAATAAAAATCAAGAGTAAGAGCTGTTGATTAAAAACGGCGTGAGACGCGTTGCTTCGTTGTGCTGCTGCCGGCGAATGACGATCAGCCACAGGCAATGTGTGTCTTGGTGCAGGTGGGCAGGATTGAGATCAACCAATTAAATCTTGGGCGGCAATGGCGGCAACAGTCGAAGCTAAGGTTCTCTGTTATTCTTTTCTCCTCACGGCAGTTTCTAAAACTTATCATACTAGTAGCTGGGCACGTGCGACACGCACGTCGGCGACATTCTTAAGTGTGTTTTCCTTATTAGAGCATGGACAGATTCTTGTAGCTAGATATTTCTTCTTACCTCTTTCTTAACTTTATGTCCTTTGTCAGTTTCCTTGGTTTCGAATAATGTTATATAGTTCGAGCTCTCATTAATACCCATCTCACTCTTTCAATGTGGCGCTATAAGAATCTGGACACATACAAAGCAAATGACAAACAGAAATTGATGGGCAAGCATTTATCTGATTGTGAAATAAAATTGAGGGTGTCACGGAGTGGGTCAATCATGTGCACACTGGGGATGTCATGAAGGAGTCGGCGACATTCATAAGTGTGTTTTTCTCATTAGAGCATGAACATATTCTTGTAGCTAGATATTTCTTTTTACCTCTTTCTTAACTTTATGTCCTTTGTCAATTTCCTTGATTTTGAATAATGTTATATAGTTCGAGCTGTCATTAATACCCATCTCACTCTTTCAATGTGGCGCTATAAGAATCTGGACACATACAAAGCAAATGACAAACAGAAATTGACGGGCAAGCATTTATCTGATTGTGAAATAAAATTGAAGGTGTCACGAAGTGGGTCGATCATGTGGACATTGGGGATGTCATGAAGGAGGCTACAGGGGAGGCACTGCGGTGAGAGGCTGCATCCTGGAGATATTCAAGCATCATATGCTTAGTAGATGCTAAACCTTAGAAAAATGATACACCTTAGAATGCAAAAAGAAAAAGATAAAAAAACTACAAGAATGGAGTATGGTATGAAGAAGTTGAATTGCTTGGTATGAACTGTGACATACAGGTGAGCAAACAAGCACTATCTTCATTTTGATGTTACCAGATCAGACTTGCTACTATATGTTTTGAGATGTGCATTGTTATGTGAGCTGAAAATATGTGACTGCGGCTGCAGCAGCCAGTCTCATGGGCTAATGACCTAGCCACCAATGGGCTAATGACCTAGTCACCAATGCTTCAAACATTTTCTGGCAATGTGATCTGATATGCACAAAAGACTTCCACTTATTATGTAAACCATAGAAATAAACCATTCGGTCCTACTTCATATACAAACATATTTGATTATAGACTTGGGTTGGGAGAACATAGCAAATATTGTCGACAAAATCTGCCAGCTATAGCATGCAAACCACAGATTCAATGAACTTTTATCGATCAACTTTTGAATGCATTCATGTTGGCAGACAGAGGATTAATCACTACTACCTCATCTGAGCTGCACTGAAGACAGTCCGCTCAGGTCCTGCACCACCACATTCGATTCATATGGCTACATATCAAAACACGTTTTGATTCAACCGTCAGAAGGGGATAAATATTTGTTTAAATCCACCAAGATGGTATCCATGATGGAGGATAACCACCGCCCCCGCGGCAGAACCAGCCCCTTTCAACAACCCTCTCAATTTTGACATCGTAGATGTAGAAGTGCCTTGCACCATGACTGTGTAGGAAGCATATAATCGCCTTGCACCAGGCTCTAAAACTGGACACACTTGTGCTTCAGTTTGACATGGCCAAATATGAAAGCTGAAACCCCAAAGCATTGTTCTAAATTGTTACAGCTACAAGGGATCTGGTAGGAGATGATGAAACTGGTCCAGAGCTGCACCAAAAAATCTGAAACTATTGGAACCTTCAAGTAGACAGGATGTTAAGCCAAATATGTTGTAGAGGTTCAGATGATGAATCCTGCCAAGAAAAAAAAACAAGAAGTGAAAGAAATAAAGAAAAGGGAGACCCACTGCAGTCTTTCCACCAGCATCAGACACAACAGCTATAGATAATATCTTGACGCCAGGAATAAAATATCAGGTTTTAATTTATCATGAGCTGACCCCCAAAGGTACACTGACAATCTGGTAATTTCTCACATTTTCTTCACACAGAAATAAAAGAAGAGAACTATAATTGGATTGTTGTGACCACTATACTGTATTATCTAGGATATATGGCTTCTTAACAGGTTCAAAAGAGCTAATTAAATCATTGTAGGAGCAGTACCTAGTTTTCAAAAAAATATAGATCAAATTAAAAAAGTTATTGTTTGCTATAAATATAGATCAAATTAAAAAAAATATTATTTACTACTTACAAAAAATGTTAAGAAGCATCTGTTATTAAGATAATGGCATCATGGAGAAAGACACTTGATTACATAACCGAAGCACAAATTGGAAAGTACCTGATGAAACTGAGGTACTCGTCCTAATAGACACCAAATGTCAGTAATTAACAAGAAAATAATTCCCTGAACAGATTAAAAGTTTAGAAAGAAAAAAATTGCAACCGATATACAAAACAAGAGGATACAACAATTGTCATACATGTAACAATTAAGATATTCACCCAAAAAAAATAAGGTGCATTTTAGATTTCAACATATTAGCACCAGAGCATAGACCCCCTCCTATAACCAGGCACATCTAAATCTGAAATCAAGATATAATTCAAACTAAAATGGGAAATAAAGGCTGTTATCAGATTGATTTTACCTAATTCTTGCTTCATCTTTTCAGCCCCTAATTCAAAGCTGATAGACTTAAAATACAGAAGAGATCTCTACAAGGATCATGACCATTGAGGTCACCCTGAGGTACGAATGTTTTGGTGATTAATGACAAACATGAAATATGACTAATGTCTACATGAGGGTTGGTCGTGTAGGAAACCTTTTCTACTCTATGATGATTGTTGACGGCGGCCTTGGCAATGGATGACAATGACCACAAGCATGGAGGCTTGCAAGCTTTATGGAGTCTAAGGGTTGATGAAGATGGATCAAGGCTAAGGACAAGCTATGGAGCAAGTGTTGGGAACACTTGTTTAGTTGTTAGGGCTTTGAGTCCATTGGAAAGACCGAACTATCAGGGGGTCTAGGTCATATCTCTTAGGTCATGACTAGTCGGTGATGTACATGGATGCTTAGTGAAATCACAAGCACTAAGTGACACTAGAGAAGTCAAGGAGCTGTTCGGAGAAGCTGAGAAACAAAGTCAAGCGAGGACGAAGAGTTTCAGCTTTTGGACATAGTGACCAGACTGAGGGGTCAGTGGAGACCGGACTGTACGGTCACTAGAGGAACAGGTGGACCAGAGAGAAGACTTAGCGAGGAATCTGTTTGTGCTGGAGACCATAGAGACCGGACGGTCCGGTCTGTGTGGGTGAAGTGCAAGACAAAGAGGAAGCTCTTTGGAATCCGACGAAGTTGTCCGACATGTCGGACTTGTCCGGCTACGGTCTTATGACCGGACCGTACGGTCAGCACAAGGAGATCAGTATTGGATAGAGCCGTTGGAGCCGTGTCTTTAGTGACCGGATGGTCCGATCAGGCAGTGATCAGACTGTTCGGTCAATTGGCCCAGAAAGCTGATTTCGTGAAGCAACAACTAGTTGGAGGTTGGAAGCCTATATAACTTTGTTGCTGGGGTATTGGAGATCTCTCTTGGCTAGTGGAATTGCTTGGAGCATTTGGAGAGAGCCAAGAGGAAAAGAGGAGAGCACTAGGAGGAGATATTGCATATCTTTAGAGTGCTAGTAAGAGTAACAAGAGCATCTTGCATATCTAAGGTTAGGGTGTCCTTGAGGGTGTGATGTAGGTTGTTACTCTTGGTCTATGATGAGACCTAGACCAGTTAGGTGACGGTGATCGAGCCTATTGTGATCGGTTAAGAAGGCCGTCACATGTTTGTTCCCGGTTTGAGCCCGTCGGTGAAAGGGGCATCGCTAGTGAGCACCCGTGTCGGCTCAAGGAGTCCGGCAAGTTCTCGAGGGAGGCGAGCATGTGCCTTAGTGGCAGCGGTGATGCAACCGTGTCTTTACTCTGGGAGTGATTGCAGGTTCGCGTGCGAGAACTCCACATTGATGGCGAGAGGGACCTGTTCTCCGGCGGGAGTGGTCCAACGAGGAGTAGGGGAAGGCGCCATCCTTCCGAGACATCGGAAAAAAAATCATGAGCATTCCTTGACCTTCTCCTTACTATGATGCCTTACTTTTCGTATTTACATACCGTGCTATTCATGCTTATGTGTTTATCTTGCTCTAGTGGATTACCTTGTAGACTTGCATGAATAGACTTCTTTACTTGCTAGTAGTGTTTAGCTTCCTCATTTGATCACTAGCATGTGTAGGAGTTGCATTGGCTTGATTGCTCACCCTTGTATGTATTGTGCTACTCATGCTTGTGTGGTCTAGTTTCTTATCTTGTAGCATTGCATGAGTAGGCTCCTTTGCTAGCTTGTTGTTTGCTTCCGCATGTCCTTATTACTAGCTTGCATATGAGTTGATTGGCCCTTGTGTGTTAACCTCTAGGTTTGTGTAGGAATTGTTTGAGTGGTCGGTTTTAGTAATTGGCAAATTAGGTACATAGTTTGAGTTCCCGATTCACCCCCCTCCCTCTTGGTCACTCAATCCTTTTAAGTGGTATCAGAGCCAAGTGCTCATCATAGGGCTTAACTGTCTTGAGTAGTGACCATATTGAGTTGGGATGTCATCCCATTCCGGGCCGGGTCATGGCTCATGGAAGGATCGCTTGAAAAGCTACCTAAATGCCATGATTTCGGATGAGTTGATGGATACTCTTGTGGACTTTGCCAATACCTTTACTGATGATCATGTGTATGATGACAATGATGATTGTGTGGATGTGCCTAGTTCTAGTGAGTGCCTAGAGTCTACTAGTGATGATTTGATAGGTTGCTCTACTAGTGTGCCTAATGTGATGTGTGATGATGATGTTCCTCATGATCTTGCTTGCTCCACTAGCATGACTAGGATTGATGATTGTGAACTTTTTATTGATCATGCTAGTGAGTCTCTTGTTGAGGAGTTCTTTGCTTTTTGTGCTAATGAGAATAAGGACTTACTTGACTCTCTTATTCGCTTGTGAGGTACCATGGACAAAATTGCGGTGACTACTTTCGAGCTTCCCAAGATATTGATTGTTGAGATGATTCTCACCTTGCACCCTAGCAGCAAGCTCCTCTACATCATCCTCGATCTCCTCATGGACAAGAATCTTTCTGTTGATAATATGATCGAGGTACTCTTAAAGGATGAGGAGATCTCCGCAAGCTTGGCGGGGAAGAAGAAGTTCAAGGCGAATAATAAAGCACCTTCAAGCAAAGGGAAAGAATTAGCATCAAGCTCAAACTTCTTTGATCCGTCCATAAGATTGTCATGCAATAGCTTCTACAACCCCTTCGGATCAAGACCTACACCAAGCTTTTCATCAAGCGTTTCATCAACCTCTCCCTCAAGTGCCATTCTAAGTTCTACTCCAAGCACTTCGGGTGGACCACACATTGGTGTAGGGGGAGCTCCGACTATATTGCTCACACGATCATTTGGGATGATCGATCTTACCAGTCCGGCACCTCCACCTCCTCTACAAGATCGGCTCTGGCACATTTGTCGAGCTAAACAAGAGGAGCTTTTCTTTCAATTTGATGAGATCGTGAAAAATCCTAATGATGACCTTTGTGAAACCTTCCTGAGCATTTATGATCTTAGGTGTAGGATAAACTCCTTTCAAGGCCTACAAAGGATCTCAACACATGAAGTGATTCACAAGTGCCTCCTACAAATCACCACTCCCGAGATTAGTTTCTTGTTTGAGGAGGTGATAGACAGAAGATATGAACTCTCAGTTGAGAGGGCCATGGAGATGATACTTGTGCGCCACTCATAAGTCGGACACATGCTTGAGCACGTCACTAGTCTCTATGACCCTCCCCACTATTACATCCACCTCGACAATGTGCACATGGGGGATGGTCATGGACAATGGAGGTAACATGCTCCTCACTATCCTATACGGAGGAGACTTCAAGAGGGGATTGCAAGAATCCCTAATTACAAGGATGGTCTCATAGTGCATCATGATAAGGTTAGTGCAAGTCAATTGAGCAATGCTTTGGATACTAACCCCTCTTCCTCGAGTGCTTGTCTTATGGCTACCACCAGGGTCAACTACAAGAGTGGAGGCACATATTGGATACTCGATAGAGGGTGCACCCAACATATGACCGGGAAGCCAACCATGTTCACCAATATTGATGAAGACAAAGACAGTGAGAAGGTGACTTTCGGGGATAACTCAAAAGGTAGAGTTAGAGGATCGGATAAGGTGGTCATCATGGAGGACCTCCATCTCTACAAGGTCTTTCTTGTGGAAACGCTCAACTTCAACCTCCTGTCTATTGGTCAACTATGTGACATGGGATTCAAGTGCACATTTGATGAGGATGGTGCTTTGATTGAGAATGCAAAGAAAAGGCTAGTATTTCATGGAGTGAGACCGGGAACTTGTATGTCACAGACATCAAATCAAGCAACATGCCACCAAGTACTCGCCTATTCACTAAGGCAACAAAGGTTTGGTTGTGACATAGAAGACTGGCACATGATGGAATGAATAAACTCAAAAAAGTGGTCAAGAGGAATCTAGTTGAAGGAATCAAGGATGTCACCTTTGAGAAGGATAGACTGTGTAGTGCTTGTTAGGCTGGAAAGCAAGTTGCATCATCTCACCCCACCAAGTCATTCATGTCTATATCTCGTCCTCTGGAGCTCTTGCACATGGACTTGTTTGGGCCAACACATTACAAGAGTCTGGGAGGGAATCTATATTGCTTGGTGATTGTGGATGACTTCATAAGATACTCTTGGACTTTCTTTCTTGAGGACAAGTCTCAAGCAAGTGACATCTTTAGGAAGTTTGCAAGGAGAGCAAAGAATGAATTCAAGGCTAGCATTGTGAAGATAAGGAGTGACAATGGGACTGAGTTCAAGAACACAACAGTGGAGAAATATTGTGACAAGAAGGGGATCAAGCATGAATTCTCCGCTACATATACTCCCGAGCAGAATGGAGTAGTGGAGAGGAAGAACAAGACACTCATCACCCTTTCTCGTGCCATGTTGGATGAATATGGAACTCACGAGAGATTTTGGACTGAAGCAATCGACACGGCTTTCTACACCTCAAACCGTGTCTATCTCCACTGGTTGTTGAAGAAGACACCATATGAGCTATTGGTTGGACAGAAACCCAATGTTTCCTATTTTCGGGTCTTTGGCTGCACTTGCTACATTCTCAAGAAGAGGAGAAAGCCTGAGAAGTTTGAGAGCAGAACTGATGAAGGCATTCTTGTTGGGTATTCAGGGACTTGTAAAGCATATCGAGTCTACAAGTCAGCCACATGATGTGTGGAGGAAACTTATGATGTGCAATTTGATAAGTCAAAGGGATCTCAAAAGGAAGACGAATTCCATGAAGTAAACATTAGAGTTGAGCCAATGAGAGAAGCTTTGAGGAACATGTCCGTGGGCGAGGTTTTACCCCACGAGGTCAATGATGATGATATTGATGAGCCCTCAACTCCACCACCTCAACCAACCTCATCCTCAGAGGTGCAAGAACCAACCCAAGATGTCATTAACACACCCACTAGCTCCTCCCAAGATTCATTAAGAGTGCATCCACCTACCCATGAGGAAACCCAAGTGAGAAGTGAGCTACAAGCCTCCCCAAATACCTCACCTCGAGCCACTTCTCCAAGCTCTTCACATGATACTTCCTCTCCAAGCTCAAATTCTAAGACAAGAAAGCGTATGAGTGATTCCACCACCCCACTAAGAATCCAAGATACTCATATCTCAAGAGAGCAAGCAATTCATGATGCACAAGATACTTCACCTAGAGCTCCTCCCACTCAAGAAAAACATCATCCTAGACCCAAAGCCATCAACAAGGATCACTCACGTGACTTGTTCAGTGGGAGTTTATCTCAAGGGGTTAGGACAAGGAGAAATCAATACAATCCCAACTATGTGAGTGAAGAAAATGATGAGAAGGCAAATGTTACAATTGAGAACTTCTCTTTCGTCTCCATGATTGACCCTACAACAATTGATGATGCTATGGAAGATCACAAGTGGGTAATGGCTATGCAAGAAGAATTGAACAACTTCAAGAGACGCAAAGTATGGAAATTGGTTGAGAGGCCCAAGAATCATAATGTGGTTGGCACCAAGTGGGTCTTCAAGAACAAGCAAGATGATTAAGGGGTAATTGTCAAGAACAAAGCTCGTCTAGTGGCCAAGGGGTATTCTAAAGTGGCGGGAATTGACTTTGAAGAAACATTTGCTTCTGTGGCCCGTCTTGAAGTAATTCGGATCTTACTTGCCTATGCATCACACAATGACTTCAAGCTCTATCAAATGGATGTCAAAAGTGCCTTCTTGAATTGAAAGATCAATGAGAAAGTCTATGTGAAACAACCTCCGGGATTTGAGGACCCTAAATACCCGAGACATGTATACAAATTGAAGAAAGCTCTTTATGTCCTCAAGCAAGCACCAAGGACATGGTATGAACACTTGAGGAACTTCCTTTTCAAAAATGGTTTCAAGATTGGAAGCATTAATAGCACCTTGTTCACAAGACATGTTGGGAAGGATTTCTTTGTGTGCCAAATCTATGTGGATGATATCATCTATGGCTCAACCAATGAGAAGTTCAATGTGGAGTTCCAGGAAATGATGGCAAGGGAATTTCAAATGTCAATGATTGGAGAGTTGCATGTGTTCCTTGGTTTTCAAGTGAAACAATTGAGAGAAGGGAACTTCATCTATCAAGAAAAGTACACCAAGGACCTCCTCAAGAGATTCAACATGGAATATTGCAAGCCTTTGCATACACCTATGGCAACAAGCAAACCCTTGGATGATGA
This sequence comes from Eleusine indica, assembly GCA_030378355.1. Lineage (NCBI taxonomy): Eukaryota > Viridiplantae > Streptophyta > Magnoliopsida > Poales > Poaceae > Eleusine > Eleusine indica. The sequence continues at coordinate 32,232,781 of CM059494.1, read as the reverse complement.
TGTGAAAGGAAAACCGTTGAACCCCAAGCTCTGTAGATCAATGATTGGTTCTTTGCTCTATCTCGCCGCCTCAAGACCGGACATCATGTTTAGTGTGTGCTTGTGTGCACGCTATCAAGCAAATCCAAAGGAGTCTCACTTGAGGGCCCTGAAGAGGATTCTTAGATACCTCAAGTACACACCTACTGATGAGGACATCACTCCTATGGATACACACAACACTCCTCCAAATCTGGACTTGCAAGGTCCAATGACTAGAGCTCGTGCACGACGACTAAATTTAGAGGTGAGCTCGTTCCTACGTTCTTCGCTATATGTTACTTTTGAGAATGGTTTGCTACCTAATGATTATTTTATGATTAGAAACCATGGAGAAGACCAGGAGATGATGGGAGAAGGAGCTGGGAACATGGAGGACCAGCAAGAGCTTGGAAGCCAAAGTGGAGGCCCAATCAAAACCGACTTCGAGTCTGTTTCGGGGCCCAGGACCAGTCTGTACTAAAACAGTTGCCCAGGACGCATACGGACTCGGATTTGGACGTTCTACATATGCACGGAAAGATAAGGAGAAGACCTTTCCAATGCCGCTGGCCTTATGTCAAAATTCATCCGGAGTCATCGGGAATCATCAAAACAAGACAGAGTCCAGAATCTGTGTCGGTGCTGCGTCGCCTATTTTTGGCCTTTGGGCTTTGTATCTAGTTGAGCCCAATTAGGGGCGCGTCCAGAGGGTCTTGCACGACCCTAGGGTCTTTATATACAGCCGCCGCCGCACCATTAGGGTTCGGGTTTTGCTTAGATCAATTCTGTTCATAAACAGTTTCGCCGTTCATCGGTTTGTGAGACCCCAACTTCGAGAGTTTAATCATACACCTGCAATTGTGTTGCAATCTTCGTTGTTCTTGCTTGTGTTCTTGATTCGCAGGCAGGGATCAGCCTTCTCGGCGAGGTCAATCGTCTTTTGGACGGTTGATAACCAGAGGAGACGTCGTGCTGCGATTGCGGGGTTTAGAACGTGCTGTTCTGAAGCCGGATCGATTTGTGTGTCGCCTCCGACCAAATCAACTTACCAAGAACCTTTCGGAAGATCGGGAACCCTTGTCCACATTAAGTGGTAATCAGAGCTTCAGGTGCACCGTCAGGTTCACACTACCCTTTAGTTTTGTTTTCGTGTTCTTCCTATCGTCCACTGAAAATACCAAAAAAAAATTTTCCCCCGCCCATAACCACGTGTTTAGCCTTTGCATATTTCAATTTCAGAGTCCGTAGTGTTGAGTTTGTGCCCTAGTTCTTGTTTAGGCGCTGGTTTAGTTTGTGTTTTTGTCGTCAGTAGTGTTTCCCTTGCAACCCTAGCCGCCATCCCCTTCACCATCCTCGGTTTTGTCGGCTTTGTGTGCTAGGGTTGATTGATCAACACGCCCACCCTAATCCCACCCTAAACCTACCCTCACCACCTCGGACCACTTTTCATAAATTCCACTTTCCGCTGCATCCACCTTGCCAAAAAACTCCCTACCCGACCCCAAGCCCGACTCGGATTTCACTCAAAACCCCGGGTTCTTCATAACCGATTCCGACACCCCTTCGGTAAAACAGCCATAACTTTTCGCTCGGTTGTCCGTTTTGGCTGAAATTTTTACAGGAGATTCTAGACGAAAAGTTGAGCATACCCTACGCCCTGTGTGCCCTCGTCAAAAAATTCAAAAAAAATCGGGAAGATAAAGAAAAAATTCATTCAAGTTGAAACCCGACGTTTTCTGAAACTTCAAGATTTTCTGTAGGCCACGTCCTATCTCGGTTTGAGCTGAAATTTTTTGTGGTTTCTTCCTGTTTACTAGTGAGTTGGAAAAAAATATCAAAAAAATAAAATAAAAAAAAAGAAATTTGGGATTCCTACTAGTGCTCCATCTAGCCCCCTGGAATTTCTGAGTTCGGCTGTTTTACACTAAGCCCCCTGTGATCGACTGTGTCCCTTTGTCTCTTTGTTTCTTCTTTGCTATCACTACTGTTCTAGGACATAGTTAGACCAGCAACTAGGGACAAGTTATTTGGGCACTTATTCAGCTTTACTATCTGTTTTTGATTTGTGTGCCACTCATATATATATATTTGGCCTTCCTAGCTCTACATACTTCTTCTGGACAGCACATAGGTTATTTGGTAACCCTTGCAATCGTGGAACACTTCTCCCTGGTATCCTTCGCTTTGTTGTTTTCAGAACTTTGTAAGAGCTTTGCAAGAAGCTTACTTTTGCTGTGTTGAGAGGCACCACTGCTTAGTAGTTTTGTAGGGATAACCTTCACTTTTTGTTTCCTGTTTTGGTGTTTCTGATGTCAGGAAGCGATGGAGAGGGTGCTTCGCCCGCAAAATTTGATGAGTGCGTGAGCCAAGATCAGTTACAGAAGGCTTTGCAGGCGGTTCAGAGTGATTTGGTAGAGACGATCACCAGGGCCGTCACCGACGCCGTCACCAAGCTTCACCTGGGAGAAAGCATTGAGCGGTTGGATAAGAGAGTCTCTAAGCTAACCGATCAGGTTGTCGAATTGGAGACCGCTCACAAGACAAACAACAACAACAACAACAACAACAACACCAACACCAACACCAACAACGACACCAACAACGACGTTGAAGACGATCATGATGAAGCAACGGTGTATAAGGCTGATGGCACCGTTGATAGGTCAGCTACAAGGACCGCAAGGTTACGACGCCGTTTGCAACGTAACCCTCAAAGTATGGGTGGTTTCCACAACCACAACCGTCGCACACAAGGTAACTATGCTCCAGATGATCCGTATGCTAAAATTAAGTTTTCAATTCCTTCGTTTTCGGGTCAGTACGATGGTGATGCTTACCTTGATTGGGAAATGACGGTAGAACAAAAATTTAATGCCCATCTTGTTCCTGAACAACATAGAGTTAGACAAGCCACTAGTGAGTTTAAGGACTTTGCTATTGTTTGGTGGAGTGGTCTAGCTGCTGAAACCGATTTGCCTACTACTTGGGAAGAACTTAAGGTAGAAATGCGTGATCGTTTTGTTCCTCCTTCTTTTTATAGAGAAATTCGTAATAAACTGCAGCGTTTAGATCAAGGAGATAAAACTGTTCAGGAGTATTTTAGTGAGCTTCAGAAGGGTTTGATTCGTTGTGCTGTGGTTGAAAAAGTAGAGGATCAGATTTGCCGCTTTTATTCTGGTTTGAGAAAAGAAATTCAGGACATCCTTGATTATAAAGAATTTTATACCCTCAACCAGTGTTTCCAGTATGCTATGCTTGCAGAGAAAGAATCACAGGGACTTTTCCAGGCTTTTGAGGAGTACAGCAAGTCCAGGAATTTCTACCCACCACGGCCGACGGGGACTTCGGGGTTGCCCAAGCCATCTTTCCGGCCGCCCCCACCAGCTAGTGTTGTTTCTGCAGCACCAAGATCAGCCCCTGCCCCTTCTACGCGCTCAGGTAAAAATTCTGTGTAGGTACCGGCTAGTAGTGCCTCCTCTGTTGCTTCGACGGGACGCACTACAGGGATTCAGTGCCACCGATGCCATGGTCTTGGCCATGTGCAGAAAGACTGCCCAAGTAGGCGAGCATATGTGGCGACAGATGATGGCGGTTACATGAGCACCTCCGATGTGGAGGATGAGGAGGAGGATGTCGCTGCCACCAGCGGTGACCTCGTCCTTAGAGGCGGAGATACCACGGGCTACATGAATATTATTGTGCAGCGTGTGCTTAGCACACAAATCCAGCAGCCCGAGATGATGCAGCGACATAACTTGTTCCAGATTTTCTTCGTCATCAAGAACCGTCGGGCACGTGTCATCATTGATGGAGGAAGCTGCAACAATTTGGTGAGTTCTGATGTGGTTAAGAAGCTTGATTTGACCACACGCCCACATCCACATCCATACTACATTCAGTGGTTAAATGACTCTGGAAAAGCTAAGGTAACACAAACTTGCAGAGTTCCTTTTTCCATTGGTTCCTATGTGGATTCTGTTGATTGTGATGTTGTACCCATGCAAGCTTGTTCACTTTTATTGGGTAGACCTTGGGAATTTGATAATGATGCTGTACACCATGGTAAAAGTAATAAGTACACTTTTATGCATAAAAGAACTAAAATTACTTTGTTACCAATGACCCCTGCTGAAATTGTACAAGCTGATTTAGAACGAGCTGCTAGTTTGAAAAATAAAAGCCCTGAAATTCAGCAACCTGTTAATTCTGCTTCTACACCAAGTAATGTTAATGATTCTTCAAGTTCTAAGGGTGCTGCAATTAAATTACAAGGTCGTTCATGTCTTGCCACAAAATCTGAGCTTGCTGAAATTTCTACTGATGATATTTGCTATGCTTTGATATGCAAACAAGCCTTGTTTTTGCTTGGTGATATTGCTTCTAGTGCTTTGCCTCCTGCTGTCACTAACCTTTTGCAGGAGTATGAGGATGTTTTCCCAGCTGAGATACCCTCGGGCTTGCCACCTTTGAGAGGGATTGAGCATCAAATTGATTTGATTCCTGGTGCTACTTTGCCAAACCGTGCTGCTTATAGGACCAACCCTGAGGAGACTAAGGAGATACAACAACAAGTCCAAGACCTTTTGGATCGTGGGTATGTTCGTCAATCACTTTGTCCTTGTGCTGTTCCTGTACTTTTGGTTCCTAAGAAAGATGGTTCTTGGCGTATATGTGTAGATTGTAGAGCCATTAATAACATTACTATTAGGTATCGTCATCCTATTCCTAGGCTAGACGACATGCTTGATGAGTTATGTGGTGCTATAATTTTCACTAAAATTGATTTGCGTAGTGGCTACCATCAAATTAGAATGAAACTTGGAGATGAATGGAAAACAGCTTTTAAAACCAAATTCGGGTTGTATGAGTGGTTAGTAATGCCTTTTGGGTTAACTAATGCACCCAGTACTTTCATGCGTTTGATGAATGAGGTTTTAAGACCTTTTATTGGCAAATTTGTGGTTGTCTACTTTGATGATATCTTGATTTACAGCAAATCTATGGATGATCATATGATTCATTTGCGTGCTGTTTTTGATGCTTTGCGAGTTGCACGTTTATTTGGTAACCTTGAGAAGTGCACCTTTTGCACGGATCGAGTCTCTTTTCTTGGCTATGTTGTGACTCCACAGGGAATTGAGGTGGATGAGGCGAAGATTGAAGCCATAAAGAGCTGGCCTGTACCAAAAACTATCACACAGGTGAGGAGTTTTCTTGGTCTTGCAGGTTTCTACCGCCGCTTTGTCAAAGATTTCAGCACCATTGCTGCACCATTGCATGAGTTGACAAAGAAGGGCGTTGACTTCCATTTTGGTAAGGTACATCATGAGTCTTTTGATGCTTTGAAGGACAAACTTACACATGCACCATTGCTGCAATTACCCAATTTTGATAAGACTTTTGAGCTTGAATGTGATGCTAGTGGTATAGGCATTGGTGGTGTTTTGATGCAAGATGGTAAACCTGTTGCATACTTTAGTGAGAAAATTACTGGGCCTGTTTTGAATTATTCCACGTATGATAAGGAACTATATGCACTTGTACGTTCTTTAGAGACGTGGCGTCATTATTTGTTGCCCAAAGAATTTGTTATTCATTCTGATCATGAATCACTTAAGTATATTCGTTCTCAATGCAATTTGAACCGTAGACATGCTAAATGGGTTGAGTTTATTGAGTCTTTTCCTTATATTATTAAACATAAGAAAGGGAAGGATAATGTGATTGCTGATGCTTTATCTAGGCGATATACTTTGTTGTCTCAACTTGATTGTAGAATTTTTGGACTTGAGGCAATTAAAGAACAATATGTTGCTGATGTTGATTTTAAAGATGTATTGCTGCACTGTAAAGAAGGTCGTGCTTGGCACAAATTTGTGTTGAATGATGGTTTCTTGTTTAGAGCTAACCGCCTATGCATTCCAGTTGGTTCCGTTCGTCTTTTATTGTTGCAGGAGGCGCATGGAGGTGGATTGATGGGTCATTTTGGTGCTAAGAAGACGGAGGATATTTTGGCCACACACTTCTTTTGGCCAAGGATGAGGAAAGATGTTGAGCGTTTTGTTGCTCGCTGCACTACATGTCAAAAAGCTAAGTCTCGATTGAATCCACATGGTTTATACATGCCACTTCCTGTTCCTTCTATTCCTTGGGCGGATATTTCTATGGACTTTATTTTAGGACTGCCTAGGACTAAGAGGGGGAGTGATAGCATTTTTGTTGTTGTGGATCGTTTTTCCAAGATGGCACACTTTATACCATGTCATAAAACTGATGATGCTAGTTACATTGCTGATCTTTTTTTCAAAGAAATTGTACGTTTGCATGGTATGCCTTCTACTATTGTTTCAGATTGTGATGCAAAATTCTTGAGTCATTTTTGGCGCACGCTTTGGAATAAGTTGGGTACAAAGTTGTTATTTTCTACAACTTGTCATCCACAAACTGATGGACAAACTGAGGTTGTGAACCGCACTTTGGGTACTATGTTGCGAGCTATTTTGAAGAAAAATTTGAAGCAATGGGAAGAATGCTTACCTCATGTTGAGTTTGCTTATAATCGGGCAACACATTCTACTACCAAGGTAAGTCCATTCAAGGTAGTGTATGGTTTTGATCCCCGTACTCCACTTGATATACTTCCTCTACCTATTAATGAGAGAGTTCATGTTGATGCTAAGGAGCGTGCTGAATTTATTTTGCAAATGCATGAGACCACTAGACTTAGCATTGAAAAGATGAATGAAAAGTATAAAATTGCTGGCAGTAAGGGTAGAAAGGAAGTAAAGCTTGATGTAGGAGATTTAGTGTGGTTACACTTAAGAAAGGATAGATTTCCAGAATTGAGAAAGTCTAAACTAATGCCTAGAGCTGATGGTCCATTCAAAATAATAGAGAAGATTAATGATAATGCATACAAACTTGAGTTGCCTCCCGAGTTCGGGGTTAGTCCTACTTTTAACATTTCAGATTTGAAACCATACTTGGGAGAAGAGGATGAGCTCGAGTCGAGGACGACTCCACTTCAAGAGGGGGAGGATGATGAGGACATCACTCCTATGGATACACACAACACTCCTCCAAATCTGGACTTGCAAGGTCCAATGACTAGAGCTCGTGCACGACGACTAAATTTAGAGGTGAGCTCGTTCCTACGTTCTTCGCTATATGTTACTTTTGAGAATGGTTTGCTACCTAATGATTATTTTATGATTAGAAACCATGGAGAAGACCAGGAGATGATGGGAGAAGGAGCTGCGAACGTGGAGGACACGCAAGAGCTTGGAAGCCAAAGTGGAGGCCCAATCAAAACCGACTTCGAGTCTGTTTCGGGGCCCAGGACCAGTCTGTACTAAAACAGTTGCCCAGGACGCATACGGACTCGGATTTGGACGTTCTACATATGCACGAAAAGATAAGGAGAAGACCTTTCCAATGCCGCCGGCCTGATGTAAAAATTCATCCGGAGTCATCAGGAATCGTCAAAACAAGACAGAGTCCAGAATCTGTGTCGGTGCTGTGTCGCCTATTTTTGGCCTTTGGGCTTTGTATCTAGTTGAGCCCAATTAGGGGCGCGTCCAGAGGGTCTTGCACGACCCTAGGGTCTTTATATACAGCCGCCGCCGTACCATTAGGGTTCGGGTTTTGCTTAGATCAATTCTGTTCATAAACAGTTTCGCCGTTCATCGGTTTGTGAGACCCCAACTTCGAGAGTTTAATCATACACCTGCAATTGTGTTGCAATCTTCGTTGTTCTTGCTTGTGTTCTTGATTCGCAGGCAGGGATCAGCCTTCTCGGCGAGGTCAATCGTCTTTTGGACGATTGATAACCAGAGGAGACGTCGTGCTGCGATTGCGGGGTTTAGAACGTGCTGTTCTGAAGCCGGATCGATTTGTGTGTCGCCTCCGACCAAATCAACTTACCAAGAACCTTTCGGAAGATCGGGAACCCTTGTCCACATCACCTACCATGGGATTATGGTATCCTAGAGGAACAAGCTTTGAGTTACTTGGGTATTCGGATTCGGACTTCGCAGGATATGTCGAGGGTAGAAAACAGGGTGCCACATGGCACCACCTAGGGACCCACACGTGTTCGATCCAAAGGTACCGATGGATCGCCCCCAAGGCGTCACCTACGTAGGCCCCCACAAAAAACGTCTTTGCGATGGTTAAACCTTGGCCGCAAAGGCCGCGCCACTTCCTCGACTCGCTCGACCCCCCCCTCAGGGGTCGAAGGCCGGTCACGTTCCACTGGACCCCCAAGTGGTCGAGGGCTCGCTACGCCTCGCTCGACCCCTCAAAGGGAGTCGAGGACAAATCGTTCCACCTGACAAAATCCAAGCACAACTCGCCCTCCCAATCGAATGACACAACTGCTCATTCAAGCTCAGCTACTCCGTGGCAAGGACAGTCGTTTCACTGACACTACGGTCATGACGATAGTGCGGGCCCCCTGTAACCATTAGATAAGCTCTGCCTCCGTCAACTCCCATCGGTGGGGCCCGAAGCATGACGGGACGGGCCGACAGACCCCTGACCGAGCCGGAAGTGGTGGAGTGGAGAAACACAATTGCCTTATCAGGACAGGATGGATTCCAACTCCAAACAGGCCCAGACAAGCGCAACCCGACGCGACGACCCCCGACGGAAGGGGTCGAGCGAGACAACGGTCAACAACTGCCAACCACCCGGCCTTAAATGCCATGCCCATTATGCATGCATGGTATCAGAGAGTTAAATCTCTCCAAATACCTGCCCCCCCCCCCATCATCACCAGTGTCCGCTGATGATGGCAGACATCGCGAGGCTCACTGTGCTACTATCGCCTGATGACACACCTAGTGGTGATGGTGCAGGACGGCTTGATGGACAGCTAGATTAAACCTGTCTTGAATAACATGACAATGCCCATGCTGCACCTCCCCATATATAGCAAAACACGCCAACTACAGGAACAAGGGGGGACTCAACCCGAAGACAGAGAACGGGGGCACGCTCGAACGTAGGGCCACCCCTCTGACGCAAGACCAGGACGATGGGGTCTACAAGGACTGAAGACTACGCCGCCGACCAAGGGCTTCGCCTTCTTCAGCACGCATCCACCGACTCATCATGTGTAGAAATCTCTCTCTCTCTCTCTGTGTGTGTGTGTGCAATGAGGGTCCTTTCTCCTTGAAGTATAAAAAAGGAGGCCCGCGCCTCTTTCAAGGAAAAAGAGAGCCAGCGGACGCCCAAGGGACAGTGGACGCCCAAGGCACCACATACACACACACCACTCGCACCAGGACTTGGAGCCCTCTCCTCTCTCACCACTGTTGTACTCCCCATCCGGAGCAAGTAACATGAGCAGGCCTAAAAACTGGACGTAGGGGATTTCCTCGAACCAGTATAACCCCCCTGTGTCCTCTTGCTTAGCCATCGTCGAGCCTGAATCGCACGCCCCGTGAACAAATTCTACTAGCCAGTGATCTAAACACCAACAATTGGTGCGTTAGGAAGGGGCTTTGCGCGTTTCACTTCACCACTCCACGGTTCGGATGGCCACTTCCTCCGCCTTCTGGGCTCCCGGCAGCAGTGTCTTCTTCGGGAGCCTGGAGTTTGTCGCCACGGTGAACCGGAATCTGCTGTGTGTCAGCATTCTGACATCCTCACCGCCTCTAGTCCATGCACCCGCTGTCGCAGCGACGTGTCCGTGGTGGCTAGAGGACACGAGCGACACGCTCAACTTCATAGTCGCGGGAGATGGGACCTTGGAACTCGTCGACGAGTCACTCCTAGATCCTATCGCAGAGGCCATTGTAGTCGCCGATGAGGCAATGCGCGCGGTTCCACTCGAGCCGGCCAGGCCACGCGTCACTGACCGCTCCGTAGCATCGTCCGGTTACGGCGACCAGCTATGGCTCCATCTGGAGCGTTACTTGGGCCCTACGCCTGACCCGGAAGACCTTCGACACTTCGCGTTCGTGCTGGTGAACATCCACGGGCAACTTCTCGGGGAAGAGCCCCTCCGCCCGGACGAGCTCACCGAAACCCCTTTGGAGGGATACCCATGCGGCTTTTGGAACGCCGCGAGGTGTTTCCGAGACGTGATCGCACAACTCGTGGTTCCCGCCTTTGTGGGCTCTAGGTTTGTCGGTGTGATCGTGTGTCCATACGAATCTCTCTTCGACCTCCTCGATGTGGGGTCAGTGGGAGATTCTAGCTTCGAGTCCGGAAGCTACGCGGGAAGCTGCGGCACCCCGCGAGGGTGCAATATGGTGCAGCTTGCGCCTGTCCCAGCTGCGGGTGGTGTCGGGACCTCGACCGTCGGAGCGATGGCGAATCCCGGGACCCCCGCCTAGGCAAACCCGATGACGGGTGCAGCGGGAAGGGAAACCCTCATTAACATCGCCGTCACTATGGCCACAAACCCGCAGATTGCGCCTCACCAGACGACCTTCAGCAGCGGCTGAGGGCAAGGAGGGCGGAGCTAGAAGAGACCCGGCGCCAGCTCGAGCACAAAAAGGAAGAGATAGACCTTGAGCTAGCCCATCCCAGCACGGGCGGACGTGCTCGCGCCATGGCCCGTTGATGTCTATCAGCGCATCATCGCCGACGGCCAAGGGCCCCCGCAGTTCGCTCGCGTGGGACAAAACATAGCGGTAGCCGTCGCCCTGCTCAATACTCTCCCTAAGCCCACAACGCCGGAGGCCCAGTAGGCTCAGCGAGAAGTTGCGGATCTTTTAGCCAAGGCCGCCGAGCTCCAAGCGGCGAGCTCACAATGACGTGCCGCTCAATCCAGCCAACAGATCTCCACGACCAGGTGTGCGGGAGGAGGCAGCGCCACCGGTTCACAACAGCACTCGGTTCAGCAGGCAGCCCCAGTTGAAGGCGCACCTAAGAAAGCCTCGGTCCACGACTGGGTCGGACCCCACCGCAACACACACCACACTCTCAAAGCGCATCGCCGTGAGAGAGAGCGACAGAACCAAGAAAGAGGCGTCAACCACGTCGCGGAGGCCGGTACAACGACACCGATGAGGAGCGGAGCCGGAGCCCGAGCCCTCCTCGACCATGGGTCTTTAGCTCACGAATTCGCACTGCCGAGTTCCCTCAGCGCTTCCGGGCACCTGCGATCGTCACCAAGTACGAGGGCGAGACGGACCCCGGCCTTTGTCTTGAGGACTACCGCCTCGCGTGTCAAGCTGGGGGAGCCATCGATGACCTTGGCATCATTCGTAATCTCCCACTATACCTCACTGAGTCAGCCTGTGCTTGGCTTGCGCATCTCCCTGAGGGTCAAATCTATGACTGGGGAGACCTGAGGGATATCTTCGTCGGAAACTTCCAGGGGACCTACGTCTGACCGGGCAACCCCTGGGACCTCAAGAACTGCCGACAGAAAGCTGGCGAGTCCCTCCAAGACTACATCTGGCGCTTCAGCAAGAAGTGCAACGAACTGCCCAACATGGGCGACACGGACATTGTTGGGGCCTTCATCTCTAGCACGACATCAGAACAGCTCATCCACAAGCTGGGCCGAAGGGGTCGGTGCACGGCCTGTGAGCTCCTAGACATCGCCACGAGCTTCGTCTCTAGCGAAGAGTGTGTGGGAGCGGTCCTCTTGCACACGCTGGAGGGCAAGGGCAAAGTCAAGCGGGAAGAAGGAGCCGGTGATGGTACCTTCGACCGCCCGAAGAAGAAGAAAAACAAGCCACGAGCAGGGCGCGACCCCGTCGAGGCTGGCAGCAGGGGAGGCGTCGAACCACTTCGAAAAGAAGTGGAACGGCTCATGCCCGAACCACGGGTTCCCGGTCAAGCACCTCCTTAAGGACTGCTCCATTGTGAAGAAATTCATTCGGGAGGAGGCGAAGAAGGGGGACCTAGAGAAAGCGTTAGAACCCGCGGTCCAGGACCCCACGGACGGCGACGACGAGCAGGGGGGGCCAGTATTCCCCAACACCAAAGCTTGCCATATGATCTTCACAGGGCCCGAGTCTAGAGGAAGTCGATGCACCGCCAAAGTCGAGCGTCACGTGGTTTTCGCGGCGAAACCCGCCATGCCATCTTTCCTCAAGTGGTCTGATTTATGGATCACGTTCGATCGGTCAGACCACCCATCGCACGTACCGTGACTGGGTCGATACCCGCTCGTGGTTGATCCGATCATACCGTCTCACTAAGGTGATGATGGACGGGGGCAGCTGCATCAATATTCTGTACGCCGACACGCTCGACCTGCTCGGGATCGATCGATCGTGCCTTCAGCCAGCTGGCGCACCCTTCCACGGGATCATCCCAGGGCGGCAAGTCATGCCCCTTGGGTGCATCAGCTTGCCCGTCATGTTCGGGACTCCATCCAAGTTTCGCACCAAGACCCTCGTCTTTGAGGTTGTCGACTTCATAGGAGTGTATCATGCTCTCTTGGGGCGTCCGTGCTACGCCAAGTTCATGGCCGTCCCCAACTACACCTTCCGTGCTACGCCAAGTTCATGGCCGTCCCCAACTACACCTACTTGAAGCTCAAGATGCTGGGGCCTAAAGGGGTCATCACTGTTAGTGCGTCCGTCCAACATGCCTTCCAGTGCGAGACGAAGAACGGCGACCTCGCTGTGGCAACGGTGGCCTCCGTCGAGGAGCACGAGGCTATCCGCACTCACCTCGAGGAGGGGGCTCCCGACGCCAACCACAAGAACCCCTTATTCAAGCCAGCGGAGGACATCAGAAAAGTGCAGATCGACCCCGAGGGTGACAAGGAGAAGACGGTGAGATTGGGGACGTCCCTCACTCCCAAATAGTAAAGCGAGCTCATTGACTTTCTCCATGAGAACGCCGACGTTTTCGCGTGGAGGCCCTCGGACATGCCTGGCATACCAAGGGGAGTCGCGGTGCACTCCCTGACCATCAGGCCGGGCTCCAAGCCGGTGAAGCAACGTCTGCGCCGATTCAACGAGGAGAAGCGCAGAGCAATAGAGGGGGGGGGGGGGGAGATCGCGAAGCTGTAGGCCGTCGGGTTCATCAAGGAGGTGTATTACCCTGAATGGTTAGCTAATCCTGTTCTTGTACGGAAGAAGAATGGGAAATGGAGGATGTGTGTTGACTATATGAGCCTAAACAAGGCATGTCTGAAGGATCCTTTTCCTTTGCCACGTATGGACCAGATAGTTGACTTGACGGCGGGGTGTGAAACCTTCTGCTTCCTAGATGCCTACTCGGGGTACCACCAAATAGCAACGAAAGAATCAGACCAACTCGCGACATTTTTTATCATGCCGTTCGGCTCCTACTGCTACGTAACGATGCCTTTCGGGCTCAAGAATGCCGGTGCGATGTTTCAGCGTTGCATGCAACAGTGCTTTGACCATCTTATTGGCCACACGGTTGAAGCCTATGTGGACGACATCGTCGTCAAGCCTAAAAAGGCGGACACCCTTGTGGCCGACCTTGAGCGCGTCTTTGCCAAACTACGTGCAAACGGCGTCAAATTTAACCCTGAGAAGTGTGTTTTCGGGGTCCCAAGGGACATGCTCCTCGGGTTCTGTTGACACCGAAATTTAGCACACTCAGTTATTTGAATTTGTTGCCTGATTAGATGTGTCATATTAATCTGGTACTACAAGGAGGTATGAAAATATATGTGTGATCCGACTTATTATCTTGATGATTAATCTAATTAGCCAAGACATGATGGAGGAGGTCATTGGTCGGGAGCATGATGCCCATGAGAGTTAATTTGGGAATAATCTTGGATGATTGATACATGCACATGGCAGTGACGAGATTACAGAGTGGATCCTTGGTTATTAGCTGATCGCTGGGTGTTTGCTTTAGTGTCCTATTGTGCATGAAGATGAAGTGAGCTGCTGGCGGTTAGGTGTTGGATCCTGGAGGCCGGTCTTCAAATGTTGCATGACCAAGGAAGCCGTATTGTGACTTGACACCTGTTGACAACAGATTATTTAGAGCAAGTAAAAGAATATCGGTTATTAGTTTACATCGACAAGGATCGCATGCAATCGGCTAGCATGCATGCAGATGGAATCAAATGACATGGGCATACGACAAAAGCAGATTAATCGACTGGAGTATAGAGGAAATCGGCCAGCAGTGGACAGAGTGCGTGCATCCATGGGTCTATCGGCGAGGCAACAAGACAGACAAAAATAGTAGAATGACGAAAGAGATCAAAGATGACAGGACAACGCATGCTGATTAAAGAAAGAGAAAACAAAGAAAGGTCACATGGCAGCTTACGGAAATAATTGAAGCACTAGATAGCCACGTGATGCAGCTTTGGTCTGTTGGAGATAAAAATATTTCCTAATTCATTTGCCTTGGCCGAAAGGAATTCAAGAGCGGAGGAAGTTTAATTAGCAAGGATTCTACACAAGGAAAGTAGAGTCTATATATTTTAATATTTCCTTTTATCTAGAAATTTTGTATTAGTAAAGTCTTGTGCGAGTCATTAGTCCTACCTTGTTGGGAGTCATTAGTCAGAGTATAAATATGTACCCAGGGTCATTGTAATAAAAACATCTCTCGATCAATACAACTTACGCGCATCGCCAACCCTGGAAATAGGTATACCCCGACGGGTTCTTCATCTAGAGCGGGCTCTCCGTGATAGATGTAGGACTCGTCACTCCGATGGGTTCATCATCATAAAGTAGGCTGCATCGACTAGTTCGACCTCGGCAACATGGCGGAGGACTCGCCACCCTGGGGATCGCGACGACCTGTCTAGGACTGTCTCGGTGCAAACCGATCTTCTGGTTAGTTCATCGTGGTTGCTAGTTATCCGGTATATTAGATCTTTCTAGATTGCTTTGCTAGAATTAGCTACATACTGTCTTGGAAAAACCAATCTATTGTAGTTAATTCTAGTGATATAATTCTAGTCTGATCTGTATATTCGAGTCACCTCTGGATAGATCATAGCGATTGGATCTATTATTATGTGGGCGTTCGTTCATCCCAAGAACTGTCTCGGCTCAGATCGATCTTGTGGGATATCTAGAACTATCTTGGTTAAGTCCAATCTTCTACTTGGACAACCATACAAGAACGATCTTGTCACAAGGGTCTGTTCGGGGTATTGTCAGAGTGTTTAGCCGACGAGTTATTTGGTTACTAGCAGTAGCCGGTAAGTGGTTAGATGCTCAGCTTTTATATCGGCTCTGGTTCATCGACTCTGTGTAGTGCACTAGATCTATCTGGCTAGTCGATGGATCATCATATAGTTTATTCGTTAAAGTATTATATCGGTTGGGTATTATGATTCTATTAACTGGCCGATATAATATTATTTGTTATGATTAGTCTAGTATGCATCGGCTAGTAGATTTATGCTTTGTGTTATCAACATAAAGCTAATGCTTAATCATGTACTTGGCCTGCATCGACTCTGCCCGGATCGACTCTGCCTACATCGACACTGTGCCTGCATCGACTTAATCTTCATCGATTCTTCGCCTGGAGGCCATCGTTTGTCGACTCAAGGACGCACACCTTGTCAGTTGAATGGTCAAACTGACTGGCACACTATGCACCGTCTACCGCGCGCCATCGGACCTGTACTGGAGCTAAGCAGATCTCCCAGATCTCGTGTTTGCACGTTAAGAATCGACTGTCGGTTTTTGGCATCAACACGCTTTTAGCACACCCAGTGGGACTCGTCTTCATTTTTTGGTGAGAATCAGAAGAACTCATATTTTTATATCACTTGATTCGAAGTTAATGCTACTATTTTGCTATAATATGACGTCGCTGGAAGCTGGAGTTGGAGTCTCATGACAGTCATCGGCTCGATCCTAGCCTATTCAAAAGCCGATGGTTGATTCTACCATATGGAGTAAAACAAAAGGTTATTATTGAAAGGAGCTCACTGCATGCGGTGGGACTCATCTTCATTATTTGCATATTGGGTGAATCGTGGCTCAGTCGATGCGTGTGGTTTCGTGACACAAGGAGAGTCAATATTTCTGATGGATATGCAGCAGGGGTCAGCCGATAGAGGCACAACAAGGTTGGCTGATGAAGTAGAGAGTTAGCTGATGTTGAGTTTCTCGATCACACAGATTGGTGACTCATATATGATAAAATAAGATTTCGGCATTTGTGTTCACATGGCATCAGCCGATCGATCTCAAGTTTGCTACGGTCTTCGTCTATCACGTGCTCTAGGCTTTAACTTCCGGGCGCATTGCTATCGTTTCGTCTAGATTCGTTTGTCAGTTGTCGAAGGCTCGTCTGTCGCACTGAAGGTGTTAGCTAATTTATCAAGAGTGAAGTTGATTTGATTCTAAACTTGAAGAGAAGCATCGGCTGGTAGGACCCATCTTCATTATTTGACTCGGAGAGATGTCACGACCACTAGCTTCAGACAATCAAGAAGACTCGGCATGGGTTTATGTTTGTCTCGGGGGGCAAAGCCGATGTGAGGAGTCTGTAGCGGAAGCAATGCTTGATCTCAGCAGCGGATTCAGTTAACTAAAAAAAATGATGATAAGTGCGTGAAAAGAGAGAGCTTCAGTCAATCTTATGAGATCTGCTGTTACTAGTGGATTTATTGCCAATGCTTGAAGTCAATAGCGCGTCTGGTATAAGGAATAAAATATTGAAAAGACTAGTGCATGAAGTGGCATCATCTTTATTATTTGCTTCAGATGATCAAGATGATATGGCATCAGCTTTATTTTGTCTCGGGGGGCAAAGCTGGTGCGTGGTTCATATGAAGAAAACAATATTATTCTTTTATACTATCCCACCATCGGCTAGCAGTATTCAGGGTCAGGACAGAGGAGATGCTGATGTTGGCTGATGCGTGGTTGCTATCATACAGTTTATTTTGACACGTGGTCAAACTTCGGAAGGTCGATGTCAATATGTGGACTATAGAAGATGTCGACATGATCATGTAAAGCCATTCGATCTGTTGGAGATTGGGTTCTGAATTTAGATTGCTTAAGCTAGTGGTGACGAGAATAAGGAAAAAAAAATTTACTGTGAAGGATATATTATACCCAGATACATCACAGCAGAATTAAGCCGATACTTAGTATCGACATCGACTTCATTGGGAGTGCAGGCTTCATCGGACATGCAAGTGTTCATTGAGAGTATCTTTCCACTGCCAAACAGGAATCCGTATGATTGGGAAACGAGACAGCATATCATCAAGGGACCGATGGCAAGCTACAATATTACACGAGTCCGGTGATAGTCATCAAGAATACTAGTAGCATGCATCGGCCAATTACAGTATAGGGCTATGAGGTTTATCGGCAGTTGATACAATCTGGCGCTCACCGTTACTTATGCATGAACTCATTGAAAAAATAATTTAAGACTGGTCAGAACGGGCTGTCTTGGGGGCCAAAGAAGAAGTCGATGAGCTGTGTCGCTGGTTCACCATCGGCTTGATACCCTGGTCAAGAATAGTATTGTTTACATGCAAGAGAAGATAAAACTGAGAGGATATGTTTGATGAGAAGAGACTAGAACATCACCAACTTGGGAGCTAATGGCGTGATAAATCGAAACGTAAGATTATGCCTTGTCTGATATGATTAGCACTCTGGCCAGATTATTTTATTATTGATATTTGAAGTCAATGGCAAATTTGTGAACGTGGTATTCGCATCGACTTAGCTACAGTAATGGCAGTTATTATATATTGGGAAGCCGATGTATGATTGCATTATGAGAGGTGGTCAGAAGGTCGATGGCTATGGCACTGTTTAGACAGACATCATCGGCCCTAGTATTTCAAGCGTCAGAAATAAAGTTGTTGTGAAGAGTTTATTGTGGAGTTGATGTTTTATATCGGCAGAAGATTCAGTCAACAAAATAATGGCTAGGAAGAAGACGATGTGTGGACACAACATATAAAGATGGCCGATATCATTTTTCAATATTTCACCATCGGCCGGTATGTGTTGCCTAGCATGGCTTTCTCTCCCATCAGCTATGTATGGTTCATTTCACTATCGGCTTTGTTTTGATGGCTTCACCATCGACTTTGTGTCGGCGGTGTATGGCTCGCTTCACCATCGACTGGGTGCATGCGTATTAGATGAAGACTTACATACATGTGAACATTGGCAAAGAATAAAATATTCCATGTGAACGTGTGCATAAAGTAAGCAGTGTGGCAGGATGTTGTCCATCGGCTTGCTCTGATCATCAAGCTCTACAGCATAAAGTAAACTCCTTATCGGCTAACTCCAGGCCTACGAGAGAAAGTTGCAAACAGGGCACATAATATATTTGTTTATGGGATGAATCAAGACACATGCAGCGGGCAGCTGTGTTGTTCTATTCACTTTGCCATAGGCTAGTCAACACAGCCGACAGTACTAGTTGCATCATTTTTGTACAAGAGGTTGCATCAGGCTTTAATCATGGCGCCAAGACTTGCTTGTATCAGCCATATTGAAGAACAATGATAATCATACAAGTCCAGTAATATGGGATGACAGATCTACAGATTGGAAGTTTGAAGCCTTGCTGCGGAGTGGACTTGCGACTGTCATCGGCTTTGATTCTATTAGCGTTGAAATTGTGGCCGATGTCAATTGATGAGGAGTTTTAACCACATATCAGGAAGAGATCAAGATGGTCAGCGGTATGCTGGTATTTGAAGGGTCACTTCTGTACATACTGAAGCCGTTGTGAAATATGAGGATGATGCTAATGATATTTGTTAAGCGCATCGGTTTGGGGTGTTCGAGATACATATGACTACATGGTGCCCAATCCATCCACCATTATTTTTCTTGAGGCTATCGACCATTGTGCTACAATTCTGAAGGAGCAGGGCGTCCGAGATCAAGCTTGATAGCTTTGGAACTCTTTGCTACGTACACACAGAGGACTCTGTTATGAGATTATCTGTCTTAAGTCTCATATTATCGTCCTGCGCATTGTTGCTGTCTCGGTTAAGTTTAATCCATCCTAGCGTGACGATAGTGTGAATCTTTTGGGTCTAATAGCTTGTAACAAGGAGAAGCCACATGAGGGTGAACAGTAGCCATTGACAAGGAAGATGCCGATGTCGATTACTCGAGAAGCGAATGCTAATTATAAACTGGGGGGGGGGGGGG
This sequence comes from Eleusine indica, assembly GCA_030378355.1. Lineage (NCBI taxonomy): Eukaryota > Viridiplantae > Streptophyta > Magnoliopsida > Poales > Poaceae > Eleusine > Eleusine indica. The sequence goes on along the minus strand of CM059494.1, from coordinate 32,213,675 downwards.
GGGGGGGGGCTCGGCATTCAGCCGTGGATATGGACTATTTCATGAGAATATGCAATGGACGAACTCAAGCTTGGAGCTGGTCGAGAAAAGGAGCAGTTGAGTTCATTTTTCCTGGAGGACACGAGCGGGTCTTTAAGGACCAGGCATCAAGCCAGATTCATGATCGCTGAGATGCATGCAGGTTTTGCACTTGTCTGTTATTTTGTCCAGTTGCAACAGAAAGTCATAACTAAGTACTAGGACAGGATTGATATATGAGTTGATGGTAGTGATGGCATACCTTGAGAAAGAGTCGATGAAGCAAAATCTTGATGGCAGAATTTTCGTGTGAGGTTTTTGGAAGATATGTATGGTGTGCCAACGTTGTATCCTTCCATGCAACGAGCTTTGGGCACCAGATCACCACAGATGGTTATGGTATTCCACCACATAACGTGGAGAGCGATACTGAATCAGTTTGCATTGCTGGTATTATTCACTGAAGAAGGCCTAGTTTCATTATTCTCAATCGGCTTGAACAGTTGAGCAGTTAGAACTTTTAGCCGATTGAGTTCAAGGGACATCTGAGGTACGGGCAATATCCAGAAATAATTGTTGCTAAACCTGTTGTAACCAGAGACTTGGAGGGCATCGACACTCATAGTAGAAGCCATGAGCCTAGGTTGTTCAATTGAGAAGTTAATCAAGAGAGGAGCAGCTGGGTTCATGCATTTCTAGAAGACTCAGAAAGTCATTGGGACATGAGGACTGATATATGAGATTATGGTAGCCATAGTACAACTTGAAAGTTGGTGGCAATGACTGGCTCCAAGCAGATGGACTATACGGATGGCACTAATAAGTAATCATCAATTACTCGGCGTACGGAGCGATGTGGATCAATTCTGGACAATGCTGAGTTTGAATAAAAGGGTCAAGATTACATAAAGAGAAAGAATTTCAGAACATAATATATTATATTTCAAAACTGGGGGGCATGTGTTGACATCAAAATTTAGCACACTCAGTTATCTGAATTTGTTGCCTGATTAGATGTGTCATATTAATCTGGTACTACAAGGAGGTATGAAAATATATGTGTGGTCCGACTTATTATCTTGATGATTAATCTAATTAGCCAAGACATGATGGAGGAGGTCATTGGCCAGGAGCTCGATGCCAATGAGAGTTAATTTGGGAATAATCTTGGATGATTGATACATGCACATGGCAGTGACGAGATTACAGAGTGGATCCTTGGTTATTAGCTGATCGCTGGGTGTTTGCTTTAGTGTTATATTGTGCATGAAGATTAAGTGAGCTGCTGGCGGTTAGGTGTTGGATCCTGGAGGCCGGTCTTCAAATGTTGCATGACCAAGGAAGCCGTCTTGTGACTTGACACCTGTTGACACCAGATTATTTAGAGCAAGTAAAAGACTATCGGTTATTAGTTTATATCGACAAGGATCGCATGCAATCGGCTAGCATGCATACAGATGGAATCAAATGACATGGGCAATCGACAAAAGCAGATTAATCCAGTGGAGTATGGAGGAAAACGGCCAGCAGTGGACAGAGTGCGTGCATCCATGGGTCTATCGGTAAGGCAACAAGACAGACAAAAATAGTAGAATGAAGAAAGAGATCAAAGATGACAGGCCAACGCATGCATATTAAAGAAAGAAAGGTCACATGGCAGCTTACGGAAATAATTGAAGCACTAGATAGCCACGTGATGTAGCTTCGGTCTATTGAAGATAAAAATATTTCCTAATTCATTTGCCTTGGCCGAAAGGGATTCAAGAGCGGAGGAAGTTTAATTAGCAAGGATTCTACACAAGGGAAAGTAGAGTCTATATATTTTAATATTTCCTTTTATCTAGATATTTTGTATTAGGAAAGTCTTGTGCGAGTCATTAGTCCTACCTTGTTGGGTGTTATTAGTCAGAGTATAAATATGTACCCAGGGTCATTGTAGTAAAAACATCTCTCGATCAAGACAACTTCGGCGAATCGTCAACCCTCGAAACAGATATACCCTGATAGGTTCTTCGTCTAGAACAAGCTCTCCGCGATATATGTAGGACTCGTCACCCCGGCAGGTTCATCGTCATAAAGCAGGTTGCATCGACTAGTTCGACCTTGGCGACATGGCGGAGGACTCGCCACCCCGGAGATCACGGCGACCTGCCCAGGACTGTCTCGGCGCAAAGCGATCTTCTGGTTAGTTCGTCGTGGTTGCTAGTTATTCGGTATACTAGATCTTTCTAGGTTGCTTTGCTAGAATTAGCTCTATGCTGTCGTGGGAAAACCAATCTATCGTAGTTAATTCTAGCGATACAATTCTAGTCTGATCAGTATATTCGAGTCACCTCTGGATAGATCTTAGCGATTGGATCTATTATTATGTGGGCGTTCGTTCATCCCAAGAACTGTCTCGGCTCAGATTGATCTTGTGGGATATCTAGAACTATCTTGGTTAAGTCCAATCTTCTAGTTGGACAACCATACAAGAACGATCTTGTCACGAGGGTCTGTTCAGGGTATCGTCAGAGTGTTTAGCCGACGAGTTATTTGGTTACTAGCAGTAGCCGGTAGGTGGTTAGATGCTCAGCTTTTATATCGGCTCTGGTTCATCGACTCTGTGTAGTGCACTAGATCTATCTGGCTAGTCCATGGATCATCATATAGTTTCCTTGTCAAAGTATTGTATCGGTTAGGTATTGTGATTCTATTAACTAGCCGATATAATATTATTTGTTATGCCTAGTCTAGTGTGCATCGGCTAGTAGATTTATGCTTTGTATTATCAATATAAAGCTGATGCTTAATCATGTACTTGGCCTGCATCGACTCTGCCGGGATCGACTCTGTCTGCATCAACTCTATGCTTGCATCTACTTAATCTTCATCGATTCTTCTCCTGGAGGCCATCATTTTTCGACTCACAGACACACACCTTGTCAGTTGAATGATCATACTGACTGGCACGCCACGTACCGTCTATCGCGCGCCATCGGACCTGCACTGGAGCTAAGTAGATCTCCTAGGCCTCGTGCTTGCATGCTGAGGATCGACTGTCGGTTTTTGGCGTCAACAGGTTCATCGTTTTCTAACGCGGCATCAAGGCCAATCCGGTGAAGATCTCCACGATCGAACGGATGGGTCCGGTTCAGAACCTCAAGGGGCTGCAATGACTTACGGGCTGTTTGGCGGCGTTGAGCCGTTGCATCTTGCGCCTTGACATGAGAGTGCTCCCGCTGTATAGGCTTCTGAAGAGGTCCGACCGGTTCGAGTGGACCCCTAAGGTGCAGTCCGCCCTTGATGACATCAAGCCATCCTGAGCAGCGCACCCGTGTTGATGCCCCCAGTCCTGGGAGAGGTGTTGTTGTTGTACATAGCGGCGACGACCCAAGTTGTGAGCTCGGCGCTCGTGGTCGAGCGAGAAAGACAGGGGCACACCCTCAAGGTCCAGCACCCTGTCTACTACGTCAGTAAAGTCCTGTCCGATTTGAAGACCAGGTACCCGCAGATCCTTAACATCCTGTTATGCGGTGATGGTGGCAAGGCGCAAGCTCCGACACTACTTTGACTCCCACCCGATACATGTCGTAAGTTCCTTTCCGCTCTGAGAAATTATACAGAACAGGGACTTGGTGGGCAAGGTCGCCAAGTGGGCGCTCGAGCTGATAGGGCATGATGTCGTGTACCAGCCTCAAGCAGCCATCAAGTCCAAGGTCCTCGTCGACTTCATGGTGGAGTGGACCAAGGCACAACTCCCGCCCGCTCTAGTCTACCAGGAGTACTGGGTCATGTACTTCGATGGGTCACTCATGCGGACGGGTGCGGGAGTCAGCCTCGTCTTCGTCTCTCTGCTCGGGGTACGTATGAAATACACAATTCGTTTACATTTCACCACATCAAACAATGTCATAGAATACGAGGCACTCATAAACGAGTTCAAGATTGCGATCGAGCTTGGTATCCGGTGGCTGGAGATCCGAGCGACTCCCAACTCGTGGTCGATGAGATCATGAAAGAGTCCAGCTGCCGGACCAACACCATGGCGCTCTACTGCTAGGAGGTTCGCAAGCTAGAGAACAAGTTCGACGGACTAGAGCTCAAACACATCCCACGACGCCTCAACGAGGCAGCCGACGCGTTAGCTAAGATGGCATCTGGTCGAGAGCAGATTCCTCCGGGGGTCTTCGTGAATGACTAGCATCAGCCTTCGGTTCGACTCAAAGAGCTCACGGGGCCGAAGGAGGGATTGGACGACCCCGTCGACCCTGACCCGAGGGTCGAAGGATCACCTCCGAAGATCCAGCAACCCGCGGGAGTGATGGAGGTTGATCGACCCTGCGACTCGAGCGAGCCGGACGACCAGTGAGACGATCCAGGGGGCGAGCAAATCGACTCCCAGTTCAAGAGAGCCGAGCACCCACGCGACTGGAGAATCCCGTACGTCGAGTACCTGACTCGAGGGACGCTTCCCGCCGATGGCACCCAAGCCAAACGACTCTATCGGCGCGCCAAGTCTTTCGTCTTGATCAACGGGGAATTTTACAAGCGTGGCGTCACCAAAGTCATGCAACGTTGTATCCCCACCAGCGAGAGCACCAAGCTACTCATCGCTATCCACGGGGGGGGGGGGGGGGGGGGGGGGGTCTGTGGTCATCACGCCTCGCCTCGAACCCTCGTAGGCAACGCCTTTCGCCAAGGCTTCTACTGGCCGACTGCTGTGGGCGACGTGACCCGTATAGTCAAAACCTGCAAAGGCTGCTAGTATTACGCCCGACGAACACATCTGCCAGCTCAGGCCCTTTAAACGATCCCCCTTACATGGCCTTTTGCGGTCTAGGGATTGGACCTGGTCAATCCACTCAAAAAAGCGCCTGGGGGCTACACCCACCTGCTTGTCGCAGTCGATAAGTTTACCTAGTGGATCGAAGCACGTCCGCTGGTCAAGATTCGATCCGAAGAAGCGGTCGAATTCTTCCTCGACATCATCCACCGATTTGGAGTCCCAAACTCCATAATCCCGGACAACGGCACGCAATTCCTAAGCTACCACATCCGCGTCGACTGGGCTGCCGTCGCTCACCCTAAGACAAACGGGCAGATCCAGCGAGCCAATGGCATGATACTCCAAGGGGTGAAGCCTCGGATCTTCGACTCGACCATTGTCTACAACCGCTTGAAGCAATTCAGAGGTCGATGGGCGGCTGAACTCCACTCCGTACTCTAGAGCCTACGCACGACCCAGAGTCGTGCAACGGGCTTCACGCCTTTCTTCATGGTCTATGGGTCTGAAGCAATCCTCCCCACTGATCTAGACTATGGCGCGCCCTGAGTACACGCATTCAACGAGCAAGGCAATGAAGCAGCGCTCCAGGACGTAATGGATCAGATAGACGAAGCACGAGACGTCGCACTCCTCCACTCGGCCAAGTACCAACAAGCACTCTGCCATTACCACAATCGAAACGTAAGAGACAGAGGACTCCTCATGGACGACCGCGTTTTGTGGAGGGTTCAGGACAATAGGGGCTGAGACAAGCTCTCACCGCCTTGGGAAGGACTGTACGTCGTCTCTCGGGTCATCCGACCCGGCACCTACAAGCTGAAAACCATGGAGGGCAACAAACTCAAGAACACATGGAACATCTCACAGCTACGTAAATTCTACCCCTAGCTCTTTGTTTGATGCATTCACGGTACACCTCAATCGGTCTTAAGTGACACTCGACCCCTCCCAAGGGGTCAAGCGTCACTCGGGGGCTGGAAAGGCACAATAGGCTCACGTTGTGCGCCTCTTTTTTCTCGGAAAACTTCCCTTTCTTTCTCGACCTCAAGCCTCGCAATGCCGACAAACAAAGTAAACCACGAAACAAGGAGTTCACAGTCGAGCCGGTCAGATGGCGCAACGTCGTGCTTGCCCCAGCGGCCACGACAATGGCGATCACCGGTGAGGCTAAACTTCCAAGTCACTCAGGGGCTCAGGCTTTGTGAGCCAGCACAAGAGGGGCAACGGGCTGAGAGCGTAAAGTAGTTTAAGTAACAGAAATTATAAACTATTTGAGGCCATTGCGGGCCAACAAAAGCAAACAAGCACAAGTTCACAATGTAAACCTATTACATGATAGCATGTATGAAGACCCGTTTTCTAGAAATAAAAGCTAGAAAATGCAACCACTATATAGTTCTCCCCATCCACCTTGGGGAGCGCCTCTTTTTCATAGTTTGCAGCCAGGACATCAACATGGGGCTCTGAGTCAGCATGGATCCGCACCGTCTCGTCAAGAGTGTGATTGAGGTAGCCGAGGTTCAGCGCCTCGTAGTCCGTCTCCTTGAAGTGAGTCCCGAGCACGGCGAACATGGTGCGCACGCCAAAGCGCACACCGCGTCGGATCCACTCACGGCCTGAGGACACCAAATCCCCAACCTGCAGCGCCATCGAGGCCCCAAGCTCGACGAGGACTTGGACTTCTTGAACCGCCCTCCCCATCACGGTGCGCAACTCCGTCTTCTCCACGACCTCTTGACAAAGGGACTCCTCCGCATTGGCCAGCTTCTCCCTCAGTGCTGCACCGACCGATCCGGGCAATAAGGGATAACTCAAAGTGAAGAGCGTGCATGGAATAGAGGAGAAAGAGCCATACCCTCTCCAGTCTTGCAGGTCTCTTGCAACTATGCTAGATGCGTGGCCGCCGCATCGGCCAAAGCTTTGGTCGCGGCCACGGCCTGATCTCGTAGCTGCTTCTCCAAGCATAGTGACTCCTCCAGCCTCTGCACGGCCTCAGCCCGAGCAGCGGCTTGAGCCAGGGCGTCGTCGTGCTCCTTCTATGCGGTCTCAAGTGCCGACTCCAGTCAACCCAGGCGGTCCTCGTGCATCTCCTCCGCGTCCTGCAAACGGTACAACTCTGTCTGAACCTCGAAACCTCGCTCCTCAGCAACCTTTAGTGCGACCTCAAGCTCCTCTACGCGCCCTTTTGTTGCCCCCAACTCAAGACGGGTGTCATAGAGGTCGGCGAGGACAGATAGCCCTTCCTCCCTGTACCTCTAGGTCACCACGCCGGAGTACCTGGAAAAGTCGGCGCTAACAGCAGTGCAGTTGTCGAAGAACCGCTTCTTCTCCAGAGACACAATGGAGGGATCCATCAGGACGCACAGCGGTGGCCGCTGCACCACCTTCGCAGCACCCGCAGGTAGCCACCCCCTCATCAAATCGACGGTCGGAGGACGAGCCGCTCCACCGGCACTGCTCACAGGGACACCCAGAGCTGGTGTCGTCGTGACAGTCTCTGGGACCGCCGAGGAGCCAGCCCCCAGCACCGCCACGACCTCTGCGGGGGGAGCGGGCGCGTGATAGGCACTCCCGGCACAGTCGGCACCAGCACTGCAGCTTCCTCTGAAGACTCTGTGAAATCATGCTTCTGGACCGTCGCCCCGGCATCAATCGCCGCGCCAGATGAAGTAACGACGACCGGAGAACCCGACGCCCGTTGGTCCCCCTCGCGCATCATCGCCACCACATCCACCCTCAGGGACTTCGTGGGCGTAAAGCGCCCAGTGTGGAGCCTCTTGACGACGGCCCGGCGCTTCGACACGGGAGTGCCGCTCACCGAGCCTATGTCGCGCCCGCGCTTCAGTGAGGCATCGATGGCCGGGTCAGCACTCGGTTCCTTCGACGCGGGAAGGACATCGACCTCCTGTTCGGTGACTGACCGGCCACCACCCCCGCCGCCTTCGACCGGCTCGCTCGGTCTTGGGGGCTGTTCCCCTTCGCTTCCTTCGGCCGCCAAAGCCTCGGCCCGCACGGCGTGCTCGCCCACGGCCCGTGACTACATCGGGTCCCCTGCTCCCTCAGCAGCCGCCAGCTCCTCCTGACGTGCCTCTGGCGCGACATCCTGGGCACCCGAGGTCGCGCCCTCGGTGAAAGGGGCGACGCGCAGCACCACTGCTAGGCCCGCGTCGACCTCATCGTCGCCGTCCACCGCAACATCCGGAATGGCATCGTAAGGGTGAGCGACGTGCCCACCGTCATCTCTGTCGCTCCTTGGTCATCATCATCTTCATCGGAAGAGGCCCGGGACTACATGTCCGTGGCCTTGCCCATGTCTTGGCGGCGTGCCCTCCTCTTCTCGTGATCCAACTATCGTTGAAGCTTTGCGTCCTTGGCGCTCTCCTTTTGCTTCTTCGCCTCTCGGGCCTCCACGTCCTTCAAGCGCTGTGCCGCACTCAAGGGCGCATCCTCAGGCAGCTTTAAGGTGTGGGAACGAAAGGATGCCGTCAAGTCGGACTGCACCCAAAAGGTTAAAAATCAAAAATAGGATCTCAAAAACGAGAAGCAAGTCCAATGACCAAACTAGGAGAACAACAAGGGAAAACAAGCCAACCACATCGACTGCCCTGTCTGATGAGAGCATGGGCGGACTATCGGGGATCGGCCAGATGTCGTCCACGAACAGCAGCACCGTCCTGATCCACTCGACCACAACCGAGTGGTCTGTCAACTCCTCCACGGCCGCAACAGCGCTGATGATGCCACGCTCCTCGGGCCCCACCTGGAACATAGGGAGGGGCCTGGCCACGAGCGGGATGAAGCGCCGCTGATACCACAACCCCGCGACCCCGACGGTGGAAAGCCCTCGATCCTTCAGGTGCCGGATGGCCTGGACAGCGTAACCATTGGACTTCATGTGCTTCTTTGTCACACCCTAGTTCCAGGACGCTGGCCCCTGACGCTGGCGCCTCCTGGATCGATCGACCGGTGAATACCGGGAATGGGCCCGCTGGGTCTGTGCAGGTAGAACCACTTCGAATGCCACCTAGATAAATTCGAAGGGAAGGGAACCTAGATATACTCCAGCGCCCTCTTCTGGATCAGGCGTAGGCTGCAACAACCAAGGGCGATAGGACGCACCCCGTCGTACGTGGACCTCATGAACAGTGAGGGGGGGGGGGGGGAAGAAGTACTTCCATACCTCGATATCGGGCTGGATCCCCAAGAAGCCCTCACACAACGTGACAAACAGCGCGATGTGAAGGACCCCGTTCGGGTTCAAATGCTGCAGCTCGATCTCGTAGTAATGCAGCAGCCCACGAAGGAACTTACTCCCCAGCAAGCCAACGCCCCTTTCGTGCAAGGTCATGAGAGAGATGATCCACTCCACCGCACCAGTGAGAGTGGGAAGGAGGCCAGCCTCCACTAAGTTCTCCATCTGTGACATCCTCACAGATGAACGGCCCCAGGCGGTTCAGTCCAACAGGGCCATCGCGGCCATCACAATAGGCGGCGGGTACGAGGGGAGTGGAGCAGCGAAGAGCAACCAAGCAGACGCCAAGATCCTAGGTGCACTTGAGAGCTGGAAGCAGGAGGGGAAGCAGGCACAAAGCCAAAAGAAGAAGAAAGGGAGAAGACGAACCAAGGCTAACTTAAATAGGCGGGGCGCCCTCAAGTGACGCGCTCCGATTTGATTGCGAGACTCAGCCATGACTAGCCCGAGGTAAGGGGCCTTGACTCCTCAACTACGCGATTCGCGGTTCAGATGCCTCCACATCTCCTCTGATTCTATCCGCATCCCATGACTCCACAACTTCTGCTTCCCACAACGAATCCATGACTTCGTGGCCCCACCATTGCGGGAAACAAGGTGGCATGACAGTTCACCCGGGCCTACCATGACGCACACGTGAGGTAAATACGCTGCATCTGTCTCGAGCAGTGGGAAGACGGTTCATAACCAATCGAAACCCCCGCGCCTCTCTTTTATCTCTTTGCAATTTAAGGAGGCAAGCCCCTCCGCCTGCGGCTTTTTAGTTCCCGCATCCAAAATCTCCTCCTAAAGGCCCCTATATTCATGGACGGGGAGTGGGGCGAACGGGGCAAAACTCGACTAACCATGTCTTGTAGCAGCAACTCGGTCGACCCTGCAGGGCCCGACAGGCGTCGACCCAAGCGGTAGCATGAGGCGAGTCGCTCGACTCTGGCGGGGGACGAGCGGTGCAGGTAAGACGGGATAAGGGGCTGAAAACTGCCACGACGGCTCGACGGCATCGAGCCTCTAAGGCTGGCACCACGAGTGGGTTCGACGGCCACCTAGAGCGCGAACAGAGCGAGGGGCACGAGTGATGGGCACACTTAGCGGCCAATACCCCAACCCCCCAGGGGTCGAGGGCATCGCAGAGTAGCGTTTGAGTCCTGCTCTGATTCGTGCGTTGGTATCTCCCCGAACAGAGGAAGCTAGCCATCCAACTGTTGGCACTTCCCAAGTGCCCCTTTTATATGTGAATATTATCCCAATTAGAGCATAATTGATACTAATTTAGGCCATTTACCTGTGATATTGCCTATATATTTGTATATGCATTGTTTTGGAGCTTTATTGTAGAAACAGGTAAAATTGGTGATTAAAGCGATGATGGAGAGGACAGGAGTCCAGAACCGACGAAAAGCACTGAAGAAGCCCAGTGCGCCGATCGGCGCAGCCCATGAGCCGATCGGCACAAGGGTGTTTTGACCCACAGAAGTGACCGAGGCCCATTCCACATGTTTATGGAAGTTTATCTGCGCAAGACACTTGAAGATATTTGTCGAAGAAGAATTATGGAACTTCAAGAAGATTTATAGAACTCCAAGATCTTAACATGCAGTACAAGACTTTATCTCGAAGGAAAAGGCCCACATGGCAGCTGTGGAAGACAGAGGAACCGACTCGGGGAAGAAATCAGAGAAGACACGGCTTGCGCCGATCGGCGCAACCGCCTTATTTGCTAGAAACCGAGTCCTTTATGAGTAAAACCCCTATAAATACTTGTAAACCCTCACTTCAGAAGAGGAGGTGACAGAGGGACACCAGATCCGTGAGTTAGAGCCACCGGGGCTTGCCCCATTAGAATAGATCTCTAGTTGAGTTTCAAGAACCATTAGAGTCAAGAGTTGATCCGTCAAGGTAGACCATCTCGACGAGGATGAATCTTACTCTATGTATCTCAAGGATGATTGAATATGTTGATGATGGTTTTGGTGATTTGTGTATCTTGATTCTATAATCATGCATGTGCTTATTCCAATTGCTTAGTTCTAGGCTAAGTAAGTAGATATTATCTTAATCGTGGTGATTAGGATAGTATTCGGACATTGTATTGATTATGGTTGCTTGATGATGCCAGTAGTGTGGTTTAGCGGTGACAGCACTAAGCCTGCACAGCACTATTGGATAGTTGAGTAGGGTAAGATACTCACGCGATTAAGGGTTTCTTCCCGGCAGCGATAAATCGGGAGCCGCTCGGAAAGCAGGGTGGTCTTACTCATTATAGGTTTTCATTGATCCATGTAATTACCCATTATGATGCTATTCAATTAGACTTTTTGGTTATGATCTCACTAGTAGATATCTGGCTACTCACTTACCAGCATAGGTTTACAAGATCTAGAACACTTTGGTTTAGATTCACCGATGTGCCGATCGGCTCAACTCCTGCGCCGATCGGCGCAACAACTTTGGCTTAGATTCACCAGTGTGCCGATCGGCTCAATTCCTGCGCCGATCGGCGCAACCACAGATTCACTAGATCTCGTGCACTTTGGTTCAGTTTCACTAGTGTGCCGATCGGCTCAATCACCGTGCCAATTGGCGCAACGACAGATTTACTGTCTGGCGCATCTTTGCGCTGGCCAGTCTCCCCCTCATGCAACCTGACCTTGACAGTAGCCTTGACTAGATCTTTTACTGTTAACTTTGTTTAATAAATCCCTAAGGTCCCAGTGGATTCAATAAACCTTGGAATACTCAATTCAAGGGAAAAATTGCTACAATCGTACACCGTCCTCTTGCGGTATATAAGTGGGTGCGTAGATATGACCAACAAGCTCCTTTTTCTGGCGCTGTTGCTGGGGACCATAGCAGGTTTTTAAACATTGTTTGATGTATTAGTGTTTAGTCATTGTGCTTTACTTGTCTCTCTAGTACATATATTCTGTTAAGTGAAACTAACAGGTATGGATGGTCCTAGGTCAAACAAACCCTCTAATTACACCGATGATCCAGAAAGACTCGTACACAAGAAGAGAACAGCAGAGAAGAGAAGCAAGTCACTTGGAGATTTGGAAGTAGTCCGCACAACACCTCGAGTATTTTTCACAATAGAAGACTTAGTTCAAGAGCAAGAAGAAGAGGAGATGGCAGAGGTGCCTATGGTTAATCGTCTCAAGCCACAATTGACTAGTATTGTCAAGATAGATTTCCAAGAACCTCAGGATCAACTTCCGTATCAATTGGAGAGATATGTTGGAATAGTGGTGCAACAACCGTTCACAGGTTCAGAAGATCCCAATCATCACTTGCAACACTTCCTTGAAGTTTGCAGTACATTCAAGAGAGCAGGATTGACAGGAGATCAAGCACGTGTGAGGCTGTTCCCCTTCTCTCTAGTTGGACGCCCCAAGAAATGGTATATTGGATTGGAAAACACAGTCAAAATGGTGTGGAACATATTAGCAGCTGAATTCTTGGCCAAATACTCCCCCCCGCCCCCCCCGGTAAGACTCAAGCTTTGAAAAATAAGATTCTTGGATTTACACAGAATATTGATGAGAGCATTGGAGAAGCATGAGAAAGATACAATGAGCATATGGATGCATGCCCTCATCATGGTCTGACGGTTGGAGAAGTTGTTGAGAAGTTCTACACAGGATTGAATCTTTTGTCACGTCAATGTTTCGACGCCTCAGCTGCAGGGTCATTCATGTCAAAAACCCCCACTGAAGCTAGGAATTTGATCAAGTTGTTAGTTGAAAATCAATTGTGGGATGGTGAGAGAAGCTCAAGGAATTTGCAACCTTCAAAAGGAGTAGCGAAAAGTGTGATTGAGAAGACTCAGGAAGAATTGATTATAGATCACCTTGATGCTATTCAAAGAAGGTTGGATAATAGTCTTCATATCCCTAAGGGAGAGACACTCAAGCTGGCGGAATCATGCTCAACATGTAGTGAATGTGGAGAATTTGGTCATGTGCAGAAAGATTGCCCTGAAGAGATGAAGATGTTAGAATATATGAAGAATAGTGGATGGAAGCCCCAATATCAACAACAAAGGAGTTCTTTCTCTCCTAGTTCGTCCATGCAAAACTCTATCTCACTTTGTCTCCAATGTCATGAGTTCTTCCAAGCTCAAGAGAAGATCAACAAGGACAATCAAGCTAGATTCAAGGAGATTGATCGTGTCCTTGAGAGAGTTAATGACACGGTGATAGAAATTGGGAGCTCCAATGAGCAGATTTTGAAGCATACCAAGATGGGATAGCTATCGCAAGCCATTCAAGGCAATAAGGGGGCTATTCCTGGCAATACGATGTCTACAAAACAGTTGAAGGCAATAGCTACGCGATCAGGAAAACAAATAGAAGATCCAGAACACTCTGTGAGAGCAAAGAATACCCGCACCGATCGGCGCACACCCGGCGCCGATCGGCGCGATGACCCTGTCGGAGCCGATCGGCTCCCTGAAAGCGCCGATCGGCGCAAGGAGGATGATGACCTCTCTGGTCTCAAAATAGGCGTGGAGACAGAAGAGCATGGTCCTGCCTTATTTCTAGATACTCAACTACTGACGAAGACAGAAAGAGCACGACAACACGACGAGCAGTTTGCAAGATTCGTCAATATTATGAAGAAGCTTTACATCAATGTCCCTTTTGTTGATGCTATCCAAGTTCCCACCTATGCCAAGTACATTAAGGACATGATGCAAAACAAGAAGTCTCTAGTTTCTGAGGAGGTTGTGAAGGTCACTATGGAACTAACGGCGACAATCAATGATGTTGCACTGGAGAAGAAACCCGACCCTGGATCACCAAGCATCAAATGCATGATTGGAACAAGGATATTTGATAGGTGCTTGTGCGATCTTGGAGCAAGCGTAAGTGTTATGCCCCGTCATATATTCACAAATCTCAATTTGCCTGAATTAGAGCCTACGGGTATGTGTTTGGAGTTAGCCGATCAATCGGTACGCTTCCCTGATGGAATTGCTGAGGATGTGCCTGTTCAAATTGGAGATCATATCGTCCCTGTTGATTTTATTGTGCTTGATATGGATAAGAGGATGAGGACCCCGTTGATCTTAGGCAGACCCTTCTTGAGGACAGCAAAAGCAAGTATTGATGTTGGGGGTGGTGAGATAAGCTTCGATATTAGTGGGACTCCCTTCTCTTTCATGTTTCGCCCAAAGGGAGAAGAGTGCCGTGCTATTGATGAAGTGAAAAGATACAAGACATCGTGGCATGGAGGCGTCGAAAGTAATTGGAGGGGATGTATGGATAGGTCGTCCAAGCTATATGAACCCTGGAGATAAGATAACCTTGTAGTGTCGCGGCCTCACATCCCGCACCGCGACACTAAGGATTGATTGTTTGCTAGGAGGTCAAGCTCTTTGACCTTTAAATAACTAGAGCGCTCTTGGGAGGCAACCCAATGATCGGGGATTTATAAGTTATTTAGTGCTTATGGGAGGGCAACCCATTTCATTTAGTTAATTAGTGCTGGCCGAGAGGGCAACCCGGTGTTTTTAAAATTTGCTTGCTTGTGATAAAAATAATGTCCCAAATAAAATAAAAACAAATTAGAAAAGTGTGTGCTTAATTCTTGTGTGCTCTTGCGTTGTCTGTTTATTCATGCAAAACTGCGTATATACATACTCTAGACTAACAATGTAGGAATATAAAAAAAAAGACCAAAAACAGGAAGGAACACAGCTTGCGCCGATCGGCTCAGCATTGCCCAAGTCAGGACAGAAGGCCGACGACGCCCAGAATTGAAGGAGTGCTAAACCAGCACAATAATTTTCAGGGACAGAGCTATTTTCACGGAAGACAACATCTAGCGTAGAAGAGAGGGGCCAGAAGCAAAAACGGACATCGCGCCGATCGGCGCAAGTCAGCGCCGATCGGCGCGGTGACCAGATGAGCCCCGACACGTTTGCCAATACTACATGAACATTGGAGAAGTGGAAATTAGGTGAAAGAGATAAACACGAGGCATCAAAATCAGCGCTGGACCTAAAGACGAGGTGCAAGGGACTTGCGTCGTTCGGCGCCCTACTGCGCCGATCGGCGCGGGTACCCATGATGTTCCCAATGGGCGAGAAAAGCGGCAGGCATTGATTTTGAGGAACAGGTTTGATTATTATGTGGGTGTGCAGTGCAGAGGGGACACGGAATTGACCAAAAGCTGAAAAGGAGACGACACGCCGATCGGTGCAAGCCCGTGCCGATCGGCGCCGCCAACAAGACATCAGGATTGCGTGCTGTTCCCCTGCCAACCAACATGATGTGCCAGGAAGCGACATGAAGAAGGGGAATCAAGCATCAGAGTGGTCAGAGCATTCAAAATTTGAATTGTGCCGATCGGCGCAGTACCCGTGCCGATCGGCGCGCTCTCAAATTTTGAAATTGTATGGCGGTTCCTTCTTCTGGAAGTTTCCTACACTATAAAAGGGAGGCCAGGCGCCCCCATTCAACACACCATCCCGGTAATCTCTCCACCTTCCCCACTACCCACGATCTCGCACACATTCCGCATTCCTCGCAGATGCATGGTCTCCGCTCCTCCGTCGGCAAGTTGGGCAAGAGTCTGCGCCGGGAGAGCAGTTCTGGCGACAACAGCGAGTCGAGCAGTAACTCCTCGGCGAGGGGTGGCTCTGACGCTCATGATGACATGTCGGTGGGTGGTGCATCCACCGGCTCGACGGCGGCGACATACGAGGTCCGCGCCCGCCACTCTGTCTCCGACGCGTCCCTTCCAACAGGGCATGCTACGAGGAGCCAAACAGCGGCAAGCCGTGGGGTTCCCACATCACCACCACCGCCGGCATTCATGCCGCGCACGGTGGAGGAGGGCTTCACCCTCCTGAGCGCGGAGGAACAGCGGCACTACCTCACGGTGAGGGGAAGGTTCGTCCCCAACTTCGACCTGGACGAGACCTTCCTCACCTCGATCGGCATGTGGGTGGCCTTAAGGAGGATGCTAGACAACCTCGGCTGGATGGATTTCCACCTCCTCCCCATGGACTACAACCTCGACGTCGTCACCGAGGTTGCTTCTACGATGAGGCTTGGCACCGTCGAAGACGGTAGCGAGGCCGTCAACTTCCGCGTCCGTGACATCAGCCACACGTTGACCATGGAGGCGGCGGCTCAAGCCTTCGGCTTCGACGCCGACGCCGATGTCGCCGGCATCTTGGGACGTGGGGAGTTGGACTACTTTTGGAGGCGGCTCTCGTTCATAGAGGAGATGAAGCACGGCAACATCCGCAACCCGACCATTCAAGTTTTCCATCGGTGGTTGGCAGCGCGCATAGGCGACAAGGTCGACTCCAGCAACGTCACCGATGCGGACTTGTGGTGGCTCTTCAACGCCATTGTGAGTCCGTATCATTGCAATCCCATGTCGGTGATGGTGCGGGGTTGGCTCGACAAGAGGAGCAAGGCAAGCAAGAAGTTGGCCTTCGGGGCCTATCTTCAACGCCTAGCAGCCCTCGTCTGCGACAGCGACGGACCGGGAAGGTGCGATGACAAGTGGGAGTGCGCGACGGAGATCAGCTAGAATATGCCTCCTGGCAATATTATCACGGGAACTGTTCGCGCCGGCTTCCATGTCGGCGGCACCAATGTAAAGCTCCCGTGTGCGGAGTTCTCAAGGACCGCCGTGGGCGGGTTCGATAGCCGGACACATCTACAGCAGCCGGCGGTGAGTGGGATTCCCGGGGGTCACGCCAGGAGTACCAGCAGTACCAGTCAGGGTGGAGCGATGCAGCGGGCGGTTCACAGCCCTCTGCGCCGATCGGCGCACCCTAATGCATCGCAGGCATTGACTACAGGTACCAAGGGCGTGTACCAGTGGTGCCTCCTGTGCCCGGTGCAGATGTTTTCGTGCCCATGCAGGGGTACCTCAACAACAACATGCACTACATCGAGCGCCTGGAGGAAGCCACGTCCCGATGGAGGTATAACCATGATGCGATGGTAGAGGAGTTCGAGCGACTCAAGGCGGTGCTATGGCTTCGATCAGCCACCGACTCCACTTTCGGATGACTAGAGTGCCTAGGAGTTGGCACGTGTATCGGTTTCCCAGTTTGCGTTTTCTTTTATCCTTTCTCTTTATTTACTTATGTGTGTGTGAGCGGGTTAGGAAACCATGTATCGGGTGTGTTTACTTTCATGCAAGTGTGTCAGCAGTGTGTTTATTTTCATGAAAGTGTGTTAGTAGTGTGTTTATTTTCATGCAAGTGTGTTAGTAGTAGTTTTATTTTCATGCAAGTGTGTTAGTTGTGTGTTTATTTTTATGCAAGTGTGTTAGTAGTAGTTTTATTTTCATGCAAGTGTGTGCAAAAATCATCATCATGTATTCAAGTTTCAATCTTAATATAATGGTGGCGGTTATGCTCTATTAGGAGAATTGAATTATTTATTCTTTCTTGAAAAATGTTGATGAAGATCAAATAGTGTTGAGCATTGAAGAAAATTTCGAACTTACACTTAATGATTATTCGGCAAATATGTCTTATATGGAGCAATTTTGAGTACCCATGTGCTTCATTTGTGTTGTCAGTTTATAATGATAACTTAGTACCAATCTTTTCAAAAATAAATTTTCATGTTGTGAACTTTAGAATTTATTGTTTTTCAAGATTCTTTAATAAAAGTTAAATCCAGACAAATCAAATACCAACAAATATTGGTAAATTTGGGTTGAGAGCCGATCGGCACAGCAGAGATGGTGAAAAAAAACTCTGCTGTTTGCTAAGGGACTAGCAAAATTTTATGTGTGGGGGGATGGTATATGACATGCTTTTTCTCGAAATTCAATATAGCCATGAATCATTTCAACCATGTGCAATCTTCCAAGATCAAATTTTTGCTATGCACATGTCCACATATCCAAAGTCTGAGTCCTTTCTTAAATTTTTCTTTCTTAATTGCCATCTTGATAAGTTTCTATAATTCCAACGAAGAATAATCTCCTAGCTTTACAATATATTATTGATTTGTGTTTGCAATCCTTGAATTACCTCACCTAGCTACTCATATAAGCCTTACACTAATATTATTTGATCATTATGATGTAGAATATAGGTTGAGTGATTTGAAAGATGAGTTGTTGCCTAGGATTATTTGGAAGATAGATTCTCTATGTTCACAACAATCTTTTAAGTGATTCTCATGTTTGGAAAAGTTATAATTTATGAATTGGACATGATCTTTTGCTTTGGGGAGAACTTTAAGCTTATGCCCATATTTGATCTATTTTGCTGAATAACAATATGAAATACACCACAATAGAACAATGCTCAACATTTGCTGATTTGAGATATCTTTTATGATAGAAAGAGTATGTTTTTCGATTTTTCTTTCTTTTGCTTTACTCGAGACGAGCAAAGGTTTAAGTGTGGGGGAACTGTTGGCACTTTCCAAGTGCCCCTTTTATATGTGAATATTACCCCAATTAGAGCATAATTGATACTAATTTAGGCCATTTACCTATAATATTGCCTATATATTTGTATATGCGTTGTTTTGGAGCTTTATTGCAGAAACAGGTAAAATTAGTGATTAATGCGATGATGGAGAGGACATGAGTCTAGAACCGACGAAAAGCACTGAAGAAGCCCAGTGCGCCGATCGGCACAGCCCATGAGCCGATTGGCGCAAGGGTGTTTTGACCCACAGAATTGACCGAGGCCCATTCCACATGTTTATGGAAGTTTATCTGTGCAAGACACTTGAAGATATTTGTCTAAGAAGAATTATGGAACTTCAAGAAGATTTATGGAACTCCAAGATCTTAACGTGCAGTACAAGACTTTATCTCGAAGGAAAAGGCCCACATGGAAGCTGTGGAAGACAGAGGAACCGACTCTGGGAAGAAATCAGAGAAGACACGGCTTGCACCGATCGGCGCAATCCTGCGCCGATCGGCGCAACCGCCTTATTTGATAGAAACCGAGTCTCTTACGAGTAGAACCCCTATAAATACTTGGAAACCCTCACCGCAGAAGAGGAGATGATAGAGGGACACCAGATCCATGAGTTAGAGCCACCGGGGCTTGCCCCGTTAGAATAGATCTCTAGTTGAGTTTCAAGAACCATTGGAGTCAAGAGTTGATCCGTCAAGGTAGGCCATCTCGACGGGGATGAATCTTACTCTATGTATCTCAAGGATGATTGAATATGTTATGATAGTTTTGGTTATTTGTCTATCTTGATTCTATAATCATGCATGTGCTTATTCCAATTGCTTAGTTCTTGGCTAAGTAAGTAGATATTATCTTAATCATGGTGATTAGGATAGTATTCGGACATTGTATTGATTATGGTTGCTTGAAGATGCCAGTAGTGTGCTTTAGCGGTGACAGCACTAAGCCTGCGCAGCACTATTGGATAGTTGAGTAGGGTAAGATACTCGCGCGATTAAGGGTTTCCTCCCGGCAGTGATAAATCGGGAGCCGCTCGGAAAGCAGGGTGGTCTTACTCATTATAGGTTTTCATTGATCCATGTAATTACCCATTATGATGCTATTCAATTAGACTTTCTGGTTACGATCTCACTAGTAGATATCTGGCTACTCACTTACCAGCATAGGTTTACAAGATCTGGAACACTTTGGCTTAGATTCACTGATGTGACGATCGGCTCAACTCCTGCGCCGATCGGTGCAACAACTTTGGCTTAGATTCACTAGTGTGCCGATCGGCTCAATTCCTGCGCTGATTGGCACAACCACAGATTCACTAGATCTCGCGCACTTTGGTTCAGTTTCACTAGTGTGCCGATTGGCTCAATCCCCATGCTGATCAGCGCAACAACAAATTTACTGTCTGGCGCATCTTTGCGCTGGCCAGTCTCCCCCTCATGCAACCTAACTTTGACAGTAGCCTTGACTAGATCTTTTACTGTTAAATTTGTTTAATAAATCCCTAAGGTCCAATGGATTCGATAAACCTTGGAATACTCAATTCAAGGGAAAAAGTGCTACAATCGTACACCGTCCTCTTGCGGTATATAAGTGGGTGCATAGATACGACCAAAAACAACCTATGGAATGGTTGTGACAACCAGTCGAGCTGGAAGGACAGATTCTTGAGGTCGACCACCAGCTGGTTCGCTGGGACCCTTTCGACGGGGGACAGGAGACCTCTCTCGAACGAACCCGATAGCAGCTCATTGAGCAACCACATTTCAGCCACCGAGGCAAAAACGTGGCCCGGCTCTATCCTCTGTCTCACGAACGGGACGCGAAAGGAGAAAAGAAAAAAAAAGTCGAAACGGCCGCTCGACCGATCCGTCCGCATCGAGCGGGGACGCGACGGCCGGCATCGCCAAATAAGACCCAACGACGGGGTCACATCCATTATTCCTCGGTAGGAAGACCACTTAAGGCTGACTCTTACAAACTCCCTCTCTTCTCTTACAAAGCGAGTTTCAAGGACTCAGGAAAAAAAGAAGAAGAAAGAGAGATAGGGGAAAAGATTGACCTGAGAGGTCTACTACAAAGGAAAAAACAATACCCACACCTCGGCGGGTACATACGAGGTAAAGCGCCTATGGTGCCTCGTCGTCCCTGGCAGCCATGAGGACAACAAACCACTAAGTGACAGTTGGCCATGCCCCATGTGTCCCAGAGCTCGATGTGTAAATCTAGGTGTGGGAATGAAGCAGAACACTACTCGGTTGTGCCCTTAAATAGCCAAGCTAGGTCCAAGCCTTGGATTCCTTGCATGGGCACCAAGCCCGATGCGGGTTCACTAGGGGCTCTTGCACGCCACACGGGAACAAAAACCTAGCGCCACTGACGGTATCGCGCGCATCGCCCCATAAAAATGAGAAAATAACTCGCCTTAGAGCAGGACTCCTCCTTTGGCTCAGGGGCTACACCCAACGGGTGCGCTCGCGTGCACCCCGATGGACGAGCGACCTGACCATCTCATGACATATCAAGCTGAAGCGCGAGTTTCAACCAAACTCCCCCTCTGGATCGAGGGCTACACCCATCGGGTGCGCTCGCGTGCACCCCATATGTGGAAGTCAGGTGACCCACGAATGACTCTCCGACTCGCTCGGGGGCTTAGGGGCTACTGTCGATGGTAAAAAACAGGGTGCCACATGGCACCACCTAAGAACCCACACGCGTCCGGTCCAAAGGACTCACTGGATCGCCCCCAAGGCGTCACCTATGTAAGCCCCCACAAAAAGCGTCTCTGCGATGGTCAAACCTTAGCTGCAAAGGCCACGCCGCTCCCCCGACTCGCTCGACCCCCCCCTCAGGGGTCAAAGGCCGGTCGTGCTCCGCTCGACTGCCGAGTGGTCGAGGGCTCGCTATGCCTCGCTCCACCCCATGAAGGGAGTCGAGGACAAATCATTCCGCCTAACGGGATCCGAGCATGGCTCGCCCTCCCAAGCGAATGACACAACCGCTCGTCCAAGCTCATCTACTCCAGGGCAAGGATAGTCGTTTCACTGACACTACGGCCATGATGACGGTGCGGGTCCCTCGTAACAACTGGATAAGCTCTGCCTCCGTCAACTCCCATCAATGGGGCCCAAACCATAACGGGACGGGACGATGGACCCCTAACTGAGCCGAAAGTGGTGGAGTGGAGAAACTCAATTGCCTTGTCAGGACAGGACGGATTCCAACTCCAAATATGCCCAGACAGGCGCATCCCGACGCGACAACCCCGATGGAGGGGGTCGAGCGCGACAACGGTCAACAACCGCCAACCATCCGGCCTTAAATGCCATGCCCATTACGCACGCACAGTATCTGGGAGTCAAATCTCTCCGAATACCTGCCCCCCTCATCATTACCAGTGCCCACAGACGATGGCAGACATGGCGAGGCTCACTGTGCTGCTATCGCCCGATGACACACCTAGTGTTGATGGTGCAGGACGACTTGATGGACAGCTAGATTGAACCTTGCTTGAATAACGTGACAATGCCCATGCTGCACCTCCCCGCATATAGCAGAACATGCCGACTACCGGAACAATGGGGAACTCGACGCCACGACGGAGAACGGGGGCACGCTCGGACATAGTGCTACCCCTCTGACAAGACCAGGATGATGGGGTCTACAAGGACCAAAGACTACGCCGCCGACCAAGGGCTTTGCCTTCTTCAGCACGCCTCCACCGACTCATCATGTGTAGAAATCTCTCTCTCTCTCTCTTTCTCTCTCTATAATGAGGGTCCTGTCCCCTTGAAGTATAAAAGGGGTGGTCCACGCCTCTTTCAAGAAAAAAGAGAGCCAGCGGACGGTCAAGGCACGACACACACACACACACCACTCGCACCCGAGACTTGGAGCCCTCTCCTCTCTCACCACCAATGTACTCCCTAATCGGAGGAAGTAACACGAGAAGGCCTGAGAACTGGACGTAGGGGACTTCCCTGAACCAGTATAACCCTGTGTCCTCTTGCTTAGCCATCACCGAGCCTGAAACGCGCGCCCCTGTGAACAAATTCTACTAGCCGGTGATCTACACACCGACAGGATGCAAAGTGAATAGAAAGAGCACATCGGGAGGTTGCCAATTTTTTGGAAGGTCTCTAGTATCTTGGAGTTCAAAGAAGCAAAACTCGATGGCTCTATCTACAGCCGAAGCGGAGTACTTGGCAGCGGGAGCTTGTTGTGCACAACTTCTCTATATGCGGCAAACACTCTCGGATGATGGCATCAACTACACTAAAATGCCACTGTATTGTGATAGTGAGGCGGCGATCAAGATGGCTCTCAAAACTGGAGATCATGGTGAGAAGAAGGATATAGAGTTGGTGAGTGTGTGGACTCATGAACAATTGGCGGATATCTTCACCAAGCCACTCGATGAGAAGACCTTCAAAAGCTAAGGGGACAACTCAATGTTCTTGACCTTTCAAACTTCACATGAGTAACCCTAAAGCTTGTCTCTTGTAAATATATATAGCCTTGTTTGTTTTGTTTATTGTTTGTGCCTTTGTTTTGTGCTTGTTTCTCTTTGTTTATAGGTCAACTTCGGACCTCCTTGAGATAGCAATGGACATAGGTTAAGCTTGGGTAGATGGTTCATGGTGTGTGCCCAAGGCTTTAAAAAACAGTCCATTGTGAGTAAGCTCGAGAAGGGAACAACTCATCGTTGGCACTTTGGTTTGTAGTTTTTCTCTCTCTTTCCTTTGGCATCTTATCATCCATCTGTATACTTGTTGCATTTGCATTTGCATTCTTGGCATTCATGCATTGTGATACCTTACATGCTCCCAAGCATGTTTCTACGGGGAGTTGCTTATTTACAATGTAAGTACATGACCCTTTAGATGATCACATAGTGATCTTTGTGCTTCATGCCCATTGAGTCATGTTCAAACGAGCTCCAAGGTTAAATCTACTAGCACGACTCAAAGACAAGTGGCTCATACATTCCCACCACCCGAATGACTAACCATTGCATTCTTGAGGAAATATTTCATTGAGTCATGTGTGTAGGGGGAGCTATAGTGGAACACCATCATGACCGAGAAGGAGCACCATGAAAGGGGGAGTTTTCCTAACTCTTGCAATTTATTATTTGTTCCCTGGTTGTGTTGTGTTTCGCCTTTGGTTTGTGGTTTTTGGTGATAGGTGACAGAGGGGGAGAAGAACATGAAGATCGAAAAGCCAAGTCAAGATTGAGCATAGCAAAAGAGGGGGAGAAGAAGAACGTGAAGACATGAAGATTCTAAAGCCAAGTAAGGGAAAAGAAGAACAAGAAGTTCTAAAGACAAGTAAGGGATAAGAAGAATAAGAAGAACATGAAGATACAAAGAGGAGAACATGAAGACCAAATGGAGAAGAACAACGATGGTGCATTCTACAACAACAATGAACATCTACACTGACATGAACATCTACGTCCTTGGTGCGTGACAATGACCACAAGCATGCAAGCTTTATGGAGTCCAAGGGTTGATAGAGATGGATCAAGGCTAAGGACAAGCTATAGAGCAAGTGTTGGGAACACTTGTCTAGTTGCTAGGGCTTTGAGTCCATAGGAAAAACCGGACTATCAAGGGGGTCTAGGTCATGTCTCTTAAGTCATGACTAGTTGGTGATGTGCATGGATGCTTAGTAAAATCATAGGCACTATGTGATAATGGATGTCCGAGAAACGAAGTCAAGCCAGGACGAGGAGTTTCAGGTTCTAGACATAGTGATCGGACAGAGGGGTCGGTGGAGACCGGACTGTACGGTCACTAGAGGAACAGGCGGACTAGAGAGAAGACTTAGTGAGGAATCTGTTTGTGCTGCAGACCATAGAGATCGGACGGTCTAGCCTGTGTGGGTGAAGCGCAAGACAGAGAGGAAGCAGCTCTCTGCAGTCCGACGTGTCGGACTTGTCTGACGGTTGGATAGATCGGATGGTACGGTCTTATGACCGGACCGTACGATCAGCATAAGGAGATGAGCAGTGGGCGGAGCCGTTGGAGCCGTGTCTGCAGTGACCGGACGGTCCGGTCAGGCAGTGACCGGACGGTCTGGTCAATTGGTCCAAGACGCTAATTTCATGGAGCGACGACTAGTTGGAGGTTGGAAGCCTATATAACTTTGTTGCTAGGGTCTTGGAGACCTCTCTTGGCTAGTGGAATTGCGTCGAGCATTTGGTGAGAGCCAAGAGGAAAAGAGGAGAGCACTAGGAAGAGATATTGCATATCTTAAGAGTGCTAATGAGAGTAACAAGAGCATCTTGCACATCTAAGGCTAGGGTGTCCTCGAGGGTGTGATCTAGGTTGTTACTCTTGGTCTACGGTGAGACCTAGACCGGTTAGGTGTCGGGGTAATTGAGCCTATCGTGATTGGTTGTGAAGGCTGTCACACGTTTGTACCCGGTTTGAGCCCGTCTATTGGTGGTTTCTAGATGCCCATTTTATCTACCAAAAAGGGATGTTTTGTGTCTTAATTTGGTGGTTTGTACTAACAATTAACCCCATATTTGTATATATTTGTAGTTGTTCTGTTTTGGATGTAATCGCAGGAAACAGGCGTAAAACAGGGCAATTATGGATAAAGAGCTGAAGAATAACGAAGATGGGCCAGATGCGGCAGGAGGAAAAGATGACTAAAACATGATCTGGTCCAGGAAAGACGAAGGCCCAGCCCAGTATGAGTTAGGGTCGGTGGAAGTTGACCTAATCCCGTCAAGTATAAAAGAAAGATAATTATCAAGAGCCAAGGACGACCAAGGAGAGACGGCGATCACGAGATTCAGTTATTAAAACTAGGGTTCCAGGATATTGGAGGCGGAGGTTCGTCAACACCGACAAGATCCACCAGAAGGAAGGTCACGCCGATCGGCGTGACACTTGCGCTAATCGGCTCGTGCACGTTCCAGCGCTATTTCTCACCCCTCTGCTATGTCTAGCAGAAGGATGAGTGAGTAGTCTCATATTCTCTTCTCTGGTGCGGGGATCTGGTCATGTAACTCTCATGCTTGTTGATACTCTCTCGATGAATTTAATCTATGTGATGAACTTTATTGCACATCTATCTATCCCTTTCATTACTGTATCGGCCAATACACTTTTTCCCATTACATAGTACTAGAAACCAGTGGGTAGCTAATAGCTTCTGTAGTGACAGCCGGGGTGAACAAAACCACCATGTCTTGTAGAATATTAGATTCATCACTCGAGTTGATAAGAATAAGGTTGCATGCTAGTGAACCAATCCTAAGAAGAGAATCCTTCATCATCCTGTTACCTCTTCAATAACATTCACCTTCCACTTTCTCACCGTTATCATTCACACCAACCAACCCATTACAATTTGTTAGTAACCTTTTAATAGTATTAGTTCCGCTCGTTCCCTGTGGATTCGATAACCTTGGAATACTCTGAGGGAAAAAGAGCTACAACTGTACACCATCCTCTTGCGGTATATAAGTGGGTGCGTAATTATGACCAACAAGCCTTTTTTCTGGCGCCATTGCCGGGCAACAACCCAGTTCTTTTACTATTAATATTTTACTAATGTCTAATCCTCTCTTTTCTAGTTGTTTTCGTGTTTGTGTTTTGTGTGAATTTTTAGGATGAGTACGACAGGACCTTCTTGGATGCTCAGGAAACTTTCTCTACCATCTCCAGACGTGCTGGTGCCTCAACCCTCAGATGAGAAGGCCACAGCCTCCTCGTATGTGTTGAACCCCATTATCATTAGCATGGCTGAAGCAAACAGGTTCTTTGGAGCGAAAGAGGAGAACCCGTATACTCACTTACAAGATTTGGAGGCACTTTGCCAAACATTCCATCATGAAGGAGTGCCTCGGGATCTTTATAGGTGGCTGCTTTTCCCATTCTCTTTGGGAGGAAAAGCCAAAGAGTGGCACAAGGCAGCATCTCGAGAAACAAAAGGTAAGTGGAGTGAGTTAGTTGGAAATTTTTGTCTCCACTATTTTCCTTTGCCAAAGGTGTAGAAGTTGAGAAGGGAAGTGGTGAACTTCTTACAAGAAGATGAAGAATCTCTCGCGGAAGCCTGGACGCATTTTCAAACATTGTTGAAACAAGGACCTGACCTTGGCATTGATGAGAATATGTGCGCTCAAACCTTCTACATGGCCATAAACAAGGCATCGAGGATGCATTTGGATGGATCGGCCAGAGGAAGTTTTCTGAGATTGACAGCCAAGGTAGGGATCGAATTGTTAGGCAAAATTGCTGAGAATGAAGCTTTGCATAAGCATTGGGAAGAATATCTAGAACCAAATCGACAATGCCCAGAAGTTATGAAGAAGGAAGAGTTGCCACCTGAATAGATCTTGATGTCCGAGAGCAGATCAATGATTATTTCGGAGCAAATCGATGAAATAAAGCCCGTCGGACCTGCCTCTGTGGATCTGACGTGTGCGCCGATCGGCGCAGTCTCTGAGCCGATCGGCGCAGTCGTGCCAACAGAAGAACCGATCACCCTGACGACTCCATCAAGTAGCAAGGAATATACCAATATAGAAGCTGCTATTTTGGACAACCACCTGAAGGAATGTGAAGGGAACTTCGCTAAACCAAAGAGGGATAGAACATTGACGAATGCTAAACCACTTGACAAATTTGAGCCGATGGACTGGATTCCCTTTGATTTTTTGCAAGAATTTATTAATATGAGAAGATCCTTCCGTCCGTAAGATGCCTCCAAAGCCGGAATTGAGTATAATTTCCCAAGTAATCGCCTCAAATCAGAAGTTTTCGATCAAGAGATTATTGGGAGAGTTTTAGGGAAGCTTTACAAGGATGATATAGAGCTTGATGGAACAGAGGTGAAACAAGCGAAGAGATTGCTAGACAGTTGCTTTGAGCCATCTTCCTACGAAGGATTATGTGCTGTGTATGCTGTAGGTGTCACTGAAGAGGAAAAAGAAGAACCGTACATACCCTGTGAGATATCGGGGAAGAAATTTCCGAAAGCCTTGTGTGACTTTGGCTCTCGTGTCAGCTTGATGACTTACGATGCATTCATGAGCATGCCTTATGGAACTCAACAGTGGCTGATGGGGACTGAACTTGAGTTGATCATGGCGGATGGTAGGAAAACCAAACCACTGGGAGTGATCAAGAATGTCGAAATTGAGATCAGCTCGAAAATAATGCCGGTAGATTTCTTCGTTCTATGCAATAAAGAAACTGGGGTTGAAGATATCATTCTAGGAAGGCCATTCTTAAGATTAGTACAAGCTGTTTTGGATGCTGGGAAAGGTCAAATCACGCTACACCTAGGAGAGGAAGAAGTGCAATTTCAATTTAATGATCCGTCTCATCAAAACTCTTCTTACTATCAGGAATTCTACCCAGAGGAAGACGAGAGGATAGGGATGGATATGGGAGACCCACTGGACCACATCATGCGTGGAACAGACAAGTATACTGCCAGCGCCGATTGGCGCGACCCTTGCGCCGATCGGCTCAAGCACACTGCCAGCGCCGATCGGCGCGATCCTCGCGCCGGTCGGCTCAACCAGGAAAATCCTGATTTTGAACCTCTCGGGAAGCTGGATCTAGATGAAGCGCCAGAAGTGGAACAGAAGAAACTTCCAAAGGAGCTACGCTATAAATATCTTGGAAAGAATAGAACATATCCAGTTATTATGAACAATGCCCTAACAAAAGAAGAAATAGAGAGGCTTCTTGTTGTGCTTAAAAGGTATAAGAAGGCCATTGGTTACACATTGGATGACATCAAGGGAATCAGCCCCGCATTTTTCACCCACAAGATTAACTTGGAGGAGAATACTAAACCAGTGGTTGAAGGGATGCAAAGGTTGAACGAAACAATGAAGCCAGTAGTGAAAAAGGAGATTTTGGAGCTGCTTAATGCAGGTATGATCTACCCTGTTGCTGATAGTGAATGGGTTAGTCCAGTGCATTGTGTACCCAAGAAAAGAGGGTTGACAGTAGTGCCTAACGAGAACAATGAGTTGATCCCTCAAAGGACTGTAACTAGATAGAGAATGTGCATAGATTATAGAAGTTTGAACAAAGTGACAAAGAAAGATCACTATTCTCTTTCGTTCATTGATGAGATGCTTGAAAGATTAGCAAGGAATTCATACTTTTGTTATTTGGATGGATATAGTGGTTTCTTTCAAATACTGGTAAGACCAAAAGATCAGCAGAAAACTACATTTACTTGCCCTTTTGGGACATATGCATATAGAAGGATGCCATTTGATCTTTGCAACGCGCCTGCAACATTTCAAAGATGCATGAATGCAATATTCGCTGAATTCATAGAAGATATTATGGAGGTATTTATGGATGACTTCTCCGTGCATGGTACTGATTTTGATAAATGTTTGGAGAATTTGGAGAAGGTTTTGAAAAGGTGTGTTGAATGCGACTTAGTTCTTAATTGGGAGAAGTGTCACTTCATGATAACAGAAGGGATAGTACTTGGTCATATCATATCTAAAAGAGGGATAGAGGTTGATAAGGCAAAGGTATCTACAGTTGAGAAATTACCTCCCCCTACTGATCTTACAACTTTGAGGAGTTTTCTTGGACATGCCAACTTCTATCGCAGATTTGTTAAGGATTATTAGAAGATTGCTAAACCCCTGACAGAATTGTTAAAGCAAGATACAGAATTTGTTATGGGCGAGGAGAGACTCTTGGCCTTCAGAAGATTAAAGGAAGCTCTATGCTCTGCACCCGTTATGCAGCCACCTGGTTAGAGTTTACCTTTTGAAATTATGTGTGATGCAAGTGACTATGCAGTTGGAGCTGTTCTTGGACAACGGAAGGAAGGTAAAGTGCATGCTATTTATTATGCTAGCAAAACTTTGAATGAGACGCAAATCAATTATACAACAACTGAGAAAGAGATGTTAGCTGTTATATTTGCTTTTGAGAAGTTTAGATCCTACATTCTAAATTCTAAGGTGATTGTATATACTGATCATGCTGCTATAAGATACTTGGTTTCAAAGAAGGAGTCTAAGCCTCGGTTAATGCGATGGGTATTGATGCTGCAAGAATTTGATTTGGATATAAGAGATAAGAAATGAGTAGAAAATTCTATACCAGATCATTTATCTCGTCTTGAATCACCATCAACTGAGCCAATAAGAGATGAAATGCAACAAGAGCAGTTGTTTGCCGCATTTGATCGTAGAGAGAACTGGATGATGGATATTATCAAAGGTTTCAAGGGACAAACTGATCTGATGAACAAGAACACAAGGAAAAGAGTTAAGAGTGAAATGAGAAAATTTATCTGGGCCGACCCATACATGTATAGGTATTGCGAGGACGGAGCAGTACGGAGATGTGTACCCAGAGAAGAAAGAGCAAGCATTTTAGCAAAATGTCATTCTTCGGATTATCGAAGACACTATGGCTACTTCAGAACACAGGCAAAGGTATGGGCGACTGGATTCTATTGGCCTACTATGCATGAAGATGCCAAAAGGTATGTTGCAACATGTGCTCAATGCCAATGAATAGGGAATGTTAACAGTAGGAATGTAATGCTCCTTAAGTACAATCTTCAAGTCGATATCTTTGATGTTTGGGGTATGGATTTTATGGGACCCTTTGTGAATTCTTATGGTTTCGAGTACATATTGGTCGCCGTTGATTATGTCTCCAAGTGGGTCGAAGCAATGGCATGCAAGGCTAACACTACAAGACAATCAAGGAGTATACTTCAGGAGCAGATATTTCCTAGGTACGGAGTACCGAGGATAATAATTATAGATGGAGGATCCCATTTTACAGGAGGAGAATTTGCTAGGTTTTTAACCAAATCTGGAGTTGAACATAGAATTGGAATAGCCTACCATCCCCAGACGAATGGACAAGCAGAGACTTCAAATAAGCAATTAAAGGGAACTCTGTAGAAGATTGTTACAAAGGAAGGAAAAGATTGGGCCACGAAGCTTAATGGAGCGTTATGGGCATATAGGACGGCATTCAAGACACCGATTGGTATGACACCATATCAATTCGTCTATGAGAAATCGTGTCACCTACCAATGGAATTAGAACATAAGGCTTATTGGGCTATAAAGGAAATGAATTTGGATCTTGATGCCACCGGCATGAAAAGGAAGATACAAATAAGTGAATTGGAAGAGATGAGATTACGTGCATATGGAAATGCAGCCATATACAAAGAGAAAACAAAGAAGTGGTATGATAAGAAGCTTTTGAAGAAGGAATTCAAGGAAGGAGATCGGGTGCTCCTATTTAACTCGCAATTCAGATTATTTGGTAAAGGCAAACTGCGAAGCAAATGGGAGGGACCTTATCTCGTGAATACGGTGTTACCTTTGGGAGCGGTAATCATAATGGATGGCAAGAGAAACAAGTACACGGTGAACAGACAACGTCTAAAGGTATACCTAGAACCCAACACATTGGAATTAAAAATCTTTTGATGTGTATTTCACTGCTTAGTACCCCGTGTGGTCGAGCTTAACGACGTAAAGCAAAAGCTTGTATGTATTTTAATTTCCATAGTTTTTCTTTTTCCGATTTGGCGATTTAATGTACCGTGCCGATCGGCGCGTTGCTGCGCCGATCGACGCAGCCCTGCACCAATCGGCGCGGCAGAGTCCATTTTGTTTTTGAGTCGATTTTGGACCTTGCCTTTATAAGACTCGTTAAATTCCACGAATAAGAGAAAGAGTCCTAGTCCAATTGGAAATCAAGGGATATAAATATGAGGGGACAGCAAACCCACGGATCAACTCGTGTTACATCGTCACCGGAACAACCCTAAAGGCAGAAACCAAGGCGGCGCCGATCGGCGCGACTCATGCGTCGATCGGCGCAACCTCTACGCCGATCGGTGCGACTCTGGAGCCGATCGGCTCGGCGGCGGATTTCCTCAACCCTCTGCAAATTGGTCCTAGGAGGAAGTCGACGAAGTGTTGACACCAACACGAGATGATCCCCTCGTCTGGTCAGATTTGCGGAAGAAATTCATGAAGAAAAGCAAAGCTGACGCGTGGAACGCTGACAAGGTGAAGATGGACAATGAACTTCGATAGATGATGAAAAGAGAATTGGTGCACAAAGGAAAATCTGTAGCACCTATTGAAAGTGAAGTAGTTTCTCAAAGGTATACCATGGAAAGTCTTCTTGATCTTGCTAAGCCCTTGTCATATGAGGATTTCCTATCTTTCGAAAGATCATTGACAGAGCAAGAGAAGGAAGAGCTAGATGAAGAGAGCGCCCTCACAATTCATAGGTGCCGACTTTATGGTGAACATGACATTGCCGCCAAGTATAAACTCAAGCTGCGAGAGGAAGTCGAAGAAGCTATGTACCAGCAGGATGCGGAGAAGGATCTTCAAGCTAGAAGGGATGAATCCTTTCCCAAGGTTCTTACCAATTAGCAAAGTTTTTAAGAAAATAAGATTCATAGGAACAGTTTTATTGAGGGTTGCAAGTGTTTCTTTTGTGATAAAGATCTTCAACGCAAGGTTGAACTCCAATTGGCAGAAGATCCAGCTTTCATACCTTGAGATGTAATATATGATGATGGCTGTCGCATAGTTCCTGGAGGAAGGACACCTAAGGAGATTAATGATGAGATTTTATGAAGGCAGCAGAATAAGGTGATCCGTGAGCATAATCTAGAGCAGTTAGATAAGTATATGAAGGAAGCTGCTGCTTGCGCCGATCGGCGCGACACTGGAGCCGATCGGCACGATCTGAAGATGGTTGAATTTATTGATCTGACAGCTCTGCCAAGTGAAGACGAAGAAACTGCTGCAAGAAAGTGTAAGACTACACCAGAGGTTCGCAGATCTGCTAGACTATCGGGTAAGCCAATTCAGAATTATTCCGACTGGTATAGCGACTACACGTCATACTATTTGGAAACTTTGGAAAGCGGTGATCCTAGTATGCCTGGAGATTTTAGTGATGATTTTGATATACAAAGAAGCTTTGGTAGTCCTAAGTTCGAAAATTGGGAAACACTTGCAGAATGCAGTAATGACAGGGCACCAGGAACTTCAACAAGAGTTAATAGTAATGCAGAGGGAAGTGGAGGAAGTCGCAATGGTGGAAGAACACCACTGCGCCG
Organism: Eleusine indica; assembly: GCA_030378355.1. Lineage (NCBI taxonomy): Eukaryota > Viridiplantae > Streptophyta > Magnoliopsida > Poales > Poaceae > Eleusine > Eleusine indica. The sequence continues at coordinate 32,181,095 of CM059494.1, read as the reverse complement.
ATCGGCTCAGCCTATGCGCCCATCGGCTCGGAGGAATTTGAATAGTGCCTCTCCTTACAGCGTTGAAAATCATAACCTGCAACCACCTGCTTGCTGTCCTGTCTGCCGAAGAAACATTGAGCGCCTGTATCTAGACAGAGATCATGCTTATAGACATCAAAGAGATGTGGATCGCAGAATCTTGGATACAATCGAGATGAACAAAGTGGACTACACTTTTCTCATAAGGAATATAAGACGAATTTTCCGAGTCTTGAACAGACATGGTCTGCATGATTAGTGTGTTGAGTTTCTTCTCTTGCAACGAGGACATTGCAAATTTTAAGTGTGGGGGAAGGGCTTCGCCATTAGTCATAGTTTTTAAGTGTTTTTGAGTCTAGTTTCTTAGTTTTTACGTGTTTTTGAGCCTAGTTTCTCATTTGTTTTTCTCAATGAGTGTTTATTTAAGTTTGTGTATGTGCTTAAGAGAGTCACGAGTCATGTTGAGTGTTGCTTCTAGGTCTTTTATGTAGTTTGAATTTTTGCATTGTCTTTAATGAAGTTAGTGTCGATTGTCAAATTGAAAGTGCCCTATGCTATTTATCTTGTTTTTCTGATGATCTATTGGTTGATTACTTGAATTTGTTGGTTACCACTTAACTTTTGAGCTTTATATTGGTGAAAATTTCTTTTGACTCATCGTAACCTAAAGCAAAAGCATGGTCTAAATATGCCTACATAGCCGAGTGAATGAGAGCAAGCTACACATTTGAACTAAGTGGATTGTAAGTAACTTTGTCAACTTTTTGCTCATGATTTCGACCAAGTTAGGAAAGGATGATCTATTTTGTTTATCTCTGTATTTCTAGCCATTCTTATCCAATTAAATTCCTTGCTATCATGAAAACCATACATCTTTGTTTCTCTCTCCTCCTTGATACAACCTATATTCTCAATAAAAGGGACTTCAGAAAATTTGCACTGCTGATACAAGACAGAAATTGCTGATCATATCAGGAATAGAAAAAAAAAGAGGTGAAAGAAAGGAAAAAAATAGACCGCGCCGACCGGCGTAGTGTTGCGCCGATCAGCGCTGTTGCAAAAAAAAAAGAGGTTGTTACAAAAAAAAGGGGTAAAGAGAAAAAATATATATATTCCCTGAGAGGCGGTAAGGTCATCAAAGAAAGCAGATTTCTGATTATTTCTCATTCTTTGCCAATTGTTCTCATTGAATTTTCTTTTAGATCTTCTACATTCCTCTTCTCTATTAAAAGTTCTTTTCCAAGAAAATTCTTTCTTAATCGGCATGCTTGAGCACATTGTTGACATGGTTAATCTTATGGATTAATTTAGTTATATAGCCCTGCAAGATCCACATACAATCCTTGATTAGATAGGAGAGGGAAGGAAATACACTTGAGAGACCTAGAGAAGACCAAATGCTTGATGTTTGATGCTAAAAGATGAGTTGAGGAGAACTAAAATTGTTTTTGAAAAAATTTTGTAGTAATTTGATTAAGTTCAAGTAAGATATGCCGACTGGTTAAAAGGAGATGAGAGAAAATCTTTGTGGCGGGATAACGAGTAAAAATGACGATTGAGATTGACTGCATGAGAGATGGAGTGAAAATTCTTATTACATATTTGATTTTGTATTGCTCGAGGACTAGCAATGATTTGAGTGTGGGGGAACTGTTGGTGGTTTCTAGATGCCCATTTTATCTACCAAAAAGGAATGTTTTGCGTCTTAATTTGGTGGTTTGGACTAACAATTAATCTCATATTTGCATATATTTGTTGTTGTTCTGTTTTGGATGTAATCACAGGAAACAGGTGTAAAACAGGCAATTATGGATAAAGAGCTGAAGAATAATGAAGATGGGCCAGATGCGGAGCCGCGCCGATCAGCACGACCCATGCGCCGATCGGCGCAGGAGGAAAAGATGACTTAAACATGATCCGGTCCAGGAAAGACGAAGGCCCAGCCCAGTATGAATTAGAGTCGGTGGAAGTTGACCTAATCCCGAGAGACGGCGATTGCGAGAATCAGTTATTAAAACTAGGGTTCCAGGATATTGGCGGCGGAGGTTCGTCAACACCGACGAGATCCACCAGAAGGGAGGTCGCGCCGATCGGCGCGACGCTTGCGCCGATCGCCTCGTGCGTGTTCCAACGCTATTTCTCATCCTTCTGCTATGCCTAGCAAAAGGATGAGTGAGTAGTCTCATATTCTCTTCTCTGGTGCGGGGATCTGGTCATGTAACTCTCATGCTTGTTGATACTCTCTCGATGAATTTAATCTATGTGATGAACTTTATTGCACATCTATCTATCCCTTTCATTACTGTATCGGCCAATACACTTTTGTCCATTACATAGTGCAGTAAACCAGTGGGGAGCTAATAGCCTCTGTAGTGACAGCCAGGGTGAACAAAACCACCATGTCTTGTAGAATATTAGATTCATCACTCGAGTTGATAAGAATAAGGTTGCATGCTAGTGAACCAATCCTAAGGAGAGAATCCTTCATCATCCTGTTACCTGTTCAATAACAATCACCTTCCACTTTCTCACCGTTATCATTCACACCAACCAACCCACTACAATTTGTTAGTAACCTTTTAATAGTATTAGTTCTGCTCGTTCCCTGTGGATTTGATAACCTTGGAATACTCTGAGGAAAAAAGAGCTACAACTGTACACCGTCCTCTTGCGGTATATAAGTGGGTGCGTAATTACGACCAACACCGTCGGTGAAAGGGGCATCGCTAGTGAGCACACGTGTCAGCTCGGGGAGGCCGACAAGTTCTCGAGGGAGGCGACCTTGTGCCTTGATGGCAGCGGTGACGCAACCGTGTCTTGGCTCCAGGAGTGATTGCGAGCTCGTGTGTGAGAACTCCACATTGGTGGTGGGAGGGACCGGTACTCCGGCAGGAGTGGTTCAACGAGGAGTAGGGGAAGGCGCTATCCTTTCGAGACCTCGGGAAGAAAAAATCATGAGCATTCCTTAACCTTCTCCTTACTATGATGCCTTAGTTTCCGCATTTACATACCATGCTATTCATGCTTGTGTGTTTACCTTGCTCTAGTGGATTACCTTGTAGACTTGCATGAATAGACTTCTTTACTTCCTAGTAGTATTTAGCTTCCTCATTTGATCACTAGCATGTATAGGAGTTGCATTGGATTGATTGCTCACCCTTGTATGTATTGTGCTACTTATGCTTGTGTGGTCTAGTTTCTTATCTTGTAGCATTGCATGAGTTGGCTTCTTTGCTAGCTTGTTGTTTGCTTCCGTGTGTCTTTATTACTAGCTTGCATAGGAGTTGATTGGCCCTTGTGTGTTCACCTCTAGGTTTGTGTAGGAGTTGTTTGAGTGGTTGGTTTTAGTAATTGGGAAATTAGGTACATAGTTTGAGTTCTCGATTCACCCCCCCCCCCCCCACCTCTCGGTCACTCAATCCTTTCAATCTCCCCAGCTAAAAGAGACAAACTCAAACTTTTTGCTAAAGTTCGATCTGCACCACAGAGTCGATCTGAGTGACAAAGGAATAGACAAATTGATTCAAGCCACAATGTGTTGCCTGTGCCCATGGCACCAACGGGATTGTTCCCTCTCCTTCCTCCACATTCTCCTCGACGAGCATTCCCTGTGCGGTGCGGGATGCCAGATTCGAGACTATTTCTGCCCTAGTTTTTTTTTTGCAACCAGACCTCGTCTAGAACATCAAAAAGAAGGGAGATTGTGCAGAGGTGGTGGCGGAGCAGGAACCCCCACTCCCAAACACGCGCGCAGCTGGCTGGCACACGCAAACCTGACAAGCTCGTGATCAAAGATGGGAGCCCGCGCCTCAGGCATCCTCGAATCGTGGAGGCATTAGAGCAACTCGATGGCCTTACACGTCTATGTCGTCACGCCAAACGAAAGAGGAGGACGTCGTTGAGACCAAAGTCGCAAATCCGCCATCACTGTCGACCGTGGCCTTGATGCCGGCAGCCACCTTCCTCGCCATACTCTCTATATCTCAAATTCTTCTTTTTGCCCTCCTGCTCTAGGTCATATATTAGAAAAGGGAAAGAAGCAAATTTGAACCAAGGCTTCAAAAGACAGAAGGGGATGATTTACCGAAGAAAGGAAAGTGATCCTTTGATTGCATGCGCGATCGGGACATGCGCGTGCGTGATTTGCGGCAGGAGGGGCGTGTAGGTGGGTAGGAAACGTTGGGTGAGGAAAAAATTACAAAGCCGGCCAGACGAACGTGTTGGAGGGGTAATCAACCTATAATTGTAATATGTCATGTGTGGGTCCATTATTAATCAGAGGCGTGAGGTTAAACATGGAAAAACATCAAGGATAGAAATTAGATGGGTATGTTAATAACATGGTGTCTAAAAGATCACAGGGAGTTTAATCTTTATAGTATAGAAGATTCTACGAGGAATCAGCGCTACGCCATCTCTCCGAGTCTCCATGGAATTGAGACTTCAGATCAAGAGTGCCGAGTGGGCTGATTTAGCAATTGGGCCAACAGTAATAGAGATAAGCATACTCCATCTTTTTTTTACACTGCTTTGTTTTTTGTTTTTATATTATATACATATACATAGGAGATTCTATATATAATTTGTTTTTGTAAAAAATATTGGGTATTCAACTGAATATCACACTACCACAAAACAGCTCTATAGCGGTGTCTCCAAAAACCACGTAGCAGCGCAAAACGAAATGAGCTGCCGCTAAAGAGCTCTCGGGGCCTGCCGTGATTCAAACTGCCGCTAAAGAACTATTTGTAGTGGCGGTTGGCATTATCAACCGCCGCTACAAATGGTGCATCTTTTATAGCGGCAGTTGAAAATGCCAACCGCAGCTATTGAGCGCATAATAGCGGCGGTTGACATTGCCAACCACCGCTATAAAGTGCCTGACCTATATAAGCGCGCTCTGACAGCTCCCCTGTTTCACTCGAACAGTGGTGGCCCGAAAATTTGGGTAAATCACAAAAATCAAGGGGGGAAGGTTTTGAGTTCTTTTTTTTTTTTTGGCAGAAGTTTGCTCTCTGAGGTAAGGGGAACTCATCCCATACATTTTTTTGTGCTATTATTTTGAAATCAAGTTGAATTTTGCATTTCAAGTTTGTTAGGTTTTTATCAAAATTTAGCTAAATTTGTTTGATTTGTATGGTTCTATTGGGTTGTAGTTGAGCTTTATGAAGGCATACATCATCTATTTTCTCCCTATTGCTATCAGAGCTGTTAACTCGCCATGGCTGAAGTTGGTTGTAACTCGTCTTAGCTACTTCTTTAACGAGGTATCGAAGAAGGTGATAACTGAAGACGAGTTAAATGACCTACGGACCCACATGAAGGAAACAATGTGCATTCTTGAGATGGTCTTCCCTCCATCCTTTTTCGATACGATGGAACACTTCATGATCCATATTGTTGACCAGATCTCTGCATTCGGCCCCGTCTACCTGCATCAGATGTTTCCATTTGAGAGGTTCATGTATGTATTGAAATGCTATGTATGTACTCGTTCACATCCAGAGGGTTCTATGATCAATGGCTACACAACTGAGGAGATCATCAAATGTTGCTTAGATTATATTAATGATGGTAGCAGAGCAATTGGTCTCCCCTTGTCTCATCATGAGGGTAAATTATCTGGAAAAGGTACGAAAGGACGTAGATCGTTCATCGACCGTGACTTCAAACAAGTGGACCAAGCACATTTCAGCGTATTGCATCAAACGCAGATTGTGGGACCATACTTTGAGAAACATTTGTTAGAGCTCCACTAGAACAACAAGGATGCGACGGATAAATGGATCATAGACAAGCACAAGCGCTCTTTCACATCATGGTTTAGCTGCCTAGACCTTCTAAGTGACGAGTCCGTGGAAGAGAAAATGTTGAGAAAGTTAGCTAACCGCCCGAGAAGAACCGTGGTTACCTTTCAGGCATATGACATCAATGGTTTTACCTTCTACACCCAATAGAAAGATAAGAAGTGCAAGTGTTAAAACTGTGATGTTCGAGTAGAAGCCATTGACGAAGAGGACCAGACGGTCTTGTATTACGGGTACATTGAGGAAATATGGGATCTAGACTACGGTGCAAATTTACAGGTTCCCATATTTAAATGCAAAAGGGTGAAGCACCCTAATGGCATCGACGTGGATGAATATGGTTTCACAATTGTTGATCTTAACAATGTTGGTCACAAAGATGTGCCTTGGATACTTGCCCAGACCGTGGAATAAGTGTTTTATGTACTTGATCAAAATGACAAAAAGAAATACATTGTTGTTCCAGATAAACAAAGAATCGTTGGAGTGGACAATGTGGAGGATCAAGATGACTACAATCAATATGAAGAGGTGCCATGTTTCATAGATCCGAAAAATTATAAAGTCCTAGAAGCAAGACTCTCCTTTGCCAGCGGAATGCCCTACATGCGCACCGATCACTGCCAAGGAAAGGTCGTTCAAGGCTAACTCAAGCATCATGTAATTTTATTTTGTTAAATATCTTTTATTATTCAAACCTTGTATTATATTCGATGTATTTTATGTTCATTTGAATATAAATATTGTGTAACTTATTTAAATTTAAGATGCGATCAGACAATAGTACATGTCTAGGACTCAAAATATAATTTTGAAAAGTGTAGGGGTGTTTCTACAAAAATCCAGAACCAAAAAAAATTTAATTTTTTAGAAAATAAATAATACAATTTTTTAAAAAAGACATAATATAAAGTTTTTTATAATTTAATTCTTTTATTATTCAAACCTTGTATTTTGTTTTATGTAATTAATATGTATATGAATATAAAGTTTTTGTATGTTATCCAAGACCAAAACAGAATATATATTACTGCTAGGGGCTTTTCTACAAAAGAACAAGGCTCTGGGAATATTGCAAACAGAATCATACAATTATCAAAAAAAAAATAGCGACGGCTTTGTAGCGGCGGTTCACAAAGCCAACCACCGCTACAAAGCACCCCCCTTATAAAGCAAGGTCGTGGTGGGCATTAACCCTAACCCCGGCGCTGAACACACAGACGCCATCAGGCTGCCCTACTCTCTCTCCCAGAGCACCGCCGCCTCCTCTCCTCGTCGACGGCCACCGTAAGCCCCTTCCTCGTCCCCGAGCGCCGACGTGCTGGTCCTTCTCCTCCTCTCCTTGTTGACGGCCGCTGCAGGCCCCTTCCACCTCCCCGAGCGCCGCCATGGGCTCCCTCATCCGTCCCCAACCATCGCTGCCACGGGCTCCCTCCTCACCGAGCCGCCACGTCGAGCTCTGGTCCTCCCCGAGTGCCACCGCCGCAGTCTCCCCTCGTCCCCGAACGCCGCTGCATCGGGCTCCGTACTTCCACAAGCGCCGCCGCCACAGGCTCCCCTCCTCCTCCTCTCCATTGACGGCCGTGCGCTGCCAAACCCCAGCCACCTTCATCGTCCGCGACCTCCACCCGGTAAGTGCACTAGCTCCTCCTGTTCGTCTTCCCCGCGCTGCCTCCATCATCGGTAAGTGAGCTTCCTCCTCCTCTTCCCCTCTAGGGTTGTGCTCATGCTCCTGGAATCCTGGTTCTTCATGTGGTGGTTGAACTGTGGTTCAAAAATGTTTCACCCATTTGTTTACTTCACCCTTGCCCATGTTGTGTGGTGGAGTTTTTCGTAGCGTGGTGCTGCTACGCTATAAGCCTGTAACATGGATGCGGGCAAGCAAGACTAGGGAGAGATTGATGCTGCATTATTGTAGTATCTTTCAGAGTTTGGGCTCCCAGGTTCCAAGAATAGGATCAACACAATGATTTGGTTAACATGTTTACAGCGAAATCTTGTTAAGCATGGTATGTTCACTTATTTGAAATTTGGTTCGTTGGTCAAGTTACCCGCTGATCATGGTATACAGCGATAACAAAAACATATTCGAAATCTTGTTAACATGTTTATAGCGATAACAAAAACATATTTTGATAAGAAACATATTTTGCCGATGACTAGTTCTTATAGCCCTGGATTTTCTCATTCTGTAACTAGTTGTTTGTCAGTTGTGATCTTCATCTATGTGGCTTTCTGTTGTAATTCAGATTGTTTCACCATATTTATCTAGATGCTCACCATATTTATAGTTCAGGTTGTTTCACCATATTCTACATCTATGATCTTCATTTCCTTTGTGATGGTGCCGACCCATACTACTGCTTTTTAATAAAACTAAAAGAAGATGTGGCTTTCTTTTATAGATCCCAAGGAACATGCTTGATAAATATATAGGGCTAAGTGTTCTTTTTGTATTAGGACTAAGTGATCAGATCTGAAAATGCTTGTAGTTTACTTGCTGCCTATATTCTTTTTGCTGCCATTTCTAAATAATCTGTAGTATTATGTACTTGTCGCCATACTTGTAGTTTACTTGCTGCCTATATGCTTAGTAATTAACTACCCTATGTATTTACTCACTGTCATACTCACTATTGTGGCTTATTTGCTGCCATTTCTAAAATATCCATAGTATTATTTACTTGTGGCCATATATATGCCATATAATTGCAGCCTATGATATATCTGCTTATGATTTATATGCGATGTTCCTATTCTATTCTTCCCCTTATCTCTATGTACTACTTAACTATTCTACAGGCGATCGATGCTCAATGATGAAATCTGATGTGAACAAGGGTTCCCGATCTTCCGAAAGGTTCTTGGTAAGTTGATTTGGTCGGAGGCGACACACAAATCGATCCGGCTTCAGAACAGCATGTTCTAAACCCCGCAATCGCAGCATGACGTCTCCTCTGGTTATCAACCGTCCAAAGACGATTGACCTTGCCGAGAAGGCTAATCCCTGCCTGCGAATCAAGAACACAAGCAAGAACAACGAAGAATGCAACACAATTGCAGATGTATGATTAAACTCTTGAAGTTGAGGTCTCACAAACCGATGAACAGCGAAACTGTTTATGAACAGAATTGATCTAAGCAAAACTCAAACCCTAATGAAGAGGCAGCGGCTGTATATGAGGACCCTAGGGTCGTGCAAGACCCCCTGGACGCAGCCCTAAGTGGGCTCAACTCGATACATGGCCCAAAGACCGATTACGGTGTCGCAGCACCAGGACAGATTCTAGAAGTCGAATTGTTTCGGCGATTGCCGACGTCTCGGGATGAATTGTGACTTGGGACCAGTTGGGTTGGAAAGGGCTTTTCGTTATCTTTCCAGACATATATAGAACGTCCAAATCCGAGTCCGTATGCGTCCTAGGTATCCGTTTTAGTGCAGACTGGTCCTGGGCTCCGAGACAAACTCGAAGTCGGTTTTGATTGGGCCTCCACCTTGGCTTGGACGTCCTTGCTGGCCCATCACGTCTCCAATCACCTCCCCAGCTATCTCATCATCATCTCCATGGTTTCTAACAACAATTAATTCATTAGGTAGCAATCTATTCTCAAAATCACATAAAGGAATCATTAGGAACAAGCTCACCCGTAAATTCAGTTGTCACGCATGAACTTGCATTTTGGTTGGCGGAGTGCTGGGTGTATCCATAAGGGTGATGTCCTCATCATTCTTCCCCTTTTGAATTAGAGTCGTCCTCGACTCGAGCTCATCTCTTTCTCCCATGTATGGTCTCAAATCTGAAATATTTATTGTGGAACTATTCCCAAACTTGAGATACAACTCATATTTATATGTATTATAAAATTTATCATCACAATGTGAAACTACAATAGAACGCATGCCATGCAAATTAATGACCTCTATGAAAACTTGCTCAGCAATATAAACATCATTCTCCCTCTTATGACAAGATAGAAAATGTGTGATCTTAAAAACACTAGAAAAACATGACATGACATGGTAATTGTTATTGCAGTTTTCTAGTTCATCATTTGGTTGTACAACACAAGGAGTATTCATGTTAGAGCAAATATAAACTTTATGCACCATAAATACACCTCTATGATCATAGTTTCCTATAGCATAAAATTCATTTCTTGTTAGTAAAGGCAATTCAGTTTGAGAAAAGATTTGCTTCTCCACGGTATTTAGATCACAAAGAACATCAAATTCAATATAACCCAAAGTATTTAGCGAAGATAATAATTTCTACTCATTCTTTTCACATGTTATTAAAATCAAATGTTTTATTTCAGCACTAGTAGGTGAATCATAAGCAAAAACATCAAGCTTATTCATTTGTTGTGGCAAAGGTATAAGTGAAGCAGTGGCACACAACTCCTCTTTATCATAAGGATCAGTAGATAAATCAACTTGTGGCAATGGCAAATCAAAACAAGGTTCCAATACAACAAGATTGTTGGAACAATTCATCACATCAAGAAAGCTCTTACTTGAAGCAACAACATGTTCTTCATCTTTCTCACTATCCTCTTCTTTGTGTAGAACCTGAAATGTATTAGTTGCAACAAGAGGCACGAAAATATGTTCATCATCTAATTCAGATTTTAATGTAAGTGTTGCAACGTTTGAAACAGTCCATTCTTTCCTAAACGGTTCATTCTTTCTCCTTTCAAGCCTTTGTTGATCCTCTTCTAAAATTTCAGCAGCGGTCATAGGTTTAAGAGTAACTCTTCTATCATTGTATTTAAATGAGTAGCTATTTATAATGGCATTGTGCAAAGCATTATTTGTAATAATCCAAGGTTTACTCAATAACAAATGACATGCTTGCATAGGTACTATATCAAATTCTGCACTATCCTTATAAGAACCAATAAAAAATTCAATGCGTGCAATTTTATCTACCTTTATCTTACCAAAAGAATTTACCCATTGGATGTAGTATGGACATGAGTGTGGCTGTGTTGTCAATCCAAGCTTCTCTACTAATTCTAAACTTGCGATGTTGCGGCTACTCTCTCCATCAATGATAACACGACAACGTCGATCCTTGACAACAAAGTGAGTCTGAAATAAATTGTTCAATTGATTTTGTTCTACCTTCTCCATTTGAGGACTGAGCACTCTTTGTAATACATCACTCATATTGTTCTCATTAGACAACATTGAATCATCACCATGAGTGGCGTAACCTGTCATTGTTAGTAGCAAACAAGAAAACACACGGAAGTATATTTTCCTATCACTACTATGTGATAACAGTGTAAACTCTCAACAAGCAAAGGGAAGCATCTTATCAAGCTCTTACAAAGTTCTTAATTACAACAAGCAAAGGATACCTTGGAGAGTGTGGACTGATGATTGCGAGAGTCAAAAAAATTTGTGCCTGTTCAGAAGGAAATATAAGGAGCTTGGATAGGCAATATTAGGTAGCAAGGATTAGCAAAATTTCAATTCAGAAGTTGCAAAACTGCATAATAGTCCCAAGCTAGTCCATGTCACCGGTCTAAACTTGTCTCGGACCTAGTTCAAGCAAGCAAGCAAGAGACTCAACAAAGGACACAAAGGATGCAAGCAATTCTAAATTTATATCTTTTCTTTTTTCTACTTCTTTTTTTTTGTGCGGCTTTTTCTCTTGTGCACTTTTGCCTTTTCTTTTCTTTTCTTGAGAATCAGAACTGCAGCAAGGTATTACAAGTTTTATAACCACTGGAACCCCAGAATATTTTTTTTTTCTTACTACAAGTGCAGCAAAAGGATTCTTGTAATAGCACAACTAAAACAAACTTCTATAACAAGATCAAGCACTAATTGGTTGGCTTTTGATCACAATGAGACAGCAGCAGAGCACTCTAATTTTCTTTTGCACACGAAAGTAGAAGGCTAGATATTAAAGAAATATTTAGTGCACATAATTCCAGCAATACTATTATCTAAACATATGCAACACTGATTTTTCCCTTGTTTGTCTATGACAAGGATATGCACGACTCAAACAAGACCAAAGAACAAGCACTAGACCAGCAACACAATGACCTTGTAGGGACTAAAATTTAGAGAAGCAAACTAAACTGAAAATTACAAGGCACAAGGGGGGTGTAGGACAGCGGAAACACGACGAACAAATATTTTTATAGGGCAATTTTCTGGACTCTAGGATTGAACAAAATAACAAGGATAACGGCGAACCTAACGGTGTACCTGAAGCTCTAATACCACTTGATGTGAACAAGGGTTCCCGATCTTCCGAAAGGTTCTTGGTAAGTTGATTTGGTCGGAGGCAACACACAAATCGATCCGGCTTCAGAACAGCACGTTCTGAACCCCTTAATCGCAGCACGACGTCTCCTCTGGTTATCAACTGTCCAAAGACGATTGACCTCGCTGAGAAGGCTAATCCCTGCCTGCGAATCAAGAACACAAGCAAGAACAACGAAGAATGCAACACAATTGCAAATGTATGATTAAACTCTCAAAGTTGGGGTCTCACAAACCGATGAACGGCGAAACTGTTTATGAACAGAATTGATCTAAGCAAAACCCAAACCCTAATGAAGAGGTGGCGGCTGTATATGAGGACCCTAGGGTCGTGCAAGACCCCCTGGACGCAGCCCTAAGTGGGCTCAACTCGATACATGGCCCAAAGACCGATTACGGTGTCGCAGCACCAGGAAAGATTCTGGAAGTCGCATTGTTTCGGTGATTGCTGACGGCTCGGGATGAATTTTGACATGGGATCAGTTGGGTTGGAAAGGGCTTTTCGTTATCTTTCCAGGCATATATAGAACATCGAAATCCGAGTCCGTATGCGTCCTGAGCATCCGTTTTAGTGCACACTGGTCCTGGGCTCCGAGACAGACTTGAAGTCGGTTTTGATTGGGCCTCCACCTTGGCTTGGACGTCCTTGCTGGCCCATCACGTCTCCAATCACCTCCCCAGCTATCTCATCATCATCTCCATGGTTTCTAATAACAATTAATTTATTAGGTAGCAATCTATTCTCAAAATCACATAAAGGAATCATTAGGAACAAGCTCACCCGTAAATTCAGTTGTCGCGCATGAACTTGCATTTTGGTTGGCGGAGTGCTGGGTGTATACATAAGGGTGATGTCCTCATCAAAAGCGGGCTAAGTAAGGCTAGTGTGGCGACATGGACCATATCCTAGGATATTTGATACATGCTACTGTATAGGTCAAGGATCTTAGAGCTTTGGAAGGCCGTTGAGTCGGCAACCCGCACTGAGAGCAAATTTTGATCTTCTATTCTTTTCTTTTCTTTTCCTTGTCTGTATGCTCAATGATGAAAGGTGTATACTCCTTATTTTTTAAACTAGTCGTCATATCTAACATAAGGTGTCAAAGTCTTCTCGTTATGGAGGACAATATGCCCACTCAAGAGGAAGACGCCCTCAAGGCGCCCTCACAAGCGAGGTCGTCTTTAGACGATGAAAGATCAAGCGAACACTAGGAAGAACCAGAGGATCTGCATCCTCCATCATCTAAGAAACGTCGATTGGGGAACCCGGACCCTGATTATGTGCCTGAAGAGGAGGTATTTTGTCAAAGATAGTTATCTTATTTGGTACATAGATTATATCAACTAAAATCTACTACTTATATCCTAGGGCCCTCGACAAAGTGCCCGTCGGCTATTTGCAGCAAAGGCTGCGACAGATGAGGCCCTCGAGCAGCAAGTGGAAGAGGTGCCTGCCCAAGTGTCCACACACAAACGCAAGCGCGATCAGCGCTCTGCAAACAAGGCAGAGGGCATCTACGAGGTTACTGCACTAGACCCCAAAGATGGAGAACCGATTGAACCCGCTGGTGTCAACGCCAAATGGCGGAACCATTACGGCAAAGTGGTGAGCGACCATTGCAATATCACATGGCAAGAGTGGCGCCAAGTCCCGGATGGCTGAAAAGACGATATGTGGGTTGATGTCATGGCAACCATCCGGTTCCAACCAGCAGATCTCGAGAGAGCCAAGAAGTCCACGATGTCCACTCTCAATCACATCTTTCGAGATTACAAGTCCAAGCTCAACTGCCAATACGTCAAGAAAAATCAAACCCCGTTCGACAAGCATGGAAATATCAGTCAGCAGGAATGGGAAGAGTTTGTTGAGTAGAAGACGAGCAGTGTTCGAAGGAGCTTAGTGAAAAGATGGTTGAGCTCAACAAACGGAACAAGTACAAGCCGCGATTAGGTCCGGGCAGATACAAAAATAAGATTCCGATTTGGAGAGACAAGGAAGCCAAGCTCCGCGCGGAAGGAAAACTTAATCCTTTGCCAAACATCAATGAGCGTACCAGGAATTGGGTATATGGTCGCTACGAGTTAACCGATGAAGGAGAGATTATTGTGAAGGATCCTAAAACAGTTAAAGTCATGCAAGCCTTAAAAGGTCCCATCATGACGCAGATGGAGGCTGGTCTGTTTACACCGGAGTATCACAAGGATGAGCTAGAGAAGGCTATTGGGACCAAAGAACATGGTGGTCGGGTACAAGGAGTGTCATCATCGGCAACATGGAAAGAAGGTTTCTCTGAAACATCCTCACAACTGTACAAGAAGCATACATTGCACAAGAAAGAGCAAGAAGATAAAGCCAAGGAGGATTGGAGGCGGCAACTTCTTATGTTCGCTATCGACAAAGAAAGCGGTCGTTTGGATCCCAACCTGCAGGCTGCGATGGATGCCTTCTTACATGGTTCGTCCACATCCACGCAGCCACCCGTCTCCATGCAACCATCAGTCTTCGGTCAACCATCAGTCTCCATGCAATCAGAAACAAAGGACAACACTGAGGATACTCATTGTGAGTTGCATGTGCCATTTGGTTACAAGGGGAAGATGATGAAGGTTGCATCTAGCATGGCATTTCCAGGAGAGAGGCTCCATAACAGGGATATCCCATCAAGTTACGTGTGTGTCATCATGTTAGAAAAAGTACCTGGCTATGAGGACAACGAGATCGAATGCCCGATACCTGAGGCAGGTATAGAAACTATCCAAGATGCGCTCGGCTCTTTCATTATTTGGAAACGTCATGATGTTGTACTCTCCAAATGAGTTTCTCCACCCCTGTTGTCTGGGCACGGGTCCTTTCATGCGAGCCAGCCAATCATTATAGGTGGACAGCCATCTCCTATGACTATGGCAGCCTCAGGAAACCTGCCCCAATCTCCTCATACGGAAGCCGACTCGACTCACAGTCCTATAATATATAGTGACAACTAGCCTCTTCCACAGACTATTCAACTCGAGCCTTCGTCTGTTGTCATCAAGGCTCCGCCAATTCAAGTCCAGTCTACGGCAATTCAAGTCGAGCCTCCATCAACAGCTGCTGCGATGGTTGGAGTTCAGGCTCCAGTAATCCAAGTACAGCCTGCGCCAGTTGTCATCAAGGCTCCGGAAATCCCAAAGACGATTACAGGTTTTGACAAAGAGCCAAAGGACCCAAAAGCAAAAAATGATGTTGATAAGTACTTGGCTGGATTGAAAAAATGTCTAGCAAGCACCGGTAAGCTCATCCTGCAAGAACAAGATCCTCGAGATAGATTGTTGTACGATGATCAAATTTTGGACATTCCTGTGGATGATGTGGACTACCCGAAATTAATATTTGGTAAACCCCTTATATCAAAGAACATGTACAAGAACCTCCCGTGGGAGATGCGGAAGTTTCACGACTGGTACATGATGGTGTCGAAGGAAGGGGTCACCACAATCACTTGTAGGATTCCAAATGAGGTGTTCAATGAAGAAGGCGATGAACAAACCTTAGGCCTATTTTGGGATGATATCCACAAAATGTTTCGCCTAGGCAAGATGGACATCACCTTCATCACCTTGTGGTGCATGTAAGTTTCGCGTTCGATCTACTTCATATTTCAAGCATAATTCAATATATTCTCTTATGTCTTTTTTTGTAGCATGAATACTTTTTTCCAAAGAAAGAGGGTCGATAGAAAAGATTAGAAGGTGGCCAATGTCAACAGGAACCGCATCAACCAAAGCATGATAAACCCAACGGTAAATTCAAAAAACTACCCAGATAAGACATTGGAGGAGATAGCTGCAATGCAGGCGGTCCCGAGAAATGAAGCAAGGACTCGGGTTATAAATTATTTATGTGAGTGCTACCTGAAGTGGCAAGATAGAGAATGCATTTTCGCCCCCTACAACTTCAAGTAAGTTGGACCACTACTGCCTTCATCATCTATCATATGTTAAAGTTAATTCCAATTTTAAGCAACTTGTTGTCAACATTCTTGTAGCGATCATTGGATCTATTTTATGATAATTCCTAAAAATGGGTACCTTCTGGTGCCAGACAGTCTGGACTACGACAAGGAGTTGTACAGCAACATTGTGGAACTCATACTTAGGTAACAAATTAGTCTATGTGCATATGATTTAACAATGTTAATATCATGTAATGATATGCTTTTGTCGATCGTTTAGTGCTACGAGAAATATGTCAACCTAGGAGGGAAATGTCATCCAAAACGAAAAAAGAAGATGTACTTCCATCATAATTTTTGGGTAAGATTTATATGTATCGCATACATGTCTTTATCATAGTATCCATCATATAAAGTGAAGGACCGAGAAGGCAACCAGAGGGGGGGTGAATGGGAGCCAATTAAATTCTTCTCAAGAACTTGGCCTATATCCTAATTACAACCCAAGCCAACCTCTAAAACCGTCACCAAGGCCACACACACCAACGTGTGATGTGTCAACCCTAGGAGTGATCAACAACAGCAGTGGAACACAGCGGAAACAAAGGAGAGCAGCAAGGACTCGACCCGGTCAAAGAAACACTCACAAGACAGACCTCACTAGACTACCATCAGCAATGCCGATCATAGCCATCGGTAGTGCCGGTTGGGACCATCGGCAGTGTCGGTCACATGCATCAGTAGTGTTAGTGCGGGGTTCTCAAAACTCAGGAGAGCAACGGTCGGAGCGCATCAGCAGTGCTGGTAGTAAGTATCGGCAGTGTCGGTCGACAGAAGAAGCAAAGTTACTGGAACACACAGACAAAGCTCATCGGCAGTGCCGGTCGGTACATCGATAGTGCCGATGCGGGTTCATACCCAAGCTACCGGCAGTGCCGGTCCAGCCATTAGTAGTGCCGATCAGGGGTTCTTCCTTGCGCACCAGCAGTGCTGGTTCAGAGATCGGCAGTGCCGATCGACACTTTATAGAACCAAAACTGAACTCGTGACTTGGTTAGAAAATCGGCAAAACCAAACCAAACTAACTCCAAAAATCACGAAACTTAGGACATTCCTTTTCCAAGTGGAATCACATGAAAAGCTCAAGAATTCATCTCAAATATCAGGATTTACCGAAAGCTCTAGGGTTTGAATGTTCTTGAGGAAATCCACCAAATCAAGGGTGCTCTTGCCTAGGATTCAACCAAGGATCCATGAAGGAATGTATAGGCATGTCCTAGCACCAAGATCCCTCAAGAAATTCGTATCAAAATCCACTCGAAAACGAGATCGAAAATCACTACAAAAATAACTCTTAAAATAGAGAAAAAGAGAAATTCGGGATTTAGGGAGAGAGGAAGATCTTGAGCATGAAAATAACTCTCATATTATAGAAACATGCTTACAAGATCCATAGAAACAAGGCTAGGAAGCCACCCTCTTTCTCCCACTATTTGGAAGAGAAAGAGATGTCTCTCACACACCCTCTCCTCTCCTCTATTACATGAAGACCTCTCCTAGCACTTTGAATGAAGACCTAAGGCAAGGCTAAGGGAAAGAGAGGCACCTCTTCCACCAGCCCTACCTCCCCTTATGGGGTTATCCTAAAGACCATCCTACCCCTCACCTACAATACACTGTCACCTACCACCAGGGGCATAACCGTTCAACTTTATCCGTGTTGCTCAAACACCATCGAGCCCTTCACAACTTCGCTTCGCCTCGACGCAAGCTCCGCGATGGTGCCATGTGCAACACCAATCCCCACCACTGGTTTTGAGGCCTAAATCGGGAAACCGCCTTGCATGCTTCTTAAAGCACAACTTCTTGATCTTGACGCGTGTCACTTCGTCCCGTGATCCTCCTCGTCGGCAAGTCTCTCCCGCCTCTTGTCCATTGGAAGCCTCTACTTGCACCGACTCTCGATCACCTTTGACTCGGACAACCCTGTCATCTTGATCACCACCGACGGTTTTGAGGCTCAACCGCGAAATCGTACGTGCTCCTTGCCTCTCCATATGTACGGTGTGGATCACCCTTGACTTCACCCGGCCTCCCGATCGTCCGGCCCCAAGCCTCCTACTTATGCCCGATCCTCTCGCCGTTGACCGCCAAGTTGACTCCAGTGACCTACACATCATGAGACAAGCAAACACATTTCCCATCTCCTGCAACTTCACCAATATCCTCACCAACCCTGGTTAGTCAAAACCATGACATGCACAAACTCATGCAATCCCCAGATTCCCGCATTTCAACTCAAACACAAATTCCGCAAAAGTCAATTACTCATCACATATTGCAAACCATGGCACATCTCAACATGGTTTCTCAATCTCCCCCTTGATGGGTACATTGACAACATCAAATGCACAAGATTAGAGATTTGAAATGTGAAAACGAATAAGCACATCCAAATGGCCAAACCCAAAGAAAAGGTGAAAAGTAGCCATATAGCATAAGAGGGATCACAAACCAAGAGTTGACAAAGAAAACCACTCAAGAATGCAAAGATTGTGAAAAGCACATGAAAAACGCTCAAAGACATGATATGATCCCCCTTATCTTGTGGTAGGTCTCATATAATGCAAAATGGATCATTTTAAGTTTCTTAGCATAATTTGTGCATGACCCAATATTTTCTCCCCCTCCAGCAATGAACTCGTCAAAGAAGAAAAATAACAAGTATGCAATGCATGAAAATGCAAATCTAATGAGCTTCAACAATTATGCAAACAAGCATTTAACCTTGCTAATCATAAACATAGGGCCATGAAGTGTAAAAGCAACAGCTCACAATCATACAAAGACCAAAAATAGATAGCAAGGCATAAACACCAAGAGCTATACAAGCTAAGCAAAAAGATTGACTAGCTCAAATAGAATCAAATTTACTTCTCATGAGAAAAACTGCCACCATATGTATAAGTACTCCCATCCAAGACAAAACAAGCATCAAGTTAATCAAAAGAAACAAGCCAGTCTCAATCTCAACGAAGGCAACAAGCATTCGCAGAAAATAAGCGCTACAAATGCTCGCATATGCAACAGAGACTCATAAGAAAAAAGAAAAGCATTATTCTTATGTGATCCTCATATAACTTCTCATCCGTGCGGAGGGTCGCACGACTGGGTACGACAAACACCCCGAGGCTTCAAAGCACAATTTTTGGATTTAGCATTTTTTATGTTACTCCTAATCCATGCGGAGGGTCACACGACGGGGTATGACAAACACCCCGAGGCTTCCAAGCACAATCAACTTATTTTGTAAATTAAAAGCATAAGGTTGAGCATGCCTTTGCGAAAAAAGGAACAAACGTTCCCACACAACTTGCATCATGAGCTAAACATTTGCCAAGCCACATTTCGCAAACACAAGGTGCCAAAGCCAAGACATCCTCTAGACTAGCCTCAACACAAGTTTTGACAGGGATAAAAGCAATTATGCACATTGTGAGCAAGTCTTAACAAGATTAGTTCATAAGGTTCACAAAAAGCTAAGTTTACCTTTACGATTAGCAAGTTGCTCAAAAGAGTCTATAACAAGTCATCTAGAAAATCTAAGCATGAGAGATTACTATCACACCCACACAACTTAGCTCAAGCTCAATCATAGCAAAGAGAAATGCAAGAAGGCATAAGAATCAAAGCTCATCTACCAATGCATATATTACATATGAGATGCAATGCGAAAAGATAAGATATATATATATATACAAGAGAACACCAACTCCCCCTCAAATGATGCCATAAGGATGGCAAACACCAAGCTCCACCCGAAGAAAAGCAAATCTCAAAGCATCCAGGGGCTTGGTGAGAATATCAGCCAATTGGTGTTTAGTGTCCGAAGGACCGAGAAGGCGACCAGAGGGGGGGTGAATGGGAGCCAATTAAAATTCTCCAAGAGAACTTGGCCTATGTCCTGATTACAACCCAAGCCAACCTCTAAACCAATCACCAAGGCCATACACACTAACTTGTGATGTGCTACCCCCAGGAGTGATCAACAACAGTAGCGGAACACAGCGGAAACAAAGGAGAACGGAAAACACCCAATACAGTGCGAAACTGGACTACCATCGGTAGTGCCGATCACAGCCATCGGCAGTGCCGGTAAAGCCCATTGGCAGTGCCGGTGAGGGATTCTCAAAAATAGCAAACAGAACGCATCGACAGTGCCGATCTAGCCATTGGCAGTGCCAGTGCGGGGTTCGGACTGTTGACTTTTCCTAAGCCATACTAATAAATCATCCCCGGCAACGGCGCCAGAAATGCTTGTTGACTTTTGCTAACACATACTAATAAATCATCGCTGGCAACGTGCCATAAATGCTTCATTAATATGTCCTAGAGACAATTAGGTAAAATCTGCAAGCGCACAGAAAATACTGTTGTAGCATTTCACCCGGAAGTATTCAGGGTATCGTATTTGTTTATCCCAAAGGAAGACAATGAATAAGAAGGCTAACTTATGCACATATTTACATTATGAATTGATAAGGATCATCTAACCAAGGCAGGCAAGTAATGGATAATGACGAGGTAGTGTGACACACAGAAGATTCTATCTCAAATATAAATTAATAAATAAAGCCAAGTGGAGAAAGAACTAAGCTGAGCTACAATACTTTCATATACAGTTGTATAGCCTAAGTTCTATACACATACAAGCTTATACTCAGGTTCAACAGTTATTAACATAACACTTCAGGCACGGACCTACCCCTACATCCACAGGCGACTTCCGCCAAGAGCCTACGCTCTAGCCTAGCGTGGAGGAGTTCAAAGGACGAATAGGGCTGTCACCACCTACCGCCTACCTCAGCTAACCGGTAGACTAACGAATTATTGATGCAAATCAATTACCCAAGTACCATACTTGCATAATCAAAGAGCACTCTACTCCTCCATGGTTATATTAACGAAGCAGAGCTATCATATTATGATCACCAAACCCATGTCATGTCAAAACAATGAATCCTAAGCATAAAGACTATGTCATGTAAATTAGACTATAGTGACGGTATATAACAAGCATGACAATAGTAGTATAATAAATATAAACTACTATCACACAAGTGGGCTATATTATCACATATATGGATCACAATATCAAACAAGAAACTCATGACCCAAACACAACTATATGAAAAGATGACATTTATTAAATAGAGCAAAGTCTTACAAAAGGGAAATGATACAAGAACCATACCAATTTCTCCAAGAGAAGACTTGAAGAACTAGAGAGCTCTAGACTCAGCCTAACTCCACTAAGACTTGAGAACAACTAAGTAGCAAGAGAAGGAATTCTTCTTGTGGTGTGTGTGTGAGTGTAAAGCCACACCCTCCTATTTATAGCCTCTATAGGTCGGCAAAGGGGAGTAACCGCCAAGAATATCTCTGCCCACCGCCTTCAGGGATCAACCAGGAGCCTCCACATGCAAGCCCAGGAGGAAAGGCCGCATGCCTGGGTCGGCCGACCTAGGGAGGTCGTCCGACCTATGGCTGGGCCCTCCTGGGTTGTGCTTCCTCAGGGTGGCTGCCAGGTGAGTCCTTAATAGCCGTCAACAAATATGCGTGTATGAAATGCCAAATTCTCCTTTATTTGAGCATAGTTGACGGATGAAAATGATGCTTAATAGCCGTCAACAAAATCCCCCAAGCTGAACCTTTGCTCGTCTCGAAGCAAAGATAAAACTTAAGTTGTTGGTCAGGAGTTGCTACAATGTCCTACTCCTCAATAATACTAAGTGCACAACAAAGATACTTTTCCTTGAATTAAATATGTTGGCACAGTATTCACCCATTTACCTTGATGATCATGGGGCTTCTAACACCTCATTGTCTTGGGCAGTTGAGAGATAGAACAATTGTAGGGCACTAATTACTTGCTCTCTATTCCACTACCTTACTCCGGAGGTTTTCAATAGATTTTACAAATCAAACCAAGTTCCTCAAATGATTCTCTCGGATCGCTCAAAAGTGTATGATTCCTCACCAAGGCAAAGTGTTGCCTAAAATCACCTACTTCTAATAAGGCTTATGTGGAGCTCAAGGTAGGGATAATTGAGACATACTTGTTCACATACTATTGCTATGTCAAAAGACCGGATCCTAGAAAAATCAATTCACACAATTTTGATCAAGACGTGCAAGTGTGTGGGAAACATGGTGGAATGATGGATGGAATGAATAACTCCTTTTTGAATTTCTTTCCTCTCTTTTGGAATTTTTCTAGGACATGGCTATCTTTTTATTGCTCTTCTTTGGAGCATCCATTTATTTTCTTCTTGATCAAGATCACATACACACATGGCTATCCATTTATTTCTAGGACATGGCTATTTCCTAGTTTGCAATGATAATTGAGAGAGGAATTTTTGCAATGAACATATGGAGTACTTCTTTCAGGTGGATGGAAGTGGTGGCTGCTATCTTCCAATTTAGAAGAATAGCTCATGGCGGTGGATGTGTGTATGTGATCTTGATCAAGAAAGCATGAAAAGAGTCTTACTAGGGTCACAACAATTTTGACTAAGCTCAATGTGAAACAAGCAGCATATGTATAAGGTTTTTCAAATAAGCACTACATGTGGCTTTGGTATGAATTTTTATCATTGAGGATATCAATTTATCATTTTGAAAAATAAAACTCTGGAATTCAAGCTTTACTTTGAGCAAGATCATACCAGCCCTATTCACCATATCATATCTGCTAACAACTTAGAACTAGAGCATGTATGTGCTACCCACAAGTTTCAAGTTCAAGGTAAGATTTTAGCCAACAAACTTAATTTTTGGGAGAGTACTAAGTTGTAAACCAATGTTAGAGAGGAATAAAACAGAGCAACTATTCATCATTTCAACATAGGAAAACTATACACATCCATACTGCACATGAAAAAGCTAAAAAAAATATTTTTGGTCTTTTTATCATCTTCTCATTTTTTTTATTTTCAGATTTTATATTTTTTTGGATTTTTGGATTTTCTAATGCAAAAATGAAAACAAGGGAAAGATACAAGTTACCGTGAGATGGGGGTCCTCCCCCAAGCTTGTTCTTGCTCACATTTGCTGGTTCGGGTCATACCCTTGGGAGCGAAAGAAGGCGTTCCAATTGCTTTGGTTCTGGGCCATCATCGCGTTGAGTTGGCGGAATTGGTTGTCGCTAAAATTCTGCCATTGTTGGGTGTCGGTGACGTGCTGCGAGAGAGTTTGTTGCATACTCTCGGTGCGCAAGTCGATGTTGTCCACCCGCCTTGTTAACTCGGCCATCCCAAAATTGAGTTCACGGAACCCACGGGATGAGAATGACCGGTTAGCAAAGGATGGCGCTCTGCTCGAGCTTGATGATGTGTGCATGGGGTAGTTGTGCTGAGATGCCCATGCACCGGCCTGCCATGATGATCGTCCGGCCTCGTCCGGTGGTGGGGGCTGATCCCAACCCGTACCTCCGATTGGGGTTTGGAACCCCGGTGTGGCCGTCATGCTTCTCCGTGGTTAGGTTGGTTGTTCGGAGACGCTGTCCCTATTTTCTCGAGGAAGTCCAGGTTGAAATGTCGGGTGTGGGAGAACGGCCGGTCTCTCATGAGCTCGATGGCTTGTCCTTCACGGTCGTCGACGATGTCGAGGTGCTCCTCAGAGGTGAGCATGGCCGGTGGTTCTTCCTCCGGAATTTCAGCTTCGGAGTCGCTATGTCCCGAACTCGGGGTAAGCTCGACGGAGGGCGCCCAGCTCGTGCTTGCCCGAGAACTCGTCCTCTTCTTCCCCCCCCCCCCCCCCCAACAGCTTGCTTGATTCGATTGAGCTTGGCTGCACACAAGAACAAACAAAACAAGAACAACCTTGCGTTCGGGTTAACGTTAGTGAAAACGAACCCAAACCCTCCCGAACTTGATTTTGATTCTCACAATCTACTTGAAAATGCACAAAACAGAGGGGAACTATTTTTTTGGGTTTTTGGGGCAGTAGCTAAGTGAAGAACATGAAATCTTGAAGAGCAACAAAGTGAGCAAAGGAGGACAGTGAAGAATGAGCTTGGAATAGTGAAGCTCCTCCTCCTGGTCGATTTTTATAGCCCAAACACCAGAATGGCAGCAAGAAATGGACATAGCGATGGCTATAGAGCCGTTGGAAAAAGCTAGGTACAAAAAGGTGGGACCAGGGGATCGGCCGACCTGGTCAGGTCGGCCGACCTGTCAGTGGGCCCTCCTAGCTCCCTCCTTTTTCCAGGATGTTCCCCAACGGCTAGTGAATCTAGCCAGTGCAGCTATTTTTCTCAAATTGCTCGACAAAAATTCTTTTCAAAAAGACAAACCCAAAAAATCTATTTTTATATTATTTTTAAATATGCATATGATTGGAAAAATTCCAATGTGCAAGATGGTTGAAAAATTCAAATATGCAAAATGCCAAAGTTCGAAATGAATCTAAACATGATGGAAAGCAAATATGGAATTGAAGAAAATAAATATGGATAAATACCGATTTAACCTCTCGGCGAGGGCTCACCCATTTAAGTCTGACGAGCAGGACTTTTCTCCGGCGTTTAGCTCGATGTGGTGTCATCCGGTCCCGGAGATGAGGACACGGATGATGCTTCTTGCTTCACTTGCCACACCTTCTTGGTCTTCTTTGTCGGTGTAGTCGGTGGCTTTGCAGACTTCGGAGCCTGTGGCTTGGCACGCGGCTCCGACCTCTTCACCGTCATCCGTCGTGGTGTCACTTTTTCCTTCTCGAGGAAGTTCTTCATGAACGTTATGAGGTTGTCCTTCTTTGGGGCCGTGACTTCGACTTCCTTGATGTTGTTTGGGTTTGGCCCATACTTGATGCGGATCATATTGCATTGCTTCATCCATGGCCGAAAATCGAACTTCTCCTCCTTGCCATTGATATGGAAACGGATTTCTACGGCTTCAACATCAATGCGGGCATCCGCGGTGCTGAGGAATGGCCGCCCAAAGATGAGTGGTGTTTCCTTACCGACATCCATATCGAGTACCACGAAATCGACGGGAATAAAGCAATCCCGAATTTTCACCGGAATATCTTCGGCAATTCCCGCCGGGTAGCGGACTAAGGAATCGGCCAGCTGGTGCTGGATCGGCGTGGGGGATAAGGTTGTATAGTTCAGCCTATCGAAGACGTCCTTCGGCACGACACTCATGCTCGCCCTGAGATCACACAAGGCGTGGTCGAAGTTTTGTGTCCGATCGAGCAGGTGATCATGGGACAGCCCGGATCTTTCTTCTTCTCGGGAAGCCGGTTGAGTATAGCAGCGCTACACTCTTCCATAAGCTTGACAATCTCCGTGGTCGACATCGGACGCTTGTTGCTGATGAGGTCCTTGAGGTAGTGAGCATAAGTAGGTACTTGCATCGCATCTAGCAAGGGCACGTTGATGTGCAGCTTCTGGATTACTTCAACAAAGCGTGTGAACTGCTCGTCCACGGTCGGCTTCCTCTTTCTTTCAGGAAACGGCATGAAGTTCATGTCATAGAACTCATGTGGACCTGTTTTCCGTAGCGGCATCGCCTCTTGTTCCTTTTCTTCCATCGGCTTCTCAACTTGTGTGCTCTCCTTTTCCTTTCCTACAGTGTTAGGACATGGCGGGTCCTGAGTGGATTTACCTCCCCTCGTGGTAACCTCATTAACATTTTCTAAGGGAGTCTCGGGTTGCCCCGGGATTTTCCCTGACTCTACAGGAGGAACAGCAGCAGCCAACTGAACTAATTGGATTTCAAGCATTTTATTAAAGCTTAGCTGGTTCTTGAAAGCAGAAGAAAGGCACTACCCTGTTTTCATACAAAATGTAGAAAACAGAGCAAGGTTAGCCTGCTTAGGAGATGGCCTTATAATTGTAACATAAATATGTACATTAGTAATTTCTTAATCATACGCCTTCCCCGGCAACAGCGCCAGAAATGCTTGTTCACTTTTGCTAAGCCATACTAATAAATCATTCTCGACAACGGCGCCAGAAATGCTTGTTGACTTTTGGTAAGCCATACTAATAAATCATCGCTGGCAAGGTGCCATAAATGCTTCATTAATATGTCCTAGAGCCAATTAAGTAAAATTCCTAGGGGGGTCGGCCGACCTGTCGCTGGGCCCTCCTGGGTTGTGCTTCCTCAGGGTGGCTGCCAGATAGGTCCTCATCCCAGATGTTGGGGTAGTTTTGTGTGTTTCTTCGGTATGGTACTAAAAATGGGCCCTTCAATCCATGGGATGTCCAGTTGGCGCTCTCTCATTGGTCGAAAGTGTGTTTCTTTGCCTTTTGAGTGTGTTTCCTTCATATTTCCTCCTGCATGCAAATAATTCCCAAGTACAAGTGGAACTACATTATTGTAAACAAATATGTGTGTATGAAATGCCAAGTTCTCCTTTATTTGAGCATAGTTGACGGATGAAAATGGTACTTAACAGCCGTCAACACGGACTCAAGCCACCGACAGTGCCGGTTGTGGCACCGGCAGTGCCGATCCGAGTTCAGACCGACCGGCAGTGCCGGTCCTGGTCGTCGGCAGTGCCGGTCGACCCCGACAGAACAGAAAAGAGTTTCGAGATTAGGCAAAAACTTGACCAAAACCTAATCAAACAAACTCCAAATAATGCATTTTTTTGGATCAATAAATCCTCAACACATCACGATCCTAATCCTAGAAGATCCACTCAATTGGCTCAAGGAATCATCATGAATTTTAGATCTTGTGCCAAGTAAACTAAAAAGGGAAAACTTGAGAAATCCTTCAAATTGGAGATGCTAGATCTATGGATTTGGTCAAGGACCTATGACGATTTGTTCTAGCTCATCATAGCACCAAGTTTCCCACAAAATCCGTCCTAAAAACTTGTCCAAAAAGGAGATCAAAAATTCCCACGAAAATAGCTCCGAAATAGAGAAAAGAGAAATTTGGGATTTAGAGAGAGAGGAAGATCTTGAGCACGAAAATAGTTCGCATATCATAGAAACATGCTTACAAGATCCATGGATCCAAGGCTAGGAACCCACTGTTTTCCTCCCACTATTTGGAAGAGCAAGAGATGTCTCTTACACAACTACTACTCTCCTCTTTACATGAGGCTCTCTCCTAGCACATTGAATGAACACCTAACACAAGGCTAATGGGAAGAGGCACCTCTCCCACCAGCCACACCTCTCCTTGTATAGGCCTAGGGTCCAAGACAACTCTACCCTTGACCTATGACTCATTGCCACCTTCCACCAGGGGCAAAATCGTCCAAACCTTTTTCCTTCGCGCGAACGCCATCAAGCCCTTCACAACTTTGCTTCGCCTCGACACAAGCTCCACGATGGTGCCTCGTGCACCTCCAATCGCCGCCACCGGTTTTGAGGCCCAAACTGGGAAACAGCCTTGCACGCTTCTCAAAGTGCGACTTCTCAATATTGACGCGTATCACCTCGTCCCATGATCCTCCTCGTCGGCAAGTCTCTCCCGCCTCCGGTCCATTGGAAGCCTCTACTTGCACTGACGCCCGATCACCTTTCACTTGGTCAACCCCGCCGTCTTGATCACCACCCACGGTTTTGAGGCTCAACCTCGAAACCGTCCGTGCTTCTTGCCTCTCCATGTGTATGGTGTGGATCACCCTTGACTCCACCCGGCCTCCGGATCGTCTGGCCCCAAGTCTCCTACTTGTGTCCGATCCTCTCGCCGTTGACCGCCAAATTTACTCTAGTGACCTACACATCATGAGACTAGCAAACACATTTCCCATCTCCTGCAACTCTCCAACATCCTCACCAACTGCGGTTAGTCAAAACCATGATACGCCCAACTCCTGCGATCCCCAGATTACCGCATTTCAACTCAAACCCAGACTCAACCAATGTCAATTACTCATCACATATTGCAAACCATGGCACATATCCACACGGTTTCTCAATCTCCCCCTTGATGAGTACATTGACAACACCAAATGCACAAAGATTAGAGATTGAAATACGAAGCTGAATAAGCACATCCAAATGGCCAAACCCAAAGAAAAGATGAAAAGTAGGCCATATAAAAAATAGGCATCACGAAACCAAGAGTTGGCAAAGACAGCGACTTGAGACGCAAAGAGTGTGAAAAGCGCAAGAAAACGCTCAAAGACATGAAATGCTCTCTCCCTCAACTTGTAGTAGGTCTCATGTAATGCAAAATGGATCATTTTAAGTTTCTTAGCATTATTTGTGCATGACCCACAACTTTCTCCCCCTTTGGCAATGAGCTCATCAAAGAAGCAAAAGAACAAACATGCAATGAATGAAAATACAAACCTAAGGAGCTTCAACAATTATGCAAACAAGCATTTAACCTTACTAATCATATCCATAGAGCCATGAAGTGTAAAAGCAATAGCTCATAATCATACAAAGACCAAAAATAGATAGTAAGGCATAAACACCAAGAGCTATACAAGCTAAGCAAAAAGATTGACTAGCTTAGATCAAATTTGCTTATCATGAGAAAAACTGCCACCACATGTGTAAGTACTCCCATCCAAGGCAAAACAAGTATCAAGTGAATCAAAAGAACCTAGCCAGTCTCCATCTCAACCAAGGCAACAAGCATTCACAGAAAATAAGCTTTACAAATGCTCACATATGCAACAGAGACTCAATTGATCAAGTGTTTATTGTTTATCCTCATGTGTCCTCTTATCCATGCGGAGGGTCGCATGACTGGTTACGGCAAACACTCCGAGGCCTCAAGTCACAGTGTTTGGATTTAGCATTTTAGAATTATTTTGATCAAAGCACTTAGCAGATTTTTCATGATTTATTCACATGACAAAAGAGCATGCCTTTGCGGCAAAAGGAACACACGTTCCCACAATGTTCCATCATGAGCTAAACATTTGCAAAGCCTTCCATTTCGTAAACACAAGGTGCCAAAGCTAAGACATCCTCTAGACTAGCCTCAACACAAGTTTTGACAGGGATAAAAGCAATTATACACATGGTGAGCAAGTCTTAACAAGATTAGTTCATAAGGTTCACAAAAGGCTAAGTTTACCTTTAAGATTAGCAAGTTGCTCAAAAGAGTCTAACAGGCCATCTATAAAATCTAAGCATGAGAGATTACTATCACATCCACACAACTTAGCTCAAGCTCAATCATAGTAAAGAGAAATGCAAGAAAGCATAAAAATCAAAGCTCATCTACCAATGCATATATTACATATGAGATGCAATGCAAAAAGGTAAGATACATATATACAAGAGAACACCAACTCTCCCTCAAATGATGCCATAAGGATGGCAAACACCAAGCTCCCCCCAAAGAAAAGCAAATCTCGAAGCATCTACGGGCTTGGTAAGGATATCAGCCAATTGGTTTTTGGTGTCGATGTATTTGACCTCAACATCTCCCTTCTCTACATTATCTCTCAGGAAGTGGAATCTCACATTTATGCGTTTGACCTTACCATGTAAGACTGGGTTCTTAGCTAAGCATATGGCACTAGAGTTATCACACATGAGTGGAACACCCTTAAAGGTTAACCCATAGTCTCTCATGGTGGACACAATCCATAGGATTTGTGAGCATCAGCTAGCAGCTGCAACATTCAGCCTCTGTGGTGGATTGGGCTACACTCGACTGCTTACAAGAAGACCAACAAATCAAAGAAGTACCCAAGAAATGGCAAGTACCAGAAGTGCTCTTCGTATCAATTCCACACCCAGCAAAGTCCGCATCCGAATACCCAATGAGATCAAGAGATGACGATGCAGAGTACCAAAGACCGAACTCAAGGGTGTATTTGAGATACCTGAAGATGCGCTTGACAGCCTTGCGATGAGTTACCCTTGGGGAAGCTTGAAAGCGAGCACAAAGACACACTGCAAAGTGTATGTCGGGTCGTGTTGCCGTCAGGTACAAGAGGGAGCCAATCATGCTCCTGTACTCCCTTTGGTCCACCGCTTCAAAGTCTTCGTCAGGGTCAAGTGCCGTTGTTATGGACATTGGTGTTGACAACGGCTTCACATTGACCATGTCGAACTTCTTCAGGAGATCCTTCGTGTACTTGGCTTGATGTATGAAGGTGCCTTTCTTGCACTGCTTGATTTGAAGTCCAAGAAAGAAGGTGAGCTCGCCCATCATCGACATCTGAAATTCACTTTCCATGGCTTCCTGAAATCCGGACACAAGAGCATGAGAGGAACCTCCAAAGATGATATCATCCACGTAAATCTGAACCATTAGAAATTCATTGCCATGCTTTAGAGTGAACAAGGTTTTGTCAACACACCACATGGCATACCCACGCTCTAGCAAGAAGGTCTTAAGCCTAGCATACCATGCCCTAGGTGCTTGCTTTAGCCCGTTGTTGACTTTTGCTAAGCCATATTAATAAATCATTCCCGGCACGGGGCCAGAAACGGTTCACTAATATGTCCCAGAGTCAAGTAGGTAAAATCCGCAAGCGCACGGAGAATACCGCTGTAGCATTTCACCCGGAAGTATTCAGGGTATCGTATTTGTTTATCCCAAGGGAAGGTTATGATCAAGAAGCGTTACTAACATATAAGATCATGTTAACAATTAGCAAGGATATCTAACCAAGACAGGCGGGTACATGATAATAACCGGGTAGTGTGACACACACAGAAGATTCCTACTGAATAAATAAAGTCTAGTGGAGGAAAGACTAGGCTAAGCTACTCCTACTATACATTCCTATACAGTTGCATAGCCTAAGTAGAATACATACAGACCCACACTCAGGTTCAGCAGTCAATAGTATAGCACTTCAGGCACGGACTTACCCCTGCATCCACAGGCGACTTCCGCCAAGAGCCTACGCACTAACCTAGCGGGGAGGATTTCAAAGGACGGACAGGGCTGTCACCACCTGCCGCCTACCTCAACGAACCAGTAGACTAACGAATAATTGATGCAAATCAGTCACCCAAGTACCATACTTGCATGACCAAAGAGCACTCTGCCCCTCCGCGATTACTATTAACGAGGCAGAGCTACCGTACGAGTACGATCACCAAACCCATGCTATACTTTATCAGCTAAAACTAAGCATAGAGACTATAACATATAAAATAGACTATAGTGACGGTATATAACTAGCATGACAATAGTAGTATAATAAATATAAACTACTATCACACAAGTAGACTATACTATCACATATATGGATCACAATATCAAACAAGAAACTCATGACCCAAGCACAACTATATAGAAAAAATATATATATTGATAAGAGCAAAGTCTTACAAAAGGGAAAAGATACAAGAGTCATACCAATTCCAAGTGAAGACTTGGGACTAGAGAGCTCTAGACTCAGCCTAACTCCACTAAAACTCCAAGAACTACTACTAGCAAGAGAGAAATGCTTCTTGTGGTGTGTGTTGAGTGTGAAGGCCCTCACCCTCTATTTATAGCCTCCTAACGTCGGTTTCAGAGGAGTAACCGCCACGGAATCCCCCCAAACCGCCATCAGGGAGTCGTCTGGAGCCTACACGTGGAAGGCCAGGCGGAGAGGGCGCCAGACCAGGTCGCCCGACCTGACCAGGTCGGCCGACCTGGGGGTGGCCCCTCCTGGCCTGTGCTTTCTCCAGGTGGCTGTCCTGTGGGCCCTGACGTCGGTTTGCGCGGTATTACAGGGAGTTACGTCGGTTAAGTGCTGAAAATGGGCCCTTCAATCCGTGTGACGTCCATGTGGCACTCTCTGATTGGTCGAAAGTGTGTTTTCTTGCCTTTTGAGGTGTTTCCTTCACATTTCCTCCTGCATGCACAAAGTTCTCCCAGTACAAGTGGAACTATATTATTGTGATAAAGCATGCGTGTATGAAATGCCAAATTCTCCTTTATTTGAGTATAGTTGACGGTTGAAAATGGTACTTAACAGCCGTCAACACCCGTACAAAGCCTTTTGAAGCTTGTACACACGGTTTGGGTATTTGTAGTGCTCAAAGCCAGGTGTTTGTCTCACATAAACCTCTTCCTCTATGAAACCATTTAAGAAAGCACTCTTGACATCCATTTGGTAGAGTCTAATGCCCTTAGAGGCAGCAAATGCAAGCAAGATCCTAATGGCTTCTATGCGTGCAACAGGACCAAAGGTTTCCCCATAGTCTAAGCCCTCCACTTGATTGAAACCCTGGGCAACAAGCCTAGCCTTATTTCTAACAACCTCACCATCTTCCCCATGCTTGTTTTTAAAAACCCACTTGGTTCCTATGACATTAACACCAACAGGAGGCTCTACTAGGGACCATACTTTGTTTCTCTCAAAATTTTCCAACTCCTCATGCATGGCATAATCCAATGTTCATCAGATAATGCGTGTCCAACATCCCGAGGTTCAAAGGTGGCAACAAAGAGAGAATTAGTAAAGCAGGCGAGATGTGCAGACCTTGACCTTGTTGTCCTCTCATAGAGATTACCGATCATCTGTTGAGGTGGATGTTGATGCTGAATGTGGTGAGGAGCCTCTCTCTCAGAGCGTACCTCCCCCTCAACTATAGCTGGAGCTGGCTCAACAGCTGCTGAGGTCGATGTAGAAACTTCTGGACCCTCTGCTGGAGTGGTGGAAGCATTAGGAACAAGCTCGAATGTAGGATGGAATGACTCATCATCATCATCATCATCCAAGCCCTGTAGGTCCTCTTCTACAAAGATACTCTCCTCCATCTCCATGTTACCTGCAGTCTCAACCACATTGCTTGCATAAGAGTTTGATTCATTAAAGGTTACATCGCAGCACTCTACGCTAGTGTTAGTTTCAAAATTCAAAACTCTGTAAGAATGGCCATGTAGGGTGTAGCCAAGAAAGATGCTATCAGAAGATCTCGACTCAAACTTATCAAGATTGCCACGCTTGAGAATGAAGCACTTGCAACCAAAGGCGCGCAAATGAGAAACAGATGGCTTCCTCCCAAAGCATAGCTCATAGGAAGTCACGTTAAGAATTAAGCGCAAGAAAACCCGATTGGAAACATAGCAAGTAGTGCTAATGGCCACAACCTAGAACCGCCTCAGAGTCCTATGCTCATCAAGCATCGTCCGGGCCATTTCCACCAAGGTTTTGTTCTTTCTTTCGACCACGCCATTTTGCTAAGGGACACGAGGTGCTAAAAACTGATGCTCAATACCATGCTCAAGACAGAAAGCATCAAAGGAGGAGTTCTTGCACTTGATGCCATTATCACTGCGAATTGCTCAAAATGCACCAGGAAGTTCCTTGAATAACCTCAAAGCTAAGCTCTGAAAGTGATGAAACACTTCATCCTTGCTCTTAAGAAAGTAAACCCAAGAGTAGCGAGAGTAGTCATCAACAATCACAAAAACATACCACTTCCCACCTGCCGAACAAACCCAAGAAGGACCAACAGTGTCCATGTGAAGCAACTCTCTAGGACATTCAGTCATCACAAAATTAATTGGTGGATGAGAAGCGGCAATCATTTTCCCATGATGATAAGGACCATAAACCAAATCCTTATCAAATTTGAGCTTAGGCAATCCTCGGATCAAACCTAGGTCACTCAAGCGACAAAGCAAGTCAAAGCTCATGTGACCCAGTCTCCTATGCCATTTCCAGAGATCAAAAGAAGATTGAGCAAACAAGCATTTGTGAGAACCAGGAGAACCAGCAAAATCAGCCTGAAAAACTTTCCCAATGCTAGAAATCCCACAAACCAAAGAGCCATTCAAATTAAGAACACAAGAAGCATTTTTCTTAAAGCACACTTCCAAACCAACATCAAGCAACTAAGAAACAGAAAGGAGATTGTACTTGAGATGCTCAACCAAACCAACGTCCTTGAGAGTGAATTTTTCATTTACCTTTACCGTGTCTTTTGCCTTCACTCTCCCTCTCTTGTCATCTCCAAAGGTCACATACTCCCGGCGCTTCAAAGGAGTGAGGCTGGAGAACCACTTTGCATCTCCGGTCATGTGGCGCAAACACCCAGAATCCATCAACCATTTGTTCTTCAGGCCTCCACCTGCTGCCTACAAAGAACGAGAAGGAAAGATCGATGACTCAGTGCTGGGGTTAGAAAGAAAACTTTTGGGAAGCCAGCACTGAATTACACGACCTGTAGGGGTTATCACAGTTCTTTGCACATTACCAGTCGAATGCGTGGGACGAGTACCATGATGGGGAAAGTGGGGCCTATCAAAGCATCTCGACTCAAACCTAGGGTTGTGAGGATAGAAATCATCTGTGTAAAAGCCAAATCCACGTGAGCGACGCTCACCACGATGAGGAAAACGTGCGATGCCAAAGCGTTGCTGCACAAAGCCTCTATTTCGTGAATCAAAGCCATATGAGGTATGACCCTACCCATGATAGGCACGAGAAAAGCAGCGAGGCTGAAAACCAACAAAATCATCATGATGCACATTTCTAGTTAACTCAGCTTGCATCCTCTCAATCCTCTTACGCCTATAACAGTACTCATCCAAGTGACCCTCACGACCACAGAACATGCAAATGTAGACACTCTCATGTTTAGGCTTAACTTGCACAGTGGGTTTGGGTTTTGGGTTCTCGGCTTGCTTTGGATTGAACGACGGATTAGGGTTAGGTGGGTAGTATGTGTCAGTGGGTTTGATGGACTATTCCGCATCCTTGTAGATAGAGCTAGGCACAAACTTACCCACATTCTCACTCTCCTTGTCACACCTCTCAAATCCCAAGCCCAAGTTATAGGTTGACCTGCTGGCACTTTCTTTGACTCTTGCCAAGTCACTCTCAATCTTCTCCTCACTCACTAGGGTTCTTTGGAGATGAGAGATGAGATAGTCATTTTCTTGGGTTAGGATTTTGTTTTCCTCTCTAGTGATTGCAAGATTATCCTTAACAGAGCCACACTACACATGGTAGTGGGAGAACTTTCGAGCGAGTCTCATCTAGCAGCTTGGACTCGAGCTCTTTGAGTTTGAGGGTTTGAGCTTCCAATTCACTAGTGAGCTTGGGGCACTTCTAACATGCATCCAAAAGAGTTGGTCTAGCTTTGAATTCATCAAGCTCTTTAAGGACACTCTCAAGCTGACTGGCAACTTGAGCATGCATACTTTCCCTCTGTGCAAGATCATTCATTACAACTTGACAAGACTCACACTCAACAGCAATGTCATCTTTTGCAAGCTTAGACCTAAGCAAAGTGATTTCATACTCAGCACTCTCCAACTTAGACTTAAGCTCTCTACTCTCACTTACAACGCTGCGAAGCTTATCATCTTGCATGAGCAAAACATCGCGCAAATGATCAAGTTTAGAAGACAGCTTATCAAGAGTGGGAGGTACCTCGCTTGTGTCGGAGTCGAAGCCAGAGTCCGTGTCGTGGTCGTTCTTTGCCGTGAAGCAAAGCCCGGTGAAGTCGTCCTTCCTCTTGACTCGTGGCTTCTCAACCTCCTCCTCCGAGCTTGTAAGGCCTTCGCTTGATGTGAGGTTGACGTCGCTCAAGGCGGCAACACAGGCGCGTGCAATGGCCTTGGCGAACTTTTTGGAGTTCTTGCCTTTCTTGTAGAAGCGGTTCTTCTTCTGCTTGAAATCTTCAGTGTTGTTGTCGTGGTACCCAGACTTCTTCTTTTTCTTGGGACAGTCAGAGATGAAGTGTTCAGGGTCACCACACTCAAAGCAGGTTCTTGAACCACCTCCTCTTCTCTCCTTCCAGTTGTTGTAAAACTTCCTGAACTTCCTTATGAGCAAGGACAGCTCCTCGTCAGGAATGCACTCCATCTGTTCATCAGAGGCTGCAACAAGAGAAGACAAAGCAAACTCCAAAGAAGACTTGTCAAGTGAGGGGTTAGTTCCATAAGAAGCACCACTGTGACTACCCTTTTGAGAGCTAGAAAGCAAAGCCATGCTAGAAGCAGCACTAGCAAGATTAGGACGAGACTTCCTAGACAGTTCATGAGATTTTAGCTTGCTATACAGCTGCTCACAGTCCAGGGTATTTAAATCAGCAGTTTCTTCTAGTGCAGCAATCTTAATCCCTCAAGCATTTTCATCAATTGAGTACAGTAATTGCTTAGCTCTATCATTTTCATTGCACAAGAGGTTACCACAAGCCCGCAAGTTGCACACAATGGCCTCAAACCTACAAAAAAAGTGTCATCTAGTGACTCGCCAATTTTTTCTGCAAAGGTTTGGTACTGTCTATTGTAAGAATCCTTACGCATAGACTTGACTTGATTGGTACCCTCAAGGTACATGCAAAGCTTTGCCCAAATGGCATGTGCAGTATCAAGATGAGCAACACGGTCATGTTCGTTCCTACCTAAGCAGAAAGCAGGATATTGACAGCCTTGGAGTTGTTTTCATACCTGGTTAACTCACCTACTGACGCAGTGTTGAGGTCGTCCGGTATAGCATAGTCCTGCTCCACGATCTCCTAAATTGCCCGTCCTTGGCTTAAGAGGTAAGCCTTGGTCCATGACTTCCAGTAGGGAAAGTCCTCTCCATCGAACATCAAAAGCTTGACCGCACACTTCTCCATGTCGCCTTTGGAGCACAAAGCCGATGAAGGTCAACTAGTGATCAAACCGGCTCTGATACCAATTGAAGGACCGAGAAGGTGATCAGAGGGGGGTGAATAGGAGCCAATTAAAATTCTCCGAGAGAACTTGGCCTATGTCCCGATTACAGCCCAGGCCAACCTCTAAATCGATCACCAAGGCCACACACACCAACTTGTGATGTGCTAACCCTAGGAGTGATCAACAACAACAGTGGAACACAGCAAAAACAAAGGAGAACGGAAAACACCCAAAACAATGCAAAACTAGACTACCATCAGCAGTGCCGATCAAAACCATTGATAGAGCCAGTTGGCACCATCGGCAGTGCCGGTAAAGCCCATCGGTAGTGCTGGTGAGGGATTATCAAAAATAGCAAACAGAGCGCATCGGCAGTGCCAGTCTGGCCATCGGTAGTGTCGGTGCAGGGTTCGGACTCAAGCCACCGGTAGTGCCGGTCGTGGCATCGGCAGTGCCAATCCGAGTCCAGACCCACTGGCAGTGCCGGTCCTGGTCGTCGACAGTGCTGGTCGACCCTGACAGAACAGAAAAGAGTTTTGGGATTAGGCAAAAACTTGACCAAAACCTAATCAAACGAACTCCAAATAATGCATTTTTTGGATCAATGAATTCTCAACACATCACGACCCTAATCCTAGAAGATCCACTCAATTGGCTCAAGGAATCATCATGACTTTTAGATCTTGTGCCAAGAACACAAAAAAGGGAAAACTTGAGAAATCCTTCAAATCAGAGATGCTAGAGCTATGGATTCGGTCAAGGACCTATGGGGATTTGTTCTAGCTCATCATAGCGCCAAGTTTCCCACAAAATCCGTCCTAAACACTTGTCCAAAAAGGAGATAAAAAATTCCCACGAAAATAGCTCCGAAAATAGAGAAAAAGAGAAATTCAGGATTTAGAGAGAGAGGAAGATCTTGAGCACGAAAATACTTCTCATATCATAGAAACATGCTTACAAGATCCATGGATACAAGGCTAGGAAGCTACCCTCTTCCTCCCACTATTTGGAAGAGCAAGAGATGTCTCTCACACACCTACTACTCTCCTCTTTACATGAGGCTCTCTCCTAGCACATTGAATGAACACCTAATACAAGGCTAGTGGGAAGAGGCACCTCTCCCACAAGCCACACCTCTCCTTATATAGGCCTAGGGTTCAAGACAACTCTACCCTTGACCTATAACTCATTGCCACCTACCACTAGGGGCAAAACCATTGAAACCTTTTTCCTTCGCCCGAATGCCATCGATACCTTCACAACTTTGCTTCGCCTCGAGGCAAGCTCCGCGATGGTGCCACGTGCACCTCCAATCACCGCCACCGGTTTTGAGGCCCAAACCAGGAAATCGCCTTGCATGCATGTCACCTCGTCCCGTGATCCTCCTCGTCGGCATGTCTCTCCCGCCTCTGGTCCATTGAAAGTCTCTACTTGCACTGACGCCCGATCACCTTTGACTTGGTCAACCCCGTTGTCTTAATCACCACCCATGGTTTTGAGGCTCAACCCTGAAACCGTCCGTGCTTCTTGCCACTCCACGTGTACGGTGTGGATCACCCTTGACTCCACCCGGCCTCCGGATCGTCTGGCCCTAAGTCTCCTACTTGTGCCCGATCCTCTCGCTGTTGACCGCCAAGTTGACTCCAGTGACCTACACATCATGAGACAAGCAAACATATTTCCCATCTCCTGCAACTCTCCAACATCCTCACCAACTCCGGTTAGTCAAAACCATGATATGCCCAACTCCTGCAATCCCTAGATTACCGCATTTCAACTCAAACTCAGACTCAACCAATGTCAATTACTCATCATATATTGCAAACCATGGCACATATCCACATGGTTTCTCACTATCAATGTATTTGAGCTCAACATCTCCCTTCTCACATTGTCTCTCAGGAAGTGGAATCTCACATTTATGTGTTTGACCTTACCTTGTTAGATTGGGTTTTTGGCTAAGCATATGGCACTGGAGTTATCACATATGAGTGCAACACTCTTAAAGGTTAACCCATAGTCTCTCAGGGTGGATACTATCCATAGGATTTGTGAGCAGTAGCTAGTAGCAGCAACATACTCAGCCTCTGTGGTGGATTGGGCTACACTCGACTGCTTATGAGAAGAGCAACAGATCAAAGAAGTACCCAAGAAATTGCAAGTACCAGAAGTGCGCTTCCTATCAATTCTACACCCAGCAAAGTCCGCATCCGAATACCCAATGATATCAAGAGATGAAGATGCAGAGTACCAAGGACCGAACTCAACAGTGAATTTGAGATACCTGAAGATGCGTTTGACAGCCTTGCGATCAGTCACCCTTGGGGAGGCTTGAAAGCGAGCACAAAGACACACCGCAAAGTGTATGTCGGGTCTTGTCACCGTTAGGTACAGGAGGGAGCCAATCATGCTCCTGTACTCCCTTTGGTCCACCACTTCACAGTGAGTTGACAACGGCTTCACATTGACCATCTCGAACTTCTTTAGAAGATCCTTCCTGTACTTGACTTGATGTATAATGGTGCCTTGCTTGCACTGCTTGATTTGAAGTTCAAGAAAGAAGGTGAGCTCGCCCATCATCGACATCTGAAATTCACTTTCCATAGCTTCCTGAAATCTAGACACAAGAGAATAAGAGGAACCACCAAAGATGATATCATCCACGTATATCTGAACCATTAGAAAGTCATTGCCACGCTTAAGAGTGAACAAGGTTTTGTCAACATACCCCATGACATACCTGTGCTGTATCAAGAAGGTCTTAAGCCTAGCATACCATGTCCTAGGTGCTTGCTTTAGCCCGTACAAAGCCTTCTGAAGCTTGTACACTCGGTTTGGGTATTTATGGTGCTCAAAGCCAGGTGGTTGTTTCACATAAACCTCTTCCTCTATGAAACCATTTAGGAAAGCACTCTTGACATCCATTTGGTAGAGTCTAATGCCCTTAGAGGCAGCAAATGCAAGCAAGATCCTAATGGCTTCTATGCATGCAACAGGAGCAAAGGTTTCATCATAGTCGAAGCCCTCAACTTGGCTAAAACCCTGAGCAACAAGCCTAGCCTTGTTTCTCACAACCTCACCATCTTCCCTATGTTTGTTTTTGAACACCCCCTTGGTTCCTATGACATTGACACCAACAAGAGGCTCTACTAAGGTCCACACCTTGTTTCTCTCAAAGTTTTCCAATTCCTCATGCATGGCATTAACCCAATGTTCATCAGATAGTGCGTGTCCAACACCCCAAGGTTCAAAGGTGGCAACAAAGAGAGAATTGGTAAAGCAGGCGAGATGTGTAGACCTTGACCTCGTTGTCCTCTCATAGAGATTACCGATCATCTATTAAGGTGGATGTTGACACTGAATGTGGTGAGGAGCCTCTCTCTCACAGCATACCTCCCCCTCAATCATAGCTGTAGCTGGCTCGACAGCTCCTGAGGTCGATGTAGAGGCTTCTGGACCCTTTGCTGGAGTGGTGGAAGCAGCAGGAACGAGCTCGGATGTGGGATGGAATGACTCATCATCGTCATCATTCAAGCCCTGTAGGTCCTCTTCTACAAATATACTCTTCTCCATCTCCTTGTTACTTGCAGTCTCAACCGCATTGCTTGCACAAGAGTTTGATTCATCAAAGGATACATCACAGTACTCTATGATGGTGTTAGTTTCCAAATTCAGAACTCTGTAAAAATGGCCATGAAGGGTGTAGCCAAGAAAGATACCATCAGAAGATCTTGACTCAAACTTATCAAGATTGCCACGCTTGAGGATAAAACACTTGCAACCAAAAGCATGCAAATGAGAAACAAATGGTTTTCTCTCAAAACGTAGCTCATAGGAAGTCACATTAAGAATTGAGCACAAGAAAGCCCGATTGGAAACATAGCAAGCAGTGCTAATGGCCTCAACTCAGAACCGCCTCGGAGTCCTATGCTTATCGAGCATCGTCCGAGCCAGTTCCACCAAGGTTCTGTTCTTTCTTTTGACCACACGATTCTGCTAAGGGACACGAGGTGCTGAAAACTGATGCTCAGTACCATGCTCAAGGTATAAAACATCAAAGGAGGAGTTCTTGAACTTGGTGCCATTATCACTACGGATTGCTCGTAATACATTAGGAAGTTCCTTTAACAACCTCAAAGCTAAGCTCCGAAAGTGATGAAACACTTCATCCTTGCTCTCAAGAAAGTAAACCCAAGAATAGCGAGAGAAGTCATCAATAATCACAAGAACATACCACTTCCCACCAGCCGAACGAACCCGAGAAGGACCAACAGTGTCCATGTGAAGCAGCTCTCTAGGACATTTAGTCATCACCAAATTAATTGGTTAATGAAAAGCGGCAATCATTTTCCCATGATGACAAGGAGCACAAACCAAATCCTTATCAAATTTGAGATTAGGCAATCCTTGGATCAAACCTAGGCTACTCAAGCAACAAAGCAAGTCAAAGCTCATGTGATCTAGTCTCCTATGCCATTTTCAGAGCTTAGAAGAAGATTAAGCAAACAAGCACTTGTGAGAACCAGGAGAAACAGCAAAATCAGCCTAAAAAACTTTCCCAATGCTAGAAATCCCAAAAACCAAAGAGCCATTTAAATCAAGAACACAAGAAGCATTTTTCTTAAAGCGCACTTCCAAACCAACATCAAGCAACTGAGAGATAGAGAGGAGATTGTACTTGTGATGCTCAACCAAACCAACATCATTGAGAGTGAATTTTTCATTTACCTTTATCGCGACCCTTGCCTTCACTCTCCCTCTCTTGTCATCTCCAAAGGTCACATACTCCCGACGCTTCAAGGCAGTGAGGCTGGAGAACCACTTTGCATCTCCGGTCATGTGGCGTGACCACCCGGAGTCCATCAACCATTTGTTCTCCAAGCCTCCACCTGCTTCCTACAAAGAACGAGAGGGAAAGATCAATGACTCAATGCTGAGGTTAGAAAGAAAACTCTTGGGAAGCCAGCACTGAACCACACGACCTACAGAGGTTATCACAGTTCTTTGCACATTACCACTTGAACGCATGGGACGAGAACCACGATGGGGAAAGCGTGGCCTGTCAAAGTGTCTTGACTGAAACCTGGGGTTGTTAGGATAGAAATGATCTATGTGAAAGCCAAATCCACGCGAGCGACGTTAATCACGATGGGGAAAACGTGGGGTGCCAAAGCGCTGTTGCGCAAAGCCTCTATTTCGTGAATCAAAGCCATATGAGGAATGACCATGTCTATGATAGGCACGAGAAAAAGAGCGAGGCTGAAAACCAACAAAATCATCATGATGCACATTCCTAGTTAACTCAGCTTGCATCCTCTCAATCCTCTTACGCCTACAACAGTACTCATCCAAGTGACCCTTATGACCACAGAACATGCAAATGTAGACACTCTCATGTTTAGGCTTAGCTCGCACAGTAGGTTTGGGTTTTGGCTTCTCAGCTTGCTTTGGGTTGAAGGAAGGATTGGGGTTAGGTGGATAGTATGTGTCAGTGGGTTTGATGGATTTTTCCTCATCCTTGTAGCTGGAGCAAGGCACAAACTTACCCACATTCTAACTCTCCTTGTCACACCTCTCAAATCCTAAGCCCAAGTTGTAGGTTGAAGCACTTTCTTTGACTCTTGACAAGTCACTCTCAATCTTCTCCTCACTCACTAGGGTTGTTTGGGGATGAGAGATGAGATAGTCATTTTCTTGGGCTAGGTTTTTGTTTTCCTCTCTTGTCATTGCAAGCTTATCCTTAAGAGAGCCACACACCACACAGGGTGGTGGAAGAATTTTCGAGCGAGTCTCATCTAGCAGGTTGGACTCGAGCTCTTTGACTTTGAGGGTTTGAGCTTCCAACTCATTAATGATCTTGGGGCACTTCTGACATGCACCCAAAAGAGTTGGTCTAGCTTTGAATTCATCAAGCTCTTTAAGGACACTCTCAAGCTGACTATCAACTTGAGCATGCACACTTTCCCTCTGACTGAGATCATTCATCACAACTTGACAAGACTCACACTCAACATCAGCATTTTTAGCAAGCTTGGACCTAAGCGAAGTGATCTCATACTCAGCACTCTCCAACTTAGACTTAAACTCTCTATTCTCACGAACAGCACTACGAAGCTTATCATCTTGCATGAGCAGAACATCGCGCAAATGATCAAGTTCAGAAGAGAGATCATCAAGAGTGGGAGGTACCTCACTTGTGTCGGAGTCAGAGCCAGAGTCGGTGTCATGATCGTTCTTTGCCATGAAGCATAGCCCGGTGAAGTCATTCTTCCTCTTGACTCGTGGCTTCTCAACCTCCTCGTCCGAGCTTGTAAGGCCTTCGCTTGATGTGATGTCGACGTCGCTCAAGGCGGCAACGCAGGCGCGTGCAATAACATTGACAAACTTCTTGGAGTTCTTGCCTTTCTTCTAGAAGTGGTTCTTCTTCTTCTTAAAATCTTCAGTGTTGTTGTCATGGTACTCGGCCTTTTTCTTCTTCTTGGGTCAATCAGCAATGAAGTGTCCCGGGTCACCACACTTGAAGCAGGTTCTTGAAACACCTCCTCTTCTTTTCTTGCGGTAGTTGTAGAACTTCCTAAACTTCCTTGTGAGCAAGGACAACTCCTCGTCAGAAATGCACTCCATCTGTTCGTCGGAAGCTGCAACAAGAGAAGAAAGAGCAAACTCCAAAGAAGACTTGTCAAGTGAGGGGTTAGTTCCATAATAAGCACCACTGTGACTACCCTTTTGAGAGCTAGAAAGCAAAGCCATGCTAGAAGCAGCATTAGCAAGATTAGGACGAGACTTCCTAGACAGTTCTTGAGATTTTAGCTTGCTATACAGCTGCTTATAGTCCAGGGTATTGAAACCAGCAGTTTCTTCTAGTGCAACAATCTTAACCCCCCAAGCATTTTCATCAAGAGAATACAAAAAACGCTTAGCTCTATCATTATTATTGTACACAAGGTTACCACAAGTCAGCAAGTTGCACACAATGGCCTCAAGCCTACGAAAAGTGTCATCTAGTGACTCATCAGGTTTTTGTGCAAAGGTTTGGTATTGTCTATTGTAAGAATCCTTACGCATGGACTTGACTTGATTGGTACCCTCATGGTACATGCAAAGCTTTTCCCAAATGGCATGTGCAGTATCAAGATGAGCAACACGGTCATGTTCATTCCTACCTAGAGCAGAAAGCAGGATATTGACAGCTTTGGAGTTGTTTTCATACCTGATTAACTCAC
The DNA here is from genome assembly GCA_030378355.1 of Eleusine indica. Lineage (NCBI taxonomy): Eukaryota > Viridiplantae > Streptophyta > Magnoliopsida > Poales > Poaceae > Eleusine > Eleusine indica. The sequence continues at coordinate 32,137,268 of CM059494.1, read as the reverse complement.
CTGCAGATGCAGTGTTGAGGTCTTCTGGTATGGCATACTCCTGCTCAACTATCTCCCAAATTGCTCGTTCTTGGCTTAAGAGATAAGCCTTAGTCCTTGACTTCCAGTAGGAAAAGTCCTCTCCATCAAACATCCAGAGCTTGACCGCACGCTTCTCCATGTTGTCTTCGGATCACAAAGGAGGTGAAGGTCAACTAGTGATCAAACCGGCTCTGATACCAATTAAAGGACCGAGAAGGTGACTAGAGGGGGGGTGAATGGGAGCCAATTAAAATTCTTCTGAAGAACTTGGCCTATCCCAATTACAACCCAAGCCAACCTCTAAAACCGATCACCAAGACCACACACACCAACTTGTGATGTGCCAACCCTAGGAGTGATCAACAACAACAGTGGAACACAGCAAAAACAAAGGAGAGCAGCAAGGACTCGACCTGGTCAAAGTAACACACACAAGACAGACCTCACTAGACTACCATCAGAAGTGCCGATCATAGCCATCGGTAGTGCCGGTTGGGACAATCGACAGTGCCAGTCACATGCATCAGTGGTGCCGGTGCGGGGTTCTCAAAACTCTGGAGAGCAACGGTCGGAGCGCATCGGCAGTGCTGGTAGTAAGTATTGGCAGTGCCGGTCGACAGAAGAAGCAAAGTTACTGGAATACACGGACAAAGCTCATCGGCAGTGCCGGTCGGCACATCGGTAGTGCCGATGCGGGTTCAGACCCAGGCTACCGGCAGTGCCGGTCCAGCCATCGGCAGTGCCGATCAGGGGTTCTTTTTCGCGCACCGGCAGTGCCGGTTCAGAGATCGGCAGTGCCAATCGACACTTTCCAAAACAAAAATTGAACTCATGACTTGGTTAGAAAATCGGCAAAACCAAACCAAACTAACTCCAAAAATCACGAAACTTGGACATATGGTGTCTCATGGTAGGACGTTCCTTTTCCAAGTGGAATCACATGAAAAGCTCAAGAATTCATCTCAAATTTTAGGATTTACCAAAAGCTCTAAGGTTTGAATGTTCTTGAGGAAATCCACCAAATCAAGGGTGCTCTTGCCTAGGATTCAACGAAGGATCCATGAAGGAATGTTTAGGCATGTCCTAGCACCAAGATCCCTCAAAAAATTCGTACCAAAACCCACTCAAAAATAAGATCGAAAATCACCACGAAAATAACTCCGAAAATAGAGAAAAAGAGAAATTCGGGATTTAGGGAGAGAGGAAGATCTTGAGCACGAAAATAACTCTCATATCATAGAAACATGCTTACAAGATCCATAGAAACAAGGCTAGGAAACCACCCTCTTCCTTCCACTATTTGGACGAGAAAGAGATGTCTCTCACACACCCTCTCCTCTCCTGTATTACATGAAGATCTCTTCTAGCACTTTGAATGAAGACCTAAGACAAGGCTAAGGGAAAGAGAGGCACCTCTTCCACCAGCCCTACCTCTCCTTATATAGGGCTAGGGGTTATCCTAAAGACCCTCCTACCCCTCACCTACAATACACTGCCACCAACCACCAGGGGCATAACCGTCCAACTTTTTTCTCGTCGCTCGAACACCATCGAGCCCTTCACAACTTCGCTTCGCCTCGATGCAAGCTCCGTGATGATGCCACGTGCACCTCCAATCGCCGCCACCGGTTTTGAGGCCTAAACCAGGAAATCGCCTTGCATGCTTCTCAAAGCGTGACTTCTCGATCTTGACACGTGTCACCCCGTCCCGTGATCCTCCTCGTCGGCAAGTCTCTCCCGCCTCCGATCCATTGTAAGCCTCTACTTGCACTGACGCCCGATCACCTTTGACTCGGTCAATCCCGCCGTCTTGATCATCACTCATAGTTTTGAGGCTCAACCGCGAAATCGTATGTGCTCCTTGCCTCTCCATATGTACGGTGTGGATCACCCTTGACTTCACCAGGCTTCCCGATTATCTGGCCCCAAGTCTCCTACTTGTGCCCGATCCTCTCACCGTTGACCGCCAAGTTGACTCCAATGACCTACATATCATGAGACAAGCAAACACATTTTCCATCTCCTGCAACTTCACTAATATCCTCACCAACTCTGGTTAGTTAAAACCATGACATGCACAAAATCATGCAATCCTCAGATTCCCATATTTCAACTCAAACATAAATTCCGCCAAAGTCAATTACTCATCACATATTGTAAACCATAGAACATCTCAACATGGTTTTTTATAAAGTGTAACTAAGTTGTGTTCTCTACTACATAGTGCTAGAAGCAAGTAAAAGGAAGTGTGCATTATGGCTACTACACGTGTGTGCTCGCGTCTAGCTCGTCAACTTACCTAGACCATATTGTTGAGGAGTCTGATCAAGAGGTAAGTTAATTTTGTTTATATCCATTTTACTTTATTCTACAGTGAATTTTTAAGATCTCATATTAACATACTATACTCATGTGACACAGAGAGCCATAAGGGAAAGAGAATCATAAAATGCAAAGATGAAGAGGAAAAACGAGATCAGAAAGGGTATGATTCCTAAAGAACACGTTCATTTGAGTACAAATAACATGTATCTAGTTGTAGCTTTTCTTTGTCGTTTTCTTTTGAGAGAGGTAATTAGTCCAGAAGGGAGGTATTTTGATTCAAACAGTGAACTAGCAACAAACCATATGTCCCTTTGTGAGTGGGCTGGTTCAAGAGCACCATATGAGCCCAATAAATCGAAGAAAGATGATGACTATGCATTAGGGTTCATATAAGACATTTTGTAATGCATGAACATTTTGAGATGTTGTATATATTCTGTGATGATGTGTTATAAATTTCTATGATGACATGTTGTAAATTTACTGTGTTGTGATTTCTATATATATATATATATACTGAATTTTATTTTTTTTTAAAAATAACAAGTAGCGGCGATTGAAGATGTCAACCGCCGCTACTTCTAGAGCAAACTAGCGGCGGTTGAAGATGTCAATCGCCGCTACTGTGCTCATGCAGTAGCGATGGTTGATAACTTTAATCGCCGCTATAAAGTCGTCTGTAGCGGCGGTTGGTTTTGGTGTTAGACAACCCACCGCTACAAACGCTTATTTATAGCTGCGTTTGCATAGCGGCGGGGTGACCTGTCCGCCGCTATAGGGCTTTTCCAACCGCCGTTATAGGCTTTTTTTGCTGTTGTGTCAGGCCCGCCCCTGCTTCATATTTGATTAATATTCCAATACTGGTTTGTAGAGTTTCCCAACAGTCTAATCGGAAAACCCGATGGAGCAAGACAATTAGCACGTGAATGCATGGCGAATAAGAGCATTGTCTTATGGTACATAATTAAAATTGTTAGAGTTCGAATCAGATGAAAAACTTAAATAAATCTTTTTAGTTAGAGAACTCCATGGCCGACTTTCTTATAATAAACACTCCAAGATCAAGCATTGGGTTCGACTTTTATACACACTTTTAGATGAACGAGACTACTACAACGAGCGGAGCTATGTTCCGGCCAGAAGGGGCTCCGGCCCCTCCTTGCTTGTGCAATTTTCTACTGTAAACTTAAGTCAAAACATCTATAAAACACATCATTTAGTCATAACTATACTTATTGGTCCCCTTTGCATCTCAAAGCTGGCTCCGCCATCTAACAGTATTTTGTCATAGGGCTAAACTTCATCTATGGTTGTACTGTGTTTCATGTAAGATTAATGTCTGTCTGCGTGTCAATTTTATTATGTGCTTTAAATGTGTCCAAATTCTTGCAGCACCATGTTCAAGGAATGAGAAAGCTTTTAGTAAGGATCTCTATCATACATTTTATTATGTGTCATTTGCTTTAAATGTGTCCAAATTCTTGTAGCACCATGTTGAAGAAATGAGAAAGCTTTTAGTAAGATCTCTATCATGCCATTATTTAGAACCAAGAGAAATTATAAGGAGTATAAAGTTAAGAAAAAGAAAAGTATAAAACGAAATATTTTATACGTGCGTGTATAGAATGTCCTTCCCATAGTCATCACAAATGAAATGAAATACGACAACGTTAACTGTGGAGGACCATCTTGAAGCGTGCACGAGGCGGGCCGCATTTCCACGGGATTCCAGAACTGCCCTCAGGCCTGGTTCACCACACCACCCGAGTCGACCAGTCACCGCCTCTTATCTCCTTCCCGAGAGTCCGCAGCCTCCCCGCCGCCCGCCGCCGCGCCTCGATCCTCAGGTCCAGGTATCTCCGCCGCTGCTGACTCCTCTCTTGTTTCTCCTGTTGCGTCCCTAGTTACCCTCAACCCCACTGGACTCGTTCGGCGTGCGCACGGAGGCCAGAACGAGTCACAGGGAGAGCCGAGCTCTCCCCAATCCTCTAGTCTTCCTCCTCCCTTTTGTATCGTAGTTATCATTTAGGATGTATGTAACGGGGACGGAGGGCGGGTATGGGAAGAAACTTTTGCCGTGGTGGCGTGGGCGATGGGGATGGGGGCATCTTCCTGGAACGGTAGCCCCTCGAAACAACTTAATCGGCAGGAAGCTGGGAGACGACCTGGGGGCCCGAATTCTCAGGGACAAGGGAGGAAGGCTTGAGGGGGGTCTTTCCGCTGGCATCGCCGCCCTTTTGCTCCATCAGCCGCTTGCATCGTCACCTCCTTTGACACTTGCATTCCTGCAATATTAATGTTAGCATTAGACATAACCTTCAACTCTGCCTCTCTGATTTTACAGGTGGTGTACTCAAGATTGAAGCGTTGTATCCAGCAAACACCACTCCTATGGCGTTAGTACAGTTTAGCGGTGCTTTGGTTCCTAAACTTGGTGAAAAACCTCGGTTGCTACCTACATCACCGGCAGTTGCAAGGGCAACCTATGCTGACTCGAGAATCCCGGCATTGCAAAATGGGTATGTGTGATTACAGTTGTGATTTGATTTGACCTTGTAGTAATTTTTTGAATGATTCATGATAGAACCTGCCGTCTATTCCAAACATTGTTACTTGTACAGTTTGTTTCTAGCTTTCACAATTGTCATCAGTTTTTGCTATCTAGTATTATCACAGAGCAGGTGAATTTATGTGGTACTTCCACTGTTTTTGTTCCCCTTGTTCATATCCACAACTTGAAAACTCACATAAGAAAAAGAACAAACAAAATCACTGTAATCCTCTGTTAAAATCCTCTCTCCAGCTTCCGTAAATCTTCAATAAATCAATTTTGTAGTCCGTATGGAATAAAGAGATAGAGCCTGCTAAATAAGTCAACAGGATTTGAGCAAGAGGTTCCCCAGTTCCCCTGTCCTTTCATAAAATCCTGTAACTTGTTTAAGAATGTTAAACAAAAGAACATATACTACTATGCATATGATATTCTCAGCGATTAAAGTACTTTTTTTTACTGTCTTTGCATTTGTGCAGCACAAGAGTCAGATGTAAATATCTCGCTCCCAGTTACAGTTTGCATTCACAGACCTCTTCTGAACAACTAAATCATGTACCATCGGCAAGATTTCGCCACAAAAGAGGTTCACGTTTCATCGTCAGAGCTGAAGCTGTGAGTTATTCATATTTCTCTTCTTTGTGTGTTTTATTGCTCAAAACATTCTCTTCTAACATGATCAGAAATTCAAATGACAGGATTTTTATTCTGTACTTGGTGTCTCAAGGAATGCTAGCAAATCTGAAATCAAAAGCGGTCAGTATCTTTTGTTTAGGTTCTCACGCTGTGAATTATTTTCACTTAGTTGATGTTCATTTGTCATTTATCAATGATCCATTACCTAGTCTGTTTTGAACTGATTGTAATTATCATGTAACATACCATACTAATCCTTGTCTTATGAGAACTTGGATTTTTTTTGTTCCAAGTCATTTCATCCTAACATTTTAATGCTGCTCCAATAAGTGTAAACGTAATAGTAAAATCAGCACTTGCATTCAGGTCTGATTATCACTTGTAAGCTGCGATGTAAAGTAAACTGTCGCTGGGAAAGATGTCCATTTGAGCTTCAATGACATTTCTAAGTATAATACATCTCTTAAAAAAGGCTATATTGGTTACTATTTCATATAATTTGAAGACTGTCGTAGCACATGTAACAACATCTATTTTCGAGCTATTAGTCTATGATGTTCATGGGTTGATATACGGCCACTGTTTAACTGTTATGGTTAGTCTTTTAATTTTTACTTTTCAAAATCTTAGGTTGGCCACTAGGAAAGATCTGTGATCAAAGCATTATGATCTCGTAATTTTTTTTAAAAATGTGCTGAAGAATATATAGAATATTGCATTGTTTTCTTGTTTCATTAGTTCTGAATCCTTTTTATTTTCCAGCCTACCGGAAACTTGCAAGGAGCTATCATCCAGATGTGAACAAGTAAGTTGGCTATCACAAAACGAAATTCAATTGCCTGCTGCAATCATCAGTTTGTAGTGTGAAACAAGAACAATACGCCCGAACCAAAGATCCACAAATCTTGTCAGTCTCAGCTCCAAGAATTTCTGGAGCTAGGCATGACCAGCTCGAAAATTCTCGGAGCTGAAGCTTTGCCAAACAGGTCTTATTCACAGATATATGGATCTGATGTTTATTTTTTTTGAGGGAAAATACAGTAGGGGAAGCCCCTATATATATATATATATATATATATATATATGGATCTGTTGTTGGTGAACCTTGTGCTGATGGAAATTCTGTAGATACCTTTGTTTCTATTTCTTTTGTACATTAACCATCCTTCCTATCTAGTTAATCCAATACAAGAAGAGTCACTTATTTATTATTTTGTTTTCAGAGATCCTGGTGCGGAACAAAAGTTCAAGGATATAAGTAATGCTTACGAGGTTGGGCCAACTGTCATAATTCATTCCAAAGTTCCATGGATTGCACAGTTGTTTAATCTTTGAAAGCTTTCTGTGTAATGCATATAGGTTTTATCTGATGATGAGAAGCGATCAATCTATGATAAATACGGTGAAGCTGGTCTGAAGGGTGCTGGCATGGGAGCAGGAGTAAGTGTTCCCATATGTTTTCTATTTCAGATGTTTGATCTGTCAGACAATTTTTAAGTGATGAAATGTCTGATTTTGCAGGATTACTCAAACCCATTCGATCTCTTTGAATCACTGTTTGAAGGGTTTGGTGGAATGGGTGGAATGGGCGGAATGGGAGGCCGTGCTGCTCGCAACAGACCTATGCAGGGTGATGACGAGGCATACAATCTAGTACTGAATTTCAAGGAAGCAGTGTTTGGTGTAGAGAAGGAAATTGAGATTACCCGGCTGGAAAGCTGTACAACATGTGATGGAACAGGTGCCAAGCCTGGCACAAAGCCAACGACCTGTAAAACATGTGGAGGTCAGGGTCAGGTGGTGTCCTCCACAAGAACACCTCTAGGAATATTCCAGCAGGTCTCCACTTGCAATACTTGTGGTGGCACTGGTGAGTTTTCCACCCCTTGCAACACTTGTGGGGGTGATGGCCGTGTGCGTAAGACAAAGAGGATCAGTTTGAAGGTTCCTGCTGGAGTGGACTCTGGGAGCAGGTTGAGGGTTCGGTCCGAGGGTAATGCTGGCCGAAGAGGTGGCCCACCTGGAGATCTTTATGTCTTTATAGATGTTCTCTCTGATCCAGTTCTTAAGAGAGACGGGACAAACATTCTATATACTTGCAAGGTATCCTACATTGACGCAATCCTTGGGACAACTGTTAAAGTCCCAACTGTTGATGGACAGGTTGACCTCAAGATACCCTCTGGGACTCAGCCAAGCACAACTTTGGTAATGTCCAAGAAAGGAGTTCCACTTCTCGGGAAGACAAATGCTCGTGGAGATCAGCTGGTGCGAGTCCAAGTTGAGATTCCGAAACGTCTGAGCAGTGATGAGAGAAAACTTATTGAAGAGCTTGCAGATCTCAACAAAGCCGAAACAGCAAATAGCCGGCGATGATTATTGAAAAAGGTTAGTAGGATACTGCTTGTGCAGTAGGCAATTTTGATGCAAATTGCAGTGGCCAAGAAGTGATCATGAAAGTGGTAATCGGTATTATGAATACACTGATTCTTGTGCAACGCACTGGTGCACTTAAGATCTGGAATGTCATGTCTGTGACTTCATTCTAAGGTATAGAAATCTGTCACTGCATGCGAAAGACAAGCATTGTCAATGTTTTGCAATAGCTTTATGTTATGCATTAGGCGGGATTATTAGCCAATTTTTATTATACAGTTCTTGTATTCTTGAAAGGCTGGTTGAATGTTGGATGGTGGTAACAAGGTAGACTTTTAACATACGTGGCAGAAATGTGGTGCCATTCCTCAGCGTTTTGTAACCAGTAACTTGGGAATGTAACTGTTGTTTCATCTGTTGTTTGTGATTGTTGCATTAGAATTTCATTGTTTGTCCTTTCTATTATCTGAAGTTCTTACAATATTTGCAATACCTAGCCAATTTAAGCATTTTTTGGTGTAGGACTGGTAAAGGTTAGCTAATAATTTGAGCTGCTTGCTCGATGTATCAGCTAACAGCCGTCATGCAAAATGTTGTGGACTTTTGGCTGCCAAATTGCATGAGTAGCATTAGGAGAGCTGTTCCTTCTTATCATGTTGTACTCTCTGTTATTTTAAGGCCCTATGATTTTGAAATTCGAAAACCTTGCGACTATGGACCTCCAGCTTGCCATTCTGTGTTGTAGAGGTCATGCCGGTTGAGCTAGCAATGCCATCGGGTTTTTGTAGTCCTCATGCAACTGATGTGGTGATGCGCCCATGCGAGGAATCTGAGTCATCAAATATGTGTCACATACAATCCTAGGTAGTATGGTTAACTATTCAAAACAAAATCACCATCATATAAAAGGCTTCCGGTTGGTGGTGATGGCGTATCTCTGTCATAAAAAGACTAGGAAACAGTAATTTAGATATCAAAGTTTAAACCCTTTCATTTGCGGCCTTGCCTGGAGCTGGAGGCTGGAGTTTTTGGATCTGATGAGCGAAGGCAGAAACGTGGGGAAGAAATAGATATAGGATCTATAGTTCTCGTTTAGTCTTCAAACAGAGGCGTGGAGCTGTACCAAACAAAGTCTATGTCAAACTAGGCCCAATAGACCCAGTCTTGCATTTTTTCAGCATGGCCCAGCTGGTCCTGGTCTGGCTCGTACGTGTACGCAGAAGGTGAGCGTGCTACCAAATGCACCCTGAAGTCATGGTAGGATACACGAGCCCCGTACGGCCGTACCCGTCTTTTTTGATCTGATGAGCGAAGGCAGAAACGTGGGGAAGAAATAGATATAGATATAGGATCTATCTAGTTCTCGTTTAGGATTTGGTATTTTATCGTCGTTCTGTTACAAATTTCGGAATCGGTACGGATTCTGTGCTCGGCAAAACTGACGATGGATCCGCCGAACGAAAAGTCGCACAGTCAACGCGTTTTCTGGTGGAACTGACAGCGCGGGCCCGCACCGACTGCTGTGGCGGGGCTAAACAAACACCGAAACGGAACAGCAGGAAGTCCTGAAAAGAAGACCGCGGGGCGTCTCTCTCCTTAGCCGCCGGTCGCGAACAGAAACCGAAAGCAACCACAGGGGACCGAAACCGTCCCCGTCGCGCCATGGAGCGCTACGAGCGGCTCGGCAAGATCGGGGAGGGCGCTGCGGCGATCGTCTACCTGGCCCGCGACCTCCGCACCGGCGAGACCGTCGCCGTGAAGCGCCTCCGCCCCGGCCTCGGCGGCGACGGCGACGTCGACGAGGAGACCTTCCAACGCGAGATGCGCTGCCTCGAGGCGTGCCGCGGCCATCCGTCCCTCGTCGCGCTCCGCGCCGCGCACTGGGACCCACGCGCCGGCGGCGGCGCGTTCCTCGTGATGGAGCACGTCGGGCCGAGCCTGGCGCGCGTCATGAAAGAGGACCGCGCGGGCCGGCCCTTCCCCGAGGCCGAGGCCCGCCGCGTGATGCGGCGGCTCCTGGAGGGCGTCAGGGCGATGCACGGGCTCGGGTTCCTCCACCGGGACATCAAGCCCGACAACGTCCTCGTCCGCGGTGACGTCGACGTCGTCAAAATCTGCGACTTCGGGCTGTCTCGCGCCACGTCGTCACCAGCCGCCGCCGCGCTGCGGTACACGTCGGGCGTCGTGACACTGTGGTACCGCGCGCCGGAGCTCATGCTGGGCTCGACGGAGTACGACGCGGGCGTAGACACGTGGGCGCTCGGCTGCATCATGGCGGAGCTGCTCACCGGCGGCAAGCCGCTGTTCCCGGGGCGGTCGGAGATGGACCAGCTGAACCGGGTGTTCGACACGGTCGGGATGCAGGACATGAGGTCGTGGCCGGGGTTCGCGCGGCTCCCGCGCGCCGAGTCCGCGCTCTGCCGGCGTAGCAGGCCGCCGGGCCGGCTCCGGGAGATGTTCCCGGCGCTGTCGGCTGCCGGTTTCGACGTACTCAGCGGGCTGTTGAGCTGTCGGCCGGACCAGAGGCTCACCGCGGCGGAGGCGCTGCGGTGCCCGTGGTTCAACGAGGTCGTCGTGGTAGCGCCGCCTGTGGCCCAGCACGATCAGCCGCGTGTTACTGGCTGCGCCGGTTACAGCACCGGCGTTTCCAGTGTCGCCGAGGCAATCTTGGCATAGTAATTAAACTAGAGCAGGAAATTGATTCTTGATACCTTGTGTAGATTGAAAAAAGAAATCATTTTTTTTTTGGAATGTCTTCGTTTTTTTATTATACTGAGTGAGCAGCTGATCTTGACCTGGTGACCACGTGTGTCTAACCAAAGAAACAAGCAAAACACGCGCACCATTATATGGGCTTCTGGGAACAACGAATTGGGTGTTTGTCGGCGTCTTCCGTGCTTGGTGGTGGAATGACGTGTGGCTTCCTTGCAAGTCGCTTTTCATATGGTTATTACTCATCCAACTCTGCCGAACACATGCGACTGGTTGGTTCAGAGTCGTCATTTCAGGCAGCAGTAGCAATCAACATAGAAAATGAAATTTCATCGCAAAAAAAGGAACACACAGAAAATGATTCAACAACGGCACAACGATGTAGTTGGACAGAATGCTGTGGTACCGTGTTATGCATTTGCAGGCAGTATTATTCTGCAATGTTCAATTCTTCAATCGACGTATACAGTGACTTTGGTTTGCAACGTCTTTGCAAAATGTAAATATTTTACTTCGCAATTTGAGCTCACGGTGAGCAAATTTTTACAATTTGACACATAAGGAGTCTTGTTTCTCAGCATTTTTGTACCCCGTAAATAGAAAAACCCGGACCCAAAGACTTCCGGAGCCCACCGCGGATCCAGGGAGCTGCGTCCCACTCAAAGCTTAAGTCATCGCGCGTGCCGCGAAGTTCAGTCCGTGCGCACCCACACGGTTCCTGACGAAAAGGATCCCGACCCCTCCCTCGAGGGGGTCGGATACGACGTCCGCCTCGCACGACCCCCGGCAGGGGGGGGGGGTCGCCCCCGACCCCCAGGGATCGAGGGCCCTCACTCGACTCGGCTGACTCGCGCATGGCTCAGATGGATTCCGCTCCGCTCGACCCCCCAGGGAATCAAAGCGTCTTTACTCCTCGCCAACCCCCATGCAGTAGGTCAAGTTTGCCCCATATGAGGTGTCAGCCTCGGTGACAAGGGCGCCAGCCTGGCTCACACGTAAGCCGTACCCGCGCCGCTTGGGCACGTGTCGAGGCGTCATTACCTTTTCTTGCCGTCCCCGGTAGGAGGACCCAAGTCCTGAGACGAAGCCATATCAAGGGCACCGGCCCTACAGGGATGACTGTTCGATCCGGCCCGGTCACCCCGTAGGGACAGAACGGGGTCCCGCCCCAAATACGCTCAGACAAGCGCCACGCGACAAGTCGATCCCCGCGAAAGGGGTCGAACAGGGCAGGGGTTCAACCACCCCTCCCCAAAATTAAATGGCCACGCCGCGCATGCAGCCACAGTATCGGAGGGTCAAATCCTCCTGTGAGCCTGCACCCACATCATCATTACTCTGCCTGACGGGACGTTGCCTGACGCCGTGGGGGCGCACGCGACACATACCCCGACCCGCTCGGAAGAGCACGCTGATTATAGTGACTCAAGGACAACTCGATGGAGAGGAGTGACGAGGCCGTACCCGGCAACGTCACTCTGGCCGCTATGAGCCATCCCGTTACCATGAGGCGCATCACCCACAAGAGTTGGCTCGTACCAACAAAGCGGTTCGACCCGCCACCCACTAATCGCTCCTGCACTTACGCAACAAACAAGGCTAGTAAGGCACATCTCCAGGGTGACCAAAGCATGACTGCGCGTCCGCCATACCGCCCGATGATTGTGGAACATGACTTCTACAGGGAAAGGAGGTCGTGACCGATGACGAAGGAGCACAGACGCGCCCGTACGCGGAAGCCACGTAATGGACCCCACATGCACTGAAGACCTTGTTGGCAACCGGAGTCCATGCCTCCTTCTGCACGCCTCCACCACTCTCCCGCTAGTCTCTTTCTCTCTCGCTCCCTCTGTAATACAGGCCCTTCCCCTTGGACTATAAAAGGGGAGGCTTCCCACACTTCTAGGACGGACAACAAAAAAACAACACAAGCCGTAGAAACAACAACATCGAGTAGCGCATACGTAGCTCGCAACTCTAGAACACACCGCACACTGAGACTTGGAGCCCCTCCTCTCTCACCAACTTTGTACACCCTATCCTAGTGCAAGTAACACGAGCAGACTCTCAAACTTGAGACGCGCATCCCCTAGAACTAGGCGGTGACCTAAACACCGATAGTTGGCATGCCAAGTAGGGGCTTTGCGCATCTCACTTCCTAACCTTTTCTCCTATTCAGATGGCAAGTTCCTCCATCTTCTAGGCTCTCGGATTGAGCGTCTTCTTCGGGAGCCTAGAGTTCATCGCGATGGCGGATCGCAAGCTGTTGTGTGCAAGTAGGCCCGCGTCCCTCCCACGTCCATGGTGGTTGGAGGACTCGGGCTACGCGCTCGGCTTTGGGGTGCTGGCGGATGGGACTCCGAGGCTCATCGATGAGTCCCTCCCGTACCCCATTGTCGCAGCCACGGACGTAGCCACCGAGGCGCTGCAGGTCATCCGGCTGGAGCCCGTGACTCGGCGGGCCACCCACGATCATCCCCCCGTGGCGAACTACAGCGACCAGCTGTGGTTCCATCTGGAGCCTGGGACCCGTCCCGACACTGGAGGACATCCCGGAACGAATGTGTGTTGACTATACGAGCCTGAACAACGCCTGTCCAAAGGATCTTTTTCCTTTACCACGCATCGACCAGATAGTTGACTCAACTGCGAGGTGCAAAACCCTCTATTTTTTAGACGTGTACTCTGGGTACCACCAGACAGCAATGAAAGAATCCGACCAGCTCGCGACCTCTTTCATCACACCGTTCGGCTTGTATTGCTACGTCATGATGCCCTTTGGACACAAAAACGCAGGAGCAACCTTCCAGCGCTGCATGCAAAAGTGCTTCGATCACCTGGAGGCCTACGTCGATGACATCGTGGTCAAATCCAAAAAAGTCGACTCGTTAGTGACCGACGTCGAACTCATTTTTGCCAAGCTGCGCGAGAACAACGTCAAACTCAACCCTGAGAAATGTGTCTTTGGGGTGCCCAACGGCATGCTCCTTGGGTTCACCATCTCTGAGCGCGGCATCGAGGCCAATCAGGAGAAGATATCCGCAATCGAGCGGATGGGACCGGTCCAAAATCTGAAAGGGCTTCAGCGTCTCACGGGCTGCCATGCGGCGCTGAGTCATTTTATCTCACGCCTTGGGGAAAGGGTTCTCCCTTTGTACAGGCTCGTCAAGAAGTCCGATCGGTTTGAGTGGACGCCCGAGGCCCAGATCGCCCTCGACGAGGTGAAAAGGGTCCTGAGTAACGCTCCGGTGCTGACCTCGCCACTGCCCGGCGAGACTTTGCTACTCTATATCATGGCTACGACTCAGGTCGTGAGCACCGCGCTAGTGGTCCAGCGAGAGAAGGAGGCACACGTCCTCAAGGTGCAGCAAGCCGTCTACTACGTCAGCGAGGTCCTGTCGGATTCGAAGACCAAGTACCCGCAGATCATCAAGATCCTCTACGCCGTGATGACCTCGAGATGCAAGCTACGACACTACTTTGACTCCCACCCGATTCACGTGGTAAGCTCCTTCCTGCTTCACGAAATCATCCAAAACAGGGACTCGACAAGCAAGGTGGCCAAGTGGGCTCTCGAGCTGGTGGGGCATGACATCATGTACCTCCCCAAGACGACCATCAAGTCAAAGGTACTCCGGTCGACCAGGAGTACTGGATCATGTACTTCGATAGGTCACTCATGCGAGCGGGGGTTGGCGTCAGTCTTGTGTTCATCTGTCCACTAGGGGTATGTATGAAGTACACAATTCGTTTACATTTCCCCGCATCCAATAATATTGCCGAATACGAGGCCCTTGTAAACGGGCTCAAGATCGCGATCGAACTTGGCATCCGACAACTCATGATTTGAGGGGATTCTCAACTCGTGGTCGACCAGATCATGAAAGAGTCAAGCTGTCAGAGCGACTCCATGGCGCTTTATTGCCAGGAAGTCCACAAGCTTGAGGACAAGTTCGACAGGCTCGAGCTCAACACATCTCGCGGCGCCTCAATAAGGTCGCCAATGCGTTGGTGAAGATGGCGTCCGGCCAGGAAACGATCCCTCCTAGGGTCTTTGCCAAAGACCAGTACCAGCCGTCGGTCCGCCCGAAGGAGACCCCAGGACCCGCCGAAGGGGCTGCCGGCCCCGGGGGGCCCACTCAAGAGCCGGGCGACACATACTCGGGGGCTGGTGAGCCCGCGACCTGTGAGGAAGTCGATGTCATGGAAATCGACCTACCGAACGACTCGCTCGAACCCCACGTCGAGCGGGTCGAGCCGCCAGATGGTCAGGTCGAGCCTCCGCTTGACTGGAGGATCCTATACATTGAATTCCTCGCCCGAGGCACGCTCCTCGTCGATGGGGCGGAGGCCAAGAGGCTCTATCGATGAGCTACATCCTTTGTCCTGATTGATGGTGACCTCTACAAGCGCGGCATTACTAAGGTAATGCAGCGTTGCATCCCGATCGACAAGGGCATCAAACTATTGGTTGACATCCGGGAGGGGGGGTGGGGGGGGGTCTGCGGCCACCATGCCGCACTTCGATCCCTCGTGGGCAATGCGTTCCGCCAGGGTTTCTACTAGTGACGGCGTGGCGGACGCCACACGCATAGTAAAGATCTGTAAAGGCTGTCAATGCTATGTGCGACACACCCACCTACTGGCTCAGGCCCTCCAGACCATCCCGCTCATGTGGCCTTTTGCAGTCTGGGGGCTAGACCTGGTTAGGACACTCAAAAAAGCGCCCGGGGGCTACACCCACTTGCTTGTCGCCATTGACAAGTTCACCAAGTGGATCGATGCACGCCCGCTCGCTAAAATCTGCTATGAAGAAGCGGTCGAATTCTTCCTCGACATTATCCACCGATTCGGAGTCCCCAACTCCATAATCACAGATAATGGCACGCAGTTCACACGGAAGAAGTTCCTGAAGTTCTGTGACGACTCCAACATCCGCATCGACTCGGCCACGGTCGCCCATCCCAAGACGAACGGTCAAGTCGAGCGAGCAAACGACATGATACTTCATGGCTTGAAACCCAGGATCTTCGACCCTATCGTGATTTTCAACCGCCTAAAACAATTCAGCGATCGGTGGGCGGTCAAACTCCACGTCATGCTCTGGAGTCT
Organism: Eleusine indica; assembly: GCA_030378355.1. Classification (NCBI taxonomy): domain Eukaryota; kingdom Viridiplantae; phylum Streptophyta; class Magnoliopsida; order Poales; family Poaceae; genus Eleusine; species Eleusine indica. Next base: position 32,121,535 of record CM059494.1, on the reverse strand, counting down.
TCACATAACCCAGAGCCGGGCGATCGGCTTCATGCCTTTCTACATGGTCTATGGGTCTGAGGCGATCCTGCCCACGGATCTCGACTACGGCGCGCCACAAGTGCACGCCTATGATGAACAGGGCAACGATGGATCAAATAGACTAGGCGCGAGACATCGCGCTCCTCCATTCAGCAGGCGCTCCGCTGATACCACGACCGAAACGTAAGGGACAGAGGCCTACTCATCGATGACCTCGTTTTATGCAGGGTGCAGGACAATAGGGGTCGGCACAAGCTCTCGCCCCCCTGGGAAGGACCGTACGTCGTCTCACGAGTCATCCAGCCCGGGACTTACAAGCTCAGGACTATAGAGGGTCGAGTGTTACTCGGGGGCTGCAAAGGCACAATAGACTCACGCCACGTGCCTCTTGTTTTTCTCAAAAAAAATTTCTTTTTTTTTTGCCTCTCTCGACCTCGAGCCTCACTACGCTGGCAAACAAACTAAGCCACGAGAAAAGGAGTTCATAGTCAAACCGGTCGGATGACACAACGTCGTCCTTGCCCCAGCGGCCACGACAACGACGATCACCGGCAAAACTAAACTTCCAAAACACTCGGAGTCTTAGACTTTATGAGCCAAAACAGGAGAGGCAACAAACCGAGCACACAAAGTAGTTTAATAACAAGAACTAAAACTGTTTAAGGCCACCACGAGCCAGCAAAATTAAACAAGCATGAGTTCAAGTTTAAACTATTTTCTAGGCATGATGACCCACCAAAACAACTAACATAACTAAAGCAATCACTAACTAATTTCCCTTCTCAGCCTTAGGGAGCGCCTCCTCCTCGTGCGCGCGAGCCAGGACATCGGCATGAGGGGCGGTGCGGGCACGGATCGCCTCTATCTTCTCGGGAGTTTACCCTTCAACATGGCCCACACTCACGGCCTCGAACTCAGCTTCGACCAGGTCGAAGAGAGTGGCGAACATGTTGAAGGCGGTGCGCACACTGAAACGTACACCCCGCATGATCCAGACGCGACCCGCCTCCATCAGCCTCCCGACTTGCTCAGTGAGAGCGACGCCGGAAGAAAGATCCACCTGAAGCTCTCGTGCCGCTTGACCCATCACGGCGCGAAGTGCATCCCTCTCCTCGACCTCCTGGCAAAGGAAGCCCTCAGCCGCCGCCAGCCTTGACCCGAGATCTGCGCGACACCCACCAAAATCAGCGAACCAAAAGGAACAACGCATAAGGTAAGGAAAGGAAAGCAGGGAAAAAGTTTACCTTCCTCATTTTGGTTGAAGCTCTGTAGTTGCACCAGGTAGCCAGTCGCTGCCTTGGCAGAATCCTTGGCCGCTTTGTCCGCCTCCTCGTGATGCAGTTTCTCCTCCTGCAACGAGAGGCCAAGCTTGTCGACCTCCGTGGTGCTGGACAGAGCCCTCGCCATAGCGTCATCCCGTTCTTTCTAGGTAGCGGTGAGGTTGTCCTTCATCCGGCTCAGCTGGCGGCCAGCGTGCTCCATGGAGGCCTCCAGTTCCATCAGCCTTGTGCCCAGATCCTCCCCACGTTGGTGCTCCTCCTCCAGCTTCCAACAAGCACCAACCAAGGCCCGAAGGAACGCCACGGCCGAGGCCTCACATTCGAGCATCAGCGCCTGAGACGCGGCAAGGACCTGAAGCTTGACGGGGTCGCACGAATCCTCCATTGACTTGAGCTCTTCCTCCACCAGCGCGCGCTCGGCCGCTGTCAGGGGCGGGACTCCACGTCCGCCTGAGGCCACAGCAGATCCCACACTAGTGGCAGTGGGGGCCGTAGTCTCAGCGGACCCTAGAGCGACAGTCCCATCACCACCACCGGTCCCGGTGACCGTCGCCATGGCGCCCCCCCCTGACGTGCCACCACCAGCGCCCTCGACCTCTGTCACGACTGCCCTGGAGGCCATCTCGGTCGTGGCAGCCACCGCGGCGTCACGTGTCTGCGCTTCCTCCATAGTGCTCACCTTGAGCAACTTCATCATGGTCAGCTTGGGCCGGTGAGGATCCAGGCCCAAGGCCCGCTGCTTGTCGATTGGCGCATCACCGCTCGTTGCCTCATCACGCGGGCGCTTTTCCGTGGTCACTGCGGAAGGCGTGACCTCAGCCTCGCAGACAACAGGCGGTGCCTTGATTCATGCCGGCTTGACCTCCTACGCCGGCTCCACCGACTAAACCACAACCTCAATAAGGGATCTCGCTGGCAAGGCCCGCTACCCGACGACGGTCTCAGCCGACGTCGGTGAGCGGAGACCCTCCACCGAGCCCGACCGTCTGAGCACCACTTCTTCGACCAGGCGAGGGCCCGCAAAGACCCCTAGCCTAGAAGGTGGCGGTGAGATCAGGGACAACCCCATCCCTAGGGTCAGACGCGCGAACGGCGCATAGATGAGCCTGACCGCGAAGCTGGAATCACCGCCAAGATCGCCGTCCCCGCCATCCTCGAAGTCCACGAACTTGGTGACGGCCTCCCCGCCATCGAACACATCAGCATCCTCATCTTCATCCTCGTCCTCCATTGACACAGTCAACGGGGTGTTTGGGTTCTCCCCCCATAACTCCTTCTGCTCCCTCAGCGCATGCTGACGGCGTGACCTCTCCTCCTTCACCTGCCTCAGTAGGATATCAGCGTCATTCTTCTTCCGCGCCTCCCTCTTGGCATCATGCTGCTCCATGTTCCAAAAGCGGTTGGCAGTCCATCGAGGCTGACCCTCCGATAGCCGGAGGCGAGGAGTCTTGATGAGACGCGTCCATTGGGACTGAGGGCAGGGGCACGGAGGTGAGACCGGCAGCTGCAATAACTGAGAAGCCAAAAATGCGAGAGAGAGCAGGGAAGAACAGGGCCTCTTACCACATCGACCGCCTGAGGGTCCGGACGCATCGCCGGTCTGTCGAGAATGGGCTAGGGCCGGGCAGAAGATCCCTGCGCTGCCCTTACCCGCTTCGCGACCTCATCATCGAGCAGCAACTCCTCCACCATCACGTTGTCTAGCACAACATGACTGCCACCCTCGACCAGGAACATGGGGAGTCGGCGGGCCGACAGTGGCGTGAACTGCCGCTTATGGTACCACCTGATGACCTCGGTGTCGTCAAGGCCGCACAGCTTGAGATGAGCAATCGCGTCGAGGGCGTCCCCGATCTACCGCTTGCTATGCTTCCCCTTCCCCTAGGTCCAGTTGGATCCGGCCATAGGGATATCTCGGCCGATGTAGTTGGGAAGGGGATGGAGCTCATCATTGCGCAGGTAGAACCACCTCTTGTGCCACCCCCTGTGATTGGTCAGGTTAGGGCAACTGGATGTACTCCCCAGCGCGCTCGCTGTGAAGTCGGATGCCGACACACCCAATGGTGCAGGGGAGAGGGTCATCGCCAACCTTGCGCTGAATGCAGGCCATGAGGAAGAAGTGGCACCACAAATTAAAGTTGGTCGCTATCCCCAAGAACCTTACACACAAGGCCATGAAGGCCGAGATGTGCAGAATCCTATTGGGGTTTAGATGTTGCAGCTCCGCATAGTAGTGGAACAATAGCGCGCGGAGGAAGTTGTGCACCAACTGCCCAAACCCATGCTTGTGGAAGGGTATGAACAATGCCACACAGCCGCGAGGGGGATTCGACCGGATCTATCGCTCGGCACCAGCCATTCCTGCACCGCGGTGAGAGGAATCAGGAGCCCGACGCTGACAAGCGCGTCCAGTTCCCTCTTCATCACCGTGGAGCGGGTGAACACCGACATCTCAATATGGGAGGCGTCTCGAGGCGATGGCGAGAACTTATCGGTAGAGAAGGAGAGAAGGCGTGGAGACGAGAAAGGCAAAAGGAAGGTGTGGACTTCGGTGCCCGAAGGTTAAATAGGAGGACTGGCCAGGGGCAGACGATCGGAGCTGACTACGGAGAGTCCGCCCACGATCCACCAGGTGATGTCTCCTAACCCCTCACCCCGCTTAACGCGCAGATGTGGGGGCTTCACGCTCATCCATAACCCTACTCCTTTCACTATCCTGCAAACTCCTTGACTCCCACGAACAGATCCATGCACCACGGGCCCACCTCTACTGCCGCCATGATGAAAAAGCCACCCCTTCGATCGCCATGCCGTGCGAGGCAGAGCGACTCCGCGCCCCGTCCAGGACCACCACGACGCTCGCATGTCAGGTAATCATTCAACCCCATCTTTCTCAGACAGTGGGGCTAGCGGCACAGAGCCAATTCAAGGCCCACGCTGCACCTTGAAATTTGTAGCAAGGGTGGCATAGAGGAGGCTGTTTGGGGCCCCCGTGGCCCCTACTAACCAGACCCTGCAGCGACAACTCGGTCGACCTAGACAGGCTCGACCGACCAGTGGCGACAACGGGACGGGAGCGAAAGGGGAGTCGCTCGACCACACCAGGGGTTGAGCGGCGCAGGTAAGACAGGATAAGAGGCTGAAAACTGCCTCGACGGCCTAATGGCGTCGAGGTTCTAAGGCTGGCCCCTCAGAGGGTTCGACAGCCGCCTAGAGCGCAAGACGGAGGAAGGGGCACTAGCGACGGGCACACTTGGCGGCCAGCACCCTAACCCCCGAGGGGTTGAGGGCATCGGAGAGTAGCATTTGAGTCCCGCTCTTACTCGTCTATTGGTATCTCTCTCAAGAGAGGCAGCTAGCCATCACGGCCTATTGAATGGTCATGACAACCAGTTGAGATCAACCACCAGCTGGTTCGCTAGAACCCCGCCGATGGGGAACCGGAGACTTCACTCGAACAAACCTGATAGCAGCTCATCGAGCACCACGTTTCAGCCACCGAGGAGAAAACGAGAAAGCCAAAACGGTCACTCGACCGATCCGTCCGCATCGAGCGGAGACGTGAGAACCGACATCGCCAATAGAGACCCAATGACGGGGTCACACTCATATTTCTTTGCTAACAAGACCCCTTAAGGCCGACTCTTACAAACTTTCTCTTACAAAACGAGTGTCCACAACTCAGGGCTACAAGAAGAAGAGAAAGGCAGATCGACCCAAAGGGTCTACTACAAAGAAAAAGGTGGTACCCGCACCACAATGGGCACATACGGGGTAAAGCACCTGTAGTGCTTCGTCGTGAGGGAAAGATGCCCTCTTTTGAGGCTACCCTTTTCCCCCCAACGAAGAGGGCGAGCAGCACGGCCACACCGTACGGCTGTTGCTGGGGCTGCCTCTCGAGACTCGAGACCCCTGCAGAGGCAGGGAGCCCGGTTCGACGCCTCTTCTTGACCCCGTTCCTACCGACGAAGTCAAGAACGAACTCGAGGGGACCTAACAAACCACGATGGCCTTCCATGCGAGGGCTCCTTTTTCACCATCTCACCCCAACAAAGGGTAGGGATTACAGGAGTTGAACCATTCCCTCCTCTACTACAACCAGGACTGCCACTCCTGAGCGCAGGGGGGGGGGGGCACGCCGGCAGCAAATCTTCTTCGTCCCTATCTTCGTCGCTGGGAGCATTGTCACACCCAGCGGCCATGGCAACAGCAAGACACCAAGCAAAGGCCAGTCCTATGCCAAGCGGTTCATGACTTCATGGTTCAAGCTGGGTTTGGGGTGAAGCGGATTGCTGCTCGGCTGTGCCTTGAAATAATCATGCTGAGCTCAGGCCTCGGATACCCTACACAAGCACCGATCCCAACGCAAAGACACCAGGACGCCTTACACGCCACAAGGGGACAAGGGCCTGGCACCCTGGTGGTACTTCGCTCCACTCCCTGTGAAAAGAAAGATTCGCCTCGAGGCGGGCGCGCCAATGATGAAAGTCGTACATGACACGTCTCTTCTTAGGGCAGTATGGCGCGCAGGCCCCCCTGGCTTGCTCGCGTGCTGGGGCCAGGGAGGACGAAACAGTGATCCCGTGAGGCCGTTCGAACCAATAAAGCCAAAATGCGAGCCCATACAAGACTCACCCTTTGGCTCGGGGGCTACACCCGGCGGGTGCGCTCGCGCGCACCCCGCCAAGGATGAGGACCGACTGCCGCAATCGGACAAAAGTCAAAGCATGAGTTTTTGTTAAAGCTCGACCTCCGACTCGGGGGCTACACCCACTGGGTGCGCTCGCGTCCTCCTTCGAAAGGCAAGCGACCGGGGGGTGATCCCCTCCAACCAAAGGCACCGATAGCAAAGGCCCTCAAGCAGTTCTCCAACCCGCCCAAGGCCCCATATGCCACGTGGCATCGGTATACCCCATAAACAGAAAAACTCAGACCCAAAGACTTCCGGAGCCCACCGCGGGTCCAAGGAGCTGCGTCCCTCTCAAAGCTTAAGTCATCGCGCATGCCGTGAAGTTCAGTGCATATATACCCACACGGTTCTCGACAAAAAGGATCCCGACCCCTCTCTCGAGGGGCTCGGATCCGACATCCGCCTTGCCCGTCCCCCGGTGGGGGGGGGGGGCGTCGCCCCTGACCCCCAAGGGTCGAGGGCCCTTACTCGACTCGGCCGACTCGCGCATGGCTCAGATCGATTCTGCTCTGCTCGACCCCCTAAGGAATCAAAGCGTCTTTACTCCTTGGCAACCCCCATGCAGTAGGTAAAGTCTGCCCCATGTGGGATCTCAGCCTCGGTGATAAGGGCGCCAGCCTAGCTCAGACGGAAGTCATACCCACGCCACTCGGGCACGCGCCGAGGCGTCATTACCTTTTCTTTCCATCCACGGCGGGAGGACCCAAGTCCCGAGACGGGGCGATACCGAGGGTACCGGTCCCAGAGGGATGACTATATGATCCGACTTGGTCCCCCCGGAGGGACAGAATGGGGTCCTGCCCCAAATACACTTAGACAAGCAGTACGCGACGAGTCAATCCCTGCGGAAGGGGTTGAATAGGGTGGGGGTTCAACCACCCCTCCCCAAAATTAAATGGCCACGCCGTGCATGCAGCCACAGTACCAGAGGGTCAAATCCCCCTGTGAGCCTGCACCCACATCATCATTACTCCGTCTGACGGGATGTAGCCTAACACTGTGGGGGCGCACGTGACATATACCCCAACCCACTCAGAAGAGCACGCTAATTATAGTGACTCAAGGACGACTCGATGGAGAGGAGTGACGAGGTCGTACCCGGCAACGTCACTCCAACTGCTATGAGCCATCCCGTTACCATGAGGCGCATCACCCACAGGAGCTGGCCCGTACCATCGAGGCGGTTCGAGACGCCACCCACTAATCGCTCCCGCGATGACGTAAGAAACAAGGTCGGTAAGGCACGCCTCCGGGGTGACCGAAGCGCGACTGCGCGTCCACCATACCACCCGACGATTGCGGAACACGACTTCTACAAGGAGGCCATGACCGGCAACGGAGGAGCACGGACGCGTCCGTACGCGAAAGCCACATCAATGGACCCCATATACACTGAAGACCATGTCGGCGACCGGAGTCCATGCCTCCTTCTGCATGCCTCCACCACTCTCCCGCTAGTCTCTTTCTCTCTCATTCCCTCTGTAATACAGACCCTTCCCCTTGGACTATAAAAGGGGAGGCTTCCCACACTTCTAGGACGGACAACAGAAAAACAACACAAGCCGCAGAAACAACAACAGCGAGTAAAAGACCGCATACGTAGCTCGCAACTCTAGAACACACCGCGCACTGAGACTTGGAGCCACCTTCTCTCTCACCAACTTTGTACACCGCATCCCGGTGCAAGTAACACGAGCAGACTCTCAAGCTGGATGTAGGGGGCTACCCCGAACCAGTATGATCCCCGTATCCTCTAGTATTGTCCTCACTGAACTTGAGATGCGCATCCTCTAGAATAAATTCTACTAGCCAATGACCTAAACACCGAGAGATAGTATTTTAGAGATAAAATTATTTCTAACAGTTCAATAGACTTTAGTTGGAAACCTTTATTTTGGGATGAAATGATAAATAATGTTGCGTTAACAATTCTTAATAACCACTCAAAATTCAAGAGCTCCAGTCCATGCAGTTCAAGTGGCGACATTTGTTAACATTTTCTATGCTTATAATTGTTTGAAAAAAATGTCGAATCATCCTACATGAATTTTTATTTTAAATTAATCAATTTAAATCTAAATTTATATTAAAAACTGTCTAAAACTAAATTTATAAGATCAAGACGTTTTAATCACGTCATTCACAATGACATGATATGTACATGAATCATACCAAGTCATATGACGTGATTAGGTGCCATGTCAGCGCGGACCGCCATGTCGGACTAGGTGGCGACGGAGGGTTGATTCAATCACACCAATCAATACGGCGGGATTGCTCGAGGTGTTAAACCAGTGTCCGATCCTTCTCTCTTCTTCTTCCTCCTTTCTTTTGCACTAAGCGTTGCTTACGCCACTGGCTCTTTGGCATGCCGCCGCATACACCCTCCCCCATCGCCCATTCACCCGGATTTTATGGGAGGACCCCCCTTGCTATACTCCTCGGAGTAGATTTTAATTTCATGGCCATTTGCTATAATTTTGAAGGTAATTAGGGTTGAAGATGCTTGTTATTAGTTGCTTAAGTGTTTGGACAAATAAGGTTGAATCGGATGGTCGGCATCGTAAATAGATAGGTTGTAATGTTTTATTAACGTGTAGGTTAGGTTGCATGTGTCGTTTAATTCAGTTATATTAGTGTAGACATGAATATGCCTTTTTGTTAGTATTATATATATAATGTTATCTTTTTTTATTTCCTTGCAGGTAGATGACCCCTATCCGTACTTCCCGTTCCTTAACACAAACTACGACAATAAGCATCGGGCACACCACATGGTCAACGAGGGTAGGGTCAGTAATAATTCCGTTTTTTTTTTTGCTTTCTTTGTAACTACGGGATTGAGGATGTTTATGTGTTAATGTTGATGTGTATTTGCAGGTGCTTACGCCGTTAAGGATTCGCACACACTCTTCCTTCTAGATTGATTGGCGTGATTTGATCAACCCCCCGTCGTCGTCCAGTCCGACGTGACGGTCAGCGTTGTATGTGGCACCAATCACGTCATTTGACGACGTGATTTATATACATATCACGCCTTTACGAATAACGTGATTAAAACGTCTAGATCTTAAAAATTTAGTTTTAAATAATATTTTAATATATTTAAATTATTATTTTAAAAAATTCCCCTCCTCCCCACACCCCGACGTGGCTGACCCTTATATTTTTTCTTTTCTCGAGCAGCGTCCGTCGCGAAGCCCTCGTGCGCCATCGCCACCAATTTGCGCCTAATTCTGGCCTGTGATTTCCTCCAGTGGTTCAAACAATCCTTCGAGTGAACGTCTACGACGCTAGCGGCAAATCATGGCACGTTCAGGCAGCTAGGTGCTGAAGGCGGCCGGCCGAGCGCGGTCAGTGGACATAGAGGCTAGCGGTCGACCAGTGTGGCCTGCAGGCTGACCTTGGCTGCTAGTAGTAGTAGCCCACCTGTGTTTTTTTTTTTGCGACAAAAAAGTGCACCAGTTCGGAATCGTTGTGTTGTCGCCATTTTGTAGTCGGTGAAATGGCATACTAAAAAACCTATTTCAGTGTCCTGAACATACCGATTTAATTTGCCAAAATTATTATAGCAAATATGGCATTAAAAATCCCAATAATTTTTTATTAAAACATTGCTTACAAAAGGTATAATTTAAAGATTCAATATATATGCATTTTGGTCAAGATCGAATGGACATCATCACGAGGTATGTTTTTGTAGGCAATGAACTTAATTAAATAAATTGGGTGGAGTGTATTGTGACATTTGCGTCACTAGTTTCCCGAGCTACTTAAATCAGAGAGAGAAAACCTCATGTGAAAACCAATAATAGAGTTAAGTTTTGAGTAGGGAGATTCTTTATTGGGTCCAATCAAAAGAATTGCATCATATGTAAGGTTACTGTTCAGTTTAAAATCTTGCAACACATTGAGATTTCAAAATAAGGGGACAATAAAATTTTAGGAGCAAAGGGGAAATGCCCCCTCCCCTACGTACACGCACTGAGGCCCCTTGCATCATGCGGCAGCTCCTCGAGAGCGCGAAGGCAGTGCATGAGATCGCCCTATTTCACCATGACCTGAAGCTGGACTTCGGTCCATGTAGTTCATATCAAACTACGTGAGCAACTGGGTGTAAGGATAGATGCTGTCAATGTTCAATCGTGGAGCAGTTTTATGGTACATATTACCATCTCTAATTTACCGGTGGTAATTGTTAGGATAGTAATAAAATTGATACAATTATTTAGATATTTACACCATAATACCGCTACAAGTAAAATAGGACATCGAATTGTAATGCCTGCATCGTGCAGTGCCACTCTCTCGCTGTCCCGCATCCCACCTGGTGCCGCCCCTCCAGCCGTGTCGTCCGTGACCAACTTTTGTTTGATTCGTACTGGGTAATGGAACCGAAGGTCGTGGAGTCAGAGCAATCATAGAGGACCATGAGCAGCAGCTCTGGTTTCAATTTCATCGACTCCCCCCCTCCCTTCAATCGGTATACGCTTCCTCTTCTTCTCCAATTCCCATGAATAGCAGCGGCGGCGGCTCGCCTTCCCGCTCCCTCACCTCTAGCTTGTGCTTTTGCTCTCCCTCCTTCGTTTAATGCACCCAGATTTGCACATGTGCGGGGGCGGCTTGTAACTTGCAGATTCAATGATCCATGGTTAGAGTAGTGGCTTCCCGTGCGCATGCCGGACATGCTCTGGTTCGACGAATCGTCCCATGTAGATTAACTATTGTGATTCATGGCATCATTGGCCGACAGATGATGCGCCAGCTGCATCAAGGAACCACCATTGTCGCACCCTGCTGCTTCCGAGGACGATTGGACAAGATTCCATTCGTTGACATGTATCTCCGATTACATGACTGGAAGCTGAATCAAAATCTTGTATTCCTGTGCAGCGATTGCAATCAATAACCAAACAGCACCCAAGCCGCACCCAGTTAATCTCGCCTCAAGATTTATGCAGCTTAAAAATATACCTATTGAACTATAAATGAATTGCTCACCCTTCTCCATCAACTTAGGTTTTTGGGTGCAACCGATCGATGCATAGTATCTTAACATAGTATCGAGCCCGAGGTCTTGAGTGTAAGTTATGACGACCGCATTTTTCTCTGCACCGCTACTATTTTCATATTTGCGCCCCAAGGGAGCTGCACGTGAGCGGAGTGTTAAACCATAAGTGAATTGCCCACTCTTTTCTATTAGATTAGTTTTTTAGATGTAACTGGTCGGTGTATAGTAACTTAACAATACTGGAACATATTTCTTAATAAAAACAATTATATCTCTGCCATTTTAACCTTTTTTCCTAATATAAATATAGTAAAATTATTAATACTTCGAATTATTGGTGATACTAGTGAGTGGATAACTAATTTGAATCGTTAAATTCTAATTACCATTGATGGTAATATATAGCGTAAAACTTCTCTAATGAAGAATCTATGGTATCGTGTGCTAGAGCTCATCGTAGGCTTCATGAGTATAATATAGGCGTGGACACATGAGCGCTCCACTGCATCAAGGCAGAGCACCCCTTCGGCAGCGTGCCGCCGCTCCCTGGTCAGTCGGAGATGGACTAGTTCAACAGGGTGTTCGACACCGTTGACAAGCAGGACATGAGGTCGTGGCCGAGGTTCACGGGGCTCCTACGTGTCGACCATGCTCTGCTGGCGCAGCTGGCCGAACGTCGTTGGATGCTGGGTTCGGCATGCTCAGCCGGCTCCTGGCCTGTAGGCCGGACAGGAGGCTCATCCGCGGCAGAGGCGTTGCGGTGCCCGTGGTTTGACGAGGTGATGGCGTCGCTTGTGGCAGAACTCGATCAGCCGCGTGTTACATGCAGCACCGCCACCGGTTACAGTTACAGCAGCAGCGTGTCCAGTGTTGCTGAGGCAATTTTGGCTTAGTAATAAAACCAGTTTGATTCGTTGATGATAGCTTGTTTATTACAAAAAAAAAATCAATTTGGTAATGCCTTGGATTCGTTTATCGAGTGAAACAACAGATCATGTCTTGGAGTACTTGATTAATGAGGCAAATATGTAAAACGTGGACCAAGTCATGTTTTATATGGTTTTGAGGACAACGAATCGTTGGTTTGACGGCATCTTCTGTGGTTGGTGGGTGATATGGCGTGTGGCCTCCTTGCAGGTCGCTTTTCATATTATTGAACCCTGTCCACATGCAGCTGGTTGGTTCAAAGTCGTCATTTTAGGCAGCACTAACAACCAACAATTCCACAGAAGATGAAACGACGACGGTAAAGCGATGTGGTTGGACAGAACGCCGAGGTAGTGTGTTGTATATTTGCAGGCTTTATTACTTTGCAATGTTCAATTTTTCAGTCCATGTACACGGCGACTTCCGTTTGCCATGTCTTCAGAAAAATAAAATATTTTGGTTGCATCAATTGAGAATTCTCATCACATGCCATCGCCATGTCCCACATGCTAGTGACACCACAACCTTCTTTTAGGTATAATGAAAAAATATTAATGGCTTTAACAATTCTGAATAGCCACTCTAAAACATCGTGAGCTCCCAATCCATGTAGCTCAAGTGGCCACATTTGCAATTATTTCTATGCTCTCAAATGTATGAAGAAAAGGTCAAATCGTCCATCGTGAATCCTCAGCTGCCAGCCCTTGATTTGACGCTTTGCGCCCTGCTCTGGCTGGTGATTTCCTCCGGTTATTCAAACAACCCTGCCCAGTGAACGACCACCACCGTAGCGGCAAGGCGGCAAGCCATAGCAAGCCAGGCGGCTGGGTGCGTGAGACCAGCCGGTCGGCTGAGCCGTGCTACTTGCCAGTGTGAGTGTGGCGGGTGGACTCCGCGGCTAGGTGAACGGGCACACAGGGACCACTGGACCAGGGGCTGACCTTGGCCGCTGGCTGAAGATCCGTAGTCCACCTGTCGAAAGTACGGAGTAAAAAAAAACGTGTGCCAGTTTGGGTTCGGTATGAAGTCTTCTTTTGTGGTTAGTGGAATGGCGTGAAGCTTCCTCACAATCTGCCCTTTTCATATTGTCGAACACGTGCAACAGGTTGGTGAGAAGTCGCCATTATAGGCAATAATGGCATGCAACAATAAAATAGATCGACAATGTGTCACAGGACAGTTGTGACACTTTTCTCAGGGTTCAGTCCAAACAAGCCCAAGTTGCACATTCATAGGCTGTCACAATGTGCAATATTTCAGTCAATGCATCTGGTTTTCTATTATTGACATATTATCTTCTAGAGAAAATAATGAAACATCTTGGAAAAATTGAAGAATGGATTCAGCTCAAGAACTAACGCTTTCTTTTTTCTCATTTTATTTGTATTTCTCTCTTCCTTTCTTTTGGTTGGACTTAGAGCCTCGGCTCCTTTGTACTTCATTTGCGTTTGCTTCCTTTAATAAAATTCTGTAGGGGAGTTTCCCTCCAGTTTTCTTAAAAAAAAAAGAACTGAAGCACGAGCAGTGGCCATGATGCACAACCACACGGACTGAGTGCGTGTAATACAAAACAACATTAATTTGAGTAGACAAAGTATATGTCATCTATGTCGCATGCATTGCAATATCTTCTTCTTGTACTATAATGATTAAACTTCCTGCGATCTTTTAGCCACCCTGTCACCATCTACCCTCCACAATTTTATCCTTTAGATTTTCTCCTTGATTTAAATCTTACCGCACGATTAGAGGTGACCCACAAATCAGGTGTTACACCACAAAAAGTTACATGAAAATTAGTGTTATCTGCCCGGAAATCTCAGACTATTTTCAATTTCACCTAACCTTTCCTTGCCCGCACTGGTACCCACGCATGGACCATTCCATAAACACCGACTAATTTAATGCACATTTTCCATAATCGTTGCATTCCTAATTTTCTTTTATTGTTTTTCTAATTTCTCTTTAGGCCATTCTTAATGAGAGTTTCATTAACATTAAATAAGGTGACACATCAGTAAAAAGAGTGACATGACACTATAATTAAGATGAAAGAGAGAAAATGAGTTTCATTAGGATGAAACTCATTTGGCACTGTTTCATATGCATGAAACTCCATTGAAATCCCCATTGAGAGCAAATAGTTTCATCCCAATATATTTCGATCAATCTTAGCACAATAATTTATTATTATAACTTAACTATAAAATTGTGAGATGAAACTTTACATTAAGAAAGACAACTTTATCCTTCAAACTAAACATCTAAATATGATATGACACTCTAAAAAAGAATGAAATGAAACCAAGGACTGAGAGTGGCCTTATATCCTTCTATCCTTCATGTACGACATAAATTTGATCCTTCCTTCCTTTGTTCCCTATTTCTATTCTTTCTTTCCCGTGTTTCGTTTGTTAGAATTAGAATATTGTTTCTTACATGATGTCCTTACGTGATAAATAGGAAGTGGCGTCATTTTCTTTATATTCTTTTTTTTTTTCCTTTGGCTTCATCCAAGGTGGTGATCGGCTGATCGCCAGCCGCCGCAACAGCGGTCACAGCAGTAGGTGTTCTGAGAAGGCCGCACCACAGCACAAGCGTAGCGAGGCAATCCCAATAATACAGACGTGCGACCATGATGTGTTTCAGACAGAAGACGTCCTCTCTCGATGGCCGTAGAAAATCTCGATTGAACTCCGATGAATGTATGTTCGATCCCCTCCTATTATCTTATGATTTAACGAATTTATCTCTAACTTGCCGCTGTTGAAGATTAATACCATCTTGATTTGTCCTTGTTCTTTTCGTATGGTGAACCAAGGATAAAAAACTGGTGGGCGACTGGCGGGTGATTAGGCAAGATCTGATCATGTTATAGGATCATCTTGCTATTTTCTAAGATGATGCGGTCACACTAATTTGAGAAAAACTCCATCGCCATCTGCAACAAATTATTGCCAAATGAAAAATAGATCATTCCCAATAAGTTATTGCCAAACAAAAAATGGTATGTGCTATTCTTCGAAGTTGTTTTTTCATGATACATGTTGCATAGATGAATCCTTCGCAAAGAGAAAAACATTGTATAGATAAAATATTATGAAAGCTTTTTTTGTAATTATATATGTTTTATGGTTTCACGTGCAGAAAGCTTTATGGTTTGTAATTATTTATGTTTTATCGGTACTATAAAGATTAAACTTTCTACCATCTTTTAGCCACCTTGTCACCATCTACCCTCCACAATTTTATCCCTTAGTTCTTTCCCTTGATTTAAATCTTACCGCATGATTAGAGGTGACCCACAAATCAGGTGTTACACCACAAAAAGTTACACGAAAATTAGTGTTATCTGCCCGGAAATCTCAGACTATTTTCACCTAACCTTTCCTAGCCCGCACTGGTACCCACGCATGGACCATTCCATAAACACCAACTAATTTAATGCACATTTTTCATAATCGTTGCATTCCTAATTTCCTTTTATTGCTCTCCTAATTTCTCTTTATATCCTTGTATCCTTCATGTACGACATAAATTTGATCCTTCCTTCCTTTGTTCCCTATTTCTATTCTTTCTTTCCCGTGTTTCCTTTGTTAGAATATTGTTTCTTACATGATGTCCTTACGTGATAAATAGGAAGTGGCATCATTTTCTTTATATTCTTTTTTTTTTCCTTTGGCTTCATCCAAGGTGGTGATCGGCTGATCGCCAGCCGCCGCAACAGCGGTCATAGCAGTAGGTGTTCCGAGAAGGCCGCACTACAGCACAAGCGTAGCGAGGCAATTCCAACAATACAGACGTGCCACCATGATGTGTTTCAGCCAGAAGACGTCCTCTCTCGATGGCCGTGGAAAATCTCGATTGAACTCCGATGAATGTATGTTCGATCCCCTCCTATTATCTTATGATTTAACGAATTTATCTCTAACTTGCCGCTGTTGAAGATTAATACCATCTTGATTTGTCCTTGCTCTTTTCGTATGGTGAACCAAGGATCAAAAACTGGTGGGCGACTGGCGGGTGATTAGGTAAGATCCGATCATGTTATAGGATCATCTTGCTATTTTCTTAGATGATGCTGTCGCACTAATTTGAGAAAAACTCCATCGCCATCTGCAACAAATTATTGCCAAACGAAAAACAGATCATTCGTAACAAGTTATTGCCAAACAAAAAACGGTATGTGCTATTCTTCGAAGTTGTTTTTTCATGATAAATGTTGCATAGATGAATCCTTCGCAAAGAGAAAAACATTGTATAGATAAAATATTGTGAAAGCTTTATTTGTAAGTATGTATGTTTTATGGTTTCACGTGCACAAAGCTTTATGGTTTGTAATTATTTATATTGCACCAATGAATAATCACACGTGCGTATCGCATATGCAAAAAACTAGTGGTTTGTAATTATTTATGGTTTCTTTGTTCTGAGAAAAGCGTCTATGAGAAAGGAACTATAGACGATTAGATGTGCATCTCTCACTAAATTATTGTTACTAAATATTGCACTGATGAATAATCGCACGTGCGTGTCGCACGTGTTAAAAACTAGTACTAATATAATAGCAATGAAGATATTATAAAAAATAAAAAATAAAAATAGCCGGACGAATGCATGCACAAACTTACTAGTTAGAATAAAGTCCTTTTTACTCTCAGAACAATTTAGTTTGTCCCTCCCGCACCCTGAACAAATTATTGTCTCAGTTTACTACCTCCAACTTTTCATTCTGATTCACTTAACCCCTTAACCCGGTTTAGGTAGGCTGATTCACTGATGTGATGCTGTTAGCTATTAGTTGAACCGAATTCAGCCAGGTCATTATTTTGCACATCTCAGCGAGTCGACGTGGATATAAATGGAAACCGCCCTGACGATGACAACACATCCGTATTGACGTGGATACAAATGGCAACGACCGTCATTACAAACAGAGAACTTTTGCCTCACTTGGCTCAATCCGAGTCGAACTCTGAAGTCTGAAGAAACGAACTCGGAAAGAAAGGTCTTAAAAGTTCCATGCACTCGGCTTGATTCACGCGTGAGCCCCCACTAGTTCAAAGCTTAATATGGCGACGGCGACAAGAGGAGGTCCATCCGACGCCGCAGCAACAGACGCTGCGGCCGCCAGAACCGTGACGCGAACGAAGCTTATTAGACCAGAAGCTGCGCCACAGTCGCGGCAGCGCGTAAGAAGCATAGACAGAGGGCCCAGCGTGCGCTGCTGGCTGCGCCTCCCCGCGTTCCCGTTCCCGAGACCCGCTATGAGAAGCTCGAGGTGATCGGTTCGGGCGCCTACGGCGTCGTGTACCGCGCGCTAGACCGCTGCACCGGCGAGACCGTAGCGATGAAGTGCCTGTCCACGGAGAAAATCGACATGGACCGCCTCGATTTCCTTTTCAGCTGCGAGGTCGGCGCCCTGGCGGCCTGCCGCGGCTTCCCCTCCATCGTGCAGCTGCTGGACTATTCCCGCGACGAGGCGTTCATCGTCATGGAGTTGGTCGGCCCCTCCCTGACCGGCGTCATGAAGGACGAGAACGGCGTGACCAGGTGCCACCCCGAGAACGAGGTCCGCCACCTCGTGCGGCAGCTCATCGCCGGCGCCGCAGGCATGCACCGCGTCGGGCTGATGCACCGGGACATCAAGCCCGACAACGTCCTCGTCGACGCACATGGAAACCTCAAGCTCTGCGACCTTGGCATCTCGCGTGCCTTCTCCGATGTGCCGCCATACACCAACCCCGTCGTGGCACGAAAGTACCGCACCCCTGAGCTCCTTCTCGGATCCGTGGATTACGATTCGCGCATCGACGCGTGGGCCATTGGTTGCATCATGGCCGAGCTCCTCGCCGGAGGCATGCCTTTCCGTGGTAGTAGTGTTAAGGAGCAGCTCGGTGAGGTGCTAAGCGTTCTTGGCACCGATGACATCAGGGAATGGAGCGGATGTCCAGATCGCCTGCCTGGTGGATGTGGCCCGACGAGCTTCCTGCGTGACCTGTTCCCTTCACCCGAGATGCACTCGACCCTTATCGCTGGACGGCCAACACTGTCGGAGGCAGGGTTTGAGGTCCTGAGCGGGTTCCTGAGGTGCAACCCAGAAAAGCGGATGTCGCCGGCACGTGCGCTCAAGCACAGGTGGTTCCAGCCGCCGGAGGCTTGATCGTCACTACAGTAGTGCGCCGTCAACGCAGCGCGAAACGCCTGGACGTCGTAGAACTCTAGTTGTTTGTATTTTGTACATGTTTCAGATCCTGGTTACCGTGCATGATTCTGACAGAGTAATATTGTTATTTGCATTGTTATTCAAGTTCCCAAGATTAATTTTCTTCTGAACAACTTCGTGCATAATGTGTTTCATTGATTGATTCGTTGCTGCCGTCTCCACTTGGTTGATAGATTTCTCGGGCTGCAGAGAGGCATATATGGCAGCCAAGCCATGGCGGCGTTTTCATCTTGAGGGTTGAGCATGAGACATTTTTTTGTACGATATTTGTTGTCTATATGAAAGTATCTGCCGAGGTCAGCATTGAAGGTACAAACTCCTAGGCCGTGACTGATTGCCTGGATATGGCCCAACTAGGCTGTCTGGATGCAACATTGTTTTGTATGGTTGCATGCAGGACTATTAGCCTGGCTCAACGCATGCAAACATCCATTGATTGGTTGCCTATCCGTAGCGTTTCCGGTGCCCGCCGATGTCTCTTGCACCGAGCTCAGCCTGGCTTGCGGGAAACAGAATTAATCTTGTTTCTCTCAGGCCTAGCTGAGGCGCTGTTGGCTAGAAGCGGCCTGGCTGCCCAGAATCGAGCCGCTGGGCTGAGAATACATCCAATCGCGTCCCTAGAAGATCTTCAATAAATATGGTGCCACATAAGCAAATCCAATGACATGCACTAAAATTATGAAGAGAGAGAGAGAGAGAGAGAGAAACGAGTGGTTTTATCTTGATGAAACAACATAAGAGCAAAACTTGAAACACAATGGAACTAACATCGAAGGTGGATGAGTTTCATTTCATCCTATGACCGACAAATGAAACACAGTTGTATTAAATGCTACGAAAAACTCAAATGAAATAATGCATTGGAGGGGTAAGTTTTTATTTTACAATTTCAAAACAAAATACATCATGTGGCACTCTTGAAAAACAACAAAATAAGATCCTCCGTCGGTACTAGCTAGTATCCTTATAAACTACCTGGTGGTACAAACAACTCGTGACATGCCAAGTGAGGTACAAACAACACTGGTGACAAAACATCAATGCATGGGCCATTTATTGGTTGTATCATGCCCGAGCTCCTCGTCAATGCGTCCCTTCCCGTGGGTGCAATGTTAAGCAGCACCTTGATGAGGTGAGGTGCTAAGCGTTCTTGACACTGATGACATCAAGGTATGGAGCCGATCGCCCGATCGCCCTCTTGGTGGCTACGGACCGATGAGTTTCTTGTGTCAGTTGTTCCTGTCACGCATTGCAGGACACCAACGCTGACAGAGGGTGGGTTAGGTCTTGAGTGGGCTTTTAAGGTTGAACCAAGAAAAGAAATGTCACGAGTGTGTGCGCTCAAGCACCCATGGTTCCTGGAGGACGATGGATCAGTACTACAATAATGGACATGCCAAAGTGAATACCAAGCGAAATACTTCCTATATATTTTAATTTGTCAGAGCTCCCATTATAAAAATTGGCAATTAACCGACCCATAGCCATTCTTCACTTCTAATTAATCCATTTTTTTTTGTTGCACAACAAGTGTCTCCGTCCTAAATATCATTTCTGCTGCAAGGAAATTACAGATGTTCTGGTAGCATGAAGTGCAAGTAAAAAGGAAAAAAATAAAGAAAACAGCAAAACACAACTATCACGAAATCACACTGAATGGACTCCACAAACATTACAGTACCAAAAAGACAAGACATCGATCAACCATATGTAATCGATTGGTATCCATAGTTTTCAGCGCCAACGTCCGATGCTGCTATGGGTCTCCATCTTGGTGCAGGTGTTGAGCAATAGCTTATTACAAGAAACTAAGGGTTATGACCATAGCTGGGCATCCGGGCCCTCCAGAACGGCCCGACACGCTTCAGGGCATGACCCGACAAGGCATGCGGGCCCATGAGAGCCGTGCTGAACCGTGCTCCGGGCCAGGGGAAGAGCTCATGGCACTGCTCGATAAGACATATACTATGTCGTGCCAGCCCGTTTGGCCCGCAAGCACGTCCCGGTAAGGCACACACCATGCCGTCCGGCCCATTTGGCCCGCAAGCCCGGCGGCATGGCGGCCCGTAGTGGGCTCTGACGCTATTGGCACCAAAGGAGGAGGAAGCAGGGCGGCGGTCAGCGCGCCTGCTGCGCGAGGCGCAGGAGACGCACAGGAGATCATCGCGAGGAGGTGCGGAGGGGGTACGACAGATCGAGCTCGATGAGGGGCAGAGTGGTGACGGCGACGAGGGGCGACGGAGGAGCAATGCGACAAGGGGTGGAGGCGGCGGCGCTGCGTGAAGAGAGGAGAGGCGGCAGTGCCGGCGCTACGCGAGAGAGAGCGAGAGGGCAGAGCGATGCGCTAGGAGGCGGAGCGACGACTACTGAGAGACGGCGGCGCTGCGCGAAGAGAAGTGAGGCAGTGGTGTGGCGTTGCACACGAGAGAGCGAGAGCAAGAGGGCGGAGCGGCGTGCTAGGGTTTTGCGGGAATGAGGGGGAAGGGGGAGGGTCTACTGGGCTAGGCCGCTGAGGGGTACGGGGGACGACGCGGCCTGCTGGACTGTGTGGGGGGGGGGCGATGTGCCCTGCTAGGCTGGGGCCTAGGGGTGCGCACAGCCTCGGCCTAGAGTAGACTACCAGGCCTATCGAGCTAGCATCCTTTCTGGGCCGGGCTGCGCGCCATGCTGTGGGCCTAAGGGTGAGCCCAGAGCATGGCTCGCATCGTGCCGTGGGCCGGGCCAGGCCTGGTTAAATCTGTGCCAGGCCGGATTCGTGCCATGCTTTTTTCAACGGGCTTCGTGTCGGGCTGATTTCTCCAGCCCGGATGTCCAGCTATAGTTATGATTGTTTTAGTTTTATCAAAACCATAATGCTGAATCTTGGCCTACATAAAATGCATATATACAACATGGAACAATTGTCAAGAACACAACAATAAGTGTTTGAGAATGACACATTGCAGCTGTGAGCCTATATGGAAGCACTGCGATTGTTTAATCCTTTTTTATTACAACGACATGAGTTATTTAGGTTATCAGATAATTGTTTATTTGCAACATTTATGTGTGTCTCTCTATTTATTACTTTTAGAGACATAGACATAGGTGGCAACAATACGGGAGTTCTAGACCAATTCAAATTCAAGGCCATAGTACAAGACCTATCAATTATGTCTTTCACTACAGGAATCAATGATTTGCTGAGTGCTCCACGCACATGGCAAAGGTCATAAAACACTCGGTAAAATCTTTGTCGAGGGCAACACTCGACAAAGAGGATATGGTGACCAAGGTGCCGGCAAAATACTATTTACCGAATGTTTTCTATCGAGCACTCGACAAACGCTTTGTAGAGTGCCGAAGGGAGACACGACAAAAAACAAAAACCAGGGTAACGGTGATGACGCAAAAAAGAACACTTTGCCGAGTGTCGGGTCAAAGACACTCGACAAAGAATGCTCACTTTGTCGAGTGTCTTGCCACTACACTCAGTAAAGTTTGGTCACTTTGCAGAGTGTCTTGCCATTATACTCAACAAAGTTTGGTCACTTTGCCGAGTGCCTTCACTGACACTCGACAAAGTGACATCCAAAACCCTTTTTTTTTTGTTTCAACTCATTCGCAACTCTAAGTCTCTTCTTCGGAGATTCTCCATTTGGTACACATTGTATATGCCAACTTATGCAAATCCTTCTATACTTTTTACCACAACATGTACCTATGATATCATGATTCCATGACAATTCTCATAATTTTTAGACTTTGTTTGCTTTTTTATATAATTAAAATACAATATGACCACATGTTCCTAGTGATATTTCATGTATAAGATTCATAAAATCTCCTTTCGTTTCTTGCATAGAACCTCAAATTGGACTCACTAACATGAATATCAAACTTCAGTTCACTTTATGCTATTGTTCGAATCATTTGCAGTTTAAATTTGACTTGTCACACGAAAAAAGATAAATAATAAAATAAACTATATAAATATTGCAAACGAATGCGAAAATTACCAAATTTCAACATTACTCAAAATGAATTGTCTATGGGCCCTAGTGAAAAATTGGCGGTAGAAAAGATTAAAAGAAATTCCTTTGCCAAGTGCCCAACTAAAACACTCGGCAAAATGGCCTCTTTGCCAAGTGCCCAACTGAAACACTCGGCAAAATGACCTCTTTGCCGACTGCTAACTAGAGACACTCGACAAATAGCTAATGGATGATGCGCAAAGTGACGACGCTAAGCATTTGGCAAATCTTCCCTTTTTGTCGAGTGTCGGCCTTCATGGCATTCGGCCATTTATGCTGAGTGTTCTCCTTTGGGGCACTCGGCAAAACATGTGTTTGGTGCCTAGTGTCATGTGTTCACCGAGTGTTTTGTCTGGAGTACTCGGCAATGATTGCTCTTTGTCGAGTGCATGCCTGATATAAAACACTCGGCAAACGGGGTGAACCACTCGGCAAATACACGTTTCCCTATAGTGTTGTATTGGTTATCAATTCATCGCAAGGATAATTAAACACTTCATTCAGTAACATAGACAAACAAACGAACTTTCTTATTCTTTGTTGTTGTTGCCCAAATTCAGAAATACTGGACGTGGCCATTTACTTCATTAATAATAAATATCAACATATTTTCTACCATATAAAATATGTGATTGCAGATTTAAATGGTCCAATTTGTTTCGTGCCTTTTGACACTACTTATGTATATGTATCATTTTATACCTTCAATTTTGTTCTTGGCACCGATGACTAGTCCTGGAACTCGGGCCGTGCCAGGCCGGCACAGCACGGGCCCATCGTGCGTCGGGTCGTCCCGTGCCGTGCTCATGGCGGCACGCCGTGCCTAGTCGGGTCGTGCCAGCCGGCACGGCATGGGAAAACCACGGCCCGAGCACGGCATGCGGCATGGCAGGCCGCGGTCGTGTCAGGCCAAGCATGGGCACGGTCCAGTTTTCACAGATACTATTGTTTCTCTTTTTTTATCTATTAAAATAATTTGAATTTTAAATTAGTTTTTGTTATGTGACTATCCCAAGACAATCTCAATCTATAAAAATTATGATAATTTTATTTTGAATTTATTTGTATCAAATTGTGTTCAAATTATACTCAGTAAGATATAAGTTCATGAGATGTTGACAGATAACATAGAAAAAACTAAACTTGGATAGATATAGGCACCTAATACAAAAATTATATGCATAAGAACATGTAAGTTATTAATGTACATGAAAAACTCAATTCAAAATTAGAATTTAGTAGTGATTTATAAAAAAGAGAAGATAAAATTGAACATTGATTTATAGCAAATTGAATGATCGTTTCAAAACTTAAGTACATTATAACAATGACAAAGCGTCGTCGTGATAGAGAATAATTTTAGAAGATTATAATAAAAAACTTCAACACATTTGGACTATGTATGCGGATTTTAAACAGATTTGAAGTTAAAATTCCGAATCAAAATAAGAAAATAAAGCGAGGCAGAAGAACTTGTGTGGACTGTGCATCGTGCCACTTCGGGTCACATCGTGCCGATGGGCCGTATTCTGGTACCGGGCCATTTTTGTGTCATGCCGGCCCAAACACGGCCCCAGTCGTCATGCCATGTCGTGCCGTCCATCAGACCCAAAATATAGGCATGACACAAAATATGTTCGGGCCATGCCGGACCCTGGGTCGTGCCGAAATTTCGTACTTCAGGCGGCACGATTGTGGCCCGGCCAAGTCCCAGGACTACCGATGAAGCGAGGAGTGGAGCGGTTGTCCTGAATGCCTGCCTGGTAGATGTGGCCCAACGAGCTTCCTGCCCGACCTGTTCCTGTCAACACTGTCCGAGCCAGGGTTCGAGGTCCTAAGCTGCAACCCGGAAAAGCGGATGTCACTGGCACGTGCCCTCAAGCACTGGTGGTTCCAGCTGGAGCCTTGATCGACAATGCACTGCTGATCTGAAGTGCATCCGTCGCAGATCCCTTGTTCTCTGTAACTCGTACATGGGTCGGTCTCAAGTAATCACAACATATAGGTTTTTTAGGGAAACCAAAAGATATATTTTATCGAGGGAAATCACAACATATAGTTGATGATGGTCCTAACATGTTTTCTTTGAATGTTCTTGACATATCACATTCCGTTGATTCATATGATGCACCATGTTCCATGTGGATACGTCCTATAATTTCTATGATAGTACAAGGTACTGTCGAAAATTAAGATTTGGATCATCATATGGTCGACAAAATGACTGTCCGTTTTCTATAACACAGATAACCAATTACCGGATTGGAGTAAAACTTCACCTTTTTGTTGCATGGGATAAATTTTTTGGAAGAATAGAATGAATCTAATCTGCATGCCATGATGGGAATACAGTGTAATAAAAAAATGACAGATGTACAAAAAGAACAGTTAATGGACCAAATCCCGGGGAAAATTCTGGTGTAAACGTAACATTGGGTGCAACAGTGCAAACAAGAATTTATGTCCATCAGATCGCGATCCAACAGAGCCTACAGCTCCCCCTCCCTTTCACTTACACCGATTTATGGAAAACCCCCTAGAAAAATCCCATGTTTCACAAATATACTCCTGACGGGTCTTCTTCCTCCTCTCTGTTCCTCTCTCTCTCTCTCGTTCTTTTCCTCCTGAAACGAAACCGGCGACAGCGATTCTTGATCGACGGCCGACGGATGGCAATGGCTGAAGTGCAGCCATTGGTCTGCTGAAAATGATCAGGTCATCTGCTGCCGCCACCAATTAACCTTCAGCCCGCTCCCAACTCTGGCGACCAACCATGGAAGATGGTGTACTGTGCCATCGCCCTGTCAATATGGAAATCGTGCTTCTACAATTTGATTTTGGAAATTGAAAGTTCTATACCAATCTCGGCCAGCATACACTAAAGTGTGGAAGCTTCCTTCTGGTATAATAATATATAAGCCAAGTCTGAAGTGTAGCAGCTCTGTCAGTGTGAAAAAGGGCTCCAATCATTATAACAAAAAGGATGTATAGCGGCGGTGGAAAACGTACTGTAGTGACGGGTATGGCCTTCTGCCGCTATATTTCTATAGCTAAAAAGAAACATTTGTTGTGGCAGATCGCTCCAAGAAGAAACAAACCGTAGCTAAATAGAAATAAAGTAGCAGCGGGTGATTATTGGAAAAAAAATAAAAAAAATCAGGCCAACCCACTCGGACCCCCGCCAGCCCACCTCGTCCCGTGCCATCCGCTCTAGCACCGCCCGCCCGCCTACCTCCTTCTCCGCCCCTGCCGTTCGCTCCTGCACCGGCATGCTCGCCCCGCCGCTCGCCCGTCCTCTGCCTCCACCGCCCGCCATCGCCTCCACCACCAGCTCCCGCACCGGGGGAAGAGTGGGGTGGCCAGATTTGGTCGCCCCGACCGCCGCCGAGCCGCCATGGAGAGGGGGCTCGCCAGATCTGGCCGTTAGACACCTCCCGCGTCGCCTGACCGCGCCGCCTCCCGCGCCGCCTGGCCGCGTCGCCTCCCGTGATGCCTCCTGTGCCGACTGGCCGTGACGCCTCCCAAGCCGCCGTGGGCACACCCTGCATCACCGTGACCGCCTCCCGCCGTCGGGAAAGAGAGACGCCCGAGAGAGAGAGGCCGGGGGGAGGGAGACGCTCGCGAGAGATAGCAGGCCGCCGCTGGCTGGGAGAGAAGGGCGGCGGCGGTGGCGTGCTAGGAGAGGAGGATGTTGACCCTCCTCTGCCTTCGCGTGTAGTGGATCTGGCCGAAGGAGGGAGGCCCGGTGTGTCGCTCCTGCCGCCGGAGACGGAGGAGGAGGGAGGCCCTCGCGTGCTGCGCCACCTGCTGGAGAGGGAGGAGGAGGGCAGTCCACGCACTGTGGATCCAGAGTGAGAGAGAGGGGCAGTGGCGTTGAGTCCAGGAAGAGAGAGAGAGAGAGAGAGAGAGAGAGAGGTAGGGAGGAGTGGGAGGCAGGGCGGCGCGTGGTGGGGAGGAGCGGGAGGCAGACTCGCGGTGTGGTTAGGGTTTTCAATTTTATACACACGAGAAGATAATGAGCCCTAGGCTGCACAGTAGCGGCGGTTGGTTATGTGGGCCACCGCTAAAATGAAGAATAGCGGCGTCTGATTACGTGGGCTGCCGCTAAAATGAATAATAGCGATGGGTGGTTTTGTGGGCCGCCGCTAAAATGAAGAATAATGACGGGTGGTTATGTGGGTCACCGGTAAAAATAATTTTCTGATTGTAGCTGCGGTTCGTTGTTGGGCCGCCGCTACAGTGTTTTAGTTAACGCCGCTACAAAGCCTTTTTGTTGTAGTGAATTCTAGTTATGAAAGTTTCAGGATGCTTTATTTTTTATAAATTGTCTAGTACTGATTGATCTAGTACAACAAATGTAATGGTACCATGTGTTGTTTATATCTCAAAAATGTTGAACAATGATTGGGCGTTTAACTGACACAAACAAGAGATTTGGAGCTGCTATTTTCAGCAGAATCAGTCACCGAGAGGCATTCATGTACAATATAGTTGAAAAAGATCAGAATATTATGCAACCTGTCACTGAAATAACTTGATCGTATATAACAGATCTTCTTTTTTAGATTTAGATTATTACATGTACAAACTAACAAAAGTATCTGAAATCTAGAAAAAAAATAAAAGTGCATCAGTATCTGAAACTGGAAAGACATTTCATGATCCAAATACAAATATGATTATTACATGATTCTGAAAATTATCAAGAGTTCCTAAGAATTGACAGTGACCCTCCTTCCTTCTGCTGCCACTCCTCCAACTTGCTGACAGCAGGTTTAAAGTTCATCTGACAAAATGTTTTAAATTGAACTTGAGACCTGCAATTCTGTATATAATAAGACAGAAGCAGAAACAATATATCTAGTAAGTATGTACTATATACCTGCATCACAAGTTCTTTTTTGGATAATTTTGCCTATCATGAAAAACCAACTCTTTGCAATGTCCACACAATCCTTTCATTTCTCTTTTTCTTGGCCTCCTCGTTCTTCTTGTCTCCCCCGCCCTTATCGAAGTGACCACGAATTCTCCTAACGCTGCCTCTAGAGCATAAGTCATTTGGTGGCAATATATCAACTCTTGAAGGAATACTACACCCAGTGAAACCTTTGACCTCTTGAACTCTACTTCTTTGATTATCAGGATGATCTTGTTTCACTTCAGCAACAAACTTTTGAAATTTACTTCTGACAATATTCATAGTGTCTATGGAAGTACTAGATTGCTGTATGATGTCTTCCATATCCTTGCGCATCTCGGAAGCCAATCTTTTCACTTCAGTATCCATTGGAGTTCTCTCCTTTTCTTGTAACAAATTTCCATCTGCATCATAAATAATCTCCTTCTTATAATTTGTTGTCCACCTTTTGAGTAGGTAGTGACTAGGGAGCTCATTGAGCTTTGTGCTTCGTAATACATATATAATGTGGCAACAAGGAATTCCATGTGTTTCAAACAACATACAAGAGCAGTGGGCAATCATGATGGAAATATCTAGACTGACTTCTCTTATCTTGGGGCTATAAACACTCATGGAACATATTTTGAAATTACCCTCCTGCTTCATGCTATCGACAATGCAACTATCCCTAGCAGCCAACACTTCCTTCTGAAATTCCAAGAATATTTTATATGTGAAAACTTCACTTCCATGCTTTTCGATAGGCCATCCTGTCTTGAAAATAGGATCTGTATGAATATTGGCATTGTCTTCTATCAACTCAAGCTCACGTTGTTCTTCGACAACAGTGTCAAATCGAACCCAAAACTCAACCAAAGACTGCTTAAAACCAATGAAACATTTGAAAAATGAATTAGCACTCTCTGACCTTGAAGTTGTTCTAAGAATTCCAGCCAAGGATATGTCTCTGAAGTAAACTGGTACCCAGGAAGCACGAATGTGATATCGGTTTCCGAGCCACTCATTACCTTCCAATTCAAAATATTTAATGATCTTGTCCCGTTCTAACTCAAACTCTTCTGTTGTTTCAGATGAATATACACAATGGTTTAGACATTTATAAAAATCCTTGTTTTCCTTCACAGGTGAACCAAGCTTGTTTGGTAACTTTGTCAAAATATGCCAAATGCATAATCTATGAGCGGCAGATGAAAACACTTTGGCAATGGCAGCCTTCATACTGGCATCTTCATCGGTTATGATAAGTTTACGTGATGTCCCTCCGATTGCTTTTAGGAATGTATTGAACAACCATACATAGGACTCTATCCTCTCATTGGAAATTAATGCAGCCCCCATTAATACACAACCTCCATGATGGTTAACTCCGGTGAATGGTGTAAACTTCATGTTGTACTCATTAGTATTATAAGTAGCATCAAAAGATAGCATTTCCCCGGAATGTGCATAATTCTTCCTACAAGTACTATCTGCCCAAAAGACATTGACCAACCTACCCTCTTCATTAACCACGTAGTCAAAGTAAAAACCAGAATTGATGGAGTTCTTTTTGGCAAGATTGTCTACAAACATTTGTGCATCATGTGCCTTAATAATAGTTCTCAGTACTGCTATGATAGTTTTGCAGATCTTGCTTTGTGCACCCCACATTCTGAAATCCACCCGCATTAACACGAATGTATCTATATGCCAAAGATGTTCCAATGCTATCTTTGTGGCAATCAAATAATGCAGTCTTAACTTTGTCACTTACTTGTCTATTTGAACGTAACAAGTGTTGTGATCTAGGCGAGACAAGTATGTGTGCATGGACAGGTTCGAATAGCTCAATTCTATATCTATTTTTGGTAGTACGTTTGATAGCAATCATGGCCTTGCAATTGCACCGAGTTTGTTTCCGCTCATACTTTCTCTTCTTCTTCTTCTTCTTGTTAACTGATGACATAGCAAGTGTTGTTACCTTTTTTTGTACTTTTTCCTCGAAAACCTTCTCTCGACCAATAGAATCTCTTCCACATAATTTCACCATTAACGATGATATGTTGTCCAATCCGAACTGAAAACCCAGCTTCATGAGCATAGTCTTTATAAAACTTTTTAGCTGAGTCCAAATCAACAAACTCCATCCCCAAATCTGGAACGAAGTGCTCAGCAACTTCAGGCGTGCATGTTAATCCCTACAATAAATACTTGATGATATCAACTACTAAAATATGAAAATACAAACTCATAATTTTTGTAATGGAGTATACTCACACATAATGGAAATATGCGTTTTCATGGAGTGATGCAAATGTCATCTTGCTTCGAGAGTACATTGCTTTGGTTTACCAAAGGGCTACTTGGCTCGGGTAAAGCTTTTGGGAAGCTTATGCTACTTTCCAACAATGAAGGAGCTGCAACAATCCATTTGAAAGTCATCACGTACAAGTCAAACAAGGAGAAATTAATTAAACTATTCAATTATTAAAAAAAAGAGATATAGTTCTACAGGCATTTACCTGCCGATCCAGCTGAATTCTCGAAGGAGGGCATGGTTGTGACAACGATGGGAGCAGGAGTTGGTACAGAGAGCAGGGGCGACAAAAGTGCTTGTGTAGATTCTGACACAAAAGACATCGTCGACGTCGTTGATGATGATGTGAGATTGGATGGCATAGAAGAGCAGGATCATACGTCATTGGCGTATCTGTTGCCATGGACGGCAGGGCCACCTACAACATTGGCGCATCCGTGAAAGTGGGCACAATGTATCTATCGGCAAGGTCACAAGACAATGCATGTGTTTACCTGGGAGGAGGCAGTCGTAGCACCTACGACTTTGGTAGTGACAGGAATCAATCCAGACGAGATCTTGCCTCCTTCATTAGATGTTCCATGCTGGTAATCCTCATCCTGATCGCTCATCCTGTTGCCCTAGATCAATAACCGATTGTTTCTGGTCAAGAACAAGAGAGAGGAATAGAGAGGAGGAAGAAGACCTGTCAGGGGTGTATTTGCGAAATGTGGGATTTTTCTTGGGGGTCTTCCATAAATCGGTTTAAGTGAAAGGGAGGGGGAGCTATAGGCTATTGGATCCCGATCTGATGGACAGAAATTCTTGTTTGCACTGTTGCACCTAATGTTACATTTGCACTAGAATTTTCACCCCAAATCCCGGGCCACTTCTATTTGTCTGGTGAAATTCAAAGTTTTTGGTTGGCAGGGGGCCACGGCCCAAATAGCCACAACTAAGCTTGGTTTCTGTGTACTTCACATGCCTTAGAAGTAGATTTGAATGAGAATGAATGAAATGAGCAAACATTACAAGGAAGATGAACATGCTACCACAGTACTGCCTACGTAGGGGAAATGTGAAAGACAAACCATGAAGGGCTCCCAGAAATGAGAGAAACAACGACAATCTGATTTTCTAAGGATAGGCGACATTCCATAATTACTATAGCTTGGTTAGAGTATGTTATGAACCAAATAAGGCAGACGGGAATTGGGAAATATAGGAGGAAGAGAGGAGGAAGAAGGGGGGAGCAACAGCCCTAAGGCTGTTGTCCTATGTGCTGGAGGAGAGGGACGGAAGCATGATACTGCTATGACGGCGATGGCGAGAGAGGAGAGAGAGAGAGATTAGGGTTTAATCTCTTAATCCTGCTTGTTTTTTATTGATAAACTATCTATCTTTATATAGGGAGGACAAAACTTAACCTCAAAGTTGCTGGAATTATATGGGCTTGGCTCATTAATATTCAGAATAATTCCTGAAAAATCTCAAAGGCCCATTTATGAGTGGTGAGAGTGCAAAGGTTTAGTCCCACATTGCTAGTGGAGGTGGAGGGAGTCCAACTTACAAGGCTGGTTGCTCTAGCATCTCTTGTAAGTGTGTGGATGAGAAGAAGGAAGAACACACGCGAGCGCTCGTTCGCCTCGCCTCGCCTCGCCGGGTCGGGCGGGGCGTGGGCGTGGGCGATGGGCGCGGCCGCGCATCACCTACATGAATGGTCCGCGGAAATTCGATCCCTTGCCCTGCGGAGGCGCGACTTCCTTTTGCACTTTCTTTTTGCTGCGTGTTCCACATATTTTCATATATTTGGTTACGGAAACTGACGTATTAATATGGTAACCGACTCGGTTGCAGGATGTCCAACCCTAGCGGTTCCTGCCTATAAATACGTACGGGTATCGCCGTAAATCACATCACGCAATCGCCTAGGGTTTTGCCTCTCGCTACTGTTGCGGCGCTAAGACTTCTCCATCCCGATCGTCGGCGTGCACCGGCGAACGGGAGAGCAGGTTTCCGGAACCGTCGTCCTCTGCGATCCTGCACCAAAGCGGGCGAATAAGGTTTTTAGGAAGCGCTCTACGCGACTGCTCGATCGCTTCCTCGTTTTCATCAAGCTCATCGCCACGACTCATCTTTCTCGTCATCGAGTCGGTCTCACCCGCCGTCGGCAACAACATGATGGTGTTGCACGTCGTCGCCGCCTCCTCTACCCAGTCCAGAAGGAAACATACGTACTCTCATCTCAAACCATGTCTTCCACACTAGCTTTCGTGATCTGTTTATCTATAATGGATGTTGCTAGTATGATAGATGCTATGCTTTTATCTGGTCTTATAGACTTGTCTAAATCTTACGTAGACTTGTCTAGTTAATCATGTAATCTGTTAATCATGCTTATGATTTATTTCTAGATTAATATAAAACTAAAAGTGCTAATTTATCCAACATAAGTAACCTAGTATAATATGAAAGATCGTATATCCAATCTTATCTATCTTAATAGACAACGATTACATGTGGACTCGCAGCTACAATACCGCGCGTTACTGTTCACACATGAAGAGTAGCCGACTTTGTTACTGGATCTGCCCTTTGGGCCTCTAGGCAGTTCGAGGCATCTTGGGCCGCACATTGACCATAACAGAGTGGATTTTAAAAGCTACAACGGGTGGATATGTTGCTAATTTAGCTAACTCCACTAGTGGCTGCACAACAATCTGCAGCAGCAACTGCGGATCTAACGCGACATGCATCGCTTCCTGCGACGAGGCGTGTCGGGGTTCCTCCATTTAGGTTAACAGGTTTAGTGCCGGTTCCAATATGTATAGCCCAATCCCAATGTTCCAGTGATGCTGGTCCAGGCCACTTGCAACGCCACCTGCTACGAGAACTGCATCAAGGGGTAAGTATTAGTAAGGTTCAATGGGAGCGTGAATGTGTCTGTCTGCATGTTCCTGTTTCCACATATCTGTGTTAGTGCCGGGTTCATAGCACTTGTATTAATATAGTAGTAGCTACGCCTTGGTGCACATATATCGGTGTTAGTAGCTTCTCATAGGACTTGGCTGTTAGTTTGTGTTAGTTGTCATAATAATTCTGTATTCGTATGAGAGAAGCGATGTAAACTTTTTTAGACAATTTAACGGCTGCCACTGGCTTGAGACCTCAATTCGCCTCGGTCACTAAAATTTTTCTTTTGGCACAGATGCCGCTGAAACATATCATTGACCATGCGGTCTGCCATTGGACTGGTCTCCCGTTTGCTGCCGTCAGCTATAGTAGATTAAAAGAATCAGAAAATGTGTTTATAAATTGAAGAGACTACGGAAAGATGATAATGCCTGGTCAGCCATTGGACGTTTGCTGCCGTCAGATATAGTAAATTAAAAGAATCAGAAAATGTGTTTATAAATTGAAGAGACTACGGAAAGATGATAATGCCCTTAAGCACCACCAGTTACCCCTTGCGGACTGCTCGGTGCTCAGCAGACCCGTACCGGAGTTTTGGAGGCCTTGATTTAGAAAAGAAAATGGGAACCGACTTTTATGAAATAAACAACCAAGATGTATTTTCTTATTATAGCATCCTTCTGAGACTGATTAAATGCTTCAAGTCTTTGTTTCTTCTTGCGCTTTTCACTTCTAGAATCATATTTTCAAACTTTAGAAGACATGAACAATACAAAAACACCTCGCTGTTTTTTTTTAAAAAAATAATTAACAGATGATATTTGTTCCAGAGTAGGAAAGACAAAAATTCAGTTTGTGATCAGACCTACTTACCTAGATATGATATGTAGAATTAGAAAAAAAATTTTTTGGAGTCCACACGATCAGTCCACTGTAATTCCCAATCACTGCCTGTTATGTGCCAGCTTGACGAGCAAGATGAGACAGAAAGAAAGGGAGGAGGCAAGGAAGCAATTCAAGTTGCAACTCGATTACTAGAAGCAAAAATAAAATAAAATCATGGACGCACCCTCACCCACGATGAATTGGTAATTGAGTAGGGAACTAGGGACTGCACGCCTATCCTTGAGATTAGAAGAGCTAATGGGCCTGGCAATCACCGCTTCCAAGTTGTATTTTGCTAGGCCTAATACACTAAATAGCAGATTTTGCGGCCCCATGATTTTCTAGCCTGGTTCCATCGGTCACTCTCAACAAGCTAATGTACGGGCCTGGTGCTTATAGCATCTTCACTGGAGCATGTAACTTTGGGCTTCTAAAATTAACTTTTTAAGCCGGCTTGTAAAATTTGACCACCCAATTTCAGTGGAAAATGGCTCAAAGCTCCTATTCACTAGTGGGACCCACCAGTAAGAAAAAAAATGACAAACTCCTTCTCGATCCACGACGCCACTCCCACTTGTGCTCTGGCCCACTACCACCTCAGCTCCGACGCGCTTCTGCCCCCGCCTCGACCCGGTTCTTCGCAGCCTACGCCCTCCCGGGGATGACGAGTGGCTGGATCCTTTCGACATGAGCAGGCGCTTGAAGTCAGTGATTTTGGGAGCTCGCGGAGGGAGGCGTTGAGGCATGCAAGCAACGTAGAGGCTGGAGGCCCCATCGATGTCAACATAGCGGTGGCCTTGCATGCGCCTCATGCCTCCGCTCGTGCCTCCACAATGGTAGGCGATGGCGGCTGCCCCGACGGCTAGAGTGGGGAGGTGGCATGTTCGACCGACGATGGAGGGAGGGAGGCAGTGGCGGCGTCAGGCGCAAGAGAGAGGGAGAAGAGAGCGAAAGGGAGAAGAAGAGAGCCAAAAGAAAAAAAAAGTAAATAAATAAATAAATAGTAGGATCCATGTTTTGAAAGAAGGATAGAAGTCTCCCAAACCTGGGGATTTGAAGTTATAATTTGAAAGAGTATCTAAAATATGAGTTTGGAATTGATTTTTTCTCTTGTTATGCAAAAAGTAGGATAGAAGACTTGTTTCGAAGCACTACTGAAGATGCTCTCAGAAAAAAATCCCAAATGCGCAGTGTCGCTAGAGGGAAACATCACAAGCCTCTGATGAGGCGAGCGCATCGCAAGCGATCGGGTCATATTTACGAGGCAGGCGATCGGGACTAGGGATGAAAGCAAAATTGGTAACTATTAGTCTACCGACGCTCGTTTTCGTATTTTATCGGCTGCAACATGTGAAAATGATATTCCAGACAAGTGGAAGCAAAAAATGTTAATAATTTGTGAAAATGCTAGTGGAAACAATTCTGAAGTCTTCCAATCGTTTCCGCAAATTTCTATTTTAACATGAAAATTACTATGGAGCAATGTTGGTAATTACCGGATTGGGTATCCATAGAAATTTTTTCTACTTCCTATTTTTGTAGATCTAATTTTCCATACATGTCACAGGGCAATAAAGGAAAGATTAAAGTTCTAGAATGGGTTATTAACCATTGCAAAAACTTATCTTCAATTTATTCTTCTATGCGCACTTGCTAGTACTTATCATATAAAAGTTTTTTTTCTTATGATACATATTTAATTAAAAAATTATTTGTTTTATCATGTTTTGATTGTTAATATTGATTCCCGATCAATACTGTCTGTTTTAGTTCCAATAATTTTATTTCTGACTTTACAAAAATACCGACGCCGTATTTATTTCTGTTTGTACCGTTATTAATTTTGCTTCTGAAAAAAATATTAAAAAAACATGTGAGTCTTCTTCCAATCGTTTTCGACCACTTTCATCCCTAATTGGGACGACCTCTTCACTCAGTGATGTCATCGGTGCCAAGAACATCAAGCAGCCTCTCTGTGCTTTCCTATTTACTGTTCTTGATCTTGCATTTGCGTCATTTTAGAAGTATATTCAGATTGTTGTTACACATCTGGCTGCACGTTTTTTTCTATTATAAAGCAAAAAACGTAAGTCTCTAAAAACTGTTATTAATTTATAGAGTATTGGTTGCAGCATCTTTGGCAAAATACATCTCATGGTTAATAAGGCTAGTCCCAATAGAGGTTTTATTTTGTTGTTTCTAAAGTGCCACATGTGCACAAAGGATGATTGAAAAAATGTCCATAATGCATAGTTTTATTTTGTTGTTTTCTAGGCAACATATGCAAGAGAGAATTTTCTTGGAAACAGTATAGGCATAGTTTCATCTAGATGGAACCACCCCACTCTATCTCCTTATTAATTTCTTGTCACATCATCAAAACTGATGACAAGACACTCTATTTAATGAAAATGAAACTCCCATTAGGCTAATCCCAATGAGAAGTTTTATTTTGATGTTTTCAAGAGTGTCATGTCATTTTATTAGTTTGAAACCATGAATGAAACCATCCCTCTAATGTATAGTTTTATTTTGTTGTTTCATAGCACTTACTTCTATATAGTTTTATTGGTTGTTTAAAGAATAAAATGAAATTACTCCTCTTCAATGCTAGTTTCATGGTGTTTCAATTTTAAAAAATCGTGTAGACTCAGTTTCATCTAGATAAAACTCTTCTCATCTCCCTCTTCATAAATTTCTTGCCATATCATCAAATTTGCTTATGTGACATCTCATTTAATAAAAATAAAACTCCTATTAAGAGTAGCCTTAGGAGTAGTCTAAGAGGTGCCATGGAGAAAGGCATGGTATGGACAGGTGCCTTTCCCAAGAAATGACAAAAACGAATTCAAGATGTGGAAAGCACAACACTAAAACCCATGCTATCCATAATAGCTTTTAATGGAAAAAAATTGGGCGCCATATTTTGCTCTTTGACTGATCAGAGATCATTAACAATTCAAGTTGTATGTGTGTAGCGGAGCAGGAGTTGACTTTTATTTAGAGTTGTGCAGGAGTTTACTACTACTGCCAAAGTCAACCTAGAACTTTGTGCAAGCCCATGTACACTCTACCTAAAGTATTCGTTGTTGAAAATAAGTACAAACTATCCCTTCTTGTTACTCATACTTCACCGCCACCATATAAGCCCGGCCTTTGAGTGCAGTTTTATTTGTACCTGTAGAAAATCAGAGCAGCAGGTTGGACTGATTCATCATGGACTCGGTCATCTTCTTCACTCATCAGATTCCATGAGACCCTGCAAGACGTATCGTGTACATTAGAGTAAGCTGGAGGCCTTGAGGAAGTAACGTGTAATTTGCACGAAGGAAGATAAAAACAGGGACTGTACAGTTTACGATATGATTTCTTGTCCACTTTGATGCAACATTAGGAGTCTGTACAGACTCTATTGAATTAACATAACGGATTACTCCCTCTAGAAACATTACTTCATGCAAGTTCTTTTTTCACAAAAATTGAAGTACTTACGTTTTCTCAAAAACAAATAATGTAATTACGTAAAATTGTCTGGTACTAGTCAGGGACAGTGCCTTTGATGGAGGTTACGGCGTGTCTGCACCAAGTAATACTAAATGTTCGAATTTTATCCTGAGGAGTTTTACTGTACATATTACTTTTAATAATTACTATTTTTAACTTTAATCTTAGGGTCTAGATTGATTTTCTCTCACCCCCAAGTATCACCAATAATTTTAAGAAGTAAACTTTTATTAGGGTATTTCAAATGTGAACTCAATGTTTTAGTTATAATGTTTTATATTTATAAGGGTATATTGTTTTGATCCTATCAACCACACTGAAAGGATCCAGTGACTGAGAGGGAGGGGGGGGGGGGAGGGGGAATCGGGAACTCAAACTATGTACCTAATTTGCCAATTACTAAAAACAACCACTCAAGCAACTCCTACACAATTCTAGTGGTGATAAAATTAGCAAGATAATGAACCTATAAAAGGAACAACAACCTAAGCATAGTAGTGGATCACACAAACGTAATACAACTCCTATGGAAGCTAGTAAACAAAGACACGCGGAAGCAAACAACAAACTAGCAAAGCAGCCTACTCATGCAATGCTACAAGATATAAAACTAGAGCACACAAGCATGAGTAGCACAATACATACAAGGGTGAGCAATCAAGCCAATGCAACTCCTATACATGTTAGTGATCAAATACGGAAGCTAAACACTACTAGCAAGTAAAGAAGCCTATTAATGCAAGTCTACAAGGTAATCAACTAGAGCAAGATAAATACACAAGCATAAATAGCATGATATGTAAATGCAGAAAGTAAGACATCATAGTAAGGAGAAGATCAAGGAATGCTCATGATTTTTTTCTGAGGTCTCGGAAGGATGGAGCCTTCTCATACTCCTCGTTGGACCACTCCCGCCAGAGTACCGGTCCCTCCCGCCATCAATGTGGAGTTCTTACACACGAGCCCGCAATCACTTCCGGAGTGAAGACATGGTTGCGTCACCATTGCTACCAAGACACAATCTTGCCTCCCTCGAGAACTTGCCGGACTCCCCGAGCCGACACGGGCGCCCATTAGCGATGCTCCTTTCACCGGCGGGCTCAAATCGGGTACAAACATGTGACGACCTTCACAACCAATCACGATAGGCTCGGTCACCGACACCTAACTGGTCTAGGTCTCACCATAGACCTAGAGTAACAACCTAGATCACATCCTCAAGGACACCCTAGCCTTAGATGTGTAATATGCTCTTGTTATACTCACTAGCACTCTCAAGATATGCAATATCTCCTCCTAGTGCTCTCCTTTTTTCCTCTTAGCTCTCACCAAATGCTCCTAGCAATTCTACTGGCCAAAAGAGGTCTCCAAGGCCCCAACAACGAAGTTATATAGGCTTTCAACCTCCAACTAGCCGTTGCTCCACGAAATCAGCTTTCTGGGCCAACTGCCCGTACAGTCCGGTTACTCATTGACCAAACCGTCCAGTCTCTCTGGAAACGGCTCCTCTAGAGCCATTGGCTCTCTGTCCACTGCTGAAATCGCACCTGACCGGACCATCCGGTTAGTAGACCGGGCTGTCTGGTCTGTCCAACTGTCGGACATGTCCGACGCCTTGGACAAGTCTGTCGAACTTCAGAGAGCTCGCTTTGTCTCTGTCTTGCACTTCACCCACACAGACCGGACCATCCGGTCTATAGACCGGACCGTCCAGTCTCTATGGTCTCCAGCACAATCAGATTCCTCGCTAAGTCTTCTCTCTGGATCGTCTTCTCCACTGATGACTGTACAGTCCGGTCACTCCTTGACCGAACCATCCGGTCTGTCTGGAAACGGCTCCTCCAGAGCCGTTGACTCTCTGCCCACTGTTGAGATCACACCTGACCGGACCATCCTCACTTGACTTTGTTTCTCGGCTTCTTCCAATAGCTCCTTGGCTTCTCCACTATCGCCTAGTGCCTGTGATTTCACTGAGCATCCATGCACATCACCGACTAGCATGACCCAAAGAGACATGACCTAGATCCCTTTGATAATCCTGTTTTCCTATGGACTCAAAGCCCTAACAACTAGACAAGTGTTCCCAACACTTGCTCCAAAGCTTGTTCTTAGCCTTGATCCATCTTCATCAACCCTTGGACTCCATCAAGCTCGCAAGCCTCCATGCTCGTGGTTATTGTCATCCATCGCCAAGGCAACCGTCATCAATCATCATAGAATAGAAAAGGTTTCTTACACACATAACACTCGTGTAGACATTAGTCACATTTCATGTTTGTCATTCATCACCAAAACATTCACACCTTGGGGTGACCTCAATGGTCATGATCCTTACACACACTAATGTGCCTCTTCGGAGTACATTTCGAGTTCTATTTCATCTCACATTTCACACGACCACAAATAGGCACTATAGCGGCACACCCATAAAAGCCGTAGCGGCGGTTTCAAAATACGTCCACCGCTAAAGGCCAAGGGGGGAAAAGGTTTCCTACATACACAATACTCGTGTAGCTGCGGTTGGAAATGTCCACCAGCGCTAGAAAACATTTATAGTGGTGCTTTACATTTCCAATCGTCATTATTAATACGATTCTTTGTAGCGAGAGTTGGCATCTTCCACCACCGCTACAGATCCTCCTGGGTCTAAAGACCCCTCTCAGTCACTGTTTTAATCAAACACCGACGGCCCAAAATATTGGGCATTTCATCAAAATCGAGGGGAGAAGTTTTTGAGTTTTTTTTGCAGAAGTTTGTTCTCCAAAGTAAGGGGAAAGTATTCCACATGTTTTTTTTTCTCTTGTTTTGAAATAAAACTGAATTTTGGGTTCGAAATATATATGGGTTTTGCCCAAATTTGGTTGAATCCGCATGTTTTTTGAAATGTACATCATGCATGCCCACCAACAACGAAAAAAATCATAATTGGAGTCCCTCCTATGTAGATGAAATCGAGATCTAATATGCTCTTCAGAGGAGTGAGAGAGGGCAGGGGGGAGGTAGCGCAGGAGTGTGTTTTTTCCTGTTTTCTTGTGATATGCATGTAATATTTCTATATTCCCTATTTACTATTTAATTATTGATTTAGTTTACTTTTTAATTTCATGTACCATAATATAGAACTTAGTCTATACAATTGCTTTTTGTGAAATAAAATTAAGTAAATCTACAGAATTACTTAAAATTTGTTAATTAGTTTCATGTTTATTTACATGTAAGATTTTAGATGGATAAATCTTGGATATATGAGGCTCCAAGACCACATCCATTTTTCCTAGGATAAGTCACTATATTCATCGAGCAGGCTGAACAACATGCTAAGCATGAAGGGACAACGGATATATTTTATCCATGAGTCCATTGCAAGAATGAGAAGTTGTGGATATATAAGGAAGTAATCAAAATCACACATGTTGAAAGGGGTTTTTGTTGAGAAATACTAAAAATGGACAAAGCCTGGTGAAAACATGGATGAGCCTATGGATGAGCCTGTTGAAGGTGAAGTTGAGGCACGAGCAAAAGTAGCCAACCTCCCGACACTGCCTCCATGGATGTGGAAGCTAATTTTGATGTTGAGGAATTATTATGCCACATTGAATCACATGTGTTAATCAATGCAGGGGCCACAAAAGAACTTAACAACTTTTCAACAATAGAAAAGGCACCGAAGGACCCATTGTATGAGGAATCTAGGGGATGTGATAAAGGGTTTACTCTGTTATGTATGTCCCTTGAACTGGTGAAACTAAAGGCCATGCACGGGTGATCTGTTGCTAGTTTCATAGATTTTATGGAACTTTTTTCTAACACGCTGCCAAAACCTAACTTGTTGCCAAGGACCACGTACCTTATTAAGAAGTTGATATCACAATTATCTTGGGCGTCAAAAAATTCATGCGTGTCCAAATCATTGCATATTATATCAGAAGAAGTAAAAGGATGCCCTGAGATGCCAAGGATGTTGCACTGATGACATAGCATGCACGCAAGGGAGGCATTATGATTAGGCATCCTTCTAATGCAACCCAATGTCAAACATTCGGTACGAATCATCCAGAGTTCTCCGACGAGGAAAGGAACATACAATTTGCATTGTACCAATAGGATGATTCCTTTCGGTCAAATGAGGAACCCGCACAACACTTGGCTAGTGATACTATCATCGTACAACCTTCCATCATGGTTGTGTCACAAGCATAGGCACCTACTGCTGACAACAGTTATCTCTGGATCTAAAAAACCTTGGAATGACATAGATGTGTTAATTCTTGGACCTTTAATGGACGACATGCAAAAACTATGATTGGAGGGGTCGTATGTGGGATGAGCATCGAAGAGAGTACTATAATCTCAAAGGCATCATTTTTGTTACCATAACTAATTCCCCTGTAGTAAGTGCGCTATTGGGATAGGTCAAAGGATAGGTAGTATGCATTGATGATACTTCGAGTGTGTACATCCCATCATCCCAGAGGGTAAATAACGGGGTGCCACGTGGCACCTTCTAAGGGCACACGCGTCAGACTCGAACAGACTCGAAGGGGCCCGCAGGATCGCCATCGCGGCGTCGCCCACGTGAGCCCCCATGGGAAGCATCCCCGCAGCGGTCGGGCCTTAGCCCCAAAAGCCGTGCCACTACCCCGACTCGCTCGACCCCCGAAGTGGTCGAGGGCCGGACGCGTCCCGCTCGACCCCTCGATAGGGGTCAAGGATTCGCCACGCCCTGCACGACCCCCCAAAAGGGGCAGAGAGCAAATCGCTCCGGCTAGTGGAGCACGCGCGCAACTCAAACTCCCAAGTGGATGTGTCAGCCATTAACCCAAGCCTATCCACCCCGGGGCAAGGATGGACGCCCTGCTGCCACCCCTAACACGGCGACGGTATGGGCCTCCCATGCGATCGATGGTCAAACGCCGCCTCCGTCAACTCCCATCAGCGGGACCCGAGCCCGGGCAAGACAGGGCGAGGGAACCCTGGCCAGGCCAAGATTGGCGGGGTGGAGAAACTCGATCGCTCAATCCAGCCAGCTAGTCTCCATGTCTAGATGGGCGGGGGATCATAGCAGCACTCGGTCCAGCAGCCAGCCCAGGCTAGAGGCGCACCTAAGAAAGCCTTGGTCCATGATCGAGTCGGACCCCACCACAACGCGCGACACACTCTCAAGGCACATCGCCAGGAGAGAGAGCGGTGGAATGAGGAATGAGGAACCGCGCCGTGCAGGCCGGTACGACGACGCCGACGAGGAACGGTGCCGGAGCCCAAGCCCTCCCGGGCCACGGGTCTTCAGCTCATGAATCCGCACCGCCGAGTTCCCTCAGCGCTTCCTGGCGCTGGTGACCGTCACCAAGTATGCGGGCGAGATAGACCTCGGCCTTGGGCTTAAGGACTATTGCCTCGCGTGTCAAGCTGGAGGGGCCATCGAGGACCTCGCCATCATCCGCAACCTCCCACTCTACCTCGCCGACTTGGCCCGTGCTTGGCTTGAGCACCTCCCCGAGGGTCAAATCTATGACTGGAGTGATCTGAGGGACATCTTCGTCGGGAACTTCCAGGGGACCTATGTCCGGCCGCGCAATCCTTGGGACCAAGAACTATTGGCAGAAAGCTGGCGAGTCCCTCCGAGACTACATCCAGCGCTTCAGCAAGAAGTGCAATGAGCTGCCCAACGTGGGCGACGCAGACATTGTCAGAGCCTTCATCTCGGGCACGACATCGGGACAGCTCATCCCATGAGCTGGGCCAAAGAGGTCCACGCATGCCCTGCGAGGTCCTAGACATTGCCACAAGCTTCGCCTCCGGCGAAGAATGCGTGGGAGCGGTCCTCCAGTGCACGCCGAAAGGCAAGGGCAATGGCAAGCGGGAGGAAGGAGCCGACAACGGCGCCTCCGACCGCCTGAAGAAGTAGAAGAAGAACAAGCCGCGAGCAGGGCGTGACACTGTTGTGGCCACCGCCGAGCGCAAGCCATCGAGGCCGGTGGCAGGGGAAGCGTCAAACCACTTCGAGAAGAAGTGGAATGGTCCGTGCCCTAACCACGGGTTCCCTGTCAAGCACCTCCTTAATGACTGCTCC
The DNA here is from genome assembly GCA_030378355.1 of Eleusine indica. Classification (NCBI taxonomy): domain Eukaryota; kingdom Viridiplantae; phylum Streptophyta; class Magnoliopsida; order Poales; family Poaceae; genus Eleusine; species Eleusine indica. The sequence continues at coordinate 32,078,799 of CM059494.1, read as the reverse complement.
TCGATGACGAAATTCATCCGGGAGGAGGCGAAGAAGTGGGACATGGGAAAGGCGTTGGAAACGGGGGCTCAGGACCCTGTGGATGAAGACGACGAGCCGGAGGGACTGGCGTTCCCCAAACCCAAGGCCTGCCACATGATTTGCATGGGACCCTAGTCCCGAGGGAATCGACGCACTGCCAAAATCAAGCGCCGCGTGGTTTTCACGACGGATCCCGCCATGCCGGTTTCCTCAAGTGGTCGGATTTGCCGATCATGTTCGACCGGTCGGATCACCCCACACATGTACGACGACCGGGTTGATACCCACTCGTGGTTGACCCCATCGTCGTCGATGTCTGCCTCACCAAGGCGATGGTGGACGGAGGCAGCTGCATACACATCCTGTATGCCGACACACTTGATCTGCTCGGGGTCGACCGATCACGCCTTCAACCAGCAGATGCACCCTTCCACGGGATCGTCCCGGGGGTACAGGCCATGCCCCTTAGGCAAATCAGCTTGCCTATCACATTCGAAACCCAATCCAACTTCCGGACCGAGACCCTCGTCTTCGAGGTTGTCGACTTCTTGAGAGTATATCACGCTCTCTTGGGACGACCATGTTACGCCAAATTCATGTCCGTACCCAACTACACCTACCTAAAGCTCAAGATGCCTACTCGGGCTACCACCAAATCGCGATGAAAGAATTCGACCAACTCGCGACATCTTTCATCACTCCGTTCGGCTCTTACTGCTATGTAACAATGCCTTTCAGGCTCAAAAACGCCGGTGCGGCGTTTTAGTGTTGTATGCAATGATGTTTCAATCATTTGATTGGCCACACATGCGAAGCCTATGTGGACGACATCGTCATCAAGTCCAAAAAGGCGGACACCCTCGTGGCCGACCTCCAGCTTGTCTTTGCCAAGCTGCACGCAAACGGCGTCAAATTCAACCCCGAGAAGTGTGTTTTTGGTGTTCCGAGGGGCATGCTCCTCGGGCTCGTCGTCTCCTAACGAGGCATCGAGGCCAACCCCGAGAAAATCTCCGTGATCGAGCGGATAGGGCCGATCCAGAACCTGAAAGGGCTACAGCGGCTCACGGGCTGTCTGGCAGCGTTGAGCCGCTTCATCTCACGCCTCGGTGAGAGGGTACTTCGGCTGTATAGGCTTCTGAAGAAGTCTGACCGGTTCGAGTGGACCCTCGAGGCGCAGTCCACCCTCGACGATGTCAAGCGCATTCTGAGCGGCGCGCCCGTGCTAATCCCCCCGGTCCCGGTAGAGGTATTGCTGCTATACATAGCGACGATGACTCAGGTCATAAGCTCGGCGCTCATCGTCGAAGGGGAAAGAGAGGGACACACCCTCAAAGTCCAACACCCCGTCTACTATGTCAGTGAGGTCCTGTCCGACTCAAAGATCAGGTACCCTCAGATCCCCAAGATTCTCTACACAGTGATGGTGGCAAGGCGCAAGCTCCGGCACTACATCGACTCCAACCTGATTCACATCGTGAGTTCCTTCCCTCTCTGAGAAATTATACAGAATAGGGACTCGGCGGGTAAGGTGGCTAAGTGGGCGCTCGAGCTGATGGGGCACGACGTCATGTACCAGCCCCAAGCGGCCATCAAGTCCAAGGTCCTCATTGACTTCGTGGCGGAGTGGACCGAGGCGCAACTCCCGCCCGCTCCCGTTGACCAGGAGTACTAGGTCATGTACTTCGACGGGTCGCTCATGCGGACAGGGGCAGGTGTCGGCCTCGTCTTAGTCTCTCCACTCAGGGTACGTATGAAATTTGCGATTCATTTACATTTCCCCGCATCAAACAACATTGCCGAGTATGAAGCTCTCGTCAATGGACTCAAGATTGCCATTGAGCTCGAGATCCGACGGCTGGAAATCCGGGGTGACTCCCAACTCGTGGTCGACCAGATTATGAAAGAGTCTAGCTGCCGGACCGATGCCATGGCACTCTACTGCCATGAGGTCCACAAGCTTGAGAACAAATTCGATGGGCTGGAGCTCAAGCACATCCCGTGACGCCTCAATGAGGCGGCCGACGCGCTAGCCAAAATGGCGTCTGGTCACGAGCAGATCCCTCCGAGGGTCTTCGCAACAGACCAGCACCAACCTTAGATTCGACCCAAGGAGCCCGTAGGGGCCAAGGAGGGGTCAAATGATTGCGCTAGGCCCAACTCAGGGCTGAGGACCCATCTCTGGTGGCCCCACAGCCTGCAGATGTGATGGAGATCGATCGGCCAAGCAGCTCCAGTGAGTCGGACGACCAGTCAGGCGACCCGGGGGTCGAGCGAATCGACCCCCAGGTCGAGCGAGCCGAGCTCGCACTCGACTGGAGAGTCCTGTACATCGAGTTCTTGGCTTGGGGCACGCTTCCCGTCGACAGGACCGAAGCCGAGCGACTCTATCAGCGCTCCAAGTCGTTCGTCTTGATCGACGAGGAACTCTACAAACGCAGCATCACCAAAGTGATGCAACGCTTTGTCCCCACCCATGAGGGCATCAGGCTACTCATCGATATCCAGGGGGGGTGTCTGTGGTCCCCACGCCGCACCTCGAACCCTCATCAGGAACGCCTTTCTTCAAGGCTTCTACTGGCCGACTGCCGTGGGCGACGCGACCCGCATAGTCAAAACCAGCAAAGGCTGCCAGTACTATGCCCAACAGACGCATCTACCGGCCCAGGCCCTTCAAACGATCCCCATTACGTGGCCTTTCATGGTCTGGGGATTGGACCTGGTGGGCCCGCTAAAAAGTGCCCGGGGGCTACACCCACTTGCTTGTCGTGGTCGATAAGTTCACCAAGTAGATCGAAGCATGCCCCTGGTCAAGATTCGATCCGAAGAGGCGGTCGAATTCTTCCTCGACATCATCCACCAAATCACGGATAACGGAGCATAGTTCACGGGAAAGAAATTCCTAAAGTTCTATGATGATTATCACATTCGTATCAACTAGGCCGTGGTCGCTCACCCTGAGACGAACGGCCAGGTCGAGCGAGCGAATGGCATTATACTCCAAGGGTTGAAGCCCTGAATCTTCGACCCGACTGTCATTTTCAACCGCCTGAAGCAGTTCAGTGGTCGATGGGCGGCCAAACTCCATGCCGTGCTGTGGAGCCTACGCACGACCCAGAGTCGTGCAATGGGCTTCACGCCTTTCTTCATGGTCTACAGGTCGGAGGCTGTCCTCCCCACCGACCTCGACTATGGCGTGCCTCGAGTGCACGCGTATGACGAGCAAGGTAATGAAGCTGCGCTCCAAGATGTGCTGGACCAAATAGATGAGGTGCGAGACGTCGCCCTCCTCCATTCGGGCAAGTATCAGCAAGCGCTCCACCGCTACCACGACCGAAACATGAGAGATAGAGGACTCTTTGTGGACGACCTCGTTTTGTGCAGGGTTCAAGACAACAGGGGTCGACACAAGCTCTTGCCGCCATGGGAAAGACCATACATCGTCTCTCGAGTCCTCCGACCCGGCACATACAAGTTGAAGACGATGGAGGGCGACAAGCTCAAGAATACGTGGAATATCTCACAGCTATGTAAATTCTATCCCTAGCTTTCTATTTCCCGCGACCCTTGCACGCCCAGCTCGCTCCTAAACGACACCCGACCCCTCTCAAGGGGTCGAGTGTCACTTGGGGGCTGGAAGGGCACAATGGGCCTACAAGGCATGCCTCTATTTCACCTTAAAACTTTCTTCGCTTTCCTTGCTTTTCTCTTTTTTTTCTCGGCCTCGAGCCTCTCCATGCTGGCAAACAAAGTAAGCCATGGGCGAAGGGGTTCATAGTCGAGCCGATCGGACGGCGCAATGTCGTGCTTGCCCCAGCGGCCAGGACAACGGCGATCATCGGCAAGACTAAACTTCTGAAGCACCCAGGGGCTCGAACTTTGCAAGACAACAGGCTGAGCACACAAAACAACTTAATTAAACTAAAATGAAAGATTGTTTAAGGTCACCACAGGCCACCAGATTTAAGCAGACGATAGTTCAAAATTAAGTTATTACACAGGCATGAAAGCCCACCAAAAACAACTAACATAACTGGTGCAAGCATGTACTAATTCCCCTCTTCAGCTCTAGGGAGCGCCTCCGATGGGGGAGCCTGCCGCCAGGGTCTGAGTGCCGGAGACATCCCCGCTCGGCGCTGGCGAACAGGGCTCCTCCGTCACGCCCGACCCGTCCGGGGATGCCGAAACCAGGGACGACCCCATCCCCAGAGTCGGGCACGCCAAGGGCGCATAGCCAAGGCTGGCGGCTAGCCTGGCATCACCGCCGACATCATCATCATCGTCATCATCATCACCGCCGGCGTCGTCACCGTCGGTGCCATCGTCGTCGTCATCATCGCCGTCATCAGCATCATCATCATCATTGCCATCATCGGCATCGTCGCCGTCATCGGCATCATCGTCATCATCGCCGTCGTCGGCATCGTCGCCGTTGTCATCGTCGTCGTTGTCGCTGTCGCTGTCCTCACCACCGTCATCGTCGCCAATGCTGTTATCGCTAGCGGAGTCCTCAAACAAGCTCAGAGCCTCCTGGGAGGAGCCCTCCTCTTCATCCTCATCCTCCTACTCCTCCGTCGACGGGGTCGACGGAGTGTTCGGGTTCTCGCCCCTCCGCTCCCTCTCCTCCCGCAGCGCCTGCCGCCGCTGCAACCTCTTCTCCTTCTCACGCTTGGCCCAGATAGCAGCGTCCTTCCTCATCCATGCCTCCCACTTAGTCCTGCACCGTTCCACGTCCCTGAAATGGTTGGCGGCCCTCCCGGCCTCCCCCTCAGGCATCTGAAGGGAAGGGGTCTGGATAAGACACACCCACCGGGACTGCAAAAAGAAAGGGCAGAAAAGATGCCAAGGACCGAATGCGGTCACATAACAAACATGGGGGCGGTGGATAATACACGAGGAGAGAAACAAGAATCTTTACCACATTGACCGCTCGGAGGTCGGGTCGCATCACCGGCCCATTCGGGGCGGGCTAGGCGTACGCGCTAGGCCCTAAGGCCGCCCTCACCCGCTTCGCCACCTTGTTGTCAGGCAGCATCTCCTCCGCCATCACGTTCCCCGACACCCCGCGGTTGTCCGCGTCTAGGAGGAACATGGGGAGCACGCGGTGACACAACGGTGCGAAGCGCCGCTTGTGATACCCCCCGACGAGTCCAGCGCTGTCGAGTCTGGACCCCTTGAGGTGAGCGATGGCATCGAGCATGCTCTCGATCCATTTCTTCCCGCTCTTCCCCTTCCCACAGTGCCATCTCTCCCGGGGCTCAGCGATGTCACGACCGGTGAACTCAAGGAGAGGACGAGTCTCATTGTTGTGCAGGTAGAACCACCTCTTGTGGCACCCCGAGTGGGTGGTCGGGGTGGGCATCGAGAGGTACTCCCTCGTGCACTCGCCGACGAAGCCGTATCCCCACGTACCCGATGGTGCATGGGAAGTTCTCGCCCTCGATCTTGCGTCGGATGCAGGACATGAGGAAGAAGTGGCACCACAAGTCAAAGTTGGGCAATATCCCAAGGCACAAGGCCATGAAGGCCGAGATGTGCTGAATCCCGTTGGGGTTTAGGTGCTACAATTCCACCTTGTAGTGGTAGAACAGCGCCCGGAGGAAGTCATGCGCCGGATGCCCGAGCCCGCACTGCTGGAAAGGGATGAAGGACACCACGTAGCCCCTCGGGGGCTCCGGTGAGTGGCGCTAGAAGCCCGGCTTCGACGAGTCCCTCTAACTCATTCTTCGTCACCGTGGAGCGAGTAAACACAGACATGGCGGCGACGAGGCTACGACAATGGAGATCACTAGAGATGAAGGAGAAGAAAGGGCAAGGAAACAAGGAAGGCGAAAGGAAGAATCAGAGGAGGCGGCACCCAAGGCTTAAATAGGAATACCAGCCAGCAGCGCCACCGCAATGGACCGTGGAAAATCTGCCCACAACCCGCTAGGTGATAAGCCTCTCAACCACTTGCCTCGCACGACACGCGGACGCGATAACCCACGCCCCTCCTTAACTCCACTTTTCCCACTATCCCAAAATTTTCTCAGCTTCCGCGAATGGCTCCAAGCACTGCGGGCCCGCCTCCACCGTCATCACTGCGAGGAACATCCCTTCGGCGGCCGCGCCAAGAAAGACAGAACGGCCACGCGCCACAGTTGGGCCCACCACAACGCAGGTGTCAGGTAACCCACTCAGCCCCTCCTATTTACTCGGGTAGTGGGAGCCGACCGTGCGGAGCCGATTTAGGCCGTGTCTTGAATTTCTGGAACAGAAAATGCGCGTGGATCCCGTTGATCAGGCCTTGCCACAACAGACGTGGCCGTCCTGGACGGACTCGGCTGACGGATAGCATTGAACAGGACGGAGGGGCGAGGAGAGCCGCTTGACCCTGACGAGGGACGAGCGGCGCAGGTAAGATAGGATAAGGGGCCAAAAACTGCCCCGACGGCACCGAGGTTCTAAGGCTGGCCCCACGAGCGAGTTCGACAGCCGCCTAGAGCGCGAATAGAGCGAGGGGCACGAGCAATGGGCACACTTAGCAGCCAGCACCCTGACCCCCAAGGGCTCAAGGGCATCATGGAGTAGCGTTTGAGTCCCGCTCCGACTTGACCTTTGGTATCTCCCCAAAGAGGCAGCTGGCCATCACGACCTATCGAATGGTCGTGACAACCAGTCAAGCTAGAAAGACGGATTTATGAGGTCGACCACCAGCTGGTTCGCTGGAACCCCGTCGACGGGGAACCAGAGACCTCACTCGAACGAACCCGATAGTAGCTCATCGAGCAACCACGCTTCAGCCACCGAGGCAAAAGCGTGGCCTGGCTCTATCCTCCGTCTCACGAACAGGATGCGGAAGGAGAAAATAAAAAAGTCGAAACGGCCGCTTGACCAATCCATCTGCATCGAGTGGGACACGAGGGCCGGCATCGCCAAACGAGACCCAACGACGGGGTCACATTCATTATTCTTTGCCAAGGTTCTAAGGCTGGCGCTATGAGCAGGTTCGATAGCCGCCTAGAGCACGAACAGAGTGAGGGGCACGAGTGATGGGCACACTTAGCGGCCAGCACCCCGACCCTGAGGGGTCGGTGGCATCGCGGAGTAGCGTTTGAGTCCCGCTCCAACTCGACCTTTGGTATATCCCCGAAGAGAGGCCGCTAGCCATCACGACCCATCGAACGTTTGTGACAACCAGTCGAGCCGGAAAGACGGATTTTATGAGGTCGACCACCAGCTGGTTCCCTGGGACCCCGTCGACGGGGAACCGGAAACCTCACTCGAACGAACCCGACAGCAACTCATCGAGGCAAAGGCGTGGCTCGGCTCTATCCTTCTTCTCACGGATAGGACACGGAAGGAGAAAAATGAAAAAGTCGAAGCGGCCACTCGACTGATCCGTCTGCATCGAGCGGGGACGTGAGGGCCGACATCGCCAAACGAGACCCAACGATGGGGTCACATTCATTATTCTTTGCTTACAAGACCGTTTAAGGCCGACTCTTATAGACCCCCTCTCTTGCCTTTACAAAGTGAGTGTCAATGACTCGAGAGAGAGCAAAGAAGGGGAATGAAGGAAAAAAGAATGACCCAAGGGGTCCACTACAAAGAAAAAGCGGTACTCGTGCCTCGGCGGGTACATACGAGGTAAAGCGCCTGTAATGCTTCGTCGTCAGGGAAAGATGCCCTCATTTAAGGTCAGCCTTTTCGCCCAACGAAGAAGGCATGCAGCCCGGCCATGCCGTACGGTTGTTGCTGGAGCCGCCGCTTGAGACCAACGACCCCCATGCTGATGGGGAGTCCGGTCCGGCGCCTCTTGTTGACCTCGCTCTTACAGACGTCGCCAAGGACGAACGCTAGGGGACCTAATAAGCCATGGCAGCCTTCCATGTGAAGGCCCCTTTATCTCCATCTCACCCCAACAAGGGGAGGACACAATAGAAGTTGAGCCAACCTTCCCCGCACACCAAGGTGGCCAGGGAGTTGCTGTTGGTGGGTCTCCACCCCCGTCCTCATCACCAAAGACACATCGCACCCGGCAGTCATGAGGACAGCGGACCACTAAGCGAGAACCGGACTCGTCCCAGGTATCTCAGGACTTGGAGCACAAAGCTTGATGTAGGATGAAGCGGAGTGTTGCCCGGCTATGTCCATAAATAGTCAAGCTAGGCCCAGGCCTCGGACTCCTTGCACGGGCACCAAACTCAATGCGAGTTCACGAGGAGCCCTTACACGCCACACGGGGACAAGGACCTGGCGCCACTAACAGCACCGCGCGCACCGCACCATGGAGAAAAGAAAGGAACCAGCCTCGGCGTGAGGCACCAGCCTTGGATTCCCCTTGCATGCAGTAGACCTGGGCCCTACCAAAGATACCCCTACGCGCTGCACTCCAAAAAGTGACAAGAAACTTGTCGTTCCGACAGCGCCATGGATCGCCTTTTTAAGCGAACCCTCAACCAATGACGTCCTGCGTCGCCTGTCCGGCCCAGGGGACGGAGACCGAGGCACACGGGTCCCATGGCACCCCCATGACCATTTCACACACAAACAACTAAAGAACGAGTCCGACTGGACTCCTCATTTAGCTCGGGGGCTACAACCGACTGGTGCGCTCGCGCGCACCCTGACGGACATACGACCAAATCCTCCCATAAACACGTTAAGCCGAAGCACGAGTTTCGACCAAACTCCCCCTTCGGCTCGTGGGCTACATCCGTCGGTTGCGCTCGCGTGCACCTCCCTCACGTAAACCAGGCAATCCATGAACGTTTTCGTGCATTCCGCCTGCACCCACGTCAAAATCCCCCGAACGACTCTTCGACTCGATCAGGGGCACGGGGGCCACTGTCGAGGGTAAATAACGGGGTGCTACATGGCACCTCTTAAAGGCTCACACACGTTAGACTCGAACAGACTCGAAGGGGCCCACAAGATTGCCACCGCGGTGCTGCCCACATGGGCCCCCATGGGAAGCATCCCCGCGGCGATCGGCCTTAGCCGCGAAAGCCACGCCGCTACCCCGACTCGCTCGACCCCCGAAGTAGTCGAGGGCCGTCCGTGTCCCGCTCAACCCCTCGACAGGGGTCGAGGATTCGCCACGCCCCGTACGACCCCCCGAAAGGGGCAGAGAGTGAATCGCTCCGCCTAGTGGAGCACACGCGTGGCTTGAACTCCCAAGTAGATGACTCAGCCATTAACCCAAGCCTATCCACCCCGAGGCAATGACAGACACCCCGCTGCCACCCCTGACACAGCGACGGTGTGGGCTCCCCGTGATCGATGGTCAAATGCCGCCTCCGTCAACTCCCATTAGCGGGACCCGAGCCCGGGTAGGACGGGGCGAGGGAACCTTGGCCAGGCCAGGATTGGCGGGGAGGAGGAACTCGATCACCCTGTCCGGACGGTATGGATTCCAACTTTGCGCCAGTCTAGATAGGCGCAACCCGACACATCAACCTCCGATGAAGGGGGTCGAGCGAGCCAATGGTCAACAACCGCCAACTACCCAGCCTTAAATGCCACGTGTTCCCCTCGTCAGCACCAGAGCCCGCTGATGGTGTCAGGCGTGGCAAGGCACCCTGCGCTGCCGTCATGCGATGACACACCTAATGATGATGGTGTAGGACGGTTTTAGGGAGAACCGGATTGAACCTTGCCTAAATGACACCACGAAGCCCATGCTGCACCTCCACGCGCACGACGAAACATGCCGGCTAGAGCGACACGGAGGGGCTCGACTCGACGACTGAGAATGGGGACACTCTCGGGCGCAGTACTGTCCCACTGACTCAAAACCAGGACAGTGGGGCCCACGAAGACCGAAGACCACGCTGTCGACTGAGGCTTCGCCTTCCGCGGCACGACATCACCAATTTCGCACGTGTAGAACTCTCTCTCTCTCTGTAATTGGGCCCTTCCCCTTGAGGTATAAAAGGGGATACCCACACTCTTCTCGAGGGGAGGGAAGAACAATGCAAGAAGAATAGACAGCCCACACACACACACACACGCACAATTCGCACCCGAGACTTGGAGAACCGTCCTCTCTCACCACCATTCTACACTCTCAACACATGCAGGCCCGAGAACTGGACGTAGGGGACTTCTCCGAACAAGTATAATCACCTGTGTCCTCTTGCTTAGCTATCGCCGAACCCAAAGCGCGCACCCCTATGAACAAATTCTACTTGTCGGTGATCTAAACACCGACACCTAGAGACACAGGTATGGCGTGATGAACAGACACTATTATGGCATAGTTGAGAATAGTGAAGCTCCTCGACGCCGCACCGGGAGGATCATATTTGAGATGGTTCGAAACATAGGAGTTTGTATTGGAAAGGCAGCAATGGGAGTTGCAAAGACAAAGACTCTAACACCTTTTTAGAAGTTCTCTATTTTATATAGATTCCTTAATTGCTAGAAAGAATTGGATGTGGCGTATGCCCTCGACTTGATGCACACTAGTAAGGTTGCATTTGACAGCACAAGCGGACTTTTCCTTGTCATGTTCGACAAGGCAAAGGATGGACTAAGCGCACATACAGATCTTTGATAGCTAGGAATATGGACAAAGCTTCATCCGCAAGAATGACCAAATGGGAACTACTATCGCCCCCCCCCCCCCCCCCCCCCCCCCCCCCCCCCGCGCCCCTGTAGGCTACATTTTGCAAGTACCAAATAGGGAAACAACATTTTGCAAGTGCCTAAGTGGGATCAAAGTCCCGTCAGGTTTCTCATCTATTGTTAGGAATCTCGTGAACATGGTTGAGTTAAAGATAAGTGGATATGACACTCATTAATGTCACATAATACTTTCAGTGTTTCTTGCTATCACCATCAAAGCTATGAAACTAGAATGGGTCAAGCTAGCCGTAACTCGCTTGTGCTACTTCTTTAATGTAGTCTTGAAGAAGGTGATCAATAAAGATGACTTGGATGATCAACGATTGTACATAGTGGAGACAATGTGCATTCTTGAGATGTGCTTTCATCCATCCTATTTTGATACATTGGAACACTTTATGATTCATATTATTGATCAGATATCTGCATTAGGCCCCATCTACCTACATCATATATTTCCATTTGAGAGGTTCATGTATTTATGGAATGCTATGTACGAACTCGTTCTCATCCAAAAGGTTCTATGATTGAGGACTACACAACCGAGGAGATCATTCATTCTTGCACAGATTACATCAAACATGGTAGGTCCATTAGTCTTCCTAAGTCCCATCATGAGGGGAGGTTATTTGGAAAAGGTACGAAGGGATGAAAATCGTTCGTCTATCGTAACTACCAATGTGTGGATAGAGCACATTTTAGTGTCTTGCAACAGACATCGATTATGAGCCCATATTTTTAGAAACATTTACTACAGCTTCGCCATAACAACAATGATGTGGATAAGGGCTTTCAATATTCTGAAAGGTTCAGGTAATCTTGATCTAAGTGGAGGTGATACACAAATCAATCCGACTTCCGAAGGACACGTTTCGAACCCCACAATCACAGCACAACATTTCCTTTGCTTATCAACCTGTGTTGCACGGTTGACCTCACCAACAAGGCTTATCATTACCTGCAAATCATGAACACAAGCAGAAACATAGAAGAATGCAACCATATTTGTATGTATATGATGAATCTCATAAGTTGGGGTCTTACAAACCGATGAAATGGCAAAACTCTTCTTAACGAATAATCTAAGCAAAACCCCAACCCCCCTCGCTGCAGCTCTAAGTTGACTCAACTCGATGGGTAGCCCAAAGGTAGAATCCAGTGTCGCAACGTCGGTACAGATTCTGGATGTCGACTTGTTTCGAAGATTTCCAATGACTTCAGATGAACTTTGAAATGATGCCGATGGCATTGGAATGTTTGTCTTGTTATCTTTCTAGGCATATATAGAACATCCTAATTCAATTCTGTATGCATTCTAAGCATCCGCTTTGGTGCGACTTGCTCCTGGATGTACTTCTTGGCCCATCACGCCTCTAATGACCTCTTCAGCTAGCTCATCATCATCTCCATGGTTTCTAACAATAATAAATTCATTAGGTAGTAATCTATTCTCAAAACAATATAATTAAAATATTAGAAACGAGCTCACCTATAAATGCAGTTGATCTGCATGAACATGCATCTTAGGGGTGATGTCCATAGGGGTGGTGTCCTCATCATTCTCCCCCTTTTGAATTGGAATCGCCCACGACTCAAGCTCATCTCTATTTCCCAAGTATGGCCTCAAATCTGAAAGGTTAAATATCGAGCTACCCCAAAACATGGGATGTGACTTATATTTATAAGCATTATGATATTTTTCACAACAAAATGAAAATACAGTAGAAGGCATGTCATGCAAAATAACAACCTCTTTAAAATCTTGGTCAGTAATATGAAGTTTATTCTCACTATTATGACAAGGTAGAAAATGTGTGATGTTAGAAGCACTAGAAAAACTTGACATGACATGATAATTGGTATTGCGGTTTTCTAGTTGGTCATTTAGTTGCACACCAGAAGCAGATTTCATGTTTGAACAAATATAAACTCTATGTACCATAAACACACCTCTATGACTATGATCATAGTTGCCAACAACATGAAAAATGTTTCTTCTCAACAAAGACAGTTCAGTCTGACAAAAGATTTGCTTTTCCATGGTATTTAGATCACAAAGAACATCAAATTCAGTATCACCCAAAGTACATATACAAAACAACCATTTTTGCTCATAATTTTCACAAGTAACTAAAATAAAATGTATAATTTTTGCACTTATGTTTGAATCATAAACAAAATTATCATGGTCATTCAGTTGTTGTAGCAAAGGTATTAGTGAAGCATTGGCACACAACTCCTCTTTATCACAAGAATCTGTAGACAAATCAACTTGTGACAAAGGTAAATCAAGATAAGGTTCCAATGCAACAAGACTATTGGAATAATTCAACACATCAAGAAAGTTCTTACCTGAAACAATAATTATTTCTTTTTCTTTCACATTGTCCTTTTCTTTGTATCAAAGCTGAAATGTATTAGATGCAACAAGAGGCAAGAAAATATGTTCATCCTCTAGTAATTCATATTTTGAGGAAAGTGTTGCAACTTTTGAAACAGCTCATGCTTTCCTAATAGTCCATTCTTTCTTTTCTCAAGCCTTTGTTGATCCTCTTCTAAAATTTGAGTAGCGGTCATAGGTTTAAGAGTAACTCTTCTACCACTGTATTTATATGAGTAGCTATCAACAATGTTAGTGTGCAAAACACTATTTGTACAAATCCAGGGTTACCCAATAACAAATGACATGCTTGCATAGGTACTATGTAAAATCCTACACTATCCTTAGAAGAACCAATAAAAATTTTGATGCGTATAACTGTATTTACCTTTACCTTATCAGAAGATTTTACCCATTGGATGTAGTATGGACATGGGTGTGGCTATGTGATCAAACCAAGCTTCTCAACCAACTCCAAAATTGTGATGTTGCGGATACTCTCTTCATCAATGATGACACGACAATACTGATCCTTCACAATAAATTTAGTCTAGAACAAGTTGTGCAATTGATTTTGCTCTACCTTCTTCATTTGAGAACTGAGCACTCTCTGTGCTACAACACTCTTGTCATATTCATCAGGTGTCATCGACTCATCATCATGAGTGTTATAACTTGTCATTGTTACTAGCTAACAAGAAAACACACAAGAGTATATTTTCCTATCACTACAATATGATCACAATAGAAACTCTCAACAAGCAAATGATACTAGGGAGGGTGTGATCCGACAATTGCGAGGGTCCAAAAATTTGTGCTTGTACATAACGATATATATGGAGCTTGGACATGCAATATTTGATAGCAAAAATTTTAATCAAGAATTTGCAAAACTGAGTAATATTCCCAACCTAGTCTATGTCACTGGCCTAAACTTGTCATGTACCTATGTACAAGGAAGCAAGCATATGAGTCAACAAAGCATACAGAGGATTCAAGGAATTCTGATTTTTTTCTCTTTTCCTATTTTGATTTATTTTTTTGTTTTGGGTGTGGCCTTTTCTTCTTTTTTCAGCACCTTTATGCCTTTTCCTTCCCTTTTTTTAATCAGAACTGCTGCAAGAGATAGTATTCCAGCAAGATGTAATTTATATGTAGCTTTGGCAACTAGACATCAAAACATGCATGCAGTGTGCTTGTGGTCTATTGTTGGACAGAACCTATAAAAAATATTGGACACAAGGAAAACAGCAGGAATGTACTCAAGCCTTAGTCTAATATTGAATAATATAGAATGCATTTATACTAGACAAGAGACAAAACAAAAATTCAGAGCACATACACGTCCAAGACAAAGTTTGTACAGACTTTATGTTCTCTCAGTCATGATCTATTTTTTCTTTTGACTCACAAGGCACAAGCCACAATTCTATAGTGACCAAATATGGGTTGAACAAGATTTAGATACGATGATCACGATGACACAACGAGGGACTAAAATTCAGAAAAGAAAACCAAACTTAAATTGCAAGGCACAAAGGAGATACAGGACAACAGAAACACGATGAACTAATATTTTTGTGGGGCAATTTTCTAGAATATAGGACGATGGCACAAACTAAACAACGATAAGAGTGAACCTGATGGTGTACCTGGAGCTCTAATTACGAATTGATGTGGAAAAGGGTTCCAGATCTTTTGAATGTTTCTGGTAATCTTAATTTGGGTAGAGGCGATACACAAATTGATCTGGCTTCAGAACAACACCATCTGAAACCAGCAATCATAGCACAACGTCTCCTTTGGTTATCAACCGGTGTTGCAGGATTGACCTCATCAAGAAAGCTTATCCTTGTCTGCAAATTAAGAACACAGAAGAATGTAATGAAAATTTCAAGTATATGATGAATCTCACAAGTTGTGGTCTCACAAACCTATGAAATAGCGAAACGTTCTTCACATAATAATCTAAGCAAAACCCCAAACCCAAATAAACAGAAGCTGCTGTATATGAGGACCCTCGGATTATCCCAACCACCTAGATGCAGCTCTAAGTGGGCTCAACTTGATAAATGGCCCAAAGGCCGAATACAGTGTCATGGCACTGGGATAGATTTTGGTTGTGGACTTATTTCGATGGTTTCCGATGACTCCTAACGAATTTTTACATGAGACCGGTGGCAATGGAAAGTTCATCTTGTTATATTTCCAGACATATATAGAACATCACAATCTGTATGTATTATGGGCGTCCGTTTTAGGGCGACCTGCTCTTGGACTCCGAGTCGGACTAGAAGTTGATATTATTTGGGCCTCGATCTTTGCTTGGACTTCCTTGCTGGGCCATCACGCCTCCAATGACCTCTCTAGCCAATGACCTCTCTAGCTATCTCATCATCATCTTCATGGTTCTAAAAAATAATTATTTTATTTGGTAGTAATCTATTCTCAAAACCACATAAACAAACCATTAGAAACAAGCTCACCTGTATATTCAATTGATGCACATGAACTTGCATCTTAGTTGGAGGAGTATTTTGTGTATCCACAGAGGTGATGTCCTCATCAAACATGGTTTGTGAACCAAGACTTTCAAGATGGTGATTCCATGAAGTAGAAAATGTTGTGAAGGTTAGCTAGCTGCCCAAGAAGGATTGTAGTTACCTTTAAGACGTACCACATCAATGCTTACACCTTTTATATATAAAAAAGACAAGAAGAGATAGTGTCAAAATAGCAGTGTTCGAGTACAAGCCTAAGATGAAGAGGACAAATTGAGATCATATTATGGGTACATTGATGTAATATGGGAACTAGACTATGGAGGAAATTTGCAAGTCCCCATATTCCTATGCAAATGGGTGAAGCACCCGAATGGGGTGGAAGTAAATGAATACGACTTCACAATCATTGATCTTAGCAAAGTAGGTCACCAAGATGAGCCTTTGATACTCACTAAGACCATGGAACATGTCTTCTATGTACTGGAGCCAAAGGATGAAAAGAAGTACATCATTTTTCTTGTAAACAAAGAATCATTGATGTTAAGAATGTGGGTGATCATGATAAATACAGTTAGTACAACGTGGTGTCACTTTTCTTACATCCAACAAAGTTTGAACTCTTTCATGAAAGACTCCTATTCGAAGGGAATGCCTACATGTGCACCAATTGCAAAGAAAAAAAAGTTCAAGGGTAACTAGATGATCATGTAATTTTATTTTGTTGTTTGCAATGTACTATACTTGTACTATTTCCTTCAAAATAGTGGCGGGTGGAAGCGCTCTTTAGCAGCGAGCAGAGGGTGGTTACCTCACTCGCCGGTATGTCCTCTTTAGTGGTGGGTGGAAAAGCCATCCGCTACTATTCTGCCTTCCACCATATAAGGCTCATCACCGGGGATTTGAACCCTAATCCCCGGAGACGACGCAACCGATGCCATCAGGCTACCAAAATTCTTAGCCACCTCCTCCTGCGCCGCCGCCTCCCTAATCGTCGCCACCTAGTCAAGGTCCTGCCCGAGCGCTGCCTCCTCGAGGTTCTCTAGTAGTGCTGCCGCCTCTCTGAGGTCCTCCCCAAGCACCACCTCCACATTCTCTGTATCCTTGAGAGACACCGCCTCATCGAGGTCCTCCCCGACCACCTCCCCGAGCATCATCGCCATGTCAAGGTCCTCCTTGAACGTTGCCTCCCTGTTCGCCGCCTCCCTAATTTCCTCCCCAAGCGCCGCCTCCATGAGTATCGCTTCCCTGTTCGCCGGCTTCCCCGAGCGCCGCCACCTCCATAGAGTCCTCCTCGAGCGCTGCCGTCTCCCCAAGTGCCACCGCCTCCCCGGAGTCCTCCTCAAGTGCGCCGGCTCTCCATGCACCCTAGCTTGAGCACCGTCTCCACTCCCTATGCCCTCGAGCGAGCATTCGGGTATGTCCTGTCTCTCTCTCCGCTCTTGGTAGTGGTGGGTGATGTATCTGTTGAATTTTTAGTGTTGTTAGAACTAATCTCTATGTCTTAGGCGTTGGTATGTTGTCATATTGTTGTGTGTACAGGGTCTTTTTTCCTATGGCACTAGTGGAGTAAATTCATATGCCGTGTGTACAGTAGTAAATAGTGTGCAAATGTGCCAAGATTTTAGTTTGAATTTTCCTGCATGCCATTCAGATTTAGTTTGTGTTTTACCTTGTCATATATTTAACGAGGAGCACCAGCATGCGACATTTTTAGCATCCTAGTAGTATGTTGTTCCTTGCATTCTAGAATAGATTTGTTATTTCATCTTTTGCCCAAACTATTGTTACATTAAGTATGGATATTTGATTTGTAGTGGTTTCAGGGTTATAGTAATTACTAGTTAGGGCAAGGGTTAGTGTAACTAGTAGTTAGCATTTTTACAATCATTTGTTTCATAATCATTTTTATAATCATCCCGAGGATCGCCTTCTAATGATTCCAAATAGTGGGCAACGGAAAGAACCGGAGGTTTTGTTTCCTCTGCCATGTCCAAAATGTCGAGTAGGGAGACCCTAATTACCTGCATGAAGGGCAGGTGTAATGTGAGCTGCATATGCCATTTGGTTACAAGGGGAAGACCCTAAAGGTTGCAATAGGCATGGTACTTCCAGGACAGACGATCCTCAAGATGGATATTCCCAACAAGTACGTGAGAGTTTATGTGTTGGAGATAGTACAAGAATACGAGGACACAGAGATAGAATGCCTGATACCCGAGGTGGGGATAAAAATGCTTCACGAGGCTATTCTCTCATTTATTGTGTCGAAACAACATGATGTTGTCCTCTCCACCCCCGTTGTCTGGTCATGGGTCATTCTATGAGAGCCAACCACTTGTAAGGATCAAGTTGGACAACATCTCCATATCGGCGGCTACTTCAGGCAACAAGACCCGACAAGAGTCTACTCAACCCATAGCCTACAAAGGAGGAGAAACGGTAGAAAAAGAGCCTCTTCAATGTGGAGTCGACAAAGGTGGGATAGTTATTGTTGAGGCTGCACCTCTACCTCCCTAGGAGACATTTAAGCCCCTCATCCCTAGCTAGGACTATTGTCAGTTTATCAATGAGCCGCACAATCCTATGAAGGCCAATGTAACTAAATACTAGCAACAATGGACGAAGACATGGGATAGTAGTCAAAAGGAGCTCAATGTGCTAGATCCCCACAAACAGGTATCGTATGATGATAATATTTTCAAGGACCAAGACGATGATTATGCCGCCCCCCCCCCCCCCCCATATTTGAGTTCCGAAAGCCCCTTGTCTCGAAAATATGTACTCGAACATTCCTTGGGAGATGCTAAAGCTCCATGACTCGTACATACAGGCATCAAAAGAAGGAGTGGATGTCATCACTTGTAAGATTCCATCAGATATATTCAATGATGAAGGCGATAACAACTTACTCGGGCTATATTTTGATGATATCTATCGAGTGTTCCAGCGGATAAGATGGATGTCACATTCATAAACTTGAGGTGCATGTAAGTGCCTCCATCAATCACCTTCGTATTTTCAATCGCATTTGTACATACTACTGTAATACTAATTAGACAATGGCAAATGCTTGTTTTGTAGCATGAATTCTATGTTTCAACCAAAGAAATATTTAAGAAAAGATTGGAAGATTGCATACCTCAACCCATCGTTAATAAATCAAGGTGCGATTAACCCCAAGATAAATATAGATGATCCTATGTACTAGGAAAACACATACCCGAAGAGCAATATAGAATGCAGGAGGACCTCACAACAGCTGACAGGTCTTGGGTTGAAACTTATATCTATAGTTATTTCGTAAAGTTGCAGGATAGAGAATGCATTATGGCCCTCTACAACTTCAAGTAAGTTCGATTACTGCTTTTGTCTTCTAAACTATGGGATAGATAAATGGAATACTAACTAATGATCATTGTTGAAGTGACCACTAGATAAATGGGTATCTTCTCATGCTCGACAGTCTTGACATAGAAAAAAAGTGGTATAGTGATACGTGAGCATCAGAAACTAGTATGAAATTAGTCACATACAGTAAAAGTCATTGATATAGTTAGACTTCATGTAATGATGCGTTATTGTTAATCGAGCAGTGCTTACCAGAACTACGTCAAAGCAGGTGGGACACACAACTCTAGATGAAAAAAGGCTTTGTACTTCCGCCATCAATTTTAGGTAAGGCATTTATGTTGCAACTATACATTGTTATCCTACTTTTGATACAATTATCCATAATGTAACTTATTTTCTCTATTTCATAGTGCTACAAACAAGTACCAGGTGGTTACTATGCATATTATTTCGCGAGTGGCACTTCAAATTATTTGGAAATCCTACTCATCGAGGAGTCTACTGAAGAGGTACATTTATTTTGGTCATGTTCAGTTTACATTCTTGTTAATAATTCAATCATTCTATTATTAATTCTCCACAATGTTATATACAAAAAGCAATTTGGAAAGCAAAAAATGACCTGCAACAAAAAAGAAATGGGAGGAGATTAGAAAGGGGATCGTCCCTCAAGAGAAAACTCATTTAATTATGAATTCAATGTACCAAATTATGGCCCACTTGGTTTGTTTTCTTCTAAGAGAGGTAATCAACCCGCTACATAAGTTTTTTTATGAAGAGGGAACCTTAAGAACGAATGAAGCATAATAACCTTTGTGAGTGTGGTGGCTCGAAACAACCATACAAGCTCATGAGAGATGAGAAAAGTAACAATTATTACTTAGACTTTGTGTGAGATATTTCATTGAAACTGTATATATATTTGTGAATGTTCTTGTGACTATTTTGTGAATATAAAGTTTATATGAAATACCATGCTTTGTGGAGCTTGTTGTATATTTGTATCCAGGATATAAGCCTCTACAAAAAATATTATTTTCTACTTAAAAATAAAAATAGTGACAGGTCATAACATATGCCGCCCGTCCAAAGTGTATATTTAGGGGCAGTTTCGAACAAAGGCCACCACTATACATACACTATG
This sequence comes from Eleusine indica, assembly GCA_030378355.1. Lineage (NCBI taxonomy): Eukaryota > Viridiplantae > Streptophyta > Magnoliopsida > Poales > Poaceae > Eleusine > Eleusine indica. Next base: position 32,058,791 of record CM059494.1, on the reverse strand, counting down.
TAGAGGCGGCTCTAGTTATGACCTGCCGCTATAGATACATTTGTAGTGATGGGTGGAGATATCCACCACTACTATTCTGTAGTTTTAACTACAAAAGTGTAGTGGCGGATTGGCCCATCTGTTGTTACAGTGGTATTTGACCAACCGCAACACTGTCTTCTTCCTATAGTGTTGAATAGGAGGTGGCGACGGCTAATTAGGGTTCTTTCTCAGCCTAACTACATTACCCATTTAGTTAGGGTTGTTTCCGAATGGTGCTAGCGGTGAGTTCGATTACACGAGTAGAATGCCATGGGTCGTGGCCTTGTTTTTCAAGATGAGTTTGATTAGGAGCAGAATGCATCAGGTTACGGTGTGTCACACCCATTTTAAGAAGCAAAACAGGTGCAACCGTACGTGTGCCTAGGATCAAGTTTCACACACATATGGTACATCATTAATGGTAAACAGAATAAGTATCCATATCCTTTAATTATTACATCGTATCTTTATTACAAAGGACCCGTAGGTCTAAAAGAAAAGTACATCAAAGCAGCGGAAATAAACTAGCGTAGACGTCCTAAGACTCCACAGGCACCGACTGGTGGACCATCGCCTAGTACTCGCTGCCATCTTCTTCATGGTAGTCCACAAGAGCAGCGATATGGTATAGCAAGGGTGAGTACGTGTCGTACTCAGCAAGTGGGGGAAAAGATGACATGGGGCTATAGACAAGAAAGGCTTATAGGGGTTTATTGCATGAGCTTTTAATTAACCTAAGCATCCTATTTACTATATGGGTCATCCCAACCATAAATCCACAATATGATATCCAAGCCAAGTCCTAATCCAAACCACCAATACCAACCATTCCATCCCATAACCAACTAATCTTGTGAGGACTCCAGGCCGCTTATGACCATGAGCGCGGCTATCATGACAGTTTTACACTCTGCAGAGGTTGTACCACTTTACTCACAAGTCGTGATTCCCTTTGTGCCCGTGGACACGACCCACATTACACACTTCCTTGGGTGTGTGGCAGGGTTTCACTACAAGGCTTTTCCAATGGGTCTCCCAGTACATACTAGCCACTAAGGTTCCACTCCCGTCCCTAAGTGATAGCCCATCAACAAGTAGCTCATCACCCCAGGAGCCCCCTCTTGAGCCATTCGGATACAAGGATAGTCCTCTCATGACTTCCATTCTCCGCTCCACCAAAATGCTGCACTAACACTGGGAGAACACCTAATTACTAGGCCAAGCCTTACCCATATCGGTCTTGTGATAGCACTGTTTTTCCTGGGTTATCGCTCCAAGAACCGATTCCTAGGATCTACAACAAGCCTACCGCCACCAACCATGTGCCCACGGCACCACATCCATTCCATCCGACTTGCATAGATCCCTAAGTCCATGATGCTAAAAAAAATTACCAATTCCTTCCCAAGTGATATTGTTCGTTAGTCAAAATTAAAGGGGACCCAACAACCCAGTAAACAACTAAGCATGTCTACCCATTGATCGATAAAGTTCTAGTTCAAGGCGACAAGGACAAGATAGAACAATACTAGTAAACCCTATCAAATAGGTTCCCAATCAATTGACACAAGCATGCAAATCCTAAAGTAACATTCACAATAGGTACAAAATGCATCAAGGACACTTGCCTTCGTCCTACGCGTGCTGTTGCTCAACCACTTCGAACTCCTGCTCTTGGAGGTCCTCGTACGCTGATCCTTGCATGTAGTTGTATTTACGCGTGATAGTACCGGCACAAGCAATTGCATACACAATCAATACACAGCCATGCAATCATGGAAAAACAATATGATAATGCCATTAATGCATAGGTTATGCTCCTACGATCGTTTTGGCACAAGAATCACTTAATTTGGAGTTACGAGTAAAAAGTTATGAAGGTTTGAAGATACAAGGCTAAAATAGTAAAAATCAGAAAAAGTAGTATTAACAGGTAGTATTAGTTACTACGATCACGTTGGTGCAAGAATTACTTAATTCCGAGTTACGGTTGAAAAGTTATGAAGGTTTGAAGTTTTAGTGCTAAAATGGTAAAAACAGATAGGTGTAGGGACCTAAAAGTAATTTCTGAAAAGTACAGAGACTAATATGTAAAAATAACAAGGTGAAAATAACCTATCATACAATCCAAGGATTAAAATGTAATTTATAACAAGTTTAGGGACTAAAATGTAAAAAGACAAGACCTAAATGTAATTAAAAATAAGTCCAGGAGTGTTTTTGTAAAAATATAGGGCCAATAATAATTCTAGTAAAATACAGGGGTGTTTCTATAAAAATGTAGTGCTAGAAAAATTTTAATGAAGTTCAGGGGCTTAAATAAAATTTTCTAAAGCTTCTGCACAAAAACAGGGGCATAAATATAATTTAAATTAAACACAGGGGCCTAAATGCAAAAAGCTAGCAATATTCAGGAATTAAACGAATTAATTTAAATCTAAAAATTCCGTGGACCAGGTCTATGGGTTCTATGGACTCACGGTCCACTGGTCCACGTGGACCGGTCCACGGTGGGCCGATTACATACCCCTTTGGGGTATGTAATCTGGTGCGTTGGATTGAGATCCAACGGCGAAGGTTTAAACGAAGGGGAGGCGCGGGGCTGCCTGTGGCTGTCGCGGCAGCGCGCAGCAGAGCTCGCCGGAGCTCGCCGGAGGCGGCGCTCCGATGGTGGGAGCTTGGTCGGGAGGGGTCCAGAGGGGAGAGGGGGACACGGGGTCTCACCGAGGGGGATCGTGACGGGTACTGGAGGCCGGGGAGGGGCTAGCGACGTCGGGTGGCGGCTCCGGGTAGTCGACGACGGCGAGGAGGGGTTGTCCGGCACCGACGAGCGTCAGGAAGCGGCTCCGAAGTCTCCTGGACAATCTGTAATGCCAAGGGACCGATCAATTGGAGCCGAGGGTGTTGGGGGAGAAGAAATTAGCGGCGACGGCGGAACTTACCGGCGACGGCAAAGAGGTGGCTCGCGGCGGCGCTGGCGGGAAAGAGGGAGGAGGGCTCGAGTGTGGCGAGGATGGGCGTGCAGGGGGAGGTCGATGGCTCGGGTTTTATAGAGAGGGGGGGGGGAGGGAGGTTAGGGTTGCCAGGATTCGGCCGGGGAACAGAGGCCGGCGATCACACGCTTTTCAAAAATCGACGGCGACGGCGGGGGGAAATTTGGGGAAAGATGGGGGAGACGATCGTGGAGTGCACGGCGATCACGCGCGTGGTGTCGGGGGCCAGCAGGGGCAAGCGCGAGGGTGCGGGATTTGAAATCGGGGGGGGGGGGGGGGCAGAGAAATGGAAGGTGCGAAATCGGCGAGAGGTTGGGGATGACGGGGCGGGCCGGCATGTCGGCGAGAGAAGAGAGGGGAGAGGGTGCCGGGTTTTCCTGGTTTGCGCCTTCGGCTCGGGTGGGAGCTGGCTGGGCTACCGGCCTCGCGGGGTGGCTGGGCCAGGAGGGGAAGGTGGTGGAGAGAGGGGTTCCGGGATGGGCCAGAAAGGGGGTTTTTGGGCCAGTGCTCTGTTTCTCTCTTTTCTTTCTCTTTTCTATTCTTTTTTCTCTCCTATTTTCTACCCTATCCTCTTGGTTCTATTTTAGCCTAAAGAAAATAATTTATGTCACTAATCAAATACTATATGAATGAGGATGCCATGCTATGCCAATGAAATAAATTAATTTATTAATTAAAAAAATAATTTATCCTAGGCTATTTAATTAATTACTTAATGCTAATAATTGGTATTTTTAGAGTTTGTAAAAAGTAGGGTGTTACACGGTGCTAGGACACATTGAGGCGTTGCACCTGTTGTTGCCTCGCTCGTCATGAACCTGATGCTAAGCCCACGGTGGAACGTAGCTTAGTCGATGTGCTCCCCGGTGATAAGAAAAACTATGTTGTGATTTTACTCACTCTGATTTTAAAATGAAAAATCTAGTTATATTTGATCATACATTCTTTTAAAAAAAATTGAAAAATTACCAGATGTTTTTTATGATTTATTTTATTATTAAATAAAGTTAAAACCTATCTTATAATTTTATATATTTGAACTAATATTTTGAATAAGAAGAATGATCGGATGTAACTAAAAAAAGTTAACTGTCAATAATTTAAAACGGGAAAAAGTAGAATTCCAGAAACGGTTGGTCCTCTCTAGCATGAGTTATTACTGAAGAATTTCGGAAAGGTTTCTATAGTCAATATTTTGTTGGATTGCGATCTGCCTAACTGCCAGTTTGAGTGTGCCTCTGGAGTCGCGATATGATTAAGTAGTTTTGCAACCTTTTACCAAAGAACGATAAAAATGTTTAATTATTAGACATTTGGCGCTATCGATCAACAACAAAAAATCACGGTGAACTGGTATGCGGGAAAGCAACGCAACGGCAACAGCGGGAGCGGGCATGGCGCGTGAGGCCGCAGGCTTGATTGGAAACGGTGGGGGCGACGATACGAGAGGTGTCTGAAGGTGCTGCCTCGATGGGGAACGGCGACTTGCTGCTACCTCGTTGGGGGAAAAACGTCGAACCTCCGGCTCGATGGGGAACGTCGACTCAACAGTGTTGGAAAAAAGTTACTGCTCTACCCTAGTGGCATTGCAATATAAATACTTGGGACAATGGAGTCAATTCCATTATTATCCTAAATATTATAACCAGTAATTTATTAAAAGTAATATGTACCATAAAACTGTTTCTTATCTTTGATTACTTTAACATATGAAATGCGGGCTTCACCCACTGGTAGTGTTGCTCGTTGGCAACCTACAGTTTGGGAGTTTGACCCCTACTTCTCACCAAAAAATCCTCTCGCCTGCTATCACGCTAAAACATATGATAAAGAGACGGTCCGTACTCACAGGGTGACGGCTCCCTATGTAAGGGTAGAGCCCTATGTAAGGGTAGAGCAGGGGTTTAGAAATTTTCTCCGCCTGTGTAAGAAGGTCCTTCTTAAGACAATGTTGTTGGTTGGTCTTACCCTGTAGGTCGATTTTTTTTTATTACTTTGACATATAAAAAATATCCTAAAATTAGGTTTTACCTTTTTGTAGAAATAAAAACAGCCTACTAGGTAAAACTGACTCGATATTTTAAAAAACATCCACGTCATCCAGATCATTTTTTAGTTGATTATTTTTTTCCAATCTTTCGTCTGGACAGATGCCGCCGCCGTGCGGAGTCACACCCTTGACGATCGCAGGCAGGCAACGGCGGACTCCAGCAATGCCGCCTGGACGCGCAGAGGGCCATGTACGTAAAGGATCAAAGCAGGAGAATCATGACACCTTGTTGAAGTAAAAAACAATGTCAAGCTCGTATACACTTGAGTGCAACATGAAAAATTCAACAGCCTGTTTGCCTAGCCGCCGAAGCACGGGAACGCGGTGGCCGGTACATGGCTAGTGCGGCGGCGACGATTTCGACCTTCGGCGGAGCTATTTGACTCTGTAGGACCGTATTTGCAACGGGGACGGCGGATGCAGCGCCTGCGGGGAAGTAGGGCGATGCACGGGAGCCGTAAACTGAGCACGAGAAATGGGCCACGCGCGCGAGGAGAATGGCGAGCATGGTGGCCTCAGCAAAATCTCGCCTCAGCAAAATTCGCGAGCGGAGAAAAATAGAGAGCCTAATACTGAGGCTGTTGGATCGTGACATTTTCATTTTTTTTATATATCGAGATACAAATTAAAGTCATATACAAGAGCTCTGAGAGATGCTCTAAGATGCCTTATATGTCAGAATTGTAAATTCTATCGGCCAAGTCTAAGCTTTCACGTTTGCAAGATCAGGTGATACAATCCAATGTCTAGTATCTACTAGGTCAACAGGACTAATGCATTTTGGTGGGCTATAAATAGCGCCTAAGTTCACCATCACAAAGTCACCTGTTCCTTTAGTTGCTTTCCCATCTTCGTTTGCATCTTGTCTTCAGTTCCTTTGTTGACTACGATATCCACATCGTTGATATACAATGGCTTCGGGTGCTTCAGCCCTTAACGTGGTCGCTTTCGCTGCGTTATGCGTCATGCTGGTTCTTTCGTCGCTGGGAGACGAGCTACCAAGTGCCTTGCGGTGCTGCTCCAACTCTTGTGCCTCTTACTGCAACTCATCGTGTGCCGCCGCGGCCAACCAGTCCTGCGATATCCAGCTTCCCATACGCTGGGACCAGTGCTACTACGACATGAACAGTAGCTGCACAGCTAACTGCGGCACCAACTGCGGATCTAATGCCACGTGCATCGCATCGTGCCGCTGTGATGAGTTGTCCAAGTATTGGTGCGCGGGGGTTAACAGGTTTAGTACCGGTTGCAATATGTATAACCCGCGCACAATCTTCCAGTGGTGCTGGCCCACTTGCAATGCCACCTGCTACGGCAACTGCATCAAGGGCTGAATACTAGCTAGTGACATCCAAATAGGAGTTTTGGCGGTGTCTATCTGCACGTTCCTGTTTCATTAAGTATGTATCGGTCTCACACGTAGCGTGGCACTTATATTCGTATCTGCATTTTGTCTACATGTATGAGTAGATCATCGCTCTTTTGTCATCAATAGTTTATTTGGAATAGTAGCTTCTCGTTGTAGCATATATGTATGAGTAAATCAAGGTTTCATCTATATATAAAAAAAATTACAGCGCTGATTTGCTCTTGTGATAAGGTCTTGTGACTCGACTCAATGGGCAGTGAGTTTGTGTGAGTTCTCATCAGCACTCGATTCCATATGTATTTATTGAAAAAAAAAGAGATGATCTCCCTACCAAGATGCCTAGAAAAAAAGATAGAAACATGCTAAAAATACTAAAAAAAAGCACAGTAACTGGCCTTTGATCCACTCATCACGTAATTTTACATCTACACAGATCTAATGTCTTCCCTGCTCTGACACAGAGCAATGCTCACAGGCTGGAGCCGGCAGCTCGGACCTTTGTGTCCTGAACCTTGGAGCGCTGAAAAAAACAATTTACAAAATGCAGTACCTTGAAGCCAGGCAAAATGAAATCTGGAAAGTAGAAGGATAGCTTTCTTGTCTTCCATATACGTAAAGTATGTTTCTAGATATTTTTTCCCCAACATTCAGGCTTGAAGATGACTGCTGGCCATCCTTGCCCCGAGGATTTTGTGCCCAAGAACATCAACCGTGCCTCGAGACACTATCTATGCACTGCAGGCTCCAGGTTCAGAACAGCCATGTAAAATGTTTGCTTCAATTACCATATTGATTGAACTTCGAATTGAAAGGCGCAAGGAACAAATTATGTACTCTAAACGGTTCAGGTCTAGTGGTTTACATGCTTGCCTATGAAAGCGTTCACTTTGGTTTACTGCTTACTGAGAATTTTGTGCTCAAGCAACAGCCAACACTAGCTAGAATGAATATTTTCTGACATAATTTCTAGGAACAGAGTGAGCTTCATGTGTCATTGAAACACAGATGTCATATATGGGATTGACATTTTCTTGCAACCGGCTCCCAAGAAATGCTACGAAGAAAAAGCAGGAAAGATGCTCATACCCAGTTTTCGATGTGAGGTTCAAAATATATTTGCGTTCACGATTACAATCCATTTCGTTTGCAAATATAATATTTTGTGCACCTGGCTGTTCCTTCCTTTAGCCTGCAGCATGGGCTTAGCACCTGATTTTCAAAGGCTAGTGTATATAAGTTTAGTCTGAAACACCAAAATCTGAACAATTTTTCAGTTGTAGACTAGCACAACACCAGGTGAAACACAATCCTGCCTCCGCGCCTAAGCTACATAAATTAAACCGAGTATACGATGGAGAAATTGTCAACACGCAAAAGAACAATAACTACTCCCTCTGTTCTAAATTATATGACACTTTAATTTTTTTAAGTTTTCTAAAATTATAAGACATCCACGCATCCCAATGCACCTTTTCCTCTTACCAATACATTCTTATCTCTATCTTTCTCTTTCTCGTTTTCTGTGCAACTCTCTTTTTACCTCTCCTTAATTCCTATGCCCGAAGCTAAAATGTCATATAATTTGGAAGGGAGAGAGTAGTATAACCTAACGTGATTGATACTGTAACTCAGTAAATATTCTTAGCTTCCTAATACACTAACACGGATGAGATTATTTGAGATTGTTGTTTCTTAAATAGAACTATTTCCAACATAAAAAGTAGAGAACACGGATCAGAATTAAGATACACGTGTTTGGTTCGAATAATCACATTGGTAACGACCATGAGACTTTTCACGATTTTTGTGGAAGTAAAATAGTGTGGCAGAGGGACAAATCATGGTGAATAATAGAAAAGTATTCGTACTTACATGTTTTACGTTAGCTAAAACAGAGGAGCCATGGGAAGTGGTGAAAGTTTATGTGCCTTCAACACCGACAGTTAAGGTAGATCCATTGTCCGGTAATATAGATCACGCAAATGGTGAGATGCTGGTGGGGTCCATAGACTACAATTTGCTTATCACACTGTCAGAAGATAATCTGCTTGATGCACGTGAATAACCTGGCATTTCATATTCTTGGAGTAGTATAATTTGTGGAATTGATGCTGTGAAAAATGGCCTTATTTGGCGGGTGGGGAATGGTGAATATATCAATATCTGGTTTGATTCATGGATACCGAGTTCTGTAACTAGAAGACTGGTAACTCTGAGGGGGCAAACAATTCTGTCAAGAGTTGCTGAATTAATTGACCCTTTATCTGATGAATAGGATAAAGTAATTATAGAGGAAATATTATGGGAGGAAGATGTCAAGTATATAACATTTTCAGGACACACTTGCTTGGCACTTCCATAGTAATGGCTTATTTTCAGGAGCGAATTTCCTATGTGCCACTAAAATTTCGTTTGGTTCCCTCTGCCATAAAAAATATTAAAGTTTCCTCTGTGCCATCAATTTATTTTTTGGTGCTTCTCTGTCACTGCCATCTAAATATTTCCGTTACTTTCAATTAGTATGACCGAGCTGTTTCATTTTTCATTGCCCATGCTAGCCTTTTCTCTTTGTTAGACTGACAATTGAGTTCCGATTCAGTCTCAAGGAATCTTTCCCCTCGATTTCCTTGTTCGATTTAGAAACCGACTCCCATCCTTGCCGATACCCAACGCGTGGCGCTCTGCTGAAATTCAGGCGGCGGCTCATAGCAAACGAGCGGATCACAGCTGCATTTGTCGAATCTGCAGGTCCATGAGCTCTCGCGCCGTCGCATGCCAGGGTGGAAGCATGGGGCAAGATGTGCTTGCGCTGCAGGCGAGGTCGGCGAGCGCGGGCTCGAGGCGTGGAGCGACCGCACGCTGCAGGCGAGGTGGGCACTCGATGCGATGATGCGGCCGCAAGCTTCAGGCGACAAGCTGGCTCGCGCTTTGGGAAAGGCAGGCAGGCACGTATAAGCAAATTTTGTGCAAATGTAAGCAAATTATTCGTGGCAAATATAATTATGTGCAAATATGCTAAATTGTGTACGTAATTGTCAATTGAAGATACCACATCCCTGGTCTTTTGGCATGCAGTGGCATTACGGGAACGTAAGCACAATTTTCATGCGTGATTTGGCTGGAGCATTTTCTTCTTTTAAAGTGTCGTTTAACACTGTTATATGGAGAAATGGACGCTAGTGACACGAGAGGCATCAAAAATCAAGTTGATAAGACAGAGGAAACTTCAATATTTTTCATGACACAGAAGGAACTAGGAAAATTTTAGTGGAATAGAGAGAATTTACTCTTTCAGTGAATTATGCTTATCATGTTCTTGATGATCAGAGGTGCAGACAAGCTCGTAGACAGGTGGAAGAGAGCTCTAGTACTTCAGCTGGAGGTACATATGCAGAAGGGGAGCATTTTGATTGGAATAAAAAATATGGTAGATGGCATGTCCACCAAAAATCAAACAATTTTGTCTTTAGGTTGGCACATCATAGTCTTCCACTATTGACAAATATTCAGAGACGTGGAATTGAACACTGAAACTCTATACCTATCTGTAATCGACTAGATGAAGATGAGGGTCACTGTTTTCTAAAATGTAAATGGGTGAAAACATGTTATCTAAGCGATGAGCAAAAAACAGGTGGTGCACCATATTCTGAGTTCAAAGGAGGAACAAAGGAGAAATGTTGTATGTCTCTTATGGACTTATGGTCATGGTGAGATACTTGAAATAAAGTAAATGCTGGAGAACAGCTAAGGCAACCGGCGCAGGTTGTCCGGCTAACTACAGGCCTTAATATCTGATTGCATTCAGATATTAAGGCCTGTAGTGAACTGTCAAGCTCCGCGCTCTATTATCGTCCATTTCTATCTTCCGTCATCTGCGTGGTGGGTGGTGCGGAATGGAGGGAGGAACCAGCAGGGAAGGGAGAGAGCAACCAGTAGGTACGTAATAGATATAAAATAATTATAATGCTGCCATTTGTTTTTTTCTAATACTAGATTGAATGGTCCGCACAGTTGCGCAGGCTAGCTACTAAACATCCCTGCAATATTCTAGAATCACTTTCACTTTTCTTATATGGTGATGTGTATATACAACCTATGATTGAATATATCGAAAGAGGATAAAATTATTATATAAAGTGAATGTAGGCTATCTAGTATTCGACTTATCTAGACTACACGTCAGTCACAATGCATGGATAACCTACTAATATTGATCAAACTACAATGCTTGAATACAATGATCGACATCAATGCATCCAAGATTCAAAATACATGAAACTATTTAACAACCTAATAGTACATTAAAGTTTAGGTACATACCTGAAGTGTGAATCAAAGGTATGCTAGCTCAGAGAAGATCACACCCTTTGTATATGGTTGTCTTCATTGTCGATTGATTATTAGCAAGAAGGTTTCGACTTAAAACATGATATCGACATAATTCATTGCATTGTAGCACTATACTAGTATTAGTTGAACTTAGATTTAGATCATCACAACTGTAGAAAAGAAGAAATTATGCATTATTCTGTTTTCTGGATGGATTCGTATTGCCTTTCAGATGAATAAGATTAAATGCTACCTCCTTATTAGAACATGCAAAAAAAATATTTTTTGTTAGTATTGCACCACTGTAATGTCTCCTAGATCAAGTGGCTCATGCCATTGCGCATGCTAGGCTTGTAGTTAGTTACCTGTTACTCCCCTGATTTTTTAATATTTCCATTCATTCGAAAATTTTAATGTTAATGCCATAGAATACTTTTATGATTATGTATGCACAAATATGAGTATTCAATACAATGTTTCACGACTAAGATTAATAGTTAGAGTTTGAGACTTTTGAAGAACAATAAACAACGTGGTTGCTTGTGGGCTAGACTCAAAGAGCAAAAATATATTTCTGATACTTTTTCATATTTATATTACAAAATATTACCTAAATATAAATAAGAGAAATCAGCAGTCAGTGGAAGGCAAATATAAAGATGATTTATGGATATGTCTTTTGTGACCTGCTGTTTACAGGTGGAAATGCAACCTTTCAATTGAATGAATCTTGACCATGGATCTTAAATTCTCCAGTATGCATGATTTTATATGAATATTAAGAAATCTAAATCTTATAAAACATGATGTAAGGGATATGCAAAAGAATTTTTCCAGAAAAATATTATATCGGTATCAACACAATATTGGTTTGAACTTTCTTAAAATTTTATCTTAAAACAATCATTGATTCTCTCTTTTCCATTCTTCCTATGTTTCATTGCATACAAGTTTCCTATCTATCTTCTATGAATCATTAAAACTCAGTTCCTCCTATATGTCTACATTTGGCCATGTGGATCATATATAGAGTACAGAGGGTACCATATTCTAAGTTATTATGTTTCCTTGCAAGTAATTTCTGCACTTCTGAAAGGTAAAAGAAACCTTGTTTGTTCAACGTTTATAGTTAGATGTAATACAAAGTCATATGCAATCCCTTGTTTTCCATGTTGTCGCTAGGAAGATACCTGCATCCTCTTTTCTCTTATATTTATACATGGCTACATAACCAGGTTATCTTTCCCGTTGACATGGATTTTGTAGCGTTCTCGCAGCCTGTGTTGACCCAATCTTGCCATCTCCTTCAGTCTTTGCAAGAGTGAGGGGAATAAGTGGGCATCATATAACTGAAAGTAATTAATATTTTAAAATGAATTCCAAAAATCACCTATTATTGCATGTCTTTCCAACAAATTCTATGTGAAGAGCTTGAAGTTTTTATCTATTATACTTGAGCAGCTAAACACCTTTGTATCTGAAGCTAACAAAGTACTAATTCTCAAAAGCAGGTGGCGATCTAATCATGACTCACTGCAAGTGTCTCACATTAAATTTCCAGGTTTCAACAATTATATTATTCTACGGTGAGAGGAGTAAAGGACGCATATCCATATACCCTAATAGATGATGTCATGTATATGCCCTGAGATGTTTCATTGTCTTCATATATTTATAGAAATTCTGAAGTTAATGCACTCAACACTACATGTGTATAAGTTAGACACCGGTCTAAAAAAACAATTTAGATATATCATTACTTTGATCTGAAAAGTGATAGATTTACTAATGTGGCTGTCTATGTTTATTAGTCACTTCCCTTTTAAGTCGTTAATTACCATGCCTATCTGTGACTGCATGCATGCCTATGAGAGTAACATAAGAAATTGTAATCTAGTGATGAAGAAATGTTCAATCATACCTTGCAAGCATGCAGAAAAGGACATTAATAGGTTATGTAGAAGGCATATATACGTGCTATAAATAACTTTAACAATATTTCAAATCGTTATGTTTCTGTTTTCGACCTACAAAAGATCATCAATTACAAATATAGCGAATGAAATATATAATAGACAGTGCAAAAATAAAAAAGTGAACTGACAAAAACAAATCTTACCCGATGAAAAAAGAAAGAAACAAAATAGATAGGAATCATGTTGCAGGAGCTTGACATTGTTGAAACGGCTGTGTTTGGATGGCACTGTCCTTCTTCAGCTTTGGTAATTCGAGGCATCTCAGCATCCCGTATGATTGTCTTGGTGGCCACGGTAATCTTAAATTGCTGCACATGGCTTATAGCAGCCTTAGAGATGAGGCCCGGCCAGGTTATCCAGATTCAAATAAGATCGGAAGAGCAATTCTGTGTCTGGGTCGCATAGGGTTAAAATACATGCATGCATTGCATGTGAAATTGACTCCCATACTCCATTGCTGCGGTCTGTGTCCTTCCTCAGCTTGGCGATTTAGGCATCGCGGCAACCCGTATGATTATCTCGATGGCCATGGCAATGTTCAAAAATCAGCTTAAAGCAGTCTTGGAGATGAGGCCAGGCCAGGTTCGTCAGATTCAATAAGATCCGAAAAGCAATTCTACATATGTGTTATCATGGGGGAAAAATTAATACATACATGCATGGCCACACACGGATGTTGTTTTTCATACTCCATTGCTGCGGTGTTACCGGAGAATCAACACATATGCCGGAGAATCAGAGCGGAAGTGATAGGTCTATTTTGTGGCTTGTTGGACTCAATAGAATTGACAAGAATTTGGGAATTCTGATATTGATCTCGGGTTTCGGTCAGATGGAGGCCGCAGGTATCTGTTCTTTTGGTTCGTGGCAGAGATTAGGAAGGGATACAGGTAGTCTGTAACGGAAATTTGGATCGTACGAGGAGGGAGTTATGTCTGAGGATTCATGAGGAGAGAATTGAGAGCTAGATTTCCTTCTTTACATGTGTGATGTGGGAATTGAGGGCTGGATGTTTTGCTTTTTTATGAGAATTTCTAGTCTATTTTTGAATTTTTCTAGACACCATGATAGGAAGTTCATCTTCTTTTATTATTAAATAGATAGATTACTCTAGTATAACCAATCCTATTTAAAATTACTGGTAGTACTTGTGTTGAGAGGCCAACTAAATAATCTGGATCCTCGGATTCCAACTACAACCAGTAATGATACTTGTGGTGGGAGGGCATCTAATCATCTGGATCATCGAATCCGAATTACCACAAACGTTGGTGGATCATCGGATCCAAATTGTCATTGTTTACCACCACCATATGTAAGCCCTGTGAGGACCAACTTACTTTGTTGACTCTTCGGATTCCATGTGTCGGCCAAATTAAGACCATGTATCGTGTAAGTCCTGCACAAAGTTTTCTATAACTGATCTGTTATATTTTATTAACTAAGTCAGCTTTTGATCCTTAAATCAAGATTGTTACACTGCATCGACGCTCAATGTCAAGCATCAACTCTTCGGATTCCATGTGAAATAGAGAAAGTCACAAAGTCAAAGTCGTGTGAGATATGCACACAAGTAATATGAAAAGAGAAACGTCTTCGACCTCATCTCGTCTCCCTCCCTCTCCCCATGGCTAGTCGCAACGGAGGATTTTATTTTGTTATTTTTAATAGTGACATGTAATAAAAAATAATTTGAAATTACAAATAAAACAATCTCTCCAATACATGGTTTTATTTAGTGTTTCGTTTCACTTAAATCAATGTTTTTTTATTGGTTATCTATAGGATGAAATGAAACTCCTTTCCTTCAATTCTAGTATCATAGTGTTTCAAGTCTACCCAGTTTCATCTAAATGAAACTCCTTCCCTCTCTCTCCTCATAACTTTTTTGCCATGTCATCAAAATTTCTTATGTGACATCTCATTTATTAAAAATGAAACTTCTATTAGGATTAGCCTAAGGTTACATCAGGGAACTATATAGACACCGCCAAATTATTTTATATTATTCTCCACCTTGTATGTTCTCCAGCTACGGATAAATCTCCATTTCCTTTCCAATGGTTCTCTACTTCGTTCTATTTCAACTACTGCATTCATCTACATCTATGTCAACTACGGATATATATGTAGCTTCTGTTTGTATTAACATATATAGTGAGCAAGACACAGACCTTCCATCTCATAAAATGGTGTAGCTACCTAATAAATGAGTAGATTGAGAAATGAAGCCAAAAAGACAGATTAAAATGTCAATAAAATTTATTTGGTGCATACTACATGTAGATTCGGTTAGCCCCAATGGATCATCTGTAACTACCAGTGACATGGCAAGGAATTTGTTATTAAAGAGCGCAAATGTTTTTCATCTCTATAAAAGGCTGTGGGCACCCTTTCAACATTATGAAAGACAAATGCAACTAAATTAACTTTCCTTTAATTCCAACTAAATCTAACCAAACGTTATGGTCACCTAGCAATAGTTTAATATTTTGACAAACCTATGAAACCGTGTGACATGAAACTAAATACTGAGAGATGTAATTTTATTTCATAGAGCAAGAGCTCAAAACTAACGTGTCACACTTGAAAAGTGTCGGATGAAAGGGTCTATATTGAGATTAGAGGGTTCTGGTTGTATTCACGGTTTGTGCATGGTTGCATCCAATAAAATGAAGTATGTGAGTCCATCTGCACGTTTGGGTGGAGTTCATTCAATACATTGCTATGAAATTCCCTCCTCTATTCTAAATTATATGACACTTCAGTCATCTCAAGTTTATTAAATTATAAGTCTCCCTTACTTTTCATTCCAGCTTTCTTTTTTCTTAATACATCTTTATCTGTGTCCTTCTTGTTTCCTATGCAGCAAACATTTTCACCTATTCTTGAGCTTTAATGATCAAAGCCAAATCGTCATATAAAGTTGAACAAAGGGAGTAGCAGACACTTAAACTTAGGCTTTCACTTCATAGATAGAATCTAAAAATATCCAAATTTAAACAAAGATGTAATCCATTCAAAGTAATTCAGAGATCTCATCCACGTTTGTTGTTCTAGATTTATGCGGGTACTTACAAATATACTGGATATTTCTACAAATAGCATGCAAGATCAATATCGGTCACTGTATAAGCTTATAAATAAGACCCTAAACACCGTCTGAAAGGCGCCAACAGAGTAGCTTCCCCGTCTCCCTCATAGCGTCTTGTTCAGTGTTCTCGTCTGGCCACATATTTCTGCATCTGAAATAAAGGTTGCTAGAATAACGGTGAAAGCAGGAAGCCATGGCTTCGGCCGCGGCTGCCCTGAACGGGGCCGCTTTTGTTGCCTTGTGTGTCATGCTCGTCCTTTCGTCGATGGGACAGGAGCTACCGAGGGCATCGTTGTGCTGCTCCAACTCTTGTGCTTCTTATTGTAACACATCTTGTACTGCCGCTGCTAACAGGTCTTGCGATATCCAACTGCCCATAGCCTGGGAGGGGTGCTATCAGGCATGCAGCAGTAACTGCCCAAATATATGTAGCAACTACTGTGGATCAAATGCAACCTGCATCGCATATTGCAACTGTGACGCATTGTGCAGGGGTTCCTGCGCTCAGATTAATAGGTTTAGTATTGGTTGCAATATGTATAGCCCAAGCACAATCTTCCAGTGGTGCTGGCCCACTTGCAACTCGACTTGCTACGACAACTGCATCAAGGGGTGAGTACAAGCGGTGTCCTATGGGAGTTTGATTGTGATGTGTCTGTCTTGTCTAAGCCTGTTACGTGTTTCATCAAAGTCTGCCAGTGACGCTTTTGTAGCACTTGTATAAGTAGCTGCATCTACGTGCACCTGTATCAGCAGTAGTATCGTAGTCAATAATTGGATGTATCATCTTCTTGTAAGTTCTAGCATGATGTCTTTGAGTCCATGGGCTGTGAGCTTGTGGGAGTTGTCATAGGCAATTATGTGTTCTTAACAGAGATATGTAAATGTTGCTGGAAACAAAAGCTTTTTAAAAATACATGTTCTGTCTTGTAACAATTTAAATATGTATATTAATATTCATCTAAGTATCCGCCATTTTACAATTGAGTTTAGTCTTCAGGAGATAATGTTATGCAAATTTATAGCAGTTTGATAGATTAATCTATATCTGGTAAATTGTGCCACTACTAAGGAGTCTACGTCACTACATGCACATCTCAATAAACAAACTGGTGCCATTTCTTCTATGGGGGCGTACGTAAAAGAGTTGTGATCTGAACAGTGGCGAAGCCAGGAGAGGGCCTGGCGCCATGGCTGCCAAAGTTCCCCTTAATAAGTCTTTTTTTCTTGGGCCTAGTCACCATGGGGTTATACCTGTCCCCCCCCCCCCCCCGCTACAATAGATTCAGACTTTAGTGACGCGAGTTTAGAGACGGCTAAAACAGTTATGTCACTAAATCACTTATAGTGACACGTTTCTACAAACGCGTCACTGCTATTTAGCTGAAGGGTACTTATAGTGACGCGTTTTTAAAAAGCCATCTATAGCATTAGATTTAGCGACGTGTACGTATCAAAAACCCATCTCTAAAGCTTAAAGTAATAGGAACGGGGTTCTAGGCTAGAGACGGAGTTTTAAATCACCGTCACCACTATTTCAAGCATTTGGGACGGGGTACTAGGTTAGAGACGGGGATTTGAATCCCCATCACTACTGTTTTAATTATTAGGGACGAGGTTTTAAATTAGAGATGAGTTTTGAATCCCGTCACTAGTACATTAGAAATTAGAGACGGGGGTTACTATGAATTGCACAAGTAGCGCGCTAGTAAATCATTTCCTTTGTTTCCAACTGAGCAGGGTTCCAACCCCCACCGATGCAGAAACCATTTTTTTTCTTTCTTTCAGTTTTTGCTATATAATCCTAAACCGTAGCCTCCACCCTCTCCGGCTCTCCCTTCTTCCTCAGATGCCGTGGCCACCGTCTCTTCACCCTTCTCCCCGGCGGTCTCCTATCCCCCGACGCCCTCCTCTCTCGGCGCTGGCGGTCTCCTCTTCCCCGGTGGTGTCCTCTCCCTCGGCGTCCTCCTCTCCCCTTGGCAGAGCTGCCGCTTCCTCATCCTCCTCCAACTCCTCTGCGCCGGCGGTAGCCTTCTCATCCGATGCGAACGAGTTGCAGGTGACGAGTGGAGCTAGATCAGGCAGGGCGGATGGGGTAGAGGAGGATGAGGAAGCTAGCGGCACCCTCCTCTCCCATGGCGGCACGACGGCCTCGGGCTTGCCTGATCTGGCAGGTGGCGGATCCGGGGGCGACGACCTCGGACTCACCGAATCTGGCAGCCTCCTCTCCCCCGGTACCCTTCTCTCTCTTGGTGGCAACCTCCTCTCCCTCGGTGCCTTCCTCTACCTAGACGGCCTCCTCTCCCCTAGCGGTGACGGCGGCCTCAGGCTCACCGGGTCCGGCGGCCTCCTCTCCCTTGATGCCATTCTCTCTCGGTGATGGAGGCCTCCTAACCTTTTTCTTTTTTTAATTAATCAGAAAGAGATATAGTGACGGGGATATGTCTGTCCCTAAAAGGTACTAGGGACGGGGATTGTGTGACGTCTCTGCTTGTTTAGTTTTAGTAACGGTCAAATCCTCGTCTCTATAGGCTCAGATTTAGTAGCACAAAAATTGAGACAGACACATTTCATGTCACTAAAGGCCTTAGGCTGACTTCAACAATGCAATGCAAATGCATTTTTGGCTCTCCTGTAGCACTATGCATCTCCAAAACCATATGCAACGAAAGAGGCAAATGGACATGTATTTTGCAATGTGAGGAGAGAGGAGAGCTAAAAATAAATTACCTCTCTCCTCCATTGCATTTGGTGAGCACTGAACATGCATTTGCCTCTCCACTGTTGGAGACAACAACATTTGCCTCTTCAAATGTGCACTATACACAAGAGGCAAAGCAACAATTGCCTCTTCAAATTACAATATATTGTTGGAGTCAGTCTTATATACCCATCACTAAAGACCTGTTTTGTGGTAGTGTCCTCCTCCACCAACTAGTCTAGACGCTACTGCACCGAGGTTCACCATCGTGGCTAGGATCCGCGATGCTGTACGCTCACCCTTTTTTCGCTAGGAGAGAGGATGAACTCCCTACTACAGTCAATTAAGGTACTTTTTGTTACACACTAGCTACATGACCACATGTTAGCGGAACATCGAGCTACACTATATACTATACTGATACCATGTCAGGCCTAAACTAACTATTTTGTTTGTGAAAAAGGCCTAAACTACCTTGACAATCGAGACAACAAAAACCCTGAGAAAGGTTTTGCGGTGTCCATATTTACCTTCTTATTTTTAGTATACCGTTATGTATTTCTGTTTGGACAAATTTTGTATTGCTCATTACCATTCCTGTTATATACGTCCAATAATGATACGATAAAATTGTGTGATCGGCCGGCGCAAGTATTTCTAGTCATAGAAACAGCCCTGGGTGGCATGTTGCACATTTTTGTCTTACACATAACTCTGGTAGGTTGTACCAATAGCGCAGTGGTATAACTGCTAGTTTTTTTTAGAAACTGGGAATATTATGAGGATTTTACATCAGTGTGCTCACTCTGGTTTGAACGCTAAAATTTAACAAGG
This sequence comes from Eleusine indica, assembly GCA_030378355.1. Lineage (NCBI taxonomy): Eukaryota > Viridiplantae > Streptophyta > Magnoliopsida > Poales > Poaceae > Eleusine > Eleusine indica. The sequence continues at coordinate 32,039,421 of CM059494.1, read as the reverse complement.
CATGATTTTGTTTATTTCTGAATCTGAGTACTCCAATACTAGTGAAAGGCCCTTCACAGTCAATCTCAAATTAATATTTTGATTTGATGAATATAATAAATATAGGTTAGCCCTTAATATAATGTTACTGTAAACTTCACTGCAACCATATTGTCTGAGTTGTCATATTCCATGTGACCTTCTAATTAAGATCATGTATCGTGTCAGGTCAGCAATTGTTTTTTGACTCATCAGTGCTATATTATTAAGTCAGCTTGATCCATAAATCGAGCTTGGTGCATTGCTTCAGTCTCAAAACTTTTTATCAGCATGTCAGCCAAAGAGACCATAGAGGTGTCTGTGATCTGCAAAAAGAAGTACTTTAAAAGAGAGATGCCTTTGATCTTATCTCGTCTCCGCTGCCGGCCTCAATGTTACTTCAGGATGTTGTATAGACTTTAAACTCCACTAATTTAACCTAGTGCTAACCCATCATATCATTTTGTGTTATTACAATTACATCGTATCTGTTCTCCATCTACAGATAATCTCCATTAGCTTGTTTTGGATTCCCTACAAATTCGATTGCTAACCACTGATAGATATGTTTGTAGCTTCTTTGTTTAATATACACTACACTAGAGGCAGTGCGCCCGGAGTTGGGAGATGGATGTTGAAACTTTTTAGCATTGTATCAAAGCAGAGTTTGATTCAAAAACAGATGGAGCAAAATTATAAGCATTGTATGGAATACAGACTAAATATTAATTGGCGGCCCAATTTTGTTTGTTTTATTTGAAGATTATACAATTTCTCAATTTCAAAAAGTAATTTAAAATAGAACGATTAACGAGAGCAACAGGAGAGGGATATATATCCTGCACCATAGCATGGCTCTCAAACACGAATGGACTGGTTAAGCAACTTTATGAGGAGTAGATAGCATGGCAGGTCTAGTATCTAGGTCAACTGGCTCGATACATTTTATAGCTTACAAATACCACATAACTCATCGCCACAAAGGCATTAATAGCGTTGCCGATCCTCATTCACAGCATCTTGTTATTTGTGTCCGGCCTGGGCCACTATATCCCTGTGTGGAGGAAAGGTTGTGCGGACTGCGGACAACAACAGCTCCCTCCATACCATGGCTTCCGCGGCGGCTGCTCTGAACGGAGCCGCTTTAGTCGCCTTGTGTGTCATGCTGGTCCTTTCTGCGCTGGGACAGGAGCTGCCCAGGGCGTCTCTGTGCTGCTCAAACTCTTGTGCATCTTACTGTAATTCGTCGTGTAATGCTGCTGCTAACCGTTCTTGCGATATCCAGCTGCCCATAGTACAGGACCTGTGCTACAACGGCTGCATCAACAGCTGCACAACCGGCTGTATCATCAAGTGCGGATCTAATACGGCGTGCAGCGCATCATGCGGCTGTGATGCGTTGTGCAGGCAATCCTGCAGTCAGCTAAACGGGTCTACTATCGGTTGCAACATGTATAGCCCGACCACAATCTACCATTGCTGCTGGCCGACCTGCAACGCCACCTGCTACAACAACTGCATCAAGGGATGAGTATTAGTGGCGTATGTTACAACGGGACCTTAGATTGTTTCTATCTGACATGTCTGCATGTTCCCAGCACTTGTATTGTCACACATGTTTGAGTGAGTTTTAACATGCATTCCCAATTCCTATGACACTGCGTTTGAATGTAGACATTGAGACTCAGAATTTGGAATTGGCATTGATATTGTTAGACAGATGTTAGCCTTCTATAATTAGCTAGGCTATTTTCCAATTTACTTGTAACCGTGCATGGCAAGTTTTCTGGCTGCACGATTCTGTTTTGGATAGTTCTCACGATGGCCTTGCCTCCGAGCCTATCTCAACCGAGTCCTGATTCTATAATCGGTTGATATATGGACTGCCGGCTCGCCTATATGTATTAGTCTCCTCGTTGATCAACACATTGAGTAACTCTCCTAATACTATTACACTTTCATGGTATCATGAGACGGTTTGCTCCTGCGACCTCTCTTTCGCTTCCGCCAACCCTAGTACGCCGCCGCCGCCGCCGTGCCACCCTCCTCTTCCCCAATGCCGGCTCCCATGACGAAGCCCGCCTCCTTCTCTCCCAAGGAGCTTCGCCAGCGGGTCGCCGCCCTCACTCCCGAGGAACGGAGCGAGGTCATCCGCCAGGAAGCCGAACGCATCGCGTCCGAACGCTTGGAGGCCGAGCGCGCCGAGGCCGAACGCCTTGAGGCCGATCGCCATGCTGAGGCCGATTGCGCTGCCGTCTACGCCGCGCAGATCGCTTCTGCCACAACCACCCTTCATACTTAGGCCATGGGCATCCTCAACGTCAAGTCCCTCGTCCCGGTCGTCCTCGACATTGGCTCCTCCAACTACAACCGCTGGCGTGGCCTCATCCTCAACACGCTGGAACGCTATGCTCTAGCCGACCACGTCCTCGACGACGCCGACTTCTCCAATGACATACCATGGCGACGCCTCGATTGCACGGTGCTGTCCTGGCTCTACGGCACTATCTCGCCGGAGTTGCACGAGGTCGTCTCGGACCATGCCGATGGACCCCCTACTGCTCGCCTCGTCTGGCTTGGCCTCGAGCACCAATTCCTCGGCAATCAAGAGACCTGGGCCGTGACCCTTGATGCCGAGTTCCGCACTATTGTGCAGGGCGATCTCAATGTCACCAAGTATTGCCGCCGCCTGAAGACGATCGCCAACCAACTAGCCGATCTTGGTGAACCCGTCCATGATCGGACTCTCGTGCTCAACGTCCTGCGGGGTTTGAACGAGCGCTTTGCTCACCTCATGGACCTCATTCAGTGCGAACGGCCCTTCCCCAACTACAATGATCTTCTCGCTGACCTCCAACTCGCCAAGATGAACATGAAGACCAAGCAAGTGGCCTCCCCTCAGGGCTTTGCCGCCGGCACATCTCGCTCCCCGTCCGCGGCTCCTCCGGTCCTGCCGTCGGGCTTCTCCGGCCCTCCCGTCGACTCTGCTGGCGGTAACTCCGGCAACCGGCGTCGCCAGGGCAACAGGCGCTACAACAATGGTGGCCAACAACCCTCTTCAGCTGGCACATCGTTTCGGCCTGGTTCTCGGCCTGGTGCCCCCCAGCCCACATGGCCCACCGGCTACAACCCCTTCACTGGGACATTCTAGATGTGGGCTGGCCTCAATCAGCGATAGGCTGCCCCCTTACATAGACCCACGGCGCCCCAGCAGGCCCACTACGCCGGCCTGCCCTATGCCGCGCCTCACCAGGCCCATCCAACGCTGGCTCCTCTGCCGGCCCACCCGGCTCTCGCCCCCCCCCCCCCCCCCCCCCCCCCCGCTGGGCTTCCCCGGCTCACAGGCAGGCGCGCCTCCTCTCCAGGCCCCTCCGGGGTTCCACGGCCCACCTGCGCTAACTGGTTGGCCCCCCACCCCAGTCGGCCCACCTTTCGTGGGATCCGGCTATTCTGGCAGCAAATTTCAACACTATGACACTTCAACCGCAGCAGCAGGACTTCATCATGGACTCAGGTGCGGAAACACATATGACATCCAACTCCGGTACCCTCTCCTCGGTCTCTCTGTCACCCGTTAGGATGGTATGTTTCACCTCTCTCAGCGACAGTTTGCACTTGAGATTCTCGATCGAGCCGGGTTGTTTGATTGTAAGCCCTGCTGCACACCAGTTGATGTCAGTGCTAAGCTCTCCGGTCAGGATGGTCCACCTGTCTCCGACCCATCACATTACCGTGGTTTTGCTGACGCTCTACAGTATCTCACCTTCACTCGCCCGGACATCGCTTATGCAGTTCAGCAGGTGTGCCTTCATATGCATGACCCTTGAAAACCTCATTATGCGCTGATCAAGCGCATCCTGCGCTACATTCAGGGTACGTTGGACTTTGGTCTTCACCTTCGTCACACAGACTTGTCCACCATGACTGCTTACTCGGATGCGGACTGGGCCGGATGCCCTGATACTCGTCGTTCCACCTCGGGATATGGTATTTTTCTAGGCGATAGTTTGGTGTCTTGGTCATCCAAGAGGCAGCCTACCGTTTCGCGCTCCAGCGCAGAGGCTGAGTACCGTGCTGTTGCTAATGCTGTTGCCGTGACGACCTGGCTTCGACAGCTTCTTCTTGAGCTACATATTCCTCTACAGCGTGCTACATTGGTTTTTTGTGACAACGTCAGTGCTGTGTATCTCTCGATGAATCCCGTGCAACATCAATGCACCAAGCACATCGAGATTGATCTTTACTTTGTCCGGGAACGCGTGGCAGCTGGTGCTGTTCATGTGTTGCATGTCCCTACTTCTTCTCAGTATGCGGATGTCTTCACCAAAGGTCTCCCATCTTCTATCCTCACTGAATTCCGGTCTAGTCTAAACGTTCTACCTTGTGGCTAGTGACGCTCCGACTGCGGGGGGGGGGGGGGGGGTGTTAGACAGATGTTAGCCTTCTATAATTAGCTAGGCTATTTTCCAATTTACTTGTAATCGTGCATGGCAAGTCTTCTGGCTGCACGATTCTGTTTTGGATAGTTCTCACGATGGCCTTGCCTCCGAGTCTATCTCAACCAAGTCCTGATTCTATAATCGGTTGAGATATGGACTGCCAGCTCGCATATATGTATTAGTCTCCTTGTTGATCAATAGATTGAGTAATTCTCCTAATACTATTATGCTTTCAGATATCTTAGAATACCAGCTGTTTGGATGACACAGAATTTGGAAATGGAAATGACCCCCCAATACCGACCGGCATTCATCCCACCCTCCCACGCTGGCACTCAATTCAGACCGGAGACCCTCGGTTTTGGGCGGCATCGCCATTCGCGTCTCTCTCTCTCCCTCTCTCTCTCTCTCTCTCTCTCTCTCTCTCATCCCCGATGCCCTCCTCTCTCCTCGAAGCTCCATGCCTCCATCCGGCTTGGTCACCGGCATGCCCCAACACCGGCACCCCCTCCCTGGCGGCGCTCCCTCCCCGACGCCGTACCCCAACCCTGATGCCCCCTCCCCCTTCTCTCCATCCGGCGGTTCTCTTCTTTCTCCCCTCTGGCGGCGCCTTCTTCCTCCTGTCTGGTGGCACTCTCCCCCCCCCTCCAGCGGCCTTCTTCTTCCTTCCCTCAGTCGAGCTCGAGCGCCCGCCCCCTGGAGTCGAGCTCGAGCGCCAGCGTCGAGGAGGAACTGGAGGTGCAGGTGTATGGCGGCCCGCATCGAGGAAGAACTGGAAACGACGAAGACGGAGTTCTTTCTCCTCCATGCCTCCCTCCGCTGGCAAGCTCCCCCATCCCCACCAGCGACGACGGCTTCAAGCTCGGGAGGCGCCCCTCCCAGGCGGTGTGCCATCCCCGACGCTCCCTCCCACCTTAGCCATGAAGGGCGAGGCAACGGCAGGATCCGAGTGCTGCAGGAGCTCCTCAACGCCGGTGAAGATGGAGTTGTGCAGCATAGCAGGTGACCAAATTTCAATTCCACTCTCTGTACATCCAAACATGAATTGAATTAGATTGCTCCCTATGATTCCAAAATGCAATGCAATAGTCATCCAAACAACAGATTTTGAATTGAGGCTAAATTCCTCCAATGTCTACTTCCAAACGGAGCCTGAAAGAAATCATGCAAACTGTGTTAGCGTGTATACACAACAACTTGCTTACTAAGCTTTTTGTCGGATGAAGATCTAAATGTTCTTCGAGGGTTGGATCTTTTTTGCTGGTATAAGAAGGATGGAGTTGATGAGGAACTAAGAAGAGCGACGCCAAAAAGAAAAAAGAAAAGAGGCCGTAAAAATGCCATGGCAATGCTGTTGTAGACAATAATCCTTGCCTGTCTAATATTACTAGTTAGTTTCCTAATTATTAGTGATTGCTTTCCTTAGTTGTTTAGCTATTTTTAGCAACAGTAGATTGTATGGTTGATTAGTTTCCATGTAAGTTCTTATATAAGCATAGGAATACAATCTCAAAGGCTGCCAATTGCAGCACCAAAACCTACGTGCTCCTCTCTTCTAGCGTGAGTTTGTGTTCACGTGTGTGTGTGTGTGCGTGTGTTGGCCAGAGAACTCGTCGGCAACCAGGGAGTTGTCTCTCCGACGAGGTTCTTACAATTGGCAAGAAGAGCTAGGTACGAATCTGGGCGATGGCTGCTGATGGCGATGACAAGGCCGGCGCCAAGGGTGACACCTCCGGCGAAGGCGTGGTGATCCAGCGGGTAATTCGTGACGTGGGAGGCGGGAATAGCCACCCTGCCCTCACCAAGACCAATTACTCCGATTGGGCGCTTCTGATGAAGGTGAAGCTCAGGGCGCGGGCGCTGTGGACCGTCATCAAGAAGGGTGGTGCTGATGCGCAGGAGGAGGCGATGGCGCTTGACGTCTTGTGCGGCACGGTGCCACCGGAGATGGTGCCGACGCTCGCCAAGAAGGAGATGGCGAAGGAGGCCTGGGACGCGATCGCGACCATGAGGATCAGAGACGACAACGTGAAGAAGGCGACGGCGCAGCAGCTGCGCCGGAAATTTGATCTCGCCACGTTCAACGATGGCGGGACTGTCGAGGATTTTGGGCTCCGCCTGGAAGGAATGGCGGCTTATCTCACCACGCTGGGCGATGAGGTGAAGGACGCGGAGATCGTCACCAAGATGCTTCGCTGCCTGCTGTCTTGCTTCAAGAAAATCGCGCTCGCGATCAAGACTCTGCTGGACATATCGACGATGACGGTCGCCGAACTGACGGGCCGGCTCAAGGAGGCGGAGGAGTCATTCGACGAGGCACCGGCGTCGCTGCAGCATGAGGGCAAGCTGTACCTCACAGAGGAGGAGTGGGACACGCGGCGGAAAAAGCGCGAGGTGGAGTACGGCGGCGGCACGAGCAGCGGCTCGGCGCGTCACGACAGTGGAAGCGGCAGACCCGGGCTTGGCCGTGGGTGCGCTGGCAGTTCGTCGAATGGGCTGGAAAATTTGAACCGGCCGAAGGGCAACGAATGCCATCGATGCGGCAAGACGGGCCACTGGGCCCGGGACTATCGGTTGAAGCCCAAGACAAGCATGCCCATGCGATCCAGGATGATGAGGAAGCCTCACTCTGCTTCGCAAGCTGCTCCACAATTCCTCTCTCGCCGGCGCCATCATCAGCGATGCCACCGGGGCCGATTCAGCGCCGCCGGGAGCACTGCATCGCCACCGTGCGCTTCGGCGATGACTCAGTGGCACGGATCGAAGGGCGGGGCACTGTCGTCTTTGAGTGCAAGAACAGCGAGCTCCGGTCATTTGCTGGGGTCTACTTCATTCCTGGGCTGACAACGAACAATGTCAGCCTGGGCCAGCTCAACGAGGTCCGCTTCAGGATCGAGATCGATGCTGGCGTGATGAGGATTCGGGAGCCTGGTGGTCGACTGCTAGCCAGGGTGACACGGGAGGCGAATCGCCTGTACCTGCTCTGAATCAAGATAGCACAGCCGGTGTTCTTGGCGGTGCGCGGGCGCGGCGACAAGGAGGCATGACGCTGGCACGCGCGTTTTGGCCATGTCAACATGGTGGCGCTAAGGAAGCTAGCTCGGGAGGAGCTAGTTCGGGGGCCTGCCGGAGCTCGGGCAGGTGACGGAAGTGTGCGAGGCGTGCATGGCCGGCAAGCAGAGGCAAACCTTGTTCCCGGCGCAAGCGGAGTACAGGGCGCAGCGGCGTCTCGAGCTGGTGCACAGCGATCTCTGCGGGCCGATCACGCCGGCGACTCCGAGCGGCAACAAGTACTTCCTGCTGGTCGTCGACGACCTCACCCGATTCATGTGGGTGACCATGCTCCCGTCTAAGGATCGAGCGGCGGTGGCGATCAAGGAGATTCAGGCGCGCACGGAAGGCGAGTCCAAGCAAAAGCTTGGAGTGCTCCGCACTGGCCGCGGCAGCGAATTCAACTCGGTGGAGTTCACGGAGTACTGCGCAGTGGATGGTGTCCACCGCTAGTGCACTGCTGCGTACAGCCCGCAGCATAACGGCGTCGTGGAGCGCCGGAACGGCACGGTGGTGGCGACGGCGAGGAGCATGCTCAAGGCGAAAGGGCTGCCGGGGTGGTTCTGGGGTGAGGCCGTGACCACCGCGGTGTACATCCTCAACCGGTGCCCGACGAAGAGCGTGGACGACATGACGCCATTGGAGGCGTGGCATGGGAAGAAGCCGACGGTGCACCACCTGAGAATGTTCGGCTGCATCATCTACGTCCGGAACACGACGCCGCACTTGAAGAAGCTGGAGGACCGCGACCGGAAGATGGTCTTCGTCGGCTACGAGCGCAGCTCCAAGGTGTACCGCGCGTACGACCCCGTGGCGAAGCGTGTCCATGTGACGCGCGACATGGTGTTCGATGAGGGGGCCTAGTGGGACTGGGGCTCGGAGGAGGCTAGCGGCGAGACAATCGACGATGGCGACGTGTTCACGGTGGAGTACTCTATCTCGACCCAAGGACCTCCAGTGATGGAGGACGTCGAGGAGGTACCAGCAGCTGCAGCCGAGGAGGGCGAGTTGACACCGCCGGTGTCGCCTCATGCCGGCGGAGGTGTGGCTCCAGCAGGACACGACGAGGTGGAATTCGCCTCACCACCAAGTGAGGCCGACGAGCTGCTGGACGCTGACCACGACGACCACGCGCCGCTACGGTTCCGGCGGATCGACAACATCATCGGCCCGGCCTCACCGCTCGGCCTCGCGCCACGAGCGCTGGTCATGGAGGAGCTCAATGCCGTGAGCTGTGACGAACCTGCGTCATTCGTGAAGGCGGAGCGCAGCCCCAGCTGGCGGAAGGCGATGGTGGAGGAAATGGAATCCATCGAGGACAACAAGACGTGGGCGCTCACGGATCTCCCGCTGGGCCGGTGTGCGATCGGCATGAAATGGGTCTTCAAGGTGAAGCGCAACGAGCATGGGGCAGTGTTCAAGCACAAGGCGCGCCTCATGGTGAAGGGGTACGCGCAGCGGCACGGCATCGACTACGACGAAGTGTTCGTGCCGGTGGCGCGGCTCGACTCGGTGCGCCTGCTCATCGCCCTCGCAGCGCACGAGGGGTGGGAGGTGCACCACATGGACATCAAATCAGCGTTCCTGAATGGCGACCTAGAAGAAGAGGTCTCCGTTGAGCAGCCGACCGGATTCGTGGTCGCCGGCAAGGAGCACAAGGTGCTCAAGCTACGGAAGGCCCTGTACGGGCTGCATCAAGCACCGCGCGCGTGGAACGTGAAGCTGGACAACACGCTGTTGTCTTTTGGCTTCAAGAGGAGCCCGTCGGAGCACGCCATCTACCTCCGGCAGCACAACAGCGAGCAGCTGGTGATCGGGGTCTATGTCGACGACCTTGTGATCACCGGCACGAACAGCGACGACATCAAGCGGTTCAAGGAGCAGATGGCAGCCGCGTTCAAGATGAGTGACCTCGGCCTGCTTCACTACTACCTCGGAATTGAGGTGAAGCAGGGCGCGAGGGGGATCTCGCTGAGCCAGGGCGCCTACGCCGGCAAGATCCTGGAGTAAAGCGGCATGGCAGGCTGCAATTCCAGCCACGTGCCCATGGAACCGTGCCTGAAGTTGAGCAAGCTCTGCTCAGAGCCGCTGGTCGACACGACGATGTACAGGAGTATCGTCGGGAGCTTAAGGTACCTAGTCAATACCCGCCCTGATTTGGCATTTGCGCTTGGATATGTGAGCTGGTTCCTAGAAGATCCACATGAGGATCATCTCGCAGTTGTGAAGCGCATCTTGCGCTATGTGGCCGGGACCCAAGGATGGGGTCTCTGGTTCAGCAGGAGGGAGAAGGAGAAGCCTCATCTGACAGGCTTCAGTGATAGTGACTTCGCCGGGGATGTTGATGCAAGCAAGAGTACAACGGGCGTGATGTTCTTCCTCAGCGGCAGTCCAATCACCTGGCAATCCATGAGGCAGAAGGTGGTGGCAAAATCCAGCTGTAAGGCAGAGTATATAGCAGCTGCAAATGCTGCTAGTCAAGCATTGTGGCTCGCTCGTGTGTTGTCTGAGATGCAGGGAGCAGCAACAAGAGCGCCGATGCTGAGGAGGGACAACAAGTCCGCCATTGCTTTGATCAAGAACCCAGTTCTCCACGGACAGAGCAAGCACATTCGAGTGAAATATCACTTCATCTGGGAGGTTGCAGAAGAAGGCTTGATTCGTGTCTGAGTTCATCAGGAGCGAGGAACAGCTTGGCGACATTCTTACAAAGCCGTTCGGCAAGACCAAGTTTCATGAGCTACGTACCAAGATGGGCCTCATCAATGTTGAGCAGGACAAGACTTAGGAGGAGATTATCGACAATAATCCTTGCCTGCCTAATGTTACTAGTTAGTTTCCTAATTATTAGTGATTACTTTTCTTATTTGTTTAGCTATTTTTAGCAACAGCAGACTGTATGGCTGATTAGTTTCCATGTAAGTTCTTATATAAGCATAGGAATACAATCTCAAAGGCTGCCAATTACAGCACTAAAACCTACGTGCTCCTCTCTTCTAGTGCGAGTTTGTGTTCACGTGTGTGTGTGTGCGCGCGTGTGTTGGCCAGAGAACTCGTCGGCAACCAGGGAGTTGTCTCTCCGACGAGGTTCTAACAGCTGTTAGATATTCACGCAATTTCAGTTGCAAATTAATGTAGAAAATGATAATCAACATGTTTGTGGCATCAGATATGTGCATGTGTGATCTAAATGATGATATAAATGATACTAATTATAACAAGAAAAATCTACCCAGCGGCAGAGCCGGATGCATTAGTCGACATAGTGCCTGTTGGTATAGTCGTCCCGCTCGATGCAATGCAGAAAGGTTGTCGTGGCAATCAACAACGAGACGCCGGAAAGAAGACAATCACCGGTGCCACCAGGAAGGAGAGAACGAAGCGAGTAGTCGTGCCACTCTTCCAGTTGCTCGTGTGCACAAGGACTGGAACGGGGAAGCTCAAGATGCAGCGGAAGCTATGGATTTCTCTTGAACTGAGGTTCCCTCGTGCAAGGCAAATAAGGCTTTTTGTATTACAGCCAGAGGAAACCGAGAGGCCATAGGAGATCAAGAGACAAAAGAATTCGCTCGCGGAAGAAACTTCCGTAACGCCAGAATTTAAGAATAGAAATTCCTATATGCAATTAGCTAGGTATAAAAACTCCCGTCATGCGGCAACTCTAAATTCCACCTTCTTTTGTTACTCTCATAAGTTACTCCTAGCCCATAAATAGCCAGCAGCAAAACCAATTCATGCACCACGACATGCACCTCAATATTGCACATAATATTATGGATCCTAGAATTTTTTTCAATTTCATTGTCTAATAAAATATAGGTCAACCCTACATTAAATCCAACAATCCTCACCAAAATTCTAAGTCATGAGTTAAATAATTTTGAATCCATTACTCTATGATATACCTGAGATTCAATAGAGACTTTTAAGTTGAACATCCATCTACAACAGAGGTTCCACCACTACTATAGAACATAAATATAGTAACACATGGTTGTAACACTTAGACATTGGTGTTACAATAGATTTTATAGCAACACAAAATTAAGTGTGACAAATAACTTTCTAACACATAATTTTTATTTTCAAAAAATGTGTTGCAGGAAGCAGTTTTAGTAACAAAAATCTAATGTTACATTAAAAGTGTTATAAATATTACTACTCATTGTAACATATCTAGTATAAGTGTTACAAGAAAAATCTTGTTGTAACATAAAATAGTGTTGCAACAAAAATGTTACAAGGTGTAGCCTGCATTTAATTTTTTAATAACTTTAGCTCCAGATGTAAAATATTTTTTTTGAATCATGTGTTAGTGATTTTATGGTGGGATAAAAATTCATCCTCTAATGATTATAAAATCACTATATGCGTATGTAAATCAAAATTCAACCTTAGTAGAGAGGTGAAAATGTCACAAGTTTGAAAACTAAACATCTATGTTTAAGTTTTTATGAACAATATATTATTCAGTTTTTACATTACAAGTTATTTTTGTTTGGTACTACAAAAACAACATATGCTTTGATGGCAAAGAGCTGAATATCAAAACTCACCTATATATTCACATGTTTAGCAACGTTATTGGACTTTTTTAACAATAGTAATATGTTTCAACATTCACTACAACCAAACAAGGATATTGTAACACAATCTCTCAAGTAGTAACACATATATGTGTTACAATAGATTAGTTGCTCTTCCTAATATTATAAATTCTATGTATAGAAATTATAATCATAATTGTGTCCTAGCCTAGCTGGCATTGCCATCAATCTTGAAGTATGCCACAGAGTTCGATTCCTAGTTGAAGACATTATTTTATATTTAATGTTATTTTTTGTATACCATAAGTGTAACACTTTTGTTGAGTAGTAACACATATATATGTTACAATAGGCTTTATTTGTATCATTATTTCTGATAAATAGTAACACATATATTTGTTACAATATAATTAGTTTGTTACATATTTTCTCACAATCAGTAACACAAATGTATTATTACAGAAAATGCTCTAGTAATAACACAACATAAATCACTTATTAAATGTGTTACTATAGGTCTCAATAACATTTTTTTTCTACCTCTAGTAACACATAAAAGTGTTGCTAGAAGGCTGATCTGACGTCGTGCACTCATTCACAACAAAACAATGGACTATGCCTTGAATTGACGGTTTTGTGCGAAGTGAAGTTCACCAAAATTCTAATCTAGTACTAGGCTGCAATAAGCATCCCCTCTGGTTGAAGGATATAAGTCACACTTTGAGGCTTTTCATGAGTATCTTAAGATTACCCGATCTCATAGACTGTGACTAGCAGTCAAACTCATATATGTGTGTTTCTTCTATGACGTTTTGTAGGACAACATCACTGCTTAAACAAGCCACTCGAATGATATCTAGGAATTAATCATCCTGCCATACAACATAGACGAAACGTGCACCTCAAACAATGTGGACCTTATCATAAGGGGTCTCTCCATCAGTCAACTACTAGCTTGTTTCGCTCACACCAGGTTTCAGGACTAATACTACGACATTAATAGCAACGATGTGATTTTCTTAGCATATCTAATAGATATGGGTAATTGTAACGAAAGGTGATTTTGGTTGTGATAGATTGAATATATCGTCACGTGTGAATGTGCGTTATAATTAGGGCGATGTTTTTTCAACGCTTTCTCGTAATTGTTGCAATAAGGTTATATCACAACAGAAGAATGAGGTGTTGCAATAAAAGACATAGGTATAGCTAAAAAAATCTATGTGGTTGTGACTGTATCTTACATATTGCAACAAAGTTTTTAGTCGTTGCAACAATGCATAGATATAGCAACAAAAAATGGGCGTGGTTGTGAGTGCGTCTTACATATTGCAACATAAATGATTGTCCTTACAACTATGCATAGATATAGCAACGAAGATCGAGGTAATTGCGACTGCGTCTTACATATTGCAACGAAATTTTTAGTCGTTGCAACAATGCATAGATATAGCAACAAAAAATGGGTGTGGTTGCGACTGCGTCTTACATATTACAACATAAAAGATTGTCCTTACAACTATGCATAGATATAGCAACGAAGATCGAGGTAATTGTGACTGTGCCTTATATATTGCAATGAAAATATCTGTTGTTGTAACAATGCATAGATATAGCAACAAAAGTTGATACGGTTGTGACTGCATCTTACATATTACAACGAAAATGTCGGTCGTTGCATTATATGGGCAATGAAAATTAAACTAAAGTCGCCGAACGGGGTATTCTTTTTGAATGTATTAAGATAAAGTCAATAGGACAGTGATCACTCAGCCTACTTTGCTCATAATTTCACAAGTTAAAATACAATATGAGTACATACATCATTACAAGTGTTCAAGTGATCGAACAAACTTAAACTAAACATCAAATACTAACAATCAAGGGGGGGGGGGAGTGGTTACTTGAAAGATGGGTAGGGGTGGATAAACAGAGGAGCTTACAGAGGTGGTTCGAAATAACGCTGGGTGAAATCGAACCGGTCATAGTGCCTGACACGACCATGGCGATCATCAGCAGGAATCTTCACCATTTCTCCAAACACATGGTCCGAAACATACAGATGTGGCAGGCCCACTTTCCTATCTCCTTCTGGTATAACAAACCAAAATGGATAATTTGCTCCTAGAAAAAGAGAGCGTTCACTCTGAAAACCTCTCAACTCCGTCCATCCACCGTCTACTCTCTCATATAATGCCACGCCATCCACTATACCGCACGTTTATCGTATAGCTACGACACGTTAGTCGTTGCGATTCCAGTTGAGCGTATAGCAACGACACATTTGGCAACGCGATTCCAGTTGAGCAGATAGCAACGACACGTTCTTTCGTTGCGATTGCAGTTAAGCGTATAGCAACGACGCGACCGGCATTGCGATTGCAGCTGAACATATAGCAACGAGGATTAGATGGTTGCAGTTGGGGGTCACATATCATGACGAGCACCTGCGTGGCAATTGCGGGTATTGCTACACTTCATGAGCGTTGCAATATCACGTATTTGGCACTAGGCTACATTGATGCAATAGCCATTATAGTAACGATGTGCATAGTTGTAAATCCATTTACTGCAACGCAATCGTCACTGCCATCTCATCTACACGCAATGTCACATGTCGTTGCAACAAGCCATAGCTACTGCAATGCTACAAAAAAAAGATATAATATGCTATCACATCAGCTGCAATTGCGATGTCTCCCAACGACCCAAAGTCATTGCGATAGTGGAATATCGCAACGAAAATACCCTAATTGCAGCGTTTTCGCTATGTTACGGAAGACCTGAAGCCTTGTAGTGGGTGTGACCTTCTTCCTCGTAGCAACGAAGTGGCACACATAGCCTTCTTTCTTGCGGGGAGGGCCAGGCTTGGAGCAACTGCTGCTCCTCGATGGAGGTGCAACGGCTAAAAGCCATGAGGCAAGAAATATTATTTTATTGCTTACGGCTCGCCTTTAATTGAACCAACTTCTTGGTTCGCTTCTTTGATTCTGACACACTTGGTTCTGCCTCACAGTGTGTATGGTTTGAGTTTCTCACACTCGGTTGACTCCTACGCTTCGTTCGACCGACCCACCTCAGTCTACAACCAAGCCATCAAGCATGTAGACTCAAGCGAAGACGATCCCAACAGTTCCAAGGTCATCCCCGCAGACCGCCTCTCCTCCCTCGATTGGCAGTGCGCCTTCTGCCATCAAGGACAAGGTCATGCCAGTCGAGAAAACCTCGGATGAGCCTGAAGCCGAAGACTTGGAAATTCTCCATCAACACCGAGAAGCGTCCGAGGTACGTCAATACCAAGGCTTTCTTCTTCCTCATACCATCGTTGCTTCTATCCATAACGGTCTCCCCTTTCCTAGAAAATTTACGCTCTGGTGGAGAAAAAACAAGCAAGGATAGAATACCTTAAGGCCAAGAGCTTTGTTATGTATTGAAATCCTTCTTCATGTATAAATATTTTGTTGTATCCCTGACTTGTTGTTGTTTGTAGTCACCGGTCAACAGCTGACAAAAGCTAAACAATAGCAAGAGAAGCTGCAGACCGATTACAAGGAAGCCTCCGCTTCTTTACAGCAGAATCGTCTTGACCTTGGAGCGAAAAGATCTTCAAATCTTCCTGTCGTCCATGCTTTTTCCATATGTTTATAAATCTCACGAAGAAATCATTGAAGAACTGGAGAAGGTCACTTCTAATCAACAAAAGTATTTGGATGTTCTGAAGACTGAGAAGGACGACCTATCCAAGACTCTTGGTGAGCGAGATGCTGAGCTTGCTGAATTGAAGAAGAAGTTGCAGGAGACCGAGGAGTCCTTGAAGAATGCTAAGGTCAGTTCCCTACATCACAAATGTAATTTGGCCAGTAAGTTCTTCTTTTTTTTCCTCTTATTAGTCTTCGTTATAGGCTTCATCTTCTAATCTTGATGCCGGTCTGCTGTATTGTCATACGGCCCTCGAAAGGCTCTGGCCTACATCCACGCAAAGCAAGTGGAGCAGACCGGGCATTTCATTGAATACTTGCTGGAGCATGCACTAGAGCCGATCGCCAATCATACCCGGAGGGTAGCAACCGAGGCCGGGAGTCAAGTGTTGGCTATTTGCCAATGTTGGTCCCCGGAACTTCCATTGGACAAGATCAAAGAGGGCTTCAACCCATCGATGTCGGTCAACCAATGTCAGTTGTTGATGGACTCAATGATAGAAACCTCCCAAGCCCTGGTTCAAAATATTGACATCGATCCAGCGGTACCAACTCCTCCTGGCTCTCCAGAAATAGAACATAACGCCTCTTCTCCTTCGGCAGAGCTGTAATTTATTGTCACACCTGGTTCCAACGACCGAAACCAAATGCATCTGTATGCGTGCCCAGGATGAAGTTTTCACACATAGAGAACAATTAATGTGATAAAAGAACAATATCTTTATTAAATCGATAACATTATTACAAAGGTGACTCATAGGTCAAAAGTAAAAGATTACATTGCAGCAGAATAACTAAGTGTTGGCGTCCTTCAGCTCCCACAGGAAGTCGACCGAAAGACCGCAGGCCTAGAGCTCTTCTCCATGGTCTTCATCGTTGTACCAACCTTCTCCTGTAGCTGAGCAGTAATGTGGGATATAGCAAGGGTGAGTACGTGTCGTACTCAGCAAGTGGGGGAAAAGATGACATGGGGCTAAAGAAAAGGAAGGCTGATAGGGGTTTATTGCATGAGCTTTTAATTCACTAAGCATCCTAATTACTAGGTGCTATTCAAGCCAAGTCCAATCCAAACCACCAACCAACCACTCCCAACCATAACCATCCATAAACCACCAACTAATCTCGTGAGGGATCCAGGCCGCTCGTGATCGTGAGCCCGGCTGTCATGACAGTTTTACACTCTGCAGACGTTGCGCCACTTTACCCACAAGTCATGATTTTATCCCCTGTTGCCAGATGGACTAGAATCTCCATGTTGCCATGCCGGCCAAGCACTAGCACACTTCCTTAGGTGTGCGGCCAGGAGATCACTACAAGGCTTTTACAAAGGGTCTTCTAGTACATGCTAGCCACTAAGGTTCTGTCACACCCCAAAATTTAGAAATTTTGGTTGTGACCCAATTCCACTAAATTTCAACATTTTCTTATAATAGATTAAAATTTATCTTAAATTATATAGGGAATTATCATTTATTTTGGGCAAAATAATTATTTTCTAAATTAAATAAAGTAATTAGGTCATTAATATTTTTTATGTTGCATTCATGCCGAATTAGATGCACTAGGTTTTATTGTGTGCAAAATGTATATTAAAAGTGAAATAGGAATTTGTTTTTGGTTTAAATAGGAAATAGAACAGGAAATAGGAAAGAAAGAAAAAAAATGAAAGAAGAAGAGAAAACCAGAACAATG
The DNA here is from genome assembly GCA_030378355.1 of Eleusine indica. Lineage (NCBI taxonomy): Eukaryota > Viridiplantae > Streptophyta > Magnoliopsida > Poales > Poaceae > Eleusine > Eleusine indica. The sequence goes on along the minus strand of CM059494.1, from coordinate 32,021,976 downwards.
GGCTGAAAACCCCTAATTTGGCCCACCCCGGAGACCTCTCTCTTCCCCCACCCCACCCCGGCCACTTGGCCCGAAACCACCCCCCGCGGCCCATTTCTCTCACTCGGCTTGGGCCTCTCCCTCCCCCGTGCCCATCTCCTCCTCCCTCTCCACTCTGCCTCAGCCCACCCATGCCCGTCGGCCCGGCCGCATCACCCACGCAGCCCACCCCGCCACCTAGCCTCGCCCGGCCCGGCCGAAACCCTAGCGCCGCCACCCTCGGCGTGCGTGCCCCTCCCCGACCATCCTAGGGCACCACACCCATAAATAGGGTGGGACCCACCCCTCGGTGCCCCTTCGGTCTTCCCAGCCGCCATCGCGACCCCGCCCCGCCCAGCGCCTGCGCCTCGCCGCCCCGCCATTGGAGCTCGGCGAGCTCCACGCCGACGAGCTGCATGGCCGCCTCGAGCCTCGCCGACCCGCTGCCGGCCATCACGAGGCCGCGCCGCCCCCGACAAGCCCCTCCCCTGCAAGCCTCGCCGCCTAGAGCTTCTCCCCGTCATCGCCTAACCACCAGATCGCACCGCCGCCGACGAGAACCCCTCCCCGGCCTCCAATCCTTGCGCGCGAGCCCCTGGTGAGCCTTCCCTCGCTCTCCTCTCTCTTCTAAGCCAATCCACGTCGAGAATCGGCCACCGGAGCGCCGTACCAGTGAGCTTCGACATGCCCCCGCATGGTGCCGCCGCCTTCCTCGCCGCCGGCAGCCTTGCCCCACCCTGCTTAAACCCCGACCGTTGGATCTTGATCCAACGCGCCAGATTACATACCCCTTCGGGGTGTGTAATCGGTCCACCGTGGACCAATCGACCACGGGTCCACAGATCCACAGATCAAGTCCACGGATTTTTGTAGGATTTTTAGTTTAAAATTAATTCTAGTAATTCCGGGTTAATGCTACACTTTTGCGCATAGGCTCCTAGGGTTTGCTAAAATTAGTTTTTAAACCTAATCTTAATTCAATTTAGGCCCCTAAATTATTAATTAATTATTTTCAAGCACTATATTTTTATAGAAAAGCCCCTATACCTTTCAGAATTAATATTTTAACCCTGTATTTTTGTAGAAACACCCCTGCACTTATTTTTAATTATGTTTTAGTCCTGTATTTTTACAATTAGGCCCCTATACTTTTAATAAATTACATTTTGGTCTCTAAAGTTTTCATGAAATATATTTTCACCCTGCTATTTTAGAAGTTAGTCCCTATACTTTTCTAAAATTTCTTGAGACCCCTAAACTTGTTTGTTTTTACGTTTTACCCCCTAAAACTTTAAATCATCATAAATTTTCAACCGTAGCTCGGAACTGAGAAATTATTGCACTAGTGCGACCTTAGTGTTTAATATTATTTATTCATAGTGTATTTCAATATTTTGCTGATTTTACTATTTTAACCCTAAACCTTGAAACTTTCATAACTTTTTACTTGTAACTCTGATTTAGATGATTCTTGCGCTCACGCGATCGTAGAAATGTGTACTATCTTTTGAGATTGATTTTATGTTATTTTATTATTGTTTGCTGTACTGTTTCTTAGTTTGTTCATATGATTGTGTGCATGTCGTGCCTGTGTGACGTTAATTAGAGAACGTGTTGTTCCTGGAATCGCAAGAGCGTGAATTGAACACCTGAGCAGCATCATCCATCTTCAGAAAAGTGTCCTTGATGCATTTTGCTCCTATTCTGAATGATTATTTTTGAACCTCATGCTTGTGTCAAATGAATGGGTACTTATTGATAGGGTTTACTAGTATTGCTTTACCTTTTCCTTGTCGCCTTGAACTAGAGGTTTAATTAGCTATGGGTAGACATGCTTAGTTGCTTATTAGGTTGCTGGGTTCAATTAATATTAACTAATGAACAATGTCATATTAGGGATAATTTGGTAATTCTTTTAGCAACATGGACTTAGGGATCTCAACAAGCTGGATGGAATGGATGTGGTGCCATTGGCACATGTTGGCTGCTGGTTGTAGATCATAGGAACCGGTTCTTGGAGCGGTAACCCAGGACAATAGTGCCATCAGAAGGCTGCTATGAAACAGCTTGGCTGATTAATTAGGAGTTCTCCCAGTGTAGGTGCAGCATTTGGTGGAGCGGGGAATGGAAGTCAAGACGACTGTCCTTGTATCCGAATGCCTCAAGAGGGGGCTCCTGGGGTGATGAGCTGCTTGTTGATGCGCTATCACTTATGGATGGGAGTGGAACCTTTGTGGCTAGCATGTACTGGGAGACCCTTTGTAAAAGCCTCGTAGTGATCTACTGGCCGCACACCTAGGGAAGTGTGCTAGTGCTTGGCCGGCATGGAAACATGGAGACTCTAGTCCACCTGGCAACATGAGATGAAATCACGACTTGTGCGTAAAGTGGTACAACCTCTGCAGAGTGTAAAACAATCATGATAACCGTGCTCACGATCATGAGTGACCTGGATCCCTCACGAGATTAGTTGGTGGTTTATGGATGGTTATTGTTGGGAATGGTTGGTTGGTGGATGGGATTGGACTTGGCCAAGATAGCACCCTATGAATCGATGGTTGGGATGACCTCACCTAGTAATTAGGATGCTTAGTGAATTAAAAGCTCAAGCAATAAACCCCATTAAGCCTTCCTTGTCTATAGCCCCATGTTATCTCTTCCCCCACTTGCTGAGTACAACATGTACTCACCCTTGCTATATCCCACATTGCGGCTCAGCTACAGGAGAAGGATGGTATAACCATGAAGACGATGAAGGCGACTAGGCATGCGGTCTTCCGGTCGACTTCCTGTGGGAGCTGACGGACGCCAACGCTTAGTTATTCCGCTGCAATGTAATCTTTTACTTTTGACCTATGAGTCACCTTTACAATAATTGTCCTGTGTGTGTGAAAACTTTATCCTGGGCACACATACAGATGCAGTTGGTTTCGGTCGTTGGAACCGGATGTGAGAAAGGGGGAAATGGGAGAGGGGAAAGAGATGGGCCACGAGGGGTGGTTTCGGCCCAAGTGGTCGGGGGGGGGGGGGGGGGGGGGGGGAAGAGAGAGGTCTCCGGGGTGGGCCAGATTAGGGGTTTTCAGCCAATTGTTTTGGTTTTCTCTTCTTTTTTTTTCTTTCTTTCCTATTTCCTATCTAAACCAAAAACAAATTCCTATTAGACTTTTAAAATACATTTTGCACACAATGAAACCTAGCGCATCTAATTCGGCATGAATGCAACATACAAAATATTAATAACCTAATTACTTTATTTAATTTAGAAAATAATTATTTTGCCCAAAATAAATGATAATTCCCTATATAATTTAAGATAAATGTTAATCTATTATAAGAAAATGTTGAAATTTAGTGGAATTGGGTCACAACCAAAATTTCTAAATTTTGGGGTGTGACATTTATGTAATCAGATACATAAGTAGTATTTGAGTAGGAAAACAATATGTTCCTTTGGTAATAATGATTGTTCTTTTTCTTGCTTAATTACTAACAAGTTAAAAAACTCGATTGAGTAGTCAATAGTGCGATCTCCTGTTACTTATAGCAATTCGGGCAGTACTTAGTTGCGTTAGTCGCGCTTTAGTATTTAGCCGTAATTTGTAACTACGTAACAATCAGAATCGACCAATCGACTCATGACCTCTCGCGCTTTGGCTCTGGGTTTAGTGTAGTGGCAGTCTGTTGTGCAGTACACATTGTATGACTATCATGCTACATCGTTAGACCAAAAAAACATAAGACCGTATCAAAAAATGAGGAATCTGTCTGTAAAAATCAAAAACCAGTATTTATCAAGGTTAAGAAGGAGTGGGACATTATTATTAGCCCCCTGTCTCGATTATTTAATGTTTAAATTAAGGAATCGAGACAAATAAGAATGAAAATCATCAAAAACCATTCATCAAAAAGATTGAAGTTCCATTCAATAATAATGTATAGGAATACAGAAATAAACTAAGTGTAAAAGTGACATAGCTGATTTATGTTCCATGAATTTGGTACGTCATCGCCGTCTTCATACATCAGTCGATAAGCTCCCGGCCGAGTGACTTCTTTGACCACATATGGTCCTTCCAATTTAGGGGATAACTTGTGCCGACTCTTGGTTGATTGCACTCGGTGCAGTACTAAATCTTCAACGTGGAACTGACGACTTTGATCATTCTTGTCATAGTAACGTTGTAAACCCTTTTTGGTACACTACCGGCTGAAAAAGAGCGCGATCACGCATCTCCTCTGCCGCAATCAACTCGATTTCTTGGTTATCTTCCGAAAGCTTCTCGTTGTGTCCCTTGACTCGTGCTAAAACGAGGTTTACCTCGGTCGGCAGCATAGCCTCAGAGCCATAGACCAACGACAAAGGTGACTGACTAGTAGCTCGACTGACATTAGTGTGTAGCCCCAGAGGCCCGAAGGAAGCTCTCAAACCCACCGACCAGCATAAGGCTTGAATCTGTCAAAAATCCGGGGCTTCAACCCCGGAAGAATCATACATTTGGCCCGTTCAACCTGCCCGTTGCTTTGAGGATGGGCCACCGAAGCAAAGTGGATTTTTATTCCATCTCATCGGCATAGTCACGGAATTCCTAGATGTAAACTGAGTACCATTGTTGGTGATTGTTGGCACTTCCCAAGTGCCCCTTTTATATGTGAATATTACCCCAATTAGAGCATAATTGATACTAATTTAGGCCATTTACCTGTGATATTGCCTATATATTTGTATATGCGTTGTTTTGGAGCTTTATTGTAGAAACAGGTAAAATTAGTGATTAATGCGATGATGGAGAGGACAGGAGTCCAGAACTGACGAAAAGCACTGAAGAAGCCCAGTGCGTCGATCGGCGCAGCCCATGAGCCGATTGGCGCAAGGGTGTTTTGACCCACAGAAGTGACCGAGGCCCATTCCACATGTTTATGGAAGTTTATCCACACAAGACACTTGAAGATATTTGTCTAAGAAGAATTATGGAACTTCAAGAAGATTTATGGAACTCCAAGATCTTAACGTGCAGTACAAGACTTTATCTCAAAGGAAAAGGCCCACATGGCAGTTGTGGAAGACAGAGGAACCGACTCGGAGAAGAAATCAGAGAAGACACGGCTTGCACTGATCGGCGCAATCCTGCGCCGTTCGGCGCAACCGCCTTGTTTGCTAGAAACCGAGTCCTTTACGAGTAGAACCCCTATAAATACTTGTAAACCCTCGCTGCAGAAGAGGAGGCGACAGAGGGACACCAGATCCGTGAGTTAGAGCCATCGGGGCTTGCCCCGTTAGAATAGATCTCTAGTTGAGTTTTAGGAAACATTGGAGTCAAGAGTTGATCCGTCAAGGTAGGCCATCTCGACGGGGATGAATCTTAATCTATGTATCTCAAGGATGATTAAATATGTTGATGATGGTTTTGGTGATTTGTCTATCTTGATTCTATAATCATGCATGTGCTTATTCCAATTGCTTATTCTAGGCTAAGTAAGTAGATATTATCTTAATCGTGGTGATTAGGATAGTATTCGGACATTGTATTGATTATGGTTGCTTGATGATGCCAGTAGTGTGGTTTAGTGGTGACAGCACTAAGCCTACACAGCACTATTGTATAGTTGAGTAGGGTAAGATACTCGCGCAATTAAGGGTTTCCTCCTGGCAGCGATAAATCGGGAGCCGCTCGGAAAGCAAGGTGGTCTTACTCAATATAGGTTTTCATTGATCTATGTAATTACCCATTATGATGATATTCAATTAGACTATTTGGTTACGATCTCACTAGTAGATATCTCGCTACTCACTTACCAGCATAGGTTTACAAGATCTAGAACACTATGTATTAGACTCACTGGTGTGCCGATCGGCTCAACCCTACACCGATCGGCGCAACAACTTTGGCTTAGATTCACCAGTGTGCCAATCGGCTCGACTCCTGTGCCGATCGGCGCAACCAAAGATTCACTAGATCTCAGGCACTTTGGTTCAGGTTCACCAGTGTGCCGATCGGCTCGACTCCTACGCCGATCGGCGCAACGACAGATTTACTGTCTGGCGCACCTTTGCACTGGCCAGTCTTCCCCTCATGCAACCTAACCTTGACAGTAGCCTTGACTAGATCTTTTACTGTTAACTTTGTTTAATAAATCCCTATGGTCCCAGTGGATTCGATAAACCTTGGAATACTCAATTCAAGGGAAAAAGTGCTACAATCGTACACTGTCCTCTTGCGGTATATAAGTGGGTGCGTAGATACGACCCACAAGCTTTCCTTTTTCTGGCGCCATTGCCGGGGACCATAGCAGGTTTTTAAACATTGTTTGATGTATTAGTGTTTAGTCATTGTGCTTTACTTGTCTGTCTAGTACATATATTCTGTTAAGTGAAACTAACAGGTATGGACGGTCCTAAGTCAAACAAACCCTCTAATTATGCCGATGATCCAGAAAGACTCTTACACAAGAAGAGAACAACGGAGAAGAGAAGCAAGTCACTTGGAGATTTAGAAGCAGTCCGTGCAACACCTCGAGTATTATTCACAATAGAAGACTCAGTTCAAGAGCAAGAAGAAGAGGAGATGGCAGAGGTACCTATGGTTAATCGTCTGAAGCCACAATTGACTAGTATTGTCAAGACGTATTTCCAAGAAGCTCAAGATCAACTTCCATATCAATTGGAGAGATATGTTGGAATAGTGGCGCAACGACCGTTCACAGGTTCAGAAGATCCCAATAATCACTTGCAACACTTCCTTGAAGTTTGCAGCACATTCAAGATAGCGGGATTGACAGGAGATCAAGCGCGTGTGAGGCTGTTCCACTTCTCTCTAGTTGGACGCCCCAAGTAATGGTACAATGAATTGGAAAACACAGTGAAAACGGTGTGGAACACATTAGCAGCTGAATTCTTGGCCAAATACTTCCCTCCTGGTAAGACTCAAGCTTTGAATAATATGATTCTTGGATTTACACAGAATATTGATGAGAGCATTGGAGAAGCATGGGAAAGATACAATAAGCATATGGATGCATGCTCTCATCATGGTCTGACGGTTGGAGAATGTGTTGAGAAGTTCTACACAGGATTGAATCTCTTGTCACGTCAACATTTGGATCATTCATGTCAAAAACCCCCACCAAAGCTAAGAATTTGATCAAGTTGTTAGTTGAAAATCAATCGTGGGATGGTGAGAGAAGCTCAAGGAATTTGCAACCTTCAAAAGGAGTAGAGAAAAGTGTGATTGAGAAGACTCAGGAAGAATTGATTATAGATCGCCTCGATGCTATTCAAAGAAGGTTGGACAATAATCTTCATATCCTTAAGGAAGAGACACTCAAGCTGGCGGAATCACGCTTAACATGTAGTGAGTGTGGAGAATTTGGTCATGTGCAGAAAGATTGCCCTGAAGAGATGAAGATGTTAGAATATATGAAGAATAGTGAATGGAAGCCCCGATATCAACAACAAAGGAGTTCTTTCTCTCCTAGTTCGTCCATACAAAACTCTATCCCACTTCGTCTCCAATGTCATGAGTTCTTCCAAGCTCAAGAGAAGATCAACAAGGACAATCAAGCTAGATTCAAGGAGATTGATCGTGTCCTTGAGAGAGTTAATGACAAGGTGATAGAAATTGGGCGCTCCAACGAGCAGATTTTGAAGCATACCAAGATTATGGAGCAATAGATGGGACAGCTATCGCAAGCCATTCAAGGCAACAAGGGGGCTATTCCTGGCAATATGATGTCTGCAGAGCAGTTGGAGGCAATAGCTACATGATCAGGAAAACAAACAGAAGATCCAGAACACTCTGCGGGAGCAAAGAAGCCCCGCGTCGATCGGCGCGGGGTTCCGATCGGCTCCCTGAAGATGGGCGTGGAGACAGAAGAGCATGGCCCTGCCACGTTTCTAGATACTCAACTACTGACGAAGACAGAAAGAGCGCGACAACACGACGAGAAGTTTGCAAGATTCATCGATATTATGAAGAAGCTTTACATCAATGTCCCTTTTGTTGACGCTATTCAAGTTCCCACCTATGCCAAGTACATTAAGGACATGATGCAAAACAAGAAGTCTCTAGTTTCTGAGGAGGTTGTGAAGGTCACTAAGGAACTAACGGCGGCAATCAATGATGTTGCACTGGAGAAGAAACCCAACCCTGGATCACCAAGCATCAAGTGCATGATTGGAACAAGGATATTTGATAGGTGCTTGTGCAATCTTGGAGCAAGCGTAAGTGTTATGCCCCGTCATATATTCACAAATCTCAATTTGCCTGAATTAGAGCCTACTGGTATGTGTTTGGAGTTAGCCGGTCAATCGATACGCTTCCCTGATGAAATTGCTGAGGATGTGCCTGTTCAAATTGGAGATCATATCGTCCCTGTTGATTTTATTGTGCTTGATATGGAAAAGAGGACGAGGACCCCATTGATCTTAGGCAGACCCTTCTTGAGGACAACAAAGGCAAGTATTGATGTTGGGAGTGGTGAGATAAGCTTCGATATAAGTGGGACTCCCTACTCTTTCAAGTTTTTCCCAAAGGAAGAAGAGTGCCGTGCTATTGATGAAGTGAAGAGACACAAGACACCGTGGCATCGAGGCGTCGAAAGTAATTGGAGGGGATGTATGGATAGGTCATCCAAGCTATATGAACCATGGAGATAAGATAACCTTGTAGTGTCGCGGCCTCACATCCCGCACCGCGACACTAAGGATTGATTGTTTGCGGGGAGGTCGAGCTCTTTGACCTCTAAATAACTAGAGCGCTTTTAGGAGGCAACCCAATGATCAGGGGATTTATAAGTTATTTAGTGCTTATGGGAGGGCAACCCATTTCATTTAGTTAATTAGTGCTGGCCGGGAGGGCAACCCGGTGTTTTAAAATTTGCCTGCTTGTGATAAAAATAATCTCCCGAATAAAATAAAAAAATTAGAAAAGTGTGTGCTTAGTTCTTGTGTGCTCTTGCGTTGTCTATTTATTCATGCAAAACTGTGTATATACATACTGTAGACTAACAATGCAGGAATATAAAAAAAAGACCAAAAATAGGAAGGAACAGAGCTTGTGCCGATCGGCGCACATCTGCGCCGATCGGCTCAGCATTGCCCAAGTGAGGACAGAAGGCCGACGATGCCCAGAATTGAAGAAGTGCCAAACCAGCACAATAATTTTTGGAGACAGAGCTATTTTCAAGGAAGACAACATCTAGCAAAGAAGCGAGGGGCCAGAAGCAAAAACGGACGTCGCGCCGATCGGCGCAAGTCAGCACTGATCGGCGTGGTCACCAGATGAGCCCCGACATGTATGCCAATACTACAGGAACATTGGAGGAGTGGAAGTTAGGTGAAAGAGATGAACACGGGGCATCTGAATCAGTGCTGAACCTAAAGACGAGGGGCAAGGGACTTGCGCCGTTCGGTGCCTTACTGCGCCGATCGGCGCGGGTACCCATGATGTTCCCAAATGGGCGACAAAGGCGGCAGGCATTGATTTTGAGGAATAGGTATGATTATTATGCAGGTGTGGAGTGTAGAGGGGACACGGAATTGACCAAAAGCTAAAATGGAGACGGCGCGCCGATCGGCGCGGGCCTGAGCCGATCGGCACCGCCAACAAGACATCAGGATTCGGTGCTGTTCCCCTGCCAACCAACATGATGTGCCAGGAAGCGACATGAAGGAGGGGAATCAAGTATCAGAGTGGTCAGAGCATTCAAAATTGGAATTGTGCCGATCGGCGCAGCTCCCATGCTGATCGGCGCTCTCTCAAATTTTGAAATTTTATGGCGGTTCCTTCTCCTGAAATTTTCCCACACTATAAAAGGGAGGCCAGATGCCCTATTCGGCACACCATCCCGGTAATCTCTCCACCTTTCCCACTACCCACGATCTCGCATACGTTCCATATTCCTCGCAGATGGATCGTCTCCGCTCTTCCATCGGCAAGTTGGGCAAGAGGCTGCGCCGGGGGAGCAGTTCCTGCGGCAGCAGCGAGTCGAGCGGTAAATCCTCGGTGAGGGGTGGCTCCGACGCTCGTGATGACATGTCGGTGGGTGGTGCATCCACCGGCTCGACGGCAGTGACATACGAGGTCCGCGCCCACCACTTCGTCTCCGGCGCGTCCCTTCCTACAGGGCGTGCTACAAGGAGCCAAACGGCGGCAAGCCGTGGGGTTCCCACATCATCACCACCGCCGGCATTCATGCCACGCACGGTGCAGGAGGGCTTCACCCTCTTGAGCGTGGAGGAATAGCGGCACTACCTCGCGGTGAGGGGAAGGTTCGTCCCTAACTTCGACCTGGACGAGACCTTCCTCACCTCGATCGGCATGTGGGAGGACTTAAGGAGGATGCCAGACAACCTCAGCTGGGTGGATTTTCATCTCCTTCCCATGGACTACAACCTCGACGTTGTCACCGAGGTTACTTTTACGATGAGGTTCGACACCATCGAAGATGGTAGCGAGGCCGTCAACTTCCACGTCCGCAACATCAGCCACACGGTGACCATGGAGGCGGCGGCTCAAGCCTTCGGCTTCGACGCTGACACCGACGTCGCCGGCATCATGGGACGTGGGGAGTTGGACTCCTTTTGGAGGTGGCTCTCGTTCATAGAGGAGATGAAGCGCGGCAATATCCGCAACCCGACCATTCAAGTTTTCCATCGGTGGTTGGCGGCGCGCATAGGCGACAAGGTCGACTCCAGCAACGTCACCGATGCGGACTTGCGGAGGCTCTTCAACGCCATCGTGAGTCTGTCCCATTGCAATCCCATGTCGGTGATGGTGCGGGGTTGGCTCAACAAGAGGGGCAAGGCAAGCAAGAAGTTGGCCTTCGAGGCCTATCTTCAATGCCTAGCAGCCCTCGTCTGTGATAGTGACGGACCGGAAGGGCGCGACGACAAGTGGGAGTGCACGACGGAGATCGGCGAGAATATGACTCATGCCAAAATTGTCACGGGAAGTGTTCGCGCCGACTTCCATGTCGGCGGCCCCAACATAAAGCTCCCGTGTGTGGAGCTATGAGTTTTTCTCCCTCGCAAGCTGGAGGGAGGAAATTGGCTTGAAGAAGGTCTCTTGGAGGGGGGCTGAGTTCTCAAGGACCGCCGTGGGCGGGTTCGACAGTCGGACGCATCTACAGTAGCCGGCGGCGAGTGGGACTCCTGGGGGTCACGCTAGGAGTACCAGCAGTACCAGTCAGGGTGAAGCGACGCAGCAGGTGGTTCATAGCCCTCTGCGCCGATCGGCGCAGGCAACGTGCCGATCGGCGCACCCTACTGTAGTGCAAGCATTGACTACAGGTACCAAGGACGTGTACCAGTGGTGCCTCCTGTGCCCGAAGCATACTTTTTCGTGCCCATGCAGGGGTACCTCGACAACAACATGTACTACATCGAGCGCGTGGAGGAAGCCACGTCCCAATGGAGGTACAACCACGATGCGATGGTGGAGGAGTTCGAGCGACTCAAGACGCAGTGCTATGGCTTCGATCAGCCACCGTCTCCACTTTCGGATGACTAGAGTACCTAGGAGTCGGCACGAGTATCGGTTTCCCGGTTTGCGTTTTCTTTTATCTTTTGCAATCTTTTTCTTTATTTACTTATATGTGTGTGAGCGGGTTGGAAAACCATGTATCGGGCGTGCTTACTTTCATGCAAGTGTGTTAGTAGTAGTTTTATTTTTATGCAAGTGTGTGCAAGAATCATCATCATGTATTCAAGTTTCGATCTTAATATAATGGTGGCGGTTATGCTCTATTAGGAAAATTGAATTTTTTATTCTTTCTTGAAAAGTGTTGATGAAGATCAAATAGTGTTGAGCATTGAATAAAATTTCGAACTTACACTTAATGATTATTTGGCAAATATGTCTTATGTGGAGCAATTTTGAGTACCCATGTGCTTCATTTGTGTTGTCCAGTTTGTAATGATAACTTAGTACCAATCTTTTCACAAATAAATTTTTATGTTGTGAACTTTAGAATTTATTGTTTTTCAAGATCCTTACCTACCAATGCCATATTTTGAACAATACTCATGAACCTTGGATATGTAGATAAACATTAAATAGATGGTTGAGTTCGGTTAGGACATAATTCTTTTTGGTATGAACTTTATTAAGATGGCAATTCTCTGTGTATCTTTTTCTAGCCTTGAAATTACTCATGCAAAAATTCAATTCCGCTGAGTACACTGCCATAAACCCAAAATATCTTGTTGAGTATCATTCCTTGACCACATCCTATATTTCTGGCTATATTTAATTCTTGAATAAAACTTGAAGCCAGACAAATCAAATACGAACAAATGTTATTAAATTTGGGTTGAGAGCCGATCGGCGCACCCTGAGCCGATCGGCGCAGCAGAGATGGTAAAAAAAATAAAAATAAATAAATAAAATAAATAAAAAAGTAAAAAAAACTCAGCCATGAATCATTCTAACCATGTGCAATCTTCTAAGATCAAGTTTTTTGCTATGCACATGTCCACATATCCAAAGTCTGAGTCCTTTCTTTAGTTTTTCTTTCTTAATTGCCATCTTGATAAGTTTCTATAATTTCAACGAAGAATAATCTCCTAGCTTTACAACATATTATTGATTTATGTTTGCAATCTTTGAATTACCTCACCTTGCTACTCATATAAGCCTTACACTAATATTATTTGATCATTATGATGTAGAATATGGGTTGAGTGATTTGAAAGATGAGTTGTTGCCTTGGATTATTTGGAAGATAGATTCTCTATGTTCACAATAATCTTTTAAGTGATTTTTATGTGTGGAAAAGTTATAATTTATGAATTGGACATGATCTTTTGCTTTGGGGAGAACTTTAAGCTTATGCCCATATTTGATCTATTTTGCTGAATACCCATATGAAATACACCACAATAGAACAATGCTCAATATTTGCTGATTTGAGATATCTTTTATGATAGAAAGAGTATATTTTTCGATTTTTCTTTCTTTTACTTTACTCGGGACGAGCAAAGGTTTATGTGTGGGGGAACTGTTGGCACTTCCCAAGTGCCCCTTTTATATGTGAATATTACACCAATTAGAGCATAATTGATACTAATTTAGGCCATTTACCTATGATATTGCCTATATATTTGTATATGCGTTGTTTTGGAGTTTTATTGCAGAAATAGGTAAAATTGGTGATTAATGCGATGATGGAGAGGACAGGAGTCCAGAACCGATGAAAAGCACTGAAGAAGCCTAGTGCACCGATCGACGCAGCCCATGAGCCAATCGGCGCAGGGTGTTTTGACCCATAGAAGTGACCGAGGCCCATTCCACATGTTTATGGAAGTTTATCTGCGCAAAACACTTGCAGATATTTGTCTAAGAAGAATTATGGAACCTCAAAAAGATTTATGGAACTCCAAGATCTTAATGTGCAATACAAGACTTTATCTCGAAGGAAAAGACCCACATGGCAGCTGTGGAAGATAGAGGAACCGACTCGAGGAAGAAATGAGAGAAGACACGGCTTGCTCCGATCGGTGCAATCCTGCGCCGATCGACGCAACCGCCTTATTTGCTAGAAACCGAGTCCTTTACGAGTAGAACCCCTATAAATACTTGTAAAGCCTCGCCGCAAAAGACGAGGTGACAGAGGGACACCAGATCTGATGAGGACATCAACGACATACAAATAATGATGACAGAAGATGGCGCGCCAAACCAAGTTGTCACGCCTCCACCTCTCGTTGTCGCGCCTCCTCGAGTTACGGATCCATCTTCTAACGAGACGACGATGTACAAGGGCCCAATCACTAGAGCTCGAGCCCAGGAATTGAAGACGGTTTTGATGCTAAGGAACGACGGCCCAGGATGAAGCCGCCCGAAGGCCCATGTGGCCCAAGTCGCGTGACTCCCTCTCCACCGCGTGCCTCTCCACTTCAGCCGGCCCTAGATGTCTCGTCCTCCCCATATTTAGTCAAGGGCTGCGCCCCTTGCAATCTTTGAGTTTTGTTTTAAGTTTAGCTTAGCTATACATCCGTCTCTCGTCGTGAATTCAGAACTCCACCTTCGTGCAATACATCAGATTGCTCGCCTCTAATTCTTGCTTGTTCTTCGATTGCGCGTAAGAATTGATCCTCGTGATCAGGTTGATCTTGTTTACCGCAAGGTTAATATCCTCCGGAAGTTGGTTCAGCGATTGCATTGGCGCTTCGGCTTGCTCGTCATAGTCGGATCGTGAGGGTCGACATCCACCAAATCGAAGTTATCTCCACTCGCCGAAAGATCGGGCACTCTACACCTATCAAGTGGTATCAGATTCTAGTGTTTCTTGGTGAGTTTATCCAAGTCCACATAAACCAAAGACTACAAAAAAAAAAGTTTACCCCAAAACGGTTTTGAGCCTCGCGCTTTCACTCAATAATTTGCGTTGTTGAGTTTTTGTGCTTTCGCTTTTGATCGTTGCTGGTACACTGTGTTTTATCGTTTTCTCCCCATCATCATCATATCCTTCCGCCGCGCCGCATGCTTTCACCACCACAGTTTGCTTTCTGTCGCATCTGTTTACCCCGTCTCGCTTGCCAAGTTGTGGTCAGCCGATCGCTTGCCAAGTTTTTCCGCTGCATTGTGAGTCCGGGTCCATCACTGCCTTGCCGACACTTTCGGTCGATCGCTGATCGAGTCCTACTCGGTTACGTCCTAACCCGCTCGCCTCGCCTGTGTTTGTTTCTGCTCGGTTCCGTGTGTCCCTCCTCTATATATATATAGAGAGAGTATCTTCTAATTACTGTTCTACCCCTGCCTCAAAAAAAAGCGCTTGTGCTTAATTGCTCATTTGAGGTCTCATTGTTTATATTTTCAGAAAAAGGTATAAAATAGGAAAAAACAAAAAAAAAGAGAAAAAAAAGAGAAAAAAGAGCGGCCGAGCAACACAGGCGACGCATTCTTGCTGCACTTTGTTTTGATCCTTCTTCCTTCCTCTTGCACTTGTGCCGGCAGCAATCTTTTCGCGTTTAGCACCATTATTCAGCTTTGCACTTATTGTTTGAATTGTGCTAACCCTTGGATTGAGTGCAGCCTCCCAGCCCCACAAATTTTCTACAACGAGCAGGTTTTTGTTTCACCACGCAATCGCTCCTCCAATCTTCCATCGGTTTTACCTATGGTTGTAGTTCACG
Source organism: Eleusine indica (assembly GCA_030378355.1). Taxonomy (NCBI): domain Eukaryota; kingdom Viridiplantae; phylum Streptophyta; class Magnoliopsida; order Poales; family Poaceae; genus Eleusine; species Eleusine indica. Next base: position 32,006,825 of record CM059494.1, on the reverse strand, counting down.
CTTGCATGCTTGGTAAGGACGGGTAAGAATTTGATAACAACTTTTTGATTGAGCTTTTCATCCACCACTCACCTCTCGTCGTAGGACCTAGCTTTTTGTATTGCTTGTGTTTCTATGGCAGAAAATAGCTCGAAGTCGGAGGAGCTCACCCTCCTGGATGTCCAGGCACAGGTTGATGGTCTACAAAATAACATGAAGACGATGCATGAGAGACTTGACTCTACGGTCACTTCATTGAATGAGCGTTTTCATCAACTGGACCTCGCTGATATGGCTGCCCGCACCATGCTCGTGACGATCATGACTCGTCTTGAGGCCATGTCGACGTAGCTTGGGACCATGACAACGCAGCTCACGGAGTTGCAAAATGCACGTGACTACGGCGTCGACACCGAGCAGGACGACGACAATCGCCGTGGTCGTATTCCCACATTTAATGGCAAATATGATCCGGGTGCTTATCTTGATTGGGAATTAGAGGTTGAACAAAAATTTGCATGCCTTGATATTCCTGCTAATTTATAAGTTAAGGCTGCTATTAGTGAATTTACTGAATTTGCTTTACTTTGGTGGCGTGAGTATAGACAAAGATATCATGATAATATTCCAGCCACTTGGACGGCATTAAAAGCTGCTATGCGTCATCGTTTTGTGCCGTCATATTATGCTAGAGATTTGCTTAATCAAATGCAGCGTTTTCAACAAGGTTCACGTTCCGTAGAGGATTATTATCAAGCTTTGCAAAAGGGTATGGTTCGCTGTGGTTTAGTTGAACTGGATGATGCTGCTATGGCTCGCTTTTGGGATGGGTTAAATCATGAAATTCAGAACATTCTTGATTATAAGAATTATGATGATATGACCACCTTATTTGAATATGCTTGTGAAGCTGAACGTGAAGTGCAGGATCGACAATCTTCGTCAAGACCTAACATTTTTGTAGGGTCCAAATAAATGAACTATGCTGATTTGTGACGACGGTGGGTATTCTTCTGCTAGTGATTCTGAGGATATTCAGCAGACTATGCTTGCCACTAATCATGCAGATAATACGGAGCTTCATGTTGACTCTAGTGCCGCCGACAGGTATGCAACTCTTGTTGTGCAGCGTGTTCTTAGTACACAGGTCGTTCAGGATGAAAAGCATCAGTGCCACAACATTTTTCATGTCAAAGGCGTTGTGCAAGAACGAGCGGTTCGTATAATCATCGATGGTGGCAGTTGCAACAATTTGGCTAGTACGACCTTGGTGGAGCAGTTGTCATTGCCAACAAGGAAGCATCCACATCCTTATCACGTTCAATGGCTTAATGATGGCGGTAAAATAAAGGTAACGCGCTCGGTACGTGTTCCTTTCTCTCTTGGCGCCTATTCTGATTCTGTAGATTTTTATGTTGTTCCAATAGAAGCATGCTCTTTGTTGCTTGGCCGTCCTTGGCAATATGATGTTGATAGTGTTCATCATGGTCGCTCCAATTATTATTCCTTCATGTTTAAGGGTCAGAAAATTGTTATTCGTCCTATGACACCTGAACAAGTTCTTAAAGAGGATATTGCTTGAGCGACAAAAGCTGCAAAATTGGTTACATCGCCTCCTGTTGCACCTGTTCAACATGAGATCAAATTGAATAACCCTATCTTGCTTGCTACACGTGCTGATTTTGATGAATTACATGATGCTAATCTGCTTTGCTATGCGCTAGTTTGCTCTCGTATGCTTGTTTCACTAGATGAGGCGCCTATGTTGCATATTCCTCCTGCTGTTGCTAACCTTTTGCAGGACTATAAAGATGTTTTTCCCGCTGAATTTCCACCGGGTCTTCTATTCGTGGCATAGAACATCAGATTGATTTAATTCCAGGCGCACAGCTTCCTAATCGCGCCCCGTACCACACAAATCCTGAGGAGACGAAAGAAATTCAGCGTCAAGTGCAGGCATTGCTTGATAAAGGTTACATTCATGAGTCTCTCAGCCCTTGTTCGGTTCCTGTTTTGCTTGTTCCTAAGAAAGATGGCTCTTGGCGTATGTGTGTAGATTGTCGTGCAATTAACAATATTACAATTTGTTATTGATATCCTATACCACGCCTTGATGATATGCTAGATGAACTTAGTGGTGCCACAATTTTCTCTAAGGTTGATTTGCGTAGTGGTTACCATCAGATAAGAATGAAATTAGGAGATGAATGGAAAACGGCTTTTAAAACTAAATTTGGCTTGTATGAATGGTTGGTTATGCCGTTTGGATTGTCTAATGCTCCTAGCACTTTTATGCGCTTAATGAATGAAGTTCTTCGGCCTTTCATTAGAATATTTGTTGTTGTCTATTTTGATGATATCCTTATATACAGCAAATCCATGAATGAGCATTTAGATCATTTGCATGCTGTTTTTGATGCTTTGCGTGCTGCTCACTTGTTGGGGAACATGGAAAAATGCACTTACACGCAACGTGTTTTGTTTCTTGGATATGTTGTTACTCCACAGGGCATTGAGGTGGATAGCAGCAAGGTGGACGCCATTCAGAGTTGGCCCCAACCGACGACGGTCACACAGGTTCGTAGTTTTCTTGGTCTTGCAGACTTCTATCGTCGTTTTGTGCGGGATTTCAGTTCTATTGCTACACCATTACATGAGCTGACCAAGGAGGGTGCGCCATTTTAGTGGGGCACACTACAAGACGACGCATTCAACACTTTAAAGGAACGGTTAACTCATGGTCCTATCTTACAATTGTCTAATTTTGATAAAGTGTTTGAATTGGAATGTGATGGTAGTGGAATTGGTTTGGGTGCTGTTTTTTTGCAAGATCATAAACCCATTGCTTATTTCAGTGAGAAGTTAAGTGGTGCTGCTCTTAAATATTCCACTTATGATAAAGAACTTTATGCTTTAGTAAGAACTTTGCAAACATGGCAGCATTATTTATGGCCTCGCGAATTTATTATTCATTCTAATCATGAGGCTTTAGAACATATTAGAACCCAAACTAATCTGAACCGTCGTCATGCTAAATGGGTTGAATTTATTGAATCTTTTCCGTACATCATTAAACATAAAAACATGAAGGAAAATGTGATTTCTGATGCTTTGTCTCGTCGTTATATGATGCTGTCCCAATTAGACTTTAAAATCTTTGGTTTGCAAGCTTTAAAGATCAATATGTGAATGATGCTGATTTCATGATATTATGATGCATTGTAAGGATGGCAAACCTTGGGGAAAATTTCATATGCAGGATGGGTTCTTGTTTCGTGCTAACAAGTTGTGTATTCCAGCTAACTCGGTTCGTCTTTTGTTGTTACAGGAGGCGCATGGAGGTGGTCTTATGGTGTTTTCAAGACACATGAGGTGTTGGCCGACCATTTCTTTTGGCCACAGATGCGCCGTGATGTCGAGCGCCTTGTTGCACGCCGCACTACATGTCAAAAAGCTAAATCTCGTTTGGGTAATCATGGTTTGTATATGCCCTTGCCTGTTCCCTCTTCTCCTTGGCATGATATTTCGATGGATTTTGTTTTAGGGTTGCCTCGCACTAAGAAGGGGAGGGACAGTATTTTTGTGGTTGTTGATCGTTTCTCTAAAATGACTCACTTTATACCTTGTCATAAAACTAATGATGCCTCAAATGTTGCTGAATTGTTCTTTAGAGAGATTGTTAGATTGCATGGAATTCCTAAAACAATCGTCTCTGATCCTGATGCTAAGTTTCTTAGTCATTTTTGGCGTTCTCTTTGGAATAAATTAGGAACTAAGCTGTTGTTTAGTACTACTTGTCATCCTTAAACTGATGGGCAAACTGAGGTAGTAAATAGAACTTTGTCTGCTATGCTTAGAGCTGTTCTAGATAAAAACTTGAGACGTTGGGAAGATTGTTTACCTCATGTTGAATTTGCTTATAATCGTGCTACATATTCTGCCACCAAGATGTGTTCTTTTGAGGTTGTTTATGGCTATGTTCCTAGGGCGCCTATTGATTTGTTTGCTATTGATGCTGAAGATGAACCACATGTTGATGCTCTTGCTCATATTGATCACATGAAACAATTGCATGAAGAAACACAACACAACATTGCCGTTGCTAATAAAAAGTATCAAGTTGCTGGTAGTAAAGGTAGAAAACATATTTCTTTTATACCTGGTGATTTGGTTTGGTTGCACTTGCATAAAGATAGATTTCCTACTTTGCGTCGTTCTAAACTGATGCCTCGTGCTGCTGGTCCTTTTAAAGTGCAAACCAAGATTAACGATAATGCTTATGTTCTTGACTTGCCCATGGAGTTTGTTGTTTCCACTAGTTTTAATGTTGCAGATTTGAAACCATACTTGGGTGAGGATGATGAGTTGCCGTCGAGGTCGACTTCACTTCAAGAAGGGGAGGATGAAGAGGACATCAATGACATACGAATAATGACGACGGAAGATGGCGCGCCAAACCAAGCTGTCACGCCTCCACCTCTCGTCGTCGCGCCTCCTCGAGTTACGGATCCATCTTAATGAGACGACGACGTACAACGGCCCAATCACTAGAGCTCGAGCCCAGGAATTGAAGACGGTTTTGATGCTAAGGAACGACGGCCCAGGATGACGCCGCCCGAAGGCCCACATGGCCCAAGTCACGCGACTCCCTCTCCACCGCGCGCCTCTCCACTTTAGCCGGCCCTAGATGCCTCATCCTCCCCCTATTTAGTCAAGGGCTGCGCCCCTTGCAATCTTGAGTTTTGTTTTAAGTTTAGCTTAGCTATACATCCGTCTCTCGACGTGAATTCAGAACTCCACCTTCGTGCAATACATCAGATTGCTCGCCTCTAATTCTTGCTCGTTCTTCGATTGCGCGTAAGAATTGATCCTCGTGATCAGGTTGATCTTGTTTACCGCAAGGTTAATATCCTCCAGAAGTTGGTTCAGCGATTGCATTGGCGCTTCGGCTTGCTCTTCGTAGTCGGATCGTGAGGGTCAACATCCACCAAATCGAAGTTATCTCCACTCGACGAAAGATTGGGCACTCTACACCTATCACTGCGCGGCACTATTGGATAGTTGAGTAGGGTAAGATACTTGCGCGATTAAGGGTTTCCTCCAGGCAGCGATAAATCGGGAGCCACTCAGAAAGCAGGGTGGTCTTACTCATTATAGGTTTTCATTGATCTATGTAATTACCCATTATGATGCTATTCAATTAGACTATCTGGTTACGATCTTACTAGTAGATATCTGGCTACTCACTTACCAGCATAGGTTTACAAGATCTGGTGTACTTTGGCTTAGACTCACTGTGTGCCGATCAGCTCAACCCCAGCACCGATCGGCGCAACAACTTTGACTTAGATCCACCAGTGTGCCGATCGGCTCGACGCCTGCGCCGATCGGCACAACCCCAGATTTAATAAATCTCGCACACTTTGACTCAGTTTTACTAGTGTGCCGATCGGCTCGACTCCCGCGCCGATCGGCGCATCGACAGATTTACTGTCTGGCGCACCTTTGCGCTGGTCAGTCTCCCCCTCATGCAACCTGACCTTGACTAGATATTTTACTGTTAACTTTGTTTAATACTCAATTCAAGGGAAAAAGAGCTACAATCGTACATCGTCCTCTTGCGGTATATAAGTGGGTGTGTAGATACGACCAACAGTTGTCAGTCTTGAAGTTCTGTGTCCCACCGGGACGTGCCAGTCAATTTTCCCTGCAAATTGACAAAGAAAACAAATGATGAAATTCTATGGGTCACCGGCCTAGGACAGGCCGATGAAGAAAGTCGATGATCACTATTAGTGAAAACCAGCCGATGGCTATAAACAGCAAATAATAACCCCAAAAGAAACTAATCGGCTGATTTGAATCGGTTCATTGGCAATTCAATAAATGGGTATTAAATATCACATAAACAGTGTCGATGAGAACTAGATCGATAGAGAAAAGTTGATAAAACAACAAGAGACACGCCAGACTTGCTCTGCCGATGAAGTTAAGTCGATAGGTATATAGTAATCATGCAAAGACTCTTCCTGTTGATAGTGCTAAGTCGATAGATCTGATATCTGCTATTGCAATATGATTCAAGATTGCAAATCTAACTCATATTAAATAAAGGGGGCAATCCACTTCAAATGTAAAGCAATAAATAGCAAAACACTAAGAATGCGATCAAACCATGATAACCTATCGGCTAAACGCGCTGATAAAACTTTATCGACTCTTCCAATAAACAGATCGAATCTAACCCTATCAACCTAGCAAGAGATCAAAGTCGATGTAGCCTTGCTGATTCGAACACATCAAACTTAATCAAGACAGTGTTGAAACATGGTAAATAGAGCTAGATTTAATATAATTATAGATAGGATCGATCGAGTGACTCGAATAAAAGATCTAAAACCTGGTCTATAAAACCCACAGAAATCGTAGAAGGTCGGACCTAACCGAGATAGTAATGCAATCAAAGTCGATAATACGAGTTGTCAAATAAGGATCTAATTACCGGATAACTAGCAATTTCAATGATAATAAGTAGAATATCAACTTAATGATAAAGTACTCGCTGAAGTCAATGAAATTACCAAGGGTGACTAATCCAAGTCTCTCGCCGAGATCGGAGTCGATGCAGCCCGCGCGACACTAGGATGTCATCGAGAAAAAGTTTGGTGATGCGCCGAATTGTATTGAACAAAAGTGTTATTTTTCTCATACAAACCCTATTACATATTTATAGCCCCATGCAAGGGGTTACGACCCGACTTGGTCAGGACTCCTAAACAACTCAACTAGATTTATTCCTAAACAAAATCTAAACTAAAATAGAAAGATATAAAATAACCCTGTTGGGCCCACTTCATTCCTTTTGGCCATTGAGCTTCACTGACCTTGGCCAATTTCAACTTTTTGCCTCTGACTAGTGGGACCGGTCCAAATTCCGGTGCCAACACACTCACTAGCTCAGTTCTCCCCCGTGTCCGCCTTCTCAGTGTCTGCTTTGTTCACTTCACCGACACACTCTTCTACTTCGTAGATGGCAGGAGCTTCCACCTCCCAGCAACTTCCAGTCAGGAGTCCGTTCTCAAAGATAGTGCACACCACTCGTGCAGACTCCCAGACAGCCCTAGAGTCAGCTACAGCTCCACCCTCCACTGCTACAGTTAGCATGCTCACACCTCAGGTAGCAGAGGATCTTGTCCGTCGAGGTTTCACTCAGGAGGATGTGGATGACCTTGCTCTTCTTCAGCAGACTGTTGCTAAGGAGACATCCACAGTCCCACCAGTAGACCTTGAGTTCTTTGAGCATTTGGATGTTCAGGTGGCACAGGCTCAGGGAGCACAACAGGATTTAGCATAGGAGCAGCCAGGAGCAGAGCCTTCAAAGAACGTTGCTCCACCACTTCCTTCGACCACGAGCGCTTAGATGTTCACTTTTTCTCGCTTTTTGGTGCTTGTTGCCAAAGGGGGAGAAGTAGTCATAGGTCTAGGGGGAGTGGGAGTGTGATCCTGTGCGATCAAGAGTAGCTTGTATCTAGAGGGAGCATTCGTGTACATTGGTTTTGGGAGTTAGATTCATTCGGATCTTATTTTGATGGAGTGATTCGATGTTCATGGATTTTGATGGGCCATGGTTTTTGAATCGCTTGTGTTTGACTCATCTTGATCTCACTTGGTTTATTTTCATACACGGTGCTTGTTTCTCTTCTTTATCATGTTTGCCTGTGTATGATGCCATGATGATGAGTGCTTGTTCTTCAATTTCTTACATGTTCATGCCTATCTTGTTGCATCTCATCATTCATGTCTTGCATTGCATGTCTTTATGTTTTAATTAATATCTTCACATGACATGCATGCATATCATCTGGAGTGTGCTCTTCTTTCTTTTTTCCTCTTAGCTCTTGATGATGCCTGATTGAGTAGGACCGTGTTCTTTCTTGCTTATGCTGTTGAGGTTCCTCTCGATCGTTGTGTACCCTTTTAGCCCTGTTGTTTTATGATAAGATTATGATAAGTAATGGTTGTCATCAATCACCAAAAAGGGCGAGATTGTAAGCTTCATGACCATTGATGATTGGATCCCCAAGGTATGAATGTTTTGGTGATAGATGACAACTATGAAATTGTGGGCTAATATCCACACGAGTGCTGTCTATTTAAGAATCATCTCTAAACTCTATTACAAATCATATGGATGATGGTTGCCTTCGTGATTGATGACAGTGACCGCAAGCATGGAGGATTGTGAGCTTGATGGAGTCCAAGGGTTAATGAAGATGGATCAAAACTATGCACAAGCTATGGAGCTAGTGTTGGGAACAAATGTCTAGTTGTTAGGGCTTTGAGTCCATAGAAAAAACTGGACTATCAAGGGGGTCTAGGTCATTTCTCTTAGGTCATGTCTAGTCGGTGATGTGCAAGGTTGCTCGGTGAAATCACAGGCACTAGGTGACATTGGAGAAGCCAAGGAGCTGTTTGGAGACGCCGGAAAACGAAGTCAAGTGAGGACGAGGAGTTTTAGCTTCTAGACAAAGTGATCAGACAGAGGGGTCAGTGGAGACTGGACTGTACGGTCACTAAGTACAGAGAGTAGTTTGCAAGGAATTTGTCTGCACAAGGATCAATAGTGACCAGACAGTCTGGTCTGTATAAAGATGCGCCAAGACAGAGAGGACGCAAATTGGGAGCTCTCTAGAATGGAGAGAGAAAGTCTGACCGGATGGTCCGGTCAGTTTGAGTCAACAGAGGGGCAGAGCCGTTGGAGCTGAAGACTGCAATGACCGGATGGTCTGGTCAGGTAGTGACCGGACTGTCCGGTCAGTATGCCTAGCAAGCTGATCTCGTGGAGCAACGGCTAGTTTGAGATTGGAAGCCTATATAACTTCATTGCTAGGATCTTGGTGACCACTCTTGGCCAGTGGAATTGCTTGGAGCATTTGGTGAGAGTCAAGAGGTAAAGAGGAGAGCACTAGGAGGAGATATTGCATATCTTAAGAATGCTAGTGAGAGTAATAAGGAGTGATCTTGCACATCTAAGGCTAGGTGTCCTTGAGGGTGTGATCTAGGTTGTTACTCTTGGCCTATGGTGAGACATAGACAGGTTAGGTATCGGTGATCGAGCCTATCGTGAATGGTTGTGAAGGACGTGACACGTTTGTACACGGTTTGAGCCCGCCGGTGAAAGGGGCATCACTAGTGAGCGCTCGTGTCGGCTCGGGGAGTCCGGCAAGTTCTCGAGGGAGGCGAGCTTGTGCCTTTATGGCAGCAGTGACACGCACCGTGTCTTCACTCCGAGAGTGATTATGGGCTCGTGGGCGAGAACTCCACATTGGTGGCGGGAGGGACCGGAACTTCTGCGGGAGTGGTCCAACGAGAAGTAGGGGAAGGCTCCATCCTTCCGAGACCTCGGGAAAAGATCATGAGTATTCCTTGACCCCTTCTTTACTATTCCGCATTTCTGTGCTCTAGTAACTAGGTTGTATTGTGGCTTGCATAGGCTAGTGTGTTTGGCTTCCGCGCTTGCTATCATCATAAACACTAGCATGTGTAGGGTCTTGGCCTACTAGACATGTTAGGTTGTAACGATTGCTAGGCTCTAGTAGTGTAAATTGAAGTATTTGGATTCGTGGTCAGCTTACCGATTCACCACCCCCCCCCCCCCCCTCTCGGCGTGCCTTCGGTACTTACAGTCCTCTTGTGTTTTGTCTTTGATTTGTGGTTTTTTTTAGTGATAGGTGACAAAGAGGGAGAAGGACATGAAGGACCAAAAACCAAGTCAAGATTGAAGATAGCACAAAGGGGAAGAAAAACATGAAGATAAAAGGGAAGCTATAAGGTGACAAAGAAGATGGATCAAGAAAATGGTGCATGTTCACTTGGAGTACATATGAAGATCTTATCAAGATGAACATATACACCAACATGGAGAACAACAACATTGAAGATCTACACCGACATGAACATCTACATCTATGGTGCGTGTCTACAACACAACAAGATCAACTACCAGGACACCATGATGGGTGCAAAATTCAACTCAAAGAACAACATCAAGTACGCTAAGTACTTGGGTAGTTCTCTCTCAATACCTAGCACATTTCAAGGGGGAGACTACTTCCAAGGTAAGGACCAAGGTAGTTCTTTCAAACCTATCTTTTACTTTGGTTTCTTGCCGATCTTTTATTTTGGATTATCATAAGTAGTGGTTGTCATCCATCACCAAAAAGGGGGAAATTGTAAGGATCATGACCATTGAGGTCACCCCAAGGTATGAATGTTTTGGTGATGAATGACAAACATGAAATGTGACTAATGCCTACACAAGTGTTATGCGTGTAGGAAACCTTTTCTACTCTATAATGATTGTAGATGGTTGCCTTGGCGATGGATGAGAATGACCGCAAGCTTGGAGCTTGATGAGCATGATGGAGTCCAAGGGTTGATGGAGATGGATCAAGGCTAAGGATAAGCTATGGAGCAAGTGTTTGGAATACTTGTCTAGTTGTTAGGGCTTTGAGTCCATAGGAAAAACTGGACTATCAAGGGGGTCTAGGTCATGTCTCTTTGGGTCATGCTACTCGGTGATGTGCATGGATGCTCAGTGAAATAACAGGCACTAGGTGACAGTGGAGAAGCCAAGGAGCTGTTGGAAGAAGCCGAGAAACGAAGTCTAGTGAGGACGAGAAGTTTCAGCTTCTAGGCAGAGTGACCGAATAGAGGGGTCAGTGGAGACTGGACTGTACGGTCACTAGGAGATCAGAGAGCATTCTACGAGGAGTCTGTCAGCACGAAGACCCATACTAACCGAACGGTACGGTCAGCAGACCGGATGGTCCGGTCTATATGGATGGGTGTCGGGACAGAAGGTGCACATTTTGGGTGCTCTCTGGAATCGCAGAACGTGAAGAGACCGGACAGTCCGGTCTACTGACCGAATGGTCCAGTCAGTGCACGAAGTCAGCTGGGCAGAGAGCCAACGGCTCTACAGGAGCCGTTTTCAAAGAGACCGGCGGTCCGGTCAAGGAGTGACCGGACTGTATGGTCAGTTGGCCCAGAAAGCTGATTTTATAGAGCAATGACTAGTTTGAGGTTCGAAGCCTATATAACTTGGTTGCTGGGGTCTTGAAGGCCTCTCTTTGCTAGTGGAATACCTAGGAGCATTTGATAAGAGCCAAGAGGAAAAGAGAGGAGCACTAGGAGAGGATATTGGATATCTTGAGAGTGCTAGAGAGAGTAACTTGAGTATCTATGCACATCTAGGGCTAGGGTGTCCATGAGGGTGTGATCTAGGTTGTTACGCTTGGTCTATGGTGAGACCTAGACCGGTTAGGTGTCGATGATTGAGCCTATCGTGATCGGTTATGAAGGCCGTCACATGTTTGTACCCGGTTGGAGCCCGTCGGTGAAAGGGGCATCAATAGTGAGCGCCCGTGTTGGCTCGGGGAGCCAGGCATGTTCTCGAAGAGAAAAGCTTGTGCCTTGGTGGCAGCGGTGACGCAACCGTGTCTTCACTCCGGGAGTGATTGCGGGCTCGTATGCGAGAACTCTACTTGGTGGCGGGAGGGACCAATACTCCGACGGGAGTGGTCCAACTAGGAGTAGGGAAAGGCGTCATCCTTTCGAGACCTTAGGAAAAAAAAATATCATGAGCCATCTCTTACTCTACTCCTTACTATGATGCATTACTTTTCGCATTTACATACCGTGTTATTCATGCTTTTGTGTTTACCTTGCTCTAGTTGATTATCTTGTAGACTTGCATGAATAGGCTTTCATACTTGCTAGTTGTGCTTAACCTTCATACTTTTTCACTAGCTTGCATAGGAGTTGTTTCGTCTTGATTGATCACCCTAGTATGTATTGTGTTACTCATGCTTATGTGCTTACCATGTGCTTGTTGATCTAGTAGCTTTGCATGAGTAGGACACTTTGCTAGCTAGTTGTGTGCTTCCGCATTTCTTTGATTACTAGCTTCCATAGGAGTTGTTTTGCCTTGTGTGTGATCCACTAGTATGCTTAGGTTGTCTTTCCTTTTATAGGGTTATCTTTGTTAGTGTGATCACCACTAGAATTGCTATAGGAATTGTTTGAGTGGCCGGTTTTAGGAATTGGCAAATTAGGTACATATTTTGAGTTCCCGATTGACCCCCCCCCCACCCCACCCCCCACCCCCACCCCCCGCTCGGTCACTCTATCCTTTCACCTTCTTCAAGTAAAATTTGTGAGTATGTACACTCATCATCAAACTATTACTGACATGAGAACCATCATTTGAATAAACCGACCAGTCCTTTTAGGCTGTGTGAACTTCATTATAATCTTTGTTGTCTATGTCAAAATCACCCCCCCCCCCCCCCCCCGCCCCCCCGAGCAACCACATTTCACACTCTGCAGCCTTCTTGATCTACTTGATTTGTACTTGCACAAATGCAAAAAGAGCTTGTCATAACATTGTCTAAACCTAAAAATCAAGACACACACACACACACACAATTATAACTGTGAGCATTTTGGAACAGATTATGTTATTCTAACTCTATAAAGCATGTATTTGAAAACTTAAAAAGGTATGTTCGTATCACACTGTTTATATGCTCAAGGTATTCTTTTTCGAATTTTTCTTCTGAATTTCTGTAGTTTTGCTCATTGTTTCTTGGAGCTGCAAATTTTATAATCTCCCTGCTAAGTTGTGTTTTAACAAAACAATCCAAATATAATACTTGAGTAATAATACATGAAGACAGGACAAAGAGTAAGTCCACTTTTGTAATTGGTAATCTCCCTTTGAGGACCTTAGAATCCAGACAACTTATAGATATTTTAGGAGTAGCAGCTAAACAGTGTGGACATTCTGAAGCACAAGACAAAATGCATGCCACCAAAGGCAACGACCAATGAAATATTAGAGCAGTCAGTGCCAAATTTGTATCAGAGAAGTTACATATTGCAAGCCGAATTAGTGAAGCATCCATCTTCCGAGAAAATTGAGACCTACAAGAAACTAAATTAAATTGCGCTTGCCTAACAATTTGGTTTGCAGGAAGAGGAGAGTGATTTCAGATCCTGTGATCCACTATATTTAGTAAAAAAAAAAACCTTTTGAAAACATGGCTTATACAACAATTTCTTTGACAAAATTAGAAAAGCAAGTTACAAAGCTGACACATAATATTGAGATAAAATTGACATGTACCTTCGTTATGATTACTATTCTGTCACATCTCATCTTGGCTCTTGACAAATAACTGAAGGAGCAAAAAACAAAAAAAATAAAAAATCTAACCAGCTTCACTACCACTACAAATTGATGAAGAAAAATCAGCACTGCAAATGGAAGAGTAGGATTGCCCCTTCTTCGTAAAAAAGAAACATGGCTGCTTCTGTGTAGGTGGGGAGGAAGTTGCAAGGTGGAAATCGGTGCCATACGAGAAAACATTTGAATCGTGAAGGCAAAATATATAACCCAGGAATTACAAAGAGGCTAAAAATGTTCTATAGCAATGTATGCAACCAAAGAAATGGTGTCAGTCTTACGCGGTTATCAAGGATGCAGTCATGGCTGAAAACATAGAACAAAAGCATCACAGATAAATTTTGGAGCAATGTAAGTTCAATTTCTTAGGTATACAGTTAGAAAATTCTAACCAGTTAAAACCGAAAACTACAAACAAGGAGAATGAGATTTACTAAAACGATGATCAGAATCTAACCTTCTAGCGGCAGCTTGCTCTCTCCTACACCACCTTTTGCACTGGCAGATGCAGCTTAATAGCTAGAATAATTGATCAGGTAGCCCAAAATAAATAAACGCCATAGCATACGTTTGTTATATCTGGAACTCAATGCAGATGAGGTCGACGAGGAAGAGGAGTACGCTCGTGGCTAGGCATGCTGTGACGTCTTGATCCGCACTGCACGAATGATGTTTTTCCCTCTCGATCCATGGCACACTAAGGACGTCGCCGCCTTCTCAATTGATACCGCAGCCCCCTCGATCTGCCCTCTGAATCGACGTTGCAACCCTCTCGATTGGCGCTGCTAGAGGAGTCGGAGCAGGGCAGCAGGAAAGGACCCTGCGGAGGTGCACCACAGCCATGGCGTCGAGCTCGGCCTGCTCCTCTAGTCCTCCTCTTCATTGCCGCCTCTATTAGGGTTGGAGAGGGTAGAGAACATGGGTGGCCATGGCACGACGCGGCAGCGGCGGCTGTGGCTATGGCTCAGAGCTGGGGAGAGGGAGGGGAGGAGGTGAACGGATAGACGCGGCGAGGCGGTGGCGGTTGTTGCTGCTTGGGCCCGGGAGAGAGGAGTGGAGGCAGAGGATTAGGGTCGGGAGAGGAGGCGGGCGGGTGGGCGGACCGAAGAGCGTTGTGGACCCCACCTGTCAGCGTCGGATTAAAGTGGGATGCGGGATTAAGAGGGCGTTGGATTTAGAGGCTGTTCGTTTTCATGGGCTAAAGAGTTAAAACTAGACTTTAATTCAAATTTTAGCTTAGGAAAACGAACGGGAGGGCTAAAATAGAGCTCAACTTTAGCTTTAGAGAAAAAAAAGGCTAAAAAAAGGGCAAAACTTTAGCCCCCAAGAGGTGCTAAAGTTTCGCTCAAATTTTAGGAGCCAAACTTTATCTCCTCATGGAAACGAACACCCCCTTAGACCTAACTGTTTACACTAAGGGACGATTACGGATGCAAGGTCTAGTACTAGGTCAACGGTTTGAAATGCCTTTTACAGGCTATAAATAGGAACTGATACTGCATTCCAAAGGTACAATTCGAGCAGCTTCCTCGATTCAGAGCATCTTGGCGTCTCTTCCTCACTTAGCATCTATATCTCCGTCTATAGAAAGCCTGCTGGAACGATGAAAGCCATATAGAATGGCGTCCACGGCAGGTGCTCTTAACGGTGCCGCTTTCGTTGCCTTTTGTGTCATGCTGGTCTTTTCGTCCCAGGGACAGGACCTACCGAGGGCCTCCCAGTGCTGCTCCAACTCTTGTAACTCTTACTGTAATTCATCGTGTACTGCCGCTGCTAACCAGTCCTGCGAAATCCAAATCCCCATAGCCGTGGCCGGGTGTTTCCACGGTTGCAACGAAACTTACACAACACACTGTGTAAACTGCAACTGTGAGTACTCGTGCTCGCAATCCTGCATTCAGATGAATACCAGGTCTACTGTTGGTTGCAATATGTATAACACGTACACAATATTCGAGTGGTGCTGGCCCACTTGCAACAACACTTGCTACGACAACTGCATCAAGGGATGAGTTTGACTGCATCTGTAAGTCGCGTATGCAGGTTTCCATTTCATCATGTTTGTAGCAGTTGGCATTCGTAAAGCCTGTATTGGTAGCTACAAAATTGTGCAGATGCATCAGTATCTGCATTGTTGTTTGAGTCAATAATTTTTTTCCTGTATTGGTAGCATCCTGATGTATCGTAAGGTCCTGAGTCCAAAGCCTTTGAGTGAGTTTGGATGTGCGTTATGCATGTATTCATTAGTGATATAAATATAAACTATGTTGGAGTCTCTTCTTATTGGACAAAAGGCTCTGTAATTCATGAGTTTTGAGGTGACCCTATTTACACCCCCTAGATTGGACATGTGTCGCACCATAATTGATATCTTGGCATCACAGACCTGGGGTGTCACTGAGTCACAAGTCACAATAATCAGCTCTTTTAAATGAAAGAAAAATGTTGTTTTTGACAATTTTTAGAGTAATGAGCAATGATGGCCCCTAGTTTCGGCAGATCATGCACTTTTGATCCGTTGTGGTTGCAATCCGCGTGTTACCTGGTTATGATGACTCATGATGAAACAGCGGATTCTTTATTATAGAGGACTTTTACAGTAGACCCAAATAAATGCATACAGTTTATTTTCTCTTTCCAACAGTTCATATTGAAATCATGATACTCTCTCAACCCATTAGTATCATAAGTATCATATAAAAAAATCATAAATATCATTGGGTAAACTTGTAATTTCAATCTTTCATCAAGTGAAATAAACAAATCATTTTTCTTCATTTCATTTCACCTCCTTAGTGTTTTAGGGCTTCTACAGGGCTGCAACTTTGTTTGGACTGGGTCGATCTAATCTCCAAGAGCACTAGATAGTTTGTTGATTGCAAAACAACGATTCTGAATCAAGCAATACAAGGACATTGAGATGCAGTTATTAGAGTTCAATTGAGATGCAATTGTGTTGTAACCAATCTTTAATAACTCACGACCTTTTCATTCACTGAAACACTGGAATTCGATGACGGCAAGCCGACGTAAGGCAGCAGGAATGGAGCAAAGGTTTACGTGAATCCGGTCGGGGCAGCAGGCTGCGAGGACGGCGCCGGCAAGAAACAAAAACAGGGACGGACGATGGCCGGGATTCATGGGCTTCATGGAGAACCGGGATCTAGGAAAAAAAAATTCGGTGAAATTTCACCGAAATATCTGATATATCGTATTTATCGGTGAGGTCCGATATATTTTTTATCGTCAAAATTTTATCATTGACTATGTTTATTCAACGAAAACTACTTTTATTATATATGTAACTATGATAATTTATAGATTTAAGACTATTTCTTCTTAAATCATGTAAAATTGTTTAAACAATAATTTTTTTATTTACTGAAATTGCCGATATTTCTGAAATATCGTGTTTATCGGTGACCACCGATATTTTGTTTGTACCGAACTTTTTTTCCTAGACCGGGATACGATCCGCGTGGAGGGGGAGGACACTCTTGGCCTGGACGGACAATGACTTAACGAGTGAGAATGTGAGATCCGCACCACGCAGGTGGCCGCGCCGGCGCCGGCGCCGGAGTGGAGAGTCCATCACGAACAAACTGCGGCGCTGATCCATTCGAGTGAAAACAAAGAAAGTACTGATTCGTTTTCTCTGGATCTGATTATCTCTAATGATTCATTACTTAAATTAGAGACTAATTACAATATTACCCAAAGTAATGGACGGTAAGATTATATCCATGATTCCTTTTACCCACAAGAATCATGGTCTACTGTAAAAGTCCTCTTGTTGTAACAGGGCTTGAGGTGTATTCGGATTGCGCCTGTATAAACTGTATGGTGGGCGCTGGCAAAAATTAGATAGCTGACATGGACCATCTGTTCTGCTCAAAGAACCAACAATTGGCTGGGCTGCTTAGTTAGCGGCCAATGGCCATAATCGCTAAAAGAATCCTGATTGTATTTCTAATTTAAAATCATTTATGTGGAACTTTTACCAATTTAATGGCAAAAATTTCTGGTCAGCCCTATGTTTACCATAGTCCTACGCTATGAAGGTAAAATGAACTTTGCTAGCCGACAACAACTATAAAAACAGGAGATTCTAGATAGCAAAATTCTGACATCATATATGGATGTGTTCAAGGTTGTTGCCTTACCCCTTCCTCACTAAAATGCTATCATAAATCTTTACCATTGAATATGGAATCGTTAATAGGTCCCATAATTTCTTTATCCCATTCGTGTCAAGCACTTTGATTTAGACATTCAGGGTTGAAAATAAGAAACGAAAGTGTGTGGAGGCTTCCCCACCACTGCCCACCACATCGTTACCATAGAATTGTCGTAATATTGCACCAACCTAAAAGAATATCTTTTTCATTAGTGTTCATTAACAATAATGAATTGGTAAAAGTTAACAAAAAATTGGTACAGAAAACAAAAGTTATAACCATAGGTTTATGAAATGTGGGGCATATATGAGGACAGCTAGTTTTTGCACCTTTTCTTTTCCTGCATTCAACTCAGACGCTGTACGTTTTCAAAACAGTGTGTTAGGAATCGATCAAGTACCACAATTGTATTATACAGTTCTCTTGTAGACTGTCGCTGTAGCGTAGTGATAAAGGCCGTAGTTATTTTAACAAATGGGAGGGGCACATCAATATCTGTGTTTGTTTCGTACAACTTGTAAGCTAACATGTAACAAAATATGATATTTTTTTTCTTCTTTTGTACCGTTAATTCAAATTGTTCACATGTACTGGAGCAGGAGTTGACTAGTCCTCTGAACGTCAACCCATGTTATCACTAGCATAGTTTACCGCACCATATAAGCCCTACAGGTACCAATCCACTTTCTATACTGATCAGATTCTCTGAGACCTAATCTATTAAGATGTGTCTTCTGAGATCTGCACAATGTCTTTCAAGTCATCAGTTCTATTCTCTTGACTAAGTCTTCTGAGATCTTCATTTAACGATCAAGCTGACTTAGTCAAGCACTCAAGCTTGAGATCTGTACAAATGGAATAGAAAAAGAGAAATGTCATCGATCTCATCTCATTTCCGCCTAAAGGTTACATCAAGAGGTTGCAGGGACTCAAATGAATTAACCTACCAAAATGTAGATGACCATATTGAATTCACCTGAACTGTGCTCGATCTACTGACAAATCTCCATTTCAATTTCATGGGATCCCTACACAATACATAGTGGTCCCTCTGCATCGAGTGAAACTATGTGGTCATCTACAAAGATAACAAATATTATCACATAGTTACACACAATAATAATTTTGAAAAAATAAACTCGACCTACAGGGTAAGACAGCCCCTCGGCATTTTGCTAAGAAGACGAGATTCTCATGCAGGTCTACAAAACCCCCAAAACCCCTGTCTCACTCTTACACAAGGGCACCGTGGCCCGTGTGAAACGACCACGACCTGAACCGGGTCTTAGACATGTGTTTCGGCATGGCGACAGACGAGAATTTTTTTTTAACCCAAATCCGTAAATTTGCTCATACTGGATGTCGAACCAGGATGTTGGGGGTGCTTCTAATCCATCTCAACCCCTAGGCTGAACGACCGTTCGCATAAGAAATAATTTTGGCGATCAATGTTTCTATTTGGATTATATGTATTGCTGCTAAAATGGTTTCTAATAATTTTATTTACTAAAGAGACGATTCCAGAAGTTTCATGCAGTATTTTTGACGTTTCCATCCTGTCGAGCTTCCCTCCATTTGGCACATTTAATCTTGAGAGTCCTCTCATTGCTACGAAGCAACACAGAGGTGAAACTTCGGGCAACGTTTTTTTTTTTTGTTTTGTTTTTTGAGGATCAACTTCAGGCTTTGTTGTGAACAATGGAACCAATACTTACGTAGTTGCTACAATTTTTGTGCATGCTTTTTGCCATCGTAAACTCCTGACTGAGTAGAAAGGCAGCAGCAGTGGGCTCGACTAAAATTCTGCAAAGACGCAATCGAAAGGTAAAAATCCACAATCATTTTAATCGAAAGGCAGCAGCAGCAGTGTCTATTAGTTTGCGCTTGTTCATCTAAATATTTCTGAAAAATCGTAGGTGAAAACATGTCAGCACCCTAACGAATAAGGTTCAAACATGTCAGGACCTTTTGTTGTACTCACGAGCTATATGCAATGGGTTTGTCAGAAATCAATAATAATCCAGTTTTAGACTGGGAATGATGATCATGATGTAAAGCCCTCGAAGTTAACCGAGGCACGGTGTTTGGTGCAGTTTGTGTCAAGTTGTTGTGACACGCTAGATCTTCGTCTGAACTCGTACCAAGTCATGTTGTGAGCAGTCCATAATGATATTTAAGTGACAGAATCGAAGGGCTACTCTATAGTGGATCTGCAGACTCTCGATGCTACTTATAATGCTATATATAGCACCTAATACTCCGTGGCAAAGGCAACAATAGTTCAGCGGCTTGCCCAGCCCCATTCTTAGCAGTTCGCCACCTTTTTCATATCTTGGGCCACGAAACCATATACTGTAGTATTGGGCAATGGCTTCCACTGCTGGCGCTCTTAAAGTCGCCGCTTCTATTATTGTCTGCGTCTTTCTTGTCCGTTCGTCTTTAGGACAAGACCAGCCCGTAGCTTCATCATGTTGCACCAGCTCTTGTGCCTCATACTGTAATGCAACGTGTAGCGACGCTGTCGACCATTCCTGCGACGTTGAGAACACCAGAGCTTATGAAGGGTGCTACCACGGCTGTACAACGAGCTGCAGTAACAGCTGTGGCATCTCCTGCGACTGCACCGGGTCTTGCAGTAGCTCCTGCCATGACATCGCTAGCAAGAACAACAGCTGCAAAGGCTTCAACTCGACGACAGGTTTCGAGCAGTGCTTGCCCTCTTGCAACACCAAGTGCTACAACAACTGTATGAATAGTTGAGAGTTTATAGTGATACGAATAAGTTTTTGGCTGCTTCTGTAAGCTGTATCTCTCATTTGTGGCCTTTGTTTAAGTTTATATCTCAGCATCCCCCTGTATCAATAATACATGAGAGAAAATAATATTAACTATATATATGTTCTCAGAAGGTTGAGATAAGATTATGAGTTTTCTTTCACAACTCATACTCCAGTTATTGTGAGTTTTATCTCACTACTCATTTATTCCAGTAAATCATAATGTCAAATTGGACAGGCTTCTACTTCCTAAGTATTCTGTCAAATTTGGAAGGATTTCAGGGATCATGGCGACATACTAAAATGTCTTAAATTCACTACGACACAATGGGCCTGCAGTGAATCATGCCTTTTTTTTTCCTTTCACGATGGACCTTGAAACCCGCCACTGGGTGCCCGGGAACTCACTTTATCCAGCATCACTGAAAATCAACCTCAGAGGAGAAGAGCAACTCCTATGGTTCTCGTTTCACTACAAGAAATTTGACATTCTACTACGTTTTAGTTTTGCTGCAGAATATAAGTAATATGACGTAGTATAGAATTTACGACATTCAGTTGACAAAAACCTGTTCCTCGCTGAATGTCCGTTATAAAAGATATTCAGCGATGTTTCTATTCTTTTTCATCGCAAATTTATCGTGACGATAGGTACTTCGTTGCTAACTCATGACATTATTTTTTCATTGTTATCTAGTTTTGAAACGTGGTAAAAAACATGCATGACATCAGTTAGTTTTCAAACGTGGTAAAAAGCATGCATATGACATGAGTATGGGCTCACTTCGCATACTTGGCGAACCCATTCATCTTGTTATACCAGGCCCATTTTATTCTATTGTGGGCTAGGTCTATCTCGTTTTAATGTGAGGACCATTTCATTTATAGGCCAGACCCATTCATATCAAGATCAAGCATATTTCATACCTAGATCAGGCTTATTTCATATTACAGCCTAGGCCAATTTCATGCTACAAGCCAGACCCATTTCATATTACAGGCTAAGTCCATGTAGGACTGTAAGCCAAACCCATTTTGTTACCGATCAAGCCATTTAATGTTGTATGTCTAGCCTATTTAAAATACATGTACAAAATGTTGACGTTTCAATAATTTGCATGATGGCAGTGGCAAGTGGCTGAGAGACGTTTCGTGCATGTGAGACTGTTGGTTTGTCTTAGTGCTTAGTGCGTGACCACAAGTCTCCCGAGTGTGCATGCGTTTTCTTAGCTTGTAATAATCACCATCTGGTGGCATGATCCTTTATTCTCCTCTGCACTCTATAAATAGCTACAGCTATAACATAACATGTATCGATGAGTTAGTATGAGATTCTAATAAAACACCATGGAAGTATTTCTACCCACATATCTTGGTGTCTAATCCTGGTTATCTAATTCTGGGCGTTTTTCCAACAACTGATATCAGAGCTCAGTTGTGGTATGCCCAAGTATCCTCAGTTCAGCACCATGTCGCTTGTTCCTCACGGACAGTCATCTCGGGAGAATGGCAGTGGGTCATTCCAGTATCCGCAGCTGTCGGCAACAAACTACACTAGCTGGGTGATTCGTTTGCAAGCTATATTGGAGGATCAAGACGTCTGGGAGGCAATCGAGCCGGCGGCCGGTCAGAACGTCGACGCGAGGAAGGATAAGAAGGCGAGGTCGCATCTTCTCCAACCACTTCCAGAAGATCTCCTCATGCAGGTTGCAAAGAAGACCACAGCAAAGGAGGTCTGGGACTGCCTCAAGGCGAGGTTTGTCGGTGCTGATCGTGTCCAAGATGCACGGCTGCAGTCGTTGAAGAGTGAATTTGATGCCCTGCGCATGCAAGAAGGAGAAACACTTGATCAGTATGCCGGCAAGCTTGCAGGCATGTCTGTGAGGTATAGCAATCTTGGGGGAACTCTAAATGATGTTGCCCTCGTGAAGAAGCTGTTTGACACCGTGCCTGATCGCTTCCTCAACGTGATTGCGGGCATCGAACAATTTTATGATCTGGATACCATGTTGTTCGAGGAGGCAGTAGGACGGTTGTAGGCGTTTGAAGAGCGCACACGTCTACATGCATCAGGTGGTGGACGTGCAGCTGATGGGCAGCTGCTCCTAACTAAGGCTGAATGGGATGCACACTCTAAGAGGAACGGAGGAGTTCCTTCACCAGACCACAACTACAGGTACTCTGCAGACAATGGAACTCGTGGTCGGCGTGGCTGTAACCGTGGCAGAGGTCGTGGACGTGGCAGACATGGCATCTCACCGCATGGAGCAGGAGGTCCTATTAGCGGCGGCCGTGACAAGTCCCATATTAAGTGTTTGAACTGTGGCAACATGGGGCACTATCAATCAGAGTGCAAAGCTCCCAAGAAGCACGAGGTAGCACATCTTACTCAGGCTGAGGACGTCGAACCGGCGTTGCTTCTTGCAGTAACAGAGGAGTTGTCACTTGTTCCGCAAGATCGACAGGAAGTCGTCTTCCTCAATGAGGAGAAGGTGTGGCCTGATCTGCATCCCGCCAATGATGTCATAGAAGCTTGTGACGCCTGGTATCTTGATAATGGGGCTAGTAATCACATGACTGGTGATAAGGCAAATTTTCATGAGCTAGATGAATCTCTCACCGGAAGGGTTAAGTTTGGCGATGGCTCTGTAGTGCAGATCAAGGGCAAAGGATCAATCTTATTTAAATGCAAGAATGGCGATCAGTGGCTGCTCCAGGAGGTTTATTATATTTCTAGGTTGCATGCAAAATTGGTGAGCCTTGGTCAGCTTACAGAGATTGGGCACAAAATTATCATGGATGAAAATGAACTTGAGGTATATGTGAAAAATCCTTGGCAGCTCTTAATGAAGGTTTAGCGCACACAGAACCGTCTTTATCGCATCAATCTGTAGCTAGCAAGTCCGGCATGTCTCCTGGCTAGGCTGGACGAACCGACATGGTTGTGGCACGCATGTCTTGGCCATGTGAATTTTCATGCACTCAAGAAACTTGTAGAAAAGGGCATAGCAGCAGGTGTGCCATTGATTACACATCCTGACCAGTTGTGCCAGGCTTGTTTAGTTGCAAAACAGACAGAACTACCTTTTCCTATAGCAGCAAGATATCGAGTGAAAGAGCCACTGGAACTCCTACACATGGATTTGTGTGGGCCGATCACACCTTCTACTGCAGCTGGTAATCGATTTTTCATGTTAATCGTTGATGATTACTCACGATGGATGTGGATACATCTACTGAGGACCAAGGACCAGGCATGCTCGGCATTCAAGAAGACCAAGGCGCTAGCTGAGAATGCTAGCAACTGACGCATCAAGGTTCTCCGGTCAGATAGAGGTGGTGAATTTCTTTCGGCTGAACTTGCACAGGTGTGCGAGGAAGCTGGAATCGAGGACCAGTTCACAGCACCATACTCGCCGCAACAAAATGGTGCTGTAGAACTTCGCAACAGGAGACTGATGGCAATGGCACGTTCTCTGTTGAAAAGCATGAGTGTGCCAGGTGAATTTTGGGGGGAGACGGTGTGGCATGCCACCTATCTTCCCAACCGGTTGCCAACTAAAGCAATGGGTAATCAGACACCATTTGAGGCATGGACAGGAAAGAAACCACATCTAGCTCACCTCCGCGTATTTGGGTGTGTGGCACATGCAAAGGTCACAACGCCACATTTGAAGAAGCTTGATGATCGCAGCAACATGGTGGTGTACTTTGCTATCGAGGAAGGAAGCAAAGCGCATCGGCTATTTGACCCACATCACAAGAAAATCTGTGTAAGTCGTGATGTTATTTTTCAAGAGCATGTAGAATGGAATTGGAATAATGGTATAGGACATGATGGTCTGTGGGATTTCAGTGAAGAGAACATCTGTGGATCATCAGTGTCCAGTTTGGTGCCGTTTGCGAATGCCTCTGCAGGAGCTCCAGTGCCTGCTGCAGCACGTATGGCTGCTCCACCTGATGGGTCAACAAGCTCGACAACAACCACTCTTCAAGACCAACCAGTGCCTGGATTTCGTAGTGCTGAGCCTACAACTCTAGTTGGAGAAAATATACTCACACCACAGTTTGTTGGAGCACCTGGCAGTGATGATGGTCCAGTATGGTACCGACACATAGATAGCATCATGCGTGATACATGACCCATGGAGCTATTAGAGATTGATACTGATGAAGAAGCCATGTTCACATTGATGGAGGAACCATCTTGCTACCGTGAGGCATCTGGCCAGCTAGCTTGGGAGGATGCCATGGTCGAGGAAATTGAAGCAATTGAAAAAAAACGTGACATGGTCGCTCACCATGTTGCCAGCTGGGCATAAGGCAATGGGTCTCAAATGGGTGTTTAAATTAAAAAAGAATTCAGATGGCGAAGTGATCAAGCACAAGGCTCGGCTAGTTGCAAAAGGATATGTCCAGCAACAGGGTATTTATTTTGAAGAAGTATTTGCACCAGTGGCTAGGCTTGACACTATACGTGTTATACTTGCCATTGCAGAAAGTCATGGGCTAGGAAGAAAATTTTGGCGAAATTTTATCGAAATATCCAAAATATCGCATTTATAGGTGAGGGCCGATATAAATTTTTATCGCCAAAATTTTACCATTGGCTATGTTATTTAACGAAAACTACTTTCTTTAGATATGCAACTATGATAGTTTATAGATTTAATGCAATTTATTTTCAAATCATGCAATTTTTTTGTAAAATAATTTATTTTATTCACCAAAATTATTGATATTTCCAAAATTTCTTATTTATCGGTGACCCCCGATATTTTTTTCCCACTGAAATCTTTTTCCTAGGTCGTGGGTGGCAAGTTCATCATCTTGATGTCAAGTTTTCTTTCTAGAATGGAGAGCTCGAGGAGGAGGTTTATGTGGCCCAGCCAGAAGGGTTCATAGTGAAGAGTAAGGAACATATGGTGTTCAAGCTTCATAAGGCATTGTACGGCCTCCGGCAGGCGCCACGTGCTTGGTATTCAAGACTGGACCGAACCCTCAAGCAGCTCGATTTCACACGGTGTGCATAAGAGCAAGCTGTATATAAGAGAAGTAAAGATGGTAATGGCATAATAGTTGGTGTGTACGTCGACGATCTGATTGTAACTGGAGAGGACCCACCAGCTATTGCCACTTTCAAGCAACAGATGATGGGAGAATTTGACATATGTGATCTTAGGTTACTCACGTACTATCTCAGAATAGAGGTTGAACAAGATGGTGGAAGCATTGCAATTAAGCAGTCTGCTTATGCTAAAAAGGTATTGATTCGATTTGGCATGATGGATTGCAACGCTATCAAAACTCCCATGGAGCCAAGGGCCCAGTTACACAAAAATCCTGATGGACATCCCGTCGATGCCACAGAATATCGTCGTGTCATTGGCTGTCTACGTTATCTACTTCACACCAGGCCAGATTTGTCATTCGCTGTTGGTATGGCAAGTCGATTCATGGAGAGACCCACTGCTATGCACCAGAATGCAGTAAACAAGATTTTGCGCTATCTCAAAGAAACAATTCATTTTGGCTTGGTGTACAAAAAGGGAGATAGTGCTGATGAGATACTTATTGGTTTTTGAGATAGAGATATGGCCGATGACATAACTGATGGGAGGAGCACTGCTGGTATGGCATTCTATGTCAACAATTAGTTAGTCTTCTGGAACTCACAGAAACAGAAAATAGTGGCTTTATCATCATGCGAAGCTGAATACATGGCGGTGCCACAATGGCAGCATGACATGCGCTTTGGCTGAGCAGACTGTTGGCTGAGCTGGTGGGCAAGCAGCCAGCACCAATGAATCATGAGCCACACCAGGAGTAAGGGGGAGATTGTTGACGTTACTCCTGGTTATGTGCTAGCAAACGTTTTAATAATTTGCAGGATGGCAGTGGCAAGTGGCTGGGAGACGTTTCGTGCATGTGAGACTGTTGGTTTGTCTTAGTGCGTGACCACAAGTCTCCCGAGTGTGTGCATGCGTTTTCTTAGCTTGTAATAATCACCATCTGGTGGCATGATCCTTTGATCTCCTCTGCACTCTATAAATAGCTACAGCTATAACATGTATCGATGAGTTAGTATGAGATTCTAATAAAACACCATGGAAGTATTCCTACCCACATATCTTGGTGTCTAATCCTGGCATGTAATTCTGGGCGTTTTTCCAACACTATATATATATACACAATTGCCTGCCATAATCACCCACATCACAATTCACACCATAATAACAATAAATAGAAGCTAAACAGATCCACAATACGATAATTCATGTCTAGAAATATAGCCACTACTGTTAAAACTTAGAGCTTTTGTTTGCAGCAGCTTGCTGTAGACAGTCACTTTAAAGAATTTGGTTGATGCCAACACTAAGGAGACTTTGGGACTTTTCCGTTACATGTTCATCCGTAATAGTTTGCATTTGTGCCCAACATTGACAAGTCATTGGTATTAAAATGGCTAAGTTACTGTTACAACATAACACATATAAAACAGTTATGAACAAATGATACCGATATGCGCAGTATGCAAGAACTAATAATCTTACAAACAATACTTATACACTCCTAATTTTGGATGTCATGGAAGATAATCTGAAAAGAAGAAGAGACAATATTCAAATACAAAGTCACGTGTGGTTCTCCAAACAAGTATATGATGCTCACGAAGCTAAAAAAAAGAGAGAACATTCTAGCAAGAAGTCACATATGATGCTCACGAAGAACCATATAGAAAACCCATTTAGTTTTTATTCAGCTTATAACCACTACAACTTGAAAAATTAGATTTTGTACTTACAATTGCTTCTTTAATAAGCTCATTGAATCCTGTCTTGCAGCTCCAATGGATGTTTGAAAATATCAATCACAGTATAAGTGAGGTGAGTTTCTGAGATGGTCTGAGAAACAGAGATGGATGTAGTTTTTGTTTCAAGATTTAGAAGAAGGTCGGTTGGACTAATATGTACTAGTTTTTTTAATTATTTTTGTTTGTTTTTCTTCAAACACGGAGTGAAAAAAGTGGTCTTTTTTATAAAAGGATATATGTTGTATAATAGAATATTTTTAAGAAACTAGTATATATGTTTATAAATAATAATCCTTAGTTGCTTTATAAAAGTGGTCTTTTTTTTATGCAACAACACAACCTATTAGGAGGGGGAAAAAATGAAAACAGTTGTTTGTTATATTGAAACAGTCTATAAGTACTAACAATTGAAAACATTTTATGACAAAATTTTTGAGTTACGACAATTTACTAGTGTTGTAAAATTACGACGTTCCTAGTTTGTTATTTACGACATACTATCATGCGCCACAATATGGCCTTGGCTTGTTTGTGATGATTTCTATCAGATTTTTATAACACACTTTAAATCATTGTCATTAAAATAATTCAACATTGTAAAATAGGTTGCTCTATGATATTTAACTAAATGTCACTCTATAATCGTCATAAAATATCAAATTTCTTGTACTGTTCAGCACACGGGACGCCGCTTCTCGTCCCCAAGCGTGTGGGCACCAACCATCTCCTTCCTCTCCACTTGCATGCGGGTGCCACAACATTCCTCTTTCCTCCCCACATACACGGGCGTCACCTGACACCTCCTTCCTCCCCTCCACGCCCGGTGCGGTGGCAGGATCTGCACCATCCCCTCTATGCTAGGCGCAGTGGCAAACTCCGGCCTCTCGTTCATGCGCATGGTCCTGGCCACTCCTCAATGTGCGGCAGAACCGGGTTTACCTCCTCCTTTCATGATGGTGCAGTGGCCCTATATTAGATCCTAGAACTGTGATGATGAATTAGGGCATCAGGGCACCATGGTATAGGCTCGCTCAGCCCGTCTAGCCTGAGTGCCCTTTTTTATTGGCTTTCCAGCTACAGTGCCGGATGGCATTATCTAGCCTGCAACATGTCATGGATTTACAATGATTTTGTCCTACACTACCATAAAAAGCCATCTAGTGGGTTTAAAATTGTCTGCCGCTATAGTAGTAAAATGATTTTTAATGATGGATCATAACACAATCCACAACTAAAAGTTGATTTTTTAGCCTCTATAAATGGATCATGATTTTAAGAGGCAGCCCAAGTTTGCCCCCGCTGGTACTTGCTGGCCCATTAGGTTACCACAGGCCACTAATTCCTTAATGACTATAAAATAAAGAGAAACCCAAACTTCTCTTCAACCAGTGCCACACCCCCCTATCTACTCCCTTCTCTCCTTGGCAGCCCCTCGCTCCTCTGACTCCTCCCTTTTCTCTTGTCTCCAGCATCGCCCCTCCCCGACCAAGCACCGCCCCGGCCCAGCACCATCGCGTGACCGAGCTCAACCCTCCTTCGAGCGCCGCGTCCCTGGTGCCTCCTTGGCAAGTGCCACCCCTCATCGGCCGCTCCACCATCGAGCGCTGACCCTCTTCCACCCCTTGTCGACAGCCGCCTCTCCCCTGATGGGCCGCTTGGATCCGGTAGTGCAATGGCAAAGGTAGCTCGGCCTCGGCAGCAGTGGAGGCGAGCAGGGCATGGTTCTGACCACAGCGGGCGGATCCGGCAATGACATGGCCTAGGTCCTCATCAATGACAGTGGATCCAGGGCAGTGGTGTGGCTGTGGATTTCTAGAACTAGCTATGGTTGTGTAGGGGCAGATTTGTCCACCCGCCACTGCAGCATTTTTTTAACCACTCGTTACAGTGTGTTTTTGTTATAGTGCTAGCCAGCCTCTAAGCTCGGCCAATTCTAGTGACGGGAGCTAAGTAGTTTGGAAAACCGTCACTGAAAGCCATTTTCCACTGCCTCAAGACTTATATTCTGTAATACCCAGCCTCTAAGCTCCTCCAATTCTAGTGACGGGAGCTGAGTGGTTTTTAAGCTATTGTAGTTACGACTCGTTGGCTAGTATCCAATAAATTTTCAGCGGCTGGTGGTGGTCCACAACTGGAACGCGATATCTGTTTGTGCTGGATGCTCGTTTCGTTCATGCAGGGTTTTCCAAACTGGTCAAAAACGGCCAGTTAACCAGAAACCATTGGTAGTGGATTAAACGGCGCATCACCATAGAGGCATCTTAGTCGTTCTGACCAAGGAGAAAATATATAATATTAGCTGCATTCTTAACTGGATGAAGATAAATTTTCTGACTGCTTTTTGGTTTGCATAGTGACTTTCTTTCATTGGGCCATAGGAGTGGTTCTATGCGTTCGGCAAAGAAAGAGGCACGAATCCAAAAGCTTCTCCGTTAATCAAAATGCTAATTACTCCATAAGCACTTGGCGCAATGTTGGAACCTGACCCGGAGAAACGACGCACACGCCGCCAGATAGGTTCACGGCCACGAACACACAAAACTCACGCGCACAATACTGAACACGATCTCGTTGGTGCTGCAGAGCTTGGCAGCTTTTATAGGGTGTATTGCTATGCTTATATAAGCTATTACAAGGAAACTAATTAACGCCTTCAATCAGGCCAGCACACATTGCTCACTTGCCTAACATGAGCTAATTACCAAAAGTGAAACAAACCTAACTTAGCATGCAAGGATTATTTTTAACACTCCTCCTAAGTCTTGCATTGCGTGTTACATACATCAATTAGGCCGATCTTTGATCGCAACTCAAGAAACTTGGTCTTTCGAGCGGCTTTGTGAGAATGTCGCCCAACTGTTGCTCGCTTTGAATGAACTTCACATTGATCAGACCCTCCTCAGCAGACTCCTAGACTAGGTGATATTTCACTTGAATGTGTTTACTCTGTCCTTGGAGCACCAGATTTTTTATAAAAGCTACGATAGACTTGTTGTCTACCCTGAGCATCCGCACCCTTGGTGCCACTCCCTGAACTTCAGCCAGCACTCGAGCAAGCCATAGTGCCTGGCAGGTGGCATTTGCAGCGGCAATGTTCTCGGATTCACAACAGGATTGTGCCACCACTCTCTGCTTCTTGGACTGCCATGTAATGGGACAGTTGGACAGGAAGAAGATCACGCCTGTTGTGCTTTTCTTAGCATCAACATCACCAGCAAAATCAGCATCAGTAAAACCTGTTAGCTTGGTCTCCTTCTCCTTGCTCCTCCCAAACCAGAGTCCCCAGTTGCATGTTCCCACAACATAACGAAGAATGTGCTTGACTGCTGCAAGATGATTTACGTGTGGTTCCTCCAAGAAACAGCTAACATAGCCAACAGCAAACGCCAAATCAGGAACGGTATTGACCAAATACCTCAAGCTCCCAGTGATGCTCCTATAGGCAGTCGCGTCCACCAACGGTTCCGTGCTCTGCTTGCTCAATTTCAAATGGGGCTCCATTGGCACCTTGCATGGATTGCAGCCTTTCATGTCGCTCTTCTCCAAGATCTTGTCGGTGTAGGCGCTGAGGGAGATGCCATCAGCTCCCTGCTTCACCTCAATGCTGAGGTAGTACCAAAGCAGCCCATGGTTGCTCATCTTGAACTTGCTAGCCATCTCTATCTTGAAGAGCTTGATGTCGCTGCTGCTGGTGCCAGTGATGTTGTTCTCCTCCCTAGGAATCGAGATCTGAAGGTGTCGTGGTAGTTGATCTAGTTGGAGTAGACACGCACCATAGACGTAGATATTCATGCGGTCTAAATATTCATTGTTGTTGTAGACATGCACCATTTTTGTTCTTCTCCATGTTGGTGTAGATGTTCATTGTTGTTCTTCTCCATGTTGGTGTAGATGTTCGTCTTGATTTGATCTTTATGTGTACTCCAAGTGAACATGCACCATTATCTTGATCATCTTCACTTGGTCATCTCTCCTTCATGTGATCTTCATGTTCCCCACATCCATCTTCTTTTTATCTTCATGTTTCACCCACCTTGTGGCTTCCCTTGTATCTTCATGTGATCTCCATCGCTTCACTTTCCTTTCTAGATCTTCTTGCTTTTCTCCCCCTTTGTCACCTATCACCAAAAACAAAAACCAAGACAAAACACAAGGAGACCAAGGAGCAAATAATGGGAGCAATAATAGTTTGACAAGAGTTAGAAGACTCCCCTTTCATTATGCTACTCCTTTCATTGTGGTGGCGTTCCGCTTTACCTCCCCCTACACACATGACTCAACGAAATATTTTCTCAAGTATGCAATGGTTAGTCATTTGTGTGGTGGGAATATGAGTCACTTGTTTTTGAGTCATGCGAGTAGATTTAACCTCGAAGACTGTTTGAACATGACTCAATCGGCATGTAGCACAAAGATCGCTATTTGATCATCTAGTGGGTCTTATACTCACATTGTAAATAAGCAACTCCCCCTAGAAACATGCTTGGAAGCATGTAAGGTATCACAATGCATGAATGTAAAGAATGCAAATGCAACAAATATACAATGCATGATGCGATGCTCAAAGAAAGAGAGAGAAAGGCTACAAACCAAAGGTCGATGATGAGTTGTTCCCTTCTCGAGCTTACTTATAGCGGACCATTCTTCAAAGCCTTGGGCACACCATGAGCCACCATCCCAAGCTCAACCCATGTCCCTTGCTTTTACAAGGAGGTCCGAAGTCGACCTACCACAAGAAGAGAAACAAGCACAAAACAAAACACACAAAGACTTTACATATGTACATAAAACAAGCTTCAAGGATACGTCACGTGAAGTTCGAAAGGTCGAGAAGATTGAGTTCTCCTCTTAGCTTGTTGAAGGTATTCTCATCAAGGGGCTTGGTGGAGATATCCACCAATTGTTCATGAGTCTGCACACTCACCAATTCCATATCCTTCTTCTCAGCATGGTCCCTTATGAAAATGATGCTTGGCTTGAATATGCTTGGCGTGACCATGTTACTCTTGCTTGAGAGCCATCTTAATTGCCATATCACTATCACAATATAATGGAATTTGAGCATAGTCGAGGCCCTAATGCGAGAGCGTTTGCTGCAGCTCAACATGCTCCCGCTACCACGTACTCCATCGAGTTTTTCTTCTTTGAGCTCCAAGATACAAGTGATCTTCCAAAAAATTGGCAACTTCCTGATGTGCTCTTCCCGTACACTTTGCAACCCGCGAAGTCAGAGTCCGAATACCCAAGTAACTCAAAGTTTGTATCTCTTGCATGCCATAATCCTATGATAGGTGTACTTGAGGTATCTTAGTATTCTCTTCATAGACTTCAAGTGTGACTCCTTTGGATTTGCTTGGTAGAGTGCACACAAGCACACACTAAACATAATGTCCGGTCTTGAGGTGGTGACATAGAGCAAAGAACCAATCATTGATTTGTAGAGATTTGGGTTCATCGATTTTCCTTTCACATCTTCATTCAAAGGCTTGCTTGTTGCCATAGGTGTATGCAAGCACTCGCAAGTTTCCATTTTGGGGAGGTCCTTGGTATACTTCTCTTGATAGATGAAGTTTCCTTCTCTCACTTGCTTGACTTTGAAACCAAGGAATACATGCAACTCTCTAATCATGGACATTCAAAATTCCTTTGCCATCATCTCTTGAAACTCTTCATCGTACTTCTCATTTGTTGATCCATATATGATATCATCCCCACAGATTTGATAGAGCTTGAAGCCATGATGTGAAGCCTAGGCAAGTAAGATCCGAACTGCTTCAAGACGGGCCATAGTTGCAAATGTTTCTTCAAAGTCAATACTCGCCACTTGAGAATATCCTTTAACCACTAGGTGAGCCTTGTTCTTAACAATGGCCCCTTTCTCATCTTGTTTGTTCTTGAAGACCCACTTGGTGCCAACCATATTATGATTCTTGGGTCTCTCCACCAACTTCCACACTTTGCATCTCTTGAACTTGTTCAATTCTTCTTGCATAGAAATTACTTACTTGTGATTATCCATTGAAAGCTACTTCAATTGTTGTAGCCTTAATCATTGAGACCAAAGAGAAGGTCTCAATAGCAACATTTGCCACATCATCATTTTGTTCATTCACATAGTTGGGTTTGTACTGGTTTCTCCTTGTCCTCACCCCTTGAGATGGACTCCTAATGATGTCACGAGAATGATCCTTGTTGATGGCTTTCGGTCTAGGATGGTGTTCTTGCTGAGTGGGAGGAGGTCTAGGTGAAGTATCTTGAGCATCATGGATTGCTTGCTTTCTTGAGATTTCAGTGTCTTGGATTCTTAAGGAAGTGGGGGAATAACTCATATGTCTTCTTGTATTGGAAATAGAGTTTGGAGTAGATGAGGGGCTATTGTGTGGTGAGTTTGGAGAAGTGGATTGAGGTGAAGTATGTGGGGACGCTTGTGGCTTATTTCTCATATGGGTTCCCCCATGGCTAGGTGAGTGTACTCTTAATGAATCTTGAGAGGAGCTAGAGTGTGCGTTGTTAGCATCATGGATTGGTTCTTGCACCTCGGAGGATGAGGTTGGTTTAGGTGGAGGAGTAGAGGGTTCACCAATATCATCATCATTTGCCTTGTGGGGTAAGCTTGGCCCATGGGCATGTTTAAGGCTTCTCTCATAGGCTCATCCCCAATGTTCACTTCATGAAATTCATCTCCTCTTTGTGAACCATTTCACATCATAAGATTCTTCCACACATTCTGTGGCTGAGTTGTAGACTCGATATTTCTTTGAAGTCCTCGAATAACCAATAAGAATGCCTTCATCCGTTCTGCTCTCAAACTACCCAGTCTTCTTCCTTTTATTGAGAATGTAGAAAGTGCATCCAAAGACCCAAAAATAAGAAACATTTGGTTTCCACCCAACCAAGAGCTCATATGATGTCTTCTTCATCAACTGGTGTAGATAGTCACAGTTGGAAGCGTAGCAAGCTGTGTTGATCACCTCAACCCAAAACCTCTCTTGAGTCCCATACTCATCTAGCATTGCATGGGCTAGAGTGATGAGTGTCTTGTTCTTTCTCTCCACTACTCCATTCTCCTCGACAGTATATGTAGTGAAGAATTCATGCTTGATCCCATTCTTGTCACAATATTCCTCAACTATTGTGTTCTTGAATTCACTCCCATGATCCCTCCTTATCTTCATAATGCTTGTCTTAAATTCAATCTATGTTCTCCTTGCAAACTTCCTGAAGATATCTCTTGCTTGAGATTTGTCTACAAGGAAGTAGGTCCTTGTATACCTCATGAAGTCATCCACAATCACAAAAAACAATATAGGTTGCCTCCTAGAATCTTATAATGAGTAGGCCCAAAGAAATTCATGTGCAAGAGCTCTAGTGGGCATGATGTTGACATGAATGATTTGGTGGGGTGGGAAGATGCAACTTGCTTTTCTGCTTGACATGCACTCCATATTCTATCCTTCTCAAATGTGATGTCATTGAGTCCTTCAACTAGATTCCTCTTGACTACCTTCTTGAGATACTCCATGATTATCTTCTATGACAATCTTGTATGTCACAACCATATCTTTGTTACGCGCTAATCTTCTGCATTGAAAGGTAGAATTTTCATCATCCATCCATCCATCCACTAAAAGAGATACTCCATGATTATCCCATTATGACTCTATTTCTCTCAATTATTTTCGTAGAAGGCATGGCTATTAAAAAAAAGGAAAACTTGCTCTCATCTTTGACCAAGATATCAAAAAAGGGAATCAAGAGAACAAATAGCCATGCTCAATATTATTTCAAAGAAAGAGAGAGTCTACACATAAAGGAGTATTCATCAACATCCACCATCCATCTCCTTCCATATGTGTAACAGAACCGCCTTACCATAGAGACGATTATGTTCCAGGATCTTTCTCGGGTGGTGACACACGCTGTGACGCCCAATAGTACAACACATGACAAAATAATATAGTTGTCATCAGCATAGATGAAGTACTGAGTTTTACATGAATCTGAATTTAAAATTTACAAATCAGAGTTTTTTTTTTAAATGCGAAAGCAGAATAGTTGACAGTAGATAAACTAGTTCGATGAAAAACTGAAGATACAATCGTCCTCTCATGATGATACATAGAAGCAGATCCAGTCTTGATTAGTGTCGTGCCCACAACACTGTACGGGCAATCAACACGATACTCCTCATAAGGACCGCAAGGTTCTCACACGACATTCCAAAAGTCGGGGAATTGGCCACCCTGATCATCTAAAAACCACAAAGAGCTACGCCCTGAGCAACTAATACTCAGAAAGACTGACCCATTAAAATGGCCATCTACAGCCGACTCCTAGACATGCATAGGCTAAGGGTAGGGTTTATGTTGCCAAAAATCCAGCCTAAGAGTGGATCCTTAATTTTTCAAGTTTTAGCAGCAAGTTAAGTTGACATGCAAAATAATAAATTTAGTTTGCACTATAACTATAACAATCATGGTTCCAATACAATTAATAATAATTCCATACAACAGTATTGAACCCATTCATCATATGGCTTCCAACAATGTTCCAAAGCAGTGCTCAAGTGGTACTCGTTACTGTGAGTGGCAGCGACTCGAATCGATTTACATCCTAGAGGAGAAACCTGCTTGCACGACCCATACGCGCTTCATGGAAGCCACATGGACCAACCTTTCGCATATGGTACCGCAAGGTCTTCCGAGCCTGACTCCCCTGGGAAGGGTCCCCCAACGTGATGCGTCCCGTACCGCCATCCGTGGGTGGATTGCTCTCTTCCCTCAGCCCTAGTTCCATCTCATGGAGTAGGGTACCTTCCGACCCGATAGTAGTCGTAGCTACGTCAGTTTACTAGGCCCATAACTCCAGCATGCAAACAGTATGTTCAAACGATCCCATTGGCCGAACACGCGGCAGAGCCTTAAGTGACTCGGACGGGGCTATATCCTTGAAGACAAGTTGTCCTTCCCTTTCCACCTAGTTGCCCGTCCGATCTTCATTTGTTATCCTATTCCAACTTTCCTTTATCCGACATCATTCCCAAGTGATAATATGTCCTGATCTATGAGCGGTCTCCATACAACTCGATGAATTTCCGTCCTAAGTTAAGCAGAGCTACTACCGCCCTGAGGCTATCATCGGGTAAAAGGAACCTACTATAATTCTAGGTTTTCAAACAACTCCTTTAAACTTAATGCACAGGCAAGCCTACATCACACTATCTAGTGATAAAATAAAAAGCATGAAACTTGGTGGGATGCACCGGGGCTTGTCTTGAACCTGTTCCTGGTTAGCGGGATCACCACCCGGTCCTTTTGGATCCTGCTCCTGTCTCCACGTGGTTCACCTCGTGATCTACTTGATGCAAATATGATGTTGTGCATAAGAGATGATTCGAGACACTTTATTAATAAAAAAATATTGTTATGATGTATATAAAAGAGAATGTTTAGTTTGTATATTAGTGATAGCTTATTTGCGTATTTGCTTTATGGACTTCGTTTTATTAACCGTTATGTATTCAAATAAAGTGCACATGTGTTGATTTGAGTAATGCAAGTGCATATGAAACATGGCCAATGGATAGGTGTAGCTACTAATATTTCAGGGCGCAGGAGGTATTGCTAGAAATAAAATTCATGCATTTGAAAATAGGGCTAAGTTACTTGACTATATGGATATGTGCATAAATAAGCTCATAGAACAAAATGATTCATTTAACATGCTTATGTACAACCTATGCTCAGGTGCAATTTACTATGGGTAGGACATATCATGAGTGTTTTTTGGGTTTAGTCACATTGACATGCAATGAACCAATTATTTTAACTAATGAAAACAAGGCAAAGGCCAAATAATTAATTATAATTAAATTACAGGGAACTAGAACTTGTGCTTTTACAGGGAGATCCAACAGGTCAAAATATAATCACTCACGAAGCGTCAGAAATTTACTAGCCACCAAAAATTACATATGAATTTATTAGTGTTTTAGCCAATTATTTTAGTTCTAATACAAATATTACCATGCAATGAGATTTATCAATTTTATAAAATAGTACAAGTATACTGGATCCCAGAGAAATTTTCCTTGTCCTAAAATTCGCAATACATATTTAGTTATGCATTTCTGAAGGTAAAACCATTTTCTTTGTTTAATAAATGCATGTACAATTAACCATATGGCGTTTCTTTTATTTAGCAATTTTATAAAATTGAGAATAATTTCGGGAGTCCAGAACACATTTTTGTGCATCTTTATTTCAAGAAATCATTTTTTGTGTGCATTTTTGAATGGGAAACATTTATTTCTGTTATTTAAAACGCAGGGGAGAATTTACATGGCCATTGGGCCGAAAGTCTCCGGCCCAACAGCCGAGCGTAGGGGGAAGGACTCTCTCGGTCGAAACTAGCCCAGACGTGCTGCGGCCTGTGGCCACTAGACCCAGCCAGGCCGAGGCCCGCGACCAACGCGGCCCACGCGCCTGGCTCGACCAGCCAGGGCGCTAGCGAGAGCACGCGCGAAGCTCGGCGGTCGTGCGGCCGTGACCAGCAGGCGGGGCTCCGGCGAGGGCCGCAGCTTCGACAGTGGGTCTGACGGGGAATGGCGGAGGAGCAGTGTGCCAAGGAGGAAGGGGAGGTCGCGTTAAGGCTATGCGCGGTGAGGCGAGGCAGCCCGAGGGCGGCACCGGGCGGCCCGTGGCGGCAAACGCCGCGTTCCCGATGTGTGGCGGTGAGATCCCGAGCCGAGGCAGGTTCGAGGGGTGCGCGATGGAGGGACGAGGTTGCCGGAGGAGTGAATTTAACAGAGGCACGTCGTGGAGAGAGAATCCGGAGGTGGAGCGTTGGCCGGCGACGGAGGGAAAACCTTCGATTGCTGGCTCATCGGTGCAATGGGGTGAGGAACGAACTCTCAGGAAGGAGGAGGGATCTAGGGCGATGCGTCTTCGCGGTTCGGCTGGGACGGGAGAAAACCAGGGCGTCGGGGTGACACGAGGTTGCCCTCGCCTGCCATAGCTGAGCTCGGGAGAGAGAACGAGAGAAATGAGAGAGTGAGCGAGCGAGTGGCCGGGGGGCGGGGGGGGGGGGGGGGGGGGGGGTGGAAAGGAAAGCAGGACCTCGGGTGTTGGACACTCAATCCGACCAGGAGGTGTCCCGGCCGATCGACGACGGCCACGTGGCGGCCGGAAGCTCGGGCAGAATGGGCGGCACTGAAGTGTGCTTTCTTGACAGGTGGGGCCCGCCTGAGTTCAAAAGCTCCCGAGAACATAGCATTTAGCCTTTTTCAAACAACATTATTGAGACATAAAACAATTTTACAGAAGGTTTCATTTGTACCATCTTGTAGATCACAAAGTGGAGAAGAGAATGTTGTAGACATGCAGAATATTTATGGTCAGATCCAGGAGTTAATAAATTTTGAAAATGGCTAGTTGATTAGGTGACAGAATTTTCTGTAAGACTGAAAATAGTTACTAATAAAGGAAATTGGAACCCTAATTGAGGACATTAATCAAGGTCAAATTTCGAGATGGGCATCACTTACATGATGATCAACATATGTAGAACACTACCATTGATGATGTCCTTTTGGAAACTAAGGTACCAGGAATTTAGGGAATTTACAAAAGGGCTATCTGTCGATGCAGACTTGGAGAAATTCAGAAGTCTCGTTAAGTTGCAAACGTTGGTAATTTGAAATTCTAATTCAGACATCAACCAAGATCCAAGTTTCAGAGGGGCTTGGCCTACATGATGAGAAGGATGTGTAGAGCTAAAACATAGATGATGTAGTTCAAGGTATGCAACAGGTTGGAAGATAAGCGATTTATAAAAGGCTTAAATGACCATGATTCTGAAAAGGCTTAACACTTAAGTAGTTTGCAAATAAGATTTGAATATCAAATAAGGTCCAAATTAGATGAGATTTGACATAGTGGTAGAACAATATGTGTAGTATAAGATATTGGATGTTGTAGTTCAGGGAGTGAAACATAGAGGAAGTTATTCAATTTCTAAAGGTGCTAAGTGGCCACAGTAACAATCAATTCTAAGTCTGAACTTCCAATTAAACTTGCTTTGTTAGAAATTCCAAAGGGAAGTCTTCTCGAACTTATAAATTCAAACCCAAGATATATGATGCTCATGAAGTTGAGTACTAAATGATAGGCAAGAAAAAAATCCATGTTCATTTTCAGAATTTGAATTATTTAAATATAGAAAGGGTATCGTTTCTGTGCTTGTTTGCTTTATTTGACCAACTTAGGAGTGACATAAAATGCTCAAATTTTCTCCAAAATTCTATTTTTATACCTGAATCAAGAATGTGTAGTTTAGTTGGGTCACTTTTATTTTCAAATTTTAACTTCTAGTTCAAGCTATATTTGGCTCAAATATGAAATTAATTCAAAGTTCGAAATCTTTCATAAATTTATTACTATTATCTTCTACATTGTCTTTGGAGGCTAATTCCCTGCTTGAAAATGACACGGAGTATCACAATATGCTACTCTTCTACACCGGGAGATAGCATCACCCGTATTCATCATCCATTCACAAAATAAAGTACTTTACCATGCTTTGAGAAACTCGTTGTCCAATTATGCTTGTAGAAAGAGACATGGCCATCAAATAAAAAAAAAGAAAAAAAAAGATAGCTCATGTTCTGAAATAGAAGAGATGTCAAAGGTGGTCTCAAAGACCCCAACAACGACTTTATATAGGCTTCCAACATCAAACTAGCAATTGCTCCATAAAACAGCCTTTCTAGATGTACAGACCATATAGTCCGGTCTCTGTCAGACCGGACCGTTCGGTCTGTTTTGGACGGACCCTCCCGAGCCGTTGCGCTCTGTCCACTACTGTCTCTAGTACATACCAGACCATCAGGTCTGTAGACCGGACCGTCCAGTCTCTACAATTCTTGTCCATTCAAGAACGCAGTCCAAACTGCTTCCTCTTTGTTTTCTTCCTTTCCACACAAACTATACCCTCTGGTCTGTATATCATACCATACGGTCTATATGGGCTTTTGTGTTAATAGATTCCTTACAACGAATAGTCCTCTGATCTCATATGACCGTACAGTCCAATCTCTCTGACCCCTCTATCTGGTCTCTATCTCCAGAAGCTGAAACTCCTCGTTCTCACTTGACTTCTTCATCCAATAGCTCCTTGACCTCTCCACTGCCACCTAGTGCATTGTGATTTCAATGAGCATCCATGCACATCACTGACTAGTGTGACCTAAGAGATATGACCTAGACCCCCTTGATAGTCCACTTTTTCCTATGGACACAAGCCCTAGGCAACTAGACAAGTGTTCCAAACACTTGCTCCTAACTTGTCTTTAGCCTTGATCCATCTTCATCAAACCCTAAACCCTTGAACTCCATCAAGCTCATCAAGCCTCTATGCTTGTGGTCATTGTCATTAACCGCCAAGGCAACCATCAACAATCATCATTAAGTAGATAAGGTTTCCTACACGCACAACACTCATGTAGACATTAGTCATATTTCATGCTTATCATTCATCACCAAAACATTCATACCTTATGGGCAACCTCAATGGTCATGAACCTTACACATACAAATGGGCTAAGCCCTGGAGGAGTCAAGGGGGTCCACCCACCAGAGTGCAAGAAAAACCGAGGGGCCACTGGGCCCCACCCCTATCCGGTTGAATAAGGAGTGAGCCCAGTGAGGCCCAGCTTCCTCCAGCAGTTCTCACTGAGTCTCCAAAGGCGGTTGTCCCCCTTAGGGTGGGAGTTACCGACTAAAACCGCCTTTGGACCCCTATAAATAGAAGGGTGTAGCTTCACTCGTCAACACACACATCGAAGCATTACTATCTTTGTATTTCGAGTTTCTCTCTAGTATTGATGGAGTTAGGCTTAGAATAGAGTCTTCTTCAGTTCCCAAGTCTTCCTTGGAGTTATAGTATGGCTCTTGTATCTTTACTACAAGAAAATTGGGGTATTTCCACACTGAAATTTAGTGGCAATAGGACCATAATGGTTGTGATATCTTCTTATTGCCACCAAATTTATTTCGTAGGCTGTCGTGGCAAGTATTAGCGTGGCAATAGGATTTGGCAACCACTTTTGTGTTTGGTTGCAATAATCATGGTGATTGCAATGAATTAAACGCTGCAATTAATAGTAGATGCAATGACAGATTAGTGGCAATAAATGGTTATTGCCATGAATTCAACAAAATAAAAACTATTACAGGCACTGATTGCTTGAAGTATTATTTGATCTCCAGAACTCTATGGTCACTAGAAAATGCTTTACCACCATGTTACTCTTGTTTTTCACATACAGGATGCAAATAATATTACTTTATCTAATCTCATAAAATTAAAACTATAATAGAAATCATTGCAATAGCAAAAAACTGGGCAATAGACTATACGTATTGTAAAAATTCTTAGGTCGTGGCTATTAACTCCTCTCTATTGCAACCATTTAATCTTCGGTGCAATTTAGAGACCAAGGGTTAGCTACGAAATTCAACGTCATGGCAATAACCCAATGCCTGTTGCAACAAAAAAAATTTTATTGCAATGTGACACGTGGCAATACCCTAATTCCTTTGAAGTGTTTTCTCCTTTTGTAAGTCCTTGCTCTATTTAATATATTTAGTCTTTCTATATAGTTATGCTTGGGTCATGTGTTTCTTGTTTGATTATATGATCCATTTATATATGTGGATATTATGCTTGCATGCTAATAGTATAGTTATACTATACTACCATGTTAGACGTAGGCTCTTACTATAGTCTTTATTTATATCATTATAATGATGCATGACTAATGTTTGACTTAGATCATTTCGACGTGCTTAGTCTTCACTTCAATGTGTGTTGGTACTTCTTATGATCACAAATAAATCCGCAAGTGCATGGATACCGATCTAGCCCTTCACCTAAGAGTATTCCAAAGTATCAAATTCATAGGGAACGTGTGTCTAATCTTCTATCCTAGTCCGTCCAAGGATAACAAGAATTTGGTAGGCAAAGGGTAGAGAGGAGTCCTATGGTAAATGATCCTAAAATAAGATAAGTTGAGTCTATAACTGCTTACTTCGGGCACCGGCTTACCCCTGCATCCACAGGCGTCTCCGGCCAACAGCTCTACAGCGTACGTGAACGAGGAGGATTACTAAGACCGGATAGAGCTGTCACCACCTACGGACTACCTCTACAGACCATGGGGCACGCGGTAAACAAAGGTAACTTCTAGCCCAAACACCATGTCTATGCTATTAATTATTATCAAAGTCCTAATGTCACGCTTATAGATACTATGATACTCTAGGTAACTAGAGCAATGATCCCGTAAGCAACTAAGGAAAGAACTTACTTAAAAAAGAAACTAAATACCAAAGGAGGATCACGAATACTTATTAAGAAAGGAAAGCATCCGCCAAGGTAAAAGCGTGGAGAAGGCGTCGACAAGCCCGGACCTTCTCCTAACTCTCCCTCACTCTCTCAAGCACTTTGACAGTGCTAAAGCCTTTGGAGTGGAGCTTTAAATATTCTTCTTGTGTTGTGTAGACTGCCTCCTTGTATGGGGCCCAAAGGTAGTTCCTCGAGGCGGTAACTTCCGCCCTAAGTGGGGGAACCAACCTTGGAAAGGCGGTGGGAGACTCCCCGAGCAGGCCTGGGTCGAGTGGGCCCTAATGTTGTTCGGACAATGATGGGTGTTCGGCCGAACATGAACTGACCCCACTCGGTCAGAGTCTTCTCTCGGACACTGACTTACTGTCCCCATTTGACTATCCACGTATTAGGCCTTCGGGTATGTTGGTTTGCTCTGTTTATGGGCCCGTGGATCCTTGTGATGTGCTCTGATTGGCCGGGAGTGTGTTTCCTCAACTATTTACTTATGTTTTTCCTTAACTCCGTGGATAAATTACCTGCATACAAATAATCACCAACACTAGTGGAAATTATTAGTATTAAACTCCTACCACTATGTATGTTATTCCATTTATGTTATTTATGCAAGGATTTGACGGTCGGATTTAGTATTTAAGCACCATCAACAAACTCCCCCACACATAGCCTTTGCTCGTCCTTGAGCAAAGGTTGAAGACTAAGGTGGATCATAATGTCAATTGGTGTGATGGTAGCATGCAAATTATTCCATGTTATACATGTACCTATGAACTTTTAAAGTGTCTATCATGTTACCTTGGGTGGTTGAGGAATGGAACGGTCCTGGCTCCAATCATCTTCACTCGTTCTGCTGTGTAACTTGGGTTTTGTAAAGATTTTTAGAACAAATCATAGCTGTACTCCTCAAATGATTCTCTCAAATTGCTCAATGTGTATGGTTCCTCACCAGGGCATTTGACATTGACTCTTTTCATCCTACCTCTAAAAGAGAGGCATACTTGTGTCTCATATATCACTAAGTCAAAGATCCAAGGAGAACAATTCATGAACTTTGATCTAGCATGTTCACATGTGGATATGTGGATGAAAAATGGATGAATGTGGATACTCCCTTTTTGAGATGCTCCCTCCTTTCTATTTGATAAGCATTTGAGAACATGGGCTAATTCTTTCTACAACGCCTTTGGTGGAACTTCATATGACTTGAAGTCGGTGAGTAGAGGTTTCAATGTCTAACACCATGAATAACAATGTTCTTTTCTTTATTTTCAATGACTACACCTATCTCATCAAATGAGCATTTGAATCCCATGTTACATAGCTCACTAACGGAGAGAAGGTTGAATGTGAGTGTCTCCACAAATAGCACCTTCGAGAGAGAGAGAGGGGTTCTTTGTGATGGGAATATTTTCAACACCTTTCAATATCTCTCCCTATCTTCATCTTAACACATGTCGTAGAACATTGATGGCTTCCCGGTCATGTGTTGGTTGCATCCACTATCAACAATCTAATGAGTACCTGCACTCTTGTAATTGACCCTAGTAGTAGCCATAAGACATTCACTAGAGGAAGATGAGTTAGTATCTAAAGCATTACTCAATAAACTCTCACTAAGCTCATTATTATGTCTGACAAGACTATCCTCATAGTGAGGAATTCTTGCAATT
This sequence comes from Eleusine indica, assembly GCA_030378355.1. Lineage (NCBI taxonomy): Eukaryota > Viridiplantae > Streptophyta > Magnoliopsida > Poales > Poaceae > Eleusine > Eleusine indica. The sequence continues at coordinate 31,962,753 of CM059494.1, read as the reverse complement.
CCTTCTTGAAGTCTCCTCCTTATGGGGTAGTGCACAGCAAGATTCCTTCATTGTATATGCCCCTCACCCATGTGAGGATTGCTGAGGTCGATGTAGTAGTTGGGAGGATCAAGGAGATCGGTGATATGCTCAATCATATTACCCACTTGTGAGTGTAGCACAAGAATTATCTCCATCACTCTTTCAGTTGATAGCTCATGCCTCCGGTTGATCACCTCTTCAAGCAAGAAACCGCTCTCCGGAGTGGTCACTTACTGAAGGCACATGTCAATCACATGTTGTGGAGCAATTTGTTGCATGCCTCGAGAAGGAGTTCATCCTACACACAAGATCATAAATCCATTAGAAAGTCTCACAAAGATCTTCATTTTGATTTCACAAGAACTCATCTAATTCAAAGAAGAGCTCATGATGGTGTTGACACCAAAATTTGACAAATCTATGGTGATTCATGTGTCGGATGAGATTTGGCATGAAGCTTTGTGCTATGTGGAAAAGAGCTGGAGGAAAGATCCGAAGATTCTATCATCCGAAGCACATATTGGACATCGAGAAGATGGGGAAATACGAAACCCATGGACGTGGAATTTTGGTGTGGTGAACGGCGATGGTGTTCATGCAAGCTGTGCTTGAAGAAACCTTTGGCATGATGCTGATCATAACAGGAGGCAGCCTTGTTAATGGAAGACACAGACACACGTTACTTGTCTTGGCTGGATAGGGATATGTCTAGCGTTATCAAGAAGTTAACTGGCGTGGTGATGATCGAATTCATAAATATGCAAGAGCGAGTGAATCCTAGGCAGAATAGAGTCAGGAAGGAGGAAGATGAGTGTATTCCATACATGGATCTCAAAGAGACATATTACAAGGAAAATCAAGGAGAATAAAGCTAGCGCCTAGCAGCTCCCTAGGTACGTACATGGGGCATAGACGTGCAAAGGAAGGGCGTAGAATAAAGTTGCATGTGCGTAGATGGAAAATAGAGATGACTTGCCGGATAAACGAATAATTAATTCGGTCTTAGCAAGTTACGATTACTTATGAAGACCGTATCACTTTATATTAGGATAATTTTTGTACGTAGTCGGTTCAAGTTACATTGGCTTGATCAAAACTAATGTCCATGCTACCCTATCAATATAAAGGGTAGTAGCTCATTGTAATCTATCTCTCCATCAATACATAACTTTCCTTCGGCGCATCACCAACCTTCAAAACAAGGAGAACTCGATGAGTTCTTGTCTTGTGCGGGCTGCATCGGCTCTGGTCCCAGCAGGAGATAAGGATTTGTCACCCCGGCGGGTTCTTCTTCATGGAGCAGGTTGTATCAGTTAAGTCCGATCTCAGCAACAGATGCAAAACCCCCCACCCCGGTGATCATGGCGACCTGCTCAGGATTTCCTCGTTTCGGTCTGATATTCAGGTCAATTAGCTGTGTTTGCTAGTTATCTGGTATACTAGATTTTATTAGCTTGTTCGACTACAAGTAGCTGCATATTGTCTCGGTTCCATCTGATCTATCCTAGTTAATTCTAGCACTGCAATTCTAGCTAGATCTGTATATTCAAGTTACTTTTGAATAGATTTTAGCAATTAGATCTAGTATTGTTTGTGCATCTGTTCATTCCAAGAACTGTCTCGGTTAAGTCTGATCTTCTGGAATATCTAAAACTGTCTCGGTTAAGCCTGATCTTCTAGTTGGACAATCAAACAAGAACAATCTGGTCGTGAGGGTTTGTTCGTGGTTTCATCGGAGTGTTTAACTGATGATTTATCTCGTTATTAGCAGCCCGATAGGTACTCAGATGCTTAGTTTTTCCATCGGCTCTGGTTCATTGACTATTGGTCTGTTGGCTTTATGTATTACACTAGTTCTATTGCTTGACCGATGAATCATCATATAATTTATTTATTTATCAAAGTGTTGTATCGGTGCACAGTTTGTCTATCAGCTACGTGAATGTGAGAAGAAAAGTTGCTTGTATGCAGGGCATGACAAGGAGGCTGACCGACGTGATTATCAGTGCGTAGGGATGGCAGTGGGTCAGGTTCGGGTCGGGTGGAGCAAAAACCCACCCACCACGAAAAATGTTTCGGGTGAAAATTGACACCCACATCCGCACCCACGGGTGAGAATTGAGACCCACACCCGCACCCACCGGGTTTCAGGTGGGTGTCGGGTGCCCATCGGGTTTCATATGTAATATGAAAAACATCTCAAAATAAGTATTTTAACAAGATCAACACAAATGTACAATGTCTATATATGTCACAACAATCAACAAAAATGAGTCATGGATATGTACTTAGGTAATTGTACATAAAATCTTAATAATTTAGTCATTACTTTTATCATATTTATATTTATTTAGGATTAGCTTATTATAAGATGACACTAAATTTTGTATTTGAGTATGTTTCAGAACCCAACGGGTCACCCATGGATGAGAAATAAAACCCGCACCCACACCCGTATTTGTAGGGTCGGATGCGTGTGACACCCATGGGTGAAAAATTAGACCCACGCCCACACCCGTCGGGTGCAAAACCCATCGACCCCACACCCACGGCTGAAATTGCCATCCCTATCAGTGCGTGGTTTATCTCACCACATCTTTATGCTAATCAAGTCAACTGCTATGGCTGCTAGTGCCCTATTATGGATTTTCGTGATCCTCTCGGTTTGGTACTTCATGTTTTGCCAGGAAAGTCGATGATCCTGACATGCAATTATTTTGTTTATGAATTACGAGGAGACCAAGGAGTTACTTAGTTTTTGTCAGAAATATGTGGTCTCAGGCTGGTGGAATTACATTGTACTGGCATGTCTCTCTCCATCAGTTTGCTTTGAGCATCGGACAATTACGGAGGAAAATTCACTATCAGCTAAGGTCTGCATACGATAGAAAGAATGCGTGCATCGGTGTTTGAAGCAAGGGACAAGTTTATTTTTCCTGTGATTTCGGTGTGCAGCAATAAGGAGATATCGCTCCAAGAGATTGCATCAGACCTCAATAAGTTATTAATTACTAATGAGTCGATTAAATCAGCCGATGCTAGACCACTCACCACTTCGAAATACTCATATAATTAATGAAGTCACAATCGATTTGCTTCACAACAAAATATACGCATAGTGCAGCAAGGGACATCAAATCACACCTGGCGATCAAAAGTGCAAACTAGGACTGAGTTTGAATCACATCAAGCGTGATTTGAAAAGATCGGCATTTAGTGTGATTTGGAGAGGGAATAAATTATGATGTCATGGGCTGTTCACACCCGGCTGGACCCAGACTCGCATTTTGAATGGACCCTACACACCCACCAATCTATTTATGCTTTCGTCCTCGCTTCGCGTAAAAGATCTTATCTAAGGTTGGTAATGGTGGACAATCTAAACTTATATATTGGTCATTCTCTCACTAGACTTGCAAGGTGATACTAGATTTCCACCTCCTTATGCACACAAGTACCCATGGGCCACTATGGGCCTAATCTTAATAGACAGAGATATTACAGATACCCTCTCAAAGGAACGACGTCCTCGTCGAAACATAGAAACAACATACCCATACTAAGTAAGCTACCAGGAACGTTTCTCTCTTGGGCATGCCTGTGTCCAGTGCCGGTTCATATATCATGTCGTGCCCCACGCATGGGCCTACACGTATCATGCACCTTATGTCCGGACCTCCCTGGCCACCACATGCACCGTGCCTATGAGGGCCGGCTCTGATATCACTTGTAACGCCCTAGAGTCCACATCCGGCTGGGCCCGACTCACATTTTGAGTGGAATTTTGAGTGGATCTCACACATCCATCAACCTATTTACGCTTTTGTCCTTGCTATCATAAAAGGGCTATCCCAAGGTTGGTGGTGGTGGACAAACTAGACTTATAGACTAGCAAGGTGGTACTAAATTCCCACCCTCTATATACACACAAGTGCTCATAGGTCACTATGGGCCTAATCTCAATGGGCAGAGATGTTACATGAGACATGCTTAGTTTCAACTGTCGTAGGATGACGAGGTATATTGAAAGTCAAATCTTGCAGCTGATTACAAATCCATGATATGCTAGGAGAATCTCATCGTCTTGAAGATTCAAGGCTGAAGATTAATTTTGGATTTTCCCTCATTTGAGTCATGGTGAATAGCCCATGAAACAATAGCCGACACAAAAGTTAATCATTTGAACACCTATCGGCTGCTACTAGTAACCAGATAACTCATTAGATCTTGTATCGTCTGTGCGTCTGATCGTTTCAAGAACTATCTCGGTTAAGTCCGATCTTTTGGAATATCTAAAATTATCACAATTAAATCCGATCTTCTAGTTGGACAACCAAACAAGAACGACCTGGTCATGAGAGTCTGTTCATGGTTTTATCGAAGTGTTTAGCCGATGATTTATCATCGTGTGATCTTTATGGCTCCGTTGGGACGGTGCTCGTTGTTTTCTGCCTTCAAAACTCTACACAAGGGAATTCAACCAACTCAATGCACGGAGTGCACATCCAGTGGAAGAATACAGGGCAACTCGGAGTACGAGAATATATGGAATTGAGCTGGCTGGAAGATAGGTACTTGGAGAAAATTTGTATACGTGTTATATACATTGGGGCCAAAGCTAGCTCTTAAACTAATGGAATTAGGTTTTGTTTTGATTTTATCCTATAGTTTGACTTTGCTACCCCAACTTCAGTACTTTAAAAAAAAATCTGAAAGAGAATAAAAAGAGTAAAAATGGGCACTAACCGTGATTCCTGACCAGGTGAAAAAAAAAATAAGCCGACATACCGCTGCAGCAGTGCCATTGATAGTTAAGAAAAGGGGTCAAAATTTTAGAACCGTGATGCACGGTATAAAAAAGGCCATCCATAGTACATGATAGTGACGGTAATAACAAACCTGTCTCTCATTTTTGTGACGGGTAATCAAAACGCCATCACAGCCGCTAGTGACGGGAATATTAAAGACGTCTCTTAGAGTGTTAGTGACGGGACTTTGGAAAACTGTCACTATGGTTTGTGATGTGGTTGTTCAAAACCGTCTCTGAAGATTAAAATAGCTGTGACCGCAATTTAGAAACCATCACAGATATAGAAAAACCGTCACTAGTAAGGATAGACCTATTGATGGCTTTTCTGCTAAAACACATCACTCTTGGTGTTTGTCATCCAAGTAGTGAAGCAGTTTCAAAAAACCGTCACCACTATTAATCTAGTAATTTTTTTAGCCATCACTAATACCATGTAACTAACTAACAAAATGCCCGTGCGTTGCTATGGGCGTAATCATGATATATATTATTGATACAAAACAAAACGTGCATATTGATACCAGAATTGTCTAAAGTTTGGATCATATTTCATCATCTATAAAAGTTTGGATCATATTCGAACAACTTTGATAAATTTATTTTTTCAACTTTTTGCCCTCGCCTAGCTATGTGACGGTGATATACTACAGGTAAGTGTTGTGTTTAGTGATATGTTGTTTTTTTTGTTACACAAAACTGATGTAAAGTTGCTAGGGATATTTAATTGCATGGTATAATGTTGTTCATAACCACAAGTATATTAGTAATTCAACTTAGGTTAGCATCCATGAGAAAAAAAAAAATTGTTCAGTACATGCCACAACTGAAAAACTACTCGGCCATTAATTTCCAAAAGTTTGCTGGAAGCTAGATGAGACAAGCTACTATGAACCTTCTATAGCCCTATCTGGAGGAGCAAAGAACAACTCATTTCTACCCAGAACATGCCGAAAGGTAAAAACAACAACACATTACCATCACATATGTAGCTGCAGTGTTACTTCTCTTTTCCATAAGTTTAAATCTTGCCCACAATCCACAAAGTAAGAGATGTGGTCTGTTTTCAGCAGATCGACAAACAACTTTAGATTCGGCAGCTAAGGCTGTGAAAAATGGACCAATCTGATGATGTATTCAGTTGCATAATTGGAGACCTAAACTGAGTCAATACTATAAAGGGAAACGAAACTAACTAAGTTACTCACTTGGAAGAAAAACCACGACCTCTCCTAATCTTCTTCCACCACTTTCCTTCGTTTTCCCTCATCTGTCCACCGAGTTGCAGCACCATTCTTTCTTAGTCTCCTGGACACAGCAGATGGCACCCGTGTGCCGTAGGCATCATCGTGCAAGTGGATATCACACAAGAATAGAAAATATGAGTTTTTACTTTTTACATGGCAATACACATATATAGAATGAATAATCATATTGATATATAATAAGTTACAGAAGAGATCATTTGTTTGTTGAGTTAAATCATTCCATCCTGAATAGACAATTAAACTACAGTTTTGCACAAGATACAACTATTACTTTAGCAGCCAGTGACACAAAATGTCAGATTTAGTAGTGATAATGACAGAGAAAATAACAAACTGTCTTGCAATAATAATTGCTTTAAATCCACATTTATATTTTTTTGCAGTATTTCTAAGAATTAAAAAAGATGCCCAGATGGTATGAATTCAGGAAAGCCTCAAAGCAAATGCATTGGCTGATCAAGATTTCTTCAATGCTTACCGCTCTTTTGCATTCTAGTAACAGCATATAGGATCACATCAGCAACCTGATCCTTTACAGTCTCCTACAGGTGCACGGAGAGTAAACAATGGCCTGTCCTAAAACCAGATACAAATAAAGAATGGTTGCATAAAGCAATTTACTGGCAAAAAAGTTGCTATCTGAGAATATGTGGATCCCAAGACATTAATTAAGGTGCTCACATTATTGTAGCAGTAAACGATTCATAATGAGATATTTCCTCAAATACGAGAGATATAACCAAGCATTAACACCATGAAACTTTATTTTCAACTCATATATAGTTTAAAAGTTGTGTCAAAATAGTAACCAGACGCCCTGATTTCAGCTCTGAGGTGGGCGTGTGGATGAGCTGTTTCGAGGAGGATATCAATGTGGCATCACCCAAGCCACCATGAAACTTGAGTGGCTCCAACTGAACTGCGGCCTGCTCTCCACCAGGACTTTTGCTCCCACATGCATTTTTTCTTCCCCAAGTCATCATGCATGACAAATAAGACATGTAAAACAAGATCAAAATTATGTTTTAATATCAAGTATAAATAAAAAAGAGGATTTCTCCCCCAAATACACAATCTTGGATAGTTGGATTTCATGCTCAAATAAGATCCTGTAAATGTTGGTTTTAAAGATTCGGCCTCTCGCGTCACAGCAAATGCTGTATACCTGCTGCTTCATATTTGCTTTTCCTTGGAGGCATACTATCGAACACCTTGACGGTATGGGACTCCAACAAGACTTGCTTGCTCACGGGCAGGACAACGCTGGAGCTCGCATGCTACAGCTAGAAGCAGCATGGGGCGTGGCTTTCGCGAGCATCAATGGTGCCGGCTTTGTCGAAGGCTCCAAGCTCGCGCTGTGGTCACGCGAGCCGTGTTGCCACTGCCCCGCCCGCTCCTGCCACAAACAACGTCGCTGCTGATGCTGCATGCCCGTGCGGCCCCGTCCGCGCCCGCCTGAGCGTCGCCGCCACCCCGCCCGGTCCTGCCGCCATCAGCGCCGCCGCAGCCCCACCCGCGTGCGAAAGCAGCACCGTGCCCGCCCCGGACCGACCGGCGCCGCTGCTGAATGCGAGCCGCGTCGTTGCCGCCTTGCCCACGGCCATCTGCGCCACCGCAGCCCTGCCCGCTCCCGTGCCAATCTGCGCCGTCGCAGCCCAAGAACGTGAGAGAGGACAGAGGAGTCGGGGAAGAAGGGGAACAAGGGAGGAGGACCTCACCTGTCGGCGCCGAATTTTGACGGTGAGAGAGAAGCCGACGTATTAAGCCGAAGCGTGAGAGGCTCGACGTATTAAGCCGAAGAAGCTGACTCAGAAGACGGTCTCAAAATTATTAGGCAGTAGAGATAAAGCCTGTTTTGTGGTAGTGAAAGACCCATTTTGTAGTAGTTACCTACAACTTCAATAAACATCTATTCTTTTGTTTACAAGGATAATAAACATCTATTCATTAATAAATCTGAGGGTATATATATCAATTTCTTCTCTGTTGTGTTCTTCACAACTCACAGTATCAGAATCAATTAGGCGAAATGTTTGTTGATCCAAGAATACAACTTGTTCACTTCATTTCATGTTTATTGATCCAAGAAGACTTGTCTTCTTTTCCGTAATTATCCAGCGGTCGTCCGTGCAAATGTTTTACTTAACAGTGCCCGTGTTTCTACACTGCAACTAGTCAGCTTGTACGTTAAGTCAATTTAGCTGTTAGGTGTGAAGCAAGATAGACATTGATATTTTTTTTAGAAAAGGGAATAGTTTTATTCCTGCCTCTATATCGATCAATACATATAGCATTTAATTATTACAAATTTAGAAGCGGAAACAAAAAGCCACGGAATGAGAAAGACAAAATTACTATCCATCTTTTAAAGAACTAGCAGAGATAAGCTAGCAGGTTATTCGGTTGGAGAACCATCATCCATTTCTTGTGAAGATTTTCATAGCCGCAGTTTCAATCAAAATGCATGTTGTCTTCACCCAGATCCGGTCCTCCTCCTTATGTAACAAGGACCAAAATCTCCCCCAATAGCTCCCTCTGAATATAACCTGTAGAAAGGAAGGTATTGATATTTTGTCAAACACCACATCATTACGACACAACCAAATTGCTCAACAAAGACTAGCAGTGCTACTCCAAATAAGTTTCTTTAATTTATACTTTATTCCCCCCCAACCAATCAGAGAACATGTGCTAAAAGTTAGTAGGAGGAGACAAATTAAAAGAAACAGAAATGTTGTATGCTCTCCAAATAAATTTTGCTAGAGGACAATCAAAGAAAAAATGTTATATGCTCTCCTCAAGATTACAAAAGCAACATTTAGTATTCCCATGCCAATTCCTTCTAGCAAGGTTATCTTTAGTTAGTGTGACACCTTTAAATAGATACCACAAAAAGACCTTTATTTTAAGTGGCAGCTTTATTTTCCAAATATTCATAGTGAAGGACAAAGTCTGAGTGTTCAACAGAACGTGTCCTTGTGGTTTGACATTTGTTGATTAGCAATCAACGCCACTAATTGGTGCCAAGCAATTAAGTTAGCTCCAACTAGTACACGCCTGAAGGAAACATTAAGCGAATTGAAGACAAAACCAAGGCTACAATGGCATTTTTTTTCTCCTAGCTATATTATATAAGTTAGGAAAACCATCCATAAGACATTGTTGACTGACCCACGGGCTTTCCCAAAATCTTATTTGGGATCCATCTCCTACATAAAAATTTTCTAACCTAAAGAAATATTTTTTAACTCCTAGGATGCTCGCCTAGAAGCGAGAATCTCCTGATATGTGTTCGACCTGGTTTATAGTTTTCGCTCTTAAATATTTTCGTCTAAGAATATCTTGCCAGATTCCCTCCGAGTTAAACAACCTATAAAGCCACTTGCTTAATAGACATCTATTTTGGACTCGGAGATTGAGGATCCCTATTCCACCCTGCTCTTTTGGGGAACAAAGAATGCCCCATCTAGCCAATCTGTATTTTTTCTTGTGTCCCTTATTTTGCTAATAAAATCTGGATCTATAGTACTCTAGTTTTTCTAGCACTCCTTTTGGGACCCCGAAGAAAGAGAACATGAACATTGGGAGGCTGCTTAGAACAGAATTGATCAAGGTCAATTGACCTCCTACAGTATCTTACTTTTTCATGCACTAAGTTTTTTCTGGAATCGCTCTTCAATGTGTTTCCAATCTGAATAGGCCAGCCTTTTGTGACGCATTGGGATCCCCAAGTATCTGAATGGGAGGGCACCTAGCTCACACCCAAAAATTTGAGAATAATCTCTCTCAAAGGCTGCAGCCTCTCCATAACAAAAAAGCTCACTCTTATGAAAATTGATCTTAAGTCCAGAAAGCTGTTCAAATGCACTTAGCAAAAGTTTAAGATTTTATGCATCTTTAAAATTATGCTCTAAAAGAAAAATTGTATCATCTGCATATTGTAGAATGGACAAACCATCATCTACCAGATGAGAAACAACCCCTTTAAATTGACCATTAGATTTTGCCCGATCGATTAGGATAGATAAAACATCTACTGCAATGTTAAAAAGAATTGGTGATAGTGGATCACCTTGTTGAACCCCTTTTTTGGTTTGAAAGAAGTGACCAATATCATCATTTACCTTGATAGCCATATTACCTCTTTCCATTACCCAATGAACCCATTCACACCACTTAGAAGCGAATCCTTTAATCCGAAGGGCTTGTTGAAGGAACGGCATTTAATTTTATCATTGGCTTTCTCAAAGTCCAAGTTTTAAGATAATAGCATTGTTCTTTTTCCTTTTAATCTCGTGCAATGTCTCATATAAAGTGACTACTCCATCAAGAATAAAGCGACCAGGTAGAAAACCGAATTGAGATTGAGAGATGTATTTGTCTACTATAGCTGAGAGCCTATTATTAAGTACTTTAGTGAAGATCTTAAAACTAACATTAAGAAGACAAATAGGGTGATAATGTTGAATACACGTCGAATCTACTTTTTTAGGGAGTAAGGTAATTAACTCAAAACTAAGACTATGAATGGGAAGGTTTCCCTGATGAAAATCAGAGAATAAGGGAACTAGATCATTTTTAATGATTTCCCAGAAGAACTGAAAAAAATTCTACTAGGAATCCATCTGGACCTGGCGCCTTGTTATGCTCTATTTGAAACACAACGTCTTTTATTTCTTTTTCAGTGAAAGCCGCAGTGAGAAACTCATTCTCTTGAGCTGTCACTTGTGGAACATGAGCTCTTAATTCCTCATTTATTGAAAAAACGTTTTCCTCGTGAGGGCCAAATAGCTCTTTGTAAAAATTTTTAATGTAATGTTTGATATTCTCATTTCCTACTATGGTTCCTTCTTCTTGTTCTAGCTGAAAGATTTGTGTTTTCCTATGTCTCCCGTTTGCTAACAACTGGAAGTACTTAGTATTATCATCAACTTAGTTGCTTTTGAACGCTAAAGCCAATACTGCTCCTCCTCCCTAAGCAGGTTGGTGACCTTCATTTTAAGGTTAACTCTGATCTCACTCTCTCTAGGTGAAAGCACCACACATTCCGCCTTTCTATCTAACTCATCTAATTCAGCTAGAAGTTTATGCCTTTTAGCTCTAGTTTGAGACACCATGTTTCTCGCCCATCCTCTAAGGAACGACTCAGAGAACGACCTGAGTCATCTAATCTTGTTTTGCTATTTTTCAATTGGAGATGCCCCTCTATTTTCTAATTGCCACACAGTTGCAACCATGTCATAGAAGTCCTCCTTCAAAAGCCACGCAAAATCAAATCTAAAAATCCTCAAATTTCCTCTATGATTTTGCTGACCCGAAGTCAACAGTAGAGGTGTGTGATCTGAAAGTTCTCTAGTTAAAGCTTGAATAAAAGCTAGAGGGAATTTTAATTCCCACTCCGTAGGCACTAAGATACGGTCTAACTTTTCATATGTCGGGTTCTCCGCATAGTTAGCCCAAGTAAATTATCTCCCTATTAACTCTAACTCCTTTAAGTTCACAGAATCAATAATTGCATTAAAAAGATTGGGCCAATGGCTCTGAAACCTATCATTGTTCTTGTCTGAGGCATTGCGAATGATGTTAAAATCACCTCCAACTAATAGAGGAAGCTCTTCATCCGCACATGCACGAATTCAGAGAGGAATTCATCTTTAAACTCATCTTGTGCTGCCCCATAGACAGACATAAGAGCCCACTTGAATCCATCATCATTGTTAGTTAAATGAAATTTAATAAAAAAGTTTCCAGTTTCAATACTATCAACAACAAATTTTGACAACTTAACTCCAAGAAGAATGCCCCTTGACATCCCACGTGGGGGTGTCCAATGCCAAAAAAACTCTGCTCCCGCACAGAAGTTATCTAGACACTCAGTCGAGTAATTGGTTTTTCCTATCTCGAAAATGAAAATACAATCTAGGTTGTGCCCGTGAGAGGAATCATAAAGAAATCTATGTTTTGCTAGGTCACGCAACCATGGCTATTCCAAAATATTCCTTTCATTGGAAAATAATCTTTTTCTTAACCGAGTCTTTCTTACCCTTGACCCCTTTCTTCCTCCTAACATTAGCAACTTTGATCGGGACACCAATGAGAGTGCCACCAAGGCCCTCATTCCCCTCAAAAAGTTCTTCTGTTAAATCACCACACAGGTGACCTAAAGGTGAAGAAAAGTCATCATCAATCTCCTCATTTGTCATTACAGCTCTATCTGTGGGGTCACAACAAACCGGCTTATTTCAATTATATTCTACTGATTTGAGAAGCTCTATCACAAGATTAACTTCTCCATTAGACGCACCCAAGTTAATACCTACTGTGCCTAAGTTACGCTTAATTTTAGAGGCAAAAAAAGAGCGGTGATTAGGAGACGTACCAGGATAGTCGAGGTTTCGAATTGCTGCCACTTTTGAGGCCTTTTCCATTGAGTCCATCTGCCATAGTCACAGAACGCTTACTGCGACGTAGTAGCAAAGAAAGCGAACCAGCTGACAGAAGAGCCAGCACGGCATCAGTGCCATTCTCGACACACGATGTGTTGTTCGCAGAATCTCCTGAAGAGATCATAGAATCCAAAAGTCCACCAAGCGACGGTGGCACAGAAGCTGAGCCCCCGCCCGAGGCTGCCGCAGGGGCTGTAGGCATCGTGACCTGCCCTGGCGAGCATGCTCCTACTGACCCCGGCACAGGAGACGACCTTTTAGCCGAGCCTGGCGCGCCTATGCTAGACATGTCGCACCCGGCACTAGGGACCGCAGACCCCAGCGCAGCCGAGCCTGGCACGTGCTTGCCAGACATGTCACACCCGGCGTGGGGTAACGCTGGCCTCAACACTGGTGGTGTGATGTTGGCCGTGTCTGGCGCACTCTTGCCTGATGCAGCAAACACGACGCATACTCCAGTTGACCCCAGCACGGGCAGCACAGTGCACGCAGCATCTAGTGCGCCCTTGCCACAAGCTGTGGACACAGGGAGAGGGGTCCGTTAAGGACCGGTGGTGCTGAGGGCGTCTTTAGCCACCGCCTGTCGTGCAGCAGCCAGACCAAGCTTTCGGGTATGCAGCAAATGCGTGCTCGCAACCTGCCGTGATGCACCCAGCATGCTAGCAGGCTCGGTTAGCTCGAGCGCAGCCTGGGACTCAACCTGGGCCATTGGAGAGGAACCTGCAAACAAAGGTTTTGCAGGTACGGAGACTCCAGCTGAAGAAACAGTGGATACTTTTTTATTAGCAAAAGATGCAGCCTTGATCACATTGATTGACTCATTCTCCCGCACGTTCAAAAATTTCTTAACCTCCATCTCATTCTCCTCCTCACCTAGAAGGTCATCATTCTCCCAATCATGATAAATAGCTTCTCCCTCCTCCATTACACCTTTACCTACATTTCGGTGACCAGCACCAAGCGAGCCACCCATGTTCTCTCCTATGGTTTTAGAAGGATTATTTGCTTCTGGCACGTCTTCATCATCCTATGCTTCCTCGTTGTCTTTATTCTCACCTCCATTAAAAGAATTAGAGATGCTTGAAATGCCACAATTTGGCTGGAAGTGCTCTATCTCAAACTTGAGTTGGAAAAATCTATTACCAATAATTACATACATGTTTGTCACAAGCAATTCCGGTTCAAGGATAGCTACACAAAACCGACCAAAAGAGTTGACCCTTGTCAATTTCATATCAACCTTTTGTGTGACCCCAAACATGGTGCCAACCACCCAGATGATCTTAAAGGTTCTCAAAATTTGGGGAGGTTGAGTACTCGCATCCACACATTAGGCAACACATGCCCAAAATACTACTCCTCAGAGAATTCTTCAAAATTAAGAGAAAGACCTTGGGGTAGTTTAGCACTAATCCAATACGTGGTTCTGAGTAGTTCTGTCCTATTAGGAAACACCACTTTATAGACACTCTCTTTAAAAGGTTTTACATCCCATGCAAAATTTTGTCGAACCAATAATTTTAGATGACCTATCAATTCATTCTCAGTTAAAGAACCACCAATCACCGAGACAAGTGCAGTTCTAGAACTTTTGGCAGTTGGCTGAATGGGTGGGTGCTCTATATAATACGCACCTAGCGCATCAACAGCATATCCCACTACATTGCTACCGGTTTAGGTTCATCATTCAGTTGGCATCTAAATGAGGCATGGTTGGTACTTTTATAGATATCACAAAGAATTACAGCACTACACTGACCAATAAGATGACCCCGTTCTCTATATCTCTAACAATTGCGCTGCCTATTTGCATGGTCCACTTTGTCTAAAGCATCACAAGAATGAGCTAGCGAAGGCTATTGGGACCAAAGAACATGGTGGTCGGGTACAAGGAGTGTCATCATCGGCAACACGGAAAGAAGGTTTCTCTGATACATCCTCACACCTCTACAAGAAGCATACATTGAACAGGAAAGAGCGAGAAGATAAAGCCAAGGAGGATTGGAGGCGGCAACTTCTTATGTTTGCTATCGACAAAGAAAGCGGTTGTTTGGACCCCAACCTGCACACTGCGATGGATGCCTTCTTACGTGGTTCGTCCACATCCACGCAACCATCCATTTCCACGCAACCATCCGTCTCGAGTCAACCATTAGTCCCTATGCAGTTAGAAATAGAGAACATCACTGAGGATACTCCTTGCGAGTTGCATGTGCCATTTGGTTACAAGGAGAAGACAATGAAGGTTGCATCCGGCACGACATTTCCAGGAGAGATGCTCCATAACATGGATATCCCCGTAGGTTACGTGCGTGTCACCGTGTTAGAAATAGTACCTGGCTATGAGGACAACAAGATCGAATGCCCGATACCTGAGGCAGGTATAGAAACTCTCCAAGATGCCCTCGGCTCTTTCATTATTTGGAAACGCTGTGATGTTGTCCTCTAACCACGAGTTTCTCCACCACCCCCGTTGTCTGGGCACGGGTCCTTTCATCCGAGCCAGCCAATCAATACAGGTGGACAGTCGTCTCCTATGTCTGCGGCAGCCTCGGGAAACAACCTCCAATCTCCTCATGTGGAAGCCGACTCGACTCATAGTCCTGTAATCTATAGTGACAACGAGCCTCTTCCACAGAGTATTCAAGTTTAGGCTCCGGTAATCCAAGTCCAGCCTGCACCTGTTGTCGTCAAGGCTTCAGTAATCCCAAAGACGATTACCGGATTTGACAAAGAGCCGAAGGACCCAAAAGCAAAAAGTGATGTTGATAAGTACTTGGCTCCATTGAAAAAACGTCAAGCAAGCACCGGCAAGCTCGTCCTGCAAGAAGAAGATCCTCGGGATGTATTATCATATGATGATCAAATTTTGGAGAATCCTACGGACGATGTGGACTACCCAAAATTTATACTCGGTAAACCCCTTATATCAAATAACATGTATAAGAACCTACCGTGGGAGATGCGGAAGTTGTACGACTGGTACATGATGGCGTCAAAGGAAGGGGTCACCGAAATCACTTGTAGGATTCCAAAAGAGGTGTTCAACGAAGATGACGAACAAATCTTATACCTTTTTTGGGGAGGATGTCCACTCGATGTATCGTCTAGACCAAATGGACGTCACCTTCATCACCCTGTGGTGCATGTAAGTGTCGTGTTCGATCTACTTCGTATTTCAACCATAATTCCATATATGATCTAATGCTTTTTTTATAGTATGAACTCCTTTTTCCAAAGAAAGAAGACCAATAGAAAAGATTGGAGGGTGGCCTACGTCATCCCAAGCCGGATCAACCAAAGCTCGATCGACCCAACGGTAAATCTGAAAAATTATCTGGATAAGACACTGACAGAGCTTGCTGAAATAAAGACGGTCTTGACAACAGAAGCAAGGACTTATGTTGCAAATTACTTGTACGACTGCTTTATGAGGTGGCAAGATAGAGAGTGCATTATGGCCCCTTACAACTTCAAGTAAGTTGGACAACTACTGCCTTCATCATGTATCCTATGTTAAAATTAAATCCAATCATAATTAACTTGTTAACAAAAAACATTGTTATAGCGATCATTGGATCTGTCTAATGATATTTCTGAAATAAGGGTACCTTCTATCGCTCGACAGGCTGGACTACGACAAGAACTTATACGACGACATTCTAGAAGTCATAGATCGGTAAGAAATTGGTCTACGTGTGTATGGTTTGATGATGTTAATATCATCTACTGATAAGCTTTTGTTGATCGCGCAGTGCTTACGAGAAATATGTCGTAGCCGGTGGGGCATGTCATCCTACAAGGAAAAAGAAGATATATTTCCGTCATAAGTTTTGGGTATGACTATACATGTTCTTATTGTACTATCCATTCATATAATTATCATAGGTGTAATGAACTTGTGTTCTCTACTTTATAATGCAATAAGCAAATACGAGTAAGTGTGCATTGTGGTTACTACACTTGTGTGTTCTCGGCTAGCACTTCAACTTATCTGGACCATATCATTGAGGAGTCTCAACAAAAGGTAAGTTGATTTTATTTATATCCATTTTACTTTACCTGGACTATATCATTGAGGACTCTGCTCATGTGACACAGAAAGCCACAAGGTCAAAGAGAGAATGGGCTGCAAAGATGAAAAGAAACGACGCGATCAAAAAGAGTATAATTTCTAAGTCACGTGTTCACTTGAGTACAAATTTCATGTATCTAGTTGTAGCTTCTCTTTGTCATTTTATGTTAAAAGAGGTAATTAGTC
Source organism: Eleusine indica (assembly GCA_030378355.1). Taxonomy (NCBI): domain Eukaryota; kingdom Viridiplantae; phylum Streptophyta; class Magnoliopsida; order Poales; family Poaceae; genus Eleusine; species Eleusine indica. Next base: position 31,945,950 of record CM059494.1, on the reverse strand, counting down.
TTGAAGGGAAGTGCTTTGACTCAAACAGTGAACTAGCAACAAAACATAGGTTCCTTTATGAGTGGACTGGTTCAAGAGCACCATATGAGCCTAATGTATCGAAAAAAGATGATGACTATGCATTAGGATTCATATAAAATATTTTGTAAGCTCGATTGAACATTTTGATGACAATATTGTATATATTCTATGATGAGATGTAAATATCTGTGATGAGATTATAAATACCTTTGATGAGATGTTGTAAATATCTGTGATGAGATTTGTAAATTTCTATATATGTAGAATCTGTAATTTCTGTATATTTGTTAAATTTTATTTTATTTTTTGGAAAATAACAAGTAGCGGCGGTTGATGTTGTCAACCGCCGCTAGTAATAGCCAAAAATAGTGGCGGTTGATGATGTCAACCGCTGCTACTAATGGCTAACAATAGCGGTGGTTGACATCTTCAACCACCGCTAATAATGTGTCTGTAGCGGCGGTTCATTTAGACGACAGACCACCCACCGCTACAAACGCATATTTGTAGCTGCGTTTGCGTAGCGGCAGGATGGCCTGTCCGCCGCTATAGTGCCTTAACAACCGCCGCTACAAACCTTTTTTGTTGTTATGATGGACTCGATGTATGCGGGGATGGAAAGAGAGACTGGGCCCAGCACAAAGTTGGGTAGCACTCTGATCCAAAATAAACGCCTAGTCCGGAAGTTTCGGGGTATTTAATTCCAAAATTGAATTCGAACGAAACTGAAGCGGCTTCGTTGCCTGAAACGGCGTCTTCCCGAAGGTTCGGGAACGATGCCCATGCTCTACCGCAGCTCTCAAGTCTCTTGTTAAGCAGTCGCCCAACAACACCGACGGAGTCCTGCGGCGCCGTGGCAGCGGCCCTGACCAAGGGCTGCATACCTTACGATGCTCAGCCTCCAATGCATTGAGTAGCCCTCTGGCTTTTTGCACAGGCTTGTCATCCGACGTAGGAGACACAGAGCTCCGAACCTTATTCGTGAATGACGGGCTATTCAAATTTCTATCGACCTCGGTTATGTCATTCACACAGAATCCATGAACCGCTCCGTTCTAACCAAATCGATGGTGCTTGGGACTGAATCAGGCACAAAGTCCGATTCGTCATCGTCGCCAAGCACCCAGAATCTAGAAACAGAACCCTTGGGTCGGCAGCCTAGCAACGGATCCGCTGACAACACACCCTGATTCGCCAAAGAAGAAAAGGGAGGAGAAAGAGACGCCTCCGCAGCGAGCTGACGAGCAGCATCTTCACGAAGCTTACCACTGAAGAGACGAACGGCCTTCTCAGATTCCCGACGAAGAACCTTCGCCGGCGCGAAGACCACGCGACGAGGTCGCCCCCGCATCCCAGGCGTGTATCACATCACGTGCCCTCCCATTTGCTAAAATCCCGTCAGCTCACATCTAGGTATCATCTATATCCTAGAGATTTCAAAAGACATCTGTCTGATGTTGGCCATCCAAATGACTCAGATAGACATTTTGACATTAGGCAATCGTTTTGACACCAACTTGTGCCTAAGATCAAGGTCTAAGTTTCGAATGTCAAATGTCAACTGATAACATGGCTTAACTAATGATTGACAATTTGACATAAAATAGATCCCCTAACAAGATTCCAAGGGCCACTTTGTCTACGTACATACTCATCACGGTCCGTAGCTTTGGGGTTTATAAATAGCCTGTCAGCAACTGCGACAGCCTGCACAGATAGTTGTGCCTCGATGTGCAACTCTACGTGCAGCGCCGCTGTAGCAAACTGTTGTCATGGTGTGTAAGAGAAATGCTTCTTAGCTGCCTCTTAAAATTATTTATTGAAGAAAAAAAAAGAGAAGACAGCTAACTCTTTCTCAAGAGGCAGCCTCCAACAAAAATAAGAGACTTAAACATAGATTCTACTTCTCAATTCCTTGTAAGAACTAGCTCTTACCTATTAGCTAACTCTATCATTGATGAACCTCTAAATAACAAGTTATGAATCAGTTGTGCATGCCCTCTTGCTGTAACAACTGTAAAGGTTCTTGCCGGGAGGGCAAGTGTTACAGATCTTGCTTCAGTAGCTGCACTGATGCTGCTAATAACGTGTACGGCTTCTGCCAGTCATCTGTCCTCGAGTCGTGCACAACTGCCTGCAACAACTGATGCCTCAGCGACTGCCCGAACCCCTAAGTTCTGGACTTCTGGGACAGTTGGTATTACTGCATGTCTATTAAGTGATCATGTCGCTAAGTACCATTATGGGTCACAAAGGTGTCACTACCATAAAAAGCCACTATAGCAGCATTTGAAAAAACTTCATAGCGGCGGTTTTATTATAATCCGTCGCTATGAATAGAGATATATTTTTAGCGGCGGTCAACATAGTCAACCGTCGTTAAAAGTTAATTTTTAAACATGGTTCACAACATGAACCATCGCTAAAATGAGATTTAATTTTTAACGACGGTCAGAACGTGAACTATCACTAACAATATGTTTTTAGTGGTGGATAGAAACGTGAGCCGTCGCTAAAAATATGTTTTTAGCGACGGACTAAAATGTGAGCCGTCGCTAAAAATAGCGTGCCATGTCATCAATCCGTTCCTTTCTCTCTCGACCAATCAGAGAGAGGCACACAGATTGTATGTTTCCTCCATTTAGTCCCCCCTCCTCTCTCTCCCTCTCAACCACCCAACCCCGATTCACTCTCTCTCCCTTATCTCTTTCTCTCCTCTCTCTCTTTCTCACCAAGGTGGACCAGTCACGTGCTCAGCGATGCCGGGCCGCTCACATGGCTCCGCGGCGGCAGCGAAGAGGCTGCGCTGGTGCTCCGACCCGATGGCGTGAGCCGCCTGGTCTCCGACGACGATGCGGCGCTCGTGTCGCTCGCACTCGCCAAGGCGGCCGGCACGTGCGCGTGCCTCGCCCGCGCCGTGGCCCGGTACGCCTCCCGCTACGCCGACCAGCTGCTCCGTCGGTTCGAGCCGCCGGAGGAGGAGCTCGGTGACAGCGCCGCCTCTTCCCCTTCCTCCATGCTCGGCGGCGGCGACTCACCAGGCCGCGTGCTTCTGCGGCGGCTCGGGCGGGCCTAACCGCCAGGCCGGGCCAGGCTGCGATTGTCCATGGGGATCTGGTCGGAGTTGGGCGGCACCCTGTGGGAGCGGTGGAGGCGCAACGGTAGGCCGAGCGCGGTGGTGGTGCGGCGGGTCGATCTTCCTTGCGCGATGGCGGTCGGCGGTGGGCCGAGCTCCATGGGGCGACGGTGGGCCGAGCTCTTGCGCAGCGGGCCGAGCTCTTGCGCGCGGACGGTGGTGGGCCGAGCTCCTTGGTATGGTGGCGGGCCTCCCACGGGGTCTGCGATTTTTTTTATTCGGTATGCTCATAGTAATTATAGCGGCGGGGTATTTGTCTCACACAGTATCTGCCGCAATAAATTGATATTTTTAACTGCGAAAATACAGCGGCGGGGAGGTTGACCCGCCGCTATAGTACATTTCTACCCGCCGCTAGTCTTCTTTTGTGGTAGTGTGTGCGTGCCTTATGTATGTGTGATATAGTCTCATTTCGTGTGTATGTTGCATGTAGCATGTATTTGTTCAGCCGTGTTAGTTTGTGAAGTCTTCCTTTTTATCATGATTGGAATAACCAATATTATTAGAGCACCTATATAATAGGCTAAAATGAATATGGAACGTTATTTTCTCTTGATCTGATGGTTTAGATAGACTCATACTACTTTAACGGTCTAAGTAGTATCAAAGTGGTATTTTAAAGTAGTATGAATTATTATAGATATTGAAAAAAAATAGTGGTGTGTCCTAAATTCATGGATCTCTTATACTAAATTCATGGATCTCTTATATTGAAATGAAATACTAGTTCATTTGGGAAAAATTGAAAATCAATCGTTTTTTTAAGCTGTCCGTCTTTCTCGCCTGTTCTTCGAAAGGGAGGTGCTCTTTATGATGCTACGGACGGCTGTCCGAAGTGCATGCAATGACGGGCTCAGATAGGATAGGATTGTGCGCGCCGGGCCCTTCGGGTGTCCATATTTTGGCCGACCTTAGCGTAGGCCCCTATGTTATGCGGTCATAATATTTTTATACCTTCTACCGCTGTTACGCCCGAAATCCAAGGTTCCACACGAGCTCCTGTTCTGCGGCGTGGTGACAGGACCGCTAGGGGATTGGCTCCGGGTGTAGGTAGGGTCAAATCCGCAGGGGTCGGCTCTGGAGGTGGCGGATCGATGGCAATTGGTTGGGGGCGCCACGGGTAGGCACGACCTGCTGTTGCGGTGGTGCACGCAGAGAATCGGCGGCCAATCCGCAGCGCCTGCCTGATCACAGCCTCTGCGTCGGGGTTGAACTCACCTACACACGCTTGAACTGTGATTCATTCGTTCCATGGAGACACAATCCAACAGAATTCGGCACGCATAAAAAGCTAGCTTTTTCCAATACCAAAGAAGCTTAACTCGGGAGGCATCAATTTCAGGCGGCTCTCAACCACAATTGTTTCCAGTGACTGCCAAGTCTGGACTCAGCAATCCGCGCTTCCTGCAACGGTGCCATTATCATGGTGTCCGGTGAAGCTTTACTTTGACTGATGCAACAAGCGACTTGCTTAGAACGAAGAGCAGCAATAACACAGCAACACGAGAGAACAAATAGTGGCCAGAAAATGCAACCCAAGTTGCTGAGATTAGCTGTTTCTAACACTGTATGGACCCCAACACAGTCAAAGATTCCGCACATACAAGGTTATCGCTATAAATAATGGCTTCAAACGGAGCTGTAATCAACAATAAGAGGCTTGAGCACACATAAAGAATAATTTCGGCTTTAATTCTTCTGCAGGTGAATCAATTTTACAAGTACGAACAATTTCTCCCTACCAGACGTCACAACATTTCCCCTAACCATGTTTTGTCCCCTGAAAAATACTAGGAGCAGTATCAAAATGAGTAAACGAGGATGAAGATGGAGATGGCTCCGTCGGCAATGTCAACCCGACGGTCACAAATAAGGTTCTGGGAGGATTGCTTGTTAGGACACCAAAGTTTGATGGATAGATTCTCAAATCTCTTTAATATTGTTTCTAGGAAAAATGCAACGATTGAATCAGTATTTTCTACTAACCCTTTAAATGTATCCTTTAGACGAGCGTTAACAGGAGCGAATTTTAACTCATGGATGCAAGTAGTAGTTCTGACTATGAATGTTAATTTGACAAACGAACCAGATTGTTTTAAATGGGCTCTTTATCAAAATGGATATTTCTCTGTAAAATCCATGTATCGAGCTCTAATATTGACATAGGCTTTGCCCTATAACTTGAATATGTGGAAAATCAATGTTTCCCTAAAAATTAAGATTTTTATGTGGTACCTTTATAAAGGAGTTACTTTAACTAAAGATAATCTTGCTAGACGTAATTGGCAAGGAAGCTTAAAATGTTATTTTTGTAATCCAAGTGAGAGCATTGAACATCTTTTTTTTTATTGTCATCTAGTAAGGTTCATCTGGCGAACTCTACACATTTCTTTTTTATAGCACCTCCTAATAATTTTCAGAATATGTTTACTGATTGGTTAGGAGGAACTAATTTTAATATGAAAAAATTGATCTGGTGTGGAGTATGTGCATGGTGTTGGGCAATATGGTTGTGTCGTAACAATGTGGTTTTTGATAGAGCAAGCACACCATCTTTTAAGCAGATCATTTTTAGGAAAACCTATTGGGCTCGTCTTTGGTCCTTGCTACAGAAGGAGATGGATCATTCTATTTTGAAGACGGCATGCAGATTGATTGAGACTGCTGCCATGGAGATCTTCACAAATAATAGGTGGCGGTTCTCGAATAGAATTGCATATTAGACTATCTAGATTCAGTTGAATTATTGTTCGTTATGGCACAAACTTTTATCTTTATGATTTCATGGTCTCTCTTTGTGTGAGAGAATTTGTAATAATGGACGGCTTTATGTATCGATCGATGCAACGGCTAGAATTAATATATTTCCTTTTCTAAAAAAAAAACCCTACAGTCACAATGGACAGGGAAGGGAGACCAAATCAGACCAGAGTGGGCTACATGTGGATTGGGAATGACAGACACTAGTATAAAAAGGGCCTTCTCCTTTCCGTTCCCGCTCTCACAGACACCGCCACCCTACTCCTTCCCCAGCGCGGCGCGGGCGCGAGCGCCGCTGCCCTTCTCCGCTCCCTCCCCTATGCCATTGCCAGATCCGCGTGGGAAGTGGGGGGGGGGGGGGGGAGGGCTCTCCGTGGTGGCGGATCCCGCCGGGACGAGGCGGCACGGGGACGTCGGACGACGAGGAGCTCTCAGCGGCGGCAGATCCGGGGCATGGCGATGCGGGTCAGGGCACCGAATGCCCGGGGATGTCAGACGGCGTAGGACTCTCAGCGTCGGTGGATCCGGGGCAGGACGATGCACGTCGGCGGTTTTGGCCAGCAGATCTAGCATGTCAGCAATGGTTGCGGCAAAGGGTTTCGGGCTGCTAGGGTTTCCTGAGGGTGGTGGGCCAGATTGGGCTCGACAGCCTTTTAGTTTTTTTTTATTTTTGTGTTTTCTTCTTAGTGGCGGTTGAACCTGGCATCTCTTCCTTGCCCGTGGTGGTGTGGAAAACCATGCCAACTGTACGTTCATTTTCACCGCCATTGTAGGGGTCTGTTGTACTGGTGAGATGTTTTCAGATTGCTCTCGATGCAACGTTATCGGCAATGAGGTGTTGTACGTATGTGTTGCATGATTTCTGTTTTGCCATAGTGATAACGGTTCGAGGGAATGAGCTAATGACGATGGTGCTCTGCACTGGTACTCTTCGTAAATTATTACATTAGGTAGACAATTATAATTTTATCGTTGTAAATGAACAGTGGGATTAGATTTATACTTTCAAGTTTCAAGTAATATAGTCCATCGTACGGGAGTCTAATGTTAACGAAAGAAAAAAATAAAACTTTGTCTCCAAAACGATTCACCACTAAAGGGCCAATATTACTATTGTATTACTTCAAGATTTCATCATTGAGAAGGATTTACGTTTTATAGGTCGGAATAGCAACAGCCTTATCTATTTAGGTCGCCAGAGGTACGTTTTACAATATTTGTTACATAATGTTGAAATATAAACAATCAGAAATAACTGGGTACACCCGTGAGTAGCTAAACCCCCTCTAGTGGGGTAGCTACATCGCCTCTAGTGGTCGTGAGATTTTGATCCGATGGCAGGTGGAACAGAGTGGGTAGCTACACTCCGTCTAGTGGAGTAGCTATACCCCTTCTAGTGGTCGTCAGATTTTGATCCGATGGCAGGCGAAACAGGGTGGGTAGCTACCCACGGCTGTATGAAATCCGCTTTCAATTATGACAACAGTACCATTTAGATATTCTGTTTCTTATTGGTAGTATTAAATTCTGATCATGATGTAGCAACGACTGAATAGTTCTTTTCCAAAACACATTGCAATTAATGATCTGTTTTAGTCTTTGTATGAAAATGGCAACAATTCTATGTAACTGGACTGGGGCCATATCTTCCAAACTAACTCAAGGAGCTGTGGGTGCCTTATAATCATTCGAATTAGAACTGTCGTAGTTTTGGGTACCATTAATAACTTAATATATATATCATGAAAAAACAAAGAGCGTGTTCCGGCAGCCGAGCTCTTCATTAGATATTATCCCCTTGGAAGTAGTCAATCATTGATCAAAGCATAATAATATAATTGATTTAGCCTGATGTTCGATTGTTTTACGTTTTACCCCTTTGATCAATCAGCGATGTTTGCCGAATTTGTTGTAATAATTATTTTTTTCTCGAATACGCAGGAGAGCTGCGTATCATTATATTAAGAGAAGAAAACAGCCCCTTACAAGATAATCCCCTTGCTCCTGGCCGAGCTGCAAGAGGGTTTTACAAAACAACAAAGAAGAAGAAACTTGGAAAAACCACTAGGTGGTGAGACCTGACCCTGGAAGGACTACTATCCTATCAACCTTGACCTAGAGACGCCATAGACTTTGCTCCTGCCAAGCACCATAAATGACGCTCAATGTCATAGAAGCGAAGTAGGGTTCTCATGTCCGAATTTGTCTCGTCCAAGACACACCCATTCCTGTGTTTCCATAACAGCCAAGCGACCAAAATTACTACCATGTTGAATCCTTTCCTCTTAGCCTTTGGAACCTTCTTAGTTGCCTTCCGCCACCATTCTGCGAATGTATGATCATTATTCCCAGGTACGGAAGATAGAAAACCAAGTGGTGCCAGGACCTTGAACCAAAACTCTCACGCAAAAACACACGACACCAGCAGATGTTGCACCGTTTCATCGGCCTATTCGCAGAGAGGGCATTGTTGGGGAACGGGTAGGTATGATAGCATATAATAATTTCTACCGTTCAACCAGGAAACCTTGCAAGAGAGGATCATGGATCGTTACCACTAGACGCGCAGGCGGAGCGGAAGCGAATGTTGGAGCAGCTCTATCCAACGTAGTCGCGCATCGGTGTAGAGGAAGCAGTCGATCACGTCAATCATCTCTTTCTAGTCCAGCTGTCGGCACCGCAGCAGCAGCAGCGCCTCCTCGCGGTATCCACACGTATGGGGTTGGAACACCGTGCGCGGCGTGCTAGCACCGGCAACACGGTTAGGGTTTTGTGGGCGAGAAAGAGGAGCACGGCGGCTAGGGTTAAGGACTGGTGGAATCACCTGCGACTTAAGCCCCTCCTCCACTTAAATAGACCCTTCTAATGGGCCTCGACTAGTTGGCCCATTAGTGGACTAATTCCTCACGGATCAATATCCGTATGACCCTCACATACGGATCAAATCCGTATTGTCTCTTGGGCATATCTCCAACAGGCATCTGTCAGGGTGAGGAAGATTTCATTTAGCTAAATGATCTGCAGTCCAACATCTATCCCTGACTGCCAACCCCAATAAAACTTTGCATTTAGCCGGCGCCCAACTTTTCCAAATCCGCCGCAAGGTTCAAAGGTGGTAGCTCCTTGAAAGAATGCTCGATATGCTGATTTTGAAGAGAAAGCCCCTGAGCTATCCATTATCCAAATAAAAGAGTCTTCCTCCTGTGATATAATAAAGTCTTGAATGATATCTCATAGTTGGAAGTACTCAAAAAGACTCACCATTGCCAATCCTCCCTGCACATCTTGTGGCCATTGTTGTGTTTGAAAAGCCTCAGCTACTGATCATTTCAAATGCTTCTTAGGTACTGCTGCCACAACAGTTGGTGCAAGGTCTTCAATACGACATCTGAACAACCACCTATCTGTCCAAAAATAGGTGTTCGCTCCATTGCCCACATGAGATTCTAGGCCAATGTTGAAGAGTGCCACTGCATTGGAGCTCACTGGAATATCAAGACCTGACCACGACTTGTCCTTTTCTGTTCTAGCATACCACAGCCATCTCATTTGTAAGGCCCAACTCATGTATTCCAGATTGAGCACGCCTAGACCACCAAGCTCGATAGGTCGTTGGACCTTGTCCCAAGTAACCAAACAGCTGCCTCCATTCACTTGTTTCCTTCCCTTCCATATAAAAGCGCGCCGGTATTTATCTACTGCCTTAATGAACCACTTGGGCACCTTGATAGCTATTAATAAGTGGATTGGGATAGCTGACATGACGAAACAGACCCAAGTCAGACGCCCAGCCATGTTCATTAGCGTTGCTTGCCAAGATGGTAGCCGGTTACCAATTTTCTCTATCCAAGCTAATAACTCTGCCTTTCTCAACTTGGTGTCCGAGATGGGGAGGCAAAGGTAAGTGCAAGGAAATTGTGCTAGTGTGCAGGGCAAAATAGAGGAGACATGATCAATTACCTGCTGTTCACACCTTATTGGAATCACACAACTTTTTTGCAAGTTTGTTCTCAACCCCGAGGCCATCCCAAACTGCTCTAGAATGGCCAAAGTCAGGTTTATATCTTCTTCCACTGGTTTGATAAAGAGAGCGACATCATCAGCATATAGCGATATATGCTGGTTGTAATGACGCCGATGGATCGGTTGGAGGAGATTCAGCTCAGCAGCTTTGCAAAAAAAAAAAAGGCTATTGAGCACATCCATCACCAAGATAAATAACATTGGGGAGAGAGGGTCTCCCTGCCGCAATCCCCGTTGATGTCTGATTTCATCCCCTGGTTGACCATTCACTAGAACCCGAGTAGAGGTTGAGTGAAGAAAATTAGAAATGAGAGCTCTCCAAGATGGTCCAAAACTGAGATGTGTTAGAACCTCCAAAAGAAACGACCAAGAAACTGAATCAAAAGCCTTAGAAATATCAAGCTTCAAGAATAAAGTAGAAGCCTTATGGCGATGCAAGAGCTTGATGGTTTGCTGTACTAAAATGAAGTTGTCATGAATACGCCGGCCTCTGATGAAAGCGCTCTGATTAAGTTCATGTAAAGGATGTGTGCATTTGTAGATGCCGGGTTAAGTTCCTTTTTCTAAATATTGTATAGCTTAATGTGTGGCTTTTCTCTGCCGACTAAATGACCCCATGGAGGGTCATGTCTTCCAGGCTCATGTCTCTAGTTCGTGGACGTTGGTGGTTTGAAAAGTTAAAGGAAAAAACAAACTGGGACGTAACAGTCCCCCAACATGAATAAACATGATATTCCGAGGCAGGTAAGAAGACAAACCATTGTTGGATAAATTAGCACTTTTAGTTTTATATTAATCCAGAAATAAATTATAAGCATGATTAACAGATTGCATGATGATCTAGACAAGTCTACGCAAGATCTAGACAGGTTTATAAAGCCAGACAAAAGCATAGCATCTACCATACTAGAAACATTCATCATAGATAAACAGATCACGAAAGCTAGTATGAAAGACATGGTTTGAGATAAGAGTATGTATGTTTCCTTCTGGACTGGGTAGAGAAGGCGGCGATGACGATCAGCCCCGTCACGTTGTTGGCGACGGCGGGTGAGACCGACTCGACGACGAGGAAGACGAGCTGTGGCGACAAGCTTGACGAAGACGAGGAAGCGATCGAGCAGTCGCGCAGAGCGCTTTCCAAAAACCTTATTCGCCCTCTCCCGGTGCAGGATCGCAGAGGACGACGGTTCCGGAGACCGCCTCTCCTGTTTGCCGGTGCATGCCAACGATCGGGATGGAGAAGTCTTGGCGGCGCAATAGTAGCGAGAGGCAAAACCCTAGGCGATTGCGTGATATGATTTGCGGTGATACCCGTACATATTTATAGGGAGGAACCGCTAGGGTTGGGCGTTCCGCAACCGAGTCAGTTACCATATTAATACATCGGTTTCCATAACCAAATATATGAAAAATATATAGAACACGCAGAAATAAAGTGCAAAAGGAAGCCGCGTCCCCGCAAGGCAAGGGACCAAATTTCGGCGGACCATTCACGCAGGTGATGCGCGGCCGTGCCCATCGCTCACGCCCGGCTCGGTCCGGCATGGCGAGGCGAGGCGAGCGAGCGCACGCGTGTGTTCTTCCTTCTTCTCATCCACACACTTGCAAGAGATGCTAGAGCAACCAACCTTATAAGTTGGACTCCCTCCACCTCCATTAGCAATGTGGGACTAAACGTTTGCACTCCCACCACTCATGAATGGGCCTTTGAGATTTTTCAGGAATTATTGTGAATATTAATGGGCCAAGCCCATATATTTCCAGCAATCCCCCACCAGATCTCAAAGTCCCAGCTAGACTTTGCCTCACCCCACTGTTGTTTAATATACCAGTGTTTTCAGTGGAGACTGTTAAGTTGAACTTCCACCTAGAACAATAAGCTACACTCATTCACAACTTGAACAATGGACTATGCCTTGAATTGCAAGTTTTGTGCAAACAAGTTTCACTTACTGTCATAACTGATACTAGACCTCCAGTAGGCTTCTCTGCGGGTGGAGCATATAGGTCATACTCCCTTGGTCTTTCATGAGCTTAATAGAGATCACTCAAATCTCACAGATTGCGACCTTACAACAATCGGGCTCATATAGGTGTATTCATTCAAGAATATTCTGTAGGACAACATCTTCGCTATTTAAAGCCAACTGAATACATTAAGGCAACAACCAACATGCCATACGGATATTGAGAGTAATGCATTGCTTCTCGAGTGGGTTATAAAAGATTACTCTCATGCTAACCAATAGCTTGTTCTTCACAGGTCCTACTTCACGGGATCTCCGATCACATAGGTTGGGTTACTACTATGGAATAGCACATATGGGTCTCATACCCATCTCCTTCGATGCACTGTCTATCACATTACGTGACAGCCCCTTGGTGAATTGATCTGCCAGGTTCTCACCAGTTGAAACATATTCTACTGATATGACTCCGGAGGTTCTCATTTTCTTGATAGACTTCAAACGTCTCTTAATATGTCTTGATGACTTCATATTGTCCTTAGAATTGTTCACTTTGACTATCATAGTTTGATTGTCACAATTCATAAGGATTGCCGACACAGGTTTCTTGACAATAGGCAAGTCCATCAAGAGCTCACGTAGCCAATCGGCCTCAACTGTAGCTGTATCTAGTGCAGTAAGCTATGCTTCCATGGTAGACCTCGTCAAAATGGTCTGTTTGCATGATCTCCATAAAACAGCAGCACCACCAAGAGTAAATGCATATCCACTCGTGGCATACAGCTCATCAGCATCAGATATCCAATTGGAATCACTATAGCCTTCTAGTACTGCTGGATATCCAGAATAAGGAATTCCACAATCTATAGTACCAACTAAATAGTGCATTACCCGCTCAAGCGCACGCCAATGATCATCTCCCGGGCAAGAAGTAAACCGGCTCAGTTTGCTCACAGCAAATGAGATGTCAAGCCTAGTAGCACTAGCTAAATACATAAGTGATCCAATAATCTGAGAATATCTTAATTGGTCTCTACCAATTCTCTTATTCTTTCGAAGGATTGAGCTGGGATCATAAAGTGTTGGAGAAGGCTAGCTATCCTCGTAACCAAAACGGTTCAAGAGCTTCTCAACATAATGAGATTGCGTAAGAGTAATCCCATTCTCTCCTTTGATTAGCTTGATGTTTAAGATAACATCAGCCTCACCCAGATCCTTCATATCCAAGCTTTGGCACAGAAAAGTCTTGACCTCATTGATCACGTCAAGATTTGTTCCAAAGATGAGTATGTCATCAACATACAAGCATAGTATAACTCCTTGACCCCCCCCCCCCCCATGACGGTAGTACACACATTTATCAACCTCATTAACTGAAAAGCCTGCTGATAGAAGTGTTGAATCAAATTTCTCATGCCACTGCTTAGGAGCTTGTTTCAGACCATACAAAGAGTTCAACAACTTACACACCTTGTCTTCTTGACCCTTTATAACAAATCCATCTGGCAGATCCATATAGATTTCCTCATCCAACTCTCCATTAAGGAAAGCTATCTTAACGTCCATCTGATGAATGATAAGACCATGTGAGGTAGCCAGAGCAAGTAATACACGCATAGTGGTCAATCTAGCAACAGGTGAATAAGTGTCAAAGAAGTCTTCGCCTTCTTTCTGAGTACAACTCTTAGCCACAAGCCGAGCGTTATACTTGTCAATAGTACCATCAGGCTTAATCTTTTTCTTGAACACTCATTTACAACCCACAGGTTTGCAACCATATGGTCTATCGACAACTTTCCAAGTTCCATTAGAAAGAATAGAGTCCATCTCACTATGGACAGCTTCTTTCTAGTCATCTGTATCAGAAGATGCATATACCTCTGAAATGGTTCTAGGAGTGTCATCCACAAGATAAACAGTGAAATCATCACCAAAAGACTTTGCAGTCCTTTGTCTCTTGCTCCTCCTAGGAGCTTCACTATCAATCTCCTCATGGATTGGTTCAAGTGTTTGTTCAGCATGATCAGAAAATGCACTAGGTTCAGGAGTTGTTTCAGCAATCACATCAGAAGATAATCTAGACATGCTATGTAAATCTTTTATAGGAAATATGTTCTCAAAGAAAGTAACATCACGAGACTCCATTAATGAATTAACATGAACATCAGGCACCTCGGATTTAACCACTAAAAATCTATAGGCAATGCTATGATGAGCATATCCAAGAAAGATATAATCCACAGTTTTAGGTCTTAACTTACGCTTTTTGTTGCTTGGTACGTTAACTTTGGGCAAACAACCCATGTGCACAAGTAGAGAGCGATGGCTTTCTACCAATCCATTCCTCATATGGCATCCTCTCCTTATTCTTCATGGGAACTCTATTTAGGACATGACATGATGTCAATAAAGCCTCCCCCCACCATGCCTTAGATAATCCAGCCATGTCTAACATGTAATTAACCAATTCAGTCAAGGTGTCATTCTTTCTTTCGGCAACCCCGTTTGATTGGGGTGAATAGGCAGGCGTCCTCTCATGGATCATACCATGTTCCGCACAGAATAAGTCAAACTTATTTGAGAAATACTCGCCACCACGATTGGACCTAATTCTTTTGATCTTTTTCTCTAGTTGAGTTTCAACATCAGCCTTATAAATTTTAAAGCAGTTTAGAGCCTCATCTTTCGTATTTAGCAAATAAACATAGCAATATCTAGTCGCATCATCAATCAAAGTCATAAAATATCTTTTTCCATCTTCAGTCAATATACCATTCATCTCACAAAGATCTGAATGTATAAGTTCTAGCGGTGCTAAGTGTCTCTCCTCTGCAGCCTTGTGAGGCTTTCGAGGTTGCTTAGATTGCACATAATTTGGGCACTTAGAACCTTTGACAATGGAAAAATTCGAAATTAAATTCAAGCTAGAAAGTCGAGACATAGAACCAAAATTTAGATGACATAAACGTGAATGCCGAACACTAGCACCACTCTCATTAACACCATTACAAATATAGTTCACAGACTTATTGCAATAATCTGAAAGGGAAAAGCGGATCAAGCCTCCGCACTCATAGCCTTTACCAATAAATTGTCCACTCTTAGACACGATAACTTTATTTGACTCAAGCACTACCTTAAAACCATCCCTACACAAAAGGAAGCCACTAACGAGATTCTTCTTGATAGAAGGGACATGCTGTATATTCTTCAATTGGACAATCTTCCCCGAAGTGAACTTCAGCTCGACCGTGCCAACACCATGAACAGAAGCATGTGACCCATTCCCCATTAGGACGGAGGAATCCCGGGTGACCTGGTAAGAAGTAAATAAAGAAGGATCAGCACACACATGAACATTAGCACCAGTATCAAGCCACCAACTAGTAGATTGAAATATAGAAAAAACATATGGTAAATTACCATACCCACTATTTTCTCCAGCACTGGTCACCATGTTCACAGTCTTCTGCTGTGGAGGCTTCCTTCCTTTACGTTCTGGATACTTCTTTGCCTAATGCTCATTAGAACCGCAAACAAAGCATGCTCTCTTCTCCTTGTTCTTCTTCTTGAAGGTAGTGGTCTGCTTAGGCTTATTGTTCTTGCCCTTGCCCTTACCACCACTGTCATGAGACTGCTGTGGATGATGCACCATGTTGGCAATAGTGTGTCCCTCGTTAGCTTTAGAACGTCCATCCTTCTCATGAGCTTTCTCCTCAATATCAAGAGACACGATCAAATCTGAGACAGATATACTCGTTCTCTTGTGTTTAAGAGTAGTGGCAAAATCCCTCTAAGACGGAGGCAATTTGGCAATCATGCCCCAAGCCACAAGCTTCTCAGGTACGACGATCTTAAGCAGTTCGAGTTCCTTCACAGTGCACTGTATCTCATGAGCCTGCGCGACGACAGATTTACCATCTACCATCTTATAATCATGGTACTGCTCAATGACATACAGTTCAGTGCCAGCATCAGAACCATCATAGTCAACGATCAGAGCGTCCCACAATTCCTTTGCGACTGTATGATGGATATAGACATCCTGAAGACGGTCTATCAAAGCTCCAATAACAGCACCCAAGAATATTGTGTTGGTTTCACTGTAGGCCTTTTCCTGATCTGCAGTGAGATCGCTTCCTCATCTTCGTCAAGCTCGTCGCCACGGCTCGTCTTCCTCGTCGTCGAGTCGGTCTCACCCGTCGTCGCCAACAACGTGACGGTGCTGAACGTCATCGCCGCCTTCTCTACCCAATCCAGAAGGAAACGTACGTACTCTTATCTCAAACCATGTCTTTCATACTAGCTTTCGTGATCTGTTTATCTATGATGGATGTTGCTAGTATGGTAGATGCTATGCTTTTGTCTGGCTTTATAGACCTGTCTAGATCTTGCGTAGACTTGTCTAGTTCATCATGCAATCTGTTAATCATGCTTATGATTTATTTCTGGATTAATATAAAACTAAAAGTGCTAATTTATCTAACAATCCAAAAACTGCGCAGAGCGCTTCCCAAAAACCTTATTCGCCCTCTCCCGGTGCAGGATCGTAGAGGATAACGGTTCCGAAGACCTGCTCTCCCGTTCGCTAGTGCACGCCAACGATCGGGATGGAGAAGTCTTGGCAGCGCAACAGTAGCGAGAGGCAAAACCCTAGGCGATTGCGTGATATGATTTGCGGTGATACCCGTACGTATTTATAGGGATGGACCGCTAGGGTTGGACGTTCAGCAACCGAGTCGGTTACCATATTAATATGTCGGTTTCCATAACCAAATATATGAAAATATATGGAACACACAGCAAAAAGAAGCCGCGGCCCCGCAAGGCAAGGGACCGAATTTCAGCGGACCATTCACACAGGTGATGCGCGGCCGCGCCCATCGCTCACACCCCGCCCCGCCCCGCCCGGCCCGGCGAGGCGAGTGAGCGCGCACGTGTGTTCTTCCTTCTTCTTATCCACACACTTGTAAGAGATGCTAGAGCAACCAACCTTATAAGTTGGACTCCCTCCACCTCCACTAGCAATATGGGACTAAATCTTCGCACCCCCACCATTCATGAATGGGGCTTTGAGATTTTTTAGGAATTATTATGAATATTAATGTACCAAGCCCATATAATTCCAGTAACCATGTTGGTTTCTCTGACGCTTTTTACTCACTCGCACATTGTTGGTACACATAAGATAGAACTCACATAACTGCAAAATACATGTAACATGCAACATACAACGTGTATGTGTATCTGTCCAAGCAAAACGTGATGCAAGCACGCGCACCATACACATGCATGGGGACTTGACAACAAGATCACTTAATACACAGTAATGCTAATTGCAGAAATACACACATTGATGCATCCGCTCAGGCAAGCTGCGCTGCTTATGGCACCAGAACTCAGGGGTTTGTGCAGCCGCTGTTGCAACTGATGTTGCAGCCACTGGTGCACGACTGAAGGACAGACGACTGGCAGCTGTTGGACGTCTCATTAGCAGCGCTATCGCAGGTACTTCAGCAAAAGCTGTAACAGTCGCATGTGCGGCAATACATTCTATACTTGCTTTGGCACGAGGGCATGCACTGATTCATAACTTGCGGCTTGACACCCTCGCAAGATCTTGTTACAGCGGCGCTGCATGAAGAGCTACATACCGTGTCACAATATAATCTGTGCAATACGTTGCACTCGAGGGCTGGCCCAAAAACGAAAGGACCAACGCAACGGACACGGCAAGGAAGGTTGCGCTTACCTGAACTCCAGCAGAGGCCATGGTTACACGGCAAGAAAGGATGTTGATCGGATGAAATATTGGGAAAATAAGCACGAAGGCCAAGATTTGATAGGATTTAGGTAAAGCTATGGAAGTTATTATAGGCTCCAAAGCCAAGGAGCAAGTGTAAATAAAGTATATGAACCATTGGAAGCTAGCTAAGGATCTATCAACTGGAGATAATCCATTGACCATCAGTTGCACCATGTTAGCAGTTGACATTTGACATGAAAATTGCCGCTTTGTCACAAGTTGACGTCAACGGTACTGTGTAACGTCAATATTTCTCTTGCTCTGCACCTTCGCTATAAATTGACTTAAACAGAAGCTCTATATGCTGATTTGGATTGATAACCCTGGGTTAATTACGGTACAGATAAAATAGTATTCCAACCACTGTAACCTGAATTACATGTAGTCACTACCAGAGCCCAAGCAGAAAAAGAAAGGAAGGCGAAAAGAACTCTACTCCCCTAACAAAAGATGTCTTCAAAGATGTGTGGCGTCCCCATAGCATAGAAGATTAAAATCCGCATGTCTACAAACAATGGATCTATCGAGAAATTGGTGTTTACCCTATATTTAGAACTCTGTAGATGGAGCTGCCGTAGGGATGACCCTTGCACTTTAGTGGAAAATGGATACTTAATAATTTTATTATTATAAGGGAGCTAAATGTCTATCCATGTGAACACTTGGGTTGACCACTATGTATGGATGGTTCGAGTATTATTAGCGAGATGCCCGTTCATCATCAGTTGGGTGTTGCTTCTACGACTGTGTTATATTTAGAAATCCATCAATAATCTGGCTTGTCAAATATAGCTTCCGGGCACTTAATCAAATTTATGGTTTTCCAAACTCAAAGAACAACATTATTATATCATAAAAAATTTAAATTTCGGACCCAACTGACATATTAAAAAAACCATGCTGGCATCAGTGGTATAATATGCCAAGAAATATTCCGGTTTAATAAAATTTAACTAGTTGATACCCCGTTCGATACAGCAGAATCTCTTAAGTGTCAATAAAATATTTGACAAACGGAGATAAAAGAAAAATAGGAGAGGATTATATATGCTAAATTCCGTCTGAACAATTGAGAGTTAGTAGTTGTAATGCGTTAGTATGCAATAAAATATAGTTGCAGTTATAAGAGTGATTGGATGGCTAGAACATAGTATAGTACTAATATTTTTGTACAGCTGATGATTGGTTCCACAGTGCATACATGCTGTTGCAAAATTCAATTTTGCATTTGATTCTTCCATGTTAGGGAAGGGGCATCTCTGTAGAAACCATCATTATCAAGAAAGTACATGAAAATTGCACGACTATGAGTTACATGCATATGAAATATATAGACAAACACAAAACAATGGGGCAATCTAGGAATTATCTCTTATAGAATTATTTGCACTGCATATATATAGTCTGCAAATATGAGTCATGTGCGAGGAGTATGACCAATTGCGCATCGACCTGTACACATACGACAGAAAAAAAAGAAGCTTTTTTCACAGAAAGTTACTCATCGGAATAGATATACTTCTGAACACAAAAATTATCCAGTCCATAAACATATGAGAGATAGAGAGAGTGAGTGAGTGTGTGTGTGAGAGAGAGAGAGAGAGATTTAGTCCTGCAAATGATTGGAAGAGCTATTAATGATTTGAGGCAGGTGAAGGGAAAAAGAAGAGCAGTTTTACTACGCGTATTACCTCCAGTAATTACTGATAGTAATGTAGTAATTATTGGTGGTAATGTAGTTATTACTGGTGGTAGAGCAGTACTTACTACTAGCAGTAATTAGAAGTAGTAATAGTTTTACCGGGCCATTATTGAAAAGATGAAAATGGTAAACTTGTAATTTATTTTGTTAATTAGGTCTAAGTGTCTTTTTTGCTTTCTACTCTGACGAAGTTGAATTTTGGATCGGCGGATGGGTTCAGGATGCTTAGAAATGATCTCTTTACCGCTAATGGCAATGCGGGTAAATTAATAAATATGTAAGTAAATTACATTATTATCCCTAAGCATTATCACCAGTAATTACTGATGGTAATATGCATAGTAAAACTTTTCAAAAACAATTGGACTGATTAAGAGCTTGTCCCAAATAATTTACAAAGTAACGAACAAATTAGTAGGGCCATCTAGTGAACAATTGATGAGATGTGGTAGCAAAATCAGATGGTCAGTTCGGAGAAGACAGAGTGTCTGAGACCATGATGTATGTACGTACCTTTTTTTTATCTCAAGAGCTCGCTCATTTATTCATTTATACGAGCTTCAGCAATATCGCGAATCACCAAATTTGTTACAAGTTCAGGGAGGGCATGGAGCCAGAATTTGGTCCCATCCTGGTCCCAAGCAAGAGCAGAGCGAGCAATATCGCGCACACACGAATTGCATTTACGAGGGCAAAATAAAACCTCTACTGAAACAAAGTTTAGGATAATATGATGGCTAGCTTCCCTGAACATAAGACCTCCCGGAGCCTGATCAAAGGCAGTTGACTTCAGTGCACTGACAAGTGTTGCTCAATCCGTTTCAAGAGCAATCCGGGTCATACCACACTGAGATGCGGCAGTTAGCGCTGATAGACAGGCTTCTGTTTCAGCACATAGTGCATCATGCACAGCAGATAAGTTTCTGGCTCTGGCAAGAACTGCCTGGCCAGTGTTATCTCTGACAACAAATCCCCAGGCACAAGGGATTGGCACAGGCAAGTTGTGGCGATGGGAAAACCAACCATTCTGGCATGATCTATGGAATGGAAAAATCATGAAATTTGAATGCCCAGAATTATTTTCCTTTGCACAAAATGTAAACATTACCTTACACACAGTCTTGCAGCAGCAGTCTCTAGATGATTTGTTCAATTTGCCTTTATCAGAGCAGGCCTATAATCAATGTAGTGATTTAGACATCGCGTTGCAAGCCCCACATGGAAATGATGGCCTTGATACTTGGACATACATATGGGGTAATGTGAATTATTCCTCAAAAGTTTACAAACAAATGATGGGATCCACAGTTGTACATTCTACATATACCTGGTTATGGAAATCATGTTGCCAACTCAAGGCAACAGTATTCGTTTGGTTATTGCTGAGTGATAGACTGAACACCAGAGGATTACTCAGAAGAAAAAACATGCATTTGGACTCCTATGTGTGTGAACTATGAATCTTTCAAAGAGAGAAAAGTCTGCATCACCTCTTGATCAAATACAATTTTGCTAAAGCTTGCTGGCAAACATTTGGGATCTGCTATCCACACACTCTCTCACACTTCAGGATCATCAAAAGAATAAAGAATAATCTGCAAGTTCCATTTTATATGGAAATTATCATACTGATGTCCTGGTGCATTTGGAAGTAGAGGAATGGTTGGCTTTTCAATAATTAAATCTCATGGTTCATGAATGCTTTGGAGCTTTCAAAATGGAATTCTCTATGGTTATCCACAGAGCAAAAGTAATTATTTACCCATAAATGCAAGAATGTCTAGATGGTCTTTATTAGTTTTCTTGTTCTTTTTGTAAACTTTGTTTCTTATTTAATATATAACCAGGATGGGCTTGACCCTCCTGTTTTCATAAAAAAAAACAAATCCCCAGACACCTCTCTTACTTTCTGCTAGGAACGCACCATCTATACTCACTTTCAAAATTTCTTCTGGTGGTGGCTGTAAGGTTTAGGAAATTGGCAGGCACCACTTGGTGCCGCACGACATGTATTTATACTATGAGAAGATAACAACTTGATGTACAAGTTAAGGATTACAACAAGAGAAGCTAGACTAATCCTAAGAGATATATACAATAGAATTAACCTAGGAGGCATATCTGTTAACAGTGGCAACCATTTCGCTCTCTGCATTCTAGGTGCTGTCGTAGTTTTCTCTACATTCTAAGCCTGTATAGCACACAATTTCAGAGTTCTATGCACTAGTTCTCCGTAGTTTGTGTTGGAATTCGGTCCATTTTTATGTGGCCCATTCAGGAGAAATTCCAAAGCAATAAGTGACTATTGGTTTTAGTCCCACCTTGCTAGTCTATGGTGATCCACACCAACTTAAATTGCAGCATTTCTGTCCATGGCTGAATAAAGAAAGCATTGCATAAGTACATACGCACGCACGTGCGGGCGCGCGTATACGCGTTTTTTCATGTGTTGTCCCGCGTGACTTGTGACTTGTGACGTGCGACCGTGACGTGGCATGGCTGTGAGCCTAAGTGACTTTTTTCCACTCGTATCCTTCATCAAATCTGAACCGTTATGTACTAATCAAGAGGATTAATACATGGTTAACTATCATAATTAGAGTTAATAGTCTAGCGTGCTATTGACTGCTAATTAGTGAGCGCAATAAGAGAGAAAACGGCTCCTAGAGGGCAGCCGTGCCTATATTAGACCCTTGGAGACGTCCAGGTTTCCATAACGTAAAAATTCCTTTCCACTTCTTCTTCCTTCCTTTGGTGAGTTGTGTTGTGGTGTTGAGTTGCTTCCATCTCGCCGGCCCTATTCTTCGGCGTGCACCAGGGAAAAGGGTGAGCGAAATCTTCGAGCCTTTGCCATCATGAAGCCTGCATGAGGGTGATAATAAGGTTTCTGGGCAGTGCTTCTGCATGATTGCTCGAGACTGATTCACGACGAACTGTGTTGCCTCATCGACGAGCTACCACGTCTATATCGACGGTCTGCTTCATCTATAATTTGCGCTGTTTTAAGCACCAAGAAACCCAACATGAGTTCTAATGGCTCTCCTGGTTATTATTGTGTTGCTCTGCCTGCTGCATGTGTTAGTTAACATCTTGCGTTTTAATGTCTATGAAATTTGCCTAAAACTAAAATCTGGAATTAGAATAACACGCATATTTTCAACAATCCAAAAACCTTATCGTTGCGTTTATTCTATTATTCTAGCAATGGCTGGTGCTTCGGATGCAATGGAACCTGAGAGGTTTTGGTGGTGGTGAAAACTTCCGTCGTTGGCAGACTAAAGTCAGATTCTAGCTTATGTCAATAGGACTGTGGTGGGTGATCCACCCAGTAACGCCATTCACGGTTGAACAGACCACTATGTTTCCCACAGCGCGTGACTTGGCGCTTGGTTGCATCTTAACCCTGTTAGTGGATAATTTGTATGATGTGTATATGAATTATACTGATCCCAGAGAGCTGTGGAATGCACTTGAGCGCAAATATGTCATCTC
Organism: Eleusine indica; assembly: GCA_030378355.1. Lineage (NCBI taxonomy): Eukaryota > Viridiplantae > Streptophyta > Magnoliopsida > Poales > Poaceae > Eleusine > Eleusine indica. The sequence goes on along the minus strand of CM059494.1, from coordinate 31,923,040 downwards.
TGAAGCCGGTCGCCTTCTGTATACATGTGAGCAACTCTTTAACTTCAGCATTGACGCTGCAAAGTCGACATTGTCTCAAGCTCATGAGTTATAGCTTTTGGCCAGAAAAATTGCAAGTTTAGGATGTCCTCTGCCTGATCGAGTTGTGGCAGCGGGCATTATTGCCAAACTCCCTGCCTCGTAGAGAGATTTTGCCACGAGCTTGAAACACAAGAGGGAAGATATCTCTACCGAGAATCTGATTATAGCCCTCGATATGGAAGAAAAGGCAAGGGCTAAAGACGCTCCAAGCACTTCTGCCGTTGCAGAGAATTGTGCTAGTGCAAATGTTGTAGTTGAAAAGAAAACTTACTAGGACAAAAACTAGGGTAAGGTGCAGGCCAGTGGAAAGCCTAAGAAAACCACTAACTTCAAGAAGAACATTGCAAAAAAGGACAATAGAGCATGCTATGTTTGTGGCAAACTAGAGCATCTTGCAAAAGATTGCCGCCACTGCAAAGATAATTCTGATGGACATCAGAACAAGGCTATCAATGTGACCATTGGCAAAAACAATGGTGATGAGACCAATCCATCTAGGTATGGTAATTTACCATTTGTTTTTTCATCCATTCAGTCTTTAGATTGGTGGGTTGATATGCGTGCCAATATTCATGTGTGTTCTGATTTATCTATGTTCTCTTCTTACCAGGGGACGCAGTCCTTCTCCATTCTGATGGGAAACGGATCAGCTGCTTCTGTTCTTGGTGTTGGTACGGTCGAACTGAAGCTCACTTTAGGAAAGACTATCCTTTTGAAGAACATGTAGCATGCTCCAATAATAAAGAGAAATCTCATTAGTGTTTCCTTATTATGTTGGGATGGTTATAAGTTAGTGTTTGAGTCAAATAAAGTTGTATTGTCCAAGTTTGGAAACATTGTTGGCAAATGCTATTTAAGCGGAGGCTTGTTCCGCTTGAATCCTTCTGATTATTCCTATAATCTGAATGGTGCATCCATGACAAATAAGAATATTTTTGAGGCTGATGTGTGGCACTCAGGTTTTTGTCATATTGCGTTAGACACCATTGCTAGAATGTCCAGATTAGAACTTATTCCTAAGTTCAATATTGTCAAAGGATCAAAGTGCCAATCTTGCGTGCAAGCAAAACAACCTCAAAAACCATTTAAGAGTTTAGAGGAAAAGAGAAATTCGGCACCATTAGATCTTATTCATTCTGATTTGTGTGAAATGAATGGATTATTGACAAGAGGAGACAAGAGATATTTCATGACTTTGATTGATGATGATACTTGTTTTTGCTATATTTACTTGCTGAAAACTAAAGATGAAGATTTACATTACTTTAAGATTTATAAGGCAGGGGCTGAGAACCAACTTGAGAGGAAAATCAAACGATTACGCGATGATCATGGAAGAGAGTATACCTCAAATGATTTTCCTCAATTATGTTCTGAACATGGTATTATTCATAAAAGTGACACCACCATATTCACCTCAAGCGAATGGGGTGGCTGAGAGGAAAAACCAAACTTTAATAGATTTGGTGAATGCCATGTTAGAGAGTGCCGGTATGCCCTATGAATGGTGGGGGGAAGCTATCTTGATAGCTACTTTCGTCCTAAACAGAGTAGTGACTAAAACAGAGAAGTCACTCCCTATGATGGATGGAATGAGAGAAAACCCAATGCCAATTTCTTGAGGACTTGGGGCTGTCTGGCGAAGGTTAATTTACCTGAGCCGAAGAAGAGAAAGTTTGGACCCAAAACAGTAGATTGTGCATTTTTGGGATATGCACATAACAGCACGGCCTATAGATTCTTAGTAGTTAAATATGATACTCCTGAATAAAGTATTAATACTATCATGGAAGCGAGAGATGCTTGATTCTTTGAGGATATATTTCCTATGAGAGGAGCAGGTAGCACTTCTCAGAGTGAGAATTTTCATAATCATGTGCATGGTCCTGAGTATGACACACCACCATGTGAGATAAACGATGAATTATGCACACCATATGAAGAAGATGACAATATCATCAACGAAGCTCCTCGTAGGAGTAAGAGACAAAAGGCTACGAAATCTTTTGGTGATCACTATATTGTTTATCTTGTGGATGATGTGCCGTACACTCTTTCAGAGGCTTATGCATCTCTAGATGCAGAATATTAGAAAGAGGCAGTCTGTAATGAGATGGACTCTATCATGTCAATTAGAAAGAGGCAGTCTGTAATGCATCTTCTGCTCATTCCCGAGAACACCCAAATCTGCACCTCTCTGTCCCAGCTCCCAACCATACAGACTGGACCGTCCAGTCTCTATGGGCCTTCGCGCTGACAGACTCCTCACAGATTGCTCTCTGATCTCCTGATGACCGTACAGTCCGGTCAATACTGACATTCTGTCCAATCTCTCTGTCTAGAAGTTGAAAATTCTCATCCTCGCTTGACTTTATTTTTTGACTTCTTCCAACAGCTCTTTGGCTTCTCCACTGTCACCTAGTGCCTGTGATTTCACTGAGCATTTATGTACATCACCGACTAGCATGACCTAGACATCGTTGATAGTCTGGTTTTTTCTATGGACTCAAAGCGCTAACAAATAAACAAGTGTTCCAAACACTTGCTCCATAGCTTGTCCTTATCCTTGATCCATCTCCATCAACCCTTGGACTCCATCAAGCTTATCCAGCCTCCATCGCTAAGGCAAGCATCAAAAATCATCATAGAGTAGAAAAGGCTTCCTACATGCACAACACTTGTGTAGGCATTAGTGACATTTCATGTTTGTTATTCATCACCAAAATATTCATACCTTGGGGTGACCTCAATGGTCATGAACCTGATATAGGTTTTTTCTCTCATTTAGTCTATAATTAGACTAACTGCCTATTATTTAACTGTACACTAGATGACTCGCACCAGCCACATATAGTCGATGATCACTATTATACTTTGCATATTTGTTTTTAGTGATCATGTATTTCATTCAGTGCTAGGATTTCTTTTGCGCATTCTTACCTAGTGATGCTTTGCTTGTAGGTCATATACATAGGTTCTATACTTATACTATCTCTACCTATGTGCATGTAGTGATAGTTGATCATCCGGTGGGTCAGTTGCAGCTATGGCAGAATTAGGAGATCAGGATAAGAGCAAGGGAAAGATACCATAGCAGAGCAGACGCAGGAAGGGGACCAAGATAGACCCTGAGATAGAGAGAGTCAAACAAGTTGCACAACACTTAGAGGCAGTCTCATAGGACACCAGGGTCTGTGTTGATCACAGAGAGGCAGCATGACACTGAGAGTCAGGGTCTGAGGAGCAGCAGGAGGACTACAACCCTAGAGGTATACATGGGGATGCAAGCCCCAACATGGTGTTGACATTTCTTAACATCATCACTAAGTTTCCCTAGCAACAGTGCCAAAAATGTGTGTTAGTAATCTTTAACAAGTGCAGGTAATCCGCAAGCGCACGGAGAATACCGTTGTAGCATTTCACCCAGAAGTATTCAGGGTATCGTATTTTTTTATCACAAAGGAAGGCGGGAGGTTGATCAAGATAATTACCATGTTATAGATATGCATGGTAGATTATAAGAAAAAGTCCTCACAGGGGTAAGCATATATATGAATCATGGGTAGTGGACACACAGATAGCATATTCAAGATAAAAATAAAGACTAGTCTAGTGGAGAAGGACAAAGAAAGAGCTAAGTTCCTATGTTGCTTTTATACAATTGTATAGTCTATATTATATACTATTACATAGATAAAAAAAAAAGCAAGACAATCAGATCATCATACCCTGGGCATCCGGTTTTCCCCTGCATCCACAGTACGATTCCGGTGAAGAGCTATTGCACTGCCGAACGTGGGGGATTTCAAAGGACAGATAGGGTTGTCACCACCTACTGCCTACCTCTAGCGGAACCAGGGGGATTCCCCACATGCTCGGCCTCCTCCTGTGCACTGACATGTGGGCCCTCTCATCCAGAGATAGTATTAGGTTGGTTATTGAGGCGGTTTGCTTCTATAGGTGGGCCAGTCAATCCGTCTGCTTCGCTGTGATTTGCTTGAAGTTCATTTCCATGGATAATGAGACATTTCTTCAGTTCTTTTGTGCATTTTCCTTGCATGTGAGCATTTATCCAAGCTCAAGTGGATATTGATTATTTCTAACTAAAATGCATGGTGGGAATGTTAAATCCTCCTTTATTTTGACTAATATTGATGGTCGGAAATGGTAGTTAACGATTATCAACAAACTCCCCCAAGCTAAATCTTTGCTCGTCCCGATGCAAAGATAAAACTTTTAGTTGTTGATCAGGAGTTGCTACAATGTTTTCTATTCCCTCCATAGTACCAAGTGCACAACAAAATACTCTAACTCTAATTGAATAAGTTGGCATTTGGTAATTCACCCTTTTTACCTTAGTCCTTATGGAGAAACAAGTCATACAATCTGATCATAATGTGCATGTGTGTGGAATGATTGTGACGACTCGATTTTACCAAAAGGAAAAACCAAGCCGTTTGTACCTCTTAGCCACTCCCAGGAGGGTAGCTTGTACAACCATTCACAAGTAAATATCATAAAACCATAAAAGATCAAGACAAGAAGATAAAATAGATCCAAATGGTAACAACTCCATAACATGATCATCATCATCTGGGTACAAGATCATGGCTCATAGGCCAAGGAAGGTGAACATGACATCTAGCGGAAGCAAAACAATGCAAGTAGAAGCGAAATCTACAGCAAAAGTCTTCATGGGTGGTCCATCTCCACAGGCACCTCGAGTGTAGGTGAGAGACTGATCTACTCCTCATCATCCACGTCGTCGAAGTTGTAGTCCGGTTCGCTGGCTTCACCATCCCCTGAAAGCAAGAAGGGGAGCATCCCTGAGTACATGGAGTACTCAACAAGTCGATCAACCCCGAGTACGTACCGTACTCAACGAGTCGTACTATCCTAGCAAATTATGCTATGCATGCAAGGTATTTCAAGGAGGGGTTACGGCTGAGTGCGAAAAGCTAGGTTGGGAAATATTTTCTTTTAAAACTTTTCAAATCTTTTAAATCATCAAGTTTTATTATCTTGCCCCATTGGGATTAACACGTCCCAAAAAGTTCAAATTTTAATCCCAGCTAATATCCTCCCAACTGGGCCAAAGCTCTAGGCCAGATGCAAAACAAGAGAGGAGGAAGATGTAGTAAAACAAATCTCGTGGATGCTAACAAGGTAGTTTGTCCATTACCGAGGATGCGACTATGTACATAGATAATAGTAACTCTGCAGAGTATGTACACCTGTACCCACATGATGTGGCTATATAGTATATCTGGTATATAGTAATATAGCACACACAGAATCCATCCACAAGCATCGACTGGTGTCTTCCGCATCTCCAGAACTGAGCTCCCAGAGCCTCGCAAGACTAAGGGTCCTAAAGCTGTGACGGGCCTACCACTGATCAGGTGGGATATCCCTCTCGTGGAGCCGGGTCGCAACCTACGGACACCACTAACACTACCCCGTACGCCTACGGCTAGAGCACCAGTCCTCCGCAAGTATCCTGATCCAGCCACTGCCCAGACAGGGTCAATGTGGTGTGTAAGAAATGCCAGGGAGACATACGGCACAAGTACGGTCGGCAGCCGAGGCAGGCATCTCCTCCTCATCCTCCTCCTCTAAACCAAGCTCACAACAACAGCACCACAACGGAGACCTAAAGCCCAAGTCTCCACACAACTGTGTCCGCCACAGACACTCTCCCAATGGGAGTTGCCCAATCTACCCCCCGGCACCTAGCATCACCTATGCCCGCCACTGCTAAATCGGTTTTGGTGGAGTTATTTGCAAACACCCACACAGAGCACATTTTAAATCATTTACACAAATTCATTTTATAGTGTCCAGGTGAAAGTTTGAAGTTATGCGACTAAGCATACTAAGCATCGTTATAGTAGCAAACATTCCTATGGCTTAACTATGGAAAGGTAAGCATGATATGGCTTGCGTGTGATCTAGCGACATTTTAAACAGTTGGCATGCAAAACGGTTGTAAACAAATCATGCAGTTTTAAAAATGGGAAAACAATAGTGATCAAGGAGGCGACTTGCCTTGAGAGTCGGGGTTCCTAGTGGGTTCCTGGTCCTCGTAATGGTCCTGCTCGTACTCCTGTAGCTCTGGTGGGTCTGTCCATCGAATCGGGATCAAACGGGTAAGACACAACGAATACAATGAATTCGGGTCGAAAATAAATTACGAACCTACAAAGATGCTAGTTCAAAAAAATGGACAGCTCTAACACGTATAGGACATTTTTATGAAACTAACACAATTGGAATTATCGAAAACAGAGCTAGAATGGATTTACTAAGAATTTCCAAAAATAAACAGGAGGTAAAAGAATTTCTAGGATTAGATAAATAATATTCCAGGGAATATTCTTTTTTGGTTTTGGTAGCTGACAAGTGGGCCCCATTTGCCATAGACCAACACAGAGCAGTCCATGGTGGACTTGGTCCACAGAAAAATAAACCGACCCAAAGCTCTACTGGGCCACAACCGAAACCTTAGCCCACCTTCCCTTGGCCCAGCTCGGCACCCCGCGGCCCAACAACAAACGTGGCCTAGCAGCACCGGCATGCGAGGCCCCTCCTTGGCCAATCAACCGAACTGGCCCCAAAGACCGTTGGGGCCTGCCACACAGACGGGCCTAATAGGCTGTGACTCAGCCCAGAACAAATCAACCAGGCCGCACGCTAGCTTTGGCCCAGCGACCGACAAGGCTCAGCAGCACAGCGCGGCCCGACACGCCCGGCGGCCTGACAGCATCCAGCAGCACTGCGCGCTTGCGCAGCCTACCATGCATGCGAGCAGGCAGCCCAGGGATGCGACGCGGCCTGCTACACGCCAACCCGTAGCTCCCAGGCGCGACGCGCATGGCGCAAATGCACAGACATTAAGCGACAGCTGTGCCTTGAGTGGAACATGCAGAAGAAGGGAGATCCAAGGGGGAAGAGGGTTCAGGGAGCTGCGGCGAGGCTTACCACGGCGGTTTGAGGGAAAAAGCGACGACGAGGTGGCCGGCTCAACGGGAAACAACGGCGACGACGACTTCGGTCCTTGGCTCTGGCTGGTGGTGACCGCGGTGACAATCCGAGTCCCCGTTCTAGAAGATCTACGAAGTAACAAGGAGAGGGTCAAAGTTGAAGGCAACGACACACGATGAAGAGACCCGAACGGGACCAAAGAGGGAGACAAGCTCACCGGAGAAGGAGAATTTGACGTCGAGGAACTCACGGTGGCGGATGGTGGTTCTCCAATTCCTCCTCCTCCTCTGCTCAAAACACCACACGGTCAACTCCAGGGGATGCGCAACAACACGGGGAAGAGCTCCAGGGAGGCACAACTCACCGATGGCGGTCGCTTGGCTCGCCTTGTGCCGTCGACGACGAAGAGCAGAGTGGCGGCGACTTGGGGTCTGGTAGCGCGCCTGCGGCGCTAGAGGGCGAGCTAGGATTCGGAGGTGGCACCCAGGAGCTCTTATAGGAGCGGCGACCTAGGGTTCAGGGGGCGTGGATGCCTCGAGATGGAGCCACATCGCTTTCGACGTCCGTGCCCCGAGCGCTCGCGGCTACGATCGGCGCCAGGAAAACGATAGAGGGAGACAGGGTCCTTGCGTTGGGCCAAACAGGCCGACTTCCAATTCGGGCCAGAAAGAAAAGAGAGGAAGGAAAAATAGGCCAGCGTTGAGAGAGGGAGAGATTACGGCTCAAGAACCAAAAGCTGACCGGAAGAGATTTAAACATTGTTTAAATTTTTGATTTCCAACAAATTCGACTCAAACTCCTTTAAATTTCAAACTTGAACTTGCCTTTGATATGACTACAAAACACGGAATGTTACAAACGTCCCCCCTTACAAGAATCTCATCGCTGAGATTTCAATCCTGCTCTACAAATAGATGGGGAAATTCCTTCTTGAGATTCTCTTCTTTCTCCCAAGTTGCTTCTCGCTCTGTGTGGTTGCTCCATAGAACCTTGCAATACTTGACCTTTGAGTTCCTTGTCTCCTTGTAGTCTTCCCCAATGATCTTGACGGGGTATTCCAGGTACTCCAAGTTCTCCTGAATGTCCAAAGCATGTGGTGCCACAACCTTAGTCGGCGCTTCCAAGCATTTCTTGAGTTGAGATACATGGAACACATTATGCACTCCCGCCAAGTGAGATGGCAGATCTAGCTTGTAGGCAAGCTCTCCAATTCTCTACGCAATGGGAAATGGCCCAACATATCTAGGTGCAAGCTTCCCACGAACATGGAACCTACGAGTACCTCGAAGAGGAGAAACCTTGAGGTACACATAGTCTCCCACTTTGAATTCTAGTGGTCTCCTTCTTTTGTCTGCATAGCTCTTCTTTCTACTCTGGGCAATCTTGAGGTGTTCCCTCACTTTCTCCACATGCTCTTCCGCAGCCTTGATAATATCTGGACCAAAGAATGCTCGCTCTCCTACTTCTGACCACATAAGAGGGGTCCTACACTTTGTGCCATAGAGTAACTCATTAGGAGACATTCCAACGCTTTCTTGATAGCTATTGTTGTAGGAGAATTCTGCATAAGAGAGACTATCTTCCCAATTCTTCCCATAAGTGAGTGCACATGCTCTCAACATGTCCTCCAGAATCTGATTCACTCTCTCCGTCTGGCCATCCGTCTGAGGGTGATAAGTTGTGCTGTAATCAAGTTCGGTGCCTATGGCGGCATGCAAGCTCTTCCAGAACTGTGAGACAAACTGTAAGCCTCTGTCAGAGATTATGGACACTCGAGCTCCATGTAGTCTTAAGATGTGATCAATATAAAGCCTAGCCAACTTGCTCACAGGGTAATCTATTCTAACAGGGATGAAGCGAGCACACTTGGTGAATCGATCCACTACCACCATAATGGAGTTATGAGAGTGAGGTGTGAGGGGCAGACCGTTGATAAAGTCCATGCTGATGTTTTCCCACTTCCACACGGGTGTGGTGATTGGCTTGAGCAAACCAGCTGGCTTTTGATGCTCCGCCTTGACTCTTCTACAAATGTCACAACGGGCCACATAACTAGCAACATCCCTTTTCATACCCTTCCACCAGAATATCATCCTGAAATCTTGGTACTGCCAGGGTGAATAGAATATACTCATGCGCTTCCTACAAGATGGTTTGGCGAATTTCCCTGACCCTTGGCACACACAAGCGATTCTTGAACCATAGGGTTCCATGCTCATCCACCCTAAAGTTAGGTGCGGCATTCCTCTTCATTTTCCCCAAGATTTCCCTTATTTTTGCATCCTCCTTCTGCGCATGCTTTATTCTGTCACTGAAGAGAGGCTTCACTATGTGTTCATTGAGATAGCCCTCAAGAATTAGCTCTATTCCTACATCCATCATATCCTCAAAGATTAGGGGTTGACTCACCACGAGACTAGTGCAATAGGACTTGCGACTCAATGCATCGGCCATAACATTTGCTTTGCCAGGATGATAGTTCACACCAATGTCATAATCCTTGATCAATTCCAACCATCTCTTTTGTCTCATGTTCAATTTTGACTGAGTGAATATGTACTTGAGGCTCTTGTGATCAGTGTAGATTTCACAATGGTTGCTAATGAGATAGTGCCTCCAAATCTTCAATGCATGTACAACCGCTGCTAGCTCGAGATCATGAGTAGGATAATTCTGTTCATTCTTCTTCAATTGCCTTGATGCATTTGCCACTACCTTCTTATTCTGCATGAGGACACAACCAAGACCTTGTGTTGAGGCATCACAATACACTTCGAAGTCTTGATTAATGTCAAGCAAGGTGAGAATAGGAGCGGTGGTCAGTCTCATCTTCAATTCTTGAAAACTGCGCTCACGTGCTGTAGTCCACTCGAAATCCACATTATCTTGCAGGAGTTCTTTCATTGTCTTGGCTATCTTGGAGAAGTTCTCAACGAAATGGCAGTAATAGCCTGCCAACCCAAGGAAGCTTCTCACATCTTTTATGTTCCTTGGGGTACCCCATTCAACAACTGCTCGGACTTTTTCTGGATCCACCGCTACACCATCAGCGGTTATGATATGACCCAAGAATGCCATTTCTTCCAACCAGAACTTGCACTTACTGAATTTTGCATACAATTGATGTTCCTTGAGTCTCTCAAGAACAACTCTCAAATGTTGCTCATGCTCTTCAGCTCTCTTGGAGTAGATAAGAATATCATCAATGAATACCACTACAAACTTGTCCAATTCAGCCATGAAGGTCTTGTTCATCATATTCATGAAATAAGTCGGGGCATTGGTGAGCCCAAAAGAGACAACCAAGAACTCATACGAGCCATACCTCGTCACAAAGGACGTCTTATGTATATTGCACTCACGAATCTTCATCTGGTTGTACCCCGATCTCAAATCAATCGAGGAGAAGTAGTTCGCATCCTTCAACTGATCAAACAATCATCAATTCTAGGCACGGGGTACTTGTTCTTGATAGTCACTTCATTGAGAGATCGATAATCCGCACACATCCTCATGGTGCCTTCTTCCTCACAAAGAGCACCGGATATCCCCATGGAGATGCACTAGGGCGAATGAATCCCTTCCCAAGCAGTTCATCCAATTGCACCTTCAATTCTGCCAATTCTTCAGAGGACATGTGTGACATCCCAAGTCACAAAATGTTGATTAAGCTAGCACAATGTTAATTTGCTGACTAATTCAAAATTTCAAATAATTAAAGTGCCAAAGAAAAAGGGGAAATAACTTAATTAGAAATTCCACTAATTGGCCAAGTATTAGCTTTTCAAAAACTTTGCAAAACTCAATGGAAGTGTGCCCATATTTTTGCATATTCCAGTGGGGCATGGCAAGAAAGAATTTTGGGGAATTTACTGGAATTTTTGGTAAAGGTTTAGCCCCCCTAAAAATTCCCTAAGTCCAGAGAACAGCACCTCTGTTCCAAGAATTTTAGCTAATTTTCCAAAAGGAATCTGGACGTGGCCCCAAAAGCAAAGTTGGCAAGTAGGATTTGCTCAACCTACAAAAAAATTTTCTAAGGATTTGAAGCTTCGTAAGTAGAGAAATCAGCAAAAGTAGAGCACTGTTCCAGTCAAGGGGGGGGGGGGGGGGGGGAGGTCAACCATTTTCTTCTCTGGTCCACGCATCGATCGACACCGCCGTACCTCTTCCGCCGGCCACCGCGCGCCTTCTCTCTCTCTTGCCCATCCCGGCCACTACTCCGCCTGCCGTCGCTGTGCCACCGGCCGCATTTAAGCTCCACCGACGAGCCAACCCCCGGCGGGCAGCTCGCCTCCTCGCTCCCTCTGCCCTCGCACCGCCGCGCGGTACTTAAGACCGCTGCCGTCGAGAGCCTCCACTCTCCTCCTCTCCTCTCTGTTCTTGCACGCGCGCCACGCGATCCCCAGGCCTCCGGCGAGACCAGACGTCCCTGCCCTCGCCTCCTTCTTCTTCTTCCGCCAGAATCGGGCGTCGCCCCTGTTTGCCCCCGCCATGGCCGCCGTCGCGTCAAGCTCCGCCTAGGTAGCTCTCCGTCCCCTCCTCTTTCCTCAAACTGTTGCGCAAGGGTCTGCCCTAGCAGGCCCCTGACCCGTTCCCCCGCTGCCACAGAGTCCTCGTCGGAATCGACGAAGAAAGGAGCCGCCGCCGTCGGGTTCTCCCCCACCCCGCCGACGAGACCCCCCTTCCGGCCCTCCCCGTCGCCTAGCTCCTCCACGCCGTCAATCTTCGCACCGAGGTGATGCTCTCCCTCCACGCCCGACCCTTCTCGCTCGCCGTGCTCGCCGCGCAACGCCGCCGTACACCCCCCCTGCTCCGCCGCTCGTCGTCGGCCATCTCCGGCGCTTTCCCCATGACACCCACCGGACCCACAAAGTCGCCGTGAGGCGCTGAGCACGTGTGCACACGGCGTTGGCCGAGCCACGCTGCCGATTGGCCGCTGGCCGAGCTCGCCGGCGCCAGCCACCATGTGCGCACGCGCGCGCCCGCGAGTTTTTGAAAATGCCGAATGGCAGTTCTGTAAATTACCCCCAACTTTGCTAAATACTTCAAAAATTCATAACTCGAAAATAAAAGTCCAATGAGCATGAAACCAATTTTGTTGGATTCCTAAAATCTTCCTCTACCAGAAAAACAAGATGAGAGCCAGGGTTATGTAGTAGATTAGTAAAATTAAATCACCAAAGTTAGAACCTTGCTAAGAGTATTAAATTCATAATTCAATATTTATAACTGATAAAATCATGGGATTTGGTCAGTAAGCACTTCATGTCGTTCCTAAACTTTCTGCTAGAGCACATTTCCATCTTTTATGCAAATTTTTAGTGTTATTGCATAATCCCCATTTTTAGTAAATGAATTTCTATAAATGCTTGGGTAGGATTTTAATCCTGAAATTTTGCATTCCTGCTCTTTGGGCATTTCTACATAACTATAAAATCTCCATGAAAAATTTTGGGCACCATCAGTATGCTTTTGGCTGTTAAAGTTACTCATTCATAATTAGCTTAAGAAATTCAATATAAATGTTGCCTTGTATATGCATATAGTTATTAGTGATAAATCCATCCTTGGGACAGCCCATGCAACATGTTAATCTTGACTTGTAGTAAAGTTATGATTTTCTTTTGTATACTAATGATTCACAATTAGTTTATATATCTAGATTGGTTAGGGTTATAATTAAAAGTGAGCATGTCAAATTCTATGAGGTTACAATTAACCTTGCAAGATAAAGTTTCTATGTTCTCTTGCATGGGCAGTTTAATTGGTGAATGCACCCTGGGTAAGTGGGAAGTCAAGAAGCTTTGCATGTTGCTAAGTAGGCCTCGGCATACCGAGGGGAAAATACCCTGTTAATTAATTGACACCAATGGTATACTTGTATGTGGATATAGGTGATATGCTCATTTATTACCACGCCTCCCACTTCCCCTAATTAGAAGTTTGTCCCGTGAAATTTAATAATTGCCAGAGTGTGGTACAAATATGTCATCTCATACATGAGCATCATTCCATCAAATCCTATTTATTGAGGAAGTGTCATGCATCATCGTCCAACTCCTGACCGTGCATTGCACTGCATTGACTAGGGAGCGAGACTGGGAGCAAGGACGTGGCAAGCAACCCTGAGGAGCCCGAAGTTGAGCTAAACCCCGCCGAGAACTTTAACTACGATCACTCCCAAGGCAAGCCCCGGTGCACACCTACTGATTTACGAGTCCTTTTTATTTTGTCACCATAGAGAGATATTGTATTGTGCATTAGGTATAGGGCTTGGATGGAAACCCACTTGCATAAACAAACTGTGACCTATACTTAGTTACGTCAGTAAGCTTTTCGTTAGCAACTGCTAGACTTAAATTAGTGGAGTCAACGGTAGGCTACGGGATCACTTGATTCAATCATGATCCACGTGAAGAATGAAATTGGTTAAAATTTGGGAACCTATCGTTGCAACCCCGCGGACAAGTATTGAACAGTACCAAGTGCATACCTCTATATGGGAATTGGTAAACCTAGTAACTTGGGCGCCGTATTGTTGGACGGTATTACTCATCGATCCAGAGGTGATGTGAATGGCACGGTGGATGCACGGGTCGAGGACCGCTGGAGAGTGCACGGGTTAAGCCTCGGATACGAAGTACTGTATCGCGGGGAGGACGTGTACTCGGGATCGATGGCCCCGGATCGACTTTATCGCAACCTCGTGAACGGTGGCCATACGTGTTCTTAAATGATGCGTATGTCGTGCATTTGGGTTATTCTCCTGCAGCATGTAAATCAATTCGAATTGCCGTCCCTCGCGGTTATGAGTACCTCTTGTTTCGAGCAGTGGCAATGATATTTTAAGTAGAGTAGTTTGTTTACGATGCTGAAATTTATTTTGCTCTATGGATACCTATTGCTATGTTGTATTGCTCTTTATAATTGTACAAGTCTTAGTAGTTAGCTAGGTTCAGCTACAGTCCCTCTTCTGCAACAAGCAATCAAAATCTTAGTTAAGGAATAGGCATCACAGCATAGAATTAATAGGTGCTTTTATGCAAATATCAAATAAACCCGGTCGGCCCCCTGCATACTAGGAATCGGTTTTAGTAAACCTTTTGGACGGGTAAGTCTTGCGGAGTATGCTAGATACTCAGGCTTTGCGATTATGTGGTTTTCAGGTTTGCCTCAAGCAACTCATTGCGATCGCTGTAACAAAATTGTGTGGGAAGGTGAGGAGCCCCAGAACTGGACCATTGAATGGGTCCCCGGCTCCCCTAATCAAGATGAGTGAGCCACTGCCCTAGGGCCGGCATGGCTTACTTAGGTTCTGCGTAGTGTTTTGTCGTATCTTCCGCCTCCGCATATTTATGTAATAGGAACCAGGAACATATGTATGATACTGTAACTAAATTGCTTCCGCTATGACTCCTGAACTTGTAATATTATACACTTAATGATGTATCTCTGTAAATGATGGATGTCCTGTGTGAACGCTATGTATGGTTGCTTCGTTAACCATCTCCCGAGGCGATCCTGTACGGCACACTCTATACTTCGGTATAGGGTTGCGACAGCTGGTATCAGAGCCGACTCGGGATAAGCGTCACACCGATGAACATTTTAAAAAACTTAAAAAACCCGTTTTACGCCGTACGGTGAGGTACGAACTAGTGGTGCCCATATAGGGACTTTATTAGTAGATGGCAAAGCTAACCCTGGGTTATGTTTGTTAAACTACTCGCCTCTACGGATTCTTCCCCCGAAGGTATGTGCCTGTGCGCGGATCGGTTGCGCAACAAACACCGAACGCCTTCCGGGTGGGCAAAGACCTGGACCTTGTTTGATGCGCGGACCGATTGCGCTTAAATATCGGCTGCCTTCCGGGTGGGCAAATACCTGGACATAACTGTCATTGTTGTTTTGGCTTGTTTCTTTTGGATTTGATGTATTGTTTCTAAAATGGATCTATTGCAGGTATACTAACCATGGGTAGTTCGCTTAGAAACGTGCGAGAAGTATGCGTGCCATTGGATGGATCGATCTATATATTCGGTCAAGTTTTCCTTTGTGAGGACGTAGGAAATTGGCATATTGAGCATTTGGCATTCATGCATACTCCATGCGTTTCTCTTTACCGAATCCTGTAAAAAGTCATAAGTATCACAAACATGGGAAATAATCGGACCCCGGGCAAATTCGAATCCCTATGGCGCTCAAAACGAAAGTTTGAACTTAACTGGGAAGAAATCAAACCCTGCCAGAAAAGTCAGTTCCACTAAAATAAACGTAACTTCCTCAATTTTAATCCGACGAAGGCGAATGAGTACTCGTTGGAAAGCTAATGTTTTTACCTACAAGTTTGGTATAGTGGGTTTGTCTCAGAAAAATCTGTAAATGGGTCTAATTTTGCAAAAACAGCGAGCTTTTCTGGAAGTTCAGCAGTTGTCTCATTGCTGTCCTCTGTTTTTGGATGATCATAACTCTCAGAGATCTTACCGGTTAAAAATGTGGGAGCATGCGTTGGAAAGATAATGAACTCCTCTACAGTTATCATAAAAGGGTCCCGAGGTTAAATTGTCCAGAAACAACGTATTTTGCTCATCCCTACAAGTTACCCTGTCACTCGTAGAACTGCATCGTTTTCCGTCCAACAGGTTGGACACCTCACGTCTTTTTCCCTTATCCATCAATCCTTATGCTACTTTGGGCATGTGTGCTTAGAAGGATATTAAGTTTTGACTCATCCTTGCAAAATTTATTCCGACAGATGGTTGACGACAAGCTCCCGAAGAACCCCGAGCCCCTTTCCGCACGCGTTCTCGAGTTGGAACGAGAGCGTGAGGCGCTGCAGCTCGCACTTGCCGCTCGAGACGCCCAGCTCGCCGCTTGCAACGCGGAGATCGGGGTCCTCAGGGACAAACTGCACACTAGCGAGTTGGAGCGGGCTGACCTGTTCGAGCAGCTCCATGACGCTCAACTCATCATCGAGGGCGATGCTAGCGATCAGTTGTAGGAGCAACTGAACCAGCGTAATGCCCAAGTCACCGCTGCCCAAGAGGAGATCTACTCTCTTCATGGTCAGGTTGACGCCCTCTTGGAGGAGCGAAGCGAGCTCCAAGCTCAACGCGAAGAAGCCCAAGATGCAAGGGATGTCATGGAAGGGAACCTCAACGACGCTCACGTCATGATCGCACAACAAGAACAACTTATTGGGCATCTCCAAGTTGCTAATGCCCAGCTGAACGCGGTTCTTAATGCCCAGCCACCCATGCCACTCGCGGTGATTCCCCCAGACGACGCCGACTTGAGTGAGGACGGTGACTCCGGTGTTGACTACGAGGCACCCCTTGGACCGGGTGACATGGAATGGGAGTCCGATGGTAGCAGCCACACCGAGTGACTGAGGCGTAGTATGTTGTGTAGGGTGGAAGCTCGTGAAACGTTGTGCTCGTATGTGGATAGTGCTGGTAGTGCAAAGTGGAGTTGTAATCTAAGCTCTTCGAGACCACGTTGTTATCATGATGTAGTGATGTAACCTAAGGATTTCCATGTATTGGAAGACGTGTCGCATGTACCCATGGTTTGATCATAAGTATGTTGCCTATGGTGTTGGAACCAGTGGAATCCAAGTTATCACCCGTAGTCTGCGCCGTTCCCTGTCAACATTTCCATTATCAGCAATCTAAAATTTTATTGTTGTCACTGTATTATAGACACATTACCATAATGTCTCAGGCGATGATCGGGCTAACATGCTTTACTCCTGTGACAGATGGTGCAAACTCGCCGTGGTGGAGAGAACCTTGGTGATGCTCCCGGTGCCTCCAACGTGGGTAGAAACCAGCCGCCGCCCAATGCTCCGCCCATGACGCCGATGGAGCAGCCCATCCACAATCAGAACGAGATGTTCCGCATGTTCATGGAGAACATGAATCGCCAAGGAGCTCCCGGACCACCACCGCAGCAGCCTCGTGAATCGTCCTACAGCGACTTTTGGGCAACTCATCCGCCAACATTCGGCGAAGCTAGTGATCCGCTGGAAGCGGATAATTTCATTCGCACTCTGGAGTCGAAGTTTGCTCTGCTCCACTGCACCGACCACCAGAAGCCCCTCTTCGCAGCGCAGCAACTCCGCGGTTCCGCAAGTGCCTGGTGGGCGAGCTACACCACTGCTCTTGCCCCTGGCCACCAAGTCACTTGGCCGGAATTCTGCACCGCCTTTCGTGCACACCACATTCCGGCCGGTCTTCTGAAGTGCAAGCTGCAGGAATTTCTCAACCTGAAGCAAGGCGCGGGAACTGTGTAAGAGTACGCACGGAAATTCAACTACTTGACTCAGTATGCTTCGTATCACGCCGATATGGACGAGAAGAAGAAGGATTGTTTCCGTTCGGGCCTTACCCCGAAGCTGCAGGACCGTCTGGCACAAGTTACCGCAGGAACGTTCAACGACCTAATGATTGCCGCCATTGTGCAAGAAGATGCCATCCGTGCTAACCAGGAGGACAAGAAGAGGAAGCGTGCCATGGGAAGTTCGTCCGGCTCCGCACTGCCCAAATACAGGCTGGCAATCACCTCCTCGACCGGACAGAAGTTCCGAGCTGCGGTACCGTTAGGAGGAGGACCTCGTCCGACCTACTCGCAGCAGCACTTCCATTCCCATGGAGGCAACCAGCAGCCCTCCGCTGGTCCCCGCCCTCCGCAGCAGACTAATCAAGTTGTGAAGCACAACTCCTCGCAGTCATGCTACAACTGTGGCCGAACCGGTCACTTTGCCAAGGAGTGCCGCTTTCCAAAGCGCAACCAGGGAAACAACAACGGCTCCAACCCCTCCGGGAACAGCAACAACCACCCCAGCAGTGGTAACAACCACGGCAACAATGGGAGTCATCCCCAGTCTTCTGCCCTTACCCACAAGAATGGCCGAGTCAATTATACCATGGTCGAAGAGATTCAAGTCGGAGAGCCCGTTCTCGCGGGTACGTTCTCAATCAACCAACACGCTGCTATGGTTCTTTTTTATTTCGGAGCAACACATGATTTTATTAGTCAAGCATGTGTGAATCATCTGAAAATCACCCCCAATACTACGGGAACCCCGTACATCATCACATCCCCCGGTGGGAAAATAAGGACTCACCTTGAGTTGAGAAAAGTGCCACTTAAGTTAGCAGGCAACGTGTACCCCACTTCGTTAATCATCTTAGATGGTCAGGGTATTGACATAATTCTTGGTATGAGGTGGATGACTAAACATAGAGCCGTCTTACACATTGAATCCCGGGAAGTCCACTTGAACTCACCTCTCTATGGTCTGTCTATTCTCCGATTGCCGAGTCCCAGATTGTCCACTCCTCAGGTGTGTCATGCTGAAGGGAAAAAGCTAGAGGATATTCCAGTGGTACGAGACTTCTCCGACGTGTTCCCAGATGAGTTACCAGGAATGCCTCCGGACAGAGACATCGAGTTTAAGATTGAACTCCTACCCGGTACGGCGCCTATCTCTCGTAGGCCGTACAAAATGGCCCCTAATGAGCTAGCAGAATTAAAGGAGCAATTACAAGAGCTTATGGACAAGGGTTACATCCGACCGAGTTTATCTCCCTGGGGATGTCCCGCCCTCTTTGTGAAGAAGAAAGACAAGACCCTACGTCTATGTGTTGACTACAGGCCCCTGAATGCCGTAACCATTAAGAACAAGTTCCCTCTACCTCGAATTGATATTCTCTTTGATCAACTTATTGGTGCTAAAGTTTTCTCCAAGATTGACCTCCGATCCGGTTACCACCAAATAAAGATCCAAGCCGAAGACATTCCAAAAACTGCCTTCTCCACACGATATGGCCTCTTCGAATATCTCGTCATGTCTTTTGGTCTCACTAATGCTCCAGCCCATTTCATGTATTTGATGAATTCCGTGTTCATGCCAGAGTTGGATAAGTTCGTGGTCGTGTTCATCGACGACATCCTTATCTACTCCAAATCCGAGGAAGAACACGCCGAACACCTCCGCATTGTTCTGCAACGACTCCGAGATCACCAGCTTTACGCCAAATTTAGCAAGTGCGAATTTTGGCTAAAGCAAGTTCCATTCTTGGGTCATATCATCTCCGCAGAAGGGGTAGCCGTTGATCCTACCAAGGTAGAAGATGTGCTGAATTGGAAAGCTCCAAAATCGGTCAGGCAAATTCGCAGCTTCCTTGGCCTTGCTGGATATTACCGGAAATTTATTCCCAACTTCTCAAGCATTGCCAAGCCGATGACCAAGTTACTGGAAAAGGATGCTAAGTTTAAGTGGAGCAGTGCCTGTGAAGAAGCCTTTCAATCACTCAAGAAGCATTTGACAACTGCCCCGGTTTTGGCTCAACCTGATATTACCAAACCGTTCGACGTTTACTGTGATGCCTCCGGCATTGGATTGGGTTGTGTGCTTATGCAAGAAGGCCGTGTCATTGCCTATGCCTCTCGACAGCTTCGAAAGCATGAGAAAAACTATCCCACTCACGATTTAGAATTGGCATCCGTAGTCCTGGCCTTAAAGATCTGGCGCCATTACCTGCTTGGTAACCTGGTCAACCTCTACACCGACCACAAAAGTCTCAAGTATATATTTACACAGCAAGAACTGAATATGAGGCAACGTAGATGGTTAGAATTAATCAAGGATTATGAATTGGAGATTCATTATCACCCCGGGAAGGCCAACGTGGTTGCCGACGCCCTGAGTCGTCGGGACCAATGCAATCACGCAGTTGTTTGTTCCATGGGAGTTTGCCCAAATTCAGATTCAAGCGAACCAAGTCTTCGTATCATTCCATTTGGATCCTTGTATAATCTAGCTCTCGTTCCTACCCTTCGCGAAGAAATTGCCGAGGCCCGGAAGGAAGACGAGGGGATGGAACACATTCG
Organism: Eleusine indica; assembly: GCA_030378355.1. Lineage (NCBI taxonomy): Eukaryota > Viridiplantae > Streptophyta > Magnoliopsida > Poales > Poaceae > Eleusine > Eleusine indica. Next base: position 31,903,078 of record CM059494.1, on the reverse strand, counting down.
ACAAAAGATACTCAAAGATGAAGCTACATGTTTCTGACAGGACGAAGATAGAGTGCTATGGTTCAACAATCGCCTGGTTGTCCCAAAGAAGGAGGAGTTACGGAAGAAAATTATGGATGAGGCTCACTTGTCCAAATACTCCATACACCCCGGCAGCAACAAGATGTACCGTGGGTTAAAGGAAACGTTTTGGTGGACGCGCATGAAAAGGAAAGTCGCTCGTTATGTTTCTGAATGCGATACTTGCCAGCGTGTGAAGGCCGACCATCTGAAGAAAGCCGGTCTTTTACACCCATTAAAAATCCCCGCTTGGAAATGGGAGGATATTGCAATGGATTTTATTGTTGGGTTACCCCTCACTCCTAAGAAACATGATTCTATTTGGGTCGTCGTGGATAGGTTGACCAAATCCGCTCATTTTATTCCCGTCCATACAACCTACTCTACCAAGAAGTATGCCGAACTCTACATCACGAGAATCCTATGTTTGCACGGCGTGCCCAAGACTATTATCTCTGATCGAGGTCCCCAGTTTATTGCTCGTTTTTTGGGACCAGCTACATTCTTGTCTTGGCACCACCCTTATCCAAAGTTCTGCTTATCACCCGCAAACCGATGGTCAAACCGAGAGGCTCAATCAATATTTGGAAGACGTGCTGAGAGCGTGTGTTCTGGACAATCGGAAGAATTGGGAAGATTGCCTTCCGTTCGCCGAATTCTCATACAACAATAGCTATCAGGAGAGTTCGGGAATGTCACCGTTTGATGCCCATTGGAGTTCGAGAAGGGAGATCATGTCTATCTACGAGTCTCTCCCAATAAAGGCGTATCTCGCTTTGGAATCAAGGGTAAATTAGCACCCCGCTACATCGGACCCTTTCCGATCATAGAGAAGCATAGCGCCGTTGCTTATCGATTGCAACTACCGGAAACTCTTAAGCGGGTGCACAACGTTTTCCACGTATCCCAACTAAAGAAGTGTTTGAAGCCTCCCGTCGACGTGGTCATTGCCGACACCGAACAATTGGAAGAAGACCTCTCCGACCCCGAATACCCCGTCCAAATCATTGATCGAAAGGACCGGGTGATGCGCCATCGCACCACCACCTTCTACAAGGTGCAATGGAGCAATCATACTGAGGATGAAGCCACCTAGGAGCAAGAGGAGTTTCTGAAAACCAACTTTCCTGAGTTCCTGACCTCGCAAATCCGGTAAAACACCCGCGCTCTCTCTCTCTTGTGTTCAACCAGTTACAAATCTCGGGGCGAGATTTCGTTTAAGGGGGGAGTGCTGTGACATCCCAAGTCACAAAATGTTGATTAAGCTAGCACAATGTTAATTTTCTGACTAATTCAAAATTTCAAATAATTCAAGTGCCAAAGAAAAAGGGGAAATAACTTAATTAGAAATTCCACTAATTGGCCAAGTATTAGCTTTTCAAAAACGTTGCAAAACTCAATGGAAGTGTGCCCATATTTTTGCATATTCCAGTGGGGCATGGCAAGAAAGAATTTTGGGGAATTTACTGGAATTTTTGGTAAAGGTTTAACCCCCCTAAAAATTCCCTAAGTCCAGAGAACAGCCACTCTGTTCCAAGAATTTTAGCTAATTTTCCAGAAGGAATCTCGACGTGGCCCCAAAAGCAAAGTTGGCAAGTAGGATTTGCTGAACCTACACAAAAATTTGCTAAGGATTTGAAGGTTCGTAAGTGGAGAAATCAGCAAAAGTACAGCACTGTTCCAGTCAAGGGAGGGGGGGTCAACCATTTTCTTCTCTGGTCCACTCACCGATCGACACCGCCGTACCTCTTCCGTCGGCCACCGCGCGCCTTCTCTCTCTCTTGCCCATCCCGGCCACTGCTCTGCCTGCCGTCGCTGTGCCACCGGCCGCATTGAAGCTCCACCGACGAGCCAACCCCCGACGGCCAGCTCGCCTCCTCGCTCCCTCTGCCCTTGCACCGCCGCGCGGTACTTAAGACCGCTGCCGTCGAGAGCCTCCACTCTCTTCCTCTCCTCTCTGCTCTCGCACGCGAGCCACGCGATCCCCAGGCCTCCGGCGAGACCAGACGTTCCTGCCTTCGCCTCCTTCTTCTTCTTCCGCCAGAATCGGGCGTCGCCCCTGTTTTCCCCCGCCATGGCCGCCGTCACGTCAAGCTCCGCCTAGGTAGCTCCCCGTCTCCTCCTCTTTCCCCAAATTGTTGCGCAAGGGTCTTCCATAGCAGGCCCCTGACCCGTTCCCCCACTGCCGCAGAGTCCTCACCGGAATCGACGAAGAAAGGAGCCGCCGCCGTCGGGTTCTCCCCTACCCCGCCGACGAGACCCCCCTTCCGGCCCTCCCCGTCGCCTAGCTCCTCCACGCCGTCGATCTCCGCACCGAGGTGATGCTCTCCCTCCACGCCCCGACCCTTCTCGCTCGCCGTGCTCGCCGCGCAACACCGCCATACACCCCCCCTGCTCCGCCGCTCGTCGCCGGCCATCTCTAGCGCTTTCTCCAGGACACCCACCGGACCCACGAGGTCGCCGTGAGGCGCGGAGCACGTGTGCACACGGTGTTGGCCGAGCCGCGCTGCCGATTGGCCGCTGGCCGAGCTCGCCGACGCCGGCCACCGCGCGCGCACGCGCCCGCGAGTTTTTGAAAATGCCGAATGGCAGTTCTGTAAATTACCTCCAACTTTGCTAAAAACTTCAAAAATTCATAACTCGAAAAATAAAAGTCCAATGAGCATGAAACCTATTTTGTTGGATTCCTAAAATCTTCCTCTACCTGAAAAACAAGATGAGAGTCAGGGTTATGCAGTAGATTAGTAAAATTAAATCACCAAAGTTAGAACCTTGCTAAGAGTATTAAATTCATAATTCAAAATTTATAACTGATAAAATCATGGGATTTGGTCAGTAAGCACTTCATGTCATTCCTAAACTTTCTGCTAGAGCACATTTCCATCATTTATGCAAATGTTTAGTGTTATTGCATAATCCCCATTTTTAGTAAATGAATTTCTATAAATGCTTGGGTAGGATTTTAATCCTGAAATTTTGCATTCCTGCTCTTTGGGCATTTCTACATAACTATAAAATCTCCATGAAAAATTTTGGGCACCATCAGTATGCTTTTGGCTGTTAAAGTTACTCATTCATAATTAGCTTATGAAATTCAATATAAATGTTGCCTTGTATATGCATATAGTTATTAGTGATAAATCCATCCTTGGGACAGCCCATGCAACATGTTAATCTTGACTTGCAGTAAAGTTATGATTTTCTTTTGTATACTAATGATTCACAATTAGTTTATATATCTAGATTGATTAGGGTTATAATTAAAAGTGAGCATGTCAAATTCTATGAGGTTACAATTAACCTTGCAAGAAAAAGTTTCTATGTTCTCTTGCATGGGCAGTTTAATTGGTGAATGCACCCTGGGTAAGTGGGAAGTCAAGAAGCTTTGCATGTTGCTAAGTAGGTGCCAGAGTGTGGTACAAACATGTCATCTCATACATGAGCATCATTCCATCAAATCCTATTTATTGAGGAAGTGTCATGCATCATCGTCCAACTCCTGACCGTGCATTGCACTGCATTGACTAGGGAGCGAGACTGGGAGCAAGGACGTGGCAAGCAACCCTGAGGAGCCCGAAGTTGAGCTAAACCCGGCCGAGAACTTTAACTACGATCACTCCCATGGCAAGCCCCGGTGCACACCTACTGATTTACGAGTCCTTTTTATTTTGTCACCATAGAGGGATATTGTATTGTGCATTAGGTATAGGGCTTAGATGGAAACCCACTTGCATAAACAAACTGTGACCTATACTTAGTTACGTCAGTAAGCCTTTCGTTAGCAACTGCTAGACTTAAATTAGTGGAGTCAACGGTAGGCTACGGGATCACTTGATTCAATCATGATCCACGTGAAGAATGAAATTGGTTAAAATTTGGGAACCTATCGTTGCAACCCCGCGAACAAGTGTTGAACAGTACCAAGTGCATACCTCTATATGGGAATTGGTAAACCTAGTAACTTGGGCGCCGTATTGTTGGACGGTATTACTCATCGATCCAGAGGTGATGTGAATGGCATGGTGGATGCACGGGTCGAGGACCGCTGGAGAGTGCACGGGTTAAGCCTCGGATACGAAGTACTGTGTCGCGGGGAGGACGTGTACTCGGGATCGATGGCCCCGGATCGACTTTATCGCAACCTCGTGAATGGTGGCCATACGTGTTCTTAAATGATACGTATGTCGTGCATTTGGGTTATTCTCCTGCAGGATGTAAATCAATTCGAATTGCCGTCCCTCGCGGTTATGAGTACCTCTTGTTTCGAGTAGTGGCAATGATATTTTAAGTAGAGAAGTTTGTTTACGATGCTGAAATTTATTTTGCTCTATGGATACCTATTGATATGTTGTATTGTTCTTTATAATTGTACAAGTCTTAGTAGCTAGCTAGGTTCAACTACAGTCCCTCTTCTGCAACAAGCAATCGAAATCTTAGTTAAGGAATAGGCATCGCAGCATAGAATTAATAGGTGCTTTTATGCAAATATCAAATAAACCCGGTCGGCCCCCTGCATACTAGGAGTCGGTTTTAGTAAACCTTTTGGACGGATAAGTCTTGCGGAGTTTGCTAGATACTCAGGCTTTGTGATTATGTGGTTTTCAGGTTTGCCTCAAGCAACTCATTGCGATCGCTGTAACAAAATTGTGTGGGAAGGTGAGGAGCCCCAGAACTGGACCATTGAATGGGTCCCCGGCTCCCCTAATCAAGATGAGTGAGCCATTGCCCTAGGGCCGGCATGGCTTACTTAGGTTCTGCGTAGTGTTTTGTCGTATCTTCCGCCTCCGCATATTTATGTAATAGGAACCAGGAACATATGTATGATAATGTAACTAAATTGCTTCCGCTATGACTCCTAAACTTGTAATATTATACACTTAATGATGTATCTCTGTAAATGATGGATGTCCTGTGTGAACGCTATGTATGGTTACTTTGTTAACCATCTTCCGAGGCGATCCTGTACGGCACACTCTATACTTCGGTATTGGGTTGCGACAACATGCGATACGACTTCTTAGCAATTGGTGCCGTTCCAGGAACAAGATCAATGATGAACTCCACATCACGATTAGGCGGGTGTCCTAGCAATTCTTCAGGGAAAACCTCTGGATACTCACAAAGCACTGGAATCTGATCAACGGTCAACTCTTCTAGGTGACCGATTTGGGGAGGAAGCTTTGAAGCTTTGGGGGAGAACTTGACTTTGACATCTAGGTGGTTCTCAAGAGAGAGTACCCTATCAGCACAGAATATGACTCCTTTGTTCTTGGCTAACCAATCCATGCCCAAGATTACATCAATATCATGAGAAGATAGCACTATGAGATCAGCAAGAAATTGGATACCCGCAATGAGAATGCGGACCTTACGACAACCTATAAGGCATTTGTGGGTGCGTAAGGGAGATGAGGCAATGCTTGGAGTTTTGAGTAAGGTGGTTGGTATAGCGAGCCTAGACACGAACTTGGAGGCTATAAACGATTGAGTAGCGCCAGAATCAAATAAGACAGTAGCCAAGCAAGAATTCACCATGAACTCACCAAGAACGACGTCTGGTGCACCCTGAGCTTCTTCAACCGAGATATGGTTCACCCTGCTTCTGGTCACGCTCTGTAGAACTGGTGGCTTTGCCGCTGACTGCAATGGGCGGTGACCACTCTGGTGCTAAGGCTTCTGAGAAGTGTTGTTGTTCCTGTTGCTGAGCTAGCTGTTGGTGTTCTCCTTGACCCCGTTAGGACACTGGTAGGACTTGTGGCCCTCTTTGCCACAGGCGTAGCAGCAAATGGAGTACTGCCCACTGCTACTCTGTGACCTCCACCCAGACTGCTGCGAGGGTGACTGCTGCGTGTAGCCCCTACTGGTCTGCTACTGTGTGTACGAATGGGGAGCAAAGCTGGAGCCCTGCCCCTGAGAAGACCGTCCGAACTGAGGCTGAGGGACGGGAGGACCACTGAACCGCGGTCGCTGGGGACCTCTAGGACGGTTCACTTGAGTTGATGACTTCCTTTTGCTTTCTCTGTCTTTTTCCACTCTCCTATAAGTAGTTTCCAGGAGCATTACTTTGTTGATCATCTACTTCAGGCTGGTACAGTCAACAAGGTGTACACCCATGCCTGCGTGCAAACCTCAAAAATTGTGAGAAATCTAATATTATACAACTAAGCAGACTCAACTAGTATATTTGTGAGAATTTAAAGTTCTCACCTGCGCGCAACCCTCGAGAAAACCAGTACATCTTTTGCTCTTCAGTTGCTACCTCAGTGGGAACATAGTGAATCAGCTGAGTGAATCTATTGGTGTACTCTCACAGACATCTATCCAAGCTTCAAGGATCGGAACTCCTCAGCCTTCCTGACCATAGCACCCCTGGGAATGTGGAAGGTGCTGAACTCCTCGAGAAATTGATCCCAAGTAATACTGTCAGGATCCTCGTGTGTGGCAACGAAGCTATCCCACCAAGCGCCAGCTGTGTGCACCAGCTGGTGCGTGGCGAGACGCACACACTCAGCGTCATCACACTGTAGTAAGTCCAGCTTCTTCTCAATCTCCCTGAGCCAACCATCAGCAACCAGCAGATCATCAGAACTGTCAAACTCTGATGACTTCAGACGCATGAAAGCACTCATGCGGTCCCCAGGCCCCTGGTGATGGAGCTCGTAACCTCCAGCCCGTCCACGCTGGTTCTGCCAACTAGTCATGGCAGTCACAGGGTGTTGTATCAGCTGTGTCTGTCTAGCCATCACCTTAGCGAAGTTAGGAGCAGCAGGTAGCACCTCATCCTCAGCTGGCTCCTCAACCACGATCTCGTCGCCATCAGGAGTATGCTCTCTGCCCTACCATGACCACCAGCATGGCCACGGCCCCCAGCAGCTCGGCCGCGACCTCCGCCGCCACGACCACGGCCATGAGTGTCATAGCCACGGCCACGGCCTCTCGGAGCGGCACGACGCCCCTGACCAGGAGGTGGCGGAGCGATCTCCTCCTCATGAGCAGCTTCCTCGAAGCGCTCGTTCAAGCGGTTGGACCTTCTTGGTGGCATCTGTTGCGTTAGAAATTCCAATAAGAAAGACTGTTTGATCCAAAATATCATAATACTTGCATTAATGAACAAGGTATGAAATTTCATAATGCTCAAATTAATTGCAAGAATTAACTCATCCAAAAGGGCATTAAAGTTGTTTTGTTACGCTCACAATTCCATTAGTTTATTGCAAAATGACTTATACGTGTCTCCTTTAATATTGGCAGATCTTAACGCATAAACTCAAAAACTTGTCCTCTAGCAACCTTCTTGATCTTATCAGCTCCTTCGCAGGCAAGATTATAAGATGAAAACGGATTTAAGATTCCAAGGTATGATGAAGGAGTTATAAGCCGAAAGGATGACTAGAAGGTCCTTATACTACCGTCCGTTTCTAAGGGTCTCATACCTACAGTCAAGTATGGCTCTAATACCACCTGTGACGACCCGATTTTACCAAAAGGCAAAACCAAGCCGTTTGTACCTCTTAGCCACTCCTAGGAGGATAGCTTGTACAACCATTCACAAGTAAATATCATAAAACCATAAAAGATTAAGACAAGAAGATAAAATAGATCCAAATGGTAACAACTCCATAACATGATCATCATCATCTGGGTACAAGATCATGGCTCACAGGCCAAGGAAGGTGAACATGACATCTAGCAGAAGCAAAACAATGCAGGCGGAAGCGAAATCTACAGCAAAAGTCTTCATGGGTGGTCCATCACCACAGGCAGCTCGAGTGTCGGTGAGAGACCGATCTACTCCTCATCATCCACATCGTCAAAGTTGTAGTCCGGTTCGCTGGCTTCACCATCCCCTGAAAGCAAGAAGGGGAGCAGCCTTGAGTACATGGAGTACTGAACAAGTCGATCAATCCCGAGTACGTACCGGACTCAACGAGTCGTACTATCCTAGCAAATTATGCTATGCATGCAAGGTATTTCAAGGAGGGGTTAAGGCTGAGTGCGAAAAGCTAGGTTGGCAAACATTTTCATTTAAATCATCAAGTTTTATTATCTTGCCCCATTGGGATTAACACGTCCCAACAAGGTTCAAATTTTAATCCCAGCTAATATCCTCCCAACTGGGCCACAGCTCTAGGCCGGATGCAAAACAAGAGAGGGGGAAGATGTAGTAAAACAAATCTCGTGGATGCTCACAAGACAGTTGTCCATTACCAACGACGCGGCTATGTACATAGATAATAGTAACTCTGTAGAGTATATACACCTGTACCCACATGATGTGGCTATATAGTATATCTGGTGTATAGTATTATAGCACACACAGAATCCATCCACAAGCATCGACTGGTGTCTTCCGCATCTCCAGAACTGAGCTCCCAGAGCCTCGCAAGACTAAGGGTCCTAAAGCTGTGACGGGCCTACCACTGATCAGGTGGGATATCCCTCTCGTGGAGCCGGGTCGCAACCTACGGACACCACTAACACTACCCCGTACGCCTACGGCTAGAGCACCAGTCCTCCGCAAGTATCCTGATCGAGCCACTGCCCATACAGGGTCAATGTGGTGTGTAAGAAATGCCAGGGAGACATACGGCACAAGTACGGTCGGCAGCCGGGGCAGGCATCTCCTCCTCATCCTCCTCCTCTAAACCAATCCCACAACAGCAGCACCACAACGGAGACCTAAAGCCCAAGTCTCCGCACAACTGTGTCCGCCACAGACACTCTCCCAAATGTGGTTGCCCAATCTACCCCCCGGCACCTAGCATCACCTATGCCCGCCCCCGCTAAATCGGTTTTGGTGGAGTTATTTGCAAACACCCACACAGAGCACATTTTAAATAATTTACACAAATTCATTTTATAGTGTCTAGGTGAAAGTTTGAAGTTATGCGACTAAGCATACTAAGCATCGTTATAGTAGCAAACATTCCTATGGCTTAACTGTGGAAAGGTAAGCACGATATGGCTTGGGTGTGATCTAGCGACATTTTGAACAGTTGGCATGCAAAACGGTTGCAAACAAATCATGTAGTTTTAAAACTGGGAAAACAATAGTGATCAAGGACGCGACTTGCCTTGAGACTTGGGGTTCCAAGTGGGGTCCTGGTCCTCATAACGCTCCTGCTCGTACTCCTGTAGCTCCGGTGGGTCTGTATATCGAATCGGGATCAAACGGGTAAGACACAGCGAATACAACGAATTCGGGTCGAATATAAATTACGAACCTACAAATATGCTAGTTTGAAATAATGGACAGCTCTAACACGTAGAGGACATTTTTACGAAACTAACACAATTGGAATTATCAAAAACGGAGCTAGAATGGATTTAATAAGAATTTCAAAGATAAATAGGATGTAAAAGAATTTCTGGGATTAGATAAAGAATATTCCAGGGAATAGTCTTTTCTGGTTTTGGTAGCTGACAAGTGGGGCCCATTTGCCATAGACCAACAGAGAGCAGTCCATGGTGGGCTTGGTCCACGGAAAATAAATCGACCCAAAGCTCTACTGGGCCACAACCAAAACCTCAGCCCACCTTCCCTTGGCCCAGCTCGGCACCCCGCGGTTCAACCACAAAAGTGGCCCATCAACCAAACCGGCCCCAAAGACCATTAGGGCCTGCCACACAGACGGGCCTAATAGGCCGTGACTCAGCCCATAACAGATCAACCAGGCCGCACGCTAGCTTTGGCCCAGCGACCGACTAGGCCTAGCAGCACAGTGCGGCCCGACACGCCCGGCGGCCAGGCAGCATCCAGCAGCACTGCGCGCTTGCGTGGCCTAGCACGCATGCGCGGTCCAGCACACATGCGCGCAGGCAGCCCAGGGAGGCGACGCGGCCTGCTGCGCGCTAGCCCGCAGCTCCCAGGCGCGACGCGCATGGCGCTAACGCACACACATCATGCGGCAGCGGTGCCTTGAGTGGAACACGCAGAAGAAGGGAGATCCAAGGGAGAAGAGGGTTCGGGGAGGTGCACCGCGGCAGTTTGAGTGAAAAAGCGATGACGAGGTGGCCGGCTCAACGGGAAACAACGGCGACGACGGCTTCGGTCCTTGGCTCCGGCTGGTGGTGACCGCGGCGACAATCCGAGTCCCCGTTCCAGAAGATCTACGAAGCAACAGGGAGAGGGTCAAAGTTGAAGGCAACAACACACGATGAAGAGACCCGAACGGGACCAAAGAGGGAGACAAGCTCACCAGAGAAGGAGAATTTGACGGCGAGGAACTCACGGCGGTGGACGGCGGTTCTCCAATTCCTCCTCCTCCTCTGCTCAAAACACCACACGGTCAACTCCAGGGGATCCGCAACAACACGGGGAAGAGCTCCAGGGAGGCACAACTCACCGATGGCGGTCGCTTGACTTGCCTTGCGCCGTCGACGAGGAAGAGCAGAGCAGCGGTGGCTTGGGGTCTGGTAGCGCGCCTACGGCGCAAGAAGGCGAGCTAGGGTTCGGAGGTGGCACCTAGGGGCTCTTATAGGAGTGGTGGCCTATGCTTCGGGGGGCGTGGATGGCTCGAGATGGAGCCACGTCGCTTTCGACGTTCGTGCCCCGAGCGCTCGCGGCTATGATCAGCGCCAGGAAAACGACAGAGGGAGACGGGGTCCTTGTGTTGGCCAAACGGGCCGACTTCCAATTCGAGCCAGAAAGAAAAGAGAGGAAGGAAAAACAGGCCAGCGCTGAGAGAGGGAGAGATTACGGCCTAAGAATCAAAAGCTGACCGGAAGAGATTTAAACTTTGTTGAAATTTTTGATTTCCAACAAATTCGACTCAAACTCCTTTAAATTTCAAACTTGAACTTGCCTTTGATATGATTACAAAACACAGGATTTTACAATGGTGGTTAGTCCTTTTTGTGTAGACTCTCTCTTTCTTGAACAAGAAATTAGGCATGGCTATTTCTTTTCTCTTTTTTTTCATCATGCTCATGATTGGGAGCAAGTATTTATTCTATTTTTCATAGTCATGCCTCCTATGCAACCAATTGAGAGAGAGCCTTAACATGATAATCATGGAGTATTTATTTTTCTCAACTTCCGGTATAGAAGTTGAGCATATGGTGGTGGATGCAATGGAATTGCTATCTCCTGGTGTAGGAGTTTAGCGAGTGATGGTGGATGTGAATCTTGATCATAAAGCATGAAATGGATCTCACACACGCATTTTGATAAAGCTAAATGTGAAAACAAGCTGCGGTAGGAATTATTATCATTGAGGAACTTTCCAATTTTGTCATTTTGAAGAAATAAAATCTCTGGATATTTAGCTTCACTTTGAGACAAAGATCATAGCAGCCCTATTCCAACCATATCATGTCTCACAACAACGTAGACTTAGATCATGCTCTTTGCAACCCATAAGTATTCAAGTTCAAGGCAACCATATTTAGCCAACAAACTCAAAAATTGGGAGAGTGCTAAGTTGTATACGAGGAACTATAGAAAGATATTGAACAGAGCAACTATTCATGATTTCAACATGAAGGCGTCAACATCCCTAGCCTACATGACAACCTACTATTTTTGTTCTTTTTAGTTATGCAGATTTTTATTTGGTTTTGTAGGTAAGTCCGACAAAGAAAAAAAAGAAAGAAAAGGAAAGATACAAGTCACCTTGGCGGGGCTGCTCCCCCAAGCTTGTTCTTGCTCATGGTTGTTCGTTAGGATCAAATCCTTTCTAAGGGTAGTAACCTGCCGTATAGTCGTGGTTTGCTTATAGCTACTCCTGGCGGTAATGAAACTGGTCGTCGTTGTGCTGCTGCCACTCTCGAGTGGTCTAGGCATGAGTAGCAAGGGTGTTTTGCATCTCACCCATTCTCATGTCCAGATCGTCCATCCTCCTCATAAGATCCCTCAATTTCAAACCATAGTCATGATGACCAAAGCTCGAAAAAGAGTGACGTCCATTGTGATGTGGAGGCGTCCCGATCGACCCAGGGCCATGTCCCCATTGTGCACTAATAGTTTGCTGCCAAGACGAAACTCCAGTCCCATACTTCTACGGCCTGAACATCCAAGCGGGGTCGCCGGAATGTTCTCAGCCCATAGTGTAATCATGGACTGGTGATGTATTTCTCGCTGAGTAGTGGTGGCACGCTTCGTACTCTATCATGTGTGTCAATCGGCGGACCTGCTAGGCATTCCTTCTCTTTCTAGTTGTATGGTTAGGTCTCAACAACTATACAAATGACACCTTGGGTTAGGAGGCGGGATTTTGTTTGTATAGCCAAGATAGTAAAATATAATAGAACCATCGGGACCCTTCTTTTAAGTGTGACCTTGCTCAAGAAATTTAAAATCTATCCTATGACGGGGCTCAGAAAGATAATCAATTCTAGCATTAGATAAGGCCCCGACCCCTACGGCAGCACGGGTCACTAAAGAAGTGCATTCAATGGGTCCTGATCCCTTAATATATTCTAACATTTCCTAATCATGGTTTCAACAAGTCATAGCAAGCCATCTATGCCACAGCTGTAGAGTTGGGTTGTGAATGTCACTAGTCCTAGGACGTTCACAGAAAACTCCCATGAATTTCTTTGCCAAAAAGAACCCTTTTCAAAACTCGTGGTAGCACCCTCTAAGTTAGTGTTGCAAAAACATCTAAACTTAAGAATGATGCTAAGGTCTTTCCAAGTGAGACGGTATCCTTTCCCGAACAAGCAGAAAAGTATCTCGTCATTATCTTTTAGCAAAGTGCGCAAAAACTGTATAGTGAGGAGGCGTGAACCCTTCTCAGTGATATGTGCAAATTCGGTCCCACCTAAAACTTTCAAAATAGAAAGGAACTCGAGGTCCATACCTGTAGTGGAGAGTAGGTCATCGTCATACGCCGGAGTGTGGACGCTGTTGCGGTTGCGTAGGTGGTTGTAGACTCGCTTCTCCTGCTCATCCAGCAACTCCAGGTCAGGGTCGGTGAGAAGAACGTGTGGTTCATCCTCCTCCATGTCATCCTCAACGGGCGTGTACCTCGTTGGTTCATGCTCGATGGAGAGGCTCGTTCTCGAGCTTTCGTGTGAACGGCGTGAACTCGAACGCGTCACTCGGGGCAACAACACCTTAGCTTTCTTCATCTCCACCACTTAAGCAAAAACACAAGAACAACTCGAACTTGGGTTATGTGTTAACACAAGAAAATCTGTCGGTCGTGTTGATCTTGCCAAGCTTGTCAAAGAGAGTCGAACATTTCGAAATAAAAGAGAAACTAAATAGGGAAATACTTTTGGTGGTTTTTGGAGTAGCAACTTTGAAGAGGCAACTGGAGGAACATGAGCAAATGAGTGGAGGGGGGAGTGAAATGAGAAATGATCTTTGGATGGTAGAACTCTCTCTCCCTCGGGTACTCAATTTATAGGAAAAATTCCTAATAGTCAAAAACGGCTTGTAAGGGGCAAATCCAACTATTGGAAAAAGGCCAAGGTCAGTGGGGTCCCCACCCTTTCGTTTGAACATGGAGGTTCGGCCGAACCTGGGTGGGTCTTTCTGGTACCCCACTTTGGCCCACAGCTCCCTAACAGCTATATCTCTTGAGCCATAGGGGCTAGGTCCAAAGTTTCAACAAAACTTTTGCTCGGAAATTTATTTTCCAAAGTTGAAACCAAAACTGTTTTTTTATTTGGTTGAAAGAAAGAAAAAAGGTTGGAATTAATTCCAACATGCAAGCGTGTGAAATTCAAATATGCCAATGCAAGTGCAAACTTGAAAAATACCAAAAGTTGGAGAATTATAATGTGAAAAATTTTTAGAAATCAAATATGAGATAAATACCAATTTAACTTTGGCAAGGGCTCACCGATATTTAAAGTCTAGTGAGCGGGACTTTTCTCCATCGCATTTAGCTTGATGTCGCTGCGTCTGATCCTAGAGAAGTGGACACGCATGGCTGCACTTCCTTCACTCCCCACACCTTCTTCATCTTTTGTCTGGTCGCTGGCTTCTTGGACTTAACTGGCTATGGCTTTGCCCACAGACCTGGTCTTGCCGTTGGTGGATGCTTCTTCTCAAAATGATACGACATCTCCTTGGCCATGATTTTCTTCATGTAGAGAATGAGCTTGTCCTTCTTTGGGGTTGTTACTTCGACCTCTTGAATATTCTTTGGGTTTGGCCCATACTTGATCTTGATCATCGAACATTGCTCCCATCTTGGCCGAAAATCAAACCTCTCTTCCTTGCCATTGACGAGGAAATGGATCTCTCCAGCCCTAACATCAATGCGTGCATTTACGGTGCTTAGAAATAGGCGCCCAAGAATGAACGGCATTTCCTTCTCAACGTCCATGTCAAGCACCACAAAATCCACGGGGATGAAGCAATCCCTAATCTTCATCGGAACGTCTTCTGCAATTCCCACCGGATAGCGCATCGATCAATCGACCAGCTGAAGCTGCATCGGCATAGGAGATATAGTTGTGTAATTCAGCTTGTCAAAGAACACCTTGGGCATTACGCTTACGCTTGCACCAAGGTCACATAGGGCTTGGTCAAACTTCTATGCCCCGATCGAGCATGTGATCATGGGACACCCCGGATCTTTCTTCATCTCAAGGAGCCGATTAAGTATAGTTGTGATACACTCTTCGGTCAATTTCATAACTTCTGTGGTTGGCATTAGACGCTTGTTGCTTAGGATGTCCTTGAGATAGAGAGCATAAGTTGGAACTTGCATCACATCCAGCAAGGGCACATTTGTGTGGATCTTCTGGATTAGTTTAACAAAGCGGGTGAATTGCTCATCCACAATCGGCTTCCTGTTCGAAAGGGGAAACGGTATGGCGGTGGTGTCAAAGAACTCATGTGGAGCAGTCTTCCCACTGTGTACAACTTCGTCTTTGCCAAAAGGTACTTCCTTTTCTACTTCCTTGTCCTTCTCTGCAGTGTTAGGATTAGGCGGGTCCCGAGTGGTCTTACCCCCTCTCGTGGTCATTGCATTAACATTTTCAATGGGAGACTCAGGTTGCCCCAGAATCTTCCTGACTCTAAGGGAGGAACAACAATAGCTAGCTGGGCTAGTTTAGTTTCTAGCATCTTATTGAAGCTAAGCTGATTTAAGTAAGAAGCAAGACCTTCTAGCTGAGCATTAACGCGTTCTAGAGTCTTGTCATTAGCCATAAGCATTTTAGAGAAGTTTAATTAAATTTAGCATGGCCTAAGACAAGATCTTTAAAGGTGGGCTGATTATTGCAATAGTTAAAAGTTATTACCACCTTGATAGTATGGGTGTGGTTGATTCCACCCGTTGCCTCCTTGTGGATGATAGCCATTGTTATTGTTGTTCATGTACAACCCTTCCTTACGAGTCTTAGGACAGTTATTGCCCGAGTGACCCGTGTTGCCGCAAACCTCGCACGTCATGCGAGCGTCTAAGGTGTTGACGTTGTCGACTTCATGTCCTTTGGCCTGCTCGTCCATCTTCTTCAAAAGGAGGTACATTTTGGTGGCTAGCATGTACACCTCATTAACCATGTGCATGCCCCGCTGGCATGAGTGAGGACGATCTTCACTCCATCCTTGGTTGCAGACCATCTTCTCAATAAGTTCTTTAGCTTTCTCAAAGGTCAGTGAGAAGAAGGCTCCTCTTGGAACAGCATCAATATGGTCACGAGCTGACGGAGTGAGCCCGTTGTAGAAGTTCTGGATGATAAGCCATTCATCGATCCCATGATGATGACAGGTAGCAATGTACTCTTGCTGCATTTCCCAAGCCACCGAAATTGACTCCTTGGACTCCTGCTAGAAGCTTGAAATTATCCCGCAAAGAGCATTAGTTTTGCCCAATGGGAAGAACTTGGTGAGAAACGCAGTTGAACACTTGTTCCCAAGTATTTACAGCATCCTTGTTCTCGTAGAACCACTGCTTTGCTCTCCCCAGAAGGGAGAACGGAAACAGACAAAGCCAAATGGCGTCTCAAGAGAAGTCCTTCATCTTGAAGGTGCTACAAATCCCCAGAAACTGTTGCAAATGAGCGTTGGCATCCTCACTGGCCTTCCCACAAAATGGGCTGGCCTGCACCATGAGACCTAGCTTGATCTCGAAGCTCGCATCTTCTGTGATGTTGGGTGCAACAGAAATGTTGGACGCCGAGGGAGCAGAGAAATCATGAACACTTTTCTAGGCTATGACTTTGAAGCTTGATGGTGCGAAGATGACTGGTTCACTTGCAGACACGAACTATTAAGGAGGGACGAGGCATGCAAGTACCCTTCTCAAGAGTTGTTCGGGATCTTCAATATAATTTTTAGGCAACGTGAAACCGGTCATGCACTATCCTGTCTTCACATAAGGAAGAAAACAGATGAGATTAGCCTGTTTGGGCGAATGCCAAATAATCACATATGCAAGAATAGAACATAGGTAATTTTCATGATCTATTGTCTTCCTCGACAACGGCGTCAAAAATGCTTGTTGACATTTTTTAACATCGTCACTAAGTTTCCCAAGCAATGTTGCTAGAATTGTGTGTTGGTAATCTTTAACAAGTGTAGGTAATCCGCAAGCGCACAAAGAATACCGTTGTAGCATTTCACCCGGAAGTTGTACCATGTTCTAGACATGCATAGTAGATTACAAGACAAAGTCCTCACAGGGGTAAGGATATATATATATGAATCATGGGTAGTGGACACACAGATAGCATCCTCAAGATAAAAATAAAGACTAGTCTAATGGAGAAGGACAAAGAAAGAGCTAAGTTCCTATGTTGCTTTTATACAATGTAATAGTCTACATTATATACTATTACATAGATACAAAAAAATGCAAGACAATCAGATCATCACATCCTAGGCATCCGGTTTTCCCCTGCATCCACAGTACAATTCTGGCTAACAGCCTATTGCATAGCCAAACAGGATTTTAAAGGACAGATAGGGCTATCACCACCTACTGCCTACCCCTAGCAATCCGTGACTACATGACAAATAATGCATACGATTGATCTAAGCACCACATTTACATCGCTAGAACAATACCCCTAATCCCCTAGCGATGGATCAGAAAAGGACTAATCACATTGAAGTGAACACTAAGCACGTGGAAATGATCTAAGTCAGACATTAGTTATGCATCATTTTAATGATATAAATAAAGACTATAGTAAGGGCTTATGTGAAACATGGTAATATAGTATAACTAAATTACTAACATGCAAGCATACTAACCACATACATGAATGGACTACATAATCAAACAGGAAACACATGACCCGAACACAACTATACAGAAGGACTAAATATATTAAATAGAACAAAGTCTTACAAAAGAAGAAAAATACAAGAGCCATACAACAATTCCAAGAAAGACTTGGGAACTGAAGAAGACGCTATTCTAAGCCTAACTCCACTAAAACTAGAGAGTAACTCGAAATACAAAAAGAGTAATGCTTCTAAGTGTGTGCTATGGAATGAAGCCTCTCCTCTTTATTTATAGGGCCCAATGTCGGTTCCTGGAGTCGATAACCGCCGCCTAACCTGTACAACCGACTTGGGGGAGTCACCCGGAGCTAGAACGTGGAAGCCATGCACGAGGGGGTTCCCTCCATGTTCGACGAAATAGGCATGTTCGGGCGAACAGGGGGGGATTCCCCACGTGGTTGGCTGCCTCCTGTGCACTGACATGTGGGTCGTCTCATCCAGAGATAGTATTAGGTCGGTTGTTGAGGTTGTTTGCTTCTGTAGGTGGGCCAGTCAATCCATGTGCTTCATTGTGATCAGCTTGAAGTTTATTTCCATGGATCATAAGGCATTTCTTCACTTCTTTTGTGCGTTTTCCATGCATGTGAGAATTTATTAAAGCATCAATGGATCTTGATTATTTCTAACTAAAATGCATGGTGGGAATTCTAAATCCTTCTTTATTTTGAGTAATATTGATGGTCAGAAATGGTAGTTAATGACCGTCAACACTTAGACACAGGGTACTTCGGGCTCTCACAAGAGAGGTCCGTCGAGAACTGCGGACAAGGGCACCTCCAGGCAGTCTGAGGAGGAGGAGTCCGAGGAGGAGACAATAGAGGATGACTTTGAGGAGTCTAAGTCTGAGGTGTCTGAGGAGGAGCAGCCACAACAGCAGGCACCTCAGCAGCAGAGGATAGCTCACCGGGCCGGAGACCTGCACTGCACCTATGTAGTGTGCGCCAAGAAGCTGTAGAGATAGGTAGCAGTAGCTGGAGAGAGGGAGATCCTTGAAGTTCCCACTCATGACCTCAAGGTTCATCGCTTTGTGTCGTTTGAGGAGTGGGTTCCCATCCCGAGGGACCCAGATGGAGGAGAGAGGTTCTAAACAGACCTGTAAAGGAAGATTGATGTGGGACTTTGTTGTTACCTATCTAAGAAGGACAAAATTGGAGTATTTGAGCCATAGCAGTACGTGACCTTCTAGGCCTTGAAGAGAGAAGATGGCAAAGATATGGAGCAGTACTTCGACTACATGCTCGGATTGCAGAGTTGGTCACCACCCCCTACTGGTACAGAGAGGACATAGCGCTGGAGTTTGTTGATATTTCTTAACGTCGTCACTAAGTTTCCTTAGCAATGAAGCCATAAATGTTTATTGGTAATCTTTAATGAATGTAGAGAGTCTGCAAGTGCACGGAGAATACCGTTGTAGCATTTCACCCGGAACTATTAAGGGTATCGTGTTTTATCCCAAAGGAAGGCATATGATTGATCAGAGTAATTACCTTATTCTAGATATTTGCATATTGGATTATGAGACAAAGTCCTCAAAGGGGTAAGGATAAAGATAAACATGGTAGTGGACACACATATAGCATACTCAATTTAGATAAATATTAGTCTAGTGGAGAAGGACAAAGAAAGAGCTAAGTTCCTATGTTGCTTTTACATAGTTACAGTCTACATTATATACTATTATATAGATACAATGACAATGCAAGACAATCAGATCATCACACCCTGGGCATCCAATTTTCCCCTGCATCCACAGTACGATTTCGACAAAGAGCCTATTGCATAGCCGAACGTGGGGGATTTCAAAGTACAGATAGGCTTGTCACCACCTAGTGCCTACCCCTAGCAATCCATGGGCTACACGACAAATAATGCATTCTATTGAGAAAGATACAAGAGCCATACCACAACTTTAAGGAAGACTTGGGAACCGAAGAAGACTCTATTCTAAGCCTAACTCCACTAAAACTAAAGGGAATCACGAAATGGTAAAGAGAGTAATGCTTCTTGGTGTGTGCTTTGGAGTGAGGCCTCTCCCTTCTATTTATATGCCCAAAATCGGTTCCTAGAGTCGATAACCGCCGCCAAACGTGCACAACCGTCATTGGGGAGCCACCAGGAGCCAACACGTGGCAGCCATGCACTAGGGGGGGCCACTCCTCGTTCGGCTGAACACCCCGGTTCGGCTGAACATGGGGGGAGTCCCCTCGGGTGCTGCTGCCTTTGGTGGCCTGCCAGGTGGGTCCCGCTACCCAGTGACACTCTAAGGTCGATTGTTAAGTCGTTTTGCCTCTATAAGTGGGCTAGTCAATCCGTGGCGAGCTCTGATTGGTGGAAGTTGGCGAGCTCTGATTGGTGGAAGTTGTGTTTCTTCGCCACATGGCTGTGTTTCCTCCTCCATTTTGTTATTTCTCCTGCATGTCAGTGTTTCTCCAAGCTATAGGGGGTATTTATTAATTCTAACTAATATGCATGGTGGGAATATACAATCCTTCTTTATTTTGAGTAATTCTAATGGTCGGGAATGGTATTTAACGACCGTCAACAAACTCCCCCAAGTTGAACCTTTCCTCGTCTCGATGCAAATATAGAACTTTAGGTTGTTGATCAGAAGTTGCTATAATGTTTTATATTCTCCCATAGTAGCAAGTGCACAACAAAATACTCTACCTTTGAATGAATAAGTTGGTATTTGGTAACTCACCCTTTTTACCTTTGTCCCTACGGAGTTTTTGGCTTCTCTTCATCTTGGGTGGTTAAAAGATAGAACGGTTTTTTGTAGGACACTATTCTCTCATCCCTGTGTTCCACTTTTCATCCCGAGTTTTTCAAAAGATTTTAGTAAATAAAACTAAGTTCCTCCAATGATTCACTTGGTCGCTCAATGTGTATAAATCCTTACCAAGGAATTGAAGTTGCCACTTTTTGTTCCTACCTCTAAATAAGGCTTATGTGGAGCTCTAGGTAGGAATAAATGAGACATACTTGTAACACATATGTTGTTAAACCAAAAGACTGAACCCATGGAGAAACAAGTCATACAATCTGATCAAGATGTGCATGTGTGTGGAATTTGGTGGAATGATGATGGAATGGTGGATACTCCTTTTTGAGTAGACTCTCTCTTTCTTTAATTAGCACTTGGGCATGGCTATTTCTTTTCTTCTTCTTCTCTCTTTTTTTCATCATGCTCAAGATTGAGAGCAAGCATTTATTCTATTTTTGATATCCATGCCTTCCATGCAACCATTTGAGAGAGAGTCATAACATGATATTTATGGAGTATTTATTTTGCTAACTTTCGGAATAGAAGTTAAGCACACGGTGGTGGATGCAATGGAATGATATTGCAATCTCCCGGTGTCAGAGCAGTAGCAACTGATGGTGGATGTGTACGTGAATCTTGATCATAAAAGCATGAAATGGATTTCACAAAGCTTGCAAGCATTTTGATAAATCTCAATGCGAAAACAACCAACATATGTGGAAGGTTTTGCAATGAAGTATAACATATGGTCGTCGTAGGAATTTTCATCATTGAGGAACTTTTCAATTTTATCATTTTGAAAAACAAAATCTCTGGATGTTAAGTTTCACTTTAGGACAAAGATCATAGCAGCCCTATTCTAACCATATCATGCCTCACAACAACCTAGACTTAGATCATGCACTTTGCAACCTGCAAGTATTCAAGTTCAAGGCAAGCATGTTTAGCCAACAAACTCAAAAATGGGAGAGTACTAAGTGGTATACGAGGGATTATATAAAGATATAAAATAGAGCAACTATTCATCATCTCAACATGAAGGAATGAACATCCCTAGCATGCATGACAACCTATTATTTTTGTTCATTTTAGTTTTGAAAATTTTTATTTTGTTTTATGAGGGTAAGTCCGACAAAGAAAAAAAAAGAAAGAAAGGAAATATAGAAGTCACCTTGGTGGGGGTGCTCCCCCAAGCTTGCTCTTCCTCACCGATGTTGGTTAGGATCAAATCCTCTCCAACGGTAGTATGCCGCCGTGTAGTCGTGGTGCTCTCGTAGCTGTTCCTAGAGGTGACAAAACTGATCGTCACTGTGCTGCTGCCACTCTCTGGTGGTCTGGGCGTGAGTAGCAAGGGTGTTTTGCATTTCCCCTGTTTTCACATCCAGATCGTCCATTCTCCTTGTAAGATCCCTCAATTCCAAACCATAGTCATGATGACTAAAGCTCAAAAATGAGTGACGTCCGTCATGACGTGGAGGTGTCCTGATCGGCTCAGGGACATGTCCCCATTGTGTACTACTAGCTTGCTGCCAAGACGAACCTCTAGTCTCACACTGCTACAGCGTGAACATCCAAGCGGGGTCGCCGGAATGCCCTGAGCCTGCAGTGTAATCATGGACTGGTGGTGTAGTTCTGGCTGCGCTAGTGGTGGCATGCTTCGTGCTTTGTTGCGTATGTTGATCGGCGGACCTGCCAAGCATTCCTTCTCTCTGCAGTTGTATTGTTAGTTCCCAACAACTATACAAATGATACCCCGGGTTAGGCAGCGAGATTTTGTTTGTATAGCCAGTGTAATAAAAAATAATGGAACCATCAGGACCCTTCTTTAAAGTGTGATCCTGTTCAAGAAATTTATAGTCTATCATTGGATGGGGCTCAGAAAGATAATCAAATCTAGTGTTGGATAAAGCCCCGACCCCTGCAGCAATATGGGTCACTAAAGAAGTGCATTCATTGGGTCTCGATCCTTTAATATAATCTAACCATTGACAAATCATAGCCTCAACAGGAGCAATAGGAATTTTAGCAATTGCAGCAAGCAAGACACGCAATTTGATGAGGACATCAACGACATACGAATAATGACGACGGAAGATGGCGCGCCAAACCAAGCTGTCACGCCTCCACCTCTCGTCGTCGCGCCTCCTCGAGTTACGGATCCATGTTCTAACGAGACGACGACGTACAAGGGCCCAATCACTAGAGCTCGAGCCCAGGAATTGAAGACGGTTTTGATGCTAAGGAACGACGGCCCAGGATGATGTCGCTCGAAGGCCCATGTGGCCCAAGTCGCATGACTCCCTCTCCACCGCGCGCCTCTCCACTTCAGCCGGCCCTAGATGCCTCGTCCTCCCCCTATATAGTCAAGGGCTGCGCCCCTTGTAATCTTCGAGTTATGTTTTAAGTTTAGCTTAGCTATACATCCGTCTCTCGACGTGAATTCAGAACTCCACCTTCGTGCAATACATCAGATTGCTCGCCTCTAATTCTTGCTCGTTCTTCGATTGCGCGTAAGAATTGATCCTCGTGATCAGGTTGATCTTGTTTACCGCAAGGTTAATATCCTCCGGAAGTTGGTTCAGCGATTGCATTGGCGCTTCGGCTTGCTCGTCGTAGTCGGATCGTGAGGGTCAACATCCACCAAATCGAAGTTATCTCCACTCGCCGAAAGATCGGGCACTCTACACCTATCACAATTCATCGTTACGATTAGGTGTAGTGTCTTGTCTAGGAAAACAAGTCATAGCAAGCCACCTATGCCACAGTTGTAGAGTTGGGTTGTCAATGTCACTCGTCCTAAGACGTTCACAAGAAAACTCCCCCGAAATCCTTTTCCCAAAAGATCCCTTTTCAAAACCTGTGGTTGCACCTTCTAAGTTAGTGTTGCAATAACTTTTAAACTTAAGAATGATGCTAAGGTCTTTCCATGTGAGACGGTATCCCTTCCCGAACAAGCGGAAAAGTACCCCATCATTATCTTTCAGCAAGGTGCACAAAAACTGGATAGTGAGGAGGCGTGAACCTGCCTCAATGATGTGTGCAAATTCGGTCCAGCTCAATGCTTTCCAAATAGAAAGGAACTCAAAGTTCATACCTATAGTGGAGAGTAGGTCATTGTTATTTGCCCTGGTGTGGATGATATTGTGGTTGAGTAGGCGGTGATAGACTCGTCTCTCCCGTTCATCCAGTAGCTTGAGGTTGGTGTCGGCGAGAAGAATGTGCGGCTCATCCTCCTCCATATCTTCCTCAATGGGCATATACCTCATTGGTTTATCCTCGATGGAGAAGTGTGTGCTCCAGCTACCATGTGAATGGCGTGAACTCGAACGCGTCACCCGCTGCATCAATGCCTTAGCCTTCTTCATCTGCACCACTTAAGCAAAAATACAAGAACAACTTGAACACGGGTTATGGGTTAGCAAATAAAATCTGTCCACCGTGTTGATCTTGCCAAACCTTGCAAAGGACTTGAACAATCCAAAAAAAAAAAACAAAGCAAACTAAAAAGGGAAATATTTATGGTGGTTTTTGTAATGACAACTTTGGAGAAGAAATGTGAGAGCTCAAGAGCAAATGAGTGAAGGAGGGAGTGAAATAAGAAGTGAACCTGGAATGGCAAAACACTCTCCCTCGGGCACTCAATTTATAGGAAAACTCCCAAATGGTCGAAAACGGCTAGTGGGGAGTCAAATACAACCGTTGGAAAAAAAAGGCCAAGGTTGATGGGGCCCACACCCCTTCGGCCGAACATGGGTGTTCGGCCGACCATGGGTGGGTCCCACTAGTTCCCCCACTTGGGCCCATATTTCCCTAACAACTATATTTTCTGAGCTGCAGGTGTTAGGTCCAAAGTTCAAAACCAAAAACCAGATGTTGTATTTTTATCAAATAAAGAAGAGGGTTGGAATAAAGTCCAACATGCATGTGTGAAATCCAAATATGCAAATGCAGAGGCAAATTTGAAAGAATCCAAAAGTTTGGAAAAATTGAAATGTGCAAAAGTTGAGGAAAATAAAATATGAGATAAATTCTAATTTACCTTTGGCAAGGGCTCACCAATTTTTAAAGTCTAACGAGCGGGACTTTTTTCCTTCGCGTTTAGCTTGATGTTGTGGTGTCCGGTCCTGGAGAAGTGGACGCAGATGGCTGCACTTCCTTCACTCGCCACACTTTCTTCATCTTTGGTACAGTCGGTGGCTTCTTGGATTTCACACGCAGTGGCTTTGCCCACAATCCTGGCCTCGCCGTAGGTGGATTCTTCTTCTCGAAACGGTACGACATCTCTTTTGCCATGATCTTCTTCATGTAAAGAATGAGGCTATCCTTCTTTGGGGGTATTACTTCGACCTCTTGAATATTCTTTAGGTTTGGCCCTTTCACACCCGGTTCCAATGATCGAAACCGAATGCATCTGTATGCGTGTCCAGGATCAAGTTTCCACGCACACAAGACAGTATATGTGATAAAAGAACAATATATTTATTAAATCGATAATATTATTACAATGGTGACCCGTAGGTCAAACAAAAAAGATTAGATTGCAGCAGAATAAACTAAGCATTGGCATCCTTCAGCTCCCACAGGAAGTCGACCGGAAGACCGCGGGCCTAGAGCTCTCCTCCATCATCTTCATAGTTGTACCATCCTTCTCCTATAGCTGAGCAGCAATGTGGTATAGTGCAAGGGTGAGTACATGTCGTACTCAGCAAGTGGGGGAAAAGATGACATGGGGCTAAAGACAAGGAAGGCTTATAGGGGGTTTATTGCATGAGCATTTAATTTCCTAAGCATCCTAATTACTAGGTGAGGTCATCCCAACCATCAATCCACAGGGTGCTATCCAAGCCGAGTCCAATTCCACCCACCAATCCCAACCATTCCATCCCATAACCAACTAATCTTGTGAGGGATCCAGGTCGCTCGTGATTGTGAGCACGGCTGTCATGACAGTTTTACACTCTACAGAGGTTACACCACTTTACCCACAAGTCGTGATTGCATCTCCTGTTGCCAGGTGGACTAGAGTCTCCATGTTGCCATGTCGGCCAAGCTGATGAGTACATTACACTCATGGATACACACAACACTCCTCCAACTAAGATGAAAGTTCATGTGCATCACCTGAAATTACAGGTGAGATCGTTTCTAATGTTTTTATTATGTGGTTTTGAGAATAGATTGCTGCCTAATGAATTAATTGTTGTTAGAAACCATGGAGATGATGATGATATAGCTAGGGAGGTGATTGGAGACGTGATGGGCCAGCAAGGACGTCCAAGCCAAGGTGGAGGCCCAATCAAAACCGACTTCGAATCTGTTTCAGAGCCCAGGACCAGTCTGCACTAAAATGGACGCCTAGGACGCATACGGACTCGGATTTGGACGTTCTATATATGCCTGGAAAGATAACGAAAAGAACTTTCTAATCCAATTGGTCCCATGTCAAAATTCGTCCCGAGCCGTCGGCAATCGCCAAAACAAATCGACTTCCAGAATCTGTCCTGGTGCTGCGACACCGTAATCGGTCTTTGGGCCATGTATCGAGTTGAGCCCACTTAGGGCTGCGTCCAGGGGGTCTTGCACGACCCTAGGGTCCTCATATACAGCTGCCGCCTCTTCATTAGGGTTTGGGGTTTTGCTTAGATTATTCTGTTGATAACAATTTTGCCGTTTGATCGGTTTGTGAGATCCCAACTTGTGAGATTCATCCTATACTTGCAAATTTGGTTGCATTCTTCTTTGTTCTTGCTTGTGTTCTTGATTTGCAGGCAAGGATAAGCCTTCTCGGCGAGGTCAATCGTTCTTGAACGGTTGATAACCAGAGGAGACGTTGTGCTGCGATTGCGGGGTTCAGAACGTGTCGTTCGGAAGCCGGATCAATTTGTGTATCGCCTCCGCCTTAATCAAGATTATCAGAACCTGGAAGATCGGGAACCCTTGTTCACATCAAGTGGTAATCAGAGCTTCAGGTATACCGTTAGGTTCGTCTTTATCCTCGTTTATTTGTTCTATCCTATAGTCCAGAAAATTGCCCCACAAAAATATCGGTTCGTCGTGTTTCCGCTGTCCTATACCCCATTGTGACTTGTAAATTTTTATTTCAGATTGCTTCTCTGAATTTTAGTCCCTATAAAGTCATTGTGTTGCTGGTCTAGTGCTTGTTCTTTGGTCTTGTTTGAGTCGTGCATATCCTTGTCATAGACAAACAAGAAAAAAAATCAGTGTTGCACATGTTGAGATAATAGTATTGCTGGAATTGTGTGCACTAAATATTTCTTTAACATCTAGCCTTCTACTTTCATGTGCAAAAGAAAATTAGAGTGCTTTCCTGCTGTCTCATTGTGATCAAGGCCAACCAATAAGTGCTTGATCTTATTATAGAAGTTTGTTTTAGTTGTGCTATTACAAGAATCCTTTCGCTGCACTTGTAGTAAGAAAAAAATATATTCTGAGGTTCCATTGGTTGTAAAACTTGTAATACCTTGCTGCAGTTCTGATTCTCAAGAAAAGAAAAGAAAAAGGCAAAAGTGCATAAGAGAAAAAGCCACACAAAAAAAAGGAAGTAGAAAAAAGAAATGATACAAGAGAAAAAGTGCACGCGAGGGAACATCTACTGATCTGGTGACAGTGTTTGTAAGGGCGAGGTTCATGATAGCGTTCTGGCATGTTCGGAAAGGATCTGAGTGCATCCTCCTATGGACATCTAAAAAACATGGTGGAACACGATATTACACAGATGGCATGGATGAAAAGGTAGTAGATCAACGGGGAACGCGAAGAACAAAACAGGTGCACAAGATGAATGCGTCCAGGAGCAGGACAGCAGGCATGGCGATGAGGAGATCTCCCAATCTGGTGATGATATGGTGGATCTGCTCTGGAAGATCATGTGCAACAACGAGGAGCACGATCAATCTCATGGCATTTGGGTGGCTAGATCGTCGAGAACGCCAATGCCAATCTTCAGCAATGTGGCTGGACGCGAGAGCAGTGAGGCATGGCGGCAGCCTGGTGGCGTGGTGAGGGTTTAGAGGGGGTGAGAGGACGTGGAAGAGGGCCTAATATTTATAGGAGGGGTAGGGAAGGTGGGGGAAAAATATGGAAAGAAAATTAAGAGGAATTAATGCATTTATTGGAGGCAAACATGGAAGGCATAAGAAATATGGAAAGGAAGTTATTCTCTTGTTCTTTCCTTATGAATGTTTATGGAAGGTGGAGTTTTTTTTTCCATCAAAATATTTATGGAAGGTGGGTTTATTTCCATAAAAATGTTTATGGAAGGAGGGGTTTCTTTCTATAGTACTATTTATGGAAGGTGGGACAAACTTGGATGATATGACGTCTAGGTATGTCCATGTGGTAGGTAAAATGAATGAGGATGAAAATGAGTCTAGATACATCAACGACGTGTAGGGTGAAATTTGTGATAAAACAAGTTTAGAAGATAGTGTTCGATGATGCATTAGCGTGAGTGAAGGAAATAGTGATAGTTCAGCCCCATTTTAAAATAGGACGTACATTCATAAAATTTGATTAAAAGGACTTTAATTTCTTCAAATTAACATGGAATCCAAAAATGACATAATATTGAAATAAAATAAAATAAAATTATTTTCCTTATTTAAAAGGTTTTGGTTCAATACTGATAACTTTTGTGACATAGAGCAATTTCTTCAACCCAATAAAATCTTTGTTAATTTGCAAAGTTTCTTATAAATAGTTTCAAATTTTGGGGATCCAAATATATTAACGAAAGCGGTTCACATTCCAAAATGAAAACTTTTTGGGATGTGACAGGCCCATACTTGATCTTGATCATTGAGCACTGCTCTCTCCTTGGCCGAAAATCAAACCTCTCCTCCTTCCCATTGATGAGGAAACGGATTTCTCCGACCCCCACATCAATGTGTGCATCAACGGTGCTCAGAAACGGGCGCCCAAGAATGAGCGGTGTTTCCATCTCAACATCCATGTCGAGCACCACAAATTTCATAGGGATGAAGCAATCCCAGATTTTCACCAGAACACCTTCTGCAATTCCCTCAGGATAGCGGACCGATGAATCAACCAGCTGAAGTTGCATCAGCGCAGGGGATAGAACTATGTAGTGTAGTTTCTCAAAGACCGCCTTGGGCATCACGCTCATGCTTGCACCAAGGTCACACAGGGCATGGTCAAACTTCTAATCCCCGATCGAGCAAGCAATCGTGAGGCACCCCGAATCTTCTTTGCTTGAAGGTACTTCCGTTTCTTCTTCCTTATCCTTACCTGCAGTGTTAGGATATGGCGGATTTCGAGTGGTCTTTCCCCCTCTCGTGGTCACCATATTAACATTTTTAACTGGAGACTCGGGTTGCCCCAGGATCTTCCCTGACTCTAGAGGAGGAACAGTAGCAGCTAGCTGGGCGAGTTGGGTTTCTAGCATTTTATTGAAACTAAGCTGATTTTTAAAGGAAGAAGCAAGACCTTCTAGCTTCGCATTAACACTTTCTAAAGTCTTGTCATTAGCGGCAAGCTTTTTAGTGAAGGTTTCATTGATTATAGCCTAGCCTAAGACAAGATCTATAAAGGAGGGTTGATTATTGGAATAGATAAAGTTGTTACCTCCTTCATAATACGGGCGTGGTTGATTCCACCCGTTGCCTACTGATGGACGGTAGCCGTTGTTGCTATTTATGTACAACACATCCTCACGAGTCTTGGGGTAGTCGTTGCCCGAGTGACACGTGTTTCCGCAGACCTCGCACATCATGCGAGAGTCTAAGGCATTGACGGTGCCAACTTCATACCCTTTGGCTTGTTCATCCATCTTCTTCATGAGGATGTCCATTTTAGCGGCTAGCATGTCCACCTCCTTAACGGCGTGCATGCCCCGCTGGCACGACTGAAGATGATCTTCACTCCATCCTTGGTTGGAAACCATCTTCTCAATAAGTTCTTTAGCCTTATCAATGGTCAGTGAAAAGAAGGCTCCTCCCACAGTAGCATCAATATGATCACGAGCCGACGGAGTAAGCCTGTTGTAAAAGTTCTGGATCATAAGCCATTCATCCATCCCGTGATGAGGACATGCGGTAATGCACTCTTGCAGCCTCTCCCAAGACTCAAAGATTGACTCCTTGGACTCCTGCTAGAAGCTTGAAATTCTTCCACGAAGGGCGTTGGTCTTGCCCAGCGGGAAGAATTTGGTGAGGAACGTGGCTGAACACTTTTCCCAGGTACCCACATCATCATTGCTTGCGTAGAACCACTGTTTTGCCCTCCCTAGAAGGGATAGCAGAAACAAACGAAGGAGAATGGTGTCTTGGGAGACGTCCTTCATCTTGAAGGTGCTGTGAATCTCTAGAAATTGTTGCAGATGGGCGTTGGCGTCCTCATTTGCCTTCCCACAGAATGGGCTGGCCTACACCATGGTAATGAGACCTGTCTTGATCTCAAAATTCGCATCTCCCATGACATTGGGTGTAACAGGAATGTTGGACATTGAGGGAGCGGAGAAATCACGAAGACTCTTCTGGGCCATGACCTTGAAGCTTGATGGTGCGTAGATGACTGGCTCACTTACAGACACGAACTTTTGAGAAGGGACGAGACGTGCACGTACCCTTCTCAAGAGTTGTTTGGGATCTTCAATACAATTTTCAGGCAAGGTAAAGCTGGTCATGCACTACCCTGTTTCCACACAAAAGGAGAAAACAGACAAGTTTAGCCTGTTTGGGCGAATGCCAAATAATCTCATATGCAAGTATAGAATATGGGTAATTCTTTTAATCAATTGCCTTCCCCGACTATGGCGCCAGAAATGCTTGTTGACATTTCTTAACATCGTCATAAAGTTTCCTTAGCAAAGAAGCCAGAAATGTTTATTGGTAATCTTTAATGAATGCAGAGAATCCGCAAGAGCACGGAGAATAACGTTGTAGCATTTCACCCGGAAGTATTCAGGGTATCATATTTGTTTTATCCCAAAGGAAGGCATATGATTGATCAGAGTGATTACCATATTCTAGATATTTGCACATTGGATTATGAGACAAAGTCCTTACAGGGGTAAGGATAAAGATAAACATGGTAGTGGACACACAGATAGCATACTCAAGTTGGATAAATATTAATCTAGTGGAGAAGGACAAAGAAAGAGCTAAGTTCCTATGTTGCTTTTACATAGTCACATAGTCTACATTATATACTACTATATAGATACAATGACAATGCAAGACAATCTGATCATCACACCCTGGGCATCCGGTTTTTCCCTACATCTACGTATGATTTTGGAGCCTATTGCATAGCCGAACATGGGGGATTTCAAAGGACAGATAGGGCTGTCACCACCTACTGTCTACCCCTAGCAATCCGTGGGCTACATGACAAATAATGCATTCTATTGATCTGAGCACCACGCTTACATCTCTAGATCAATACTCCTAATACCTTAAGCGATGGATCAGAAAATGAGTAATCACATTTAAGTGAACACTAAGCACGTGGAAATAATCTAAGTCACACATTAGTCATGCATCATTATAACGACATAAATAAAGACTATAGTACGGGCTTATGTCTAACATGGTAATATAGTATGACTACATTACTAACTTGCGAGCATAATAGCCACATACATGAATGGATCATACAATCAAACTAGAAACACATGACCCAAACATAACTATATAGAAAGACTAAATATATTAAATAGAATAAAGTCTTACAAAAGGAGAAAGGTACAAGAGCCATACCACAACTCCATGGAAGACTTGGGTACTGAAGAAGACTCTGTTCTAAGCCTAACTCCGTTAAAACTAAAGTGAATCACAAAATGGTAAAGAGAGATATGCTTCTTGGTGTGTGCTTTGAAGTGAGGCCTATCCCTTCTATTTATATTGCTGAAATTTGGTTCCTCGAGTCGGTAACTGCCGCCAAACATGCACCACTGTCATTGGGGAGTCACCAGGAGCCAACACGTGGTAGCCATGCACCAGGGGGGCGCTCCCCGTTCGGCCGAACACTCCTGTTCGGCCGAATAGGGGGGAGTCCCCTCAGGTGCTGCCGCCTTTGGTGGCCTGCCAGGTGGTCTCGCAACCCAGTGACACTGTAAGGTCGGTTGTTAAGTTGGTTTGCTTCTGTAAGTGGGCTAGTCAATCCATGGGAGTCCCAGTTGGCGAGCTCTGATTGGTGGAAGTTGTGTTTCTTCGCCAATGGGTGTCTTTCCTCCTCTGTTTTGTTATTTCTCCTGCATGTCAGTGTTTTTCCAAGCTATAGTGGATATTTATTAATTCTAAGTAATATATGTGGCCGGACTATACAATCGTTCTTTATTTTCAGTAATGTTGATGGTCGAGAATGGTATTTAATGACCGCCAATAGAGTTATATGCCTCACTTTGGGTAGCCAGGGATCGCTCAGAGATCTGGTTTACTAGAAGACCAATAGATCAAAGAAGTACCCAAGAAATGGCAAGTACCTGAAGTGCTCTTCCTATCAATTCTACACCCAGCAAAGTCTGCATCCGAAAACCCAATGAGATCAAGAGATGAAGATACAAAGTACCAAAGACCGAACTGAAGATGCACTTGACAGCCTTGCGATGAGTCACCCTTGGGGAAGCTTGAAAGCGAGCACAAAGACACACCGCAAAGTGTATGTTACGTCTTGTCGCCGTCAGGTACAAGAGGGAGCCAATCATGCTCCTATACTCCCTTTGGTCCACCGCTTCACAGTCTTCGTCAGGGTCAAGTACCGTTGTTGTGGACATTGGTGTTGACAACGGCTTCACATTGACTATGTTGAACTTCTTCAGGAGATCCTTCGTGTACTTGGCTTGATGTATGAAGGTGCCTTGCTTGCACTACTTGATTTGAAGTCCAAGAAAGAAGGTGAGCTCGCCCATCATCGACATCTAAAATTCACTTTCCATAGCTTCCTGAAATCTGGACACAAGAGCATGAGAGGAACGACCAAAGATGATATCATCCACGTATATCTGAACCATTAGAAAGTCATTGCCATGCTTTAGAGTGAACAAAGTTTTGTCAACATACCCCATGACATACCCATGCTCTAGCAAGAAAGTCCTAAGCCTAGCATACCATGCCCCTGGTGCTTGCTTTAGCCCGTACAAAGCCTTCTGAAGCTTGTACACTCGGTTTGGGTATTTGTGGTGCTCAAAGCCAGGTGGTTGTCTCACATAAACCTCTTCCTCTATGAAACCATTTAGGAAAGCACTCTTGACATCCATTTGGTAGAGTCTAATGCCCTTAGAGGTAGCAAATGCAAGCAAGATCCTAATGGCTTCTATGCGTGCAACAGGAGCAAAGGTTTCACCATAGTCGAAGCCCTCAACTTGGCTAAAACCCTGAGCAACAAGCCTAGCTTTGTTTCTCACAACCTCACCATCTTCCCCATGTTTGTTTTTGAACACCCACTTGGTTCCTATGACATTGACACCACTAGGAGGCTCTACTAGGGTCCACACTTTGTTTCTCTCAAACTTTTCCAACTCCTCATGCATGGCATTAACCCAATGTTCATCAGATAGGTGTGTCCAACATCTCGAGGCTTAAAGGTGGCAACAAATAGAGAATTGGTAAAGCAGGCGAGATGTGCAGACCTTGACCTTGTTGTCCTCTCATAGAGATTACCGATCATCTGTTGAGGTGGATGCCGATGTTGAATGTGGGGAGGGGCCTCTCTTTCAGAGTGTACCTCCCCCTCAACCACAGCTAGAGCTCGCTCGACAGCTGCTGAGGTCGATGTAGAAGCTTCTGGACCCTCTGCTGGAGTGGTGGAAGCAGCAGGAACAAGCTCGGATGTGGGATGGAATGACTCATCCAAGTCCTGTAGGTCCTCTTCTACAAAGATACCCTCCTCCATCTCCTTGTTACATGTAGTCTCAATCACATTGCTTGGACAAGAGTTTGATTCATCAAAGGTTACATCACAGGACTCTACGATGGTGTTAATTTCCAAATTCAGAACTCTATAGGAATGGCCATGAAGGGTGTAGCCAAGAAAGATGCCATTAGAAGATCTCGACTCAAACTTATCAAGATTGCCATGCTTGAGAATAAAGCACTTGCAACCAAAGGCACGCAAATGAGAAACTCATGGCTTTCTCCCAAAGCGTAGCTCATAGGAAGTCACATTAAGAATTGAGCACAAGAAAAATTGATTGGAAACAAAGCAAGCAGTGCTAATGGCCTCAGCCTGGAACCGCCTCGGAGTTCTATGCTCATCGAGCATCATCCGGGCCATTTCCACCAAGGTTCTGTTCTTTCTTTCGACCACACCATTTTGCTGAGGGACACGAGGTGCTGAAAACTGATGCCCAATACCATGCTCAAGACAGAAAGCATCAAAGGAGGACTTCTTGAACTCGGTGCCGTTATCACTATGAATTGCATGTAATGCACCAGGGAGTTCCTTGAACAACCTCAAAGCTAAGCTCCGAATGTGATGAAACACTTGATCCTTGCTCTCAAGAAAGTAAACCCAAGAGTAGCGAGAGTAGTCATCAACAATCACAAGGACATACCACTTCCCACCCGCCAAACAAACCCGAGAAGGACCAATAGTGTCCATATGAAGAAGCTCTCTAGGGCGTTTAGTCATCACGAAATTAATTGGTGGATGAGCAGCGGCAATCATTTTCTCATGATGACAAGGAGCACAAACCAAATCCTTATCAAATTTGAGCTTAGGCGATCCTCAGATCAAACCTAGGTCACTCAAGCGACAAAGCAAGTCAAAGCTCATGTGACCTAGTCTCCTATGCCATTTCTAGAGCTCAGAAGAAGATTGAGCAAACAAGCACTTGTGAGAATCAGGGGAAACAACAAAATCAGCCTAAAAAACTTTTCCAATGCTAGAAATCCCACAAACCAAAGAACCATTCAAATCAAAAACACAAGAAGCATTTTTCTTAAAGCGCACTTCCAAACCAACATCAAGCAACTTAGAGATAGAGAGGAGATTGTACTTGAGATGCTCAACCAAACCAACATCCTTGAGAGTGACTTTCTCATTTACCTTTACCGCGCCCCTTGCCTTCACTCTCCCTCTCTTGTCATCTTCAAAAGTCACATACTCCCAGTGCTTCAAGGGAGTGAGGCTGGAGAACCACTTTGCATCTCCGGTCATGTGGCGCGAACACCCGGAGTCCATCAACCATTTGTTCTTCAAGCCTCCACCTGCTGCCTATAAAGAACGAGAAGGAAAGATCGATGACTCAGTGCTGGGGTTAGAAAGAAAA
Organism: Eleusine indica; assembly: GCA_030378355.1. NCBI lineage: Eukaryota > Viridiplantae > Streptophyta > Magnoliopsida > Poales > Poaceae > Eleusine > Eleusine indica. Next base: position 31,868,809 of record CM059494.1, on the reverse strand, counting down.
CTTTTGGGAAGCCAGCACTGAATCACACGACCTACAATGGTTATTATAGTTTTTTGCACATTACCACTCGAACGCATGGGACGAGAACCATGATGGGGAAAGCGTGGCCTGTCAAAGCGTATCGACTCAAACCTGTGGTTGTGAGGATAGAAATCATTTGTGTGAAAGCCACATCCACGCGAGCGACGCTCACCACGATGGGGAAAACGTGGGGCGCCAAAACACTGCTGCGCAAAACCTCTGTTTTGTGAATCAATGCCATATGAGGAATGACCCTGTCCATGATAGGCATGAGAAAAAGAGCGAGGCAGAGAACCAACAAAATCATCATGATGCACATTCCTAGTTAACTCAGCTTGCATCCTCCCAATCCTCTGACGCCTATAACAGTACACATCCAAGTGACCCTTGCGGCCACAGAACTTGCAAATATAGACACTCTCATGTTTAGGCTTAGCTTGCACAGTGGGTTTGGGTTTTGGCTTCTTAGCTTGTTTTGGGTTGAAGGAGGATTTTGGATTGGGTGGATAGTATGTGTCAGTGGGTGTGATGGATTTTTCCTCATCCTTGTAGCTAGAGCTAGGCACAAACTTACCCACATTCTCACTCACCTTGTCACACCTCTTAAATCCCAAGCCCAAGTTGTTGGTTGACCTACTAGCACTTTCTTTGACTCTTGCCAAGTCACTCTCAATCTTCTTCTCACTCACTAGGGTTCCTCTCTAGTGATAACTAGCTTGTCCTTGAGAGAGACACACACTTCACATGGTGGTGGAAGAACTTTTGAGCGAATCTCATATAGCACCTTGGACTCGAGCTCTTTGACTTTGAGGGTTTGAGCTTCCAACTCATTAGTGAGCTTGGGGCACTTCTGACATGCACCCAAAAGAGTTGGTCTAGCTTTGAATTCATCAAGCACTTTGAGGGCACTCTCAAGCTGACTGGAAACTTGAGCATGCACACTTTCCCTCTGACTGAGATCATTCATCACAACTTGATAGGACTCACACTCAACATCAGCATTTTTAGCAAGCTTGGACCTAAGCGAAGTAATCTCATACTCAGCACTCTCCAACTTAGACTTAAACTCTCTATTCTCATGAACAGCGTTGCAAAGCTTATCATCTTGCATGAGCAAAACATCGCGCAAATGATCAAGTTCAGAAGAGAGCTCATCAATAGTGGGAGGTACCTTGCTTGTGTCGGAGTTGGAGCCAGAGTCGGTGTCAAGATCGTTCTTTGCCATGAAGCAAAGCTCGGTGAAGTCGTCCTTCCTCTTGACTCATGGCTTCTCATCCTCCTCCTCCGAGCTTGTAAGTCCTTTGCTTGATGTGAGGTCAACGTCGCTCAAGGCGGCAATGCAAGCGCGTGCAATGGCCTTGACGAACTTCTTGGAGTTTTTGCCTTTCTTGTAGAAGTGGTTCTTCTTCTGCTTGAAATCTTCAGGGTTGTTGTCGTGGTACCCGGCCTTCTTCTTCTTTTTGGGGCAGTCAGTAATGAAGTGTCCTGGGTCACCACACTCGAAGCAGGTTCTTGAACCACCTCCTCTTCTCTCCTTGCGGTTGTTGTAGAACTTCCTGAACTTCCTTGTGAGCAAGGACAGCTCCTTCTCAGGAATGCACTCCATTTGTTCATCGGAAGCTGCAACAAGAGAAGAAAGAGCAAACTCCAAAGAAGACTTGTCAAGTGAGAAGTTAGTTCCATAAGAAGCACCACTGTGACTACCCTTTTGAGAGCTAGAAATTAAAGCCATGCTAGAAGCGGGATTAGCAAGATTAGGACGAGACTTCCTAGACAGTTCATCAGATTTTAGCTTGTTATACAACTGCTCATAGTCCAGGGTATTGAAATCAGCAGTTTCTTCTAGTGCAGCAATCTCAACCCCCTAAGCATTTTCATCAAGAGAATATAGCAACTGCTTAGCTCTATCATTATCATTGTACACAAGGTTACCACAAGCCCCCTAGTTGCACACAATGGCCTCAAACCTACGAAAAGTGTCATCTAGTGACTCGCCAGGTTTTTGTGCAAAGGTTTGGTACTGTCTATTGTATGAATCCTTATGCATAGACTTGACTTGATTGGTACCCTCATGGTACGTGCAAAGTTTTGCCCAAATGGCATGTGCAGTGTCAATATGAGCAACACGGTCATGTCCATTACTACCTAGAGCAGAAAGTAGGATATTGATAGCTTTTGAGTTGTTTTCATACCTGATTAACTCACCTACAGATGCAGTGTTGAGGTCTTCTGGTATAGCATACTCTTGCTCAACTATCTCCCAAATTGCACGTTCTTGGCTTAAGAGATAAGCCTTAGTCCTTGACTTCCCGTAGGGAAAGTCATCTCCATCAAACATCCAGAGCTTGACCGCACACTTCTCCATGTCACCTTCGGATCACAAGGCCGGTTAAGGTCAACTAGTGATCAAACCGGCTCTGATACCAATTGAAGGACCGAGAAGGCGACCAGAGGTGGGGGTGAATGGGAGCCTATTAAAATTCTTTACAAGAACTTGGCCTATATCCCAATTACAACCCAAGACAACCTCTAAACCGATCACCAAGGCCACACACACCAACTTGTGATGTGCTAACCCTAGGAGTGATCAACAATAGCAGTGGAACACAACAAAAACAAAGGAGAGCAGCAAAGACTTGACACAATCAAGGAGTGGACTCAAAACAAGTTACTGGACAAACATCGGCAGTGCTGTTCACTGGCATCGGTAGTGCTGATTGGTACTATCGGCAGTGCTGATGCGGGGTTCGGACCCAAGCCACAGGCAGTGCAGGTCATGGCATCGGCAGTGCGAATCCGGGTTCTAACCCAACAACAGTGCCGGTTTAGGCAATCGGCAGTGCCGATCGACCCCCGACAGAACATGAAATTGTCGTGATTTTCCCCCAAATCTCTTCAAAACTCAACCAAATGATCTCCAAAACGTGCGATATTTTGACCAGGGAATCCTCAGGTCATTGTGACCTTCCTCCAAAAAGATCTACTCAATTGGCTCAAGAAATCATCACGAATTTCAGATCTTGTGCCAAGAACACCAAAAAGGGGAAACTTGAGAAATCCTTCAAATCGAATGTGCTAGAGCTCTTGATCCGGTCAAGGACCCATGAAGGATTGTTCTAGCTCATCATAGCACTAAGATCTCCAAGAAATTTGCCCCAAAAACTCACTCAAAAATGAGATCAAAAATTCCCACGAAAAATAGACAGAGAGAAATTCGGGATTTAGGAAGAGAGGAAGATCTTGAGCACAAAAATAACTTTCATATCATAGAAACATGTATACAAGATCCATAGATGCAAGGCTAGGAAGCCACCCTCTTCCTCCCACTATTTGGAAGAGAAAGAGATGTCTCTCACACACCCTCTCCTCTCCTCTTGAACATGAAGACCTCTCTTAGCACTTTGAATGAAATCCTAACAAGACTAATGGGAAGAGGCACCTCTCCCACCAGCCACACCTCTCCTTATATAGGCATAGGGTTCAAGACACTTCTACCCCTGACCTATATTATATTGCCACCTACCACCAGGGGCAAAACTATCCAACTCTTTTTCCTTCGCCCAAAACACCATCGAGCCCTTCACAACTTTGCTTCGCCTCGACGCAAGCTCCGTGATGGTGCCACATGCACCTCCAATCGCCACCAACGGTTGTTAGGCCCAAATCGGGAAACTGCCTTGCACGCTTCTCAAAGCATGTCTTCTTGATCTTGACGCGTGTCACCTCGTCCCGTGATCCTCCTCGTCGGCAAGTCTCTCCCACCTCCGGTCCATTAGAAGCCTCTACTTGCACCGACGCCCGAACACCTTTGACTTGGTCAACCCTGCCGTCTTAATCACCACCCACGGTTTTGAGGCTCAACCACGAAACCATTCGTGCTTCTTGCCTCTCCACGTGTACGGTGTGGATGACCCTTGACTTCACCCGGCCTCCCGATCCTCCGGCCCCAAGTCTCCTACTTGTGCCCGATCCTCTCAACGTTGACCGCCAAATTGACTCCAGTGACCTACACATCATGAGACAAGCAAACACATTTCCCATCTCCTGCAAACTCTCCAACATCCTCACCAACTCTAGTTAGTCAAAACCATGACATGCACAAACTCATGCAATCCCCAGATTGCCGCATTTCAAATCAAACACCAAACTCAACTAATGTCAATTACTCATCACATATTACAAACCATGGCACATCTCAACATGGTTTCTCATGATGAGTCATGGTTTATCATTTGGCTGTGTTTGACTCGTCATGATCTCACTTGGTTTATTTACATACGTAGTGGCTTGTCTTTCTTTCATGTATCCTGTATGCTTGTGTATGTATTCATGATGATGATAGCTTGTTTTTAATTTTATGCATGATTCATGCTAACTTGTTGCATATCATCACCATGTCCCACATTGCATGTCCTTATGCTTTCTTTAATCATCACTTATCATGACATGCATGCATATCATCTAGAGTGTACTCTTCTCTCTTTACTCTTTAGCTCTTGATGATGCTTGATTTGAGTAGGACCTTTTTCGTTCTTTCTTATTCCTTTGAGGTTCCTCTCGATCATAGTGTAGCTCTTTTAGCCTTGATGTTTTATGATATGTAGTGGTTGTCAAAAATCACCAAAAAGGGAGAGATTGTAAGCTTCATGACCATTGATGATTGGATCCCTAAGGTATGGATGATTTAATGATTAATGACAATTGTGAAATTGTGGGCTAATATCTATATGAGTGTTGTGTACACAGGAATCATCTCAAACACTATTACAAATCCTATTCATGTTGGTTGCCTTGGCGATTGATGACAATGACCACAAGCATAGAGGCTTGATGAGCGTGATGGAGTCCAAGGGTTATGGAGATGGATCAAGGCTAATTACAAGATAGGAGCAAGTATTTCGATCACTTGTCTAGTTGTTAGGGCTTATGTCCATCGGAAAAACTGGACTATAAAGGGGGTCTAGGTCATATGTCTTAGGTCATGCTAGTCGGTGATGTGCATAGATGCTTAATGAAATCATAGGAACTAGGTGGTAGTAGAGGCCAAGGAGTTGATTGGATGAAGCCAGGAATTGTAGTCAAGTGAGGACAAGGAGTTTCAACTTCTGCAGATAGAGACCGGACAGAAGGGTCAGAGAGACCAGACTGTACGGTCAGCAGAGAGGATTCCAGTTCAAAGAACAGTTGGCTACGAGGAAATCTATTGGAGCAAAATTTGTATAGACCGGACTGTATGATCTATAGATCGAACGGTAAGGTAGGAGGAAATTCTGGATAGACAAGGAAGTGGCTGCAACGACTCTGATTGGAGGAGGATTGATGAAGACCGAACTATACGTTGTGTAGACCAGACTCTATGATCTGTACAGGAGGAAGAAGCGGACAGAGAGCAACGGCTCTAAAGGACCCGTCTGGTGAAGACTAGATTGTTCGGACTGGACAAAGATCAGACGGTATGGTCTGTATGTCCAGAAAGGCTGTTTTATGGAGCAACAGCGAGTTTGAGGTTGGAAGCCTATATAAACTCGTTGTTGGGGTCTTGGAGACCTCTCTTGGCCCATAGGATAGCTAGGAGCATCAGTAGGGAGCCAAGAGGAAAAGAGAGGAGCACTAGGAGGAGATATTGGATATCTTGAGAGTGCTAGAGAGAGTAACTTGAGCATCTATTCCTATCTAAGGGTAGGGTGTCTTTGAGAGTGTGATCTAGGTTGTTACTCTTGGTCTATGGTGAGGCCTAGACTGGTTAGGTGTTGGTTATGAAGGCCGTCATATGTTTGTAGAAGGTTTGAGCGCGTCGTTAAAGAGGGCATCGATAGTGAATGCTCGTGTTGGCTTGGGGAGTCAGGCAAGTTCTCGAGGGAGGCGAGCTTGTGCCTTGGTGGCAGCTATGACGCGACTGTGTCTTCACTTTGGCAGTGATTGTGGGCTCGTGTGCGAGAACTCAACTTGGTGGTGGGAGGGACCGGTACTTCGACAGGAGTGGTCCAACGAGGAGTAGGGGAAGGCGCCATCCTTTCGAGACCCCGAGAAAAAAATCATGAGCATTCCTTGACCCTCTCCTTACTATTCCGCATTTGTGTGCTATAGAGGATAGCTTGACTTGAGGCTTGCATAGGCTAGTGTGCCTTAGTTTCCGTATTGCATTTATCATGAACATTATCATGTGTAGGACCCTAACCTCCAAGAATTGTTAGGTTGCAACGATTCCTAGGGTTGAGCATGGAAACAAAAGTATTTGTTGATTTTGGTCGACTTACCGATTCACCCCCCCCCCCCACCCCCTCCTCTCGGTATGCCTTCGGTCCTTACAAGTTAGTTCGTGGAGGCAACAGTTAGTTGGTGGTTGGAAGTCTCTATAAAGTCGTTGTTGGGATCTTGGAGACCACCCTTGGCCATTGGGATTGCTTGGAGCATCAGTAGGGATCCAAGAGGAAAAGAGAGGAACACTAGTAGTAGATATTGCATATCTAGAGAGTTCTAGAGAGAGTAACTTGAGCATCCATACATATCTAATGCTAAGATGTGCTTAAGAGTGTGTCCTAGGTTGTTACTATTACTCTATGGTGTGACCTAGACCGGTTAGGCGTCGGTGATCAGCCTATCATGATCAGTTGTGAAGGCCATCACATAAACAGTTTGAGCTCGCCGTTGAAAGGACCATCGCTAGTGAGCGCCCGTGCTAGCTTCGGGAGTTCGCCAAGTCCTTGAGAGAGGCGAGCTTGTGCCTTGGTAGCAGTGGTGATGCAACCATGTACTCTGGTGGGAGTGGTCCAACGAGGAGTACGGGAAGGCGTCATCCTTCTGAGACCTTGGGAAAAAATCATGGGCCATCTCTTTCTCTTACTCTTTACTTTGATGCATTACCTTCCACATTTACATACCGTGCTACTCATGCTTGTTTTCTCATCTTGCTCTAGTTGATTATCTTGTAGAACTGCGTGAGTAGGCTCCTATGCTAGCTAGATGTTTGCTTCTATGTGTCTTGGATTACTAGCTTGCATAGGAGTTGCATTGTCTTGTGTGATGTTTAGGTTGTTGTTCATTTCATAGGACTATTGCCTTGTTGTGTGATCTGCACAAGAATTGCATAGCAATTGTATTGCCTTGACTGACTGAAAGTGCATCTAGGCCCCTAATTTTATTTTGGTGATTGGCGTCAATACAATTAAGAATGGACTAATGCTTTCATTGAGTATGTGTGCAGATGACTATCTCAATTGATGAATGAAATGCATTGAAACAAAAAAAGGAGAAAATAAGATGGTCATCTGCCTCAAGTTGAAAGTCCAAAATTAACTCAAGAATGAAGGATTCATATGGTCCTTATTTCTAATCTTGAGTATAGGTAAACCGTACTATTAAGAGGGGTATAATTTACAAATTTGGTAAAGTCAAATGCTCAAATTTCCCATAAATTCCATTTATGTCGCCCTCTGTTTTTGCCTTCATCGGCAGTGCCGGTGGTCCTCACTAGCAGTGCCGATCCTCTCTCCCAGAGGCGCTGTGATGCCCAGACACTTCTCTATCTTCTGTCTTGTCAGCATCGGTAGTGCTGATGGCCTCATCAGCAGTGCCGGTTGCTTCATCCAGAGAAGGTTGTTATCTATGGTTCTCTCGTTGTAGCTTATTGGCACTGCCGATCACCCTGATCGGCAGTGCCGGTCGGTTCTACCAGAGAACCACTCTTTCTGTCTGGCTCAACCTGTAGCTCATCGGCAATGCCGATCCCCTGATCGGCAGTGCCGGTCCCCTCTCCACAGAGACTGTCACCCCTCGGGCTATTTGGCTGACTGCAATCGGCAGTGCCGGTCTTCTTGATCGGCAGTGCCAGTCAAGGTCTCCAGAGATGACTTGTCTGTGGCTGCGTCATCGACAGTGCCGATGTCTTGATCGGCAGGGGCTGTGCGGGCCGAATCCTTGCCTGTAGAACTATGACAATGTGTTAGAAACTCTACCGGCAGTGCTGGTGCGGGGCGTCCAGACAGGCCAACGGCTCTTTTTGAGCCCCTTGTATAAAAGGTTCTCACCCCACTTCGTGCCCTCTCTCTAGAACCCGAAAATCATTTGGCACTTTTGAGCTTCACTCTCCTCACTCTCCCTCTCCAAGTCCGAGCTTCATTCCTTGAGCTAGGGTTTGAGTGAGCCAGTGATTCCTAGTGAAAAGAGCACCCCTCCACTCTTGAGCATTCGATTTAATCATCTTTGTAACTTGTGCTTGTTACTCTTGGAGCTTTGCTCCTAGATGGTTACAGGTGCCCGTAGAGCTCCCAACTTGTGTGGTGACGCCTCGGGAAGTTTGTATCACCCATTCCGCAAGGGATTTCCTAGTGGAGAACTCGAGCTTGATCTTTATGGTCGCTTGAGTGAGAATAGGGTTGAAAGAGACCCGGTCCTTTGTGGACTTCTCAATGGAGACGCAGGGTTCTTTGTGAGCCCGAACTTTGGTAACAAATCTTGTGTCTCCGTGTGCTCTTTTATTTACTTGTTGCTTAATTACTCATTATCTAGCGTTAGTTCTTATATTTGCTTAAATTGCTAGATCTACTTGAGTAGCCCTTGTTTTGTTATTTCCTATTGTCACAGCGTTCCTTTTATTCTATTGTTGTAGTCAATTATTACATAGTAACCGCAAAACCACTTAAACCTAGATTGCACACGACTGTCTGTTCATCCATCAGCACTCCCGATCGCCCATCGGCAAAGGCCATCGGCACTGCCGATCACCGTCACCAGCACTGCCAGTCAGTCTAATAAATTTGTTTAAGTCCAATTTCATAGGATTTTTAGATTTTCCTATTCACCCCCTCCCCCTCCTCTAGGCAACTTTCAATTGGTATCAGAGCAGGATCTTCTTGAAGGCTTAACCGCTTCAAGATAAAGATGACAAAGGGGAAGGAAATTCCGCCTAGTGGAACATCCGGGGCAGGGACCGAGGATGACGTATTTGGAGAAAATCCAAGGACTGAAGATATTGATAAAGATGAGCTACGAAAACCCTACAACAATGTCATGTTTGATTATGATGATCTCAAAGAAGATCACATTGGGCAAGGGTCTGGTAGACTCCCCTACTTTGATGGACAATTTTATGATCATTGGAAATGCAAGATGATGATGTATTTGGAATCCATGAGTCCTCATGTTGCAAGTATAACCGATAATGGTTTCTTGTGGAAAAATAGAGACAATCTAACCCGCAAGGATCAAATCAACATTCATCGCAATGTTGTGGCTGCTAGTGCAATTGTTTCCACACATAGTGCCACTGAGTATAACAAGGTAGCTGGAATAAAGGATGCCAACCAACTATGGAGAAAACTTGAGGTTATATATGAGGCCATTGATTCCGTTAAAGATGCAACACTTGAAGAATTACAAAATGAGTTCAACTTGTTCATCATGGGTCCGGGAGAAGGCCCAAAAGAAGTTCATGATAGGCTCATGAGAATTATGAATCAAAGAAGAGCACTAGGAGCTAGAATAACCGACTTGGATATCAACAAGAGACCACTACAAGCATTGAGACCTTTGGATAGCAACATTTGCTCAAACATTGGAGAGAAGGACAACTTTAAAACATTCTCCACCGATAAAGTGCTCGGGAAGCTTCTTTCCCAAAAGCAACAAAATAATCAAACCAACAAAATAAATGCCTTGATCAAGCAGATTGAGGGAGCAAATGGTGACAAAAATAATGTAGCACTCAATGCTACACGAGAAAAGCAAGAAAGGAAGAAGAAGAAAGTGGTTGACTCTAGTGATGAAGATAGTGATGATGAGATGGCTTTACTTGTGAGAAGATTCAAGTCATTCCTTAAGAAAGATGGCTATAAGAAGAAAAGCCATGATAAAGGCAAAGCAAGAAAGTCAAAGAGAACTTGCTATGAATGTGGTGATGAAGGACATTTCATTGCAGAATGTCCAAAGAAGAAGAACAAGGAAGAAAGAAGGAAGGACAAACATCACAAGAAAGACAAGAAGTACAAGAAGCATAGAAGAGGTGAAGCTCACATTGGCCAAGAATGGAATTCCGATGACTCATCCTCTTCATCATCTTCCTCCTTCGAATCCGACTCGGATAAGGGAGGCATTGCTACACTTGCCATTGGTGTCACTCCCACCAACACTTCTCTATTTGGGAGCTTCAGTGATGATGATGATGACAACACTCACAAGTGCCTTATGGCAAGAGGATCGAAGGTAACAAAATCTAAACACAAGTGTTCCTCTTATGCTAGTAGTAGTGATGATGATGATGATGATGGTGGTGGTGATGATGATGTTAATGCTTCACTTCCCAAAATGCTTGAATTTATGGAATTACTTGAAAAAGAAAAGGAAGAAAATGATAGGCAAGAGGAGCTACTTGAGAAACAAGAAGACTTGCTTATTCTTGAAAAGAAAAGAAACCTTGAATTAGAGAAGCTCCTAGAAGAAGAGAAAGAAAAATAATGACTTAACTATGTCTCTCACTAAAATTGAGAATACTTGTGAGAATGTTAAGAGCACTAAAGATGAACTTCAAGAGAAGTATGAGGATTTGGAAAAGACTCATAAGTCTCTTGAAGAACAATATAGGATTCTTTCAACTTTCACATCCTCCTCAAATAATTTCTCTCATGCTTCCACTAGCAAAGGATGTGATAGATGCTATAATATTGATGTAGATGCTTGTGCTACTAATATCAAATTGATTGATGATTTGAACAAGAAAGTAAAAGCTCTTCAAAGCAAAATACAACATGAGAAAAATGTTGTTGATGATGAGAAGGCAAAGTATGCAAGAGGTGCTAGTATACTAGAATGCCACATGTCATGGATGGCATTGGTTATATTGAGGGTGCTAAGCACAATGCTAGGGAGAACAAGAAAGGGAAGGAATTCCTCAAGTTCACCAAGGAAGGATCTTATCAAAAGAAGCAAGCCAAGAACAATGAAACTAACCAAACTTCTTTTGTTAATGATTTTCATGCTAATGTGCCTAACACCTCATGTGCACTGTTTCATGATTTTGATGCCTCTTATGTGCTCATGAGAAACATGCATGGTCGTGTCTTTGCTAAATATGTTGGGCCACACAACAAGAGGCCAAAGACTTGTGTGTGGGTGTCCAAAGTGCTTGTGACTAACGTGAAAGGACCCAAGCAAATTTGGGTACCTAAAAACAAAGCTTAATTTGTTTTGTAGGACTATGTCTCCGGAGGATCAAGTTGGGTGATTGATAGTGGATGCACCAATCATATGACCGGAGACAAAAAGATGTTCAACCATTCGAGCCAAGTCACAACCAAAATGAGTACATCACATTTTGTGACAATGGCACGGGACAAGTACTACGTTATGGTAAAGTCCCTCTCACACCTTCGTATTCTCTCTCTAAGGTTATGCTTGTTGATCATGTTGACTTCAATATTTTTTCCATTTTGCAATTTTGTCAAATGGGCTATGATTGTTTGTTCAACGAATGTGGTGTGACCGTCTATAAGAGGAGTGATGGCTCGGTTGCTTTTAAGGGTGTGCTTAAAGGAAAGCTTTATGTTGTGGACTTCTCCACAGATGAAGCTAGACTTCGTACATGCTTATTAGCAAAGTCCAACATGGGGTGGTTGTGGCATAGAAGGCTAGCCCATGTTGGTATGAGAAATCTTCACAAACTCCAAAAGGGCGGCCACATCATAGGACTAACCGACGTTTGCTTTGGGAAGGATAAAATTTTTAGTGCATGCCAAGCGGGAAAACAAGTTGGAGCATCACACCCCACCAAGAATGTGATGACCACCACAAGGCCATTGGAGATGTTGCACATGGACCTCTTCGGCCCCGTCTCCTACATAAGTATTGGTGGTAACAAATATGGTCTTGTAATTGTTGATGACTTTTCTCGCTTCACGTGGGTATTCTTTTTGCATGATAAAGGTGAGTAAAAGATGTGCTCAAGACATTCATGGAAAGAGCACAAAATGAATATGAAGTCAAGATCAAGAAAATAAGGAGTGACAATGACACTGAATTCAAGAACACTCAAGTTGAAGAGTATCTTGATGAAGAAGGCATCAAGCATTAATTTTCGGCACCCTACTCTCCTCAACAAAATGGGGTGGTCGAAACAAAGAACCGCACACTCATTGAGATGGCAAGAACAATGCTTGATGAATACAAGACGTCTGACCGCTTTTAGGCCGAAGCCGTCAACACCACATGCCATGCCTCCAACCGGTTGTATCTCCATCGACTATTGAAGAAAACACCATGTGAGCTACTAACCGGTAACAAGCCTAATATTTCCTACTTTTGTGTTTTTGGGAGCAAATGCTTTATGCTAAACAAGAAACCCAAGACTTCTAAGTTTGCTCCAAAATTTGATGAAGGTTTCTTGCTTGGTTATGGGTCGAATGTTCATGCCTATCGTGTGTTCAACAAAACCACCGGTTGTGTTGAAATTTCACGTGACGTGACATTTGATGAATCTAATGGCTCTCAAGGGGAGCAAGTTGTTAATGATGGTGTAGATGATGAAGCTCCTAGAAATGCAATAAAAAGGATGACCATTGGTGATGTGAGACCACAAGAAACATCAAGTATTGAAAATCAACCCTCTCCCTCAAGACAAAACCAACATCATGAGAATGAAGAAATAGATCACGCAAGTGGTCAAAATCAAGATGTTCGGGATCATGAACAAGCATCAAGTAATGATTCTCAAAGACATGATGAAGAGGTTGATAAAGATGGTGGTCAAGAAAGCTCACATCCACCACACCCAAAAGTGCATCAAAATGTACAATGTGATCATCCCGTCGAGCAAATTCTTGGAGATATTAACAAGGGGGTAATCACTAGATCTCGAGTTAGTAATTTTCGTGAACATTACTCTTTTGTCTCTTCTATGGAGCCATTTAGGGTAGAACAAGCACTTGAGGATGCAGATTGGGTGATGGCCATGCAAGAAGAATTAAACAACTTCACAAAAAATGAAGTGTGGACATTGGAGGAAAGTCCAAAGAACAAGAATGCTGTGGGCACCAAATGGGTGTTCCGTAACAACCAAAATGAAGATGGTGTTGTGACAAGAAACAAGGCAAGGCTCGTGGCAAAGGGGTATTCACAAGTGGAAGGTTTGGATTTTGATGAAACTTATGCCCCCGTAGCAAGGCTTGAATCTATTAGAATATTACTTGCTTTTGCTACTCACCATGATTTTAAGTTGTACCAAATGGACGTGAAAAGTGCATTTCTAAATGGGCCAATCAAGGAAGAGGTGTATGTGGAGCAACCACCGGGCTTTGAAGACCCTAAGTATCCTAACCATGTTTATAAACTCCATAAGGCGCTCTATGGGCTTAAGCAAGCCCCAAGAGCATGGTATGAATGCCTTAGGGATTTTCTTGTTAAAAAGGGTTTTGTCATTGGCAAGACCGATGCAACCCTCTTCACTAAGCGTTTTGGTGATGATATCTTTGTATGCCAAATATATGTCGATGACATTATATTTGGTTCTACTAACCAAACCTTTTGTGATGAATTTAATAAGATAATGACCAAAAGGTTCGAGATGTCCATGATGGGAGAATTGACATTCTTTGTAGGCTTCCAAATGAAGCAACTCAAGGAGGGCACCTTCGTATGTTAAGCAAAGTACACATAAGACTTATTGAAGAAATTTGACATGGACAAGGCAAAGCCCATCAAAACTCCCATGCCAAAACATGGCCACCTCGACCTCAACAAAAAGGATAAACCCGTTGATCAAAAGGTATATCGCTCCATAATAGGCTCTTTGCTTTATCTTTGTGCATCTAGGCCTGACATCATGCTTAGTGTGTGTATGTGTGCACATTTTCAAGCCGCTCCTATGGAGTGTCACATGGTGGCCGTTAAGAGAATATTGAGATTTTTGGGTAGTTCTCTAGTGTCATGGTCATCCAAGAAACAAAATTCCGTTGCACTTTTCACGACCGAATTGGAGTATGTTGCAGCCGGTAGTTGTTGTGCACAACTACTTTGGATGAGACAAACTCTAAGGGACTACGGTTACAAATTGAGTTGTGTTCCTCTCCTATGTGATAATGAGAGTGCCATAAAGCTTGCTTATTACCCCGTTGAGCATTCGCGCACAAAGCATATAGACATTCGCCACCACTTCTTGAGAGATCATTCTATAAAGGGGATATAGAAGTTAACCATGTGCGAACCGAAGATCAACTAGCCGATATATTCACCAAGCCCCAAGATGAGAAGAGATTTTTCTATCTTAGGAGTGAACTAAATATTCTCGACTCTAGCAATGTGATGTAGAGGATGTGCACATCTGAATGGTGATTGTTTCATTATTGTAAAAATCATTGTTTTATGTCAAAAATCTATTATTTTTGCTATTGGTGCTAAGTTTTGATCTCTAGATCAAATCTTGTGAAAATATGGTCATTGTTATGAGATATTGATTGTTGGCTGACCATAGGATGTCAAGATCTTCCCTTATCCATCAAAAGATTATTTTGAAAACTCCCCCCTTCTTTCCTCTGTCCTGTCTGATCTTCAGAGGATCGGCACTGCCGGTGCCTTCATCAGCACTGCCGACCAAGTGTCCAACAGAGAGAGCCCTCTGCCTGGGATTTTTGTCCATCGGGCAGCCCTCATCGACACTGCCAATGCTCACCATCGACACTGCCAATGGGGGACTGGATCTGTGTATTGACCCGCACCAACACTGCCGATTCTCAACGCCGGCACTGCCGATGCAGGGTCTAGGAGTTTCAAATTGACTCGGTCCCCTCACAGGACCGAGCCCTCTTCTTAGTTTCTAGACCCAACTCGCTTCTCTCTCCTCTCTAACCCTAAACCAAGTCAATCCACTCAAAAACTTGCTAATCTTTGTGGAATCAAGCGGGGAGTGGATCAAATCATCTCCTAGGCCTTCCCTCCTCCATCTCCTCCCTGATTTGAAGGACCTTGTTGAAGGTACTTCTGAAAATCTCCATCTTTTGAATCTTGCAATGCCTCATGTTTTTGCGTAATTTCACTTAATAGAGATGTTTATCTAGGAGTAATTTAGTCACCCATGTAATTTGGTAAAGTTTTAGTGGCTAAATCTCAATTTTTAGTGGATTTAGGGTTTGATTCTCCCTCGGTCGACACTGCCGATGGCCCCCACCGGCACTGCTGATCGAGAGATCTAGAAACCCTAAGTGACCATTGCAGCAGTCGGTTTGAACTGATCAGCACTGCCGATGTCAGTCATTGGCACTACCGGTTGGGCCAACCAGAGAGCAGTTTCACTCGGGCTGCTTTCTGTTTGACCCACCGGCACTGCCGATGGCTCCCACCGACACTATCGATCAGAGCAAACCAGAGAGCAGTTCAGTACTGTTTTTTTTGCAATCTTTTCACACCACTTCTTCTCTCCTTGACAAATGGTAGGTGGCAAGCGATAGAAGCATCCGGGCACTCCCAGTGACTCGGATGAGGACTTTGATCCCGACGTCTCCCCCATTTCTCGTCGTGGTGGGGGAGGCAAGCGAGGCCGAGGCGGTGACTTCAGCCAAACCACCTCCCATGGTGTTGGCCTTGGGCGTGGCAATGGCAAAGGAAAGGCCCTTCCACCACGGCAGCCTTCTCATAGTGAGGAGGAGGAAGAGTCAGAGGAGGCAGAAGAGGAAGAGCAGAGTGAGCAGCTGGAGGAGGAGAGTGATGGAGAGGGTGAGGAGTCTGAGGATGAGCTCTTTCAGCCTCAGCCTGGACCTCTTCGCTCCTCTATCACTTATTAGATGTTGGCACCTCAGGTTTCTGAGGGCTTCAGGATCCCTGTACCTCTGTCCAGGGATGAGATGAAGGAGTACAAACATACCAACCCTTGGACCCAGCCCAAGCATCTAGGGATTTCAGATATCAGATTTTGGGACTTGACTCAGGTGTCCTGGTACCGGAACATTCTCAAGAAGACTACTCGTAGAGTTGTTCCCATGAAGTGCATTGACTGGCAGCGGATGGAAGCAGCCAATTATCCCACTTATGAGCTGATCTAGGCAGAGAGTGACAGGAGAAACTTGACTGCTATCATGGGCATGCACCAGCACTGGAATGATGAGATCATTGTCCAGTTCTACTCTACTTTGTGGGTTGTGCAGGATGAGGAAAATCAGCTGGATTCCAAGATGCACTGGACCATGGAGGGGAACAGGTTCAGTATCACCTATTTCAACTTCACTCACATTCTTGGATTTGATGACTCAGATAATGAGAAGGTGAAGGTCACAGTGTTTGATCCTCAGGAGGACAGTGAGTGGGGTTTCATGTATGATGCTAGGTATGCTGACCCCAAGCATGGTGTTGAGTTTGGTTCATATCATGGCATGAAGCCATATTTTCAAGTTCTCAACAACATGCTCAGGGTGACCTTGACTCCTAACGTGGGGGATCACACTCACATTCTCAGTCCCACCAAGACCTTGATGTTTGCTATGAAAGAGGGAGCGGAGCCTTTCAGTGTGTTTGAGGTCATGTGGACAGAGATTCTCCACAACTCCTATACCAGTAAGGCCTCTTTGATCTATGCTCCTTACATCATGAAGATGATTCTGCGTGTTGTACGCTGTCAGTTCATTTGTGATCACAAGCATTCCTCAGTCACGCCGAAGAAGTTTCCTCTTATTGCGTATCCTCCCCACGGTGGCACCCCTCCAGCTGCAGATGTCCCTCAGGGTTCAGCAGCAGCAGCAGGAGCAGTGGGAGAGGCAGCCGGCACTAGTGCTGCCCCTCCCCCTCGCCGTCGGTCTTCGAAGGTCTCCTGAGCCATCAGATCTATGTTTTGCATATGCCGGGACACTGCAATGGCAGTTAGAGAGCAGCAGCAGGCTCTTTCTCAGATGCAGACCGGTATGAGGACCATCGTCGCCACCACCAATGTTGAGCTACCACCTCCAGTTCAGCTCACTCCTCTGCCGGACATGAGTACTTATGATGATCCCTAGGGTATCTACACTCAGGCTACACAGGTTGTCCAGGAGGCTCAGGATGATGATGAGGACGATGATGATGCTTCCACGGATGAGTGAGGCTTGAGGTGGTTCTTTTCCTCTTTTTGGTATTGTGATGCCAAAGGGGGAGAAGAAGATTGGATTGGTTCAGTTAGTTTTCTTGTTAGTTTTCATTTTGTGAGTTGTGAGAGTGATGGACAATTTGTACTTGCTTGCTTGTGGTTTGTAAAACTCTTTAATTTCTACGTGCTTGTAAAACTCTCTATTTATGCTTTATAAGTTGTTGTGCTATTCATGACCCGTGTGATGATGTATTGTTGGTTTTCACTTTCTAGATGCATATGTGTGAAAATACTTGTCATGTGCATTGTCTTATGTCTTATGCTTAATTTTTGCAAATTGTCTCACGTGCACGGTGTTAGGGGGAGCTCTCACACTTTTCTTTATATATGTGCATTGTTACTCATTCATTATTATTTCTCATATGCACACACTTAGGGGGAGCCCCACGTCTCTTTTATAAATTTATTGCACATTTCTATGAAATGTAGTTGTATTGTCATCAATCACCAAAAAGGGGGAGATTGAAAGTGCATCTAGGCCCCTAATTTTATTTTGGTGATTGGCGTCAATACAATTAAGAATGGACTAATGCTTTGATTGAGTATGTGTGTAGATGACTATCTCAATTGATGAATGAAATGCATTGACACAAAAAAGGAGAAAAGAAGATGGTCATCTGCCTCAAGTTGAAAGTCCAAAATTCACTCAAGAATGAAGGATTCATGTTGTGTTTATTTCTAATCTTGAGTATAGGTAAACCGTACTATTAAGAGGGGTATAATTTACAAATTTGGTAAAGTCAAATGCTCAAATTTCCCATAAATTCCATTTCTGTCGCCCTCTGTTTTTGCCTTCATCGGCAGCGCCGATGGTCCTCACTGGCAGTGCCGATCCTCTGTCCCAGAGGCGCTGTGATGCCCAGACACTTCTCTATCTTCTGTCTTGTCAGCATCGGCAGTGCCGATGGCCTCATCGGCAGTGCAGGTTGCTTCATCCAGAGAAGGTTGTTATCTATGGTTCTCTGGCTGTAGCTTATTGGCACTACCGATCACCCTGATCGGCAGTGTCGGTCGGTTCTACCAGAGAACCACTCTTTCTGTCTGGCTCAACCTGTAGCTCATCGGCAATGCCAACGGCTCTTTTTGAGCCCCTTGTATAAAAGGTTCTCACCCCACTTCGTTCCCTCTCTCTAGAACCCGAAAATCATTTGGCACTTTTGAGCTTCACTCTCCTCACTGTCCCTCTCCAAGTCCAAGCTTCATTCTATGAGCTAGGGTTTGAGTGAGCCATTGATTCCTAGTGAAAAGAGCACCCCCTCCACTCTTGAGCATTCGATTTAATCATCTTTGTAACTTGTGCTTGTTACTGTTGGAGCTTTGCTCGTAGACGGTTAGCGGTGCCCGTAGAGCTCCCAACTTGTGTGGTGACGCCTCGAGAAGTTTGTATCACCCATCCCGCAAGGGATTTGCTGGTGGAGAACTCGAGATCGATCTTTGTGGTCGCTTGAGTAAGAATAGGGTTGAAAGAGACCCGGTCCTTTGTGGACTTCTCAACGGAGACGTAGGGTTCTTTGTGAGCTCGAACTTCGGTAACAAATCTTGTGTCTTCGTGTGCTCTTTTATTTACTTGTTGTTTCATTACTCATTATCTAGGGTTAGTTCTTGTATTTGCTTAAATTGCTAGATCTACTTGAGTAGCCCATGTTTTGTTATTTCCTATTGTCACAGCGTTCCTTTTATTCTATTGTTGTAGTCAATTATTACATAGTAACCGCAAAACCACTTAAACCTAGATTTCACATGACTGTCTGTTCATCCATCAGCACTACCGATCGCCCATCGACAGTGGCCATCGGCACTGCCGGTTAGTCTATTAAATTTGTTTAAGCCCAATTTTGCAGGATTTTTAGATTTGCCTATTCACCCCCCCCCCCTCTAGGCAACTTTCAGTGATCCACTAATATGCTTAGATTATTGTTCCTTTCATAGGACTTCTATCTTGTTAGTATGATCGCCACTAGGATTGCTATAGGTTGTTTATTGAGTGTTTAGTTTTAGGATTTGGCGAATTTGGTACATATAGGGAGTTCCCAATTCATGCTCTCACCCACCCCCCCCCCCCCCCCCCCCCCCCCCCCCGCGGTCACTCAGCCCTTTCATTAGTACCTATGGAACTTTGTAAGAACAACTAACCTTTCCTATTGATTTCATGTTTAAGACTGAAGGATTCTTTATGTCTTTATCCATGACCAGGATGGTGATGTCCCATTGATTTCTAGTGCGTAAGTAGATCAATCAAGTGTTTTGAGCAGTGACATTGGTTGATGGGTTGA
Organism: Eleusine indica; assembly: GCA_030378355.1. Taxonomy (NCBI): domain Eukaryota; kingdom Viridiplantae; phylum Streptophyta; class Magnoliopsida; order Poales; family Poaceae; genus Eleusine; species Eleusine indica. The sequence goes on along the minus strand of CM059494.1, from coordinate 31,849,420 downwards.
ACCATATGTCGACAAGATTTGTTGTTCTTACAAAGTAAGAACAACAAAATTTTTGAAACCCACAAGAGATCATCTTTGTCAACATGGAGTTAACCAAAGATTTGATTAAAAATCATCATGGTAACTTGTCAGAGGGATGAACAATTTTTGAAACTCAAGTTGAGACTTGAATTACACAGTGTGTACCTCATATGATATAGCTAACATTTAGGAGAGAACCATTAAATGGTGTCAATCTCATAGTAGTAGGATGCAAAATCTGACATTTGTCAGTAAATGTCTGATTCCTTCTACATTATGTTAAACTATGCAGGATACTCGAGAAAAACACTTTGGAGGTAATCAGAATGTCAAAATGACAAAAGGTTAACCTCACAGTAATAAGATGACCTGTCACCTTGTTTCTCAAATATAAATGGAGGTTGTCACTTGAATTGTGCATATGTTTTAATTCTTCTTGAATTAAATTTGATAATTTGCAAGAATAAGAATCTCAACTTCAAATTAATGATATATATTGCAAGAAAACTTAATCTCAATTGCAATAAATGATTTTGCATGAGAAATTAATCTCAATTTCTGTAAGAAAACTTAATCTTAATTGCAAATAAGTGACCTTGCAAGAAAATTTAATCTCAATTGCATTAATGTCACATAATACAACTCTTTGTGGTGGTAGTGATTATGCAAATTCCAAATCATGTATGCATACCTCAACATATATAGATACTCCAGAAATATTTGTTTCTTAAAAGAAAATGGAGATATTCACACTTAAAAGCTCAACTACAAATAAAAGCCAATGCTATAATGACTATTTGTGTTTGTCATGTAATTCTGCTTGAATTAAGCACATGATGCTTAATGAAGGTGAATCAAACGGTGAGTATGCAAGCGATAAATCTCAATGGCAAAATAAAAAATGTTGTAAATATTGGAGAGTATAAACTTTTATTCTCCTTGAATTAAGCACATTGTGAGCTTAGCTGCTATGAACTAAGTGTTGGATTTGCAAGAAATTTGCATCTCAATTGTAAAACAATGTAAACAATATTGATATTTGGATTGCAAGAAATTGACACCTCGATTGCAAGCAATATCAGTAGTATGTCATAGAACAAAACACATCATTGGACATAATTTATTTACACGTTACCATAGGGAGTAAAAATATAATTTATAACAGTTAAGTTTACTGAACTCAACTCTTATGTCATAGGGAATGCAACAACGTGCACACACATTGGATATAAGAATTTTCACTTTTCGTAATGCTTGAGAGCAATCAATATGATAAAATTACATAAATACTCCCTCCGGTCATAAATTACTGTCGTTTCAGACAAGGGAATTGACTTACAAAACAACTACAATTGAATGTCCTAACAACAATATTAAAAAATAGAGGGAGTAAATTTTATAGTGCAATTATCGTTAGAACCGAAGGTTAAAAATAAGAAAAAAGAGTTTACAAAAAGGAAACTTCGCCAATTACGGAATCAGAAAGAACTGTTTTGTAAAAGCACAATAGGCCTTTGTTAGCCGGTCTTACAGGCCAGCCTACATGGGCATGAGTTGATCCAAGACCATGGCGAAATTGGGAACTAAGTCTCATACACTATGGCACATAACCACATTAGGCGGTTAGGTTTTCGTAGTCGTCGCCGTCGGGCCGTTGCGTGGTCACGAGAACGCTAGCAAGCGGAAATAAGCCATAGATCGGGCCGCTGTGAGGGTGTGTCGCTTAGCGAGCCCGGCCATACCGCTAGACCACCATTAGTGGGCATGGAGGAAAATGTCGCCAAGTGAGACACACCGCCGTAGCATTCCACGCTGTGACGATAACGAGTGCCCAAGGATTACCAACGGGAAATCCATATTTTGCCGAGTGCCTCAAGCACTCGGCAAAGGTGGTAAAACACTCGGGTAAGGCTTTGCCTAGTGCAACACTCGGTAAAAAAAGTGCCGGCAAACAGCTCTTTGTCGAGTGTTTTTTGTCGGGCACTCGGAAAAGCCTTTGTCAAGTATCGAAATACACTCAGCAAAGGTTTACACTTGGCAAAATGTAAATCACAAAAAAACCCAAAAAATTACAAAAACAAAATCGCGCTCAGAAACCCCACCTGCCCGTCCCCATCGCAGGTCGCAAGTCACAGTGTTTTTCCATGCTACGCGCTAAGTGCGGCCGATGGGATTCGAACAGGTGACCTCCCCTTCGCGCGTGAAGCCCCCTACCACTGCACCACACTATCACTTGTGTCTAGACTCTGTTTTTAAACTTCTTATACTATACTTCTTTATCCAATGTTTTTTTGTTGGACACTCGGCAAAGAGGCTCTTTGTCGAGTGTCAAAAATAATACACTCGACAAAGAGGCTCTTTGCCGAGTGCTAAATTAAACACTAGACAAAGAAATTTTTATGTGGGCTTCAAAAAAGTTTTAAAATTGTCAAACAACTTTCAAAAATAATCAAATTTTGAAATGATATAACTTATGTAATATATGACATATACAAAATAATTTGAAGTCAAATTCAAGTTTGACTGCCAATTTGACTCCAAATCTTAACGACTCATTGTTAACTCTAACGTTATTCTTGGGAGATTCTACGGTTTGTAAGCAATGTACGTGACAACTTGTGCGAAACCTTCTCTACTTTTTATCATAGCGTCCACTCGTAATACCAACACACATCATGACAAATCTCATGGTTTTCAAACTTTATTTGATTTTTTTAAAATTTATAAATCATTTTAACACACGTTACTATGATCATATTTCTTAAACAAAACATCAAATTTCTTTTTATTTTATGGATAAGGTTTCAAATTAGGCTAAATAACATGAACATAATTTTTATACTCATTGAATTCTTATGTTTGAGTCACTTGTAGTTCAAATTTGACTTTATTTAAAAATTTGCTTGAAATGTAATTAATTAACTAAATATAGCAAACAAATACAAAAAATACCAAATTAAAATATGGAGTAACACATGCTGTATGTGTAGAGCACAAAAAATTTTGAGAGTAGAAGAAGAAAAAATTCATTTTTTGTCGAGTGTTAAAAAAACACTCGGTGAAAAAGTGTCAAGAAAAAATACTCAATAAATTTAATTTTATCAAATGTCAATAAAAAATACTCGGCAAATAAAATGCTTCGTCGAGTGTATTTTTTTAACACTCAGTAAAGCATTTCTTGTCTAGTGTTTTTAATTTGCTGAGTGTTTTACGTAAGACACTGACATTCTTTGTCGAGCCGTAAAAAAATAATCGGCAAAGAGGACACTTGCATGGTAGGGCGTCACAAAGGCACATCGAGGCCATAGCCCAGAGTAGCCGCTCATGCTGTATCAACATAAGACGCTACAGCAGCTATCGGGATGGGCGGCCGCCTCGTCCCAGCCATGATCGGTGGTAGGACGCGCCATGCGGCATCACAACCGCCGGTGCGCCGGCCTCGCGAGCGAGCGCGTCATGCGGGATAGACTGTCATCATGTCCGCGAGGTTACAGGACCGTGGCGAAATGCCGTGTGGGACAGCCTGACGGGCGTCGCCTCCGCAGCTGCCGGAGCCATCAGAATCGCGAGCCTCGGTCAGGTGCCTGGGCATTTCTAGCAGTTCACTGCCGAGGCTGTTGAGTGCTTCTGCCGACTGAAGCGAGGGAGAGCCGACACAAGGCTCTGTGGCCACATCAAGTTACGGTAGGCACACAGCCGTGGCGTGGGGCACTACCGTGATCGCTGGGATAGGTCGACGCAGCATCTGCCGGGTCAGGCCGTGTCCGCACGACGGGCTCATGTGTTAGCTCTCTGTTAATCCTTCCTCACGAATCACTCCAGAGTAGTACAGGTTTGAGTAGATTCAGGAGAGAGAGAGATCGAGAGGAGTTCTCTTCTGCCGTAAGCTTTATACCCATACTTGGGTAGGAAGTAAGGGTCTGTTTGTTTCAGATTATAATCTATCCAGATTATATAATCTAGATGAAATAATCCAAGAGGGAAACAAACACGTCAGATTATAGTGCCAGATAATATAATCTGAAGAACAGATTATGATAATCCTTTAATCACCTTATGAGGAGCTTATTTTAGATTATTTTAGTAAAAGACCCACTGTCCTTTATCTTTTGATGAAAATTATCCATCATGTCACTGGTTATGTAGATACCTCTTCGTGCTTTTTTTTCTTCCCGTCTGGTACAGATGAGGGAGAAGGGAGCACGCTGCCGGCGGCGGGGAAGCGGGCAGGCACGGGTGGCGGGGAGAAGAGGAACAGCAAAATAGTGAGATTGGAAGAAGAAGGTGGAAGAAGGATATTATTATCTTTTTACATTGAAAAGTAATAATCCAAATACTAATAATCTGAGTAAATAAACACCTCCGTTCAAATTATATAATCTAAACATATAATTCAGATTATATAATCCAACACCTTTAATATAAATTATATAATCCATAAACTGAAACAAACAAGACCTAAGAAGGAACAGATTACAAATTCCCACGTTCTCTACTGCCGGAAGCTTTATACCCGTACTTGGGCCGAGTCGTCACCACCCTTGCTTCCAGTCCACTCCGGCCCAGTCCACTTGACATTTGGACGACGCAATCGCATAACATAACCGTCACGAGCACCGTGCAGGACGGGCTGTCGCCGCTTTTGCGTACTCGCGAAACCGCAGCAAGCGACGTGCGACAGGGGCCGATGCAACGGAAAAAAAATTCCGTGCGAACCGTCCGCAATGCCCTGCTGTACGGTCCTGATCGGATGCTCGACACGTGGAGATCAAACGGCACCAAGAACGACTTGGTCCATGCGGAAGCCATCGGCTCCGTGCGGCTTCAGCTCGGCCCCCTCCCATCCGATCAGCTTAGGCTATATCGATCCTCGCGGGAGGCATGGTTTGCACAGAGGAGCTGCCGAACAACCGGAGATGACATTCCTCCCAGCTGCAAGATGGCGTACGTTGCTTCCGTGCGCATGCATCAACGAATCCACTACCTGCTACGGGCGTTGATTAGAATACAAAATACTATCGTATTTGTAAGTCCATGCCACCCCCATCGCGGCCGTGCAGGGATTTGATCCGAACAACCTACAGTGAGGAGTCGTCGAACACATTTAGGGCGCGGGCTCGCGCATGCGGAAGTTTAAATATAGACGATAGGGATGCACGAGCTGCAGTTGAGTCCGTTATCGTATTTATCGTTATTGACACTGCACTGGCGGTGATGGCAGATGACAGAGGCAAAGACAAAGCTAAACTGCAGCAATAGCGGTAGATGACTGAGTCGTGCGCTGCAAATAGTGAGATGAAGGAAACGAGGCGCAAAGATGGTGGATTCATTGTTCTCACCACCAGGTGATCGATTGCAATTTGATTCATAAATCAACTGGAATATAACCATGTTCAATTATGGTTATGAGCTTGCAGCATGTGAGGAACTTGGATACAGAGGGCAGAACGGCGTGAGCTGTAGGTGAGACCGTCGCCGTCGCCATTCACGAGCCATAGCCCATAGGGGAGGCCATCGTCGGCGCTGTGCAGATGGAATGAGGGAAGCGGTGATTCTTTTGAGTTAGATGAGGGAGACGAGTTCAGATCGAGCCGAATCGCTGTTGTGTTTGGAGCCGAGACCACGCCGATTGAGTTCCCCTGGAGCCAAGTCCATGCACCCACCTCTATTCCCGTTGGATCTCCACGTGTCGAGCATCCCGATCAGGGCCGCACAGCAGCGCTTTGCGGACGGTTCGTACGGAATTTTTTTCCGGCGACGCAACTGCCACTTTCATCCACAGTCGGGCCTACCACTGCCGCCGCAGGTGCGATGTTCGGCCGTCGCACCGCCTGGACGCAGAAGAGTCGTGCGAGATTAGGCCCATGCGTGTCTGCGTGGACTCGCCGGAGCAGCGCCATGAGTTGCCGCCGGGTCACGTGGTCTCAGGCGCGCGCGCTTGGGCTCCGCCTGGGCGAGCCTTGGTGGCCATCACGCCGCAGTTCCGTCATGCGCGCCGTCATGGCTCTGACCAAGCGCGCGACCGTGGTTCGTCGTTGTGCTATGGCACTGACTCCGTCCCTGCCGAGTGCGCCATGATGAATTGATGATGCCGCCGAGACCGGGACGCATCGCTCGACTCGACTGTACCGCAGCAACCGGAAGGAGCAACCGTTGCATGTAAAGACGGGTTGTCGCCATCTCACGTGAATGCGCATCAGCGTGGCCGCCGGTGCCATGCGAACGGTGCCGCGACTGCCAGGACGGGCTGTTTCCGTGTCTGCATGGACGCGCCGCCGCAGTGAGTCTCGCTTGGGCGCCTTGGCGGTTCCGGACGCTTGTCGCTGGATGTATCCAATGGCCACAGCCCTGACAGTGGCAAGTTTTTCGATGGCATCTGACTGAAGCTTGGAGAGGATCGAATGGGGAAGGATTTGAATCAATCAACAAAGCAAAGCGATTCTGTTACCCAATGATTTGAATCCTCTGTTCTTCAATACGTGGAATATGAAGACAGTTGCGTCTTCATGTTGATGCAGGGAAGAAGCGAAGCTTTGTGCCTTTCCTCTCGGCTTCGAGACCGAGGAAGTGTTCTCGCCGAGGCTCTGGACTCTCATAACGTATTATAAATAGAATTGTAGAGGAATAATTAACACTTATAGATAATGAGAATGATTGTCTTTTATTGATGACTAGTATTATGTACGTGCGTGCCACACACGTGCTATCCTACCACTATAAATATTTATTAAAATTATTCGTTGTTATTAAAACTGATGATAAACTAATTAATTGCACTTAGGATAACGCATAGGTTATTCGCAACACAGTTCTTATTCCCAATACATAAAGTGATGCACATGAAAAGTAACACAATACAATGCCATAATTAATTTGATTACAGATGATCCGGATTTGACGAAGTACTTTCTACTCTAATGCATGATCATGAAATCAATATGCACACTATTGTATGATAATTCAACATTACTAAACAAAGCAGTGTAACCATACACTGGTACAGGAGTGCACAACAAATCTTAGTCCACATAGCCTTCTCTCCGGTACATGTTGATGTTCAGAAGTGGTGGATTTCTCACCTCACCGTTTTCATAAACATAGAGAGCTCATAGCACAAATCAAGAGCCAAGCACAATCATTTGAGAAGCAGATTGATCGTTGAAAGCACAAGTTGCATCTGAGTTGCCACAATGACTCTTCGTCCCCATTCAGACATGAAGCCTTGTCTCATGCTGAATTTTGCATGAGTCGGACTATAAACTAAAAAAACAGTGAATTGTCTTCTTGACATTGGATATGTATTACATAAGCTGGGAAATAGAATAGTTCACTGTAAAAGCACGCGAATGATTTGTGCTTGGCTCCGGATCATCTGAAAATGCAGTGTACTTAAACACCGTAAAAGATAACTGATCCCACAAATATTCAGAGAGGCAAATTTGTAGATGGAATCAAATGGCGGTAAAGGGGGAGCAAGGTGAGGCTCGTACCAGGGGAAAAAAATTAGGTGAGCTCCGGGCGCACGCGCACGCTGGTGCGCCCCTTCGCTTGATGCCCTCCGCTGCCTATCGGACGTAGATGCAATCGAAGGCAACTGATCGAATCCCGCCCGCTCTGGCTCACGCATCGCTCGGCTCACGCGTCGCTCCGCCATCGCTCGCCATCGCAGCGCCTCCGTTTCATGTTGCTGTGTTTTGTGACATGTCTGGCTACAGCAAGGAGAGTAGAGGACCAAAGCTTACGAGCGTGCCTCTGACAACGCAGAGAGTTGGATTGAATGGAGATTGGAGCAACCCGAGGACGGCAGTGCCGGCAAAGCATGCTTCCGTGCGTGCCATATGGGTGCTGGATGAGAGTTGAGGTCTCCGCCATTAACCAACGCCCTGCTGCATTCCCAGCGGAAGCGGGCACATGCGGGACATACCGCGCGGTTGGGGCGCGAGGGGTTGTGTTTAAGTGCCAGTCACCACGCCAACCCGCCTCATCGGCGCGTGGATTCTCACGAGGTCACGAGTATGATCATTCTCAGGAGGCGCTGCGATGTCGAGCCGAGGATGTCGAGCGATGTCGGAGCGACGCGTGAGCCGAGTGATGCGTGAGCCGAGACGCGCGTGAGCCAGAGCGGGCGGGGTTATCGCGTCTACGTCCGATAGGCAGCGGCGGGCATCAAGCGAAGGGGTGCACCGGCGCCCGAGGCTCACCTAATTTTTTTCCCGTACCAGGGCAGAGTGATGGCTAAAGATTATGGCACAGGAGGAAACAAATCTCCTTCATGTTTGGGGACAAGATCGCTCTACATGCCATCGTGGCGGAGTCTAAGGTGATCGAGACCGAAGATGCGGCATGGGGTGGCAGAGGGCTAGCGGCGGCGGATGCTGTCCTCTACCTCTTTCAATCGTGCGGGAAGAAGAGCAGAAGAAAGGTGGGAGAAAAATCCGGACTCCTAAGAGCTAGGGAAAGAGGAAAGATTGGGGGGACGCGGTGTGATGGTGGGCGGATACGCTCAGGCGTTGGTAAAAAAAAAAAAGAGGTTTTATAGTATATTTTATTATTATTAATTACTGGTACTAATTAGAAGATAAAATGAATCTAATGATTTAGATTAGTTGTCCACCCAATACTATTACTACCAGTAATTTTAGATAGTAATGATTTTACAGGGATAATATTAGAAAAATTAAATTGATAAAAATATAATTATTTTTATTAATTTGATGAAATGTTTTAATATTTTCGAAGAGACTGTGCTTCTGACACAAGACTTCCATTTCGGTCTAAGTTTCATCCCGGTGGCGGCGTAGGGTTCATCGCGACGGCGGCGAATCGAAGGGCGCGCGCGATGGCACAGAATGCCGCTGCTGCGCTTGTGCCATTTGCATCGCGGCCGCCACCCTCCCCGCATCCTGCCGCCGCCTCCCGCAGACAGGGCACTGGCCCAACCTTCCCCTCCCCACTGAAATCCGTCGTCGCTCCCTCCACGGAGCCCCGCCAGAGACGGATCGGCGTCGATCCCTCCCCCACTAAGCGCCTCCGCCCGAGACGCGTCGTCGTCGATCCCTCACGCGCCTCCGCCAGAAATGCGGCGCCGATGCCCACTCATCCATCAAGAGAGGAGGAAGTGCGATAGAAGGTCAGGGTGCAGGCGTGGTCACGGAGCGCGCTGATGCCTCGGTCTGCTTGGCAGGGGTGGTGGATGGGCAGGCGGGGAGAAGGGACTCGGCGCCACCGTGCGTCACAAAGGTAGCAGACGCGTCCTAGGCAGAGGGCGGCACATGCGTTCTCGAAGGTGTGTCCCGCGCTGGAGTGGAGCTAACGCGACACATTCGATGGAAGATGGGCTGGGTGGCGGTCGCCGTTGTGTTCCTCATCAGGAGCCGTGCTCCAAGCCTCCAACCATGTCACATCCTCGTCCCCGTCTAACCATGCCGCCTCTGCATCCAAGCCCTGTAATCAAGCATGGTGTCCTCGCTGGGGCTTCCTGAGGAACGCGGCGACTTTGCTCGATGAAATGCAGCTAATGCGAGAAAAATAGGGTGAGTATGAGTTCCATATACTGTTGCTACTTCTTTCTGATGCAGGCAGGTTGCTCGACGAAATGCAACTCGAATGGATTCTGAATACTATGTTCGGAAAACGAAAACAGCAGCAGGGCGCACTGAAGTAGAATGCTGATACATAGATAATATTCTTTACCTTCTGATGCTGATAGCAATGTCAGTGTCACGCTACTAATCTACGGCACTGCTGTATGGTAGCAACTAGGGGTGGATGTTGAGCCACCTCGGCTCGGCTCGACTTGGCTCGTGTTAGCTCGTTAGAAAATTGGCTCGGTTCGTTAGACAACCGAGCTTAAAACTTGGCTCAGTTTGGCTCGATAGTTAGCTCGAGCTGGCTCGTTAGGCTCCTGAGCCACACATATATTAACAAATACTATATTCTAATAAAATAAAATATTTTAACATAAATAATTAAAAATAAAAGTATATAATTAATAAAAATAGACTATAAATATAACTTAATTTGAATTAAAATAATTAAATTTTATTATATTATTTTATATTTTATCACTAATAATTTTACTTTTGGTGAGCCTTTTAGAGCTAAACTTGGCTCGTAAATTTGACGAGCTAAACTATAAGCTCGGTTTGGCTCATTAATGAAACGAGCCGAACCGAACCGAGCCGAACTTGTTACGAGTCGAGTCGAGTAACGAGCTTTTCATCCACCCCTAGTAGCAACTCACCGCCTTTGCGGCAAGTAACTTAGTCACATGGCTCTTCCATGATGCATGCGAAGCTCTCTGCTCCAAGAATGACAGGGACAGATTCAAAGGAAGTGAAGTGAACATGCCTTTGACAGTGGTGTAACCTCACTCGTGTGGGGGGTGACACAGAAGCAGTCTCAAGCCACACTCAGGAGTACAAGAACCAGTTATTATCCGTGTTCCTCCTTGTAACACAATCTTTCTTGCTGTAACCATATACCGAATCACAGAGTACAAGAAACAAGATGTTGAAACAGAATGAAATGCAGATTCTAAATGATTTTGAACTAAAATCATCACTTCTGCTAAGCCTTTAACGACCACACCTTTCCCAGGAACCTCAAACAGTGTTGTAAAATACAATTGGGACATTGAAGCATACAAGTACCACCTATGAACAAAAGTGCACGGCACATGAACCTGATCTTCAGGAAAGATTTTGTTATGCAACGGCAGGGCACACTAAGTGCTATCATCCACCACAAAAGGCGCTAAGAACACCCAGTCTATTCAATCAAGTAAAGGGAAAACGTTTGCAATGCATCAAAATCGTGGCCATTGCTGTAGATGAGCTATTTAACATTCCATAACCACCAATCAAGATCTCATCCTTTGTTACTTCATCATGACATAACGAACAGGGCAAACGATCAATAACAATAACAAGAATCTATGAACTCAAACCCAGCCATTTAATTCAATATATGTGCCATAGTGCACTAGACAACTCAACTGTGCTAAAGATGGTAAGCATTTACTGACGCAAAACTACAGATATAGAAAGATGCAGATTCTACGTCACTAAAGGCAGAAATTACACATCTACGACACTAATGATGGATGATAGAGGGGTGGACATTCCAACTGCACGTTAATGGCACCACCAATGGACTAGATGAGGGAAAGGATATGGAGGTAACATGGACAACAAGTTGTTCATAATAGAATCCATAGGTCGGATCCACATCATCTCAAAGTAACAATAGTGGCCTCTTCACTATGTTTTAATTCGTCCATATGCAAGACTGCTTTGCGGTGCATTACTGGGGACATTCTGCTTATAACAATCAGCTCTGCCTAGCAATTTCAAAGAGTGGTTGTACTCTTCATCAAGTTACAATTACAAATACAGATAACTGCTACATGCTCGTATAAATGCCCACCACAGAGACAAACATACAAAGGTAAACAACAGCACCGATCGCTCAGACCCAATCATGGGAATATTTCATATGAATATTTTTTGTTATCCAACAAATGCAGGAAACCTGCTGTGGCAGTTCAACACTGCTGGCAGCAATGGAATAAGAAATGACAATGGAAAACTGTTGTTTTATCCAAGGGGCAAAAATTCTCTGACAAATATTAAGAACCATCATCAGGTTAGTCTTGAGGAGTTTCAGTTTTCGCCCGGGGTCCAGGATGTGCACAAATGGAAGTTTTCAACATCTGGGCAATATTCTTCCAAGTCAGCATATCAAACCTTGTTCATAGGAGCAATCAAATTTCACCCTTGGGAGCTCATACGGAGAACCTGGGCGCCTAGGAAATGCCTGTTCTTCCTATGGCTGGCAGTCCACAACCGTTGCTGGATGGCCGACCGTCTTGCTCGGAGAGGTATGCCACACCCGGAGAGTTGCGTGTTGTGTGACCAGCAGGATGAAAGCATACAACATATCCTGATAGGTTGTGTCTTTGCTAAACAAGTGTGGTTTAATCTCCTTCACAAGGTTGGATTGTCTTCCTTGGCGCCACAAGCTGATGACAACTCCTTCGAGGATTGGTGGGTCAAGACAGACCGCTTAGCTCTTTCGATCTTTAAAAAAGGAGTCAATTCGTTGATCATTCTTGGGGCATGGATGATTTGGAAGCAACGTAATGATGTGGTGTTCAATGGGGCTTCACCAAATGTGCAGAGAACACTGTCTCTAATCGTGGACGAAGTGCACCTCTGGAGCCTTGCTGGAGCACAGGAGCTTGCAAGACTCCCTGTGGCAGAAGTTGCAGGAGGAGTAGCAGAGCCCTAGTTGTCTGTCTAGGTGATCTGGTCGTGTTAACTCTAATCACGGGCGCGAATGTAAAACGGGAGTGAATCGGGTGTGTGGCATGTGTGTTGTTCTATACAACTCTTCTTCTTAATGAAATGATGCGCTGCTCTCCTGCTTTTTCGAGAAAAAAAATTAAGCACCTGAATTGTCTATAGGTGTCTACAGCGTGCAAAACAAATATGGTTATTATTACCAAATTTTAGTTGGAAATAAAAAGACTGAAAATTTTCCATGTCATTTTAACATCTGAAAAAGTTTCTCAGCAACCTGCAAAATATAAATTATCAATAAGTAAGCCACTTTTTACTAGGACCTTGATGAGTAAAAGAAAAATGCTTTTCAAGTCAAGACAGAGAGATATGACTGATCCTAAGAAATACTCACATTCTTGTCAACACATTGCCAGTAATCAAAGTATTGACCAGTACAATGTTTCTGTCCGGTCTCATCGTCTGCAATTCTCTTCACGCATTTCTGTGAACAACATAAGATGCATGAGCTATTGGTACAGTGTATACAGAGCAAGAACTCAGCAAAAGGATGCTTAATCAACAGTCTACAGGAAATGGAACATTTCGTGATATGCTCAGATGAATATACTAGGTATTAATCCATACTGCAGTTGCAGAAGTTTTTCATAAGCATAAAACATCCAAGGTGAATACAATTACATAAATGTAAACACAACATTATAGCTATGCTAAAAAAAGGAGATGAATAATATTACTCTTCCATAAGTGTCATCCTGTATGAAAAGTTAACTGTTAGCTGTTGCTACTGAAGCTACAATATGACAATATTATTGTATGGTTGCTAACGCTAACAAGCTATAAGCTAATCCATTGTTGCACAAATAATTCCAAAAAAATAGCAAGACCAGCCCTCTGTACTAGCCACAAAGTTATGTGCTTCGATAAAAAAAGGTGAGAGTTGAGGAAGGTGTTTTTTCTACGGGTCCTAGAGAGAGCTCAATGGATTAAGGGATAACCTGTAAATTCAGTTAAGAGGATTTGAATAGAATAGAACTGAACATTCAACAGCTGAACAACAGGAAAAACCCATACCTGGTACTCATACCACTGCAACACACACTTAGCCTTTCAGCGTTCCTCTAGGAGCGCCTTTGGATCAGTTAACTCTTCATATGACCTGTAACATAGGGCGTGCGGGAAGTGTGGCAAAGCAGCGCGATGCGGGGAGAAGCCTGTGTGGCGCCGGCCGTGCGGGGAGGGGTTGGAGTGGCGGGGGCCGTGTGGGGAGGAGGCAGGGCGACACAGTGCGGTCAGAGGTCTGGGCGGCACCAGCAGTGTGGGAAGTATGGCAGCAGAGGCCGTGCGGGGAGGAGGCAGGAAGGTGTGGTGCGGAGAGAGGTTTGGTCGGCGTCGGCCGTGCGGGGGGACGGCAGGGCAGTGCGATGCTGATGCGCGGCCAAACCTGGCGCCTCGATGCGAAAGGAGTACCAAAAATTACCTCTACGGTCTTAGTGGCATTTTACGTAATTATATATACATAGGAGACAATTACATTACTGTCCATGGTGATTACTACCAGTAATTACTAGTAGTAATATGTAACATAAAACTGCTCAACAAAAATAGCTCAAATGCAGACGACACGCCATGTTAGAGGGCGTGGACAACGTAACATTTCTCTCTTGGGCCCAAATTTCAGATTAGGCAACGCTAATCTTATGGTTTAGGAGAAAATGAAGATTAGATCAAGGAATGAGGCTAGCTGCTGGGTATATACTCAGGTAAATTGTATTAGACACAAAGTTTAGCCTTTAAGTAGAGAAGATGATGAGTACAGTTTATAGCCTGGGGAAAAGTAAAGGCCACTGAGGGAAACGCCTTGTTTGCCTAGCAATTGATGTGCTCGCCATGTAGAAGTACTCACACTATAATCCATGGTGGAGTGATGTGATTGTTCAATCATCCATCAAAGAATTCTCAACACAATTCTTACGCAGCTATAACTAAAATGCATGCATCACTTAGTCCGTACACCTTGCCTGCAATCCGTTTGGATCTCGCAACCTCCAGATACAGTTGGACTTGCCGTTCTGGCTTGTTCATGGATGCCGATGCTCCATTCCTACGTGCAACACTACTTCGCACGGCACGCCGGCACCTTGCCCTACCAAGTTCCAACCATACACATTTCCAACGCTTGCACGACTCCTGCACTAACATGACAAAAAAAAAATAGTTCCAAACATGGCAGATTCAAGAATACCCGATCAAAGAATATATCACGCAGAACTGTTTTCAAGAGCCTTTCACGAGTATATCCTGATAGTGACCAGCGCTTTGAAGCTAATCTGGGAGGGATGGGTTTGCGCATTATAGCATTGGGGTGGACGATTACAATCCAAGAAGGCCAAACCAAAGATGCCTTCATGCAAGGGCACACACTACCAGCCGATGTGCACACAAGTTGAGATCAATTTAACCCGCCAGCCGATTTTAACCCGCCTTATAGCATTTAACCTGCATGATAGCATTGATTTTACTTTGAAATTCATTCAAATGCAAACAAGTAAAGATCCATTTAACCCGCCAGCCAATGTGCACAGGAATCAAGACGAAAATTCCCATGGTTCTAAAGGTGTGAAGAATGGCCCAGGCTCGATGTTGGAATGACTTAAATGTTCTGCATCATAACGCTATGTTTGCAGATGCAGTAGTGAGGAAACTTTTTTAAGATCAGTTTGAACAAACATATAATGCCCTAACATATAGTACTTTTCAAACACAGAAACAGAAAAGATGGCCAGAGAAGATACTTGAAAGAGGTACTGAAATATACACAGTTTGAAAACAGCAACGATAGGATATATTAGATGATAGATGAGTCATGACAGGAGAAGTACCCAAATCTTGCTAAACCATGTCAGCAATGGCGTACGAACAGCCATCGCTTCACAAGTCTTCTATAGAATTATTAATCTTTCTGACACCTTAACATAGAGCTAAGCAGAAATGAACACTGCAGGTGTAAACAGCTTCTAAAGAACTTGCGGACAGCCTCCAGTCTGGTGAAGCATAGCATCGATCTCATCTCCATCCTCCATCTCGAGCTGAAATTGTTGTACAAGAGTACAGTAGGGTTGACAAACATGATCCACAAATTATTCAGCTTCATAAAGAATAATGTATACACGTCGTGGAAGAATACATGGTAGCGATCACCACATACCTGGTCCGGTGTCTGCTCACTGTTTAGCCTACGGCCATCAAACAGGAATACCATGGCCTTCATGTCAACAGACTGGCGGTCACAATACGCATTCATCAGCTTCTTCAGTTGGGTTGATCTCTTGATGCGGAAGAACACCTCGTTGCCATCCTGATAGAATTAATTACAGCTTATTAAAACAAAGATGCAATTACAAGATAAGAGGGAGTAAAGATACAAACTATCAGTAACAAAATCAGTCTTCAAAATACTCTTTGCCTCAGCAAAAATATACTATACGTCAGTTAAATATATGTTTTGAATATGTAACAATTTGATTAAACTCCTACAAACATAAAAAAATGCAGTTCATATACCTCTTTTTTCCATATTGGACAGACAAAGAATTGCCTGTTTCTCTAATAGACTGGAAAAAAAAACAGGACATCTGTTGATTCAAATGACTATTGTCTACTAGTCTACCACAAAGCATGCTCTTGTTAGTTTCTCAAAAAAAAAAAGCATGCTCTTGTTAGGAATCAGCATATAAGGTTAATAACTATTCTAAGACAAAATGATTTTTATGTTTTATGTCCTTATCAACTGAGCCCTGTACTCGTTACACACACACACAAAAAAAAAAAACTGAGCCCTGTACTCTGCTCTTTTCATCCTTTGGCAGATCAACGCCATGCTGCCACCCTTGTAGCCAATGTCAAAGAAGGCTATTTAACAGAATTATGAACCGACAACCAAATGAAGCAATGCAAGTCAGCCGAGAAATATCTATGGTTAAAAATGCTTTACAGCGTATTCTGACCGTACATAAAATATTGTGCTGTAACGTTACAATACCAAAATGAGGATGGTGTTCAAAATAAATTTTGGCTTAGTTTAAGATGTAATACTATGCAATTCACTGACTGTACAATGTTAATTCAGCTAGCTATAAAGCCATTGGTACAAACTAAAAGAAATTAAATTTAACAGAGGGGTTTTGCAAAACCCAGCAAGTAAAATGAGAACATGAAAAACATTAAGGTTTTAACTATATATATGAAATAAATCAATGCATTACCTTCATCACAATGAACAGTATATGAAATAAACAGTTCAAAACAATTCATGCAACACTAGTTCAGCAAAATGTCGGATTTGAGTATAGTATTGGAGACAAACTACAGATGACACTTGGTAATAATAAAAATGTCCGCATATTCTCCATTCTCCAACAGTGCTAAGTTAAGAGAGTAGGACTTTTAAGATCATCTTCCGACAATACACTTTGATGACAGACATAATATGCGGCACGACAGAGCACAATCTAAACTGCTGCCAAAAACAACTAACACTTCCAGGATCCTGAAACTACGATCACAAGTAACTCAAAAACAATCAGTGTCGCAATTGCTTTGACTAATGAATTGACACTACATTACATCACATGAAGCAGTTTGCACCAACTTCAGACACTAATAGCTTAGGAAAACAGCAGTTGAACTGAACAGATCTAGTCGTCATCACGATAGAAACATCCATGGCAACGGTGCAGCGCTACGAATCGGCGATCCCGATAACAGAAACCTCACACCCACTTCGAGTCCCTATTTCGCATACGGATCGCGATAGTGCCCATCCCAAAACCATAGCCCTACATTGCAATTACCAAGGCATATACCTCAACATGTACGATCAAAATAACAATAAGAATCGACGAGATGATCACTAGGGTCTAAGGCCTAGGGGCCGTGACGAATTCCACGGAGGGGAGGGAGGGAAAACGTGTGGCTTACTGACCTGACTCTTGACCTTGAGGTTGATGTGGACGCCATCGCCCGCCGGCTTCTTCTCGTCGTCGCCCGCGCCCGACATCGTCTTCTCGGCCTCTGGCGCAAGCACTCGTCAGGGGTTCTGGCGGATTGCGGCTGTAATCTGAGCGTAGGGTTTGTCTATTGCGAAACCCACAGCGAGATTTATTTAAGGAGGCTCGCGTGCGCCGCCAAGGTAACTGTGGGCCCGCTGTGCTTCCGATGGCCCCTGACGCTTCGTGTGCCGCCGGGCGTGTTTTGAACGCGTCGTAGCCTCCTCGCCTCCTGAGCCGGCATTCGTTTGTTTTGGACTCCAGCTAATTAATACGGAATTTAAGCGGAATCCGTAAGTTCAGATAAATGAGTTTTTCGAAATATTCGGATCTGAATCTAAGGGTCACCGGTTTACACCAATATTTAGGTCTTTAGAATATTTTCTAAAAAAATAATTATGCTTTTTGAGAGGACTTTTTCATGATTCCACCGAAAAGATTTTCAATTCATATTTTTTAATTAAAATATATGCAAGATTTTGCAACATACTACCCATGCGACAATGTATCAAAATACTACTTCAATATATCAACATCACTCCATTAGCAAAACTTTGTGAAAATATTAACATATCGGAGTAGCATATAAAAGGTAGTTCTAATGTTGACAGCATTGTGTCTTAGTTTCCCCAGGTAGATTGTTTGTGGCCCTCTCTACCCGCGGGACAATTCACAATTTGTCATGACTTAAGGTTGGAAATCTCATTTTGCCATTCCTAAGCCTTGCATCCCTATTTTAGCATCATTTGGCCTTGATAGCTCCGCTATAATCTTCCTTCAATATTGACAACATGATCTACCATAGAAATGACCGTGCTATTCCTGCTAAATATAAAACCGAAAATAAATAGTATAATTTACTCAAAATTTTGACATGACATCTTATCTTATATATAAATATAACGCAACAACAGAACAAGTCATAGACCTCACAATTAACGACAAGTCATAGACAATTTAACAACTTTAATCTACTATTAATTAACTGCTTACCATTTAACAAGCATCCATGCAATGACGAACTACATCAGACCTGACCATTAATTACTGTTTAGCCACGCTAATACAACCATTCCCAAAATACATTATCATATAAAGTTTGGCCATACATTCAGTTTAACAATTCGCATCGACAAAAGATCCCTGGAATGGACCCACGCCATCTAAACTATGTCTTGTCTTTAGCATGGATAGTAGATGTAGATGGTCCTACATTTTGGATTTGTTAAATCTATCATCATTTAGGTGATTGAGCCAGGTGATGTGGACAAGGGTTCCCGATCTTCTGAAAGATTCGAATAATCTTGATTAAGACGGAGACGATACACAAATCAATCCGGCTTCCGAACGATACGTTCGGAACCCCGCAATTACAGCATAATGTCTCCTCTGATTATCAACCGGTGGTGCACAATTGACCTTGTCGAGAATCCTAATTCCTGCCTGCAAATCAAGAACACAAGGAAGAAAGAAAATAAAAAGCAATAGAATTAGAGATGTATTATGAATCTCACGAAGTTGGGGTCTCACAAACCGATAAAAATGGTGAATTGTTCTTGATATAATTAATTTAAGCAAAACCCATACCCTAATGAGGAGGCGGTAACTGTATATGAGGACCGTAGGCTCATGCACAACCTCCTGGACGCAGCCCTAAGTGGGCTCAAGTCGATACATGGCCCAAAGGTCGAATACGGTGTCACAACACTGGGACAGATTCTGGGCATCGACTTGTTTTGATAATTCCTGATGACTCAGGACAAATTTTGATATGAGACTAGATCGATTGCAAACGTCTTTTCATTATTGTTCCAGGCATATATAGAACGTCCCAATCTGATTCTATATGTGTTCTAGGCGTCTTTTTTAGTGTGACCTGCTCCTTGACTCCATGTCAGACTCTAGATTGATATCATTTGGGCCTTCATCTTGGTTTGAACGTTCTTTCTGGACCATAATGGCTCCAATAACCTCTCTAGGTATCTCATCATCATCTTCATGATTTCTTATAATAATTAATTTATTAGATAGCCATATATTCTCAAAATTACATAAAGAAATCATTAGGAACAAGCTCACCCATAAATTTAGTTGTCACGCATGAAACTTGTATTTTGGTTCGTGGAGTGCTGGGTGTATCCATAAGGATGATGTCCTCATTATTCTCCCCCTTGAATTAGAGTCGTTCTCGACTCGAGCTCATCTCTTTCTCCCATGTATGGCTAGAAATCTGAAAAGTTAAACATCAAACTATCCCAAAACTTGGGATGTAACTCATAATTATAATCATCACCAAATTTTTTATCACACTGCGAAATTAATATTGAAGGCATGTAATGCAAATGAATAACCTCTTTGAAAAATTGGTCAGCAATATGAAAATCATGCTCACTCTTAGGACAATGTAGAAAATGTGTGACCTTAAAAATAGTAGAAAAACTTGTCAAGGCATGGCAATTGCTATTGCAGTTTTTTTGTTGGTTATTTAGTTGTACAACACAAGGAGGTTTCAAGTTTGAGCAAATATAAACTCTGTGCACCATAAACACACTTCTATGATTATAATTGCAAATAACATGAAAAGTGTTTCTTGTCAATAAAGATAATTCAGTCTGAGAAAAGATTTGCTTCTCCAAAGTGCTTAGATTACAAAGAACATCAAATTCAATATAACTCAAAGTATTTAGAGAAGACAACAATTTTTGCTTATCATTTTCACATGTAACTAAAATCCAATGTTTAATTTCAGCACTAGTGGGTGAATCATAAGCAAAACCATTAAGCTCATTCATTCGTTGTGGCAAAGGTATAAGTGAAGCATTGGCACACAACGCCTCTTTATCACAAGGACCAGTAGATAAATCAACTTGTGACAAAGGAAAATAATCATAAGAAAGATCTTACTTGAAAAACCGCTTCTTATTCTTTCACATTATCCTCTTCTTCGTGTAAATTCTGAAAGATATTAGTTGCAAGAAGAGGCAAGGAAAAATATTCATCCTCTAATAATTCAAATTTTGATGAAAGCGTTGCAACATTTAAAACAACCTATTCTTTCCTAAATAGTTCATTCTTTCTTCTCTCAAACCTTTGTTGATCCTCTTCAAAAATTTTAGCAGCGGTCATAGGTTTAAAAGTAACTCTTCTACCATTGTATTTAAATAAGTAGCTACTAGCAATGGTGTTATATAAAACATTATTTATAGAAAACCATGGTTTACCTAATAACAAATGACATGCTTGCATAGCTACTATATCAAATTTTGCACTATCCTTATAACAACCAATAAAAAAATTCAATGCGTGCAATTGTATCAACCTTATCTTATCACAAGAATTTATCCATTAGATGTAGTATGGACATGAGTGTGGTTGTGTGGTTAAGTCAAGCTTCTCAACCAACTCCAAACTTGCGATATTGCAACTACTCTCTCCATCAATGATGACACAACATCGTCTATCCTTCATAACAAAGTGAGTTTGAAAAAATTTATTCAATTGATTTTGCTCTACTTTCTCCATTTGAGAACTGATCACTTGTGTGTTTTCTTCTTTTCTACTAATAATGATAGGTTACCACTCATGGTGATGAATCTATGGCATCTAATGAGGATGATATGAGAGTGTGTTTTCCTATCACTACTATCTGATCACAGTGAAAACTCTCAACATGCAAATGGAAGTATCTTACCAATCCCTTACAAAGTTCTTAACAACAAGACAATTGATACCAGGGAGAGTGTGATAAAATGATTACGAGGGCCAAAAATTTGTGTCTATTCAAAAGGATATATGTAAAGCTAGGTAGGCAATTTGTAGCAACAAGGAATAACAATAATAAAAATCATATATGCAAAGATGAATAATAGTCCAAAATACAAGTCTATGTTGTTGGCTTAGATCAGCCGTCAAACAAGATGTAAAACTAGCAATGAAAATATATCACTATATTTCAGACTGAAAAGGATGCAAGCACTCTGATTTTTATTTTAATTCTGAATTATTTCTTTCTTTTTTAGGTGTGGCTTTTTCTTTAATTTTTTTATCTACACCTTTGCCTTTTTTTATCTACTCCCTATTTTTTTAGAAAACACAAGCACAACTATTCAGCAACACATAAAATCTTTGTGTATGTAGCAACAAAAAAAAAAGAATCTTCGGAATAGAATCTGTTTAGATGAAGTTTCAGTAAAGGAACTGATGAAATCTCAGCTAAATGTTTAAAGCCTGAAGCAGGATCATATGTTTTATTTGGGACCAACACAACATGCGCTTCCAAGAAAAATCTTGCATTGCGCAAGTGCAAAACTGATGCGCACTCCTAGACAAGGGTCAACCTAGCAATGATTATTGCATCTTATTTTGAAACCAATAATGGAACACGTGATTGTATATCATATGGTCCAAAGTATTTTGACTCAGCATCATACAAAGAAACGGATCAAATACCAGTCCAGATCAACTTAATGGCTCAAACAGATTTGGCGCCGGATGATTGTGGGAAAAACTAAGATCTAAACCAGCAGCAAAACAATGATCAAGGACACAAACTCAACAATGCAAGACTGAAATCAAAATTGCAGAGCACAAAGGGGGTATAGAACAGCGGAAACATGATGGATAAATATTTTTTGGGGTAATTTTCTGGAGTCTAGGATTGAACAAAATAACAGGGATAAGGGCGAACCTAACGGTATACCTGAAGCTGTGATACCCAATGATAAATCTGGCCTAGGTTGGGACGGCCGAGGCCCAGTAAACTAAGTTTTCTCGGACCCCAATAGTTCTTAGGCACAACCACTCAACGAAAGACCCAATCTCCCTAAAAGACTAGTCAATTAGGGGAAGGGTGGCTTTCCCTTTTAAGGTGGCTTCCTCCTCCCAAGCTAAGCAAGATGGAATTATTCAGAGTCTCACATGATTGTCGCTCGATTACAACTGGGCAACTTGGCTGCTTTGTTGCGTCTTTGCCAGCGGGTAATAGTGAAGGATGTCCTCATCATTCCAACCACTTTAAACAAGGGCCCAACTCTGATACTATTAACGTCATTTTCTATCATTTCCGATCATCAATATTACTCAAAATAAAGGAGGATTTAACATTCCCACCATACATTTTAGTTAGAAATAATCAATATCCACTTATGCCTTGAGAAATGCTCACGTGTAGGAAAAATGCACAAAAAGAGTGAAAAAATGCCTCATGATCCGTAGAAATGAACTTCAAGCCAATCACAACGAAGCACACGGATTGACTGGCCCACCTATAGAAGCAAACTGCCTCAACAACAAACCTGATACTATCTTTGGACAAGAGGGCCTACATGTCAGTGCACAGGAGGCGGCCGAGCACGTGGGGAATCCCCCCTGTTTGGCCGAACAGGGAGGGCCCCCCTCGTGCATAGCTACCACGTGTTGGCTCCTTGTGACCCCCCCAACGGAATGCATTATTTGTTATGTAGCCCATGGATTGCTAGGGATAGGTAGTAGGAGGCGACAACCCTATCTGTTCTTTGAAATCCCTCACATTCGGCTATGCAATAGTCTTTTGGCTAGAATCGAAAAGTGGATACAAGGGAAAACTAGATGCCCAGGGTGTGATGATCTGATTGTCTTGCATTGTTTATGTGCCTGTATAATAGTATATTATGTAGACTATTTAACTATATAAAAGCTACAAAGGAACTTAGCTCTGTCTTTGTTCTTCTTCACTAGACTAGTTTTTATTTATCTTGAGTATGCTATCTGTGTGTCCACTACTCATGATTATTTATCCTTACCCCTATGAGGACTTTTTCTTATAATCTCCTATGCATGTATAGAACATGGTAATTACCTTGATCCATCCCTCGCCTTCTTTTGGGATAAAATAAATATGATACCCTAAATACTTCTGGGTGAAATGGTACAACGGTATTCTCCGTGCGCTTGCGAAATACCTGCACTCATTAAAGATTACCAACACACATTTCTGGCGTCATTGCTAGAGAACTTAGTGACGATGTTAAGAAATGTCAACAAGCTTTTCTTGCGCCGTTGCCGGGGAAGGCTATAGATCAAGAAAATTACCTATCTTCTATTCTTGCACATGTGATTATTTGGCATTCACCCAAATAGGTAATCTTGTCTATTTTCTCCTTTTGTTAGAAGAAAGGGTAGTGTATGACCGGTTTTACCTTGCCTGAGAATTACATTGAAGATCCCGAACAACTATTGAGAAGGTTACGTGCATGCCTCGTTCCTTATCAGAAGCTCGTGTCTGCAAGTGAACCAGTCATCTCCGCACCATCAAGCTTCAAAGTCATGGTCCAGAAAAGTCTTCATGATTTCTGCGCTCTCTCGACATCCAACATTCCTGTTGCACCTAATGTCACGGGAGATGCGAACTCCGAGATCAAGACGGGTCTCATTACCATGGTGCAGGCCAGCCCATTATGTGGGAAGGCCAATAAGGACGCCGACGCCCATTTGCAATAGTTTCTAGAAATTTGCAGCACCTTCAAGATGTAGGACGTCTCTTAAGACGCCATTTGCCTTCGTTTGTTTCTGTTCTACCTTCTAGGGAGAGCAAAGCAGTTGTTCTATGCGAACAAGGATGCTGTAAATACTCACTTGATTACTTGAACAAGAGTTTAACTACATGTTATCTGGTGGAAGGACGAGGAATCTACTCTCGATGGAGCTTCATCCCCGAGCACAAGAAGGAGAAGGAGTCGACATTCCCGGCTCCCTCCCAGACTCCTACCTCTCACTCTCACTCCCTATTCTCATACATTTCTGCAGTATGGTACTTGCTGTTCTCCTCTTCAATTGTTAATCTTCTTCTACCGAATTTCCCCTCTATTTATAGGTGGCGATGGGCTAGGAGGCATTTGTAGGTGGAGTTGAGTCGGTACGTTGAAGTCGGTCCGCCAGGCGGTGGGCAAGGCCGGGCGGCCACGTGTGCCGGGCGGCCGGGCATGCCGGGCAGCATGCACCACCGGGCGGCAGGCAAGGCCAGGCGGCCCTTGGATCATGTCAGTTTCCCGACCGACCTTCTCCCGATGGCTTGGATTGTGTCCAAAGGCGGTTGTTGAGTCGGTTTCCACCGAATCTTCATTTTGGAGCCGGTAGGCTTCATGGGCTGGCAACCTTGAGTGGCAACCTGAGGCCGGGCGGCAAGGGGGGCCAGGCGGCAAGGGGGGCTGGGCGGCGGCCTTGGCTGGGTGCTGACGCTTGCCGGGTTGCCCCTTGACTTCTCCCGGTTAGGCCACTTGATAACCTTGTCATCTTGACCATATTTCACGTGTCTTAGTCCGGGAGGAGAAAACGGCTTCTCGATGGAATATTTGCAGAGTCGGCCAGGTGCTGATTTCTGCCATAAACGACCCTGTCGGCCGGATCGGACGAGTGGTAGGTTTTATGGGCTGAATGGCTCGGTAGGTCGTGTGGCAAGCGTGCCGAGCGGCAAGGTCCGCCGGGCGGCAAGGCCTGCCGGGAGGCAAGACTTGCCCGGCGGCAAGGTCCGTCGGGCGGCGGCCCATTTTTGTGCAGCTGCCCTTTCACCAAGTGGCTTAGTTGTCCTTCCCCTCTCTCGGTTGGGCCATGTGTCGACCTCCTTCCTTTGTCTCTTTGAAAATCTTTTGGACCGGAATTAGGAAACAACTTCATGCCGATGGCGTTTGCTTGTTGGCTGGGTGAGGGGTGAAGTTCCAAATCGCCCGGTGGTCCTAGGTCGTGTTGTCGTACGACCAGGAGTTGATTGAACACTTGATTCAGCATGTCGGGTGATGATAGGTTATCATCCGGCCGATTGACAATTTTACTTGGTGATGACCTGATCGGGTGCTGATTTTGGCTGTTAACGACCCTGTCGGGTGTCAGAAAATGGCTGTTTCACAACCGGGATCGGCCGATAGGGTATTTTCACATGTTTTTGCATATTTTAACCCTGTAGCACCTCAACCACATATTTCACCAAGACTTGTGGAACTCATGAGTACAAAGATTATTTTCATTACATTATTAGTTAAGATCCACCTTTTCATGTTAAATTGGTAGTCAAAAAAGGGAATTTACGACTACCAACACCCCCCCAACGCTTAGGACTTTGCTTGTCCCGAGCAAAGTTAGAAATGAAGACTAGGAATGAGCAAGATGTAAGGTAATTCTCATCATGCTTTGCATATATAAAGACTACTCCATGACTCCTCATGCCCATACGGTTTTAGGTGGCTAAACACCTTGTCTTGAAAAGTTGAGAGATGGAACAACATGGAGAAGTCTTACCTTTATTTTTCCAAGGAACTTCAATTTTGTTTGCTCTTTTCAATAAAAATAGAGCTCTAGATCACAAGTTATTCTCAACTGATGCTCTCAAATCACTCAATGTGGTTTTGATTTCTCACTTAGGCCAGTGGCCAAAATTTCCCTATATACTAAGGCTTATATGGAGCTCAAGGTAGGAAATATTAAGGCCACATACTTGTATTTCATATATCACTGAGTCAAAAACCGGATCCAAGGAGAAAACAAGTCATGAATTATGATCAAGCCATGTGCATAATTATGATATGTATGGATGGATGAAGGATGGCGGATGCTTCTTTTTAAGTGATCTATCTGTCTTCTATTTGATTTATGTTTTAAAACATGGGCTTCTTTATCATTCATGATTCTTCTCTTTTTTTTTCTTTTTATTCTTTTCGAGTAGCCCAGATCTCTTTTGAAATGATTCTTGGAGAGGGATCGACATATATGGCGGAGCAATTTATTCAATGCATGGATTATGGGGATGATGGATGCGAACTTCCATTGTAGGAGTTTCAACATATGGAGTGGTTGGGCTGTGTACATGAACTTGATCAATAACACATAGCAAGCATCTCACAAGGGTCA
This sequence comes from Eleusine indica, assembly GCA_030378355.1. NCBI lineage: Eukaryota > Viridiplantae > Streptophyta > Magnoliopsida > Poales > Poaceae > Eleusine > Eleusine indica. The sequence continues at coordinate 31,823,172 of CM059494.1, read as the reverse complement.
CAACAATTTGACAAAGTTCAATGAAAATACAAGTAGCAAATGCAATAGGTTTTCATTTAGATAATTGTCTGGCTTTGGTAGGAATAAACTCATCATTGAGAAGATTGTGAATCTGGAGTTCTCATTTATAAGCTTTTGAAAATAAAAAATCAAGGAAGTTCACTTGGTTCCAAGAAAGGTTATGCTCTCAACGGTCATATCACATCTACCAACAATTTAGACAAGGTTTTCCTATGCAATGAGTATTTCCCATGGGCGATGAAAGAATGCAAGGGGACAATCTTAATATATCAAGCATGAATGAGAAGGAAGTTTTATATTAGCTTCCGTAAATCATGCTTGACAAAAAAAGACTTGAAAATAGCAAGGGGTAGGTGATACGAGGAATACCGTAATGGTTGTTGTTCATTCATATCTTGTCCTCTTGTTCCTTTTAATATTAACCTGTAAAGGTTAGCTAACAAAATACCTGAAGGAACAAGCCCAAAGTTGTGCCATTATTATTGCCGAGTATATTTTATTGTTGAGAAGGAAAAACAAGCAAACACTTTTTTTAAGTTTCAAATGAAAAACTATCAAATCCTAGTAAAGGGAAACAAATTAGGTTACCTCCTGTTAGTACTTATTTAAGGTCATAAGTTTGACTGTGGGAGCTCTTATTCATAGTGTAGCTATTATTTTGGCAATGTGGCTCCCTTCATCACCAAAAACTCATCAACTCATTGCATACCTAAATGGTGAGGCATGCAACAAGAGCCACGAGATTTTCTATGTTTATGGTAGACATAAGCATCTATCACCGTCCCTCTAAGATTTTTATTTTTTGAAAGAGTAGGAGGGGTGTGGCTCTTGTGTATAAAGCTATCTTGGCTCTTTGTTGAGGTGTGTGCACCCCCTTTTTTATTGTGCGGACACCCCCTTACATTTTTAGTCCATGGTGCATCTGGGAGATCAAGGATAATGGGACCACAAATAGGAGAGGAGCTATGGGGAAATGTTTTGGCAGCCTCACTAATGGATCTGCATGACTCCACGGGCCTTTCTTGACTTGTAACAACAGAAGGATTTAATAAGGGATCATATTGCTTCCATACCTCTCTGTAGTCTCGTCCATAAGACCCTTTTTGACTGCATCTCTTCACCCATTCTGGAAAAGGTTGATCACCATAATCAAAGGATTGAGGTGGGAGAGGAAGTGTGTCTTCTTGCACAACTTAAGGGTGTGGTGGGTGAAGGGAGGTTGTTGTAGGGGCATCGATCTTATGTGGGGAACTCTTGGTTTCCGTTTCTATAGATTGGTTGGAAGTTCGAGTGCTTTCTTTGGTATGGCATGGGGAGATAGATAGCTGATCTTCAATGTTTTGGACAAATTTACCTATGATCTGTATTCCCTTTGATGGTGTTGTACAAAGAAAAGCACCTCCAGCTACAACATTTAAATAATTTGCACTTTCGGGTTTTAAACCGAAAAGAAGTGCTGCAGCCTTATAGGCTCCTCTATTCCTATAGATACCCCATTACTAGTGTAGGTTAGGAACCTTTCCCACGATGCTCCAAGTGATTCATGGTCATGTTGATCAAAATTGATAACCTTCTTCCTTAGAGCAATAATATTGTAGAGAGGAAATTTTTTTTGACAAAAACTCTCTCGCAAGACGGACCAATCTCCATTTGCTTCACCTACATGGTTAAAATACCATGTTTTTGCTGCTCCTTCTATTGAAAAAGGAAACAACATCCATTTCATGGTCTCCTGAGGGAAACCTTCAATGGCAACAATGGAGCAACAAAGCTCGAACTGTTGTAGGTGAGTATGTGGATTTTCATTTTCTGCCCCTATAAATGGTGTCTTTTGAATCAAAAGTATGAGATTTGGATGAATCTCATAGCTTGGGGTTGTGATTGAGAGTGATGAGGGTACGGGTTCTAGGAATTTGCTCCTAGGGGCTCAGAAGTCACGGATAGATGGGGGATTCATGGAAGGAAAGAAAATAAGAGAAGAAAATAAAAAGAAAAGATAAAAAGAATTGGGTTCGGATAAATGTTAGCTACCGTTCCCCGGCAACGGCGCCAGAAAGCTTGTTGGCGATCCTTAAGCCTAACAGAGAAATCCGCAAGCATACGGATGCCGATGTAGCCTTCACCCGGGAGTATTCCGAGGTATCGAATTCATGGGAAACGGGAAGTGAAATTCTATCCTAATCAAACTCTAGTGAACAAAGGAGAAGAACAACAATGGTTGAGAGGAGAATAGGTTCTATAGAGAGAAGAGGTCCTTGGGCCAGGTAATCTAATGTAGTAAACTCCCGCTAAGTAATTTAATGAGATCCTATTTCAATTTATCTGCTTCGGGGCACAAAAACAATCAACTAATATGGGTCGGTAACTAACCTCTATACTAGTGGGTATTTTATCGCTAGACAACCCTGCTTGAGACTTCCCAAACATGGTTAAATATAATATTGGACGGACAGGGCTGTCACCTTCTGCCGCCTACCACACAACCCGTGGGGATGAATGCAATCCTAGGAAAACTAAGTCAAAACACCACGTTTGCACTTAGACTTTCATACCAGCTCTTGAATTGGTAAGCAGAACAAATTAATGCCATAAAGCAATAAAAGGTTATGCACGAGGATCCCACAGATAAAAAGGATAGAAGTACTCACTTTATTACTTGAACAAGAGTTTAACTACATGTTACCACCTAGTCTCGGTGGAGCTTCATCCCCAAGGCATGAGAAGGAGAAGGAGCCGACATTGCCGTCTCCCTCCCAGACTTCTACCTCTCACTCTCACTCCCTATTCTCATACATTTCTGCAGTGTGGTACTTGTTGTTCTCCTCTTCAATTGTTGATCTTCTTCTACCGAATTTCCCCTCTATTTATAGGTGGCGATGGGCCGGGAGCCATTTGTAGGTGGAGTGGAGTACGCTGAAGTCGGTCCGCCAGGCAGTGGGCATGCACCACCGGGCGGCGGGCAAGGCCGAGCAGCCCTTGGATCGTGTTGGTTTCCCGATCGACCTTCTCTTGATGGCTTGGATTGCATCCCGAAGGTGGTTGTTGGATCCATTTCCACCGAATCTTCAGTTTGGGGGCGGTAGGCTTCATGGGCCTTATGGGCTGGCAACCCCGGGTGGCAACCTGAGGCCGGGCGGCAGCCCCAACCCGAGGCCGAGCGGCAGCCTTGGCTGGGTGGCAACCCTTGCCGGGTTGCCCCTTGACTTCTCTCAGTTAGGCCACTTGATAACCTTGTCATCTTCACCATATTTCATGTGTCTTAGTCCGGAAGGAGAAAACGGCTTCTCAGTCAAATATTTGCAGATTCGGCCAGGTGCTGATTTCAGCCGTAAACGACCCTGTCGACCGGGTGCTGATTTCAACCATAAACGACCCTATCGGCCGGGTCGGCCGGGTGGTAGGTTTTATGGGCCGAATGGCTTGGTAGGCCGGGTGGCAAGTCTGCCGGGCAGCAAGGCCCGCCGGGAGGCAAGGTCCACTGGGCGGCAGCCCATTTTTGTGCAGCAGCCCTTTCACCAAGTGGCTTAGTTGTCCTTCCCCTCTCCGAGTTGGGCCATGTGTCGACCTCCTTCCTTTGTCTCTTTGAAAATCTTTTGGGCTGGAATTAGGAAACGGCTTCATGGCGATGGTGTTTGCTTGTCAGCTGGGTGAGGGGTGAAGTTCCGGATCGGCCGGTGGTTGTAGGTCATGTTGTCGTACGACCGGGAATTGATTGAACACTTGATTCACCATGTCGGCTGATGATAGCTTATCATCCGGCCGGTTGACAATTTTACTTGCTGATGACTTGACCGGTGCTGATTTTGGCTGTTAACGATCCTATCGGGTGTTAGAAAATGGCTGTTTCACAACCGTGATCGGCCGACTGGGTATTTTCACATGTTTTTGCATATTTTAACCCTATAGCACCTGCAACCATATATTTCACCAAAACTTGTGGAACTCATGAGTACAAAGATTATTTTCATTATATTATTAGTTAAGATCCACCTTTTCATGTTAGATTGGTAGTCAAAAAAGGGAATTTACGACTACCAACAGCTGCAAGAGTACATTACCGTCTGTCCTTATCACATGACGGATGAAAGGCTTATCATCTAGAATTTCTACAACGGGCTGATTCCATTAGCTTGTGACCATATTGATGCTGTTGCGGGAGGATCCTTCTTCTCACTAACCATTGAAAAAGCATAAGAATTTATTGAGAACATGGTCTCCAACCAAGGATGGAGTGAATATCACCTTCACTCATGCCAGCGGGGCATGCACACCGTTAAGGAGGTCGACATGCTAGCTGACAAAATGGACCTCCTTATGAAGAAGATGGATGAGCAGGCCAAAGGACATGAAATCGGCACCATCAACGCCTTAGACGCTCGCATGAAGCGCGAGGTCTACAGTAGCATGGGTCACTCGGTCAATGACTGCCCTGAGACTCATGAGGACAATGTTGTACATGAACAACAACAACAACAACAATGGATATCGTCCACAAGGAGACAACGGGTGGAATCAACCACACACGTACTATCAAGGAGGTAACAACTTTAACTCTTCCAATAATGAGTCATCCTTTAAAGATCTTGTCTTAGGCGAGGCTAAATTAATGAAAAATTCCCTAAAAAGCCTATGGCTAATGACAAGACTCTAGAAAGCGTTAATGATAAGCTAGAAGGTCTTGCTTCTTCCTTTAAAAAGTAGCTTAGCTTTAATAAGATGCTAGAAACCCTACTAGCCCAACTAGCTATTGTTGTTCCTCCCTTAGAGTCAGGGAAGATTCTGGGCAACCCGAGTCTCCCATTGAAATTGTTAATATGGTGACCATGAGAGGGGGTAAGACCACTCAGGACCCGCCTTATCCTAGCACTGCAGGGAAGGACAACGAGGGAAAAAAGGAAGTACCTTCTGGCAAGGATGAAATTGTACACGACAGGAAGACGGCTCCGCATGAGTTCTTTGACACCACCACTATACCATTTCCCCATTGAAACAAGAAGTCGACTGTGGATGAGCAATTTGCACGTGTTGTTGAAGTAATCCAGAAGATCCACATCAATGTGCCCTTGCTGGATTTGATGCAAGTTCCAATTTATGTCGCTATCTCAAGGACACCCTAAGAAACAAGCATCCGATGCCCACCACAGAAGTTGTAAAGTTGACAGAAGAGTGTAGCGTAGCTATACTCAACCGGCTCCCTAAGAAGAAGAAAGATTCGGGGTGTCACACAATCTCATGCTCGATCAGGGCATAGAAGTTCGACCAAGCCATATACGACCTTGGTGAAACCGTAAGCGTAATGCCCAAGGCGGTCTTTGACAAGCTGAACTACAAAACTCTATCTCCTATGATGATGCAGCTTCAACTGGCCGATTCATTGGGCCGCTATCCAGCGGGAATTGCAGAAGACGTTCCGGTGAAGTTTAGGGATTGCTTCATCCTCGTGGATTTTGTGGTGCTCAACATGGATGTTGAGAAGGAAATGCCGCATATACTTGGGCGCCGATTTCTAAGCACCACAGATGCAGGCATTGATGTTGGGGGCGGAGAAATCTGTTTCCTTATCAATGGCAAGGAGAAGAGGTTTGATTCTCGGCCAAGGAGGGAGCAATGTTTGTTGATCGGAAGTATGGGCTGAACCCGAAGAATATTCAAGAGGTTGAAGTAACACCCCAAAGAAGGACAACCTTATTCTCTACATGAAGAAGATCATGTCTAAGGAGATGCCGCATCGTTTTGAGAATCCACCTACGGCGAGGCTGGACCTATGGGCAAAGCCACAACCTGTTAAATGCAAGAAGCCACCGACCGCACCAATGATGAAGAAGGTGTGACGAGTGAAGGAAGTGCAGCCGTCCGTGTCCACTTCTTCAGGACCAAACACAACGACATCAAGCTAAATGCAATGGAGAAAAGTCCCGCTCGTTGTATTTATCTCATATTTGATTTCTTAAATTTCTACACATTTGAATTCTTCCAAGTGTTGGGATTTTCAAGTTTGCACTTGCATTTACATATTTGGATTTCACACATTTGCATGTTGGAATTTACTCCAACCTTATTCTTCTTTCAACAACAGTAAAAAAATCGGTTTTTGTTTTTCAACTTTGAGAAAATAATTTTCTGAGCAAAATTTTGTCAAAACTTTGGACCTAGCGCGTACAGCTTAAGAGATATAGCTGTTAGAAAGTTGTGGGCCAAAGTGGAGGACCAGGGGGACCCACGCATGGTTGGTCGAAGCCTCATGTTTGGCCGAAGGGGTGTGGGCCACACTGACCTTGACCTTTTGGCAACTGGTGGATTTGACCCCCTACTAGCCGTTTTCGACCATTAGGAATTTTTTCCTATAAATTGAGTACCCGGGGCAGAGTGTTCTACCATTCAAAGATCGTTCCTCAATTCACTCCCCCCTCCACTCATTTGTTCTTGTGCTTCCAAATGCTTCTCCAAAGTTGTTACTCCAAAAACCACCAAAAATATTTCCCTTTTTAGTTTTTTTTTGTTTTGGATTGTTCGAGTCTCTTTGACAAGCTTGGCACGATCAACACTACCGACAGATTTTGTTTTGCTAACACATAACCTGTGTTTGAGTTGTTCTTGTATTTTTGCTTAAGTGGTGTAGATGAGGAAAGCTAAGACGTTGGTGCAGTGAGTGACGCGTTCGAGTTCACGCCGTTCACACGATAGCACGGGCAAGAGCCCCTCCATTGAGCATGAACCAACGAGGTACACGCCTGTTGAGGATGACATGGAGGAGGATGAACCACATGTTCTTCTAGACAACACTAACCTCAAGCTGTTGGATGAACAGGAGAAACGAGTCTACAATCACCTACGCAACCGCACATCGTCCACACTCGGGTCTATGACAATGATAGGTATGGATCTCGAGTTCCTTTCTATTTAGAAAGTTTCAGGTTGGACCGAATTCGCACACATCACTGAGGAGGGTTCATGCCTCCTCACTATTTAGTTTTTGTGCACTTTACTAAAAGATAACAATGAGATACTTTTCCTCTTGTTCGGGAAAGAACACCATATCACTTGAAAAGACTTTAGCATCATTCTGAAGGACCGATAAAGCGACCAGAGGGGGGGGGGGTTGAATGGGAGCCAATTAAAATTCTTCACAAGAACTTGGCCAATATTCTAATTACAACCTAATCCAACCTCTAAACCGATCACCAAGGCCACACACACCAACTTGTGATGTGCTAACCCTAGGAGTGATCAACCACAGCAGTGGAACACAGCGGAAATATAAGAGAACTACAAAGACTCAAAACTGTCAAAGAAACACACACAAGATAGACCTCTCTGGGCTACCATCGGCAGTGCCAATCACAGCCATCGACAGTGCCTGTTGACACCATCGGCAGTGCCGGTCACATGCATCGGTAGTGCCAGTGCGGGCTTCTCAAAAACTCTGGAAAGCAACAGTCAGAGCGCATTGGCAGTGCTGGTCCTAGGTATTGATAGTGCCAGTCGACAGAAGAAGCAAAGTTACTGGAACACACAGACATGGCTCATCGGCAGTGCCGATCGGTACATCGATAGTGCTGACGTGGGTTTTGACCCAGGCTACCGGCAGTGCTGGTCCAGCCATCAGCAGTGCTGATCAGGGGTTCTTCCTCACACACCGGCAGTGCCGGTTCAGAAATCGGTAGTGCCGATCGACACTTTCCAGAACCAAAACTAAACTCGTGACTCGGTTAGAAAATCAGCAAAACCTAACCAAATGAACTCCAAAAATCACGAAACTTGGACAGAAGATGTCTCATGGTAGGACGTTCCTTTTCCAAGTGGAATCACATGAAAATCTCAGGAATTCATCTCAAATTTCACAATTTACCGAACATTCTAGGGTTTGAATGTTCTTAAGGAAATCCACCAAATCAAGGGTGATCTTGCCTAGGATTCAACCAAGGAACTATGAAGGAATGTCTAGGCATGCCCTAGCACCAAGATCCCTCAAAGAATTCCTACCAAAACCCACTCAAAAATGAGATAAAAAATCACCACAAACAAAAATAGAGAAAAAGAGAAATTCGAGAATTAGGGAGAGAGGAAGATCTTGAGCATGAAAATAACTTTCATATCATAGAAACATGCTTACAAGATCCATGGATACAAGGCTAGGAAGCCACCTCTTCCTTCCACTATTTGGAAGAGAAAGAGATGTCTCTCACACGCCCTCTCCTCTCCTTTATTACATGAAGACCTCTCCTAGCACTTTGAATGAAGAGCTAAGGCAATGCTAAGGGAAAGAGAGAGACTTCTTCCACCAGCCTTACCTCTCTTTATATAGGCCTAGGGGTTGTCCTAAAGACCATCCTACCCCTCACCGACAATACACTGACAGCTCCCACCAGGGGCACAACCGTCCATCTTTTTCTTCGTCGCCTGAACGCCATCGAGCCCTTCACGACTTTGCTTTGCCTTGATGCAAGCTCCGTGATGCTGCCACATGCACCCCCAATCACCGCCATCAGTTTTGAGGCCCAAACAAGGAAACCGCCTTGCACACTTCTCAAAGCATGACTTCTTGATCTTGACGCGTGTCACCTCGTCCCGTGATCCTCCTCGTCGGCAAGTCTCTCCCGCCTCCGGTCCATTGGAAGCCTCTACTTGCACCGATGCCCGATCACCTTTGACTTGGTCAATCCCGCCGTCTTGATCACCACCCATGGTTTTGAGGCTAAACCGCGAAACTGTCTGTGCTTCTTGCCTCTCCACATGTACGGTATGGATCACCCTTGACTTCACCCGGCCTCCCGATCATCCGGCCCCAAGTCTCCTACTTGTGCCCGATCCTCTCACCGTTGACCACCAAGTTGACTCCAGTGACCTACACATCATGAGACAAGCAAACGCATTTCCCATCTCCTGCAACTTCTCCAACATCTTTACCAACTCCGGTTAGTCGTAACCATGACATGCACGAACTCATGCAATCACTAGAATTCCCGTATTTCAACTCAAACACAAATTCCGCCAAAGTCAATTACTCATCGCATATTTCAAACCATGGCATATCTCAACATGGTTTCTCAATCTCCCCCTTGATGAGTACATTGACAACACCAAAAGCACAAAGATTAGAGATTGAAATGCGAAACCGAATAAGCATATCCAAATGGCTCAAATCTAAAGAAAAGGTAAAAAGTAGCCATCTAGCATAAGCGGGATCAAAAAACCAAGAGTTGACAAAAAAAGCCACTCGAGAACGTAAAGATTGTGAAAAGCGCATGAAAAACGCTCAAGGACATGATATGCAAACAAGCATGCGATGTATGAAAATGCAAACCTAAGGAGCTTCAACAATTATGCAAACAAGCATTTGACCTTGCTAATCATAAACTTAGAGCCATGAAGTGTAAAAGCAATAGCTCATAATCATACAAAGACCAAAAATAGATAGCAGGGCATAAACCCCAAGAGCTATACAAGCTAAGGTAAAAGATTGACTAGCTTAGATAGAATCAAATTCCCTCATCATGAGAAAAGCTGCCATCACATGTGTGAGTACTCCCATCCAAGACAAAACAAGCATCAAGTGAATCATAAGAATCTAGCATAGAGATGGCAACGGGTGAAAACCCATCGGGTTTTGCTTGCTCATACCCGGCCTCGTGAGTAGAAAGTTTTCCCGTCACAAAACCCACACCCGGTCATGGGTACAATTTTCCTCCCACGCCCGAACCCGCGTGGGTAATACGTACCCAATGGGCACCCATACCCGACAACCTGCCCAGCCGTGTGCTAGCAGATGGAGATGCTGTGTGCCGCCACGGAGCTGTCCTCAAGTTGTTGAAGACTTTAGGGACTCGCTTGCCACTCGCGTAGTTGATGGAGCCGGCACCACGTATTGATTCGCCATTGAGGAAGCCATCATCAACAGATTTCGATTCGCCCTTTGCCATCAAAGGAGTCGCCTTCACTGTGCTTCAGTTCATCACCGTCAAAGGACTCATTGCCGCCTTGGTTCGATTCACTACATCATAGTTCGCGCTGAATACTGATAAAGCCCCGTGATGTGTAGGAGAGCCGGATGTGCATGTGTGCAGTTGTGTGTGTGGCTGCTGCTAGCAGCACAACTGCAGTATGTAGTAGCAAATGAGCCTATGATGGATTAGGTTTCTATAGTGGGCTGGCCTGAAAATAAGTATTGGGCTATGCTGAAGATATTGGGCCAAATCGAATGAGTACATTGAGCCCAACACATCGGATATTCAATACCCATGGGTTAACGGGGATGGGTACAATAAAAACATACCCGCACCCACTTCACCCGATGGGTAGTGTTTTCCCCCATTAACAGACCCGTGGGTAGAAAACATTACCTAGACCCGGCCCCTAATGGGGTAATTACCCACTGGGTAACGGGTTTTGGGGCCCCATTGCCATCTCTAATCTAGCCAGTCTCAATCTCAACCAAGGCAACAAGCATTCATAGAAAATAAGCTCTACAAACGCTCACATATGCAACAGAGACTCATAAAAAAAGAGAAAAGCATTATTCTAATGTGATCCTTGTGTAACTTCTAATCTGTGCGGAGGGTCGCACGACTGGGTACGGCAAACACCCCGAGGCTTTGAATTATAATTTTTGGATTTAGCATTTTTATGTTACTTCCCATCCATACGGAGGGTCGCACAACTGAGTACAACAAACACCCCGAGGCTTCGAAGCACAATCAACTTATTTTGCAAATTAAAAGCATAAGGATGAGCATGCCTTTGTGGCAAAAGGAACAAACGTTCCCACAATGTTCCATCATGAGCTAAACATTTACAAAGCCACATTTCGCAAACACAAGGTGCCAAAGCCAAGATATCCTCTAGACTAGCCTCAACACAAGTCTTGAGAGGGATAAAAGCAATTATACATATGGTGAGCAAGTTTAGCAAGATTAGTTCATAAAGTTCACAAGAAGCTTAGTTTACCTTTAAGATTAGCAAGTTGCTCAAAAGAGTCTATAACAAGCCATCTAGAAAATCTAAGCATAAGAGATTACTATCACATCCACACAACTTAGCTCAAGCTCAATCATAGCAAAGAGAAATGCAAGAAAGCATAAAAATCAAAGCTCATCTACCAATGCATATATAACATGTGATATGTAATGCAAAAACATAAGATACATATATACAAGAGAACACCAACTCCCCCTCAAATGAGGCCATAAGAATGGCAAACACCAAGCTCCCCCCAAAGAAGAGAAAATCTCGAAGCATCAAGGGGCTTGGTGAGAATATCAGCCAATTGGTGTTTAGTGTCAATGTATTTGAGCTCAACATCACCCTTCTCAACATTATCTTTCAGGAAGTGGAATCGCACATTTATGTGTTTGACCTTACCATGTTGGATTGGGTCCTTGGCTAAGCATATGGCACTAGAGTTATCACACATGAGTGAAACACTCTTAAAGTTTAACCCATAGTCTCTCATGGTGGATACTAACCATAGGATTTGTGAGCAGCAACTAGTAGCAGCAACATACTCAGACTCTGTGATGGATTGGGCTACACTCGACTGCTTACGAGAAGACCAACAGATCAAAGAAGTACCCAAGAACTGACAAGTACCAAAAGTGCTCTTCCTATTAATTCTACACCCAGCAAAGTCCGCATCCGAATACCCAATGAGATCAAGAGATGAAGATGTAGGGTACCAAAGACCAAACTCAATGGTGAATTTGAGATACCTGAAGATGCGCTTGACAACCTTGCGATGAGTCACCCTTGGGGAAGCTTGTAAGCGAGCAAAAAGACACACCATAAAGTGTATGTTGGGTCTTGTCGCCGTCAAGTACAAGAGAGAGCTGATCTTGCTCCTGTACTCCCTTTGGTCCATCGCTACATAGTCTTCATCAGGGTCAAGTGCCGTGGTTGTGGACATTAGTGTTGACAACGGCTTCACATTGACCATGTCGTATTTCTTCAGGAGATCCTTCATGTACTTCGCTTGATGTATGAAGGTGCCTTGCTTGCACTGCTTCATTTTAAGTCCAAGAAAGAAGATGAGCTCGCCCATCATCGACATCTGAAATTCACTTTCCATGGCTGCCTGAAATCTAGACACAAGAGCATGAGAGGAACCACCAAAAATGATATCATCCATGTATATCTTAACCCTTAGAAAGTAATTGCCATGCTTAAGAGTGAACATGGTTTTGTCAACACACCCCATGACATACCCGCGCTCTAGTAAGAAAGTCTTAAGCCTAGCATACCATGTCCTAGGTGCTTGCTTTAGCTCGTACAAAGCCTTCTGAAGCTTGTACACACGGTTTGGGTATTTGTGGTGCTCAAAGCCAGGTGGTTGTTTCACATAAACCTCTTTCTCTATGAAACCATTTAGGAAAGCACTCTTGACATCCATTTGGTAGTCTAATGCCCTTAGAGGCAGCAAATGCAAGCAAGATCCTAATGGTTTCTATGCATGCAACAGGAGCAAAGGTTTCTCCATAGTATAAGCCCTCAACTTGGTTAAAACCGTGAGCAACAAGCCTAGCCTTGTTTCTCACAACCTCACTATCTTCCCCATGCTTGTTTTTGAAGACCCACTTGGTTCCTATGACATTGACACCAACAGGAGGCTCTACTAGGGTCCATACTTTGTTTCTCTTAAAGTTTTCCAACTCTTCATGAATGGCATTAACCCAATGTTCATCAGATAGTGCTTGTTCAACATCCTGAGGTTCAAAGGTGGAAACAAAGAGAGAATTGGTAAAGCAGGCGAGATGTTCAGACTTTGACCTTGTTGTCCTCTCATAGAGATTACCGATCATCTGTTGAGGTGGATGTTGACGCTGAATGTGGTGAGGAGCCTCTCTCTCAGAGTGTACCCCCCCTCAACCACAACTGGAGCTAGCTTGACAGCTGCTAAGGTCGATGTAGAAGCTTCTGGACCCTCTGCTGGAGTAGTGTAAGCAGCAGGAACAAGCTCAGATGTGGGATGGAATGACTCATCATCGTCATCATCCAAGTCCTGTATGTCCTCTTCTACAAAGATATGATGAGGACATCAACGACATATGAATAATGACGATGGAAGATGGCGCGCCAAACCAAGTTGTCACGCCTCCACCTCTCGTCGTCGTGCCCCCTCGAGTTACAGATCCATCTTCTAACAAGACGATGATGTACAAGGGCCCAATCACTAGAGCTCGAGCCTAGAAATTGAAGACGATTTTGATGCTAAGGAACGACAGCCCAGGATGACACCGCCCGAAGGCCCACGTGGCCCAAGTCACGTGACTCCCTCTCGACCGCGCGCCTCTCCACTTCAGCTGGCCCTAGATGCCTCGTCCTTCCTCTATTTAGTCAAGGGCTGCGCCCCTTGCAATCTTTGAGTTGTTTTTTTAAGTTTAGCTTAGCTATACATCCGTCTCTCGACGTGAATTCAGAACTCCACCTTCGTGTAATACATCAGATTGCTCGCCTCTAATTCTTGCTCATTCTTCAATTGCGCGTAAGAATTGATCCTCGTGATCAGGTTGATCTTGTTTACCGCAAGGTTAATATCCTCCGGAAGTTGGTTCAGCGATTGCATTGGCGCTTCGGCTTGCTCGTCGTAGTCGGATCGTGAGGGTCGACATCCACCAAATTGAAGTTATCTCCACTCGCCGAAAGATCGGGCACTCTACACCTATCAAGTGGTATCAGATTCCAGTGTTTCTCGGTGAGTTTATCCAAGTACACATAAACCGAAAACAACAAAAAAAAATTTACCCCAGTACGGTTTTGAGCCTCGCACTTTCGTTCAATAATTTGTGTTGTTGAGTTTTTGTGCTTTCGCTTTTGATCGTTGCTGGTACACTGTGTTTTATCATTTTCTCCCCATCATCATCATATCCTTCTGCCGCGTCGCGTGCTTTCACCACCACAGTTTGCTTTCCGCCGCATCTGTTTACCCCGCCTCCCTTGCCAAGTTGTGGTCAGCCGATCGCTTGCCAAGTTTTTCCGCTGCACCATGAGTCCGGGTCAATCACTGCCTCGTTGACGCTTTCGGCCGATCGCCAATCGAGACCTACTCGGTTACGTCGTAACCCGCTCGCCTCGCCCTGTGTTTGTTTCTGCTCGGTTCCGTGTGTCCCTCTTCTAATTACCGTTCTACCCCTGCCTCAAAAAAAAAGCACTTGTGCTTAATTGCTCATTTGAGGTCTCATTGTTTATATTTTCAGAAAAAGGTATAATAAAAAGGAAAAAAGAAGAAAAAAAGAGAAAAAAAGAGAAAAAAGAGCGACCGAGCAACACGGGCGACGTGTTCTTGCCGCACTTTGTTTTGATCCTTCTTCCTTCCTCTTGCACTTGTGCCGACAGCAATCTTTTCGCGTTTAGCACCATTATTCAACTTTGCAGATATTGTTTGAATTGTGCTAACCCTTGGATTGAGTGCAGCCTCCCAGCCCCACAAATTTTCTACTACGAGCAGGTTTTTGTTTCACCACGCAATCGCTCCTCCAATCTTCCACCGGTTTTACCTGTGGTTCCAGTTCACGCTTGCGTGCTTGGTAAGGACGGGTAAGAATTTGATAACAGCTTTTTAATTGAGCTTTTCATCCACCACTCACCTCTCGTTGTAGGATCCAGCTTTTTGTATTGCTTGTGTTTCTATGGCACAAAACAGCTTGAAGTCGGAGGAGCTCACCCTCCAAGATGTCCATGCACAGGTTGATGGTCTACAAAACGACATGAAGACGATGCACGAGAGACTTGACTCTATGGTCACTTCGTCGAATGAGCATTTTGATCAACTGGACCTCGCTGATACGGCTGCCCGCACCACGCTCGTGACGATCATGACTCGTCTTGAGGCCATGTTGACGCAGCTTGGGACCATGACGAAGCAGCTCATGGAGTTGCAAAATGCACGTGAATACGGCGCTGACACCGAGCAGGACGAGGACAATCGCCGTGGTCATGCTCGTAGGGTACGTGTTCCTATTAATGATTCTTTTACCAAAATAAAATTTCGTATTCCCACTTTTAATGGCAAATATGATCCGGGTGCTTATCTTGATTGGAAATTAGAGGTTGAACAAAAATTTGCATGCCGTGATATTCCTACTAATTTACAAGTTAAGGCTGCTATTAGTGAATTTACTGAATTTGCTTTACTTTGGTGGCGTGAGTATAGACAAAGATATCCTGATAATATTCCAGCCACTTGGATGGCATTAAAAGCTGCTATGCGTCATCATTTTGTGCCGTCATATTATGCTAGAGATTTGCTTAATCAAATGCAGCGTTTTTAAGGTTCACTTTCCGTAGAGGATTATTATCAAGCTTTGCAAAAGGGTATGATTCGCTGTGGTTTAGTTGAACTGGATGATGCTGCTATGGCTCGCTTTACGGGTGGGTTAAATCGTGAAATTTAGAACATTCTTGATTATAAGAATTATGATGATATGACCACCTTATTTGAATATGCTTGTAAAGCTGAACGTGAAGTGCAGGATCGACAATCTTCGTCAAGACCAAACATTTTTGTAGGGTCCAAGACGCCTTCAGCTCCACGGTCGACACCTCCTTCCACGTCACGCGACCACTCCTCGACCACGCCCAAGTCGAGTGCTCCATCCACGGCCAAATATGCCTTGATCATGCCGTCCTCCTCGTCGTCTGGATGAGCTCGTGATATTCAGTGTCACCGTTGCCGAGGATTTGGTCATGTGATACGCGATTGTCCAAATAAACAAACTATGTTGATTCGTGATGACGGTGGGTATTATTCTGCTAGTGATTCTGAGGATATTCAGCAGACTATGCTTGCCATTAATCATGCAGATAATACGGAGCTTCATGTCGACTCTAGTGCCACCGACAAGTATGCAAATCTTGTTGTGCAGCGTGTTCTTAGTACACAGGTCGTTCAGGATGAAAAGCATCAGCGCCACAACATTTTTCATATCAAAGGCGTTGTGCAAGAATGGGCGGTCCGTATAATCATCGATGGTGGCAGTTGCAACAATTTGGCTAGTACGACCTTAGTGGAGCAGTTGTCATTGCCAACAAGGAAGCACCCACATCCTTATCACGTTCAATGGCTTAATGATGGCGGCAAAATAAAGGTAACGCGCTCGGTACGTGTTCCTTTCTCTCTTGGCGCCTATTCTGATTTTGTAGATTGTGATGTTGTTCCAATGGAAGCAGGCTCTTTGTTGCTTGGCCGTCCTTGGCAATATGATGTTGATAGTATTCATCATGGTCGCTCCAATTACTGTTCCTTCATGTTTAAGGGTCAGAAAATTGTTATTCATCCTATGACACCTGAACAAGTTCTTAAAGATGATATTGCTCGAGTGACAAAAGCTGCAAAATTGGTTACATCGCCTCCTGTTGCACCTGTTCAACATGAGATCAAATTGAATAACCCTATCTTGCTTGCTACACGTGCTGATTTTGATGAATTACATGATGCTAATCTGCTTTGCTATGCGCTAGTTTGCTCTTGTATGCTTGTTTCACTAGATGAGGTGCCTATGTTGCATATTCCTCCTGCTGTTGCTAACCTTTTGCATATACCACGTCTTGATGATATGCTTGATGAACTTAGTGGTGCCACAATTTTCTCTAAGGTTGATTTGCGTAGTGGTTACCATCAGATAAGAATGAAATTAGGAGATGAATGGAAAACGGCTTTTAAAACTAAATTTGGCTTGTATGAATGGTTGGTTATGCCGTTTGGATTGTCTAATGCTCCTCGCACTTTTATGCGCTTAATGAATGAGCATTTAGATCATTTGCGTGCTGTTTTTGATGCTTTGCGTGCTGCTCACTTGTTTGGGAACATGGAAAAATGCATTTTTTTGCACGCAATATGTTTTGTTTCTTGGATATGTTGTTACTCCACAGGGCATTGAGGTGGATAGCAGCAAGGTGGACGCCATTCAGAGTTGGCCCCAACCGACGACGGTCACACAGGTTAGCAGTTTTCTTGGTCTTGCAGGCTTCTTTCGTTGTTTTGTGCGGGATTTCAGTTCTATTGCTGCACCATTACATGAGCTGACCAAGAAGGGTGCGCCATTTGAGTGGGGCGCACCATAAGCCGACGCATTCAACACTTCAAAGGAACGGTTAACTCATGCTCCTCTCTTACAATTACCTAATTTTGATAAAGTGTTTGAATTGGAATGTGATGCTAGTGGAATTGGTTTGGGTGCTGTTTTGTTGCAAGATCATAAACCCATTGCTTATTTTAGTGAGAAGTTAAGTGGTACTGCTCTTAAATATTCCACTTATGATATTTATGCTTTAGTAAGAACTTTGCAAGAACTTTATGCTTTAGTAAGAACTTTGCAAGATCATAAACCCACTTATTCCACTTGCAAGATCATAAACCCATTGCAAGAACTTTATGCTTTAGTAAGAACTTTGCAAACATGGCAGCATTATTTATGGCCTCGCGAATTTATTATTCATTCTGATCATGAGGCTTTGAAACATATTAGAACCCAAACTAATCTGAACCGTCGTCATGCTAAATGGGTTGAATTTATTGAATCTTTTCCGTACATCATTAACATAAAAACAGGAAGGAAAATGTGATTGCCGATGCTTTGTCTCGTTGTTATATGATGCTGTCCCAATTAGACTTTAAAATCTTTGGTTTGCAAGCTTTGAAAGATCAATATGTGAATGATGCTGATTTTCGTGATACTATGATGCATTGTAAGGATGGCAAACCTTGGGGCAAATTTCATATGCAGGATGGGTTCCTGTTTCGTGCTAACAAGCTGTGTATTCCAGCTAGCTCGGTTTGTGTTTTGTTGTTACAGGAGGCGCATGGAGGTGGTCTTATGGGTCACTTCAGCGTTTTCAAGACACATGAGGTGTTGGCCGACCATTTCTTTTGGCCACGGATGCGCCGTGATGTTGAGCGCCTTGTTGCACGCTGTACTACATGTCAAAAAGCTAAATCTCGTTTGGGGAATCATGGTTTGTATATGCCCTTGCCTGTTCCCTCTTCTCCTTGGCATGATATTTCGATGGATTTTGTTTTGGGATTGCCTCGCACTAAGAAGGGGAGGGACAATATTTTTGTGGTTGTTGATCGTTTTTCTAAAATGGCTCACTTTATACCTTGTCATAAAACTGATGATGCCTCAAATGTTGCTGAATTGTTCTTTAGAGAGACTGTTAGATTGCATGGAATTCCTAAAACAATTGTCTCTGATCATGATGCTAAGTTTCTTAGTCATTTTTGGCGTTCTCTTTGGAATAAATTAGGAACTAAGCTGCTATTTAGTACTACTTGTCATCCTTAAACTGATGGGTAAACTGAAGTAGTAAATAGGACTTTGTCTGCTATGCTTAGAGCTGTTCTAGATAAAAACTTGAGATGTTGGAAAGATTGTTTACCTCATGTTGAATTTGCTTATAATCGTGCTACACATTCTGCCACTAAGATGTGTCCTTTTGATGTTGTTTATGGCTATGTTCCTAGGGCGCCTATTGATTTGTTTCCTATTGATGCTGAAGATGAACCACATCTTGATGCTCTTGCTCATATTGATCACATGAAACAATTGCATGAAGAACCACAACACAACATTGCCGTTGCTAATAAAAAGTATCAAGTTGCTGGTAGTAAAGGTAGAAAACATATTTCTTTTGAACCTAGTGATTTGGTTTGGTTGCACTTGCGTAAAGATAGATTTTCTACTTTGCGTCGTTCTAAACTGATGCCTCGTGCTGCTGGTCCTTTTTAAGTGCTAACCAAGATTAACGATAATGCTTATGTTCTTGACTTGCCCATAGAGTTCGGTGTTTCCACTAGTTTTAATGTTGCAGATTTGAAACCATACTTGGGTGAGGATGATGAGTTGCCATCGAGGACGACTTCACTTCAAGAAGGGGAGGATGATAAGGGCATCAACGACATACGAATAATGATGACGGAAGATGGCGCGCCAAACCAAGTTGTCACGCCTCCACCTCTCGTCGTCGCGCCCCCTCGAGTTACGGATCCATCTTCTAACGAGTCGACGACGTACAAGGGCCCAATCACTAGAGCTCGAACCCAGGAATTGAAGACGGTTTTGATGCTAAGGAACGACGGCCCAGGATGACACCGCCCGAAGGCCCACGTGGCCCAAGTCACGCGACTCCCTCTCCACCGCGCGCCTCTCCACTTCAGCCAGCCCTAGATGCCTCGTCCTTCCCCTATTTAGTCAAGGGCTGCACCCCTTACAATCTTTGACTTTTGTTTTAAGTTTAGCTTAGCTATACATCCGTCTCTCGACGTGAATTCAGAACTCCACCTTCGTGCAATACATTAGATTGCTCGCCTCTAATTCTTGCTCGTTCTTCAATTGCACGTAAGAATTGATCCTCGTGATCAGGCTGATCTTGTTTACCGCAAGGTTAATATCCTCCGAAAGTTGATTCAGCGATTGCATTGGCTCTTCGGCTTGCTCGTCGTAGTCGGATCGTGAGGGTCGACATCCACCAAATCGAAGTTATCTCCACTCGCCAAAAGATCGGGCACTCTACACCTATCAAGATACTCTCCTCCATCTCCCTGTAGTCTCAACCACATTGCTTGCACAAGAGTTTGATTCATCAAAGGTTACATCACAGGACTCTACGATGGTGTTAGTTTCCAAATTCAAAACTCCATAGGAATGGCCATGAAGGGTGTAGCCAAGAAAGATACCATCAGAAGATCTCGACTCAAACTTATCAAAATTGCCACGCATGAGAATAAAGCACTTGCAACCAAAAGCACGCAAATGGGAAACAGATGGCTTCCTCCCAAAGCGTAGCTCATAGGAAGTCACATTAAGAATTGAGCGCAAAAAAACCCGATTTGAGACATAGCATGCAGTGCTAATGGCCTCAGCCCAGAACCGCCTCGGAGTCCTATGCTCATCAAGCATCGTCCGGGCCATTTCCACCAATGTTCTATTCTTTCTTTCGACCACACCATTCTGCTGGGAAACACGAGGTGCTGAAAACTGATGCTCAATAGCATGCTCAAGGCAGAAAGCATCAAAGGAGGAGTTCTTGAACTCGGTGCCATGATCACTGCGGAGTGCTCGTAATGCACCAGGGAGTTCAATGAACAACCTCAATGCCAAGCTCCGAAAGTGATGAAACACTTCATCCTTGATCTCAAGAAAGTAAACCCGAGAAGGACAAACAGTGTCCATGTTAAGCACCTCTCTAGGGCGTTCAGTCATCACCAAATTAATTGGTGAATGAGAAGTGGCAACCATTTTCTCCTAACGACAAGGAGCATAAACCAAATTATTGTCAAATTTGAGCTTAGGCAATCCTCGGATCAGCCCTAGGCCACTCAAGCGACAAAGCAAGTCAAAGATCATGTGGCCTAGTCTCTTATGCCTTATCCAGAGCTCAGAAGAAGATTGAGAAAACAAGCACTTGTGAGAACTAGGAGAAATAGTAAAATCAGCCTGACAAAATCTCCTAATGCTAGAAATCCCACAAACCAAATAATCATTCAAATAAAAAACACAAGAAGCATTTTTCTTAAAGTGCACTTCCAAACAAACATCAAACAATTGAGAAACAGAGAGAAGATTGTACTTGAGATGCTCAACCAAACCAACATCCTTGAGAGTGAAGTTTTCATTTACCTTTACCGTGCCTCTTGCCTTCACTCTTCCTCTCCTGTCATCTCCAAAGGTCACATACTCCCAGTGCTTCAAGGGAGTGAGGCTGGAGAACCATTTTGCATTTCCGGTCATGTGGCGCGAACACCCGGAGTCCATAAATCTTTTGTTCTCCAAGCCTCCACCTGCTGCCTACAAAGAACAAGAAGGAAAGATCGATGACTCAGTGCTGGGGTTAGAAAGAAAACTTTTGGGAAGCCAACACTGAAGCACAGGACCTGTAGGAGTTATCACAGTTCTTTGCACATTACCACTCAAACACATGGGACGAGAACCACAATGGGGAAAGCATGGTCTGTCAAAGCATATCGACTCAAACCTGGGGTTGTGAGAATAGAAATCTTCTATGTGAAAGCCAAAGCCACGCGAGCGATGCTCACCATGATGAGGAAAATGTGGGGCACCGAAGCGCTGCTGTGCAAAGCCTTTGTTTCGTGAATCAAAGCCATATGAGGAATGACCTTGTCCATGATAGGCACGAGAGAAAGAGCAAGGCTGAAAATCAACAAAATCACCATGATACACATTTCTAGTTAACTCAGCTTGCATCCTCTCAATCCTCTTACGCCTATAACAGTACTCATCCAAGTGACCCTTACGACCACAAAACATGCAAATGCAAACACTCTCATGTTTAGGCTTAGCTTGCACAGGAGGTTTGGGTTTTAGTTTCTCTGTTTGTTTCTGGTTAAAGGAAGGATTGGGGTTAGGTGGATAGTATGTATCAGTGGGTTTGATGGATTGTTCTTTATCCTTGTAGCTAGAGCTAGGCACGAACTTACCCACATTTTCACTTTCTTTGTCACACCTCTCAAATCTTAAGCCCAAGTTGTAGGTTGACCTGCAAGGACTCTCTTTGACTCTTGCCAAGTCACTCTCAATTTTCTCCTCACTCACTAGGGTTCTTTGGAGACGAGAGATGAGATAGTCATTTTCTTGAGCTAGGTTTTTGTTTTCCTCTCTAGTGATTGCAAGCTTATCCTTAAGAGAGCCACACTCTACACAGGATGGTGTTAGAACTTTGGAGCGAGTCTCATTTAGCAGCTTGGACTCGATCTCTTTGACTTTGAGGCTTTGAGCTTCCAACTCATTAGTGAGCTTGGGGCACTTCTAACATGCACCCAAAAGAGTTGGTCTAGCTTTGAATTCACCAAGCTCTTTAAGGGCACTCTCAAGCTGACTGGCAACTTGAGCATGCACACTTTCCCTCTAACCGAGATCATTCATCACAACTTGACAAGACTCACACTTAACATCAGCATTTTTACCAAGCTTGGACATAAGTGAAGCAATCTCATAATCAACACTCTCTAACTTAGACTTAAGCTCTCTACTTTCAAGAATAGCACTGTGAAGCTTATCATCTTGCATGAGCAAAACATCGTGCAATTGATCAAGTTCGGAAGAGAGCTCATCAAGAGTGGGGGGTACCATACTTATGTTAGAGTCGGAGCTAGAGTCGGTGTCGTGGTCATTCTTTGCCATGAAACAAAGCCTGGTGAAGTCGTCCTTCCTC
The DNA here is from genome assembly GCA_030378355.1 of Eleusine indica. Taxonomy (NCBI): domain Eukaryota; kingdom Viridiplantae; phylum Streptophyta; class Magnoliopsida; order Poales; family Poaceae; genus Eleusine; species Eleusine indica. The sequence continues at coordinate 31,800,993 of CM059494.1, read as the reverse complement.
TTGACTCGTGGCTTTTCAACCTTCTCCTCTGAGCTGGTAAGGCTATCGCTTGATATGAGGTCGACATCGCTTAGAGCGGCAACGCAGGCACCTGTGACCGCCTTCATGAACTTCTTGGAGTTCTTGCCTTTCTTGTAGAAGTGGTTCTTCTTCTTCTTGAAATCTTCAGAGTTGTTGTCGTGGTACCCGACCTTCTTCTTCTTCTTGGGGCGGTCAGCGATGAAGTGTCCAGGGCCACCACACTCGAAAAAGGTACATGAACCACCACCTCTTCCCTCCTTGCAGTTGTTTTAGAACTTCCTGAACTTCTTTATGAGCAATGCCAGCTCCTCATCAGGAATGCACCCCATCTGCTCGTCAGAAGCTGCAAGAAGAGAAGACAAAGCAAACTCCAAGAAAAACTTGTCATGTGAGGGGTTAGTTCCATAAGAGGAACCACCATGGTTACCCTTATGAGAACTCGAAATCAAAGCCATACTAGAAGCAGGATTAGCATGATTAGGATGAGACTTCTTAGACAGTTCAATGGATTTCAGCTTGCTGTATAGTTGCTCACAATTCAGGGTATTGAAATTAGCAGTTTCCTCTAGCTTAGCAATTTTAACAACCCAAACATTTTCATCAAGAGAATACAACAATTGTTTAGCTCTATCATTATCATTGTACACAAGGTTACCACAATTCCTCAAGTTGCAAACAATAGCCTCAAACCTATGAAAGGTATCATCTAGTGATTCGCCAGGTTTTTGTGCAAAGGTTTGATACTGTCCGTTGTAAGAGTTCTTACGCATAGACTTGACTTGGTTGGTACCCTCATGGTACATGCAAAGCTTTGCCCAAATGGTATATGTAGTGTAAAGATGTGCAACATGATCATGTTCATTCCTACCAGGAGCAGAGAGCAGAATATTGACAGCTTTGGAGTTGTTTTCATACTTGTTCAACTCACCAACGGGTGCAGTGTCGACGTTGGCAGGTATGTTGTACTCTTGCTTGATGATGTCCTAGACAACACATCCTGATGAGTACATCTCACCCATGGATACACACAACACTCCTCCAACTAAGATGAAAGTTCATGTGCATCACCCAGAATTTACAAGTGAGACCGTTTCTAATGTTTTTATTATGTGATTTTGAGAATAGATTGCTACCTAATGAATTAATTGTTGTTAGCAACCATGGAGATGATCATGAGATAGCAGGGGAGGTGATTGGAGGCGTGATGGGCCAGCAAGGACGAAGCCAAGGTGGAGGCCCAATCAAAACCGACTTCGAGTCTGTTTCGGGACCCAGGACCAGTCTGCACTACAGACTTGGATTTGGACTTTCTACATATGTCTAGAAAGATAACAAAAAGACCTTTCCAACCTGACTGGTACCATGTCAAAATTCGTCATAAGACTTCGGCAATCGCCAAAACAAATCGACTTCCAGAATCTGTCCTTGTACTACGACACCGTAATCGGTCTTTGGGCCATGTATCCAGTTGAGCCCACTTAGGGCTGCATCCAGGGGGTCTTGCACGACCCTAGGGTCCTGATATACAGCCGCCGCCTCTTCATTAGGGTTTGGGTTTTGCTTAGATTATTCTGTTCATAACAATTTCGCCGTCATATCGGTTTGTGAGACCCCAACTTGTGAGATTCATCGTATACTTGTAAATTTGGTTGCATTCTTTTTTGTTCTTGCTTGTGTTCTTGATTTGCAGGCAAGGATAAGCCTTCTCGGTGAGGTCAATCGTTCTTGAACGGTTGATAACCAGAGGAGATGTCGTGCTACGATTGCGGGGTGCAGAACGTGTCGTTCGGAAGCCAGATCGATTTGTGTATCGCCTCCGCCTTAATTAAGATTATCAGAACCTATCGGAAGATCGGGAATCCTTGTTCACATCATGTGGTAATCAGAGCTTCAGGTATACCGGTAGGTTTGCCTTTATCCTCATTTATTTGGTCTATCCTATAGTCCAGAAAATTGCCCCACAAAAATATCGGTTCGTCGTGTTTCTGCTGTCCTATACCCCATTGTGACTTGCCAATTTTTATTTTCGATTGCTTCTCTGAATTTTAGTCCCTATAAAGTCATTGTGTTGCTAGTCTAGTGCTTGTTCTTTGGACTTGTTTGAGTCGTGCATATGCATATCCTTGTCATAGACAAACAAGGGAAAAATTCAATGTTGCACATGTTGAGATAATAGTACTGCTAGAATTGTGTGCACTAAATATTTCTTTATTGATGTAAATAAGGGTTTCTGATCTTTCGATAGGTTCTGATATTCTTGATTAAGGTGGAGGCGATACACAAATCGATCTGGCTTCCGAACGACACGTTCTGAACCTTGCAATCACAGCACAACGTCTCATCTGGTTATCAACCATTCAAGAATGATTGACCTCACCGAGAAGGCTTATCCTTGCCTGCAAATCAAGAACACAAGCAAGAAGAAAGAAGAATGCAACCAAATTTGCAAGTATACGATGAATCTCACAAGTTGGGGTCTCACAAACCGATATGACGGCGAAACTGTTATGAACAGAATAATCTAAGCAAAATCCAAACCCTAATGAAGAGGTGGCGGCTGTATATGAGGACCCTAGGGTCGTGCAAGGCCCCCTCGACGCAGCCCTAAGTGGGCTCAACTCGATACATGGCCCAAAGACCGATTACGGTGTCGTAGCACCAGGACAGATTCTGGAAGTCGATTTGTTTTGGCGATTGCCAACAGCTCGAGACGCATTTTTACATGTATCCAGTTGGGTTGGAAATGTATTTTCGTTATCTTTCCAGGCGTATGTAGAACGTCCAAATCCAAGTATGTATGCGTCTTGGGCGTTCTTGTTAGTGCAGACTGGTCCTGGGCCCCAAAGCAGACTCGAAGTCGATTTTGATTGGGCCTCTACCTTGGCTTGGACGTCCTTGCTGGCCCATCACAGCTCCAATCACCTCCCCTGCTATCTCATCATCATCTCCATGGTTCCTAACAAAAATTACTTGATTAGGTAGCTATCTATTCTCAAAACCACATAATAAAAATATTAGAAAAGATCTCACCTGTAAATTCAGGTGATGCACATGCACTTTCATCATTCTCCCCCTTTTGAATTAGAGTCGTCCTCGACTCGATCCCATCTCTTTCTCCCAATAGTGGTCTCAAATCTGAAATATAAAATGTAGAACTATTCCCAATCTTGGGATGCACCTTATGTTTATATGTGTTATGAAAATTATCATCACAATGTGAAACTACAATAGAAGGCATGCCATGCAAACTAATGACCTCTTTGAAAACTTGCTCAGCAATATGAACGTCATTCTTACTCTTAAGACAAGATGGAAAATGTGTGATCTTAAAAACACTAGAAAAACATGACATGGCATGGTAATTGTTATTGCAGTTTTCTAGTTCATCATTTGGTTGTACAACACAAGGAGGATTCATGTTTGAGCAAATATAAACTTTGTGCACCATAAATACACCTCTATGATCATAGTTTTCTATAGCATGAAAATTGTTTCTTGTTAATAAAGGCAATTCAGTTTGAGAAAAGATTTGCTTCTCCAAAGTACTTAGATTACAAAGAACATCAAATTCAATATAACCCAAAGTATTTAGAGAAGACAACAATTTCTGCTCATCCTTTTGACATGTAACTAAAATCAAATGTTTAATTTCAGCACTAGTGGGTGAATCATAAGTAAAAGCATCAAGCTCATTCATTTGTTGTGGCAAAGGTGTAAATGAAGCATTGACACACAACTCCTCTTTATTACACGAACCACTAGGTAAATCAACTTGTGACAAAGGAACACGATCATAAGGTTCCGATATAGCAAGACTATTGGAACAATCCATCACATCAAGAAAGCTCTTACCTGAAGCAACAACCTGTTCTTTATCTTTCCCACTATCATCTTCTTTGTGTATATGCTGAAAAGTATTAGTTGTAACAAAAGGCAAAGAAATATGTTCATCCTCTAGCAATTCAGATTTTGATGGAAGTGTTGCAACATTTGAAATAGCCCATTCTATCCTAAATGGTTCATTCTTTCTTCTCTCAAATCTTTGTTGATCCTCTTCTAAAATTTCAGCATCAGTCATAGGTTTAAGAGTAACCCTTCTTCCATTGTATTTAAATGAGTAGCTATTATTAATGGTATTGTGCAAAACATTATTTGTAGAAATCTAAGGTTTATCCAATAACAAATGACATGCTTGCATAGGTACTATATCAAATTCTGCACCATCCTTATAAGAACCAATAAAAAATTCAATGCATGTAATTTTATCTACCTTTATCTTACCACAAGAATTTACCTATTGGATGTAGTATGGACATGGGTGTGGCTATGTGGCCAAGCCGAGCTTCTCGACTAATTCTATGCTTGCGATGTTGTGGCTACTCTCTCCATCAATGATGACACGACAACGTCGATCCTTCACAACAAAGTGAGTCTAAAACAAGTTGTTCATTTTATTTTGCTCTACCTTCTCCATTTGAGAACTAAGCACTCGTTGTGCTACAACACTTGTATCAACCTCATTTGACACCATCGACTCATCACCATCGGTGTTGTGACCTGTCATTATTAATAGAAAACAAGAAAACACACAAGAGTATATTTTCCTATCACTACTGTTTGATCACGGTGGAAACTCTCAACCAGCAAATGGCAGCACCTAACTGAGTTCCTAAAAGATTCTTAATAGCAAAATAGAGGATACCTTTGAGAGTGTGATTCGACGATTGCGAGGGTCCGAAGTTCTGTGCCTATTCAAAATGATATATATGGAGCTTGGAAGGCAAATTGTAGTAGCAAGGATTAGCAAAATTTTGATTCAGAAATTGCAAAACTAAATAATAGTCCCAAGCTAGTCTATGTCACCGGCCTAAACTTCCTTTTTTTTGTGCAGCTTTTTCTCTTGTGCACTTTTGCCTTTTGCCTTTTTCCTTTCTTTTCTTTTCTTTTCTTGAGAATCAGAGGTATTACAAGTTTTACAACCCAATAAAACCCCAGAATATTTTTTTTTCTTGTTACAAGTGCAGCAAAAGGATTCTTGTAACAGCACAACTAAAACAAACTTCTATAACAAGATCAAGCACTAATTGGTTGGCTTTTGATCACAATGAGTCAGCAGCAGAGCACTCTAATTTTCTTTTGCACACGAAAGTAGAAGGCTAGATGTTAAAGAAATATTTAGTGCACACAATTCCAGCAGTACTATTATCTCAACGTGTGCAACACCGATTTTTTTCCCTTGTTTGTCTATGACAAGGATATGCATGACTCAAACAAGACCAAAGAACAAGCACTAGACTAGCAACACAATGACTTTATAGGGACTAAAATTCAGAGAAGCAAACTGAAATAAAAATTTGCAAGTCACAATGGGGTATAGGACAGCGGAAACACGATGAACCAATATTTTTTGTGGGGCAATTTTCTGGACAATAGGATAGAACAAATAAATGAGGATAAAGGCGAACCTAATGGTATACCTGAAGTTCTGATTACCACTTGATGTGAACAAGGGTTCTCGATCTTCCGATAGGTTCTGATAATCTTAATTAAGGCGGAGGCGATACACAAATCGATCCGGCTTCCGAACAACACGTTCTAAACCCCGCAATCACAGCACAATATCTCCTCTGGTTATCAACCGTTCAAGAATGATTGACCTCGCCGAGAAGGCTTATCCTTTCGTTCAAATCAAGAACACAAGCAAGAACAAAGAAGAATGCAACCAAATTTGCAAGTATACGACGAATCTCATAAGTTGCGATCTCACAAACCGATATGACGGTGAAACTGTTATGAACAGAATAATCTAAGCAAAACCCAAACCGTAATAAAGAGTCGGCAGCAGTATATCAGGACCCCAGGGTCGTGCAAGACCCCCTGGACGCAGCCCTACGTGGGCTCAACTGGATACATGGCCCAAAGACCGATTACAGTGTCGCAACACGAGGACAGATTCTGGAAGTCAATTTGTTTTGGCGATTGCCGATGGCTCAGGACGAATTTTGACATGGGACCAGTTAGGTTGGAAATGTCGTTTCGTTATCTTTCTAGGAATATGTAGAACATCCAAATCCTAGTTCGTATGTGTCTTGACGGTCCGTTTTAGTGCAGACTGGTCCTGGCCTCCGAAACAGACTCGAAGTCAGCTTTTGATTGGGCCTCCACCTTAGCTTGGACGTCCTTGCTGGCCTATCACGCCTCCAATCACCTCCTGAGCTATCTCATAATCATCTCCATGGTTCCTAACAACAATTAATTTATTAGGTAGCAATCTATTCTCAAAACCACATAATAAAAACATTAGAAACGATCTCACCTGTAAATTTAGGTCATGCACATGAACTTTCATCTTAGTTTGAGGAGTGTTGTGTGTATCCATGGGTGTGATGTACTCATCACATCCTTGACTCAAGTTGTAAGCCTTGGTCCATGATTTCCAATAGGGAAAGTCTTCCCCATCGAATATCCAAAGCTTGACTACACGCTTCTCCATGTCACCTCCGGATCACAAAGCCAGTTAAGGCCATTTAGTGATCAAACCGACTCTGATACCAATAGAAGGACCGAGAAGGAAACCAGAGGAGGGGGGTGGGGAGGTGAATGGGAGCCAATTAAAATTCTTCTCAAGAACTTTGCCTATATCCCAATTACAATCCGAACCAACCTTTAAAAGAATCACCAAGGCCACACACACCAACTTGTGATGTGCCAACAATAGAAATGACTCACACCAGTGGAAGAACTAGAGAGAAGCAAAGAAAAACAACCAAGACTTGAAACAAGGAAAGAAAACACACAACAGGTAGCTCAGACTGACCATCGACAGGGGAATGGGCAGCGCCGATTAAGTATTTTTCTCCCACACCAAAAGTGCCGGTTCAGGAATCGGCAATGCCGATTGACATCAGAAAGAAGATGAAATTCTCGGTAAGGACATCGGTAGTCCCGATCCAGACTTTTCTTCCCTCATTGGCAGTGCCGACGGAAAGATCGACAGTGCCGATTAACCCCTGACTGAACTGAAAAACCATCACGATTTTGCACAAATCTCACCCATAACCTATCCAAATGATGTCCAAATCAAGCCATTTTTTGCCCAGCCAATCCTCAACACATCACAACCCTAATCCGAGATGATCTACTCAATTGGCTCAAGGAATCATCACGAATTTCAGATCTTGTGCCAAAAACACCAAAAAGGGGAAACTTGAGAAATCCTTTAAATCGAAGGTTTTAGAGCTCTTGATTTGGTCAAGGACCCATATAGGATTGTTCTAGCTCATCATAGCACTAAGATCCCCAAGAAATCTACCCCAAAAACTTACTCAAAAATGAGATCGAAAATTCCTACAAAAATAGCTCGGAAAATTAGGAAAAAGAGAAATTCGGAATTTAGGGAAACAGGAAGAACTTGGGCACGAATTTGAATCTCATATCATTGATTCATTAAGTCAAGAAAGCATGGATACTTGGCTAGGAAGCCACCCTCTTCCTCCCACTATTTGGAAGAGGAAGAGATGTCTCTCACATACCCACTACTCTCCTCTAATACATGAAGACCTCTCTTAGCACTTTGAATGAAGACCTAAGGCACAACTAAGGGAAAGAGAGGCAACTCTTCCACCAGCCCTACGTCTCCTTATATAGGCCTCGGGGTTGTCCTAAAGACCATCCTACCCCTCACCTATAATACACTACCACTTACCACCAGGGGCACAACAGTCCATCTTGTTTCTCGTCGCCCGAATGCTCTCGGGCCCTTCATGACTTTGCTTCACCTTGATGCAAGTTCTATGATGGTGCCACGTGCACCTGCAATCGCCGCCACTGGTTTTAAGGGCCAAATGGGGAAACCGCCTTGCATGCTTCTCAAAGCGCGTCTTCCTTGATGTTAATGCGTGTCACCTTGTCCTGCGATCCTGACCACCGGCAAGTCTCTCCCGGTCCCGCTCCATTGGGCTCCCTTGTCACTTGTACCGGCATTCCGTTTGCCTTGACTTGGTCAATATGCCGTCTTCATCGACTCACGGTTTTGAGGCTCAACCGCGAAACCGTCCGTGCTTCTTTCCTCTCCACATGTACGGTGTGGATCACCCTTGACTTCACCCGGTGTCCCGATCATCCGGCCCCAAGTCCCCTACTTGTGCCTGATCCTCTCGCCGTTGACCGCCAAGTCGACTCCATTGACCTACACATCATGAGACAAGCAAACACATTTCCTATCTCCTGCAACTTCTCCAATCTCTTCACCAACTCCGGTTAGTCAAAACCATAATCATGCACATGCTCATGCACTTCGAAGATTCCCACATTTCAACTCAAACACCAAATGAACTAAGGGCCTGTTTGTATCCCCTGAATTGAATTAGTTTCATAGAATTAGATTCTAGGAATTCATTTGGCTGGAATTGAATCACTTTGAAACGGATTCAATTGAAATAATCTTGTTTGGCTACACACGGAATTGTTTTCAAGGAATTAAATTCCAAAGCTTGTTTGGCTGCTTCAGATGGAAATAGTTGAATATTTTCAAACAAACACCTCATTGAGGCATGTAACTCCAACCAAAATAGTATAAACATTATAGGTACATCTCATACACTTTCATCTGTTGATCCAACTAAGACAAAATTACAAGAACATTCTGAAAGTTGATCCATTTAAGAACTTGCACCAGAAATCAGTTAAGTATAGCAACTGTACCACATAGATATCAACAAACATGCAACTAGTTTAAGTAGACAAGAATTTGTGTCAAGCCACAAATACATTTCTAAAACTATCAAGAGATCAACAACACACCCATAACAGTACTACAAGTTTATTTTGAGACTAAAATGAAAGTATGACAACACACACAAGTTTACGTATGCAGTTACAAACACAATTATTACAAATCTCTTTGGAGCTTGATTACTCGCCCTTAGCACATTTCATTGGCATGTTACTGACAAAAAATAAATACAAAGGAAACCTACAAAGTGTAGGTGGGCATGTTTTGCAGCGTAGAACCAACATGGCAGTACAACATGTAATGCAATTTGGTAGCATGGGTGGCATGTAGGCAGCCGCAGTCATAAGGCACATCGGATATGGTTTTGGTCGGTAAATACATCAACCGATGCCCGCTACTTTGGAGCTTGATTACAGCCAGCAAATATGCATTCAAGAATTGAACACCTAAACTTCAATTAGAAATTGGGCATGTGAAAACATGGGATAAAGCTGCACATCATACATGGATAAGAAAAATACTAGCACAACCTAGTACAGGCTGAGGGCATCATCACTTCTGCTAGGCTGAGGGCACATTACAGGGCTGTGGTACATTCTAGCATACATGAATGTGAGAACACTATAACACACAGATCAGAGCATCTACACAATACACAACCTACTACAGGTTGGGCGTGCATCAGAAGGGAGGTCTGGGCTTGCACCAGAAGGGAGGTCGGAGGAGAGAGGCAAGTACCTGGGACACCATGGAGGTGCAGAAGGCGGATCTCCCCTCTCTTGTGCTGGAGGTCGACGACAGCGATGCGGATCTCCCCTGCGTCAGTGGTGATGGCGTGGATCTCCCCTCTCGTGGCAGCGACGGCGTGAAACTCCATTGGTGGCGAGAGCGCTGATCTGCCGTGGTCGACAACGACGAGCGGGTCTCCCAGCTTTGGATCGAGGACGGCGCGCCGCGGTCGACGACAACTCGCTGGTCTCCCTCCTGCGGATCTAGGACACCAGGTGCGGCTCCCTCCCGCGGTTGATGACGGTGCGCAGGTTTCCTTCGTATGACCAATGGTGGCGTTACGGCAATGGCGATGCCCCTCTCGCGGTGGAGGCGGCGCCCCTCTCCACTCCGTGTTGGTTCAGGGGCTAAAACAGTAAAAATAGACAAGTTTAGGGGCCTAAATGTAATTTCAGAAAAGTATAAGGGCTAAATTGTAAAATGTAAGTATAAAATATAAATTATGAAAACTTTAGGTACCAAAATATAATTTATAAAAACTATAGGGGCCTAAGTGTAAAAAACAGGACTAAAACATAATTAATAAAAAGTCCAGGGGTGTTTTTGAAAAATTACAAGACTAAAAAAAATAATTGTAAATAAGTATAAGGGCATTTCTATAAAAAAATAAGGGCTAAAAATAATTTATTAATAACTCAGGGGCCGAAATATAATTTTCTCAGAAAAACAGGAGCTAGAATCTAATTTAATTAAAGTACATGGGCTTTTATACAAAATACGCATTAACAGATAATTAATTGATATCAAGAATTAATTAATTAAATTAATTCCCGTGGACTAGATCCACGGGGCTTGTGGACCGGGTTGACCCCGTGGTCCATGGTCCGCGGTGGACCATCGGCGGCGGCGGCCATGGGTGGCCTCCCGGAGCTCGCTGGAGAGGCGCACCGACGCGCGGCGGCCGGCGTGGAGGGGCGCGGGGAACACGGCGTGGGGAGGGGAGCTCACCGGTGTGTCGCGCTCGAGCGGGGGAAGGCCGTTCGCGCCGGCGGCGATGGCTTCCGGCGAGCGGCGGCGACGGCACAACGCAGGAGGGAGGCGGCGGTGAGGAAGATGGGCGGGGGGGGGGGGGGGGGAGCCAAGGGCAGCGCGGGGCATGGGGCTGCCCTTTAATAGGGGCACGGACCCCTAGGTTTGCCAGGGCACGCCTTCCAAGGGCGGCGGCGACGCTTGGGTTCGGGTGGGCGTGCAGGGTGGGCTGGGCCGAGCGGGCTGACGGCGTGGATGATGGGCTACAGGCCGAACCAGAGAGGGGGTGAGTAAGGTGGGCTGCGGGGAGGCAAAGTGGCCCATGGCCAGGTTGAGCGGGGGAGGGAGAAGGGGAAGGAGAAGTGGGCCTCGAGGGAATTTGACCCAGGTCGGGGGCGGGGGGGGGGGGGGGGGGGGGGGGGGGGGGGGGAGAGAGGGAAGGGAAGATGGGCCGCAGCTGGAGATTTGGCCCAAAGGCTAGCCTGGTCTCCTCTTCTCCTTTTTCTATTTCTCTCCCTATTTCCTAACTAAAGCAAAAGTCGATTTCTAGTCGCATTTTCAAATAGTGTTTCACACAATAAAATCCTTATAAATCTAATACAACAAAATAAAATTTAAAAATAACCTATCTTTGATTATTTTCTTTAGAAAATAATTCTTTTTCTTAGAAAAATATTAATAACCTATTAATTCTAGAAAATTTTAAAATATTCCAAATTTTGAAAAATCAGGGTGTTACAAATCTACCCCCCTTTAAAGAAATCTTGTCTCGATATTCAGACAAGATCAGAAAGAAAGAAGGAAACTAGGCTCTCATTTCATTGGGTGCATCCTTGTCCAACCTTTCCTTGTCGTGTGGAAATGCTTTTGCCACATATTCCACCTCTGTTCCATTGGGATGTGTCAACTTGACCGCCTTTCTAGCACAATCTATGATTCCCTTGTGCTTGGTTAACCAATCCATTCCGAGTATCACATCTATACCCTTGGAATCCAAAACGATGAAACTCGTAGTAAAGTCTACCCCCCTTATGCTAACACTTAATTTATGACACTGATGTTCTGCTTTCAATTCCCCTCAAGGTGAACTAACTATCATCTTATTCCTGAGCAAGGTGATGGGAATGTTGTACTTGGCCACATACTTGGATGATATGAATTAATGAGATGCTCCAGAATCAAACAAAACTGCAACAGGGTTTGAGTTAATGAGTAACATACCAAGAATAACGTCTGGGGATTCCTGAGCATCTTCAAGAGCAACCTGGTTGACTCGACCTCTAACATAGTTCTGCTTGGCTGCTGTCAAGGCAGAGTTACCATTGCGGTTGGGTGTTGGGGCAACATATTGGGTTGGAGGTTGGCGCGTCTGCGGGTTGGAGCATTGGTTTGCAAAGTGACCCTTTTCTCCACATCTGTAGCAGTTCCTACTAGTGGTTGGCGTTTGATTGTCATTGGTCCTCTGCTGGGTTTGAGCTGACACAGGAGGCGTTTGAGAGTTGGAACGTTGAAACTGACATTGAGGGGTAAAGAATCCTTGATCGGTAGGTTGAGTCCTCTGCTGTCCACTTTGCTGTCCAGAGCGGAATACAGGTCCACCAGAAGACGATCCAAGGCGAGGCCTAGTGTTGCTGCCTCCATGCTGACCTTGATGCTCTAGCTTGCGCTTGCCATCCATCCTCGACCTTCTGTTCTTCAGGACTAGAGCTTTATCTACCATCTCTTGAAAGTTTGCATAGTTACGAGCCTCAAGTGCATAGGCAAGAGCATTATTCAGCCCATCAAGAAAACACTCACACTTCTTCTGATCTGTGTCCACTTCTCCTGGAGCATACCTAGATAGCTGGGTGAAGCGTGCAACGTACTCACTCACTGTCATGGAGCCCTGCTTCAGATCCTGGATCTCCTTCTTCTTCAGTCTTAGCACTCCCTGTGGCACATGGTGAGACCTAAAGCTGTTCTGGAACTCTTGCCAGTTAATATTGTCAGGCTCCTCATGAGCAGCAACATAAGAATCCCACCAATCAGCAGCGGGTCCAACAAGCTGGTGTGCGGCAAACAACATCCTCTCCATGTTGTTGCATTGTGCGACTTGCAGCTTCTTGTCAATAGTCTTCAGCCAGTCATCTGCATCCATGGGTCCCACAGAGTGAGAGAAAGTTGGAGGCTTGGTCCGCTAGAAATCTCCAAGCTTGTCTCTAGGAGGGGGAGCAGCTCCTGCGACATTGTTGTTCTGTTGCTGCACCAGGGTCTAGTGCATGGTCTGGAGAAGTTGTGTCTGCATGGCCATGAGTTATTCCATAGAGAGCTGCGGAGGTAGCTGCTCCTGTTCCTCATGGTTGTTGTGGATGTTGCGGTTTCCTCTCGCCATCTGGTGTTGATTATGATACGATCAGCCCAAAAAGGAATGCGAAGATATGGTAAAGCAGAGCAATAATGTAAAGGTGCGGAATAAAAGAGATATCCCCCAAACTAACAAATCTTTATTAAAAGACTAATTGATAACAAGATGTGTCTTGCAAGACAGGCCTTGCAACACACGCACACTCATTACAAAAAGTCCAAATCACACTCATCACACCAGATCAAACTAGCAAACCAAACAAAAGAACATGTAAACACTAAGACTCTCTCGTGAAACCATTACATTTATTCGACTCGATAACACTAATCGACACCTATGAAGCCACTAAGGAATAGACCTCCGAATCCTTGTCAATGTTGGGAGGACGTAAGCTGGTGGGGCACGACTAGTCATTCTGCGAGGTGGCGAGGCAGAAGTCGCGTCCTTTAGCTCTTCTTTTGAAGGTAAGTCCAAGTCATCAGGCAAGCGTTGTCGCAACCCTATACCAAAGTATAGAGTGTGCCGTACAAGATCGCCTCGGGAGATGGTTAACGAAGTAACCATACATAGCGTTCACACAGGACATCCATCATTTACAGAGATACCTCATTAAGTGTATAATATTACAAGTTCAGGAGTCATAGCGGAAGCAAATTTAGTTACATTATCATACATAGGTTCTTGGTCATATTACATAAATATACGGAGGCGGGAGATACGACAAACACTACGCAAATCCTAAGTAAGCCATGCCGGCCCTAGGGCAGTGGCTCACTTATCTGGATTAGGGGAGCCGGGGACCCATTCAATGGTCCAGTTCTGGGGCTCCTCACCTTCCCACACAATTTTGTCACAGCAGTCGCAATAAGTTTCTTGAGGCGAACCTGAAAAACCACATCATCGCAAAGTCTGAGTATCTAGCATACTCCGCAAGACTTACCCGTCCAAAGGGTTTACTAAAACCGACTCCTAGTATGCAGGGGGCCGACCGGGTTTATTTGATAATTGCATAAAAGCACCTATTAATTCTATGCTACGCTGCTTATTCCTTAACCCAGATTTAATTTGCTTGTTGCAGAAGAGGGACTGTAGTGGAACCTAGCTAGCTACTAAGACTTGTACAATTATAAAGAGCAATACAACATAGCAAATTGTATCCATAGAGTAAATAAATTTCAGCATCCTAAACAAACTTCTCTACTTAAAGTATCATTGCCACTGCTTGAAACAAGAGGTACTCATGACCGCGAGGGACGGCAATTCGAATTTATTTACATCCTGCAGGAGAATAACCCAAATGCACGACATACGCATCATTTAAGAACGCGTATGGCCACCGTTCACGAGGTTGCGATAAAGTCGATCCGGGGCCATCGATCCCGAGTACACGTCCTCCCCGCGATACAGTACTTCGTATCCGAGGCTTAACCCGTGCACTCTCCAGCGGTCCTCGACCCGTGCATCCACCGTGCCATTCACATCACCTCTGGATCGATGAGTAATACCGTCCAATAGTACGGCGCCCAAGTTACTAGGTTTACCAATTCCCATATAGAGGTATGCACTTGGTACTGTTCAATACTTGTCCGCGGGGTTGCAACGATAGGTTTCCCAAATTTTTAATCAATTTCATTCTTCACGTGGATCATGATTGAATCAGGTGATCCTCTAGCCTACCGTTGACTCTACTAATTTAAGCCTAGCAGTTGCTAACGAAAGGCTTACTGACGTAACTAAGTATGGGTCACAGCTTGTTTATGCAAGTGGGTTTCCATCCAAGCCCTATACCTAATGCACACACGATCTCCTTCTATGGTGACAAAAATAAACAGGACTCGTAAATCAGTAGGTGTGCACCGAGGCTTGCCTTGGGAGTGATCGTAGCTAAAGTTCTTGGCGGGGTTTAGCTCCACTTCGGGCTCCTCAGGGTTGCTTGTCACGTCCTTGCTCCCAGTCTCGCTCCCTAGTCAATGCAGTGCAATGCACGGTCAGGAGTTGGACGATGATGCATGACACTTCCTCAATAAATAGGATCTGACGGAATGATGCTCATGCATGGGATGACATGTTTGTACCACACTCTGGCAATTATTAACTTACAGGGGACAAACTTCTAATTAGGAGAAGTGGGGGGGGGGCATGGTAACCACTGAGCATATCCCTATATTCCAACTACCAGGATACCCTTGGTGCACTTTCCCTCGGTATGCCAAGGCCTACTCAGCAGATAGGCAAAACCCCCCTAACTACCCCCTTACCCAGGGTGCATTCACCAATTATAATGCCCATGCAAGGGAATATAGGAACTTTATCTTGCAAGGTTAATTGTATCCTCCCAGAATTTGACATGCTCACTTTTAATTATAGCCCTAACTAATCTAGATATATAAGCTAATGGTGAATCATTAGTATGCCAAAGAAATCATAAGTTTACCGTAAGTCAAGATTGACATGCTGCATAGGCTGTCCCAAGGATGGGTTTACCACTATAATAACCACATGCATATATTAGGCAACAATTATATTAAATTTCCTAAGCTAATTATGAATGAGTAACTTTAACGGCCAAAAGCATAATGATGGTGCCCAAAATTTTTCATGGAGATTTTTATGCTTATGCAGAAATGCCCAAAGAGCAGGAATGCAAAATTTCAGAATTTAAAATCCTACCCAAGCATTTATAGAATTTTATTTACTAAAAATGGGGATTATGCAATAACACTAAAATTTGTATAAAAGATGGAAATGTGCTTTAGCAGAAAGTTTAGGAATGACATGAAGTGCTTACTGACCAAATCCCATGATTTTATCAGTTGTAGATTTTGAATTATTAATTTAATACTCTTAGCAAGGTTCTAACTTTGGTGATTTAATTCTACTAACCTACTGCATAACCCTGGATCTCATCTTGTTTTTCTGGTAGAGCAAGATTTTTGGAGTCAAACAAAATTAATTTCATATTTTTAGGCCTCTTATTTCTCGAGATATTGAATTTTAAAGTTTTAATCGAAGTTCACCCTTATTTACAAATCTGCCACTGGCCATTTTCAAATTTTTCCCCGCGCGTGTGCGCGGCGGAGCGGCGGGGTGGCTCTGCTGGCTCGCCGGCGGCGATCGGCGGCGAGGCACGGAACTTGGTGCTGCTCTACAAGATCAGTGACCCAAGGCGGTCACGTGGGTGGTGGTGGCCGGAGCGGGGGCTGCCGGAGCTCTGCCGGCGACGAGCGGCGGCGACGCTGGACGGTGGCCGACGGCGGCAGGCACGCCCAGAGATGGAATCGGCAAGGGGGGAGGTCCGGAAGCATCACCTGGGTGCCGCGGTGCTCGTCGACGCGTGGGCTGGAGTTGGGGTGGCCGGGAGGGTGGTCGTCGCCGTGAGCCCTTTCCGCGTGGTGGCCGACGGCGGCTCGGGTTCTCCAAATTCCGGCAACGTCTCTGCACGAGGGAGGAAGAGGATCAGCAGGCGGTGAGAGGACTCCTTAGCGCGCTGATTTGCGAAAGAAAGAAGAAGGGAGGGGCTGCCTGGTCAGGGCTGGACGCGGCGGCGCTCACGCGACCCGGAGCAGGGGAGCTCGCCGGGTTTCCTTGCGGCAGAGGAGGAGCAGGGCGGTAGCAGCGCTGCATGACCCTGCGGGAGTGCTTGGGGCGTGCGGGAGTGTTGGCGAGCAGAGAGGGAGAGGAATGGGGGTGGGTGAGCCGCTGCTGCCCTTATGTTGTGGCCGCCGGAAGGAGGAGCCGAGAGAGGGAAGGAGGGAGGACGGCGAGCTGTCGGGCAGGGAGTGGCTCCTCCGGTGGAGCTTCAATGCCGGCCGGTGGCACAGGCGCGGTTTGGCGGAGCAGTGACCGTGACGGGGCTACAGCGATCGCCGGTGGCTCGTACGGGCGCGTCGGTGTCGGGCGGAGACTGGCCGGAGAGAGTGGGAGAGGGAAGGGGCGGTTGACCCGGCTTGACCCAGAACTTGGACTCGGATTTGGTAAATTCCGACACGTTCCCGTGCTCCAAATTTGACGCAACTTTTTGTGTGTATTCAGTGAAACGTGTGCTCCAACGTTTCTGTTGGGTGCACCTGTTAGTTTGCCATTGAGAATTTATGAAAATTCTAAACCCGAAATACACTTTTCTGACTTTGGGGAAATTTTTAAGGGTATTAAATGGTTACCAAAAATTCTGGAAAAATTCTCAAAATTCTATTTTATTATGGCCATTCAGAATATGTAAAAATATTTTGGGTACTTTCATGGATTTTGATGATGTTTGTGAGTGACCCATATTTGAATATTTTTGGAATTTAATTAACTAGGTTTCTTTTCTTTATCCTTTGGCACATGGATAAATCATACTCCGGCTTAGTCCTTAATTGAGGTTAGGCTTAGTTAACTTCATGTTGTAACATGGGATGTCACAAGCGTCGCTTGAGCTGGCGGACTGTTTTCATTGCATCCTCATATTTCTTCTACCAAAACCCTAGTTCCTCCGTGGTTGAATCCAACTCCCTGGAAATCACCGTGGTAAGAGTGACTTGCTTCTTAAACTTTTTGTGTCCTTGTCCAGATACAGGCTTCGCGTGAATGTAGGTGGTTCCACTTGTGCGCTGAGGGAAATGAGCATACTTTGTATCTTCAAAATACTGGCAATAACGGGTGCGAATGACCATGCATGCTTGATGAGCAGCATCACGAATCCCAGCGAAGAAAGACTTCCATGGAGCAATGGCCTCATGAATCCTTTCCACCTCAAAAGTTCCTCTGAGCGGTCTCGGAGCAAAAATGTGTACTTGAACCTTCCATGCAGATTCAGAACCTTCATAGGTCACTTGGGTACCACAATACTCCGGTTGCTTCTCATAAACCAATTGTTGTAGTATCTCCCAAAGCATGTGAGGTAACCTTCCTGCAATATTTCCTGCATCCTTGAAGAGTTGAGTGTCACGATAAGGTGGTGGACTCGGTGGCGGCACCATCTCTTGTTCAGCCTCTCCTATCCTAAGCTCTTCTTCATATCCAAGAGGAACGAGCTCTGGTGAAGACCAGACACGTGGGTTGTGATCACACCTATGAGAAGTCTTCTTGGTACGGGCCATCTATATAGTTTTGAAATAGGAGAGACAAATTAGTAAAAAGGGTTTTATAAACTGTATGGTAAAAACAAGACCAATAACAAAAGTGAATCTATACTAGACTATAATTTTAAGCCAAAGAGTTTTGAAAATAGTTTTAGTTTCTAAAATAGACCTTAGAACACGACCACACTATCTAGGCTTGCGTCCTTCGGTCGACACGGCTCTGATACCACTTCTGTCACACCCGTTTTTAAGGACAAAACCAAGTGCTTATCCTATGTGTGCCTAGGAACAAGTTTCACACATATCGATAGTAAAGTGAATAACAGTATAACCCATGTCATTATTAAAGCATGCCATTATTACATCAATAATTGTCTTTAAAGACTAACGACGACTCTCTCATAGAATAACAGTGAAAAGCACCATAACACCACAGGCAATCGATCGGGGGCACGCACGCCTAGGAGTAGTCCTCATCAATGTAGTCCATTTCTCCATCTTCTGAGCAGTAGTTTATAGTACAACAACAAAGGGAAATAGCAAGGGTGAGCACATGCCGTACTCAGCAAGTGGGGGAAAATATGACATGCAAGCTTAATAGAAGAAAGGCTAACATAATGGTTTATTTGCATAAATGAGCACTACACCTAAGACCTTTTGAGTAGCACTCCTATATACTAAGTGAAAAGTTGTCCTAAGTTATCTCATCAAACCAACACTATAGGTTACACCGTCTGTAGCCAACCATGGGTTAAACCGCCCATAAGAAACCACACTACAGGTTACACCGCCTGTACCAAACCAAGGGTTACACCGCCCAAACCAAACTTGGCTACCCCCAAGTTCACCCATAAACAACCATCCTAAATGTGTGAGGATCCAGGCCGCTCATGACCGTGAGCACAACTGTTATAACAGTTTGACACTCTGTAGAGGTTGCACAACTTTACCCAGAGGTTGGTGATTTCATCACTATGCAGTGACTAGAGAGTCTCCATGTGGCCCAAATCACACTACCGTAGGTGTGAGGCCAAGAGATCACCACAAGAGCTTCCCAGCTTGCAAACAATCCACGCTAAGGTTTCACCGTTACGGAATTAAACTGTTCCTACAGAAGCCCCCCTAGCGTCGTGGCTAGGAGTGAACCGTCCATCGCCTGAGTCCGAGAGTAAACCGTCCCGTCCTCATCCCTCAACTACCCACAAAACTGGGAAGACATCTTGATACTCAACCAAGCCTACCCATATCAGACCTGTGCTTTACGCCGTTTTCCTGGGTGGCTGCTCCACAAACTACTCTTATGATCCCAAGCAGGTACCACCACAATCCCACAGTACTGTACCGAGTACACGTGCATACCCGCACCATCCTTGTCATCCTCCTGCTTGGATCACCTAGGTTCCATGTTGCTAAAAAGGATTACCCATCCCTCATGATCATTATGTTAAAGTGAACCATTAGTCAAGATTAACAATAGACACTTCCCTTACCGACATAGCCAACTAAGCACGACGTACCCATACTAATAAGCTACACCAGAACCCAGGTGACAAGGAATAATATGGAATAGGATGATGACACATAGGGTTCAATATTAACAAGCACGCATAGAGAATAGAGAGAAATGTAAAACATAGGTTCAAAATGCATCAAGGACACTTGCCTGGTTCCCTTTGCTGCTGCTCAAAGTCTTCAAGATGGAGATCTCGGAAGTTCTCTAACAGCGGTTCGTCTACTCAACGTCACACCGAAATCATAAGCCTACAAACAAACTAAGAAACAACACACCACACAGTAACAAACAATAATGAAAACAAAACTATGAAATAGTATGCGTTGCTATGATTGCATGAGCACAAGAATCGCCTCAATCCGAGTTACGAGTAAAAAGTTCTATGGTTAAAATAATAAATTAGCAAAATATTATGAAACAGTACGATTAATTAATACTAAACACCACGATCGCTCTGGTGCAAGAATTTCTTAGTTCCGAGCTACGATTGAAAAGTTATGAAGATTTGAAGTTTAGGGGCCTAAAAGTAATTTTAGAAAAATATAAGGGCTAAATTATAAAATGTAAGTATAAAATATAATTTATGAAAACTTTAGTACCAAAATATATTTTATATAAAGTATAGGGGCCTAAGTGTAAAAAAAAGGACTAAAATATAACTAATAAAAAGTCCAGGGGTGTTTTTGAAAAATTATAGGACTAAAAAAAATTATAAATAAGTACAAGGGCATTTCTATAAAAAACAAGGGCTAAAAATAATTTATTAATAAATCAGGGGCCTAAATATATTTTTCTTAGAAATCCAGGGGCTAGAATCTAATTTAATTATAGTACAGGGGCTTTTATGCAAAATACGCCTTAACAGATAATTAATCGATATCAAAAATTATTTAAATTAATTCCCGTGGACTGGGTCCATGGGGCTTGTGGACGGGGTTGACCCCGTGGTCCATGCTCCACGGTGGACCATCGGCCGGCGGCCATGGGTGGCCTCCCGGAGCTCGCTGGGGTGGCGCACCGGCGCGCGGCGGCCAGCGGGGAGGGGCACGGGGAACACGGTGCGGGAAGGGGAGCTCACCGCTGCGTCGTGCTCGGACGGGGGAAGGCCGAGGCGGGGGCGCGAAGCGACGGCTTCCGGCGAGTGGCGGCGACGGTGCAACTCGGGAGGGAGGCGGCGACGAGGAAGGTGGGGGGGGGGGGGAGCCAAGGGCGGCGCGGGGCACGGGGCTGCCCTTTTATAGGGGCGCAGACACCTAGGTTTGCCGGGGCACGCCTTCCAAGAGCAGCGGCGACGCTAGGGTTTGGGTGGGCGCGCGGGTTGGGCTAGGCCGAGCGGGCTCGTGGCGCGGATGATGGGCTACAGGCCGAACTAGAGATGGGGAGAGTGAGGTGGGCCGCGGGAGGCAAAGTGGCCCATGGCCAGGCTGAGCGGGGGAGGGAGAAGGGTGGCCTCAGGGGAATTTGGTCCAGGTCGAGAGGGGGGGGGGGGAGGGGGGAGAGGAGAGGGGGAGGGCGAGGGAAGAGGCTGGGCCGAGCCAGATTTCGGCCCAAGTCGAAAACAGAGGGGGAGGGAGGGGAGAGAGGGAAGGGAAGTTGGGCTGCAGCTGGAGATTTGGCCCAAAGGCTAGCATGGTCTCCTCTTCTCCTTTTTCTATTCTATTTCTCTCCCTATTTCCTAACTAAAGCAAAAGTCGATTTCTAGTCACATTTTCAAACAGTTTTTCACGCAATAAAATCCTAATAAATCTAATACAACAAAATAAAATTTTAAAATAACCTATCTTTGATTATTTTCTTTAGAAAATAATTCTTTTTCTTTGAAAAATATTAATAACCTAATTAATTCTAGAAAATTTTAAAATATTCCAAATTTGAAAAACCAGGGTGTTACAGCTGCCGTGCTCGGCTCTAGTGGTGGCGGCATGCGGGGAAGTCGGGACTCGGGGGAGGAGCCGAGAGGAGCGAGGAGGGTGTGGAGAGATAGATTCCAGGACTTTTCACGTTTGAGGGCAGGAATTCGAGATGGGCTTCCAATTTGAGGATCGGAAAGGGCCGGAATTATTGACTCAATTCCATACCATGTCCAAATAGGCTAGCCCACAGAATTGGATTCAATTGAGCCCAATTCGTGGCTTCCAAACAGGCTGTAAAGTCAATTACTCATCACATATTGCAAACTATGACACTTATTCACATCGTTTCTCACATGTTTATCATTACCCCTACCCCTATGAGGACTTTGTCTCATAATCCAATGTGCAATGTCTAGAAATATGGTAATTACTATGATAAATCATATGCCTCCCTTTGGGATAAAACAAATATGATACCCTGACTACTTCTGGGTGAAATACTACAATGGTATTCTTCGTGCGCTTGTGGACTCTCTGCATTCGTTAAAGATTACGAATAAACATTTCTAGCTTCGTTGGTATGGAAACTTAGTGACGACGTTAGAAATGTCAACAAGAATTTCTGGCACCATTGCTGGGGATAGCAATATTCCTGGTGCGACGTTGGAAGTGTCAACAAGCATTTCTGGCGCCGTTGCCGGGAAAGGCAAATGGATCAAAAGAATTACCCATATTCTATACTTGCATATGAGGTTATTTGGCATTCACCCAAACAAGCTAAACTTGTCTGTTTTCTCTTTTTGTGTGAAAATAGGGTAGTGCATGACCGACTTCACCTTGCCTGAAAATTATATTGAAGATCCCAAACAACTCTTGAGAAGGGTACGTGCACATCTCGTCCCTCCTTAGAAGTTCATGTCTGCAAGTGAAACAGTCATTTCCGCACCATCAACCTTCAAGGTCATGGCCTAGAAGAGTCTTCATGATTCTCCGCTCCCTCGGTGTCCAACATTCCTGTTGCACCCAACGTCATGGGAGATGCGAATTTTGAGATCAAGACGGGTCTCATTACCATGGTGCAGGCCAGCCCATTCTGTGGGAAGACCAATGAGGATGCCAGCGCCCATCTGCAACAATTTCTGGAGATTTGTGACACCTTCAAGATGAAGAACGTCTCTCAAGATGCCATTCGCTTTCACCTATTTCTGTTCTCCCTTCTAGGGAGGGCAAAACTGTGGTTCTATGTGAACAAGGATGTTGTGGGT
The DNA here is from genome assembly GCA_030378355.1 of Eleusine indica. Classification (NCBI taxonomy): domain Eukaryota; kingdom Viridiplantae; phylum Streptophyta; class Magnoliopsida; order Poales; family Poaceae; genus Eleusine; species Eleusine indica. Next base: position 31,778,442 of record CM059494.1, on the reverse strand, counting down.
ACCTAGGAAAAGTGTTCAACCACGTTCCTCACCAAGTTCTCCCCGTTGGACAAAACCAATGCCATCCGTGGGAAAATTTCAAGCTTCCAGCAGGATTCCAAGAAGTCAATCTACGAGGCTTGGGAGAGGCTGCAAGAATACATTGCTGCCTGTCCTCATCACGGGATGGATGAATGGCTTATCATCCAGAACTTCTATAATGGGCTGACTCCGTCAGCTTGTGACCATATTGGTACTGCTGCGGGAGGAGCCTTGATGAGGACATCACTCCTATGGATACAGACAACACTCCTCCAATTCCGGACTTGCAAGGTTCAATGACTAGAGCTCATGCATGATGACTAAATTTAGAGGTGAGCTCGTTCCTACGTTCTTCGCTATATGTTACTTTTGAGAATGGTTTGCTAGCTAATGATTATTTTATGATTAGGAACCATGAAGAGGACCAAGAGATGATGGGAGAAGGAGTTGGGAACATGGAGGACCAGCAAGGGCTTAGAAGCTAAGGTGGAGGCCCAATCAAAACCGACTTCGAGTCTGTTTCGGGGCCCAGGACCAGTCTGCACTAAAACGGTCGCCCAGGACGCATACGGACTCGGATTTGGACGTTCTACATATTCACGGAAAGATAAGGAGAAGACCTTTCCAAGCCCTGGGCCTCATGTCACAATTCGTCCGGAGGCATCGGGAATCGTCAAAACAAGAGAGGGTCTAGAATCTATGTTGGTGCTGCATCGCCTATTTTTGGTCTTTAGGCTTTGTATCCAGTTGAGTGCAATTAGGGGCAATTAGAGGCGCGTCCAGAGGGTCTTGCATCATCCTAGGGATTTCATATACAGCCGCCGCCGCACCATTAGGGTTCGTGTGCCCTAGTTTGTGCCCTTGCTATTTCAGAGTCCGTAGTGTTGAGTTGGTGCTCTAGTTCTTGTTTAGTCGCTAGTTTAGTTTGTGTTTTTGTCTCCAATAGTGTTTCCCTTGCAACCCTAGCCGCCATCCCCTCCACCACCCTAGGTTTTGTCGGCTTTGTATGCTAGGGTTGATTGATCAACACGCCCACCCTAATCCCACCCTAAACCCACCCTCAACACCTTGGACCAATTCTCACAAATTCCACTTTCTGCTGCATCCACCCCGCCAAAAAAAATCACTACCTGACTCGGGTTTCACTCAAACCCCGGGTTTCTTCATAACCGATTCTTACACCCCTTCGGTAAAATGGCCATAACTTTTCGCTCTGTTGTCCATTTTGGCTGAAATTTTTACAGGACATTCTTGATAAAAAGTTGAGATGACCTCATCAAAAGATTCAAAAAAAATCGGGCCAATAAAGAAACAATTCATTCAAGTTGAAACCCGACATTTTCTGAAACTTCAAGAATTTCTGTAGGCCACGTCCTAGCTCTGTTTGAGCTGAAATGTTTTGTGGTTTCTCCCCCATTGTTAGTGAGTTGGAGAAAAATATCAAAAAAATAAAATAAAATAAAGAAATTTGGGATTTCTACTAGTGCTCCATCTAGCCCCCCTGGAATTTCTGAGTTTGGCTGTTTTACACTTAGCCCCCTGTTATCGACTGTGTGCCTTTGTCTCCTTGTTTCTTCTTTGCTATCACTATTGTTTTTTTTCAGAACTTGTAAGAGCTTTGCAAGAAGCTTCCTTTTGCTGTGTTGAGAGGCACCACTGCTTAGTAGTTTTGTAGGATAATCTTCACTTTTTGTTTCTTGTTTTGGTGTTTCTGATGTCAGGAAGCGATGGAGAGGGTTCTTCGCCCTCAAAATCTGATGAGTGCGTGAGCCAAAGTTAGCTACAGAAGGTTTTGCAGGTGGTTTAGAGTGATTTGGCACCGGCCGCCGTCACCAAGCTTCACCTGGGAGAAAGCATTGAGTGGTTGGATAAGAGAGTCTCTAAGTTTACTGATCAGGTTATCGAATTGGAGACCGCTCACAAGACCATCAACACCAACACCAACAATGACGTTGAAGACGATCATGATGAAGAAACGATGTATAAGGTCGATGGCACCGTCGATAGGTCAGCTACAAGGACCGCAAGGTTACAATGTCGTTTGCAATGTAACCCTCAAGGTATGGGTGGTTTCCATAATCAGAACCGTCGCACACAAGGTAACCATGCTCCAGATGACCCGTATGCTAAAATTAAGTTTTCAATTCCTTCGTTTTCGGGTCAGTATGATGGTGATGCTTACCTTGATTGGGAACTGACTATAGAACAAAAATTTAATGCCCACCTTGTTCCTGAAGAATATAGAGTTAGACAAGCCACTAGTGAGTTTAAGGACTTTGCTATTGTTTGGTGGAGTGGTCTAGTTGCTGAAACTGATTTGCCTACTACTTGGGAAGAACTTAAGGTAGCAATGCGTGATCGTTTTGTTCTTCCTTCTTTTTATAGAGAGATTTGTAATAAACTGCAGCGTTTAGATCAAGGAGATAAAACTGTTCAGGAGTATTTTAGTGAGCTTCAAAAGGGTTTGATTCGTTGTGCTGTGGTTAAAAAAGTAGAGGACCAGATTTGTCGCTTTTATTCTGGTTTGAGAAAAAAAATTCAGGACATCCTTGATTATATAGAAATTTATACCCTCAACTAGTGTTTTCAGTATGCTATGCTTGCAGAGAAAGAATCACAGGGACTTTTCTAGGCTTCTGAGGAGTACAACAAGTCCAGGACTTTCTACCCACCACAGCCGAGACTTCAGGGCTGCCCAAGCCATCTTTCCGGCCGCCCCCACCAGTAGCTGCCAAGGGAACTAGTGTTGTTTCTACAGCACCAAGATCAGCCCCTGCCCCTTCTACGCGCTCATGTAAAAATTCTGTGCAGGTACCAGCTAGTAGTGCCTACTCTGTTGCTTCGATGGGATGCACTATAGGGATTCAGTGCCACCGCTGCTATGGTCTTGGTCATGTGCAGAAAGATTGCCCAAGTAGGCGGGCATATGTGGCGACAGACGATGGCGGTTACATGAGCAGCTCCGATGTGGAGGATGAGGAGGAGTATGTCGCTGCCACCAGCGGTGACCTCGTCCTTGGAGGCGGAGATACCACGGGCTACATGAATATTATTGTGCAGCGTATGCGTAACACACAAATCCAGCAGCCCAAGATGATGCAGCGACATAACTTGTTCTAGATTTTCTTCATCATCAAGAACCGCCGAGCACGTGTCATCATTGATGGAGGAAGCTGCAACAATTTGGTGAGTTCTGATGTGGTTAAGAAGCTTGATTTGACCACACGCCCACATCCACATTCATACTACATTCAGTGGTTAAATGACTCTGTAAAAGCTAAGGTAATGCAAACTTGTAGAGTTCCTTTTTCTATTGGTCTTATGTGGATTCTGTTGATTGTGATGTTGTACCCATGCAAGCATGTCACTTTTATTGGGTAGACCTTGGAAATTTGATAATGATGTTGTACACCACAGTAAAAGTAATAAGTACACTTTTATGCATAAAGGAACTAAAATTACTTTGTTACCAATAACCCCTGCTGAAATTGTACAAGCTGATTTAGAAAGAGCTGCTAGTTTGAAAAATAAAGGCCCTGAACATTAATTCTGATTCTACACCTAGTAATGTTAATGATTCTTCAAGTTCTAAGGGTGCTAGAATTAAATTACAAAGTCATTCATGTCTTGCCATAAAATTTGAGCTTGCTGAAATTTCTGCTGATGATATTTGCTATGCTTTGATATGCAAACAAGCTTTGTTTTCGCTTGGTGATATTGCTTCTAGTGCTTTGCCTCCTGTTGTCACTAACCTTTTGTAGGAGGATGAGGATGTTTTCCTAGCTGAGATACCCTCGGGATTGCCACCTTTGAGAGGGATTGAACATCAAATTGATTTGATTCCTGGTGCTACTTTGCCAAACCGTGCTGTTTATAGGACCAACCCTAAGGAGACTAAGGAGATTCAATGACAAGTCCAAGACCTTTTGGATTGTGGGTATGTTCGTCAATCACTTAGTTCTTGTGCTGTTTCTGTACTTTTGGTTCCTAAGAAAGATTGTTCTTGGCGTATGTGTGTAGATTGTAGAGCCATTAATAACATTACTTTTAGGTATCGTCATCCTATTCCTAGGCTAGACGACATGCTTGACGAGTTATGTGGTGCTATAATTTAGACTAAATTTGATTTGTGTAGTGGCTACCATCAAATTAGAATGAAACTTGGAGATAAATGGAAAACAGCTTTCAAAACCAAATTCGGTTTGTAAGAGTGGTTAGTAATGCCTTTGTGTTTAACTAATGCACCTAGTACTTTCATGCGTTTGATGAATGAGGTTTTAAGACCTTTTATTGGCAAATTTGTGGTTGTTTACTTTGATGATATCTTGATTTATAGCAAATCCATGGATGATCATATGATTCATTTGCGTGCTATTTTTTGATGCTTTACGAGCTGCACGTTTATTTGGTAACCTTGAGAAGTGCACCTTTTGCATGGATCGAGTCTCTTTTCTTGGCTATGTTGTGACTCCACAAGGAATTGAGGTGGATGAGGCGAAGATTGAAGCCATGAAGAGCTGGCCTGTACCAAAAACTATCACACAGGTGAGGAGTTTTCTTGGTCTTGCAGGTTTCTACCGCTGCTTTGTCAAAGATTTCAGCACCATTGCTGCACCATTGCAGGAGTTGACAAAGAAGGGCGTTGACTTCCATTGGGGTAAGGTACATCATGAGTCTTTTGATGCTTGGAAGGACAAACTTACACATGCACCATTGCTGCAATTACCCAATTTTGATAAGACTTTTGAGCTTGAATGTGATGCTAGTAGTATAGGCATTGGTGGTGTTTTGATGCAAGATGATAAACCTGTTGCATACTTTAGTGAGAAAATTGCTAGGCCGGTTTTGAATTATTCTACGTATGATAAGGAACTATATGCACTTATACGTTCTTTAGAGACATGGCATCATTATTTATTGCCCAAAGAATTTGTTATTCATTCTGATCATGAATCACTTAAGTGTATTCATTCTCAATGCAATTTGAACCATAGACATGCTAAATGGGTTGCGTTTATTGAGTCTTTTCCTTATATTATTAAACATAAGAAAGGGAAGGATAATGTGATTGCTGATGCTTTATCTAGGCGATATACTTTGTTGTCTCAACTTGATTGTAGAATTTTTGGACTTGAGGCAATTAAAGAACAATATGTTGCTGATGTTGATTTTAAAGATGTATTGCTGCACTGTAAAGGAGGTCATGCTTAGAACAAATTTGTGTTGAATGATGGTTTCTTGCTTAGAGCTAACCGCCTATGCATTCCAGTTGGTTCTATAGTGCTTATTTGAATAGTGAATAGGGCTGCTATGATCTTGCTCAAAGTAAAGCTTGAATTCCGGAGTTTTATTTTTCAAAATGATAAATTGATAAGTTCCTCAATGATGAAAATTCCTACCAAAGCCATATGTAGTGCTTATTTGAAAAACCTTATACATATGCTGCTTGTTTCACATTGAGCTTAGTCAAAATTGTTGTGACCCTAGTAAGACTCTTCATGCTTTCTTGATCAAGATCACATACACACATCCACCGCCATGAGCTATTCTTCTAAATTGGAAGATAGCAGCCACCATATCCACCACCATGATCTATTCTTTCACACCGGAAGAAAGCCACCACCACTTCCATCCACCTAAAAGAAATACTCCATATGTTCATTGCAAAAATTCCTCTCTCAATTATCATTGCAAACTAGGAATATGGCTATGCAAAAAGAAAATAAATGGATGCTCCAAAGAAGAGCAATCAAAAGATAGCCATGTCCTAGAAAAATTCCAAAAGAGACGAAAGAAATTGAAAAAGGAGTTCTTCATTCCATCCATCATTCCACCATGTTTCCAACATACTTGCACGTCTTGATCAAAATTGTGTGAATTGATTTTTCTAGGATCCGGTCTTTTGACATAGCAATAGTATGTGAACAAGTATACCTCAATTATCCCTACCTTGAGCTCCACATAAGCCTTATTAGAAGTCGGTGATTTTACAACACTTTGCCTGGGTCAGGAATCATACACTTTTGAGCGATCCAAGAGAATCATTTGAGGAACTTGGTTTTATTTGTAAAATCTATTGAAAACCTCCGAAGTAAGATAGTGGAATAGAGAGCAAGTAATTAGTGCCCTACAATTGTTCTATCTCTCAACCGCCCAAGACAATGAGGTGTTAAAAGCCCCATGATGATCAAGGTAAATGGGTGAATACTGTGCCAACAAATTTAATTCAAGGAAAAGTATCTTTGTTGTGCACCTAGTATTATTGAGGAGTAGGACATTGTAGCAACTCCTGATCGACTACTTAAGTGTTATCTTTGCTTCGGGACGAGCAAAGGTTCAGCTTGGGGGAGTTTGTTGATGGCTGTTAAGTACCATTTTCATCCGTCAACTATGCTCAAATAAAAGAGAACTTGGCATTTCATACACTCATATTTGTTTACAATAATGTAGTTCCACTTGTACGTGGGAATTATTTGCATGCAGGAGGAAATATGAAGGAAACACACCCAAAAGGTAAAGAAACACACTTTCGACCAATGAGAGGGCGCCAACTAGACATCCCATGGACTGAAGGGCCCATTTTTAGTAACACACCGAAGAAACATACAAAACTACCCCGACATCTAGGATGAGGACCCACATGGCAGCCACCCTGAGGAAGCACAACCCAGGAGGGCCCAGCCATAGGTTGGCCAACCCCCCTAGGTCGGCCGACCCAGGCATGCGGCCTTTCCTTCTGGGCTTGCACGTGGAGGCTCCTGGTTGATCCCTGAAGGCCGTGGGCAGGGATATTCTTGGCGGTTACTCCCCTTTGCCGACCTATAGATGCTACAAATAGGAGGGTCTAGATTTACACTCACACACACCACAAGAAGAATTCCTTCTCTTGCTACTTAGTTGTTCTCAAGTCTTAGTGGAGTTAGGCTGAGTCTAGAGCTCTATTGTTCTTCAAGTCTTCTTTTGGAGAAATTGGTATGGCTCTTGTATCATTTCCCTTTTGTAAGACTTTGCTCTATTTAAAAAATGTCATCTTTTCATATAGTTATGTTTGGGTCATGAGTTTCTTGTTTGATATTGTGATCCATACATGTGATAGTATAGCCCACTTGTGTGATAGTAGTTTATATTTATTATACTACTATTGTCATGCTTGTTATATACCGTCACTATAGTCTAATTTATATGACATAGTCTTTATGCTTAGGATTCATTGTTATGACATGACATGGGTTTGGTGATCATATTTATATGATAGCTCTGCTTCGTTAATATAACCATGGAGGAGTAGAGTGCTCTTTGATTATGCAAGTATGGTACTTGGATAATTGATTTGTATCAATTATTCGTTAGTCTACCGGTTAGCTGAGGTAGGCGGCAGGTGGTGACAACCCTATCCGTCCTTTGAAGTCCTCCACACTAGGATAGTGCGTAGGCTCTTGGCAGAAGTCGCCTGTGGATGCAGGGGTAGGTCCGTGCCTGAAGTGTTATGTTAATAACAGTTGAATCTGAGTGTTATTAATATAAATAATAGTAGAACTTAGGCTATACAACTGTATATGAAAGTACTGTAGGAGTAGCTCAGCTTAGTTCTTTCTCCACTTGGCTTTATTTATTTATTTATATTCAAGATAGAATCTTCTGTGTGTCACACTACCTCGTCATTATCCATTGCTTGCCTGCCTTGGTTAGATGATCCTTATCAATTTGCAATGTAAATATGTGCATAAGTAAGCCTTCTATTCATTTCCTTCCTTTGGGATAAACAAATACGATACCCTGAATAATTCCGGGTGAAATGCTACAACGGTATTTTCCGTGCGTTTGCGGATTTTACCTAATTGGCTCTAGGACATATTAATGAAGCATTTCTGGCGCCATTGCCGGGGATGATTTATTATTATGGCTTAGCAAAATTCAACAATGCCCACCACAAAAGTTGTGAAGTTGACCGAAGAGTGTATTGCAGCAAAGATGAAGAAGGTGTGGCGAGTTAAGGAAGTGCAGCCATCCGCGTCAACTTCTCTAGGACCGGACGCCACAACATCAAGCTAAACGTGATGAAGAAAAGTCCCGCTCGTCGGACTTTAAAAACATTGGTGAGCCCTTGCCAAAGGTAAATTGGTATTTACCTCATATTTTATTTTATTCAATTTTTGCACATTTGAATTTTTCCAAACTTTCGGATTCTTTCAAATTTGACTCTACATTTGTATATTAGGATTTCACACATGCATGTTGAAATTTATTTCAACCCTTTTCTTTGCATTGACAAAAAAAATAATATAAAATTTGGTTTTTGGTTTTCAACTTTGAGAAAATATTTTTTCTAAGCAACATTCTATCAAAACTTTGGAGCTAACCCCTGCAGCTCAGAAAATATCGTTGTTAGGGAGTTATGGGCCAAAGTGGGGGACCAGTGGGACCCACCCCTGGTCAGCTGAACACCCATGTTCGGCCGAAGGGGTGTGGACCCCACCAACCTTGGCCTTTTGCCAACGGTTGGATTTGACCCCCTACTAGCCGTTTCCAACCGTTTGGGATTTTCCCTATAAATTGAGTGACTGGGGCAGAGTGCTTTGCCATTCCAAGTTTACTTCTCATTTCACTCCTTCCTTCACTCATTTTTCTCTTGAGCTCTCACTTTGTTTCTCCAAAGTTGTCATTCCAAAAACCACCAAAAATATTCCCCTTTTTAGTTTGCTTTTTTTTTTGGATTTGTTCAAGTCCTTTACAAAAGCTTGGCAACATCAACACGGTCGACAGATTTTATTTTGCTAACCCATAACCCGTGTTCAAGTTGTTCTTGTGTTTTTGCTTAAGTTGTGCAGATGAAAAAGGCTAAGGCATTGATGCAGCAGGTGATGCATTCGGGTTCACGCCGTTCACACGGTAGCTCGAGCACAAACTTCTCCATCGAGGATGAATCAACGAGGCACCTGCCCGTTGAGGACAACATGGAGGAGGATGAGCCACACGTTCTTCTCACCAACACTGACCTCAAGCTGCGGCATGAACGGGAGAGAAGAGTCTACCACCGCCTACGCAATCGCAGTTTCGTCCATACCAAGACATATGACGATGACCTACTCTCCACTATAGGTATGGACTCTGAGTTCCTTTCTATTTGGAAAGCAGTATGTTGGACTGAATTTGCACACATCACTGAGGCAAGTTCACGCCTCCTCACTATCCATTTTTTGTGTACTTTGCTAAAAGATAACGATGGGGTACTTTTCCACTTGTTCGAGAAGAAATGTCGTCTAACCTGGAAAGAACTTAGCATCATTCTTAAGTTTAAAGTTATTGCAATCATATATTAGAAGGTGCAACCACGGGTTTCAAAAAGGGATCTTTTTGGCAAAGGATTTCGGGGGAGTTTTCTTGTGAATGTCTTAGGACTAGTGACAGTCACAACCCAACTCTAAGTTGTGGCATAGGTGGCTTGTATCTTTCCTTTCTTTCTTCTTTTCTTTGTCAGACTTACCCTCATAAAACAAAATACAAATTTGCAAAATTAAAAAGAACAAAAATAATAGGTTGTCATGTATGCTAGGGATGTTCATGCCTTCATGTTGAGATGATGAATAGTTGCTCTGTTTTATATCTTTCCATAGTCCCTCGTTTACAACTTAGTACTCTTCCAATTTTTTAGTTTGTTGGCTAAACATTCTTGCCTTGAACTTGAGTACTGGTGGGTTGCAAAAAGTGCATGATCTAAGTCTAGGTTGTTGTGAGGCATGATATGACTAGAATAGGGCTGCTATGGTCTTTGTCCCAAAGTGAGGCTTAACATCCAGAGATTTTGTTTTTCAAAATGATAAAATTGATAAGTTTCTCAATGATGAAAATTCCTACCACGGCCATATGTTATACTTCATTGCAAAACCTTCCACATATGCTGCTTGTTTTCACATTGAGCTTTATCAAAATACTTGCAAGCTTTGTGAGATCCATTTCATGCTTTTATGATCAAGATTCACATACACATCCACCATCATTTGCTGATGCTCCTACACTGGGAGATAGCAATATGATTCCATTGCATCCACCACCATTTGCTTAACTTTCTATTCCGGAAGTTAGCAAAATAAATACTCCATGAATATCATGTTATGACACTCTTAATTGGTTGCATGGAAGACATGGATATCAAAAATAGAAAAAAAATACTTGCTCTCAATCTTGAGCGTGATGAACAAAAGAGAAGAAGAAAAAGAAATAGCCATGCCTAAGTGCTAATTAAAGAAAGAGAGAGTCTACTCAAACAGGAGTAGTTACCATTCCAACATCATCCCACCAAATTCCACACACATGCACATCTTGATCAGATTGTATGACTTGTTTCTCCGTGGGTTCAGTCTTTTGGTTTAGCAATATATGTGTTACAAGTATGTCTCATTTATTCCTACCCAGAGCTCCACATAAGCCTTATTTAGAGGTAGGAACAAAAAGAGGCAACATCAATGCCTTGGTAAGGATTCATACACATTGAGTGACCAAGTGAATGATTGGAGGAACTTAGTTTTATTTGCCAAAATCTTTTGACAAAAAACTCCGGATGAAAAGTGGAACATAGGGATGAGAGTATGGTGTCCTACAAAAGACCGTTCTGTCTTTCAACCACCCAAGATGAAGAGAAGCGAAAAGCTCCGCAGGGACTAAGGTAAAAAGGGTGAGTTACCAAATGCCAACTTATTCAATTAAAGTAGAGTATTTTGTTGTGCATTTGGCACTATGAGGGAATATAAAACATTGTAGCAACTCCTGACCAACAACCTAAAGTTCAATCTTTGCATCAGGACGAGCAAAGGTTCAACTTGAGGGAGTTTGTTGATGGTCGTTAAATACCATTTCCGGCCATCAACATTACTCAAAATAAAGAAGGATTGTATATTCCCACCATGCATTTTAGTTAGAATTAATAAATATGCACTATAGCTTGGAGAATCACTAACGTGCAGGAGAAATGACGAAATGGAGGAGGAAACACATCCATGTGGCGAAGAAACACAACCTCAATCAATCAGAACGCGCCAACTGGGAGTTCCATGGATTGACTGGCCCACCTACGGGAGCAAACCGACCGTGCAGTGTCACTGGGCCAGAGGACCCACTTTTCAGTGCACATGAGGCGGCAGAACACGAGGGTAATCTCCCCCTATACGGCCGAGCACCCCTGTTCGGCCAAACAGGGAGTGGGTCCTCTCATGCACCACCTCCACATGTCATCTCCTGGTGGATCTGCAATGGTGGTTGTGCACGTTTGGTGGACGTTACCAACTTCAGTGACCAACCTTGGGCAGTATAAATTCAAGGGAGATGCCTCACTCCGAAGCACACACCAAGAAGCATTACTCTCTTTACCATTTTTTGATTCCCTTTCGTTTTAGTGGAGTTAGGCTTAGAATAGAGTCTTCTTCAGTTCCCACGTCTTCCTTGGAGTTGTGGTATGGCTCTTGTATCTTTCTCCTTTTGTAAGACTTTGTTCTATTTAATATATTTAGTCTTTCTATATAGTTGTCCTTGGGTCATATGTTTCTTGTTTGATTATGTGATCCATTCATGTATGTGGTTAGTATGCTTGCAAGTTAGTAATGTAGTTATACTATATTATCATGTTAGAAATAAGCCCTTACTATAGGCTTTATTTATATCATTATAGTGATGCATGACTAATGTCTGACCTAGATCATTTCCATGTGCTTAGTGTTCACTTCAATGTGATTATCCTTTTTCTGATACATCACTAGGGGATTAGGGGTACTACTGTAGAAATGTAAGCCTGGTGCTTAGATCAATAAAATGCATTATTTGTCATGTAGCCCACATATTGCTAGGGGTAGGCAATAGTTGGTGACAGCCCTATCTATCCTTTGAAATCTCCCACTTTCGGCTATGCAATAGGCTTTTGTCCGGAATCGTACTATGGATGTAGGGGAAAACCGGATACCCAGGGTGTGAGACTATGTAACTATATAAAAGCAAAATAGGAGCTCAACTCTTTCTTTGTCCTTCTCCACTAAACTGATATTTATCTAACTTGAGTGTGCTCTCTGTGTATCCACTACCATTTTTATCAATACCCTTACCCCTATGATGACTTTGTCTCGTAATCCAATATGCAATGTCTAGAAATATGGTAATTACTATAATCAATCATACGCCTTCCTTTGGGATAAAACAAATACGATACCCTGACTACTTCCGGGCAAAATGCTACAACGGTATTCTCCATTCGCTTGCGGACTCTTTGCATTCGTTAAAGATTACCAATAAACATTTCTGACTTTGTTGATAAGCATTTCTGGCGCCATTGCAAGGTCTAGCAATATTCCTGGTGCGACGTTGCAAGTGTCAACACATGGCTGCCACGTGCTAGCTCCTGGTGACTCCCCCAAGTCGGTTGTACGGGTTAGGTGGCGGTTACAGACTCCAGGAACCGACTTTAGGCCCTATAAATAAAGAGGAGAGGCATCACTCTACAAGACACACTTAGAAGCATTACTCTCTTTGTATTTCGAGTTACTCTCTTGTCTTCTTCAGTTCCCAAGTCCTCCTTGGAGTTATGGTATGGCTCTTGTATCTTTCTCCTTTCGTAAGACTTTGTTCTATATAATGTATTTAGTCTTTCTATATAGTTGTCCTTGGGTCATATGTTTCTTGTTTGATTATGTGATCCATTCATGTATGTGGTTAGTATGCTTGCATGTTAGTAATGTAGTTATACTACATTACCATGTTAGGAATAAGCCCTTACTATAGGCTTTATTTATATCATTATAGTGATGCATGACTAATGTCTGACTTAGATCATTTCCACGGCTTAGTGTTCACTTCAATGTGATTACACTTTTTCTGATCCATCGCTAGGGGATTAGGGGTACTGTTCTAGAGATGTAAGCGTGGTGCTTAGATCAATACAATGCATTATTTGTCGTGTAGCCCACATATTGCTAGGGGCAGGCAGTAGGTGGTGACAGCCCTATCTTTCCTTTGAAATTCCCAACGTTTGGCTATGCAATGGGCTTTTGGCCGGAATCATACTGTGAATGCAGGGGGAAACGGATACCTAGGGTGTGATGATCTGATTGTCTTGCATTGTTTATGCGTCTGTATAATAGTATATTATGTAGACTATTTAACTGTATAAAAGCAACATAGGAACTAAGCTCTTTCTTTGTCCTTCTCCACTAGACTAGTTTTTATTTATCCTAAGTATGCTATCTGTGTGTCCACTATCCATGATTATTTACTCTTATCCCTGTGAGGACTTGTCCTATAATCTACTATGCATGTTTAGAACATGGTAATTACCTTGATCAATCCCCCGCCTTCCTTTAGGATAAAATAAATACGATACCCTAAGTACTTCCAGGTGAAATGGTACAACAGTATACTCCGTGCGCTTGCGGATTACCTGCACTCGTTAAAGATTACCAACACACATTTTTGGCACCGTTGCTAGGGAAATTTAGTGATGATGTGAACAAATGTCAATAGATACCACTCAAGAAATTTAGTGTATGGTTGACCTTGCCAATACGGTCAATCACTACCTGTGAATCAAGAACACAAGCAAGAACAAAGAAGAATGCAACACAATTGTAGATATATTATGAATCTCACAAAGTTGGAGTCTCACAAACCGATGAAAATCTAAACCCTAATGAGGAGGCGACGGCTGTATATGAGGACCCTATGGTCGTTCACAACCCCCTGGATGCAGCCCTAAGTGGGCTCAACTCGATAAATGGCCCAAAGGCCGAATACGGTGTCACAACAGCAGGACAGATTCTGGACGTCGATTTATTTTGACGACTCCTTTTGACTCAGTGCATATTATAATATGAGGTCAGATGTATTGGAAAGGTCTTCTTGTTATTTCTTCGGGCATATTTAAAACGCCCCAATCGGATCCGGTATGTGTTCTAGATGTACATTTTAGTGCGACCTGCTCCTGGACTCCGAGTCAGACTCTAGAATGATATTATTTGGGCCTTCATCTTGGTTTGGACATCCTTGCTGACCCATGACGCCTCAAATCACCTCTCTAGCTATCTCATCACCATCACCATGGTTCCTAAAAATATTTAGTTCATTAGGTAGTCATATGTTCTCAAAATCATATAAAGAAATCAGTATGAACAAGCACACCCGTAAATTCAGTTGTCGCATGCATGAACTTGCATTTTGGTTGGTGGAGTGCTGGGTGTATCCATATGGATGATGTCCTCATCACCAGGGGAAATGGGTTCAGATTGTATTATGTTGGCCTGTTTGGCTTCCTTTTGGCCTGCTTAGCTCTCCTCCTTCAATAGAAATATTATTAGTCACAAATCATTTAGCAACACATTAAAAAAAATATATGTAGACACTTGAATCACCTCTTATAAAGACCATTTAGTGGGCAAGTCTCTTCACTGTGGCCATATTCTCCACATTCCTTGCACTTTGGTTGTCTTTCTATATCTTGTTCATGGCTGGCTTTGAATCTTTTTTTCTTCCTTCCTCTTCTCGGACATCTTTTCAATGGACGTGGCAGCAGTTCAAAACCAACATCCATATGTGGCCATTGTGTCTTATCTATGATATGTGAAATTGTGTATTTTTTTCTTTATGTACATATGGTGAATCGAGGGGGTCGAGTAGGTTATGTGAGTGTTGGTGCTTGATTTGACTACCTTTTACCTATCATTTAACTATCATTTTAGGGTGTCTATTGATCATTTGAGCCACTTGGCACCAACTTTAACCCCATTTTGCAGTATGTAATCGTTTGAGTGCTTTATTGCAGAATTCGGTAAAGAGACTACATAAATGGTCAATTCAGAAAGGACAATGTATTATAACATAATTTTGGATTCCACAATGGTCTCAAATGAGAAATTTTAGACCTACAAAGTTGCAGATCTCGTCGAGAGCTTTCCGAAAGATATATGGATGACCCTATTTGGACTTCGGAGCTACGAGATATGAGCCTCGCAAGATGTGCTATGCAGCCAAGTCGCTGGTGCACACTGGCACTCACTTGTGCTGATCGGCACCAGGCCCAAAAAGCCCCCCAAAAAACCCGCAAAGGCTGGTTTTGACCCTATAAATAGAAGACCCTATTCTACACACATGACGGTTTGGTTTTTGCGACTTTTGCTGGCGGAATTAGGGTTAGACAACAAAGAGCTTCATCCCAAGAGAATTTTGCATCATTCCGACGAAAAGTGGGTTCATGCCAATCGGCACCAAATCCATTCTGATCAGCATGCCGCACTTTCTCGCCCGATTTTCCCAAATTGTATTGGGTAGTAGGATAGGTCAATCTAAGGTGTTTCCCATGGTGAAACCTCCTCATATGATGAGATAATTCTCTATTCTACCCTTGGATTGTAGGGATCTTGCTATGTGCACTGTGATGGTTAATTGATTAGATTTGTTGCTCTATGTTGGTCTGTTGCAGTGCTTGCTTATTGTTTATCTTAGTGGATTGGATGATAGTATTGCAATAGTACTTTTGTTAGACGATTGCAATAGAAGCAGAAGAATATAAGCTCAACCCAACGCTAATCATGATGGTTGAAAAGGACCTGTTTTTAGGAGCAAAAGAAGAAAATATGTTTCTTCATATCAAGAATCTTGAATTGATATGCTCAACATTCAAGTATAAAGGTATTCATGAAGACTCGAATTGATGGATGTCTTTCCCATTCTCACTCACTGGTAAAGCAAAAACACGGTATTCTCGCATCAAATTTGAAGTAAAATTAATTGGGAGAGTTATGTAATTAATTTTTCATAAGTTTTTTTTCCACTACCTAGGATTCATAAGTTATGAAAAGATATCATCAATTTTGCTCAATTGGACAATGAATCTTTGGGTTGAGCTTGGGAAAGATTTAATGATTTGGTAGGAACCAGCCCAAATTTAGGATTCACACATCCTATTATTATGCAAACATTCTATATGTCCTTGTGTAGAACTCCTACAAATTATCTTGATTGTGCATTTGGAGGAAATTTTATAGATCAAGATGTATCAAAAGACAAGGATGTACTCTAAAAAATCATGCATTCTGAAGCAATGAGACAACCATGGGATGAGGCAAAGGATAATGAAGATGTATTGCATAGTGCCGATTAGCACAACTCTTGTGCCGACTGGCACATGGACGGTGCGAATCGACACGTGGACTCGATGAAGCTTCCACTGTCGGTTCAAGAAGAGCGACCACCAACAGATGAATTTAATGTGCAAACAACTTTGCCTTTTGTAAGCTTCATGACTATTGATGATTGGATCCCCAAGGTATGAATATTTTGGTGATAGATGACAACTGTGAAATTGTGGGCTAATATCTACATGAGTGTTGTCTATATAGGAATCATCTCTAAACTCTACTATAAATCTTATTGATGATGACGGCTGCCTTGGCGATGGATGACAATAACCGCAAGCATGGAGGCTTGATGAGCTTGATGGAGTCGAAGGGTTGATGGAGATGGATCAAGGCTAAGGACAAGCTATGGAGCAAGTGTTGGAAACACTTGTCTAGTTGTTAGGGCTTTGAGTCCATAGGAAAGCCCGGACTATCAAGGGGGTCTAGGTCATGCTAGTCGGTGATGAGCATGGATGCGCAGTGAAATCATAGGCACTAGGTGACAGTGGAGAAGCCAAGGAGCTATTCGGAGAAGCCTAGAAACAAAGTCAAGTGAGGATGAGAAGTTTCAGCTTTTGGACATAGAGACCGGACAGTCAGTCAAGGAGTGACCGGACTATACGGTCATCAGTGGAGAAGACAGTCCAAGGAGAAGACTCAACAAGGAATCTGTCTGTGCCAGGGATCATAGAGACCGGACGGTCCGATCTATAGACTGGATGGTCTGGTCTGTATAGGTGAAGCACAAGACATAGGGGAAGGAGCTCTCTAGAGTCTGATGGAGTTGTCCGACGGTTGGACAGACCGGACGGTACGGTCTTATGACCGGACCGTACTATAAGGATCATGACCATTGTGGTCACCCCAAGGTATGAATGTCTTGGTGATGAATGACAAACATGAAATGTGACTAATGCCTACACGAGTGTTGTGCGTGTAGGAAACCTTTTCTAGTCTATGATGATTGTTGACGGCAGCCTTAGCGATGGATGCCAATGACCGCAAGCATGGAGGTTTCATGAGCTTGATGGGGTCCATGGGTTGATGGAGATGGATCATAGCTGAAGGACCGAGAAGGCGACCTGAGGGGGGGGGGGGGAGGAATGGGAGCCAATTAAAATTCTTCTCAAGAACTTGGCCTATAGCCCAATTTCAACCTAAACCAACCTCTAAGAAAATCACCAAGGTCACACACACCAACTTGTGTTGTGTTCACCCTAGGAATGATTCAAAACAATAGGACACATAGTGTAAGCTCAAGAGGGTCAAAAAGGGAAACAAGAGAGATCCAATAAATTGCAATTCTAGACCTTGATGAAAGTTCCTTCGTTGACGAAAGTTCCTTTAGGGTCATGACGGAAGTTCCTTCGTCAATGGAAGTTTCTTTAGGGTCATGTAAGAACTTCCTTCATCGACAAAAGTTCCTTCAGGGTCACGATGAAACTTCCTTCGTCGATAGAAGTTCCTTCAGGGTCAACTCAGAGGCAATGTTTCATAGAGATAAATCTCAATATCCTATCATATGAACTCCAAAACTCACAAAATTTGGACCAGATCATCCTCAATACATCATGACTCTCATCTAAAGAGATCCACTCAAAAAGCATAAGGAATCATCATGAATTTCAGATCTTGTGCCAAGAACACCAAAAAGGGGAAACTTGAAAAATCTTTGAAATCGAAGGCGCTAGAGCTCTTGATTCGGTCAAGGACCCATATAGGAATGATCTAGCTCATCATAGCACCAAGATCCTCAAGGAATCTGACCCAAAAACTCACCCAAAAATGAGATCAAAAATCCCCACAAAAATAGCTCCGAAAAAAGAGAAAAAGAGAAATTCAGGATTTAGAGAGAGAGAGAGGAAGAACATGAGCATGAATTTGAATCTCATATCATTGATTCATCATGTCAAGATACATGGATACATGGCTAGGAAGCCATCCTCTTCCTCCCACTATTTGGAAGAGAAAGAGATGTCTCTCACACACCCTCTCCTCTCCACTAGAACATGAAGACCTCTCCTAGCACTTTGAATGAAGACCTAAGGCAAGACTAAGGAAAGAGAGGCACCTCTTCCACCAGCCCTACCTCTCCTTATATAAGCCTAGGGGTTGTCCTAAAGACCATCCTATCCCTCACCTACAATACGCTGCCACCTACCATAAGGGGCATAACCGTCCATCTTTTTCCTCGTCGCCCGAACGCCATCGAGCCCTTCAGGACTTTGCTTCGCCTCGACGCAAGCTCTGTGATGGTGCCACGTGCATCTCCAATCACCGCCACCGGTTTTGAGGCCCAAACCCGGAAACCACCTTGGACGCTTTTGAAAGCGCGACTTCTCGATCTTGACGCGTGTCACCTCGTCCTATGATCCACCTTGTCGGCAAGTCTCTCCCGCTTCCGGTCCATTGGAAGTCTCTACTTGCACCAACGCCCAATCACCTTTGACTTGGTCAATCCTGCCGCCTTGATCACCACCCACGGTTTTGAGGCTCAACCGTGAAACCGTCCGTGCTCCTTGCCTCTCCATATGTATGGTGCAGATCATCCTTAACTTCACCCGGCCTCCCGATCGTCCGGCCCCAAGTCTCCTACTTGTGCCCGATCCTCTCACCGTTGACCGCCAAGACTCCAGTGACCTACACATCATGAGACAAGCAGACACATTTCTCATCTCCTGCAAACTCTCCAATATCCTCAGGAACTCCAGTTAGTCAAAACCATGACATGCAAAAACTCATGCAATCCCCAGATTCCCGCATTCCATCTCAAACACCGAACTCAACCAATATCCATTACTCATCACATATCGCAAACCATGGCACATCTCAACATGGTTTCTCAATCTCCCCCTTGATGAGTACATTGATAACATCAAATGCACAAAGCTTAGAGATTTGTAATGTGAAACCGAATAAGCACATCCAAATAGCCAAACCCAAAGTAAAGGTGAAAAGTAGCCATATAGCAATGAAGGGATCACAAAACCAAGAGTTGGCAAGGAAAGCGAATCGAGAACATAAAGATTACAAAGATTGTGAAAAGCACATGAAAAACGCTTAAGAACATGATATGCTCCCTCTCAACTTGTGGTAGGTCACATGTAATGCAAAATGGATCATTTTAAGTTTCTTAACATTATTCGTGCATGACCCAACTTTCTCCCCCTTTGGCAATGAACTCATCAAAGAAGCTGTGACACCCCAGTGTCACTACATTTTTTTTATCACATAATTGCACCTAATACTGGTTTAGCAAGTCATAACTCAATTTTTGGCTGCATTTCAAATTTATTTGTATTTGAAATTGAACCAAAGTATGGTTAATTTGAGAAGCAATTTCAAAGTTTTCCATACAACTTGGCGCTACCAAAAATTTATGTGATAGTGTGTGCGGAAATGAATTTTAGGAATTTTCTCAAAATTTTATTCAAAGAGGAAATACCCTAAATAATTACTAGAATTTTGAATTTTTTCCCATATTCAAATAAACGGCAAACGTAAACTATTTAGTTTTGGACCTTGCCACCTGTCTCATTATGTTCTACACAACTTAAAGATTATGTACAAATTTTTCCATATCCATTTGAAGTTGGGAACTATTTTATTTCCAATTATGAAGTGGTGGCCGAGAAAATTCTAGAAAAGATAAAACTGGTCGTGGGACCCACCAGTCAGCCTCTCAACTCTCTCGGTTCTTCTCTCTCGCTGGCACCGAGTGCCATGCGCGTGGACATGTGCTTGGCCACGTGTCTTCGATCGGCCAGAGCAGCAGGCAGCAAAGAGGCGACCCAAAACCCCATAAACGACTTCACCTCGGCCCCATCGATCACTCCCTCGACCTCCCCATCGTCCTTCTACTCATTTTCTCTCCCTCTGTTCTGTGACGATCGCCTAAGCCGCAACTCAGTGAAAACCATCGTCTCACCAATCCAGTTCACTTCTGGCCGACACAAGACCATTTCCCAGTGCGTGTCAACATCCTAGAGCTTCTTAAAGAGAGAAACTGAGGAAATATGGACTGAACCGGATGGATTTCCTGCTTCTTCTTCAAGTACAGTGAACTGCATCGTTGCTGTTTCTCCACAAAATTCCTTCCTTTTGGTGAGCCGATTCTTTTGTTCATGGTTCACGTCAATGCGCAACTTCCAGGCGCATCAATCTAACACTTTACTTTCTTGTTTAATGGTGCGAGGTGATAGCAGTTTTAGTTTTCTCCATTGACGTTTCTCTGTTCCTGTTGGCCACCATTGCTTCGTCATTGACAATCTTTCAACCATCATCTTGTGCCTGGAACTGTCAAAGTGGGTGCGCCTCAAGCTAAGCTTCGTGTAGGTATTTGTTTTTGCAATTTATCGTGGTCATTTGAACCAGTTTCGACGACGTCACTGCTCTCTGCCGAGCTCCAGCGTGACTGGCTGTACGAGGAAGAAGACGATGGCAGATTTGTAAATAACGCGAACTAATTAATGGAAATTCCAGAATTTGATTAAACTTGTAAAATTCATATCTCGAGTTCCAGAGCTTCTAAAATAACAAACTAAATTTTGTTTGTTTCCTTGTGATGAGTACTATGCAGTGAATATGTTGTTGCTTATGATTTGCATGTAAATATTTGATGTATGATTTATTTAGTGTAGATCTTAATAAATTCATATGTTTAGTTGTATAAATAATTAAATGTAAAATTAAATTGTTTTAGACTTCTCTTGATATGCTCTATCCAGAATACATTTAAATGACCATAGTTTCTGGACATGAAATTATATATGATTTTATCTTTGAAATGCTTAGAAATGCATTAAAATAATTTATGTAAACATTTAGGGTCTATACTTGTGCATAGAAATCATGCTTATCATATTGCATCATCATGCTTTTTGTAGGGTTGTCCAACAATGGTTGTATTAATTTGCCTAAATTCCAGTAATTAAATTGCTAGATGTGTATAGATGAATTGTGCAATAAGTCTAGGAGTTGATTGAAAACCCACCTGCATTACTTGGATATGTCTTATTTAAACATGGTATACAGGTACAGGTAGTTAATAGAGAATTACCATGTTTAGTTGTAGGATCTACACTGTTATTCTATTTGGAATAAGTAGGGAAATGATGATTTTCACATGGTGAAGTAAGAATGTTAAAATATGGGCTAAACGGATCTGTATTGGAAAGGGCGAAGGCAAAGGATTTGTAAAGTTTTTGTCTCGCAAGGTGGTAGTCCGTTTAAATCAACAACTAAAATTTAAGACGTGGACATGCCCCGTAGGTGAAAGCGCAAAGAACATGTGCCTTCAGAGGATATGTCTTGCAAGGCTGTAGCATTGTCTGTGTCGACCTAGGACCCGTCCGTTGTCGGCACTGCTGAGCAAGTATTGAACAGTACCAAATATATGCTAGTATATGGGAACTAGTAAACTGATGTAGCATTGTCATATTCATGTTGGACGATATCCAAACGCTTGGTCATGTGATCCGATAGGAGTGGACAGATTCCCGACGTTACCGTGGAATGGCTGCCCACTGGGACCTTTGGACCCGGATTAGCTTGTATTATGACTTTGTGGAAAGTTGTCGTACGTGTTCTTAAATGATGCGTATGTCGTGTACTTCGGGTTTTACCAGCTGGTGTAAAACGATTGCAATCGCTATCCCTCACAGTAATGAGTACCGCTTGTTTACTGCGTCACATTGTAGTTTAAGAACTTTACTAATAATAATACATGGAATGTTTGGATCAAGAAAATGGTGTTTTAGTGAATCTGAACTTGAATTATTTTGTACTCAATTTAAATCTTGGATTGCTTGTTGTACTTTGCATCTTTATATGCAAGTTACCTTACACTATTATAGATACTAAAATGTTCACTAAATTTATTTTTTATCCATCTCTGAGCCTATGCATGTCTAGATTTAATACTTGTCGGGTAAAACTTGTTGAGCTTAGTAGCTCAGGCTTTGCCATGTTGTTGTTTTATTTATTACAGGTAATAAGGTTGATGCATATGAGTTACCTATAGGTGTTCTTCCCTGGGATATTTCCATCCCAGAGGTATGATCAGCCCATTGGGAGACTGAGTAGCCGCTGCTTTTATGTGATGCTAGGTGATAATCCGTATAGGCTCGGGTTTATCACATCTGCTATTATCGTCGAGTTGTATATTGTAGACGCGTAATCACATTTTCTTCCGCTGTTTTCAAAACTGAACTTTGTAATAATTTCCGCTGCACTTGATACTTAACTCTGCTGTATAATTAATAACGCTCTTTTCTTCGTAATTTGAACTTGGTCGGTTGTTGTATTATCTTGTGTCTGCTTAATCAGCACCTCGGGAACTTTGGTCAAAGGGGGTTGTGACAGCTGGTACCAGAGCTATGTTCAGGGATAATACAACAATCTAGACATATTTTGAAAATACGGCATATACGGTGAGGATACGTTAGTATATGCCCAACTATGTATAGGAATATTAGAATGGTGACAAGCTAACGGGTTATGTTTGAGTTGATATGCTATTTGGATTTCCATTTGACATTTATAGTCCGCTCGCAAGGACTATGGCTTTGCGAGACGATTCTTTTCCATGAATCATTGCCAACATATTTTCTTTTTGGCTCATTGAACATGTATTGGAGCATAGAGTACGCTCACGACGGCTATAGTTTCGTGAGACGGTTTCTTCCATAAATCGTGCCAACTTTTTCTTGTAGATAATGCTCATCATGGTAGGTTTATGAGCATTGGTCCGCTTGCGAGGACCTTGGCTTCGCAAGGCGGTTCATTCCATGAACCGTTGCCAAGTAGTATATAAACTGCTTATTTTTATAGTTTCTTTTGAATTTGATGTAATATTTCTGAAATGATCTCTTGCAGGTACGCTAACCACGTTGGAGTGTGTGTGTCTCGAAAACTTAGAGTGTTTGCTCATGCGTACGGGTCGTCATCAAAAATTACGAATACCACAATGTGTCGGCATATATGTGTATAAGTTTTCTTTTGAGTGAGGAACGGTTAGGATTAAAAATTTACTTGCATTCATGGCATGGCATTTGATCAGGTGAACTAAAATTTGATCTACCCCTACTTCACCTTCTCAAATGTGTGTAAAAAATTTGAACTATGTAACTTGTAAAGTTGGAAACTAATCTGTCCAAACCAAAACTAAATTGTTCAATCCAAACCAATCTGTACTGAGTTTCAGAAATTCATAGTTTATTACCCCATACGAATTTTGGAGCATATCAATATGTTCTCGAATGATATGGGAGTCTTTTTGATGTCTCCATTTTTGGAGAACCAAAATTCTGTTGAGAAATGCTCCAAAATTGAAGAATATGCAAATCTATTACTGTTAATCAAAACCTGACACATCAGAGGAAAAACTCCATATCTCCCAACATAGTTATCCTAAAATTTTCTATGAGTAGCCGTTGGAATGATCTTTTGACGAGCTAAAATTGTTCCTGATCCTGGACGAAATGTGGTCATATCAGTCGAAGAAGACCAGTCTGATTTTCTGTTCTTTGTTCAGACTGACAGAATAATGGGCTGATTACAAAATTCATAACTCCAGTTTTACTTTGGCTAAATTGATGAACAAATATGGGTTGGAAATATATTGAAGTTACTTCAATCTACAATTCAATTGTAGATTTAAATATTTTCAGCAAAGCTCCAAAATGCTAAAAGTATGCACACTGTTCAGCCAAGTTCTTCATGTTCATGCATCAATTTGATAATTTCACATCTTTATTTTTATTGATGTGGTGAACATGTGTGTGTACATTCTGGAAAGCTTATGAAGTCCTCTATAATATGATGCTATGTACAAAGTTTTACTTGACTATACGGTTTCTAGAAACGACAAGTTTTGACTATCTGTTCAGTAGAAAGTAAAATTTGTTCATTTGATAGTAACAAATGGTTAATTAGTTTTCAAACTAAAATTTTTACTCCTAAAACTTTAGGTTACTATCATTTTAATAACAATTCTGAACATATATTTTGTGTGTAGATGGATCTACATGTATATATTTAAGTGATGGCTGGACTTACACCAAGGCTCTCCATTGTTCGGGTTTGCCTGGATTTTTGTGGAGAATGTTGCTAGCTTTTGGGTACACTGAGCCACCGGTGTATGTTGGAAAGGAGTACTTGGACCTGCCTGGGGGTACTTGTACTGTGCACGTATGCATCCCTCCTAAGCTCACATTCCCTTATATTGATGGATGGCATGTGACAGTTGAGGGATCCCAGTTATTTGGAACTTGCGAGATGGCTGCTCTTAGAGCTACCATCACATTTTATGAGAACAACATCAGAGTTGCTGGGACGGTGTATTCTCTTTTACCTATTACAGATCCGGCCAATAATCATTTATGTAGGCTCCGTATGTCTCTTGTTCAAGACTTGCTAGCCACTACTTATAATCCTTATGTGGCAGTGCCTTGTCACTATGCCACAGAGCTTTTCACTAGCTGGCAACGTCGTGAGACAGAGGCATAGTTACAGGTAGAGGGACTGTAGTTTGCTGTGAACCATGAGCAGGAGCATATTGAGGAGCAGCTCCAGCTCAATGCCACTCAGGCTACACGTATTGCTAAGCTGGAGCAGCAGGTAGCAGCTAGAGATGAGCAGCTAGCTGAGGTTCAGGAGCAGCTAGGACTTGCTCAAGAGGCTAACCATGATCTGCAGCTAGAATTGGAGGATGCTCAGGAGGATTTCCAGGAGTTACATCAGCTAGGTGTAGATCATCAGCTACATCATCACCCTTAGGTTATCCCTCCTGATGAGCTGATTTTGGTAACCTTGACACCGATTTGGATATTCTTCCCCCTGCTATGGATGAAGATGATGACACTGATGTTGTTAGTAGTGCTCCTGCACTTTAGATGAGGAGTTAGACTATCTCATGAGATGTACTTGTATCAATGTAAAAATGTATATAATCTGTAGTAACCATGAAGTGTTCCTAGTAATCATCATTGTAACATATCATGAGGTGTAGTAGTATGCATAATATCTAGTCTAACTTTGTTAAGACTATAACCATGTATTATTCTTCTTGTGGGATGAATGAAGAATGGTTGTGGTTATTTTATTTTGGATCAGTTCTGAAATTTTACTATTGTTTATATTAAAATTTATCTTGCTTATTTCATTTTTGTATTGCAAGATGAATTAATGAATACTTTGAAATTTCAGAATGGTTACCACCCATCGTGGTGAGCCAGAGAGCTCACAACAGGGAACTCAAAATGATGATGTTCCACCTCCACCACGAAATCCATGGGCTCAAATTATGTCCATGCTGTTTGAGTCAAGGCAGGAAGAAACTGAGTTACTTCGTGAGATAGTTCGGAACTTGAATCGTAACGGTAGACGCCGTGATGATCAGCCACGGTAGAGAAATTATCAAGATTTCTTATCAACTCACCCGCCAACATTTGAGCATGCTAGAGAGCCATTAGATGCTGACAATTTTATTCGCATCACTGAATCTAAGTTTGGGTTGCTGCAGTGCACCAATGCACAGAAACTACTATTCACTGCACAACAACTTCTAGGTTCAGCAAATGTTTGGTGGGCTAACTATGTGGCCTCACTTCCAGAAGGTCATATTGTGCAATGGGAGGAGTTTAAAGATGCATTCCGTTCTCATTTCATACCTGCTGGAATTATGGAGAGAAAACTCTAGGAATTTCTAGACTTGAAGCAAGGAGGGAGGACTGTGCTAGAATACTCTAAAAAATTTAATCAACTGGCACAGTATGCTCTTCTGTATGTGGATACTGAAGCAAAGAAGCATGCTGCATTTCGTCGTGGCATGAATCCCGCCCTGAAGGAAAAATTGACTTGGCAGACGACAGGAACTTTTAATGGTCTAGTCAATGCAGCCATTGTGCAAGAAGATGCATATCATGAAGTGCAGACTGAAGAACATAAAAGAAAGGCTCCACCTACTGGAAATACTGCTGCACCACCACCCAAACATCGTTTGGTGTATTCTTCTCCAACCGGACAACGATATCGGGCAGCACCGCAGCAGCAATTTTATCATCCGGGATCGCAGAATTTTAATCGTCCACAACAACAAGGTCGTGTTCCAGCACCACCACAACAAGCTCAAGCGCCGCGTGCACCATCACAGCAGCAAAATCAGAATGCACGCAATGCACCATCAGCTGGACATTACAACCCTTATCCATGCTACAATTGTGGTCGTGTCGGTCATTTTTCGAAGGAATGTACGTAACCCCGCAGTGAAGCTAGAAAACAAGCTCATGACCGTGCTGCAAATCAGCAGCATGGGAAAGGGAATAAATCTAGACACGTGAATTACGCCAACCTTGATGAGATCCCTCAAGGCGAGCCGGTACTTGCGGATACGTTCTCACTTAATGACTTGCCTGTCCTCATATTATTTGATTCCGGTGCATCTCATAACTTTGTTAGTAAAGCCTATGTACAAAGGCTTAAATTATCAACATATACCACAAATATGCCATATATTATTAAATCTCCTGATGGACAAATTTGTGCCAATCAAATTCTGCCCAAATCACCCATTTGTTTGAACGAGAAAATTTATTATACCGAGTTTATTATGTTGGAACAACAAGGCATAGATTTAATTCTTGGTATGCAATGGATGACATATCATAAGGCCTTGTTAGATATTGCACCTCGTATTGTCCACATAAATTCTCCAATTCCTTTGCATCTGTCTCCGGTCACTGCCATTACTGTCCATCATCTTGAGGAAAAATCTGTGAAGAAGATTTCAATTGTTTGTGAGTTCCCAGATATTTTTCCGGATGATCTTCCTGGTCTACCACCTGACCATGAGGTTGAATTCAGAATTGATTTACAGCCAGGAACTTCTCCAATTTCTCGACAACCATATAAAATGGCAAGGAATGAATTGGGAGAACTTAAGAAGCAAATTAAAGAGTTGCTGGACAAAGGTTATATATGCCCAAGTTCTTCACCTTGGGGTTGTCCAACAATGTTTGTAAAGAAGAAAGACAGTAGTCTATGCGTGGTGGTTGATTATCGACCACTAAATGAAGTCACCATCAAAAATAAATATCCTTTGTCCAGGATTGATATTTTATTTAATCAATTGATTAGTGCCAAAGTCTTTTCAAAGATTGATCTTCGATCAGGCTACCATCAAATAAAAATATGAGATGAAGATATTCCTAAGACCGCATTCTCTACAAGATACGGACTTTATGAATATTTGGTTATGTCCTTTGGATTAACTAATGCTCCAGCCTATTTCATGTATTTGATGAATTCAGTATTTATGCCGGAGCTGGATAGATTCGTGGTGGTCTTCATTGATGATATTCTTATTTATTCCAAGTCTGAAGAAGAACATGTTGAACATCTTCGCATTGTGCTTCAACGTCTGCGAGACCATAAGCTATATGCTAAGTTTAGTAAATGTGAATTTTTGTTGACACAAGTACCATTCCTTGGTCATGTCGTGTCAGCTGAAGGTATATCGATTGATCCAGGAAATGTTCAAGTTTTATTGAATTGGAAGCCACCCAAAATCGTCACTCAAGTCTGTAGCTTTCTCGATCTAGCTGGATACTATCAGTGGTTTATTCCAAATTTTTCTCAAGTTGCTAAGCCTATTACTAAGTTGCTGTAAAACAATGTGACATTTGAGTGGGTTCCACGATGTGAAAAGCCTTTTCACAAATTGAAGAAACTGCTAACCACTGCACCAGTTTTAGCCCAACCCGACATTAC
This sequence comes from Eleusine indica, assembly GCA_030378355.1. Lineage (NCBI taxonomy): Eukaryota > Viridiplantae > Streptophyta > Magnoliopsida > Poales > Poaceae > Eleusine > Eleusine indica. The sequence goes on along the minus strand of CM059494.1, from coordinate 31,750,504 downwards.
TAAATATTTTGATGTTTATTGTGATGCTTCTGGGACGGGATTGGGATGTGTGCTAATGCAAGAAGGTCGTGTAATTGCTTATGCATCTCGGCAATTACGCAAGCATGAAATACATTATCCCAGTCATGATTTGGAATTAGCAGCGGTGGTTCTTGCATTAAAGATTTGGCGACATTATTTGTTGGGAAATCTAGTGCATATTTATACCGATCATAAGAGTCTCAAATATATCTTCACCCAATCAGATCTGAATATGCATCAACTCAGATGGCTTGAATTAATTAAAGATTATGAAATAGAAATCCATTATCATCCCGGTAAGTCCAATGTCGTAGCCGATGCTTTAAGCCGAAAGGTAAACTGCAACAATCTGAATTTATTGACTTGGGACAGCAGCAAGGATATTTCCTTTACTGAACCAAGTGTTCATGTTCTACCTATGGTTGCTATACATAATTTAGCTATCCATTCTACCATCAGAGATGAAGTAATTGTTGCTCAGAAAAATGATAAAGGCATGACACACATCAGGAAAAATATGAAGGATGGGAAAGTTACGTGTTTTCGTCAAGATGATAATGGTGTGCTATGGTTTAACAATTGTCTTGTCGTTCCTAAAAATTTTAAACTACGCCGCAAAATTTTAGATGAAGCTCACTAGTCCAAATACTCTGTTCATCCTGGTAGTAACAAGATGTACCAAGGACTGAAAGAAAATTTTTGGTGGACAAGAATGAAACGGGAAGTGGCCTGTTATATCGCAGAATGTGATACGTGTCAACGTATCAAGGCTGACCACCTGAAGAAAGCCGGTTTATTACAGCCACTAAGTATACCCGATTGGAAATGGGATGATATTAGTATGGATTTTATTGTAGGTTTTCCATTAACTACTCAGAAACATGATTCTATTTGGGTAATTGTGGACAGACTTACTAAATCAGCGCATTTTATTCCAGTGCATACTCGCTACAATATTAAGAGATATGCTGAAATATACATCTCTCGAATTCTATGTTTACATGGAGTTCCAAAGACAATTATTTCAGATCGAGGCACTCAATTTGTGGCAAGATTTTGGGAGCAACTTCATGCATCTCTGGGTACACATTTAATTCGAGGCTCTGCATATCACCCCACTACTGATGGACAACCCGAGCGTGTTAACCAAATTTTAGAAGACATTCTTAGGGCTTGTGCTTTAACACATGGTGGTAATTGGGAGGATCATTTGACTCTCGTGGAATTTGGTTATAACAACAGTTTTCAAGAAAGTATAGGTATGACACCATCTGAAGCCTTATATGGTCGTAGTTATAGAACTCCATTGAACTTGTTAGAATCTGGAGAAAGAATTATTTTTAGACCAGATCTTGTGCAACAAGCTGAAGAAAAAGTTCGAATTATTCAAGCTAATCTAAAGGCTGCAAAGCAAAGACAAGAGACGTATGCCAATAAAAGACGTCGACCTCTGATTTCGAAAAGGGTGAGCACCTCTATTTAAAAGTATCACCTATGAAAGGTATTCAACGGTTTGGAGTCAAAGAAAAATTAGCTCCCCGTTATATTAGTCCATTTCAAGTAATGGAACGATGTGGAAACGTGACATACAAGTTGAATTTGCCTGAAAATCTTTTGGGTGTGCATGACATTTTTCATGTATCTCAGTTAAAAAAATGTCTTAAGCCACCTGTGGATGTTATATTAGATGATTATGAAAATCTGCAATCTGATTTGACTTATTCCGAGGATCCAATAAAAATATTAGATGAGAAGGATCGAGTTACTCGGAAGCGAACCATCAAGTTTTATAAAGTTCAATGGAATAATCATTCCGAAGATGAAGCAACTTGGAAATCTAAAGAATTCCTTAATACTCATTATCCGAATTTTTGCATTAATTCTCAGGTAATAAATTTTACCTTTTTCCTACCTCTAGTTCGCTTTAAATCTCGGGACGAGATTTTCTTAAGAAGGGAGGGTTGTGACACCCCGGTGTCACTATATTTTTTTTTATCACACAATTGCAACTAATGCTGGTTTAGCAAGTCATAACACAATTTTTGGTTGCATTTCAAATTTATTTGAATTTGAAATTGAACCAAAGTATGGTTAATTTGAGAAGAAATTTCAAAGTTTTTCATACAACTTGGTGCTATCAAAAATTTATGTGATAGTGTGTGCGGAAATGAATTTTAGGAATTTTCTTAGAATTTTATTCAAAGAGGAAATACCCTAAATAATTCCTAGAATTTTGAATTTTTACCCATATTCAAATAAATGGCAAACGTAAACAATTTTGTTTTGGACCTTCCCACCTGTCTCATTATGTTCTACACAACTTAACGATTCTGTACAAACTTTTCCATGTCCATTACAAGTTAGGAACTATTTTATTTCCAATTATGAAGTGGTGGTCGAGATAATTCTAGAAAAGATTAAACTGGTCGCGGGACCCACCAGTCAGCCTCTCAACTCTCTCTATTCTTCTCTCTCGCTGGCACCGAGTGCCATGCGCGCGGACACGCGCTTGGCCACGTGTCTTCGATCGGCCAGAGCAGCAGGCAGCAAAGGGGCGACCCAAAACCCCATAAACGACTTCACCTCGGCCTCATCGATCACTCCCTCGACCTCCCCGTCGTCCTTCTACTTATTTTTTCTTCCTCTGTTCTGTGACGATCGCCTAAGCGGCAGCTCAGTAAAAACCATCGTCTGACCAATCCAGTTCACTTCTGGCCAACACAAGACCATTTCCCATTGCGTATCAACATCCTAGAGCTTCCTGAAGAGAGAAACTGAGGAAATATGGACTGAACCGGATGGATTTCCTGGTTCTTCTTCAAGTACAGTGAACTGCATCGTTGCTGTTTCTCCACAAAATTCCTTCCTTTTAGTGAGCCGATTCTTTTGTTCATGGTTCACGTGAATGTGCAACTTCCAGGCGCATCAATCTAACACTTTACTTTCTTGTTTAATGGTGCGAGGTGATAGCAGGTTTAGTTTTCTCCATTGACGTTTCTCTGTTCCTATTGGCCACCATTGCTTCGTCATTGACAATCTTTCAACCATCATCTTATGCCTGGAACTGTCAAAGTGGGTGTGCCTCAAGGTAAGCTTCGTGTAGGTATTTTTATTTGCAATTTATCGTGGTCAGTTCAACCAGTTTCGACGACGCCACTGCTCTCTGCCGAGCTCCAGCGTGTCTGGCTGTACGAGGAATAAAACGATGGCAGATTTGTAAATAACGCGAACTAATTAATGGAAATTCCAAAATTTGATTAAACTTGTAAAATTCATATCTCGAGTTCCAGAGCTCCTAAAATAACAAACTAAATTTTTTTTGTTTCCTTGTGATGAGTACTATGCAGTGAACATGTTGTTGCATATGATTTGCATGTAAATATTTGATGTATGATTTAGTTTTTGTAGATCTTAATAAATTCATATGTTTAGCTGTATAAATGATTAAATGTAAAATTAAATTGTTTTAGACTTCTCTGGATATGCTCTGTCCAGAATACATTTAAATGGACCTAGTTTCTAGACATAAAATTATATATGATTTTATCTTTGAAATGCTTAGAAATGCATTAAAGTAATTTATGTAAACATTTAGGGTCTATACTTGTGCACAAAAATCATGCTTATCATATTGCATCATCATGCTATTTTGTAGGAATTTATCATCTGTTCATATTTCACTAAAATTATTTAGTCATAAACCTTTCTAAATGTATTATTAATTTATTGCTCATAATAAAAATGTGAAAACTGGTGAAATTGCTCACCATACATATATTTATTATCAGTATATCACCCATGTCCAGTAACATGTTTTTAGTATAATAAATGAATTAATTGCTCTTCATAATTGCATAATCCTGTTTTAATACAATAGGAAAATGTTTATCATGAAAACTCTACTTTCAATTTGTAATCTGAAGCATACGGCTTCAAGAACAATGTTGAGGAACGAATTTAGTTGATGTGCTCATCCATCATGTGTATCACATTTTGTTGCATTTTCTATGCATTCTCTATATTGACATATTGGTATTTTATAGGAAACGTTAAGTCTACTACGGAGGATTTTCAGAGGGATTCCTCGGTTTTTTCTACATAAAATGATCCTAACATCTGTACTAACTTCGTAGTTGAAGCTCAAGGCAAGCCCCGGAACATTGCCGTGTATTAATTTTCCTGAATCCCAGTAATTAAATTGCTAGATATGTATAGATGAATTGTGCATTAAGTCTAGGAGTTGATTGAAAACCCACCTGCATTACCTGGATATGTCCTATTTTATTTAGACATGGTATACAGGTACAGGTAGTTAATAGAGAATTACCATGTTTAGTTATAGGATTTACACTGTTATGGTATTTGGAATATGTAGGGAAATGATGATTTTCACATGGTGAAGTAAGAATGTTAAAGTTTGGACTAAACGGATCTGTATTGGAAAGAGCGAAGGCAAAGAACTTGTAAAGTTTTTGTCTCCCAAGGTGGCAGTCTGTTTAAGTCAACAACTAAAATTTGCGATATGGACAGGCCCCATAGGGCAAAGAACATGTGCCTTTAGAGGACATGTCTTGCAAGGCTGTAGCCCTGTCTTTGTCGACCTAGGACCCGTCGGTTGTCGGCCCTGCTGAGCAAGTATTGAACAGTACCGAATGCATGCTAGTATATGTGAACTAGTAAACTGATGTAGCATTGTCATATTCATGTTGGACGGCAACCAAACGCTTGGTCATGTGATCCGGTAGGAGTGGACAGATTCCCGACATTACCGTGGAATGGCTGCCCACTTGGGCCTTTGGACCCGGATTAGCTTGTATTATGACTTTGTGAAAAGTTGTCGTACGTGTTCTTAAATGATGCGTATGCCGTGTACTTCGGGTTTTTCCAGCTGGTGTAAAATGATTGCAATCACTGTCCCTCGCAGTAATGAGTACTGCTTGTTTACTGCGTCATATCGTAGTTTAAGAACTTCACTAATAATAATACATGAAATGTTTGGATGAAGAAAATGGTGTTTTAGTGAATCTGAACTTGAATTATTTTGTACTCAAATTTCAGATTGCTTGTTGTACTTTGCATCTTTATATGCAAGTTACCTTACACTATTATAGATACTAGAATGTTCACTAAATTTATTTTTAATCCATCTCTGAGCCTATGCATGTCTAGATTTAATACTTGTCGGGTAAAACTTGTTGAGCTTAGTAGCTCAGGCTTTGCCATGTTATTGTTTTATTTATTTCAGGTAATAAGGTTGATGCATATGAGTTACCTATGGGTGTTCTTTCCTGGGATATTTCCATCCCAGAGGGATGGTCAGCCCATTGGGAGACTGACTAGCCGCTGCTTTTGTGTGATGCTGGGTGATAATCCGTATGGGCTCGGGTTTATCATATCTGCTATTATCGTCGAGTTGTATATTGTAGACGCTTAATCACGTTTTCTTCTGCTGTTTTCAAAACTGAACTTTATAATAGTTTCCGCTGCACTTGATACTTAACTCTTATGTATAATTAATAACGCTCTTTTCTTCTTAATTTGAACTTGGTCGGTTGTTGTATTATCTTGTGTCTGCTTAATCAGCACCTTAGGAACTTCGGTTCAAGGGGGTTGTGACAAAAGCAAAAGAACAAACATAGAATGCATGAAAATGCAAACCTAAGGAGCTTCAACACTTATGCAAACAAGCATTTAACCTTGCTAATCACAAACATAGAGCTATGAAATGTAAAAGAAATAGCTCACAATCATACAAAGATAAAAAATAGATAGCAAGGCATAAACACCAAGAGCTATACAGGCTAAGCAAAAAGATTGACTAGCTTAGATAGAATCAAATTTACTACTCATGAGAAAAGCTGCTATCACATGTGTAAGTACTCCTATATAAGGCAAAACAAGTATCAAGTGAATCATAATAATCTAGCCGGTCTTAATATCAACCAAGGCAACAAGCATTCACAGAAGATAAGCTCTACAAACGCTCACATATGCAACAGAGACTCATAAGACAAGAGAAAAGCATTCTAATCCATGCGGAGGGTCGCACAACTGGGTAGGGCAAACACTCCGAGGCTTCAAAGCAAAATTTTTGGATTTAGCATTTTTATATGACTTCAAATCCATGTTGAGGGTCGCACGACTCGGTACGGCAAACACCCCGAGACTTCGAAGCATAATCAACTTATTTTGCAAATTAAAAGCATAAGGATGAGCATGCCTTTGCAGCAAAAAGAACAAACGTTCTCACAATGTCCCATCATGAGCTAAACATTTTCAAAGCCACATTTTGCAAACACAATGTGCCAAGGCCAAGATATCATCTAAACTAGCAACAACACAAGTTTCAAAAAGGATAAAAGCAATTATACACATGGTGAGCAAGTTTTAGTAAGATTAGTTCATAAGGTTCACAAGAAGCTAAGTTTATCTTTAAGATTAGCAAGTTGCTCAAAAGTGTCTATAATAAGCCATCTAGAAAATCTAAGCATGAGAGATAACTATCACATCCACACAACTTAGTTCAAGCTCAATCATAGCAAAGAGAAATGCAAGAAAGCATAAGAATCAAAGCTCATCTACCAATGCATATATTACATATGAGATGCAATGTGAAAAGATAAGATACATATATGTCGGGGGCAGAAATTAGGGGTGCCATGTGGCGCCACTCAGAGGCCCATCAAATATCCGAGACAACGGGTCCACCAAAGCCTCACCAAGACGTCCCCCGCATGGGCCCCACGAAGGGAATCCCTCGCGCCAGCTGAATCTTAGAAGTAAGGGCCACGCCTCTCCCGACTCACTTGACCCTTCAAGGGTCGGAGGCTGGACGCAATCCGCTTGACCCTCGGGGATCGAAGGCCCGCCATGATTCGCTCGACCCGCCAAGAGGTCGAGGCGAGATGGGTCGGACCATGAGGCCCGGATATGGCTCGCTTACCCAAGCCAGATGACTCAGCCGCTCGCCCCATCTTATCACCTCCAGGGTATAGACAAATCGGTACACCGCTGCCTCGATCCTAACAATAGTGAGAGGGGTCAGGACCACCGGATAAGCTCAGTCCCTGTCAACTCTCATCAATGGGACTCGCCCCAGGATAGGATGGCTCGAAGAATTACTGACAAAGCCAGAAACAATGGGTGGAGAAACTCGATTGCCAACAACTACCAACCGTCCCGCCTTAACTGCGGAACCCAGCCCAAGCGCACAGTATCGGGGAGTCAAATCACTCTGATTCTTGCTCCCCTCATCATCACCGGCATCCGCTGACGATAACAGGCATGGCAAGGCTCACTGCGCTGCTATCACCCGATGACACCCCCAATAGCGATGATGCAAGACGGTCCGATGGACGGGCCGACTGAACCTAGCCTGAACAATGTGACAACGCCCATGCTGCACCACCCCACGTATGACAGAGCACGCCATCTACAGGAACAGAGGAGGGCTCAATGTGACAATGGGAAATGGGGGCACGCTCGTACACAGTGCCCCTCTGACATCAGACCAGGACGATGAGGGCCTACAAGGACCAAAGACCACGCCACCGACCCTGGACTTTTCCATCTCTGCCATGACTCCATCATCTCCGCATGTGTAGAAACCTCTCCGCCTCCCTGTGTAACATGGGCCCGCAACCCGCTTTCTTCTCAAAAAAGGGAACAAGAAACACAAGAGACTGACACCCGGCGCAAGCTAGTAAGCCACCTGAGACTTGGAGACTTTTCCTCTCTCACAACCATTGTACTCCTCACCCGGTGTTGACTTTTGCTAAGCCATATTAATAAATCATTCCCGGCACGGGGCCAGAAACGGTTCACTAATATGTCCCAGAGTCTAGTAGGTAAAATCCGCAAGCGCACGGAGAATACCGCTGTAGCATTTCACCCGGAAGTATTCAGGGTATCGTATTTGTTTATTCCAGAGGAAGGTTATGATCAAGAAGCGTTACTAACATATAAGATCATGTTAACAATTAGCAAGGATATCTAACCAAGACAGGCGGGTACATGATAATAACCGGGTAGTGTGACACACACAGAAGATTCCTACTAAATAAATAAAGTCTAGTGGAGGAAAGACTAGGCTAAGCTACTCCTACTATACATTCCTATACAGTTGCATAGCCTAAGTAGAATACATACAGACCCACACTCAGGTTCAGCAATCAATAGTATAGCACTTCAGGCACGGACTTACCCCTGCATCCACAGGCGACTTCCGCCAAGAGCCTACACACTAGCCTAGCGGGGAGGATTTCAAAGGACGGACAGGGCTGTCACCACCTGCCGCCTACCTCAACGAACCAGTAGACTAACGAATAATTGATGCAAATCAGTCACCCAAGTACCATACTTGCATGGCCAAAGAGCACTCTGCCCCTCCGCGATTACTATTAACGAGGCAGAGCTACCGTACGAATACGATCACCAAACCCATGCTATACTTTATCAGCTAAAACTAAGCATAGAGACTATAACATATAAACTAGACTATAGTGACGGTATATAACTAGCATGACAATAGTAGTATAATAAATATAAACTTCTATCACACAAGTAGACTATACTATCACATATATGGATCACAATATCAAACAAGAAACTCATGACCCAAGCACAACTATATAGAAAAGATATATATATTGATAAGAGCAAAGTCTTACAAAAGGGAAAAGATACAAGAGCCATACCAATTCCAAGTGAAGACTTGGGACTAGGGAGCTCTAGACTCAGCCTAACTCCACTAAAACTCCAAGAACTACTACTAGCAAGAGAGAAATGCTTCTTGTGGTGTGTGTTGAGTGTGAAGGCACACCCTCCTATTTATAGCCTCAATAGGTCGGCAAGGGAGAGTAACCGCCACGGAAGGCATCTCAAACCGTCATCAGGAGTCGCGGAGGAGCCAACACGTGGAAGCCCAGGCGGAGAGGGCGCCCGGCCGGGTCGGCCGATCTGACCAGGTCGGCCGACCTGGGGGTGGCCCCTCCTGGCCTGTGCTTTCTCCAGGTGGCTGTCCTGTGGGCCCTGACGTCGGTTTGCGCGGTATTACAGGGAGTTACGTCGGTTACTGAAAATGGGCCGTTCAATCCGTGTGACGTCCATGTGGCACTCTCTGATTGGTCGAAAGTGTGTTTTCTTGCCTTTTGAGGTGTTTCCTTCACATTTCCTCCTGCATGCACAAAGTTCTCCAAGTACAAGTGGAACTATATTATTGTGCTAAAGCATGCGTGTATGAAATGCCAAATTCTCCTTTATTTGAGTATAGTTGACGGTTGAAAATGGTACTTAACAGCCGTCAACAAACTCCCCCAAGCTTACCCTTTGCTCATCCCGAAGCAAAGATAAACTTAAGTTGTTGATCAGGAGTTGCTACAATGTCCTACTCCTCAATAATACTATGCGCACAACAAAGTACTCTTCCTAGAATTAAATATGTTGGCACATAACTTACCCATTTACCTCGATCCATGGGGCTTTTACACCTCATTGTCTTGGGCGGTTGAGAGATAGAACAATTGCAGGGCACCAATCACTTGCTCTAGATTCCGCTATGTTATTCCGGAGGTTTTCAAAAGATTTTAAAAATAAAAACCAAGTTCCTCAAATGATTCTCTCGGATCACTCAATATGTGTATGATTCCTCACCAAGGCAAAGTGTTGCCTATAATCACCTACTTCTAAATAAGGCTTTATGTGGAGCTCAAGGTAGGGATATATGAGGCACTCATGTTCATATAATATTGCTATGTCAAAAGACCGGATCCAAGAAAAACATCAATTCAAACAATCTTGATCAAGATGTGCAAGTGTGTGGGAGAACGGAGGAATGGTGGATGGGAAGAAATAACTCCTTTTTGAATTTTCCTTCTCTCTTTTGGAGTTTCTAGGCTATGGCTATCTTTTGCTTGCTCTCTTTTTTGAGCATTTTTTTTTTCTTTTCTTTTTGCATAGCCATAGTCCTAGTTTGCAATGAATACTTTGAGAGAGGAATTTTGCAATGGATATATGGAGTGTTTCTTTGGATGGATGGATGGATAGTGGCTTTCTTCCGGTGTAGAAGAATAGCTCACGGTGGATATGGTGGATATGGTGGATGCTATCTTCTTGATTTAGAAGGATAGCTCATGGCGGTGGATGTGTGTATATGATCTTGATCAAGAAAGCATGAAAAGAGTTCTACTAGGGTCACAACAATTTTGACTAAGCTCAATGTGAAACAAGCAGCATATGTGTAAAGGTTTTCAAATGTAAACACTACATATGGCTGTGGTGGGAATTTCATCATTGAGGAACTTATCAATTTGTCATTTTGAAAAATAAAACTCCGGAATTCAAGCTTTACGTTGAGCAAGATCATAGCAGCCCTATCTATCATATCATACCTCTCAACAACTTAGAACTAGAGAATGCATATGCTACCCACAAGATTCAAGTTCAAGGCAAGATTTACCAACAAACCTAACTCTTGAGAGAGTACTAAGTTGTAAACTAGCATTAGAGAGGAATAAAGGACAGAGCAACTATTCATCATCTCAACATAGGAAAATTATACACATTCATACCGCGCATGAAAAAGGGAAATATTTTTGTTCTTTTTATATTTTGCAAATTTTTATGGATTTTCAGATTTAGCAAATGCAAGAAATAAAGGGAAGGGGAAAGATACAAGTTACCGTGAGAAGGGGGGTCCTCCCCCAAGCTTGTTCTTGCTCATATCTGCTGGTTCGGGTCGTAGCCTTGGGAGCAGACGAAAGCATCCCAATTGCTCTGATTCTGAGCCATCATCGCGTTCAGCTGGCGGAATTGGTTGTCGCTGAAATTGACGGAGGATGCTTGACTCGTGCTTGCACGAGTGCTTTTTCTCCGCTTGATTCCGGCGACTTGCTTCATTCGGTTGAACATGGCTGCACACAAGAACAAACATAAGACAAGAACAAAAACAAGATCGAACAAGTGTTCGGGTGAGCGTTAGTGAAAACGACAAACCCGAGCTTCTCCGAAATTGGTTTTCTTCTCACAACAACTTGCAAATGCACTAAAACAGAGGGGAAATATTTTTTTTTTGGGTTTTTGGGGCTGTAGTAAAGTTGAAGAACACGAAATTTTGGGAGAGCAACAAGTGAGCAAAGGAGGGGAGTGAAAGATGAGCTTGGAATGGTGAAGCTCCTCCTCCTGGGCGGTTTTTATAGCCAAGGAAGCAAGATGGCCGTTAGAAAGGTACAGAGCAGCGGCCATATAGCCGTTGGGAGAAAGGAGCACAGGAAAAGGTGGGGCCAGGGGGTCGGCCGACCCCACCAGGTCGGCCGACCTGGCAGGTGGGCCTCCTGGCAGCCCCCTTTTTCCTATGTGTTCCCCAACGGCTAGGGGATTTGTCCCCTGCTGCCTTTTTGCTCAAAAAGCTCGACAAAAAATCTTTTCAAAATGGAAAGCCCAAAAACCTATTTTCTAAATTTTCAAAAATGCAAATGAGTTTTGAAAAATTCCAAGGTGGCTGGAAAAATTCAAAAATGCAGAAATGCAGTGGTCGGGAAAAATCGAAATGTGGTGGAAAGCAAATATGCAATTAAAAGAGCAAATATGGATAACTACCGGTTTAACCTCCCGGCGAGGACTCACCTTTTAAAGTCCGACGAGCGGGACTTTTCTCCGGCGTTCAGCACGATGAAGCGTTGTCCGGTCCCGGAGATGAAGACACGGATGATGCTTCTTGTTTCACTCGCCACACCTTCTTGGTCTTTGTTGCGGTCGGTGGCTTCTCGGGCTTCGGAGGCTGCGGTTTTGCAGGCTTCACAGCCTGTTTCTTTGCAGACCTCGGAGGTTGCTGCCTTGTGGACTTCGGAGGCTGTTGCTTAATGTGTGACCTTTGCCTCCTTGCCTTCATCAGTTGTTGCTGTGCAACCTTTTCCTTCTCAAGGAAGTTCTTCATGAATGTGATGAGGCTGTCCTTCTTTGACGGAGTGACCTCCACTTCCTTGATGTTGCTTGGGTTCGGCCCGTACTTGATACGGATCATGTTGCACTGTTCTTTCCTTGGCCGAAAGTCAAACTTCTCCTCCTTGCCATTGATGTGGAAGCGGATTTCTCCGGCTCCTACATCGATGCGAGCATCCGCAATGCTGAGAAATGGGCGTCCTAGGATGAGCGGTGTGCTCTTCCCGACGTCCATGTCAAGCACTACGAAGTCGACGGGGATGAAGCAATCCCGGATTTTCACCGGAATATCTTCGGCGATCCCCGCCGGATAGCGGACCGTTGAATCGGCCAGCTGCAGCTGCATCGGCGTGGGGGATAGTGTGGTGTAGTTGAGCTTGTCGAAGACATCCTTCGGCATGACGCTCACACTTGCCCCAAGATCACATAAGGCATGGTCGAAGTTCTGTGTCCCGATCGAGCAGGTGATCGTGGGACACCCCGGATCTTTCTTCTTCTCAGGAAGCCGGTTGAGTATAGCAGCGCTACACTCTTCCGTCAGCTTGACAATTTCTGTGGTCGGTAGTGGGCGCTTGTTGCTGATAAGATCCTTGAGGTAGCGAGCGTACGTGGGTACTTGTATCGCATCCAGCAAGGGCACGTTGATGTGCAGCTTCTGGATCACCTCAACGAAGCGTGTGAACTGCTCGTCCACGGTGGGCTTCCTTCTTCTTTCAGGAAACGGCATGAGGTTCGTGTCATAGAACTCATGTGGGGCCGTTTTCCTGGGCGGCAGTTCTTCTTCTTCTGCCGGCTTCTCAGCTGATGTGTCTTTTCCTGCATGGTTAGGGTATGGCGGATCCCGAGTGGACTTACCTCCTCTCGTGATAACCGCATTAACATTTTCTAAGGGGGTCTCGGGTTGCCCCGGGATTTTCCCCGACTCAGCAGTAGGAACAGCAGCAGCTAACTGAGCTAATTGGATTTCTATCATTTTATTGAAGCTCAGCTGATTCTTGAGAGCAGAGGAAACACCCTCTATCTTAGTGTGGATGCTCTCAAGAGTCCTATCAGTGGTGGCAAGCTTTTTACTGATGTTATCATTAACCTTAGCTTGACCAAGCACAAGATCTTTCAAGGAGGGCTGATTATAACCGGAATTAAAACCAGAGAAGTTGCCAGAGTTACCTCCTTGGTAGTTGGGACGTGGTGGACCCCAACTTTGACCTCCTTGTGGACGGTAGCCGTTGTTGTTGTTGTTGCCCATGAACATTGCGTCCTCACGGGTCTCAGGGCAGTCATTGCCCGAGTGTCCCGTGTTGCCACAGACCTCGCAAGTCATACGAGCGTCTAGGGCTTTTACTTCTCCATTGGCTTGGTCGTCCATCTTCTTCATGAGAAGGTCAATCTTGGCGGCGAGCATGTCAACCTCCTTGACGGAGTGCATGCCTCGCTGGCGAGGTTGGAGGCGCTCTTCATTCCAACCTTGGTTGGACACCATCTTCTCGATCAAATCTTTTGCCTTGCTCACAGTGAGCGAGAAGAAGGCTCCACCAGCAGCAGCGTCGAGGTGGTCGCGGGCCGACGGAGTAAGCCCGTTGTAGAAGTTCTGGATGATCAGCCAATCATCCATCCCGTGGTGGGGACATGCCAGGATGTACTCCTGGAGCCTCTCCCATGCCTCAGGAATCGACTCCTTCGACTCCTGCTGGAAGCTTGAGATCCTTCCGCGGAGGGCATTGGTCTTGCCCAGCGGGAAGAACTTTGCAAGGAACGCAGCTGAACACTTCTCCCAAGTGTTCACAGCTTCAGGGTTTGCGTAGAACCACTGTCTCGCTCTCCCAAGGAGAGAGAACGGGAACAGTCGAAGGCGAACAGCGTCGGGGGTGACGTCCTTCATTTTGAACGTGTTGCAAATCTCCAGGAATTGCTGGAGATGAGCACTAGCGTCCTCATTGGCTTTCCCACAGAATGGGCTAGCCTGCACCATGGTGATGAGACCGGTCTTGATCTCGAAGTTCGCATCTCCCACATTGCCAGCTGGTCCCGTAGGGATGTTGGCAGCAGAGGGAGCGGAGAACTCGCGGAGGGTCTTCTTGTCGGCCATTTGCTCAGAGCTTGATGGTGCGGGAATGACAGGTTCGATTGGTCGAGTCTCCTTACGAGGAGGGGTGAGCCTAGCTCGTGTCCTTCTCAGGAGTGACTCAGGATCTTTAGTGAAGTTTGTCGGCAAGTCGAAACCAGTCATACACTACCCTGTTTTCATACAAAATGCAGAAAACAAAGCAAGGTTAGCCTGCCTAGGAGATAGCCTTAATAATTGCCACACTAGTATATACATTAGTAATTTTTCTTAGATCATACGCCTTCCCCGGCAACGGCGGCAGAAATGCTTGTTGACTTTTGCTAAGCCATATTAATAAATCATCCCCGGCAACGGCGCCAGAAATGCTTGTAGACTTTTGCTAAGCCATATTAATAAATCATTCCCGGCACGGGGCCAGAAACGGTTCACTAATATGTCCCAGAGTCAAGTAGGTAAAATCCGCAAGCGCACGGAGAATACCGCTGTAGCATTTCACCCGGAAGTATTCAGGGTATCGTATTTGTTTATCCCAGAGGAAGGTTATGATCAAGAAGCGTTACTAACATATAAGATCATGTTAACAATTAGCAAGGATATCTAACCAAGACAGGCGGGTACATGATAATAACCGGGTAGTGTGACACACACAGAAGATTCCTACTAAATAAATAAAGTCTAGTGGAGGAAAGACTAGGCTAAGCTACTCCTACTATACATTCCTATACAGTTGCATAGCCTAAGTAGAATACATACAGACCCACACTCAGGTTCAACAATCAATAGTATAGCACTTCAGGCACGGACTTACCCCTGCATCCACAGGCGACTTCCGCCAAGAGCCTACGCACTAGCCTAGCGGGGAGGATTTCAAAGGACGGACAGGGCTGTCACCACCTGCCGCCTACCTCAACGAACCAGTAGACTAACGAATAATTGATGCAAATCAGTCACCCAAGTACCATACTTGCATGACCAAAGAGCACTCTGCCCCTCCGCGATTACTATTAACGAGGCAGAGCTACCGTACGAATACGATCACCAAACCCATGCTATACTTTATCAGCTAAAACTAAGCATAGAGACTATAACATATAAACTAGACTATAGTGACGGTATATAACTAGCATGACAATAGTAGTATAATAAATATAAACTTCTATCACACAAGTAGACTATACTATCACATATATGGATCACAATATCAAACAAGAAACTCATGACCCAAGCACAACTATATAGAAAAGATATATATATTGATAAGAGCAAAGTCTTACAAAAGGGAAAAGATACAAGAGCCATACCAATTCCAAGTGAAGACTTGGGACTAGGGAGCTCTAGACTTAGCCTAACTCCACTAAAACTCCAAGAACTACTACTAGCAAGAGAGAAATGCTTCTTGTGGTGTGTGTTGAGTGTGAAGGCACACCCTCCTATTTATAGCCTCAATAGGTCGGCAAGGGAGAGTAACCGCCACGGAAGGCATCTCAAACCGTCATCAGGAGTCGCGGTGGAGCCAACACGTGGAAGCCCAGGCGGAGAGGGCGCCCAGCCGGGTCGGCCGACCTGACCAGGTCGGCCGACCTGGGGGTGGCCCCTCCTGGCCTGTGCTTTCTCCAGGTGGCTGTCCTGTGGGCCCTGACGTCGGTTTGCGCGGTATTACAGGGAGTTACGTCGGTTAAGTGCTGAAAATGGGCCCTTCAATCCGTGTGACGTCCATGTGGCACTCTCTGATTGGTCGAAAGTGTGTTTTCTTGCCTTTTGAGGTGTTTCCTTCATATTTCCTCCGGCATGCACAAAGTTCTCCAAGTACAAGTGGAACTATATTATTGTGCTAAAGCATGCATGTATGAAATGCCAAATTCTCCTTTATTTGAGTATAGTTGACGGTTGAAAATGGTACTTAACAGCCGTCAACACCCGGTACAAATAACACAAGCTGGCCCGAGAACTCGACGTAGGGGATTTCCCCAAACTAGTATAATCCCTAGTGTCCTCTTGCATAGCCATCGCCAAAACTGGAACGCGCACCCTAGAAAAAATTCTACTAGCCGGTGATCTAAACATCGTCAGTTGGCACTCCAGGTAGGGGAGTTTTGGCACTCCAGGTAGAAAAAATGCCTTCACATTCAACACACACCACAAGAAGCATTTCTCTCTTGCTAGTAGTAGTTCTTGGAGTTTTAGTGGAGTTAGGCTGAGTCTAGAGCTCTCTAGTCCCAAGTCTTCACTTGGAATTGGTATGGCTCTTGTATCTTTTCCCTTTTGTAAGACTTTACTCTTATCAATATATATATCTTTTCTATATAGTTGTGCTTGGGTCATGAGTTTCTTGTTTGATTTTGTGATCCATATATGTGATAGTATAGTCTACTTGTGTGATAGTAGTTTATATTTATTATACTACTATTGTCATGCTAGTTATATACCATCACTATAGTCTAGTTTATATGTTATAGTCTCTATGCTTAGTTTTAGCTGATAAAGTATAGCATGGGTTTGGTGATCGTATTCGTACGGTAGCTCTGCCTCGTTAATAGTAATCGCGGAGGGGCAGAGTGCTCTTTGGTCATGCAAGTATGGTACTTGGGTGACTGATTTGCATCAATTATTCGTTAGTCTACTGGTTCGTTGAGGTAGGCGGCAGGTAGTGACAGCCCTGTCCGTCCTTTGAAATCCTCCCCGCTAGGCTAGTGCGTAGGCTCTTGGCGGAAGTCGCCTGTGGATGCAGGGGTAAGTCCGTGCCTGAAGTGCTATACTATTGACTGCTGAACCTGAGTGTGGGTCTGTATGTATTCTACTTAGGCTATGCAACTGTATAGGAATGTATAGTAGGAGTAGCTTAGCCTAGTCTTTCCTCCACTAGACTTTATTTATTTAGTAGGAATCTTCTGTGTGTGTCACACTACCCAGTTATTATCATGTACCCGCCTGTCTTGGTTAGATATCCTTGCTAATTGTTAACATGATCTTATATGTTAGTAACGCTTCTTGATCATACCCTTCCTTTGGGATAAACAAATACGATACCCTGAATACTTCCGGGTGAAATGCTACAGCGGTATTCTCCGTGCGCTTGCGGATTTTACCTACTTGACTCTGGGACATATTAGTGAACCGTTTCTGGCTCCGTGCCGGGAATGATTTATTAATATGGCTTAGCAAAAGTCAACAAGCATTTCTGGCGCCGTTGCCGGGGAAGGCGTATGATCAAGAAAAATTACTAATGTATATAGTAGTGTTGCAATTATTAAGGCTATCTCCTAAGCAGGTTAACCTTGCTTTGTTTTCTGCATTTTGTATGAAAACAGGGTAGTGTATGACTGGTTTCGACTTGCCGACAAACTTCACTGAAGATCCTGAGTCACTCCTGAGAAGGACACGAGCTAGGCTCACCCCTCCTCGTAAGGAGACTCGGCCAATCGAACCTGTCATTCCCGCACCATCAAGCTCTGAGCAAATGGCCTACAAGACCCTCCGCGAGTTCTCCGCTCCCTCCGCTGCCAACATCCCTACGGGACCAGCTGGCAATGTGGGAGATGCGAACTTCGAGATCAAGACCGGTCTCATCACCATGGTGCAGGCTAGCCCATTCTGTGGGAAAGCCAATGAGGACGCTAGTGCTCATCTCCAGCAATTCCTGGAGATTTGCAACACGTTCAAAAAGAAGGACAGCCTCATCACATTCATGAAGAACTTCCTTGAGAAGGAAAAAGTTGCACAGCAACAACTGATGAAGGCAAGGAGGAAAAGGTCACACATTAAGCAACAGCCTCCGAAGTCCACAAGGCAGCAACCTCCGAGGTCTGCAAAGAAACAGGCTGTGAAGCCTGCAAAACCGCAGCCTCCGAAGCCAGAGAAGCCACCGACCGCAACAAAGACCAAGAAGGTGTGGCGAATGAAACAAGAAGCATCATCCGTGTCTTCATCTCCGGGACCGGACAACGCTTCATCGAGCTGAACGCCGGAGAAAAGTCCCGCTCGTCGGACTTTAAAAGGTGAGTCCTCGCCGGGAGGTTAAACCGGTAGTTATCCATATTTGCTCTTTTAATTGCATATTTGCTTTCCACCACATTTTGATTTTTTCCTGACCACTGCATTTTTGCATTCTTGAATTTTTCCAGCCACCTTGGAATTTTTCAAAACTCATTTGCATTTTTGAAAATTTAGAAAATAGGTTTTTGGGCTTTCCATTTTGAAAAGATTTTTTTGTCGAGCTTTTTGAGCAAAAAGGCAGCAGGGGACAAATCCCCTAGCCGTTGGGGAACACATAGGAAAAAGGGGGCTGCCAGGAGGCCCACCTGCCAGGTCGGCCGACCTGGTGAGGTCGGCCGACCCCCTGGCCCCACCTTTTCCTGTGCTCCTTTCTCCCAACGGCTATATGGCCGTTGCTCTGTCTCTTTCTAATGGCCATCTTGCTTCCTTGGCTATAAAAACCGCCCAGGAGGGGGAGCTTCACCATTCCAAGCTCACCTTTCACTCCCCTCCTTTGCTCACTTGTTGCTCTCCCAAAATTTCGTGTTCTTCAACTTTACTACAGCCCCAAAAACCCACAAAAATATTTCCCCTCTGTTTCAGTGCATTTGCAAGTTGTTGTGAGAAGAAAACCAATTTCGGAGAAGCTCGGGTTTGTCGTTTTCACTAACGCTCACCCGAACACTTGTTCGATCTTGTTTTTGTTCTTGTCTTGTGTTTGTTCTTGTGTGCAGCCATGTTCAACCAAATGAAGCAAGTCGCCGGAATCAAGCGGAGAAAAAGCACTCGTGCAAGCACGAGTCAAGCACCCTCCGTCAATTTCAGCGACAACCAATTCCGCCAGCTGAACGCGATGATGGCTCAGAATCAGAGCAATTGGGATGCCTTCTTCCGCTCCCAAGGCTACGACCCGAACCAGCAGATATGAGCAAGAACAAGCTTGGGGGAGGACCTCCCTTCTCACGGTAACTTGTATCTTTCCCCTTTTCTTTATTTCTTGCATTTGCTAAATCTGAAAATCCATAAAAATTTGCAAAATATAAAAAGAACAAAAATATTTCCCTTTTTCATGCGCGGTATGAATGTGTATAATTTTCCTATGTTGAGATGATGAATAGTTGCTCTGTCCTTTATTCCTCTCTAATGCTAGTTTACAACTTAGTACTCTCTCAAGAGTTAGGTTTGTTGGTAAATCTTGCCTTGAACTTGAATCTTGTGGGTAGCATATGCATTCTCTAGTTCTAAGTTGTTGAGAGGTATGATATGATAGATAGGGCTGCTATGATCTTGCTCAACGTAAGACTTGAATTCCGGAGTTTTATTTTTCAAAATGACAAATTGATAAGTTCCTCAATGATGAAATTCCCACCACAGCCATATGTAGTGTTTACATTTGAAAACCTTTACACATATGCTGCTTGTTTCACATTGAGCTTAGTCAAAATTGTTGTGACCCTAGTAGAACTCTTTTCATGCTTTCTTGATCAAGATCATATACACACATCCACCGCCATGAGCTATCCTTCTAAGTCAAGAAGATAGCCTCCACCATATCCACCATATCCACCGTGAGCTATTCTTCTACACCGGAAGAAAGCCACTATCCATCCATCCATCCAAAGAAACACTCCATATATCCATTGCAAAATTCCTCTCTCAAAGTATTCATTGCAAACTAGGACTATGGCTATGCAAAAAGAAAAGAAAAAAAAATGCTCAAAAAAGAGAGCAAGCAAAAGATAGCCATAGCCTAGAAACTCCAAAAGAGAGAAGGAAAATTCAAAAAGGAGTTATTTCTTCCCATCCACCATTCCTCCGTTCTCCCACACACTTGCACATCTTGATCAAGATTGTTTGAATTGATGTTTTTTCTTGGATCCGGTCTTTTGACATAGCAATATTATGTGAACATGAGTGCTTCATATATCCCTACCTTGAGCTCCACATAAAGCCTTATTTAGAAGTAGGTGATTATAGGCAACACTTTGCCTCGGTGAGGAATCATACACATATTGAGTGATCCGAGAGAATCATTTGAGGAACTTGGTTTTTATTTTCAAAATCTTTTGAAAACCTCCGGAACAACATAGCGGAATCTAGAGCAAGTGATTGGTGCCCTGCAATTGTTCTATCTCTCAACCGCCCAAGACAATGAGGTGTAAAAGCCCCATGGATCAAGGTAAATGGGTAAGTTATGCGCCAATATATTTAATTCTAGGAAGAGTACTTTGTTGTGCGCATAGTATTATTGAGGAGTAGGACAT
This sequence comes from Eleusine indica, assembly GCA_030378355.1. NCBI lineage: Eukaryota > Viridiplantae > Streptophyta > Magnoliopsida > Poales > Poaceae > Eleusine > Eleusine indica. The sequence goes on along the minus strand of CM059494.1, from coordinate 31,730,245 downwards.
TGTAGCAACTCCTGATCAACAACTTAAGTTTATCTTTGCTTCGGGACGAGCAAAGGGTAAGCTTGGGGGAGTTTGTTGACGGCTGTTAAGTACCATTTTTTACCGTCAACTATACTCAAATAAAGGAGAATTTGGTATTTCATACACGCATGCTTTAGCACAATAATATAGTTCCACTTGTACTTGGAGAACTTTATGCATGCAGGAGGAAATGTGAAGGAAACACCTCAAAAGGCAAGAAAACACACTTTCGACCAATCAGAGAGCGCCACCTGGACGTCACACGGATTGAAGGGCCCATTTGCAGCACTTAACCGACGTAACTCCCTGCAATACCGCGCAAACCAACGTCAGGGCCCACAGGACAGCCACCTGGAGAAAGCACAGGCCAGGAGGGGCCACCCCCAGGTCGGCCGACCTGGTCAGGTCGGCCGACCCAGCCGGGCGCCCTCTCCGCCTGGGCTTCCACGTGTTGGCTCCTCCGCGACTCCTGATGACGGTTTGAGATGCCTTCCGTGGCGGTTACTCTCCCTTGCCGACCTATTGAGGCTATAAATAGGAGGGTGTGCCTTCACATTCAACACACACCACAAGAAGCATTTCTCTCTTGCTAGTAGTAGTTCTTGGAGTTTTAGTGGAGTTAGGCTGAGTCTAGAGCTCTCTAGTCCCAAGTCTTCACTTGGAATTGGTATGGCTCTTGTATCTTTTCCCTTTTGTAAGACTTTACTCTTATCAATATATATATCTTTTCTATATAGTTGTTCTTGGGTCATGAGTTTCTTGTTTGATTTTGTGATCCATATATGTGATAGTATAGTCTACTTGTGTGATAGTAGTTTATATTTATTATACTACTATTGTCATGGTAGTTATATACCATCACTATAGTCTAGTTTATATGTTATAGTCTCTATGCTTAGTTTTAGCTGATAAAGTATAGCATGGGTTTGGTGATCGTATTCGTACAGTAGCTCTGCCTCGTTAATAGTAATCGCGGAGGGGCAGAGTGCTCTTTGGTCATGCAAGTATGGTACTTGGGTGACTGATTTGCATCAATTATTCGTTAGTCTACTGGTTCGTTGAGGTAGGCGGCAGGTAGTGACAGCCCTGTCCGTCCTTTGAAATCCTCCCCGCTAGGCTAGTGCGTAGGCTCTTGGCGGAAGTCGCCTGTGGATGCAGGGGTAAGTCCGTGCCTGAAGTGCTATACTATTGACTGCTGAACCTGAGTGTGGGTCTGTATGTATTCTACTTAGGCTATGCAACTGTATAGGAATGTATAGTAGGAGTAGCTTAGCCTAGTCTTTCCTCCACTAGACTTTATTTATTTAGTAGGAATCTTCTGTGTGTGTCACACTACCCAGTTATTATCATGTACCCGCCTGTCTTGGTTAGATATCCTTGCTAATTGTTAACATGATCTTATATGTTAGTAACGCTTCTTGATCATACCCTTCCTTTGGGATAAACAAATACGATACCCTGAATACTTCCGGGTGAAATGCTACAGCGGTATTCTCCGTGCGCTTGCGGATTTTACCTACTTGACTCTGGGACATATTAGTGAACCGTTTCTGGCTCCGTGCCGGGAATGATTTATTAATATGGCTTAGCAAAAGTCAACAGTGATCCTCCTCATCGGCAAGTCTCTCCCGTTTCCGGTCGATTGGAAGCCTCTACTTGCACTGACGCCTGATCACCTTTGACTTGGTCAATCCTGCCATCTTAATCACCACCCATGGTTTCGAGGCTCAACCGTGAAACCGTTCGTGCTCCTTGCCTCTCCACATGTACGGTTTGGATCACCCTTGACTTCTTCCGGCCTCCCGATCGTCCGGCCCCAAGTCTCCTACTTGTGCCCTATCCTCTCGCCGTTGACCGCCAAGACTCCAGTGACCCACACATCATGAGTCAAGGAAACACATTTCCCATCTCCTACAAACTCTTCAACATCCTCACCAACTCTAGTTAGTCAAAACCATGACATACACAAAATCATGCAATCCCCAGATTTCCCCATTCCATCCTAAACATCGAACTCAACCGATATCAATTACTCATCACATATTGCAAATCATGGCACTTCTCAACATGGTTTCTCAATGGCTAAGGATAAGCTATGTAGCAAGTGTTGGGAACACTTGTCTAGTTGTTATGGCTTTGAGTCCATAGGAAAAACCGGACTATCAACAGGGTCTAGGTCATGTCTCTTTAGGTCATGCTAGTCGGTGATGTGCAGGGATGCTCAATGAAATCACGGGCACTAGGTGACAGTGGAGAAGCCAAGGAGCTGTTCGGAGAAGCCGGGAAATGAAGTCAAGTGAGGACGAGGACTTTCAGCTTCTGGACATAGTGACCGAATAGAGGGGTCAGTGGAGATCGGACTGTATGGTCACTTGGAGATCAGAAAGGAGTCTGCAAGGAATCCATCAAGTCTGGAAACCCTAGAGACCAGATCGTATGATCTAGTGACCGGACGGTCCGGTCAGTAGGGCTGAGGCTCGTGATAGAGAGGAAGCAAACTGGAGCTCTCTGGAATGCACAGAACGCAAAGAGACCGAATACTGATCGGACGGTCCGGTCAGTACAGCAAGTCGCCAGGGATAGTGAAGCCAATGACTCTGAGAGCCGTTCTAGAAGAGACCGGATGGTCCGGTCTAGGAGTGATCAGACGGTCCGGTCAATGGTGTCCAGAAGGGTGATTTCATGGAGCAACGGCTAGTTGGAGATTGGAAGCCTATATAACTTCGTTGCTGGGGTCTCAGAGACCTCTCTTGGCCAGTGGGATTGCTTGGAGCATTTGGTGAGAGCCAAGAGGAAAAGAGAGGAGCACTAGGAGGAGATACTTCATATCTTGAGCAGTGATGCACATCTAAGGCTTTGGAGTTCTTGAGGGTGTGATCTAGGTTGTTACTCTTGGTCTATTGTGAGACTTAGACTGGTTAGGTGTCGGTGATCGAGCCTGTCGTGATTGGTTGTGAAGGCCATCAAACGTTTGTACATGGTTTGAACCCGCCGGTGAAAGGGGCATCGCTAGTGAGTAAGGGTGCCAGGACAGGTGCGGAGTGCTCCCATATTCAATGGGGAGGACTATGGGTATTGGAAGGCTCGTATACAAGCCTACTTGGAGTCCCTTGATCCAAGGATATGGATGGTGACCTATGAGTCTGATGCGGATGTGAACCTGCTTGAACCTGATTTCGTTAAGAACAACGCTAAGGCCAAGCTTACTCTATTTGCATGTATATCTAAGGATGTTTTTGCTAGGTTGGATGCAAGTTCGACAGCACAAGGTATCTGGACTGAGATTTAGGGTCTCCATGACGGTACTAGTGATGTCAAAGAGGAAAGATACTATGTGCTGAAGAACAAGTATGATAACTTAACTAGATTGCCACATAAGAGAGAGAACACTGTTTATTCTTGCTTTCATGTACTAGTTGAGGGGATCAATGCTCTTGGGGATGATTTCAAGCTCAAGTCTATTGAGGTGATAAGAAGAGTCTTGAGGCTATTCAAAGACCCCAAGTATGAGTCCATCATCACCATCACCTTGCAAGGTGACCTCAAGACCAAGGCAATGAAAGATGTACTTGGCAAGATCCCAGCCTTTGAGAGCTACCAGCTAGGTCCGGATGATCCACAACCATCCAACCTTGCTCTTCAAGCTGAGAAGCAAGAATCTAGCAAGAGCAAAAAGAGCAAGAAGAAGGCAATCATTGAAGATGATGATGATGATGATGATGATGATGATGATGATGATGATGAAGATGACTTGAGTGAGGACTTGGCTCTTCTCATGAAGAAGATGAGGACCTTCTAGAACAAATTTGCTTCCAAGTCTAAGGGCAAGTGCTTTAACAATGGATCCAAGAACCACATTGTTCGGGATTCCCCCAAGCCCAATAAAGAAGCTTTCAAGTCCCAAGACTCAAGTGATGAAGAAGAAGAAGAAAATGAAGACCCCAAAGCCAAGCAAAAACAATAAGAGGTACTTCGACAAGGACAAGAGCAAAGGAAAAGGCAAAGGTCAAGACCACAAGAAGAAGTTCTCATGCAAGGCCCTTGTGGGAGAGTGGACAAATGACACATCCTCTTCCTCAAGCGATGATGAAGGAGTGGCCAGCCTAGCCATGATCAAGACTACACTTCCACGACCTCTTTCTCCACCTCCCATGTGCCTCATGGCCACGAGCCAACTTGGGTAGAGTGAGAATGAGAGCAGCGATGACAGCGATAGTGAGGAGGTCTCCTACGCCGAGCTTTGGAGTATGCTTGAGCAAGCACGCGACATTGCCGTCTAGGTATCCAAAATGCTGGATGTGGTAAGAAAAGAGTGTAAGTTGGCTAAGGACCATGTTGGTGAGCTTGAGAGTGAGATCAAGGACCTTGTCACATCTCATGAGGCCCTAAAGAAGAGTTATGACAAACTCAAGGGTGATCATGTAGAGCTACATGCGAAGTACGAGGCCCTTGAAGTTACTTTTGACGCCATCAATGTGGATGATCTTGCCTCTCACTCCTCTAGTTCATCAAAGAGTGATGCTTCTACTACGTGTGATGAACTAACCACCTCGGTCGAGGTTTCTTCTCTTGAGCCTTTTATTTTGGAGGAAAATCACAAGCTCAAAGAAGAGAGGAAGATGGTGATGGATGGCTTCGAGAGGTGGGCAACAGGCACCGAAATAGAGCAATACTTCACGTACTTGCTTGGACTAGCAGAGTTAGTCACTGCCCCATACAAATACAGAGAGGACATCGTCATGGAGTTCTACGCTACATTGCGGGTAGCCAGAGATCGGTCAGAGATCTAGTTCTTGTACAGAGAACAGCCCCAGCGTGTGACCAGAGAGGATCTTATAGCTACCCTTGGGTTCCTTGCTTTAGACCTGCAGTTGTACAGGAGCACCTACGAGACTCTCGTTCCACCCCGCAGACCACAGGAAGGGACACTACCTCCGGACAACATGGTGTCAGTCGCCTTTCCACCACCACACACACCAAGATTCGACAGAGGCCCTGCAAGACTCACTGCAAAGATGAAGGTGGCCAGAGCGATAGTCACCAGAACTATCATTCCCCGATCTGGGTACAGAGAGGAGTCCACACTCCTGCACCAGTGGGTAGTGGCAGCTATTCTGAGAAGGCAGCAGTTTGACCTGGTAGACTTGTTCATAGCTAAGATGGAGGAGGTTATTTCTGAGAGGGTCGGAGGACGACACCTGGTCTACGGTCCACACATTTGCTATCTTCTTCATAGACTCGGACTTGTGACACAGGAGCAGTACGACGCGTTCCCTAAGGAGACCACCAGCTACTCACCTCGAGTCCCTAGGGGATCGCAGTCAGCCTCGAGTCAGCAGATGGGAGAGGAGGAGCAGGAGTCACCGCCAGTCACTCACGAGCTGGCAGCTCATCCAGAGACGGTGGTTCCTGAGTCAGCTAGTGTAGGAGCACCTCCCCAGCCTACACGCACATAGATAGCGGACGCTCTCACTATAGCAGCAGTGACAGGATGTCTGGGTGACTTTATGCAGAGCACAACAGAGGAGAGACTTTAGATTATGGAGGTCGTCAGGGGATAGGCGGAGCTTCAGAGACATCAGATGATGTTGATGACTACACTGATGACCCAGATGGCAGAGATGACTCAGAGGCAGGCCAGTCGACAGGTGGGACCGTCTGCACTTCCACAGCTTCAGCAGTTGCCAACACAGCCAGGACCCTTCACTGCTATGATGACAGCCCAGTGTTCTGGAATGCCTTCACTTTCACGGGTGCTACCAACAGGGGGAGCAGGACAAACTTGCTCACCAGCTCAGTTCTCCCATCTGTCCGCCTTCTCAGTATCTACGTCGTTTTCTTCACCGACACACTCTTCTACTTCACAGATGGCAGGACCCTCCACCCAGCAGCACTTACCGGTCAGGAGTATGTTCTCAGAGGTTATGCACACTACTCAAGCAGACTTTTAGACAGCCTCAGAGATAGCTACAACTCTACCTTCTTCTGCTACAGACACTATGAATGTCACACCTGAGGTAGAAGAGGATCTTGTTCGCCGAGGCTTCACATAGGAGGATGTGGATGACCTTGCTCTTCTTCAGATGCTAATTGTTGAGGAGACATCCACAGTCCCACCGGCAGGGTAGGACACAGGGTCTGAGTCACTAGTAGACCTTTAGTACTTTGAGCAGTTGGACGCTCAGGTGACGCAGGCTCAGGCAGAGCAGCAGGACCCAACATAGGAGCAGCCTAGAGCAGAGCCCTCATAGGACATTGCTACACCACCTCCTTCAACCATGAGCGCTTAGTTGTTTCCTTTTTCCTCTTTTTGGTGCTTGTTGCCAAAGGGGGAGAAGCAGTCATAGGTCTAGGGGGAATGGGAGTATGATCCTGTGCGATCGAGAGTCAGTAGCATGTATCTAGGGATAGCATACGTGTACATGGGTTTTGGGAGATAGATATATTTGGATCTTATTTTGATGGATTTATCGAGATGTTCATGGATTTTGATAAGTCATGGTTTTCATTCGCATGTGTTTGACTCATCTTGATCTCACTTGATTTATTTTCATACGTAGTGCCTTGTTTTCCTTCAGTTATCCTGTTTGCCTGTGTGTGATGTCATGATGATGATTGCTTGCTTTTAATTCTTATGCATTGCGATGCTATCCTGTTGCATATCATCATTCATGCCTTGCATTGCCAGTCTTTGTGCTTTAATTAATATCTTCACATGACATGCATGCATATCATCTAGAGTGTGCTTCTCTTTTCATTCTCTTAGCTCTTGATGATGCTTGATTGAGTAGGACCTTGTTTGTTCTTTGCTTATGCTTTCAGGTTCCTCTCGATCGTAGTGTAGCCCTTTTAGCCTTGTTGTAAAATTATGCTAAGTAGTGGTTGTCATCAACCACCAAAAGGGGGAGATTGTAAGCTTCATGACCATTGATGATTGGATCCCCAAGGTATGAATGTTTTGGTGATAGATAACAATAATGAAATTATGGGCTAATATCTACACGAGTTGTCTATGCAGGAATCATCTCTGAACTCTACTACAAATCATATGGATGATTGTTGCCGATGACAATGACCACAAGCATGGAGGCTTGATGAGCTTGATGGAGTCCAAGGGTTGATGAAGATGGATCAAGGCTAAGGACAAGCTATGGAGCAAGTGTTGGGAACACTTGTCTTGTTGTTAGGGCTTTGAGTCCATGGGAAAAAAACAGATAATAAGGGGGTCTAGATCATTTCTCTTAGGTCATATCTAGTCGGTGATGTGCATGGATGCTCAGTGAAATCATAGGCACTAGGTGACAGTGGAGAAGCCAAGGAGTTGTTCGGAGAAGCCGGGAAATGAAGTCAAGTGAGGACGAGGAGTTTCAGCTTCTGGACATAGTGACCGGACAGAGGGGTCAGTTGAGACCGGACTGTATGGTCACTAGGAGATCAGAGAGGAGTGTGCACGGAATCTGTCATGTCTGGAGACCCTAGAGACCGAACGGTACGGTCTAGTGACCGGATAGTCCGATCAGTAGGGCTGAGGCTCCAGACAGAGAGGACGCAAACTGTATCTCTCTGAAATGCAGAGGGCGCAAAGAGACCGGACGGTCCGGTCAGTATAGGAAATCGCCAAAGACAGTGAAACCTACGGCTCTAGGAGCCATTGCAGAAGAGACCGGACGGTCCGATCTGGGAGTGACCAGAAGGGTGATTTCATGGAGCAACAGCTAGTTGGAGGTTGGAAGCGTATATAACTTTGTTGCTAGAGTCTTGGAGACCTCTCTTGGCTAGTGGAATTGCTTGGAGCATGTGGTGAGAGCCAAGAGGAAAAGTGATGAGGACATCACTCCTATGGATACACACAACACTCCTCCAAATCTGGACTTGCAAGGTCCAATGACTAGAGCTCGTGCACGACGACTAAATTTAGAGGTGAGCTCGTTCCTACGTTCTTCGCTATATGTTACTTTTGAGAATGGTTTGCTACCTAATGATTATTTTATGATTAGAAACCTTGGAGAAGATCAGGAGATGATGGGAGAAGGAGTTGGGAACGTGGAGGACCAGCAAGGGCTTGGAAGCCAAAGTGGAGGCCCAATCAAAACCGACTTCGAGTCTGTTTCGGGGCCCAGGACCAGTCTGTACTAAAACAGTCGCCCAGGACGCATACGGACTCGGATTTGGACGTTCTACATATGCACGGAAAGATAAGGAGAAGACCTTTCCAATGCCGCCGGCCTCATGTCAAAATTCATCCGGAGTCATCAGGAATTGTCAAAACAAGACAGAGTTCAGAATCTGTGTCGGTGCTGCGTCGCCTATTTTTGGCCTTTGGGCTTTGTATCTAGTTGAGCCCAATTAGGGACGCGTCCAGAGGGTCTTGCACGACCCTAGGGTCTTTATATACAGCCGCCGCCACACCATTAGAGTTCGGGTTTTGCTTAGATTCCTGGTGCTACTTTGCCAAACCGTGTTGCTTATAGGACCAACCCTGAGGAGACTAAGGAGATACAACGACAAGTCCAAGACCTTTTGGATCGTGGGTATGTTCGTCAATCACTTAGTCCTTGTGCAGTTCCTGTACTTTTGGTTCCTAAGAAAGATGGTTCTTGGCGTATGTGTGTAGATTGTAGAGCCATTAATAACATTACTATTAGGTATCGTCATCCTATTCCTAGGCTAGACGACATGCTTGCTGAGTTATGTGGTGCTATAATTTTCACTAAAATTGATTTGCGTAGTGGCTACCATCAAATTAGAATGAAACTTGGAGATGAATGGAAAACAGCTTTTAAAACCAAATTCGGGTTGTATGAGTGGTTAGTAATGCCTTTTGGGTTAACTAATGCACCCAGTACTTTCATGCGTTTGATGAATGAGGTTTTAAGACCTTTTATTGGCAAATTTGTGGTTGTTTACTTTGATGATATCTTGATTTATAGCAAATCCATGGATGATCATATGATTCATTTGCGTGCTGTTTTTGATGCTTTGCGAGTTGCACGTTTATTTGGTAACCTTGAGAAGTGCACCTTTTGCACGGATCGAGTCTCTTTTCTTGGCTATGTTGTGACTCCACAGGGAATTGAGGTGGATGAGGCGAAGATTAAAGCCATAAAGAGCTGGCCTGTACCAAAAACTATCACACAGGTGAGGAGTTTTCTTGGTCTTGCAGGTTTCTACCGCCGCTTTGTCAAAGATTTCAGCACCATTGCTGCACCATTGCATGAGTTGACAAAGAAGGGCGTTGACTTCCATTTTGGTAAGGTACATCATGAGTCTTTTGATGCTTTGAAGGACAAACTTACACATGCACCATTGCTGCAATTACCCAATTTTGATAAGACTTTTGAGCTTGAATGTGATGCTAGTGGTATAGGCATTGGTGGTGTTTTGATGCAAGATGGTAAACCTGTTGCATACTTTAGTGAGAAAATTACTGGGCCTGTTTTGAATTATTCCACGTATGATAAGGAACTATATGCACTTGTACGTTCTTTAGAGACGTGGCGTCATTATTTGTTGCCCAAAGAATTTGTTCTTCATTCTGATCATGAATCACTTAAGTATATTCGTTCTCAATGCAATTTGAACCGTAGACATGCTAAATGGGTTGAGTTTATTGAGTCTTTTCCTTATATTATTAAACATAAGAAAGGGAAGGATAATGTGATTGCTGATGCTTTATCTAGGCGATATACTTTGTTGTCTCAACTTGATTGTAGAATTTTTGGACTTGAGGCAATTAAAGAACAATATGTTGCTGATGTTGATTTTAAAGATGTATTGCTGCACTGTAAAGAAGGTCGTGCTTGGCACAAATTTGTGTTGAATGATGGATTCTTGTTTAGAGCTAACCGCCTATGCATTCCAGTTGGTTCCGTTCGTCTTTTGTTGTTGCAGGAGGCGCATGGAGGTGGATTGATGGGTCATTTTGGTGCTAAGAAGACAGAGGATATTTTGGCCACACACTTCTTTTGGCCAAGGATGAGGAAAGATGTTGAGCGTTTTGTTGCTCGCTGCACTACATGTCAAAAAGCTAAGTCTCGATTGAATCCACATGGGTTATACATGCCACTTCCTGTTCCTTCTATTCCTTGGGCGGATATTTCTATGGACTTTATTTTAGGACTGCCTAGGACTAAGAGGGGGAGCGATAGCATTTTTGTTGTTGTGGATCGTTTTTCCAAGATGGCACACTTTATACCATGTCATAAAACTGATGATGCTAGTTACATTGCTGATCTTTTTTTCAAAGAAATTGTACGTTTGCATGGTATGCCTTCTACTATTGTTTCAGATCGTGATGCAAAATTCTTGAGTCATTTTTGGCGCACGCTTTGAAATAAGTTGGGTACAAAGTTGTTATTTTCTACAACTTGTCATCCACAAACTGATGGACAAACTGAGGTTGTGAACCGCACTTTGGGTACTATGTTGCGAGCTATTTTGAAGAAAAATTTGAAGCAATGGGAAGAATGCTTACCTCATGTTGAGTTTGCTTATAATCGGGCAACACATTCTACTACCAATGTAAGTCCATTCAAGGTAGTGTATGGTTTTGATCCCCGTACTCCACTTGATATACTTCCTCTACCTATTAATGAGAGAGTTCATGTTGATGCTAAGGAGCGTGCTGAATTTATTTTGCAAATGCATGAGACCACTAGACTTAGCATTGAAAAGATGAATGAAAAGTATAAAATTGCTGGCAGTAAGGGTAGAAAGGAAGTAAAGCTTGATGTAGGAGATTTAGTGTGGTTACACTTAAGGAAGGATAGATTTCCAGAATTGAGAAAGTCTAAACTAATGCCTAGAGCTGATGGTCCATTCAAAATAATAGAGAAGATTAATGATAATGCATACAAACTTGAGTTGCCTCCCGAGTTCGGGGTTAGTCCTACTTTTAACATTTCAGATTTGAAACCATACTTGGGAGAAGAGGATGAGCTCGAGTCGAGGACGACTCCACTTCAAGAGGGGGAGGATGATGAGGACATCACTCCTATGGATACACACAACACTCCTCCAAATCTGGACTTGCAAGGTCCAATGACTAGAGCTCGTGCACGACGACTAAATTTAGAGGTGAGCTCGTTCCTACGTTCTTCGCTATATGTTACTTTTGAGAATGGTTTGCTACCTAATGATTATTTTATGATTAGAAACCTTGGAGAAGACCAGGAGATGATGGGAGAAGGAGTTGGGAACGTGGAGGACCAGCAAGGGCTTGGAAGCCAAAGTGGAGGCCCAATCAAAACCGACTTCGAGTCTGTTTCGGGGCCCAGGACCAGTCTGTACTAAAATAGTCGCCCAGGACGCATACGGACTCGGATTTGGACGTTCTATATATGCACGGAAAGATAAGGAGAAGAACTTTCCAATGCCGCCGGCCTCATGTCAAAATTCATCCGGAGTCATCGGGAATCGTCAAAACAAGACAGAGTCCAGAATCTGTGTCGGTGCTGCGTCGCCTATTTTTGGCCTTTGGGCTTTGTATCTAGTTGAGCCTAATTAGGGGCGCATCCAGAGGGTCTTGCACGACCCTAGGGTCTTTATATACAGCCGCCGCCGCACCATTAGGGTTCGGGTTTTGCTTAGATCAATTTTGTTCATAAACAGTTTCGCCGTTCATCGGTTTGTGAGACCCCAACTTCGAGAGTTTAATCATACATCTGCAATTGTGTTGCATTCTTCGTTGTTCTTGCTTGTGTTCTTGATTCACAGACAGGGATTAGCCTTCTCGGCGAGGTCAATCGTCTTTTGGACGGTTGATAACCAGAGGAGACGTCGTGCTGCGATTGCGGGGTTTAGAACGTGCTGTTCTGAAGCCGGATCGATTTGTGTGTCGCCTCCGACCAAATCAACTTACCAAGAACCTTTCGGAAGATCGGGAACCCTTGTCCACATCAAAAAGAGAGTAGAACTAGGAGGAGATATTGCATATCTTGAGAGTGCTAGTGAGAGTAACTTGAGCATTGATGCATATCTAAGGCTAGGGTGTCCTTGAGGGTGTGATTTAGGTTGTTACTCTTGGTCTATGGTGAGACCAAGACCGGTTAGGTGTTGGTGATCGAGCCTATCGTGATCGGTTGTGAATGCCATTACATGTTTGTACACGGTTTGAACCCGCCGGTGAAAGGGGCATTGCTAGTGAGTGCTCGTGTCGGCTCGGGGAGTCCGGCAAGTTAAAGGGAGGCGAGCATGTGCCTTGGTGGCAGCGGTGATGTGCAACGTGTCTTCACTCGTGGCTTGCATAGGCTAATGTGTTTAGTTTCCGCATTTCGTACTCATCACGAACACTATCATGTGTAGGGTCTTGGCCAACTAAAACTGTTTAGTTTGCAACGATTGTTAGGTTATAGTGGTGTGAATTGAAGTTTTTGGATTCATGGTCACCTAACCGATTCACCCCCCCCCCCCTCTCGGTACGCCTTCGGTCCTTATAGAAGCCTATATAACTTCGTTGCTGGGGTCCTGGAGACCCCTCTTGGCCGGTGGAATTGCTTGGAGCATTGGTGAGAGCCAAGAGGGAAAGAGAGGAGCACTAGGAGGGGATATTGTATATCTTGAGAGTGCTAGTGAGAGTAACAAGAGTGTCTATGCATATCTAGGACTAGGGTGTCCTTGAGGATGTGATCTAGGTTGTTACTCTTGGTCTATGGTGAGATCAAGATCGGTTAGTTGTAGGTGATCGAGCCTATCGTTATCGGTTGTGAAGGCCGTGTTGGTGGCCCATAAAACCCAATATTGGCCACCAACCGGTCAGGAAATGCAAGGTAAAGACCAAAGTTTAATAAATATTTCCTTAAACTAATAAAGTTCCATGAGTTTTGGTGAGATATGTGTTTGCAGGTATAAAAGATCCAAAATATGCATAAAACAATGAAGAAACACCCCGTTGGCTGATCATGACTGCAAAACAGCCATTTTCACTGGCCAACAAGGTCGTTTTCAGGCTAAAATCAGGATCCGGCCGATAGGGTCGTTTAATGCTGAAATCAGCCACCTGGCTGACTGACCGGAATCATTGTCAGGCTGATAATCCGACTCGGCCAATTTTACAAAACACTTCACCGTGATGCCGTTTTCTCCTCCCGGACCAAAAGTGATGAAATATGGCAAGGAAAGAAGTCCAACAAGTGGCATAACCGGGAGAAGTCAAGGGGCGATCGACACCTGACCAAGGCAGTCGCCCGGCCTAGGCTACCGCCTGGCCTAGCATGCCGCCCGGCGTGGGCTGCCGCCTGGCCTGGATTGGCCACCCGGGGTTGCCAGCCCATGAGGCCTCCCGACACCAAAATGAAGAGTCGGTGAGAACCAACCCACCAACTGACTCCACGGGGCAATCCAAGAGATCCAATGCTAGGTCGGTTGGAAATGGACTTAACCCAAGGCCGCCCAGCGCACTAGGCCTACCGGCCCCAATCCGCGGAAAACAACACAAACTGACCAAGGCACTGACTCCACAAGATCATCTGAAGCGTCCAAGAAAAGTCAGTGCCGAATCAATAAAATCATGTGGCCGCCCGGCGGGTCCTGCCACCCGGCAGACCGACTTCGGCCCACCGACTCCACTTGACTTTCAAGTACCTCCCTGCCCATTGCCACCTATAAATACTGGAGAATTCGGGAGGAGAGAAACAAGAAATACATCAAGGAGTCCATTTCCCACTACTTATGCCACAATGTAGAATAGGTTAGTTAGTCGAGAGTTAGAGTCTAGTCGAGAGCATCGCTCGAGATTCTGGAATTGTCTTGGAGTCTTGGTATGAGATCTCTTGTATCTTTTCTCTTTATGTAAGATTTATCCCTTATAAAATATATTTCCTTTTATATCTTGTCAAGTATTTATTTTAATTTAGTCATTTCCCCAAGTTACAATTATCGGGAAGAAACATTGTTGCGTAGTTCGCAGGTTTCCCGACTAGGATTTAATTAAGTTTAGTTCTTTCTGGGACTTAAACTTGGTTATTTCCCGACTATTATTCCGCTCGATCAGCGGAAGAATGTCTAGTGAAGGCGTATGCGCGGTGCCTAAGTTAACGCTAGCTGGATTTACACTCGTCCCCACGAGCTGTGTGGTAGGCGGCAGGTGGTGACAGCCCTGTCTGTCCCTTTAGTAATCCACCACGTTCGGGAAGTCTCAAGCAGGATTGTCTAGCGATAGCGTACCCACTAGTACAGAGGTTATTTACAGACCCATATTAGTGGATCGTTTCCATACCCTGAACTGAGCTAATAGGTAAAAAACTCGAGGCTGTACCAAGAAATTGGTGTAAGCGCTCAACATGAGTAACTAGGATTTGATGCTTGACTTAGATATATTAGGAAGATATAGTTTAGGAATCTTAGACTTAGACTCACTGTTCTCCCGGTTAGCTTAACCGATCTCTTTATTTATCTTTGTGTGGATTTCTCCTGTGTTACTACCCCGCTCTATCATTGATTATGCTTACTCTCATCTTTGGATAGTTGGAATTATTCTTTAGTCATATCTTTGTTAAGTCGAGATAATCTTACGGCTAGCTTCCCTGTGGAAATAAATATGATACCTTAGAAGACTCCCGGGTGAAATGCTACAATGGTGCTCTGTGCGGTTGTGGAATTAATTCATTTTATCTTTAGAGCATAGCAAATGCCAACAAGCATCTATGGCGCCGTTGCTGGGGAAGCAATGGCTAAGATTTCAAGACTAACATAGATTGTCTACTAAGCTAATTCACCAAGAGCCTTAGCAGGATCACCCCTGTTTTGTTTGAGAACGAAGCAAACAGGACACAGTCTTCTTGACCTTGGAGCAAGTACTACTCAACGAATCATCATGTGCCACTATAGCTCAATTTTCAAGGAGGTAAGACCCAAATCCTTGCCCTAACCATCTATTTGGACAGTTTGGGTATTGATGGAATTGATTCATCACCAACTAATGTTATGTGTTCCTTGTTTGGTTATGCGTTCCTTGTTTGGTTGCGTGCCATATGTATGTGCATGATCTAGAATATAAAACTGGTAATCTCTATATTGCTATGATATAAAATAAGGAAAATTCATGTGTAGATGAATAGATTTGCGCTAACAATTGTAGGAAATCAATGGACCAAGTGATGCCAAAAGAGAATGAAAAAGGAAATTCTAAAAGGTCACCACAATAGAGCCCAAAAACAAGATTCAGGTATGGCAAAAGGAGGCCGTCTCGTTCAGGACGTAAAATTCGAACCCTTATCAGAAGGTAACCGATATTTATCCCCCTTGTACATACCACTAAATTAGGTTGCTTTTATTTCCTTCTTTAATAATGAAATTAGGCAAAAACAAATAATAAAAAATAAAAAAGATGATTTCTTGGCCAAATTTCCCAGCCGGAAGGTCAATTTTTGTCAAAAATGACTATCCGGGTGATGATCCGGGACTCTAACCCGTCCAGTCAAAATTCAGCACCTCAGAGGTCAATTTTCGCGAAAACGACCACCCGGGTGGGTAATTTTTGGTGCCAGAATAACCCAGTTAGATTTCAGCACCCGGGAGGTCGTTTTTCATGAAAAACGACCACCCGGCTGCGTAATTTCTGTGCCACCCGGCCAGAATAACCCAGTCGGATTTCAGCACCCGGGAGGTCAATTTTCGTGAAAAATGACCACCTGGCTGCGTAATTTCTGTGCCGCCTGGCCATACTTTTTCTTGGATTCCATGCTTTTGTGATGCAGGAATAATGGCCATGAGCGGAAGAGGTGTGGCCAGCACGTTCTTTGTGAAAAATGCTCACCTAAGACTCCACCATGAGTAAAAGTAAATGAAGGAGAGCCACACAAGTCACATCACTCTTTCACCACTCACACTCACCTGCCATCTTACTGCCCTAAGCTTCATGAATGGCAGGACACTCATTGTAAACATCCAACTTTGGCCATCCCATCACTCTCTTCTTGCTCCCTTCACTTCCAACAAAGTTCTGGCCAAAGTAAGCAAGTGGATCACATGGCGCATGGACCTAGCCCTCCCCCATCATCACCAAAACAATAATGCAGCAAAACGAGGCTGAGGACCTGCCGCCCATGAGTAATTAGTATTTCTAATTCTTTGCTTGGAAGCATGCTTGTTTTTTGTTCTTCTCGACCCATGGTAGTAGTTATTTATAGAATGCTTGGTTGAAGGAGTTTTTTGCTAGTAAGAGCTACACCAATCAATTTTATTTATTTATTTATTTTGCTGAAACCTCCAGATTGAAAGTGGACAATTCCTTTGACAATCTTATTGTCTAGTGAATCTTGTCAAGTTTGTATCCATTAAGATAACAAGTTTCTCTGATATTGGTCATTCCTTTTGTGTAAATATCATTTGTTTGCTAGCCTTGTCATATTTGGCATTGCTCGCTGGATATTCCCACCTATAAAACTAAAATTCTTTTGTTGATGTTATCTATCCTTGTCCACAACGTATGCTATGAGTTTCTCTTCGTGTCATCACACTATCTCTATAGCTCTATGCACAAATAACCAAGATTTCCTGCTTAAGATTGAAGCCTACATCAATGGAATATCTTCTAAGGAGTTGAAAGAAAAAGAAAAGAAAAGAAAGATGAAAAAAATTAGAAAAAAAAGAGAAGAACAAAGAGTCCTTGGAAGTAACAAGTCATCGCAGGACATCCTGGAATATGCTGCATCAATGAATGGGAGAAGACAGAGCATAATGGGCGAATGTAAAGAGTGCCAGTCAGCATTGGAGAGTGATATCTAGAGTTCTGTTTTTCCTAAAAATTAAGTGAAGAAATCTGAAATATTTTATGAGAGCTATATGTTGATGGTAGGAACTTTGAGCGATGACACATCAAGATGCAGGGATGGAAGTAACGAATAGATATGTGCATTAATCTCAAGTATGTGCATGACTTTTGTTGAAACTCTTTCTTTCCAACCATGTGCAATCCAATCACCTGTTGCCATTTGCACATGTCCACCTATCTAAAGTATGTGTTTCTCTCTCATTCATCATATCGCTCTAATGAGCAATGTGATGAGAACTTCTAATTTTTTTGTTGGATTATTATTTGACTTAATAATACCAAGACATTAGTTTGGTTGTCCTACCTAGATCTACCAAAAGCTTCATACTAGTTGTAGGTAGGCGAGAATTTGAAACACTTGAGCGATTTGAGAGCAAGCTTTTTGTCAAAGAAGGATAGTTCTATTTGTTGATATATCTGGAATGTTTATTTCTTTGTTCTTGTTTTAAAACTTTGGTGTTGTGCTCTGAAAATAAATGTTTTTTTACAATGAAATTGCAATACTTGACTATTGCTTTTGGAGGAAGTAGAAGAGAATTTAAGATGAGAATCTTTTGACTATTTGAATGAGAGATGCTAGAGCTTGATTGATTCTATTTCTTCGCGCGAGCAAGATTAGAGTGTGGGGGTGTTGTTTATGCTTGATTTCACTACCTTTTACTATCATTTTAGGGTGTCTATTGATCATTTGAGCCACTTGACACCTAACTTTAACCCCATTTTGGAGTATGTTGTCGTTTGAGTGCTTTATTGCAGAATCAGATAAAAAGACTACATAAATGGTCAATTCAGAAAGCTCAATGCATTTTAACGTGATTTTGCAGTTCAATGCAGTCTCAAATGAAAATACTTAAACCTATAAAGTTGTAGATCTCGTCGAGAGCTTTCTGAAACATATATGGATGACCCTATCTGGACTTCGGAGCTATGAGATATTGATCTCACAAGATGTGCTACATAGACAAGTCGCTGGTACTGAGTAGGTGTGACAGTGGGTCGGGTGGAGCCAAAACCTGCCCACGACATGAAAGGGTTCGGGTGGAAAATGACACCTACACTCATGGTTGAAAAATGGCACCCACGCCCAGACCCACGGGTTTTTGGTGGGTGTCGGATGCCCATCAGGTTTAACATGCCACATGTAGGTAGATATGAAAAATACGTCAATAAACTTAAAACAATATTTAACACATGATAAATAATTCACATAGGTCACCGATCACACATGAGAAATAGAAACATTAATTAGTACAAGATACAATCATCGTGGTGGCATCGGGTGGCGAAGGCGAACTGGTGGTGCGGGTGGCGGGCGGGCAGGCGGCAGCGTGGCCGATGGGGAGTTGAGGACTGAGGAGGCCGAGACTTTGACTCTCTGTTGGTGTTGGCGGAGTTGGCCGGTTAGGGAGAGCTAGTTAGGCCGAGTCTCTATGGCTATGAGTAGGTCAAGCGATGGGGGTTTGGGGGAGTTAGGCTAGGCTGGCTGTTTGGGTTAAATTTACTTCTTGGGCTAGTTTAGGATGCCCATGGGGCACCCATGGGTGAAAATTGAAACCCGCCCCACACCCGAGTTTTTTTGGGTCGGGTGCGGGTGACATCCATGGGTGCAAAATTACACCCACACCCGCACTCGTCGGATGCAAAACCTGTTGGGGCTTGCACCCATAGGTGAAATTGCCATCCCTAGTTCCAACCGGGACTCACTTGTGTCGATCGGCACCAGGCCCAAAAAGGCCCATAAGCACCCGAAGGCTGGTTTCAACCCTATAAATAGAAGACCTATTCTACACACAAGACGGTTCTGTTTTCATGACTTTTGACGGTGGAATTAGGGGTAGACAACAAAGGGATTCGTCCTGGCGTGAATTTCACGGCATTTTGCTAAAAAGGGGGTTCGTGCCAATCGGCACCAAATCCTTGCTGATCGACACGCCGCACTTTCTCACCTGATTTGCCCCAAATTGTACCATGAAGTAGGTAACGTGTTTCTCATGGTGAAACCTACTCATATCTTGGGGTGATTCTTTGTCCTTCCCTCGGTTTGTGGGGATCTTCCTATGTGCACTGTGACGGTTAATTGAATACATTTGTTGCTTGATGTTGGTCTATTGCAGTGCTTGCTTATTGTTTATCTCAGTGGATTGGATGATAGTATTGAAATAGTACTTTTGTTAGATGATTTCCATATTAGCCGCTGTCGTGACAAGATACCAACAAAAAGCTTTTGACTATCTTAAGTAACAGCCAAGTAGAGTCTTTATTCAGTTGCTTGATGTTTTCATGCAAGTGAACTTAGACCGTGGGAAGTTCTCTTAATTCCTACTTAGCCGTAATCTTTCTCTTCCTTTTATTTGTTCACTTACAATTAGTTCTTTGAACCACCTTTCTTTCAATAATCATATTTTGTTAGTAACAACCTTTGGCTAAACTATCATCCCACTTGTTCCATGGATTGATAAATCTTGGAATACCCCGAGGGAAAAGTTACAACTGACCTATACGCTTGTAGTCTCAAAGGAACAGCGAGTTACTAACAGTGATCTGCAAACTGTGGTAAAAAAAGTCTAGTAAAAAACCAAATCCGGGTACAAAGAAAAGAAAAGCCCATTAGACGATAATAATGAGCCATTAAAGCCAACTGATGGCAAAATATACATTCAACTTAGACGTGGCAAGATGAGGTTTCGAAATTTAGCACGAGGCAAATTGTGAATTGTCCCCTCAAGGGTGAACATGGCAGCAGTTCAAAACCAACATCCACATGTGGCCATTGTGTCTTATCTATCATATGTGGAATTATGTATTTTTTTTCTTTTTGTAGATATGGTGAATCGAGGGGGTCGAGTGGGTTTTGCGAGTTACCAACAGTGAGCCGCAAACAAGGGTACAATAAGTCCTAAAAAACCTGATCTGGGTAGAAAGAAAAGAAAAGCGATTAGCACAAAAAAGGTTTTTAGCGGCGCGGGCCAAATTTCAGTAGTTGCGGCGCACAAATGAACCGCCGCTACAAATAGAAATCTATGTTGTGGCGGCCTGTTTAGTCAACCGCTGCTATTTTTTATTTTAACAGCGGCCCATGTAACCAATAGCCTCTACTATGTAGCCCTAGGTCCAATTATCATCTCCCGTGTATAAAATGGAAACCCTACCCCTCCTCCACACTGCACGCCACCCCTTAATCCGTCGCCTACCTCTCTCTCTCCGCCACTCACCTCCCATCCATGCGCCTGTCTCTCTCTCCCTCTCTCTGCCCTCACCTCCCATCCGCCACCTACCTCTCTCTCTCTCTCTGTCCCTCAATCCACCGCCTGCCTCTCACTCTCCACCCCTCGCCTCCCATCCGAGCGTGGCTCCAGTGGCGTGGATCCGATACGGCTCTAGCGGCGTGAATCCGACGGCGGCACCCCTCCACCTCCCCTCCGGGCGCGGTGGCGCCGTGGATCCGTCGCGGCTCCAACACCGGCGCCCCTCCACCTCCCCTCCATGCGCGGCGGCGGTGTGCGGATTAAACGGCACGGATCCAACGGCGGCGCCCCTCCACCTCCCCTCCTAGCGCGGCGCCAGATTGGATCCGTCGTGGTTGTTGGTGTTTGCTACTTTCTAAAGATAAAATGAATTAGTTCCGCAAGCGCACAGAACACCGTTGTAGCACTTCACCTGAGAGTATTCGAAGGTACCATATTTATTTCCACTAGGAAGCTAGGCTTAAGAATATCTTGGCTTAACAAAGATATGACTAAAGAATAATTCCAACTATCCAAAGACGGGAGTAAGTATAATCAATGATAGAGTGGGGTAGTAACACAGGAGAAATCCAAACTAAGATAAATAAAGAGATCGATTAAGCTAGCTGGGAGGACAGTGAGTCTAAGTCTAAGATTCTTAAAATATATATTCCTAATATATCTAAGTCAAGCATCAAATCCTAGTTACTCGGGTTGAGCGCTTACACCAATTTCTTGGTACAACCTCGAGTCTTTCGCCTGTTAGCTTACTTTGGGGCACGAAAACGATCTACTACTATGGGTTGGTAACTAACCTATGTACTAGTGGGTACACTATCGCTAGACAATCCTGCTTGAGACTTCTCGAACGTGGTGGATTACTAAAGGGACGGACAGGACTGTCACCACCTGCCGCCTACCGCACAGCTCGTGGGGATGAATGCAAATCCAGCTAGCGCTAACTTAGGCACCACGCCTATACCTTCACTAGATATTCTTCTGTTGATCGAGCAGAAGAATAGCCGGGAAATAACCAAGTCTAAGTCCCAGAAAGAACTAAACTTAATTAAATCCTAGCCAAGAAATCCGTGAACTACGCAACAATGTTTCTTTCTGATAATTGTAACTTGAGGAAATGACTAAATAAAAATAAATATTTGACAAGATATAAAAGGAAAGATATTTTATATTGATAAGGGATAAATCTTACAATAGGAGAAAAGATACAAGAGATCTCATACCAAGACTCCAAGACAATTCTAGAATCTCGAGCGTTGCTCTCGACTAGACTCTAACTCCCGACTAACTAACATATTCTACATTGTGGCACAAGTAGTGGGAAATGGACTCCTTGATGTGTTACTTGTTGACCTCCTCTTAAATTCTCTACTATTTATAGGTGGCAATGGGCAGAGAGGTATTTGTAGGTCAAGTGGAGTCGGTGGGCCAAAGTCGGTCCGTCGGGTGCCAGGACCATCGGGCGGCCATGTGATTTTGTCGGTTCAGCACCGACTTGTCTTGGATGCTTCAGATGATCTTGTGGAGTCGGTGCCTTGGTTGGTTTGTGCTGTTTTCTGTGGATTTGGGCCAGTAGGCCTAGTGCGCCGGGCGGCCTTGGGTTAAGTCCGTTTCCAACCGACCTTGCATTAGACCTCTTGGATTGCCCCGTGGAGTTGGTTGGTGGGTTGGTTCTCACTGACTCTTCATTTTGGGGTCGGGAGGCCTCATGGACTGGCAACCCCGGGTGCCCAATCCAGGCCGGGCGGCAAGCCAGGCCTGGCGGCGGCCTTGGTCGGGTGCCGACCCCCTTCGGGTCGCCCCTTCATTTCTCCCGGTTAGGCCACTTCTTGGCCTTCTTTCCGTAGCCATATTTCGTCACTTTTGGTCTGGGAGGAGAAAACGGCATCACGGTGAAGTGTTTTGCAAAATCAGCAGGTTCGGATTATCAGCCTGACAATGATTTCGGTCGATCAGCCGGGTGGCTGATTTCAGCCTTAAACGCCCCTGTCAACTCGATCCTGATTTCAGCCTGAAAACGACACTGTCGGCCAGTGAAAACGACTGTTTCACAGTCGTGATCGGCCGACAGGGTGTTTCTTTATATTTTTGCATATTTTGCCTATTTTATACCTACAAACACATATCTCACCGAAACTCATAGAACTTTATTAGTTTAAGAAAATATTTATTAAACTTTGGTTTTTACCTTGCATTTCCTGACTGGTTGGTGGCCGATATTGGGTTTTATGGGCCACGAACATCAGCTCTGACGCCGGCGCTCCTACACCTCCCGGTCATGCATGGCAGCGGCGTGGATACGACGGCGGCGCCTCTCCACCTCTTTCAGGCGCGACGGCTGTGGGGATCCGGTGCGGATCCAATGGCGGCGCCCCTCCACCTCCTCTCTGGATGGGGGCGGCGTCTTGGCAGCGGGCACTCCCGACAGAGATCCAAGCGGCGGCAGCCCGGGGACGGCGTCGTGACGACGATCTAATGGCGGAATTGAAGGCCTTTTTTTAGTTTCTCAATTAATTCGTAGCGGCGGTTGAAGATGTCAACTGCCGCTAGAATTGATCCATTTTTCTATGGCGGTTCGTTCGATCGACTTTTGATCCGCTGCTACAGATCATCGATTTTTAGCTGCGAATGTGTAGCGACGGATCTAATACCCGCCGCTACATGGGCTTTTCAACCGCCGCTAAAAGACTTTTTTCTAGTAGTGAGCCCATTAGAAAATGATAATGAGCCATTAATGCCAACTGATGGCAAATACAGATTCAACTTCGACATGACAAGATGAGGTTTCCAGCTTTAGCTCGAGGCAAATATAGATCATGAAGTCACCGACAGGATGGCAGTTCCTTCGTGAAGGCTCATTGACCAATTATTTTCCCAGTTGTACCGAGTCGGATCATGCAAATTTATTTCCGTTCCTGCACTGGTACCTGCAAACATACTAAGTACATTTTTGTGTGCATGTCCTAATTTTACTACACTGAGGAACTCCATTTGGCAAAACTTGCGTAACCAAATGAAAGGGTACTTGTTTCAAAAAGAAGAAAAAACATGAAAGGAGAAGTAAAAAACAAATATAAAGGGACCCTGTTTGGATGTTGCAATATTTATAAAACGTGGTTTTTGAAAACTACAATTCCTTGCAATTTTGCAACCATGGAAAAGATCGAGAGATAGCACATGTTAAAGACGGACAATAGTTTGAGAGACCTCATATAAAACGCGTGGGTGTTGTGGCGCTAATTAGCACTCCACCCAAACAACGAAGCAACACGCAGCCTAATAAGAAAATTGGCTCCCTAATGTTGGATAAATTAGCACTTTTAGTTTTATATTAATCCAGA
Source organism: Eleusine indica (assembly GCA_030378355.1). Taxonomy (NCBI): domain Eukaryota; kingdom Viridiplantae; phylum Streptophyta; class Magnoliopsida; order Poales; family Poaceae; genus Eleusine; species Eleusine indica. The sequence goes on along the minus strand of CM059494.1, from coordinate 31,706,870 downwards.
AATAAATCATGAGCATGATTAACAGATTGAATGATGAACTAGACAAGTCTACGCAAGATCTAGACAGGTCTATAAATCCAGACAAAAGCATAGCATCTACTATACTAGCAACATTCATCATAGATAAACAGATCACAAAAGCTAGTATGAAAGACATGGTTTGAGAAAAAGTACGTACGTTTCCTTCTGGACTGGGTAGAGGAGGCGGCGACGAAGTTCAGCACCGTCACGTTGTTGGCGACGGCGGGTGAGACCGACTCGACGACGAGGAAGACGAGCCGTGGCGACGAGCTTGACGAAGACGAGGAAGCGATCAAGCAGTCACGCAGAGCGCTTCCCAAAAACCTTATTCGTCCTCTCCCGGTGCAGGATCACAGAGGACGATGGTTTCGGAGACCTGCTCTCCCGTTCGCAGGTGCACGCCGACGATCGGGATGGAGAAGTCTTGGCGGCACAACAGTAGCGAGAGACAAAACCCAAGGTGATTGCGTGATGTGATTTGCGGTGATACCCGTACGTATTTATAGAGAGGAACCGCTAGGGTTGGGCGTCCCGCAACCGAGTCGATTACCATATTAATACGTTAGTTTTCATAACCAAATATATGGAACACGTAGCAAAAAGAAAGTGCAAAAGGAAGCCGCGCCCCCGCAAGGCAAGGGACCGAATTTCGGCGGACCATTCACGCAGGTGATGCGCGACCGCGCCCATCGCCCATGCCCCGCCCTGCCCTGTCCGGCATGGCCTGGCCCGGCTCGGCGAGGAGAGGCGAGCGAGCGCGCGCGTGTGTTCTTCCTTCTTCTCATCCACACACTTGCAAGAGATGCTAGAGCAACCAACCTTATAAGTTGGACTCCCTCCACCTCCACTAGCAATGTGGGACTAAACCTTTGCACTCCCACCACTCATGAATGGGCCTTTGAGATTTTTCAGGAATTATTGTGAATATTAATGGGCCAAGCCCATATAATTCCAACAATCCCCCACCAGATCTCAAAGTCCCAGCTAGGCTTTGCCTCACCCCACTGTTGTTTAATATACCAGTGTTTTCAGTGGAGACTGTTAAGTTGAACTTCCACCTAGAATAATAAGCTACACTCATTCACAACTTGAACAATGGACTATGCCCTGAATTACAAGTTTTATGCAAACAAGTTTCACTTCTCCACGGGTGGAGCATATAGGTCATACTCCCTTGGTCTTTCATGAGCTTAATAGAGATCACCCAAATCTCACAGATTGCGACCTTACAACAATCGGGCTCATATAGGTGTATTCATTCAAGAATGTTCTGTAGGACAACATCTTCGCTATTTAAAGCCAACTGAATATATTAAGGTAACAACCAACCTGCCATACAGATATCGAGAGTAATGCATCGCTTCTCGAGTGGGTTATAAAAGGTTACTCTCATGCTAACCAATAGCTTGTTCTTCCCAGGTCCTACTTCACGGGATCTTCGATCACATAGGTTGGGTTACTACTATGGAATAGCACATATGGGTCTCATATCCATCTTCTTCGATGCACTGCCTATCACATTACGTGACAGCCCCTTGGTGAATTGATCTGCCATGTTCTCACCAGTTGAAATATATTCTATTGATATGACTTCGGAGTTTCTCATTTTCCTGACAGACTTCAAACATCTCTTAATATGTCTTGATGACTTTATATTGTCCTTAGAATTGTTCACTTTGACTATCATAGTTTGATTGTCATAATTCATGAGGATTGCCGGCATAGGTTTCTCGACAATAGGCAAGTCCATCAAGAGCTCACGTAGCCAATCGGCCTCAACTATAGCTGTATCTAGTGCAGTAAGCTCTGCTTCCATGGTAGACCTCGTCAAAAAGGTCGGTTTGCATGGTCTCCATGACACAGCAGCACCACCAAGAGTAAATGCATATCCACTCATGGCATACAGCTCATCAGCATCAGATATCCAATTGGAATCACTATAGCCTTCTAGTACTACTGGATATCTAGAATAATGAATTCCATAATCCATAGTACCAACTAAATAGTGCATTACCCGCTCAAGTGCACGCCAATGATCATCTCCCGGGCAAGAAGTAAACCGGCTCAGTTTGCTCATAGCAAACGAGATGTCAGGCCTAGTAGCACTAGCTAAATACATAAGTGATCCAATAATCTGATAATATCTTAATTGGTCTTTACCAATTCTCTTATTCTTTCGAAGGATCAAACTGGGATCATAAGGTGTTGGAGAAGTCTTGCTATCCTTGTAACCAAAATGGTTCAAGAGCTTCTCAACATAATGAGATTGCGTAAGAGTAATCCCATTCTCTCCTTTGATTAGCTTGATGTTCAAAATAACATCAGCCTCACCCAGATCCTTCATATCAAAGATTTGGCACAAAAAGGTCTTGACCTTATTGATCATGTCAAGATTTGTTCAAAAGATGAGTATGTCATCAACATACAAGCACAGTATAACTCCTTGACCCCCACCATGACGGTAGTACACACATTTATCAGCCTCATTGATTGAAAAGCCTGCTAATAGAAGTGTTGAATCAAATTTCTCATGCCACTGCTTAGGAGCTTGTTTCAGACCATACAAAGACTTCAACAACTTACACACCTTGTCTTCTTGACCCTTTATAACAAATCCATCTGGCTGATCCATATAGATTTCCTCATCCAACTCTCCATTAAGAAAAGTTGTCTTAACGTCCATCTGATGAATGATAAGACCATGTGAGGCAGCTAGAGCAAGTAATATACGAATAGTGGTCAATCTAGCAATAGGTGAATAAGTGTCAAAGAAGTCTTCGTCTTCTTTCTGAGTATAACCCTTAGCCACAAGCCGAGCCTTATACTTATCAATAGTACCATCAGGCTTAAGCTTTTTCTTGAACACCCATTTACAACCCACAGGTTTGCAACCATATGGTCTATCGACAACTTCCCAAGTTCCATTAGAAAGAGTAGAGTCCATCTCACTATGGACAGCTTCTTTCCAGTCATCTACATCAGAAGATGCATATGCCTCTGAAATGGTTCTAGGAGTGTCATCCACAAGATAAACAGTGAAATCATCACCAAAAGACTTTACAGTCCTTTGTATCTTGCTCCTCCTAGGAGCTTCACTATCAATCTCCTCATGGATTGGTTCAAGTATTTGTTCAGCATGATCAGAAAATACACTAAGTTCAGGAGTTATTTCAGCAATCACATCAGAAGATAATCTAGACATGCTATGTAAATCTTTCATAGGAAATATGTTCTCAAAGAAAGTAACATCACAAGACTCCATTAATGAATTAACATGAACATCAGGCACCTCGGATTTAACCACTAAAAATCTATAGGCAATGCTATGATGAGCGTATCCAAGAAAGATACAATCCACAGTTTTAGGTCCTAACTTACGCTTCTTCTTGATTGGTACGTTAACTTTGGCCAAACAACCCCATGTGCGTAAGTAAGAGAGCGATGGCTTTCTACCAATCCATTCCTCATATGGCGTCTTCTCCTTATTCTTTATGAGAACTCTATTTAGGACATGACATGATGTCAATAAAGCCTCCCCCCACCATGCCTTAGATAATCCAGTCGTGTCTAACATGGAATTAACTAAGTCAGTCAAGGTGCGATTCTTTCTTTCGGCAACCCCGTTTGATTGGGGTGAATAGGGAGGCGTCCTCTCATGTATCATACCATGTTCCACACAGAATAAGTCAAACTCATTTGAGAAATACTCGCCACCACGATCGGACCTAATTCTTTTGATCTTTTCCTCTAGTTGAGTTTCAACTTCAGCCTTATAAATTTTAAAGTAGTTTAGAGCCTCATCTTTCGTTTTTAGCAAATAAACATCGCAATATCTAGTCGCATCATCAATCAAAGTCATGAAATATCTTTTTCCACCTTCAGTCAATATACCATTCATCTCACAAAGATCTGAATGTATAAGTTCTAGCGGTGCTAAGTGTCTTTCCTCTGCAGCCTTGTGAGGCTTTCGAGGTTGCTTAGATTGCACACAACTTGAGCACTTAGAACCTTTGACAATGCAAAAATTCGGAATTAAATTCAAGCTGGAAAGTCGAGACATAGAACCAAAATTTAGATGACATAAACGTGAATGCCAAACACTAGCATCACTCTCATTAACACCATCACAAATATAGTTCACAGACTTATTGCAATAATCTGAAAGGGAAAAACGGAACAAGCCTCCGCACTCATAGCCTTTACCAATAAATTGTCCACTCTTAGACACGACAACTTTATTCGACTCAAGCACTACCTTAAAACTATCCCTACACAAAAGGGAGACACTAACGAGATTCTTCTTGATAGAAGGGACATGTTGTACGTTCTTCAATTAGACAATCTTCCCCGAAGTGAACTTCAGCTCGACCGTGCCAACACCATGAACAAAAGCATGCGACCCATTCCCGAGCGACCTGGTAAGAAGTAAACAAAGAAGCATCAGCACACACATGAATATTAGCACCAGTATCAAGCCACCAACTAGTAGATTGAAATACAGAAAAAACATATGGTAAATTACCATACCCACCATTTTCTCCAGCACTGGTCACCATGTTCACGGTCTTCTGCTGTGGAGGCTTCCTTCCTTTGCGTTCTGGACACTTCTTTGCTCAATGCTCATTAGAACCGCAAACAAAGCATGCTCCCTTCTCCTTGTTCTTCTTCTTGAAGGTAGTGGTCTGCTTAGGCTTATTGTTCTTGCCCTTGCCCTTACCACCACTGCCATGAGACTGTTGTGGATGATGCACCATATTGGCAACAGTGTGTCCCTCGTTAGCTTTAGAGCGTCCATCCTTCTCACGAGCTTTCTCCTCAACATCAAGAGACGTGATCAAATCTGAGATAGATATGTTCGTTCTCTTGTGTTTAAGAGTAGTGGCAAAATCCCTCCAAGACGGAGGCAATTTGGCAATCATGCCCCCAACCACAAGCTTCTCAGGTACGACGATCTTAAGCAGTTTGAGTTTCTTCACAATGCACTGTATCTCATGAGCCTGCACGACGACAGATTTACCATCTACCATCATATAATCATGGTACTGCTCAATGACATATAGTTCAGTGCCTGCATCAGAACCACCATAGTCAGCGATCAGAGCGTCCCACAATTCCTTTGCGACTGTATGATGGATATAGACGTCCTGAAGACGATCTATCAAAGCTCCAATAACAGCGCCCAAGATTATTGTGTTGGCTTCACTGTAGGCCTTTTCCTGATCTGCAGTGAGATCGCCTTCAGGTTTGCTAGTGGACACCCAGAACATATTCATGGCAGTAAGGCACAGAGTGACTTTCACTTGCCATCTCTTAAAGTGCACGCCAGTGAATTTCTCTGGCCTCAGTGCATCGATAAATCCAGCCATAAAACTAAAGTGCCTACAGTAAGGTTTTTGGATTGTTGGATAAATTAGCACTTTTAGTTTTATATTAATCTAGAAATAAATCATAAGCATGATTAACAGATTGCATGATGAACTAGACAAGTCTACGTAAGATCTAGACAGGTCTATAAAGCCAGACAAAAGCATAGCATCTACTATACTAGTAACATTCATCATAGATAAACAGATCACGAAAGCTAGTACAAAAGATATGGTTTGAGATAAGAGTACATACGTTTCCTTCTGGACTGGGTAGAGGAGGCGACGACGACGTTCAGCACCGTCACGTTGTTGGCGACGGCGGGTGAGACCGACTCGATGACGAGGAAGACGAGCCGTGACGACGAGCTTGACGAAGACGAGGAAGCGATCGAGCAGTCGCGCAGAGCACTTCCCAAAAACCTTATTCGCCCTCTCCCAGTGCAGGATCACATAGGACGACGGTTTCGAAGACCTGCTCTCCCGTTCGCAGGTGGACGCCGACGATCGGGATGGAGAAGTCTTGACGGCGCAACAGTAGCGAGAGACAAAACCCTACGTGATTGCGTGATGTGATTTGTGGCGATACCCGTACGTATTTATAGGGAGGAACCGCTAGAGTTGGGCGTCCCGCAACCGAGTCGGTTACCATATTAATACGTCGGTTTCCATAACCAAATATATGGAAATATATGGAACACGTAGCAAAAAGAAAGTGCAAAAGGAAGTCGCGCACCCACAAGGCAAGGGACCGAATTTCGGCGGACCATTCACGCAGGTGATGCGCGCCCCCGCCCCCGCCCCCGCCCTGGCCCGGCTCGGCGAGCGAGCGCGCGTGTGTTCTTCTTTCTTCTCATCCACACACTTCCAAGAGATGCTAGAGCAACCAACCTTATAAGTTGGACTCCCTCCACCTCCACTAGCAATGTGGGACTAAACCTTTGCACTCCCACCACTCATGAATGGGCCTTTGAGATTTTTAGGAATTATTGTGAGTATTAATGGGTCAAGCCCATATAGTTCCAACACCTAGTTTCTTTCAACATTATTTGAAATATAATTCAACGATTTTAAACACCAAAGAAATATTCTGAAAATTTCAAAAAATTGATAAATTTTAAAAAAGTTTCAAATTTATGAAAATTAGTCTCAAAATCTTACAAAAGTATTGAAACAATAGGTTATTCAAAATGTTGAAACATTATATTCAAATTACTTTTAAAACTTATTCAACACATCATGTCAAAAATCTTGAAACCTTTCATCTGAAATATTGAAACAGTTTATCAAAAATGTTGAAATATTATATTTATATAGTTAATTTTTTTAAAAAAATCAAAAAGCATATTAATGTGAGATTTCATTTTGTAGCATCAAAAATTGACAAGTGAAGTAATAGAGCGTTTTTCCAGGCAATATGAGCCCTTTCTCAACAAAGATAGGAACACCTTAGGCCCGTAGGAGAAATCAATATAACAACTTGCTAATCCAAAACGGTAGCCACGTCGTAGTTCAAAGAGATTTGAAATCGGATTTGCGGTTTGAGAGAGAAATGCGTTTTAGTTTCAAAATCTAATAACTTAGCATCCAGCTTGTCCAACCAGAACACGCCAAGTGTCAGTAGGTGCTGCATTACCCTGGTGCTGTGTTGAAATTCCGGTTGTTTGGTTTGCTATCGTGAGATGGGCCATAACTGCTACACTGGCCCATCTATAGGAATTACTTACCCCCCCTAAACATACAACCCATAAGTAATAGTCCAATTTTCTGTCTAGCATTGCTTGCTTCACGTGAGGCCCAGTGCGGTAGAATGTGAGCAGTACGATGGACACCGGAAGCTTAAAAGCAGCAAGCCAGCTGGCAAAATGGATGCCTCTTGTCATTTCGTAGCTTATATTTTGTGTACTAGCAATAGTAATGGTAATATCATTACCAATTTCTCTGCTATTTTAAATTTATTAATTAATTTTGAAATAAAAATATTATAATGAGTGCTCATTACTTTGTTCAGCCCCTGGCATGTCCGGTCTGGATCCGTCACTGCCCATGGCATTAGACGACCCATAGCGGCGCGTTGAGACACGCTGCGCCTCTGCAGCGGCCACGGTGTGGCATAGGCACCTGACTACCGTTCATCCCGTTGTTGTTGAAGACGTCCGCACCCTCTCTGTAGAATGGGTGTGAGGGTGTCTCTCAAAAAAGTCACAGCTGTTGTCGTCGAAGGAACTCGTGTCAAAGTTCACAGCAGCACTCCTCGCGTCGCGTCGATGTAGTGTTCCGGTGGTTTGATGAAATTGTTGAAATAGTAAAATTGGGAAATTTCTATTGGAGTAGATAGAAATATCATTATTCCGCAATAAAGGCGATTAACAAAAAGAGAAAAAATGATTCACAATTCTTTTCGTATATATTGAATTATTAATAAGAAAGTTAGTTGTGCCATCTCGCACCAATTGCAACTGTATGTCACTGCTATGTATCAGTAATTACTCAACCAGCATTTTGTTTTTCAAATGAGAGTTTATTGTGCCATCTCGCATCAATTCTCACATGTCCGCCTTTTGTTCATAGATGTTTACTAACAAAGTCAATTATCAGATGATTAACAAGGTCAGGGAATTGCTCCTGAACGAAATGGGAACCTTCTGAGATGTAAGAGATCTCATGATCTGGGGCGATATCTTTTAGCTTCTGACTGGAAATGTAATCATTCAGTGCCGGGAACTTGAGGATGTAGTCTCTCTCACCCATAATCACAAACATTGGCATTTGGAACTTCGGTGTAGCATATTCCACTTTCGAGGGTTTCGTCCTATTAAGATATACAAGTGAAATATGGTCATCGCATAAGATAATAAATATAATAAGATTATTATATTTTGTCTGACCTGCCTCACCTATAAGGAATTTGCAAGGCAGTGATGAAGCCGGATTTCTCATACAGGGTTGTGTAAGCTGAGAGATCTTCTTCTGTGAACCAGTCGGGAAGGGGTGTTGATTCCTCTGCAAGATCCACGATCTCTTGTCCTTGCTTGGCAACAGGAACTTCACTCTTGGAGAAGAGGATGTAGATTGTTCGCATGATCCTCCTTGCATTGAATCGGCCAAAATCCGCCTCTGCTCTTCCAGGCTCCTACCAGGGAGTAGCAGGACAATTACACCATTCAGAATTGAAATACCAAGGTCGAGATAATACTAACTTATTCAAAAGGCTGACAATAACTAATATGTCAGAAACTTATAAAGATGCACGGATCAGTTACGCCATTAGATGAGAGTAATACATAACGAGGAGAAATGTAAGTTTACCCTCCATCTATAGATGTAAAATCCCTCTGGAAGTCCACTGAAATCGAGGCTTTCCACAAGAGGTGGAACTCCTATTGTCACAACACCACATACGCGATCCGGGTGGCAGAGAGCAAGGTCAAATGCTGGTTTTACTCCAAAATCCTTTGCTACAAGGAATGCCTTCCATAGATCACATCATATCAAGGTCAGAAAATTGAATACTCAGGGGTCAGGGCATATTTACATCCTACTCGATAATAACTAGATAAACACCAGGTAAATTCCTTAAGACAGAGATCCACTAACTTGTCGTTTTAAGCCCTGGGCCTGGATGTATTTTTATTTGTCGAAAAAAAGGATTTACCAATTTAATCTGCAACTTCAAATCTGAGCAGATCTACATATTCTCCATGAAAAATACAAATTTCACCTCTTTGATGTACCTTAGAGATAGATAGGGAGTCGAGAATGGCTAGGAGAACTTTCATGAGGGCTTCCCATGACGCTTGAGCCAAGTCAGTGGGAGGCTCGGACAGGCCATAGCCAGGGAAGTCTGGAGTAATAGCGCGGAACCCAGCGGCCGCTGCTGCAACCATTTGATGTCTCCAGGAGTACCATACCTCAGGAAAGCCATGAACAAAGAGCAAGGTCCCGATTTCACCTGCAGAAGGCTGAGATAAGGAATCGGTAATGTGGATGGGAACTGGGTAGTCTACTGTGGGAAGAATGAAACCTTTTCCAGTATGCGCTATGTGAAGCTTGAGGCCTCTGATGAGCAAGAACGAGTGCTCTATCTTCTGATTCATCTTCCTTTCTCTCAGCTTGAGTAATAATTGTGAAACTTATGATGAGCTCATTCGTTTTCCCAAATGGTGTGGAGTTGTTGGGATCGAGATCTAATTTATGTAAGTTAAGACAGTCAACTTGCAAACGTATGCGTGCGGTGCATTAATATTTTGTAGCTCTGAACCACCTTACTATATTTCACTCTATAATAATTAACCAACGGATCGAGCCTGTGTGTCCCATCCAATTCGTATAACTACACTATTATGAAAGATCGGATGCAAAAGGGGTGAAAAATTTAGCAGTGTAACAAAATTGACCTCGATAACATAGGCAATTAGGGTCCGGGAAACAAATCTGAAAACCAAACCCATCTGTTAACTGATATTTTTGGACAATAGTATCACCTAAAATTATACAAATTTTCAAAAATGGCTATATATATATATATATATATATATATATATATATATATATAATGGATAACTAGTATCATTTCGGTTTCAATATTCAAAAAGGGCAATAATTGAATTAACTTGATTTCTATATGTTTGTTTCTTTTCTTCCCAGACTTGTGGATAAATAAATAATTTCTTAGGGTGATTGACGATAAGCCTTCTATTATAACTCATGTTGTTATAGCTTTACTGAAAACAAACTATTAAATAAAAAAGAACCAAATTTTTTTAGATTTATTTTAAATTTCTTTTGATTATTTTGGTTTCTGACTTTTCAAAACATTATTCAAAAGAACATACTTACCCATTCTACTTAAATATATGACAGATGAGTATACTTAACAATTTTAATTTGTTGATAGCATGTAAACATTGTACCATTCACATAAATGAGGCTTCATATGTCTCATTCCATTAACTATCGGTACACCTAGCAAGATGTTTTTTTGGCTTGGGTACCACTGAATGGGGTCCACAATTGATAGGGATTCTGCAGCCGCATTATATACAGAAGTCAATAAAAAATATGGATTTGATGAGAACATCACTCTTTGAGATACAGCGAAAACTCCTCCGCTGGACAAAAGGTCTAATCTTTAAAGCTGGTGTATAAGACCATTCTCAGTAGCATCTTTCATTTCACAGTTTCTAAGTGTGACATATCAGCTTTCTAATCTTGTTCAATAAAATAAAATATCATCTCTCAGTACACACTTTCATTTCACAGTTCTGTAGGCTTGCTAGAACATTAAATTATTGTTAGTTAGCTTTTAATTATTAGTTGAGGGTGTTCAATATGAAAGGAAATACTCTCAGTGCACTTTTATTTGGCTTTCATCTTTTTAGAAAGAGTGCCAACATCCTTTTATGGGGATGAAAGACATCTCTCCTCTTTCATATTAAATTCCTTATCATGTCATCTTTTTTGCTTATGTGGCAGCTAATTAATGCCAAATAAAAGACCCACTGAGAATGGCCTAATAGTCAAATTTATGGCTCACCTAGTTTTTAATAGCACTTCTTTTTTTAAAAAAAAATAGATTGGTATCTAATGATTAAATTATTATTAGAAACCATAAAGCTGATAAGAGCGTAGCTAGAGGGGCATGGAGGGCCAACAAGGACAGGAAAGTCAAGTTAGAGGCTCAATCCATATCATCTTCGAGTTTGACTAGAAGTTTAAGAGCAGTCCACACAAAAACGAACCCAGTCATGTTTAGGATGTTATACATATGCAGTGAAAGCTAATAAGATAACTGTCGGTGTTTCGATCATCAGCTAGTAGAATTTATTAAGGGGATACGCGCTTAGACTCGGTGATGGTAATGTAAGAGGACACAATGGATTATACTTGTTCGAGGAGTACCCCTACATTCAGTTTGAGTAGATGCTCGTGTTACTTGCATCGAGGTATACAATGGAGGTGAGAGAGGAGAGTTCTCCAAGTCTCTGTGGGTGCGTGTGTGTGTGTGTGTGTGTGATGTCGGGTCTCTCTTGTTGTTCGCTCTCGTCGATCCTCTAGAAAGAAGAAGGATCTCCCCTTTTGTAACACGGGGTGGGCCCATATTACAGACAGAGAGAGGGAACACATGCGGGGAATCAGTCAAGCCGTGCGGAAGAAGGCGTAGACTTCGGTTGATGGCGTGGTCTTCGGTCTTCATGGGCCCCGCCGTCCTAGATCCCGTGCTTACAGTCGCTGCTTCAAGGCATGCCCTCATTTCCTGTCGGTTAGTCGGGGCTTATCGTCCTTGTAGTTGGCGTAAGCCGGATAACCCGAGTGGTTCAGCACGTGGTGTTACCGTAAGGCTGTGGGTAATTTATGCTGGTGACGGGGGTAGGTTTGTTGGGGAATTGGACCCCTTGATACTATCGCCGCATGCGTGGTATGGTGTCTGCGGAGGCGTAGGGGGCGGTTGTTGACTCCCGTCCCGTTCGACCGTCTCTGCGAGAAGTCGGTTTGTTGTGTAGCGTTTAGGATGGTATGTTTGGATGCCACCCCACCCTGTCATAGTCATGATAGCGAGGTTTCTCCACTCTGTTACTTCCGTGCATTGTCATCTCCTGGCGTGATGCGCGGGTGACAGGGGCTAGCGAGGGTGGCAGATCCGTCAGTGTTACTGTGCTTGTGTGGGAGGGGACCGGAGCTAATGATCTTATTCGTGGTCTGCTCGACCGTCAACAGGGGTCGAGCGAGGTGATGTGGGCCCTGCCCTCTTGCAGATGGTCGAGTGAGACGAGGCATGGCCGATCCCCTTTGACGGGGGTCGAGGAGTGACATGATGCGTTCGGCCCCTCCAGGGGTGGAGCTTGGCGGGAAAACAATAAACAGCTGCGTCATGGACCCCTTGGCCCACGTGACACTGGGTCAACGTGGTCAACGGTCCTGCTCCTCCAACAAGAGGAACTCAGCGCTAGCCGCCTTGAAAAAAGAGGGGGGGGGGATTAGCGAATGCCACATGGCGTCGTTAATATCTATCCCCGACAGTATCCCCCAAGCCCTCGAGCGGGCTGTAGAACCGTTTGGGGGGTTCTGCTGGCGTGTTGGATGAGGTTTCATTTTTCTCGCAGTTCTTCTCGGTGGGGTGCGCGCGAGCACACCCGCCGGTTTAGCCCCCCGAGGGCGAGTCATAGACTCACGATTTGGCTTTATTTGTTGGAGCCGTTCCTCGTGATGCCTTGATATTTCAAGCGAATCAGAGGGCTTTGTTCGTCCCGCGGGTGCCCTAATAGGACGTGTCAGAGCTTAATGTTGTTGCCTTTCGGCATCTTTGACGTGGGTATCTTTTTATCGGTGGGTGAGCTGCATAGCAGCCGAGGTGGCAGAATTTTTGTCGCAACACAGCGTGGCGTTGATGTCGGGGTTTGCCTGCCTCAGGTAGTCCGAGCCGGGTTCCTTCCAGAGCATCCCTACCAGCCTTTGCACGTTGTTTTTTCTTGGCTCGATCTTAGCCGCCTAGAGGTGAGTAGCCACGCCTTGATTGCCTGCCCGCTGTGGCCAGGTTACCCGAAAGGGCATGATTATGCTAGTTGATTCGATGTTCGAGGGTGGCGATAAAAATACCATGCTTCCGGAGAGCCGTGATGATGGGGGAGCAGTTATGGTTCCAGGTTGGACAAAGAAAATAACATCCCCTGATTTCCCGCTGTCTTTGCCAGCCAGTCAGGAGATGATGTCGTCTTCAGGGGGGCTAATGCCTCTCTGTCGATGGGCATCTTGATGCCTTTCGCAGGCTTAGTAGGCACTGCCTGATGTAGAGCCGCGGCACCGCTCAGCGTCCTGTCCACATCCGGGGAGTTTGCCCTGACGGCGACGGCTCGTGATTCCTGAGGTGTGGGTATTCGAGGGGGCCCCGTCTCCCTTCTGCAACCTAGGGGAGCTGGACTCTCTGAGGGCGCGAATCTGCCATCAAGGGGCCCTTGGTTTCCTCCCTCTAGGGGCCCGGACATTTCCCTTCGAGGGAAAGCCATCTTCTTCGTAACATAGCTAATAAACTTAGCCTTTGTTATTTCCATGTTTTGATCCTCAGATGTAAGCTTCCTCTTTATGTAATTTATATGGGAATTGGTCCTTCAAGGCCGTGTTTTGGAGGACGTGATGTGCGACCCTGTTGTTGGGTCTCTGTTTGCGATGTCGTCCCTCGAGCCCCGGTGCGATACGGTGGGACTGTTCGAGTGGTTGTTTTGTCTTTGTCGATTTCTCCTTCCGCGTTTCGTTCGTAAAATGGAGGATAGAGCTGATCCTTGTTTTTCCATCGGTGCCGAAAACGGGATGCTCGTTGAGCTGCTATCAGGTTTGCTTGAGTGAAGACCCCTGTTCCCCGTCGTCAGGGTCCCAGCGAACCAGCTGGTGGTCGGGCTCATTAATCCGTTTCTACGCTCTCGACTGGTTCTTGGGGTCGTTTGATAGGACTCAAGGGCTCAATGCCTCTCTTCGGTGAGATACCAACGGTTAAGTCGAAGCAGGACCGCTAGGTGGGTCCATCGCTCGTGCCCCTCACTCGGTCTAATGCTCAAGGCGGCTATCGAACCTGTTTGTGGGGCCAGCCTTCATACCTTGGTAGGGTCGGGATGTTGAGGCAGTTTTCAGCCACTTATCCCACATACTTGTGTCGGTCGATCGGGTCGCAGGACCTATTGCCGAAGGCCGATCAGGTTAGTGCTGCAAAAATGTGGTTAGCAAGGGGTCGCGGGGTCCCTTGGGGGGTCGAGTCCGTCCCCCATGTAATTGATGATAACGCCAAGAGTAAAGGCAAGATAAACAAAAAGGATTCGAAGGGCCGGTCTTTGTTTCAAAATTCTGAAATTTAGGAGAGGGACCCAGGATGAGGTGCCGGAATCCGTATGGCTTGCAGCCGTTTCCCCGCAGCCCAAGGGGAGTGCGGTGCATTTACCTCGTGCGTGCGTCATGGTGGGTCCGTGCCATGCATAGCGTGGTTCTGTCTTCCGTGATGTGGCGATCATGGATGCGTTTCTTCCACACCGAGTGGTGGGGACGCAAGCCCACATTGTGCGGGGCGGTTGGATTGCAGTGGAAGCTGTGGAGCTTGGGAAGTGGCGAAGTAATGGGGCGACGTGGAGTGTTTTAAGCCGCACATCACGCGAGGTGGGGCAGTTAATGGAATTTACCTTGGGAAGGTTGTGGCTGGGCCCTACGGTCAAATCAGAGCATCTTCCGTTGGACATTTTGCCTATTTAAGTTGCAGCACAGTAGCCTTCTTCTTCCTTTCGCGCTTCCTGCAACCGCACCTCCTCATCTTCCTCGCACTTCGCTTGCTCTTTCCACCACCTTCTCTCCTGGCAATTTTTCCTCTTCCACCATGTCAGTGTTCTCCTATTCGACGGTGACATGGATAGCCTTGTCAGCGCCAGGCTTCTGGTTCCGCTCACTGGATCAGCGGAGTGGTTGGTGCCCGGGAACGAATCATCACCGAGACGCCCTCGGGGGTATGTGGTGTCGTTCGTGCCGTTCCATGAGTGTGGCCTCCGCACGACTTCCTCCACGCGCTCCTCTCCCACTACAAGGCAGAGGTACAACACCTGAACCCTAATGGGATTCAGCACATCTTGGCCCTTGTGGCTTTGTGTGAGGGAAACTCAAACAAGAGGTGGATCAACAAGGCCCTCACTATGATCATCTATCTGGCAGCGCGGCTTGGACGGTGTTGGAGTCCTCAGGTGGTATCATAAGCGGCGGTCGTGCCCCTTTCCGCTCGCCACCTTCCCATGTTTCTCGTTGGAGATAGCAACAATCGCGTCATGCTGGACAATGCGACGGCAGAGGATTTGCTGGCTGAAGACGACGTCATGAAGCGGTGAGGGTGGTGCTAACAACAAGCACCCGCGCATGGCCCATTCCAATTGGGCCAGTCATGCGTTCTGGCTCACCGGGCGGTTGATGAGGTAAGCCATTCCATCCCTCTGTCGTTCCTTCTGCTTTTGTCTTATTTTTTTAATTGCCATGTTGGTTGGCCCTTCTTGTGATGCCCCTTTCTTAGTCCTAGTGGATGCCCTAAATCCAATCCACCTCCCTCCAGCTACCGGAGGGCGAGGCGCAGTGGGCTGCCAACTGCTTCAGGGGCGTGAAGCAGCGAGACACCGCGTGGGAGAGGAAGAAGAAGAAGGACGCCGACATCTTGGCAAAGACGGGGAAGCAGGAGCGAGAGCGGATATGACAAGCATTGAGGGAGCAATGCGAGGCGAGGGTTGAGGCCACGGACACCCCGTCGCTCACGTCGAGGGGGGAAGATGATCATGACAAGGGGGGTGACAACGTGCTCGGTGACAAGCAGGTCATTAGCTAGTATGCAGATTTCGGTGATGTCGCAGATGATGAAGATGATAGCGACGACGATGGCATCGATACCGGTCTGGCCTCCGGGCTCGGCTTCACCGTTCACATGGTCGAGCCTAGGGCAGGGGGGGCCGCTAGTTTTGCCCTCGCCTGTTGGACACGAGGTCCCCATGGGTCCGCGCCCAGCCAAGGAGGGGGCGTTCATGGTGGCATCCGGAGGGGGCTCGGCGGAGAGTCTTCCATTGGCACAGCCTGTGGAGACTATGACCGCTACATATGCCCTTGAGACGGGGCCGATGGTGAAAGAGGCTGGCCAGGGCGGTGATGAGGTTGAGCGGGCGGCTGAGCCGTCCAAGCCTGCGGTCGATGTTGAGCTGACGCAGGTCAAAGATCCCTCGACCAAGGCTTAGACCGAGCCGGCATCCTCCGCCTCTGCCACAGAGAAGCGGGCTCATGATGAGGCAGTGGGCGACAGCGCGCCGAGCGGGAAGCACCGAGCCGTGAGGAAGAATCCCTGTCGGCTCAACCTGTCCACGGCGAAGACACTCAAGGTGGATGTCACGGATCAAGCGAGGGCGCTCGAGGCTGCAGCGGTCGTGACCGCTTCAGCCATGGACACGCCAACAATGGATGCTAGCCGTGGCCGGGGTAGCGTCTCGGATGATGCCACTTCAATGGTTGCTGCGCCTGGAGCTGACGAAGTGTTGGGCTCTATCCTGAATGCAGCCGCTGCAGCGTCCGCTGCTCCGAACTATGCGGCTCCCTATGGGCAAGCTGTTCCACCTCTGATGGATGCTGAACGTGCGCTCGTTGGGGACAAGGTGGAGAGGATGAAGAAGTCGCGCGACTCCCTCGTGATCCAAGTTGCCAGGTTGTGAAACATGCTGATGAAAGTATGTGAGGCCTTGCTTACCGTGACTTTGCGGGACTTGGCCTCAGGTCACCATGAGTTGTAGGAGAATCGTCTAGCCAATAAGGAATTGGGGACTAAGCGACTAGAGTTGGAGGCCTCGACGACGCCGTGACAAAAGCAGGAGCTGACGCCGCAGAGGTTGAGAAGCTTGGCATGGCCCTCTAGCAGGAGAGGTTGCAGCACGAGACAACGGAGAAGGCCACCACGGCCTCCGCTATGGCCGTGACTGTGTTGACGGCTGTTAAGTACCATTTTCAACCGTCAACTATACTCAAATAAAGGAGAATTTGGCATTTCATACACGCATGCTTTATCACAATAATATAGTTCCACTTGTACTTGGAGAACTTTGTGCATGCAGGAGGAAATGTGAAGGAAACACCTCAAAAGGCAAGAAAACACACTTTCGACCAATCAGAGAGCGCCACATGGACGTCACACGGATTGACGGGCCCATTTTCAGCACTTAACCGACGTAACTCCCTGCAATACCGCGCAAACCAACATCAGGGCCCACAGGACAGCCACCTGGAGAAAGCACAGGCCAGGAGGGGCCACCCCCAGGTCGGCCGACCTGGTCAGGTCGGCCGACCCAGCCGGGCGCCCTCTCCGCCTGGGCTTCCACGTGTTGGCTCCTCCGCGACTCCTGATGACGGTTTGAGATGCCTTCCGTGGCGGTTACGCTCCCTTGCCGACCTATTGAGGCTATAAATAGGAGGGTGTGCCTTCACACTCAACACACACCACAAGAAGCATTTCTCTCTTGCTAGTAGTAGTTCTTGGAGTTTTAGTGGAGTTAGGCTGAGTCTAGAGCTCTCTAGTCCCAAGTCTTCACTTGGAATTGGTATGGCTCTTGTATCTTTTCCCTTTTGTAAGACTTTGCTCTTATCAATATATATATCTTTTCTATATAGTTGTGCTTGGGTCATGAGTTTCTTGTTTGATTTTGTGATCCATATATGTGATAGTATAGTCTACTTGTGTGATAGTAGTTTATATTTATTATACTACTATTGTCATGCTAGTTATATACCGTCACTATAGTCTAGTTTATATGTTATAGTCTCTATGCTTAGTTTTAGCTGATAAAGTATAGCATGGGTTTGGTGATCGTATTCGTACGGTAGCTCTGCCTCGTTAATAGTAATCGCGGAGGGGCAGAGTGCTCTTTGGTCATGCAAGTATGGTACTTGGGTGACTGATTTGCATCAATTATTCGTTAGTCTACTGGTTCGTTGAGGTAGGCGGCAGGTGGTGACAGCCCTGTCCGTCCTTTGAAATCCTCCCCGCTAGGCTAGTGCGTAGGCTCTTGGCGGAAGTCGCCTGTGGATGCAGGGGTAAGTCCGTGCCTGAAGTGCTATACTATTGACTGCTGAACCTGAGTGTGGGTCTGTATGTATTCTACTTAGGCTATGCAACTGTATAGGAATGTATAGTAGGAGTAGCTTAGCCTAGTCTTTCCTCCACTAGACTTTATTTATTTAGTAGGAATCTTCTGTGTGTGTCACACTACCCGGTTATTATTATGTACCCGCCTGTCTTGGTTAAGATATCCTTGCTAATTGTTAACATGATCTTATATGTTAGTAACGCTTCTTGATCATACCCTTCCTTTGGGATAAACAAATACGATACCCTGAATACTTCCGGGTGAAATGCTACAGCGGTATTCTCCGTGCGCTTGCGGATTTTACCTACTTGACTCTGGGACATATTAGTGAACCGTTTCTGGCCCCGTGCCGGGAATGATTTATTAATATGGCTTAGCAAAAGTCAACAAGCATTTCTGGCGCCGTTGCCGGGGAAGGCGTATGATCTAAGAAAAATTACTAATGTATATAGTAGTGTTGCAATTATTAAGGCTATCTCCTAGGCAGGCTAACCTTGCTTTGTTTTCTGCATTTTGTATGAAAACAGGGTAGTGTATGACTGGTTTCGACTTGCCGACAAACTTCACTGAAGATCCTGAGTCACTCCTGAGAAGGACACGAGCTAGGCTCACCCCTCCTCGTAAGGAGACTCGGCCAATCGAACCTGTCATTCCCGCACCATCAAGCTCTGAGCAAATGGCCGACAAGACCCTCCGCGAGTTCTCCGCTCCCTCCGCTGCCAACATCCCTACGGGACCAGCTGGCAATGTGGGAGATGCGAACTTCAAGATCAAGACCGGTCTCATCACCATGGTGCAGGCTAGCCCATTCTGTGGGAAAGCCAATGAGGACGCTAGTGCTCATCTCCAGCAATTCCTGGAGATTTGCAACACGTTCAAAATGAAGGACGTCACCCCCGACGCTGTTCGCCTTCGACTGTTCCCGTTCTCTCTCCTTGGGAGAGCGAGACAGTGGTTCTACGCAAACCCTGAAGCTGTGAACACTTGGGAGAAGTGTTCAGCTGCGTTCCTTGCAAAGTTCTTCCCGCTGGGCAAGACCAATGCCCTCCGCGGAAGGATCTCAAGCTTCCAGCAGGAGTCGAAGGAGTCGATTCCTGAGGCATGGGAGAGGCTCCAGGAGTACATCCTGGCATGTCCCCACCACGGGATGGATGATTGGCTGATCATCCAGAACTTCTACAACGGGCTTACTCCGTCGGCCCGCGACCACCTCGACGCTGCTGCTGGTGGAGCCTTCTTCTCGCTCACTGTAAGCAAGGCAAAAGCTTTGATCGAGAAGATGGTGTCCAACCAAGGTTGGAATGAAGAACGCCTCCAACCTCGCCAGCGAGGCATGCACTCCGTCAAGGAGGTTGACATGCTCGCCGCCAAGATTGACCTTCTCATGAAGAAGATGGACGACCAAGCCAATGGAGAAGTGAAAGCCCTAGATGCTCGGATGACTTGCGAGGTCTGTGGCAACACGGGACACTCGGGCAACGACTGCCCTGAGACCCGTGAGGACGCAATGTTCATGGGCAACAACAACAACAACGGCTACCGTCCACAAGGAGGTCAAAGTTGGGATCCACCACGTCCCAACTACCAAGGAGGTAACTCTGGCAACTTCTCTGGTTTTAATTCCGGTTATAATCAGCCCTCCTTGAAAGATCTTGTGCTTGGTCAAGCTAAGGTTAATGATAACATCAGTAAAAAGCTTGCCACCACTGATAGGACTCTTGAGAGCATCCACACTAAGATAGAGGGTGTTTCCTCTGCTCTCAAGAATCAGCTGAGCTTTAATAAAATGATAGAAACCCAATTAGCTCAGTTAGCTGCTGCTGTTCCTACTGCTGAGTCGAGGAAAATCCCGGGGCAACCCGAGACCCCCTTAGAAAATGTTAATGCGGTTACCACGAGAGGAGGTAAGTCCACTCGGGATCCGCCATACCCTAACCATGCAGGAAAGGACACATCAGCTGAGAAGCCGGCAGAAGAAGAAGAACTGCCGCCCAGGAAAACGGCCCCACATGAGTTCTATGACACGAACCTCATGCCGTTTCCCAAAAGAAGAAGGAAGCCCGCCGTGGACGAACAGTTCACACGCTTCGTTGAGGTAATCCAGAAGCTGCACATCAACGTGCCCTTGCTGGATGCGATACAAGTACCCACGTACGCTCGCTACCTCAAGGATCTTTTCAGCAACAAGCGCCCACTACCGACCACAGAAATTGTCAAGCTGACAGAAGAGTGTAGCGCTACTATACTCAACCGGCTTCCTGAGAAGAAGAAAGATCCAGGGTGTCCCACGATCACCTGCTCGATCGGGACACAGAACTTCGACCATGCCTTATGTGATCTTGGGGCAAGTGTGAGCGTCATGCCGAAGGATGTCTTCGACAATCTCAACTACACCACACTATCCCCCACGCCGATGCAGCTGCAGCTGGCCGATTCAACGGTCCGCTATCCGGCGGGGATTGCCGAAGATATTCCGGTGAAAATCCGGGATTGCTTCATCCCCTTCGACTTCGTAGTGCTTGATATGGACGTCGGGAAGAGCACACCGCTCATCCTAGGACGCCCATTTCTCAGCACTGCGGATGCTCGCATCGATGTAGGAGCCGGAGAAATCCGCTTCCACATCAATGGCAAGGAGGAGAAGTTTGACTTTCGGCCAAGGAAAGAACAGTGCAACATGATCCGTATCAAGTACGGGCCGAACCCAAGCAACATCAAGGAAGTGGAGGTCACTCCGCCAAAGAAGGACAGCCTCATCACATTCATGAAGAACTTCCTTGAGAAGGAAAAGGCTGCACAGCAACAACTGATGAAGGCAAGGAGGCAAAGGTCACACATTAAGCAACAGCCTCCGAAGTCCCCAAGGCAGCAACCTCCGAGGTCTGCAAAGAAACAGGCTGTGAAGCCTGCAAAACCGCAGCCTCCGAAGCCCGAGAAGCCACCGACTGCAACAAAGACCAAGAAGGTGTGGCGAACGAAACAAGAAGCATCATCCGTGTCTTCATCTCCGGGACCGGACAACGCTTCATCGAGCTGAACGCCGAAGAAAAGTCCCGCTCGTCGGACTTTAAAAGGTGAGTCCTGGCCGGGAGGTTAAACCGGTAGTTATCCATATTTGCTCTTTTAATTGCATATTTGCTTTCCACCACATTTTGATTTTTTCCGACCACTGCATTTCTGCATTTTTGAATTTTTCCAGCCACCTTGGAATTTTTCAAAACTCATTTGCATTTTTGAAAATTTAGAAAATAGGTTTTTGGGCTTTCCATTTTGAAAAGATTTTTTGTCGAGCTTTTTGAGCAAAAAGGCAGCAGGGGACAAATCCCCTAGCCGTTGGGGAACACATAGGAAAAAGGGGGCTGCCAGGAGGCCCACCTGCCAGGTCGGCCGACCTGGTGGGGTCGGCCGACCCCGTGGCCCCACCTTTTCCTGTGCTCCTTTCTCCCAACGGCTATATGGCCGTTGCTCTGTCCCTTTCTAACGGCCATCTTGCCTCCTTGGCTATAAAAACCGCCCAGGAGGAGGAGCTTCACCATTCCAAGCTCATCTTTCACTCCCCTCCTTTGCTCACTTGTTGCTCTCCCAAAATTTCGTGTTCTTCAACTTTACTACAGCCCCAAAAACCCAAAAAATATTTCCCCTCTGTTTTAGTGCATTTGCAAGTTGTTGTAAGAAGAAAACCAATTTCGGAGAAGCTCGGGTTTGTCGTTTTCACTAACGCTCACCCGAACACTTGTTCGATCTTGTTTTTGTTCTTGTCTTGTGTTTGTTCTTGTGTGCAGCCATATTCAAACGAATGAAGCAAGTCGCCGGAATCAAGCGGAGAAAAAGCACTCGTGCAAGCACGAGTCAAGCATCCTCCGTCGAGCTCACACCAAGGCCGGGGCATGGTGACCCCGAAGCTGAAATTCCGGAGAAAAGGCCGGCCTTGCTCATCACCGAGGAGCATCTCGACATCAAGGACGACCGCGAGGGCCAAGCCATCGCGCTCATGAGAGAACGGCCATTCGCCCACACCCGACGCTTCGATCCGGACCTCCTCGAGAAAATAGGTATGAGAGAAGAATTTGCCTCTATTTTTCGCACTATGGGTTGGCTAAATTTCGTAGAAGTAGATGAGCCGGGTTCTCGTTTGCTTACTATGCAGTTTTTATGCACCCTTAGAAAGTATGATGAAGGCATTTCTTTTCGCTTGTTTGGGCAAGAGCGCTTGGTCACATGGGGTGATCTTCATGCTATGCTAGGTCTAAATCCTAAATGTAGGCTAGACTTAGATAAAGCGCTAAAGGGGTTCCATAAAGAAAGTTTTTGGAAAAAGATTTCCGGAAACGAGTGGGGTCCCAAGCCTAGAACAAGTGCCATCCATAATCCTACACTTAGATTTATGCATGTGTGGTTGGCTATGACCTTGTTTCCTCGAGGTGACATTAGGGTTGTCCGGCAAGATGAATTGAAAATACTTTATGCCATGGTTAAGAAAATTAGGGTGTCACCCGCGGAATGCATGATTGATCAATGGTTAGACAATATAAAGTTGACGGGACCAATTGAGTGCACCTCTTTAGTTACTCGCATTGCGCAGAAGTGTGGTCTGCTTGAGAATGTTCATGTTGAATATTTGACGGTAGATAGAGAATTTCTAGGCGAGGACTATTTTGTGCAAGGACATACTTTGAAACATGGTCCAAATAATACCTTGATCTATCACTTTCCCGGGTATACAAATGAATTCCCGTTACCTAACCCGGGTCTTCGTTTGTATCACTGTCGGGCACTAACCCTCCCACTTGAGCCAGTGGGAGAAGTTCGCAGGCATAGTGTTTCAGGGCGACCGACACGTTCCCGTAGGCATATGGAGCCTACACCGGAGTTTCACACTCCGACCGGAGATCCGGTATGGGAGCAGCCCCCGCCACAGGACGAGGCGGGTGCATCAACATGGCAGGCCGGAGCATGGGAATCTCAGTACGATTACCCCATGCAGACGTCATCAAGTTCAAGCGGACCGCCATCCTTTGCCACTCGGTCATTCTCATCCCGTGGGTTCCGTGAACTCAACTATGGGATGTCCGAGTTGACAAGGAGGGTGGACGACATTGATTTGCGCACCGAGAGCATGCAACAAACTCTCACGCAACATGTCGCCGACACCCAGCAATGGCAGAATTTTAGCGACAACCAATTCCGCCAGCTGAACGCGATGATGGCTCAGAATCAGAACAATTGGGATGCCTTCTTCCGCTCCCAAGGCTACGACCCAAACCAGCAGATATGAGCAAGAACAAGCTTGGGGGAGGACCCCTCTTCTCACGGTAACTTGTATCTTTCCCCTTTTCTTTATTTCTTGCATTTGCTAAATCTGAAAATCCATAAAAATTTGCAAAATATAAAAAGAACAAAAATATTTCCCTTTTTCATGCGCGGTATGAATGTGTATAATTTTCCTATGTTGAGATGATGAATAGTTGCTCTGTCCTTTATTCCTCTCTAATGCTAGTTTACAACTTAGTACTCTCTCAAGAGTTAGGTTTGTTGGTAAATCTTGCCTTGAACTTGAATCTTGTGGGTAGCATATGCATTCTCTAGTTCTAAGTTGTTGAGAGGTATGATATGATAGATAGGGCTGCTATGATCTTGCTCAACGTAAAGCTTGAATTCCGGAGTTTTATTTTTCAAAATGACAAATTGATAAGTTCCTCAATGATGAAATTCCCACCACAGCCATATGTAGTGTTTACATTTGAAAACCTTTACACATATGCTGCTTGTTTCACATTGAGCTTAGTCAAAATTGTTGTGACCCTAGTAGAACTCTTTTCATGCTTTCTTGATCAAGATCATATACACACATCCACCGCCATGAGCTATCCTTCTAAATCAAGAAGATAGCATCCACCATATCCACCATATCCACCGTGAGCTATTCTTCTACACCGGAAGAAAGCTACTATCCATCCATCCATCCAAAGAAACACTCCATATATCCATTGCAAAAATTCCTCTCTCAAAGTATTCATTGCAAACTAGGACTATGGCTATGTAAAAAAAAAAAAAAGAAAAGAAAAAAAGAAAAAAAATGCTCAAAAAAAGAGAGCAAGCAAAAGGTAGCCATAGCCTAGAAACTCCAAAAGAGAGAAGGAAAATTCAAAAAGGAGTTATTTCTTCCCATCCACCATTCCTCCGTTCTCCCACACACTTGCACATCTTGATCAAGATTGTTTGAATTGATGTTTTTCTTGGATCCGGTCTTTTGACATAGCAATATTATGTGAACATGAGTGCCTCATATATCCCTACCTTGAGCTCCACATAAAGCCTTATTTAGAAGTAGGTGATTATAGGCAACACTTTGCCTTGGTGATGAATCATACACATATTGAGTGATCCGAGAGAATCATTTGAGGAACTTGGTTTTTATTTTCAAAATCTTTTGAAAACCTCCGGAATAACATAGCGGAATCTAAAGCAAGTGATTGGTGCCCTGCAATTGTTCTATCTCTCAACCGCCCAAGACAATGAGGTGTAAAAGCCCCATGGATCGAGGTAAATGGGTAAGTTATGCGCCAATATATTTAATTCTAGGAAGAGTACTTTGTTGTGCGCATAGTATTATTGAGGAGTAGGACATTGTAGCAACTCCTGATCAACAACTTAAGTTTATCTTTGCTTCGGGACGAGCAAAGGGTAAGCTTGGGGGAGTTTGTTGACGGCTGTTAAGTACCATTTTCAACCGTCAACTATACTCAAATAAAGGAGAATTTGGCATTTCATACACGCATGCTTTATCACAATAATATAGTTCCACTTGTACTTGGAGAACTTTGTGCATGCAGGAGGAAATGTGAAGGAAACACCTCAAAAGGCAAGAAAACACACTTTCGACCAATCAGAGAGCGCCACATGGACGTCACACGGATTGACGGGCCCATTTTCAGCACTTAACCGACGTAACTCCCTGCAATACCGCGCAAACCAACATCAGGGCCCACAGGACAGCCACCTGGAGAAAGCACAGGCCAGGAGGGGCCACCCCCAGGTCGGCCGACCTGGTCAGGTCGGCCGACCCAGCCGGGCGCCCTCTCCGCCTGGGCTTCCACGTGTTGGCTCCTCCGCGACTCCTGATGACGGTTTGAGATGCCTTCCGTGGCGGTTACGCTCCCTTGCCGACCTATTGAGGCTATAAATAGGAGGGTGTGCCTTCACACTCAACACACACCACAAGAAGCATTTCTCTCTTGCTAGTAGTAGTTCTTGGAGTTTTAGTGGAGTTAGGCTGAGTCTAGAGCTCTCTAGTCCCAAGTCTTCACTTGGAATTGGTATGGCTCTTGTATCTTTTCCCTTTTGTAAGACTTTGCTCTTATCAATATATATATCTTTTCTATATAGTTGTGCTTGGGTCATGAGTTTCTTGTTTGATTTTGTGATCCATATATGTGATAGTATAGTCTACTTGTGTGATAGTAGTTTATATTTATTATACTACTATTGTCATGCTAGTTATATACCGTCACTATAGTCTAGTTTATATGTTATAGTCTCTATGCTTAGTTTTAGCTGATAAAGTATAGCATGGGTTTGGTGATCGTATTCGTACGGTAGCTCTGCCTCGTTAATAGTAATCGCGGAGGGGCAGAGTGCTCTTTGGTCATGCAAGTATGGTACTTGGGTGACTGATTTGCATCAATTATTCGTTAGTCTACTGGTTCGTTGAGGTAGGCGGCAGGTGGTGACAGCCCTGTCCGTCCTTTGAAATCCTCCCCGCTAGGCTAGTGCGTAGGCTCTTGGCGGAAGTCGCCTGTGGATGCAGGGGTAAGTCCGTGCCTGAAGTGCTATACTATTGACTGCTGAACCTGAGTGTGGGTCTGTATGTATTCTACTTAGGCTATGCAACTGTATAGGAATGTATAGTAGGAGTAGCTTAGCCTAGTCTTTCCTCCACTAGACTTTATTTATTTAGTAGGAATCTTCTGTGTGTGTCACACTACCCGGTTATTATTATGTACCCGCCTGTCTTGGTTAAGATATCCTTGCTAATTGTTAACATGATCTTATATGTTAGTAACGCTTCTTGATCATACCCTTCCTTTGGGATAAACAAATACGATACCCTGAATACTTCCGGGTGAAATGCTACAGCGGTATTCTCCGTGCGCTTGCGGATTTTACCTACTTGACTCTGGGACATATTAGTGAACCGTTTCTGGCCCCGTGCCGGGAATGATTTATTAATATGGCTTAGCAAAAGTCAACAGACTGCCCATCTTGAGCTGTTGCAGCAGTCCGCCCGAGCATAGGAAGGTAATGTCTGCTCTGTTTTTCTTTGATTTTTTTGTGATTCATTTGTTGTGCTGCTCGTTTCTTTATTTTAGTGGGTTCTCGCGTAGAGTTAGGGTCGAGGCTGTCGATGGCAGAGGGGGCCCTTCACCAGAAGGTTAGGGAGAAGGACGCCCTGCGCGCCGAGCTGGGACGGGAGGCACGGTAGCTCCAGACCATGCTGCCTCGACTCTTCTCTCACTGATAGGGTTGGGATCTTGATGGCAGCGGGCCTTGAGTGGTTCAAGCGGGGTGTGCATTTTGGCGTGTGCACTGCCCTCACCGTGTTCGCCACCCACTTTGGCATGGACGAGGCCGAGCTTGAAGCGGTGAGCACAGGCCACGTTGAAGGGCACTCTCCTGAGCAGATGGACATGATTCGAGCCGCCGCCCATCATCATGTGGACGTCTTGGATAGTGCTTATGAGGAGGAGGCACTCCCCAAAATCAATGAAGGGAACTAGTCAGCAGAAATCTTTGGTTTTTTGTTATTTGGTTTGAACAGTGGGTCATCATGCCCGAAATGTTGTACTAGTTAAAGTTTTTAAACTCGTGCTTGTTTTCTTGACACGTGGTGGCCATTAAACAGTTTTAGTTTCACATTGTTCTAAGTTTTGCCTACTCGGCCCCTTTCTTTTAGTTTTTGACCTATAAAGTTCTTCGTCGACCATCACAAAGGACTTCGCGTGACGGTAAACGCGCTTTGCCTCGACTCTGTCGACGAGGAGCGTGCTTTGGGTGAGGTAGTAGATGAATGGGATCCTACAATCGACTTGGGGTTCAGCTTGCTCGTCCGGGGGATCAACTTGCTCGACCGTGGGGTCGATTGGTTGGACCGGCGTGTCGATCCGAGCGGCAGGCGAGTCGATATCCATGACCTCGACCCCTTGCGGAGGCAAGGCTTTCATGAATGCCGCGTCCGGCTCGCTCGACCCCTTGTCAGCTCCTCGATGGCCTTGGTTCAGATCGAGGGTTTGAGCTTGTCATAGGCGAAGATTCCGGATGGGATCGTTTCCTAGCCAGAAGCCATTTTGCGAGCGAGTCGGCTGCCTCGTTGAGGCGCCTAGGGATATGCTTGAGCTCGAGTACGTCGAACTTGCTCTCGAGCTTGCAAACCTCTTGGCAGTAGAGCGCCATGATGTCATTGTGGCAACTCGACTCTTTCATGATCTAGTCGATCACGAGTTGCGAGTCGCCGTGAATCTCGAGCCATCGGATGCCAAGCTCGATGCCAATATTGAGTCCGTTTAGGAGGGCCTCATATTCAGCAACATTGTTCGATGCAGGGAAATGTAAACAAATTGAATACTTCATACGTACCCCGAGTGCTGTGATGAAGACGAGACTGACGCCGGCCCCCGTTCGCATGATCGACCCGTCAAAGTACATGACCCAGTATTCCTGGTTGACCGGGGCAGAAGGGAGCTGCGCCTCTGTTCATTCTACCACGAAGTCGATGAGCGCCTTGGACTTGATTGCTGATTGTGGGAAGTACGTGATGTCATGTCCCATCTGGTCGATCGTCCATTTTGCCACCTTGCCTATAGAGTCCCTATTTTGTATGATTTCAAGCAAGGGAAACCAACTTACCACATGGATTTGATGTGAGTCGAAGTAGTGGCACAACTTGCGTCTTGCAACCATCACGACATAGAGGATCTTTAATATCTACGTGTATCGTGTCATAGAGTCCATGATCACCTCACTAACGTAGTAGATGGCATGTTGGACCTTCAGCACCATCCCCTCCTTCTCACGCTCGACCACAAGCACGGCGCTAACGACTTGGCTTGTTGCCGCAATGTATAGTAGGAGCGGTTCTCTAGGGGTCAGTGGGGTTAGCACTGGAGGATTGCTTAAGATGCACTTGACCTCATCGAGCATGATTTGCGCCTCGGATGTCCACTCAAATCGGTTAGACTTCTTTATAAGTTTGTAGAGCAGTAGCACTTGCTCACCTAGGCGTGGTATGAAGCGACTTAGCGCTGCTAAGCATCCCGTGAGGTGCTGTAGCCCTTTTAGGTTGCGCACTAGCCCCGTTCACTCGATGACATATATCTTCTCGGGGTTTCTCTTGATGCCTCGTTTGGAGATGATGAATCCTAAGAGCATGCCTTTTGGCACCCCAAAAATGCATTTATCGGGATTAAGCTTGACATCATTCTCGCGCAGCTTAGCAAAGGTGCGGTCTAAATCCACCACGAGCATGTTGGCCCTTGTGAACTTGACCATGATATCGTCCACGTAAGCCTCCATTGTATTCCTGATTAGGTAATCGAAACACTTCTACATGCAACACTGAAAGGTAGCGCTTGCATTTTTGAGACCGAACAACATGGTTACATAATAGTATGAGCTGAACGGTGTGATGAAGGAGGTCGCGAGTTGATTGGATTCATTCA
Organism: Eleusine indica; assembly: GCA_030378355.1. NCBI lineage: Eukaryota > Viridiplantae > Streptophyta > Magnoliopsida > Poales > Poaceae > Eleusine > Eleusine indica. The sequence continues at coordinate 31,678,142 of CM059494.1, read as the reverse complement.
TCGCAATCAAATGGTACTCAGAGTACACATCGAGAAAGCAAAGGGTTTGCACCCCGAGGTTGAGTCGACTATTTGGTCAATGCATGGCAAAGGAAAAGGATCCTTCGGACAAGCCTTGTTCAAGCTAGTATAGTCGAGATACACCCTCCATTTCCCATTCTTCTTGCGTACAAGAACAGGATTAGCTAATCACTCTGGGTGGTACACTTCTTTGATGAACCCGGCAGCCAGAAGCTTTGCCATCTCCTCCTAGATTGCCTTGCGCTTCTCCTCGTTGAATTGGCGCAAGCATTGCTTCACTGGTTTGGAGCCTGGTCTGATATTCAAGGAATGCTCGGCGACCTCCATTGAGATGCCCAACATGTCTGAGGGTTTCCACGCAAACATGTCGGCGTTCATGCGAAGAAAGTCGATGAGCTCACCTTCCTATTTGGCCATGAGGAACATGTCGATCCTCACGTCATTCGCCTTATCGCTGTTAGGGTCGATCTATACCTCCTCTGTCCCCTCGGTGGCCTCGAACAAGGAAGTTTTGTGGTTGGTCGATGGCACGTCCTCGGTGATTTGCTCGCGGATGGTCGATCTCCCCTATCGATGCTACCGTGGCTGTGGTGAGGTCACAGTTCTCTATCTCGCACTGATAAGCATTCTAGAGAAATGTGCTGACAGTGATCACCCCCGTCGGCCCAAGCATCTTGAGTTTCAGGTAGGTGTAGTTGGGGGTGGCCATCAACTTGGCATAATACGGCCGCCCCAAGATGCTGTGGTAAGCTCATAGGATGCCGACCACCTCAAATGTGAGGGTCTTCTTCTCTAAGTTTGACAGAGACCCGAATGTGATGAGCAGGTCAATCTTCCCAAAGGGGATGGCCTAAGTCCCCGGTACGACTCCATGAAACAGGGCACCCGCCGGTCGGAGACGTGACAGGTAGTTTTTCATGGCCTCGAGGGCCTCGACATAGAGGATGTTGAGGTTGCAGCCTCTGTCCATCAGCACCTTTGTGAGATGCGTCAGGGTCAACCACGAGCAGATAGCGCCCTGGCTGTAGGACCCGATTCAGGTGGTCCGAACGGTCGAAGGTGATTGGGAGTTTTGACCACCGAAGGAAAGAGCGGGTCATGGGTTCATCCGCAAAGGCCTCGTGCCGCTCAACCTTGGCTGAGCGTCAACTCTCTTGTGCCTCAGCACCTGGGAAGATCATGAGGCAAGCCTTGGTGCTTGGGAACCCTCCCTCATCGGTGTCGTCGTCATTCCCAGCGTCTTTTGATGCCGGATCCGGTTTGGCTTTCGGATCCATGCCCTTGCTGCCTTCCTCCCTAAGGAATTTCTTCAGTAGAGAGCAGTGCTTAAGCAGATGTTTCACAGGGAACTCATGGTTAGCAAAAGGACTGTTCCACTTCTTCTCTAAGTGGTTCAGGGTCTCACCAGTCGGCGGCTTAGGAGCCTTGCAGTCGGCTACCACCACGGTCCGCTCGCGGCCTGGCCGCGTCTTGTTCTTCATCTTCTTCAAGCGGATGGAGACACCTTCGCTGGCACCTTCCTTTCGCTTGCCCTTGCCCTTGCCATCCGGAGTTCGATTGAGGACCGCCCCATGCACTCCTCGCTAGAGATGAAGCTCATGGCAATGTCTAGGAGCTCCCGAGCCATTCGAGGCCCTTGCGCCCTAGCTCGTGGATGAGCTGCTCGGACGTGCTGCCGGAGAGGAAGGAGCTGACTGTTAACACTTCTTAATGTCAGACCGGGGCGGATGTTGTCTGTAGAAGGGGCAGAGTACTCATGGATTGTATTTTGAGCCATGGTTGGTTGAGCAGACGAAGATGGGACTCGTGGCTGAGCTTGCGTGATCGGAGGTGCTTCAAGAGCAAGTACAGGCCAAGGAGGGGTGATTTGTTGATGCACTCTCCTCAACAGAGCCTTCGGATCATTGTGGTAGTTGTCTGGGAGGTCAAAACCAGTCATAAAGCATCCTGTTTACACCACAAGTAAACAGAACAAGTGTAAGCCCTCAAAGGAAAGCGGTAACTTCTTGATAGAAATATCAATGTTAAATTTCCGATAACTTAGCCTATTGCTTCCCCGGCAACAACGCCAGAAATGCTTGTTGACACTTCTTAACGTTGTATCAAGAATATCACTCTTTTTGGTATGGCGCTAGAAATGATTGTTAGCGTTTGTTATGCTTTAAGACTAAAGTGAATTAATCCGCAAGCGCACGAAACACCATTGTAGCATTTCACCCGGGAGTATTCCAAGGTATCGTAGTTATTTTCCTTAGGGAAGCTAGGCGTAAGATTATCTTGGTTTAGCAAAGATATAACTATAAGAATTATACCAACTAACCAAAGACAGGGGTAAGGATGTTCAATAATAATGATAGAGGTAGTAACACAGGAGAAATCCACACTAAGATAAATAAAGAGAACGGTTAAGCTAGCCAGGAGGACAACGAGTCTAAGTCTAAGATTCCTAGAATATACCTTCCTAATTTATCTAAGTCAAGCATCAAATCCTAGTTATTCGGATTGGGCGCTTAAACCAATTTCTTGGTATAGCTTCGAGTCTTTCACCTATTAGCTCACTTCAGGGCATGAAAATGATCCACTAATATGGGTCGGTAACTAACCTTTGTACTAGGGGGTACGCTAACGCTAGACAATCCTTCTTGAGACTTCCCTAACGTGGTGGAATACTAAAGGGACGGACAGAGATGTCACCACCTACCACCTACCACACAGCCCGTGGGGACGAATGCAAATCCAGCTAGTGTTAACTTAGGCACCGCGCCTATGCCTTCACTAGATGTTCTTATGTTGGCCTAGCGGAAGAATAGCCAGGAAATAACCAAGTCTAAGCCCAGAAAGAACTAAACTTAATAAAATCCTAGCCGAGAAACCCGTGAACTATGCAACAATGTTTCTTCCTAATGATTGTAACTTGAGGAAATGACTAAGTAAAAATAATTACTGGACAAGATATAAAGGGAAAGGTATTTATATTGATAAAGGATAAGTCTTACAAATAGAGAAAAGATACAAGAGAGCTCATACCAAGACTCCGAGACGAATCCGGAATCTCGAGCAATGCTTGACTCTAACTCCCGACAAACTAACCTACTCTACTAAGTAGCATAAGTAGAGGAAAATGGACTCCTTGATGTGTTTCTTCATTCTTGTTCTCTTCTGCCAAATTTCCCCTCTATTTATAGGTGGCGATGGGTCGAGAGGCATTTGTAGATGGAGTGGAGTCGGTAGGCCAAAGTCGGTCTGCCAAGCAGCGGGCAAGGCCAGGCGGCCACGTGGGCCGGCGGCCGAGCATGCTGGGCGGGATGCACCGCCGGGCGGCGTGCAAGGCCGGGCGGCCCATGGACCGTGTCGGTTTCTTGACCGACCTTCTCCCGATGGCTTGGATTGTGTCCCGAAGGCGGTTGTTAGGTCGGTTCCCACCGACTCTTCATTTTGGGGCCGAGAGGCTTCATGAGACTTATGGGCTGGCAATCCAGGGTGGCCAACTCCGTACGGGCGGCAGCCCAGGCCGGGCGGCAAGGGTGGCCGGGCGGCGGCCTTGGCTGGGTGCCGACCCCTTGCGGGGTTGCCCCTTGACCTCTCCCGGTTAGGCCACTTGATGGCCTTCTTTCCTTCCCCATATTTCACGTGTCTTGGTCCGGGAAGAGAAAACGGCATCATGGTGAAATGTTTTGTAGAATTAGTCGGGTGCTGATTTCAACCATAAACGACCTTGTCGGTCGGGTCCTGATTTCATCCGTAAACGACCCTGTCGGCTGGGTTCTGATTTCAGCTATAAACGACCCTATCGACCGGTGAAAATGGCTATTTCATAGTGGTGATCGGCCGATTGGGTGTTTCTTCTTGTGTTTGCATAGTTTTGCCCTTTTATACACGCAAACACATATCTCACCAAAACTCATGGAATCTTATTAGTTTAAACAAATATTTATTAAACTATGGTCTTTACTTTGCATTTCCCGACCGTTTGGTGGCAGAAATTAGATTTTTTGGGCCACCAACACCTCCCCAAGTTTAAACCTTTGCTTGTCCTAAGCAAATTAAACTTAGAAGTGATGGATCAGGAGCTGTTTCAATATTAGAGTCCTGTGAGGATCAAGTGCACATACACATACTCAGACACGATATGGGTAAGTGTAAACCAGCACAACTTGAGCACTAAGTCATTCTCATTGTACAACAGGGCTTATTGGTATTTTATAACCATGTCATAAGTAGTTGAAGTCTAGAACGACTTGTTTAGACTTTGTCATGCAATCTTCTACTTGATCACGAGTCTAAGGTTTTTGTAATGCTACATAGGATTGAAAATATTCCCTCTTGGTGCAATCTTCACTATGACTCTCATATCTCAAAAAGTGTATTTCTTTACCAAGTGCTCATCAAACTTTAAAAATTGGCTTTATATGTGGGCCTTGGTAGGATGGCACATCTAGCATGCATATATTGTTAACTTAAGAGATGGTCCTAGCAAAAAGACTTTGCACCTTCTGTTTCCAATCATTTAGAAATAGTGCCTAGGGGAGAGGGAGAGAATGGACTCACGCGAAGGAATGAGCTAGCACAATAGCAAAGGTCTTGGGTGCAAATTTATCCCAAAGACTGGATTTTTGTGCTAGAGCAAAAAGATGGTCCTTTATTTTTGCTCAAAAATATTTATTTTATTTTTGAATGAACCTTGAAACTTTTTGATATAGCACATCCATGAGAGTTGATAAACTTTTTCTTTCTTTCAGCTCTCATGGTGTAAAGAAGCTAATTCAATGGTTCGAATATTTTTTCAAACTTTTTCTAAGCAATTGTCTGGGAGGACCATAATGTTTAAATGGGATCAATGGCTCGCAAAAAGAAATATTTTTTGTTAACATGCTTGGTGGAGTGGATGCATGATTCCGATGTGGAAACCGCATAACCAAGCAAGATTAATTTGAGAATTCAAAGACAACGCAAAGGAAAATGATTGGCTTTGGAAGTGCAAGTCCCTCATAAGGATCAAATCCTAACTAAACTCAATGCATGCATAAATGGCATAGACATGGTTTTGCTAATCAATATTTGGCCATGGTAGGAAATTGTCTATCATAGGGAAGATGTGCACCAAGTAGGGAGTTTTTGTTGCAGCATGATTTTGAAAGAAATCATTGGACTCTAATCATAAGGAAATCACAGACTCATCCAAAACATGCCATATCATAAACTCCGACAACTAGACTTGGTGTTTATTAGCCATTTTTTGCACTCACTGAAACATAGAGAGCCTAGCGTTATCATCATGCCGGTCTACCATATCCACAATAAATGAGGAGTAGAGGTTGTATACATCAAGACTCAAAGGGAGCTAATAGAGCAACTATTCATCATTTCCATAGGCAAGGTAAAGACCAGGTTCTCAAATTTTATTCGAAAAGGGAAATCTTTTTGTTCGTTTTGGTTTTGCCAATTTTTATGATTTTCCTTGAAAGCTAAAAATCTTGTTGGGTTTTCTTAAATTTTATCAAAACTAAAAATCTTTTTGGATTTTTCTTAATTAGCTATATACAAAAGGAAACAAAACGACTCAACTAGAGAAAGAAGGAGAGAGGATTGAAAAAATGGAACACCTTGGTTTGGGTACCTCCCCAAGCTTAGGTCTTTGCAAGACTTAAGCTTTGATGGCATTTACCGCGGCGGTTGATACTCGATGTTGAAGTGGCCGAACAGTTGGTCCATCATGGAGATATTTGTCTACAGTTGTTCTATTGTTTGTTGTCGCCATTCTTGTTCTTCCCTTATGGTTTCTTGTATTTCTTGTGTGCGAATGTTGGTCTCATAGGCATTGGCAGCCAAGTATTGCATATCTTCTTGCAACCCTGAAAAGTTGTATGACGTGAATCGGGCGGAGCGTGAAGTGCCTATTTCTCCATGAGGTTGGGGGTAACTTCCTATCCCGTAGGGCGCATTGTTTTCATAGGAAGAAGTAGTGTAGTTGGCCGATGAACTCGCAAAATCGGGGAATTGTGGTTGTTCGCAATTGTATTGAGGACCTCCCAATTCACCCGTCTGAGGTGTGTTCATTGACGTTCGATGCTGCTACTCCTCTTGACGGAGTTGTGCTCTTATTCTTGGTCTATCCCCTACAACACTATGTCTTGCACGCTGCAAGGAAGCTTGCAATTTGTACACAAAGTTCCTTTTACCGATAATAGTGAGCTAGGGGTTAGGCAATTCAATTTCTGTGTCATACCTCGGATAAAGCATGAAGTACCTACTGTTCTCCTCTTTCCACAAGTGGGCTTGCAAGAAATGATCTTCTCCTAACAAAGGAGCGCTAGGGAGATGATTTATTCTAGCTCTTTGAAGGATGCCTACCTTTCTAGCAATTATAGTGACAAAAGGGGTAAAAGTATTGGGTCCTTGTTGCCTGAATGCTAAGGTGAGCCAATGGTTGATGAGTAAAAACATGGGGTTCGGTTTAATCTTCTTAATTACAGTATGAAGATAGGCTTTATCCAAACTATTCACCGAACGTACATCACCCTGAGGGGTTCGGTAGTGAGTGATAAAATGGTGAATTATTCGGAGCAATGGGTTATGAATGTCACTAGTGCGTTCTTGCCCCGTAACGAGATTTCCTATCTTTGCCCAAAGTCCTTGTGGTGTGAAACCTTTAAGTTTATCAATGTCTAAAGCGTCCTTATGGTCAAAACCAAGATAAGTACTAATTTCTTTTAAGGACTGTTTGTAGGTTTCGCCAAAAAGACAAAATTCATACAGAGTGCCTATTTTGTTTGACTCATAAGCATGAACTTTCAAGGTGCAAAGAAATTCGATAGTAAGCTTTTTAGAACTGTATTAATTGAGGTGATAGAAATCATACCACCCCGCCGTGTTGAGAGAGTACTCAAAATCAATGAGGATGCCGTTTCGCTCAAGGAAGTCATGGTCGAACTTGCGCACGAACGTGAACTCCCGGTCTTGAGTGGCGGTGAACTTGCTTTGCTCGTCGAAGTCATTGAACACCATGTTCTCTTTACTCTCCATGAACTTCTTAAATTCTTCATCTTGCATACTTGCCACCGTTGCAGCCTCGGATATGGGCATTGTTTCTGAGTGGTAACTCGGTGCATGCCCGTATGAAGCTTCTGAGTGTTCAGCTTCTGAGCGCTGATTTGGGGTGCGCCTCCCACGACTTGAGCTGCTGCTAAACTTGGTGTAGAGGCCCCTCTAAATGTTCGCCATTCCTGTAAAAGGGTTACTTGGACACAATACTCGAAGGACAATATGATAAAAAAAAGTTAGCAATTAGTCGTTTGGTTAATAGTCCAAGTGTTAGTCATTCAAACGTGCAAGGGTAGCAGCAATATTTTCTCTAGTTAGTTTTATTGCAGCACACTTTTATTCCTATGTTCAAAGTGCAGTTACTAGAGGGACTAATGAAAAGAAAGAGAGAATGCAAAGGGAGAGAGATGTGAGGGAGAAGAGTGTTTTCAGCTGAAGGTTGTGGGGTGAATAATTTGGAGAATGAGCCCCAGTATTTATAGGCTCGAGGGGAGCTTGGAGGCCAACCCTCCACACCAGGCGGCGACCCATGCCGGGCGGTGGGCCATGCCGGGTGGCAGGTCCTCATCCTCCTTTTGCTGCATTATTGCTTTGGTGGTGATGGGAGAGGGCTAAAGTCCATGCGCCATGTGATCCACTTGCTATATATGGCCAAGACTTTGTGCTGAGTGTGGGGAGCAAGGAGGGATTGATGGGATGGCTAAAGTTGGCTGCTTGCAATGGGTGCCCTGCCATTCATGAGGCCTAGTGGAGTATGGTGGCAGGTGAGGTGGGTGGTGAAAGTGTGAGGTGACTTGAGTGGCTCTCTTTCATTTGGTTTCACTCATGGCGGGATCTTAGGTGAGAATTTTTCACAAAGGAAGTGATGGCCAAACCTCCTCCACTCATGACCATCATCCCTGTATCACAAGAGCAAAGAGTCCAAGAAAAAGCATGGCCGGCGGCCATATTTGGCCAGGCGGCAGTTCCTGGCCGGGCGGCACAGAAATCACCCAGCCGGGTGGTCATTTTTCATGAAAAATGACCTCCCGAGTGCTGAAATTTGACTAGGTTATTTCTAGCCGGGCTAAAGTCCCGGATCATCACCCAAATGGTCATTTTTGACTCAAAATCGACCTCCCGGCCGGGAAACTTGGCCGAGTCATCACCAATTTTTTTTTCTAATTTAATTGTTAAAGAGCAACCTAATTTTGTGGTATCTATGAGAGAAGGGGGGATAAATATCGGTGCCTTCCGTGGATGGAGAATTTTCCACGGTCGGTGCAACTTCTTTCCTCCGCCATACTTGTTTGATTTTCTTGGGCTTGGTGGCGACTTTTTGCTTTGCTTCTCGTGGCTCGTTCTTCTTTTTGGGCGGTGATTGTGTGCTCTTGACTGTTACCACCAGTGCACCCGATTTTGATGGGATTGGGTACACCTCAACTTTCTGCACCATGTTAGAATTTTTACCATAAAAGATGCATACCTGATTGCATTTTTCTGTTCGGGGCTTGAAGGGGAACTTTTTGTAGTGCCCATTATTGTTAATATGGATTTCTCCAGCCCCCACGTCAATGTTGGCATTTGCGGTGCTAAGGAATGGCCTTCCTAGTATAATAGGTGTCTTCACATTGGCCTCCATGTCTAGCACTACAAAGTCAATGGGAACGAGACAGTTCCTTATCTTCACGGGTACGTCCTCCGCAATGCCCACCGGGTAGCAGACGGATTGATCGGCGAGCTTCAAGCACATTGCTGTAGGGCATAATGAATTGACATTGAGTTTGTCATACACCACCTTTGGCATGACACTCACGCTTGCCCCCAAATCGCAAAGGGTGTTGTTGAATTGTTGCATCCCGGTGGAACAGGGGATGGTTGGGCATCCCGGATCTCGCTTCTTTTTTGGCAGAGAGTTCAAGATGGCGGCGCTGCATTCGTCTGTTAATTTGACAATCTCAGTGGATGGCATTGGGCGTTTATTGTTGAGGATGTCCTTTAGGTACTTGGAGTAGGTAGGAACCTGGGCATGAAGTAGTGCTCATCCACTACTTGGGAGGAGTATTGACATATAATTTCTTTATTACCTCTACAAATTTCCCAAATTACTCATCCGCTGTTGGCTTGCATTGGCAAGAGGGAAATGGCAACACTGGTGTATCATAGAACTCATGTGGCGCCTTCTTGGGAGGTGCCTTTGCCTCCTCAACTTCAATTTCTTCTTCATCCTATGACTCTATATTGGGTTCCATGTCCTTCCCTGCAATGTTAGGATTTGGCGGATCCTATGTAGATTTTCACCTCTAGTTGTAACGGCACTAACATTTTCTTTGGGGCTAGCTTCCGGTTGACCGGGGAGCTTGCCAGAGTTAGGCTTAACAATAGAAGCGGCCAGCTGAGCAATTTATGTTTCTAACATTTTATTATGACTAAGCTGGTTTTGCAGAGAGGTACTGAAAGCTTCCATACGAGAATCTATGCTTTCTAGGACTTTATCAGTAGCAATAAATTTTCTACTAATACTTTCATTGATTTTAGATTGTCCTAGAATAATATCACGGAGGGAAGGTCCATTACGAGTGAAGTTTCCAGAGTTACCCATATTCTTGTCAAAGGAGAGGTTTGGCTTGGACTCCCATCTGAAGTTGTTCGTACGGGGCCTGTACCCATTGTTGTTGTTGTTGTTGTTGAGGTAGTTCACTTCTTCTTCTTGACTCTCTAGGCAACGGCTTCCCATGTATCCAACATTGCCGTAGATTTCGCAAGTCATGCGAGAGTCCAAGGATTGGACGGTCTGAGGTGAATCCATCTTCTTCAAAAGTTGATCCATCTTGATTGCTAACAAGTCAATACCATCAACTTTGTGGACTCCCTTCATTTTTGGTTGTGGCTGGCTCTGCATCTCATCATAGCCACTGTAGTTGACGGCCATCTTTTCTATGAGAGTTTGGGCTTCTTTGACCACTAGAGAGAAGACGGAACCTCCAACGGCTGCATCAAAGTGCTCACGAGTGGGATGATTATGCCCATGGTAGAAGCTTTGGATTAGCAACCAATCTTGCATTCCATCATGTGGGCACACCCAAGTGTACTCTTGGAAGCGTTCCCATGTCCTAGGGATGCTTTCATCGGTCAGCTATTGGAAACTTGAAATTTTGTTCTGTAGGACATTGGTTTTGCCTATCGGGAAGAACCTGGCAAGGAAGGCATTGGAGCACTTGTCGCATGTGGTGAAATTTTGTTCCGTAGGACTTCATTGCCGACATGCTGGCCATCCTTGACGCCCTCTTCGTGCCGAAGGTGTTCATTGTGGGCACGGACTTTGGCTCCATCCCAGCTTACTACTTCATACTGCAGCACCCGAGTCGCACCCTCGGCGTGGCGTCCCTCGGCATCCCCTACAACCCTGAGCCCATATCCTTTGAGACCACCATGTCTGAAGGCTTCTACATCCTTTGCTGGCGCGTACGTGTGCTAAGCTTCACTGATAGCTACCTAGTTTCTTGTCTCTCCCAGCTTGTTAACCATGGTCCATGGCATGTCCCTATAGGAGCCAGGTAGAGTAGAGGCTGATTCTGGCCGATTCGACGCACGCCGAGTAGTGCACACAATCTATGTTCTCTTCTCCCGGCCTGAGGTCCTAATAGCCAAGGAAGGACAGGAGATGATGGACCTCGTCGATGAGTCAGCGCCTCTGCCGGACTGGTTCACGGACAAGGACCTCGATGCCTACGCCTCGCTCTACAAGAAATCTACCTTCGAGTGCTCTATCTAGATGTACAGGTAACGTTGTTATCGTGCATAACAGTATGGCATCAAGCTAACGGACGCTCAATTGGTTTATTACGATCACAGTGTCATCGATCACTGAATGATGGAACTCTCTCACACTGCACAGGATGCCAAGCTTCAGGGATACCAAGTTCCAGGTCCCTGTGCGCATGGTGATGGGTGAGAAGGACTACTAGAACAAGTTCCCCGGGTAGGAGGATGTCGTGAGGAGCAGCGCCTTGGTGAGATTCGCGTCGGGCATGAAGACCATGTTCGTCACGGAGGGGAGCCACATCATGCAGGAGCAGATGCCGGCCCAGGTCAACGAGATACTCCTAGGCTTCATTAGTGGCCTGTTGGGGAACGGGGAGCTATGATAGCATGAAACAATTTCTACCATTCAACCAGGAAACCTTGCAAGAGGGGATCATGGATCATTACCACTAGATGCGCAGGCGGAGCGGAAGCAAAAGTTGGAGCAGCTCGATCCAACGTACTCGCGTGTCGGTGTAGAGGAAGTAGTCGATCACGTCAATCGTCTCCTCTTAGTCCCGCCGTCCGGCACCACAGCAATAGCAGCACCTACTCGTGGTATCCACACGTATAGGGTTGCAGCACCGTGCACGGCATACTAGCACCGACAACACGGTTAGGATGGGAGAGAGAGAGGAGCACGGCGCCTAGGGTTATAGACTGCTGGTATATAGTACCCCTTGCCCCGCCTCCACTTATATAGATCCCTCTAACGGGCCTCGACTAGTTGACCCATTGGTGGACTAATCCCTCACGGATCAATATCTGTATGACCCTCACATACAGATCAAATCCGTATTGTCTCTTAGGCATATCTCCAACATGGCCATCAGGCCGCCACGTAAGCATGTGCATGTCCACCAATCGGGCAAGAATGTTCTTACTGAGGTCTGTGTGGTGTGGCACGACAGAGAGAATAATTCCACCACCCACTGGATTGTACGGTGGCTGTGTCCGCCGCTTCATTTGTGAATCCTGAATCCACACTTTTCTTCCTTTCTATATAGAAAAAAGTTTTCACACAAAATAAAATGCATCACATGAAAACAAGCTCTTTACAGCTCTTACTCTTACCTTTTCAGCGACAAGAATAAATTCTTTTGATCGTTGATTTTTTTTTGGAGGAAGCAGGAACCAAAATACAGATCAAAGGTTATAAAACAACAACTATTTCATTAACCGCTTTTTCCTGTTACAACCGATCGCTCCAACCGTGCTTGTAATTCTCTGTTTGGATTTGTTTCCAACCCGTGCCGTGGCCAGGACACACTGAGGAGCGGTGCCATGACTAGTCCTATCCAAAGAGACCGAACCGAGTGGGCAGGTGCGAAGCACAGAAAAAAACGCACGACACGACCCACTCAATTTAGGACCCGTGCTGGCACGGCCCACTCAATTTAGGACCTGTGCCGGCACGGCCCACTCTACACGGATGCCAGGGCGGCGGGTTACTCGGTTGAGGACCTTCAAGGTGTGTTGCGGCCATCGTCGCATGCCGCTCATACCAAGACGAAACCCTCGCCATTGTCCATTGCCGTATAAAGTCGACGACCTACGTCCAAATTGAAGCCATGGTCGGGGCCGCTTCCAAAGACCCGGCAATCTCCAATGTGGATGCTAGGCGAGTTCCTGCCGATCAACCTCCGCACTTCCGGCGCTCCTCTGGTAGGTGATACCTCTTCGGCGACGAATCAGCCGTAACCAATGTCGGATCCGGAAACCCTGCCTCCTTCTAATTCGAATCGGAATGGGCCTCCTCCAAGGCCAGTCAGGCCCGGCCCAAAGGACAAAATCCTTCCCGGTCCACCAAACACAGAGCCCTCATGACTCCGCGCAGCTGGTGATTCTCTAATCCCTCGTGCTCCACCCGATGCTCCTACGCCGATGTGGTGATGGCTGACAGGGGTGTTGCTCCTGGCAAGGAGGATGGGGGCAAGGTAGGTGATCCCGACTTCAATCGTGAACGCCCCACTCTGCGCTCTTTTGGTCGTGCTGGTCAGGAGCATGGAGGGGGTCATGGTCAGGCGGGCGGCTCGGGTCGCTGTCACTGTGCGGGCCGACGGGGAGGTCGCGAGCGGGGCCACACATAAGAGATTGATGCCAGGGGCAATGATGGTCGTCGTGGTCGCGGCGGTCGGGGCCAGTGGCCGAATTTTGGAGGACGATGATCGTGCTGTTGATCTCACTAAGAAAAGGCCGACTTAAGATGAACAAGCCAATACCGATAAGGGGAAGAAGCAGAGAGAGGTCCTTTGTTGCGAGTTGTGTGGCTGAGCATCTCACAATGGAGTGCCCAATCTATCTTGGGCCAAAGCCAGCTGCAGTGTTCTGTGGACTTGCAGAGAATTTGGGTTTGTTCCAAATCCCTTCTGATGGTTCAATTGGTAAGGCGCCTAAAAAAGAAAGTACTTCTACTCACATTACCATCAAACAAGGCAATATCGTGGCAGAGGTCATCAAGGCTGAGCTAGAAAGACTTATACCTATCAAATGGTCCTGGAAGGTTCAGCAGCATGGCAACGGATTCATCGTTCTGTTTCCTAGTAAGGTGGAGTTGTAGAGGATGGAGGCAATGAAGTTCGTACACACTTCTGATTTGGACGACATTCTGATCTTTCAGGACGGGAAGAACAACATTGAGCCAAGAAGATTCTTACAAAAAGCATGGATCAATGTCTATGGCCTGCCACTCTTAAAGTGGATATGAAATACTTGAGAAGAACAGGAGTGGTCAGAATTCTAGTCAGAGTTGTGGACATTGGTAACATCCTTGAGTCTACGGACATTGTCGTCAGCGAAGGCATATATGACATTTTCTTTAAAGTGGACAAAATATGCAAAGATCGCATTTGGACAGATTTCAAGGATGGGGATAATAATCTGCATGAAGATGATGACCTCATGGATGACCTGGGGGCAGTGGGTGAGAAAGACCAAAAACCGGCAGCAGATGACACTCAAATGGTTGAAGATCCTAGTAACACCTAGAAAGATGGTTCCAATGCTACTACTACCGAACATAGGAGAAGTGTGGTGGAAGAGAAGCTCAGAGCTATGGCCGAGGTAATAATAGACATGGCAGCGTTTTTCATCATTGACGAGATCGCTTCTAAAGTCGCGGCAGAGGATTAGCTAGTAGATGGCGCTATCTCTGAAGTCTCCGAGGACGACGCGGGTCAGTCAACACCAAAAGTCAGTGCGGAGACAAGGAGGGGCCAGCAGGGGCCATGACCCCCCCCCTAACACCAGTGCAGTCCCTGTACCAAAGTGTATAATGGGACAAAAAACTGATTAGTATAATATATCATGGGCTTTTATTAGTAGCTTTGACTAGTAATTGTTTTAGAACCACACACCACGGTGATTTGTGAGCCCACGTGAGGGCCTCCCTAATCTAATCACGGGAGCAGTCCTGCACGAGAGAATCTAGATCATGATCATTTGTCTACGCTGCCTCCCACCGCCACGCGAGTCTACGCCGTCTCCTAATCTACATCGTCTCCACACGAGTTTACGCCGCCAGCGGCCAGCCGCTCGCACATCCGAAGTTCCAAGCCCAAGCGGGAGCGTGCTTTTCAACAATGAAACTTGTAAGACAAGACTTTGAAATAAAATGGGAGATGAATTTTTAAGAGATCGTCACATAATCTATATTGAGAAGGAGATTGCAATTGAATTCACCACTGATTTATTTATTGATGATTTTTATGATATAAAGAAACATCGAGTACGTTTCAGATAAAAAAGGTTAGATCTTGTATAAATATTTATTTTTATTATTTTTTATGTAATAGAATCTTAAAGTTTTAGGATATAAATAAAATTATTTAAATATATAGTCAACTGGTTATATATCGATTATGACTATGTATTTTATATAATGATATTCTTTAGCCGGTGGGCCGGCCCCCTCTATATAAAATTCCTGGCTCCGCCCCTGCCAAAAGTCACGGTGGGGAAATTTACTTAGCTCTCCGACACTTCATGCTGCCGCATCCACACTACATGCCGCTACCGAGGAGGGCTCCAAACACAACCTGTGTGCTACAGGAGAGGTGTCCGAAACAGTGTCCTGCCCGCTTGCCTCGGATGATGTGACCACACCTACTACCGCGCAGTTGGAATCATCGTCAGTAGTACCATCTGTGTCTGCGGCGGGCCATGTTGCCAGGGCCGGTGAGTCACTGGCGGTCGAGTGCGAGGTTCCTGCTCCCGTGTCGACGTCCGTGGCTGCGTCTGTAGCTTTGGAGGTCCAGGACCCAGTAGCTGCCGAGCCGGTCGGGTCACGCCAGGAGGGTGAAATGGTGAGCGATGCCGGGGCTGAAGTTCCTGCCAAGAACCAGGTCGAACCGGCGGCTTTGTCGCTCGGGTCAGAATGGGTGCAGCGCCAGGACGATGGCAATGTGACTGTCGTGGACCACCCTGCGGTCATTACCCCAGTACCCACAGACCTTGGTGGGTTTTTGGTCGGCCTGATGGGAAAGATGGCATTCCTAGATGCCTCGCCGCCACGCGCTACGATCCACCGCCGCTCGGCGTCTATGCTGGAAATTCTCCCAGACACTGTGCAAGCTTCCGAAATAATTCAAGAGAATGATGCTCTGCGACAAGAAAGTGGTGAGAATAATACTAAATGTGATTTCCACTCCCTTCCATGTCGTGTTCTGTAGGAGGTCTGCAAGAAGAATGGGATACGTGTAAACACTTCAAACAAGCTCATGGCAATCCGTGATCTTGCTTGGAAGAATGGATCCATACTCCATCATGTGATAGATGCGCTGAGCAGGAAGGAACTCTTGTCCACTATGCCTGGCCCACAGGCGTCTCCAAGCATTCAACTGTGGGAAAAAGGAGATGAGGACATGCTGATCAAGGCCCAGAAGCTGGCGACTAAGCATAACTTGGAAGAAAGTACATCCTTTACCACCTTATCTTCCAATCCACATAGATCCTAGATTAAAATTTTAGGGGTGTCTCCGGGGACTAATGAGAGAGATATCATTTATGCTGTTACTTTTCGTAAAAATATTGAGGTAGATAGGTTTTCTCTGACGACTTCAAAAAAAATAGAAATTCTCATCTCCGGCAGTTTTAGATGCTACAGATGACACAGAGGAGGGTGTAGATGTCCTAGACCTTCACCTTAGTCATGTCTGCCGTGAGTTAAATAAGGACTTTGAATATGATGCGGTAGATAACATTCTATACGATCTCACTGCTGTTCAAAGACCGAAAAAAAGGTAAAAGTCATCTTACCAAAGGAAACAATTCTTATCCTCCTAGAAAACCTAAAACTCCTTCTAAAATTATATTCAAATGAAAGAAATCTTTTGGAATACCAGAGGTCTAGGCGACTTGGGTAAACACAACAGAATCAATACTCTTGTCAAAGAGCAACACCTAGACTTTCTTGCTTTGATTAAATCAGGTGGCAATCATTTTTCAAATTCTTTTCTAAATCACATTGCGGCGGGTCGAGATTATCTCTGGCATACTATGCCCCCTAGAGGCTGATCTAGTGGTATGATCCTTAGGGTAAATCTGGCTACTTTCGAGATTGGAGCCATCAATGAGGGGGACTTTTACTTAAAATTTCTTATATAACAAGGAGGATGGATTCACCTGGGCTCTTTATGCGGTCTACGGACTAGCTCAAAAAGAACATAAAACTCAATTCCTCAGTGAGTTAGCCCACATCTGTTGCAAAGAAACCCACCCAATGCTCATTGGGGGGAGGGGGGGATTTCAATATAATGAGATATCCTAAGGATAAAAATATTGGTGCTTTTTGCACTAAATGGCCACGTTTCCTTGACACCATAGAACTTAGAGAGATCAAAATGACTGTACGTCAATATACTTGGTCCACTTAGAGAGATCAAAAGCTAGATCGAGTTTTTATGAAGACGTCCTAGGAAGCTAGGTACCCCAAAGTCACTGGTAAATACTCTGGATCGTGGCACATCGGGTCACACTCCTTTGTTACTCAATACTGGAATGGGCAATTCAGGTGGGCAGTATCAATTCAGATTTGAGTTGGGGTGGCTTATTAGGGAAGGTTTTTTTTGACATGGTTGCCAATTTATGGCAACAAGATCATGGGGGTAATTTAGCCATTTGGTTCTCTCAAGAAAGAGAAAAAGCAACTAAGCGCAATGATTGATGAGCTAGACAAAAAGGCGCAATGTGACACCCAGATGTCTCATTTCTACTTAGCAAGCAAGATGTTCATAAAAATGTAGCTAAGTAACACATAAAATGTTAAGGTTCAAACCTAATTGCAATTAATTATAGTTAATTAAAACCCTACAAAGAAGGTTATGAAGCAAATTAAATATTCTTCTATATAATGTATATCAAGTAAAGACATAATCATCACTGGAATGGTAAAATAGAATTGTAGGCCAAGATTGAGCATTTTATCCTATTTAGAAATAACCTAATTTATTAATTGAAGCCTAGAATTGATTCAATTTAAATTCTAATTCCAACTAAATTATTTCATTTTCTGACCAATGAAGTCCTCTACTAAATTCTACACATCCTGTAGAGCCCAAATATAAAATTTGAACACATTTGGAGGCTTGTAGCATAGGGAATTTAAATAAAACTGAGGTAGGGACCTTTTTGCGAACTTTTCAAAAAGTAGAGGACTCCTAGACAAAAGTCCTATCTTCTTCCTCCCGTCGCATGGTCGCCCGCGCGAATCAGCCTGCCGCCGCCATGCTCACTCTGCTACCCTCAGGACTCAGTCCCACACTACCGCGTGTCACACCTATTTTAAGAAGCAAAACGGGTGCATCCGTACGTAAGCCCGGGATCAGAGTTTCACACACATACGGTACATCATTAATGGTACACAAAATAAGTATCCATATCCTTTAATTATTACATCGTATCTTTTTTACAAAGGACCCATAGGTCTAAAAGAAAAGTAAATCAAAGCAGCGGAAATAAACTAGCATAGACGTCCCAAGACTCCACAGGCACCGACTGGTGGATCATCGCCTAGTACTCGCCGCCATCTTCTTCATGGTAGTCCCAACCTTCTCCTGTGGCTGAGCAGTGATATAGTATAGCAAGGGTGAGTACGTGTCGTACTCAGCAAGTGGGGGAAAAGATGACATGGGGCTATAGACAAGAAAGGCTTATAGGGGTTTATTGCATGAGCTTTTAATTAACCTAAGCATCCTATTTACTATATGGGGTCATCCCAACAGTGAATCCAAAAGGTGATATCCAAGCCAAGTCCCAATCCACACCACCAATACCAACCATTCCATCCCATAACCAACTAATCTTGTGAGGACTCCAGGTCACTCATGACCGTGAATGCGGCTATCATGACAGTTTTACAATCTGCAGAGGTTGTACCACTTTACCCACAAGTCGTGATTCCCTTTGTGCCGGTGGACGCGACCCACATTACACACTTCCTTGGGTGTGTGGTAGGGTTTCACTACGAGGCTTTTCCAAAGGGTCTCCCAGTACATGCTAGCCACTAAGGTTCCACTCCCGTCCATAAGTGATAGCCCATCAACAAGCAGCTCATCACCCTAGGAGCCCCCTCTTGAGCCATTCGGATATAAGGACAGTCCTCTCATGACGTCCATTCCCCGCTCCACCAAAATGCTGCACTGACACTAGGAGAACACCTAATTACTAGGCCAACCCTTACCCATATCGGTCTTGTGATGACACTGTCTTCCTGGGTTATCGCTCCAAGAACCGGTTCCTAGGATCTACAACAAGCCTACCGCCACCAACCATGTGCCCACGACACCACATCCATTCCATCCGGCTTGCATAGATCCCTAAGTCCATGTTGCTAAAAAAAATTACCAATTCTTCCCAAGTGATATTGTTCGTTAGTCAAAATTAAAGGGGACCCAACAACCTAGTAAACAACTAAGCATGTCTACCCATTGACCGATAAAGTTCTAGTTCAAGGCGACAAGGACAAGATCGAACAATACTAGTAAACCCTATCAAATAGGTTCCCAATCAATTGACACAAGCATGCAAATCCTAAAGTAACATTCACAACAGGTACAAAATGCATCAAGGACACTTGCCTTCGTCCTGTGCGTGCTGTTGCTCAACCACTTCGAACTCCTGCTCTTAGAGATCCTCGTACGCTGATCCTTGCGTGCAGTCGTCTTTACACGTGACAGTACTAGCACAAGCAATTGCATACACAATCAATACACAGCCATGCAATCATGGAAAAACAATATGATAATGCCATGAATGCATAGGTTATGCTCCTACGATCGTTTTGGCACAAGAATCACTTAATTCGAAGTTACGAGTAAAAAGTTATGAAGGTTTGAAGATACAGGGTTAAAATAGTAGAATCAGAAAAATCAGAAAAAGTAGTATTAGCATGTAGTATTAGTTACTACGATCACGTTGGCGCAAGAATTACTTAATTCCGAGTTACGGTTGAAAAGTTATGAAGGTTTGAAGTTTTAGGGCTAAAATGGTAGGGACCTAAAAGTAATTTCTAAAAGTACAAGGACTAATTTGTAAAAATAATAGGGTGAAAATAACCTATCATAAAATCTAGGGACTAAAATGTAATTTATAACAAGTTCAGCTACTAAAGTGTAAAGACAGGACCTAAATATAATTCAAAATAAGTCTAGGGGTGTTTTTGTAAAAATACAGGGCCAAAATATTAATTCTAGTAAAATACAGGGGTGTTTCTATAAAAATGTTGTGCTAAATAATTTTTATGAAGTTCAGGGGCTTAAATAAAATTTTCTAAATCTTTTACACAAAAATAGAGGCATAAATATAAATTAAATTAAATACAGGGGCCTAAATGCAAAAAGCTAGCAATATCCAGGAATTAAAAAAATTAATTTAAATCTAAAAATCCCGTGGACCAGGTCTATGGGTTCTATGGACCCACGGTCCACTAATCCACGGTGAGCGCGTTGGATTGAGATCCAACGACTAGGGTTTAAACGAGGGGGAGGCGCGGGGCTACCGGCGGCTAGAGCGGCGGCGCGCGGTAGAGCTCGCCGGAGCCGGCGCTCCAACGATCGGAGCTTGGCCAGGAGAGGTCCAGAGGGGAGAGGGGGACACGGGGTCTCACCGAGGGGGATCGCGACGGGTACTGGAGGCCGGGAAGGGGCTAGCGACGTCGGGTGGCGGCTCCGGGTCGTCGGCGACGGGGAGGAGGGGTTGTCCGGCACCGGCGAGCGTCGGAAAGCAGCTCCGGAGTTTCCTGGTCGATCTGCGATGTCGAGGGACCGATCAATTGGAGCCGAGGGTGTCGGGGGGAAAGAAATTGGCGGCGATGGCAGAACTTACCGGCGACGGTGAAGAGGTGGCTTGCGGCGGCGCTGGCGGGAAAGCGGGAGGAGGGCTCGAGTGCAGCGAGGATGGGTGTACAGGGGGAGGCAAATGGCTTGGGTTTTATAGAGGGGGGGAGGCTCGGGTCGCCAGGATTCAGTCGGGGAACAGAGGCCGGTGATCGCGCGCTTTCCGAAAATCGACGGCGATGACGGGGCGGAAATTTGGGAAAAGATGGGGGAGACGATCGTGGAGTGCACGACAATCACATGCGCAGTGTCGGGGCCACGCGGGGGCAAGCGCGGGGGCACGGGATTTGAAATCGGGCGGGGGGGGGGGGGGGGGGTGGCAGAGAAATGGAAGGTGCAAAATCGGCGGGAGGTTGGGGATGACGGGGCGGGCACGCGTGTCGGCGAGAGAAGAGGGGGTGGCGGGTTTTCCTGGTTTGTGCCTTCGGGTCGGGTGGGAGCTGGCTGGGCTGCTGGCCTCGTGGGCTAGCTGGGCCAGGAGGGGAAGGTGGGGGAGAGAGGGGTTCTGGGGTGGGCCAGAAAGGGGGTTTTCGGCCCAGTGCTCTCTTTCTCTCTTTCTTTCTCTTTTCTATTCCTTTTTCTCTCCTATTTTCTACCCTATCGTCTTGATTCTATTTTAGCCTAAAGAAAATAATTTATGCCACTAATCAAATACTATATGAATGAGGATGCCATGCTATGCCAATGAAATAAATTAATTTATTAATTGAGAAAATAATTTGTCCTAGGCTATTTAATTAATTACTTAATGCTAATAATTGGCATTTTTAGATTTTGTAAAAAGTAGGGTGTTACAAACCTACCCCCCTTAAGATGAATCTCGCCCTCAAGATTCGGAAGGATCGGTGAACAGGTGGGGAAACTCGGCTTTCAATTCTTCTTCACGCTCCCAGGTGGCTTCCTCTTCCGTGTGATGGTTCCATAATACCTTGCACATTCGAATCACCTTGTTTCTCGTAACTCTCTCAACAACTTCTAGGATCCTAACTTATTGTTCTACATATGTGAGGTATTCCCGAAGGTCTACTTCATATACAGGCAGTTGCTCTTCAGGCACTCTTAAGCACTTTTTCATTTGGGACACATGAAACATGTCATGCACGTCCGTGAGATGCGGTGGCAATTCCTACTGGTATGCCACTTCTCCTCTTCTCTCGATGATCTTGAAAGGGCCGATGTACTGTGGTGCAAACTTCCCTTTGACCTTGAAGCGTCTAACACCCCTCATGGGTGATACCTTGAGATATACAAAATCCCCAATCTCGAAGGATAGATCCCTTCGCCTATGATCGGCATAGCTTTTCTGCCTTGACTGCGTGACCTTTAGGCTCTCGCGCACAATCTTGACCCGCCTTTCTGCTTCTCATAGTACCTCTGGTCGAAAGATTTGATTCTCTCCTATCTCGCTCCAGAATAGAGGTGTTCTGCACTTTCTTCCATAGAGAAACTCGAAAGGAGCCATCTCAAGACTGGCTTGATAACTATTGTTGTAGGAGAATTCTGCATACGGCAGACTCTTGTCCCAACTCTTTCCATATTCCAAAGCACAGGCTCTCAACATGTCTTCTAGTATTTGGTTCGTCCTCTTGGTTTGTCCATCTGTCTGAAGGTGATCAGCAGAGCTGAAAGTCAACTTGGTGCCCAGGGACTCATGTAGCTTCTCCCAAAACCTCGGGGTGAACTGAGAGCCTCTGTCAGATACTATCTTCTTAGGGACTCCATGTAAGCATACTATCCTTGACATGTATAGTTCTGCTAACTTTGCACCACTGTATGTTGTCTTGATAGGAAGGAAGTGTGCCACCTTGGTTAAGCGATCAACTATAACCCATATAGAATCATATCCCGACTGTGTATGGGGTAAACCAACTATGAAGTCCATACCGACTTGTTCCCACTTCCACTCAGGAATCTTTAGGGGTTGAAGCAATCCAGCAGGTCTTTGGTGTTCTGCCTTGACACGCTGACATGTGTCACATACAGAAACATACTCTGCGACATCGCGCTTCATGCCATACCACCAATAATGAGTCTTCAACTCTTGATACATCTTAGTTTTTCCTGGAGGAATGGAATATGCCAATTCGTGTGCTTCCCGTAGGATCATGTCACGAATGGGCTTCTTGTCTGGCACACATATCCTTTTACCGAGCCATAAGGTGCCCCTCTCATCTTCTGTGAAGTCGGTAGCCTTTCCTTCTTTAATGAGCTTTCTGATCTCACTTAGCTTCTCATCATCTAACTGCCCCTTGCGGATTTCCTCCTCGAGAGTGGGTTCCACTTCCAATGCAATGGTCCCTAGCTCATTCACAAACCCAAGATTCAGTTGCTCAAATTCCTTGCATAGCTCTAGCGGTAACTCCTCCACAACTAGCTGGCGGCAATAGGTCTTTCTACTCAGGGCATCGGCCACGACATTTGCCTTCCCTGGGTGATAGTTGATACCCACATCATAGTCTTTGATCAACTCCAACCAACATCATTGTCTTAGGTTCAACTCAGTTTGAGTAAATATGTACTTGAGGCTCTTTTGATCTGTATAGATCTCACAACGATGGCCAAGAATATAGTGCCTCCAAATCTTCAGGGCATGTACCACAGCTGCTAACTCTAAATCATGTGTTGGGTACTTCTCTTCATGTGTCCGTAATTGCCTAAAGGCATATGCTACGACATGTCCTTCTTGCATGAGTACACATCCAAGTCCTTGCTTTGAGACGTCATAGTATATATCAAAACTCTTACTGATGTCCGGTAAGACCAGGACAGGAGCTGACGTTAGTCTTTGCTTCAATTCTTCAAAGCTGGCTTGACAGTTCGAAGTCCACTCAAAACTCTTGTCCTTCTCCAACAACATTGTCATCGGCTTGGTATTCTGGAGAAATCCTTTATGAAGCGCCGATAGTACCCGGCTAATCCAAGGAAACTTCTAATCTCCCGTACCGTCTGGGGTGGCTTCCAATCTAGAACATCCTTCACTTTGCCTGGGTCGACTGACACTCCTCCCGCGGAGATGACGTGCCCGAGAAATGCTATCTCCTTCAACCAGAATTCACACTTGCTCAACTTAGCATACAACTTGTGCTCTCGTAGCTTTTCTAGAACTAGACTCAGGTGTTCCTTATGTTCTTCCTCATTCTTTGAAAATACCAAGATGTCATCGATGAAAACCACAACGAACTTATCCAAATACTCCATAAACACCTTGTTCATAAGGTACATGTAGTAGGCCGGTGCATTGGTCAATCCAAATGACATCATTGTATACTCGTATAACCCATATCTTGTCCGAAAAGCCATCTTGGGTATGTCTGATGGTCTGATCTTCAATTGGTGGTACCCAGATCATAGATCAATCTTGGAAAAGACACAAGCTCCCTTCATCTGATCCAAAAAATCCTCAATCCATGGTAGGGGATATTTGTTCTTAATAGTCAACTCATTAAGAGAACAATAGTCTACACACATTCTCTGTGTCTTATCCTTCTTCTCAACAAAGAGTACTGGAGCTCCCCAAGCTGAGGAACTAGGGCGAATGAAGCCTTTTTCTAGCATCTCTTGTAATTGCTTTTTGAGCTCTACTAACTCATTAACAGGCATCCTATAGGGCCTCTTAGATATAGGTGCACTTCCAGGTATTAGGTCAATAACAAACTCTATGTCGTGGTCAGGCGGCATACCTGGAAGTTCTTCTGGGAACACATCCGGGAATTCGCAAACCACCCAGATCTCATCCATGGGGGTGCCCTTGGTTTGATTTAGTACGACCTCCTTGACTGCAGAGTTGGCTGCTATGAACTCGACCTTGGTACCTTCTATACTGGTCAACTGTACCGCCCGCTTGGCGTATTGTATCACCCCATTATACTTGCGTAGCCAGTCCATCCCGAGTATAATATTTATACCCTTTGAGTCTAGTACTATGAGATTAGCTGAGAAGTCTACCCCCCTTATTTTAAGGGTAACCTTTGGGCATAATTGATTGGTCCTCATGTCTCCTCCTAGAGAACTAACTAGCATGTCATGCTTCATAATAGCAATCAGCAGGTTATACTTTGCAACATGGGCTGAGGTGATGAATGCATGTGATGCTCTTGAATCAAATAAAATGGTTGCAGGTTGAGAGTTAGCTAGGAACATACCGAGCACAACATCTGCAGCTTGTTCAGCCTCCTCAGTAGTGACATGGTTGACGCGACCTCGAGCATAATTCTGCTGTCCCCGATTGCCTTGCACTGTGTTGGTTGGGGCTTGCCTTGGTGCGTTGCTCCGCTAGGGACACTGTCCCATGAAGTGACCTTCCTGTCCACAATGATAACAACCTCGTTTCACACCACTAGTGGTTCCAGAGGTATTACGGTTCTGGTTGTGTGGAGCTGTTGGGGCGGCAGGGTGGGGTGCCTGCTGATAGGTGGGTCGAGGTGCTTGTTGCTGGTTGGGGCGAGGCACCTAGTTGATGGGGCGTAGCATTTGGAAGTTGGGGCGTGGGGTTTGCATGGGTGGCCTAGTGGTGTTGGGAGCTCTGTAGTATGGACTTGGTGGTGGCATCATGCGAGGACGATTGTTACTGCCAGATGACTGTCCGTGGAAGGGCATCTTCCTCTTGCCATCCCTCTCGATCTCATTACGCTTGTTCTCCACAACAATGGCCTTGTCTACCAGCTTCTGAAAGTTTACTTAGTCATTGTTCAGCAGCTGGAACTGGATATCGTTCTGCAGTCCCCTCATGAACATGTACTGCTTTTTCTCATTGGTGCTCACATCATCAGGAGCATACCTACATAGCTGAATGAATCTATTCAGGTACTCACTGACTGACATGCTCCCCTACCTCAAGTCTTGGAACTCTTGCCTCTTCAGCATCTTGATGCCCGTAGGGACATAGTGAGTACGAAAGCTGGCCTTGAACTCATTCCAGGTAATGGACTCCACATCAGCATGAGCATTGCAATAGGCTTCCCACCAGTCTGCGGCTACACCGAACAATTGATGAGCTGCAAAGAGGACCTTCTCTTGATCATTGCACTGGGCAATCATCAGCTTCTTCTCTACTGCCTTGAGCCAATCATCAGCCTCCATAGGATCCTCGGACTGGGAGAAGGTAGTTGGCCTAGTCCTTAGGAACTCTCCTAACCTATTCTGGGGTGGAGGTGGAGGTGGAGGTGGTGGGGCGTTGTGATTCTGCTGTATGGCACCCAAAGTCTGGATCACCGTCTGCATGAGCTGAGGCTGCATGGCTTGGAGTTGTTGAAAGCTCGGGGCATTGGTGTTGTCCTCATCGTTCTACTCGTTGGGATCAGTATTTCCCCTAGTGCGAACCATCTGACAGAGATAGGGGTGGAAGTGGTGTAAGATGAAATGAAGAGATAGAAGAAAACCCCCAACTACGTGCATCAAGGGATGATAAGCAACACGAAAGTTTATTAACTAGACAAAAGATGAGGTTGTGGACAAGGTGCCAAAGCATCCCACAACTCACATCGAGCACACACAATCTGAGCAAAAGAGTTCATTACATCACACCATGAAAGCAAATCGATCTAAGCTTTTAATTATTACAACTTTATTCATAGGGACAAGCTAGCCTCCTAGGCATGGGAGTCGGCTTCGTCGGAGACAGAAGGCAGAGAGCTTGCACGCTGTGCTGACGTGGCACTCCAGGTACGGATGCCAGAGGAGTAGAGATCACTCTCCTCTCCCATCTTAACCCGATGATCACGCCTCAGATAAGCCTCTACATCACGCAGCAGCTTCTGAAGAGTGTGATTTTCTTTCTGTAAGGCTTCCACGACAACTCCCTAGGTCTCGTCCATCTCCCTAGTGCTCACATAACATTCTGTTGGAGCAGCAGTGTACTTCCCCGTGCCTGGCTTCCGATGGGGGATGTGAGCAAAGTTTGTCTTCGCTATCCCATGGCGATGAGTGTAGCAGAGGCTAGTGAGAGCCTTCCAACCAGCGTCATCCATCGCAGCTCCACGTGTAGCCCTAGGGGTGCGGCCACGGTGAGTAGATATGATGCGGTCGTCATCGTAGATGTTGACCTCTGCTGTCCATTCCTCACAAAAAGGGTGATCCACCTTCTTGAGGAAGTACTGTGGTCTATTGTTGATGTCGATCCTCTCAAGTAGCTTCCGCAGGGTCTTGGAGAAAGTTTCACCTTCTTGTCCAAAAGAGCGGTACCTCTCAGCTTGGCGGACGACGGGCTTCTTGTCTTCATTCTCTGAGTCATCATCACTGCCTTCAGGGTCTTCAGGGTGTTCTGGTGCTTCAGCGTCTCGTTCTTCTTGGGGCTCCTCAGGATCTTCTGTTTGCTCCTGTTCTTCAGGCTCCTCCTCTTCTTCTTCCTCCATGGGGTCTTCCTGTGGTGCCTATGGAAGCTCCTCGTCCATTGTAACAATCTTGGTGCGGGCCATCTACATTTTTGAAATAACAAGGGATGAGTACGCAATGGTGAAATTGGCAAAGTAAAATAAGAAAAATAATAATAAATAATAATTTTCATTGTTAAAATAGTTTGTATAGGCGTAAAACAAAATAATGTCCCTAATTCGTCCATTGCTAACTAGGCTGACGTCCTACAGTCGATATGGCTCTGATACCACTTCTGTCACACCCATTTTAAGAAGCAAAACGGGGGCAGCCATACGTGTGCCCAGGATCAAGTTTCACACACATACAGTACATCATTAATGGTAAACAGAATAAGTATCCATATCCTTTAATTATTACATCGTATCTTTATTACAAAGGACCCATAGGTCTAAAAGAAAAGTACATCAAAGCAGCAGAAATAAACTAGCGTAGACGTCCCAAGACTCCACAGGCACCGACTGGTGGACCATCGCCTAGTACTTGCCGCCATCTTCTTCATGGTAGTCCCAACCTTCTCCTGTGGCTGAGCAGCGACAGGGTATAGAAAGGGTGAGTACGTGTCGTACTCAGCAAGTGGGGGAAAAGATGACATGGGGCTATAGACAAGAAAAGCATATAGGGGTTTATTGCATGATCTTTTAATTAACCTAAGCATCATGTTTACTATATGGGGTCATCCCAACCATAAATCCACAAGGTGATATCCAAGCCAAGTCCAAATCCAAACCACCAATACCAACCATTCCATCCATAACCAACTAATCTTGTGAGGACTCCAGGCCGCTCATGACCGTGAGCGCGGCTATCATGACAGTTTTACACTCTGCAGAGGTTATACCACTTTACCCACAAGTCGTGATTCCCTTTGTGCCCGTAGACGCGACCCACATTACACACTTCCTTGGGTGTGTGGCAGGGTTTCACTACGAGGCTTTTCCAAAGGGTCTCCCAGTACATGCTAGCCACTAAGGTTCCACTCCCGTCCCTAAGTGATAGCCCATCAACAAGCAGCTCATCACCCTAGGAGCCCCCTCTTGAGCCATTCGGATACAAGGACAGTCCTCTCATGACTTCCATTCCCCGCTCCACCAAAATGCTACACTGACACTGGAAGAACACCTAATTACTAGGCCAAGCCTTACCCATATCGGTCTTGTGATGGCACTGTTTTTCTGGGTTATCGCTCCAAGAACCAGTTCCTAGGATCTACAACAAGCCTACCGCCACCAACCATGTGCCCACGACACCACATCCATTCCATCCGGCTTGCATAGATCCCTAAGTCCATGTTGCTAAAAAAATTACTAATTCCTTCCCAAGTGACATTGTTCGTTAGTCAAAATTAAAGGGGACCCAACAACCCAGTAAACAACTAAGCATGTCTACCCATTGACCGATAAAGTTTTAGTTCAAGGCGACAAGGACAAGATAGAACAATACTAGTAAACCCTATCAAATAGGTTCCCAATCAATTGACACAAGCATGCAAATCCTAAAGTAACATTCACCAGAGGTACAAAATGCATCAAGGACACTTGCCTTCGTCCTACGCGTGCTATTGCTCAACCACTTCGAACTCCTGCTCTTGGAGGTCCTCGTCCGGTGATCCTTGCGTGCAGTCGTCTTTACGTGTGACAATACCGATATAATTAATTGCATTCACAATCAATACACAGCCATGCAATCATGGAAAAACAATATGATAATGCCATGAATGCATAGGTTATGCTCCTACGATCGTTTTGGCACAAGAATCACTTAATTCAGAGTTACGAGTAAAAAGTTATGAAGGTTTGAAGATACAGGGTTAAAATAATAAAATCAGAAAAATCAGAAAAAGTAGTATTAACAGGTAGTATTAGTTACTACGATCACGTTGGCGCAAGAATTACATAACTCTGAGTTACGGTTGAAAAGTTATGAAGGTTTGAAGTTTTAGGGCTAAAATGGTAAAAACAGATAGGTGTAGGGACCTAAAAGTAATTTTTGAAAAGTACAAGGACTAATTTGTAAAAAGAACTAGGTGAAAATAACCTATCATAAAATCTAGGGACTAAAATGTAATTTATAACAAGTTTAGGGACTAAAGTGTAAAAAGATAGGACCAAAATATAATTCAAAATAAGTCTAGTGGTGTTTTTGTAAAAATACAGGGCCAAAATAATAATTCTAGTAAAATACAGGGATGTTTCTATAAAAATGTAGAGCTAAAATAATTTTTATGAAGTTTAGGGGCTTAAATAAAATTTTCTAAAGCTTCTGCACAAAAACAGGGGCATAAATATAATTTAAATTAAACATAGGGGCCTAAAATGCAAAAAGCTAGCTATATCCAGAAATTAAATGAATTAATTTAAATCTAAAAATCCCGTGGACTAGGTCTATGGGTTCTGTGGACCCACGGTCCGATGGTCCACGGTGGGCCAATTACATACCCCTTCGGGGTATGTAATCTGGCGCGTTGGATCGAGATCCAACGGTAATGTGAACAAGGGTTCCCGATCTTCCGAAAGGTTCTTGGTAAGTTGATTTGGTCGGAGGCGACACACAAATCGATCCGGCTTCAGAACAACACGTTCTAAACCCCGCAATCGCAGCACGACGTCTCCTCTGGTTATCAACCGTCCAAGGACGATTGACCTCGCCGAGAAGGCTAATCCCTGCCTGCGAATCAAGAACACAAGCAAGAACAACGAAGAATGCAACACAATTGCAGATGTATGATTAAACTCACGAAGTTAGGGTCTCACAAACCGATGAACGACGACACTATTTATGAACAGAATTGATCTAAGCAAAACTCGAACCCTAATGGTGCGGCGGCGGCTGTATATGAAGATCCTAGGATCGTGCAAGACCCTCCGGACGCGTCCCTAATTGGGCTCAACTAGATACAAAGCCCAAAGGCCAAAAATAGGCGACACAGCACCGACACAGATTTTGGACTCTCTCTTGTTTCGACGATTCCTGATGACTCCGGATGAATTTTGACATGAGGCTGGCGGCATTGGAAAGGTCTTCTCCTTATCTTTCCGTACATAAGGAAACTTAGAGAATGAATATACTTAAGTGATTCATGATCAGAATGAATAACAAATTCTTTGGGCACCAAATAATGACGCCACGTCTCTAAAAAACGTACAAGTGCATATAGTTCCTTGTCATACGTGGAATAATTCAAAACAGGCCCAGTAATTTTCTCACTAAAGTATGCAACAGGTTTACCATCTTGCATCAAAACACCACCAATGCCTATACCACTAGCATCACATTCAAGCTCAAAAGTCTTATCAAAATTGGGTAATTGCAGCAATGGTGCATGTGTAAGTTTGTCCTTCAAAGCATCAAAAGACTCATGATGTACCTTACCAAAATGGAAGTCAACGCCCTTCTTTGTCAACTCATGCAATGGTGCTGAAATCTTTGACA
This sequence comes from Eleusine indica, assembly GCA_030378355.1. Classification (NCBI taxonomy): domain Eukaryota; kingdom Viridiplantae; phylum Streptophyta; class Magnoliopsida; order Poales; family Poaceae; genus Eleusine; species Eleusine indica. The sequence continues at coordinate 31,648,164 of CM059494.1, read as the reverse complement.
AAGCGGTGGTAGAAACCTGCAAGACCAAGAAAACTCCTCACCTGTGTGATAGTTTTTGGTACAGGCCAGCTCTGTATGGCTTCAATCTTCGCCTCATCCACCTCAATTCCCTGTGGAGTCACAACATAGCCAAGAAAAGAGACTCGATCCGTGCAAAAGGTGCACTTCTCAAGGTTACCAAATAAACGTGCAACTCGCAAAGCATCAAAAACAGCACGCAAATGAATCATATGATCATCCATGGATTTGCTATAAATCAAGATATCATCAGAGTAAACAACCACAAATTTGCCAATAAAAGGTCTTAAAACCTCATTCATCAAACGCATGAAAGTACTAGGTGCATTAGTTAAACCAAAAGGCATTACTAACCACTCATACAACCCAAATTTGGTTTTGAAAGCTGTTTTCCATTCATCTCCAAGTTTCATTCTAATTTGATGGTAGCCACTACGTAAATCAATTTTAGTGAAAATTATAGAACCACATAACTCATCAAGCATGTCGTCTAGCCTAGGAATAGGATGACGATACCTAATAGTAATGTTATTAATGGCTCTACAATCTACACACATACGTCAAGAACCATCTTTCTTAAAAACCAAAAGTACAGAAACAGCACAAGGACTAAGTGATTGATGAACATACCCATGTTCCAAAAGGCCTTGGACTTGTCATTGTATCTCCTTAGTCTCCTCAGGGTTTGTCCTATAAGTAGCATGGTTTGGCAAAGTAGCACCAGGAATCAAATCAATTTGATGCTCAATCCCTCTCAAAGGTGGCAATCCCGGGGGTATCTCAGCTGGGAAAATATCCTCATACTCCTGCAAAAGGTTAGTGACAGCAGGAGGCAAAGCACTAGAAACAATATCACCAAGCAAAAACAAGGCTTGTTTGCATATCAAAGCATAGCAAATATCATCAGCAAAAATTTCAGCAAGCTCAGATTTTGTGGCAAGACATGAACGACCTTGTAATTTAATTCCAGCACCCTTAGAACTTGAAGAATCATTAACATTACTTGGTGTAGAACCAGAATTAATAGGTTGCTGAATTTCGAGCCTTTATTTTTCAAACTAGCAGCTCGTTCTAAATCAGCTTGTACAATTTCAGCAGGGGTGATTGGTAACAAAGTAATTTTGGTTCTTTTATGCATAAAAGTGTACTTATTACTTTTACCATGGTGTACAGCATCATTATCAAATTTCCAAGGTCTACCCAATAAAAGTGAACAAGCTTGCATGGGTACGACATCACAATCAACAGAATCCACATAGGAACCAATAGAAAAAGGAACTCTGCAAGTTTGTATTACCTTAGCTTTTCCAGAGTCTTTTAACCACCGAATATAGTATGGATGTGGATTTGGGCGTGTGGTCAAATCAAGCTTCTTAACCACATTAGAACTCACCAAATTGTTGCAGCTTCCTCCATCAATGATGACACGTGCTCGGCGGTTCTTGATGACGAAGAAAATCTGGAACAAGTTATGTCGCTGCATCGTCTCGGGCTGCTGGATTTGTGTGCTAATCACACGCTGCACAATAATATTCATGTAGCCCATGGTATCTCCGCCTCCAAGGACGAGGTCATCGCTGGTGGCAGCGACATCCTCCTCCTCATCCTCCAGATCGGAGGTGCTCATGTAACCGCCATCATCTGTCGCCACATATGCCCGCCTACTTGGGCAATCTTTCTGCACATGACCAAGACCATGACAGCGGTGGCACTGAATCCCTGTAGTGCATCCCGTCGAAGCAACAGAGGAGGCACTACTAGCCGATACCTGCATAGAATTTTTACCTGAGCGCGTAGAAGGGGCAGGGGCTGATCTTGGTGCTGCAGAAACAATACTAGCTGGTGGGGGCGGCCGGAAAGATGGCTTGGGCAGCCCCGAAGTCCCCATCGGCCGTGGTGGGTAGAAAGTCCTGGACTTGCTGTACTCCTCCAAAGCCTAGAAAAGTCCCTGTGATTCTTTCTCTGCAAGCATAGCATACTGGAAACACTGGTTGAGGGTATAAACTTCTTTATAATCAAGGATGTCCTGAATTTCTTTTCTCAAACCAGAATAAAAGCGGCAAATCTGATCCTCTACATTTTCAACAACAGCACAACGAATCAAACCCTGCTGAAGCTCACTAAAATACTCTTGAACAGTTTTATCTCCTTGATCTAAACGCTGCAGTTTATTATGAATCTCTCTATAAAAAGAAGGAGGAACAAAACGATCACGCAATGCTACCTTAAATTCTTCCCAAGTAGTAGGCAAATCAGTTTTAGCAGCTAGACCACTCCACCAAATAATAGCAAAGTCCTTCAACTCACAAGTGGCTTGTCTAACTCTATGTTGTTCAGGAACAAGGTGAGCATTAAATTTTTGTTCTACAGTCATTTTCCAATCAAGGTAAGCATCACCATCGTACTGACCAGAAAACGAAGGAATTGAAAACTTAATTTTAGCATACGGGTCATCTAGAGCATGGTTACCTTGTGTGCGACGGTTGTGATTGTGGAAACCACCCATACCTTGAGGGTTACGTTGCAAACGATGTTGTAACCTTGCGGTCCTTGTAGCTGACCTATCGACGGTGCCATCAGCCTTAAACACCGTTTCTTCATCATGGTCGTCTTCAATATCATTGTTGGTGATGGTGTTGGTGTTGGTGTTGGTGTTGGTGGTCTTGTCAGCGGTTTCCAATTCGACAACCTGATCGGTTAACATAGAGACTCTCTTATCCAACCGCTCAATGCTTTCTCCCAGGTGAATCTTGGTGACGGCGTCGGTGACGGCCCTAGTAGTCTCTGCCAAATCACTCTGAACCGCCTGCAAAGCCTTCTGTAGCTGACTTTGGCTCACGCACTCATCAAATTTTGAGGACGAAGCACCCTCTCCATCACTTCCTAACATCAGAAATACCAAAACAAGAAACAAAAAGTGAAGGTTATCCCTACAAAACTACTAAGCAGTGGTGCCTTTCAACACAGCAAAAGGAAGCTTCTTGGAAAGCTCTTACAAAGTTCTGAAAAAAACAAAGCAAAGGATACCAGGGAGGTGTGTTCCACGATTGCAAGGGTTACAAAATAACCTGTGTGCTGTCCAGAAGAAATATGTAGAGCTAGGAAGGCCAAATATATATATGTGAGTGGCACACAAATCAAGAACAGATACTGAAGCTGAATAAGTGCCCAAGTAACTTGTCCCTAGTTGCTGGTCTAACTATGTTCTAGAATAGTAGTGATAGCAAAGAAGAAACAAGAAGACAAAGGCACACAGTCGATAAGGGGCTAAGTGATGAGGACATCAATGACATACGAATAATGACGACGAAAGATGGCGCGCCAAACCAAGCTGTCACGCCTCCACCTCTCGTCGTCGCGCCTCCTCGAGTTACGGATCCATCTTCTAACGAGACGACGACGTACAAGGGCTCAATCACTAGAGCTCGAGCCCAGGAATTGAAGACAGTTTTGATGCTAAGGAACGACGGCCCAGGATAATGTCGCCCGAAGGCCCACGTGGCCCAAGTCGCACGACTCCCTCTCCACCGCGTGCCTCTCCACTTCAGCCGGCCCTAGATGCCTCGTCCTCCCCCTATATAGTTAAAGGCTACGCCCCTTGTAATCTTCGAGTTTTGTTTTAAGTTTAGCTTAGCTATACATCCATCTCTCGACGTGAATTCAGAACTCCACCTTCGTGCAATACATCAGATTGCTCGCCTCTAATTCTTGCTCGTTCTTCGATTGCGCGTAAGAATTGATCCTCGTGATCAGGTTGATCTTGTCTACCGCAAGGTTAATATCCTCCGGAAGTTGGTTCAGTGATTGTATTGGCGCTTCGGCTTGCTCGTCGTAGTCGGATCGTGAGGGTCAACATCCACCAAATTGAAGTTATCTCCACTCGCCGAAAGATCGGGCACTCTACACCTTTCACTAAGTGCAAAACAGCCAAACTCAGAAATTCCAGGGGGCTAGATGGAGCACTAGTAGGAATCCCAAATTTATTTTTTTTTATTTTATTTTTTCGATATTTGTTTTCCAACTCACTAGCAAAGGGGGAGAAACCACAAAAAATTTCAGCTCAAACAGAGCTAGGACGTGGCCTACAGAAAATCTTGAAGTTTGAGAAAACGTCGGGTTTCAACTTGAATGAATTTTTTCTTTATCTTCCCGATTTTTTTTGAATTTTCTGGCAAGGGCACATAGGGTATAACCAAGTGTGGGTCACCTCAACTTTTTGTCAAGAATCTCCTGTAAAACTTTTAGCTAAAACGGACAGCCGAGCGAAAAGTTATGGCTGTTTTACCGAAGGGGTGTCGGAATCGGTTTTGAAGAAACCCGGGGTTTGAGTGAAACCCGAGTCGGGCTTGGGGTCGGGTAGGGATTTTTTTGGCGGGGTGGATGCAGCGAAAAGTGGAATTTATGAGAATTGCTCCGATGTATTGAGGGTGGGATTAAGGTGGGCGTGTTGATCAATCAACCCTAGCACACAAAGCCGACAAAACCGAGGGTGCTGGAAGGGATGGCGGCTAGGGTTGCAAGGGAAACACTACTGACAACAAAAACACAAACTAAACCAGCGACTAAACAAGAACTAAGACATAAACTCAACACTACGGACTCTGAAATTGAAATATGCAAAGGCTAAACACGTGGTTATGGGTGGGGGAATTTTTTTAGGGCTTTTCTGTGGACGATAGGAAGAACACGAAAACAAAACTAAAGGGTAGTGCGAACCTGACGGTGCACCTGAAGCTCTGATTAACACTTAATGTGAACAAGGGTTCCCGATCTTCGGAAAGGTTCTTGGTAAGTTGATTTGGTCGGAGGCGACACACAAATCGATCCGGCTTCATAACAACACGTTCTAAACCCCGCAATTGCAGCACGACGTCTCCTCTGGTTATCAACCGTCCAAGGACAATTGACCATGCCGAGAAGGCTAATCTCTACCTGCGAATCAAGAACACAAGCAAGAGCAACAAAGAATGCAACACAATTGCAGATGTATGATTAAACACACGAAGTTGGGGTCTCACAAACCGATGAACGGCGACACTATTTATGAATAGAACTGATCTAAGCAAAACCTGAACAATAATGCTGTGGTGGCAGATGTATATGAAGACCGTAGGATCGTGCAAGACCCTCTGGACGCGCCCCTAGTTGGGATCAAATAGATACAAAGCCCAAAGGCCAAAAATAGGCGACGCAACACCGATATAGATTCTGGACTCTCTCTTGTTTCGACAAGTCTTGATGACTCCGGATGAATTGTGACATGTGGCCAGCGTCATTGGAAAGGTCTTCTCCTTATCTTTCCGTGCATATGTAGAACGTCCAAATCCAAGTCCGTATGCGTCCTCGGCGACTGTTTTAGTGCAGACTGGTCCTGGGTCCCGAAACAGACTCGAAGTCGGTTTTGATTGGGCCTCCACTTTGGCTTCCTAGCCCTTGCTGGTCCTCCACGTTTCCAACTCTTTATCCCATCATCTCCTGATCCTCTCCATGGTTTCTAATCATAAAATAATCATTAGGTAGCAAACCATTCTCTAAAGTAACATATAGCGAAGAACGTAGGAACGAGCTCACCTCTAAATTTAGTCGTCGTGCAAGTCTAGAATTGGATGAGTGTTGTGTGTATCCATAGGAGTGATGTCCTCATCAAACGGCCAGGGTTTAAACAAGGGAGAGGCGCGGGGCTACAGACGGCTGGCGCGGCGGCGCGCGGCAGAGCTCGCCGGAGCTCGTCGGAGGCGGCGCTCCGACGATCGGAGCTTAGCCGGGAGGGGTCCAGAGGGGAGAGGGGGACATGGGGTCTCACTGAGGGGGATCACGACGGGTACTGGAGGCCGGGGAGGGGCTAGCGATGTCGGGTGGCGGCTCCGGGTCGTCGGCGACGGCGAGGAGGGGTTGTTCGGCACCGACGAGTGTCGGGAAGCGGCTCCGGAGTCTCCTGGTCGATCTGCGATGCCGAGGGACCGATCAATTGGAGCCGAGGGTGTCGGGGGGAAAGAAATTGGCGGCAACGGCGGAACTTATCGACGACGGCGAAGAGGTGGCTCGCAGAGGCGCTAGCGGGAAAGAGGGAGGAGGGCTCGAGTGCGGCGAGGATGGGCGTGCAGGGGGAGGCCGATGGCTCGGGTTTTATAGAGGGGGGAGGTTAGGGTTGCCTGGATTCGGCCGGGAAACAGAGGCCGCCGATCGTGCGCTTTCGGAAAATCGACGGTGACGGCGGGGGGAAATTTGGGAAAGATGGGGGAGACGATCGCGGAGTGCATGGCGATCACGGCGGGAGGTTGGGGATGACGGGGCGGGCTCACGTGTCGGCGAGAGAAGATAGGGGAGAGGGTGGTGGGTTTTCCTAGTTTGCGCCTTCGGCTCGGGTGGCAGCTAGCTGGGCTGCCGGCCTCGCGGGCTGGCTGGGCCGGGAGGGGAAGGTGGGGGAGAGTGGGGTTCCGGGGTGGGCCAGAAAGGGGGTTTTTGGCCCAGTGCTCTGTCTCTCTCTTTTCTTTCTCTTTTCTATTTCCTTTTCTCTCCTATTTTCTACCCTATCCTCTTGTTTCTATTTTAGCCTAAAGAAAATAATTTATGCCACTAGTCAAATACTATATGAATGAGGATGCCATGCTATGCCAATGAAGTAAATTAATTTATTAATTGAGAAAATAATTTGTCCTAGGCTATTTAATTAATTACTTAGTGCTAATAATTGGCATTTTTAGAGTTTGTAAGAAGTAGGGTGTTACACCGCGCCTCCTCACTCGCCGCTGTCACGTCATCACTGCCGCCCAGCCACTAGCCGCCGCTGTCGCGTGTTACTTTCCTTCTGCCCGAGGCCGCCGTGCCTGCTATTTTCTGCTCTCGAGCATGCCCTCATCTCCTTGCCGCCTCGGAACTTACTGACGCACTCCTGCTGCTGCTCTGCCGTGCCCGCAGCGCCGTGTCCCATCGCCATCGCCTTCCTGTTGCTCCCTCCACTACAGCACGCTGCTAAAACAACGCGAGCGCGAGTCAATTTCCCGCTGTCCAACGCCGCCGGGGCCACTGGACGTACTTCGTGATTCCCAGCCTCCGACCAGTTCCCACACGTGCAGCTGGCCCCATCGTGTCTCATGCTCCTTTCCATGCTCCCCCGCACGCAGCACGTTGCTGCACGACACGAACGTGAGTTGCTTTCGCCTCCGCCCAGTGCGCTCTATGTTGGCACTTCCCAAGTGCCCCTTTTATATGTGAATATTGCCCCAATTAAAGCATAATTGATACTAATTTAGGCCATTTACCTATGATATTGCCTATATATTTGTATTTGCATTGTTTTGGAGCTTTTTTGCAGAAACAGGTAAAATTGGTGATTAATACGATGATGGAGAGGACAGGAGTCCAGAACCGACGAAAAGCACTGAAGAAGCCCAGTGCGCCGATCGGCGCAGCCCATGAGCTGATCGGTGCAAGGGTGTTTTGACCCAGAGAAGTGACCGAGGCCCATTCCACATGTTTAAGGAAGTTTATCTGCGCAAGACACTTGAAGATATTTGTGTAAGAAGAATTATGGAACTTCAAGAAGATTTATGGAACTCCAAGATCTTAACATGCAGTACAATACTTTATCTCGAAGGAAAAGGCCCACATGGCAGCTGTGGAAGACAGAGGAACCGACTCAGGGAAGAAATCAGAGAAGACACGACTTGCGCCGATCGGCGCAACCACCTTATTTGCTAGAAACCGAGTCCTTTACAAGTAGAACCCCTATAAATACTTATAAACCCTCGCCACAGAAGAGGAGGCGACAGAGGGACACCAGATCTGTGAGTTAGAGCCACTGGGGCTTGCCCCGTTAAAGTAGATCTCTAGTTGAGTTTGAAGAACCATTGGAGTCAAGAGTTGATCCGTCAAGGTAGGCCATCTCGATGGGGATGAACCTTACTCTATGTATCTCAAGGATGATTGAATATGTTGATGATGGTTTTGGTGATTTGTCTATCTTGATTCTATAATCATGCATGTGCTTATTCCAATTGCTTAGTTCTAGGCTAAGTAAGTAGATATTATCTTAATCGTGGTGATTAGGGTAGTATTCGGACATTGTATTGATTATGGTTGCTTGATGATGCCAGTAGTTTGGTTTAGCGGTGGCGGCACTAAGCCTGCGCAGCACTATTGGATTGTTGAGTAGGGTAAGATAGTAGCGCGATTAAGGGTTTCCTCCCGGCAGCGATAAATCGGGAGCCACTCGGAAAGCAGGGTGCTCTTACTCATTATAGGTTTTCATTGATCCATGTAATTACCCATGATAATGCGCTTCAATTAGACTATCTGGTTACGATCTCACTAGTAGATATCTGGCTACTCACTTATCAGCATAGGTTTACAAGATCTGGTGTACTTTGGCTTAGACTCACTGTGTGCCGATCGGGTCAACCCCTGCGCCGATCGGTGCCACCACAGATTCACCAGTGTGCCGATCGGCCCAACTCCTACGCCGATCGGCGCAATCACAGATTGGCTTAGTTTCACTAGTGTGCCGATTGGCTCAATCCCCGCGCCGATTGGCGCAACGACAGATTTACTGTCTGACACACCTTTGCGCTGGCCAGTCTCGCCCTCATGCAACCTGACCTTGACAGTAGTCTTAACTAGATCTTTTATTGTTAACTTTGTTTAATAAATCCCTAAGATCCTAGTGGATTCAATAAACCTTGGAATACTCAATTCAAGGGAAAAAGTGCTACAATCGTACACCATCCTCTTGTGATATATAAGTGGGTGCGTAGATACAACCAACAAGCTATCCTTTTTCTCGCGCCGTTGCCGGGGACCATCGTAGGTTTGTAAACATTGTTTGATGCATTAGTGTTTATTCATTGTGCTTTACTTGTCTCTCTAGTACATATATTCTGTTAAGTGAAACTAATTGGTATGGACGGTCCTAAGTCAAACAAACCCTCTAATTACGCCGATGATCCAAAAAGACTCTTACACAAGAAAAGAACAGAGGATAAGAGAAGCAAGTCACTTAGAGATTTGGAAGCAGTCCGCGCAACACCTCGAGTATTATTCACAATAGAAGACTCAGCTCAAGAGCAAGAAGAAGAGGAGATGGCAGAGGTACCTATGGTTAATCGTCTCAAGCCATGATTGACTAGTATTGTCAAGACAGATTTCCAAGAAGCTCAAGATCAACTTCCATATCAATTGGAGAGATATGTTGGAATAGTGGTGCAACAACTGTTTACAGGTTCAGAAGATCCCAATCATCACTTGCAGCACTTCCTTGAAGTTTGCAGCACATTCAAGATAGCGGGATTGACAGGAGATCAAGCGCGTGTGCGGCTGTTCCCCTTCTCTCTAATTGGACGTCCTAAGCAATGGTACAATGGATTGGAAAACACAGTGAAAACGGTGTGGAACATATTAGCAGCTGATTTCTTGGCCAAATACTTCCCCCCGGTAAGACTCAAGCTTTGAAAAATAAGATTCTTGGATTTATACAGAATATTGATGAGAGCATTGGAGAAGCATGGGAAAGATACAATGAGCATATGGATGCATGCCCTCATCATGGTCTGACGATTGGAGAAGTTGTTGAGAAGTTCTACATAGGATTGAATCTTTTGTCACGTCAACATTTGGACGCCTCAGCTGCAGGATCATTCATGTCAAAAACCCCCACCGAAGCTAAGAATTTGATCAAGTTGTTAGTTTAAAATCAATCGTGGGATGGTGAGAGAAGCTCAAGGAATTTGCAACCTTCAAAAGGAGTAGTGAAGAGTGTGATTGAGAAGACTCAGGAAGAATTGATTATAAATCGCCTCGATGCTATTCAAAGAAGGTTGGACAATAATCTTCATATCCCTAAGGAAGAGACACTTAAGCTGGTGGAATCACGCTCAACATGTAGTGAGTGTGGAGAATTTGGTCATGTGCAGAAAGATTGCCCTGAAGAGATGAAGATGTTAGAATATATGAAGAATAGTGGATGGAAGCCCCAATATCAACAACAAAGGAGTTCTTTCTCTCCTAGTTCGTCCATGCAAAACTCTATCCCGCTTCGTCTCCAATGTCATGAGTTCTTCCAAGCTCAAGAGAAGATCAACAAGGACAATCAAGCTAGATTCAAGGAGATTGATCGTGTCCTTGAGAGAGTTAATGACAAAGTGATAGAAATTGGGAGCTCCAACGAGCAGATTTTGACGCATAGCAAGATTATGGAGCAACAAATGGGACAGCTATCACAAGCCATTCAAGGCAATATGATGTCTGCAGAGCAGTTGAAGGCAATAGCTATACGATTAGAAAAACAAACAGAAGATCCAGAACACTCTGCGGGAGCAAAGAAGTCCCGCGCCGATCGGCGCACACACGTCGCCGATCAACGTGACGACCCTATCGGAGCCAATCGGCTCCCTGAAAGCGCCGATTGGCGCAAGGAGGATGATGACGTCTCTGGTCTGAAGATGGGCATAGAGACAGAAGAGCATGGCCCTCCCACGTTTCTAGATACTCAATTACTGACGAAGACAGAAAGAGCGCGACAACACGACGAGCAGTTTGCAAGATTCATCGATATTATGAAGAAGCTTTACATCAATGTCCCTTTTGTTGATGCTATCCAAGTTCCCACCTATGCCAAGTACATTAAGGACATGATGCAAAACAAGAAGTCTCTAGTTTCTGAGTAGGTTGTGAAGGTCACTAAGGAACTAAGGGCGGCAATCAATGATGTTGCACTGGAGAAGAAACCCGACCCTGGATCACCAAGCATCAAATGCATGATTGGAACAAGGATATTTGATAGGTGCTTGTGCGATCTTGGAGCAAGCTTAAGTGTTATGCCCCGTCATATATTCACAAATCTCAATTTGCCTGAATTAGAGCTTACGGGTATGTGTTTGGAGTTAGTCGATCAATCGGTGCGCTTTCCTGATGGAATTGCTGAGGATGTGCCTGTTCAAATTGGAGATCATATCGTCCCTGTTGATTTTATTATGCTTGATATGGATAAGAGGACGAGAACCCAGTTGATCTTAGGCAGACCCTTCTTGAGGACAGCAAAGGCAAGTATTGATGTTGGGAGTGGTGAGATAAGCTTTGATATAAGTGGGACTCCCTACTCTTTCAAGTTTTGCCCAAGGGGAGAAGAGTGTCGTGCTATTGATGAAATGAAGAGATACAAGACACTGTGGCATCAAGGCATCAAAAGTAATTGGAGGGGATGTATGGATAGGTCGTCCAAGCTATATGAACCATGCAGATAAGATAATCTTGTAGTGTCGCGGCTTCACATCCCGCACCGCAACACTATGGATTGATTGTTTGCGGGGAGGTCGAACTCTTTGACCTCTAAATAACTAGAGCGCTCTTGGGAGGCAACCCAATGATCGGGGGATTTAGATGTTATTTAGTGCTTATGGGAGGGCAACCCATTTCATTTAGTTAATTAGTGCTAGACGGGAGGGCAACCCGGTGTTTTTAAATTTGCTTGCTTGTGATAAAAATAATCTCCCGAATAAAATAAAAAAATTAGAAAAGTGTGTGCTTAATTATTGTGTGGTCTTGCGTTGTCTGTTTATTCATTCAAAACTGTGTATATACATATTGTAGACTAACAATGCAGGAATATAAAAAGAAAAGACCAAAAATAGGAAGGAACAGAGCTTGCGCCGATCGGCGCACATCCGTGCCAATCGGCTCAGCATTGTCCAAGTCAGGACAGAAGGCCGACGACGCCTAGAATTGAAGGAGTGCTAAACCAGCACAATAATTTTTGGAGACAGAGCTATTTTCAAGGAATACAACATCTAGCGAAGAGGCGAGAGGCCAGAAGCAAAAACGGACGTCGTGCCGATCGTCGCAAGTTAGCGCTGATCGGCACGGTCACCAGATGAGCCCTGACACGTATGCCAATACTACAGGAACATTGGAGAAGTGGAAGTTAGGTGAAAGAGATGAACACAAGGCATCAGAATCAACGCTGGACCTAAAGACAAGGTGCAAGGGACTTGCACCGTTCGGCGCCCTACTGCGCCGATCGGCGCGGGTACCCATGATGTTCCCAAATGGGCGACAAAGGCGGCAGACATTAATTTTGAGGAACAGGTATGATTATTATGCAGGAGTGCAGTGCAGAGGGGACACGGAATTGACCAAAAGATGAAAAGGAGAGGGCGCACCGATCGGTGCGTGCCTGAGCCGATCGACGCCGCCAACAAGACATCAGGATTCCGTGCTATTCCCCTGCCAACCAACATGATGTGCCAGGAAGCGACATGAAGGAGGGGAATCAAGCATCAGAGTGATCAGAGCATTCAAAATTTGAATTGTGCCGATAGGCGCAGTACTCGTGCCGATCGACGCTCTCTCAAATTTTGAAATTTCATGGCGGTTCCTTCTCCTGGATGTTTCTCATACTATAAAAGGGAGGCCAGGTGCCCCCATTCGGCACACCATCCCGGTAATCTCTCCACCTTCCCCACTACCCACAATCTCGCACACATTCTGTATTCCTCCCAGATGGATCGTCTCCGCTCCTCCGTCGACAAGTTGGGCAAGAGGCTACGCCAGGGGAGCAGTTCCGGCGGCAGCAGCGAGTCGAGCGGTAACTACTCGGCGAGGGGTGGCTCCGACGCTCACGATGACATGTCGGTGGGTGGTGCATCCACCGGCTCGGCGGCAGCAACATACGAGGTCCGCGCCAACCACTCCGTCTCAGGCACGTCCCTTCCAACAGGGCGTGCTACGAGGAGCCAAACGGCGGCAAGCCGTGGGGTTCCCACATCATCACCGCCACTGGCACTTATGCCGCGCACAGTGGAGGAGGGCTTCACCCTCCTGAGCGCGGAGGAACAGCAGCACTACCTCGCGGTGAGGGGAAGGTTCGCTCCAACTTTGACCTGGACGAGACCTTCCTCACCTCGATCGGCATGTGGGAGGACTTAAGGAGGATGTTAGACGACCTCGGCTGGGTGGATTTCCACATCCTCCCCATGGACTACAACCTCGACGTCGTCACCGAGGTTGCTTCTACGATGAGGCTTGGCACCGTCGAAGACGGTAGCGAGGCCGTAAACTTCCGTGTCCGCGACATCAGCCACACGGTGACCATGGAGGCGGCGGCTCAAGCCTTTGGCTTCGATGCCGACGCCGACGTCACCGGCATCTTGGGACGTGGGGAGTTGGACTCCTTTTTGAGGCGGCTCTTGTTCATAGAGGAGATGAAGCGCGGCAACATCCGCAACCCGACCATTCAAGTTTTCCATCAGTGGTTGGCGGCGCATAGGTGACAAGGTCGACTCCACCAACATCACCGATGCGGACTTGCGGTGGCTCTTCAACGCCATCGTGAGTCCGTCCCATGTCGGTGATGGTGCGGGGTTGGCTCGACAAGAGGGGCAAGGCAAGCAAGAAGTTGGCCTTCAGGGCCTATCTTCAACGCCTAGCAGCCCTCGTCTGCGACAGTGACGGACCGGGAGGACGCGACGACAAGTGGGAGTGCGCGACGGAGATCGGTGAGAATATGACTCGTGGCAATATTGTCACAGGAAGTGTTCGCACCGGCTTCCATGTCGGTGGCACCAATGTAAAGCTCCCGTGTGCGGAGCTAGGAGTTTTTCTCCCTCACAAGCTGGAGGGAGGAAATTGGCTTGAGGAAGGCCTCTTGGAGGGGGGCCGAGTTCTCAAGGACTGCCGTGGGCAGGTTCGACAACCGGACACATCTACAGCAGCCAGCGGCGAGTGGGACTCCTGGGGGTCATGCCAGGAGTACCAGCTGTACCAGTCAGGGTGGAGCAACACAGCAGGCGGTTCACAGCCCTCTGCGCCGATCGGCGCAGGCAACGCGCCGTTCGGCGCACCCTACTGCAGCGCGGGCATTGACTACAGGTTCCAAGGGCATGTACCAGTGGTGCCTCCTGTGCCCGGTGCAGACTTTTTCGTGCCCACGCAGGGGTACCTCGACAACAACATGCACTACATCGAGCGTGTGGAGGAAGCCACATCCCAATGGAGGTACAACCACGATGCGATGGAGGAGTTCGAGTGACTCAAGGCGCGGTGCTATGGCTTCGATCAGCCACCGACTCCACTTTCGGATGACTAGAGTGCCTAGGAGTTGGCATGTGTATCTTTTGCAGTCTTTTTCTTTATTTACTTATGTGTGTGTGAGCGGGTTGGGAAACCATGTATCGGGTGTGTTTACTTTCATGCAAGTGTGTTAGTAGTAGTTTTATTTTCATGCAAGTGTGTTAAGTAGTAGTTTTATTTTCATGCAAGTGTGTTAGTAGTAGTATTATTTTCATGTAAGTGTGCAAAAATCATCATCATCATGTATTCAAGTTTAGATCTTAATATAATGGTGGCGGTTATGCTCTATTAGGAGAATTGAATTATTTATTCTTTCTTGAAAAGTGTTGATGAAGATCAAATAGTGTTGAGCATTGAATAAAATTTCGAACTTACACTTAATGATTATTCAGCAAATATGTCTTATGTGGAGTAATTTTGAGTACCCATGTGCTTCATTTGTGTTGTCCAGTTTGTAATGATAACTTAGTACCAATCTTTTCAAAAATAAATTTTCATGTTGTGAACTTTAGAATTTATTGTTTTTCAAGATCCTTACCTACCAATGCCATATTTTGAACAATACTCGTGAACCTTTGATATGTAGATAAACATTAAATTGATGGTTGAGTTCAGTTAGGATTTAGTTCTTTTTGGTATGAACTTTATTAAGATGGCAATTCTTTGTGTATCTTTTTCTAGCCTTGAAATTACTCATGCAAAAATTCAATTCCGCTGAGTACACTACCATGAACCAAAAACATCTTGGCTATATTTAATTCTTGAATAAAAGTTAAAGCTAGACAAATCAAATACCAACGAATGTTGGTAAATTTGGGTTGAGAGCCGATCGGCGCACCTTGAGCCGATCGGCGCAGCAGAGAGCAAAATAAAAAAAAAGGGAGAAACAAGAAGAAAAAAAAAACTCTGCTGTTTGCTAAGGGACTAGCAAAATTTTAAGTGTGGGGGGATGGTATATGACATGCTTATTCTCGAAATTCAATATAGCCATGAATCATTCCAACCATGTGCAATCTTCCAAGATCAACACATGTCCACATATCCAAAGTCTGAGTCCTTTCTTAAATTTTTCTTTCTTAATTGCCATCTTGATAAGATTCTATAATTGCAACGAAGAATAATCTCCTAGCTTTATAATATATTGTTAATTTATGTTTGCAATCCTTGAATTACCTCACCTAGCTACTCATATAAGCCTTACACTAATATTATTTGATCATTATGATGTAGAATATAGGTTGAGTGATTTGAAAGATGAGTTGTTGCCTTGGATTATTTGGAAGATAGATTCTCTATGTTCACAACAATCTTTTAAGTGATTCTCATGTGTGGAAGAGTTATAATTTATGAATTGGACATGATCTTTTGCTTTGGGGAGAACTTTAAGCTTATGCCCATATTTGATCTATTTTGCTGAATACCAAAATGAAATACACCACAATAGAACAATGCTCAACATTTGCTGATTTGTGATATCTTTTATGATAGAAAGAGTAAGTTTTT
Organism: Eleusine indica; assembly: GCA_030378355.1. Taxonomy (NCBI): domain Eukaryota; kingdom Viridiplantae; phylum Streptophyta; class Magnoliopsida; order Poales; family Poaceae; genus Eleusine; species Eleusine indica. The sequence continues at coordinate 31,632,582 of CM059494.1, read as the reverse complement.
CGATTTTTCTTTCTTTTACTTTACTCGGGACGAGCAAAGGTTTAAGTGTGGGGGAACTGTTGGTACTTCCCAAGTGCCCCTTTTATATGTGAATATTGCCCCAATTAGAGCATAATTGATACTAATTTAGGCCATTTACCTGTGATATTGCCTATATATTTGTATATGCGTTGTTTTGGAGCTTTATTGCAGAAATAGGTAAAATTGGTGATTAATGCGATGATGGAGAGGACAGAAGTCCAGAACGGACAAAAAGCACTGAAGAAGCCCAGTGCGTCGATCGGCGTAGCCCATGAGCCGATCGGCGCAAGTGTGTTTTGACCCACAGAAGTGACCGAGGCCCATTCCAGATGTTTATGGAAGTTTGTTTGCGCAAGACACTTGAAGATATTTGTCTAAGAAAAATTATGGAACTTCAAAAAGATTTATGGAACTCCAAGATCTTCACATGCAGTACAAGACTTTATCTCGAAGGAAAAGGCCCACATGGCAGCTGTGGAAGACAGAGGAACCGACTCTGGGAAGAAATAAGAGAAGACACGACTTGCATCGATCGGCGCAACCACCTTATTTTCTAGAAACCGAGTCCTTTACGAGTAGAACCCCTATAAATACTTGTAAACCCTCACTACAAAAGGGAGGCGATAGAGGGACACCAGATCCGTGAGTTAGAGCCACCGGGGCTTGCCCCATTAGAGTAGATCTCTAGTTGAGTTTCAAGAACCATTGGAGTCAAGAGTTGATCCGTCAAGGTAGGCCATCTTGACAGGGATGAATCTTACTCTATGTATCTCAAGGATGATTGAATATGTTGATGATGGTTTCTGTGATTTGTCTATCTTGATTTTATAATCATGCATGTGCTTATTCCAATTGCTTAGTTCTAGGCTAAGTAAGTAGATATTATCTTAATCATGGTGATTAGGGTAGTATTCGGACATTGTATTGATTATGGTAGCTTGATGATGCCAGTAGTGTGGTTTAGTGGTGACAGCACTAAGCCTGCGTAGCACTATTGGATAGTTGAGTAGGGTAAGATACTCGCGCGATTAAGGGTTTCCTCCCGGCAGCGATAAATCGGGAGCCGCTCGGAAAGCAGGGTGGTCTTACTAATTATAGGTTTTCGTTGATCCATGTAATTACCCATTATGATGCTATTCAATTAGACTATCTGGTTACGATCTCACTAGTAGATATCTGGCTACTCACTTATCAGCATAGGTTTACAAGATCTGGTGTACTTTGGCTTAGACTCACTGTGTGCCGATCGGCTCAACCCCTGCGCCAATCGGCGCCACCACAGATTCACCAGTGTGCTGATCGGCTCAACTCCTGCGCCGATCGGTGCAACTACAGATTGGCTTAGTTTCACCAGTGTGCCAATCGGCTCAATCCCCGCGCCGATCGGCGCAACAACAGATTTACTGTCTGGCGCACCTTTGCGCTGGCCAGTCTCCCTCTCATGCAACCTGACCTTGACAGTAGCCTTAACTAGATCTTTTACTGTTAACTTTGTGTAATAAATCCCTAAGGTCCTAGTGGATCCGATAAACCTTGGAATACTCAATTCAAGGGCAAAAGTGCTACAATCGTATACTGTCCTCTTGCGGTATATAAGTGGGTGCGTAGATACGACCAACACTCTACCATTGCTGCCCACGCTCCACGATTCCCCATGTCGACAGCTCCTCGATGCTCTGACAGCCGTAAACCGATGCGCACGACCCCTGTGACCCGTGACCACCCCATGTTGCCTCCTCTCGGCCTATAAAAGCCCCACCCCTCGGCCATTTTCCGCATCCCCTGTTTCTCCGTTGCCATCTCCAAGCTCAAGCTTGATCCCGACCCTCTGCTCTCTGACTTCCCTAGCCGGAACCACACCTCCTCAGCGCGCGCCTCAACCACTCTCCGTTCTCGAGTGTTGCAAAGACTGCTCACGACTTGTGCCACGTCAATTTGGAGGAAATTTCCGATAGCTCTGCTTTCGTGCCTCTCCAGCGGCCATCTGCAAATACCCGAGCTCCGGTGAACTTCCTTCTTCCCTTTCTACTCGTGAGTGTTCGCACTTACCCCGCGCACCCTTTTGACCAATTACCTCTTAGATTCCTGGTGCGAGCGTGGACCAGCTCTCGATTGCCCCCGCTCTGGTCCGTTGCCGTCAAACTCGAAGCCGCCTCCACGACGAGACCCATCTTTCGGTCTTCCCCTACAATGAGGAACATGATGCCGGCCTTCTCCTCCTCTGCTCCGGTCAGCTGACTGGCATGCACACTGGCATCCAGCTGGCGCCTACGTGGCTGCCACGCCGCGTTGACTTAGCGTTGACTGGTTAATATCAATTCCAGAAATTAACTGAATTACAGAAAACACTGTTTATGTGAAAAATTTCTAAAAATCCTAGTAAATTCATTTCAAATCCAATTGACCTCAAACCAAGTTTGTTAGTTTCATAAAAATCGTGCTCTATTTTATAAAAATGATAACAGGCTACTTATGTCAAAATATTTTCAATAATTAATTTTACTTGTGCAAACAGAAATTAAATCCTTGTAAATTCTAGAAATGCAAATTAATTCTAACCTTTTGCATGCACTGTTATTTCATGTTAATACACACAACAAAAAAAATGGTCTGTAGCGGCGGTTGGAAAGGCACTGTAGCGGCGGGCAGGCCACCCCGCCGCTATGCAAACGCAGCTACAAATATGCGTTTATAGCGGCGGGTGGCCTGTCGCCTAAATAAACCGCCGCTACAGACACATCACCCTGATTGTTGGTTAAATTAATTTTGCGATATTTCATACTCTATGATTATTTAATGCTTTAACTTGAATAATTTTGAGTAAATAAAATATTAATGTCCAAATGCTATAACTTGGTGAAAATGATGTTATTACATATACCTATCTACAATAAATCACTCAAGTCCAGTAACACCTTTTTAGTATATTAATTTCGTTAATTGTTCATAAAACTATAGTAACCTTATTTAAATGGTTAATACACATAAAATAATGAAACTCTAATTTGCTTCTTCGAAGCATATGTCCTCCAGAACATATTAATAATATTAGTTGTCACATTAACACCATTGCATGTTACAATTATCATATCATTACGTGTAACGGTGTTGCGACAATACTGTTAATCCATTGTTCATCAATAGGTAACGACACTCAGGAGCAGGAGGCGGACTTCCAGCAGGACACTGAGTCCGGAGATCAGGTGACTAAGGTTGCTAACACTAGTGTTGATCCCGGCAAGCCCCGGTTTGCATTCGCCTTTTTGAAGTTTTGCTTGTTTATATCACTACTAGTGTCTATATTTGATTGTTGCATTAGGTTATAGGAGTTGATTGAAACCCACCTTGCATGGTACCCCATATGACATATGCTACTGTTATTAGAACCTTGGTAGAATCAGTACTGTATTGCTATGCTTAGTAAATAATAGTCTCGGTAGATATTATTACTAAGGAATGACTTGATCACTAAATCTAAACTCAATGAAGGAAATTGACTTTTGATGTTATGACCGGACAGGGAATTATGCATGTGTAGGTTTGCAGCAACATATGGGTGTTAACTGCGGTAGTCCTGCCTTGTTGAACCTAGGACCCTTCCGTGGTTGGCCCCTTGATCGAGTTTGGAACAGTACCAAATGCATGCTAGGTTATGGGCACTAGTAAACCCATGTAGCATTAAATACTTGCATTGGAACACGGCTATGTTGTACTTACTTTATATACCATTTTATTACCTTATGATGCTTCACTAAAGTTACATTTCTGCTCCACCCAATTAAATTGACAAAATAAAACTTGATAGAGGTTGCTTAGTGCGAGTCTTTTCAAACAAGCCTCATATTAGAGCCAATGCATGTCTATGTTTTTGACGGGTAAGTCTTGCTGAGTAATTAGTACTCAGGCTTTGTGCCTCTGTGGTTTTCAGGTAATGAAGAGATAGAGTTGCCTGTAGATGTGTTGCCTTGGGACATGCAGGTCCCTAAGGGTTGGACTGCCCACTGGGAGTCTGACCTGCCGCCACAGTGACTGTTGTGTGCTGCTAGGGTGATGGTTCTTCGGGCATGAATCATCACTACCGTTGTATCGTCGAGAGCTCGTAGACTTCTTTTCATATTTGCTTCCGCTGTTTTTCAAAACAATCATGAACTTGTATTAATTCCGCTGCACTTTATCCATCTTAATGATGTCATATTTTAACTTAAATTTGAACCATTGTTGTATTATCAAGTGTCTGCTTTATCAGCACCTTTATGACCTCGATCCTCCAAGAAGTGGCATCTCAACAGGTATCAGAGCCTAGGTCCATGATAATACAACAATTGAAATGTATTTTCAAAAACTACGATGTTTACGGGTAAGGATACGTTAGTATTGCCCCTATTAGATGTTAGGGTTGGTGACAAGCTAACGGGATATGCTTGAGTTGGTTTACTATTTGGTTTTCCATTTGACATTTAAAGTTTGCTCGCAAGGACTGTGGCTTTGTCGGACGATTCCTTCCATGAATCATCGCCAACGTATTTTATTTTTGGCTCCGTGAACAAGTATTGGAACATAGAGTCTGCTCGCGAGGGCTAGGGTTTCGTGAGACGGTTTCTTCCATAAACTGTGCCAACTTTTTCTTAGTGATGCTCATCATGCTAGGTTTATGAGCATGGGTCCGCTTGCGAGGACCGTGGCTTCGTAAGGTGATTTGTTTCATGAACCGTTGCCAAGTAGAATTGTGCTTATTTTTGTAGTTTCTTTTAAATTTGATGTATTGTTTCTGCAATGAGTTTCCTGCAGGTACACTAACACCGTTAGTACAACACTTAGATTGACTTACGTGATGAGAGCGGGTCGTCACCGAACTTTCGTGCCGCTATGTACCGGCAAAATAAGTGTTCTGTTGTGAGGGACGTTAGGTCAATAAATTAAAACTTTTGCATCATGCATCCTTATATAACTTAACTAAAATTTTGTTCTCTCCTTACTCACCCACCTCCGAATAAAAATTTTCAAGTTTGTTGAGTATAAAATTTCAACTTCGAAGTACAATTGATTAGAGTTAACAACAAACTATCGGCCTCCTGTTTTTTTTTAGCATGTCCCTGAACTTGAAAAATTTATAACTAGAGTTTTACTTAGAATTTATAGGTGTTTAACCCCAATCTGGAAAGCCATAGAAGTCCATTTTCATTTCCAATAGGTCCCAGCCACTAATAATTTTTCCTCTGTCAAGTATAGTCGAAACACTAAGCCCCTGTCATCCAGGAAATAAAAATCGGCAAACCTGAACTTGTAAAAAATCATAAGTCCAGTTCTACTTGGAATTATTGGGATTACGAATACAATCTGGAAAGCAATGAAAGTCTACTGTATCTTGGTGCCAAGCACCAGTTCTGAAAATTATGTTTTCTGGTTGCAGTACTCATTTTTCTGACTGCTGTACAGTCGAGACAGAAACTATTTTGAAACCTGTTTCCTTATTATTGACCCTTGAAGCCAGAAAATGGACACTAAAAGTTGTTTCTGCATTTCATGACACTTTATACGAAATGCATATTTACTGCAAGGAAGGCTCTTGACTCAATCAAAGAAATATCCGCGCAGCATGGTGCGAACTCGGAATCAGGATGAGCCTGAGAGCTCTCAGCAGGGAGCTAATGCTCAGCCCTCACTGGCAGAGATACTTGCTGCTGTGATCAACCAACAGCAGAATGACTCCGAGTTGCTCTGCCAACTGGTGGAGAATACGTCCCTCTTGGGTGGACGTGGATGCAACAGCAATAATCAGCCCCGTCAGTGCATGTACTCGGACTTTCTAGGTACCCATCCACCGACATTCGAGCGTGCCAGAGAGCCTGTTGACGCTGATCACTGGCTGCGTCAGACCGAGTCCAAGTTCGGTCTGCTGGACTGCACTAAGCACCAGAAGGTGCTATTCACTGGCCAACAACTCTAGGGCCCTGCTGCTGCCTGGTGGGCAAATTATGAAGCTTCTCTGCGAGCTGGTCATCGTGTGGAGTGGAATGAGATCAAGACAGCATTTCGTGCTCATTTCATTCCGGCTGGCCTCATGCAGAGGAAATTCCAGGAGTTCATGGATTTGAAACAAGGAGGAAGGAATGTCCTCCAGTATTCTGAAGCTTTCAATCATCTTGCTTAGTATGCTACTGATTATGTTAATACCGAAGATAAGAAGAGGTATGCATTCTTGCATGGGATGAATGCCATATTGAAGGAACGTCTGATTTGGTAGACAACGGACACCTACAATGATCTGATCAGAGCTGCTATCGTCCAGGAAGGTGCTATGCGACAAATCGAAGACGAAGAACATAAAAGGAAGGCCCCTGCTAGTGCCTCTGCTGCCCCTCAGGCGAAACATCGCCTGATATACACTTCACCGTCTGGACAGCGATTCCGGGCATCTCTACAGCAGCAGTTTCAGCGCCCCTATGCTCAGAACTATTCGAGGCCACCGTAGCAGCAGAACTTCCCACCTCTTGCACCATATCAGCAGCAAGGAAATCAGAATGCCCGTGCTCCACAGCCCGCTGATCATGGAGGCAACTATTCGTGCTACAACTGTGGTCGTACCGGCCACTTTGCTAAGAACTGTACTGCACCTAGGCACAACAACAACAACAACAACAATCAGCATCAGAACTAGGACAAGTCTAAGAATGCACTGTCTCGTGGTGCTCAAGTGAATTACACCAGTGCTGAAGACATTTCTCAGGGTGAACCCGTGCTGATCGGTACGCTCTCACTCTATCGCCAGCCTGTCCTTGCACTTTTTGATTCTGGAGCAGCACATAATTTCATTAGCAAAGCATGTGTGCAAAAACATAATCTTCACACCACCACTATAATTAAGTGTTACACTGTCCGCTCTCCTGCTGGACAAATTCTTGCAAACAAAGTAGTATGCAAAGCTCCACTGGAAATAAATCAAAAAGTTTACCCCACTGATTTTATCATGCTACATAACCAAGAAACTGATCTAATTATTGGCATGATGTGGATGAAAACCCATAGAGCCATGCTGGATATTGAGCCCCGTATCGTTCATCTAAACTCTCCCCCACGTGGCCGAGACACACTTTCTCTGAATACCGATTCATCGAAATATCTGGTAGTCTATCACTTGGAGGAACAACCACTTGAAAATATCCATGTTGTCTATGAGTATCTAGATGTATTCCCGGAAGATATCTCTGTCCTCCCACCTGACCGCGATGTGGAATTTAAGATAGAGCTATAAAATGGCTCCAAATGAGCTAGCTTAGTTGAAAAAGCAGTTGAATGAGTTGCTGGAAAAAGGATTTATTCGCCCAAGTACTTCACCTTGGGGCTGCTCTGCTATTTTTGTGAAGAAGAAGGACAAGTCTCTACGCCTTGTCATTGATTATCAGCCTCTCAATGAAGTCACAATCAAGAACAAATTCCCGCTGCCACGTATCGATATTCTTTTCGATAAATTGTTTGACGCGAAGGTCTTTTCAAAAATTGACCTTCGTTCGGGTTATCATCAAATCAAGATAAGAGCAAAGGATATCCCGAAGACCGCATCCTCTGCTAGATACGGATTATTCGAGTATCTAGTAATGTCTTTCGGATTGACAAATGCACCTGCCCATTTCATGTACCTTATGAATTCAGTATTCATGCCAGAATTGGACAAATTCATGGTGGTATTCATCGATGATATTCCTATCTATTCAATGTCCAAGGAAGAACATGCTGAACATCTTCGCAATGTCCTTCAGCGCCTACAAGATCACAAGATGTTTGCAAAATTTAGCAAGTGTGAATTTTGGTTGGACTGTGTGCCATTCCTTGGTCACATAGTATCAACCGAAGGCATCTCTGTAGAACCTAGCAAGGTTCATGATGTGCTGGATTGGAAGCTGCCCACTACTATCCACCAAGTTCGTAGTTTCCTCGGACTAACTGGATATTATTGTAGGTTCATTCCTAATTTTTCTCAGCTATCCAAACCCATCACAAGACTGCTAAAAAATGATGTGAAGTTTGAATGGAGCAATGAATGCGAAGAAGCATTCCAAAAGTTGAAGAAATTATTGACTACTGCCCCAGTGTTGGCTTAGCCAGACATCACCAAGCCATTTGACGTGTATTGTGATGCATCTGAGAGAGGACTTGGATATGTGCTCATGCAGTGTGGCCGTGTCATTGCCTATGCATCGCGGCAACTACGAAAGCATGAAGAACATTACTCAACTCATGATTTGGAATCAGCTGTAGTTGTGCTTGCAGTAAAAATCTAGAGGCATTATTTGCTCGGAAGCTTAGTGCACATCTACACGGATCATAAGAGCATGAAGTATATCTTTACTCAGACCAATCTGAACATGAGACAATGTTGGTGGCTAGAATTAATCAAGGACTACAATCTGGAGATTCATTATCATCCAGGCAAGGCTAATGTGGTTGCCGACACACTGAGTAGAAAGATACACTGTAATAAATTGGTACTAGAATTTCAGGAAAGCAGCTCTAAGGCAAGCCAAATAAAACCCATCCTTCATGTTATGCCTGCCTTAGTGATCAGCAATCATAGTATTCATTCCACCATTTGGGATGAAGTCGTTGCTGTACAAAAACAAGACGTTGGAATGAAGTGCATTCGTGAGAATATTAAGAATGGCAAGGCAAAATGCTTCACACAAGACTCGAATGGTACACTATGGTTCAATAACCGTCTAGTAGTACCGAAAGATTTTGAGCTTCGTTGGAAGATCTTGGATGAAGCACATCACTCTAAATATTCCATTCACCCTAGTAGTAACAAGATGTACCAGGACCTAAAGAAGAATTTTTGGTGGACAAGAATGAAGTGAGAAGTTGCTCGGTATGTCACAGAATGTGATACCTGTCAGAGAGTTAAGGCTGACCATTTGAAACGGGCTGGACTACTTCAACCATTGAGTATTCCTGCCTAGAAATGGGAAGATATCAGCATGGATTTCATTGTTGGCCTCCCTCTCACTTCTCGGAAGCATGATTTGATTTGGGTTGTTGTGGATAGACTCACAAAATCTGCTCACTTCCTCTCGGTCAATAACACATACAAGATAAAGCAGTATGTAGAGCTATACACATCCAGGATTTTGTGTCTTGGAGTACCCAAGACTATCATATCAGACCGTGGTTTGGAGTTTGTTGCTCGTTTCAGGGAACAGCTGCATGCATCGTTGGGTACAAATTTGATACGGAGCTTTGCTTACCATCCCGCTATCGATGGATAAACAGAGCATGTCAACCAAATCTTGGAAGATATGCCTAGAGCATGTGTTCTAGCCCATGGTGGTAACTGGGATGAGTACTTGCCTTATGCGGAATTTTCATACAACAACAATTACCAAGAGAGTGTAAAAATGTCATCATTTGAAGCACCCTACGGTCGAAGTTGTAGAACACTGCTGAACTGGTCTGAATCTGGACAACAAGTAACCTTTGGTCCTGACCTTGTCAAGGATGCCGAAGAAAAGGTTCGAACCATTCAGGCAAATCTTAAAGCTGCTAAATGTCGTCAAGAAAAGTATGCAAACCGACGATGTAGGCCCCTGTATTTCAACAAGGATGATTTTGTCTATCTCCGAGTATCGTCAATGAAGGGCATTCAACACTTTGGAATCAAAGGAAAATTAGCACCCTGCTATATTGGCCCTTTCCAAATCTTGGAGAGATGTGGACAAGTAGCCTACAAGTTGGAGCTACCTGCTAATCTATCTGGAGTTCATAACATGTTTCATGTATCACAACTGAACTGGTGTCTCAAACCTCCAATAGATGTTATCTTGGAAAAGTATGACCATCTTCAACCGGACCTCACATACTCTGAACAACCGATAAAAATCCTTGGTGAAAATGAACGCACAACCCGCAAAAGAACAATCAAATTCTATAAAGTGTAATGGAGTAATCACTCGGAAGATGAATCCACATGGGAATTTGAGGAATTTCTGAGTACCCATTACCCGGATTTCTGGTTTTCATTCTCAGTGAAACTTTATTTCATGCCCCCTCTGTAGTCGGCTTTGTTCTTAATCTCGAGATGAGATTTCTTTAAGGAGGGAGGGCTGTGACACCCAAGTGTCTCATTTCTACTTACCAAGCAAGATGTTCATAAAAATGTAGCTAAGTGACACATAAAATGTTAAGGTTGAAACCCAATTTCAATTTATTACAGCTAATTAAAACCCTGCAAACAAGGTTATGAAGCAAATTAAATATTCTTCTATATAACATATATCAAGTAAAGACATAATCATCACTGGAATGGTAAAATAGAATTTTAGGCCAAGATTGAGCATTTTATCCTATTTAGAAATAACCCAATTAATTAATTTAAGCCTAGAATTGATTCAATTTAAATTCGAATTCCAACTAAATTATTTCACTTTCTGACCAATGAAGTCCTCTACTAGATTCTACACATCATGTAGAGCCCAAAGATAAAATTTGAACACATTTGGAGGCTTGTAGCATACGGAATATAAATAAAACTAAGACAGGGACCTTTTTGCAAACTTTTCAAAAAGTGGAAGACCCTTGGACAAAAGTCTTGTCTTCTTCCTCCCGTCGCGCGCTCACCCGCGCGAATCGGCCTGCCACCACCACGCTCACTCTGCGACCCTCAGGACTCGGTCCCGCACTACCGTGCCTCCTCACTCGCCGTCGTCACGTCGTCTCTGCTGCCCAACCACTAGCCATTGCTGCCGCGTTTTACTTTCCTTTTGCCCGAGGCCGTCGTGCCTGCTGTTTTCCACTCGCCGATGTGCCCTCATCTCCCTGCCGCCTCGGAACTCCCCGACATATTCCGACTGCTGCTCTTCCGCGCCCGCAGCACCGCATCCCGTCGCTATCGCCTTCCTGCTGCTCCCTCCGCTATAGCATGCCGCTAAAATGACGCGAGCGCGAGTCACTTTCCTGCTGCCCAACGCCGCCAGGGCCACTGGACGAACTCCATGATTCCCGGCCTCCGACCAGTTCCCACGCGCGCAGCTTACCTTGTCACGTCCCGTGCTCCTTTCCCTGCTCCCCCGCACGCAGCACATTGCTGCACGACACGAACGCAAGTTGCTTTCGCCTCTGCCCAGCGTGCTCTGCCATTGCTGCCAGCACTCCACGATTCCCCGCGCCAACAGCTCCCCGATGCCCCGACAGCCGTACACCGACGCGCACAACCCTTGCGAACCGTGACCACCCCGTGCTTCCTCCTCTCAGCCTATAAAAGCCCCTCCCCTCGGCCATTTTCCGCATCCCCTGCTTCACCATTGCGGTCTCCAAGCTCAAGCTTGATCCCGACCCTCTGCTCTCCGATGTTCCCTAGCCGAAACCACACCTCCTCAGCGTGCGCCTCAACCACTCTCCCTTCTTGAGTGCTGCAAAGACCGCTCACGACTTGTGCCGTGTCAATTTGGAGAAAATTTTTGGAGGCTTTGCTTTCGCACCTCTCCAACGGCCGTCAGCAAATTCCCGAGCTCCGATGAGCTTCCTTCTTCCCTTTCTTCTCGCGAGTGTTCGTACTCACCCCGCGCACCCTTCTGACAAATTGCCTCTTGGATTCCTGGTGCGAGCGTGGACCAGCTCTTGATTTCCCCCACCCTGGTCCGCCGTCGTTGAACTCGAAGCCGCCTCCATGACGAGCCCCACCTTGCAGTCTTCCCCGACGATAAGGAACCTGACGCCGGCCTTCTCCTCGCCGCCGTGAAGCTCAAGGTGAAGACGGAGTCCAAGTTCGAGGCTCGTAGCTATAGCGCGACGCCACCGAACCTCAGCCTTACGCTACCTCTCATCACCGACCACCCTCCTGTGCGTATTCCACCTCACAAACCCCTCAGACCGCTCCGCCTTGTCGCACGTGTCGTCCAGCCATCCTCGTGGCAAGAAATCATCGCCTGTAGTCGCCGGCAGTGAACCCTCCGGTGAGCTCCGACCGCACGCCGCTCTGCACCGGTGGCACACTTGCATCCAGCTGGCGCCTACTTGGCTGCCACGCCACGCTGACTCAGCGCTGACTGGTTAATATCAATTCCAGAAATTAACTGAATTACAGAAAACACTGTTAAAAACTTCTAAAAATCCTAGTAAATTCATTTCAAATCCAGCTGACCTCAAACCAAGTTTGTTAGTTTCATAAAAACGTTCTCTACTTTATAAAAATGATAATAGGCTACTTATGTCAAAATATTTTCAATAATTCATTCAACTTGTGCAAACACAAATTAAATCCTTATAAATTCTAGAATGCAAATTAATTGTAATGTTTTGCATGCACTGTTATTTCATGTTAATACATCATCCTGATTTTTGGTTCAATTATGTTTGCAATATTTCATACTCTATGATTATTTAATGCTTTAACTTGAATAATTTCTAGTAAATAAAATGTTAATGTCTAGATGCTGTAACTTGGTAAAAATGATGTTATTACATATACCTATCTACAATAAATCACTCAAGTCCAGTAACACCTTTTACTATATTAATTGTTCATAAAACTATAATAACCCTATTTAAATGGTTAACACACATAAAATAATGAAACTCTAATTTGCTTCTTTGAAGCATATGTCCACCAAAACATATTAATAAGATTAATTATGACATTAATACCATTGCATGCTGCAATTATCATATCATTGCATGTAACAGTGTTGTGACAATACCGTTAATCCATTGTTCATAAATAGGTAACGACACTCAGGAGCAGGAGTCGGACTTCCAGCAGGACACTGAGTCCGGAGAGCTGGAGACTGAGGTTACTAACACTAGTGTTGATCCAGGCAAGCCCCAATTTGCATTCGCCTTTTTTAAGTTTTGCTAGTTTATATCACCGCTAGTGTTTATATTTGATTGTTGCATTAGGTTATAGGAGTTGATTGAAACCCACCTTGCATGGTACCCCATATGACCTATGCCATTGTTATTAGAACCTTGGTAGAATCGGTACTGTATTGCTATGCTTAGTAAATAATAGTCTCGGTAGATATTTTTACTAAGGATTGACTTGATCACTAAATCTGAACTTAATAAAAGAAGTTTACTTTTGATGTTATGACCCAGCAGGGAATTATGCATGTGTAGGTTTGCAGCAACACATGGGTGTTGACTGCGATAGTCCTTCCTTGTCGAACCTAGGACCCATCTGTGGTCACCCCTTGATCAAGTTTTGAATGGTACCGAATGCATGCTAGTTTATGGGCACTAGTAAACCGATGTAGCATTAAATACTTGCATTGGAACACGGCTATGGTGCGTTGGTCTTTTGACCCTTGTGCAGCTGGGTGTAAGTGTTTCTTGTGAAAGGTTGCCCACTCGACGTCACTGGATCCGGTGGAAGGTGTAAGTGTTTCTTGTGAAAGGTTGCCGTATATGACCTTAATCGGTGCGTATATGTCGTGTATTTCGGGTTTTTCCAGCTGGTGTAAATCAATTGTAATTGCTGTCCCTCGAGGTAATGAGTACTGCTTGGTCACTGAGTCGTCACGTAGTTGCACATGATACTATGGAAATGGATTATGTTGGTTATTGTTCATTATTATTATTACTGCTCTTATGTTGTACTTACTTTATGTACTGTTTTATTACCTTATGATGCTTCACTAAAGTTACATTTCTGCTCTACCCAATTAAATTGACAAAATAATACTTGATAGAACTAATAGGTTGCTTAGTGCGAGTCTTTTCAAACAAGCCTCCTATTAGAGCCAATGCATGTCTAGGTTTTTGACGGTTAAGTCTTACTGAGTAATTAGTACTTAGGCTTTTTGCCTTTGTGGTTTTTAGGTAATCAAGAGATAGAGTTGCCTGTAGATGTGTTGCCTTGGGACATGCACGTCCTTGAGGGTTGGATTGCCCACTGGGAGTCTGACCTGCTGTCGCAATGACTGTTGTGTGCTGCTAGGGTGATGGTTCTTCGGGCATGAATCATCACTGCCGCTGTATCGTCGAGAGCTCGTAGACTTCTTTGTGTATTTCCTTCCGTTGTTTTTCAAAACAATCATGAACTTGTATTAATTCCGCTGCATTTTATCCATCTTAATGATTTAATATTTCAACTTAAATTTGGACTATTGTTGTATTATCAAGTTTCTGCGTTATCAGCACCTTTGGACCTCGATCGTCCGAGAAGGGGCGCCCCATGGAAAACAATGCTCTAACGCCCAATGAAATAGCTCTGAAACATTATGTCAACGACAAGCTTAGTCACATGCTTTGCAAGGAAGAAATAAAATGGTACCAAAGGGCAAAGGTGAGAGAGATTCTTGAACGGGATAACAATACCCAATACTTTCACTTGGTAGCCAATGGAAAGCATAGGATATCAAGGATATATCAGTTAGAAAACGGTAATCGGACTATAGTGGGTGATGCTAATACTATAACTCTGGATGAAAATATAACCCAAGATATACCGCAAGTTGAACCGGAAGAAAATGAAATACTAATTGCTCCCTTCGATGTGGAGGAAGTAAAAAGGGATATTTTCCAAATGGGACATAATAAAGCTCTAGGTCCGAATGGCTTTGCAGCCGAATTCTATGAAGTATTCTGGCAAGTTATCAAGCATGACCTGATGGCACTTTCAAGGATTTTCATGATGCAAAATTGTTAGTGTATAGCCTTAATTTTAGGATTATTACTCTATTGCCGAAGAAAGGTGATGCATCAAAAATCCAGGAATACCAATCCATATGCCTTTTAAATGTCAGCTTTAAGACTCTAACTAAAGTTGACACCAATAGGATAGGCCTGGTTATAGACAAAATCATTCGCCAGTCTCAAACTGCTTTCTTGATTGGTCGACACATCATGGAAGGTGTCATCATACTACTTGAGACCATTCATGAACTATGTAGAAAACATAAAAATTGAGTTATCCTAAAGCTCGACTTCAAAAAGGCCTATGACAAGGTCAAATGGCCATTCCTTCAGCAGAGTTTGAGAATGAAGGGATTCTATGAAACCTGGTGCAATTGGATTCATAGTTTTGTATCCGGTGGCCATGTGGGGATCAAAGTCAATAATGAAATAGGACCATAGTTCCAGACTCACAAAGGTCTCAGATAGAGGGGGGGGGGGTCCTTTATTGCCTATATTATTTAATTTGGTGGCAGATACACTTGCAATTGTCATAGCGAGAGCCAAAGCGGATGGGCCAATAAAGGGTGTGCTACCAGATCTTGTAGATGATGGACTTTCAATACTATAGTATCTTGATGACACCATCATTTTCTGTTATGTGTTTTTCAACAATTATTGGGCGTCAAAATTAACTTTCAAAAATGTGAGCTCTTTTGCTTTGGTCAAGCAAGGGATTTTCAAGAAGAGTACACAACCCTTTTTGGGTGCAACATGGGTAAATTACCATTCAAGTACCTAGGTATCCGTATGATCCATAGGAGACTTAGGAACAATGAATGGAACGATGTAATACAGAGGTTTCAAAAGAAAATGAACAAGTGGATAGGGAAACTAATGTCTGTCGGGGGAGGCTGATACTCGTATATGTTGTCCTTAGCAATCTCCTAATTTTTATGATGTCTTTCTTTGAGATTCCAAAGGGAGTGCTGAAGAAACTAGATACAATCTGCTCCAAATTCTACTGGGAGGGAGAAAGACATAAAAAGAAATATCACCTGGCTAAATGGGAAATACTCTGTCAACCCAAAGATCAAGGGGGCCTCGGGTGATTAATATCCGCACCAAAAACATTTGTCTTCTGAGTAAGTGTCTTTTTTGATTGTTGAACAATGATAGGATGTGGCAAAAAATGCTCAAGAAAAAATACTTCTCTAACAGTCCTCTCACTCAGGTTCAAAGAAAGCCAAGCGATTCTCACTTCTGGGCTAGGTTACTAAGAGTAAGGGATGAGTTTGTCAAATGGGGATCCTTCCAAGTGAAGGATGGAAGTCAAACTAGATTCCGAAAAGACACTTGGATTGATAATAGACCTCTAAGTGAACAATTTCCAAACTTGTATAATGTGGCTAGATGGAAGAATATTACTGTTCAGCATGTTTTCCAAACCGTACCCCATAACCTTACATTTAGGAGATCCATAACTGGCATAATGTTAGTAGAATGGAAGAACATGATCCCAAAACTAAGCATTGTGCTTCTTAGGGATGAACCAGATAACTTTAGATGGAACCTACATGAAAAGGGTACAATCTTGGGCCACTTCATGTATAATGCTATGTTTGTCCAAACTAAGTCCAGGCTGAGACATCTTTGGAAAATCAAACCCCCTTTAAAGAAAAAGATTTTCTTGTGGAATCTTTCAAGAGGAGTAACTTTAACCAAAGATAGTTTGAGTAGAAAGAATTTGAAAGGCTCCCAAAAATGTTGCTTTTGTAATACTAGTAAAACAATTCAACACCAATTCTTTGAGTGCCATATCAGCCAAAATATTTAGCGGATTTTTACCATTGCTACTGGTTTATCTAGGATTACTGGTGATTGGCTAAGTTCGAAGGGAGTGAAGGAACACATATTGATCATTGTTGAAGTGGCAGCCATGTTATGGTCAATATGGCTATGCAGGAATGATATTGTTTTTGACAAAAAACCAATGATCTCGTTGATGCAGGTGGTCTTCAAAGTGACTTACTGGTGTCGTTTTTGGAGTATTCTGCAGAAGGATATCCACAAAGAAGACACTATGAAAGCATGCCATGTCATGGAAGTGATCGCCATGAGTATCTTCTCAACGTATGGGTGGCCATTGCGATATGGACTTTGCTGCTAGTTCATTCTTTGTCTCTTTGCACTTTTACCTCGTGCCTTTTGAGCACTTCATACTGTAATAAGGTTATGACATTGGCCGTGTGCAAATTTTGCAAAAGGCCAGAACTTTTCCATTATCCAAATAAATATCTTCGTGAGGCTATAACGAAAGCAAAATCATGCAAGGGACCAACATCATGCAACTAAAATATGATAATTAGTAGCACAAAGTGATGTAGCCTTGTAGGTAATTATTGTCTTATAGATTTTATATACTTCGTATTTGGTGACATTTTTTGTTTAGAATCACCACCATTTATTAACTGGAAATAGCATTACACACTCCAACTGATGGGTTTATAGACCAGACATGCATGCCCATAGGGAACCTTCTAGCTACAGTATGGGCATCATCATTCTAGTCCTCCTTGACTTGATCTATTTGGTGATGGGCTTGTACGCTCCCAGGTCATCCCCGTGTAAGATGCAAATGACATTTAAGCAGTTGCTCGCGAACCTGATTCAACGCACTGCAAGGTCGGAGGCAAGAGCTAGCTCCCTACAAGTGATCGCCTCAACTTTCTCTAGATCCATAATGCCTTCAACAACTAGGACTGACGCCGCAATGAAGTTTTCATTGATGTCTCGAGCTATTGAAAGTGCCTAGAGAGGGGGGGGGGGGGTTGAATAGGCACAAATCCCTAAAAGTGACTTAATAATAAAATTTAAATGCGCCGTGTCAGACTTGTTCGACGATCGTGAGTAGTGTACACCTACTTGTTCGATGGCACAAGATAGAAAAGTAGATCGAGCGATTAAAACTTCAAACTAGTGCAAGGCAAGCTAGGAACAAATGATTACAAGCTAGAGGAAGCTGTAGAAAAAGGAAATAAACTAGCATGCAACCTACACAAGGTAATTTAAGAAATACGAAGCAAACCATAACTAGCAATAATAAGAGCAAGAACAAGTAAAAGAAGGGCAAGTAATAAAGCATACAAGAGACATGGGATTTTTCACTGAAGTTCAGCTCTACAAAGAAGCCTACGTCTCCGTTGAGGGATCCACAAAGGACCGGGTCTCTTTCAACCCAAACCTCTCTAAGTGATCACAAAGATCAAACTTGGTGTTCCACTAGCAACTCCACAAAGGAGGGGTCAATACAAACTTCCCGAGGCGTCACTGCACGAGTTGGGAGCTCAACGGGCACCTCTAACCGTCTAGGGGATGAATCCCCAAGAGTAACAAACACAAGAGTTGTCGGCGGTGAGAATGAACCAAGTGCTCAAGAGGATGAAAGCTTGGAGGAGTAGTAGCACTTCAATCTTCTCTCAATCCCTTCACAAATCAAGATTGGAAGCAAGGGACGCAAGTTGGGGAGAGCAAAGTGTGCTTGAGAGTGTTTTTGAGTGGAATGAGTGACCCCACGGCCAAAGGGTGAGATGGGATTCTATTTATAACCCATGGAGAAAAAGAGCCGTTTGGGAGAAATATCTTAGATCTGTATCGAACAAGTCCGATGGTCATCGGACAAGTCCGACGAATCAAAGTGGCACGGTTACTGGAGTCCGACCGACATGCCTGATGCCTCGGACAAGTCTTGTCCATCGAACAAGTCCAATGGTCATCAGACATGTCGGATGACACAAGGTGGCAGGGGTACTGGAGTCCGATGGAGATGTCTGACACGTCGGACTTTCCTTAGGTTATCAGACAAGTCCGATGGCCGTCAGACATGTCTGATGGCCTAGAGTGGCCGCGCTACTAGAGTCCAATGGACTTGTCCGACACGTCAGACAAGTCCAATGAAAAACCCCTGGGAAAGAGTATTTGGCTGGGAAATGGAAATTTATCACTTAGTTCACCTTTGCTTCAGACTTTTTTGTCCCTCTTAATAGTACGACTTTCCCTATACTCAAGAATTAAAATAAAAGCTCCATGAACTTCATTCTTGAGCATATTTTGAATTTCATCTTTGAAGCACTTTGCCATCTTCTTTTCTCCCCTTTTTTGTATGCATTTAATCATCAAACTTTGGACCATTATCTACACACATGCTTATTAAAAGATTAGTCCTTTCTTAAATGTATTGATGTCAATCACTAAAATAAAATTTGGGGCCTAGATGCACTTTCAATCACCCCCTTTTTGGTGATTGATGACAATACAACTAGAATTCTCAAAAAAAAAATATTCAATGAGATTTAGTTTGATGTGGAGCTCCCCCTAAATGTGTGCATGAGTGAGGTGATAAGCAATAATAACAAGTGCATATATTTATAAAAAAGTGTGAGAGCTCCCCCTAACACCATGCATATATGTCAACTTGCAACAAATAGACATAAGAGATAAAGATAATGCAAATGACATACGATTTCACACAAATGCATCAAGAAAAAGATAACCAACAGAGCATCATTACAATAAGCAAGAAACTCAAATAAGTTCACAATCCACAAAATAAGGTCTTACAAGCACATAGCCAATATGAATAAGATAAGAAATTCTTCATCAACACTCACAACTCACAACTCACAAACTAAAGCACTAGATAGATACATAGATACACTTCTCCCCCTTTGGCATCAAGACACGAAAAAGGAGAAAAGCAAAGACACTAGGGAAGACGATCTTCTACTCGTCGTCATAGTCTTCATCTTCATCTTCATCATCAACAACTGACACCATGCCCTTCCGCTCGTGAAGAGCATATGGAGCTGGATCCTCTTCCTCCTCGTTTTCTTCCTCATCATTGTCAAAATGAACATGCTGACCACTAGAGGCAGCCCTGGTGTCAAATTGAGGTGGTGGAGGGTAGTAACCAAAGTAGTTCATCTCATCGGACGTGAAGGTGGCCGTCAGATCCGCATAAGCCGATGGGTAAGAGTCTTCCGCTGGAGGCGATGGAGGAGGAGAAACTTCACAACTCATCTTGTCCATAATGATCTTCTGGTTCCTCTCAATAACATCCATCCTTTGATTTATGTTCCGACACATGCGAAGAAGGGATTTGAACATCTTCATAATCTTGCTTCTCTTCCCACGAGGTGGCGGAGGGACCCTTGAAGATCTGGTGCCCCTAGTAGCAGCCCGAGGGGGCTAAGGAGAGGAGGGCTGAGCTGCATCAAATACTGACCGGAAGTGGTGTCAGGAGTCCAGTTCGAAGGTATCTAAGGCTTGAGACTCTGGTGCTTCATATCCTTATGGAAGGTCTGCTTCGAGACTTTCTCAATCATGCACATGATGTATGGAGCATAGGCACAGGCTTGCTCTGGAGAGACTAAGATGTCCCACATCTCCTGATAGATATAATCAAAGACATCAAATTGTTCCTCCCCATGAACCCAGTGAAGAATATCTCTCTGATAGGCAGGAATACGATCAGAGTTACCCCCACGGGGTGCTTGAGTGCTCCTCATGATCCAAAAAAGAACTAAGTAAAAGGGCTAAAGTCCATTGGATAGAAGCGGATCATAGTTATCTTGGTCAGTGTACATGTACCTCATAGCCTCAACATCCATATGGTTGCTCTTGTGCACCTTCTTCTGCTGCTTGTGAGAATCCTTGAGTCCTATCATGGAAGCAAACCTAGAGAAGGTGCAAGAATACTTTGTACCATTGGTCATCCATATCATGGATTTTGCATTATCATCAAAATACATAGTGGAGTAAAACTATGCAATGATCTCCTTGTTCCATGAGTAGTTGAAGGTTAGGACCGTCTTGATCCCATGATGCTTATAGGCTGCCATTACTTGATTGAGTAGTGGGTGCTTATTGTCCTTCATGTATTTGCAATCAAGCCACTTCATCACAACAATCAGATTCTTCATGCCGAGATAGGTGGAGCGGTACCAGTCGGCATGAAAATGAGCCCAAAACCAAAAGTCAGATGCTTCCGTGTCATAAGAGTAGTAGTTGATCAAGCGAGCTTCACTACATGTCTCAATGGAGGCATGTAGGTAGTTCACAATGTCTCGTCTAGAATTCTCCACCTCTGATGGAGGATGCATGACCCAAATGAGATCCTCAGGTTCGTCCGAGTCTTCTCTTTCAGCCGTCTACAAAGTGGCTTTGCGAATGCAACGAGCAACGACCTTCCTTCTCTTGGGAGCTTGGCTTTGTTCCTCACTATCCTTGGTTCTCTTTTCCCTCAAAGGTGATGCTTCCAAATCGGCCATACTGAAGAATAGAGCAAGCAACTAATTAGGCATAGGCATGGAGATGTACACGAGCGAGGTGAATGTATGAAGCAGAAAGCTTCAGAAAAATCTGAGGGTCATCAGACATGTTCGATAATCATGGGGAAAGTCCAATGCGTCGGACTTGCCCGATGGTCATCGAACTTGTCCGATGGCACACAGGTTTTTTGAAAACCTAGGTCTTTCATGAATCCACCAGCAACTCGAAGCCAAAAACCATCTACCTCAACTACGACTAACTTGGAACTACCTCTATGGTCCAAGGATGCAAGGGAAAAAGATTTGAAGAGCAATATTGACCTATAACCCTAACCCTAGAGGAGAGAGAGGAGAATAGGGTTAAAACCTTGCAAAACGAGAGGGCAGAGGGGAACCTCTTGACCTTCAAACTTGCTCCAATGGTCGGAGGGAGATAGAGATCGCCTTGGTGTTGCCGATGGGGAAGTTCTTGAGGAGAGAGAAAGGCTTGGATGTGAACGATAGGGGTTTGACCGAAGGGGTAAGTCGGGTTGGGTTAAAGGGTCGAGATCTGGAGCGTCGGACATGTCCGATACCTATCGGACTTGTTTGATGTCCGATGGAGTCGGATTTATCCGACACAAGACAGAATAGGGACTAGGAAAATGGGAGTAGAGATTTTCAAAATAATTTTTGATGGACAAGGGCAGGTATTGACATTGTATGGTCAGTCAGCAAACAACAATACATAACAATGACCATACTTTGACAAGATTTGAGCTAGAGATCAAAAACCAACAACAATAGCACAAATAAGAGGTTTTTGACATAAAGTAAAGACTTTTGCAAAGATTAAGCAATCACCAATTAGATGTGCACATTCTCTACAACACATTGCTGGAGTCGAGAATATTTAATTCACTCCTAAGATAGCAAAATCTCTTCTCATCTAATGGCTTGGTGAATATATCGGTTAGTTGATCTTCGATTCTCACAAGACTAACCTCTATATCCCCCTTGATAGAATGATCTCTTAAAAAATGATGGTCGATATCTATATGCTTTGTGCGCGAATGCTCAACGGTGTGATAAGCAAGCTTTATGGCACTCTCATTGTCACATAGGAGAGGAACACGGTTCAACTTGTAACTATAGTCCCTTAGAGTTTGTCTCATCCAAAGTAGTTTAGCACAACAACTACCGGCTGCAACATACTCCGCTTCGGCCGTGGAAAGAGCAACATAATTTTGTTTCTTGGATGACCATGACACCAGGGAGCTACCCAAGAATTGGCACGTCCCAGAGGTACTCTTTCTATCTACCTTATCCCTGGCATAATCCGCATCAGAATAGCTTAATAGGTTGAACTTTGAACCCTTGGGGTACCAAAGCGCCAGGTTGGGTGTGTGAACAAAATATCTCAATATTCTCTTAATGGCCACCATGTGACACTCCATAGGAGCAGCTTAAAAATATGCACACATACACACACTAAGCATGATATCGGGCCTAGATGCAGAAAGATAAAGCAAGGAGCCTATCATGGAGCGGTATACCTTTTGATCAACGGGCTTGTCCTTTTTGTTGAGGTCGAGGTGGCCATTTATTGGCTTGGGAGTTTTGATGGGCTTGGTCTTGTCCATGTCAAATTTCTTTAATAGATCTTGTGTGTACTTGGCTTGACATATAAAGGTGCCCTCCTCGAGTTGCTTCACTTGGAAGCCTAGAAAGAATGTCAATTCTCCTATTATGGACATCTCGAACCTTTTTGTCATAATCTTGCTAAATTCATCACAAAAGGTTTGGTTAGTAGAACCAAATATAATGTCATCGACATATATTTGGCACATGAATATATCATTTCCAAAATGCATTCTGAAGAGAGTTGCATCGGCCTTGCCAATGACAAAACCATTCCTAACAAGAAAATCCCTAAGGCATTCCATTGACGCCAAAATCACACGCGTGACCTGGGAGATCTGCTTAGCTCCAGTGCAGGCTCAATACAGAAACCAGGGCATGCCAGTTGATTTTCCCTCCAAATCGACAAAGAAAACAAACGTTCATATTCCACGAGTCACCGGCCTAGGACAGGCCAATGATCACTATTTGTGAAAACCAGCGGATGGCTATAAACAGCAAATAATATTAAAATAAACTAATCGGCTAATTCGTATTGACTTATTGGAAAATCAATAAATTATTATAAAATAAAGTATAAATGGTGCTGATAGGAATCGAACTAAAAGAACAGAGTCGATGGACTTATGATAGATATGCTATAACATGCTCTGTCGCTGAAGTGAAGTCGGTAGGCCAGAGTCGATGGAAGTACAGTAATCATGCATAGAACTCTGCCTATTGATAGGTGCTAAGTTGATAGATCTGATAGCTAGTATTGCAAATATGCCTTAAATCACAGATCTAACTTATTTCAATACGAGGGCAATCGACTAACAAAATATGTAAGAAATCAAGCATAAACCGAAAGTTGATCGAACCGTGATAATCTATCAGCTAAATGTCCTGATATAACTCTATCGATTCTACCTATAAACGAGTCGAACCTAGCCTTATCAACCTAGCAAGAGATCAACACTGATGCAACCTTGCTGATTCGAATAGATCAAACCTAATAGAGACAGTGTTCAAACAAGGTAAATAGAGCTAGATTCAAGCTATTTATAGATAAAATCAACAGAGTGACTCGAGTAAAAGATCTAAACTATACTCATAAAACCTCCGAAAAATTGCAATAGATTGGGCTCGGCCGAGACAGTATTGCAATCAAAAGTCGATAGAATAAGCTCAATAAATATCTAATTACCGGATAACTAGCAATCCTAACGATAATGACTAGAATATCAAACAAATGAGAAAGTTCTATTTGAGATTGATAGAATTACCGAGGTTGACTATTCCAAGTCTCTCGCCGAGATCGGAGCCGACGCAGTCCGCGCGAGATGAGGATTTCGTCGAGTAGGAAAGGTTGGCGATGTGTCGAATTGTATTGAACGAAGGTGTTTCTTTTTTGTACAGACCCTATTACATATTTATAACCCCATGCAAGAGGTTCTGACCTGATTCGATCAGGACTCTCAAAACCGACTTGATCAATTTCTAAACAAACTCTGAACTAAAAATAGAAAAATATAAAATAAATCTATCAAGCCCACTTTATTTCCTTCAGCCGCTGAGGTTCGCTAATCTCCAGCCGATTCTTGCCTTCGCACCGCTGACCACTAGGACTGGTCAAAATTCGGTGTCAACACATGCCCCCCAAGTCCGAGGTACAAAATCCTTCGTGCATCGGATTTAATCACCTTATTTACCGTGCGCTTTTATCATTCTACCACTTCACGATGCAGCCGCCTGTGAGCCAGCCGTTCGTCAGACTTCGTCTCTTAGTATACTTCCCAACTACTCATGGCTCTTTAATTGCAAACTGCCGTTTTTCTGCATCGATCCGACTGTTGTCTTTATTTTTGACCGTCCTTTCGTTTATCCTTCCCTCTCAAACCTTGTTGCTTCCTCTTGATGAAGCAACATTTAGATTCCTCAAAGGCCAAGCTCAGACCCTATAAATAGGCCCTTCTGCTAGCTTCCTTTTCTTATCTTATTTTAACACTTTCAACCATGGGTCTTCTCTTGAGAGCCTTGATGAAAAAGTACCATCTATCTCCAAATCTGCTAAATGTGCTGTGGGGAATACTCTTCGCCTCTTCTGCCCCCAGAGTGATCCTTTCAATCCAAAATCTACAGCTACCCCCACTCAGAAATCAAACTCGCTAGTTCCCTTTAGATGGACGCACAGGTGTCAAGAATGGCATCGGCAGGGTGGCACTCTCTTCCCCTTGTCCGGCGGGTGATGTCTGATGACGATGAGTCTCTTCTAGTGAAGCAGACGAAGTTGCTAATGTATTTTTCCTCCCTCTATGTACCTCCTTTCTAGTATTTGGGAGGATAATAATTACATCTTCATCTAGCTGTAATAGGAGAATAGGTTTTTTAGAAACTGATTACCTACGAGTAATCCACCCATCTTCATCCTGTAACAAGTGCTATCTCTAACTTCTTCTATGAGCGATACTCTCAATATTGTTACTGGACGATTATTCTATAATATGTATTATCCTTGTTTTTGACCGTAGTGTTAATATTTTTCCTGCTTAGGGCGTTATCTGTAATTTCTTCTATGATCGGCCATCTCAAGTCGATGAGCATCCATCGGCTATCCACACGGATAAAATTTCCCACATCGGCCATGATCCAGTAATCAAGTTCATGTGCCAACCCAAATGCTCGAATGATATTTCTTCAAGTATTTATCATTAATCGCTCTTCCTAACTCTTGTCCATCTATTCCTTGCAAAAAATATGCATTGCCCGGCGCGCATCGACTTACTTTGAACGGCCCTTCCCATGTTGGCGACCATTTTCCAAATCGACTATCTCTAGAACCGATGGACATGATCAACTTCCAGACAAGATCCCCCTCTGAGAATATCCTCGACACCACCTTTTTATTATAAAACCTGGACACACGAGCTTTATTTTCTTGAATCTTTTCCAGAGCCTTCATCCGATGTTGCACGACATCTTCTAACTCATCATTCATTGTATGTCGATACTCATCGGCTGATAGATGATCTTCCAACTCTACTCTTCTTGACCCCAGATTCGTCTCCCACGGTAAAACTGCCTCATGCTCATACACTAACTGATAGGGTGGTACCTTGATTAATCCATGACAAGCCATCCTGTAAGCCCATAGTGATTCTGCCAATGTAGTATGCCACTTCTTTGGTTGTTCATCTATTTTCCTCTTAATCAACTTAATCAAACTCTTGTTGGACGCCTCTGCTTGTCCATTGGCTTGAGCATAATAAAGCGATGAATTCAACAGCTTGATACCCATACCATCGACAAAATTTTGAAACCCTTCCGGAGTAAAGACAGAACCTTGATCAGTTGTAATAGTCTATGGCACACCAAACCTATATATAATATCCTCCTTCACAAAGTTGATTACATCATTAGTTGTATCATTCTTCATAGGAACTACCTCAACCCACTTTGTGAAGTAATCTATAGCCGCCAAAATATATTTATGACCTTTGCTAGATGCTGGACAAATTTGGCCAATCATATCCATACACCATCCTCTAAACGGCCACGGCTTAATAATTGGATTCATAGCCGATGTCAGTGCTCTCTGTATTGCTTGAAATTTCTGACAATCCTGACACCCCTTATAATACTTGAAACAATCTTCCAGCATGGTAGGCCAATAATATCCAGTTCTCTTTAGCAACCATCTCATCTTATGGCCAGATTGATGTGTACCACAAATGCCTTCGTGCACTTCACACATAACAACTTTGGCTTCTTCTTGATTTAAACATCTTAGAAATACACCGTCAACTGTCCAATAAAAAAGTTTTTCTTCTAATAAAACATACCTCAATGCCATATATCGAATCTTTCGAGGAGTTCATTGAGCTGGATCCTTGAGGTATTGGACAATCTTGGATCTCCAATCTTCTTCATCTACATTAACTATATCAACAATAACTCCACTAGTGTTCAATTGATAGCCCGATGCCTTCTACGCTAGGTCATTTTCTTCCATATTTTGTTCCCTTGGGACATGATTGAATCTTACTATTTTAAAGTATTGTAGCACCTCCTGACACTCGGCATAAAACACTCTCAATATATCGTCTTTGTATTCAAACTCTCCAGCCAGCTGCCCAAGCACCAGCAATGAATCTCCCATGACTTCAACACAATTGACTCCAACTTCCTTCAATATCTGCAATCCCTTAAGCACAACTCTATATTCAACTTGATTATTAGTCAATATCTCAACAGCAAATGCAAACTCAAATCTTCCCCCCGAGGCGATATGACCACGAGCCCAATACCATATCCATTCTTGCAAATAGAACCATCAAAAAATAAAAACTACGGCACCGGCTCTATCATCGGCACTTCAGATCCACAATACTCAACAACTAAATCAGCCAGAACTTGACCTTTGACTGCTTTGGCAGACTCATATGTAAGATCATATTCGGCTAGAGCAAGCATCCACTTACCAATCCTCCCCTTTAAAATAGGAGCCGAGCATATATTTGATGACATCGGCTTTGCAAACCACCACACATTCAATCGATAACAGATAATGCCTTAACTTCACACATGAGAAGTACAAACATAAACACAATCTTTCAATCTCAGTGTAGCTGGTTTCAATGTCAATCAATCTTTGGCTTAAGTAAAATATAACCCTTTCTCTGCCATCTTGTTCTTTAATTAATGTTGACCCAATCGACTTCTTGTCAGCCGCAAGATAAAGCTTGAAGGGCAGTCCTTTTCTTGGTGATACTAATACAGGAGGCAAAATAAAATATTCTTGATATCATCCAAGGCTTTCTAGTGTTCTAGTTCCCATACGAACTTCTGATTGGCCTTCAGCTTCTACAACGGTGTAAACACATTGAGTCTCCCTGATAAGTTCAAAATAAATCTTCTAATGAAATTTACTTTGCCCATTAACGACTGAAGCTCTGTCTTGTTAATCGGCGGTTCAATGTCATTGATAGCCTTCATACTCTTCGGCCCAATCTCAATCCCTCTCATGCACAATGAAACCCAAAAACTTACCAGCTGATATGCCGAAAGCACACTTTTTTGGATTCATCTTCAAACCATACTTTCTAGTCCTCTCAAGTACTTCCCGCAAATCGAATATATGATCCTTTACCCTTTTAGATTTTGACTACCACGTCATCAATATAAATCTCAACTAACCTACCAATTAGATCATGGGAAGTATAATTCATGGCTCTATGATACATGGCTCCAGCATTCTTCAATCCAAACGTCATGACGACCCATTCATATAATCCAAGAGCTCCAGGACACCTGAAAGCAGTTTTCGGTATAGCTTCTTCTGTCATAAAAATCTAATTATAACCAACATTACCATCCATAAAACTAACAATCTTGTGCCCTGCTGCTGCATCAACCAAAAGATCCGCTATCGGCATTGGGTAATCATCTTTTGGTGTAGTCCTGTTCAATGGTCTAAAGTCAATGCAAACTCTCAATTTCCCGCACTTCTTGAACACAGGCACGATATTCAAAACCCACTCTGAATATCGGTAAGGCCTAATGAACTTAGCATCATATAATTTGGTAATCTCGGCCTTGACATCATCATAAATCTTCGGATCAATTCTTCTTGGTGGTTGCTTATAAGGTCGATATCCAAGTTTGATGGGTAGCTGATGCTCAACGATGGATCGGCTCAAACCGGGCATTTCAGAATAATCCCAAGCAAAACAATCCTGGTATTCTTTGAATAATTTTATCAATTCAACTTTAAAATCTTCATCTAACCTCTTACTGATAAATGTTGGCCTTGGTTTGTCATGATCTCCTATATTGACTTCTTGTAGTTCATCGGCCGACATGAATCCCTTTCCCAACTTTCCGTCTTCTGCAAATTCCATTAGGGTGCCTGTCAGAGAAACAATTTTGAATTTCACTGATCAACTACTTCAAGGCCCTGGGTAGTAATCTTGACGTAGTCTCTATACTAAATCTTGCCAGACAAACACTCCATATCATCCGCATGCCATGGAACTAAATCGGCCGATGCGACATTGACGGTTTCATCGGCCGGGATCACCTCTACTTAATCACCGATCCATTGGGCCAGAGACTGGTGCATTGTTGATGGAACACAACAGTTGGCATGTATCCAATCATGACCTAACCGAAGGCTATAGGTTCCCTTACCATCAATAACAAAGAAAGTAACCGACAAAGATTTACTGCCGATTGTGAGCTCCACATTTAAGACTCCCTTGGCTACTGCAGTACGGCCACCATAATCCCTCAGAATCATATTCGTGTCGATCATGTCATCATCAGATTTTCACAACATTCTGCCAGTAGTGATCGGCACGATATTCACTGCAGCACCTCCATCGACCATCATTTTTCACATCGCCATCCCATTGATGAATCCCCTAAGGTATAAAGCTTTTAAATGCTGATGCTTAGATTCATCTGGCCTATCAAACACTGCTTGTTGTGGATCAAATATCAGCTGTGCTGAACTCCCTTCATCAGCAAACACTTCTTCTTCTTCCAAGGCCATGAACTCTTGCGGCAACATCATCACCATACTCACTACAGCACTTGACACCTGTACTTGTGATTTCACCTTTGACCTCCAGACATTCTTTGGTGGCTGATCATCTTCTTCATCATAATAATATTTGCCAGCCCTTATTTGTCTGCACCGCATTCTCTGCACTCTGTGCATCTGGCTTCTAGAAAAAATGCCAGATGGACACCATTGATCATTTTGTTCTTGCTCCTGCATCTCTTCATCGACTTCTTTGTCAAACTTGGCCTCTTCACCCACCTTTTTTGTTCAAAGTTGATCAAACGCAGGGACCCTATGATATCGATCGGCTAAACCCACTATCAACTCTTTAGAATCATTTGCACGATATTGGTGCCAATGACCTGTTGTAGCTTCTCTATACATCTGCTTCGCACGTCTATTACATCCAGGACAGTTGTCGATTGATGGCAGTTTCATGTTGTTATCCCAGTAGTATTAAAAGAAAGGGCACTCCCAATGTGGATCGAACTATGATTTCTATACTTCTCTGTCCCTCTTTTTCTGATATCGCTTAGTAAAGGCTTCAACAATATTGATACTAGCCATACTGACATTTGTTGGGAAAGGATGTCCATCTATCTTCATTGCACCTTTGGTAAATTTTATTTTACCCTACTTGATTGCCATCTGAATCTGCCTCCTAAAAACTTTGCAATCATTAGTATTATGAGACGACGAATTATGCCACTTGCAATACCTCTTCGTCTTCAAATCTTCGGCAGGCAGGATCACATGGTTACGTGGCAATTCAATATGTTTCTCCTGTAGAAACATATCAAATATTTTATCGGCCTTGATATCAAAATCGTATTTTTCTTCTGGCTCATCCTGCTTCACCAATGGGCACGACAACACATTCTTGTTTGTAGTCCATTCAGCCATATCGACCTCTTCAGCTTCTTCATTGGACTCAGATTCATAATCATTATAGTTGACTTGAATCGGCCTTGATCGTGCCCCCCGAATCAGATTCTCCTGGATCGACACCTTCTGCACTAACTGGGAAAGGCTCTCAAATTCATCCGAAGGAAACTTCTCTCTTAGCGGTGCAACTAGACCATTTAATGCTATTTCTGTCATCTGATTATTAGTCAATTGTAGGTTGAAACACTTGTTGCGCACATCTCTAAATCTCTACACATAATCATGTACACACTTCCCAGCCTTTTGCCTCACAGCAATTAGGTTGGACAACCTCAACTCTCTAGTCTCAGCAAAGAAGTACTTATGGAATTTTTGTTCAAGATCGACCCAAGTAATAACTGAATGTGGGGGCAACGATGCGAACCAATAAAACGCCAATCCAGACAATGATAATCGAAATAACCTGATTTTCAATGCTTCAGTATTACCAACTTCTCCACATTGTACTGAAAATCGGCTGATATGCTCAACAGTGGTAGTACTACCTTGTCCAGTAAACTTGGTGAATTCTGGTGGCCTGTATGGACTCGGCATAGGTATCAAATCATAACTCCGCGGATATGAGGGTCGATACATATATGTTTGCTATTTCGGCTTTAGTCCAAACTATTCCCTCGTTACCTCAGCAATCTTCATAGCCCAATCATCAGTTGGCACATTAACAGTTGGGATAGTCGATGCAGGACCAGATGCTGGCGTTGGTGAGCCAAAATTAACAACTGTATGTGGGCCTCCTAATTCTCCTGGCAGATAAGTTGATGATGGCATCCCAAACATACTAGGCTCAACATTGGGCGCAGTGCTATATGTGACATTTGGTTCTGTTACTTCTTGTCTGTAATGTTGTGGCTGTGTTTGTGGAGTAGTCCTTTGTAATATTATCCTCCGAGGTGTTCTTCCCAATGTACCACCATCAACGCTCTTTAGAGGTGGAGTATCCTCAGAAGGAGATGTCCTTGAACCCGTAATGGGATCTGATGTGCTCACACTTGGCTACTGTGGACTGGATATTCCTATTTTAGGCCAATGAGTATCCGCACATACGCGGAAATATACCAGCCCACGAGGTGAATCTTCATATAAGCACCCCTCCATAGTCTAAATGATCAAGGTCCTCAATGTGTTAACCAATACAGGTGACTGGTTAATTAATGCATTGTGTATAGCTGTATGAATCACATTGTTCAGAGCTGCCTCATCGACAACTTCCATTGGCTTGTTGGTGAATGATTCTTTTGTTCCATCTTCAATCAAGGCGGCAACTGGTAACATTCCTTTCCGAACGATCTTGCCATGCCTTGTCTTACTAAATGTTCCCAATAGAAGGTTTTCATACTCAGCCTTTCTCTGATTAATTTGTGCTTTTGCCTCATCACTCAGATCATCTTTATTGACCAACAACATATTCTCCGTCTTTAGATCAACACTGACATCATGCTTAGGGAGAAGATTGTCGTCTTTTGGCATTCCGAGTTCAGACATGTTGTAGATCCTTGGAGTTCTTTGGTCCCACCAGGCGTGCCAAAAAGCGTGTTGCCGAAACCGAAACCGGGGCGTGCCAGTCGATTTTCCTTGCAAATCGACAAAGAAAACAAATGTTCAGATTCCACGAGTCACCGGCCAAGGACAGGCCGATGAAGAAAGCCGATGATCACTATTAGTGAAAACCAGCCGATGGCTATAAATAACAAATAATATTAAAATAAACTAATCGGCTGATTCATATCGACTTATCAGCAAATCAATAAATTATTATAATATACAGCATAAATGCTGCCGATAGGAATCAAACTAAAAGAACAGGGTTGATGGACTTATGATAGATATGCTAAACATGCTCTATTGATTTAAGGCATATTTGCAATACCACCTATCAGATCTATCGACTTAGCACCTATTAATAGGCAGAGTTCTGTGCATGATTACTAAATCGATTGAACCGTGATAATCTATCGGCTAAACATCCCGATAGAACTCTATCGACTCTACCTATAAACGACTCGAACCTAGCCTTATCAACCCAGCAAGAGATCAACACTGATGCAACCTTGCTGATTCGAACAGATCAAACCTAATCGAGATAGTGTTCAAACATGGTAAATAGAGCTAGATTCAAGCTATTTATAGATAAAATCAACAGAGTGACTCGAGTAAAATATCTAAACTATACTCATAAATCCTCCTAAAAATTGCAATAGATTGGGCTCAGCCATGACAATATTGCAATCAAAAGTCGATAGAATAAGCACAATAAAGATCTAATTACCAGATAACTAGCAATCCTAACAATAACGACTAGAATATCAAACAAATGAGAAAGTTCTAGTTGAGATTGATAGAATTACCGAGGTTGACTAATCCAAGTCTCTCACCGAGATCGGAGCCGATGCAGCCCGCGTGAGACGAGGATTTCGTCGAGCAGGAAAGGTTGGCGATGCGCCGAATTGTATTGAGTGAAGGTGTTTTTTTTCGTACAGACCCTATTACATATTTATAACCCCATGCAAGAGGTTCTGATCCGATACGGTCAGGACTCTCAAAACTGACTCGATCTATTTCTAAATAAACTCTGAACTGAAATTAGAAAAAAAATAAATAAAATAAATCTATTGAGCCCACTTTATTTCCTTCGGCCACTGAGCTTCGCTAATCTCCAACTGATTCTTGCCTTCGCACCGCTGACCGCTGGGACTGGTCAAAATTCGATGTCAAAACATTCATACCATTCTCTTGGAGCTTGCTTAAGCCCATAGAGCGCCTTATGGAGTTTATAAACATGGATAGGATACTTAAGGTCTTCAAAGCCCGGTGGTTTCTCCACATACACTTCTTCCTTGATTGGTCCATTGAGGAATGCACTTTTCACGTCCATTTGGAATAACTTAAAATCATTGTGAGTCGCAAAAACAAGTAATATTCTAATTGATTCATGTCATGCAAGATAGAAAAGTAGATCGAGCGATTAAAACTTCAAACTAGTGCAAGGCAAGCTAGGAACAATTGATTACAAGCTAGAGGAAGCTGTAGATAAAAGGAAATAAACTAGCATGCAACCTACGCA
The DNA here is from genome assembly GCA_030378355.1 of Eleusine indica. Taxonomy (NCBI): domain Eukaryota; kingdom Viridiplantae; phylum Streptophyta; class Magnoliopsida; order Poales; family Poaceae; genus Eleusine; species Eleusine indica. The sequence continues at coordinate 31,599,461 of CM059494.1, read as the reverse complement.
AGTTAATTTAAGAAATATGAAGCAAACCCTAACTAGCAATAATAAGATCAAGAACAAGTAAAAGAAGGGCAAGTAATAAAGCACACAAGAGACATGAGATTTTTCACTGAAGTTTAGCTCCACAAAGAAGCCTATGTCCCCATTGAGGGATCCACAAAGGAGCGGGTCTCTTTCAACACTAAACCTATCCAAGTGATCACAAAGATCAAACATGGTGTTCTACTAGCAACTCCACAAAGGAGGGGTCAATAAAAACTTCCTGAGGCGTCACCACACGAGTTGGGAGCTCAACGAGCACATCTAACCATCTAGGGGATGAATCCCCAAGAGTAACAAACACAAGAGTTGTCGGCGGTGAGAAAGAACCAAGTGCTCAAGAGGATGGAAGCTTGGAGGAGTAGTAGCACTTCAATCCTCTCTCAATCCCTTCACAAATCAAGATTGGAAGCAAGGGAGAAGAGTTGGGGAGAGCAAAGTGAGCTTGAGAGTGTTTTTGAGTGGAATGAGTGACCCCATGGCCAAAGGGCGAGATGGGGTTCTATTTATAGCCCATGGAGAAAAAGAGTCGTTTGGGGGAAATATTCAAATTTGTATCGGACAAGTCCGATGGTCATCGGACAAGTCTGACGAATCAAAGTGGCACGGTTACTGGAGTACGACAGACATGGCCGATGCCTCGGTACAAGTCTTGTCCACTAGACAAGTCCCATGTCCGATGACACAAGGTGGCAGGGGTAGTGGAGTCCGATTGAGATGTCCGACACGTCGGACTTTCCTCAGGTCATCGGACAAGTCCCATGTCCGACGGCCCAGAGTGACAGTTCTACTGGAGTCCGATGGACTTGTCTGACACGTCAGACAAGTCCGATGAAGAACCCCTGGAAAAGAGTATTTGGCTGGGAAATGGAATTTAAGCACTTAATTCACCTTCGCTTCACACTTTTGTGTCCCTCTTAATAGTACGACTTTTCCTATACTCAAGAATTAAAATGAAAGATCCATGAACTTCATTCTTGAGCATATTTTGAATTTCAACTTTGAAGCACTTTTCCATCTTTTTTTCTCCCCTTTTTTTATATACATTTAATCATCAAACTTTGGACCATTATCTACACATATTCTTATTAAAAGATTAGTCCTTTCTTAATTTTATTGATGCTAATCACCAAAATAAAATTAGGGGCCTAGATGCACTTTCAGCTATAGGTGCAGCTGCTGACCTATTGTAGTTCTTCACAATAGCCGCATCAACATTGATTTTCGAGAAGCCAGTCGGTGGAGGGATCCACTTGGTAGAGGATTTTGGAATTGCCTCCTCCGGTTTAACAGATCTTTGTTTTGCCAACAACCACTCCACCAACTATGGGTAGATAGAGGACTTTGGAAATGATTATCATGGATGACCATTCTCTCTGCATGCGGGATAGCCCATAATCTCACCACAACACGAGTCACCTCCTGGTGCGTAAGAGATTTCATAGCTACTGCTAGCAAAGTGTTAAAAAGCTCTAGGATATCTAGGTGTAGACCAGGTGGGTTAAACTCGATAGATGGCATACCTTTGCCTATCATTGCTGTTGTCAGGGCAATGAGTATTGCTCGCCATTGCAAGCTATGGCACTAGCGACGAGGACGATGCAAAGAGGCTCGTTAATGGCAGCTGCCAGCATGGCGGCGGTCTTGATGGTGCTTGCTGGTAGGGCATCCGGTCGCTGGCAGCACCGCCCTCTCGATTGATCTCGGGTTTGAAGGTGGGGAAACAGTGGCGGTGACAAACCTTGTATTGTGTTCCATGTCATCCCCACCTCCCTTTTATAGAGCTGCGCGATGGGGACCCATCAGCCTTGTCTTGGACAGGACGCTCCCGATCCACTACTAGATTTTCCCCCTAATACAACGCAGGAAATATGTTGCAATATGCCCTTTCAGGGTGCAATAGCCGCAATTACTCCCAAACAGTTTCGTAAAACATTGCTGCAATAGGTCAAGTGGTATTAGCCTTCAACCACGAATGCCTTTTGTTGGTTGCAACTGTTTTTCTATTACAACACAATGCAGCGTTGCAACTAGCATCTAAAGGCGTGTTCGTGTTGGTTGCAAATTATCCTATTGTGATGCACATGATGTTGCCAGAGATTCAATTGCATCATACCCATCGCGTTGCAATGTGTAAATTCGTGCGTTGCAAATGATTTTATTGCTACACTCTGGTTTCGGTTGTTATAGAGAAAGCACCTCTATTGCCACTTTAGTGTTTCGGTTGCAATAAGTGGTCATCTCTGTTACCACGAAGTTGATTTCAGTGCCATAGATGGTGTCCGCTATTGCCACCAGATTTGGTTAGTTGCTAGAGGTCGACACTCTTTTACCACCAAACGTGTGTGGAGGCTATAGGTGGAGCACTATATTGCCACCATATTTGCTTAGTTGCTAGAGGTCGACATTCTATTACCACCAAACGTGTGTGGAGGCTATAGGTGGAGCACTATATTGCCACCAAACCTGAGTGGTTGTTAGATGTGATCACCTATATTGCTTCGTAAATGTTTGCATAGGTAAAAGTTCATCTCTCTATTACCACCATATTAGTGTGTTGCTACATGTGGAACTTCGTATTGCCACGACCCCTGTGAAACCGGAAAAGCTGGGTTGCGATAGGATGAATTCTCATTTGCCACGTATGATTTTGGTAGCTATTGCCACCTGTCCATTATGCCACGTTTAATTATTTGTATCACCAATTTTCGAAACAATATAATAAAGGATCAATCATAATTATGCATTCATCATTCATGAAAACAAGATTAATTCAACCATTTATTGTACAATTACATGACACACGTAGTACTGAAATAGTTACAAGTATGCGACACCAGATTGTTTGAACACACACATATATTAGGCTAATTTGACAAGAACTAGATAATAAGTTAATCATGAGCAAAGAAACGCAAGGCAGATGATCCCATCAGTTGATCAGCAAAGGGTGACTTCAAGATGGTCCCATCACTTGTTCCCTCCATTTGAACTGCCTTAGTTACCTGAAAAGAAAGAATAACATTTTTATCATGAAAGTAATCTGAATTTATGAGTAAGAGGAAACAACAGCAGGCAGTAAACCAAAATTCCACCTGTCTTTTTGCCGCCCTTTCGTTTCTTTAAAGCATTATCCCTTAGCTGTTTTGTAGTAACGAATGTCACCCGTGTCGTATTTGTAGCTGTCATATTTGTAGCTGTACTTCTTGTAGTCTGAGCGTCGTTTGCCCTTGATATATCATCGACTTCAGAATGCACTGGGTTGGTTGGAGTGTTTTCCTGGGAACAAAAAAGTTTGAAGGAAACAATGAGGTGCCATTTTGTTTAGTATATGATGATAGCACTAAAAGCTTGTTAATTCACAAACAACCTGATCTAAAGGGACCTCATATTGTGTGGTTGGCTCAACTACTTGAGTATTCGTGTTTGTTGCAGCTGCCGCCACCTCTGCCACTTGAGTGGCATTGTTGTTTGCCTGGACAGATGTTGGTTGGAGAATCTATGAAACATGCAGACAAGTAGATATAGTACCTAAGGAAAAATAGGCATTCAAAAATTGGCTTGACTAGTACCTGCTCAAATGTTGTCTGTCCATGTGCTGCTTGCATCATCGATACGAACTCTTGCCTAAGCGTTTGTAAATCAGCCTCCCTTGCCTTTTTCAGCTCATCAATCTATCGTGCATGTTTTATCCTTTCTGCTTCCCTCTCAGCTTCATATGTGGTCATTTGTTCATGTAGCTGACCAAATGATTCCATGAGCTCCAGGTGTTCCTAATGTAGTTGCTCCTCCACACGAATTTTTTCCAGGCGATCAGCATTCAGCAGCTCCTTTCTAGTTGGGTTCTTCGCCAGGTACCCATTATCATGCAACCTGGTTGATTGCACTCTGTGACTGCCTGGTATGCCTTCTGGAAAATCTCATTCTTTTCCTGTAAGGTGATGAAGTTTCCCTCCGAATTCGATTCCGCCTCAGAGATAAGGCTGCTTGCTTTCTCCTAACATTTACAAGTCACAGATGGAGGAGTTAGTTGCAAGAAGAAATTGCATGCATTCGCTATTTGCATGGACAATAGTAAGTCATGTACAAATTCAATGAGAACTCACATAGACATCCCTGGATTCTTGGTCTTTCTATTGCCCATCCTTGCTGTGAGTTATGAAGCAAAGTTCCATATCATTGGGCTCCTCACCACTTTTTGGGTCTCTCTGAGATGCCAAGAAAATAACAAATTAGTAAACCATCATGCAAGAAAGCGTGTAGATGCGCACTTCCCGTTATTACCTTCTCATAGCTACACTGAGCATAAGGCTTAGTGCCTGACAAATGTGTGGTCTTTTTTTGGCCTCGAATCCCAGAATTTTGTATGCTCCTTGCCTACAGAGTGTATAGATTTGAACAATAATCTTAATGACCCAGACATATCCATTTATATGAAAGTGGTATTGTCAATAATAGTAACTAAGTGGAAACAAACCTTGAATTTGGCAGTCCTAAAATACTGCAACAGATAGTGCCATTCAACAGTATCTAATTCTGCAGGCTTATTTAACATTCTCTCGCGGTAGCTGTTGTATGCCTTTGCTGTAGCACTGAAAGTTGAACGCCATCCTTTGTAACGCTCCCTAGCAATGCCCCATATGATTGTCCTTGACTTCTAATTATCCTCAATGTCCCACCTCGTCTGTTATAAAATTACAAGAACAAGCAAATACTAGGTCAGTTCTTATGGTAGTGTATTATAAAATGTATACACAAGCAAACAAGATTATTACCAATATATTAGTTGCTATTGATTCTTTAACTTCTCCTTTTCCTCATAAACAGTACTACTTCATCAGTGAACGAGTGGTAGTTCTCACCTTGTGGTCCTCCAAGTCTGGAGAACTCAACTTTCATCTTCTGGTTGCCCGCCTTGATTCTCTTGGAGATTGCCTTCAAGGCTTTTAGAGGACCACGTCCTCTTTTCTTCCCATTTTCTGAACATATTCCCACATGAACAAACTATAATACTCTGTATGTATATATATATATATATGGCCACATGAAACAGAAACAAGATTAATTCCTAATGAACACAACTTACCATTTCCTTGCCCCTGTGTTGAACGGCGAGCATGAGATGGTGCTTGCACTAGAGGTGTTGGGTTGCTGTCTTGACTGGAATGTACCTAACTACTAGAATGCAAAAAAGAATCTGCAGACAATATTGTCACATGATCAGCTAGCATAATGCTGTGAAGTTTGACAGTGAAGAATGGTAATTAAATTAACAATTAGGAGAGGGATATTACTGATGTTATCAAGTTTTCCTTCAACACCCAACCATTCTTGGTATGTCTTGATTGTGTTCTCCCTGTAGATATCTTCAAATTCTGAAAAGGAATGATAACATCAGTCATAAGTGCATTGAAAAAACCATGTATGTATTGGGCTGCATCATATATAACTCACCCATGGCTTGGTCCCTTGTATGCAGATAATGTAGCCAATCTTTGTATGCATGTAATTCTGATTCGTCCACTTCTTCTTCTTCAACAGGATCTGAGCAAACTGCTCTGTATTTAATTGGTGTAATGGCCACACATCGCTCTGCCAATGGATTCTTCGACAATACTAATCTGAGCTCCCTCTCTTCCTCATTACTATCTACCATTCTTAATGAATCAACATCATAGTCGATATCATTTAGTGTTACTGCCGCAGGATTATCAGGATTTCTCTTCTTGTAGTACATGTAGTCCCTGAACCCATACCCCAACTTTGCTTTCATTATTGTCAAGTTACCCAGTGTGATTTGACTTTTGTCAACTCTATATGCCTTAACAAATTGTTCTCCCTCCTCACTCCCCTTGCAAACGACATACACAAGCCATGTATCGTCCGTTCTGCATATTTAGCGAAGCATTTCAATGTTGTGTAGGGAATCGATCGCGGGGACAAATGCATGCAAGCTACGGGCCTTAGTACTAGGGGATGATCCAAGGCACGTACCCGCTCTTAGATTCGATTTGAGACAAAGGCAGGAAATCTTCTGGATCTCGAGAGTCGTCCCGGCCAACAACTTCGTCGTATGATCTGCGTGATGGTCCTCGGGACGACGGCGTCACAAAGAGCGAAGCCGCCGTCCTAGGCCTGCGAGACGGTGTTGTAAACATTGGAGGTAGCATCGCCGACGCCGTCGAAGGCGTGTGCAATGATGTTGACAAGGAATTGGTTCCCCTCGCCGCCTCGCTCTATGCCGGCATCCTCTTCGCCTGCGTGGTGGAAGGCAATCACGAAAACCACCTTGCCGCCGGCGGCGCCTGTATAACCCTAACTGATGCGATGGGATTAGGGAGGCTAAGATGTCGTCAAGTTGATAATACTGCTTTTAGGCTTCAATGTGGGCCAAGGGATGGTGTGGCGTGCGGTAGTATGGCACGGAACAAAAGTTTTGGATGGAAAAATCGGCGCCACTTATTTTCGGAGCCAAAAATTTAGGGACGAGTTTAGTGATCAATCACTGACTCGTGGGCCCGGGGATGGTGTGGTGATGAGTAATCACACCCATGGATACACACAACACTCCTCCAACTAAGATGAAAGTTCATGTGCATCACCTGAATTTACAGGTGAGATCGTTTCTAATGTTTTTATTATGTGGTTTTGAGAATAAATTGCTACCTAATGCATTAATTGTTGTTAGGAACCATGAAGATGATGATGACATAGCTGGGTAGGTGATTGGAGGCGTGATGGGCCAGCAAGGACGTCCAAGCCAAGGTGGAGGCCCAATCAAAACCGACTTTAAGTCTGTTTCGGAGCCCAGGACCAGTCTGCACTAAAATGGACACCCAGGACGCATACGGACTCGGATTTGGATGTTCTATATATGCCTGGAAAGATGACCAAAGGAACTTTCCAACCCAACTGGTCCCATGTCAAAATTCGTCCCGAGGCGTCGGCAATCGCCAAAACAAATCGACTTACAGAATTTGTCCTGGTGCTGCGACACCGTAATCGGTCTTTGGACCATGTATCGAGTTGAGCCCACTTAGGGCTGCGTCCAGGGGGTCTTGCATGACCCTAGGGTCCTCATATACAGCCACTGCCTCTTTATTAGGGTTTGGGTTTTGCTTAGATCAATTCTGTTCATAAACAGTGTCGCCGTTCATCGGTTTGTGAGACCCCAACTTCGAGAGTTTAATCATACATCTGCAATTGTGTTGCATTCTTCGTTGTTCTTGCTTGTGTTCTTGATTCGCAGGCAGGGATTAGCCTTCTCGGCGAGGTCAATCGTCTTTGGACGGTTGATAACCAGAGGAGACGTCGTGCTGCGATTGCGGGGTTTAGAACATGCTGTTCTGAAGCCGGATCGATTTGTGTGTCGCCTCCGACCAAATCAACTTACCAAGAACCTTTCGAAAGATCGGGAACCCTTGTTTACATCAAGTGGTAATCAGAGCTTCAGGTACACCGTTAGGTTCGCCCTTATCCTTGTTATTTTGTTCAATCCTAGAGTCCAGAAAATTGCCCTACAAAAATATTTGTTCGTCGTGTTTCCGCTGTCCTACACCCCCCTTGTGCCTTGCAATTTTCAGTTTAGTTTGCTTCTCTGAATTTTAGTCCCTACAAGGTCATTGTGTTGTTGGTCTAGTACTTGTTCTTTGGTGTTGTTTGAGTCGTGTGTGTCCTTGTTCATAGACAATCAAGAAAAAAAATTAGATTGTTACACACATTGAAAGAATAGTACTGCTGAAATTGTTTGCACAAAATATTTATTTAACATCTAGCCTTCTAATTTTTATGTGCAAAAGAAACTTAGAGTGTTTTCTGTTGCACGTTGTTCCTTGAGTCAAGAAATTGCTGCACGTTGTTGCATATGAGAATTGTCGGTTCAGTTCTACATGTACATCTATTCCTTACGTAAAGAGTGCAAAAAAGAAAGTTTAGGTTTTTCCTTTGTGCTATAAAGTTCGCAACTCTTGCTGCAGTTCTATGTCAAAAAAATCATGAAAGAAGTAAAAGGCAAAGAGGTGCTGAAAAAAATAAGAAGAAAAAGCCGCACCTATAACAAAAGAAAAAACGAAAGGAGAAGAGAAAAAAATTCAGAATTGCTTGCAGCCTTTGTGTCCTTTGTTGAGCCATTTGCTTGCTTGTTTAAACTAGGTCCGAGACAAGTTTAGGCCAGTGACATAGACTAGCTTGGGACTATTATTCAGTTTTGCAATTTTTGAATTGAAATTTTGCTAATCCTTGCTACTATAAATGGCCTACCTAGCTCCATATATATCCTTCTGAATAGGCACAGAACTTTGGACCCTCGCAATCGTTGGATCACACTCTCCAAGGTATCCTCTATTTTGCTACTAAGAATCTTGTAAGAACTCAGTTAGGTGCTGTCATTGGCTTGTTGAGAGTTTCCACCGTGATCAAACAGTAGTGATAGGAAAATATACTCTTGTGTGTTTTCTTGTTTTCTATTAACAATGACAGGTTACAACACCGATGGTGAGGAGTCGATGGTGTCAAATGAGGTTGATACAAGTATTGTAGCACAACGAGTGTTTAGTTCTCAAATGGAGAAGGTAGAGCAAAATCAAATGAACAACTTGTTTCAGACTCACTTTGTTGTGAAGGATCGACGTTGTCGTGTCATCATTGATGGAGAGAGTAGCAACAACATCGCAAGCTTGGAATTGATCGAGAAGCTCGGCTTGACCACATAGCCACACCCATGTCCATACTACATCCAATGGGTAAATTCTTGTGGTAGGATAAAGGTAGATAAAATTGCATGCATTGAATTTTTTATTGGTTCTTATAAGGATTGTGCAGATTTTGATATAGTGCCTATGCAAGCGTGTCATTTGTTATTGAGTAAGCCTTGGATTTCTACAAATAATGCTTTGCACAATACCATTGCTAATAGCTATTCATTTAAATACAATGGTAGAAGAGTTACTCTTAAACCTATGTCTGCTGCTGAAATTTTAGAAGAGGATCAACAAAGACTTGAGAGAAGAAAGAACGAACCATTTAGAATAGAATGGGCTATTTCAAATGATGCAACACTTCCATTAAAATCTAAATTGCTAGAGGATGAACATATTTCTTTGCCTCTTGTTGCAACTAATACTTTTCAGCATATACATAAAAAAGATGATAGTGGGAAAGATAAAGAACAGATTATTGCTTTAGGTAAGAGCTTTCTTGATGTGATGGATTGTTCCAATAGTTTTGCTGTATTGGAACCATATGATCATGTTCCTTTGTCACAAGTTGATTTACCTAGTGGTCGTTGTGATAAAGAGGAGTTGTGTGCCAATGCTTCACTTATACCTTTGCCACAACAAATGAATGAGCTTGATGCTTATGCTTATGATTCACCCACTAGTGCTGAAATTAAACATTTGATTTTCGTTACATGTCAAAAGGATGAGCAAAAATTATTTTCTACTCTAAATACTTTGGGTTATATTGAATTTGATGTTCTTTGTGATCTAAATACTGCAGAGAAGAAAGTATTTTCTCAAACTGAATTGACTTTATTGACAAGAAACATTTGTTATGCTATTGGAAACTATGATCATAGAGGTATGTTTATGGTGCATAGAGTTTATATTTGTTCAAAATTGAAACCTCCTTGGGTTATACAATTAAATGACCAACTTGAAAACTGCAGTAACAATTACCATGCCATGTCAAGTTTTTCTAGTGTTTCTAAGATAACACATTGTCAATTTTGTCATAAGAGTGAGAATGATGCTCATATTGCTGACCAAGGTTTGAAATAGGTTATTAATTTGCATCGAATACCTTCTACTATAGACTCTCATTGTGATGACAAATTTCATAATGCATATAAATATGAGTTGCATCCCAAGTTTGGGAATAGTTCTTTATTTTATATTTCAGATTTGAGACCAGTATTGGGAGAAAGGGATGAGATCGAGTCGAGGACGACTCTAATTCAAAAGGGGGAGAATGATGAGTAAATCACACCCATGGATACACACAACACTCCTCCAACTAAGATGAAAGTTCATATGCATCACCTGAATTTACAGGTGAGATCGTTTCTAATGTTTTTATTATGTGGTTTTGAGAATAGATTGCTACCTAATGAATTAATTGTTCTTAGGAACCATGAAGATGATGATGACATAGCTGGGTAGGTGATTGGAGGCGTGATGGGCCAGCAAGGACGTCCAAGCCAAGGTGGAGGCCCAATCAAAACCGACTTCGAGTCTGTTTCGGAGCCCAGGACCAGTCTGCACTAAAACGGACACCCAGGATGCATACGGACTCAGATTTGGACGTTCTATATATGCCTAGAAAGATGATGAAAAGAACTTTCCAAACCAACTGGTCTCATGTCAAAATTCGTCCCGAGGCATCGGCAATCGCCAAAATAAATCGCCTTACAGAATCTGTCCTGGTGCTGCGACACCGTAATCGGTCTTTGGGCCATGTATCGAGTTGAGCCCACTTAGGGCGGCGTCCAGGGGGTCTTGCACGACCCTAGGGTCCTCATATACAGCCGCCACCTCTTTATTATGGTTTGGGTTTTGCTTAGATCAATTCTGTTCATAAACAGTGTCGCCGTTCATCGGTTTGTGAGACCCCAACTTCGAGAGTTCAATCATACATCTGCAATTGTGTTGCATTCTTCGTTGTTCTTGATTCGCAGGCAGGGATTAGCCTTCTCAGCGAGGTCAATCGTCTTTGGATGGTTGATAACCAGAGGAGACGTCGTGCTGCGATTGCGGGGTTTAGAACGTGCTGTTCTGAAGCCGGATCGATTTGTGTGTCGCCTCCGACCAAATCAACTTACCAAGAACCTTTCGGAAGATCGGGAACCCTTGTTTACATCATGTGGCGTGGTAGTATGGCGCGGAAAAAAATGTTTCGGATGGAAAAATCGGCGCCACTTATTTTCGGAACCAAAAATTTAGGGACGAGTTTAGTGATCAATCACTGACTCGTGGGTCCCAGCATCACTAGACCCACGCGTTAGAGAGCCAAACTACTGCGCCAGTACTATGCCCCATCCGAGTGAAATTGTTAAAATGTTCAGTCATTCCCCTTCCTAGTTAGATTGAACTCTTTAAATTTAAAATTTCAAACATTAACAAATTCACGTAGTTTTTAGGGTATTAAATGTTTTCAAAATAAAAAGTCATCAATAACAAAGTTGTAGAACTCATCAAGTTCTACAAACTTTATGTAAGTCACTAATCCATTTGGCAAAGTTTTAATCCTACAAATATAGAATTTTCAAAGTTGTTAACTAAAAGCCAGTTTTTGTTAGCCGTAAATGATTTCATCCAAAAAAGTCATGAATACCAAACTTTCATAACTCATCGAGATGTACAATATTTATTTAGGACTTCTTTTCATTTGACAAAGTGGTAGTGTACATTGCTCATTAATCCTAGATTCACTTACAAGGTTTAAGAAACTATGTTGGAGACATGTCAAGTTTGCACTACATGTTACTACCACTTTTGAAAATGACCAAATGACCTAAATAAATATTATAGATCGTGATGAGATACAAAACTTCGGTATTCATCAACTATCCATTTGACATCATTTAGTGTATGAACATATTGCTTGTAGTTGTCATTTATTTAAATTCAAAAATTGGATTGTGGAAACAGACTCACACGAGAATATATTTCAACATAGTAGCATTAATAAGTTGCATAAAAGAACATAGCATAATTTTATGAAGGTGTAGGAAAAAAAGGACACATTTTAAGTTCGTATGAGGGAGAAAGACTAGTTACAAATTGTATGCAGAGATTGAAAAGAAAAATTGTTCTTCCATTTGTGTTCATGCGTCTCGTGCACCTGGATTTGGTGGGTCCCACATGTCATTTGGTGCATCTGGGACGCCTGGATTTGGTGGGTCCAACATGTCATTTTGTGCGTCTCGTGATTTGGCGGGTCCCACATGTCATTTGGTGCGTCTGGGCGCTTGGATTTGGTGGGTCCCACTTGTTATTTGGCAAGTTCCATTCGTGCGTTGGTTTCCTTTCTCAGTTCCCCTTTGTTGTCCCCTATGTCAGTTGGCCCATTTGGAAACATGCCCATGTCATCGCTAAGCGTTAGGGGCGTCCCTTCACTTCCATCGGTGTCGTTTCCTTTTCATCGTCATTAGCGCGCTCGCGCCGCTCCCTCCCGCACAAACTCTCAAAGGAGTTGCCACCACCTTCCCGACGCCGAGCAATCATAGGGTGGTTTCAAGCCAACGACGCGCGGATTAGGACTGGTGAGTATTTCGCTTTCTACATTAGAGATTTTCCCCCGCTTTCATTTCCCATTTCGCTCACCGTGGGAGCGATCGGGGGATAGTTACTGTAGACATGGTGACCAAGAGGGCTCACGATGAAGGGACCTCGGAAGAGCCCTTGCCGGATTCACATCGCCGGAGCACCACTGCGACACGTGCGACACCAGTCAACACCGGCGATGAGTCCGCCGTGGCGTCCTCTTCTTCTTTCTAGCAAGGGGCGGATGAAGGTGACGAGAGGGGCCATGGAGTACAGGAAGTCGAAGAGGAAGTCGAAGAGGAAGTCAAAGAGGAAGCTCCGCTTTAGTAGTATGATACGCCTCTTCTTTGCAAAAATCATAATATTGTTGTGTTAGATTGAATTTTCCTTTGTGCCGCAAAGACAGAGTACATGCTCTATGTTCAGAAATTAGTAGATGCAGAGTGAGTGTTAGGAAGCATTCTAGTATGGTTTTGGTATAAAGAATGCATTGATAGAAGCAAATGAAACAGCACACCTAGTTAAACTACAACATCATAGTGTTTATATGTCCCTTAATAATTATGTATTAATTAATGTTCAGTCTGATCTTGATAAATATACCATATTTGATAAGATCATTATAGTTTCCCCAATTGAATTTGGGCAGTTGTGATTATAGTTTCCCCAACTCAAAACCAAACAATAGCATTATAGTTTTCTCATTCTATGATCATGATTCTGTTGTCTTTGGTGCTTAATTTATTATCAGCATCTAGAGTGGTCTGTGCGTTACGGTTCTCTCGGCCATCTTACCTCCGACCTAGCCACGATGATTATGGAGAGATCTGCTGCCGATGCTATTGGACTGTTGCGGTTATGTGTCAGCTGTGGTCCGTTAAGGAACGCGGTCAAGTATTCTGGTCGACCTGATCTACTCCGATCCGGCGCTCCCATCCTCATCACTTCACACTTCAGCCAGGGTACTTGGTGGGCTGAGAGGGATGTCATGGCTGGTGAGTTTGGAATGCATGACATTGCAAAGGGTTCATCATTCCAATGTCAGTCGGATTTGCTAAGAGGTCACTCATGGGTTGGGGGAAAGGATGATTGGCTAGTGACGTTGGACCCAAATCTGAATTTGGCACTTGTCAATTTGATAAACACAGGTTTCATCTCGCTTCCTTCTCTAGCACCAGTCCCGCGAATTAGCAATCTGAGAAACAATGTCGACTATGATACGAATAGACCTTTTTTGAAGAGGGTTGTGTTGTCCAGGACTCCAAGGCATCCACTCCGGATACCTTGTGATTGCCATCGTGGCATGGGACTTGATCTTTCTCACACGGCCTGGGGAGGATTCTTGGGTGAATGTGCGTTGTCCACCTGTAGGATGGAATGGAATTTGTGATGCAGTTCTAGTCGGCAACAGCTTGGTGGGAGTTACAACAACAGGTGAATTGTTCTCTTGGGACCTCAATGGAGATCTGTCCACATCATGTCGCTTGTCGCCGCCAGCAATGGATGGATGGTTTAGGAAGGAGACATACTTCTTGGCATGGTCCGGGGATGGTGATCTTGTGTTGGTAGTTTTGAAAGGTGATGGATACAGTAGCTTCAGGGGGGGGGGGGGTGGCCAGAAATGAGATTTCAAACTTCTACCTTGAGGCCATAAAGGTTTGGCAGAGAGACGCCGTGATGTGAACAAGGGTTCCCGATCTTCCGAAAGGTTCTTGGTAAGTTGATTTGGTCGGAGGCGACACACAAATCGATCCGGCTTCAGAACTGCACGTTCTAAACCCCGCAATCGTAGCATGACGTCTCCTCTGGTTATCAACCGTCCAAAGACGATTGACCTCGCTGAGAAGGCTAATCCCTGCCTGCAAATCAAGAACACAAGCAAGAACAACAAAGAATGCAACACAATTGCAGATGTATGATTAAACTCTCGAAGTTGGGGTCTCACAAACCGATGAACGGTGAAACTGTTTATGAACAGAATTGATCTAAGCAAAACCCAAACCCTAATGAAGAGGCGGCGGCCGTATATGAGGACCCTAGGTTCGTGCAAGACCCCCTGGACGCAGCCCTAAGTGGGCTCAACTCCATACATGGCCCAAAGACCGATTACGGTGTCGTAGCACCAGGACAGATTCTGGAAGTCGATTTGTTTTGGCGATTGCCGATGGCTCGGGACGAATTTTGACATGGAACCAGCTTGGTTGGAAAGGGCCTTTCGTTATCTTTTCAGGCATATATAGAACGTCCAAATCCGAGTCCGTATGCGTTCTGGGCATCCGTTTTAGTGCAGACTGGTCCTGGGCTCCGAAACAGACTCGAAGTCAGTTTTGATTGGGCCTCCACCTTGGCTTGGACGTCCTTGCTGGCCCATCACGTCTCCAATCACCTCCCCAGCTATCTCATCATCATCTCCATGGTTTCTAACAACAATTAATTTATTAGGTAGCAATCTATTCTCAAAATCACATAAAGGAATCATTAGGAACAAGCTCACCCGTAAATTCAGTTGTCGCGCATGAACTTGTATTTTGGTTGGCGGAGTGCTGGGTGTATCCATAAGTGTGATGTCCTCATCGTTCTCCCCATTTTGAATTAGAGTTGTCCTCGACTCGATCCCATCTCTTTCTCCCAATAGTGGTCTCAAATCTGAAACAACAACATGTTCTTCATCTTTCACACTATCCTCTTCTTTGTGTAGAACCTGAAATGTATTAGTTGCAACAAGAGGCAAGAAAATATGTTCATCATCTAATTCAGATTTTGATGTAAGTGTTGCAACAGTTGAAGTAGTCCATTCTTTCCTAAATGGTTCATTCTTTCTTCTCTCAAGTCTTTGTTGATCCTCTTCTAAAATTTCAGCAGCAGACATAGGTTTAAGAGTAACTCTTCTACCATTGTATTTAAATGAATAGGTATTAGCAATGGTATTGTGCAAAGCATTATTTGTAGAAATCCAAGGCTTACTCAATAACAAATGACACGCTTGCATAGGCACTATATCAAAATCTGCACAATCCTTATAAGAACCAATAAAAAATTCAATGCGTGCAATTTTATCTACCTTTATCTTACCACAAGAATTTACCCATTGGATGTAGTATGGACACGGGTGTGGCTGTGTGGTCAAGCCGAGCTTCTCGACCAATTCCAAGCTCGCGATGTTGTTGCTACTCTCTCCATCAATGATGACACGACAACGTCGATCCTTCACAACAAAGTGAGTCTGAAACAAGTTGTTCATTTGATTTTGCTCTACCTTCTCCATTTGAGAACTAAACACTCGTTGTGCTACAACACTTGTATCAACCTCATTTGACACCATCGACTCATCACCATCGGTGTTGTAACCTGTCATTGTTAATAGAAAACAAGAAAACACACAAGAGTATATTTTCCTATCACCACTGTTTGATCACGGTGGAAACTCTCAACAAGCAAATGACAGCACCTAACTGAGTTCTTGCAAGATTCTTAGTAGCAAAACAGAGGATACCTTGGAGAGTGTGATCCGACGATTGCGAGGGTCCAAAGTTCTGTGCCTATTCAGAAGGATATATATCGAGCTAGGTAGGCAATTTATAGTAGCAAGGATTAGCAAAGTTTCAATTCAGAAATTGCAAAACTGAATAATAGTCCCAAGCTAGTCTATGTCACTGGCCTAAACTTGTCTCGGACCTAGTTCAAGCAAGCAAGCAAATGGCTCAACAAAGGACACAAAGGCTGCAAGCAATTCTGAATTTTTTTCTCTTCTCCTTTCATTTTTTTTCTTTTGTTATAGGTGCGGCTTTTTTTTCTTATTTTTTTTTCAGCACCTCTTTGCCTTTTACTTCTTTCATGATTTTTTTGACATAGAACTGCAGCAAGAGTTGCGAACAAAATAACAAGGATAACGGCGAACCTAACGGTGTACCTGAAGCTCTGATACCACTTGATGTGAACAAGGGTTCCCGATCTTCCGAAAGGTTCTTGGTAAGTTGATTTGATCGGAGGCGACACACAAATCGATCCAGCTTCAGAACAGCACGTTCTAAACCCCGCAATCGTAGCACGACGTCTCCTCTGGTTATCAACCGTCCAAAGACGATTGATCTCGCTGAGAAGGCTAATCCCTGCCTGCGAATCAAGAACACAAGCAAGAACAACGAAGAATGCAACACAATTGCAGATGTATGATTAAACTCTCGAAGTTGGGGTCTCACAAACCGATGAACGGTGAAACTGTTTATGAACAGAATTGATCTAAGCAAAACCCAAACCCTAATGAAGAGGCGGCGGCTGTATATGAGGACCCTAGGTTCGTGCAAGACCCTCTGGACGCAGCCCTAAGTGGGCTCAACTCCATACATGGCCCAAAGACCGATTACGGTGTCGCAGCACCAGGACAGATTCTGGAAGTCGATTTGTTTTGGCGATTGCCGATGGCTCGGGACGAATTTTGACATGGAAGGAGTTGGGTTGGAAAGGGCTTTTCGTTATCTTTCCAGGCATATATAGAACGTCCAAATCCGAGTCCGTATGCGTTCTGGGCATCCGTTTTAGTGCAGTCTGGTCCTGGGCTCCGAAACAGACTCGAAGTCGGTTTTGATTGGGCCTCCACCTTGGCTTGGACGTCCTTGCTGGCCCATCACGTCTCCAATCACCTCCCCAGCTATCTCATCATCATCTCCATGGTTTCTAACAACAATTAATTTATTAGGTAGCAATCTAATCTCAAAATCACATAAAGGAATCATTAGGAACAAGCTCACCCGTAAATTCAGTTGTCGCGCATGAACTTGTATTTTGGTTGGCGGAGTGCTGGGTGTATCCATAAGTGTGATGTCCTCATCGTTCTCCCCATTTTGAATTAGAGTTGTCCTCGACTCGATCCCATCTCTTTCTCCCAATAGTGGTCTCAAATCTGAAACAACAACATGTTCTTCATCTTTCACACTATCCTCTTCTTTGTGTAGAACCTGAAATGTATTAGTTGCAACAAGAGGCAAGAAAATATGTTCATCATCTAATTCAGATTTTGATGTAAGTGTTGCAACAGTTGAAGTAGTCCATTCTTTCCTAAATGGTTCATTCTTTCTTCTCTCAAGTCTTTGTTGATCCTCTTCTAAAATTTCAGCAGCAGACATAGGTTTAAGAGTAACTCTTCTACCATTGTATTTAAATGAATAGGTATTAGCAATGGTATTGTGCAAAGCATTATTTGTAGAAATCCAAGGCTTATTCAATAACAAATGACACGCTTGCATAGGCACTATATCAAAATCTGCACAATCCTTATAAGAACCAATAAAAAATTCAATGCGTGCAATTTTATCTACCTTTATCTTACCACAAGAATTTACCCATTGGATGTAGTATGGACACGGGTGTGGCTGTGTGGTCAAGCCGAGCTTCTCGACCAATTCCAAACTCGCGATGTTGTTGCTACTCTCTCCATCAATGATGACACGACAACGTCGATCCTTCACAACAAAGTGAGTCTGAAACAAGTTGTTCATTTGATTTTGCTCTACCTTCTCCATTTGAGAACTAAACACTCGTTGTGCTACAACACTTGTATCAACCTCATTTGACACCATCGACTCATCACCATCGGTGTTGTAACCTGTCATTGTTAATAGAAAACAAGAAAACACACAAGAGTATATTTTCCTATCACCACTGTTTGATCACGGTGGAAACTCTCAACAAGCAAATGACAGCACCTAACTGAGTTCTTGCAAGATTCTTAGTAGCAAAACAGAGGATACCTTGGAGAGTGTGATCCGACGATTGCGAGGGTCCAAAGTTCTGTGCCTATTCAGAAGGATATATATCGAGCTAGGTAGGCAATTTATAGTAGCAAGGATTAGCAAAGTTTCAATTCAGAAATTGCAAAACTGAATAATAGTCCCAAGCTAGTCTATGTCACTGGCCTAAACTTGTCTCGGACCTAGTTCAAGCAAGCAAGCAAATGGCTCAACAAAGGACACAAAGGCTGCAAGCAATTCTGAATTTTTTTCTCTTCTCCTTTCATTTTTTTTCTTTTGTTATAGGTGCGGCTTTTTTTTCTTATTTTTTTTTCAGCACCTCTTTGCCTTTTACTTCTTTCATGATTTTTTTGACATAGAACTGCAGCAAGAGTTGCGAACAAAATAACAAGGATAACGGCGAACCTAACGGTGTACCTGAAGCTCTGATACCACTTGATGTGAACAAGGGTTCTCGATCTTCCGAAAGGTTCTTGGTAAGTTGATTTGATCGGAGGCGACACACAAATCGATCCGGCTTCAGAACAGCACGTTCTAAACCCCGCAATCGTAGCACGACGTCTCCTCTGGTTATCAACCGTCCAAAGATGATTGATCTCGCTGAGAAGGCTAATCCCTGCCTGCGAATCAAGAACACAAGCAAGAACAACGAAGAATGCAACACAATTGCAGATGTATGATTAAACTCTCGAAGTTGGGGTCTCACAAACCGATGAACGGTGAAACTGTTTATGAACAGAATTGATCTAAGCAAAACCCAAACCCTAATGAAGAGGCGGCGGCTGTATATGAGGACCCTAGGTTCGTGCAAGACCCTCTGGACGCAGCCCTAAGTGGGCTCAACTCCATACATGGCCCAAAGACCGATTACGGTGTCGCAGCACCAGGACAGATTCTGGAAGTCGATTTGTTTTGGCGATTGCCGATGGCTCGGGACGAATTTTGACATGGAAGGAGTTGGGTTGGAAAGGGCTTTTCGTTATCTTTCCAGGCATATATAGAACGTCCAAATCCGAGTCCGTATGCGTTCTGGGCATCCGTTTTAGTGCAGACTGGTCCTGGGCTCCGAAACAGACTCGAAGTCGGTTTTGATTGGGCCTCCACCTTGGCTTGGACGTCCTTGCTGGCCCATCACGTCTCCAATCACCTCCCCAGCTATCTCATCATCATCTCCATGGTTTCTAACAACAATTAATTTATTAGGTAGCAATCTAATCTCAAAATCACATAAAGGAATCATTAGGAACAAGCTCACCCGTAAATTCAGTTGTCGCGCATGAACTTGTATTTTGGTTGGCGGAGTGCTGGGTGTATCCATAAGTGTGATGTCCTCATCACGCCGCTGCTAGTTCATGGGGGATTGTTGAGGACTTTGGCAATGGAAGGTCTCTCTTCTTAGGGCTGGCTTATCATTTCTGCATCGGAGTGTAGACCCCTAATGGGGACCTCAAGGGAGATCGTGTGTACATCGCTGATGTGGAGGGCAGCCATTGTGCTGCTGCTTTCAACATTCACGAGCAGCGTGAGAAGACAATGAATTGTATCTCTGTCCCTGTTGTTGGTGATGCACTCTAGAGGCCAAAGTGGGTTCGCCCAACCACGTGCAAGTAGCTAGGTTCTTGTTTCTGTGGAAGAAATGAACATGTTTATATGTGAAATGAATGAACTTTGTTAATGAATCTGCTATCGAATCTTGCTGCCACTAACCTGTTAATTGGAAGAGTTAGAGAATGTTGAAGAAAATAAGTGAAAGATCACGATATTATACGAATTAAGAAAAATAAATCATCTCATTTGGACTTCGTATGCGAGATCTAAACATTTTCCAAGATTCCACCCAAGATCAAGAGTGAAAAACATGAAGATCACGACGAACCAATTTAAAAAGGTCCGACCTCTAAAAAATATGTTTTCGTGTATAGAAGGCTTGTCCACGCTGGGCCCATAGGTCATAGACAGATAGTTTATTCGGATCTACGCTTTCATGTAGGGAAGGCGTAAAGTGGTTCGCTTTCAAATTTCAAAGTGAATTTCCCTTTGATTCTAGTGCGTCTTTTTAAAAATTTAAGCTTTTTCTACCTCAAACATGTGTAACAACTGGCATGGACACATCATTGTACATTTTTGTTGTTTAAAAAGTTAAATGTATGTGTATTGAAACAATATAAGGTCTCATGACACATGTTCATTCAACTGAGTTCAAGGTGGAATGAACACAACCAAGTTTAGGTTGTTTAAACAATTCCATAAAAATTCCTATAGCTAGAGAGATGTTAAGGTGACCTGGGTTTCGAATCTTACTGGCACTAACCTCTTAATTTGAGAGTTAGAAAATGTTGAAGAAAATGAAAAATAGTGGCAAACATGGGTGCATCTGATAACTTGAAAATATTGTTGTATTGTCATGAATCAAGTGACTCTATGGGATAGAGTAAATCATTCTAAGAATAAAGAAAAAAAATCATCTCATTTGGACATCTTATGCGAAATCAACACATTTTCATTGATTCCACCCAAGATCTAGAGTGAAAAACATGAAGAACAAGACTAACTAAGGACGAACTGGCGAGAATCCCCGCGCCGACATGTGGGACCCGCATGTAAGCGAGAGAGAAAACCCACGCCGACCTAGGAGAAATGCGCACGCATGGGCTGGGTCCCGCAAGTAAGTGAGTCAACGACAACAGGCGCCAATGTGTGGGACCTGCATGTCATGGACGCAAATATGAATGGGCCACCCAAACTCCTGGTCCAGGAATGTATAAAGGCCCCCTCTCCCCGAAATGACTCCTCCCCCTCCAAACCTCGCCCAAAAGCCTCAGTTTCGTGACAACTGTTCATCTCCCCAAAAAATCCCCAATCCAATCTCCGGTTTCTCCGCCTCTCCGAACGAAGATCCATGGCTCCGCCTCCCCGCACGCACCAGACCCATTGGCAGGCCTGCGACGAGTCAGGCCGATTCACGCGGTCGACCACCTCGGCGTCGCCGGCCATCCGTCGCACATCGACGACGTCTGGGAGGACGTCGAATCGTGTCGCTGTGAAGACCCCAGGGAAGGGGACCTCCCGCCGCGTCTCGAAGACCTTCATCGTGGCCGTGACGACCCCGGGGAAGAGGACCTCCCGCCACGCCTCGAAGACCTCGTCACGAGGGCCTCGGAGACCACGTCCACGCGCCGCGTCACACCCAAGATCAAGCAGACTCCCTCCAAATGCGCCGCGACCACATCTGGGAGGTGGACCCTTCCCCGCGTGTTCACCTCGACGGGTGCGGCCTCCCTTCGAGGCACGTCGGCACGGCACTCCTCCTCTGCGACGCCGGCGGCCATGGATTAGATCGTGGATGTGAAGCGCCAGTTCGAGATCGACCCGACCATTGCAGAAGGGGTGAGTAACTTCATTCAAACGCACCACCAAGAAATAGGGTTTATTTCAAAGTTAGATTGAATGTGGATTCCAATAAGACGCAAATTAGTTATAATTGTTGGTTCAGATTAGTTACAAGTTAGACAGTGATACTTCGATCTTGTTTGTTTATTACTGTCCAGTTTTGTCATATTCAATCAATCTTGTTGGAATGTGATACTTCAATATTGTTTATTACTGATTTAACATTGGAAATCTCAAACTGGGGAATGATTTTGGATTGAAAATCATTCCAGTTTTATCTTGATCACCAAACTTGAAATGTTGAATGATTTTGGATTGAAATGTTGATAGAAATTACCTGATGCATCCTTAGTTAATGTCGTTCACATGTAGGTTGTAGTTCACATGCCTTAAATTATTTCTTATTTTGGGATCCCATGCATGCTGTATATCGAGTTTTAATTGAAGTTCACATGTAGGTTTATGGTTTTTAGTACTTGTAGTTCACATCTTATCATCCTAATTTTATCAAAGTAGTCCTTATGGTTAACTAGGTGATAGTGTCTTGTTTGTTTATGATTGATAAGTTGATGCATGCATCTGTTAAAATAGGGGCACGGGAGGAAGCCCGACACTTTATGCCTGGGGCTCAAGGACCTATATATTGAGCTGGATTACACTCCCGAGAACATCACTGAAGCTGGAGGCACGCCTCTGCTGTCATGGGACCAGCTGAAGAGCGAGGGAAGAAGGTTTAGGCACCGACTGATGAGGAGGATCATGGACGACCATGGGATGTGATGGAGCTGCTGCTTTGCTTGCCTCTACTATCATAGTTTACGTAGTGGTTGCTTGCCTTGCATGTCATGGATATGAATGTAATATATGCACGCTGTGGTTGGTTGCACAAGGTACTTTATGTAGTATCGAATGCTGGTGGTGGTGTGGACTTCCTAAATATATAAGCTTTATATTATATTTGTGTTCTTATTCTCTATGTTTGTATTGGTGTTCTTATTCTTTAGCTATGTTTGTATTGGTGTGATGAAAAGGCAAACAAATCATACAAGTATATGATGGAAAGGCAAACAAATCGTACAAGTATATCATGGAAAGGCAAGTTCCATGTGGCCAATATATAAGTTCTATACGCAGTAAATGCATGTTCCATGTAATGAAAATGCAAGTTCCATGACAAGCATAGCCAGCATCATACAAGTCTCAAATAAAAAAGTCATCATCTTTGCCTTGTATCACAGAAGCAACTGGTGCTACAACTCCATCATCAATGTATGTGTCATCTTCGTCATCTTCATCGTCACAATCAAAGACCACATCGTCTGGTTCATCAACTGCTTGGGTCTGCACCTGAGCAATAACAGAGACATCCCTGGTTGTGCCTTCCTTGTCAGATCTTGTCCAATTTGTCAAATCCTGGTGTCCAGCGAATAAATTACTGTCTTCGATACCCTCATCAATCGAGTTCTCAAGTTCTAATTCAGGCATGGCGAACAAGTCCCTTGGTTTTTAAGGCAATGACACTGCTCCAACCAGGTTTGTTTACTAGATTCACATAAAACACATGTTCTGCCTGCGTTGCCAGAATATAGGGTTCATTCGTATACCTGTATCTGGTAGTGTCGATATCAATAACCCCAAATTGATCCTTTCGTTGCCAGTAGTACCGTCGCCCTTGACAAGCACACTACTGTTTTGTGTTACGAGGCTTTTCTCAATGTCAACTGTTCAAAACAACCAATTATTGATATGACATCTATGCAATGTACGAGCTCGATCGTCCGGTCCTTGAGCAAGTGCAAACATCTCTGAACTTACTTCCCCTTTCGCATGTAGATCCCTGATCTTGGCCTCGAATCATCTTACAAATTGTTCATCGTGTCTCCTTTTAATATTTCATGCACCATAATTTTGAAGTTCTTCCATATGCGCACTGCAAAGAAATGTATATTCCTGTTAGTCCAAAAAAAAATACAATTTTAAAATATTGATGTTTAGTAGCGTAACTTACTCGATCCACTGTGTAGCTTCATCACAATTTGAAATTATGTAGTGCCTCATCTTCCGCATCTCATCTCCTTCAATTCTTTTGATCGTCTGTCCTCTCCTCTTGTAATCCATGTCAGCAACGGTGCTCAGACCAGATGGTGACTCATTCACAGAAACACTTTCATGTCGATCAACACAATTCAATTTGGTGTCCACATCCAAGAATCTTGAGCAAAATGTAAGGCACTCCTCGAGTATGTATCCCTCGGCTATTGAACCTTCAAGGTACGCCTTGTTCCTCACATATCCTTTCGCAGTACATAGGTACTGAATACATCCATCTATAACACACAGACCCACCAAGTTTAGCTTCTTCAGCTAAATGAATAGGCAAATGCATCATGATATCAAAAAATGATGGTGGGAATAGCATCTCAAGTCGACAAACAGTCTCCCTAATTGAAATGCTAAGTTTGTCCAACTCTGCTGCCACCAGCTCCTTGAAACGTAGTGCATCGAAGAAATTACTAAGCTGAATCAATGCGACGACAACTTGTTCTGGCAAAATCCTACGCACCACTAAGGGTAACAGTTTCTATAGAATTAGATGGTAATCATGAGTTTTCAAGCCAGACACCTTACACGAGTTTAGGTCAACACATCTTCTTATATTAGAGGCAACCCCATCAGGCATCTTCACTCCATATAGAAATTGGCATAACATTTCCTTATCCTTCTTATCTAACTTGTACAAGGCTGGTGGCAAGATATACTTATCATTCTTAATCACAGGATGCTGATCTGGGCGTATCTGCATAAGCTCCATGTCAAGCCGGGCCTTCTCCCTGTCCTTACATTTACCAGCCAATTCAAGCAGAGTGCCTAATATGCTCTCGCATATATTTTTCTCAATGTGCATGACGTCCAAATTATGCCTGATGAGCAAAGTAGACCACTAAGGGAGCTAAAAAAATACTCTTCTTCCTCCAGTTGTGCCATCTTTGGTCTTCATCATGCTTCCTTTTTTTTGATGCATTATTCTTCCCAAATCCCACTTGTTCAAAACTTTCAAACTGCTCAAGTACTTGTGCGTCTGATAGAGGTACTCGTGCATCCCTAGTTTTGACCTTGTTGTTGAAGCTGACCTTGTTCTTGCGCCATGGATGGTCCGAGGGCAAGAAACGTCAATGTCCCATGTAGCAGTGCTTCAACCCATGTTTCAACCACAAATACTCCGTATCTTTGTGGCAGTAAGGACATGCAAACTTTCCTTTCGTGCTCCATCTAGATAACATAGCATAAGCTGGGAAGTCATTAATTGTCCAAAGTAGAAGAGCATGTAATTTAAAATTTTTACTTGTCCATGCATCCCATGTTGGAACACCCTTCTCCCAAAGCTCCTTGAGCTCCAATATAAGGGGCCTCAAATACACATCAATATCCATTCCAGGAGATTTTGGACTAGGTATCAACATTGACAACTACCAGTTACATTGTTTCTGACACAACCATGGAGGCACCACAGCACATGGTATCTGAACTGAGATTTAGGGTCTTCATGATGGTACTAGTGATGTCAAGGAGGAAAGAACTATGTGCTAACGAACAAGTATGATAAATTTACTAGATTGCCACATGAGAGAGCTAACACTGTTTACTCTCGCTTTCATGTTCTAGTGGAGGAGATCAATGCTCTTGGGGATGACTTCAAGCTGAAGCCTGTTGAGGTGATAGGAAGATTCTTGAGGCTATTCAAAGACCCCAAGTATGAGTCCATCATCACCTTCACCTTTCAAGGTGACCACAAGAGCAAGACCATGAAGGATGTACTTGGCAAGATCACCGCCTTGGAGAGCTACCAGCTGGGTTTGGATGATCCTCAACCATCTAACCTTGCTCTTTGAGACGAGAAGCAAGAGCCTGTCAAGAGGAAGAAGAGCAAGAAGAAGGCAGAGATTGAAGATGATGATGATGATGACTTCAGTGAGGACTCGGCACTTCTCATGAAGAAGATGAGGACCTTCAAGAACAAGTTTGCTTCCAAGTCCAGGGGCAAGTGCTACAACTACGGGTCAAGAAACCACTTTGTTCGAGATTGTCCCAAGTTCAAGAAAGAAGCTTTCAAGTCCCAAGAAGTGGCCGGCCTAGCCATGATCAAGACCACACTTCCACGAGCTCTTCCTCACCTCCCACGTGCCTCAAGGCCATGAGCCAACTTAGGGAAAGTGAGGATAAGAGCAGCGGCGACAGTGATGACGAGGAACTCTCCTGCGCCAAGCTTTGGAGTCTGCTTGAGCAAGCCCGTGACATTGCCATCAAGAAATCCAAAATGTTAGATGTGGTAAGAAAAGAGTGTAACTTGGCTAAGGACTGGGTTGGTGAGCTTAAGAGTGAGCTCAAGGACCTTGTCACATCTCATGAGGCCCTAAACGCGAGTTATGACAAACTCAAGGGTAATCATGTAGAGCTACGTAAGAAGTACGAGGCCCTTGAACTTACTTTTGACGCCATCAATGTTGACAACCTTGCCTCTCCCTCCTCTAGTTCATGCAAGAGTGATGCTTCTACTATGTGTGATGAACTAACCACCTCGGTCGAGGTTCCTTCTCTTGAGCCATCTGTTTTGAAGCAATATCACAAGCTCAAGGAATAGAGGAAAATGGTGATGAATGGCTTTGAGAGGCTCACACCTAGTAGAGCCATTAACAAGGAGATTCTTGGGAGAAACCTTGTGAACAATGTCTCCCACCGGGGACTTGGCTCATATCCCGCCGCCATCGACATCATCAGGACGAGTGATTCCATTCCCACGTGGATCAAACCCCTGCTCGGTGATGACTACTATTGCGAGAGGTGTTGCAAGGATGGCCACACCATCAAGGATTGTCCTATGGTGAGAAGTTCCATTGTTTTACCTAACGCAAACTTGTTCCATGAGACTACACATTTCAAGCTTGTTAGGAACTAGGATGGCAAGGTGAATGCTATGGCTTTGGGACCACCAAACAAGAAGAGAAAGGTCAAGAGCATATGGGTGCCTAAATGCATTGTTGATCTTGAGAGGTCAATGAAATACAAGTGGGTGCCCAAGAACAAGACCTAGATGATGGTGGTGGTGGACCGGGAGCTTCATAAAGATAAAGTGAAGTCCACCACAAGTGACATGGACCTCAACGTCATATCTACTCATGAGGGAGGTAACCGTGTTAGTTCTTGGTAGTTGTAGTGTGTTTTTCTTTCTCTTGCATTGCATGGTTATTAGGACTCCTTTGTGACTAGTATGCTTTGCATCCATGCATGTGTAAATAATCAAAATAAAAACACATAAAAATTAGTCAATATCTAACCCATCCAAGATAGCTATAAGCAAGGGGGAGTGCTTGAGATGGTGGTTTGGCTTCTCTCAAGGCAAGGGTATGGCTTATAGTGAGTAAGCTTGGGAGGGGTTCAAACTTGACATTGTTAGGTTTCCTTTGTGTCTTGTTTAATATTGCTTGCATTCACATGGCATGTTTACTTTTATTGCATATGTAAAATGCTTGTTGCATCCATCATATAGGAAACACAAAGGAGGCTTGTCACATTTGGAGATATTCGTGCCTCATGATCTATATAAGTTTACATCTCCGCAAGTGTGACCAAATGAAAGGATTGTGCTTCATGCCCATTGAGCAAGCTCTTATGAACTCCGAGGTTAAACCCACTCACATGGTTCATGGACTACAGCTCATACATACCCATTTGGCTCTTATTCGCCTTGGTTCATATTTACTCAATTCCTCATTTGGCATTTGCGAAAATTATAAGGCCATAAAGAGCCACTATTTGAAAAGGAGTGTTTGAGAGTTCCCTTCATATTCCAAGTGCAGTGTTTATTTCTGTGTTTAGCAAGGGCATTTGGAAAATGGAGAAATTTCCTTGACTCAGCAATTTTCTGGTAGTGACCGTATAGTCCGGTCAGTGGACCGTACAGTCCGGTCTATGCAGCAATGCACAGTGCTTCGAGGAGAAGAAAAATGGAGACCGGATGTAACTCATCCAAAGACCGTACGGTCCGGTCTATAGAAGTTCTAGTTTGCCAGAATTTAGATTTTTCGGAACGCCGAAGTGACTGGATGGTCCGGTCTAGTAAGCGGATGGTCCGGTCACTACGGTTGATCATGCTATGTTTTCTCTGATCTTGACCGTTGATCTATTCCTTGAGGATCTCGGTCATCGTCTGATATATTTGACCTAGGTCAATTTGGATGGTTCCTCGTTCATCTCCAGAACGTCGTGTCCTCGCACCAAACGCGCTCCCAACTCGCCGCCTCGCCTCCGACGCTAACGCCGCCGCTCATCGCCGACCCCACCGCCGCCGCTCATCGCCGACCCCACCGCCGCCGCCATGTGTTGTTCCTGCCGCACGCTGCTCGCTCGCCCTCACTGCTCTCGCCTCGCGCACTCGCCCATGAGAAACCCTAGCCGCCGCTGCCGCTTGCACATTGCTCGCCGCCGAGCAGCTCGCCACCGCGTGCCTTACCGATGACTCTGCCATCGTCCTGCTCTCCCTCGCTGCCGCACGTGTCAGCCGCTGCTCGTCGTCGCCAAGCTACCCCTCGCCCATGCCCTCAGAGCAGCAGCCCCCCTCTCACCTTGCTGATTAGGGTGAGTTGCCCCACACCTCCATTAGCAGCAAGTCAAAAACTTCATTTTTAGGTGATCGGTTGAGTGTTCTTCAAGGTTCTCGTCGTCAATCCTCCTAGGTATTGTGCCATTCTACCTTTCAATCGTATTATGCCCTGAAATTCGAGTAGTTGCCTTGATTAATGCAATTGGATTAATTGTACATGTTTAGTCGAATTAATTAGGTAATTAGCTCAACCTAGATGCAATTAATTTTATTGCCTATCTGTTAATTGCATGACTAGGGTTTATCTGACTGTACACTAGATGACTCGCACCAGCCACATATAGTTGATGATCACTGTTGTTACATTGCATATTTGTCTAGTGATCATGCCCTTCATCTTAGTGCTAGGATTTCTATTGCGCGTTCTTAACTAGTGGTGCTTTGCTGATAGATTTATATAGGTTCCATGCTCATCCTTTCTATACCTACGTGCATGCAGTGACAGCAGGCAGCAGCTGCAAAGATGGCAGGTTCAGGTCAGGATAAGGGCAAGAGCAAGATGCCAGCAAAGCCAAAGAACAAGAAGAGGACCAGGCTGGACCCAGAGTCTGAGAGGGCCAGGAGGGTTGCATAGCACTTAGAAGCCATGGAGGGTTCCCGTAGGACACCTGGATCACTGCTGATCACAGGTACAGAGACCGACGACTAGGGTCAGAGGAGGAACACCAGGCAGAGGACCACTGGGCCAGATCTGTACACAGGGATCAGGTTGCCACCGTGGTCGCAGGGTACTCTGACTTCTCGTCAGGAGAGGTCGTCGAGACCTGTGGAGCAGGGATCCTCCAGGCAGCAGGAGGAGTCAGAGGAGTAGGAGTCAGACTCGGAGTCAGAGTCTGAGGAGTCAGAGGAGGTTGAGGTTGAGGAGACTAAGCAGCTAGCACAGCCACAGCAGCAGAGGACTGCTCACCAGGCAGGAGACCCGAGGTGCACCTGTGTAGTGTGCACGAGGAGGCTGCAGAGACTGGTACCGGTAGCCGGAGAGATAGACATCCTTATGGTTCCTGCAAAGGACCTTAAGTTGCTACGTCTTGTCTTCTTTGAGCAGTGGGTTCCAGTCCCCAGGGACCCGCTGCAGGAGAGAGGTACTAGATAGGCCTCTAGAGGAGGATTGGAGAGGGTCTGAGACGCTATCTTTCGTTGAAAGGCTAAGATAAGATGTTTGTGCCACAACAGTACACTACATACCAGGCCATGAGGAGGGCCATTCGGACAGACATGGAGCAGTATTTCACATACTTGCCCGGACTTGCAGAGTTGGTCATGGAGCCATACAGGTGGAGAGAGGACATTGTGCTAGAGTTCTATGCAACACTGTGGGTTGCCAGAGACTGCTTAGAGATCTGGTTCTTATTCAGAGGGCAGCCACAACGTGTGAGAAGGGGAGACCTGATAGCCAGCTTTGGACCCCTTGCATCAGATTTCCAGCTGTACAGGAGTGCCTACCCGACCCTTGCTCCACCCTGCAGACCACAGGGAGGGAAGTTACCTTCAGACGACATCGTGTCGATTGCCTTTCCACCATCACACACTCCAAGCTTTGAGAGAGGCTCTGCGAGACTCACCGCAGAGGCTAAGGTGGTTAGAGCGATAGTCACCAGGACTATTATTTCCAGGTCTTGCTACAAAGAGGAATTCACTTTGCTATACCAGTGGGCAGTAGCAGCTATTCTGAGGAGACAACCATTTGACTTGGCTGATTTACTAATTGGCAAGATGGAGGAGGTTATCTTAGAGAGAGTAGGAGGACGTCACTTAGTCTATGCACCTTACATCTGTTACCTTCTGAGGAAGATGGGACTAGTGACAAAGGAGCAGTACGACACGTTCCCTGAGGTGACCACTAGCTACTCACCTAGAGTCCCCAAGGGTTCACAGTCAGCCTCTTGTCAGCAGACAGGAGAGGAGGAGCAGGAGTCACCGCCAGTCACTCACGAGCAAGCAGCTCATCCCACTACAAGAAAAAAGGCCTTCTAGACATGATTGTGTTTTTACGTTATTATAAGCATCACTACATCAAGACCTAAATACACTTTTTGACATGTTTTTAAGAACATGTTAATGAGACATGGTATTAGATACATTTCAACATTGCTAAAAAGATAAACATGCTTTTGACATGTTTTTTAGCATGCCTCAAATTGACACGATAGTAGACACGTTTTAAACTATCAATAGCCATCATACGAATGCTCTTTTGATATGTTTTTGAAAATGTCTCAAAATGATATGATATTAAACATGCTTTGGACCATCAGTAGTCCCCTTAAATATGATTATTGACATGGTTTGAGAATATCTCAATGTGATATGATATTTGAACATGTTTTGACCATATCTAGGCTCAGCTAAAGACGCTTGTTAACATGTTATTCAGAACATATAAAAATAAAATGATATTAGATTCAGCTAAAGACGCTTGTTGACATGTTATACATCTAAAGATATTTTTAACATGCTGTTAAGAATCCTTGAGACGTCAAAACACCTAGAAAACGTAAGTAGAAAAGAAAAGATGTCCAAGTTACAATCAGAATTACTTACTTAGATGAGATGGTTAAGTGTGTTTGTAAGAAACAATGAGGTCATGGGTTCAATTCCTACTACCTGCATGAGTAAATAACTCATTTAGGTCAAGTGCTATTTTTGAAATATTATACAAACCGTGTATATGTTAGTAGATATGTAATAAAAGTGGATCAACCAAAATCATGTTTAACTTTATTAACACATCACAAAAATGTGTCTAGTACAGCTCGCATGTCATATAAATGTCGCTATGAAAGCGTACATAGATGTGTAAACACATTTACATCGTCTGAAAAAAACATCTTATATGTTCTAGATACGTTTTTAAAATCCATATCTACAAGCACATGACACGGTCCGTGCGGAGACGCCTCCAACATGTTTTACAAAATGTCTCTAGTTTTGCATTGAGATGAAAAAACCGTATCTAACGCTTAAATAAAATGTATCTACAAGGGTATTTTTCTAGTAGTCCAGAGATGGTGGTTCCTGAGTCAGCCAGTACAGGAGCACCTCCCCAGCCTACAGGTACACAGTCAGAGGATGCTATCACTAAAGTAGCACTTGCAAGACGCCTGAGTCAGTTCATTCAGAGCACAACTGAGGATAGACGTCAAATGATGGAGGTCATCAAAGGGCAGGCAGAGCTTCAAAGACAGCAGATGGCACTAATGACCACTCTCATGACCCAGATGGTTGAGATGACTCAAAAGCAGGCCAGTCAACAGCCAGGACCGTCAGCACTTTCATAGTTCCAGCAGCTGTCGACTCAGCCAGAACCCTTCACTGCCATGGTGACAGCCCAGTCTAGCGGGTTGTCACACTCAGGAGTGTTACCGACAGGGGGAGTAGGATAGACTTTCTCTCCAGTGACTCAGCTCTTCCCCTTGTCAGGTTTCTCAGTCTCTGTGTTGCTCTCTTCACCTGCACAGTCTACAGCTTCGCAGAGGACAACACCCACCACCTCCCAGCAGCAGCCACCAGTCAGGAGTCTGTTTTCAGAGATAGTGCACACCACTTATGCAGAATCCTAGCCGGCCGTAGAGTCAGCTACAGCTCCACCTTCCACAGCTACAGTCAGCACTCTCACACCTCAGGTAGGAGAGGATCTGGTCCGCCGAGGTTTCACTCGGGAGTATGTGGATGACCTTGCTCTTCTTCAGGCGACTGCTGCTGAGGAGACATCCATAGTCCGACCAGCAGGGCAGGACAGAGGGTTTGAGTCACCTGTAGACCTTGACTTCTTCGAGCAGGTGGATGCTCAGGCAGCACAGGCTCAGGAAGCGCAGCAGCATCCAGCACAGGAGTAGCCAAGAGCAGAGCCTTTAGAGGACGTCGCTGTACCACTTCCTTCGATCACGAGCACGTAGATGTTCTCTTTTCCCACTTTTTGGTGCTTGTTGCCAAAAGGGGAGAGTATGTCATAGGTCTAGGGGGAGTTGGAGTGTGATCCTGTGAGATCGAGAGTAGCTTATATCTACGGGGAGCATACGTGTACATTGGTTTTGGGAGTTAGATACATTCGGATCTTATTTTGATGGAGTTATTCGATGTTCGTGGATTTTGATGGCTCATAGTTTTTCATTCGCTTGTGTTTGACTCATCTTGATCTCACTTGGTTTATTTTCATATGCAGTGCTTGCTCTTCGTTATTTATCCTGTATGTCTGTGTATGATTCCATGATGATGATTGCTTGTTCTTAATTCTTATGCATTGCCATGCTAACCTGTTTCATATCATCATTCATGTCTTGCATTGCATGTCTTTATGCTTTAATTAATATCCTCACATGACATCCATGCATATCATCTGGAGTGTTGTTGACGGCTGTTAAGTACTATTTTTAACCGTCAACTATACTCAAATAAAGGAGAATTTGGCATTTCATACACACATGCTTTATCACAATAATATAGTTCCACTTGTACTTGGAGAACTTTGTGCATGCAGGAGGAAATGTGAAGGAAACACCTCAAAAGGCAAGAAAACACACTTTCGACCAATCAGAGAGTGCCACATGGACGTCACACGGATTGAAGGGCCCATTTTCAGCACTTAACCGACGTAACTCCCTGTAATACCGCGCAAACCAACGTCAGGGCCCACAGGACAGCCACCTGGAGAAAGCACAGGCCAGGAGGGGCCACCCCCAGGTGGGCCGACCTGGTCAGGTCGGCCGACCCAGCCGGGCGCCCTCTCCGCCTGGGCTTCCACGTGTTGGCTCCTCCGCGACTCCTGATGACGGTTTGAGATGCCTTCCGTGGCGGTTACTCTCCCTTGCCGACCTATTGAGGCTATAAATAGGAGGGTGTGCCTTCACACTCAACACACACCACAAGAAGCATTTCTCTCTTGCTAGTAGTAGTTCTTGGAGTTTTAGTGGAGTTAGGCTGAGTCTAGAGCTCTCTAGTCCCAAGTCTTCACTTGGAATTGGTATGGCTTTTGTATCTTTTCCCTTTTGTAAAACTTTGCTCTTATCAATATATATATTTTTTCTATATAGTTGTGCTTGGGTCATGAGTTTCTTGTTTGATATTGTGATCCATATATGTGATAGTATAGTCTACTTGTGTGATAGTAGTTTATATTTATTATACTACTATTGTCATGCTAGTTATATACCGTCACTATAGTCTAGTTTATATGTTATAGTCTCTATGCTTAGTTTTAGCTGATAAAGTATAGCATGGGTTTGGTGATCGTATTCGTACGGTAACTCTGCCTCGTTAATAGTAATCGCGGAGGGGCAGAGTGCTCTTTGGTCATGCAAGTATGGTACTTGGGTGACTGATTTGCATCAATTATTCGTTAGTCTACTGGTTCGTTGAGGTAGGCGGCAGGTGGTGACAGCCCTGTCCATCCTTTGAAATCCTCCCCGCTAGGCTAGTGCGTAGGCTCTTGGCGGAAGTCGCCTGTGGATGCAGGGGTAAGTCCGTGCCTGAAGTGCTATACTATTGACTGCTGAACCTGAGTGTGGGTCTGTATGTATTCTACTTAGGCTATGCAACTGTATAGGAATGTATAGTAGGAGTAGCTTAGCCTAGTCTTTCCTCCACTAGACTTTATTTATTTAGTAGGAATCTTCTGTGTGTGTCACACTACCCGGTTATGATCATGTACCCGCCTGTCTTGGTTAGATATCCTTGCTAATTGTTAACATGATCTTATATGTTAGTAACGCTTCTTGATCATACCCTTCCTTTGGGATAAACAAATACGATACCCTGAATACTTCCGGGTGAAATGCTACAGCGGTATTCTCCGTGCGCTTGCGGATTTTACCTACTTGACTCTGGGACATATTAGTGAACCGTTTCTGGCCCCGTGCCGGGAATGATTTATTAATATGGCTTAGCAAAAGTCAACAAGCATTTCTGGCGCCGTTGCCGGGGAAGGCGTATGATCAAGAAAAATTACTAATGAAGAGCGCCTCCAACCTCGCCAGCGAGGCATGCACTCCGTCAAGGAGGTTGACATGCTCGCCGCCAAGATTGACCTTCTCATGAAGAAGATGGACGACCAAGCCAATGGAGAAGTGAAAGCCCTAGACGCTCGTATGACTTGCGAGGTCTGTGGCAACACGGGACACTCGGGCAATGACTGCCCCGAGACCCGTGAGGACGCAATGTTCATGGGCAACAACAACAACAACGGCTACCGTCCACAAGGAGGTCAAAGTTGGGGTCCACCACGTCCCAACTACCAAGGAGGTAACTCTGGCAACTTCTCTGGTTTTAATTCCGGTTATAATCAGCCCTCCTTGAAAGATCTTGTGCTTGGTCAAGCTAAGGTTAATGATAACATCAGTAAAAAGCTTGCCACCACTGATAGGACTCTTGAGAGCATCCACACTAAGATAGAGGGTGTTTCCTCTGCTCTCAAGAATCAGCTGAGCTTTAATAAAATGATAGAAACCCAATTAGCTCAGTTAGCTGCTGCTGTTCCTACTGCTGAGTCGGGGAAAATCCCGGGGCAACCCGAGACCCCCTTAGAAAATGTTAATGCGGTCACCACGAGAGGAGGTAAGTCCACTCGGGATCCGCCATACCCTAACCATGCAGGAAAGGACACATCAGCTGAGAAGCCGGCAGAAGAAGAAGAACTGCCGCCCAGGAAAACGGCCCCACATGAGTTCTATGACACGAGCCTCATGCCGTTTCCTGAAAGAAGAAGGAAGCCAACCGTGGACGAGCAGTTCACACGCTTCGTTGAGGTGATCCAGAAGCTGCACGTCAATGTGCCCTTGCTGGATGCGATACGAGTACCCACGTACGCTCGCTACCTCAAGGATCTTATCAGCAACAAGCGCCCACTACCGACCACACAAATTGTCAAGCTGACGGAAGAGTGTAGCGCTGCTATACTCAACCGGCTTCCCGAGAAGAAGAAAGATCCGGGGTGTCCCACGATCACCTGCTCGATCGGGACACAGAACTTCGACCATGCCTTATGTGATCTTGGGGCAAGTGTGAGCGTCATGCCGAAGGATGTCTTCGACAAGCTCAACTACACCACACTATCCCCCACACCGATGCAGCTGCAGCTGGCCGATTCAACGGTCCGCTATCCGGCAGGGATCGCCGAAGATATTCCGGTGAAAATCCGGGATTGCTTCATCCCCGTCGACTTCGTAGCGCTTGACATGGACGTCGGGAAGAGCACACCGCTCATCCTAGGACGCCCATTTCTCAGCACTGCGGATGCTCGCATCGATGTAGGAGCCGGAGAAATCCGCTTCCACATCAATGGCAAGGAGGAGAAGTTTGACTTTCGGCCAAGGAAAGAACAGTGCAGCATGATCCGTATCAAGTACGGGCCGAACCCAAGCAACATCAAGGAAGTGGAGGTCACTCCGCCAAAGAAGGACAGCCTCATCACATTTATGAAGAACTTCCTTGAGAAGGAAAAGGTTGCACAGCAACAACTGATGAAGGCAAGGAGGCAAAGGTCACACATTAAGCAACAGCCTCCGAAGTCCACAAGGCAGCAACCTCCGAGGTCTGCAAAGAAACAGGCTGTGAAGCCTGCAAAACCGCAGCCTCCGAAGCCCGAGAAGCCACCGACCGCAACAAAGACCAAAAAGGTGTGGCGAGTGAAACAAGAAGCATCATCCGTGTCTTCATCTCCGGGACCGGACAACGCTTCATCGAGCTGAACGCCGAAGAAAAGTCCCGCTCGTCGGACTTTAAAAGGTGAGTCCTCGCCGGGAGGTTAAACCGGTAGTTATCCATATTTGCTCTTTTAATTGCATATTTGCTTTCCACCACATTTTGATTTTTCCCGACCACTGCATTTCTGCATTTTTGAATTTTTCCAGCCACCTTGGAATTTTTCAAAACTCATTTGCATTTTTGAAAATTTAGAAAATAGGTTTTTGGGCTTTCCATTTTGAAAAGATTTTTGTCGAGTTTTTTTGAGCAAAAAGGCAGCAGGGGACAAATCCCCTAGCCGTTGGGGAACACATAGGAAAAAGGGGGCTGCCAGGAGGCCCACCTGCCAGGTCGGCCGACCTGGTGGGATCGGCCGACCCCCTGGCCCCACCTTTTCCTGTGCTCCTTTCTCCCAACGGCTATATGGCCGTTGCTCTGTCTCTTTCTAACGGCCATCTTGCTTCCTCGGCTATAAAAACCGCCCAGGAGGGGGAGCCTCACCATTCCAAGCTCATCTTTCACTCCCCTCCTTTGCTCACTTGTTGCTCTCCCAAAATTTCGTGTTCTTCAACTTTACTACAGCCCCAAAAACCCAAAAAATATTTCCCCTCTGTTTTAGTGCATTTGCAAGTTGTTGTGAGAAGAAAACCAATTTCGGAGAAGCTCGGGTTTGTCGTTTTCACTAACGCTCACCCGAACACTTGTTCGATCTTGTTTTTGTTCTTGTCTTGTGTTTGTTCTTGTGTGCAGCCATGTTCAAACGAATGAAGCAAGTCGCTGAAATCAAGCGGAGAAAAAACACTCGTGCAAGCACGAGTCAAGCATGCTCCGTCGAGCTCACACCAAGTCCGGGGCATGGTGACCCCGAAGCTGAAATTCCGGAGGAAAGGCCGGCCTTGTTCATCACCGAGGAGCATCTCGACATCAAGGACGACCGCGAGGGCCAAGCCATCGCGTTCATGAGAGAACGGCCATTCGCCCACACCCGACGCTTCGATCCGGACTTCCTCGAGAAAATAGGTATGAGAGAAGAATTTGCCTCTATTTTTCGCACTATGGGTTGGCTAAATTTCGTAGAAGTAGATGAGCCGGGTTCTCGTTTGCTTACTATGCAGTTTTTATGCACCCTTAGAAAGTATGATGAAGGCATCTCTTTTCGCTTGTTTGGGCAAGAGCGCTTGGTCACATGGGGTGATCTTCATGCTATGCTAGGTCTAAATCCTAAATGTAGGCTAGACTTAGATAAAGCGCTAAAGGGGTTCCATAAAGAAAGTTTTTGGAAAAAGATTTCCGGAAACGAGTGGGGTCCCAAGCCTAGAACAAGTGCCATCCATAATCCTACACTTAGATTTATGCATGTGTGGTTGGCTATGACCTTGTTTCCTCGAGGTGACATTAGGATTGTCCGGCAAGATGAATTGAAAATACTTTATGCCATGGTTAAGAAAATTAGGGTGTCACCCGCGGAATGCATGATTGATCAATGGTTAGACAATATAAAGTTGACAGGACCAATTGAGTGCACCTCTTTAGTTACTCGCATTGCGCAGAAGTGTGGTCTGCTTGATAATCTTCATGTTGAATATTTGACGGTAGATAGAGAATTTCTAGGCGAGGACTATTTTGTGCAAAGACATACTTTGAAACATGGTCCAAATAATACCTTGATCTATCACTTTCTCGGGTATACAAACGAATTCCCGTTACCTAACCCGGGTCTTCGTTTGTATCACTGTCGGGCACTAACCCTCCCACTTGAGCCAGTGGGAGAAGTTCGCAGGCATAGTGTTTCAGGGCGACCGACACGTTCCCGTAGGCATATGGAGCCTACACCGGAGTTTCACACTCCGACCGGAGATCCGGTATGGGAGCAGCCCCCGCCACAGGACGAGGCGGGTGCATCAACATGGCAGGCCGGAGCATGGGAATCTCAGTACGATTACCCCATGCAGACGTCATCAAATTCAAGCGGACCGCCATCCTTTGCCACTCGGTCATTCTCATCCCGTGGGTTCCGTGAACTCAACTATGGGATGGCCGAGTTGACAAGGAGGGTGAACGACATTGATTTGCGCACCGAGAGCATGCAACAAACTCTCACGCAACATGTCACCGACACCCAGCAATGGCAAAATTTCAGCGACAACCAATTCCGCCAGCTGAACGCGATGATGGCTCAGAATCAGAACAATTGGGATGCCTTCTTCCGCTCCCAAAGCTACGACCCGAACCAGCAGATATGAGCAAGAACAAGCTTGGGGGAGGATCCCCCTTCTCACGGTAACTTGTATCTTTCCCCTTCCCTTTATTTCTTGCATTTGCTAAATCTGAAAATCCATAAAAATTTGCAAAATATAAAAAGAACCAAAATATTTCCCTTTTTCATGCGCGGTATGAATGTGTATAATTTTCCTATGTTGAGATGATGAATAGTTGCTCTGTCCTTTATTCCTCTCTAATGCTAGTTTACAACTTAGTACTCTCTCAAGAGTTAGGTTTGTTGGTAAATCTTGCCTTGAACTTGAATCTTGTGGGTAGCATATGCATTCTCTAGTTCTAAGTTGTTGAGAGGTATGATATGATAGATAGGGCTGCTATGATCTTGCTCAACGTAAAGCTTGAATTCCGGAGTTTTATTTTTCAAAATGACAAATTGATAAGTTCCTCAATGATGAAATTCCCACCACAGCCATATGTAGTGTTTACATTTGAAAACCTTTACACATATGCTGCTTGTTTCACATTGAGCTTAGTCAAAATTGTTGTGACCCTAGTAGAACTCTTTTCATGCTTTCTTGATCAAGATCATATACACACATCCACCGCCATGAGCTATCCTTCTAAATCAAGAAGATAGCATCCACCATATCCACCGTGAGCTATTCTTCTACACCGGAAGAAAGCCACTATCCATCCATCCATCCAAAGAAACACTCCATATATCCATTGCAAAATTCCTCTCTCAAAGTATTCATTGCAAACTAGGACTATGGCTATGCAAAAAGAAAAGAAAAAATGCTCAAAAAAGAGAGCAAGCAAAAGATAGCCATAGCCTAGAAACTCCAAAAGAGAGAAGGAAAATTCAAAAAGGAGTTATTTCTTCCCATCCACCATTCCTCCGTTCTCCCACACACTTGCACATCTTGATCAAGATTGTTTGAATTGATGTTTTTCTTGGATCCGGTCTTTTGACATAGCAATATTATGTGAACATGAGTGCCTCATATATCCCTACCTTGAGCTCCACATAAAGCCTTATTTAGAAGTAGGTGATTATAGGCAACACTTTGCCTTGGTGAGGAATCATACACATATTGAGTGATCCGAGAGAATCATTTGAGGAACTTGGTTTTTATTTTCAAAATCTTTTGAAAACCTCCGGAATAACATAGCGGAATCTAGAGCAAGTGATTGGTGCCCTGCAATTGTTCTATCTCTCAACCGCCCAAGACAATGAGGTGTAAAAGCCCCATGGATCGAGGTAAATGGGTAAGTTATGTGCCAAACATATTTAATTCTAGGAAGAGTACTTTGTTATGCGCATAGTATTATTGAGGAGTAGGACATTGTAGCAACTCCTGATCAACAACTTAAGTTTATCTTTGCTTCGGGACGAGCAAAGGGTAAGCTTGGGGGAGTTTGTTGACGGCTGTTAAGTACCATTTTTAACCGTCAACTATACTAAAATAAAGGAGAATTTGGCATTTCATACACGCATGCTTTATCACAATAATATAGTTCCACTTGTACTTGGAGAACTTTGTGCATGCAGGAGGAAATGTGAAGGAAACACCTCAAAAGGCAAGAAAACACACTTTCGACCAATCAGAGAGTGCCACATGGACGTCACACGGATTGAAGGGCCCATTTTCAGCACTTAACCGACGTAACTCCCTGTAATACCGCGCAAACCAACGTCAGGGCCCACAGGACAGCCACCTGGAGAAAGCACAGGCCAGGAGGGGCCACCCCCAGGTGGGCCGACCTGGTCAGGTCGGCCGACCCAGCCGGGCGCCCTCTCCGCCTGGGCTTCCACGTGTTGGCTCCTCCGCGACTCCTGATGACGGTTTGAGATGCCTTCCGTGGCGGTTACTCTCCCTTGCCGACCTATTGAGGCTATAAATAGGAGGGTGTGCCTTCACACTCAACACACACCACAAGAAGCATTTCTCTCTTGCTAGTAGTAGTTCTTGGAGTTTTAGTGGAGTTAGGCTGAGTCTAGAGCTCTCTAGTCCCAAGTCTTCACTTGGAATTGGTATGGCTTTTGTATCTTTTCCCTTTTGTAAGACTTTGCTCTTATCAATATATATATTTTTTCTATATAGTTGTGCTTGGGTCATGAGTTTCTTGTTTGATATTGTGATCCATATATGTGATAGTATAGTCTACTTGTGTGATAGTAGTTTATATTTATTATACTACTATTGTCATGCTAGTTATATACCGTCACTATAGTCTAGTTTATATGTTATAGTCTCTATGCTTAGTTTTAGCTGATAAAGTATAGCATGGGTTTGGTGATCGTATTCGTACGGTAACTCTGCCTTGTTAATAGTAATCGCGGAGGGGCAGAGTGCTCTTTGGTCATGCAAGTATGGTACTTGAGTGACTGATTTGCATCAATTATTCGTTAGTCTACTGGTTCGTTGAGGTAGGCGGCAGGTGGTGACAGCCCTGTCCGTCCTTTGAAATCCTCCCCGCTAGGCTAGTGCGTAGGCTCTTGGCGGAAGTCGCCTGTGGATGCAGGGGTAAGTCCGTGCCTGAAGTACTATACTATTGACTGCTGAACCTGAGTGTGGGTCTGTATGTATTCTACTTAGGCTATGCAACTGTATAGGAATGTATAGTAGGAGTAGCTTAGCCTAGTCTTTCCTCCACTAGACTTTATTTATTTAGTAGGAATCTTCTGTGTGTGTCACACTATCCGGTTATTATCATGTACCCGCCTGTCTTGGTTAGATATCCTTGCTAATTGTTAACATGATCTTATATGTTAGTAACGCTTCTTGATCATACCCTTCCTTTGGGATAAACAAATACGATACCCTGAATACTTCCGGGTGAAATGCTACAGCAGTATTCTCCGTGCGCTTGCGGATTTTACCTACTTGACTCTGGGACATATTAGTGAACCGTTTCTGGCCCCGTGCCGGGAATGATTTATTAGTATGGCTTAGCAAAAGTCAACAAGTGTGCTCTTCTTTCTTTTTCCTCTTAGCTCTTGATGATGCTTCATTCAGTAGGACCTTGTGCCTTTCTCTCTTATGCTTTTGTGGTTCCTCTTGATCGTTGTGTAGTCTTTTAGCCCTGTGTTTCTTGTTAAGATTATGATAAGTAGTGGTTGTCATCAATCACCAAAAAGGGGGAGATTGTAAGCTTCATGACCATTGATGGGATCTCCAAGTTATGAATGTTTTTGTGATAGATGACAACTATGAAATTGTGGGCTAATATCTACATGAGTATTGTCTATGTAGGAATCATCTCTAAACTCTATTACAAATCAAATGGATGATGGTTGCCTTGGCGATTCATGACAATGACCGCAAGCATGGAGGCTTGTGAGCTTGATGGAGTCCAAGGGTTGATGGAGATGGATTAAAGCTAAGGATAAGCTATGGAGCAAGTGTTAGGAACACTTGTCTAGTTGTTAGGGCTTTGAGTCCATAGGAAAAACCGGACTATCAAGGGGGTCTAGGTCATTTCTCTTAGGTCATGTCTCGTCGGTGAT
Source organism: Eleusine indica (assembly GCA_030378355.1). Classification (NCBI taxonomy): domain Eukaryota; kingdom Viridiplantae; phylum Streptophyta; class Magnoliopsida; order Poales; family Poaceae; genus Eleusine; species Eleusine indica. Next base: position 31,557,959 of record CM059494.1, on the reverse strand, counting down.
GTGCAAGTTTGCTCAGTGAAATCACAGGCACTAGGTGACAGTGCAGAAGCCAAGGAGCTGTTTCGGAGAAGCCAGGAAACGAAGTCAAGCGAGGACGAGGAGTTTCAGCTTCTGGACAAAGTGACCGGACAGAGGGGTCAGAGGTGACCGGACTGTACGGTCACTAAGAGGACTTGTTTGGGACATACACGGGCAGCAAGGAATCTGTCTGTGCTGGGAGCTGTATTGACCTAACGGTCCAGTCTACCGACCGGATAGTCCGATCTGTGTGGCTTGACACAGGGCGGAGAGGAAGCAGCGTCGAGAAAGTTTTTGGACTAGAGAGAGAAAGTCTGATTGGACGGTCCGGTCAGTAGGAGATCAGGAGGGGCAGAGCCGTTGGTGCCGAGGATTGTAGTGACCGAACGGTCCAGTCAGGTAGTGACTGGACAGTCCGGTCAGTTGGCTCAGAAAGCTAATTTCATGGAGCAACGGCTAGTTGGAGGTTGGAAGCCTATATAACTTCGTTGCTGGGGTCTTGGAGACCTCTCTTGGCCAGTTGAATTGCTTGGAGCATTTGATGAGAGCCAAGAGGAAAAGAGGAGAGCACTAGGAGGAGATCTTGCATATCTTGAGAGTGCTAGTGAGAGTAACATGGAGTGATCTTGCACATCTAAGGCTAGGTGTCCATAAGGGTGTGATCTAGGTTGTTACTCTTGCTCGATGGTGAGACCTCGACGGGTTAGGTGTCGGTGATCGAGCCTATCATAATCGATTTTGAAGGCCGTCACATGTTTACATGGTTTGAGCCCACTGGTGAAAGGGGCATCGCTAGTGAGCACCTGTGTCGGCTCGGGGAGTCCGGCAAGTTCTCGAGGGAGGCGAGCTTGTGCCTTTGTGGAAGCGATGACGCACACCATGTCTTCACTCCAGGAGTGATTGCAGGCTCGTGGGCGAGAACTCCACATTGGTGGTGGGAGGGACCGGAACTCCGGCGGGAGTGGTCCAACAAGGAGTAGGGGAAGGCGCCATCCTTCTGAGACCTCGGAAAAAAATCATGAGCAGTCCTAGACCCCCTATTTACTATTCCGTATTTGCGTGCTCTAGTAACTAGGTTGAATTGTGGCTTGCATAGGCTAGTGTGTTCTGCTTCCGCGCTTGGTATCATCATGAATACTAGCATGTGTAGGGTCTTGGCCTACTAGATTTGTTAGGTTGCAACGATTGCCTAGGCTCTATTAGTGTAAATTGAAGTATTTGGATTCGTGAGTGGCTTACCAATTCACCCCCCCCCCCCTGCTCGATATGCCTTCGGTCCTTACAACATGGAGTAAAGAAGATAATACTATTAATAAAAGGAACAAGTCTTACTAGAGAGGGATAGTGCCATTAATAAAAGGAACAAGACTCCAAGACTCGGTCAAGTACCTCAAGACAGCTCTCCTCTATCATAAACTCCACTAGGACCTAAGGACTATGTACAATGCTAGAGAGTGGATTCTTCTTGGTGTGTGTGGAAGTGGGAGGCACTCCCCTCTATTTATAGGGGCCATAAGTCGGTGCTGAGGAGTAACCGCCACAAAACTGCCATGCACTGACTTCAAGAATTCACTGAGGAAGCGCCACGTGGTGGCCCATCCAAAAAGGCCTCAAGACTAGGTCAGGCGACAAGGGGGGGGGGGGGGGGGGGGGGGGGGGGGGAGGTCGACCAACCTGGCCCTGGGCCCTATGGCCTTGTGCTTTCTTTAGGTGGCAGACAGATGGGACGTCTTCGGATTTGAATGAGTGTTCTCCCGTGCAATGCTATGCAGCCATGTCATTGTTCCGTGGGGAATCCAGTTGGCGCTCTCCCATTGGTTGGAATGTTATTTCACAGATCTTGCTCCATTTCTCCACTCCTTTTATATATATTCTTTGCATGCACATAAATCTCCAAGGATAAGTGGAATCTTATTAATCCTATCTAACATGCGTGTATGAAATGCTAAGTCTTCCCCTATTTGTGGCTATTTTGACGGTCAGAATTAGTTTTTAACAACCCTCAACAAGACCCCCCAAGCTGAACTTTGCTCATCCCGAGCAAAGCTAAACTTTGGTTTTGTTGATCAGGAGTTCCTACAATGTCTTACTCTTAATATATACCCTAGTGCACAACTAAGATACTCTACTTAGAATTGAACAAGTTGGCACGACTAATTCACCTTTCTATTTACGCATGGGGCGTTGTAACTTCTCCAAATCTTGAGTTGTTGGAAGACAGAATAATTGCAGGACTCCTATTTCACCAGCTCTCTTTGATCGACTTTAGCCTAGAGGTTATTAATTTTTTGTGATAAATCAAAGTTAACCAGATGATTCACTCAAATCGCTCAAAGTGTATAAATTCCTCACCAAGGCTTATGGTGCCTAAAATATCCTACCTCTAAAGGCTGACATGTGGAGCTCAGGGTAAGGACAAATGTGGCATACCTGTATTTCATATGTCGCCGAGTCAAAAGAGTGGATCCATAGAGAAAGCATTTCCTACAAGCATGATCAAGATGTGCATGTGTGCTGCATATGGTGAAGTGGAATGGAGACTCTTTTATTTATCTCTCCCTTTATTTAGTAGAATTGGCTATCTTTTTCTTTCTTTCTGTTTCTCTCAAGCTCTTCAATGAGCAAGAGTTTTTTTATCAAGCTCTTCACGGAGCCAGAATCTCTTTTGTTCTTCTTTTCGATAGCCATAACCTTGATTGCCTTGGGGAGAGATCAATAATGAAGAGATAGTCTTTATTTTGTGGATGGATGGTGTGACATAATGATTGCTAATTCCCGTAGTGGAAACTTAGCGTGATGTGCGCGGACTTCATCATGAATGCAAAAAATATTTGTCACTTGGGTCACACAAGTTTGACAAGGCTCAATGAAAATACAAGTAACATATGTAGAAGGTTTTTCAATGTAGAACAACATGTGGCTGTGGTAGGAATTTATATCATTAAGGAAGTTGTCATTTTTATGAAATTAATTCTCTGGGTGTCAAGTTTCACAAATTAAGCAAGATCATAGCAGCTCTAATTAACCATTTCATATCTCCCAACAACCTAGAAGGATAATGCTTATGCTACCCACTAGTTTGTTTGAGGTGAAATTTAATCATGCCAACAAACCAATAGGCCTGGTCGCCCGACCAGGGGATGGCCCCTCTGGTCCTCTGCTCTGGTCACTGGGCCCTACTTGTGGTGGCTCATAAGAAAGAAAATATATTCCAAAGAAAAACATTTTCAATCTTTTGTACTCTCAATTTCTTAAAAGATGAACTCTGAAATTCTATTTATATATATATATAATTTTGAAAAAGGGAAATGGGTTGGAATAAATTTCAACATGCAGATGTTGTGGAAAAATCAAATATGCAAATGGAAATCTAAAAATTTTAGGAAAGAAAAATATGAGATAACTACCAATTTACCTTTAGCAAGGGCTCACCAATTTGAAGTCCAATGAGCAGGTCTCTTCTCCATGGTGTTTTAGCTCAGTGACGCGGTGTCTGATCCCGGAGATGAGGATGCATACGACTTCTCGTGTTGGGGTTGTGGCTGTCTTCTCATAGTACTTGTGCGAAGCCTCTTCCCCTTGTGTCCTTCTTTCTTGGTGGTGTTGGATAACTTCTCTTCCTTGATGTAGGTTCCTACATCATAGTTAGTATATGACTGTTCATGAGTGGATTCAGATCCTCTCAGATTCATTATATCGACAGTTCTAACAAAGGAAACAACAGCTGCTAGCTGAGCCAACATAGTTTCTAATAATTCATTAAACTATTGTTGGTGCTCAAAGAATGAAGAGAAAGTTTCTACCATAGTATTGACACGTTCCAAAATTTTCTCATGAGCCTCTAGCTTTTTAAATAGCTGTTCATTTATCTTAGGTTGGCCATGAATAATATCTCTTAAGGAGGGAAAACTATAATCGGAAGTATTAAGATTGTTTTTGTTACCTCCATGTTGATAAGGGCATTGTTTCCACCCTTGACGTCCTTGTGGGTAACTCCTGTTGGTGTTGCACGACATGTCCTCATATGCTCTAGGGTGGCCATCCTCCATGTTACGGTTGATGTTGGTCGTACCTACGCACCCACTTATATACCGCAAGAGGACGGTGTACGATTGTAGCACTTTTTCCCTCGAATTGAGTGTTCCAAGGTTTATCGAATCCACTGGGACCTTAGGGATAAGAAAACAAAGTCAACAGTAAAAGATCTAGTCAAGGCTACTGTCGAATTTAGGTTGTGTTAAAGGGAGACTGGCCAGCGCAAAGGTGCGCCAGACAGTAAATCTGTGGTTTCACCCACTAGTGAATCTAAGCCAATCTGTTGTTGCGCCGATTGGTGCAGGAGTTGAGCCGATCGGCGCACTAGTGAATCTAAGCCAAAGTGCGCCAGATGCCTTGTAAGCCTATGCTGTTAAGTGAGTAACCAGATATCTACTAGTGAGATCGTAACCAGAAAGTCTAATTAAATAACATCATAATGGGTAATTATATGGATCAATGGAAACCTATAATGAATAAGACCACCCTGCTTTTCGAGCGGCTCCCGATTTATCGCTGCCGAGAGGAAACCCTTAATCGCGCGAGTATCTTACCCTACTCAACTATCCAATAGTGCTGCGCAGGCTTAGTGCTGTCACCGCTAAACCACACTACTAGCATCATCAAGCAACCATAATCAATACAATGTCCGAATACTATCCTAATCACCACGATCAAGATAATATCAACTTACTTAGCCTAGAACTAAGCAATTGGAATAAGCACATGCATGATTATAGAATCAAGATAGACAAATCACCAAAACCATCATCAACATATTCAATCATCCTTGAGATACATAGAGTAAGATTCATCCCCATCGAGATGGCCTATCTTGACGGATCAACTCTTAACATCAATGGTTCTTAAAACTCAACTAGAGATCTATTCTAACAGGGCAAGCCCCGGTGGCTCAACTCACGGATCTGTTGTCCCTCTGTCACCCCCTTGTCCTCCGACCAGGGGTTACAAGTATTTATATGGGTTCTACTCATAAAGGACTCAGTTTCTAGCAAATAAGGCAGTTGCGCCGATCGGCGCAGGATTGCACCGATCGGCGCAAGCCGTGTCTTCTCTGGCTTCTTCTCTGAGTCGGTTCCTCTGTCTTCCATAGTTGCCATGTGGGCCTTTTCCTTCGAGATAAAGTCTTGTACTGCACGTCGAGATCTTGAAGTTCCATAAATCTTCTAGGCAAATATCTTCAAGTGACTTGCGCAGATAAACTTCCATAAACATGTGGAATGGGCCTCGGTCACTTCTGTGGGCCAAAACACCCTTGCGCCGATCGGCTCATGGATTGCGCCGATCGGCGCACTAGGCTTCTTGAGTGCTTTTCATCGGTTCTGGACTCCTGTCCTCTCCAGCATCACTTTAATCACCAATTTTACCTTTTTCTGCAATAAAGCTCCAAAACAACACATATACAAATATATAGGCAATATCATAGGTAAATGGCCTAAATTAGTATCAATTATGCTCTAATTGGGGTAATATTCACATATAAAAGGGGCACTTGGGAAGTGCCAACAGTTGACTTCATGCTTCATACGTTCTATGGCTTGAACAATGTCATACCTCTCCATCTTCTTCTTAGAATATTCATCCACACACTTCATGATGAGGTCTAGCTTAGCAGTGAGCATCTCCATCTCCTTGTTGGCATGCTCATCCTTCTGGCAGGGTTGCGAATGATTCTCATCCCACCCTTGGTTGGAGATTGTCTTCTCAATTAATTCTTTTGCTTGGGTAGCGGTAACTGAAAAGATGGCTCCTTTGGCAGCAGCCGTTGGCATTTCCTAGCATCGCACTAGAAATATTGCTATCCCGGCAATGGCGCCAAAAATGCTTGCTGGCATTTCTTAGCATCGCACCAGAAATACTGTTATCCCCGGCAATGGTGCCAGAAATGCTTGTTGACATTTCTTAACATCATCACTAAGTTACCTTAGCAACGAAGCCAAAAATGTTTGTTGGTAATCGTTAACGAATACAGAGAATCTGCAAGCTCACGGAGAATACCATTGTAGCATTTGTTGACTTTTGCTAAGCCATATTAATAAATCATTCCCGGCACGGGGCCAGAAACGGTTCACTAATATGTCCCAGAGTCAAGTAGGTAAAATCCGCAAGCGCACGGAGAATACCGCTGTAGCATTTCACCCGGAAGTATTCAGGGTATCGTATTTGTTTATCCCAAAGGAAGGTTATGATCAAGAAGCGTTACTAACATATAAGATCATGTTAACAATTAGCAAGGATATCTAACCAAGACAGGCGGGTACATGATAATAACCGGGTAGTGTGACACACACAGAAGATTCCTACTAAATAAATAAAGTCTAGTGGAGGAAAGACTAGGCTAAGCTACTCCTACTATACATTCCTATACAGTTGCATAGCCTAAGTAGAATACATACAGACCCACACTCAGGTTCAGCAGTCAATAGTATAGCACTTCAGGCACGGACTTACCCCTGCATCCATAGGCGACTTCCGCCAAGAGCCTACGCACTAGCCTAGCGGGGAGGATTTCAAAGGACGGACAGGGCTGTCACCACCTGCCGCCTACCTCAACGAACCAGTAGACTAACAAATAATTGATGCAAATCAGTCACCCAAGTACCATACTTGCATGACCAAAGAGCACTCTGCCCCTCCGCGATTACTATTAACGAGGCAGAGTTACCGTACGAATACGATCACCAAACCCATGCTATACTTTATCAGCTAAAACTAAGCATAGAGACTATAACATATAAACTAGACTATAGTGACGGTATATAACTAGCATGACAATAGTAGTATAATAAATATAAACTACTATCACACAAGTAGACTATACTATCACATATATGGATCACAATATCAAACAAGAAACTCATGACCCAAGCACAACTATATAGAAAAGATATATATATTGATAAGAGCAAAGTCTTACAAAAGGGAAAAGATACAAGAGCCATACCAATTCCAAGTGAAGACTTGGGACTAGAGAGCTCTAGACTCAGCCTAACTCCACTAAAACTCCAAGAACTACTACTAGCAAGAGAGAAATGCTTCTTGTGGTGTGTGTTGAGTGTGAAGGCACACCCTCCTATTTATAGCCTCAATAGGTCGGCAAGGGAGAGTAACCGCCACAGAAGGCATCTCAAACCGTCATCAGGAGTCGCGGAGGAGCCAACACGTGGAAGCCCAGGCGGAGAGGGCGCCCGGCCGGGTCGGCCGACCTGACCAGGTCGGCCGACCTGGGGGTGGCCCCTCCTGGCCTGTGCTTTCTCCAGGTGGCTGTCCTGTGGGCCTTGACGTCGGTTTGCGCGGTATTACAGGGAGTTACGTCGGTTAAGTGCTGAAAATGGGCCCTTCAATCCGTGTGACGTCCATGTGGCACTCTCTGATTGGTCGAAAGTGTGTTTTCTTGCCTTTTGAGGTGTTTCCTTCACATTTCCTCCTGCATGCACAAAGTTCTCCAAGTACAAGTGGAACTATATTATTGTGCTAAAGCATGCGTGTATGAAATGCTAAATTCTCCTTTATTTGAGTATAGTTGACGGTTAAAAATGGTACTTAACAGCCGTCAACAAACTCCCCCAAGCTTACCCTTTGCTCGTCCCGAAGCAAAGATAAACTTAAGTTGTTGATCAGGAGTTGCTACAATGCCCTACTCCTCAATAATACTATGCGCACAACAAAGTACTCTTCCTAGAATTAAATATGTTGGCACATAACTTACCCATTTACCTCGATCCATGGGGCTTTTACACCTCATTGTCTTGGGCGGTTGAGAGATAGAACAATTGCAGGGCACCAATCACTTGCTCTAGATTCCGCTATGTTATTCCGGAGGTTTTCAAAAGATTTTGAAAATAAAAACCAAGTTCCTCAAATGATTCTCTCGGACCACTCAATATGTGTATGATTCCTCACCAAGGCAAAGTGTTGCCTATAATCACCTATTTCTAAATAAGGCTTTATGTGGAGCTCAAGGTAGGGATATATGAGGCACTCATGTTCACATAATATTGCTATGTCAAAAGACCGGATCCAAGAAAAACATCAATTCAAACAATCTTGATCAAGATGTGCAAGTGTGTGGGAGAACGGAGGAATGGTGGATGGGAAGAAATAACTCCTTTTTGAATTTTCCTTCTCTCTTTTGGAGTTTCTAGGCTATGGCTATCTTTTGCTTGCTCTCTTTTTTGAGCATTTTTTCTTTTCTTTTTGCATAGCCATAGTCCTAGTTTGCAATGAATACTTTGAGAGAGGAATTTTGCAATGGATATATGGAGTGTTTCTTTGGATGGATGGATGGATAGTGGCTTTCTTCCGGTGTAGAAGAATAGCTCACGGTGGATATGGTGGATATGGTGGATGCTATCTTCTTGATTTAGAAGGATAGCTCATGGCGGTGGATGTGTGTATATGATCTTGATCAAGAAAGCATGAAAAGAGTTCTACTAGGGTCACAACAATTTTGACTAAGCTCAATGTGAAACAAGCAGCATATGTGTAAAGGTTTTCAAATGTAAACACTACATATGGCTGTGGTGGGAATTTCATCATTGAGGAACTTATCAATTTGTCATTTTGAAAAATAAAACTCCGGAATTCAAGCTTTACGTTGAGCAAGATCATAGCAGCCCTATCTATCATATCATACCTCTCAACAACTTAGAACTAGAGAATGCATATGCTACCCACAAGATTCAAGTTCAAGGCAAGATTTACCAACAAACCTAACTCTTGAGAGAGTACTAAGTTGTAAACTAGCTTTAGAGAGGAATAAAGGACAGAGCAACTATTCATCATCTCAACATAGGAAAATTATACACATTCATACCGCTCATGAAAAAGGGAAATATTTTTGTTCTTTTTATATTTTGCAAATTTTTATGGATTTTCAGATTTAGCAAATGCAAGAAATAAAGGGAAGGGGAAAGATACAAGTTACCGTGAGAAGGGGGGTCCTCCGCCAAGCTTGTTCTTGCTCATATCTGCTGGTTCGGGTCGTAGCCTTGGGAGCGGAAGAAGGCATCCCAATTGCTCTGATTCTGAGCCATCATCGCGTTCAGCTGGCGGAATTGGTTGTCGCTGAAATTGACGGAGGATGCTTGACTCGTGCTTGCACGAGTGCTTTTTCTCCGCTTGATTCCGGCGACTTGCTTCATTTGGTTGAACATGGCTGCACACAAGAACAAACACAAGACAAGAACAAAAACAAGATCGAACAAGTGTTCGGGTGAGCGTTAGTGAAAACGACAAACCCGAGCTTCTACGAAATTGGTTTTCTTCTCACAACAACTTGCAAATGCACTAAAACAGAGAGGAAATATTTTTTTTTTTGGGTTTTTGGGGCTGTAGTAAAGTTGAAGAACATGAAATTTTGGGAGAGCAACAAGTGAGCAAAGGAGGGGAGTGAAAGATGAGCTTGGAATGGTGAAGCTCCTCCTCCTGGGCGGTTTTTAGAGCCAAGGAAGCAAGATGGCCGTTAGAAAGGGACAGAGCAACGGCCATATAGCCGTCGGGAGAAAGGAGCACAGGAAAAGGTGGGGCCAGGGGGTCGGCCGACCCCACCAGGTCGGCCGACCTGGCAGGTGGGCCTCCTGGCAGCCCCCTTTTTCCTATGTGTTCCCCAACGGCTAGGGGATTTGTCCCCTGCTGCCTTTTTGCTCAAAAAACTCGACAAAAAATCTTTTCAAAATGGAAAGCCCAAAAACCTATTTTCTAAATTTTTAAAAATGCAAATGAGTTTTTAAAAATTCCAAGGTGGCTGGAAAAATTCAAAAATGCAGAAATGCAGTGGTCGGGAAAAATCGAAATGTGGTGGAAAGCAAATATGCAATTAAAAGAGCAAATATGGATAACTACCGGTTTAACCTCCCGGCGAAGACTCACCTTTTAAAGTCCGACGAGCGGGACTTTTCTCCGGCGTTCAGCTCGATGAAGCGTTGTCCGGTCCCGGAGATGAAGACACGGATGATGCTTCTTTTTCGTTCGCCACACCTTCTTGGTCTTTGTTGCGGTTGGTAGCTTCTCGGGCTTCGGAGGCTGCGGTTTTGCAGGCTTCACAGCCTGTTTCTTTGTAGACCTCGGAGGTTGCTGCCTTGTGGACTTCGGAGGCTGTTGCTTAATGTGTGACCTTTGCCTCCTTGCCTTCATCAGTTGTTGCTGTGCAGCCCTTTCCTTCTCAAGGAAGTTCTTCATGAATGTGATGAGGCTGTTCTTCTTTGGCGGAGTGACCTCCACTTCCTTGATGTTGCTTGGGTTCGGCCCGTACTTGATACGGATCATGTTGCACTGTTCTTTCCTTGGCCGAAAGTCAAACTTCTCCTCCTTGCCATTGATGTGGAAACGGATTTCTCCGGCTCCTACATCGATGCGAGCATCCGCAGTGCTGAGAAATGGGCGTCCTAGGATGAGCGGTGTGCTCTTCCCGACGTCCATGTCAAGCACTACGAAGTCGACGGGGATGAAGCAATCCCGGATTTTCACCGGAATATCTTCGGCGATCCCCGCCGGATAGCGGACCGTTGAATCGGCCAGCTGCAGCTGCATCGGCGTGGGGGATAGTGTGGTGTAGTTGAGCTTGTCGAAGACATCCTTCGGCATGACGCTCACACTTGCCCCAAGATCACATAAGGCATGGTCGAGGTTCTGTGTCCCGATCGAGCAGGTGATCGTGGGACACCCCGGATCTTTCTTCTTCTCGGGAAGCCGGTTGAGTATAGCAGCGCTACACTCTTCCGTCAGCTTGACAATTTCTGTGGTCGGTAGTGGGCGCTTGTTGCTGATAAGATCCTTGAGGTAGCGAGCGTACGTGGGTACTTGTATCGCATCCAGCAAGGGCACGTTGATGTGCAGCTTCTGGATCACCTCAACGAAGCGTGTGAACTGCTCGTCCACAGTGGGCTTCCTTCTTCTTTCAGGAAACGGCAAGAGGTTCGTGTCATAGAACTCATATGGGGCCATTTTCCTGGGCGGCAGTTCTTCTTCTTCTGTCGGCTTCTCAGCTGATGTGTACTTTCCTGCATGGTTAGGGTATGGCGGATCCCGAGTGGACTTACCTCCTCTCGTGGTAACCGCATTAACATTTTCTAAGGGGGTCTCGGGTTGCCCCGGGATTTTCCCCGACTCAGCAGTAGGAACAGTAGCAGCTAACTGAGCTAATTGGGTTTCTATCATTTTATTAAAGCTCAGCTGATTCTTGAGAGCAGCACTACCCTGTTTTCATACAAAATGCAGAAAACAAAGCAAGGTTAGCCTGCCTAGGAGATAGCCTTAATAATTGCAACACTACTATATACATTAGTAATTTTTCTTAGATCATACGCCTTCCCCGGCAACGGCGCCAGAAATGCTTGTTGACTTTTGCTAAGCCATATTAATAAATCATTCCCGGCACGGGGCCAGAAACGGTTCACTAATATGTACCAGAGTCAAGTAGGTAAAATCCGCAAGCGCACGGAGAATACCGCTGTAGCATTTCACCCGGAAGTATTCAGGGTATCGTATTTGTTTATCCCAAAGGAAGGTTATGATCAAGAAGCGTTACTAACATATAAGATCATGTTAACAATTAGCAAGGATATCTAACCAAGACAGGCGGGTACATGATAATAACCGGGTAGTGTGACACACACAGAAGATTCCTACTAAATAAATAAAGTCTAGTGGAGGAAAGACTAGGCTAAGCTACTCCTACTATACATTCCTATACAGTTGCATAGCCTAAGTAGAATACATACAGACCCACACTCAGGTTCAGCAGTCAATAGTATAGCACTTCAGGCACGGACTTACCCCTGCATCCATAGGCGACTTCCGCCAAGAGCCTACGCACTAGCCTAGCGGGGAGGATTTCAAAGGACGGACAGGGCTGTCACCACCTGCCGCCTACCTCAACGAACCAGTAGACTAACAAATAATTGATGCAAATCAGTCACCCAAGTACCATACTTGCATGACCAAAGAGCACTCTGCCCCTCCGCGATTACTATTAACGAGGCAGAGTTACCGTACGAATACGATCACCAAACCCATGCTATACTTTATCAGCTAAAACTAAGCATAGAGACTATAACATATAAACTAGACTATAGTGACGGTATATAACTAGCATGACAATAGTAGTATAATAAATATAAACTACTATCACACAAGTAGACTATACTATCACATATATGGATCACAATATCAAACAAGAAACTCATGACCCAAGCACAACTATATAGAAAAGATATATATATTGATAAGAGCAAAGTCTTACAAAAGGGAAAAGATACAAGAGCCATACCAATTCCAAGTGAAGACTTGGGACTAGAGAGCTCTAGACTCAGCCTAACTCCACTAAAACTCCAAGAACTACTACTAGCAAGAGAGAAATGCTTCTTGTGGTGTGTGTTGAGTGTGAAGGCACACCCTCCTATTTATAGCCTCAATAGGTCGGCAAGGGAGAGTAACCGCCACAGAAGGCATCTCAAACCGTCATCAGGAGTCGCGGAGGAGCCAACACGTGGAAGCCCAGGCGGAGAGGGCGCCCGGCCGGGTCGGCCGACCTGACCAGGTCGGCCGACCTGGGGGTGGCCCCTCCTGGCCTGTGCTTTCTCCAGGTGGCTGTCCTGTGGGCCCTGACGTCGGTTTGCGCGGTATTACAGGGAGTTACGTCGGTTAAGTGCTGAAAATGGGCCCTTCAATCCGTGTGACGTCCATGTGGCACTCTCTGATTGGTCGAAAGTGTGTTTTCTTGCCTTTTGAGGTGTTTCCTTCACATTTCCTCCTGCATGCACAAAGTTCTCCAAGTACAAGTGGAACTATATTATTGTGCTAAAGCATGCGTGTATGAAATGCCAAATTCTCCTTTATTTGAGTATAGTTGACAGTTAAAAATGGTACTTAACAGCCGTCAACAGCATTTCACCCGGAAGTATTCAGGGTATCGTATTTATTTTATCCCAAAGAATGGTGGGGGAGTGATAAGAGTAATTACCATGTTCTTAATCAAGCATAGAGCATTATGAGACAAAGTCCTCACAGGTATAAGGATATTGATAATCATGGGTAGTGGACACACAAATAGCATATTCAAGAAAAATAATTATTAGTCTAGTGGAGAAGGACAAAGAAAGAGCTAAGTTTCTATGTTGCTTTTTATATAGTTATATAGTCTACATTATACACTATTATACAAATATACAGACAATGCAAGACAATTAGATCATCATAACCTAGGCATCCAGTTTTCCCTTGCATCCACAGTACGATTCCGGCCAAGAGCCTAGTGCATAGCCGAACGCGGGGGATTTCAAAGGACAAATAGGGCTGTCACCACCTACTGTCTACCCTTAGCAATTCGTGGACTACACGACAAGACTAGGTCAAGGACCTCAAGACAGCTCTCCTCTATCCTAAACTCCACTAGGACCTATAGACTAAGTATAATGCTACAGAATGGATTCGTCTTGGTGTGTGTGGAAGTGGGAGGCACTCCCCTCTATTTATAGGGGCCATAAGTCGGTACTGAGAAGTAACCACCACAGAAGCGCCATGCACCAACTTCAAGAATTCACTGAGGAAACACCATGTGTTGGCCCATTCGAAAAGCCCTCAAGACGAGGTCGACCGACCTGGCCCTGGGCCCTATGGCCTCGTGCTTTCTCTGGGTCGTAGAAAGGTGGGTCCTCTTCTGATTTGAGTCGATGTTCTCCTGTGCAATCCTGTGTAGCCATGTCATTGATCTGTGGGGAGTCTGGTTGGCGCTCTCCCATTGGTCGGAATGTTATTTCATGGATCTTGCTCTATTTCTCCACTCCTTTTTAATATATTCTCTGCATGCACGTAAATCTCCAAGGACAAGTGGAATCTTATTAATCCTAGCTAACATGCATGTATGAAATGCTAAGTCTTCCCTTATTTGTGGCTATATTGACGATTGGAATTGGTATTTAATGACCCTCAACACCGAACACCCCCGTTTGGCTGAATAGGGGTGGTGGTCCCCAGGGCCCCCTCTGCTCTGGGTCTGTAATAGGTGGCCCCTCTTCCCACCTGACTCCATAAGGCGGTGGGTTATGTCAGTTTTTTTCTAAAAGTGGGCTAGTGAATCCTTTTTCTTGGCTATGAATGGCCGGAATTATGTTTTCTCCCTTGATGATGTGGATTTTGCATCAATTTCATGGAATAATCACCTGCAACAAATATTTACCAACACTTGTGGAATTTGTTAGTAATAAACTGCTACCACTATGTTGGTTGTTCAGTTTTGGCACCTTGCCCAGGTCTATTTGTTTGGTGTGACTTAGCAGATGTCAATAATGCTGGCATGCAACTTATTCCAAACCATACCTATACCAGTGGATTTGAAGTGTCTACCACATTACCTTTGGCGATTGAAGAGTGGAATGGTACAAAACTTTCGTCATCTTAACTTCCTTTGCTTAAGTACTTGGGTCTTGAAAAGATTTTCAAAATAAATGCAGACTATACTCCTCAAATGACTTTCACAAGTGACTCAATATGTGTAATTGGATCGTCACCAAGGCTTTTTGCTTTTGCCTCTTCCTGTTCCTATATATAATTTTGGCTTTTGTGGAGCTCAGGGTAGGAAGTAATGACATGAGCATACTTGTGCTTCATATTTTACCAAGTCAAAAACTAGATCCAAGGAGTAAACAAGTCAAAAACTAGATCCAAGGAGTAATCAAGTTTGTGCACACTTTATGGATGGGATGGTGGAAATGAATGGATACTCCTATAGATTTTCTCATTCTTTGAACGATCTTAGGAATAGCTATTTCTCTCTCTCTCTCTCTCTCTCTCTCTTTTCATCATGCTCTTGATTGGGAGGAAGGATTCATTTTATTTTTGATAGCCATGCCTTCTAAAGATCAAATGGGAGAGAATCATAATCCAGATTTTCATGAAGTATTTATTTGGATGGAGTGGTGGTGGTAATGCTAACTTCCAGGGTGGAAGTTTTAGCAAGAGTGGTGTGCACAAAAACTTGATTAATAAATCATAACAAGCAACTCACTAGAGTCAAGAGTTTGACAAGGTTCAACAAAGTCACAAGCAGCAAATGCATGGGATATTCAATAAGATTTATCATTTGGCTCTGGTGGGATTGCACTTTCTATCATTGAGGAATAAGTACGAAGGTTTAAATTTTCAAAATGAATCCTGAGTTCTTTACACAAAAGAGACCAAGAATCCTAATATCAAACCATATCACACTAGTCAATAACATAGGTAACATGCGGTTCCTAAAAATATTTTCCACTAGCATTGGTATAAAAACCAATGAATAAAGAGCATGCATCAGGGTTGATGCTAATTTTCTTGATTTATTTTATCATTTTAATTCGAGGAAAATTAAATCAAAACACCTAATAGAGACATTGAGGGATAGAACCACCAACCATCGTGCCAGAGGAAATAGGGGCCGAGGGGGGCCAAGACCTGTTCAGCCGAACAGGGGTGTTCGGCCGAACCCTCCTAGTTGCTCAGTGGGCCCAACCTTGGTGTGTTGCTCCATGCAACGATGTACAATGTTTTTTTCATCATGTGGAATTTTTGTTCCCGTCGAAAGTTCCGAGGATCTCCCCTATACTTTTTTTCTTGCCTGTACTTTTATTTGACACAAAACAAGGGAAAAGCCAAATGCAAAGGGACACCACCTGCTTTATGGGCAAGGTGGGTCTTTTATTTATTGATAAAGCAAACTAATAGGCGCTGATTACATGAATGGAATGAAATAAATGATTAGAAACTAAATTAAGTGCCTATTTTGTTTCCGAGATAAATGCAAGGGAAGCATAATCAATTTCCGAAGTCATAGCACACTTGCATAAGCTTGGTGCCAAGGCTACAATAGAGGTTGTCGAATTCCCATATTAGGGCATCAAGATCATCCTTAATATCAGCCCTCTGTATTTTTTCCTCTGCCAATTCATGAACTAGCAGCCTATTAGCTAGGCGGAGGATCTCAATCTCCTTAGCTTATTATGCAGTATTCTTCCTCTTGGGGGAGTCTTCTCCACTGCTCTGGTAGTGCCTCGTTGGCCTATGGATATGGGATAGTAAAACAAACCGTCTTATAGTATTCTTCGGCATGGGAGAGACGAATGACTCATCCCGTTCTCCCTTTTCTGCAGGAGTTAGAGGCTTCATGAGCTGTTTACCTATGCCGCCCACACCTCGCACCCCTTGTCCTATAGGTGTGTTGCTCCAGGGAGAGTATGGTGGGGCGTCCTGGGAGAAACTGCTCAAGGATGGTTGCCCCGGATTGGACTTCACAGCTGGTGGAACGATCACATCCTGCGGAAGATGCAACAACATCCCCTTGGGAGCGAGCATACACACTATTCGCCTTCTTGGAGGGGTTCCTCCATGCCCTTTCATTGGAGGTCCTCTCTTTAGAGACAGAGAGCGTGCAACAAAGCGGGTCACAGAGGTCTTGCACCCATGATTGCACTCCCCTGATGGTTGCAACCTCGATGGGTAGAGACGACTCTGACTGGCAAAAGTTTCCTAATTATAGTAAGTTGACACTAAGCTGCTTGCATTGGGCATCCGGTTTCCCCTGCATCCACATTGCAGTCCCGGCTAAGAACCTACTCCATAGCCGAACATGGAGGATTTCAAAGGACAGAGAGGGCTATGACCACCTACTTCCAACCTCTAGCAATCCGTAGACTACGCGATAAACAAAGGCAACCTACGGCTTAGACACCACGTACATGCTTTTCATTACTCCCTTAATCTCTACATACGATGGGCCAAGACTAAGGTCTCTAATTACTAAAACTTACTTAAAAAGGAAAATAATAACCAGAGGAGAATCATGAAGACTTACTTAATAAGGCAAGAATCCATCAAGGTACAAGCACGGAGAAGGAGAGGTCAAGGGCTGGGACGAGCTCGCAAAATTGGTCAACTTTTTGTCAGCGATGGTTGAGGTGCTTGGAGGTTGAGAGACCAAAGGAGGAAGATTGAGTAGTTCTGGTTCTGCTCTGGGTCAAGGAAAAACTCTATTTTATTAGCTCTCCGTCACAAAGGGATGAGGCTAATGCATCAAAAAGGATCAGGATTAGTTAGGTTAACGCGCACAAGAAGCAGGGCGGGCGGGGGTGGTGGCGCTGTTGACATTTCTTGGCGTCGTCACTTTGTTGCCTTGGCAATAAAGCCATAAATGTTTGTTGGTAATCTTTAAAGAATGCAGAGAGTTCGCAAGCGCACGGAGAATACTGTTGTTGCATTTCACCTGGAAGTATTCAGGGTATCATATTTATTTTATCCCAAAGGAAGGCAGAAAATTTTGATCAGAGTAATTACCATGTTCTAAACATTGCACACTAGATTATAACACAAAGTCCTTATAGGGGTAAGGATAATGATAAACATGGTATTGGACACACATAGTGTCGGTGTTTAGATCAACAATGAGTAGAATTTTTTCATAGGGATGCGTGCTTCGGGCTCGGTGATGGCTAAGCACGAGGACACGGGGGATTATACTGGTTCGGGGAAGCCCCCTACGTCCAGTTCTCGGGCCTGCTCGTGTTACTTGCTCCTGTGAGGGTGTACAACGATGGTGAGAGGGGAGGATGCTCCAAGTCTCGGGTGCAAGTGGCGTGCGTGTGTGTGTGTGCGTGTGATTGCTACTATTGTGGCTAAGTTGTTCTTTTTTCCCTCTCTAGAGAAGAGTGTGGGTCTCCCCTTTTATGCTTCAAGGGAAGGGGCCCGATTACAGAGAGAGAGAGAGAGAGAGAGAGAGAGAGAGAGAGAGAGTCCTACATGTGTGAAGTTGGTAATGTCGTGCTACGGAAGGTGAAGCCTTAGTCGACGGCGTGGTCTTTGATCTTCGTGGCCCCCACCGTCCTGATCTTGTGGCAGAGCGGCAATACTGCGTCCCAAGGTGGCGAAAGCTTGTATGTGTCGGGTCGAAGGACCCGAGAGACGACATATGGTCTGTCCAAAGGTGGCAAAAGCTTGTGTCGACCTCTGTTGTCTTGAACTGGCAGCCTTTGCAGGTTTTGACTATGCGGGTCGTGTCACCCATAGCAGTCGGCCAGTAGAAGCCTTGACAAAAGGCATTCCCAACGAGGGTTGGATTTGCAGCTTGGACACCACAGACCCCCCCCCCCCCCATGGATATCGATGAGTAGCCTGATGTCCTCATGGGCGGGGATGCAGCGCTGCATCACTTTGGTGATGCTGCGTTTGTAGAGCTCCCCGTCGACCAAGACGAATGACTTGGAGTGGCGGTAGAACCATTTGGCTTCAGTTCCGTCGATGGGAAGCATTCCCCAAGCCAAGAACTCGATGTACAGGACTCTCCAGTCGGGTGGGGGCTCGGCTCGCTCGACCTGAGGGTCGATTCGCTCGACCCTCGGGTCGCGCGAACGGTCGCCCGACTCGCCCGAGCCGCTTGGTCAATCAATTTCCATCACGTTCGTTTGCTGTGGGATCACCAAAGGTGGGTCCTCGGCCCCATGAGTCAGGCCCTGCGGCCTCCTTGGGTCGAACCGAAGGTTGGTTCTGGTCATTCGCGAAGACCCCTAGAGGGATTTGCTCATGACCAGACGCCATTTTGGCTAGCGCGTCGGCCGCCTCATTGAGGCGTCGCGGGATGTGCTTGAGCTCCAGCCCATTGCATTTGTTCTCGTGCTTGCGGACCTCCTGGCAGTAGAATGTCATGGCATTGTTCCAACAGCTAGACTCTTTCATGATCTGGTCGACCACGAGTACGAAGTCTCTTGACGAGCTCAATGGCGATCTTAAGTCCGTTGACGACCGCTTCATACTCGGTCACATTGTTTGATGCAGGGAAACATAACCGAATCGCAAACTTCATATGTACCCCGAGTGGAGAGATGAACACGAGGCCAATGCCTGCCCCTGTCTACATGAGCAACCCTTCGAAGTATATGACAGTACTCCTGGTCAACGGGAGTGGGCGGGAGTTGCGCCTCGGTCCACTCCGCCATGAAGTCAATGAGGACCTTGGACTTGATGGCCGTTTGGGGCTGGTACGTGACGTCATGCCCTATCAGCTCGAGCGCCCACTTAGCCACCTTGCCCGCCGAGTTCCTGTTCTATATAATTTCTCAAAGAGGGAAGGAGCTCACTATGTGAATCGGGTGGGAGTTGAAGTCGTGCCGGAGCTTGCGCCTTGCCACCATCACTGCATAGAGAATATTGAGGATCTGGTGGCACCCGGTCTTCAATTCGGACAGGACCTCACTGACGTAGTAGACGGGGTTTTGGACTTTTAGGGTGTGTCCTTCTCTTTCTCGCTCGACGACAAGCGCCGAGCTTATGACCTGAGTTGTCGCAGCAACACCTCTCCTGGGACCGGGGGGTTAGCACGGGTGCGCCGCTTAGGATGTGCTTGACGTCGTCAAGGGCGGACTGCGCCTTGGGGGTCCACTCGAACTGCAAAAGCCTGTACATCGGGACTATCCTCTCGCTGAGGCGTGAGATGAAGCGGCTTGGCAAAGACAAGCTCGAGGTCGGCCACAAAGGTATCCGCCTGTTTGGATTTGATGACGATGTCGTCCATGTAGGCTTCAACCGTGTAGACGATCAAATGGTCGAAACACTATTGCATACAGCACTGAAACGTTGCACCGGCATTCTTGAGCCCGAAAGGCATTGTTACGTAGCAAAAAGAGCCGAATGGGGTGATGAAAGATGTCACTAGTTGGTCGGATTCTTTCATCACGATTTGGTGGTAATCCGAGTAGGCATCTAGGAAGCAGAGAGTCTCACATCCCGCCATTGAGTCAACTATTTGGTCTATGCGTGGCAAAGGAAAAGGATCCTTTGGACATGCCTTATTCAGGCTTGTATAATCAACACACATTCTCCATTTCCCATTCTTTTTTTGTACAAGAACAGGATTAGCTAACCATTTGGGATGATACACTTCCTTGATGAACCCGGCCGCTTGCAGCTTGGCGATCTCCTCTCCGATTGCCCATCGCTTCTCCTCGTCGAAGCGGTGCAGGCATTGCTTCATCGGCTAGGAGTACGACCTAATACTCAAGGAGTGCTCGGTGACTTCCCTCGACATGCCAGGCATGTCCGAGGGCCTCCACGCTAAAACGTCGTCGTTAGCACGGAGGAAGTCGACGAGCGCGTCTTCCTATTTTGGGGTCAGGGATGTCCCCACTTTCACCGTCTTCTCCTTGTCGCCCGAGGGGTCGACTTGCACCTCTTTGGTGTCTTCTGTGGGCTTGAACGAGGCGTTCTTGTGACTGGCGTCGGGAGCCCCCTCCTCAAGGTGTGTGCGGATGGCCTCGAGCTCCCCTGCGGAGGCCACCGTTGCCGCAGCAAGGTCGCTGTTCTCCATCTCGCACTAGAAGGCGTGCTGCAAGGACGCGCTAATGGTGATGACTCCTTTAGGCCCCGGCATCTTGAGCTTCAAGTAGGTGTAGTTGGGGACGGCCATGAACTTGACGTAGCAGGGACGCCCCAAAAGAGCGTGATATGCTCCCGAAAAGTCGACCACCTCGAAGACGAGGGTCTCGGTGCGGAAGTTGGATGGGGTCCTGAATGTGACAGGCAAGTTGACTCGCCTGAGGGGCATGGTCTGTCGCCCCGGGACGATCCTATGGAAGGGTGCGTCGGCTGGCTTAAGGCGCGATCGGTCGACCCCGAGCAGGTCGAGCGGGTCCGCATACACTATGTTGATGCATCTGCCTCCGTCCATCATCACCTTGGTGAGGCGAACATCGGCGATGATGGGGTCGACCACGTGTGGGTAACGACCCAGTCGTGGTATGTGCATGGGGTGATCTGACCGGTCAAATGTGATCGACAGATCCGACCACTTGAGGAACGCTGGCGTGGCGGGCTCCACCGTGAAAACAACACGGCGCTCGATTTTGGTAGTGCGTTGGCTCCCTTGGGACTCGGGTCCCGTGAAAATCATGTGACAGGCCTTGGGGTTGGGGAACATTGATCCCTCTGGCTTGTCGTCGTCATCAGCGGGGTCCTGGACCCCTGGTTCCGACGCCTTCCTGGGTCCCCCTTCTTTGCCTCCTCCCGGATGAATTTCTTCATCATGGAGCACTCCTTAAGGAGGTGCTTTACAGGGAACCTATGATTAGGGCACGGCCTATTCCACTTCTTCTCGAAGTGGTTGGGCGCTTCCCCTGCCACCGGCCTCGGCGGCTTGCGCTCAGCGGCAGCCACGACGGGGTCGCGCCCTGCTCACGGCTTATTCTTCTTCTTCTTTGGGCGATCGGAGGCGCTGTCGCCAGCTCCTTCCTCCCGCTTACCTTTACCCTTGCCCTCCGGCGTGCACTGGAGGACCGCTCCTACGCACTCTTTGCCGGAGGTGAAGCTTGTGGTAATGTCTAGGAGCTCGGGGGCCGTGCGCGGACCTCTTCGGCCTAGCTCATGGATGAGCTGTTCCGACGTCGTGTCCGAGATGAAGGCTCTGACAATATCCGCGTCGCCCATGTTGGGCAACTCATTGCACTTCTTGCTAAAGCGCCAGATGTACTTCCGGAGGGACTAGCCAGCTTTCTACCGGCAATTCTTGAGGTCCTAGGGTTGCCCGGCCGGACCTAGGTCCCTTGGAAGTTCCCGACAAAGAGGTCTCTCAGATCACTCCAATCGTAGCTCTGACCCTCGGGGAGGTGCTCAAGCCAAGCACGGGCAGAGTCGGCAAGGTAGAGCGGGAGGTTGCGGATGATGGCGAGGTCATTGATGGTCCCTCTAGCTTGGCACGTGAGGTGATAGTCCTCGAGCCAAACGCCGGGGTTCGTTTCGCCCGCGTACTTGGTGACGATCACCGGCGCCCGGAAGCGCTGAGGGAACTCGGCGGTGCGGATGCGCGAGCTAAAGACCCGCGGCCTAGGAGGGCTTGAGCTCGGGCTTAGGCTCCGCTCTTCGTCGGTGTCATCATACCGGCCTCCGCGGCACGGCTAACAGCCTCTCTCCTGGTTCCATCGATCCCTCTCACGGCGTTGTGCCTTGAGGGTGTGCCAAGCGTCATGGTGGGGTCTGACTCAGTCATGAACCAAGGCATTTTTAGGCGCGCCTCCAGCCGGGGCCAGCTGCTGGACCGAGTGTTGCTACAATCTGGCGGCGCCGCCTTCTCCCACCCGTCTAGACGTGAAGATTCGGCGACGTCATGGTTGGATTGAGCGGCGCATCGATGGTAGCTCGTCGCTTTGAGCTCGGGGGCCTTGGCCAGCAGAGCCGCGACTTCTTGCTGCGCCTGCTGGGCCTCCGGCGTCATGGGTTCGAGGAGAGTGCCGAGGAGGGCGGCAGCTGCCGCTATGTTTTGTTCCGCGTGAACGAACTGCGGGGGGCCGTGGTCGTCGGCGATGATGCACTGAAGGACGTCACGGGCCATGGCATCGGCGCGTCCGCCCGTGCCTGGACGGGCTAGCTCACGGTCTATTTCCTCCTTCTCGTGCTCGAGCTGGCATCGAGTTTCTTCCATCTCCGCCCTCCTTGCCCTCAACCATTGTTGAAGGTCATCTGGGCAGGGCTAGACCTGTGGGTTCCTAGCCGTCATGACGGGAATGTTGATGAGGGTTTCCCCTCCTCCCACACCTGTCGTCGGGTTCAGCTGAGTAGGGGTTTCGTGATTCGCCACTGCTCTGGCGGTCGAGGTCCCAGCAGCCCCGGTGGCCGAGGCTGGTGCTAGCCGCACAATGTTGCACCCTCACGGGGTGCCGCAACTCTCTACATAGCTTCCGGACTCGGAGCTGGAGTCTCCCGCTAACCCCACGTCAAGGAGGTCGAAGAGGGACTCATCTGGTCGCTTGATCACACCGACAAAGCCAGAGCCCGCAAAGGCGGGAATCGCGAGCCGCGCGGTCGCGTCTTGAAAATATCCCATGGTGTTCCGCAGGCCGCACGGTAGCCCTCTAACGGGGCTTTGGCGAGCCCGTTCGGGGGGAGGGTTTCTTCTCCGTGCAACTGCCCATGGACGTTAGCCAGCACGAACGTGAAATGCCGGAGATGTTCCGGATCAGGCGTAGGGCCCAAGTAACGCTCTAGGTGGAGCCATAGCTGGTCGCCATAGCCCGCTGTTGCCACGGAGCGGTCCGCGGTGAGCGGCCTGGTCGGCTCGAGTCGAACTGCGCGCATCACCTCGTTGGCGATCGCGACTGTCACCGCGATAGGATCCGGGAGCAACTCGTCGACGAGTCGCCGTGTGTCATCTCCTGCGGCCGCGGAGTTGAGTGCATCATCTGCGTCCTCCAGCCACCATGGACGCGTTGCCACGGGGGCGGGCGCCTGGACCGGAGGCGGCGAAGACATCGGAATGCTGACGCATAGCAGCTTCCAATCTTTAGTGGCAACGAACTCCAGGCTCCCGAAGAACATGCTGCTACGGGGAGCCCAGAAGGTGGAGGAAGGGGCATAAAAGTCCCCTACCTGGCGTGCCAACTGTCAGTGTTTAGATCACCGACGATGATGGCTAAGCAAGAGGACATGGAGAATTATACTGGTTCGGGGAAGGCCCCTACATCCAGTTCTCGGGCCTGCTCGTGTTACTTGCTCCAGTGAGGGTGTACAACGGTGCTGAGAGAGGAGAGTGCTCCAAGTCTCGAGTGCAAGCGGCGTGCGTGTGTGTGTGCGTGTGATTGCTGGTGTTGTGGCTATGTTGTTATTTTTTCCCTCTCTAGAGAAGAGTGTCGGTCTCCCCTTTTATGCTTCAAGGGGAGGGGCTCGATTACAGAGAGAGAGAGAGAGAGAGAGAGAGAGAGAGAGTCCTACATATGTGAAGTTGGTGATGTCGTGCTGCGGAAGGCGAGAGCCTTAGTCGATGGTGTGGTCTTTGGTCTTCATGGCCCCCACTGTCCTGACGGCATGGTTGACTGCGTCCGTGCGTGCCGCCGTTCTTCGTCGTCGACACGAGCCCCTATGTGTCACTGTAGCCAGCGTGTTCTGCCATTCGTGGGGAGGTGCAGCATGGGCTTTGTCATGTCGCTTGGGCATGGTTCAATCTAGCTGTCCCTCCAATCGTCCAGCACCATCATCATTAGGCGCGCCATCGCACGACGGCAGCGCGGCGTGCCCTGCCATGCCTACCACCGTCAGCGGGCACTGGTGCTGATGAGGGGAACGGGTGCCTGGAGAGATTTGACTCCACGGCATTGTGTCTACGTAGTGGGCATGGCATTTAAGGCCGAGTGGTTGGCGGTTGTTGACCGCCGGCTCGCTCGACCCCCTCTGGCCGGGGGGGGGGGGGGGGGGGGGGGGGGGGGGGTCGATGCGTCGAGTAGTTCCTATCCGGACCGGCGCGGAGTTGGAATCTGTACCGTCCAGACAGGGCGGTCGAATTTCTCCACCCTGCCAATCATGGATTGGGCAGGGTTCCCTCGTCCCGTCCTGTCCGGGCCCAAGCCCCGTTGATGGGAGTTGACGGGGGTGGTGTTCGACCATCGATCATGGGGGAGGCCCACACCATCGCCGAGTCCGGGGCGGCAGCGGGGCGTCCGTCCTTGCACCGGGGTTGATAGACTTGGCTTAATGGATGAGTCATCCGCTTGGGAGTTTGAGCCGCACGCATGGCATCATGCGGAATGATTCGCCTTCTGCCCCTTTCGGGGGGTCGTGCGGGGTGTGGCGAGTCCTCGATCCCTGCCGAGGGATCGAGCAGGATGCGGCTGGCCCTCGACCACTTCGAGGGTCAGGCGAATCAGAGTGGCGGCGTGGCTTTCGCGGCTAAGGCCCAACCGCCACAGGGATGCTTCCACATGGGGACCCATGTGGGGGGCGCCTCGGTGGCGATCCTGCGGGCCCTTTCGAGTCTGTTTGAGTCTGACATGCGTGAGCCCTTAGAAGGTGCCATGTGGCACCCCGTTATTTACCCTCGACACATAGAGCATACTCAAGATAAACAAATACTAGTGTAGTGGAGAAGGCCATAGAAAGAGCTAAGTTCCTATGTTGCTTTTATATAGTTACATAGCCTACATTATATATAATTATACAGATAATGACAATGCAAGAAAATCAGATCATCACACCCTGGGCATCCGGTTTTCCCCTGCATCTACAGTACGATTATGGCCAAGGGCCTATTGCATAGCCGAACATGGAGAATTTCAAAGGACAGATAGGGTTGTGACCTCCTACTGCCTACCCCTAGCCATCCATGGGCTACACGACAAATAATGCATTCTATTGATTTATGCACCACACTTACATCTCTAGATTAGTACCTTTAATCCCCTAGTGATGGATAAGAAGAGGAGTAATCACATTTAAGTGAACAGTAAGCACGTGGAAATTATCTAAGTCAAACATTAGTCGTGCATCTTTATAATGATATAAATAAAGACTATAGTAAGGGTTTATGTCTAACATGGTAGTATAGTATAATTACATTACTAGTATGTAAGCATAATAACCACATACATGAATGGATCATGTAATCAAACAAGAAACGCATGACCCAAGCATAACTATATAGAAAGACTAAATATATTAAATAGAACAAAGTCTTACAAAAGGAGAAAGATACAAGAACCATACCACAACTCCAAGGAAGACATGGGAACTGAAGAAGACTCTATTCTAAGCCTAACTCCACTAAAAATAGATAGAAACTCAAAATGACAAAGAGAGTAATGCTTCTTGGTGTCTGTTGAGGAGTGAGATGCACCCTTCCTTTTATAGCTATCCAAAGGCGGTTCTGAGGTCGGTAACTTACGCCCTCAGGGGGACAACTACCTTTGGGAAGTCAGTCGGGAACCACCTTTCAAGGATGGGCCTCTGTGGGCTAGCCTCCTATTCGGCCGAACACCGGGGCGAGCCCACTAGGGTCATGCCCAGTGTTACTGTAAGGTCGGTTGTTGAGGCAGTTTGCTTCTGTGTGTGGGCCATTCAATCCGTGTACTTGGTTGTGGTTGGCCTGAAGTTCATTTCCACAGATCATAAGGCACTTCTTCATTCCTTTTATGCACTTTCCCTGCACGTGAGTCTTTTTCCGACTAGTAGTGCAACTTTATTAATTCTAACTCAAATGCATGCTGGGAAAATATGTTGATGGTAATTAAATACCAATTTTGACCATCAATATAGCCACAAATAAGGGAAGATATAACATTTCATACACCCATGTTAGCTAGGAATAATAAGATTTCACTTGTCCTTGAAGATTTATGTGCATGCAGAGAATATATATAAAAGGAGTGGAGAAATGGAGCAAGATCCGTGAAATAACATTCTGACCAATGGGAGAGTGCCAACCGGACTCTCCACAGATCAAATACATGGCTACACAGGATTCCTTCAGAGAACACTGACTTTAATCAGAAGAGGACCCAATTATCAGCCACCTCAAGAAAGCGCACCCCAAGGGGGCCCACCTTCAGGTTGGTCGACCAAAGGGCTTGGTCGGACGACTGGGTCTTGAGGCGGTTCTTGTCCCCCTTCCACGTGTCGCTCCCTCAGCCCTTTGGCAATGTCTTTTCATGGCGGTTACTCCTCAGTACCATCCTATTGGCCCTATAAATAGAAGGGGAGAGCTCCACTCCAACACACACACACTAAGAAGTATTCTCCTCTCTTGCCTAAGTTGTAGTTCCAAGGCTCTAGTGGAGTTAGGCTTAGAATAGAGCTACTCTCTAGTTCCCTGGTCATTGGAGAATTCGATATGGCTCTTGTATCTTATTCTCTTTGTAACACTTTATTCTATTTAGTGATATTACTATTTCTATATAGTCTTGCTTTGCTTAAGCGTTCCTTGTTTGGTTGTGGATTCTTAGCGTGCTTATGTGAAAGAGTAATTATAGCCTTGCTATATTGTTATGATTGGGATAGGCATTCCCTTTTTGGTTGCATGTCCCATTCATATGCATGATTGTAATTATGCCCTCATGATAGTGATGTATTCTTACTATACTATTATGATCATCATATACCTACAATGGCGCGCTTATATAATATCCATATACATACTTAGGTTGATTGCTTTATGTCCAAGTATAGATCATCGTTTGCTATCTTAGTTAATGCTTTTGTTTATCACCTTCTTTCCTCCTTACTTTTGTTTATCTCACCTTCCATAAATATTTATATGGAAAGAAACCACACCTTCCATAAGCATTCATAAGGAAAGAACAAGAGAATGATTTCCTTTCCATATTTCCTATGCCTTTCATGTTTGCCTCCAATAAATGCATTTATTCCTCTTAAATCCATTTCCATATTGTTACTCCACCTTCCCTAACCTCTCCTATAAATATCAGCCCCCCTCCCACGAAATCCCACCCCCTCAAACCCTCACCACGCCGCCAGGCTGCCGCCACGCCACCCTGCCCTCGCGTCCAGCAACAGTTCTGCCGATTGGCTTTGGCGTTCCCGGTGATCCACGCATCCAAATGCCGCCAAAGTTTACATGAAGGTGCGTCCGGATGTCCTCTACAACATATCCAAAAATCAGCACCATTGGACAACGTATGCCTCCGGGATCTGCATCGCAATGGAAGCTGCTCCCGGATCTGGGCGAGTCCAGCACGCGTGACGGTAAAACCATCTCATTTGCTCCTAATCCAGAGATGTTCTTGATACAACCAACACTCCTAATTGTGTTCCAGGGTCTTGTGATCATCTACACTATAGGGTTCTCCTAGAACGGCCCTAGTTCAATGAGGAACGCGATCCATGCTCGATCTACCACTGGACGACCTCACCATAATGCAGCGAATCGATCTCTAGTATAGGTGACTTCTGAACCAATTCACCTTACGTTTCACATGTTCCACATCACTAGAAATATTTCTGTTCAAGTTATTCCTTGAGAACCAGAGCCAATCATTGGAAACACGCACATATGTTTTGCACTGTCTGTGCGCAGCCGCAATCCTTGCAACTTGAACCTTGCATATCTTTTGATCCACAACCCCGATTTAGATGATTCTTCCACCTACATTATTATATCCAAATAAACTAGCTAATTTCAAACTTTGTTCAACCACACCCAATTGTCCTATATCTTGCATTGTGTATTTATTTTGTGTATGCTTTGTATGTCTTTTGCGAATAGGGTTTTTACGCACGGGAATCGTATGACAATGAAGATCAAGATTTGTTATCACTAAGCAGCAACATCTAATTTCAGGCAAGTGTCATTGATGCATTTTGTACCTATTGTGAGTGTTACTTTAGGATTGCATGCTTGTGTCAATTGATTGGGAACCTATTGTTAGGGTTTACTAGTATTGTTCTATCTTGTCCTTGTCGCCTTGAACTAGAGTTTTATCTATCAATGGGTAGACATGCTTAGTGGCTTACTAGGTTTTTGGGTCCAATTTAATGTTGAGTAATGAACAATATCACATGGGAAAGGATGGCTAATTCTTTTAGCAACATGGACTTAGGGATCTATGCAAGCCGGATGGAATGAATGTGGAGCCGTGGGCACATGGTTGGTGGTGGTAGGCTTGTTGTAGATCCTAGGAATTGGTTCTTAGAGCGGTAATCCAGGACAACAGTGCCATCACAAGGATGCTATGGAACAGCTTGGCTGATTAATTAGGACTTCTCCCAGTGTCGGTGCAGCATTTGGTGGAGCGGAGAATGGAAGTCAAGAGGACTGTCCTTGTATCCGAATGGCTCAAGAGGGGGCTCCTGGGGTGATGAGCTGCTTGTTGTTGGGCTATCACTTTTGGACGGCAGTGGAACCTTAGTGGCTAGTATGTACTGGGAGACCCTTTGTAAAAGCCTCGTAGTGATCTCCTGGCCGCACACCTAAGGAAGTGTGCTAGTGCTTGGCTGGCATGGCAACATGGAGATTCTAGTCCATCTGGCAACAGGGGACAAGCAACCTCTGCAGAGTGTAAAACTATCATGACAGCCATGCTCACGGTCACGAGCGGCCTGGATCCCTCACAAGATTAGTTGGTTATGGGATGGAATGGTTGGGATTGGTGGATGGGATTGGATTTGGCTTGGATAGCACCCCGTGGTTCGATGGTTGGGATGACCTCACCTAGTAATTAGGATGCTTAGGAAATGAAAAGCTCATGTAATAAACCACATTAAGCCTTTCTTGTCTATAGCCCCATGTCATCTTTCCCCCCAATTGCTGAGTACGACATGTACTCACCCTTGCTATATCCCACATTGCTGCTCAGCTACAGGAGAAGGATGGTACAACCATGAAGACGATGAAGGGGACTAGGCATGCGGTCTTCCGGTCGACTTCGTGTGGGAGCTGAAGGACGCCAACGCTTAGTTTTTCCGCTGCAATGTAATCTTTTACTTTTGACCTATGGGTCACCTTTGTAATAATGTATTGATTTAAATAAAGATATTGTTCTTTTATCACAATAATTGTCCTATGTGTGTGAAAACTTGATCCTGGGCACGCATATAGATGCATTCGTTTCGGTTGTTGTAACCGAGTGTGACAACGAGTAATGGAGGCGGCCCATCGCTGAGTTCCATGATCAGATGGTGCAAGCCGACCTCCGCAATGGCATACACGGCATGATGCCCGAATCAGACTGAACAACACCTACCAGAAGAGGGATGAGGCGGTCCGCCAAGAGCAGGAAGCAGAATGACGTCGTTGCGGCTTCATCGATGACCGCTATTATGAGCGTGATGACCGACGGGAGCTGTCTCGTGATGATCGCTATCGGGATCGCCGCAGCAACAGCTAGAACAATGAGAGACTCCACCAAAAACTGGTCGTGACCGATACCCAACCCCGCCCCCTATGGATCTTGACGACAAGGCCAGCATCGGGGCCTTTACTCGACAGCTATGCACCATCAGGTGGCCAGCTGGCTTCAAACTAGTCGGCATCGAGAAATACAACGATAAGACGGATCCCAGCAATTGGCTTCAGGTCTACGCGACTGCCATCCGGGCACTTGGCGGCGACAGGTTCGTCATGGCCAATTATCTGCACATATGTTTAGCTCCAGCAGCCAGAACTTGACTCACCAACTTGCCTGCAAACTCCATTGATTCCTGGGGCGAACTATGCTGGCAGTTTACCATAATCTTCCAGGTGACGTATGACCGGCCCGGCAATAACAATGAGCTCACCAGGATTTGACAGCGCAGCCAAGAACCATTACGGGAGGACATCCAGTGCTTCTACCGAGTGAAGAACACCATCCTAAATCTTTCGGACACCCAGGTCATCGCTGCTTTCCAAGCCGGACTTTGCGATGACGATCTGATTAAGAAAATTGGGAGGCTGGACGCTGTCGGGAGCCTAACTATCACATCCTAAAATTTCTCATTTTGGAATATGAACCGCTTTCAAACAATATATTTGGATTTCTCAAACTTTGAAGCTATTTATAGGAAACCTTACAAATTAACAAAGATTTTATTAGGTTTAAGAAATTGTTCTATATCATAAAAAGATTTCAGTTTTGAACCAAAACTTTTTTAGATAAGTAAACTCATTTTATTTTATTTGATTTCAATATTTTGTCATTTTTGGATTCCTTGTTAATTTGACAAAACTGAAATCTTTTCAATCAAAGTTTTTGAATCTACATTTTGTTTTAGAAGAGGGCTCAACTATCCCTATCTCCTTGACTCACGTGAATGCATTGTCGAACACTTTCTTCCAATCTTGTTTCAGCATATATTTCACCCTACATGTCGTTGATGTATCTATACTCATTTTCATCCTCATTAATTTTACCTACCACATGGACGTACCTAGACGTCACACCTTCCATGTTTACCCCCACCTTCCATAAACACCTCTTTGGAAAGAAAATCCACCTTCCATAAACACCTCTTTGGAAAGGAAACCCACCTTCCATAAATATTCAAAAGAAAACAACAAGAGAATAATTTATTTTTTATATTTTCTATGCTTTCCATGTTTGCCTCCAATAAATGCATTTATTCCTCTTGATTTCCTTTCCATATTGTCACCCCACCTGCCCTCACCTCTCCTACAAATACCAGCCCTCCCCCACGAAATTCCCACCCCCTCAAACCCTAACCACACTGCTAGGCTGCCACCGCTCCGCCCTGCTCTCGCGCCCAGCAATGCTACCACCGATTGACATCGGCGTTCCCGGATGACCTTCCAAGGAAAATTTGCCTCCCACTGGACCGAAAAAACCCATATATTCCCATGGAAATGGGTGGTGATCCACCAATCCAGATTCCGCTCAATTTGACATGGTGGTGCATCCAGATGTACTCTACAACATATCCAAAAATAAGCACCATTGGACATCAGATGCCTGCGGGATCTACATCGCAATGGCAGCAGCTTCCTGATCAGGGTGAATCCAGCGTGTGTGATGGTAAATCCATCCACTTTTCTCCCCATCCATACGGGTTCTTGACACAAGGTACAATCCCAATTGTGTTCCAGGGTATTGTGATCATCTCCACCAGAGGGTTCTCCTAGAACAGCCTTGGTGTACCCAGGAACGAGAGCTGCTCTTGATCTGCTGCTGGATGACCTCACCATGATGCAGCCAATCGATCTCCAGTATAGATGATCTCTGAACCAATTCACCTTGCGTTTCACATGTTCCACGTCACTAGGAATATTTCTGTACAAATTATTCCTTGAGAGCCAGAGCCAATAATTGGGAACGGATATATATATTGTGCACTAACTATGCACAGCCTCAATCTTGCTGCTTTAACCTTGCATATCTTTTGATCCGTAACGCCGATTTAGATGATTCTTCCGCCTACATTCTTGTATCCAAATAAACTATCCAATTGCAACATTTGTTCAACCATACCCAATTGTTTTATACCTTGCATTATGTATTTATTGTGTGTATGCTCTGTGCGTCTTGCGTGAATAGGATTTTTACGCACAGGAATCGTACGAGGATGAAGATCAAGATTTGTTATCACTGAGCAGCAACATCTAATTGCAGGCAAGTGTCCTTGATGCATTTTGACCCTATTATGAATAATTATTTTAGAATTGCATGCTTATGTCAAATGGATGGGTACCTATTGTTAGGTTTTACTAGTATTTTCTCTATCTTGTCCTTGTCACCTTGAACTAGAGGTTTCATTAGCTATGGGTAGACATGCTTAGTTGCTTATTGGGTTGTTGGGTTCAATTAATCTTGACTAGTGAACAATGTCATATTGGGAATAATTTGGTAATTCTTTTAGCAACATGGACTTAGGAATCTCAACAAGCTGCATGGAATGGATGTGGTGCCGTTGGCACATGTTGGGTAGTGGTATGCTTGTTGTAGATCTTAGGAACTAGTTCTTGGAGCGGTAACACAGGACAACAGTGCTATCACAAGGTTGCTATGGAACAGCTTGGCTGATTAATTAGGAGTTCTCCCAATATCGGTGCAGCATTTGGTGAAGCGGGGAATGGAAATCAAGGGGACTGTCCTTGTATCCTAATGGCTCAAGAGGGGGCTCCTGGGGTGATAAGCTTGTTGTTGATGGGCTATCACTTATGGACGGGAGTGAAACCTTAGTTGCTAGCATGTACTAGGAGACCCTTTGTAAAAGCCTTGTAGTGATCTCTTGGCCGCACACCTAAGGAATTGTGCAAGTGCTTGGTTGGCATGGCAACATGGAGACTCTAGTCCACCCGACAACAGGGAAAGAAATCACGACTTGTGGGTAAAGTGGTGCAACCTCTGCATAGTGTAAAACTGTCGACAGCCGTGCTCACGGTCATGAGCGGCCTGGATCCCTCACAAGATTAGTTGGTTATGGGATGGAATGGTAGGGACTGGTGGATGGGATTGGACTTGGCTTGGATAGTACTCTATGGATTGATGGTTGGGATGACCTTACCTAGTAATTAGGATGCTTTAGGTAATTAAAAGCTCATGCAATAAACCCCATTATTAAGCCTTTCTTGTCTTTAGCCCCATGTCATCTTTTCCCTCACTTGCTGAGTACGACACGTACTTACCCTTGCTATACCCACATTGCTGCTCAGCTATAGGAGAAGGATAGTATAACTATGAAGACGACGGAGGAGACTAGGCATGCTATCTTCTAGTCGACTTCCTGTGGGCGCTGAAGGACGCCAACGCTTAGTTATTCTGCTGCAATGTAATCTTTTACTTTTGACCTACGGGTCACCTTTGTAATAATATTATTGATTTAATAAAAATATTGTTCTTTTATCACAATGATTTTCCTGTGTGTGTGAAAACTTGATCTTGGGCACGCATACAAATGCATTCGGTTTTAATCATTGGAACCAGGTGTGACACTAACAACCAAGGAACTGTTGACCATGGCAGACAAGTTTGCAGCTGGTAACTCAACCCTCTTCCAAGTACGATAGTGGAACCGCAATTAGCAAGGGCTATCCAACTACAAAAAGGACGGTGATAGGAAGCGCAAGCAGGACAGAATGATCACCAATACTGAGCGTCTCCCCAGAGGAGGCAAGTCACTCAAGATGACTTCGACAAGATGCTCATAGGCCCTTGTTTGCTGCATGATGATGCTCGTAAGGCCAAGGAGTGTTTCAAGCTGAAGAGTTTCGCGCACCATGGTCTGAAGGTCTACAGGGAATGCCCTTGGGTCAACAAGGGCAACAAGAAGGGAAAAGACAAGGATGATGAGGACGAGGAGAAATTCCAAGATCCCGAGCATGAGGTCAACTACATCTGCGGCAGATCCACCATCGACTCGAAGCGCCAGCAGAAGATCCTATACCAAGAGGTCAACTCGGTTTCACCGGTTGTGTCTCAATATCTACTATGGTCTGAAGTCCCGATAACTTTCGACTGGTTAGATCACTCGGACCACATCCATAGGCCCGACAAATACCCCTTGGTGTTGTCACCGACCATGAACCGAGTGCGGCTCCATAGAGTGCTGGTGGATGGAGGAAGCAGCTTGGACATCCTCCTCATGAAGACCTTCAAGGAGCTCGACATACCTTTAACTGACCTAAAGCCCAGTCGGTCGCGCTTTCATGGCGTCATTCTGGGCATGTAGACATTCCCGCTCAGACAAATCACTCTGCCAGTCACATTCAGCACTCAGAAGAGCTATAGGACGGAGCGCATCACCTTCGAGATGGTGGATTTGGACTCCACCTACCATGCCATTATTGGGCGACCTACCATCGCCAAGTATGTGGATCTACTGCACTATCCCTACATGATGATGAAGCTGTCAGGGCCAAACAGAGTTATCTCGCTGCACTCGGATGTGAAGACTTCTTACAATTGCGACGTCCAGAGTTGCGAGCTGGCAAAAAAGAAGGTGATGGCGTTCGAGCTCATCGAGTTGAAGCTGGAGGTAGCAAAGGCGGAGGAGGCCAACCGTGGTGTCGAAGGCCACGGTGCAGGCAGATGTCATGGAGTCAAAGAAGATACAGTTAGATGATAGCGATGTATCCAAGACCATCAATATTGGGGTCAGTTTAGATGTTAAATAGGAAAACGCGCTTATTCCTTTGCTTCATGATAATGAAGACATATTTGCATGGAAACCTTCTTATATGTCGGGTGTTCCAAGGGAAAAGGCTGAGCAGAAACTGCACGTTAGGCCAAACGCTAAACCTGTGAGGTAGCGACTTCGACGATTCTCACAGGATCGCAAGGATGCGCTCAGGAAAGAGATCAGCCGATTATTGGCGGCCGATTTTATCAAAGATGTTTTCCAGCCTGACTGGTTGGCTAAACCAGTCCTAGTGCAAAAAAAGAATAAGGATTGGCGGATGCATGTAGATTACACTAGCCTTCACCAGGCCTGCCCCAAGGATCCTTTCACTCTTCGCCCCATTGATCAAGTGGTTGATTCAACGGTTGATTGCACTTTATTGTGCTTCTTAGATGCCTATTCGGGGTACCATCAGATTCCCCTTAGGGAATCCGACCAACTAAAGACGTTGTTCATTACGCCCTTCAGAGCATTCTTTTATACGACCATGCCTTTTGGATTGAAGAACGCCGACGCCACTTACCAAAGAACCATGCAACGTTGCTTAGGTAAGCAGATCGGAAGGAACGTTGAAGCCTATGTCGATAATGTGGTCATTAAAAGCCGACTCACTTCTGACCTAATCCATGACCTAGCCGAGACATTTGACAACCTCCGCAAATACAGCATGAAGCTAAACCCCGAGACATGCATCTTTGGCGTCCTATTAGGGAAGCTACTTGGATTCTTGGTCTCGTATAAAGGGATTGAGGAAAATCCAGAGAAGGTCAACGCCATACTAAGGATGGGCCCTCTGCATTCTCAGAAAGACATCCGGAAGTTGACCGGCTGCATGGCAGCACTTAGCAAATTGGTGTCATGATTCGGCGTCCGAGGGCTACCCTTTTTCTGACTGCTTAATAGGCAAGATTCGTTCATCTAGAACGATGACGCCAAAAAAGCCTTGGACGAATTCAAGGCCTATATTAGTGGCCCACTAGGTTTGACACCTCCTGAACAGAAGGAAACTTTGCAACTGTACATCTCTGCAATCACACACGTTGTCAGCACCGTGTTGGCGGTCAAACGGCCTGAAGATGACAAGGCTCAAAGGTTGCAGCATCTGGTATATTTTGTCAGCGAAGTCTTGTCAGATTCCATCGTGCGATACTTCCAGATCCAGAAGTTAGTTTATACGTTGCTAATGACGTCTCGCAAGCTGAATCATTACTTTGAAGATCACCCGATTGAGGTCCATACATCTTTCAGGCTCAGTGATTTGCTCCATAATCAGGATGCTATTGGAAAAATTGCCAAGTGGGCTGTCGAGCTTGGAGCATACGAAATCACCTTCAAACCACGAGACGTGATCAATGGTCAAGCGTTGTTCGATTTTATTGCCGAATGGACGGAGGTCGAATTGCCACCAACCCTACAAAAATTAACCTACTGGACAACGTGCTTTGATGGTTCCTTACAACTAGACAGAGCTGGTGCAAGAGTGGTGTTATTGTCCCCAGATGGTGCCAAGATGAAGTACGTCCTCCGCATGCACTTTTGAACATCTAAAAACATGATGGAATACGAGGCGCTTCTATACGGCTTGAGGACGACCATATCACTCGGCTTCAAGAGGTTGAGCATCCCAGGTGATTCAGCACTTGTAATTACTCAGGTGACCAAGGAGTGGTGCTGCTCGAAGGAAAGCATGACAGCATACTACGCTGAGGTTCGGAAGCTAGAAGACAAGTTTGATGGAATCGAGTTCAAGCACGTCCTCCGGAAGTATAATGAGGAGGCGGATGAGTTGGCCAAGTTTGGGTCTAGTCGAGCTAAATTACCTAATGGAGTATTCCTCGATGAAATACCCAAGCCATCCGTACTGACACAGCAAGCCCTGGCACAGGCTGCAACGGACAAAGAGGCATCACCTCAGGTGGCTGTAATAGAAATCAATTGGCGCATTCCCTACATCGAATACATAGAAAAGGGGACCCTGCGCATTATTCACAAGTCCCGGTCATACTGCATGATCGACCATCTCTTATACAGACAGAGTACCTACAAGGTGTTGTTGAAGTGCCTATCACAGGAGGAGGGCATAGCCATACTGCGAGAAATTCATGCCGACACATGTGGCAACCATGTGGGTCGATGGATAATAGCTAGCAAAGCAATGAGACAAGGGTTTTACTGGCCAAACGCATATGTGGATACCAAGGACATTGTCCAGGTGTGAAGACTGTCAGTTCTTTGCATGATAGAAGCATGAGCTGACCACCGAGCTACAAAATATCCCAATAACGTGGCCTTTTTTAGTATGGGGTTTGGACATTGTTGGTCCTTTCCAGAAGGCTCAAGGTGGTTTCACCCACCTTTTTGTGGTAGTAGACAAATTTTCCAAGTGGATTGAGGCGAGGCCAGTCGGCAAAATCTCATCAAAGAAGGCCATAGAGTTCATGACTGACATAGTCACTCGATTCAGCGCCCCCCATAAGATCATCACTGAGAATGACAGTCGGTTCATGGTGCAGGAGTTTAAGGACTTCACGGCAAAGATAGGATACAAGATCGGATATGCCTCTGCGTCTCACCCGCAATGTAATTGTCAAGTCGAGCGGGCCAATGGTCTCTTGTTGTCAGGGATTAAGCCTCGCATATTCAATAGATTGGAGAAGTACGCTCGATGATGGGTTCTAGAATTACCATCAGTATTATGGGGGATCAGGACTAATGTCAGTCGGGCAATGGGACATTCGCCGTTGTCGTTAGTTTATGGGTCGGAGGCGATGTTGCTGGCTGAGGTATTGTTTACTTTGCCACAAGTTCTAGCATATGAAGAAGTGGTTTCCAACAATGGTAGGCGTGATGACCTCCTTTTGTTACAACAAAAACAAGACGGTACCCTGATGCGGTCGGCCAAATATCAGCAAAGCCTTCAACGATATCATGAGAAGAATGTCAGATCATGAGATTTTGTAGTCGTAGATTTGGTATTGAAACAAGTGCAGTCCACTGTCGGCAAGCACAAACTATCAGATCCATGAGAGGGCCCCTTCATCATCAAGTAGGTTACTCGGCCAAGCGCTTACCGATTGATGCGCGAAGACGGATTAGACCTCCCCAGCTCTTGGAACATAGCTCAACTACGTCGTTTTCATGCTTAGCTTTAGTAGTCTATTTATTACCCTTTCTTATTGTATACTATTATATTATCAATAATAAATACCATACGGCCATGATAATTTGTCATAAAATCTCTAAATGACTGATTTTTTATTGTCTTAGTCTAGTCATGGCTCAGTTTTTGTCTCTCGGTATTACCACAACTCGCACATGTTTGACCAAGTGGGTTCTTAGTCCAGGGTTCATGTCGTTTGTTGAGGACCGAGCCGGTTTTCCTAATTCGCATATGCTTGACCGAGTGGGTTCTTAGTCCCATGGTTCATATCGGTTATTCGGGGGATCGATTTAGAGCGCTGACATGCGGCATGTATTGGTTGTGAGTGTTTAACACGAGTCATACAATACATGACAAAGCAATGTGACCCAAACATTCACTGGATTACTGGTAGGGGATCTAGATCTCTTGGATCCATTGAATCAAAAGCATTCATCACATTACTGGTCACAATTTAACCACTAGCTAAAACCCCATTACATTCCTGGCAATGGATCTAGCTCTATTTGGTCAACCAAGGAATTGGTTGTATTTTGAGCTTTGGCTACCAGAGTTTCGCATTGTTCATCTAAAAGGTCTTCATGGAAACCTTCAACCACCGCTTCTAGCTGTATGTCTGGAATGTGTGATTTGGCAATAGCCAATACTTGAGCACCTGCCAGGCTCGCAATACGCCATGAATGCTTTTGAACCTTGCACCCATCTCCAGCAGCCGAGTGCTGAGGTCGTGGCATTTCGGTGGTCTCTCGTCGGGCATCCCATACTGTGCGAGACCAGTGAATATTTTGATTACCTTCAATAAATTTCTTTTGTAGGAGTTCATAAGCCTTTTGTGATCCTACAAAGACATGTCTATCAACTTTGACCTATAAATAAGAACTCGGGGGCAAAGGTAATTCAGGCATCAGTACTTACCCCTCAACCATTTTTTGAGTTTAGTTTTTTCTACTTTTAGTGCTGTGGTTTTTTTTTCTGAAATCATCCTTTCAGCTTTTCATTCTGTTTAAAGGGCTCTCTAAAATTATTTAGCTCTTCTACTACTTTCTTGAAAATCTTTTGCGCTTCAGCCACCCCTTTTTCCAGCTCGTCATTCCTTTTCTCTTGTTCCTTGACTTTTTTCTTGAGCATCTATTGCATGAGAATGAGCTGATTGCCAAGGTTAATAAAACAAAAAGGTTATAGCAACGTACCTTCTGCTTTCTTTTTCCAGTCGGTTCTCAAGTCATCCATCTTCTGGAAGCCAATTTTTAATTTATCAAAGTTGTTTTGCAATGTTTTCGATGCTTGCACTTGCTCTCATAATATGCCATTCTACTTCTTTAAGTTGACAATTGCGTTGGCTGAAGCATCGAGAGCGTTTAAGCGTTCGTTTAGTCCAACAATTAGGATGGCCGAGTTGGCTTCTTTCTTATTCTTGGTAGCAAGCTTATTGGATAGTTCTATCGGAATGAACATTTGTGAACATATGTGTCAGAAAGTGGTCAGGAATTCTTAATATAGAAGCATACCTAAAATTTTGAATGATAGTTCATCCATTTGGGATGAACACAATTGTTGTTCTGAAGCAAGGCGGCTTACTTCAAACCTCTCTTGTGCCAACTGATTTTTGGTATCTATAGCTTTGGCTCATGTGTTTTGCACAGTCTTTAAGAGCTTGCTTTTGCCTTCTCTATGTTTCTTTAGTTTTTCCGATAGTAATGAGAATGATCAAACAAATTATTGTCAACAACAATGAGGGAAATCAACACGGGTTGGGCACAAGCATACCGGAAAGGACAAATACGCTTGGGCCATGACTTCATCAAAAATTCCCAATTCTTCTAGCTCTTCTGTTTCATCCAGCCCAGTGGTGGCATACCCTCCTATAACGGTGACTGGGTGTTGGAAATGGATCTTCTTCTGGACCAATCGAATGATCATATGATGGCTCTTCTTCTTCAACAATGGGTCGGCTTGGGGAAGCATAGGATGGCTCGGGTATGTTCAAATCTAGACGGTCGGGCATCACAGTGTCAGAATGACCACTCGGTGTCTTGGCCGACTTATTTTTCGGGCTGCCACCTACTCTAGCATCATCGGCTGTTGTTGTGTGCTGGTCCTTGGGCACATTTTTCTTTAACTGGCATTTTCAGAGGTCATCGAGATGGCTGGCCTATCACAAGAAGAGTATCAAATTATTCCCACATTATTAGACAAGAGGAAACTACTAGCTACCAGTACACTTACTTGGGATGACGCTTAAACTTCAATCCATATACCCTGCGTGGAGTCCCGGATGATTCTTGGGTCTTCTCGGCGTTAGATTTTCCTTTACTGGCAGACGATTTAGCACTTGGATCACTCGGCCGAGTGCTTTCCTTATCGGTCCTACCTTTTGAGGTGGCACCTTGATCTTGCCGAGTAGTATTTGACTCGGCAACAACTTTTTGATCAGCTTCTCATTAAAGACGAGTGATCCTATCAGATAATGTCTCTTCATCATTAGACACTTCGATGTGTACTTTTTGGCATTTGGCAGTCGGGGTTTGTTCGTCCAATTCTTCTAGTGAGGGAGGCAGCGGAGGGACAGAATGGAATCGGTCTAAATTCTACAAAAGTGTGTTATATTAGCAATACATGAATACACAAAGCATGCGCCCATGAAATTGGTGAAAACTTTAGTACCTGCTTTCGTGCATTCGTTGAGTTTAGTCCAATGGTCTTGTTCGATACAACCCAATTCAGCAGTGTTGGGAAGATATTTGATGATCTCCCAGTCAGTTCCCTATCACACATAACATAAGGAACTTCTCCTGTAGGATCTGCCTCCATGTTGAACATCCAGTCGGGATGATGTCGCCTCTTCATAAGCTGCACTCACCGATAAATGAAGCTTCTGATGACATGAACGCCAGTTAAATTATCCTTCTTCAATTGTTGAATGAACTTAAGCAATTTCTCGACTTCATTTTTCATTTCTGGAGAAGCCTTCACGGTCCATGAGGGCTGCAGGACAGGTGGCTCTGCAGAAAATTGTGGCAGCGGAGGCGCATCGTTACCATGAAAAAACCATTCAGCATGCCATCCTTTGTTGGTTGTACGAAGTGGTACTTTCATGTATTTAGTTTTATTTCTGTGTGGAAATCTGGCGCTGCCGATAACACTTTTGCTGTTGGACTTCAAGACAAACAGTTCCTTGAACAAATCAAAGTGCGAATGGATTCCAATATAGATCTCACAGAAATGGATGAAAATAGCAATGTGGAGTATGGAATTCGGATTCAGATTCACCAAACTAATTCCATAAAAATGCAGTAGCGTGTGAACGAAATCTGAGTAGGGGAGTCTTAATTCGGGATAGAAAAAAGAGGCAAAGAACAAGGTTTGATCGAGAGGCGGCTAAGGAAATGTCTGACCTAGGGTTTCGATCGAGTCCGTCGTTTCTTGATCTTGGAGAACGTTGTCAATCACCAGTTTGTTGATCCTTTCTTTGTCCATGATCGACGCCGGAAACTCCTTGATTCCTTCCGGGATATCAAATGTCGCATCGTCTTCTACACGAACAGGAGAAGCTTTTTCTTTAGTAGATGCCTTTGAGGTTGCGCGCGAATGCTTGGGCGCCATCACAACGAGTGGGGTGGTGAAATAGGGTTGGATTCTTGGAGCAAGACAATGAGCTAGAGTGTGGATCTAGGGTTTGTCGTAGAGTGGCAGCAGCGAGAGAGAAAGAAGAAGTGGAAGAGCCTGTGTTTTAGAAATGAGGTGGGGCTGGCACATATATCTACCCCATTTAACCTAAGCGGTATACCAGCCACGCGGTTTTTGTTGTTATGCTATTCACGGGTATTAGATGGAAATGGTTCCAATCCAGTTCTTGTTATGACAATCACTCGGTATAACCGTAGCCGCATAATGGAAGGCTACAATATCCATATTCTTTTGATTTATTATTAAAATCCCTCGGATAGAGTGGCAGCATCAATCTTGTTGGCTGTTGTATTACATTTTTGTTGTAATACTATTCAGGAAATTGGCAGCACCAATCTTGGGGACTATCAGTTTGTTTCTTTTGATGAATCACTCGGAGGGAGTGGTAGCTCTAATCTTGGGGGCTGATTTTCTTCTATGTTCTTTGTAATATCACTCAGAGGGAGTGTTAGCTTCAATCTTAGGGGCGCTATTTTTGAAGTTTTCATATATGTACTAGTTTAAAATAACTTTTGAGTTGGGGTTATGAGTGGTTATAGATATTTCTGAATTTATTGGTTTTTAGACGCACAAGGCATTTCAAAATAACGATTCAATATCTTTTGAGTTGGGGCTATACTCATAGAGGACGCCTATTTTAGCGTTCATGAAGAAAGAAGGTTTCAATTAGAATCAAGAGAAGCACTTTTCAATTTTGAGGAGCATCAAGATAAATTGAAGATTTGGATTCAAAATTGGAAAGTTCTTGGGGGCTACTATGGGACATGTATACCCGGGATACCTCTCCACTCGGCTATATGGCCGAGTGGGCTGGGGCTTGATTATTAAGCATCGGAGATCAAGGCCCAGAAGAGAATTATTCGGATAGTTGTTTAGGGTAGGCGATAAGTTAGGTTAACAGATTTGGTGTAACCGAATGATAGATTTCCATGTAAACCACTACCCTTCAGCTATATAAGGAGGGTAGGGGGTCTTCGCAGATGATCAGAACTCGCATTGGGAAACCTTAGCCCTAGTACGAACCCTAGCAATACAAGAACACAAAACAGGACGTGGGGTTGTTATCCTCTGGGAGGCCCGAACCTATATAAGCCATGTGTCATGTGTCCATCAACTTTCATACTCATACGCATACCTAGATCTACTATCGAGATTATCTCTCGACACTTACTATACTATTATGATTGTCATATACCTACACAATAGTGTGCCTATATGATATCTATGTACATACTTTGGTTGATTACTTTATGTCCAAGTGTAGATCATCGTTTGCTATATTAGTGAATGCTTTAGCTATAAGACTCTGAATAAAGGAGGATGTTCTTACGCGAGACTAAAGTAGTAATTGATAGCGTAGACGTGGTGTCTAGGCTAGAGGTTACCTTTGATTGCTGTGTATTCTATAGTCGTAGAGGTAGACGGTATGTAGTGACAGTCCTATCCGCCCTTAGTAATCCTCCCTGTTCGGATATGTAGTGGAGTTATAAGCGGGAGTCGCCTGGCAAACCAGGGGTAAGCCCGTACCTGAATTGCTTGAGTACCTAAGTATTGACCTTAGTCATGTAGGTGTATGTGTAGATTAATGCTATGCAACTGTATAGAAACACAATCGGAACTTAGCTCTTTTCTTTGTTCTTTCTCCACTTGGCTTAGGATGTATAATAGAGTTGAATCTTCTGTGTGTCACACTACCTCTATAAATTATCCTTAACCCTGTGAGGAGATTGGTCTATCCTTACGATATTATTATGGACATAGTAATTGTTTTATATCTCCGCCTTCCCCTAGGAGAACTATAAATGAGAACCATTGGATTACTCCAATGGTGAAATGCTACAATGGTATTATTCGTGCGCTTGCGGATGTTACCTAATTGCCACTAAGATACCTAAATAGATTATTTCTGACATCACTGTTAGAGGTGAGTT
The DNA here is from genome assembly GCA_030378355.1 of Eleusine indica. Classification (NCBI taxonomy): domain Eukaryota; kingdom Viridiplantae; phylum Streptophyta; class Magnoliopsida; order Poales; family Poaceae; genus Eleusine; species Eleusine indica. Next base: position 31,514,762 of record CM059494.1, on the reverse strand, counting down.
ATTTGGTGTGACTTAGCAAGCATAAACAATATACAATCCTTCTTTATTTTGAGTAATGTTGATGGCCAGAAATGGTAATTAACGACCATCAACAGGCGCCAATCCCTGTTTGGCTGAACAGGGGTGTTTAGCCAAACAAGGGTGGGCCCCACTTGCCCCCCCCCCCCCCCCCCGTGTTCCTGGGTGGGCCCGCAAGGGATGAGGTGCACAATTGGGTTAGGCCCATTGGTTCCAATAAAAACTTCAAAAAGGCCAATAGAGTATATTTAAGTCAATTAAATTGAACACATCTATTTCCTTATCTAAATTTTCATTAGAATAGAAAAGCTTTAAGCGATGGCTGTTTACCTTAAAAAGTTACCTATGTCGTGTTGCAGCTCCATGAAAGGATGTGTCGACGACTGTATATGGTCCATCCCACATGCTCTTTAGCTTTCCATGCTCAAATAGCTTTACCCAAATTGAAGAGTAGCACCTTATCTCCTGCCTTGAATTCCTTTGGTTGAATCCTCTTGTCATGCCATCTTTGGGTTTTCTCCTTGTAGATCTTGGCACTATGATAGGCTTTATCCCTCCATTCCTCCAGCTCTGGTATCTATATTTTCCTTTGGATTCCAAACTTTTGGAGGTCCATATTCCACTTTTTGATGGCATAGTGTGCCCGATGTTCTATCTCAACAAGTAAATGGAAAATTTTGCCATAAACAAGTTGGAATGGTGACATATCGATGGGTGTCTTGTATGCTGTCCGGTATGCTCAAAGTGCTTTGGGTAGCTTATTCTTCCACCCCGTCCCCATTTGTAGTACAATCTTCTAGAGGATATTCTTGATTTGCTTATTTGAAGTTTTTGCTTGTCCACTAGTCTGAGGGCGGTATGGAGTGGCTATGTTGTGGTTCACGCCGAGTTTTCTTAGAAAGTGACGGAAGGTCTTGTCAATGAAGTGAGATCCTCCATGGCTTATTTCAAAACGAGGGAAGATTACCTCGTAGAACATCCTTCAGGAATTCTTTGCCTCTGCTGGTCGGCATGGTACAGCCTCTACCCACTTTGATACATAATCAACGGCCACCAAGATGTACTCCCAATCATAGGACTTTGGAAAAGGTCCCATGTAGTCAATGCCCCACACATCAAAAAGCTTTACTTGAAGATTGAATGTGAGGGGCATGGCATTGCGAGAAGTGATCCCTCCATGTTTCTAGCATCTCTAGCATTTTAGAATGAACTCTTTTGTATGTTCATACATTGTAGGGGAAGAGAATCCACTCTGCCAGATCTTTGCTTGGGTGCAGAACACACCGTAGTGTCCTCCGTAAGGAGCTAAATGGCACTTTTCTATGATCTTGGTGCCTTCGATTGTAGGGACGCATCTTCTTAACAGCCCATCTGCACATACTCAGTATAGGTACGGGTCTTCCCAAAGGTGCCACCGACTTTCATACATCAGTTTCTTTTTATTCTCCCCTGGTGGCACATAACCTGCAACCAAGTATTCACAATATCTGCATACCAGGGGTTGGTGTCGGTCACCTTCAATAGTATGTCATCTCGTAGAAAATAATTTATTGGTAGCTCCAGCATGTTAGTGATTTGCATACACGACAAATGATCTGCTATACAATTCTCTACTTCTTTCTTATCTTTAATTTCAAGGTAAAATTCCTGGAGTAAGAGGATCAATTAGCCTAGGTTTAGCATCTTTCTTAGTGAGCCAGTATTTTAAAGTAGCATGATTAGTTTAAAGAATTACCTTAGCTCCTACTAAGTAAGATCTAAACTTATCAATAGCAAAAACAACATCAAGGAGCTCTTTCTCAGTGGTGGCATAATTTAATTATGCTCCTGTCAAAGTTTTGCTAGCATAGTGATGTGAACTAGGGTTCCCGATGTTCTAAAAGGTTCTTGGTAAGTTGACTTGGTCAGAGGCGACACACAAATCGATCCGGCTTCAGAACAACACGTTCTAAACCCCGCAATCACAACACGACTTCTCCTCTGGTTATCAACCGGTGTAGCATGGTTGACCTCGCCGAGAAGGCTGATCCCTGCCTGCGAATCAAGAACACAAGCAAGAACAATGAAGATTGCAACACAATTGCAGATGTATGATTAAACTCTCGAAGTTGGGGTCTCACAAACCGATGAACGGCGAAACTGTTTATGAACAGAATTGATCTAAGCAAAACCCGAACCCTAATGGTGCGGCGGCGGCTGTATATAAAGACCCTAGGGTCGTGCAAGACCCTCTGGACGCGCCCCTAATTGGGCTCAACTAGATACAAAGCCCAAAGGCCAAAAATAGGCGACGCAGCACCGACACAGATTCTGGACTCTGTCTTGTTTTGACGATTCCCGATGACTCCGGATGAATTTTGACATGTGGCCGGCGGCATTGGAAAGGTCTTCTCCTTATCTTTCCGTGCATATGTAGAACGTCCAAATCCGAGTCCGTATGCGTCTTGGGCAACTGTTTTAGTACAGACTGGTCCTGGGCCCCGAAACAGACTCGAAGTCGGTTTTGATTGGGCCTCCACTTTGGCTTCCAAGCTCTTGCTGGTCCTCCACGTTCCCAGCTCCTTCTCCCATCATCTCCTGGTCTTCTCCATGGTTTCTAATCATAAAATAATCATTAAGTAGCAAACCATTCTCAAAAGTAACATATAGCGAAGAACGTAGGAACGAGCTCACCTCTAAATTTAGTCGTCGTGCACGAGCTCTAGTCATTGGACCTTGCAAGTCCAGATTTGGAGGAGTGTTGTGTGTATCCATAGGAGTGATGTCCTCATCATCCTCCCCCTCTTGAAGTGGAGTCGTCCTCGACTCGAGCTCATCCTCTTCTCCCAAGTATGGTTTCAAATCTAAAATGTTAAAAGTAGGACTAACCCCGAACTCGGGAGGCAACTCAAGTTTGTATGCATTATCATTAATCTTCTCTATTATTTTGAATGGACCATCAGCTCTAGGCATTAGTTTAGACTTTCTCAATTCTAGAAATCTATCCTTCCTTAAGTGTAACCACACTAAATCTCCTACATCAAGCTTTACTTCCTTTCTACCCTTACTGCCAGCAATTTTATACTTTTCATTCATCTTTTTAATGCTAAGTCTAGTGGTCTCATGCATTTGCAAAATAAATTCAGCACGCTCCTTAGCATCAACATGAACTCTCTCATTAATAGGTAGAGGAAGTATATCAAGTGGAGTACGGGGATCAAAATCATACACTATCTTGAATGGACTTACCTTGGTAGTAGAATGTGTTGCCCGATTATAAGCAAACTCAACATGAGGTAAGCATTCTTCCCATTGCTTCAAATTTTTCTTCAAAATAGCTCGCAACATAGTACCCAAAGTGTGGTTCACAACCTCAGTTTGTCCATCAGTTTGTGGATGACAAGTTGTAGAAAATAACAACTTTGTACCCAACTTATTCCAAAGCGTGCGCCAAAAATGACTCAAGAATTTTGCATCACGATCTGAAACAATAGTAGAAGGCATACCATGCAAACGTACAATTTCTTTGAAAAAAAGATCAGCAATATAACTAGCATCATCAGTTTTATGACATGGTATAAAGTGTGCCATCTTGGAAAAACGATCCACAACAACAAAAATGCTATCGCTCCCCCTCTTAGTCCTAGGCAGTCCTAAAATAAAGTCCATAGAAATATCCGCCTAAGAAATAGAAGGAACAGGAAGTGGCATGTATAAACCATGTGGATTCAATCGAGACTTAGCTTTTTGACATGTAGTGCAGCGAGCAACAAAACGCTCAACATCTTTCCTCATCCTTGGCCAAAAGAAGTGTGTGGCCAAAATATCCTCCGTCTTCTTAGCACCAAAATGACCCATCAATCCACCTCCATGCGCCTCCTGCAACAATAAAAGACGAACGGAACCAACTGGAATGCATAGGCGGTTAGCTCTAAACAAGAAACCATCATTCAACACAAATTTGTGCCAAGCACGACCTTCTTTACAATGCAGCAATACATCTTTAAAATCAACATCAGCAACATATTGTTCTTTAATTGCCTCAAGTCCAAAAATTCTACAATCAAGTTGAGACAACAAAGTATATCGCCTAGATAAAGCATCAGCAATCACATTATCCTTCCCTTTCTTATGTTTAATAATATAAGGAAAAGACTCAATAAACTCAACCCATTTAGCATGTCTACGGTTCAAATTGCATTGAGAACGAATATACTTAAGTGATTCATGATCAGAATGAATAACAAATTCTTTGGGCAACAAATAATGACGCCACGTCTCTAAAGAACGTACAAGTGCATATAGTTCCTTATCATACGTGGAATAATTCAAAACAGGCCCAGTAATTTTCTCACTAAAGTATGCAACAGGTTTACCATCTTGCATCAAAACACCACCAATGCCTATACCACTAGCATCACATTCAAGCTCAAAAGTCTTATCAAAATTGGGTAATTGCAGCAATGGTGCATGTGTAAGTTTGTCCTTCAAAGCATCAAAAGACTCATGATGTATCTTACCAAAATGGAAGTCAACGCCCTTCTTTGTCAACTCATGCAATGGTGCAGCAATGGTGCTGAAATCTTTGACAAAGCAGCGGTAGAAACCTGCAAGACCAAGAAAACTTCTCACCTATGTGATAGTTTTTGGTACAGGCCAGCTCTTTATGGCTTCAATTTTCGCCTCATCCACCTCAATTCCCTGTGGAGTCACAACATAGCCAAGAAAAGAGACTCGATCCGTGCAAAAGGTGCACTTCTCAAGGTTACCAAATAAACGTGCAACTTGCAAAGCATCAAAAACAGCACGCAAATGAATCATATGATCATCCATAGATTTGCTATAAATCAAGATATCATCAAAGTAGACAACCACAAATTTGCCAATAAAAGGTCTTAAAACCTCATTCATCAAACGCATGAAAGTACTGGGTGCATTAGTTAACCCAAAAGGCATTACTAACCACTCATACAACCCGAATTTGGTTTTGAAAGCTGTTTTCCATTCATCTCCAAGTTTCATTCTAATTTGATGGTAGCCACTACGCAAATCAATTTTAGTGAAAATTATAGCACCACATAACTCATCAAGCATGTCGTCTAGCCTAGGAATAGGATGACGATACCTAATAGTAATGTTATTAATGGTTCTACAATCTACACACATACGCCAAGAACCATCTTTCTTAGGAACCAAAAGTACAGGAACAGCACAAGGACTAAGTGATTGACGAACATACCCACGATCCAAAAGGTCTTGGACTTGTCGTTGTATCTCCTTAGTCTCCTCAGGGTTGGTCCTATAAGCAGCACGGTTTGGCAAAGTAGCACCAGGAATCAAATCAATTTGATGCTCAATCCCTCTCAAAGGTGGCAAGCCCGAGGGTATCTCAGCTGGGAAAACATCCTCATACTCCTGCAAAAGGTTAGTGACAGCAGGAGGCAAAGCACTAGAAGCAATATCACCAAGCAAAAACAAGGCTTGTTTGCATATCAAAGCATAGCAAATATCATCAGTAGAAATTTCAGCAAGCTCAGATTTTGTGGCAAGACATGAACGACCTTGTAATTTAATTGCAGCACCCTTAGAACTTGAAGAATCATTAACATTACTTGGTGTAGAAGCAGAATTAACAGGTTGCTGAATTTCAGGGCTTTTATTTTTCAAACTAGCAGCTCGTTCTAAATCAGCTTGTACAATTTCAGCAGGGGTCATTGGTAACAAAGTAATTTTAGTTCCTTTATGCATAGAAGTGTACTTATTACTTTTACCATGGTGTACAGCATCATTATCAAATTCCCAAGGTCTACCCAATAAAAGTGAACAAGCTTGCATGGGTACAACATCACAATCAACAGAATCCACATAGGAACCAATGGAAAAAGGAACTCTGCAAGTTTGTGTTACCTTAGGTTTTCCAGAGTCATTTAACCACTGAATGTAGTATGGATGTGGATGTGGGCGTGTGGTCAAATCAAGCTTCTTAACCGCATCAGAACTCACCAAATTGTTGCAGCTTCCTCCATCAATGATGACACGTGCCCGACGGTTCTTGATGACGAAGAAAATCTGGAACAAGTTATGTCGCTGCATCATCTCGGGCTGCTGGATTTGTGTGCTAAGCACACGCTGCACAATAATATTCATGTAGCCCGTGGTATCTCCGCCTCCAAGGACGAGGTCACCGCTGGTGGCAGCGACATCCTCCTCCTCATCCTCCACATCGGAGGTGCTCATGTAACCGCCATCATCTGTCGCCACATATGCTCGCCTACTTGGGCAGTCTTTCTGCACATGGCCAAGACCATGGCATCGGTGGCACTGAATCCCTGTAGTGCGTCCCGTCGAAGCAACAGAGGAGGCACTACTAGCCGGTACCTGCACAGAATTTTTACCTGAGCGCGTAGAAGGGGCAGGGGCTGATCTTGGTGCTGCAGAAACAACACTAGCTGGTGGGGGCGGCCGGAAAGATGGCTTGGGCAACCCCGAAGTCCCCGTCGGCCGTGGTGGGTAGAAATTCCTGGACTTGCTGTACTCCTCAAAAGCCTGGAAAAGTCCCTGTGATTCTTTCTCTGCAAGCATAGCATACTGGAAACACTGGTTGAGGGTATAAAATTCTTTATAATCAAGGATGTCCTGAATTTCTTTTCTCAAACCAGAATAAAAGCGGCAAATCTGATCCTCTACTTTTTCAACCACAGCACAATGAATCAAACCCTTCTGAAGCTCACCAAAATACTCCTGAACAGTTTTATCTCCTTGATCTAAACGCTGCAGTTTATTACGAATTTCTCTATAAAAAGAAGGAGGAAAAAAACGATCACGCATTTCTACCTTAAGTTCTTCCCAAGTAGTAGGCAAATCGGTTTCAGCAGCTAGACCACTCCACCAAACAATAGCAAAGTCCTTAAACTCACTAGTGGCTTGTCTAACTCTATGTTGTTCAGGAACAAGATGGGCATTAAATTTTTGTTCTACCGTCATTTCCCAATCAAGGTAAGCATCACCATCGTACTGACCCGAAAACGAAGGAATTGAAAACTTAATTTTAGCATACGGATCATCTGGAGCATAGTTACCTTGTGTGCAACGGTTGTGGTTGTGGAAACCACCCATACCTTGAGGGTTACGTTGCAAACGGCGTCGTAACCTTGCGGTCCTTGTAGCTGACCTATCGACGGTGCCATCAGCCTTATACACTGTTGCTTCATTATGATCGTCTTCAACGTCGTTGTTGGTGTCGTTGTTGGTGTTGGTGTTGGTGTTGGTGTTGTTGTTGTTGTTGGTCTTGTGAGCGGTCTCCAATTCGACAACCTGATCGGTTAGCTTAGAGACTCTCTTATCCAACCGCTCAATGCTTTCTCCCAGGTGAAGCTTGGTGACGGCGTCGGTGACGGCCCTGGTGATCGTCTCTGCCAAATCACTCTGAACCACCTGCAAAGCCTTCTGTAACTGATTTTGGCTCACGCACTCATCCAATTTGGAGGGTGAAGCACCCTCCCCATCGCTTCCTGACATCAGAAACACCAAAACAGGAAACAAAAAGTGAAGGTTATCCCTACAAAACTACTAAGCAGTGGTGCCTCTCAACACAGCAAAAGTAAGCTTCTTGCAAAGCTCTTACAAAGTTCTGAAAACAACAAAGCGAAGGATACCAGGGAGAAGTGTTCCACGATTGCAAGGGTTACCAAATAACCTATGTGCTGTCCAGAAGAAGTATGTAGAGCTAGGAAGGCCAAATATATATATATATGAGTGGCACACAAATCAAAAACAGATAGTAAAGCTGAATAAGTGCCCAAATAACTTATCCCTAGTTGCTGGTCTAACTATGTCCTAGAACAGTAGTGATAGCAAAGAAGAAACAAAGAGACAAAGGGACACAGTCGATCACAGGGGGCTTAGTGTAAAACAGCCGAACTCAGAAATTCCAGGGGGCTAGATGGAGCACTAGTAGGAATCCCAAATTTCTTTTTTTTGTATTTTATTTTTTTGATATTTTTTTCCAACTCACTAGTAAACAGGAAGAAACCACAAAAAATTTCAGCTCAAACCGAGATAGGACGTGGCCTACAGAAAATCTTGAAGTTTCAGAAAACGTCGGGTTTCAACTTGAATGAATTTTTTCTTTATCTTCCCGATTTTTTTTGAATTTTTTGACGAGGGCACACAGGGCGTAGGGTATGCTCAACTTTTCGTCTAGAATCTCCTGTAAAAATTTCAGCCAAAACGGACAACCGAGCGAAAAGTTATGGCTGTTTTACCGAAGGGGTGTCGGAATCGGTTATGAAGAACCCGGGGTTTTGAGTGAAATCCGAGTCGGACTTGGGGTCGGGTAGGGAGTTTTTTGGCAAGGTGGATGCAGCGGAAAGTGGAATTTATGAAAAGTGGTCCGAGGTGGAGAGGGTAGGTTTAGGGTGGGATTAGGGTGGGCGTGTTGATCAATCAACCCTAGCACACAAAGCCGACAAAACCGAGGATGGTGAAGGGGATGGCGGCTAGGGTTGCAAGGGAAACACTACTGATGACAAAAACACAAACTAAACCAGCGACTAAACAAGAACTAGGGCACAAACTCAACACTACGGACTCTGAAATTGAAATATGCAAAGGCTAAACACGTGGTTATGGGCGGGGGAAATTTTTTTTTTTTTTGGTATTTTCAGTGGACGATAGGAAGAACACGAAAACAAAACTAAAGGGTAGTGTGAACCTGACGGTGCACCCGAAGCTCTGATTACCACTTGATGTGGACAAGGGTTCCCGATCTTCCGAAAGGTTCTTGGTAAGTTGATTTGGTCGGAGGCGACACACAAATCGATCCGGCTTCAGAACAGCACGTTCTAAACCCCGCAATCGCAGCACGACGTCTCCTCTGGTTATCAACCGTCCAAAAGACGATTGACCTCACCGAGAAGGCTGATCCCTGCCTGCGAATCAAGAACACAAGCAAGAACAACGAAGATTGCAACACAATTGCAGATGTATGATTAAACTCTCGAAGTTGGGGTCTCACAAACCGATGAACGGCAAAACTGTTTATGAACAGAATTGATCTAAGCAAAACCCGAACCCTAATGGTGCGGCGGCAGCTGTATATAAAGACCCTAGGGTCGTGGAAGACCCTCTGGACGCGCCCCTAATTGGGCTCAACTAGATACAAAGCCCAAAGGCCAAAAATAGGCGACGCAGCACCGACACAGATTCTGGACTCTGTCTTGTTTTGACGATTCCCGATGACTCCGGATGAATTTTGACATGAGGCCGGCAGCATTGGAAAGGTCTTCTCCTTATCTTTCCGTGCATATGTAGAACGTCCAAATCCGAGTCCGTATGCGTCCTGGGCAACTGTTTTAGTACAGACTGATCCTGGGCCCCGAAACAGACTCGAAGTCGGTTTTGATTGGGCCTCCACTTTGGCTTCCAAGCTCTTGCTGGTCCTCCACGTTCCCAGCTCCTTCTCCCATCATCTCCTGGTCTTCTCCATGGTTTCTAATCATAAAATAATCATTAGGTAGCAAACCATTCTCAAAAGTAACATATAGCGAAGAACGTAGGAACGAGCTCACCTCTAAATTTAGTCGTCGTGCACGAGCTCTAGTCATTGGACCTTGCAAGTCCAGATTTGGAGGAGTGTTGTGTGTATCCATAGGAGTGAGGTCCTCAACACAAAAGTACAGGAATAGTACAAGGACTAAGTGAATGACGAACATACCCACGATCCAAAAGGTCTTGGACTTGTCGTTGTATCTCCTTAGTCTCCTCCGGGTTGGTCCTATAAGCAGCATTTTTTTGGTGAAGTACCACCCGGAATCAAATCAATTTGATGCTCAATCCATCATAAAGGTGGCAATTTCAGGGGTATCTCAACTAGGAATAGAACCTCATACTCCTGCAAAAGGTTAGTGACAGTAGGAGACAAAGCACTAGAAGCAATATCATCAAGCAAAAACAAAGCTTGTTTGTATATCAAAGCATAGCAAATATCATCATCAACAGAAATTTCAGCAAGTTCAGTTTTTATTGCAAGACATGAACGACCTTGTAATTTAATTCTAGTACCCTTAGAACTTGAAGAATCATTAACATTACTAGGTGTAGAATCAGAATTAACAGGTTGCTGAATTTCAGGACCTTTATTTTTCAAACTAGCAGCTCTTTCTAAATCAGCTTGTACAATTTCAGCAGGGGTCATTGGTAACAAAGTAATTTTAGTTCCTTTATGCATAAAAGTGTACTTATTAGTTTTACCATGGTCTACAACATCATTATCAAATTCCCAAGGTCTACCCAATAAAAGTGAACATGCTTGCATGGGTACAACATCACAATCAACAGAATCCATATAAGAACCAATGCAAAAAGGAACTCTACAAGTTTGTGTTACCTTAGCTTTTCCAGAGTCATTCAACCACTGAATGTAGTATGGATGTGGATGTGGGCATGTGGTCAAATCAAGCTTCTGGACCACATCAGAACTCACCAGATTGTTGCAGCTTCCTCCATCAATGATGACATGTGCTCGGTGGTTCTTGATGACGAAGGAAATCTGGAACAAGTTATGTCGCTGCATCATCTCGGGCTGCTGGATTAGTATGCTAAGCACACGTTGCATAACAATATTCATGTAGCCCATGGTTTATCTGCCTCCAAGGATGAGGTAGCCAGTCTTGGTAGTGACATCCTCCTCCTCATCCTCCACATCGGAGGTGCTCATGTAACCGCCATCGTCTGTCGCCACATATGCCCTCCTACTTGGACAATCTTTCTACACATGACCAAGTCCATGGCAGCGGTGGTACTGAATCCATGTAGTGCGTCCCGTCGAAGCAACAGAGGATGCACTACTAGCGCGTAGAAGGTGCAGGGGCTGATCTTGGTGCTGCAGAAACAACACTGGTTCCCTTGGCAACTGCTGGTGGGGATGGCCGGAAAGATGGCTTGGGCAGCCCTGAAGTCCTTGTCGGCCGCGATGGGTAGAAGGTACGATGGACTTGGTGTACTCCTCAAAAGCCTGAAAAAGTCCCTGCGATTCTTTCTCTGCAAGCATAGCATACTGGAAACACTGGTTGAGGGTATAAAATTCTTTATAATCAAGGATGTCCTGAATTTCTTTTCTCAAACAAGAATAAAAGCGGCAAATCTGATCCTCTACTTTTTCAACTATAGCACAACGAATCAAACCCTTCTGAAGCTCCTAAAGTACTCCTGAATAGTTTTACCTCCTTGATCTAAGCACTGCAGTTTATTATGAATCTCTCTATAAAAAGGAGGAACAAAATGATCACACATTGCTACCTTAAATTCATCCTAATTAGTAGGCAAATCAGTTTCAGCAGCTAGACCACTCCACCAAACAATTGCAAAGTCCTTAAACTGACTAGTGGCTTGTCTAACTCTATGTTGTTCAAGAACAAGGTGGACATTAAATTTTTGCTCTATAGTCATCTCCTAATCAAGATAAGCATCACCTCATACTGACCCAAAAATGACGGAATTAAAAACTTAATTTTAGCATACGGATCATCAGGAGCATGGCCATAATTGTTACCTTGTGGCCGACGGTTGTGGTTGTGGAAACCATCTATACCTTGAGTGTTACGTTGCAAACAACGTCGTAATCTTGCGGTCCTTGTAGCAGCCCTATCCACGGTGCCATCAGTCTTATACACCATGTCTTCATCATGGTCGTCTTCAATGTCGTTGGTATTGGTGTTGGTGTTGGTGTTGGTTGTCTTGTGAGCGGTCTCCAACTCGATAACCTAATCGGTTAACTTAGAGACTCTCTTATCCAACCGCTCAATGCTTTCTCCTAGGTGAAGCTTGGTGACCGCATCAGTGACGGCCTTGGTGATCGTCTCTGCCAAATCACTCTAAACTGCCTGCAAAGCCTTCTGTAGCTGATCTTGGCTCATGCGCTCATCAAATTTTGAGGGCGAAGCACCCTTTCCATCACTTCCTGACATCACAAACACCAAAATAGGAAACAAACAGTGAAGGTTATCCCTACAAAACTACTTAAGCAGTGGTGCCTCTCAACACAGCAAAAGGAAGCTCCTTACAAAGCTCTTACAAAGTTCTGAAAAGCAAAACAAAGGATACCAGGGAGCTGTGTTCCATGATTGCAAGGCTCACAAAATAACCTGTGTGCTGTCCAGAAGAAATATGTAGAGCTAGGAAGGACAAATATATATATGTGAGCGGCACACAAATCAAAAACAGAGAGTAAATCTGAATAAGTGCCCCAAGTAACTTGTCCTTAGTTGCTGGTCTAACTATGTCCTAGAACAAGAGTGATAACAATGGCAGAAACAAGTGCGAAAGGAGAAAATAGCACAGCAGGGGGCTATGTGTAAAACAGCCAAACCTCAAAATTCCAGAGGTTTAGATGGAGCACTAGTAGAAATCAAAAATTTCTTTATTTTATTTTATTTTTTTGATATTTGTTTCCAACTCAGTGGCAACGGGAGAGAACCCGCAAAAATTTTTACCTCAAACAGAGGTAGGATGTGGCCTACAGAAATTCTACAAGTTTCAGAAAATGTAGGGTTTCAACATGAATGAATTTTTTCTTTATCTTCTCGATTTTTTTAAGTTTTTTTGAGTCAAGAAGCTCTGGTAAAAACTTCAGCCAAAACGGACAACCGAGCAAAAAGTTATGGCTATTTTACTGAAGGTACCTCGAAGCCGGTTTTGAAGAAACCCGGGGTTTGAGTGAAACCCGAGTAGGTTTTGGGGTTGGTTTTTGGGTCGGGTTTGGAATCGGATCGGAAAATTTTTGTCGAGATGGATGTAGCGGAAAGTAGAATTGTGGTCCGAGATATTGAGAGTGGGTTTAGGGTTTCATTAGGGTGGGATCGATCAATCAACCCTAGCACACAAAGCCGAACAAACAGAGGGTGGTGGAGGGGGGGGTGGCGGCTAGGGTTGCAAGGGAAACACTACTGACGACAAAAACACAAACTAAACCAGTGACTAAACAAGAACTAGGGCACAAACTCAATACTACGGACTCTAATATTGAAATATGGAAAGGCTAAACATGTGGTTATGGCCGGGGGAAAAAAATTTGGGGCTTTTCTGTGGACGATAGGAAGAACACAAAAACGAAACTAAAGGGTAGTGAAAACCGGACGGTGCAACTAAAGCTCTGGTTACCACTTGATGTGAATAAGGGTTCCCGATCTCCTGAAAGGTTCTTGGTAAGTTGATTTGGTTGGAAGCGACACACAAATCGATCCGTCTTTAATGAAGAAAGCAACCAATTTGCAGATGAATGATTAAGCTCACGAAGTTGGGATCTCACAAACCGATGAACGGCAACACTGTTTATGAACAGAAATAATCTAAGCAAAACCTGAACCCTAATGGTGCAACAGTGGCTGTATATGAAGACCCTAGAGTCGTGCAAGACCCTCTGGATGCGCACCTAATTGGGCTCAACTGGATACAAAGCCCAAAGACCAAAAATAGGCGATGCAGCATCGACATAGATTCTAGATCCTCTCTTGTTTCGATGATTCCTGATGACCAGGGCTGAATTTTGACATGAGGCCAGAGGTATTAGAAAGTCCTTCTCCTTAGCTTTTCGTGCATATGTAGAACGTCCAAATCTGGGTCCGTATGCGTCCTGGGCATCCGTTTTAGTGCAGACTGATCCTGGGCCCCGAAATAGAATCGAAGTCGGTTTTGATTGGGCCTCCACCTTGGCTTCCAAGTCCTTGCTGGTCCTCCATGTTCCCAAGTCCTTCTCCCATCAAGTCCTGTTCATCTCCATGGTTCCTAATGATAATAAAATCATTAGGTAGCAAACCATTATCGAAATTAATATATAACAAAGAACATAGGAACGAGCTCACCTCTAAATTTAGTCGTCGTGCACGAGCTCTAGTAATTGGACCTTGCAACTCTAGAATTGGAGGAGTGTTGTGTGTATCCATAGGACTGTTGTCCTCATCACGTACGCTATTGCGTGATGCTTCTTATCCTTTGTTGGACCCAAAACGACCCCAACGACATAATCACTGACATCACACATGATTTCGAAAGGCACCGTCCAATCAGAAAGTCAGATGATTGGGGCTGAGATGAGTGCCTTTTGAAGGATATTAAATGAGTTGTGGCACTCATCATCAAAATCAAAGGGTGCATCTTTACCTAAAAGACTAGTGAGGGGTCTAGTAATCTAGGAAAAATCTTTAATGAAACGCCGATAAAACCCCGCATGTCCTAAAAAGCTACGAATACCCTTTATATTGATGAGAGTTGGAAGTTTTTCTATAACTTCTATTTTTGCTTTGTCTACCTCTATCCCCCTCTCAGACACTAAGTGTCCAAGTACTATGCACTCCTGGACCATAAAGTGGCACTTTTCCCAATTAAGCACCAGGTCCTTTTTTTTTGCATCTAGTCAAGACCTTGTCTAAATTCTCCAGACAATGCCCAAAGGTTTTTCCATAGACGGAGAAATTGTCCATGAAGACTTCCATGATTTCTGCTTCTATCATGTTGGAGAAGATTGACATCATCCATCTTTGGAACGATGTGGGGGCATTGCAAAGCCAAAAGGACATCCTCCGGTATGCATACGTTTGTTCACGTTCCTTTAATACTAAAATTGACCGTCAGTTACCTGCATTAAAGAGCTAAAATACTGAACCAACATAGTGGTAGAGATTTATTACTAATGAACTCCACAAGTGTTGGTGAATATTTGACTATAGGTGAATTATCCATGAATTTTGGGCAATTCCATGTCATCAATCCAAGAAAATACCAATCCGGCCAATCAGGAGCCAGCACAAGGATTGCATACATGGATGGACGGCATTCCCTCACACAACTCAGGAGAACACCAACCTTAAACAGGAGTGGACCCACCTACCAGTGAACCAGCAAAAGCGCAAGGCCAACGGGCCCAGGGCCAGGTCGTCCGACCTCCCCCCCCCCCCCCCGGGTTGCCCGACCTGGTCTTGTGGTTGTTTCGCCCACGCTTCCTTGTGTCGCTTTCTCATCCACTTCCTGGAGGCGGTGCATGTGAGCTCAGTGGTGGTTACTCCTGGAAACTGACCTATGGGCCCAATATAAAGAGAGGAGGGGCTCACACTCACACACACATCCAAGAGAAGAGAGCCACACTCCAAAGGTGCTAGTACTACCTAGTTTAGTACTTAGAATAGGTGGAGAGTGAGGAGAAGTGTAGGATTGGAGCCTTGTGTGTGGGCCCTCTACTCCAACCTTGTACCTCGACGGAGCCTTGCCTTATTAAGTAAGTCTTTGAGTTTATTTATATTCTTTAGTATTATTATTTAAGTAAGTTGAGTGCTTATTTACTTGTGGGTTCAAAGTCTTATATCCTATATAGGTTGTTTAGTCTAACTGATGACTTATCTAAATAGTGATTAATAACTTAGGTGTGATGCTTAGGTTAGAAATCATCTTTGATCACCTCGTAATCCACAGTTTGTAGAGGTAGGTAGTAGGTGGTGACAGCCCTATCTATCCATTGTACTCCTCCAGGTTCGGTTGCGACGTGTGTCCAAGACGAAGTTGCCTTATGTATCGGGCATGAATCCGTCCACGAAACAGTAATTAGAGCCTCATCATTATTTATTTAGGAGCTTATCCATAGATAAACCTGTCTATCCTACACCAACATTTATCTCTTATCTCTTTGGACTGACTAGAATTTATGATTTACCTATACCGTTCCTTGGATTTGATAACCCTTGGAATACTCCGTGGGGAAGTGCTACAGCGGTATTTCCGTGCGCTTGCGGATTTATCTATGATCGTTAAAAATACCAACAAGCATTTCTAGCGCCGTTGTCGGGGAACGGTTGTCAATTTATCCTAGAGCCCTAGTCATCCCCGTGTCTGTTTTTCTTTTATTTTATTTGTTTCTTTTATACCATGGACGGACCTTCTATATCAAATCTATCCACACCAAAGGGTTAGTTCTATGAACCTCCTTTGTCAGGAAAGGCGATACTGGCAAATTATTTTTAACCTAGTCCTGGTTTTATAGCCATGGTTTAGGAACGACCCTTCTCCGGGCTAATTAGTGAAAACCCATATTTACACCTACGTGAATTCGAGCTACTGTGCGCATGCCTGAAACTCAGGGGTGTTTCACAGGAAACTCTTAAGTGGAAATTGTTTCTTTTTTCCCTCAAGGATAGAGCCAAACAATGGTACAAACATACCGCGGGTAGAGTGAATGATGATTGGGAGACACTGCAAGATAGATTATGTCTTGCATTCTTCCTATTGTCACGTATCACCATTCTGCATTCAGAAGTCCTTAGCTTCCAGCAGAGAGAGAAGGAGTCTCTAGGCGCAGCCTAGCCAAGATTTGCGTTGTTAATTCGCTCTGGCCCAAACTAGTCCATTCCCGGTCATGTACTTTTACAACATTTTAGTATGGGTCTTGACAAGGAATCTGTCCTATATCTTGACATTTCCGCCTGAGGATCACTCATGCATAAAACACCAGCCCAAGGAAAGGAGATCCTTCAGCGTATTCTTGAAAATACATCCTTCCTAGCCGAATATGAAGAGCCACCGATGGAATATGTCAAATCCAATGACGAGGTCCAAAATCCTATCAAGCCTGAGCCTGTAGCCTCTACATCCTTAGCCTCAAATTTAGAAACCTCGTACGAACCATCCAATTTAGAGGATGAGGATCCCTCACCCACTGACTCGCCATTCATATTCGGTGATAGTCTGTTTGAAGACTATAGGAATGCCTCAAATTATGAAATACAGGTTAAACCGTCCGCTCCAAACATATCCGCTTGTCCCTACGATGTGGCTTGCCTTCCCGGACAATCGAGGTCCCGAAGCTGCTGATAACGCAGACACTTGATAATACAACAGTGGTCCAAATTTAAGTTGAATTATTACATCATTATGGTGATCGAAGTGCAGCGGAATGATACAAGTTCAAGTTTGTTTTGAAAAGCAGCGGAATCAAATAACGATAAGAAACTACGACCTTAACGATACAACATAGTGATAATTCATGCCCGAGACCATCACCCTAGCAGCACACACAGTCACTACGGTGGCAGGTCAGACTCCTAGTGGGCAGTCCAACCCTCAGGGACCTGCATGTCCCAAGGCAACACATCTACAGGCAATTCTATCTCTTCAGTACCTGAAAACAATAGAGGCACAAAGCCTGAGTACTAATTACTTAGCAAGACAATTGCCAAGTTAATTGGGTTGAGCAAAAATGTAACTTTAGTGATAGCATGAGATAATAACATAGTACATAAAGTATGTACAACATAAGAGCAGTAATAATAATAATCAACAATAACCAACATAATCCATTTCCATAGTATCATGTGCAACTACGAGATGACTCAGTGACCAAGCGGTACTCATTACTGCGAGGGACAGCAATTGCAATTGATTTACACCAGCTGGGAAAACCCGAAATGCATGACGTATACGCACCAATTAAGGTCGTATACGACAACCTTTCACAAGAAACACTCACACCTTCACCCGGATCCAGTGACGTCAAGTGGGCATGCTGTCCTGCCAACAGTACTTCGCGGTATAGACCACCCACTCCAGCAGCAGAAGGGTTAAACAACCAACGCACCATAGCCGTGCTCCAATGCAAGTATTTAATGCTACGTCGGTTTACTAGTGCCCATAAACTAGCATGCATTCGGTACTGTTCAAAACTTGATGAAGGGGCCGACCACGGACGGGTCCTAGGGTGGGCAAGGCAGGGCTACCGTAGTCAACACCCATGTGTTGCTGCAAACCTACACATGCATAATCCCTGCCCCGCCATAACATCAAAAGTAAACTTCTTTTATAAGTTCAAATTTAGTGATCAAGTCAATTCCTTAGTAATAATATCTACCGAACTATTAACTAAGCATAGCAATATAGTACCGAGCCTACCAAGGTTCTGATAACAGTAGCATAGGTCGATTGGGGTAACATGCAAGGTGGGTTTCAATCAACTCCTATGACCTAGTGCAACAAACAAAAATAGACACTAGTAGTGATATAAACTAGCAAAGCTTTAAAAAGGCGAATGCAAACCGGGGCTTGCCTGGATCAGCACAAATCTTAGCAACTACAGTAGACTCCTGCTCTCTGGACTCCTGGTCCTGCTGGAAGTCCGGCTCCTGCTCCTGAGTGTCGTTACCTATATATGAACAATGGTTTAACGGTATTGTCGTAACACCGTTACATGCAATGATATGATGGATGCATGATGACTTTAGTGTTGAAGTGATAACATTGTTATTAACATGTTCTAGAGGCCATATGCTTCGCAGAAGCAAATTAGAGTTTCATTATTTTATGTGTGTTAACCATTTAGATAGGGTTAAAATAGTTTTATGAACCATAATGCAATTAAAATAGCAAACAAATGATTCTGGACTTGAGTGATTTATCATGAACAAGGACATACATGAACTTTATTTTTACCAAGTTACAGCTTCTGGACATTAATAAATTAAGTACTAGCATTTATTCAAGTTAAAGCATTAATTAATTCAAAGTGCATGAAATAAGGCAATTTTGACTTAACCAAAATTCAGAGTGATGTAGTAGCATGAAATAACAGTGCATGCAAAAGATTAGAATTTATAAGGATTTAATTGATCTTTGTACAAGATAAACTAATTATTAAAAAATACTTTGACATAAGTAGCTTGCTATCATTTTTATAAAACAGAGCACATTATTATGGAACTATAGAACTTGGTTTGAGGTCCATTGGAGTTGAAATGAATTTACTATGAGTTTTAGAAGTTCTCAGCATTTTTGGTAAATTTCTCTAGTTTTTTCTGGTTTATTTAAAGACACGTGGGTGCCACGTTAGCTGCCATGTCGGCTCCATGTCAGAGCCACATAGGCTGCCAGCAAGCGCCAGTCAGCACCGACAGAGCAGAGCGGCGCACGGTCGGAGCTCGATAGAGGGCTCGCTGCTGGCGACTATAGATGGCGAAAGCTTGCCGTGAACGAACGGTTGTGGAGCACGGATCGAGGCGGAGTGGGTGGTGTTGATCGCGAGGTCGGGATCTCACCGGAAGGTGGTCGTCAACAACGAGCGACGGAGGAGGAACTTCGGCGACGTCGTGTTTTTGCTACAAGGCATGAAATGGGACTTTATCTTCGCCTGGACCTTCACTGGGTGTCGAGGAAGACCAGCATCGCCTTTGCTTGCATGGAGGAGGGCCGAAGCACAGAGCTCATCGGCGAGGCGGCGTGGTTCTGACGGCAAAGCAGAGGTGGTGGCTGGGGAAAAAGGGAATGTCGATGATCTTGTGTACGGAAACAAAAGGGAAACAGATCAGGCACAATCGGCAGTGAGTCGAGTATACGCGCGAAGAAGAAGGAGGGGATACGGCTCAACTGAGGCGAGGAATTTTGCGGCGGCATCGACGTGGTCGCTGGGGGGCACTTCTCTGATTTTACTCCGGTTCACGCAGCTATTGCAAACAAAAGGGCAGGCATGGGCGTGGCATCTAGTAGGGGATTAGGCACCGGTGGTTGGAGTTCATCTTGCTCGGGGATGCTGTGGAGCAGTGGCGAGGCAAGCTTCAAGCTTTCGGTGGCGGCAAAGGCGAGAAGCAGGGGAATACGGGAATGGTGGAGGGAAGGGGGGGTTGTTTATAGGCCGAACAAGGCCGGGAGAGGGGGTAGAGGGGGTGCACGCGTGGTCGGGTGGCCGGGAGCAGCAGAGGTGCCGCGGAACTTGCGATGCTACGGCAATGGCAGGGGAAGGTCGCGTCAGCGTGGCGGCAGCAAAAGCAACTCGAACCTGCGTCCTTTAGCGGCGCGTTGCGGTGGGGTGCTCGGCGGAGATGAGACGAGTGCTGTTACGCGGGGGGAGCGGCCTGATGCCGGGAATTGGGGAGTGCGGCAACGGCCATGGCGGCGAGTCCCAAGGCGGCGAAAAAGGACTCACCCCGACGGCAGCTAGCAGCGTGCGGTGCGGTGGTAGGGGCCACGGAGGGGGACGACATATTGGTCGGGTACGCGAGTGTGGCTTTGAGTCCCGAGGTGGAAGAAAAAGGACGACGGCAATTGGAGACGTCGAAAAACAGGGAGCAGCGATAGGGCACGGCGGCCTCGGACGGGGAAAAGGTGACACGAGGCAGCGATGATGCGACGGCAGCGAGTGGGGGCGCGGGGAAGTGCGGGATCGAGTCCCGAGGATGGCAGAGCAAGCGCGGCGGTAGAGAATGGCACAGGCGCACGCGCTCGCGAGAGGGAGCGCTGGGAGGAAGGAGACAAGCAACTTTTGCAGCCAGGCCCTTAAACTTTCGAATTGTTTACAAAAAGGTCCCTGGCATAGTTTTATTTAATTTCCCTATGCTAAAAGCCACCAAATGAGATAAAATTTTATATACAGGCCCTCCATGATGTGTAAAATTAATTAGTGGAGTCCATTTGGTCAGAATAGTTGCACTTTAATTAGGATTGAATCTTTACTTTGAAATGTCTTTTAAACATGAATTATTTAATTAAAGCACTTTCCAAAAGAGATAAAATTCTAATCTCTGGTATAAAATTCTATTTTATTATACTCATATTTATGATGTAATTATTTGGCTTATGTTTTATAGAAAAATTTAAATTTCTTCACCTTTTTGTTTGCAGGGGTTTTATTTAACTTAAAGGAAATTCTAAACTTTTTTAAATGGCTCTATTATTTCATGCTTTCCTTGAACTCAAATTCTATGCTGGCATGCTAATTAAATTGAGATGAGACACTAGGGTGTCACAGCCCTCCCTCCTTAAAGAAATCTCGTCCCATGATTCAGAACAAAGCAGACTAGAGAGGGGGCATGCAAAAAAATTTACCTGAGAATGACGACCAGAATTCCGGGTAATGAGTACTGAGAAATTCCTTAGATTCCCAGGTGGATTCATCTTCTGAGTGATTACTCCATTGTACTTTATAGAATTTGATTGTTCTTCTGCGGGTTGTGCATTCTTTTTCATCAAGGATTTTTATTGGTTGTTCGGAGTATGTGAGGTTCGTTTGAAGATGATCATACTTTTCCATGACAACATCTATTGGAGGTTTGAGACACCATTTCAGTTGTGATACATGAAATGTGTTATGAACTCCAGATAGATTAGAAGGTAGCTCCAACTTGTAGGCTACTTGTCTACATCTCTCCAGAATTTTGAATGGGCCGATATAGCGGGGTGCTAATTTTCCTTTGATTCCAAAGCGTTGAATGCCTTTTGATGAGGACATCACTCCTATGGAGACACACAACACTCCTCCAATTCTGGACTTGCAAGGTCCAATGACTAGAGCTCGTGCACGACGACTAAATTTAGAGGTGAGCTCGTTCCTACATTTTTCGCTATATGTTACTTTTGAGAATGGTTTGCTACCTAATGATTATTGTATGATTAGAAACCATGGAGAGGACCAGGATATGATGGGAGAAGGAGTTGGGAATGTCGAGGACCAGCAAGGGCTTGAAAGCCAAAGTGGAGGCCCAATCAAAACCGACTTCGAGTCTGTTTCTAGCCCCAGGACCAGTCTGCACTAAAACAGTCACCCAGGACGCATACGGACTCGGATTTGGACGTTCTACATATGCACACAAAGATAAGGAGAACACCTTTCCAATTCCGCTGGCCTCATGTCAAAATTCATCCTGAGTCATCGGGAATCGTCGAAACAAGAGAGAGTCCAGAATCTGTGTCGGTGTTGTGTCGCCTATTTTTGGCCTTTGGGCTTTGTATTTAGTTGAGCCCAATTAGGGGTGCGTCTAGAGGGTCTTGCACGACCCTAGGGTCTTTATATACATCCGTCGCCGCACCATTAGGGTTCGGGTGTTGCTTAGATCAATTCTGTTCATAAACAGTGTCGCCGTTCATCAGTTTGTGAGACCCCAACTTCGAGAGTTTAATCATACATCTGTAATTGTGTTGCATTCTTCGTTGTTCTTGCTTGTGTTCTTGATTCGCAGGCAGGGATTAGCCTTCTCGGCGAGGTCAATCGTCTTTGGACGGTTGATAACCAGAGGAGACGTCGTGCTGCGATTGCGGGGTTTAGAACGTGCTGTTCTGAAGCCGGATCGATTTGTGTGTTGCCTCCGACCAAATCAACTTACTAAGAACCTTTCGGAAGATCGGAAACCCTTGTTTACATTAAAAACTCGCTCAAAAAGGAGATCAAAAATTCCTATGAAAATAGCTCCAAAAATAGAGAAAAAGAGAAATTCAAGATTTAGGGAGAGAGGAAGATCTTGAGCACGAAAATACTTCTCATATCATAGAAACATGCTTACAAGATCCATGGATACAAGGCTAGGAAGCCACCCTCTTCCTCCCACTATTTGGAAGAGAAAGAGATGTCTCTCACACCCTCTCCTCTCCTCTATTACATAAAGACCTCTCCAAGCACTTTGAATGAAGTCTTAACAAGGCTAATAGGAAGAGGCACCTCTCCCACCAGCCACACCTCTTCTTATATAGCCCTAGGGTCCAAGACAACTCTACCCTTGACCTATAACTCATTGCCACCTGCCATCAGGGGCAAAACCGTCTAACTCTTTTTCCTTTACCCGAACACCATCGAGCCCTTCACAACTTTGCTTCGCCTCCACGTAAGCTCCGCGATGGTGCCACGTGCACCACCGACCACCGCCACTGGTTTTGAGGCCCACACCGGGAAACCACCTTGCACACTTCTCAAAGCGCAACTTCTTGATCTTGATGCATGTCACCTCGTCCCGTGATCCTCCTCGTCGGCAAGTCTCTCCCGCCTCCGGTCCATTGGAAGCCTCTACTTGCACCGACGCCCGAACCTTTGACTTGGTCAACCCCACCGTCTTGATCACCACCCATGGTTTTGAGGCTCAACCGTGAAACCATCCGTGCTTCTTGCCTCTCCACGTGTATGGTGTGGATCACCCTTGACTTCACCCGGCCTCCCGATCGTCTGGCCCCAAATCTTCTACTTGTGCCCGATCCTCTCGTCGTTGACCGCCAAGTTGACTCTAGTGACCTACACATCATGAGACAAGCAAACACATTTCCCATCTACTGCAAACTCTCCAACATCCTCACCAACTCCGGTTAGTCAAAACCATGACATGCACAACCTCATGCAAACACATTTCCCTTCTCAACATTATATCTCAGGAAGTGGAATCTCACATTTATGTGTTTGACCTTACCATGTAGGATTGGGTTCTTGGCTAAGCATATGAAACTGGAGTTATCACACAAGAGTGGAACACCCTTAAAGATTAACCCATAGCCTCTCATGTTGGATACTATCCATAGGATTTGTGAGTAGCAGCTAGCAGCAACAACATACTCAGCCTCTGTGGTGGATTGGGCTACACTCGACTGCTTACGAGAAGACCAACAGATCAAAGAAGTACCCAAGAAATGGCAAGTACAAGAAGTGCTCTTCCTATCAATTCTACACCCAGCAAAGTCCATATCCGAATACCCAATGAGATTAAGAGATGAAGATGCAGAGTACCAAAGACCGAACTCAAGTGTGTATTTGAGATGCCTGAAGATGCGCTTGACAGCCTTGCGATGAGTCACCCTTGGGGAAGCCTGAAAGCAAGCACAAAGACACACTGCAAAGTGTTGGTCAGGTCTCGTCGCCGTCAGGTACAAGAGGGTGCTAATCATGCTCCTGTACTCCCTTTGATCCACTGCTTCACAGTCTTCGTCAGGGTCAAGTGCCGTTGTTGTGGACATTGATGTTGACAACGGCTTCACATTGACCATGTCAAACTTCTTCAGGAGATCCTTCATTTACTTGGCTTGACGTATGAAGGTGCCTTGCTTGCACTGCTTGATTTGAAGTCCAAGAAAGAAGGTGAGCTCACCCATTACCGACATCTGAAATTCATTTTCCATAGCTTCCTAAAATCTAGACACAAGAGCATGAGAGGAACCTCCAAAGATGATATCATCCACGTAAATATGAACCATTAGAAAGTCATTGTCATGCTTTAGAGTGAACAAGGTTTTGTCAACACACCCCATGACATACCCGCGCTCTAGCAAGAAGGACTTAAGCCTAGCATAACATGCCCTAGGTGCTTGCTTTAGCCCGTACAAAGCCTTTTAAAGCTTGTACACATGGTTTGGGTATTGTTGGTGCTCAAAGCCAGGTGGTTGTCTCATATAAACCTCTTCCTCTATGAAACCATTTAGGAAAGTTCTCTTGACATCCATTTGGTAGAGTCTAATGCCCTTAGAGGCAGCAAATGGAAACAAGATCCTAATGGCTTCTATGTGTGCAACAGGAGCAAAGGTTTCCCCATAGTCTAAGACCTCTACTTGACTGAAACCATGGGCAATAAGCCTAACCTTGTTTCTAACAACCTCACCATCTTCCCCATGCTTGTTTTTGAAAACCCAATTGGTTCCTATGACATTGATACCAACAGGAGACTCTACTATAGGGTCCACACTTTGTTTCTCTCAAAGTTTTCCAACTCTTCATGCATGGCATTAACCCAATGTTCATCAGATAGTGCATGTCCAACATCCTGAGGTTCAAAGGTGGCAACAAAGAGAGAATTAGTAAAGTAGGCGAGATGTGCAGACCTTGATCTTGTTGTCCTCCCATAAAGCTTAAAGATCATCTGTTGAGGTGGATGTTGATACTAAATGTGGTGAGGAGCCTCTCTCTCAGAGCATACCTCCCCCTCAACCATAGCTGGAGCTGGCTCAACAGCTGCTGAGGTCGATGTAGAAGCTTCTCGACCCTCTATTGGAGTGGTGGAAGCAGCAGGAACAAGCTCGGATGTGGGATGGAATGACTCATCATCGTCATCATCCAAGGCCTGTAGATCCTCTTCCACAAAGATACTCTCCTCCATCTCCCTGTTACCTGCAGTCATAACTACACTGCTTGCACAAGAGTTTGATTCATCAAAGGTTGCATCATAGAACTCTACGATGGTGTTAGTTTCCAAATTCAAAACTCTGTAAGAATAGCCATGAAGGGTGTAGCCAAGAAAGATGCCATCAGAAGATCTTGACTCAAACTTATCAAGATTGCCACGCTTGAGAATGAAGCACTTGCAACCAAAAGCGCGCAAATGAGAAACATATGGCTTCCTCCCAAAGAGTAGCTCATAGGAAGTCACATTAAGAATTGAGCGCAAGAAAACCTGATCGGAAACATAGCAAGCAGTGCTAATGGCCTCAGCCCAGAACCGTCTTGAAGTCCAATGCTCATCGAGCATCGTCCGGGCCATTTCTACCAAGGTTCTGTTTTTTCTTTCAACCACACCATTCTGCTGAGGAACACGAGGTACTGAAAACTGATGCTCAATACCATGCTCAAGACAGAAACAATCAAAGAAGGAGTTCTTGAACTCGGTGCCATTATCACTACGAATTGCTCGTAATGCACCAGGAAGTTCCTTGAACAACCTGAAAGCTAAGCTCCAAAAGTGATAAAACACTTCATTCTTGCTCTCAAGAAAGTAAACCCAAGAGTAGCGAGAGTAGTCGTCAACAATCACAAGAACATACCACTTCCTACCTGCCGAACGAATCCGAGAAGGACCAACAGTTTCCATATGAAGCAGCTCTCCAGGGCGTTCAGTCATCACTAAATTGATTGGTGGATGAGAAGCGGCAATCATTTTCCCATGACGACAAGGAGCATAAACCAAATCCTTATCAAATTTGAGCTTAGGAAATCCTCGGATCAAACCTAGGCCACTCAAGCGACAAAGCAAGTCAAAGCTCATGCGACCTAGTCTCCTATGTCATTTCCAGAGCTCAGAAGAAGATTGAGCAAACAAGCACTTGTGAGAACCAGGAGAACCAGCAAAATCAACCTGAAAAACCTTCCCAATGCTAGAAATCCCACAAACTAAAGAGCCATTTGAATCAAGAACACAAGAAGCATTTTTCTTAAAGCGCACTTCCAAACCAACATCAAGCAACAGAGAGACAGAGAGGAGATTGTACTTAAGATGCTCAACCAAACCCATATACTTGAGAGTGAATTTTTCATTTACTTTTACCGCGCCTCTTGCCTTCACTCTCCCTCTCTTGTCATCTCCAAAGGTCACATACTCCCGGCGCTTCAAGGGAGTGAGGCTGGAGAACCACTTTTCATCTCCGGTCATGTGGCGCAAACACCCGGAGTCCATTAGCCATTTGTTCTCCAAGCCTCCACCTGCTGCCTACAAAGAATGAGAAGGAAAGATCGCTAACTCAGTGCTGGGGTTAGAAAGAAAACTCTTGGGAAGCTAGCACTGAATCACACGACCTGCAGGAGTTATCACAGTTCTTTGCACATTACCAGTTGAACGCGTGGGACGAGAACCACAATGGGAAAACGTGGCCTGTCAAAGTGTCTCGACTCAAATCTGTGGTTGTGAGGATAGAAATCAACTGTGTGAAAGCCAAATCCACACGAGCGACGCTCACCACGATGGGGAAACATGGGACGCCAAAGCGCTGCTGAGCAAGGCCTCTGTTTCGTGAATCAAAGCCATATGAGGAATGACCCTGTCCACGATAGGCACGAGAAAAAGAGCGAGGCTGAAAACCAACAAAATCATCATGATGCACATTCCTAGTTAATTCTGCTTGTATCCTCTCAATTCTCTTACGCCAATAACAATACTCATCCAAGTGACCCTTACGACCACAGAACATGCAAATGTAGACACTCTCATGTTTAGGCTTAGCTTGCACAGTGGGTTTGGGTTTTGGCTTCTC
The DNA here is from genome assembly GCA_030378355.1 of Eleusine indica. Lineage (NCBI taxonomy): Eukaryota > Viridiplantae > Streptophyta > Magnoliopsida > Poales > Poaceae > Eleusine > Eleusine indica. Next base: position 31,488,035 of record CM059494.1, on the reverse strand, counting down.
GGCTTGCTTTGGGTTGAAGGAAGGATTGGGGTTAGGTGGCTAGTATGTATCAGTGGGTTTGATGGACTATTCCTTATCCTTGTAGCTAGAGCTAGGCACAAACTTACCCACATTCTCACTCTCCTTGTCACACCTCTCAAATCCCAAGCCCAAGTTGTAGGTTGATCTACTAGCACTTTCTTTGACTCTTGCCAAGTCACTGTCAATCTTCTCCTCACTCACTAGGGTTCTTTGGAGACGAGAGATAAGATAGTCATTTTCTTGGGTTAGGATTTTGTTTTCCTCTCTAGTGATTGCAAGCTTATCCTTAAGAGAGCCACACATTACACATGGTGGTGGGAGAACTTTCGAGCGAGTCTCATCTAGCAGCTTGGACTTGAGCTCTTTGACTTTGAGGGTTTGAGCTTCCAACTCATTAGTGAGCTTGGGGCATTTCTGACATGCACCCAAAAGAGTTGGTCTAGCTTTGAATTCATCAAGCTCTTTAGGGGCACTCTCAAGCTGACTGGCACCTTGAGCATGCACACTTTCCCTCTGACTGAGATCATTCATCATAATTTGACAAGACTCACAATTGATATCAGCATTTTTAGCAAGCTTGGACCTAAGTAAAGTGATCTCATACTCAACACTCTCCAACTTAGACTTAAACTCTCTATTCTCACGAACAGCGCTGCGAAGCTTATCATCTTGCATGAGCAAAACATTGCGCAAATGATCAAGTTCAGAAGAGAGCTTATCAAGAGTGGGAGGTACCTCGCTTGTGTCGGAGTCGGAGCCAGAGTCAGTGTCGTGATCATTCTTTGCCATGAAGCAAAGATCGGTGAAGTCGTCCTTCCTCTTGACCTGTGGGTTCTCAACCTCCTCCTCCGAGCTTGTAAGGCCTTCGTTTGATGTGAGGTCGACGTCGCTCAAGGCGGCAACACAGGCGCGTGCAATGGCCTTGGCGAACTTCTTGGAGTTCTTGCCTTTCTTGTAGAAGCAGTTCTTCTTCTGCTTGAAATCTTCAGTGTTGTTGTCGTGGTACCCAGCCTTCTTCTTCTTCTTGGGGCAGTCAGCGATGAAGTGTCCAGGGTCACCACACTCGAAGCAGGTTCTTGAACCACCTCCTCTTCTCTCCTTTTGGTTGTTGTAGAACTTCCTGAACTTCCTTCTGAGCAAGGACAACTCCTCGTCAGGAATGCACTCCATCTGTTCATCGGAAGCTGCAACAAGAGAAGACAAAGCAAACTCCAAAGAAGACTTGTCAAGTGAGGGGTTAGTTCCATAAGAAGCACCACTGTGACTACCCTTTTGAGAGCTAGAAAGCAAAGCCATGCTAGAAGCAGGATTACCAAGATTAGGACGAGACTTCCTAGATAGTTCATGAGATTTTAGCTTGCTATATAGCTGCTCACAGTCCAGGGTATTGAAATCAGCAGTTTCTTCTAGTGCAACAATTTTAAGCCCCCAAGCATTTTCATCAAGTGAATACAATAATTTCTTAGCTCTATCATTATCACTGTACACAAGGATACCACAAGCCCACAAGTTGCACACAATGGCTTCAAACCTACGAAAAGTGTCATCTAGTGACTCGCCAGGCGTTTATGCATAGGTATGTTACTGTCTATTGTAAGAATTCTTACACATTGACTTGACTTGATTGGTGCCCTCATGGTACGTGCAATGCTTTGCCCAAATGGCATGTGCAGTATCAAGATGAGCAACATGGTCATGTTCATTCCTACCTAGAGCAAAAAGCAGGATACTGACAGCTTTGGAGTTGTTTTCATACCTGCTTAACACACCTACTGGCGCGGCATTGAGGTCGTCCGGTATGGCGTAGTCCTGCTTCATGATCTCCCAAATTGCACGTCCTTGACTTAAAAGATAAGCCTTGGTCTGTGACTTCTAGTAGGGAAAGTCCTCTCCATCGAACATCTAGAGCTTGACCGCACACTTCTCCATGTCGCCTTCGGATCACAAAGCCGGTGAAGGTCAACTAGTGATCAAACGGACTCTGATACCAATTGAAGGACCGAGAAGGCGACCAGAGGGGGGGTGAATGGGAGCCAATAAAATTCTCCATAGAACTTGGCCTATGTCCTAATTACATGCCAAGCAAACCTCTAAACCGATCACCAAGGCCACACACACCAACTTGTAATGTGCTAACCTTAGGAGTGATCAACAACAGTAGCGGAACACAGCGGAAACAAAGAAGAACTGCAAAGACTCAAAACAGTAAAAGAAACGCACCAAAATAGATCAAGTCTGGACAACCATCAGCAGTGCCAGTTGGCACCATCGGCAGTACCGGTCACATCCATCGGCAGTGCCAGTGCGGGGTTCAGACTCAAGCCACCGGCAGTGCGGATCGTGGCATCGGTAGTGCCGATCAGAGTTCAGACCTACCGGCAGTGCCGGTTCTGGTCATCGGCAGAGCCGATTGACCCACAACAGAACAGAAAACTATCGCGTTTTTCCCACAAATCTCTCCAAAACTCAACCAAATGACCTCCAAAATGTGCCATTTTTGGACCAGCCAATCCTCAACATATCACGACCCTAATCCTAGAAGATCCACTCAATTGGCTCAAGGTATCATCACAAATTTCAGATCTTGTGCCAAGAACACCAAAATGGGGAAACTTGAGAAATCCTTCAAATCAAAGATGCTATAGCTCTTGATTCGGTCAAGGACCCATGGAGGATTGTTCTAGCTCATCATTGCACTAAGATCCCCAAGAAACCCGCCTCAAAAACTCACTCAAAAAGGAGATAAAAAATTCCCATGAAAATAGCTCCAAAAATAGAGAAAAAGAAAAATTCGAGATTTAGGGAGAGAGGAAGATCTTGATCACGAAAATACTTCTCATATCATAGAAACATGCTTACAAGATCAATGGAACAAGGCTAGAAAGCTATCCTCTTGCTCCCACTATTTAGAAGAGAAAGAGATGTCTCTCACACACCCTCTCCTCTCCTCTATTACATGAAGACGTCTCCTAGCACTTTGAATGAAGTCCTAACAAGGCTAATAGGAAGAGACACCTCTCCCACCAGCCATACCTCTCCTTATATAGGCTTAGGGTCCAAGAAAACTCTACCCTTGACCTATAACTCATTACCACCTACCACCAGGGGCAAAACTGTCCAACTCTTTTTTCTTCACCCGAACACCATCGAGCCCTTCACAACTTTGCTTCGCCTCGACGTAAGCTCTGCGATGGTGCCACGTGCACCACCAACCACCGCCACTGGTTAGAGGCCCAAACTGGAAAACCACCTTGCACGCTTCTCAAAGCGCGACTTCTTGATCTTGAAGCATGTCACCTCGTCCCGTGATCCTCCTCGTCGGCAAGTCTCTCCCGCCTCCGGTCCATTGGAAGCCTCTACTTGCACCGACGCCCGATCACCTTTGACTTGGTCAACCCCGCCGTCTTGATCACCACCCATAATTTTGAGGCTCAACCGCGAAACCATCCATGTTTCTTGCTTCTCCACGTGTACGGTGTGGATCAGCCTTGACTTCACCCAGCCTCCTGATCGTCTGGCCCCAAATCTCCTACTTGTGCCTGATCCTCGAGTTGTTGACCGCCAAGTTGACTCTAGTGACCTACACATCTTGAGACAAGCAAACACATTTCCCATCTCCTGCAAACTCTCCAACATCCTCACCAACTCTGGTTAGTCAAAACCATGACATGCACAACCTCATGCAATACCCAGATTCTGGCATTTCAACTCAAACACCAACTCAACCAATGTCAATTACTCATCACATATTACAAACCATGGCACATATCCACATGGTTCCTCAAGGATGATGACATGTCTGACGGCGAGGAGGCTGTTAGCAAGTTCGTGGACTTCGAGGATGGCGGGGACGACCAGATCCAATCCCCCGAGCGCCTTTTTGAGCGGACCAACCAGGTCCAATCCCCAGACGGCGAAGGGTCATGTGAGGGGGATCGTTTGAAGGGCCTGTGCTGGCAGGTGCGTTTGGCGAGCATAGTACTAGCAACCTTTGCAGGTTTTGACTATGCGGGTTGCGTCGCCCACGGCAGTCAGCAAGTAAAAGCCTTGGCGAAACGCGTTACCCATGAGGGTTCGAGGTGCGGCGTGATGGCCGCAGACTCCCCCGTGGATGTCGACGAGAAGCTTGACGCCCTCGTTGATGGGGATACAGTGTTGCATGACTTTGGTGATGCTGCGCTTGTACAGTTCCTCGTCGATTAGGACGAAAGACTTGGCGCGCCGATAGAGTCGCTTGGCTTCGGTCCCGTCAATGGGAAGCGTGCCCCAAGCCAAGTACTCGATGTATGGAATCCTCCAGTAGTTCGGGAGCTCGGATCTCTCGACGTGGGGGTCGATTCGCTTGACCCCGGGGTCGTTCGACTCGCTCGAGACGTGTGGTCGGTCGATTTCCATGACATCGGCGTGCTACGGGGTCGAAGGCGGCCCCGTTTCCGGGAGCGGTCTGTCAAACCTTGGGGTCGAGCTTGATGGACCCATTCGGGCCCTCCTCAGGCCCCACAGGCTCTTTGGGCCATACTGAGGGCCGGTGTTGGTCGATTGCAAAGACTCTCGGGGGAATCTGCTCTCGGCCAGACGCCATCTTGGCCAACGCGCCAGCCGCCTCGTTGAGGCGCCGTGGGATATGCTTGAGCTCTAGCCCATCAAATTTGTTCTCAAGCTTGCGAACTTCCTGGCAGTAGAGTGCCTTGGTGTCGGTTCGATAGCTAGACTCCTTCATGATCTAGTCGACCACGAGCTGGGAGTCGCCCCGAATCTCTAGCCGTCGGATAACAAGCTCGATGGCAATCTTGAGGTCATTCACGAGCACCTCGTATTCGGCAACGTTATTTGAAGCAGAGAACTGCAAGCGAATCACGTATTTCATACGTACCCCGTGTGAGAGAGACAAAGACGAGGCCGACACCTGCACCCGTCCGCATGAGCGATCTGTCAAAGTACATGACCCAATACTCCTAATCGACTGGAGCAGGAGGGAGTTGCGCCTTGGTCCATTCTGCGACGAAGTCAACGAGAACCTTGGACTTGATGGCCGCTTGGGGATGATACGTGATGTCGTGGCCCATCAACTCGAGCGCCCACTTGGCGACCTTGCCCGCCGAGTCCCTGTTCTGTATGATTTCACGAAGCGGAAAGGAACTTACGATATGTATCGGGTGGGAGTCGAAGTAGTGCCGGAGCTTGCGCCTTGTGACCATCACGGCATCGAGGATCTTGAGGATCTGCGGGTACCTAGTCTTTGAGTCGGATAAGACCTCGCTGACGTAGTAAACGACGCGTTGCACTTTGAGGGCGTGCCCTTCCCCTTCTCGCTCGACCACGAGTGTCGAGCTCACGACCTATGTTGTTGCCGCATTGTACAGCAGCAGCACCTCTCCTAGGAGCGGGGGCGTCAGCACCGGAGTGCTACTCAAGATGCGCTTGACGTCATCGAGAGCGGATTGCACCTCGGAGGTCCACTCGAACTGATCGGATTTCTTCAGAAGCCTGTACAGTGGGAGCACTCTCTCGCCAAGGCGTGAGATGAAACGACTCAGTGCCGTCAGACAGCCCGTGAACCGTTGCAGCCCTTTCAGGTTCCGAATCGGACCCATCCATTCGATCGCGGAAATTTTTTTAGGGTTGGCCTCAATACCGCATTCGGAAATGATGAATCCAAGGAGCATTCCCCTTGGGACCCCAAAGACGCACTTCTCGGGGTTAACCTTGATGCCGTTTGCACGCAGCTTGACAAAAATGCATCTGAGGTCAGCCACGAGAGTGTTGGCCTTTTTGGACTTGACAACGATATCATCCACATCGGTCTCGACTGTGTGGCCGATCAGATGGTCAAAACACCATTGCATGCAGCGCTGGAAAGTCGCACCGGCGTTCTAGAGCCCGAACGGCATTATTACGTAGCAGTAAGAGCCGAACGGTGTGATGAAAGATGTCGCAAGTTGGTCGGATTCTTTCATCACGATTTGATGGTACCCCGAGTAGGCATCCAGGAAGCAGAGGGTTTTGCACCTCGCCATCGAGTCAATTATCTGGTCTATACGTGACAAAGGAAAAGGATCCTTCGAACATGCCTTATTCAGGCTCATATAGTCAACACACATTCTCCATTTCCCATTCTTTATTCGTACAAGGACGGGATTAGCTAACCATTCGAGATGAAATACCTCCTTGATGAACCCGGCAGTCTGCAGCTTCGCGATCTCCTCCCCGATTGCCCTGCGCTTCTCCGCGTCGAAGCGGCGGAGATGTTGCTTCACCGGCTTGGAGCCTAGCCTGATGTTCAAGGAGTGCTCGGCGACCTCCCACGGGATGCCAGGCATGTCCGAGGGCCTCCATGCGAAGACGTCGGTGTTCACGCGGAGGAAGTCAACGAGCTCGCTTTCCTATTTAGGAGTGAGGGATGTCCCCACTCTCATCGTCTTCTCCTTGTCACACTCGAGGCCGATCTGCACTTCCTTGGTGTCTTCCACCGGCTTGAACGAGGCATTCTTGTGGCTGGAGTCGGGGGTCTCTTCCTTGAGGTGAGCACGGATAGCCTCGAGCTCCCCGGCGGAGGCCATCGTCGTGGCGGCAAGGTCGTTGTTCTCCGTCTCATACTGGAAGGCATGTTGGAGCGACGCACTCACGGTGATGACCCCTTTCGGTCCCGACATCTTGAGCTTTAGGTAGGTGTAGTTGGGGTCGGCCATGAACTTGGCGTAGCATGGACGCCCTAGGATTGCGTGATACGCTCCCGGGAAGTTGATGACCTCAAACATGAGGGTCTCAATCCTGAAGTTGGAAGGGGTCCTGAACATGACGGACAAGCTGATTTGCCCGAGGGGAATGGCCTCTCTCCCAGGAACAATCCCGTGGAAGGTATGCACCGGCTGGCTGGAGGCGTGACCGATCGATCCCGAGCACATCAAGGGTGTCGGAGTACCAGATGTTGATGCAGCTGCCCCCATCCATCATTGCCTTTGTGAGGCGGACCTCGGCGATAATGGGGTCGACTACGAGTGGGTACCGGTCCAGTCGTGATACGTGAAAGGGATGGTCTAACTGATCGAACGTAATCGACAGGTCAGACCACTTGAGGAAAGATGGCGTGGCGTGCTCGACCGCGAAGACTTCGCGACGTTTGACCTTGGTCGTGCGCTGGCTCCCTTGGGCCTCGGGTCTCATAAAGATCATATGGCAGGCTTTGGTGCCCCTTGCTCGTCGTCGCCTCTCGTGGGGTCTTTGGCCCCCGGCTCTAACGTGTTCTCCGATTCTCCCTTCTCCGCCTCCTCTTGGATGAATTTCTTCATCATGGAGCAACCTTTGAGGAGATGCTTCATGGGGAAACCGTGATTCGGGCACGGATCATTCCATTTCTTCTCGAAGTCGTTCAGTGCCTCACCCGTTGCGGGCTCGGCGATTTACATTCGGCGGTGGCCATGACGGGGCCACGTCCAGACTACGATTTGTTCTTTTTCTTATTCGGACAATTGGAGGGGCCTTCGCCGGTCCTTCCTCCCGCTTACCTTTGCCTTTGCCTCCGGTGCGTGCTGGAGGACCGCCTCCATGCACTCTTCACCGGAGGCGAAGCTTGTGACGATATCCAGAAGTTTACGGGCTATGCGCGGACCCTTGCGGCTGAGCTCGTTAATGAGCTGCTCCGAGGTGGTGCCAGAGATGAAGGCTCCAACGATGTCCGCATTGCCCATGTTGGGCAGTTCGTTGGACTTCTTGTTGAAGCGTCGAATGTAGTCATGGAGGGACTCGCCAGCTTTCTGCCGACAGTTCTTGAGGTCCCAGGACTCGCCTCAGTCGTAGATCTGACCCTCGGAAAGATGCTCAAGCCACGCACGGGCCAAGTCAGCGAGGTGCAACGGAAGATTGTGAATGGTAGCTAGGTCGTCGATCGCACCTCCCGCTTGGCATGCGAGACGGTAGTCCTCGAGCCAGACTCCGGGGTCCATCTCACCCGCGTACTTGATGATGGTTGTTGACGCTCGAAAGCGCTGTGGAAACTCGACGCTGCGGATACGCGAACTGAAGACCCGTGGCCCAGGAGGGCTCGGGCTCCAGCTCCTCTCCTCATCTGTGTCGTCGTACCGGCCTCCACGGCGCGGTTGACGACCCCTTTCCTGGCTCAACCGCTCCTTTTCGTGTCGATGCGCCCTGAGGGTGTGACGCACGTCACGGTGTGGCCCGACTCGGTCATGGACCAAGGCTTTCTTGGGCACATCCCCGGCTGGTGGTGGTTGTTCAACCGAGTGCTGTTGTGACCCGGCGACGCTGCCCCCTCCAGCACGCATGGACGTGGAAATCTACTGGCTGGACTGGGCGGCGTGCCATTGCAAACTCTCCGCCTGGAGCTCGGCGGCCTTGGCTAGGAAAGCCGCGACTTCTCCTTGAGCCTGCTACGCCTTCGGCATCGCGGGCTCGGGGAGGGTCCTGAGCAGCGTGACGGTTGCCGCTATGTTCTGCCCCACACGAGCGAACTGTGGGGACCCCGGATTGTTGGCGAGGATGCGCTGGTGGACATCGTGGGCCATGGCCCGAGCGCGTCCGCCCCTGCTGGAGCAGTCCACCTCGCGGTCTATCTCTTCCTTCTCGTGCTCAAGCTGACGCTGGGTCTCCTCTAGCTCTGCCGGTCTAGCCCTCAACCGTTGCTGAGGGTCCTCCGGGTGAGGTGCGGGCTGCGTTCTGCCGGCCGCGACGACGGGGATGTCGACAAGCATCTCCCCCGTCGCTGCATCCGTCGCCGGGTTCGCAGGTGCGTGAGCCCCAAGATTTGCTATTGCCCCTGTGGCTGAGGTTCCGGCACCTCCCGTGGCCGGGATGGGCACGAGTTGCACCATGTGGCATTCGCGTGAAGGATTATAGCCTCCGTCGTAGCTTCTGGATTCAGAGTCTAAATCCCCCATGGGCCCTACGTCGAGGAGGCCAAAGAAGGACTCGCTCGGGTGTTCGATCACGCCGACGAACCCGGTGTCCGCGGTCACAGGGAGGCCGCGATGGATGGAGAGATCTTGGAAATCCCTCACGACATTGCGTAGGTCGTATGGGTAGCTCTTTGAGGTGGCTTCGGTGAGGTGGTCCGGAAGGAGGGACTCCTCGTTGAGGACCTGTCTAGGGACGTTCGCCAGGGCGAACGCAAAACACCAGAGGTCATCCTGGTTGGGCGCGGAGCCCAAGTCGCGCTCCAGATGGAACCATAACTGGTCGGCATAGCCCGTGAATGGCTCGGAAATGTCCATGACCCGAGGTCTGGCCGGCTCGAGCCGAGCCGCGCGCATCGCTTTGTCGACGATGGCTGCGGCCGCCACGATGGGGTCCGAGAGCGACTCGTCAGCGAGTTCTAACGTCCCGTCCCACGCGACGACAAAGTCTAGCGTGTCGCCCGAGTCCTCCAGCCACCACGGATGTGCTGCCGTGACAGCGAGCGTCGGGGCTGGAGGTGGCGTGGACACGGGGATGCTGACGCACAATAGCTTCTGGTCCCCCGTCGCGGCGAACTCCAGGCTCCCGAAGAAGACGCTGGTGCTCGAGGCCCAGAAAGTGGAGGAAGTGGCCATCCGAAACGGTGAGTGGTTGCGGAGCAAAACGCATAGAGTCCCCTACCTGGCGTGCCAACTGTCGGTGTTTAGATCACCAGCGAGTAGAATTTGTTCCAAGGGTGCGCGTTTCGATTTCAGTGATGGCTATGCAAGAGGACACGAGGGTTATACTGGTTCGAGGAAGCCCCCTACGTCCAGTTCTCGGATCTGCTCGTGTTACTTGCATCGGGGGTTACAATGATGGCGAGAGAGGAGGAGTCTCCAAGTCTCGGATTGCTTGTCTTAGTTTCTTGTTGTTGTGTGTGTTCGTGTGTGTGTTTTTTAGAGATGAGATAGGCCTCCCCTTTTATACTTCAAGGGAGCCGGGCCCATTTACAAGAGAGAGAGAGAGAGAGATCTACACATATGGAGTTGGTGAAGCCATGATGAGGAAGGTGAGGACTTTGGTCGGTGGCATAGCCTTCAGTCCTCGTGGGCCCCGTCGTCCTGGTCTTGCGTCAGAGGGCACTGTGTCCGGGCGTGCCTCGTTTTCTGTCGTTAGGCCGAGCCCCCTTGTTCCTGTAGATGGCGTGTTCCGCCATACGTGGGGTGGTGCAGTATGGGCATTGTCATGTTGCTCAGGTAAGGTTCAATCTACCTGTCCATCAGACCGTCCTGCATCACCGCTGTTAGGGGTGTTATCGGGCAATAGCAGTACAGAGAGTCTTCCCACTCCTACCATTGTAAGCGGGCGCTGGTGATGATGAGAGGAGCAGGTATCAGAGTGATTTGACTCCTTGATACTGTTCGTTCGGGCTAGGTTCGGCATTTAAGGTGGAGCGGCCGGTAGTTGTTGACCATCGCCCCGCTTGACCCCCTCGTCGGGGGTCGACACGTCTGGTTGTGCTTGGAGTTGGGATCTGTCCTGTCCCAGCAGAGCAATCGAGTTTCTCCACCCTGCCACTCTCGGCTCGGTTAGTGATTCGTCAGGCCGTCCTATCTTAGTATGGGTCCCACTGATGGGAGTCGACGGAGGTAGAGCTTATCCGGGGGTCCTGGGATCCGCTCACTGTTGTTGGAGCCGTGGTGAAGGTGGACCGTTTGTCCTTATCCTGGAGATAATTGTACTGGGCGAGCGGCCGAGTCATCGGCCTGGGAGAACGAGTTGCATCCGAACCCCGGCGGGCGGACCAGTTTCGCCTCGGCCCCTCGGAGGGGTCGAGCGAGACGTTGCGGGCCCTTGACCCTGTGTGGGGGTCGGGCGGACCGGTTTCGGCCTTCAACTCCCAGAGGGTCGGTTAATCGGGAGTGGCATGACCTTTGCTCCCAAGACTCGGCTGGCACGATGATTCCCTTCGTGAGGCCCACGCGGGTGACACCTCAATGGTGTTTCGACGTATCTGTTGTTTTGAATGTTGATGGGCCTCCGAGGGGTGCCACGTGGCACCCCTGATTTCTGCCCCGATACTATTGGTTAATATTTCAGCACCTTAACATCTATTAAGGGACATAAAAAGACAGAAATACCCCTGAGCCTATACACAAGCATATTTTTTGATCTAGACACACATGATAAGTTTGAAATAATATAAAAATTTTAAAAAATTGAAAATTCAAAATTAAAAAAGTTTTTCTGATTTTTTTATATTGTTTTAGACTTATCACGTGTGTCCACATCAAAAATATGCTTGTGTATAGACTCAGGGGTATTTCTTTTCTTTTATGTCTTTTAATATAGGTTAAGTTGCAAAAATATTAACCAATGGTAAATGAAGAGTTCGAATAATTGTTTGATGATAAAACTGAGAAGCTCAATATTATAATGGTAAATATGAGAAGTTTACCCTATTCAGTGGTATAATAGCAAAAATCTCTGTGTTCACTGTTTAGGGCATTGCGTGTGTTGATGAGAGAAGAAGGGCAAAAGAGTCTTTTTTGTTTGGGAGAATTAATTCTCTAGCATCCAAAGTTCACTGCTTCTGGAATATATAATTAAAAGAACTCAACTCCGGAAAATAACAACGAAAGCTTTACTTAGCTCCGAAAATTACCATTCTGTTAAAATTTCTTATTAACGCTATTAGATGGAACCAAAATACCCTTGTCTGTGTTTGCTCACGCTGCTCTTCAACACATTGACGGATTGAAAACTGAGCTAAATAAATGCTTAAATAAGGGAATCAAATATATAGTGAAGACAACAAAACCAATGAGAATTCAATTCCTCTCAAATCTGCTTAGGGACAAGAGAGCAACGAAACTCACCTTGAGCCGGCAGAAGCGCGGCGAGTCATAGGGCGCATAGGAGGGCGGGCGGGTGTTGCGAGCTATGGAGGAGAGGGAGTCGGAGCACCTCAGAGCGGGCTGGCATCAGGGCTTCAACACAGCAGCCTGTTTTGTCATCGCCGTGCAAGAAGCAAGAGAGAGAGAGAGAGCGCGGTGGCACAGCTGAGTGAACGAGAGAGATGAAGATCAGCTCGTGAGTACAGGAAGTCAAACAGAGGGCAAATAGGTCATTGCATATATCTGATACGAGAAAAAAAGCACAATGCTGTTTAGGTGACGGAATGGTAATTTTCAGAGCTAAGTGAAACTTTCACTGCTATTTTCCGGAGTTGAGTTCTTTTGATGGTATTTCCCGGAAAGAGTGAACTTTGGATGCTAGAGAACTAATTCTTCCTTTTCGTTTCGGTTTTAAAAAATAGAAAAAACAATAATATCAGATAGAAGTTCCCTTCCCCCCACGGCGATCTCAATCCCCCTCGCATGCTCCCGCACCTACCGTCCACGCCGCCCGAACCCTAGCCCGCGCCGCCGGCACCTTCGCTCGCTGCGCCGAGACGTGCCGCCACGCAAAGTAACTTGTCTCTCTGCTGGCGTTAGTTAGGACGGCTGCCCTACCTCGCCCTACTGCTCGGTCCGCCTCTGCTTCGTCGTAACATACACGGACGATCCGCCGTTGTGCGGCAGTTGCGCGAGGAGAGATGAACTGCGAGACTTGTCAGCTGAAAGAGCTGGTCGGATCCGGAGCCCTGCCGTCTTTCGGTTATTTCTGTTCTTTGATTTCGGTGATTTTTTTTTTCTCATCTTTTCTTTTCTTGATTCTTTGGGATGCAGGAACTGGAACCAGCCGAGATCAGGGACGTGCTGCGATGTGAGTCTAGCTGGGTTTTCTCTATCTCCTTGTTTCTTCATCAAAAAGCCTTCATTTATTTGTTATTAGGGCATTAGTCCTGTGAAATCGAAACCTTGTCAAGCACTATATTTTTATGCTTGTTTAGCGATTGGTATATTGGAGTGACTTCACTAGAATTTAGAGATTGAAGATCATGATGGAATTGCGGATTACCACAAGTCTCAAATTATTCCAGTTCCCTCCTTTGGGATAAAAGCCATGAGTGGAAACTTCAAAGTTAAGACCCCTTATTTGTTTTCTTAGTGAAGTTACAGAGAAACTTGGGTACCATGAGTGGGTTATGCCAGTACTGTAGTGGTCTTAACTTTGAAGTTTCCATTGTGAACTATAATATAACATGATTGATGTAACTGAGGGTTTGAAAGAGGAAAACAAATAAGAGCAATGCTGACAGTAAACACGGTTTGGGAAAATCCTAAGTAATATGGCAATTAAAGAAATACATCTACAGCTAGCTAACATACACAGCATGGTATAACTATAACCGGCTAAAGAAAAATATTCAGCAATCAAATTTCTATCAAATTGTATTTGTAAATTGTCTGTTATTCTTGAATTTCATACCCTAGTCCTTGTAAAATTGAATAGCTTCAGTTTCACATTGAGGCCTAGTTATTGGGTTCATAGATATTGGAAGGCATCCAACATATAATTTCTTATTTGTGAGATATCTCCTCTCTTCCTCTCTAAATACTGATGTAATCCTATATGCTAAACATGACTATGCTGCAGGTATTTTACATACCATATTCTTCCATAGAACCCTAAGTCTTGTTCGGCCCAAAGATGTCGACTGTGATTTCTTTGAGATCACTTATGTGAGTATCCCCTTACACGAAAATATGTATTTTATATTTGGTCAAGACATTTGTTGGTTTTGCACTACAAGTGTCTGAAACTGCTGCATGGTTGATTGACCAAGTCTAAGCAACCTCACTGATCAAGTATGATCTAGGAAAAGTTATTGTAGTTTCTAAGTTTCTAGCATACTCAATCAGTCGATCATATGCCTATCTAGTGGTACAGTGTGTATGTCACCCAAAACTTATCTCATTCCGTGGTTCATAAAGCCAACATTCTGGATTTACTTTCTTCAGATGCTTACCTATGTTTTTGTCTTCCCAGAAAGCAAAGCTTGTCAAAGGCTTAGCTCATGCTGTATGGCCACTGATGACCGCGATGCCAAATTGCCTCGATATTTAGTTCATGAAATCATGTGGCACATGATTTAATTAGCTAGTCACCCAGCTTAGTCGCCTCTTGTGAGCTGGCCTATTATTTTGTAAAATGGTTTCTGTGTTTTTTCAAGCAGTTGCATGGTAGCATGCACATTCAGCAAAATAGAATATCAAGCTTCAATTATTGTGCTACTGGTAAAGCTGAATTTTGCCATGTTTCAATTCTAACAGGCAGAGCAGAGAGTTGACTGATAGTAAATGATAAAAAAAAAAACAGGCAGTGGCATGCAGGCCTGTGCTCTCATGGGCACGGTTCCCCCCACGTTCTTCCTTTTTGGTTTCTCACTCACCCTGTTTCTTTCTTTCACACCAGATGCAGAATGGCAGACGGTCCCAATCATCACCTGTCCTAGAGAGAGAGAGAGAGAGAGAGAGAGAGAGAGCACGCACACATGCTTATCAGGACACGGGACCTTGCTCACCTCTGTTGCCCTGCCAGTTGAGAGAGAGAGACAAAGGGGCAGTAACAACCGTTTGCTACTGTCGTCACATCTCGCCAGGATGTGGGCATGGGCAGTAACTGCAACGGCCCTGATGTTGAGGGCGTGGGCCCCCCTGCGCACAGATGAATTATCGTTGTTGCAAACCTGGCCATTCACTCAGAACCTGGCTATAGTGACATAAGTTCGCTCTATTTTGTGTAAATGATGCACCTTGCATGTTTGAGCTAGTATTTTATTTTTTTTATCAGTTCCCCCACAATTGTTCCGATGTACCATCTAGATATTGATTAGCTTTACATTTTTGCTTCATTTATGGTCTAGTTTCCTTTTTTCTTCCTTTGGCTATGACTGCATATTTTGTTTCAGTGTTCGACTCTGCTGCTTCTTACTTTTTGTATTGCACTGTGCTTAGGTACAATGTGGACTTCCTGAATTAGAAAATGAAGTTGATGAAAAGATTGACCAATTCATTGCTTGGGCAGAGAAGCATCCTAATCGGAGGAGCCAGGTCTGAAATTATACAACTAGTCATTTGTAAATTCTTCTGCAGTTTACTTTTTTCTGATTTTATTTACTGTTTGTCCTGAAATATAGGTATGCCTTTCCTTTTTTGATGAGAAAAACAAACATCCAGGTTGGTTTAGCAACAAAACAGAGCGCATTTATTGGGAACAATGGTTCGTCAATTTGCACGTCCTCAGCCCAAAAAGATATAGCAAATCAAGTAGCTCAAAAGGGCTCACAAACATTGGAGGTAATTTGGATAACTGAACTTCCATTATTTTGACAAAGATGTCCTAGCCTCATGGGAAAGTGTGGCAGTAACGTGTGATGCAACATGCTCTTAGGGAATGCTCTGGAGGAGACTAGCTCAAGACGTTCTGCATTGCAATCATCAATTCATGAGGTTCTATTCCAGATAATAAACTTTGCGAATGAGAAAAAAGACCACATCCCTGCCATCCCTGATAGAATATTCAAACATGAGATTTTGATCCCAAGGTGAGTACTAAGTAATAAATTTGATACATACCCGTGGCTGCATAATGAACAAATGGTCTAACATAATATTTATCTATAGTGGGCCCAAATAATTTTTTGTTAAGATTCTCTACATATATCTGGATCTCCAGGTGACACCTTTTCCTTGGACGTGTTGACAGCTCCTCAGATTCTGTGTTTGGATGGAACACTGACGTTCTTCGAAGGGTGTTAAACAGTGGGCACCCATATTCACTTTAGGTGAAGAGGATGGATGGCGTGGATGGTACTTTGCTATCCATCAGAGTCAATATATGTGTAGAACTAGGCATTGTGTACATATCATGTGCTACTGGAGATCTGGCTTGTAAATATTGATGTTTGGATCTCGTTTGGATCTCGTTTTATCATTTTCAATGATGTTGCGTGTCACGTAAAAATGATGACCAGATACTTATTGAAGTCTAAGTATGCTTCACTATGGTCTGTATAAGATCTCGGTTTTGGTCATTTAGTATCTTTCCTCCACAAATGTTTGTCGCTGGTTATGATTGGTGAAGTATATAAATATGTGCTTTGGTTCATTGTATTGTTCTGAACCAATCATGCATCTGCATCTGTTGATTTTTTTAATATATATATAAATGCTGATCTGATGTTCCATTGAATTTCTTTGGAATTTTGATTGCACACCATGATGATTTTGTTTTGTGCATTTGTGTTCTAGTTCTAATGTTGATATCATTAACTTCGGAAACTCAAATGTATCAACCAAGCTACCCATATTTGTGTGAAGAAAGACTCAGAGTTGTGGGTATTATATTTATGCCTAATTATTTTTTTAGAAGACAATGTTCATGTTGATAGCGGTGACTTTGTAAATCTCAGAGGTTGCTTGGTCTTTTGAAGGTCCTCTTACTCATATGGTAGGGTGCCTATTTTTTTTTATGTTTTTTTCTTCTTAATGAAAAACCACCTAGCTTATTCTAGATTGGATCTCTTTTCTTAAAATACTTTGTCAAATAATTTATACTAGAATTTGTATTAGTATTAATTTTTTTATAGGATTATATGTGATAGTAGAAGGGATTAAACATGTTAATATATAGATTATAAAAACTTATTTTTTGTAAATCGTCCAATTTTGATCTAAAAATGTTACTTCGACTAGAAGTTTTTTTTATTGAAAATTAGCAAGCCCTTATGTAACTTTATGTGCTTTGCACTTTTAGAAAACAACTACTATCTCAAAACATCTCCAAAAGCTCTTGTATATGGGTTTGTATATGTAAATATAGAAAAAAAGCAAAAACAAATCAAGTAGCTCGCCATCCAAGCTCCACCGCTAGGCAAATTTGCCGAAGCGTGGTCGCTCGCCATTCTCCTCGCGCGCGCATGTGCATCGTTCCCGCCCGCGGATTTTACCCCCCATGCTTTGTCATTGCTCCCGCGCGCCAAACGATAAACAAACAACAATTCAGATTGGATTAAAGAATTCTAATCACAACACTAATTGTCGGCAACAAGCCACTAATTATCAGTAGAGATGGAGGCTCTAGTACCGAACACTAATTGCCGGCAACAAGCCACTAATTATCGATAGAGATGGAGGCTCTAGTACCGAATCAAGGCAGCCCTAACTTAGGGCCTATTTGGCATGACTTTGCTCCACCTCAGAGTAACTCTGTTCAAAATCTCTAAGATGGGACAGCTCTGTTGTGGAGCTAGAGTTGTTTTTCAGAATGTTTGGTTAGGAGGTTGTGACTAGCTCCAGAATAATTGGTTTGGAGGGTGAAAAGACTTTATTGTCTTTTAAGTACGAATATATTATTAATAATAATTTAACTACTAGCAAAATACTCATGCATTGCTACGGGTGTTTTAAAGATGACATACTTATGCAAATTCTCGTAGCGACTAATTTTTTTGTGATATATAACATAAATGATCAAATTATAGAGTCAAGTGGTCGAAACATTGAATTGCCGAATCATGAAGTTTATGAAGTATATGTAATCATTTAGATTATTATCGTTAACTTTATGTGCTCTGTGGACGTGCATGCACTTGTTTAAATACTTTCAGCATATGGACGTTCCGTCATTTATCCATCACGTAATGATAGCAACCCGCAAGCGTGTAGCTTATCTGATGGAATCGTCGATTTGTTTGTTCTTCGATCATAATAGCTTCTCACGCTACCAAGTGGCCAAGCCAAAAATTTGTCGGCTGACTAATCAAATAAAGTGACTGTGTGGTTGGATGCTTCCTCGAGTTGCTTGCTGGCCGAATCATCCGATGTCTGAGTTCATCTGATTCTTATTGACGAGCAGGTTATACAAAATACGATATCTGATGTGCCCTATTTTGTATACTTGCCAATAGCCCGCTCGTCGCTCTGTCTTGCACATTATTGATCATTGAATACGATGTTTTCAATGTGAAGGTCCGTGCACTCCTCCGTGACCTCAGACACGCACCAACGCATTCTATGTGGACTCTGAGTGCGACGACAAGATAGTCATCAGCATCAGTTCCGCATGCCAAACTTCATGGTGATGTGTCTGCGTCTGTTCTGGAGGCACCTCACCAACATAGTGTTTGTTCAACCATGTAGCTACTTGTATTGGATGACTGGAGACGATCAACCAACATGGACTTCAGTCACATTTGTCAGATCCTTGGCTACGTATGTCAGGACATGCACAATCACTTCATTCCTTGGGCATGAGGGACGCTCGATATTCTTGTCCATAACCTGAACGTTGTACTCGCCATCAACAATACCATCTTGCCACATGCGTCCTACGATTATTGGTGACGATCTGCTAGAACAGTGTTCGCCTTGCCGGCAGCTTCCGGTGTTGGAGCGTGTGTGCTAGAGAAATGATCATATATCCTATCATCCCTCGTTCGTGGTAGCCAACATCATCGGTCAGGACACCAATTCATCAGGCAGCAGGAGCTGTTGGTTCGTCTACATGCAATCATCTGAGGACCTCGTGCTCTTTGACCTCCCGTCGGACTCGTGGGTCATATTCTCTCTTGGCATGACGATAATGAAGCTAACAGGAACCATAAAGCGGTGTACAACATGATAAAGTGCAGGAATGTTTCTCTTTTTTTGTAATTTAGAAAAACAACAGTTAATAAGGACTATGGTATCACCAGACGTTGACTTTTTTTTTTGAACTTAATATGCTACAGTTGCTAACAACAACATCTATGTAGAGTCCTATTTCTATTCTGAAAATGTCTATAGCCTGACTTCGATTGTAGCTAGCCTGCCTGTCCGGTTGTGATTAAACAAAAAAGAAACTTTATAGTCCGATTCTGAAAATATCTAGCGTTTTGGTTGTCCATAGTTATGTTTGGAATTTTTTGACGTGGTTGTGGTGTTGTCCATGATGATATTTTAAAAACTGATTTGGACGGAATCTGATTCGTGAGTAGAAATCGACATGGACACGGAGAGTAGAAACCGACATAGACACAGAACTCCCAACACTAAAGTCAAACACCAAACTAAACCAATACTAATAACGATCTCACCTAAATTAATAAGGAGTAAAGATTCTTTCGTTATTAAGATTTCATATGGAAAGGCAGCCTCTGGTGAGTGTTGCCAATGCCGAGCTATGCAAGGAGGTTGGCATCAAGAAGTTCAAGCACATCCGTAACCAGAGCACGCCACCGACGATGCAGTCGTACATGGACGCGCTGGTGAACAACATTGCAGGCTGCCCGGACCAGGACTGCATCCCCTTTTTCCAGCTCTCTCTGCGGATGGTCATCGACATCATCGGCAAGACGGCCCTCGGCATCGAGTTCGGCCTGTCGAAGAACACTGAGACTGATGGCGAAGGCGACGACGATGACGTGAGGGAGTTTCTGAAGGAGTACAAGCGGTTCATGGAGTTCATCAAGATGGATCTGTCTAGCTCACTGTCCACCATCCTGGGGTTGTTCCTCCCCTGCATCCAGACGCCGTGCAAGCGACTGCTCTGGCATGACCAACCACAAGGTGGACGAGAACGAGCGCCGGATGTGCCGCCGCATCGACGCCATCATCGTCGGTCGACGACGCGAGCGGGCTGCTGCGCTGCAACGCCGCGAGGACGACGCCCCGCTCGACTTCATCGGGGCGCTGCTGGCGTACGAGCACCTCATCATGGGGACCTAGATCATGGCGTTCACGCTGTCATCGGTGTACCTAGTGTCGTGCCACCCGCGCGTGGAGGAGGAGCTGCTCCGGGAGGTGGACAGCTTCGTGCGGCGGCGTGCGCCGGACACCGAGGAGCTCCACAGCAGGTTCCCCTACCTCGACAAGCAGGCGTCAAACGGGGGCGGCTAGGGGCGGGCATCGGCCGGGGGCGGGCGAGAGCTGGTGGCGGGCATCGGCGGGGGCAGACGTGAGATCCAGTCGGGGCGTGCGACTCGCTGGGATGGGGAAGGGGATCGACCACCACCACCACCAGGAGGATAAAAAAAAAGAAAAAAAATAAGAATTCGCTTTGTAATGAGTGGCAAAGGTGGATAATTTATCTCAATTATATATAGACATACAATTTCACAGCCTAAAAGAGGTACTCCATCAAAATAAACTCGAGCTCCTCTAACTCCAGAGTTTTAGAACGTGTTTACCACGGCTCCACTTCAAAACTTCAAGGAGGAGCTATCTGGGAACCAGTCAAACACCCTAACTCATA
Organism: Eleusine indica; assembly: GCA_030378355.1. NCBI lineage: Eukaryota > Viridiplantae > Streptophyta > Magnoliopsida > Poales > Poaceae > Eleusine > Eleusine indica. The sequence goes on along the minus strand of CM059494.1, from coordinate 31,467,941 downwards.
AACTCTATGGAGTAACAGCTCCATCTAAAGTTGGAAGAATTTAGTTTATTTTGATGGAGTACCTCTTTTCTAACTCCAGAGGCTATGAAGTTATGAAGTTGAGGTAAAATTACCCACCCACCTTTGCCACTAATTATAGAGCGAAACGTTATTTTTTCTTTTTTTCTCTCCTCTGGCCGATCCCCTTCCCCATCCCAGTCGCACGCCCGAGGGTCGAGGCTGGATCTCAACGCCGCCCCCGGCCGACGCCCGCCCCCGGCTGACGCCCGCCCAAGCCGCCCCCCGTCGACGCCCGCCCCGACCGACGCCGACGCCCGCCACAGGGCGACGCCCATCGACGGTGATTGCAAGCTCCGGCGCCGGCGCGCCGGCCGCCAACTCCATGCTCCAGTGCCCCCCTCCCCCTCCCCGGTGACCTGCTCCCTGGTCCGGCTCCTCCCTGCTGGTCGCCGGCCGCCCGACTCCTCCCTGTTGGTTGCTGGCCAGCCGGTTCCTCCCTGCTCCGGTGCGCAGCCCCACCTATGCACGGCCCCCTCGACGACTGGGTCTACCTAGCACCGGCGAGCAACTCCCTGCTCCAGCGAGGAGCCCCGGACTCCCTGCTCCGGCTACCGCCTCCTCCCTGCACCCCACTGTCCTTTGCCCTCAGTCCGCCCTGTGTTTGCCTCTGCCTCTGCCCCGCCCTGCTACTTGAAGCCCGCCGCCACTTGCCGCCAGAATCCCGATGCGTCGCGCCGCCCCATGAGTCCAGGCGTCGACGCGAGTCCTCCGCCCGGTGCAGGCCTTTGCTCCCGTCCAGCGCTCGATCATGCAGGTCCGAGCCTCTGCTCCGTAGATCCACAGACGAATGATTTGCTATTACGTTGTGCAATATCAGCAACGAATGTTGATTTTCAATTTGAGATAATTTCGTTGCTGTATGGTTAAAATAGATGTATTATTTTATTATTTTCAATAACAAATTAGCAAAGATAAGGGGCAGAAATGACAATCCATTCTAAAAATCCTCTTTTCTGGAGTTGATGGTCATCTCTTTGCCAAACACCTCACTGACCAACTCTAACTCCATACTAGAGCAGCTCTATACTAGAGTTTTGGAGCGTAACAACTCTAGTATAGAGTGGATCCATATCAAACAAGTCTTAGAAGCTAGGGTGTTTGATTGGCTCCAGAGAGCTTCTTCTTAGAGTTTTAGAGTGGAGCCATGACAAACAGCTTCTTAACTTGCATCGGATCAAGCGGACTAACGTCCAGCCGTCCAGGCATCACTCAGCTGGAGTCCAAGTGGACTCCCGTCTTGACGTCGTTGGAGTCCAACCGACCAGAAGCTGCTTGCGATTTCCTGCGTCCAGACGAGGCGATCGACAACGAGGGTGTTGTTCCGCACTGAGGCGGCGACACTTCAAATGGAAGATTGGAAAAAATCAATGAGAAAAATGAGTTTTAGCTTACGTGGTTGTTATTAAAATATAGAGAGTGAAGATTACCTAGTCTTGGTTTTTTAATGTTTTTTATTTATATAAAGAGGTAAAATCTTTAATTTTAGATAACATAATACAAAGACTATTGAAGATGTTCTTAGAGAAACATTATATCCTTTACTTTAAGCAACCTAAAAGGAATATGGCAACGATTTTCGTGAAGGAGGAACATTCCGCTACACATTAGACAATTGACTCCAACAGACAACTGTAATAGGTAGCTGGAGGTAAGACTGACAGTTTAGAGATGACATAGTACATGCTTCAGATATCAGAGTTGCATTCATTTCTCACTCTGCCATGTCTAAACTTTTTCAGCTCACGTCATGTACACTCCGACCTATGCGTGACTAGCGAATTGACTGTCAATGCCTTCGGTATTTCAAGACATTGCTTAAACTATGAGGAAAAGAAGATTTTTGGTTAGCACCTTGAAAGGACCGAGTGATCGAGAGGAGGGGGGAAGGGGTGCAGGGTGAATCGGGAAGTTGCTAAATAATATATTAAATTCGTCAATTCCTAAAATCGAACACTTAATCAACTCCTATAATAATTTTAGTGGTGATCACACTAGCAAGATAATAGTTCTATAAAAAGAACAACAACCTAACCATACTAGTGGATCACTAAATACAATACAACTGTTATGCAAACTAGTGATAAAGACACGCAAAAGCAAACAACAAGCTAGCAAATGAGCCTCCTCATGCAAAGCTATAAGATAGAGAACTAGATCATACAAGCATAAGTAGCACAATATATACATGGGTAATCAATCAAGCCAAGACAACTCCTATATATGCTAGTGATCAAATGCGGAAGCTAAAACACTACTAGCAAGCAAGGAGGCAATTCATGCAAGTCTACAAGGTAATTAACACAAGCAAGATAAGCACACAAGCATGAATAGCAGAGGGTATGTAAATGCAAAAGATAAAGCATCATAGTAAGAAGAGGGTCCAGGAATGCTAATGATTTTTTCCTGAGGTCTCCGAAGGATGGCGTCTTCCTCTACTTCTTGTTGGACCACTCCCGCCGAAGTACCGATCCCTCCCGCCATCAAGAGGAGTTCTCGTATACGAGCCCACAATCACTCTCGGAGTGAAGACATAGTTGCGTCACCGCTGCCATCAAGGCACAAGCTCGCCTCCCTCGAGAACTTGCCGAACTCTTCGAACCTACACGGGCGCTCACTATCGATGCCCCTTTCAATGGCGGGCTCAAACCATGTACAAACATGGGATGACCTTCACAACTAATCACAATATGCTCTATTGTCAACACCTAACCGGTCTAGGTTTCATCATAGACCAAGAGTAATAACCTAGATCACACCCTCAAGGACACCCTAGCCTTAGATGTGAAAAGATGCTAAACTTACTCTCACTAGCACTCTCAAGATATCCAATATCCTCTCTTAGTGTTCATCTCTTTTTCTCGTGGCTTCCTATTGATGCTCCCAGCAATCCCGGTCAAGAGAGATCTCTAAGACCCCAGCAACGAGTTTATATAGGTTTCCAACCTCAAACTAGTCATTGCTTCATGAAATCAGCTTTCTGAACATACAGACCGTACAGTCCGGTCACTGCCTGACCAGACCTTCCGGTCACTCCTGGAACGGCTCCTCCAGAGCTGTTGCTTTCTGTCCCCTGCTAATTTCTGCACTGACGGGACCGTCCGGTCAGTAGATTGTCTATTATTCTTGAATTTCATACCCTAGTCCTTGTAAAATTGAATAGCTTCAGTTTCACATTGAGGCCTAGTTATTGGGTTCATAGATTTTGGAAGGCATCCAACATATAATTTCTTATTTGTGAGATATCTCCTCTCTTCCTCTCTACATACTGATGTAATCCTATATGCTAAACATGACTATATTACAGGTATTTTACATACCATATTCTTCCATACAACCCTAAGTCTTGTTCGACCCAAAGATGTTGACTGTGATTTCTTTGACATCACTTATGTGAGTTTCCCCTTACACGAAAATATGTATTTTATATTTGGTCAAGACATTTGTTGTTGTTGCACTACAAGTGTCTGAAACTGCTGCATGGTTAATTGACCTAGTTTAAGCGACCTCACTGATCAAGTATGATCTAGGAAAAGTTATTGTAGTTTCTAAGTTTCTAGCGTACTCAATCAGTCGATCATATGCCTATCTAGTGGTACAGTGTGCATGTCACCCAAAATTTATCTCATTCCGTGGTTCATAAATTAAAGCCAACATTCTGGATTGACTTTCTTCAGATGCTTAGTTTTTGTCTTCCCAGAAAGCAAAGCTTGTCAAAGGCTTAGCTCATGCTGTATGGCCACTGATGACCCCGATGCCAAATTGCCTCGTTATTTAGTTCATAAAATCATATGGCGCATGATTTAATTAGCTAGTCACCCAGCTTACTCGCCTCTTGTGAGCTGGCCTATTATTTTGTAAAATGGTTTCTGTGTTTTTTCAAGCAGTTGCATGGTAGCATGCACATTCAGCAAAATAGAATATCAAGCTTCATTATTGTGCTACTGGTAAAGCTGAATTTTGTCAAGTTTCAGTTCTAGCAGGCAGAGCAGAGAGTTGACTGATAGTAAATGATAAAAAAAAAAACAGGCAGTGCCATGCAGGCCTGTGCTCTCATGGGCATGGTTCCCAGCCTCTGTTTCTTTCTTTCACACCGGATGCAGAATGGCAGACGGTCCCAATCATCACCTGTCCGAGAGAGAGAGAGAGAGAGTACACACACATGCTTATCGGGACACGGGACCTCGATCACCTCTGTTGCCCTGCCAGTTGAGAGAGAGAGACAGAGGAGCAGTAACGACCGTTTACTACTGTCGTTACATCTCGCCAGGATGTGGGCATGGGCAGTAGCTGCAACGGCCCTGATGTTGAGGGCGTGAGCCCCCCTGGGCGGAGACCGGAGATGAATTATCGTTGTTGCAAACCTGACCATTCACTCGTAACCTGGCTGTAGTGACATAAGTTCGCTCTATTTTGTGTAAATGATGCACCTTGCATGTTCGAGCTAGTATTTTATTTTCTTTATCAGTTCCCCCACAGTGTTGTCCCGATGTACCATCTAGATATTGATTAGCTTTACATTTTTGTTTCATTTATGGTCTAGTTTCCTTTTTTCTTCCTTTGGCTATGACTGCATATTTTGTTTCAGTGTTCGACTCTGCTTCTTCTTACTTTTTGTATTGCACTGTGCTTAGGTACAATGTGGACTTCCTGAATTAGAAAATGAAGTTGATGAAAAGATTGACCAATTCATTGCTTGGGCAGAGAAGCATCCTAATCGCAGAAGCCAGGTCTGAAATTATACAACTAGTCATTTGTAAATTCTTCTGTAGTTTACTTTTTTCTGATTTTATTTACTGTTCATCCTGAAATATAGGTATGCCTATGTAACACCATATAATTCAATTTTTGGAGTGTCAATAAAATTTCACTAATTTTTAAAACTTTTTTTAATAGATTAAAATTTAACTTCAACTACTTACAGTGTTATCATTTTCTTTAGACAAAAATCATATTTTTTAAATTAAATAAATTCATTTATATTATTATTATTACTATTATTATTATTATTTTGGTTACTAGAGTAGTATGCATTAGGGTTCTTATTATATGAAAATGTATTAAAAAACTCGAGTAGAAATTTGAATTCAAATTAGCAATAAAAAATAGGAAAAAAGAAATAAAAAAATAAAAAGAGAACCTCACGTGACTTCCTTGGGCCAATTTTCCTAGCCTTGGCCCAGTTTCCTTCCCACATGTATAGATGTCCAATTGGATCGGGCCAAGCGGGCGGGCATGAAGCATGATTTTTTGGTCTGGCCCAAGCATGACACGGCCCGATCCAATTCCGTGTCGTGCTAGCCTGACCCATACGTGCGTGCCGTGCCTGGGTCGAAGGTGCGGCCCAATGGGCGGCACGGCACGACACGAAATAGATAATAAATAAATTTTTATTTAATAACCACATATATGTGGGTGTGTACCTGGATGGTAAGGCTGTTCTCTCACTTCCTTGAGATCCTGGTACGATTCTCCTTCTCACACCCCCTTATTTTGCTCTATTTCATGTTAAAATTGGTTACTTGGACCAACTGGACTATCCCTGTTACCGGGCTATCGGACGGACACGACCCGTTTGCACTTGGTGTGGCGTGCCGTGGGCCGCCATGGCATGACCCGAAATGAATAGCATGTCATGCCGACTCGAAACTAAACATATCGGACTTTTCCGTGCTTGGGCCGGGCCAGGCGACCTGTTTGGACATCTATACCCACATGCCTCCTGCCTTGGCCCAGGGCGCCAGGCGCAGCAGCCCGCAAGCGCACAACCCAGCCCAGCCAGCCACGCCGTCGGCTTCTTCTTCCCCTTGCACGAGTGCCGCCGCAGGAAAACAGAGGAGCACCACCGCCCAGCCATCGATCCGTCTTCCCATGGGAGTAACTGAAGCCCCGACCATTCAAACGGATGCACTGTCCTCTCCTCTTCCTAGTCCATCCGTTTTACACATTAATCGTCCACCATGGACCTCAAGTGGTCATCAATGGCGCCACTAGCCATTAAACCTTGAGGAACCCGTTCCTCTACCTTCCACCGCCTCCCCACCCTTTAAAATAAAGCCTAGATGCCCCTTGTCTGGTACTTCGACGCCCCCTGCTTTTCCCTCTCTCTTATCCAACCACTGGAGTCCAAGTTTCTGGTCGTTCCCCCTGCTCCATTCGCGTCCAGTCATGCAACTTCGTGTTGGCTTTGGCATTCCCGATGATACACTCAACCAATCGACGCGAAACTTCACTAGGTTGTGCGACGTGCTTCCCTCTAGAACATATCCAAAAATCAGAGCCAGAGAAGCCCCGAGGCGACGACAATCTGAATTGTCATGGCCGCAGCTTCCTGTCACATCACAACCTGCGCGCGACAGGGAACTCCTCTACCTCGTCGCAGGAGCCCTTCCCAAGATCTTACCCGATGCCTCAGGAACACGTTTGCCCCGTCAACTATCGCTTTGCGACCTTGCTCTGTTTCTATCCTGTGATCTCCAAGTGAGGTGAGCAAAAATCTAAACTACTTTTCCATTATTGTGTTCTACAATGTTTGCAACGTATAGGTTCAAGTTGTAGATCAATTAGTATAGCCAATCAATAGGACGCGCAAGCCAAGTAAGAAGCTGTTCTGTTTACAGCAGCAGTCGAGATGCCTGCCGGCCTCGCGTTTGTTCCGATGACCCATAGCCTCTATAAAACTCAGCACGAACACCCCTTGGCTATCGGTTAAATTCCCTGAGACTTTTCACCCTTAATACCCTACAAAAGCGCAGCCCCGACCATTTTGTTTTGCAACACCAGAGAGCAGCACAGCCGTGCTTCACTTTTTCTAATTCTTTGTCACACCGAGCCCTCACCCCTCCTCTCTTCTGTTCCGGCCTGCCTCCACCCTAAGCCGATTCCCTCCCTACGGCCTAGCTCGCAGGACGGTCCACCAGCACGCCCTACCCAGCTCTCCAGGCATATAAGCAAAAGGCAATCCACCCCACAGCCGCTGACATGCGGGCTCCACCAGTCACCTCCCACCTGTGGCATGCCACCACCTCACTCCCTTCCCACCTCCCCATCACAAAAACTGACCCACCGAGCTTCGAATAATTTTTCCGCTTCCCTCCCCCACTCCCATACCTTAGTGGCCTTAATTGCGCACTAGCGAGCAATATTACACATTAATTGCCATGGCGGCCATTGATTTCCGATGAGCTCCACTTGCGACCGCTCTGCCCTCTGAATCCTATAAAATCTAGTGTGAGTTCCTCCTCGGCTACATTTGCCTTCCCCGACGTTTTTGGCTTACCATCCCATGTAGAAACACCTCCCCGGACGTTGTCTTCCCCAGTGAGTTGCACCGTCATGCGTCGTACCTTCTTCCCAGCCACCTCGACCCCCCCCCCCCCCCCCAACTCATTTGCCCATGATCAGGAGCTCCTGGAGCGCGCCTCGATCCTTGTAGACGAGCTGCGACCTTGGGAGCCCCATCCCCAACCAGCTACATCATCCACCGCCATCGTTCGCTGTCCACCTCGCTAGAACCCTTTCCCCCATTGCTTTTGTAATCAATGGCCAGGATTATAAGGGCTAGAAGGGGGTAAAAGCTCGATCCATGATAGACGTGTGGAACCGTAGGCTTAGTTGGCCCACGAAAACCATGGACTTAGTCCACCTGATTCTACATTTATTTTAAGTCGAGTAATTCCCAATAAATGCTAGTTTTGCTTTTAGGCCTAGTTGAAGAAAACAATGTTTAGGTCCTGTATTTTTGTAGAAACACCCACGTACTTTTTATAACTTATGTTCTGGTCCTAGTATTTTTATACTCAAACCCGTATACTTTACTAAAATTACATTCAACACCCTAGCCTTTAATCTTTTTACTCCTACCTAATAAGTAAAATATATATTTCTAGAATAAGATCTATTTCTTTTATGTTTACATTGCAAAAGAAACTATAGTATCTCTATTTAATAAAACTAATCTTTATTTTATTTTATGATTTATAAAATCCAATTAAGTTAATTATTTTTCGGGTATGTAATTTTGCTAATACACCCCTATTCTTTAAACATTCATAACTTTTTATCCGAAACTCTGATTTAGGTTATTTTTTGCGCTCACGGAATCGTAGGAACGAGTACTATCTTTTAGTACTACTTTTGTAGTCATTAGGTATCGCTTGGTGTACTGTTTCTTATTTGTGTATGTGTGCTGTTTTGGTGTTTATTGATATTAGAGGACGGGCAAGAAGAGATCTTCCAAGACAATTTGAGCAGCAACTAGTAGGAAACCAGGCAAGTGTCCTCGATCATATTGCACCTATTAAGGATATTAGTTTACTATTCATGCATGCTTGTCTAAATTTGAATCCTATGTTAAGGTTGACTAGATATTGATTGATCTTATCCTTGTCGTCTGGTTTGGATTGGTAGATAAGTATGGGTACGTCATGCTAGTGCAATACATTAGGGGTACAAAAATGAATAATGATTAATTTTGACTAATGATCACTTAAACACAATCATCATTTGGGTTGGTAATCTTTTTAGCAACATAGAATTTAGATTACCCAAGCAGGAGGATGTTGATGATAGTGCGGGTATGCACAGGTACGGGTAATGTATTAGTTGGATTGTGGTAGTACCTTCTTGTGGGCATAAGGACCGGTTCATGGAGCAACCACCCAGGAAAACAGCGCAAAGCACAGGGCTGATATGGGTAGGCGTGGTCCGATATTACATGTCTTCGTAGTTTTGCGAGCGTTTAAGGAAGGAGGACGAGAGGGTCAGGTGACGAAGGGTATTCTTCTAGTCACGACGCTAGAGGGGGCTTCTGTAGGGATGATTAATCCTGCAGCGGTGAAACCTTAGCGTGGACGTTTTGCAAGCTGGGGAGCTCTTTGAAAGATGTGGTGATCTCCTGGCCTCACACCTACGGTAGTGTGTTGGCAACAGGGAGACTTTAGTCACTGAACGGTGATGAAATCACCAACATGTGGGTAAAGTTGTGTAACCTCTGTAGAGTGTAAAAGTATTATAATAGTGAAAAATCATGTTGATATGTGCTATGGTTTGCAATATGTGATGAGTAATTGACATTGGCTAATTTGATGTTTGAGTTGAAATGCGGGAATTTTAGGATTGCATGAGTTTGTGCATAGGTTATGGTTATGACTAACCGGAGTTGGTGAAGATGTTGGAGAAGTTGCAGGAGATGGAAAATATGTTTGCTTGTCCCATGATGTGTAGGTCAATGGAGTCGACTTGGCGGTCAACGGTGAGAGGATCGGGTACAAGTAGATGACTTGGGGCCGGACGATCAGGATGCCGGGTGAAGTCAAGGGTGATCCACACCGTGCACGTGGAGAGGGAAGAAACACAGACTGTTTTGTGGTTGAGCCTGAAAATCGTGAAAGTGATAAGACGACGTGTTGACCAAGTCAAGATGATTGGAGATTTTGAGAAGTGTGCAAGGCGGTTTCCCGATTTGGGCCTCAAAATCGGTGGCAGCGATTGGAGGTGCATGTGGCGCCATCGCAAAGCTTGCATTAAGACGAAGCAAAGATGTGAAGGCCCGAGGGCGTTCGGGCGACGGAAAAAGAGATGAACAAGTTTGTCCTTGGTAGGTAGCAATGTATTGTCGACCAAGGGTAGTGTGGTCTTTAGGACAAACCCTAGGCCTATATAAGGAGAGGTAGGGCTGGTGGGAGAGGGTGCCTCTTCCCATTAGCCTTGTGTTAGGGTTTCATTTCATAGAGCTAGGAGTGTGCTTCATATTGTAGTCTAGAGAAGAGAGTGTGTGAGAGACAAGCTTTTCTCTTTTAAAGAGTGGAAGGAAGAGGGTGGCTTCCTAGCCATGTATCCATGAATTTTGCAAGTAAGAATCAATGATATGAGATTCAAATTCGTGCTCAAGTTCATCCTCTCTCCCTAAATCTTGAATTTCACTTTTTTTTCCTATTTTTGGAGCTATTTCATGGGATTTTTTGATCTCATTTTTGAGTGGGTTTTGGGATGGATTTCTCGGGAGAACTTGGTGCTAGGACATGCTAGAAAAAATCCTTGATATACCCTTGACCTAATCCTAGGCAAGAACACCGTTGATTTCGTGGGTTTCTCCAAGTTAATCAAAACTCTAGACTTTTCGGTAGAACCTAAAATTCATGATGATTACTTGAGCTTTTCATGTGATTCTACTTGGAGGAGATGCGTCCTTCCATCAAACACCTCCAGTCCAAATCTCATGTTTTTTTGGAGTTCGTTTGATTAGGTTTTGCAATTTTCTTTGCCAAGTCGCGATAGCAGTTTTGGTTTTGTCAGGGTCGATCAACACTGCCCGATTTCTGTACTGGCACTGCCGGTGCATGAGTCAGAACCCCTGATCGGCACTGCCGGTGGCTTCGATCAGAATTCCGGATCAGCTTTGCCGATGACCTAACCCCCACTACCGGTTCCCTCTTTCGTTCTGTCGATCGGCACTACCGACGATCCGATCGGCATTGCCGATGCTCTATCACAGTTGCCGATCGGCAATGTCGATGTCCTGATTGACACTGCTGATGCTTTGTTAGATGTGTTCTATTTTGAGTGTGTTTCTTCGATAGTTTTGAGTCTTGTCTATTCCCTTTTGCTTCTACTCTACTCTTCCGCTGGTGTGAGTCATTCCTAGGGTTAGCGCATCACGAGTTGGTGTGCGTGACCTTGGTGACTTGTTTTGAGGTTGGCTTGGGTTGAATTTGGGACATAGGCCAATTTCTTGAGAAGAATTTTTATTGGCTCCCATTCACCCCCCTCTGGTCACCTTCTCGATCCTTCAATTGGTATCAGAGCCAATTTGATCACTAGTTGATCTTAACCGGCTTTGTGATCTGAAGGCGACATGGAGAATCGTGCAGTCAAGCTTGTGATGTTCAATGAGGAAGATTTTCCCTATTGGAAATCACGAACCAAAGCTTATCTCCTAAGTCAAGGTCGTGCTATTTAGGACATTTTCGAGCAAGACTTCAACATACCTGCCAACCTCGACACTGCAACCATTGGTGAGTTGAACATGTATGAACACAATTCTAAAGTTGACAACATCTTGCTCTTTGCACTTGGTAGGAGTGAATTTGATCGTGTCTCTCATCTTGACACTGCTCATGTAATTTGGGAAAAGCTTTGCATGTACTATGAGGCTACTAACCAAGAAAGTGTATGCGTAAGGACTCTTACAATAGACAATATCAAACCTTTGCACAAAAACCTAGCGAATCACTAGATGATACCTTTCGTAGGTTTGAGGCCATTGTTTGCAATTTGAGGGCTTGTGGTAATCTTGTCTATAATGATAATGATAGAGCTAAACAATTGCTTTACTCTCTTGATGAAAATGTTTGGGGTGTTAAGATTGCTGCTCTAGAGGAAACTGCTGATTTCAATACCCTTAATTATGAGCAACTGTATAGCAAGTGGAAATCTCATGAGCTTTCTAGAAAATCTCATCCTAATCATGTCAATCCTTCTTCTAGCATGGCTTTGCTTTCTAGCTCTCAAAAGGGTAGTCATGGTGGTGCCTCTTATGGAACTAAACCTTCACATGACAAGTCTTCCTTGGAGTTCGCTTTGTCTTCTCTTGTTGCAGCTTTTGATGAACAGATGGAGTGCATCCCTGATAAGGAGTTGTCATTGCTCACAACGAAGTTCAGCAAGTTCTACAACAACCGCAAGGAGAGAAGAGGCGGTGGTTCATAGACCTGGTTCGAGTGTGGTGACCCTAGACACTTCATCACCGACTGCCCCAAGAAAAAGAAGAAGATCAGATACCGTGACAACAACTCTGAGGCTTCAAGAAGAAGAAGAACCACTTCTACAAGAAAGGCAAGACCTCTAAGAAGCTCACGAAGGCGGTCACACGCGCCTGCATTGCCGCTTTAAGTGACGTCGACCTCACATCAAGCGAAGGCCTTACAACTCGGAGGAGGAAGTTGAGAAGCCACGAGTCAAGAGGAAGGACGACTTCACTAGGCTTTGCTTCATGGCAAAGAATGATCACGACACCGACTATGGCTCCGACTCTGACACAAGTGAGGTACTACCCACTCTTGATGAGCTCTCTTCTGAAATTGATCAATTGCGTGATGTTGTGCTCATGCAAGATGATATGCTTCGCAGTGCTATTCATGAGAGGAGAGAGCTTAAGTCTAAGTTGGAGAGTGCTGATTACGAGATTGCTTTGCTTAGGTCTAGGCTTGCTAGAGATGACATTGTTGTTGAGTGTGAGTCTTGTCAAGTTGTGATGAATGATCTTAGTCAGAGGGAAAGTGTGCATGCTCTAGTTGCTAGTTAGTTTGAGAGTGCTCTAAAAGAGCTTGATGAATTCAAAGCTAGACCAACTCTCTCGGGTGCATGCCAGAAGTGCCCCAAGCTCTCTAGTGAATTGGAATCTCAAACCCTCAAAGTTAAAGAGCTTGAGTCCAGGCTGCTAAGTGAGACTCGCTCAAAAGTTCTCCCACCACCATGTGTAGTGTATGACTCTCTCAAGGATAAGCTAACAATCACTAGAGAGGAAAACAAGAACCTAACTCAAGAAAATGACTACCTCATCTCTCGCCTCAAAAGAACCTTAGTAAGTAAGGAAAAGATTGAGAGTGACTTGTCAAGAGTTAAGGAGAGTGCTTGTAGGTCAACCCACAACTTGGGTTTGGGATATGAGAGGGTTGGCAAAGAGAGTGCTAATATGGGTAAGTTTGTGCCTAGCTCTAGCTACAAGGATGAGGAACAATTCATCAAAACCACTGACACATACTATCCACCTAACCCCAATCCTTCCTTCAACCTAAAGAAAGCTGAGAAACCAAAACCAAAACCTCCTATGCAATCAAAGGCTAGTCCAAAGAGAGACTACATTTGCATGTTTTGTGGTCAAAAAGGTCACTTGGATGATTACTGTTATAGGCGTAAAAGAATTGAAAGAATGCAAGCTGAGTTAACTAGGAATGTGTTTCATGATGATTATGTTGACTTTTAGTCTCGTTCTTTTTCTCATGCCTATCATGGACAGGGCCATTCTTCATATGACTTTGGTTCATGAAACAGAGGCTTTGAGCCACAGTGCTTTGGTGCCCCATGTTTTCCCCTTGGTGGTGCATCCATCGCGTGGATATGGTGTTCACTCAAATGACTTCTATCCTCATAACACAAGGTTTGAGTCGATACGCTTTGACAGGCCATGCTTTCCCCATCGTGGTCCTCGTCCCATGTGTCCGAATGGTGATGTGCAAAGAATTGTGTTTACTTCTGCAGGTCATACGGCGAAGTGCTGGATCCCCAAAAGCTTTCTTTCTAACCCCAGCACTGAGCCATAGATCTTTCCCTCTCATTCTTTGTAGGCAGTGTTGGTATTTTTAACGATCATAGATTAATCCGCAAGCCCCTTGAAATACCGCTGTAGAACTTCCCCAATAGAGTATTCTAAGGGCTATCAATCCAAGGAATGGTATGGTAAATCCTAAAGTTCTAGTCAGTCGAAGGACACAAGAGATAAATGTTGGATAAGCTCCTAAATAAATAATGTTGAGGCTTTAATTACTGCTTTGTGAATGGATTCATGCCCGGCATACACAAGGCAACTCCGTCTTGGACACACGTCGCAACCGGACGTGGAGGAGTACAATGGATAGATTGGGCTGTCACCACCTACTACCTACCTCTACAAACCTTGGATTACGAGGTGATCAAAGATGATTTCTAACCTAAGCCCATGCCTAAGTTATTAATCAATATTTAGCTAAGCCGTCACTTAGACTAAACAACCTATATAGGATATAAGACTTTGAACCCACAAGTAAATAAGCACTCGACTTACTTAAAGCTAAAGAACATAAATAAACTCGAAGAATTACTTAATAAGGCAAGGCTTCGATGAGGTACAAGGTTAGGGTAGAGGGCCCATAGACAAGGCTCCACTCCTTCACTTCTCCTCAGTACTAAACTAAGTAGTACTAGCACCTTAGGAGTGTGACTCTCTTCTCTTGGATGTGTGTGTGAGTGTGAAGCCCCTCCTCTCTTAATATAGGCCCCATAGGTCGGTTTCCAGGAGTAACCGCCACGGAACTCACATGCACCGCCTTAAGGAAATGAACAAGGAAGTGACACATGGAAGCTCGGGCCGAACCTCCTCAAGACTAGGTCGGCTGACCAAGGGGGGGGGGGGGGGGGGGGGGGGAGATCGGCCGACTTGGGCCTGGGCCTGTTGGCCTTGTGCTTTTGCTGGGTCACTGGTAGGCGGGTTCACTCCGGTTTAGGGTCGGTGTTCTCCTAAGTTTTACAAGGGAATCCTGTCCATCCATGTATGCAATCCTTATGTTGGCTCCTGATTGGCTGGATCGGTATTTTCTTGGATTGATGACATGGAATTGCCCATAACTCGTGGATAATTCACCAACACTTGTGGAATTCATTAGTAATAAATCCCTACCATGATGTTGGTTTATTATTTTTAGCTCTTTTATGCAGGTAATTAACAGTCAATTTTAGTATTTAAGGACCATCAACTCCCCCACACTTAGCCTTTTACTCGTCCCGAGTGAAAGCAAGGACTAAGGTGAAACATGAACTTTGATTGAACAGAGATAACATACCCATATCTCTATACCATACCTGTACCTGTGTCATGTGAAGTGGCTAGCATGCATACCTTGGATAATTGAGAGTTGGAACGGTCTTGTCTTCGGGAAATTCCTGCTCATGTTAGCGGCACACCCTTGGTTTACAAAATATTTTACAAAATGAAAATTGAGTCTTACTCATATGATTTCACTCGATCACTCAAGTGGTTGTATTTTCCTCACTAGGGCATTGCAAGTTGCCTATTTTCCTACTTCTATAAATAGCTTTTGTGTAGCTCAGGGTAAGGAAACATGAGGCATACTTGTGTTTCATACGTTACTAAGTCAAAAACCAGATCCAAGGACAGGAAGAAAACCATGAATTATGACTAAGCATGTGCACATTTGATGGAATGAATAATGGGGACTCTTTTCATGCTTCTCTTTTTATTTAGGAGGCATATGGCTATCTCTCTTTTTCTTTTTATCAAGCTTTTTATGGAGCATGATCATTTTTTTGTCACTCTTCATGGAGTATGAATCTTTTCTCTATATTTTTTGATAGCCATATTCCTTCTTGGATAGAGAGCAATTGAAATGATGGAATCCTTTATTTTGTGGATGATGACATGGGGTGTGCATATGACTTAGGACATAAAGCATAATGAGCAACTGCCTAGGATCACAACAATTTGACAAAGTTCAATGAAATCATGAAGCAGCATATGCAATAGGTTTCTTCAATTAGAACATCATATGGCTCTGGTGGGTAATTTTCAACCACATGAGGAGTAGACTTTATAGATTTTATATTTTCAAAACTTTCCAAAGGTTATTACTAACATGAAACAGAGAATTCCTAAAGTCTACCATATCACAATAATCAATTATTTAGAAAGCATGGGTTCCTAATGAATAGTTGACACAAGCATCGGGCATGACACAAAAATAAAGAACATGCAAATCTTATCAATCTTAGTCATGTTTTATGTTTAGGAGTTTCCTAATTCCTGCTTAAGTTGATTTTAATTATTATGCAATGGTACGATACTAATCAACTTAAAACAGGGGAGGACAAAAGAGGGGAACAAGCAAACTAGGCCATGGTAAAAAGGTGGGCCAAAGATGGGCCAACCCTTGGTCAGGCGACCAAGAGTCCTGGTTGGCCGACCAGGGCTTGAGCCCACCTCGGTTCATCTTTTGCCAGGTGGTTGCGGTGACGGTTCTTTCTGGATATTTGTGTGTTTTCATCGTGTTTGCTTGTCGGGAAGTTATGAGTCCTCCCCCACACTTGTTTCGGTGCCTGCCTTTGACACAAAAGAAACAAAAGGGAAAGCAAATGCTCTGCTGGTCTTATGGGCCGAGGAGCCTAACATTTATTGAATAAAATCTGTAGGTACTTACATGATTGAAAGGGAAATTAAATAAAAAGGGAAACTAAACTAAGCACCTATTCCTAAAGATAAATACTCAATGGGGGTCAGTGCTCTATTTAGCAAAATATTCATCTTCGAACCCTGTGAGCTTATAAATCCGTTTAAGCTTAACGGACAAGCTAGGATGTTTCTCGAGTATATAATGTCTAAATTCATCGCGCTCAACTCGAGTTTAAGCTAATTTCCTAACCAGGTCTTTATTTGTGACTTGCAGCTTGGCGAGCTTCTTGGCTAGGTCGGCGATCGTGATCTCCTCTTCATCGATGTCGTGGTAGTCCCCCGGTGGCCTGCTGATCTTAGGAGGGGGCACGTGATGCCTAATACGCCCTCGTGTCAGTGAAGAATCCACCGACTTGTCTCTAGTGGTGTCGAGGGCGAGGCACACCATGTACCCTTTTCCAATCCCCAGGCCAGTGGGGGCCTTCATGGTATTTTTCTGTCGATGCAGGAGATGGAGCTTTAGGCACCTGGTCATCCTTCTCATCAAAGAGATGCTTGTCCAGCGGGTTCTTAAATGACAACGCCCCAATAGAGGGGGCGCTTTGTTGGCGTGCTGGAACGGGCCTGAGCATCTTCTGAGAATGAGAGGGGGGGGGGGGGGGGGGGGCGATGGCGAAGAGGCAAAGCAAGGCGGCCTCTCCCCATTCGCAAAGGTCCCTCTGGTGGCAAGATGGCAAGGGGAGCAGCGGCGATGCACTTGATTTCCTCCATGTCAAGATCCCGGTTGGCTAAGATGATTTGGATGGCCAGAGTTGGGACACCCTCAAGGTTGAAGGTGCCTGTGCTGGTAGAGTCAATGGGAGCGCCGGACTTGGTCATGGCGGCAAGGTGGAGAGGTTTAGAGGAAAGGTATTTTGGTGCAGAGAAGATGAGAAAGGCTAGTATATACGGGTTTCTCTCTTTCGTGCCGCCAGAAAACCTAAACGCGTAAACCTCAGTAGAATCCAGGACGAGAAAGTTCTAGACTACGTGCACCACAAAGTTGGGAGGTGGCAGCGCAAATCCTAGGTCGGGCAACCAGGGGGGTTGGTCGGCCGACCTAGTCTTTGCCCACTTGCTTCCCTTCTTTCTTGAGGTGGTGATATGAGTCCTTAGGGGACTATGTACATGTTAGTTCTCAGGATAATTAAAATTGAGGGTTAGGTAAGACGTTAATGTCAATTAAATTGGCTACGTCCACTTCTCCCTCTAAATCTTTTGGCTCTAGAAAAACTTCTAAGCGATGGCCATTTACCTTAAAGATATTACCTTCATCGTCATGAAGTGTGATTGCCATGTGTGATGAAGTGTTGATGTCGTATGGTCCATCCCATTTGCTTCTAAGTTTTCCATGGCCAAATAACTTGACCCTAGAATTATACAATAGTACCTTATCCCCTGGCTTGAACTCTTTTGGCTTGATCCTCTTATCATGCCATATTTTGGTTCTTTCTTTATAAACCTTGGCACTATGATAAGCCTTCTCTTGCCATTCTTCTAGCTCAGATATCTGCATCCTCCTATGTTCTCCTGCTTTATCCAACTCCATGTTCCACTTCTTTATGGCCCATGTTCGATGTTCCAACTCTACTGGCAGATGGCAAGTTTTACCATAAACCAATTGAAATGGGGACATTCCGATAGGTGTCTTGTATGGTGTCCTATATGTCCATAGAGCAACGAGTAGTTTGTGCTTCCAACTCACCCATTTCTTCCACTATTTTCTGTAGGATTATTTGAAGTTTCTGCCTGCCCACTTGTCTGTGGATGGTATGGAGTTGCAATATTATGCCTCACACCAAGTTCTTTCAGAAATGAGCGAAAGGCCTTATGGATGAAATGAGACCCCGTCACTTATGACCATCCTTGGGGTTCCAAACTGAGGAAAGATGATTTCTTGAAACATCTTCCTTGCTTGCTTGTGATCAGCATGTTTGCATGGTATTGCCTTTACCCATTTGGACACATAATCCACTGCCACAAGAATGTACTCACATCCATAGGACATTGGAAAAGGTCCCATGAAGTCAATGCCCCATACATCAAAAAGTTCAACTTGAAGATTGTATGTCAGGGGCATTGCATTGCGAGCAGTGAATCCTCCATGTTTCTGGCAGCTTGCACATCTTCAGATATAATCCTTATTATCTTAGTGCATGGTTGGCCAATAGAATCCGCTTTACCAGGTCTTTGCCTGTGTGCGGAGTGCTCCATAGTGTCCTCGGCAGGAGTGACATTTCTCTATTATCTTAGCACCCTCAATTGCTGGGACACACCTTCTTAGTAGTCCGTCTGCACAGACTTTATAGAGGTACGGGTCGTCCCAATGGTGAGTATGACTCTCTAGGATAAGCTTCCTTTTGTTCTCCCCTAGCAGCACATATCCTGTGACAATAATATTGATAATGTTTGCATACCAGGGGTTGGAGTTTGTCACCTCCAGTAGCATGTCATCACGGAGGTAATCATTGATAGGCAGGTCCTACTTGTTAGTAACTTGCATACGAGACAAATGATCCGTGACAGAATTCTCTACTCCCTTTTTATCTCTAATTTCTAGATCAATTTCTTGGAGTAAAAGAATCCATCTTATTAGCCTAGGCTTAGCATCTTTCTTAGTGAGCAAATATTTTAATGCAGCTTGGTCAGTGTAAACAATGACCTTGGCTCCTACTAAGTAAGACCTAAACTTATCGATAGCAAAGACTACAGCGAGGAGTTCTTTTTCGGTTGTTGCATAATTGAGTTGCGGCCCGGTCATGGTCTTGCTAGCGTAGGCTATTACGTGATTCTTCTTATCTTTGGCTTGGCCTAAAACCGCTCCAACAACATAATCACTAGCATCACACATGATTTTGAAAGGCAGCGGCCAATTAGGGGGTTGGATAATTGGTGCTGAGATGAGTGCTTTTTTCAGAGTATCGAAAGCTTTAAGGCACTCATCATCGAAATCAAATGTGGCCTCCTTGGCAAAGGTTTGTGAGGGGTCTAGCGATTTGGGAAAAATCTTTGATGAATCATCGGTAGAACCCCGCATGACCTAAGAAGCTTCGGATGCCTTTCACATTTATTGGAGGTGGAAGCTTCTCTATAACTTCAATTTTTTCTCTATCCACCTCAATTCCTATCGAGACTTGATCTGGGCAATATATTAATAGGGCTACGTCGAGACTAAGAACTATGATGGTTGCAAAAGACGCCGAGTTATACAGGTTCGGGCCCTCTCGATGAGAGTAAAAACCCTACGTCCTGTGTTCTGTGGATCGTATTGCTTGTAATGTTGTATCCCCGATGGGAGGTTCCCTGCCTCTTTATATATCCGGTCGGCAGGGGGTACATAAAGTGTCCTACTCGTAGTCTACAAGGATTTACATAGAAAGTCTATCTCTAATTGCCTTGTGTTTTGTCAATCTCAAAATTTCCCATTTTGGAATGTGAACCGCTTTCAAAAAAATATATTTAGATTTCTCAAATTTTGAAACTATTTATAAGAAACTTTGCAAATTAACAAAGATTTTATTGGGTTGAAGTAATTGCTCTATGTCACAAATGTTTTCAGTTTTGAAAAAAAAAATTTAAATAAGTAAAATCATTTTATTTTATTTGATTTTAATATTTTATCATTTTTTAATTCCATGTTAATTTGAGAAAATTGAAATCCATTCAATCAAATTTTATGAATGTACATTCTATTTTAAAATGGGCCTCAGCTATCATTGTCCGCGTGACTCACGTGAATGCATCATCGAACACTTTCTTCCAAACTTATTTAATCACATATTTCACCCTACATGCTGTTGATGTATCTATCTTATTTCATCCTCATTCATTTCACCTACCACATTGACGTATCTAGACGTCAGACCTTCCATGTTTGCCCCACCTTACATAAATATTCCTATGGAAAGAAACCCCTATTTCCATAAACATTCTATGAAAATAAACCCACCTTTCCATAAACATTTCTATGGAAAGAAATTCCACCTTCCATAAACATTCATAAGGAAAGAACAAGAGAATAATATCCTTTCCATATTTCTTATGCCTTCCATGTTTGCCTCTAATAAATGCATTAATTCCTCTTAATTGCCTTTTCATACTCTTCCCCCACCTGCCCCACCCCTCCTATAGATACTAGCCCCTGTCCCACGTCCTCCCCACCCCCTCAAACCCTCACCACGCCACCAGGCTGCCGCCACGCCACCCTGCCCTCGCGTCCAGCAACAGTTCTGCCGGTTGGTTTTGGCGTTCCTGGTGATCCACCCATCCAAATGCCGCCAAATTTTACATGAAGGTGCGCTTAGATGTCCCCTACAACATATCCAGAAATCAGCACCTATGGACATGGTATGCTCCCGAGATCTGCATCCCAATGGCAGTTGCTCCTTGATCTGGACGAATCCAGCACGTGTGATGGTAAAACCATCTCATTTTCTCCTAATTCATAGATGTTCTTGATACAACCGACACTCCTAATTGTGTGTTCCAGGGTCTTGTGATTATCTAATCTATAGGGTTTTCCTAGAATGTCCCTGGTGCAATGAGGAACGCCATCCGTGCTCGATCTGCCACTAGACGACCTCACCATGATGCAGCCAATCGATCTCCAGTATAGTTGAATTATGAACCAATTCACCTTGCATTTCACATGTTCCACGTCACTGGTAATATTTCTGTTCAAGTTATTCCTTGAGAACCAGAGCCAATCACTGGGAACGCGCACATATGTTTTGCACTGTCTGTGCACAGCTGCAATCCTTGCAACTTTAACCTTGCATATCTTTTGATCCACAACCCTGATTTAGATGATTCTTCCACCTACATAATTGTATCCAAATAAACTAGCTAATTACAACCTTTGTTCAACCATACCCAATTGTCTCATACCTTGCATTGTGTATTTATTGTGTGTATGCTTTGTATGTCTTGTGCGAATAGGATTTTTACGCACTGGAATCATACGAGGATGAAGATCAAGATTTGTTATCACTGAGCAGCAACATCTAATTTCAGGCAAGTGTCCCTGATGTATTTTGATCGAATTATGAATGTTTATTGTAGAATTGCATGGTTGTGTCAAATGAATGGGTACCTATTGTTAGGGTTTACTAGTATTTGCTTTATCTTGTCCTTGTCGCCTTTAACTATAGATTTAATTAGCTATGGGTAGACATGCTTAGTTGCTTATTGGGTTACTGGGTTCAATTAACTTTCACTAATGAAGAATGTCATATTAGGAATAATTGGGTAATTCTTTTAGCAACATGGACTTAAGGATCTCAACAAGCTGGATGGAATGGATGTGGTGTCGTTAGCACATGTTGGGTGGTGGTATGATTGTTGTAGATCCTAGGAACCGGTTCTTGGAGCGGTAACCCAGGACAACAATGCCATCACAAGGTTGCTATGGAATAGCTTGGCTGATTAATTAGAAGTTCTCCTAGTGTCGGTGCAGCATTTGGTGGAGTGGGGAATGGAAGTCAAGAGGACTGTCCTTGTATCCGAATGGCTCAAGAGGGGGCTCCTGGGGTGATGAGCTGCTTGTTAATGGGCTATCACTTATGGACAGGAGTGGAACCTTAGTGGCTAGCATGTACTGGGAGACCCTTTGTAAAAGCCTCGTAGTGACCTCCTGGCTGCACACCTAAGGAAGTGTGCTAGTGCTTGGCCGGCTTGGCAACATGGAGACTGCAGTCCACCTGGCAACAGGGGATGAAATCATAACTTGTGGGTAAAGTGGCGCAACCTTTACAGAGTGTAAAACTGTCATGACAGCCGTGCTCACGGTCACGAGCGGCCTGGATCCCTCACTTAATTAGTTGGTGGTTTATGGATGGTTATGGTTGGGAATGGTTGGATTGGATTGGGTCTGGACTTGGCTTGGATAGCACATAGTGGATCGATGGTTAGGATGACCTCACCTAGTAAGTAGGATGCTTAGTAAATTAAAAGCTCATGCAATAAACCCCTATAAGCCTTCCTTGTCTTAAGCCCCAAGTCATCTTTTCCCCCACTTGCTGAGTATGACATGTACTCACCCTTGCACTATACCACATTGCTGCTCAGCTATAGGAGAAGGATGGTACAACTATGAAGATGATGGAGGATACTAGGCATGCGGTCTTTCGATCGACTTCCTGTGGGAGCTGAAGGACGCCAACACTTAGTTATTCCGTTGCAATGTAATCATTTACTTTTGACCTACAAGTCACCTTTGTAATAATGTTATCGATTTAATAAAGATATTGTTCTTTTATCACAATAATTGTCCTGTGTGCGTGAAAAATTGATCCTTGGCACACATACAGGTACATTCGGTTTCGGTCGTTGAAACCGGGTGTGACAAGTGGTATCAGAGCTATATCGATCGCTGGACGCAAGCCTAGTTAGAAATGGTCAGCTTTTAAAGTATAATTTGCAAACTCCACTTCTTTTCCCTACTTCCTTGACTTTTTCATTTTCTCCTTGTGTTTTGACATAAAACGTTTTACCGACTTGCCCAGCCAATAGGTTGTATATAGTTTAGTTCACTTCTCCTAGGCCTACCATTACTGGATATTAGGAAGGTGCCCTAGATTGTATTAGTCCTACGTGCAATTATAATTGACTATTTGAATGTGATGTGCTTGTGTGATTGTTTTCTTGATTCAAACCCCTTGAGTTAAGCCTTATCCTTGTCCATAGCCACATTGATCCTATTTTGTTTGTCGACTCCAATACTACCATTTGGTTCGAGGAGATGGTCAAGTCAAAGTGAATTGTCATCATCAACAACAACTCAAGGAACAAGACATACTACCGAAGTACCTCTACATCAAGAAGTGAAGCTCTTTGATGTGGACAAGGGTTCGCGATCTTCCGATAGGTTCTGGTAAACTTAATTAAGGCGGAGGCGATACACAAATCGATCTGGCTTCTGAACGACACGTTCTGAACCCTGCAATCGCAGCACAACGTCTCCTATGGTTATCAACCGTCCAAGAACGATAGACCTCGCTGAGAAGGCTTATCCTTGCCTGCAAATCAAGAACACAAGCAAGAACAAAGAAGAATGTAACCAAATTTGCAAGTATATGATGAATCTCACAAGTTGGAGTCTCACAAACCGATCAAACGGCAAAACTGTTATCAATAGAATAATCTAAGCAAAACTCAAACCCTAATAAAGAGACGGCGGCTGTATATGAGGACCCTAGGGTCGTGCAAGACCTCCTGGACGCAGCCCTAAGTGGGCTCAACTCGATACATAGCCCAAAGACCGATTACGGTGTCGCAGCACCAGGACAGATTATGGAAGTCGATTTGTTTTGGCGATTGCCGATGGCTCGGGGCGAATTTTGACATGGGACCAATTGGGTTGGAAAGTTCTTTTCGTTATCTTTCCAGGCATATATAGAACGTCCAAATCCGAGTTCGTGTGCGTCCTGGGCGTCCGTTTTAGTGCAGAGTGGTCTTGGGCTCCAAAACAGACTCGAAGTCGGTTTTGATTGGGCCTCCACCTTGGCTTGGACGTCCTTGCTGGCCCATCACGTCTCCAATCACCTCTCCAGCTATCTGATCATCATCTCCATGGTTTCTAATAACAATTAATTCATTAGATAGCAATCTATTCTCAAAACCATATAATAAAAACATTAGAAACGACCTCACCTGTAAATTCAGGTGATGCACATGAACTTTCATCTTAGTTGAACGAGTGTTGTGTGTATCCATGAGTGTGATGTACTCATCATTCTCTCTCATTTGAATTAGAGTCGTCCTCGACTCGATCCCATCTCTTTCTCCCAATAGTGGTCTCAAATCTGAAATATAAAATATAGAACTATTCCCAAACTTGGAATGCACCTCGTGTTTATATGTGTTATGAAAATTATCATCACAATATGAAACCATAATAGAAGGCATGCCCTGCAAATTAATGACCTCTTACTTGAAATAACAATTTGTTCTTTATCTTTCTCACTATCCTCTTCTTTATGTAGAAGCTGAAATGTATTAGTCGCAACAAGAGGCAAGCAAATATGTTCATCCTCTAATAATTCAGATTTTAATGAAAGTGTTGCAACATTTGAAACAGCCCATTCTATCCTAAATGGTTCATTCTTTCTTCTCTCAAGTCTTTGTTGATCCTCTTCTAAAATTTCAGCAGCATATATAGGTTTAAGAGTAACTCTTATAACATTGTATTTAAATGAATAGCTATTAGCAATGGTATTGTACAAAGCATTATTAGTAGAAATCCAAGGCTTACTCAATAACAAATGACACACTTGCATAGGCACTATATCAAAATCTGCACAATCCTTATAAGAACTAATAAAAAATTCAATGCGTGTAATTTTATCTACCTTTATCTTACCACAAGAATTTACCTATTGGATATAGTATGGAGGTGGGTGTGGCTGTGTGGTCAAGCCGAGCTTCTCGATCAATTCCAAGCTTGCAATGTTGTGGCTACTCTCTCCATCAATGATGACACGACAACGTCGATCCTTCACAACAAAGTGAGTTTGAAACAAGTTGTTCATTTGATTTTGCTCTACCTTCTCCATTTGAGAACTAAGCACTCGTTGTGCTACAACACTTGTATCAACCTCATTTGACACCATCAACTCATCACCATCGGTGTTGTAACCTGTCATTGTTAATAGAAAAAACAAGAAAACCTATCACTACTGTTTGATCATGGTGGAAACTCTCAACAAGCAAATGGCAGCACCTAACTGAGTTCTTACAAGATTCTCAATAGCAAAACTGAGGATACCTTGGAGAGTGTGATCCGATGATTGCGAGGGTCCAAAGTTCTGTGTCTATTCAGAAGGATATATATCGAGCTAGGTAGGCAATTTATAGTAGCAAGGATTAGCAAAGTTTCAATTCAGAAATTGCAAAACTGAATAATTCTCCCAAGCTAGTCTATGTCACCGGCCTAAACTTGTCTCGGACCTAGTTCAAGCAAGCAAACAAATAGCTCAACAAACGACACAAAGGCTGCAAGCAATTCTGAATTTTTTTTTCTCTTCTCCTTTTGTTTTTTTCTTTTGTTATAGGTGCGGCTTTTTCTTCTTATTTTTTTCAGCACCTCTCTGCCTTTTACTTCTTTCATGATTTTTTTTGACACAAAACTGCAGCAAGAGTTGCGAAATTTATAGCACAAAGGAAAAAACCTGAACTTTCTTTTTTGCACTCTTTACGTAAGGAATAGATGTATATGTAGAACTGAACCGACAATTCTCATATGCAACAACATGCAGCAATATCTTGACTCAAGTAACAACGTGCAATAGAAAACACTCTAAGTTTCTTTTGCACACAAAAAATAGAAGGCTAGATGTTAAATAAATATTTAGTGCAAATAATTCCAGCAGTACTATTCTCTCAACGTGTGCAACAATCTGATTTTTTTTTCTTGATTGTCTATGAACAAGGACACACACGACTCAAACAAGACCAAAGAACAAGTACTAGACCAACAACTCAATGACCTTGTAGGGACTAAAATTCAGAGAAGCAAACTAAACTGAAAATTGCAAGGCACAAGGGGGTGTAGGACAGCGGAAACACGACGAACAAATATTTTTGTAGGGCAATATTCTGGACTCTTGGATTGAACAAAATAACAAGGATAAGGGCAAACCTAATGGTGTACCTGAAGCTCTGATTACCACTTGATGTGGACAAGGGTTTCTGATCTTTTGATAGGTTCTGGTAAACTTGATTAAGGCGGAGGCAGTACACAAATCGATCCGGCTTCCGAACGACACGTTCTGAACCCTGCAATCGCAGCACAACGTCTCCTATGGTTATCAACCGTCTAAGAACGATTGACCGCGCCGAGAAGGCTTATATTTGCCTGCAAATTAAGAACACAAGCAAGAACAAAGAAGAATGCAACCAAATTTGCAAGTATATGATGAATCTCACAAGTTGGGGTCTCACAAACCGATCAAACGGCAAAACTGTTATCAACAGAATAATCTAAGCAAAACCCAAACCCTAATGAAGAGGCGGAGGCTGTATATGAGGACCCTAGGGTCGTGCAAGACCCCCTGGATGCAGCCCTAAGTGGGCTCAACTCGATACATGGCCCAAAGACCGATTACGGTGTCGCAGCACCAGAACAGATTCTGGAAGTCCATTTGTTTTCGTGATTGCTGATGGCTCGGGGTGAATTTTGACATGGGACTGATTGGGTTGAAAAGTTCATTTCGTTATCTTTCCAGGCATATATAGAACGTCCAAATCCGAAGCCGTATGCGTTCTGGGTGTCCGTTTTAGTGCAGAGTGGTCTTGGGCTCCGAAACAGACTCGAAGTCGGTTTTGATTGGGCCTCCACCTTGGCTTGGACGTCCTTGCTGGCCCATCACGTCTCCAATCACCTCTCCAGCTATCTGATCATCATCTCCATGGTTTCTAACAACAATTAATTCATTAGGTAGCAATCTATTCTCAAAACCACATGTATAAACTTTATGCACCATAAATACACCTCTATGATCATAGTTTTCTATAGCATAAAATTTGTTTCTCCACGGTATTTAGATCACAAAGAATATCAAATTCAATATAACCCAAAGTATTTAGAGAAGACAATAATTTCTGCTCATCCTTTTCACATGTTATTAAAATCAAATGTTTTATTTCAGCACTAGTAGGTGAATCATAAGCAAAAACATCAAACTTATTCATTTGTTGTGGCAAAGGTATAAGTGAAGCAGTGGCACATAACTCCTCTTTATCACAAGGATCAGTAGATAAATCAACTTGTGGCAATGACAAATCAAGACAAGGTTCCAATACAACAAGATTGTTGGAACAATTCAGTACATTAGGAAAGTTCTTACTTGAAATAACAATTTGTTCTTTATCTTTCTCACTATCCTCTTCTTTATGTAGAAGCTGAAATGTATTAGTCGCAACAAGAGGCAAGGAAATATGTTCATCCTCTAATAATTCAGATTTTAATGAAAGTGTTGCAACATTTGAAACAGCCCATTCTATCCTAAATGGTTCATTCTTTCTTCTCTCAAGTCTTTGTTGATCCTCTTCTAAAATTTCAGGAGCAGACATAGGTTTAAGAGTAACTCTTCTATCATTGTATTTAAATGAATAGCTATTAGCAATGGTATTGTACAAAGCATTATTTGTAGAAATCCAAGTCTTACTCAATAACAAATGACACACTTGCATAGGCGCTATATCAAAATCTGCACAATCCTTATAAGAACCAATAAAAAATTCAAAGCGTGCAATTTTATCTACCTTTATCTTACCACAAGAATTTACCCATTGGATGTAGTATGGAGATAGGTGTGGCTGTGTGGTCAAGCCGAGCTTCTCGATCAATTCCAAGCTTGCGATGTTGTGGCTACTCTCTCCATCAATGATGACACGACAACGTCGATCCTTCACAACAAAGTGAGTTTGCAACAAGTTATTCATTTGATTTTGCTCTACCTTCTCCATTTGAAAACTAAGCACTCGTTGTGCTACAACACTTGTGCTAAGACTCCCTGGACGCAGCCCTAAGTGGGCTCAACTCGATACATAGCCCAAAGACTGATTACGGTGTTGCAGCACCAGGATAGATTATGGAAGTCGATTTGTTTTGGTGATTGCTAATGGCTTGGGGCGAATTTTGATATGGGACCGATTGGGTTGGAAAGTTCTTTTCGTTATCTTTCCAGGCATATATAGAACGTCCAAATCCGAGTCCGTATGCGTCCTGGACGTCCGTTTTAGTGCAGAGTGATCCTGAGCTCCGAAACAGACTCGAAGTCGGTTTTGATTGGGCCTCCACCTTGGCTTGGACGTCCTTTCTGGCCCATCACGTCTCCAATCACCTCTCCAGCTATCTCATCATCATCTCCATGGTTTCTAACAACAATTAATTCATTTGGTAGCAATCTATTCTCAAAACCACATAATAAAAACATTAGAAACGACCTCACCTGTAAATTCAGGTGATGCAGATGAACTTTCATCTTAGTTGAAGGAGTGTTGTGTGTATCCATGAGTGTGATGTACTTATCACTCTTAGTAAGGAAGATGAAGATGAATCTAAGGCATCATCATTAGTTACCGTTTGTTGAGTCATGTATGTTTGCTTTGTGTGATATAGGTTACTTTGTGCCTACTTCCTTAATCATCATTTAACTCCATGAAATGTATCTATCATCCTTGATGCATATAGTGTGATAAAAAAACTCATATAAGATTGATTTCAACCTTGTCTTTTATCTCCTCTGTCTCTATATCTAGATCTTCTGCTCTTGTATCCAGTCATCTTAACCTAGTCTTTCTAAATCTTGGGGCGAGATTCCTGTTAAGGGAGGTAGATTGTCACATCCCAAAATTTCCCATTTTCGAATATGAACCGCTTTCAAAAAATATATTTAGATTTCTCAAATTTTGAAACTATTTATAAGAAACTTTGCAAATTAACAAAGATTTTATTGGGTTGAAGTAATTGCTCTATGTCACAAATGTTTTCAGTTTTGAACAAAAACCTTTTTAAATAAGTAAAATTATTTTATTTTATTTGATTTTAATATTTTGTCATTTTTTGATTCCATGTTAATTTGAGAAAATTGAAATCCTTTCAATCAAATTTTATGAATGTACATTTTGTTTTAAAATGGGGCTCAGCTATCATTGCCTCCGTGACTCACGTGAATGCATCGTCGAACACTTTCTTCCAAACTTGTTTCATCACATATTTCACCCTACAAGTTGTTGATGTATCTATCTTATTTCATCCTTATTCATTTCACCTACCGCATGGACGTACCTAGACGTCAGACCTTCCATGTTTGTCCCACCTTCTATAAATATTCCTATGGAAAGAAACCCCTCCTTCCGTAAACATTCTATGGAAATAAACCCACCTTCCATAAACATTTCTATGGAAAGAAATTCCACCTTCCATAAACATTCATAAGGAAAGAACAAGAGAATAATATCCTTTCCATATTTCTTATGCCTTCCATGTTTGCCTCTAATAAATGCATTAATTCCTCTTAATTGCCTTTTCATACTCTTCCCCCACCTGCCCCACCCCTCCTATAGATACTAGCCCCTCTCCCACGTCCTCCCCACCCCCTCAAACCCACACCATGCCGCCAGGCTGCCGTCACGCCACCCTACCCTCGCGTCCAGCAATAGTTCTACTGGCTGACTTTGGCATTCCTTGTGATCCACCCATCCAAATGCCGCCAAATATTACATGGAGGTGCGCCTAGATGTCCTCTACAACATATCCAGAAATCAGTACCATTGGACATCGTATGCCTCCGAGATCTGCATCGCAATGGCAGCTGCTCCTAGATCTGGGCGAATCCAACACGCGTGACGGTAAAACCATCTCATTTTATCCTAATCCATAGAGGTACGCGATCCATGCTCGATCTGCCGCTGGACGACCTCACCATGATGCAGCCAATCGATCTCCAGTATAGTTGACTTCTGAACCAATTCACCTTGCGTTGCACATGTTCCACGTCACTGGGAATATATCTGTTCAAATTATTCTTAGAGAACCAGAGCCAATCATTGGGAACTCGCATATATGTTTTACACTATCTGTGCGCAGCCGCAATTCTTGTAACTTTAATCTTGCATATCTTTTGATCCACAACCCCGATTTAGATGATTCTTCCATCTACATTATTGTACCCAAATAAACTAGCAAATTGCAACCTTTGTTCAACCATACCCAATTGTCTCATACCTTGCATTGTGTATTTATTGTGTCTATGCTTATGTCTTGCGCAAATAGGATTTTTTTGCACGGGAATCATACGAGGATGAAGATCAAGATTTGTTATCACTGAGCAGCAACATCTAATTTCAGGCAAGTGTCCTTGATGCATTTTGAGCCAATTATGAATGTTTATTATAGAATTGCATGCTTGTGTCAAATGAATACCTATTGTTAGGGTTTACTAGTATTTGCTTTATCTTGTCCTTGTCGCCTTGAACTATAGGTTTAATTAGCTATGGGTAGACATGCTTAGTTGCTTATTGGGTTGTTGGGTTCAATTAATTTTGACTAATGAAGAATGTCATATTGGGAATAATTGGGTAATTGTTTTAGCAACATGGACTTATGGGTCTCAACAAGCTGGATGGAATGGATGTGGTGCCGTTGGCACATGTTTGGCACATGATTTTTATAAGCGGAAAAGGCCTAGCACTGTACGGCCCACCAAAGCCCATGGGTACCTCAAAGACTAGGTCAAAAAGGCAAAGGTATAAAAAGGGTAGAGGGCTGTTGACTCCAAGTCCACGCTGACATTTCGCACACAGCGCTTCTTTTTCCTTGCGCCTCCCCTGCTTCCGCGACTTCTCTGCTTCAAAGCTTGGGTTAGCCTTTTCCCCTGCCACTACAGACCTTCTTCCATAGAAAGCTTTCAACTCCTGCTAGGGTTAGCTCCCTTCCTCCAGATCCAGCGCGCCGTTTCTTCATCGACAATGCCTTGCAAGTCGTCCAAGAAGGTCGCCGCCACTGAATCATCTTCCTCAGAGCTAGAAATCCTGGAGCAACCGCGGGAGTTCTCCAAGAGCAGCCTCACCACCACCAATCTGAACACAATAGTGATGGATGGCCTCCTCCTGGAGCAGGCGCGTATAGATTGGAAGGTACCGAAGGAAACTCACCCCCTCTCAATCCATAAATAGATCGTAGTTTTTCGCTCTTTTTTTTAGCATGGTTTTGGAGTTCCCTGCTGCAGCTTCTTGCACGATCTCCTGTTCTTCTATGGGATTGAGCTCGTCAACCTCAATCCCAACTCCATTCTTCACATTGCCATCTTCGTGCATCTGTGCGAAGCTTTTCTAGGTATTCTGCCCCACTTCACTCTATTCTATCATCTCTTCGTCCTCTGATCGCTGCCAACTAAGGAAAACCAAGTTGACATTGGTGGAGTTGGCTTCCAGTTATGCAAGAAGGAGCCATATATCAATGTGCCGCTGAACATCGGGAATAAGAACTGGAGGGATGAGTGGTTCTACTGTGACAATCCTCCCTCTGCTCTTGCTGATTTGTCTGGTGCGAAAGCCACTTATCAAGCACGGTGGTCGGAGAGACCAGATCCGACCGATCCCTAGGTGGTCACTCTACTGGAAAAGATTGCAGAGCTGAAGAATAATGGGGTTGACAGCATTACTATAGCTAAGAGCTTCATTATTCACCAAGTGCAGCCCTTGAAGCAGCAGAGCCACCCTGCCTGGATGTATGCCTCTGATGATGAGACGAGGGAAGTGCCTGATCATTCGAACTCCACTCTGCATCGGTCACGACTGTCAAAGATGTTTGAAGGAGAAATTATTCAGGATCACTTCTTGATAGCGAAGGCATACAATGTGGGCACTCTGCGGGCCTGAGTAAGCTTCGGTCATTCTGATTGTTTCTGATGTTCTTTTTGACATACAGATCATATCATATGACATCTTCATGTTTTTACAGATTTTGGACACTTTTGTCTCACACCCTTCGCTCCCTCCGACCAATTCCAAGGGACCGGACTATGTTGAGAAACCATCGTAGACCGGTGCTGATGGTTCGAGCTCATCAGTGAGCACGCGGCCGTCCACAAGGGCCATCGCAGACATCACTTCCTCATCTCCTATTAACTTGCCCTCCCTAAGTCGACTAGTGAAGCAGACTGCCCATCATCGTCGGCAATATGTGGGAGACAAAGATGATGATGAGGAGGAGCTCCCCTTTACACTAGTCTACCAACCCCTGCACAGTCCGACCGACCATCAAGCCGGTCGGAGCCCCCAAGCAAAACATCAAGTGATGCAGGAGCGGCTAAGAAGACCGATGAAGTCAGCAAGTCTTCCTAGAAGAGGAAGGAGACTGACTCGCAGACCACTACTTCAAAGAAGAGAGTCTATCGAATCAAAATCAAGCAAGCCTCTAGGTAACCTTCTTTGCATTTTTGATTTTTCATCTCTGTAGTTAATAACCATATTTTAGTTTTTAATGTTAGACTCTTCAGTGATCATAGCGGTCAGTCGAGCGATGCTCAGAGTGCCCAAGGGTCTAAAGACACCCGGTCAGCTCCTATTCCTCGTCCGACCGACTTACCTCGGCCAGTCTGCACACCATCAAGTGCACCGACTGAGCCAAGGAAGTCTCCCAAAATTCCAGCTCGTACACCGACGTCAGCGTAGACTCCTCAAACCATCAATCCTTCCTCGACCGGCGTTTCTTCCCCTCTTAACAAGGGTAAGGCCGTGTTGGTCGAAGATTCATTGGGTCGGCCTGAAGTCATTGATATGGAGATTATTCATCAACACCGAGGTTCCAACAAGGTACATCAATACCAAGTTTCTTCTTTTCTTAGACTTAATCCTTCGTCTAACCATGCCCTCCTTCTTATTTAGAAAATGTATTCTCTTGTGGAGAGGAAGCAGGCCAGGATTGAGTATCTTGAAGCCGAGACTTTTGGTATGCTCCAGATTCTTTTTGCATATTAAATCCTTTCTCCAAGATATTAACTTGTTGTTGGTATCTTGCTAGTTACCGGCGAGCAGCTCTCCCTGGTCAAAAAATAGTTTGAAAGGCTGTAGACCAATCACAAGGAGGTGACCAAAGCTCTAGAGCAGAGTCATGCTGATGTTGTCGGTAAGATCGCATACCAACTTTCATTTGCCTTTTGCTCACTCTATCGCTAAAGATTTTATATGTGTCTTTAGCTCGTGATCAAAAAGTCACCGACCTGGAGAAGTTGACTTCAAACTAGTAGAGATTCTTGGATGCTCTGAATGCTGAGAAGGATGACCTTTTCAAGTCGGTCAGAGAGCAAAGCACCAAAATCACTCGGCTAAAAAAGAAACTAGAGGAGGCTGAAGGGAAGATAGAGGAGGCCAAGAGCATCTCCAAATCTTTCAAATGTAATCTTGCCAGTAAGCTCTCCATCGTATCTTCATTATTTCTCTTGTCGACTTTAGATTCTGATACTCTAAAAATCTTTTTGCAGCATTGTCTTATGGCGCTCAGAAAGCATTGGATTATATCCATGCCAACCAAGTGGAGAAGACTGGTCACTCCTTGGAGTATCTGCTGGAGCATGCGTCAGAGGCGATTGCTAACAATACCTGAAGGGTGGCGACCGAGGCCGGGAGCCAAGTACTGGCTATTTGCAAGTCTTGGTCTCCTACATTGCCATTGGATAATATCAAGGAGGGCTTCAACCCAGACTTGATAATAGACCAATGCCAATTGCTTATGGACTCAATGCTGGAGACCTCCCGTGCCTTGGTTGACAATGTAGAGGTAGATCCAATCGCGACAACTCCTCCAGCATCTCCAGAAGTAGAATTGTAGGATGAAGCCTCTTCTCCTTCAAAGGAGTTATAATATCTTTAATGTTAGAAAACATTAGTAGTATTTATGTAGGAAGACAATATTATCTCCATGTAAATAATAATTTTTGTGCTTACTTAGTTTATAAACAAGTTAAAAGATCGACAAAATAGTCATAAGGCAAACTCCCGCTACTTAAGGTGAAACGATCAGTACTTAGCTACGTTATCGCTTTAGCACTTAGATCTCTTTACCATATGTTTTTTTCTAAGATAAAGACTAGAGTTGCATCGGTCTGCCTTAGCATATTAGGCTGTAACTCATAGCTGCATAACAAGCAGAGTTGACCAGTTGACACATGACCTCTCGCTCTTTGGCTCTGGATTTAGTGTAGTGGCAGTCTGTTGTGCAGTATGAATTATATAACCATGATATTAGGTGTTAGACCAAAAATCTTAAGACCGTGTTAAAACATGAGAATTCGGTCGGACAAAATCCAAAACCAGAATTTATCAAGGTTAAGGAGCAGTGGGACATTATTACAAGCCCCTGGCTTGATTGTTTAATATGATAGATTAAGGAATCAAGACAAATAAGAATGAAAATCATCAGTTAATCTTTCATCAAAAAGTCAGAAGTTTCATTCACTAATAATGTATGAAAATACAAAAGATAGACTAAGTATAAAAAACATAGCTGACTTATGTTACATGAGTTCGGTATGTCGTCGCCGTCTTCATACATCAGTTGATAAGCCCCTGACTGAGTGACTTCTTTCACCACATAAGGTCCTTCCCATTTAGGGGAAAGCTTGTGCTGATTTATGGCTGATTGCACTCGACGTAGCACTAAATCCCCAACATGAAACTGGCGACTTCGTACGTCCTTATCATAATAACGTCGCAAGCCTTGTTGATATACCACCGACCAAAACAGAGCGCGATCACGCAACTCCTCTGCCGCAATCAAATCAATCTCTCGGCTCTCTTCAAAAAGCTTCTCGTCGTATCCCTTGACTCGCACTGATATGATGTTTACCTCGATCGGCAACATAGCCTCGGAGCTGTAGACCAATGAGAAAGGTGACTGACAAGTAGCCCGATTGACATTAGTATGCAGCACCCAGAGAACTGAAGGCAGGCCTCGTACCCAATGACCGGCATATGGTTTGAGCCTGCCAAATATCTGGGGCTTCAACCCCTAAAGAATCATACCGTTGGCCCGTTCGACCTGCCCATTGCTTTGAGGATGAGCCACTAATGCAAAGTGAATTTTTACTCCCATCTCATCGGCAAAGTTACGGAACTCCTCTGATGTAAACTGAGTACCATTGTCGGTGATGATATCATGAGGGACTCCAAACCGAGTGAAGACATCATTGACAAACTCGTCCGCTTTCTTCAAAGTTATTTTGCCAACCGACTTCATTTCAATCCACTTGGTGAATTTGTCAATAGCAACAAACAAATGAGTGAACCTGCCTGGCACTTTCTTGAAAGGACCGACAATATCAAGCCCCCAGATTGCAAAGGGCCAAGTCATAGGTATCATCTGAAGTTGCTGCGAAGGCACATGTGTCTGCTGAGCAAAGAATTGGCAGCCTTAACACTTCCGAACGACCTAGTGTGCATCTTTGACTGCTGTAGGCCAATAGAACCCTTGCCAGAAAGCCTTTCCGACCAACATCTTGGAAGCTGCATGATTACCACATACTCCTCAATGGATTTCTTCCATCAACATCTTGCCTTCTGGTATCGAGATGCATCGCATCAAGATGTTCGATCCTCCTCTTCTATAAATAAGATCGTCCACCATCAAGTATCCTTGACATTTAGCTTTCAACCTCTGGTGCTCATTAGGATCCGGAGGCAGCGTACCCTTGCTCAAAAATTGGACAATCGGGTCGTGCCAGTCAGTCTCTAAATCAACTTCACTTACGGGCTCAGCAACATCGGTCACAAAGACATCAGACCGAGGAGAAATAGTGGGGGAACCCAGGGTGTGTAAGAAAACACCGGGTGGGATAATCGATCGAGACGATCCCATCTTGGCTAATTCATCGGCCGCTTTATTGTTATCTCAGAGAATATGCGTGAACTTCTGTCCATCGAATTTGTCTTCGAGCTTTCTTACTTCTTGGCAGTAAGCACCCATATTGTTGTCCGCATAGTTCCAATCTTTAGTGACCTGGTTAATGACCAGAGCCGAATCACCAAAGATGTCAAAACGCAGAATGCCGAGCGAGACAACAATGCGCAGACTGTGTAGAAGAGCTTCATTTTCTGTAGCGTTATTAGACGTGCGAATCATGATCTGGAGGACGTATCGTAATTTCTCTCCTGTAGGCGAGATGAACACAATTCTTGCACCAGCTCCAGGTAACTGGAGAGATCCATCGAAGTACATTTTCCAGTATATGATAACTTGCGGTGCAGGCGACATTTGAATCTCTGTCCACTCGAAAACGAAGTCGACCAACGCCTGTCCTTTGATTGCCGAGCAAGGTGCGAACGTGATGGTGCACTGACCAAGTTCGACTACCCACTTAGCAATCTTTTCTTCTGCTTCTCAGTTGTGAAGGCCTGCGCCGAGTGCAAAGGATGTTTGAACTTCGATAGGATGAGCTTGAAAGAAATGCTTCAACTTCCTTGAGGTGATCAAAAGCGCGTATAGCAGCTTCAAGATCTGGTGATATCGTGTTTTGGAGGCACTGAGAACCTCACTAATGAAGTAGATCGGGTGTTGTACTTTTCGTACATGACCCTCTTTCTCTCGG
The DNA here is from genome assembly GCA_030378355.1 of Eleusine indica. Classification (NCBI taxonomy): domain Eukaryota; kingdom Viridiplantae; phylum Streptophyta; class Magnoliopsida; order Poales; family Poaceae; genus Eleusine; species Eleusine indica. Next base: position 31,431,815 of record CM059494.1, on the reverse strand, counting down.
TCAACTGTTAAAATAGTACTCACAACTTAAGTTGTGGCCGATATGTAGAGTTGAAGCTTTTCTTGTGGCTTCGGAGGCACCAAGATTGGAATGTTGCTGAGGTGGTTCTTCAATTCATCCAATGCCAATTGCGCCTCAGCCGTCCATACGAAGTCATCCTGCTTCTTGAGCAATTTAAAGAGCGGCAGACCCCTGACTCCTTATCGGGAAATAAAGCGACTCAGGGATGCCATGTATCCGGTCAGCTTCTGAACATCCCTCTAAGAATTAGGTGGCCCCATATCAAGGATCGCCTTGATTTTATCGGGGCTAGCCTCTATACCTTGTTTTGAAACGATGTAAACGAGTAGCTTTCCCGAAGGAACCCCAAATACACACTTTTAGGATTCAGCTTCATCGAGTAACGTCTCAAGTTGTCAAACATCTCTGCCCGGTCAGAGAGAAGATCTTCGACGCTCTAAGTCTTTACCATGATGTCATCTACATATGCTTCTGCATTCCGACCGATTTGAGATTCAAGGCAGCGTTGAATACCACGTTGGTAAGTCATGCCAGCATTTTTCAGACCGAACGACATGGTAATGTAGCAGTAGGTGCAAAAAGGAGTTATAAAGGAAGTCTTCATTTGATCTTCGACTTTCAGTGGGATCTGGTGATAGCCTGAATAGGCATCCAGAAAGCTTAAAAGCTCACACCCGGCTGTTGAGTCTACGATTTGATGGATACATGGTAGAGCAAAGTGGTCTTTAGGACAAACCTTGTTGAAGTCAGTATAATCCACACACATCCGCCACTCTTTATTCTTCTTGGGTACAAGGACTGGGTTTGCCAGCCAATCGGGATGGTACAGTTCCTTTATAAACTATGCATCTAATAACCTAGCTATCTCCTTCTTCATGGTGTCCTTGCGATCTTGTGCGAATCTTCTAAGCCTTTGCCTGACAGGGGTGGCCCCAGGAGGCACCCTCAACTCGTGCTCAATCTATGCAAAGATGTCCCTATTTTCCTGGAGGAAAAGGGTGAGTGTGAGTTCCTATTTCTCGTCGAGGTCGGCCCCTGCATAAGTAACCTTAGCTAGGTCTTCTGGGTCGAGCACGATCTCCTTTGTAGGGACGTCGTCCTTCTTTATTTTGTCCTTGGTACACTTCTTCATGGGGATCTCTACATCGGTCTGCTCCTCGTTGCCGACTGCCTTCTAGATCTTGAGCCGATCGGACAGCATCAACTGTTGGTCGGCCATCTGACAACTCTGCACATCGCAATTGAAAGAATTCCGAACATCAGAGTGGATGGAGATTATTCCTTTGGGGCCTGGCATCTTGAGGGTGAGATATGATAGTGCGGGATGGCCATGAACTTCGCCATCGCCGGTCTACCGAGGATAACATGGTATGCTGACTCGAAGTCGGCCACCTGGAAGAGAATACGCTTGGTCCTGAAGTTCTCATGGGTTCCAAAGGTGACAGGCAGAATGTTTTGTCCAATGGGAACTGAGGTCTTGCCGGGCACGATCCCGTGGAAGGGTGAGGAACTCGGCTGGAGGTCATTGACCGATAAGCCTAGCTTCGTGAGGGTCTTCGTGAAGATCAAGTCCAGACTGCTTCCTCCGTTGATGAGTACTTTGTTGAACTTGACCTCCTTCATCATGGCTGCAAGTACCAGCGGGTAGCGACCTGGCTTGGGCAGGTGCCTAGGGTGATTCGACCGATCAAATGTGATCGGTATTTCAGACCACCTCATGTAACTGGGCATAGCAGGCTCTACGGAGTTGATCTCACGTAGTTCTATCTTATCCTTGCGTTTGGACACGTAGGCATCTGGGCCTCCGAAGATGAAGTTGACTTCCTTTCGAGGCTCTTGGAACTCTCCTTCTTTGTCCTTGTTGTCACCGTCTTTAGCCTTGTCTTTTCCATTGCGTCTTGGTGGATCCTTGGCCACCTTGAGCGCTGCAGTCGCGAAGCCCTTTAGTCGGTAACAGTCCTTTGCTTTGTGGTTCCCCTTTGGGTGCCATAGGCACGAGCCACTTAGCAAGTCGTCCATGGTCTGCTGGTTCGTCCGAAGGTTCTTCTGGGATCGGTCTACCGTAGCAACCATGTTGTCAGACTTTCTTTTCTTGTCCTTCTTGGAGGACTCCGGCTTGTCCAAGCGCTTCTCCTTGCCTTTGCCGCAGATGTCATCCAACGCTGACTCGCCTGACTTGAACTTATCAGTGATCTCGAAGCACTCCCGAGCAGTCAACTTGTGGTCATGATTCCTCCGACCGATCTCCTGGACCAAGTCTGATGTGAACAAGGGTTCCCGATATTCCGAAAGGTTCTTGATAAGTTGATTTGGTCGGAGGTGACACACAAATCGATCCGGCTTCAGAACAACACGTTCTAAACACCGCAATCGTAGCACGATGTCTCCTCTGGTTATCAACCGTCCAAAAGACGATTGACCTCGCCGAGAAGGCTAATCCCTGCCTGCGAATCAAGAACACAAGCAAGAACAACGAATATTGCAACACAATTGCAGATGTATGATTAAACTCTCGAAGTTGGGGTCTCACAAACCGATGAACGGCGAAACTGTTTATGAACAGAATTGATCTAAGCAAAACCCGTACCCTAATGGTGCGGTGGCGGCTGTATATAAAGACCCTAGGGTCATGCAAGACCCTCTGGACGCGCCCCTAATTGGGCTCAACTAGATACAAAGCCCAAAGGCCAAAAATAGGCGACGCAGCACCGACACAGATTCTGGACTCTCTCTTGTTTTGACGATTCCTAATGACTCTGGATGAATTTTGATATGAGGCCGGCGGCATTGGAAAGGTCTTCTCCTTATCTTTCCGTGCATATGTAGAACGTCCAAATCCGAGTCCGTATGCGTCCTGGGCGACTGTTTTAGTACAGACTGGTCCTGGGCCCCGAAACAGACTCGAAGTCAGTTTTGATTGGGCCTCCACTTTGGCTTCCAAGCCCTTGCTGGTCCTCCACGTTCCCAACTCCTTCTCCCATCATCTCCTGGTCTTCTCCATGGTTTCTAATCATAAAATAATCATTAGATAGCAAACCATTCTCAAAAGTAACATATAGCGAAGAACGTAGGAACGAGCTCACCTCTAAATTTAGTCGTCGTGCACGAGCTCTAGTCATTGGACCTTGCAAGTCCAGATTTAGAGGAGTGTTGTGTGTATCCATAGGAGTGATGTCCTCATCAAAGTCATCGCTGCGTAAGCCTCCTTGGAAAGCTACGATGATCTGCTGATCTGGGACATTAGGGATCTTGGTCTTCTTGGCGCAGAATCGCTTTATGTAGTCACGCAGGGGCTTGTCAAATTTCTGCTTATTCCGAGTGAGGTCAAAGTGATTGCCCAGGTGATTGCAAGTAGCTTGGAAACTTTCTATAAGCTTCTTATTGAGGTCTCCCCAAGAGGTGACTGATTTCTCTAGAGGAGATGTAAGCCAAATCTGAACGGCCGGATCACGGCAGACCAGTAGGTAATTAGCCATCACGTAGGTAGCACCCCCGACTTACCGAATTGCCGTACTATATAGCTGAAGCCACTCTCGGGGGTTGGTCTAACCATCGTATTTTTTGATGGGAGCCAGCTTGAATCCTTTGGGCCATTGAGCTCTCCAAAGCTCAGGTATATAGGCCTTGATGCCGTCGAATTCTTCATTGCTCAGAGTAGGTGACCTTCTATATCGGTCAAGAGATGGCGATGAGCGATAATTATGACGTGGGCCAACATCGTCATCATGGCGATGACACCGGTTGTCTCCATCATGACTCTTGCACCGGTCCCGATCGTCACGTCGACGTCGGTCGTCGTGGCTGTTTCTTGGAGGTGGATCATGTTGGTCTTCCCGTCGGTTATCGGTCCTTCGATCGTGGCGCTCCTCCTTGTAGCGTCAGTCGTCTCGAGACCGCTCCTCGTAGTGGGAGTTGATGGTGTCCCGACCGTCACGGATCCTGAGGGAATTTCTTAGATCCTCACGCCTTCGTTGACCGTGTGAGGTCGCATGACTGGAACTCACCACCGACTATGGTTTGTCCTTGGCTGCATCTTGGGCTACATCAGCCTTGAGCATAGTCAACGCCTTATGCATTGCAGGGGTCTGATATGCTGCGTCAGCCATCAAGCTGTCGAGCAATGTTTTAGCGCCGGTGATGTTGTTCTGTGGGGTGTTGTAGACCTTGACACCGTCCACTTTGATCTCGGGTCCAAGGTCTAGTCGTCGTGCGAGGCGGGATCCACGTGATCCTCTCGGTCGGTGGCGATGTCCTTCCGACGGGTTATCGTCCTGGGGGTTTTCTTCCCTATGGCCTTCTTCTGCATGTTTCTACGTGCCCATCTTTTCGTGACCGTCTTCATGGTCACCATCCTCATCGTTGTCCCCTAATGGATTCTCCTCTATATCGACCATGTTCACGGTCAGAGGGTATAAGCAGGCGGATCCGACCAAATCCTCATCAAAGGAACAAACCGACTTTGAGTCGTACCCAAAGGATAGATCTGTTCCGTCGAATCCGAGTGGGACCAACGCTGGGATCAGATCTGACGAGCTTGGTGATCGCGTCTTAGAACCGGCTGCGGCCAAGTCACATTGGTGGTTCTCTAGACCTAGCTCTCCATTAGTGTCGACGGCAAAGTCGAGTGATCCGAAGGAGATATTGAAGTCTGGTGAGTATTGGATATTGGGAGTTTCGGCCATCGTAGTCGACAGGGAATCCCGGCGAGCCTTGTCCCCTATCTGGTGCGACAACTGTCGAGACATGATCTCGGCAATATATTTATAGGCCTATGTCGAGACTAAGAACTACGATGGTTGCAAAAGGCGCTGAGTTATACTGGTTCGGGCCCTCTCGATGAGAGTAAAAACCCTATGTCCTGTGTTCTGTGGATCGTATTGCTTGTAATGTTGTGTCCCGGATGGGGGGTTGTCTGCCGCCTTATATATCCGGTTGGTAGGGGGTACATAAAGAGTCCTACTCGTAGTCTACAAGGATTTACATAGAAAATCTATCTCTAATTGCCTTGTGCTCCAAGCCGACTCGGTCGGTTCCCTTATTGGTGAGGTACCCGGTCGGTTGCCGACTTAAGGATATCTATGGATACCTGGAAGGTAAGTACTCCACAATCCCCCTCTCAAACACTAATTGTCTAAGAACAATGCCTTCTTGGACCATAAAGTGACACTTTTCCCAATTTAGTACCAGGTCCTTCTCACGGCATTGTTGCAAGACTCTATCTAAGTTCTCCAGACAATGATCAAAGGTTTTGCCAAAAACTGAAAAGTCATGCATGAAGACTTCCATGATTTCCTCGATCATGTCCGAGAAAATGGACATCATGCATCGCTGAAAAGAAGCGGGCGCATTACATATCCCGAACAACATCCTATGATAAGCATAGGTGTCATACGGACATGTAAATGTCGTCTTGCTTTGATCATCGCTCCAACATTTCATCAATGAGAGGGAGAGGGAAATGATCATCGCTTCAATTCACATTCTCTATCCCATGATGGTTCATTGAGGGATAAGTTCATTTTTCTCATTTGTAACGACCGTCATTCCTCCTTTCTTAGGCACTACTTGGACATGGCTTACCCACTCACTATGTGGGACGAGACAAATAATCCTGGTATGCAATAATTTAAGCACCTCCTTCTTCACAACTTCCCACATTGCATTCACAACTTCCCACATTGCATTGTTCAGCCTACGCTGAGGCTCCCTAGACGGTATGCTATCAGAGTTGGGGATGCAGTGTGTGCAAAGTGCAGGGCTTATTCCTTTAAGGTCTAGGAGCAAGCAGCCTAGCATGGATCTATGCTTTTCTAAGATAGCGATTAGCCTACGGGTTTCTTCATCTGAAAGCTTGTCACTTATGATGATAGGAGTTTCCGTGTCACCATTGAGAAAGACATAACGTAGGCCTGGAGGTAAAGTTTTGGGCTCAATTGGATGGCAAGGCTCTGGCTCTAGTTTAGGCAACTCTATTGTTTCCTATAGCTCATCATCTTCCTGAATAAAGTCCTCCACTTCTTTTTCAAGAAGGGAGTCAGGGGACTCGACTGAGAATATGGCCACCACTTCCTTAATTGGCTCACTATCGAGGGGGGGTTCATCGATGTTGTTCTTCGAATGTGTGATCAACACAGAAATATTCCTGCCCCCAAGTTTAACATCTAGGCGCCCTAAATTCAGGAAATCTCTAAGAAATTTCTCAATCGGATACCCGATTAGGATGTCAAAATTTTGGATTTCCAAAAGGTGGAAATCTAAGATGGCCTCGACAGTTTCATGTCTTACACACACTCCATGTAGAATTCCAATCCCTTCCAACAATTTTCGTTTGGGGGTTTTGAAGGTTTTACATGTTGATGTCAGTGGCACATCATTCACATGAGTGAATGCAAAAGAATCTGACATTATGTTGGCACCAATAGTGGGATTGTACTCGGCCATTACCGGTGTCCCTCTGACATAGAGCTGGATGAAGGAAGAGGGTAGACTTATTTTGAGAATGTCAAAAGAAAGTTCACTTTCCCTTGACCATGCATTGCTCATAATTAAGGTTAGCCCTCGGACTGTTTCTTGAAGAAACACCTTGTCATGGGGACAAGTAGGAATGTCCGGAGTGGATGGTTCAACCTGTATTTCATAATTCAAGGCCTTCTCGTAGTCTTCAAATAAACTATTCTTGAATATGAATGGCAAGTCAGAGGGTGAGGGATCCTCATCCTCTGAATTTGGTGGTTCGGACGAGGTTTCTAAATTCGAGTCTAAGGATGTTGAGGCTACAGGCTCAAGCTCGGTAGGATTTTTGACCTTGTTATTGGATTTGACGTGTTACGTTAGTGGTTCTTCGTCTTCGGCTAGGGAGGATGTATTTTGAAGAATACGCTCGAGGATCTCCTTTCCTTCGGCCGGTGTTTTATGCATGAACGATCCTTCAACAAAAATGTCAAGATATAGGGCAGATTCCTTGTCTAAACTTGTACTAAAATGTTGTAAGAGTACGTGATCGGGAATGGACAAGTCTGGTCTAGAGTGGATTACCAAGTAAATCTTGCCCAGGCTGCACCTATAGACTCCTCTCTCTGCTGGAAGCTAAGAACTTCTAAATGCAGAGCAATGATACATGACAATGGGAAGAATGCAAGTTAGAATCTATCTCGTAGTGTCTCCCAATCACCATTCACTCTACCTGCGGTATGTGTGTACCATTGTTTCGCTCTATCCTTAAGGGGAAAAGGAAAGAATTTCCACTTAAGAGTTTCTTGTGAAACACCCCTCAGTTTTAGGCATGCGCACAGTAGCTCAAATTCGCGCAGGTGTAAATACGGTCTTTCACTAATTAGCCCAGAGAAGGGTTGTTCCCGAACCATGTCTATAAAGCCAGGACTGAGCTCAAAATAATTTGCCAGGATCGCCTTTCCTGATGAAGGAGGTTCGTAGATCTCGCCGTTGGAGGTGGATAGACTGGATATAGAAGGTCCGTACATGGTATAAAGGAAAGAAATAAAATAAAAGAAAAATAGGTACGAGGACGACTAGGGTTCTAGGATAAACTGACATCCGTTCCCCGACAATGACGCTTGAAATGCTTGTTGGTATTTTTAACAATCACAGATTAATCCACAAGCACACGAAATACCGCTGTAACACTTCCCCAACGGAGTATTCTAAGGGTTATCAATCCAAGGAATGGTATGGTAAATCCTAAAGTTCTAGTGAGTCCAAGGACATAAGAGATAAATGTTGGTGTAGGATAGAGAGGTTTATCTATGGATAAGCTCCTAAATAAATAATGTTGATCCTACCACTATGTTGGTTTATTATTTTAGCTCTTTTATGCAGGTAATTGATGGTCAATTTTAGTATTTAAGGACCATCAACACGCAGCAGGTGGAGGCTTATAGAACAAGTGGTTGATGGACTCCAGGTGTTTGCGACACATGACTAGAGATGCAAAATGGTTCTCCAGCCTCACTCCCTTGAAGCGTCACGAGTGTGACCTTCGGGGATGACAAGAGAGGAAGAGTGAAGGCAAGGGGAGCGATAAAGGTAAATGAAAATTTCACTATCAAGGATGTTGGTTTAGTGGAGCATCTCAAGTACAATCTTCTCTCTGTTTCTCAATTGCTTGATGATGGTTTGGAAGTGCTCTTTAAGAGCAATGCTTCTTGTGTTCTTGATTTGATAGGTTCTTTGGTTTGTGGGATTTCTGGCATTGGGAAAGTTTTTCTAGCTGATTTTGCTATTTCTCATGGCTCTCACAAGTGTTTGTTTACGCAATCATCTTTGGAGCTTTAGACATGGCACTGAAGACTAGGTCACATGAGCTTTGACTTTCTTTGTCACTTGAGTGGCCTAGGTTTGATCCGAGGATTGCCTAAGATCAATTTGAGAAAAAAAATTGGTTTGTGCTCCTTGTCGTCATAGGAAAATGGTTGCTACTTCTCACCCACCAATTAATTTGGTGATGACTGAATGACTTGGAGAGTTGCTTAACAGGGACACTATTGGTCTTCTCGGGTTCACTCGGCGAGTGGCAAGTATTATGTTCTTGTGATTGTTGATGATTTCTCTCACTATTCATGGGTCTACTTTCTTGAGAGCAAGGATGAAGTGTTTCATTACTTTCGGAGCTTATCTTTGAGGTTGTTCAAAGAACTCTCTGGTGCATTACGAGCAATCTGCAATGATAATGGCATCGAGTTCAAGAACTCCTCCTTTGATGCTTTATGCCTTGAGCATGGCATTGAGCATCAATTTTCAGCACCTCATGTTCCTCAGCAGAATGGTGTGGTCGAAAGAAAGAACAAAACCTTGGTGGAGATGGCCCGGACGATGCTCGATGAGCTTAGGACTCCAAGGCGGTTCTAGGCTGAGGCCATCAACACTGCTTGCTATGTTTCCAATCGGGTTTAGTTGCGCTTAATTCTTAATATGACTTCCTATGAGCTATGCTTTGGGAGGAAGCCATCTGTTTCTCATTTGCGCGCATTTGTTTGCAAGTGCTTTATTTTCAAGCATGGCAATCTTGATAAGTTTCAGTCGAGATCTTCCAATGAAATTTTTCTTGGTTACACCCTTCATGGTCATTGCTATAGAGTCTTGAATTTGGAAACTAACACCATCATAGAGTCCTGCGATGTAACCTTTGATGAATCAAATTCTTGCGCAAGCAATATGGTTAAGACTGCAGGTAACAGGGAAATGGAGAAGAGCATCTTTGTAGAAGAGAACCTACAAGGCCTATATGATGATGATGATGATTCACCACATCTCATTACATCTGAGTTTGTTCCTGCTGCTTCCACCACTCCAGCGGAGGGCCCAGAAGCTTCTACATCAACTTCAATCGCTATCAAGCCAACTCCAACTGTGGTTGAGGGGGAGGTACACTCTGAGATAGAGGCCCCTCTTCACATTCAACATCAGCATCCTCCTCAACGGATAATCGATAATTTCCATGAGAGGACAACAAGGTCAAGGTCTGCACATCTCGCCTGCTTTACCAATTCTCTATTTGTTGCAACCTTTGAACCTCGGGATGTTGGACACGCACTATCTGACAAACATTAAGTTAATGCATTGCATGAAGAGTTGGAAAACTTTGAGAGAAACAAAGTATGGACCCTAGTAGAGCCTCCTGTTGGTGTCAATATCATAGGAACCAAGTGGGTGTTCAAAAACAAGCATGGGGAAGATGGTGAGGTTGTGAGAAATAAGGCTAGGCTTGTTGCTCAAGGTTTTAGCCAAGTGAAGGGCATAGACTATGGGGAAACCTTTGCTCCTGTTGCATGCAAAGAAGCCATTAGGATCTTGCTTTCCTTTGCTGCGTCTAAGGGATTTAGGCTTTACCAAATGGATGTTAAGAGTGCTTTCCTAAATGGCTACATAGAGAAAGAGGTTTATGTCAGAAAACCACCTGGCTTTGAGCACCATAAGTACCCAAACTGAGTGTACAAGCTTCAGAAGGCTTTGTACGTGCTAAAGCAAGCACCTAGGGCTTGGTATATGTAACAGCCCAAAAATTTTCAATTTTGAGAGCTTGTATCAAATATCATCAAAATTTAAAATTCAATGTTCAACATTGGCCATGTCTCGGTTTTCATGCTGTTACTTTACCTGAAACCTCTCCTTGAGCATGCAAATTGGAATTTAAACTTGGACAAATTGGAATCAGTTTCACTTGAATTTGAGATCAAATCAATTGTCAAAGACTTTCTGCAGGCGCTTGGTATTTGGACCTATTTCCCTCACCCTCTCGCGCTAGCCCAACCCGCGAAACGGAGCCCAGCGCCAGCAGTCGGCCCACTTGGCCCAAGAGTGCCTCAGCACTATTATCGTCTTCTCCCTGTCGATCAGAGCCACAACGCTTGCGGGCACGGACGTCGGGGGCCACGAGGCATCAATCCACCGCACCATCGCCTCTGAACCCTAGCTGCGCCTGCCTATAAGAAGCCCGAACGCCGCCGTCGCATCCTTTGCTTCCCTTTCCTCGCGCCGCCAGGCTGCGCGTGTGAGCTGAACCCTAGCCACCTCCCTGCTCTCCGCCCGCGCGGATGAGGGGCAAGCCGCTGTTGCTGCCACCTAGAGATCTTGTCGCTCGTGTCCACCTCGATGTGCCGTGACGATTTGTGTAGAGTTCATGGAAATCCAACCAGAGGAAGGCCCGTGGCAAGGAGCTCAAGACCACCGCCATGTTTCTCCTCTTCGCAGACTGCCTTTGTCCGGTGAGCACCGATCAAATCCTGTCTCCGTTTCATCGATCTTGATTCTTGTTCTAGGTCCATGCTTAGAACCACTTCTTTGTTCCCTGCAGAGCCCTTGGAACATCGGCGTTGTCTCTGGCCATGGTCACCACATCGACAAGCAACCCACCTCCAACATCGTCGTCGACTGCTGCAGCTCTGTTGACGGCTGTTAAGTACCATTTTCAACCGTCAACTATACTCAAATAAAGGAGAATTTGGCATTTCATACACGCATACTTTAGCACAATAATATAGTTCCACTTGTACTTGGAGAACTTTGTGCATGCAGGAGGAAATGTGAAGGAAACACCTCAAAAGGCAAGAAAACACACTTTCGACCAATCAGAGAGTGCCACATGGACGTCACACGGATTGAAGGGCCCATTTTTAGCACTTAACCGACGTAACTCCCTGTAATACCGCGCAAACCGACGTCAGGGCCCACAGGACAGCCACCTGGAGAAAGCACAGGCCAGGAGGGGCCACCCCCAGGTCGGCCGACCCGGCCGGGCGCCCTCTCCGCCTGGGCTTCCACGTGTTGGCTCCTCCGCGACTCCTGATGACGGTTTGAGATGCCTTCCGTGGCGGTTACGCTCCCTTGCCGACCTATTGAGGCTATAAATAGGAGGGTGTGCCTTCACACTCAACACACACCACAAGAAGCATTTCTCTCTTGCTAGTAGTAGTTCTTGGAGTTTTAGTGAAGTTAGGCTGAGTCTAGAGCTCTCTAGTCCCAAGTCTTCACTTGGAATTGGTATGGCTCTTGTATATTTTCCCTTTTGTAAGACTTTGCTCTTATCAATATATATATCTTTTCTATATAGTTGTGCTTGGGTCATGAGTTTCTTGTTTGATATTGTGATCCATATATGTGATAGTATAGTCTACTTGTGTGATAGTAGTTTATATTTATTATACTACTATTGTCATGCTAGTTATATACCGTCACTATAGTCTAGTTTATATGTTATAGTCTCTATGCTTAGTTTTAGCTGATAAAGTATAGCATGGGTTTGGTGATCGTATTCGTACGGTAGCTCTGCCTCGTTAATAGTAATCGCGGAGGGGCAGAGTGCTCTTTGGTTATGCAAGTATGGTACTTGGGTGACTGATTTGCATCAATTATTCGTTAGTCTACTGGTTCGTTGAGGTAGGCGGCAGGTGGTGACAGCCCTGTCCGTCCTTTGAAATCCTCCCCGCTAGGCTAGTGCGTAGGCTCTTGGCGGAAGTCGCCTGTGGATGCAGGGGTAAGTCCGTGCCTGAAGTGCTATACTATTGACTGCTGAACCTGAGTGTGGGTCTGTATGTATTCTACTTAGGCTATGCAACTGTATAGGAATGTATAGTAGGAGTAGGTTAGCCTAGTCTTTCCTCCACTAGACTTTATTTATTTAGTAGGAATCTTCTGTGTGTGTCACACTACCCGGTTATTATCATGTATCCGCCTGTCTTGGTTAGATATCCTTGCTAATTGTTAACATGATCTTATATGTTAGTAATGCTTCTTGATCATAACCTTCCTCTAGGATAAACAAATACGATACCCTGAATACTTCCGGGTGAAATGCTACAGCGGTATTCTCCGTGGGCTTGCGGATTTTACCTACTTGACTCTGGGACATATTAGTGAACCGTTTCTGGCCCCGTGCCGGGAATGATTTATTAATATGGCTTAGCAAAAGTCAACAAGCTCCGGTGATCTGCATCCTGATCTTAGCTCCGTTTGATAACCCGCATCATGTACCGCCTCATGTGACCAAGACTTGGACTCCGATCTAGTGCTGAGTCTGGGGAACACCGCCCATGCCAACCAAAGGGTCAATGAGTTCGTGTGTTGGAGCTGCTCAAGCTAGAGCGGAAGGTGCCAACCCCGTTCGACTACCTCGACCGACTCCCTTGACTTGGCTCAGCCTCACGCTCTGACACATTCACCCAGGAAGCCGTCCTCTGCTGCTTGGTGAGTGTTGGTCGTATCTACGCACCCACTTATATACCACAAGAGGACGGTGTACGATTATAGCACTTTTTCCCTTGAATTGAGTATTACAAGGTTTATCGAATCCACTGGGACCTTAGGGATTTATTTAACAAAGTTAACAGTAAAAGATCTAGTGAAGGCTACTGTCAAGGTCAGGTTGCATGAGGGGGAGACTGGCCAGTGCAAAGGTGCGCCAGACAGTAAATCTGTCGTCGCGCTGATCGGCGTGGGGATTGAGCCGATCGGCACACTAGTGAAACTAAGTCAAAGTGCACGAGATCTATTAAATCTGGGGTTGTGTCGATCGGCGCAGGAGTCGAGCTGATCGGCACACTGGTGAATCTAAGCCAAAGTTGTTGCACCGATCGGTGCAGGGTTGAGCCGATCGGCACACTAGTAAGTCTAAGCGAAAGTGTTCTAGATCTTGTAAACCTATGCTGGTAAGTGAGTAGCCAGATATCTACTAGTGAGATCGTAACCAGAAAGTCTAATTGAATAGCATTATAATGGGTAATTACATAGATCAATGAAAACCTATAATGAGTAAGACCACCCTGCTTTCCGAGCGGCTCCCTATTAATCACAGCGGGGAGGAAACCCTTAATCGCGCGAGTATCTTACTCTACTCAACTATCCGATAGTGCTGCGCAGGCTTAGTGCTGTCATCGCTAAACCACACTACTGACATCATCAAGCAACCATAATCAATACAATGTCCGAAAACTATCCTAATCACCACGATTAAGATAATATCTACTTACTTATCCTAGAACTAAGCAATTGGAATAAGCACATGCATGATTATAAAATCAAGATAGACAAATCACCAAAACCATCATCAACATATTCAATCATCCTTGAGATACATAGAGTAAGATTCATCGCCGTCGAGATGGCCTACCTTGAGGGATCAACTCTTGACTCCAATGGTTCTTGAAACTCAACTAGAGATCTATTCTAACGGGGCAAGCCCCGGTGGCTCTAACTCACGGATCTGGTGTTCCTCTGTCGCCTCCTCTTCTGCGGTGAGTGTTTACAAGTATTTATAGGGGTTCTACTCGTAAAGGACTCAATTTCTAGCAAATAAGGCGGTTACGCCGATCGACCCAGGATTGCGCCGATCGGTGCAAGCCGCGTCTTCTCTGATTTCTTCCCCGAGTCGGTTCCTCTGTCTTCCACAACTGCCATGTGGGCCTCTTCCTTCGAGATAAAATCTTGTACTGCACGTTAAGATCTTGGAGTTCCATAAATCTTCTTGAAGTTCTACAATTCTTCTTAGACAAATATCTTCAAGTGTCTTGCACAGATAAACTTTCATAAACATGTAGAATAGGCCTCGGTCACTTCTGTGGGTCAAAACACCCTTGCACCGATCAGCTCATGGGCTGCGCCGATCGGCGCACTGGGCTTCTTCAGTGCTTTTCGTCGGTTCTGGACTCCTGTCCTCTCCATCATCGCAATAATCACCAATTTTACCTGTTTCTGTAATAAAGCTCCAAAACAACGCATATACAAATATATAGGCAATAGCACAGGTAAATGGCCTAAATTAGTATCAATTATGCTCTAATTGGGGTAATATTCACAGATAAAAGGGGCACTTGGGAAGTGCCAACAGTTCCCCCACACTTAAACCTTTGCTCGTCCCGAGTAAAGTAAAAGAAAGAAAAATAAAAAAAACATACTCTTTCTATCATAAAAGATATCTCAAATCAGCAAATGTTGAGCATTGTTCTATTGTGGTGTATTCATATTGGTATTCAGCAAAATAGATCAAATATGGGCATAAGCTTAAAGTTCTCCCCAAAGCAAAAGATCATGTCCAATTCATAAATTATAACTTTTCCACACATTAAAATCACTTAAAAGATTGTTGTGAACATAGAGAATCTATCTTCCAAATAATCCAAGGCAACAACTCATCTTTCAAATTACTTAACCTATATTCTACATCATAATGATCAAATAATATTAGTGTAAGGCTTATATGAGTAGCTAGGTGAGGTAATTCAAGGATTGCAAACATAAATCAATAATATATTGTAAAACTAGGAGATTATTCTTCGTTGGAATTATAGAAACTTATCAAGATGGCAATTAAGAAAGAAAAATTACAGAAAGGACTCAGACTTTGGATATGTGGACATGTGCATAGCAAAAATTTTGATCTTGGAAGATTGCACATGGTTGGAATGATTCATGGCTATATTGAATTTCGAGAATAAGCATGTCATATACCATCCCCCCACACTTAAAATTTTGCTAGTCCCTTAGCAAACAACAGATTTGTTTTTTCACCAATCTCTGCTGCGCCGATCGGCTCAGGGTGCGTCGATCGGCTCTCAACCTAAATTTACCAACATTTGTTGGTATTTGATTTGTTTGGCTTCAACTTTTATTCAAGAATTAAATATAGCCAGAAATATAGGATGTGGTCAAGGAATGATACTCAACAAGATGTTTTGGGTTTATGGTAGTATACTCAGCGGAATTGACTTTTTGCATGAGTAATTTCAAGGCTAGAAAAAGATACACAAAGAATTGCCATCTTAATAAAGTTCATACCAAAAAGAATTAAATCCTAACCGAACTCAACCATCAATTTAATGTTTATCTACATATCAAAGGTTCATGAGTATTGTTCAAAATATGGCATTGGTAGGTAAGGATCTTGAAAAACAATAAATTCTAAAGTTCACAACATGAAAATTTATTTTTGAAAAGCTTGGTACTAAGTTATCATTACAAACTGGACAACACAAATGAAGCACATAGGTACTCAAAATTGCTCCACATAAGACATATTTGTCGAATAATCACTAAGTGTAAGTTCGAAATTTTATTCAATGCTCAACACTATTTGATCTTCATCAACACTTTTCAAGAAAGAATAAATAATTCAATTCTCCTAATAGAGCATAACCGCCACCATTATATAAAGATCGAAACTTGAATACATGATGATGATTTTTGCACACACTTGCATGAAAATAAAACTACTACTAACACACTTGCATGAAAGTAAGCACACCCGATACATGGTTTCTCAACCCGCTCACACACATACAAGTAAATAAAGAAAAAGAATGTAAAAGATAAAAGAAAACGCAAACCGGGAAACCGATACTCGTGCCAACTCCTAGGCACTCTAGTCATCCGAAGGTGGAGTCGGTGGCTGATCGAAGCCATAGCACCACGCCTTGAGTCCCTCGAACTCCTCCACCATCGCCTCGTGGTTGTTCCTCCATTGGGACGTGGCGTCCTCCACGCGCTCGATATAGTGCATGTTGTTGTCGAGGTACCCCTGCATGGGCACAAAAAAGTCTGCACCGGGCACAGGAGGCACCACTGGTACACGCCCTTGGTACCTGTAGTCAATGCCTGCGCTGCAGTAGGGTGCGCCGATCGGCGCAGAGGCCTGTGAACCGCCCGCTGCGTCGCTCCATCCTGACAGGGACTGCTGGTACTCCTAGCGTGACCCCTAGGAATCCCACTCGCCACTGGCTGCTGTAGATGTGTCCGGCTGTCGAACCCGCCCATTGTGGTCCTTGAGAACTCGGCCCCCCTCCAAGGGACCTTCCTCAAGCCAATTTCCTCCCTCCAGCTTGCGAGGGAGAAAAACTCCTAGCTCCGCACATGGGAGCTTTACGTTGGTGCCGCCGACATGGAAGCCGACGCGAACACTTCCCGTGACAATATTGCCACGAGTCATATTCTCGCCGATCTTCGTCGCGCACTCCCACTTGTCATCGCGCCCTCCCGGTCCATCGCTGTCGCAGACGAGGGCTGCTAGGTGTTGAAGATAGGCCCTGAAGGCCAACTTCTTGCTTGCCTTGCCCCTCTTGTCGAGCCAACCCCGCACCATCACTGACATGGGATTGCAATGAGACGGACTCACGATGGCGTTGAAGAGCCACCGCAAGTCCACGTCGATGACGTTGCTGGAGTCGACCTTGTCGCCTGTGCACGCCGCCAACCACCAATGGAAAACTTGAATGGTCGGGTTGCAGATGTTGCCGCGCTTCATCTCCTCTATGAACGAGAGCCGCCTCCAAAAGGAGTCCAACTCCCCACGTCCCAAGATGCCGGCGATGTCGGCGTCGGTGTCGAAGCCGCAGGCTTGAGCTGCCGCCTCCGTGGTCACCGTGTGGCTGATGTCGCGGACGCGGAAGTTGACGGCCTCGCTACCGTATTCGACGGTGCCAAGCCTCATCGTAGTAGCAACCTTGGTGACGACGTCGAGGTTGTAGTCCATGGGGAGGAGGTGGAAATCCACCCAGCCGAGGTTGTCTAGCATCCTCCTTAAGTCCTCCCACATGCCGATCGAGATGAGAAAGGTCTCATCCAGGTCGAAGTTGGGGACGAACCTTCCCCTCACCACGAGGTAGTGCCGCTATTCCTCCGCGCTAAGGAGGGTGAAGCCCTCCTCCACCGTGCGCGGCATGAATGCCGACGGTGGTGGTGATGTGGGAACCCCACGGCTTGCCGCCGTTTGGCTCCTCGTATCACGCCCTGTTGAAAGGGACGCGTCGGAGATAGAGTGGCGGGCGCGGACCTTGTATGTCGCCGCTGCCGAGCCGGTGGATGCACCACCCACCGACGTGTCATCGCGAGCGTCGGAGTCACCCCTCGCCAAGGAGTTACCGCTCGATTCGCTGCTGCCGCCGAAACTGCTCCCCCGGCGCAGCCTCTTGCCCAACTTGCCGACGGAGGAGTGGACACGATCCATCTGCGAGGAATGCGGAACGTGTGCGAGATCGTGGGTAGTAGGGAAGGTGGAGAGATTACCGGGATGGTGTGCCAAATGGGGGTGCCTGGCCTCCCTTTTATAGTGTGGGAAACTTCCTGGAGAAGGAACCGCCATAAAATTTCAAAATTTGAGAGCGTGTCGATCAGCTCGGGTACTGCGCCGATCGGCACAATTCAAATTTTGAATGCTCTGACCAATCTGATGCTTGATTCCCCTCCTTCATGTGGCTTCCTAGCACATCATGTTGCTTGGTAGGGGAACAACACGAAAACCTGATGACTTGTTGGCGGCGCCGATCGGCACGGGCCCACGCCGATCAGCGCGCCGTCTCCTTTTCATCTTTTGGTCAATTCCGTGTCTCCTCTGTACTGCACACCTGCATAATAATCATACCTGTTCCTCAAAATCAATGCCTGCCGTCTTTGTCGCCCATTGGGAACATCATGGGTACCTGCGCCGTTCGGCGCCCTCCCTTGCACCTCGTCTTTAGGTACAGTGCTGATTCTGATGCCTCGCGTTCATCTTTTTCACCTAATTTCCACTTCTCCAATGTTCCTGTAGTATTGGCATACATGTCGGGGCTCATTTGATGACCGCACCGATCGGCGCAGACTTGCGCCGATCGGCGCGACATCCGTTTTTGCTTCTGGCCCCTCGCTTCTTTGCTAGATGTTGTCTTCCTTGAAAATAGCTCTGTCTCCGAAAATTATTGTGCTGGTTTAGCACTCCTTCAATTCTGGGCGTCGTCAGCCTTCTATCCTGACTTGGGCAATGCGGAGCCGATCGGCGCAGATGTGCGCCGATCGGCACAAGCTCTGTTCCTTCCTGTTTTTGGTCTTTTTTTTTTATTCCTGCATTGTTAGTCTATAGTATGTATATACACAGTTTCAGACGAATAAACAAACAACGCAAGAGCACACAAGAATTAAGCACACACTTTTCTAATATTTTTTTATTTTATTCGAGAGATTATTTTTATCACAAGCAAGAAAATTTAAAAAAAAAAACACCGGGTTGCCCTCCCGGCCAGCACTAATCAACTAAATGAAATGGGTTGCCCTCCCAAAAGCACTGAATAACTTCTAAATTCCCCGATCATTGGGTTGCCTCCCAAGAGCGCTCTAGTTATTTAAAGGTCAAAGAGCTCAACCTCCCCGTAAACAATCAATCCTTAGTGTCGCGGTGCGGGATGTGAGGCCGCGACACTACAAGGTTATCTTATCTCTATGGTTCATATAGCTTGGACGACCTATCCATACATCACCTCCAATGACTTTCAACGCCTCGATGCCACGGTGTCTTGTATCTTTTCACTTCATCAATAGCACGACACTCTTCTCCCTTTGGGCGAAACTTGAAAGAGTAGGGAGTCCCACTTATATCGAAGCTTACCTCACCACTCCCAACATCAATACTTGCCTTTGCTGTCCTCAAGAAGGGTCTGCCTAAGATCAATAGGGTCCTCGTCCTCTTATCCACATCAAGCACAATAAAATCAACAGGGACGATATGATCTCCAATTTGAACAGGCACATCCTCAGCAATTCCATCAGGGAAGCGTACCGATTGATCGGCTAACTCCAAACACATACCCGTAGGCTCTAATTCAGGCAAATTGAGATTTGTGAATATATGACGGGGCATAACACTTACGCTTGCTCCAAGATCGCACAAGCACCTATCAAATATCCTTGTTCCAATCACGCATTTGATGCTTGGTGATCCAGGGTCGGGTTTCTTCTCCAGTGCAACATCATTGATTGCCGCCGTTAGTTCCTTAGTGACCTTCACAACCTCCTAAGAAACTAGAGACTTCTTGTTTTGCATCATGTCCTTAATGTACTTAGCATAGGTGGGAACTTGGATAGCATCAACAAAAGGGACATTGATGTAAAGCTTCTTCATAATATCGACGAATCTTGCAAACTGCTCGTCGTGTTGTCGCGCTCTTTCTGTCTTCGTCAGTAGTTGAGTATCTAGAAACGTGGCAGAGCCATGCTCTTCTGTCTCCACGCCCATCTTCAGACCAGAGAGGTCATCATCCTCCTTGCGCCGATTGGCGCTTTCAGGGAGCCGATCGGCTCCGACAGGGTCGTCACGCCGATCGGCGCCGGGTGTGCGCCGATCGGCGCGGGGCTTCTTTGCTCCCGCAGAATGTTCTGGATCTTCTGTTTGTTTTTCTGATCACGTAGCTATCGCCTTCAACTGTTCTATAGACATCGTATTGCCAGGAATAGCCCCCTTATTGCCTTGAATAGCATGCGATAGCTGTCCCATCTGTTGCTCCATAATCTTGGTATGCTTCAAAATCTGCTCGTTGGAGGTCCCAATTTCTATCACCTTGTCATTAACTCTCTCAAGGACACGACCAATCTCCTTGAATCTAGCTTGATTGTCCTTGTTGATCTTCTCTTGAGCTTGGAAGAACTCATGACATTGGAGACGAAGTGGGATAGAGTTTTGCATGGACGAACTAGGAGAGAAAGAACTCCTTTGTTGTTGATATTGGGGGTTCCATCCACTATTCTTTATATATTCTAACATCTTCATCTCTTCAGAGCAATCTTTCTGCACATGACCAAATTCTCCACACTCACTACATGTTGAGCGTGATTCCGCCAGCTTGAGTGTCTCTTCCTTAGGGATATGAAGATTATTGTCCAACCTTCTTTGAATAGCATCTAGGCAATCTATAATCAATTCTTCCTGAGTCTTCTCAATTACACTCTTCGCTACTCCTTTTGAAGGTTGCAAATTCCTTGAGCTTCTCTCACCATCCCACGATTGATTTTAACTAACAACTTGATCAAATTCTTAGCTTCGGTGGGGGTTTTTGACATGAATGATCCTGCAGCGGAGGCGTCCAAATGTTGACGTGACAAAAGATTCAATCCTGTGTAGAACTTCTCAACAACTTCTCCAACCGTCAGACCATGATGAGGGCATGCATCCATATGCTCATTGTATCTTTCCCATGCTTCTCCAATGCTCTCATCAATATTCTGTGTAAATCCATGAATCTTATTTTTCAAAGCTTGAGTCTTACCAGGGGAGAAGTAATTGGCTAAGAATTCAGCTGCTAATGTGTTTCACACTGTTTTCACTATGTTTTCCAATCCATTGTACGATTGCTTGGGGCGTCCAACTAGAGAGAAGGGGAACAACCTCACACGCGCTTGATCTCCTGTTAATCCCGCTATCTTGAATGTGCTGCAAACTTCAAGGAAGTGTTGCAAGTGATGATTGGGATCTTCTGAACCTGTGAACGGTTGTTGCGCCACTATTCCAACATATCTCTCCAATTGGTACGGAAGTTGATCCTGAGCTTCTTGGAAATCTGTCTTGACAATACTAGTCAATTGTGGCTTGAGACGATTAACCATAGGCACCTCTGCCATCTCCTCTTCTTCTTGCTCTTGAACTGAGTGTTCTATTGTGAATAATACTCGAGGTGTTGCCCGGACTGCTTCCAAATCTCCAAGTGACTTGCTTCTCTTCTCCGCTATTCTCTTCTTGTGTAAGAGTCTTTCTGGATCATCAGCGTAATTAGAGGGTTTGTTTGACTTAGGACCGTCCATACTTGTTAGTTTCACTTAACAGAATATATGTACTAGAGAGACAAGTAAAGCACAATGACTAAACACTAATGCATCAAACAATGTTTAAAAACTTGCTATGGTCCCCGGCAACGGCGTCAGAAAAAGGAAGCTTGTTGGTCGTATCTATGCACCCACTTATATACCGCAAGAGGACGGTGTACGATTATAGCATTTTTTCTCTTGAATTGAGTATTCCAAGGTTTATCAAATCCACTGGGACCTTAGAGATTTATTAAACAAAGTTAATAGTAAAAGATCTAGTCAAGGCTACTATCAAGGTCAGGTTGCATGAGAGGGAGACTGGCTAGTGCAAAGGTGCGCCAGACAGTAAATCTGTCGTTGCGCCGATCGGCGCGGGGATTGAGCCGATCGGCGCACTAGTGAAACTAAGTCAAAGTGCGCGAGATCTATTAAATCTGGGGTTGTGTCGATCGGCGCAGGAGTCGAGCCGATCGGCACACTGGTGAATCTAAGCCAAAGTTGTTGCGTCGATCGGCGCAGGGTTGAGCCGATCGGCACACCAGTGAGTCTAAGCCAAAGTGTTCCAGATCTTGTAAACCTATGCTGGTAAGTGAGTAGCCAGATATCTACTTGTGAGATCGTAAACAGAAAGTCTAATTGAATAGCATCATAATGGGTAATTGCATAGATCAATGAAAATCTATAATGAGTAAGACCACCCTGCTTTCCGAGCGGCTCCCTATTAATCGCAGCGGGGAGGAAACTCTTAATCGCGCGAGTATCTTACTATACTCAACTATCCGATAGTGCTACGCAGGCTTAGTGCTGTCACCGCTAAACCACACTACTGACATCATCAAGCAACCATAATCAATACAATGTCCGAATACTATCCTAATCACTACGATTAAGATAATATCTACTTACTTAGCCTAGAACTAAGCAATTGGAATAAGCACATGCATGATTATAGAATCAAGATAGACAAATCACCAAAACAGTCATCAATATATTCAATCATCCTTGAGATACATAGAGTAAGATTCATCCCCGTCGAGATGGCCTACCTTGACGGATCAACTTTTGACTCCAATGGTTCTTGAAACTCAACTAGAGATCTATTCTAACGGGGCAAGCCCCGATGGCTCTAACTCACGGATCTGGTGTCCCTCTGTCGCCTCCTCTTCTGCGGCGAGAGTTTACAAGTATTTATAGGGGTTCTACTCGTAAAGGACTCGGTTTCTAGCAAATAAGGAGGTTACGCCGATCGGCGCAAGCCGTGTCTTCTCTGATTTCTTCCCCGAGTCGGATCCTCTGTCTTCCACAGCTGCCATGTGGGCCTCTTCCTTCAAGATAAAGTCTTGTACTGCATGTTAAGATCTTGGAGTTCCATAAATCTTCTTGAAGTTCCATAATTCTTCTTAGACAAATATCTTCAAGTGTCTTGCGCAGATAAACTTCCATAAACATGTGGAATGGGCTCGGTCACTTCTGTGGGTCAAAACACCCTTGCGCCGATCGGCTCATGGGCTGCGCCGATCGGCGCACTGGGCTTCTTCAGTGCTTTTCGTCGGTTCTGGACTCCTGTCCTCTCCATCATCGCATTAATCACCAATTTTACCTGTTTCTACAATAAAGCTCCAAAACAATGCATATACAAATATATAGGCAATATCACAGGTAAATGGCCTAAAATAGTATCAATTATGCTCTAATTGGGGTAATATTCACATATAAAAGGGGCACTTGGGAAGTGCCAACAGTGAGCATGTCGCACTTCCCCACCGTTCCTCTCGTCTCTGTTTAGGAACTTCTACTAGTGCCCCGTTAGGTGTTCGATGAAATACCCATGTGCTCCCTGATGTGTCTTATTCATGCGTAGATGCTTGGCTTGAAGGTTATGACGCGTTGGAGCTTTGGAGAGCCAACGTTTTGGTCCAGCAACGTTGGCCTCTGGTTTGTCGTCGTGTGCTCAGCTTGTGGAGTAATTTGCTGAAGCATGCTGACCTTTATCTAATTAGGCTTGTTGGTATTAGCTGTGTTCTGTTAGGTACGTCAAGTGTTTGAGAACCCTGCAGTTTCGACATTGCTAGAAGAGCAACTCATATGTTTTGGATTACCTCAAGTCTCCGTTTGAATTCACTGTGGTAGCTGCTATTAGCTTGTTTCTCAAGCATGTACACCCTGCACTTGCATCAGTATGAATTCGTGAGCTATCTGGTTCATTTCTGCTTGAGTCACAATGATGTCGTGTGGTGGAATTATTGGTTAGCATTGGGAGCTGAGCACGTACAACCATGGATGGTCGTTCTTAGTGGAAACTTGGAGCCTTTGGTCTGTTGTGTTTCTGAATCGGTGAGGATTATAAGATTGTAACTCGTGATTGATTTAGCTGCCTGCCTTGCTTTGTTCCTGAGAACCAGAAGGACCCGCAGTCGCATGCTGCTTGCCCTCTTTGCCTAGCACCTAGTTCACGTGAGCAAGCTAACAAAACTGTCATGCAAACCAAACGAATAATCCTATCCTTTATCCTGGAATTTAAGTGATCTTGTTTATCTTTAGAATTTCATAATTAAGTCATCCGACCTTCGATTAGCGTGATTCGTGTTTCGTCAATTTTGTCTTAACATGAAGATTAGGATGGAAAAGTTCCGAGATCCTTTGGATGCTAGTAACTCTCTACTCAAAGTCAAGTTCTCCTATTCAATCTCATTTAATCGTATCTCACCCGTATCCGCCGTGACTTACCCGTTTTTCCCGATTCGATACATAGACCCACTGAAGACTCAGGAGTACGAGAACAATCTGCACGAGGACTTGGGCTCTTGAGGGTCCACGAGCAACAAGGCAAGTCGCTTCCTTGATCACTATTGTTTACCCAGTTTTTAAAACTGCATGATTTGTTTCGAACGGTTTTGCATGCCAACTGTTTAAAATGTTGCTAGATCACACCCAAGTCATATCACGCTTACCTTTCCACAGTTAAGCCATAGGAATGTTTTGCTACTATGACGATGTTTAGTATGCTTAGTCGCATGATTTCAAACTCTCTCCTGGACACTATAAAATGAATTTGTGTAAATGATTTAAAATGTGCTCTGTGTGTGATTGCAAATAACTCCACCAAAACCGATTTAGCGGGGGCGGGCGTTGGTGATACTAGGTGACGGGGGGTAGATTGGGCAACCCCATTGGGAGAGTATTTGTGGCGGACATAGTTGTGTGGAGACTTGAGCTTTAGGTCTCCGTTATGGTGCCGTTGTTGTGAGACTAGTTTGGAGGAGGAGTATGAGGAGGAGATGCCTGCCCCGGCTGCCGACTGTACTTGTGCCGTATGTCTCTCTGGCATTTCTTACACACCACATCGACCCTGTCTGGGCAGTGGCTGGATCAAGATACTTGCGGAGGACTGGTGCTCTAACCGTAGGCGTACGGGGGTAGTGTTAGTGGTGTCTGTAGGTTGCGACCTGGCTCTACGAGAGGGATATCCCACCTGATCAGTGGTTGTTGGTTTTTCTTACGTCTACGAATAAATCCGCAAGCGCACGGAAGACCGATGTAGCACTTCACCCAGAGTATTCCGAGGTATCGAATCACGAGGAACGTGTGTGTCTATCGTTGGACTAAATCACCCAAGGACACAGAGATTGATTAAGACAGGCAGAGGACAGAGAGGATGTCCCAAGAGTCAGGTTCCTACGTTAACTAAGCTATGCTCTAGTTTGCTCGCGTTGGGCACGGACTTACCCCTGCATCCACAGGCGACTTCCGCCAAGAGCGTACGCACTAGCCTAGCGGGGAGGATTTCAGAGGACGGACAGAGCTGTCACCACCTGCCGCCTACCTCAACGAACCAGTAGACTAACGAATAATCAAAGGTAACCTCCTGCCTAGACACCACGTCTATGCGATCGATTACTACCTTAACCTTCTAGCAACGAATATTCAGGCTAAGGCACCCTAAGAACTTAGAGCGATGAACGAGCTCACAAGCTAGAACTATAACTTAATTAAAGTAAAAAGTAAACTGCAAGAGGGGAAATCTCGGCACTTACTATGATTGGCAAATGTCGTCGAAGTACAAGCGTGGAGAAGGCGAAGACAAGCCCAAGCCTCCTCCGAACTCTACTCCACTCTCTTCCTAATCTAAGCACTAGCTAAGTAGCACTTGGCCTTTGCAAGAGGAGCACTAAATCTTCAATCTTGAGTGTGTGTTGGAGTGAAGGCCCTCACCCTCTATTTATAGCCTCCTAACGTCGGTTTCAGAGGAGTAACCGCCACGGAATCCCCCCAAACCGCCATCAGGGAGTCCTGAGGAGCCAACACGTGTAAGCCCAGGCGGAGAGGGCGCCCGGCCAGGTCGCCCGACCTGACCAGGTCAGCCGACCTGGGGGTGGCCCCTCCTGGCCTGTGCTTTCTCCAGGTGGCTGTCCTGTGGGCCCTGACAACGGTTTGCGCGGTATTACAGGGAGTTACGTCGGTTAAGCGCTGAAGGTGGGCTCCTTAATCCGTGTGCTTGCTCCTGATTGGCCGGAAGTGTGCTTTCTCCTTGAATTTCCTTGAATTTTATTTAAACTCTATGGGTTGCTTCCTGCATACACAAAGTCACCAAAACTTGTGGAAATAATTAGCAATAAATTCCTACCACTAAGGTGGTGATCAAATTGTGTGATTCTTGCGGGTAAACGACGGTCATATTTTGCATTTAAGGACCGTCAACAAACTCCCCCACACTTAGCCTTTGCTCGTCCTCGAGTAAAGGACTAAAGACTAAGGACTAAGTGATAATTCAAACCTTGATAAATCAAATCTAGCATGCAAATTATTCCAGGCATTACCTTGTATCTCCATGAGCTTTTGAAGTGTCTAGCATGCCTTCTTTGGATATTGATGAATGGAACGAATCTTGACTCCGAAAACTCAGCTCCTTCTGCTTACGTAACTTGGGTTTTCGAAAAGATTTTCACAATCAAAGAATAGTAGCCATACTCCTCAAATGATTCTCTCAGTCGCTCAAAGGTGTATTTTCCTCACCGAGGCATTGTGCCTTTCATGTCCTATCTCTAAATATGGTATATGTGGAGCTCAAGAATAGGATTGAAATGGTGGCATACTTATAATTCATATCTTGCTAAGTCAAAATTCGGATCCAAAGAGAAAAACAAGTCATGATTCATAAGTCCAGTTTGTGCACATTTATTTGGTAGATGGAAGATGGATACTCCTTTGAATATTCCCTCATTGAAATGAGATCATGGGCTATCTTTCTTTCTTTTCTTTTCTCTCTCTTTTTTTTTTTGAATACTAGATAGCCCATAACTCTTTTTGCAACAAAATACGGAGGGAAGTATGTAGAACTGGAGTATTTTATTTTCATGGATGGTGGAGATGCTAACTTCCAGTGTAGAAGTTTTAGCATAGGGGTGGATGTGCACACAGACTTGATAAATGAAGCATAACAGGCATCTCAATTTGGGTCTCAAAATTTTGACAAGGCTCAATAAATTAATAAGTAGCACAAAAGAGCACAATCTTTGATAAGCAAAATTTGGCCTTGGTAGGATAAATTTTATCATTGAGGAGTTGGCTTTCAAATTTATCATTTTCAAAAGAAAATCCCAAGTTATAAGCATAAGAGTGAAGATTCATAAAGTCTATTCATATCACATAAATCAATAGTCCTAGGTAGCATGTTTTCCTAAAGATATAGTCATGGAAATTCAGGCAAACATTCTAGGAATAAGGAGCATGCAAGATGATAAATCAAAAAGAATGAATTATGGAGAAAATTCAGGTTTTTAGTATTTATTAATTTTTCCATATTCAAGGAGAAAATAAGTAGAGAGGCAGGGAGGAATGGGAAGTGGACGTGCAAACCAGAGTATGGACCAAGTGGGGGTCCGAGGGGAGCCAGGCCTGGGCGCATTACATTTTAATGAAATAAACGAAGAAAATCTAAAAAGGGAAACTAAGCGCCTATTTTCCTAAACTATATGGGAGAGCCTATTCATTTGCCCTTATATAAGTCGGGCTCTCCCATGTGGCTACAAATGCGCTCCATCTTAGCGCATAAGCCACGGCGGAGGTCTTTCATACCCTCCTCGAGGCGTTGCACACGATCCTCAAGTTGAGCACGATCAACCAACTCCTCCGCCAACTTGTTGGCCAGCCTCTTATTCTCCGCCCGTAGGAGGAGAACGTCCTGCGCAAGCTTGGCCTTGGAGGGACCTGTCGCCTCGTCCCCGCTGTCCTGGTAGTGGCCGCCCTCCGCTGTGATTGGCGGGGGGTCGAGGAAGCGGCTGATGGTCTTCCGCGGGGAGGAGTCGATGGATTCCTCCATCTCCCGCTTGTCCTCCGAAGTGAGCTTGGGGAAGAGCACTTTCCCCTTGCCCGGTCCGGTGCGCGGTCCGGTGCTGGTGAACCGTCCCTTCTGCTCTGGCGACGTGGGGATGTAGTCCATCCGGTACTTGTACCCGAACGGCGACCCATCCCTGCCCCGAAGCGTCTCCACGAGGTGTTCCCCGGGCAGGAGAGCAGAGGGATCCCCGTTGTGGAGACGACGGGTGGGTGTCGTCTTGCGGTGCGCCAAAGCGCCCGTCGTCGGCCTCTTGATGTCGGGGGTAGGACGTCGTACAGGCGACGTTCCCCGCGTCTTCATGGTGCGTGCCGGGGTCGGCGAAAGTGCCCGCTGCGATGTGCGGGTGGCGGAAGGGCTGCGCCGTTCAGCAAACCGTGTACGGCCTGCCCTTCCCTCTTCGCGGCGCAGGGGAGGCTCAATGGCGAGAGGCTCAACGATCTCGGCAAGGGTGAGATCGAGGTTGGTCGGGTCAATTTGGTTAGCGGGGGTGATTTCCCCGCTAAGGGCAAGGGCGGAGCTGGTCAAGGAAGCCTGGGAAGTGCTCTTTTTGGCAGCCATGACGAAGTTGGGGGTTCTGGAAGAGGTTCACAGGAAGGTTTGGGATGAGAGAAAAGCATCGCTCCCCTCTGCTTAAAAGGAGAGTCCCCCGACGGTATATTCGCGATTCTCCGCGAGAATCCCTGATTAGGGCGAAGGGGGAAGTTGGAGGAACGCGTGAGAGAAAAACGGGAAGCGGCAGCGCCACCAGGGGGTCGCCCGACCTGGCCAGGTCGGCCGACCTAGTGGTGGGCCCCCTGGGGCTGCTGCTTCGTGGGCTGCCTAAGGGAGGTCCAAGGAGGGGGAAAGGTACGGCAATTTAATTTGATTCTAAGTTTAGGT
This sequence comes from Eleusine indica, assembly GCA_030378355.1. NCBI lineage: Eukaryota > Viridiplantae > Streptophyta > Magnoliopsida > Poales > Poaceae > Eleusine > Eleusine indica. The sequence goes on along the minus strand of CM059494.1, from coordinate 31,403,527 downwards.
GCCCGTAAAGGCTATGGGTAGGCCCGGAAGTCAATTAAATTGACTACGTCCTCCTCAACTCCTATACTTTTAATAGAATCGTAAAAGAGTTTAAGTCGATGGCCGTTTACCTTAAACGCGTTCCCGTCCTTGTCCTGGAGTGTGACCGCTCCATGTGTCGCGACGTCGATGACGAGATATGGCCCAAGCCATTTTCTTCGCAGCTTCCCGTCGCCGAACAGCTTCACTCTTGAGTTGAAGAGTAGCACCTTGTCTCCAGGGTTGAACTCCTTTGGCTGTATCCTTTTGTCGTGCCATTTCTTGGTCTTTTCTTTATAGATCCTGGCACTGTGATACGCCTTTTCTCTCCATTCCTCCAGCTCAGAAATTTGCTTCATCCTGTGCCTTCCTGCTTCTTTGGAATCCATATTCCACTTCTTTATTGCCCAGTATGCCTTGTGTTCCAGTTCTACCGGCAGATGGCAAGTCTTGCCGTAGACCAGCTGGAATGGAGACATGCCTATGGGGGTCTTGTATGCAGTGCGATATGCCCATAGTGCATCTGGCAACTTATTCTTCCATCCCGATCCCATTTCCTCCACTGTTTTCTGCAGGTTTTCTTGATTTGCTTGTTCGAGGTCTCTGCCTGACCGCTGGTCTGGGGGTGGTATGGAGTAGCAATGTTATGGTCGGAACCGAGTTCCCTCAGGAAGTGTCGGAATCCTTTGTCCGTGAAGTGTGAACCTCCATCACTAATCACCATCCTTGGTACCCCAAAGCGTGGGAAAATGATCTCATAGAACATCTTCCGTGCGCTCTTTGCATCTGCAGCTCTGCATGGCAATGCTTCAACCCACTTTGACACGTAGTCGACTGCCACCAGGATATACTCGCAATCATGGGACCTTGGGAAGGGTCCCATGAAGTCGATGCCCCAGACGTCGAAAAGTTCGACTTGCAGGTTGTATGTCAAGGGCATCGCGTTGCGAGATGAGATTCCTCCATGCTTCTGGCATCTCCTGCACCTCCTAATGTACTCCTTGGTGTCCTCATACATCGTCGGCCAATAGAAACCACTTTGCCAGATTTTTGCTTGCGTCCGGTACACGCCGTAGTGTCCTCCGTACGGAGCTGCATGGCACTTCTCAATTATCTGTGCACCCTCAATGGTGGGGATGCATCGCCGCAACAGACCATCAGCACAGACCCTGTAGAGGAATGGGTCGTCCCAAAGGTGTCGCCTACTTTCATAGGCCAGCTTCTTTCGGTTTTCCCCCGGCGGAACATACCCTGTAACCATGAAATTCACGATATCTGCATACCAGGGTGTGGAGTCCGCAACCTTTAACAGCATATCATCTCGTAGGAAGTCGTTGATTGGTAGTTCCTGCATGTTAGTGACTTGCATACGAGATAGATGATCTGCTACGGAATTCTCTACTCCTTTCTTATCTTTTATTTCAAGATCAAATTCTTGGAGTAAGAGGATCCATCTGATGAGCCTTGGTTTAGCATCTTTTTTAGCGAGCAGGTACTTTAGTGCAGCATGATCAGTGTAAACAATTACCTTTGCTCCAACTAAATAAGATCTAAACTTATCGATAGCAAAAACCACAGCCAGGAGCTCCTTTTCTGTGGTAGCGTAGTTGAGCTGTGCTCCTGTCAAGGTTTTGCTAGCGTAGGCTATTGCGTGATGCTTCTTGTCCTTAGTTTGGCCGAGAACGGCCCCTACGGCATAGTCACTAGCATCGCACATGATTTCAAAGGGCAGCTTCCAATCAGGGGGTTGGATGATGGGAGCTGAGATGAGTGCATTTTTCAAAAGATGAAAAGATTTCAAGCACTCATCATCAAAGTCAAAAGGCGCATCCTTAGCTAAGAGGTTGGTGAGGGGTCTAGCGATTTTCGAAAAGTCTTTGATGAATTGTCGATAGAACCCAGCATGCCCCAAAAAGCTACGAATACCCTTGACGTTGATCGGAGGTGGAAGTTGCTCGATAACTTCTATTTTCACCTTATCCACCTCGATCCCTCTCTCGGACACTAAGTGCCCTAGCACTATGCCTTCTCGGACCATAAAGTGGCACTTTTCCCAATTAAGTACCAGGTCCTTTTCTTGGCATCGAGTCAAGACCCTGTCCAAGTTCTCGAGACAGTGATCGAAGGTCTTCCCATAGACTGAGAAGTCATCCATGAAGACTTCCATGATTTCCTCGATCATGTCCGAGAATATGGACATCATACACCGTTGGAAAGAGGCGGGTGCATTACACAACCCAAAAGACATCCTACGGTAGGCATACGTTCCATACGGGCACGTGAAGGTGGTCTTACTCTGATCATCGGGATGGATAGGAATCTGATGATAACCAGAATACCCATCAAGGAAACAGAAGAAGGAATGGTTTGCCAACCGTTCTAACATCTCATCGATGAAGGGCAGCGGGAAATGATCCTTCTTTGTTGCCTTGTTGAGTTTTCTGTAATCGATACACATCCTCCATCCCGTGATGGTACGTTGGGGAATAAGCTCGTTCTTATCGTTCTTAACAACCGTCATACCTCCCTTCTTCGGCACTACTTGTACCGGGCTCACCCACTCACTATGAGGTACGGGATATATGATCCCTGAATGCAGAAGTTTTAGAACTTCCTTCTTCACAACCTCGCGCATAGCATTATTTAACCTCCTCTGAGGTTCCCTAGAAGGTGTACTCTCGGGGTCAAGAGGGATGCGATGGGTGCAGAGAGTGGGACTAATTCCCTTTAGGTCTTGGAGGGAGTACCCAAAGACAGAGCGATGTTTCTCTAAGACAGAGATCAGCCTCTTGGTTTCCTCCTCCGAAAGCTTATCACTAATGATGACAGGGGACTCCGTGTCACCATGTAGGAAAGTGTAGCGTAAGCCAGGGGGTAAGGTTTTTAACTTGATGGGAGGTCGAGTCGGTGGTTCATCTTCAGGAAGCTCGAGAGTTTCCTGTAGATCATCCTCCTCTTCTGTAAAAAGATCGGCGTCTTGGTCAAGGAGGGTATCAGGAGGGTCGAAAGGGGAAATCATTTTCACCTCTTCGGTTAGGTTTCTCTCATCAGGAAATTCAGCGATGGTGTTTCGTGAACGGGAGATTGGGATTGAGAGAGCCTTTCCTCCGATGTTGACACTGAGGTTACCGGATGAGGCTGCCGTAAAGAGTTTTTCTAAAGGAAGCCCGATGAGGACATCAAAGCTTGGGACCTCAAAGACATGAAAGTTCAGAAGGGCCTCAGCGTCTTTGTGTCGTATCGACACATTGTTTAGAATCCCGTAACCTTCTAGGATGGCTCCGGTAGGGCTTTTGAAGGTCTTTTGCGTAGGAAGCAGAGGTTCGTCTCCTAATACCTCAAAGGCAAAGGAGTCGGAAACGATGTTTATTCCTACGGCGGGATTATACCAGACATCCACAGCTCTGCCTCTAACCGTACAAGGAATGGTAGTAGAGGATGAGATAATCCGAACAAGTTCGGAACATTGCTCATTTTCTCGGGACCACTCATCACTCATGATGGCTGTTAGTTCTTTCACTGAGTCCCTAAGGAATTGTTCTTCTATAGGTTCAGGGGAAGGAACTGGTGTTTGAGGCTGTCGTTGGATGGCATACATCGAGGTGTTACCGAAATCTTTGAAAAGATAATCCTCGATGATGAAAGGGAATTCGGACGGCTGAATTTCTTCATCATCCGAATTTCCTGGTTCAGGAGGAGGCTCACTAGCTAAGTCTTGAGATGTGCAAGAAGCAGGGTCAGATTCGGCTAGCTGGAGAGTCTCCTGGCTCGGCGTAGCTTCTTCGCAGGGGGGTTTGGTGGGCTCAAGGAAAGAGGTATTTTCTAGAATGCGTTCTAGGATGGTTCTTCCTTCTGAGACCGTTTTGTGTATGAATGAACCTCTGGCGGCTATGTCGAGATATTGGGCAGATTCCTTGTCGAGACCCATCCGAAAATGCTGTAGCAGCATGGGATCGGGTATAGACAAGTCAGGACCAGATTTCACTAAAAGCGAGAACCTAGCCCAAGCTGTGCCTAAGGATTCTTTCTCGGCCTGCTCGAAGTTGAAGACCTCTCTACGGAGAGAAACGATTCGTGACATTGGGAAGAACGCAAGACAAAATTTGTCCCGGAGCTCTTTCCAGTCACCATTCGTGCTTTCTGCCGTGTGAGTGTACCATTGCTTCGCCCTTTCTATAAGAGAAAAGGGAAACAATTTCCACTTGAGAGTCTCTTGTGTCATACCCCTGATTTGGATGCACGAGCACAATTGCTCAAATTCTCGCAGGTGATGGTGTGGGTTTTCGTTTTCTACCCCCGAGAAAGGTTGTGCCTGAACCATGGCTATAAAGCCTGGGCGGAGTTCGAAGCCATCAGAAAAGATTGGTTTTGAAGATGAAGGTGGCTCGTAGAACTCGCCCCTTGGAGCAGAGAAGGATTGGATAGAAGGTTGCTCCATGGTAGGGATAAGGAAAATAAAAGAAAGATAAAAAGGGATACGAGGGTGACTAGGGTCCGCAGATAAAACAGCAACCGTTCCCCGGCAACGGCGCCAGAAATGCTTGTTGGTTTTTCTTACGTCTACGAATAAATCCGCAAGCGCACGGAAGACCGATGTAGCACTTCACCCAGAGTATTCCGGGGTATCGAATCACGAGGAACGTGTGTGTCTATCGTTGGACTAAATCACCCAAGGACACAGAGATTGATTAAGACAGGCAGAGGACAGAGAGGATGTCCCAAGAGTCAGGTTCCTACGATAACTAAGCTATGCTCTAGTTTGCTCGCGTTGGGCACGGACTTACCCCTGCATCCACAGGCGACTTCCGCCAAGAGCCTACGCACTAGCCTAGCGGGGAGGATTTCAGAGGACGGACAGAGCTGTCACCACCTGCCGCCTACCTCAACGAACCAGTAGACTAACAAATAATCAAAGGTAACCTCCTGCCTAGACACCACGTCTATGCGATCGATTACTACCTTAACCTTCTAGCAACGAATATTCAGGCTAAGGCACCCTAAGAACTTAGAGCGATGAACGAGCTCACAAGCTAGAACTATAACTTAATTAAAGTAAAAAGTAAACTGCAAGAGGGGAAATCTCGGCACTTACTATGATTGGCAAATGTCGTCGAAGTACAAGCGTGGAGAAGGCGAAGACAAGCCCAAGCCTCCTCCGAACTCTACTCCACTCTCTTCCTAATCTAAGCACTAGCTAAGTAGCACTTGGCCTTTGCAAGAGGAGCACTAAATCTTCAATCTTGAGTGTGTGTTGGAGTGAAGGCCCTCACCCTCTATTTATAGCCTCCTAACGTCGGTTTCAGAGGAGTAACCGCCACGGAATCCCCCCAAACCGCCATCAGGGAGTCCTGAGGAGCCAACACGTGTAAGCCCAGGCGGAGAGGGCGCCCGGCCAGGTCGCCCGACCTGACCAGGTCGGCCGACCTGGGGGTGGCCCCTCCTGGCCTGTGCTTTCTCCAGGTGGCTGTCCTGTGGGCCCTGACAACGGTTTGCGCGGTATTACAGGGAGTTACGTCGGTTAAGCGCTGAAGGTGGGCTCCTTAATCCGTGTGCTTGCTCCTGATTGGCCGGAAGTGTGCTTTCTCCTTGAATTTCCTTGAATTTTATTTAAACTCCATGGGTTGCTTCCTGCATACACAAAGTCACCAAAACTTGTGGAAATAATTAGCAATAAATTCCTACCACTAAGGTGGTGATCAAATTGTGTGATTCTTGCGGGTAAACGACGGTCATATTTTGCATTTAAGGACCGTCAACAGTGGTAGGCCCGTCAGAGCTTCAGAACCCTTAGTCTTGCGAGGCTCTGGGAGCTCAGTTCTGGAGATGCGGAAGACACCAGTCGATGCTTGTGGATAGATTCTGTGTGTGCTATATTACTATACACCAGATATACTATATAGCCACATCATGTGGGTACAGGTGTATATACTCTGCAGAGTTACTATTATCTATGTACATAGCCGCGTCCTCGATAATGGACAACTGCCTTGTGAGCCTCCACGAGATTTGTTTTACTATTCCTTTCCCCCTCTCTTGTTTTGCATCCGGCCTAGAGCTGTGGCCCAGTGGGTGGATAGTAGCTGGGAATAAAATTTGAACCTTGTAGGGACGTGTTAATCCCTACGGGGCAAGATAGTAAAACTTGATGATTTAAATTTTTTGAAATGTTTTAAAAGAAAATATTTGCCAACTTAGATTTTTGCACTCAGCCTAAACCCATCCTTGAAATACCTTGCATGCATAGCATAATTTGCTAGGATAGTAGGACTCGTTGAGTACGACACGTACTCGGGGTTGATCGAATTGTTGAGTACTACATGTACTCAGGGCTGCTCCCCTTCTCGCTTTCAGGGGATGGTGAAGCCAGCAAACCCGACTACAACTTCGACGACGTGGATGATGAGGAGTGGATCGGTCTCTCACCTACACCCGAGCTGCTTGTGGAGATGGAGCACCCATGAAGACTTCCGCTGTAGATTTTGGTTCCGTCTGCGTTGTTTTGTTCCACTAGATGTCATGTTCATCTTCCTTGGCCTGTGAGCCATGATCTTGTACCTAGACGATGATGTTCATGTTATGGAGTTGTTACCATTTGGATCTATCTTATCTTCTTGTCTTGATCTTTTATGGTTTTATGATATTTACTTGTGAATGGTTGTACAAGCTACCCTGCTGGGAGTGGCTATGAGGTACAAATGGCTTGGTTTTGCCTTTTGGTAAAACCGGGTCGTCACAGTATACTAGGCTTAAGACCTGCTTGCTAGAACACAGGTATGTGATGGGGTGTGGTTACAAAACCTTGTTCACTTTGAAGCGTGGCAATGACTTTTTAATGGTTCGGATATACTGGATGATATCATCTTTTGAGGTTCCTCTCATGCTCTTGTGTCGAGGTTTCATGAAGCTATGGAAAGTGAATTTCAGATGTCGATGATGGGCGAGCTCACCTTCTTTCTTGGACTTCAAATCAAGCAATGCAAGCAAGATACCTTCATACATCAAGCCAAGTACATGAAGGATCTCTTGAAGAAGTTCGACATGGTCCATGTGAAGCCGTTGGCAACACCAATGTCCACTACAACGGCACTTGACCCAGACGAAGATTGTGAAGCTATGGACCAAAGGGAGTACAGGAGTATGATCGGCTTCCTCTTGTACCTGATGGTGACAAGACCCGACATTCACTTTGCGGTGTGTCTTTATGCTCGATGTCAAGCTTCCCCAAGAGTGACTCATCGCAAAGCTGTCAAGCGCATCTTCAGGTATCTCAAATGTACCCTTGAGTTTGGCCTTTGGTACTCTACTTCTTAATCTCTTGATCTTATTGGGTATTCAGATGCGGACTTTGCTGGGTGTAAAATTGATAGAAAGAGCACTTTGGGGACTTGCCATTTCTTAGGTATTTCTTTGGTTTGTTGGTTTTCTCGCAAACAATCTAGTGTAGCCCAATCCACAATTAAAGCTGAGTATGTTGTTGCTGCTCTCAAATTCTATGGATGGTTTCCACCATGAGGGACTTTGGATTAACCTTTCATAGTGTTCCACCTATGTGTGATAACTCCAGTGCCATTTGCTTAGTTAAAAATCCAATCCAACATGATAAGGTCAAACACATAAATGTGAGATTCCACTTCCTAAGGGATAATGTTGAGAAAGGAGATGTTGAGCTCAAATACATTGACACTCAAAACCAATTGGCTGATATTCTCACCAAGCCCCTAGATGCTTCAAGATTTGCTTTTTTTTCAAGGGAGCTTGGTGTTTGCCATCCATATGGCATCACTTGAGGGGGAGTTGATGATCTTTTGCATATATATATGTATCTTATCTTTCTGCATTGCATCTCATATATAATATATGCATTTGTAGATGAGCTTTACCTTTTACGCTTCCTTGCATTTTTCATTGCTATGATTAAGTTTGAGCTAAGTTGTGTGGATGTGTTAGCAATCTCTCATGCTTAGATTTTCTAGATGGCCTGTTATATACATTTTTCGAGCAACCTGCTAATCTGAAAGGTGAACTTGGCTTTTTGTGAAACTTATGAACTTATCTTGTCAAAACTTGTTCACCATGTGAACAATTGCTTTTATCCGTGCCAAAGCTTGTGTTGAGGCTAGTCTAGAGGTTGCGTTGCCATGGCACCTTGTGTTTGTGAAATGGAATGTGTGTTCCTTTTGCCACAAAGGCATGCTCAGTAATTTGACTTTAATATAAAAGATAATTTGATCAAATTTAAAATGCTAAATCCAAAAATTGTGCTTTGATCTCTCGGAGTGTTTGCCGTATCCAGTCGTGCGACCCCCTGCATGGATAAGAAGTTACATGAGGATCAATTAATGATAATGAGTCTCTGTAGCATATGTGAGCATTTGTAGAGCTTATTTTTTGTGAATGCTTATTGCCCGGGTTGAGATTGATACTGGCTAGTTTCCTTTGATTCACTTGATGCCTATTTTGCCTTGGATGGGGGTACTTATACATGTGGTGGCAGCCTTTCTCATGATGAGCAAATTTGATTCTATCTAAGCTAGTCAATCTTTTTGCTTAACTTGTATAGCTCTTGGTGTTTATGTCGTGCTATCTATTTTTGGTCTTTGTATGATTGTGAGCTATTGCTTTTACACTTCATAGCCCTATATTTGTGATTAGCAAGGTTAAATGCTTGTTGGCATAATTGATGAGGCTCCTTAGGTTTGCATTTTCATGCATTACATGTTTGTTCTTTTGCTTTTTTGATGAGTATATTGCCAAAGGAGGAGAAAATACTGGGTCATGCATAAATAATGCTAAGAAACATAGAATGTCCCATTTTGCATTACATGTGAACTACCTCAAGTTGAGGGGGACCATATCATGAGTTCGAGCGTTGTCATGAGCTTTTTACAATCTTTACGTTCTCGAGTTGCTTTGTTTGCCAACTCTTGGTTTTTGTGATCCTTCTTGTGCTAGATGGCCGTTTCTCACCTTTTTTTTTTGGTTTGAGCTATTTAGATGAGCTTATTCAGTTTCGCATTTCAAATTCTACATTTGGTGTTGTCAATGTACTCATAAAGGGGGAGATTGAGAAACCATGTCGATATGTGCCATGGTTTGCAATATGTGATGAGTAATTAACATTGGCTGATTTGGTATTTGAGATGAAATGTGGGAATTTCAGGATTGCATGAGTTTGGGCATAGGTTATGGTTAACATCCATTATCGAATCGATCCACCAAAAGAAATACTTCATAATTATCTTGTCATGACTCTCTCTCGATTGTTTTCATAGAAGGCATGGCTATTAAAAAAAACTTGCGCTCATCTGTAAGGTTCATGACCATTGAGGTCATCCCAAGGTATGAATATTTTGGTAATGACTGACAAACATGAAATATGACTAATGCCTACACAAGTGTTGTGCGTGTAGGAAACCTTTTCTACTCTATGATGATTGTTGATGGTTGGCTTGGCGATGGATGACAATGACCTCAAGCATGGAGCTTGATGAGCTTGATGGAGTCCAAGGGTTGATGGAGATGGATCAAGGCTAAGGATAAGCTATTCAGCAAGTGTTTGGAACACTTGTCTAGTTGTTAGGGCTTTGAGTCCATAGGAAAAACCAGACTATCATGGGGGTCTAGGTCATGTCTCTTAGGTCATGCTAGTCGGTGATGATGTGCATAGATGCTTAGGGAAATCATAGGCACTAGATGATAGTGGATAAGACAAGGAGCTGTTGGAAGAAGTCAGGAAACAAAGTCAAGCGAGGACAAGAAGTTTCAGCTTGTGGATAGAGTGACCGGACTGTACGGTCATCATAGGAGAAGGAAAACCAGAGAAGACTTGTTGCAAGGAATCTGTCTGCGTGAAGACATGTAGAGACCAGATGATCCGGTCTGTATGAGTGAAGCACAGGATAGAGAAGAAGCAGAAGTTTTGCTCTCTGGAATCGACGGAGATGAAGAGACGGGACGGTCCGATCTACTAACCAGACGGTCTAGTCAGTACAAGAATTAGCAGGCCAATGGCTCTACAGGTGCCGTTTAGAAGAGATCAGATGATTCGGTCTCGCAATGACCGGACAGTACAATCATTAGGCCCAGAAAACTAATTTTGTGGAGCAATGACTAGTTTGAGGTTGGAAGCCTATATAACTTCGTTGCTAGGGTCTTGGAGACCTCTTTTGGCTAGTGGAATTGTTGGGAGCATTTGTAGGGAGCTATGAGGAAAAGAGAAAACCACTAGAAGAGGATATTGGATATCTTGAGGGTGCTAGTGAGAGTAACTTGAGCAATCCACATCAAAGGCTAAGGTGTCCTTGAGGGTTTGATCTAGGTTGTTACTCTTGGTCTATGGTGAGACCTAGACCCGTTAGGTGTCGGTGATCGAGTCTATCGTCATTGGTTGTGAAGGCCATCACATGTTTGTACACGGTTTGAGCTTGCCGGTGATAGGGGCATCAATAGTGAGCGCCCGTGTCGGCTCGGGGAGTCTAGCAAGTTCTTGAGTGAGGCAAGCTTGTGCCTTGGTGGCAACGGTGACGCAACCGTGTCTTCACTCCGGGAGTGATTATGGGCTCGTATGCGAGAACTCCACTTTATGGCAGGAGGGACCAAAACTCTGGCGGGAGTGGTCCAACGAGGAGTAGGGGAAGGCGCCATCCTTCCGAGACCTTGGGAGAAAAATCATGATCATTCCTTGTCCCTCTTCTTACTATGATGTCTTTACCTTTTGCATTTATATACCGTGCTATTCATGCTTGTGTGCTTATCATGCTCTAGTTCATTATCTTGTAGATTTGCATGGATAGACTTCTTTACTTGCTAGTAGTGTTTAGCTTCCGCATTTGATCACTAGCATGTATAGGAGTTGCTTTGGCTTGATTGATCACCCTCCTATGTATTATGCTACTCATGCTTTGTGTTGCTCTTTACCTTGTAGCATTGCATGAGTAGGCTCCTTTGTTAGCTTGTAGTTTGCTTCCGCGTGTCTTTATCACTAGCTTGCATAGGAGTTGTATTGCCTTGTGTGATCCATTAGTATGCTTACGTTGTTGTTCCTTTCATAGGGATATTATCTTGCTAGTCTGACCACCACTAGAACTGCAATAGGAATTGATTGAGTGTTCGGTTATAGGAATTGATGAATCTGGTACATATAACGAGTTCCCGATTTAGCCCCCCCTCTCTCGGTCACTCGGTCCTTACAAGTGGTATCAGAGCCAAGTGCTCATCATAGGGCTTAACTGCCTTGAGTAGTGACCTGAAGGACCGAGACGGCGACCAGAGGGGGGGGGTGAATGGGAGCCACTTAAAATTCTTCTCAATAACTTGGCCTATGTCTCAATTTCAACCAAAGCCATCCTCAAAACAAGTCACAAAGGTCACATACACCAACTCGTGATGTGTTAACCTTAGGAATGACTTACACCAGTGGAAGAGTAGAATGGAAGCAAAAGAGAACAGCCAAGACACACACCTATGGGAGAAACACAAGGAAAACAGAACGGTTCTAGACATGCATCAGCAGTGCCGGTCATGTCATCGGCAGAATCGACAGAGCATTGGTAGTGTCGATCAGATCATCAATAGTGCCGGTTGAGTACAGCCGAGATACAAAACTATAGGAGAAACACGCCAAACAAGTAGTTCTATCGGCATTGCCATTCAGGGCATAAGTAGTGCTGATCGGCAATTTAGAAAGAGCATCGGCAGTGTCGATTGAATCATCGGTAGTGCCGATTGACAACAGAAAGAAGATGAAATTCCCGATCAGGACATCGGCAATGCCGTTCTAGATTTTTAGTTCCCGAACCGGTAGTGCTGATGGAAACATCAACAGTGCCGATCGACCCTCAACAGAACAGAAATTAGTTCGGATTAGGCAAGAACTTGACCAAAACCTAATCAAACGAACTCCAAATCATGCGATTTTTGGACCAGGTAATCCTCAACACATCACGACCCTACTCCAACGAGATCCACTCAAATAGCACCAGGAATCATCATGAATTTCAGATCTTGTGCCAAGAACACCAAAAAGGGGAAACTTGAGAAATCTTTCAAATCGAAGGTGCTAGAGCACTTGATTCGGTGAAGGATCTATATAGGATTGTTCTAGCTCATCATAGCACTAAGATCCCCAAGAAACCGCCCCAAAAACTCACTCAAAAACGAGATCGAAAATTCCCACGAAAATAGCTCCAAAAATAGAGAAAAAGAGAAATTCGGGATTTAGAGAGAGGAAGATCTTGAGCACAAAACTAAATCTCATATCATTGATCCTTGCTTACAAGATTCATGGTTACATGGCTAAGAAGCCACCCTCTTCCTGCCACTATTTGGAAGATAAAGAGATGTCTCACTGTTGATGGTCCTTAAATGCTAAATCTGACCGTCAAATCCTTGCATAAATAACAAAAAAAAGGAATAAACAACATAGTGGTAGCAGTTTATTACTAACAATTTCCACGAGTTTTGGTGAGATATGTGTTTGCAGGTATAAAAGAGCCAAAATATGCAAAAACATGAAAAAACACCCCGTCGGTTGATCAACACTGTGAAACAGCCATTTTCACCGACCGACAAGGTCGTTTATGGCTGAAATCGGGACCCGGCCGACAGGGTCGATTACGGCTGAAATCAGGACCCGGTCGACAGGATCGTATAAGACTGAAATCAGCCACCTGGCTGATCGACCAGAAGCATTGTCAGGCTGATCATCTGACCTGGCCGATTTTCCAAAACACTTCACCATGATGCCGTTTTCGCCCGGCCTAGGATGCCACCCGGCCTGGCCTGCCGCCCGGCCTGGGTTTGCTACCCGGGGTGGCCAGCCCACTAGGCGCAAGAGGCCTACCAGCCCCAAAATGAAAGAGTCGGTGGGAACCGACCAAACAACCGACATTGGGACAAAATCCAAGCCATCCAAGAGGAGTCGGTCATGTACCGACATGATCCAAGGGCCGCCCGACACACGTGGCCGCCTGGCCTTGCCCGACGCCCGGCGGACCGAATCGGCCTACCGATTCTACTTCACCTACAAGTACCCCCCTGCCCATTGCCTCCTATAAATAGAGGGGGAATTCAACATGAAGTAAACAACAAGAACAAGAAGATTTAGAGCTCCACTCCAAAGGGTTTAGCACTGCCAAAGTGCTTAGAAAATAGGGAGAGAGTGAGGGAGAGATAGGAAGAGGTCCGGGCTTGTCGGCACCTTCTCCACGCTTGTACCTCGACGGATGCTTTTCCTTCTTAGTAAGCATTCATGATCTTCCCTTGGTATTAATTTTCCTTTTTAAGTAAGGTCTTTCCTTAGTTGCTTACGGGATCATCGCTCTATTTAGTTAGAGTATCACAGTCTTCTATAAGCATGAAGTCGAGACTTTGATAGTAATTAATAGCGTAGATGTGGTGTCTAGGCTAGAGGTTACCTTTGTTTGCCACGTGCCCCACGGTTTGTAGTGGTAGTCGGTAGGTGGTGACAGCCCTATCCGGCCTTAGTAATCCCCCACGTTCGGGTACATCGTAGAGCTTTTGGCCGGAGTCGCCTGTGGATGCAGGTGTAAGCCGGTGCCCGAAGTAAGCAATTATAGATTGAGCCTATCTTATTTTAGGATCATTTACCGTAGGAATCCTGTCGACCCTCTGCCTACCATATTCTTGTTGTCCTTGGACGGATTAAGATAGAAGATTAGCCACACATGTTCCCTATGAATTCGATACCTTAGAATACTCTTAGGTGAAGTGCTAAAGCAGTATCCGTGCACTTGCAGATTTATCTGTGATCGTAAGAAATACAAACAAGCATTTCTGGCGCCATTATCGAGGAACAGTTGTGGTATCATCTTCGAACCTTGTTCATCCTCGTATCTTTTTGTCTTTTTTATTTCTTTCTATATTTCTACAATGGAGCAACCTACTATCCAATCCTTTTCTGCTCCAAAAGGTGAGTTCTTTGAGCCACCGCTGTCCGCGGACCCAATTCGTACATCTGGCTACGAACTTTGCCCTGGCTTTATAGCCATGGATCGAGAGCAATACTTTTCTGGCTTAGATAGTGAAAACCCATACCATCGCCTACGAGAATTCGAGCAACTATGTTCGTGCCATTCTATAAAGGGCATGACATAGGAAATTCTAAAGTGGAAATTGTTTCCCTTTTCCCTCATGAAGAGGGCGAAATAATGGTACACTCATACTGTCGGGAGGGTAAACGATGATTGGCAAGAACTTCGAGATAAATTTTGTCTCGCTTTCTTCCAAACGTCCCGTATTGTCTCCCTTCGTATGGAAATTCTCGGTTTTCCTCAGAATGTGAAGAACTCTTTAGGTGCAGCCTGGGCTAGGCTTAATTTGCTATCCAAATCCGGACCCAACCTTGCCATTCCCAACCCGATGTTGCTACAACCTTTTTGTGAGGGTTTGAACAAGGAAGCTGCCCTATACCTCTAGATTGCCACCGGAGGATCGTTCGTCCACGAGACCGTGATGGGAGGAAGAGAAATCCTAGATCGTATTCTAGAAAACACTTCCTTCCTTTCTGATCATGTCGAACCCCTCCAGGATGAAGCCAAGTCGAGCCATAAGGAACCCTTAATAGCTGAATCCAAACCCATTCCTTACTTACCTCAAGATTTGACCATTGAGCCCTCACCTGAACCGAGAACACCAAGGAAAGAAGAAATTCAACCCTCAGAATTCCCATTTGACAATGAGGAAGAGCTTTTTGAAGATTATGGAAACACCTCAAAGTATTGTTGCCAAAAGAAACCCCTGACTCCCATCTCTCCCGTTCAGCCACTTGAGGAAGCATTCCTCCAAGAGACGGTGAAGGAGTTAACTTCAATTATGAGCGACGAATGGTTGCGAGAGGTTGTGCTATCCTCTGAAGTAATTCGAATTTGCTCTTTCTCTTCAACCATTCGATGCGACATTAGAGGAGTCACGGTGGAAGTTCTTTATAATCCTATTGTTGGTGCCAACATAGTTTCTAGTGCCATTGCACTTGACATTTTGGACGATACGCCATTGACACCGACAAGTAAATCCTTCAAGAGCCCCCTTGGCCCTATTTTAGAAGGATGCGGGATTTTGCAAGATGTGACCGTAAGGCGCGCAAATGTCAAGGCTGTCCTAGACTTCCATGTCTTTGACATTCAGGATTTTGATGTCTTAATTGGACATCCCATTGAGAAATTACTCATGGATATACCGACGCTTGGAAGTCTCGACGTAAAACTCGGGGGGAAAAAGTTTTCTGTCCCGATCTCCCGATCGAGGAACTCCCTACGAGATCCTTCCTGTGAGGAAGAGCCAATCAAGGAAGTAATGGCTATTCTCCCACTTGATTCTCTTGAACCCCTTCTAGAAAGAGATGCTAAAGAGTTTATCCAAGAGGAGGATGAGTTTCAGGAGACAATTGAGCTACCCATTGAAGAACCACCATCATGACCTTCGATTGAGCTTAAGCCCTTGCCTTCTGGCCTACGCTATGCTTTCCTAAATGGCGACCTGGAAGCCCCTGTTATCATAAGTGACAGGCTATCCAAGGAAGAAACTACTGAACTTTTAGCCATCCTAGAAAAGCATCGTTCTATCCTAGGCTACTCACTCCAAGAGCTCAAGGGAATTAGTCCCGCTCTTTGCACCGATCGCATTCCCATTGATCCTGATAGCACACCTTCTAGGGAGCCTCAGAGGAGGCTAAATAATGCAATGAGAGAGGTTGTTAAGAAGGAGGTCTTGACACTTTTGCACGCCGGGATAATTTATCCTGTTCCTCATACTGAGTGGGTTAGCCGTGTGCAAGTAGTCCCTAAGAAGGGAGGCATGACGGTCATTAGAAATGATAGAAATGAGTTGATCCATCAACGCACCATCCCAGGACGCAGGATGTGCATTGACTATCGGAGGCTCAAAAAGGCAACAAAAAAGGATCATTTCCCGCTGCCCTTCATTGATGAAATGTTGGAGCGACTTGCCAATCATTCCTTCTTTTGTTTCCTTGATGGATACTCTAGTTACCATCAAATTCCCATCCATCCCGATGATCAAAGTAAGACTACCTTCACAAGCCCTTACAGAATCTATGCCTATCGAAGAATATCATTTGGGTTGTGTAATGCACGTGCTTTGTTTCAAAGGTGCATGATGTCTATATTCTCTGATATGATCGAAGAAATCATGGAAGTCTTCATGGATGATTTCTCTATTTATGGAAAACTTTTGATCATTGTCTTGAGAACCTAGATAGGGTCTTACAAAGATGACGAGAAAAGGACATGGTACTTAATTGGGAAAAGTGCCACTTTATGGTCCGAGAGGGCATCATTTTAGGACACCTTGTGTCCGATAGGGGGATTGAGGTGGATAGAGCTAAGATTGAGGTCATAGAAAGGCTTCCAACTCCGATTAATGTTAAGGGGATCCGTAGTTTCTTAGTATATGCGGGGTTTTATGGGGTTTTATCAAATACTTTTCCCAGATCGCCAGACCCCTCACTAGTCTTTTGGCTAAGGTGGCTCCCTTTTATTTCGATGATGAGTGCCTACATTCCTTTAATATCCTTAAGAAGGCACTCATCTCAGCTCCAATCATTCAACCCCTCGATTGCACGCTGCCTTTCGAAATCATGTGTGATGCTAGTGACTATGCTGTTGGGGCTGTTCTTGGCCAAACCAAAGATAAGAAGCATCAAGCCATAGCCTATGCTAGCAAGACCTTGACAGGAGCACAACTGAATTATGCCACTACAGAAAAAGAGCTCCTTGCCGTTGTTTTTTGCTATTGATAAGTTTAGGTTATACTTAGTAGGAGCAAAGGTTATCGTTCACACTGATCATGCTGCTTTAAAATACCTGCTCACTAAGAAAGATGCTAAACCTTGGCTATTAAGATGGATTCTTCTACTCCAAGAATTCAACCTTGAAATAAGACATAAGAAAGGAGTAGAGAATTCTGTTGCGGATCACTTGTCGCGTATGCAAGTGACTAACATGCAGGAAATTCTGATAAATGACTTCCTCCGTGATGACATGCTACTGCAAGTGACAGACTCCAACCCCTGGTATGTAGACATTGTGAATTTCATTGTTACAGGGTATGTACCACCAGGGGAGAACAAGAAGAAGCTCATCTATGAGAGTCAACGTCACATGTGGGACGACCCATACCTCTACAGAGTATGTGGGGACAGGTTGCTAAGGAGATGTGTCCTAAGAATCGAAGGCACCCAGATAAACGAGAAATGCCATGCATCTCCATATGGAGGCCACTTTGATGTATTCCGCACCCAAGCAAAAATCTGGCAGAGTGGATTCTTCTGGCCAACAATGCATGAAGACACAAAAGAATTCATTCAAAGATATCGGAATTGCCAAAAGCATGGAGGGATTACTGCTCGCAATGCAATGCCCCTAACATATAATCTTCAAGTAGAATTATTCGATGTATGGGGCATTAGCTTCATGGGAACGTTTCCAAAGTCCTATGATTGCGAATACATCTTAGTGGCCGTTGAGTATGTATCCAAGTGGGTAGAAGCTGATAGGTGTAGAGTGCCCGATCTTTCGGCGAGTGGAGATAACTTCGATTTGGTGGATGTTGACCCTCACGATCCGACTACGACGAGCAAGCCGAAGCGCCAATGCAATCACTGAACCAACTTCCAGAGGATATTAACCTTGCGGTAAACAAGATCAACCTGATCACGAGGATCAATTCTTAAGCGCAATCGAAGAACGAGCAAGAATTAGAGGCGAGCAATCTGATGTATTGCATGAAGGTGGAGTTCTGAATTCACGTCGAGAGACGGATGTATAGCTAAGCTAAACTTAAAACAAAACTCAAAGATTACAAGGGGCGCAGCCCTTGACTATATAGGGGGAGGACGAGGCATCTAGGGCCGGCTGAAGTGGAGAGGCGCGCGGTGGAGAGGGAGTCGTGTGACTTGGGCCACGTGGGCCTTCGGGCGACATCATCCTGGGTCGTCGTTCCTTAGCATCAAAACCGTCTTCAATTCCTGGGCTCGAGCTCCAGTGATTGGGCCCTTGTACGTCGTCGTCTCGTTAGAAGATGGATCCGTAACTCGAGGAGGCGCGACGATGAGAGGTGGAGGCGTGACAGCTTGGTTTGGCGCGCCATCTTCCGTCGTCATTATTCGTATGTCGTTGATGTCCTCATCAGAAGTAATGCCATGCTCAAATGTCGACTCCAAGCATGTCCATAAAATGTTCCACGAGATCACCTTTCCACGTTTTGGAGCACCACGAATGGTGATAAGTGACGGAGGTCTCATTTCATTGATAAGATCTTCCAGGACTTCTTAAGAGAGCTTGGAGTAAGGCACAACATTGCAACTCCATACCACCCTCAGACAAGCGGACAGGTAGAAACTTCAAATAAACAAATTAAGAACATCCTGTAGAAGACCGTGAATGAGATGGGGAGTGGATGGAAGATGAAGCTACCAGATGCACTTTGGGCATACAGGACAGCATACAAAACACCAATTGGTATGTCTCCCTTCCAGCTCGTATATGGAAAAAACATGTCATCTGCCAGTCGAGCTAAAACATAGAGCACATTGGGCCATCCGAAAATGGAACATGGACTTTAGGGAGGACGGGAGACATAGAAAAATGCGGCTGTCCGAGTTACAGGAGTGGAGAAAGAAGGCTTATCATAGTGCCAAGATCTACAAGGATAGAACCAAAATATGGCATGGCCGAAGGATCAAGCCCAAGGAATTCAAGCTAGGAGACAAGGTGTTGCTCTTTAACTCCAGAGTCAAGTTGTTTGGCCACGGGAAGCTTTAGAGTAAATGGGAAGGACCATTCACCATCATTAATGCTGCATCGCATGGAGCAATCACACTCCAAGATGACGAAGGGAACCAGTTTAAGGTAAATGGTCATCATTTAAAAGTCTTCCTAGAGCCAGATGACAACCAAGGTAAGGAGGTAGATGTGATCAATTTAGATGATTTCAATGCTCTACTAAAGGATCGAGAAGGCGACCACATGGGGGGGGGGGTGAATGGGAGCCAATTAAAATTCTTCTCAAGAACTTGGCCTATATCCCAAATACAACCCGAACCAACCTCTGAAAGAATCACCAAGGCCACACACACCAACTTGTGATGTGCTAACCGTAGGAGTGACTCACACCAGCGGAAGAACTAGAGAGAAGCAAAGAAAAACAACCAATACTTGAAACTAGGAAAGAAAACACAGAATAGGCAACTCAGACTGATCATCGGCAGTGCCGGTCAGGAGCATCGGCAGTGTTGATTGGTACTACCGGCAGTGCCAGTCAATCATCGACAGTGCCGATTGAGTTTAGAAAGAAGACAAAAAACCTGAGCAGGTCATCGATGGTGTCGATCTGGATTTTGATCCCCACATCAGCAGTGCCAGTGCAAAGATCGGCAGTGCCGATCGACCCCCGATAGAACAGGATTTGGCTTGGGATTAGGCAAAAACTTGACCAAAACCTAATCAAACAAACTCCAAATAGTGTGATTTTTGGTCCAGCCAATCCTCAACACATCGCGACCCTAATCTTCGAACATCCACTCAATTGGCTCAAGGAATCATCACGAATTTTAGATCTTGTGCCAAGAACACCAAAAAGGGGAAACTTGAGAAATCCTTCAAATCGAAGGTGCTAGAGCTTGTGATTCGGTCAAGGATCCATATAGGATTGTTCTAGCTCATCATAGCACCAAGATCCCCCAAGAAATCCACCCAAAAACATGCCCAAAAATGGGATAGAAAATTCCCAAGAAAATAGCTCCAAAAATAGAGTAAAAAAAGAAATTTAGGATTTTGGGAGAGAGGAAGATCTTGAGCACGAAAATAACTCTCATATCATAGAAACATGCTTACAAGATTCATGGATACAAGGCTAGGGAGCCACCCTCTTCCTCCCACTATTTGGAAGAGAAAGAGATGTCTCTCACACACCCTCTCCTCTCCACTAGAACATGAAGACCTCTCCTAGCACTTTGAATGAAGACCTAAGGCAAGGCTAAGGGAAAGAGAGGCACCTATTCCACCAGCCCTACCTCTCCTTATATAAGCCCAGGGGTTGTCCTAAATACCATCCTACCCCTCACCTACAATACACTGCCACCTACCACCAGGGGCACAACTGTCCATCTTTTTCCTCGTTGCCCGAACGCCATCGAGCCCTTCACGACTTTACTTCGCCTTGACGCAAGCTCCACGATGGTGCCACGTGCACCTCCAATCGCCGCCACCGGTTTGGAGGCCCAAACAGGGAAACCGTCATGCACGCTTCTCAAAGCGTGACTTCCTGCTTGCTTCCACCGAAACAAGACTTCTGGATCTTGACGCGTGTCACCTCGTCCCGTGATCCTCCTTGTCAGCAAGTCTCTCCTGCCTCCGGTCTATTGGAAGTCTCTACTTGCACCGACGCCCGGTCACCTTTGACTTGGTCAACCCCGCCATCTTGATCTCCACCCACGGTTTTGAGGCTCAACCCCAAAACCGTCCGTGCTTCTTGTCTCTTCACATGTATGATATGGATCACCCTTGACTTCACCCGACCTCCCGATCGTCCGGCCCCAAATCTCCTACTTGTGCCCGATCCTCTCGCCGTTGACCGTCAAGTTGACTCCAGTGACCTATATATCATGAGACAAGCAAACACATTTCCCATCTCCTGCAAACTCTCCAACTCCATTACCAACTCTAGTTAGTCAAAACCATGACATGCACAAACTCATGCAATCCCTAGATTCCCGCATTTCAACTCAAACACAAATTCCGCCAAAGTCAATTACTGATCACATATTGCAAACCATGACACATCTCAACATGGTTTCTCATCTACCCTAGCATTCCTCTCTGTGTTTTTTTTTTCATTTGTATAAATTTAGACTCCCCGGTCCTAGAACCGGTAGAGTCCTTTTTGTTTCCACGATCTTTTATTTGTTTTGAATAAAAAGCAGCCAGGTACAAGAACAAGTGTGTGGGAGGCTTCTTATGCTTTTTTGATGAGCAAACAAAAGAGGTCAACCTCATGAGAAAGAGTGTGGCGGCCAGGCACATCCCATCTGCCACCCTTTTCACTATGACAGTTTGCGCACTCAATCCCTTCACCTCCCTGTTTTGTGAGTTAAAATTATTTTATCTTGAATCAATCATAAAAATTTAACTCGAAAACTAAAATGAACCTTGTGGAACCCTCATTTTATTTCATGCTTCTATTTGGTTTGCTTGCATGCTCTTTATTCCTAGTTCATAGACCTGTTGCTTGTGAACTATATATTTAGGAAAGCATGTCACCTACGTAGTTGATGCATGAGATATGGTTTGACGAAATGAATCTTTCTCTTATGCTTGATGTGCTTGGGAATTCTACTTACAAAAATTAAAATCAATAGCTTGACTCCTCAATGATTATATCTTCCTACCAATGTCATGTGATGAATTCATTGAAAACCTTATGCATATGCTACTTGTTGTTTTGTTTTACTTTGTCAAATTGTTGTGACCCTTGTGAGTTACTTTTTATGGCTTTTTGATCAAGATTATGTGCACACCACTTTGCTAGTACTTCTTCACTGGAAGTTAGCACCACCATATCCATCATCCATATGCTAAATCTTCTGCACTGGAAGATAGCACTTCCATGTCATCATCCATCCACTAAATAAAGTACTCCATCATATTCTGATGAACTCCCTCTCCAAATATCCTTTTAAAAGAGACATGGGATATTCATGATTCAAACAAAAAAAAGTGAAAAAAAGATAGAGAAAGAATTAGCCCATGTTCTCAAATGCCTATCCAATAGAAGGGAGGGAGTATCTTAAAAGAAAAGGGAGTATTTACATTCAGTCATTTTCCATCCACATATCCACATGTGCACATGCTTTATCAAAAGTTCATGAATTGTTCTCTTTGGATCCGGTTTTTGACTTAGTGATATATGAGACACAAGTATGCCTCTCTTTTACCCCAACCTTGAGCTCCACATAAAGCCGTAGGACGAAAAGAGGCAATGTCAAATGCCATGGTGAGGAACCATACACATTGAGCGATTTGAGAGAATCATTTGAGGAGTAGAACTATTATTTGTTTTGAAAATCTTTTCAAAAACCCAATCTACATAGCAGAACGAGTGAAAATGATTGGAGTCAAGACCGTTCCATTCCTCAACCACCCAAGGTAAGATGATAGATACTTGAAAAGTTCATGGGTACAGGTATGACATGGGATAATTTTCATGGTAGAATCACACCAATTGAAGTTACGATCCACCTTAATCTTCAACCTTTACTCGATGATGAGCAAAGGCGAAGTGTGGGGGAGTTTGTTGACGATCCTTAAATGCTAAATATGACTGTCAAATCCTTGCATGAATAACAAAAAAAGGAATAAACAACTTAGTGGTAGCAGTTTATTACTAACAATTTCCAAGAGTTTTGGTGAGATATGTGTTTGGAGGTATAAAAGAGCCAAAATATGCAAAAACATGAAGAAACACCCCATCGGCCGATCACCACTATGAAACAGCCATTTTCACCGGCCGATAGGGTCGTTTACGGCTGAAATCAGGACCCAACCAACAAGGTCGGTTATGGCTGAAATCAGGACCCGGCCGACATGATTGTTTAAGACTGAAATCAGCCACCCGATTGATCGACTAGAAGCATTCTTAGGCTGATCATCCGACCCGGCCGATTTTGCAAAACACTTCACCGTGATGCCGTTTTCTCCTCCCGGACCAAAACTGATGAAATATGGCTAAGGAAAGAAGGCGAACAAGTGGCCTAACCGGGAGAAGTCAAGGGCGAACCCAGAGGGGGTTGACACCCGGTCAAGGCCATCGCCCGGCCTAGCATGCCGCTCGGCCTGGCCTGCCGCCCGGACTGGGTTTGCTACCCAGGGTGGCCAACCCACTAGACCCAAGAGGCCTACCGGTCCAAAATGAAGGAGTCGGTTCGAACCGACCAAACAACAGATATCAGGACAAAATCCAAGCCATCCAAGAGGAGTCAGTCTCGTATCAACACGATCCAAGGGTCGCTCGGCCTGGGCTGCCGCCCGGCGGTGCATGCTGCCCAGCATGCCCGACCGCCCGGCACAGCTGGCCGCCCGGCTTTGCCCACCACTCGGTGGACCGAATTCGGCCTACAGACTCTACTTCACCTACAAGTACCCCCTGCCCATTGCCACCTATAAATAGATGGGGCATGAAGAAAACAACAATAAGAAGAAGATTTAGAGCTCCACTCCAAAGGCTTTAGCACTTCCAAAGTTCTTAGAAAATAGGGAGAGAGTGAGGGAGAGTTAGGAGGAGGTCCGGGCTTGTCGGCACCTTCTCTACGCTTGTACCTCGACGGATGCTTTCCTTTCTTAGTAAGTACTCGTGATCTTCCTTTGGTATTAAGTTTGCTTTTTAAGTAAGTTCTTTCCTTAGTTGCTTACGGTATCATCGCTCTATTTACATAGAGTATCATAGTCTTCTATAAGCATGACGTCGAGACTTTGATAGTAATTAATAGTGTAGATGTGGTGTGTAGGCTAGAGGTTACCTTTGTTTGCCGCGTGCCCCACGGTTTGTAGAGGTAGTAGGTAGGTGGTGACAGCCCTATCTGGCCTTAGTAATCCTCCATGTTCGGGTACATCGTAGAGCTATTGGCCAGAGTCGCCTGTGGATGTAGGGGTAATCCGGTGCCCTAAGTAAGCAATTATAGACTGAATCTATCTTATTTTAGGATCATTTACCATAGGAATCCACTCTACCCTCTGCCTACCATATTCTTGTTGTCCTTGGATGGATTAAGATAGAAGATTAACACCCATGTTCCTTGTGAATTCGATACCTTGAAATACTCTTAGTGAAGTGCTACAGTGGTATCCGTGCGCTTGCGGATTTATCTATGATCGTAAGAAATACCAACACTCACACACACCCTTTTCTCTCCACTAAAACATGAAGAACTCTCCTAGCACTTTGGAATGAACACCTAACACAAGGCCAATGGGAAGAGGCTCCTCTCCCACCAGCCATACCTCTCCTTATATAGGCCTATGGTCTAAGCCAACTCTACCCTTGACCTACAATAAATTGCCACCTACTACTAGGGCCAAAACCATCCAACTCTTTTTTCCTTCGACCGAACACCATCGAGCCCTTCACAACTTTGCTTCGCCTCGACGCAACCTTTGCGATGGTGCCATGTACACTTCCAATCGCCGCCACCAGTTTTGAGGCCCAAACCGGAAAACCACCTTGCATGCTTCTCAAAGCATGTCTTCCTTGATGTCAACGCGTGTCACCTTGTCTCGCGATCCTGACCACCGACAAGTCTGTCTTGGTCCCGCTCCATTGGGCCACCTTGTAACTTGCACCCACATCCCACTTGCCTTGACTTGGTCAACACGCCATCTTCATCACTCCCATGGTTTGAGGCTCAACCGTGAAACTGTCTGTGCTTCTTGCCTCTCCACGTGTGCGATGTGGATCACCCTTGACTTCACCCGACATCCCGATCGTCCGACCCCAAGTCCCCTACTTGTGCCTAATCCTCTCGCTGTTGACCGCCAAGTCGACTCCATTGACCTACACATCATGAGACAACCAAACACATTTCCCTTCTCCTGCAACTTCACCAATACCTTCACCAACTCCGGTTAGTCAAAACCATAGCAATGCACAAATCCATGCAATCCCCAATTCCCGCATTTCAACTCAAACACAAATTCAGCCAAAGTCAATTACTTATTACATATTGCAAATCATGACACTTATCCACATGGTTTTCCATGATTGTATTGAGTTGGGATGTCATCCCATTTAGGGTCGGGTCATGGCTCATAGAAGGATCACTTGAAAAGATACCTAAATGCCATGATTCCGAATGAGTTGATGGATACTCTTGTGCACTTTGCCCATAATTTTACCGACAATCATGTGTATGATGATGATTGTGTGGATGTGCCTAGTTCTAGTGAGTGCCTAGATCCTTCTAGTGATAACTTGATAGGTTGCTCTACTAGTATGCATAATGAGGTGATTGATAATGATGTGTTTCTTGATCTTGCTTGCTCTTCTGGCATGACTAGTATCTATGATGATTGTGAGCCATTTATTGATCATGCCAGTACTTCACTTGTTGAGGAGTTCTTTGCTTTTCATGCTAATGATAAAGAGGACTTACTTGACTCTCTTATTCGCTTGTGAGGTATTTTGGACCGAATTGAAGCAACTGAAGAATCTTTCAAGCTTACAAAGATATTGATAGTCGAGAAGATCCTCACCTTGCTCCCTAGCAACAAGCTCCTCTACATCACCCTTGATGTCATCATGGACAAGAATCTTTCTGTTGATGATGTGATCGGGTTAGTCTTCAAGGATGAGATCACCGCAAGCTTGGCGGGGAAGAAGACATTCAAGGTAAACAATGAAGCATCTTCAAGCAAAGGGAAAGAAGTAGCTTGGAGCTCAAACTTCTTTGATCCTTCTACAAGATTGTCTTGCAACAGCTTCTACAACCCCTTCGGATCAAGACCTACACCAAGCCCATCATCAAGAATTTTGTCAAGCTCTACTTCAAGTGTCATTCCAAGTTCTAATCCAAGCACTTAGGGTGGACCACGCATTGGTGTGAGAGGAGCGCTGACCACAATGCTCACAGGATCGAATGAGATGATTGATCTCACCACAACGGCTCCGGCACCTCCACCACAAGATCGACATTGGCATCTTCATCAAGCTCACCAACAGAATCTCTTCTTCCAATTTGATGAATTTGTGAGAAATCCAGATGATTACCTTTGTGAGACTCTCTTATGCATTTATGATATTGTGTGTAGGATAAACACCTTCAGAGGTCTTCAAAGGATCCCATCATATGAAGGGATTGACAGGCTCCTCTTGCAAATCATAACTCCTGAGACGGGTTTCTTGCTTGAAGAGGTGATCAACAGAAGGCATGAGCTCTCAATTGAAAGAGCAATGGAGATGATGCTTGTGCTCCACTCACAAGGGGACACGTGCTTGAGGACGTCACTGGTCTCCATAATCCTCCCTACTACTACATCGACCTTGACAATGTGCACATGGGGGATGACCATGGACAATGGAGGTATCATGCTCCCCACCATCCTATACGGAGAAGACTTGAATAAGGGATTGCAAGGATCCCTAATTATGAGGATGGTCTCATGGTTTGATGTGATGAGGTTTGAAGGACCAAGAAGGCGAACATAAGGGATTGCAAGGATCCCTAGGAAGCCACCGTCTTCCTCCCACTCTTTGGAAGAGAAAAGATTGTCTCTCACACACTCTCTTCTCTCCACTACAACATGAAGCACACTCCTAGCTCTATGGAATGAAAACCTAGCACAAGACTAATGGTAAGAGACACCTCTCCCACCAGCCCTACCTCTCCTTATATAGGCTAAGGAGTTGTCCTAAAGACGACACTACCGTTGACCTACAATACATTGCCACCTACCACAAAGGGCAAACTTGTCCAACTCTTTTCTCGTCACCCAGATGCCCCTTAGGCCCCTCACATCTTTGCTTCGCCTTGACGCAAGCTTCGCGATGGTACCATGTGCACCTCCAATCGCCGCCACTGGTTTTGAGGCCCAAACCGGGAAACCACCTTGCACGCTTCTCAAAGCGTGTCTTCCTTGATGTTGACGCGTGCCACCTTGTCCCACGATCCTAACCACCGGCAAGTCTCTCCCGGTCCCGCTCCATTGGGCCCCCTTGTCACTTGCATTGGCGTCTCGCTCACCTTGACTTGGTCAACACGCCGTCTTCATCGCACCCACGGTTTTGAGGCTCAATCGTGAAACCGTTCGTGCTTCTTGCCTCTCCACGTGTACCGTGTGGATCACCCTTGATTTCACCCGGCCTTCCGATCATCCGATCCCAAGTCCCCAACTTATGCCCGATCCCCTCGCTGTTGACCGCCAAGTCAACTCCATTGACCTACGTATCATGAGACAAGCAAACACATTTTCCTTCTCCTGCAACTTCTCCAACATCTTCAACAACTCTGGTTAGTCAAAACCCTAACCATGCTCAAACTCATGCAATCCCCAAATTCCCGCGTTTCAACTCAAACACCAAATCAGCCAATGTCAATTACTCATCACACATTGCAAACCATGGCACATATCAACATGGTTTCTCAATCTGCCCCTTAATGAGTCCATTGACAACACCAAATGCACAAAGACTATAGTTTGAAATACGAAACCGAATAACCTCATCCAAATGGCTCAAACCCAAAGAAAAGGTAAAAAGTAGCCATCTAGCATATGAGAGATCACAAAACCAAGAGTTGACAAAGAAAGCGACTTGAGAACGCAAAGATTGCAAAGATTGTGAAAAGCGCATGAAAACGCTCGAACTCATGATATGCTCCCCCTCAACTTGTGGTAGTTCACATGTAACGTAAAATGAGGTCATCTTAAGGTTCTTAGCATTATTTTTGCATGACCCACTATTTTCTCCCCCTTTGTCAATGAACTCATCAAAGAAGCAAAAGAACAAACATTCAATGCATGAAAATGCAAACCTAAGGAGCTTCAACAATTATGGCAACAAGCACTTAACCTTGCTAATCACAAATATGGAGCTATGAAGTGTAAAAGCAATAGCTCATAATCATACAAAGACCAAAAATAGCTAGCACGACATATACACCAAGAGCTATACAAGATAAGTCAAAAGATTGACTAGCATCAATAGAATACAATTTGCTCCTCATGAGAAAAGCTGCCACCACATGTATAAGTACTCCCATCCAAGGCAAAATAGGCATCAAGTGAATCAAAACAAACTAGCCAATCTCAATCTCAACCAGGGCAACAAGCATTCGCAGAAAATGAGCTCTACAAACGCTCACATATGCAACAGAGACTCATAATGAAGGGAGAAAGACATAATTATTAGTGATCCTCATGTAACTTCTAATCCGCGCGGAGGGTTGCATGACTGGGTACGACAAACACCCGAACGCTTCAAAGCACAATTTTTGGATTTAGCATTTTTATGTAACTTCTAATCCATGCGAAGGGTCGCACGACTGGGTACGGCAAACACCTCGAGGCTTCGAAGCAATTTTCATTTCAACAACTTAATTTGCAAATTAAAAGAAGAAATTTGAGCATGCCTTTGCGGCAAAAGGAACATACATTCCCACAATGTTCCATCATGAGCTAAACATTTGCAAAGCCTCATTTCGCAAACATAAGGTGTCATGGCCAAGACATCCTCTAAACTAGCCTCAACACAAGTCTCGACAAGGATAAAAGCATTTATACACATGGTGAGTAAGTTTTCACAAGATTAGTTCATAAGGTTCACAAAAAGTCAAGTTTGCCTTTAAGATAAGCAAGTTGCTCGAAAAGAATCTATGACAAGCCATCTAGAAATTCTAAGCATGAGAGATTGCTATCACATTCACACAACTTAGCTCAAGCTTAATCATAGCAATGAAAAATGCAAGAAAAATGCAAGAAAAACTTAGCTCATCTACCAATGCATATATTACATATGAGATGCAATACGAAAAAGATGATATACATATATACAAAAGAGCAATTCCCCCTCAAATGATGCCATAGGGATGGCAAACACCAAGCTCCCCCTGCATAAAAGCAAATCTCGAAGCATCTAGGGGTTTGGTGAGAATATAAACCATTTGGTTTTTAGTGTCAATGTATTTGAGCTCAACATCTCCCTTCTCATCATTATCCCTTAGGAAGTGGAATCTCATATTTATGTGTTTGACCTTACCATGTTGGACTGGGTTTTTGGCTAAGCAAATGGCACTAGAGTTATCACACATAAGTGGAACACTCTTAAAGGTTAGCCCATAGTCTCTCATGGTGGAAACCATCCATAGGATTTGAAAACAAGAACTAGCAACAACAACATACTCAGCTTCAGTTGTGGATTAGGCTACACTAGATTGCATATGAGAAGATCAACAAACCAAAGAAGTACCCAAGAAATGGAAAGTATCCGAAGTGCTCTTCCTATCAATTCTACACCCAGCAAAGTCCGCATCCGAGTACCCAGTAAGATCAAGAGATGAAGAAGCAGAGTACCAAAGACCGAACTCAAGCTAGAAAGCGAGCACAAAGACACACCGCAAAGTGTATGTCAGGTCTTGCCACCGTTAGGTACAAGAGGGAGTCCATCATGCTCCTGTACTCCCTTTGGTCCATAACTTCACAGTCTTCATCTAGGTCAAGTGCTGTTGTAGTGGACATTGGTGTTGACAACGGAGTCACATTGACCATGTCGAATTTCTTTAGGAGATCTTTCGTGTACTTGTCTTTATGTATAAAGATGCCTTGCTTGCATTGCTTCCTGAAATTTGGACACAAGAACATGAGAGGAACTCCTAAAGATGATATCATCCACGTATATCTGAACCAATAAAAAGTCATTGCCATACTTTAGAGTGAACAAGGTTTTGTCAACACACCCCATCACATACCCTCACACTTGCAAGAAGGTCTTAAGCCTAGCATACCAAGTCCTAGGTGCTTGCTTTAGCCCGTACAAAGCCTTCTGAAGCTTGTACACTATGTTTGGTTACTTGTGGTGCTCAAAGCCAGGTGGTTGATTGACATAATGTTGGTGTCACTAAGCGTATGCTCCAGTGCCACGAACAGAAAAGGTGAATGAAAAGAGGAATCTTGAAGGATTCAAAGCAGAGTGGCGAATGGTCTCCACATATTCCCGAAAAGATTCTCCTTCTACAAGTAAGTAGGGGTGCTCTATTTATAGGCCCGTACTTAGGTCATATGCAAATGACCATTCTACCCCTGATTACCTACTATATTCTATGAATATTTAGTACAAAATGGTCATAAAGGGCAGAATGGTCTTTTGAGGTCTTCCAGCACCCCTCCTTGGCCCGCACGCCTCAACACGTGTTGGTGCCACGTGTCGCCATCTGCAGGCCTCGGTCGCTTTTGGACTTGATCGTAGTCTTGTCCCATGAAGGCACAGTGTCATCCTTCGAATGAGCCTTGTACCTTTGGGGAGTCCCTGCACTCCGTGCGCTGCACTGGGGTCCACTCTAGCACGGTCTCGCCCTTTGAAGGTACCGTGGTGTCCTTCGAAGGGGACTCGCACCCTTCGGGCATCGCTGCCTTCTCTTTGAGTCGAAGGGCCTTGATTCTTTCGAAGTCTTCGATGGGAACTTGCGTTTCAAAATTATGGTTAGTGAGAGGGCAGCAGTGGTTAGCCTCAACCCTTGGTCGTAGCCCGATTTGACAAGCCGCAAAGGGTGGCCCATGAGGTGATCCCCCAACAGTAGCCCCTCGAGGGGTGGGTCCAACTATAATGGGCCAAAACCCTCACTCCAATGGGATCTCTTACCAAAACGCCACCCTTCGAACATCAAAGTTGGGCTGCCCGGTGTGTGGTTTTTAAGCGATGTTTTCGGGGCCTCTGCCTATAAAAAGAGGGTGGTTGTGGCAGAAAAGTATTTTTACTGCTCATCTGATACTTGAGCTTGCGTGATGCCCGCCATTATGACTCGTACTCGGACGGTGACCTTTTCTGGGAGCGAATCTTCTTTTGGGAGTTCACCTGACTCCCTCAAAGGTAACCCTTGGCTAATTTGGGTGCCGCGGCTGTTCGCATTCTGTCCTTATCTTTAAATTACAGCACTCTCGGTTCTCGAGCCTCCGTAGTAAATGCTGGTTTGTTTTCACCCAACTATATAAGGAAGGTGTGTGTGTGGGGGGGGTAATACTTACGAAGGTTTCTTGCACTTTGCTTTCTTTTCGCCTTTGCTTTGCTAAAGCTTCGCACACTGTAATTGCACAAGATAGGGTTGGATTTGCTGCAAAGCACCATTTGAGGTATGCTTCTGATGTGGACAAGGGTTCCTGATCTTCCGATAGGTTCTGATAATCTTGATTAAGGCGGAGGCGATACACAAATCGATCCGGCTTCCGAATGACACGTTCTGAACCCCGCAATCGCAGCACAACGTCTCCTCTGGTTATCAACCGTTCAAGAACGATTGACCTCGCCGAGAAGGCTTATCCTTGTCTGCAAATCAAGAACACAACTAAGAACAAAGAAGAATGCAACCAAATTTGCAAGTATGCGATGAATCTCACAAGTTGGAGTCTCACAAACCGATCAAACGGCAAAACTATTATCAACAGAATAATCTAAGCAAAACCTAAACCCTAATAAAGAGGATAAGACTGTATATGAGGACCCTAGGGTCGTGCAAGACCCCCTGGACGCAGCCCTAAGTCGGCTCAACTCGATACATGACCAAAGATCGATTACGGTGTCGCAACATCAGGACAGATTCTGAAAGTCGATTTGTTTCGGCGATTGCTGACGGCTCGGGACGAATTTTGACATGGCACTGATTGGGTTGGAAAGTTCCTTTTGTTATCTTTCCAGGCATATATAGAACGTCCAAATCTGAGTCCGTATGCGTCCTGGGCGTCCGTTTTAGTGCAGTCTGGTCCTGGGCTCTGAAATAGACTTGAAGTCGGTTTTGATTGGGCCTCCACCTTGGCTTGGACGTCCTTGCTGGCCCATCACGTCTCCAATCACCTCCCCAGCTATCTCATCATCATATCCATGGTTTCTAACAACAATTAATTCATTAGGTAGAAATCTATTCTCAAAACCACATAATAAAAATATTAGAAACGATCTCACCTGTAATTTCAGGTGATGCACATGAACTTTCATCTTAGTTGGAGGAGTGTTGTGTGTATCCATGAGTGTGATGTACTTATAATTCTTCCCTTTTTGAATTAGAGTCATCCTTGACTTGATCCCATTTCTTTCTCCCAATAGTGGTCTCAAATCTGAAATATAAAATATAGAACTATTCCCAAACTTGGAATGCACCTCATGTTTATATGTGTTATGAAAATTATCATCGCAATGTGAAACCACAATAGAAGGCATGTCATGCAAATTAATGACCTCTTTGAAAACTTGCTCAGTAATATGAACGTCATTCTCACTCTTATGACAAGAAGGAAAATGTGTGATCTTAAAAACACTAGAAAAACATGACATGACATGGTAATTGTTATTGCAGTTTTCTAGTTCATCATTTGGTTGTAAAACACAAGGAGTATTCATGTTTGACCAAATATAAACTTCATGCACCATAAATACGCCTCTATGATCATAGTTTTCTATAGCATAAAATTTGTTTCTTGTTAGTAAAGGCAATTCAGTTTGAGAAAAGATTTGCTTCTCCACGGTATTTAGATCACAAAGAACATCAAATTCAATATAACCCAAAGTATTTAGAGAAGACAATAATTTCTGCTCATCCTTTTCACGTGTTATTAAAATCAAATGTTTTATTTCAGCACTAGTAGGTGAATCATAAGCAAAAACATCAAGCTTATTCATTTGTTGTGGCAAAAATATAAGTGAAGCAGTGGCACACAACTCCTCTTTATCACAAAGATCAGTAGATAAATCAACTTGTGGCGATGGCAAATCAAGACAAGGTTCCAATACAACAAGATTGTTGGAACAATTCATCACATCAAGAAAGCTCTTACCTGAAGCAACAACATATTCTTCATCTTTCTCGCTATCCTCTTCTTTGTGTAGAACCTGAAATGTATTAGTTGCAATAAGAGGCAAGGAAATATGTTCATCATCTAATTCAAATTTTGATGTAAGTGTTGCAATATTTGAAACAGTCCATTGTTTTCTAAACGGTTCATTCTTTCTCCTTTCAAGCCTTTGTTGATCTCTTCTAAAATTTCAGCAGCGGTCATAGGTTTAAGAGTAACTCTTCTACCATTGTATTTAAATGAGTAGCTATTTATAATATTATTGTGCGAAGCATTATTTGTAATAATCCAAGGTTTACTCAATAACAAATGACATGCTTCTATAGGTACTATATCAAATTCTGCACTATCCTTATAAGAACCAATAAAAAATTCAATGTGTGTAATTTTATCTACCTTTATCTTACCAAAAGAATTTACCCATTGGATGTAGTATGGATATGGGTGTGGCTGTGTTGTCAATCCAAGATTCTCTACGAATTCTAAACTTGCGATGTTGCGGCTACTCTCTCCATCAATGATAACACGACAACGTCGATCCTTGACAACAAATTGAGTCTGAAATAAATTGTTCAATTGATTTTGCTCTACCTTCTCCATTTGAGGACTGAGCACTCTTTGTACTACATCACTCATATTGTTCTCATTAGACGATGTTGAATCATCACCATGAGTGGCGTAACCTGTCATTGTTAGTAGCAAACAAGAAAACACACGAAAGTATATTTTCCTATCACTACTATGTGATCACAATGTAAACTCTCAACAATCAAAGGGAAGCATCTTATCAAGCTCTTACAAAGTTTTAAATTACAACAAGAAAAGGATACCTTGGAGAGTGTGAACTGATGATTGCGAGAGTCAAAAAAAAATTGTGCCTGTTCAGAAGGAAATATATGGAGCTTGGATAGGCAATATTAGGTAGCAAGGATTAGCAAAATTTTAATTCAGAAGTTGCAAAACTAAATAATAGTCCCAAGCTAGTCTATGTCACCGGCCTAAACTTGTCTCGGATCAAGTTCAAGCAAGCAAGCAAATGACTGAACAAAGGACACAAAGGATGCAAGCAATTATGAATTTGTATCTTTTCTTTTTTCTACTTCCTTTTTTTTTGTGCTGCTTTTTCTCTTGTGCACTTTTGCCTTTTTCTTTTCTTTTCTTGAGAATCAGAACTGCAGCAAGGTATTACAAGTTTTACAACCAATGGAACCCCAGAATATTTTTTTTTCTTACTACAAGTGCAGCAAAAGGATTCTTGTAATAGCATAACTAAAACAAACTTCTATAACAAGATCAAGCACTAATTGGTTGGCTTTTGATCACAATGAGATAGCAGTAGAGCACTCTAATTTTCTTTTGCATACGAAAGTAGAAGGCTAGATGTTAAAGAAATATTTAGTGCACACAATTTCAGCAATACTATTATCTCAACATGTGCCACTGATTTTTTTCCCTTGTTTGTCTATGACAAGGATATGCACGACTCAAACAAGACCAAAGAACAAGCACTAGACCAGCAACACAATGACTTTATAGGGACTAAAATTCAGAGAAGCAATCTGAAATAAAAATTTGTAAGTCACAATGGAGTATAGGACAGCGGAAACACGACGAACTGATATTTTTGTGGGGCAATTTTCTGGACTATAGGATAGAACAAATAAACGAGGATAAAGGCGAACCTAATGGTATACCTGAAACTCTGATACCACTTGATGTGGACAAGGGTTTCCGATCTTCCAATAGGTTCTAATAATCTTGATTAAGATGGAGGCGATACACAAATCGATCCAGCTTCCGAACGACACGTTCTGAACCCCGCAATTGCAGCACAACGTCTCCTCTGGTTATCAACCGTTCAAGAACAATTGACCTCGCCGAGAAGGCTTATCCTTGCCTGCAAATCAAGAACTCAAGCAGAAAAAGAAAGAATGCAACCAAATTTGCAAGTATATGATGAATCTCACAAGTTGGAACCTCACAAACCGATCAAACGGCAAAACTGTTATCAACAGAATAATCTAAGCTAAACCCAAACCCGAATAAAGAGAAGGTGTCTGTATACGAGGACCCTAGGGTCGTGAAATACCCCCTGGATGCTGCCCTAAGTGGGCTCAACTCGATACATGGCCTAAAGACCGATTACGGTGTCGCAACACCAGGACAAATTCTGGAAGTCGATTTGTTTTGGCGATTGCCGATGGCTCGGGACGAATTTTGACATGGGACCGGTTGGGTTGGAAAGTTCCTTTCGTTATCTTTCCAGGCATATATAGAACATCCAAATCTGAGTCCGTATGCGTACTGGGCGTCCGTTTTAGTGCAGAATGGTCCTGGGCTCCAAAACAGACTCGAAGTCGGTTTCGATTGGGCCTCCACCTTGGCTTGGACGTCCTTGCTGGGCCATCACGTCTCCAATAACCTCCCCAGCTATCTCATCATCATCTCCGCGGTTTCTAACAATAATTAATTCATTAGGTAGCAATCTATTCTCAAAACCACATAATAAGAACATTAGAAACGATCTCACTTGTAATTTCAGGTAATGCACATGAACTTTCATCTTAGTTGGAGGAGTGTTGTGTGCATCCATGAGTGTGATGTACTCATCAGCTTCGTAGTGGTCAAACTGGATCACGCCTCCCAGCCCATTTTGCTTTTTCAAAAGTTTATAACTATTCTCTTTGTTAATTCCATCGTTCTATTTTGCTTTTAGGATCTCAGAAGATGGCTCGAGTTGCACAAACTGCTCGACCTGACAAGGAGTCTTCGGAGGGAAGCCGGCCTCCCCCAGATTCTGAGGTTGCTACCGCGGATGCGGAGGTGGACGCTGCCTCCGTCCAGAGTCTAGAAGAGACTCTGACTACCGGTCCTGACGGCGAGGCTCGGGATCCCCCTCGGGCTACTAGCGAGGATATCGAAGATGAGGAAGACGACGACGGCGAAGTGTTGACGGCTGTTAAGTACCATTTTCAACCGTCAACTATACTCAAATAAAGGAGAATTTGGCATTTCATACACGCATGCTTTATCACAATAATATAGTTCCACTTGTACTTGGAGAACTTTGTGCATGCAGGAGGAAATGTGAAGGAAACACTTCAAAAGGCAAGAAAACACACTTTCGACCAATCAGAGAGTGCCACATGGACGTCACACGGATTGAAGGGCCCATTTTCAGCTCTTAACCGACGTAACTCCCTGTAATACCGCGGGAACCGACCTCAGGACCCACCTGCCAGCCTCCCCAAGAAAGCACAGGCCAGGAGGGGCCACCCCCAGGTCGGCCGACCTGGTCAGGTCGGCCGACCCAGCCGGGCGCCCTCTCCGCCTGGGCTTCCACGTGTTGGCTCCTCCGCGACTCCTGATGACGGTTTGAGATGCCTTCCGTGGCGGTTACGCTCCCTTGCCGACCTATTGAGGCTATAAATAGGAGGGTGTGCCTTCACACTCAACACACACCACAAGAAGCATTTCTCTCTTGCTAGTAGTAGTTCTTGGAGTTTTAGTGGAGTTAGGCTGAGTCTAGAGCTCTCTAGTCCCAAGTCTTCACTTGGAATTGGTATGGCTCTTGTATCTTTTCCCTTTTGTAAGACTTTGCTCTTATCAATATATATATCTTTTCTATATAGTTGTGCTTGGGTCATGAGTTTCTTGTTTGATATTGTGATCCATATATGTGATAGTATAGTCTACTTGTGTGATAGTAGTTTATATTTATTATACTACTATTGTCATGCTAGTTATATACCGTCACTATAGTCTAGTTTATATGTTATAGTCTCTATGCTTAGTTTTAGCTGATAAAGTATAGCATGGGTTTGGTGATCGTATTCGTACGGTAGCTCTGCCTCGTTAATAGTAATCGCGGAGGGGCAGAGTGCTCTTTGGTCATGCAAGTATGGTACTTGGGTGACTGATTTGCATCAATTATTCGTTAGTCTACTGGTTCGTTGAGGTAGGCGGCAGGTGGTGACAGCCCTGTCCGTCCTTTGAAATCCTTCCCGCTAGGCTAGTGCGTAGGCTCTTGGCGGAAGTCGCCTGTGGATGCAGGGGTAAGTCCGTGCCTGAAGTGCTATACTATTGACTGCTGAACCTGAGTGTGGGTCTGTATGTATTCTACTTAGGCTATGCAACTGTATAGGAATGTATAGTAGGAGTAGCTTAGCCTAGTCTTTCCTCCACTAGACTTTATTTATTTAGTAGGAATCTTCTGTGTGTGTCACACTACCCGGTTATTATCATGTACCCGCCTGTCTTGGTTAAGATATCCTTGCTAATTGTTAACATGATCTTATATGTTAGTAATGCTTCTTGATCATACCCTTCCTTTGGGATAAACAAATACGATACCCTGAATATTTCCGGGTGAAATGCTACAGCGGTATTCTCCGTGCGCTTACGGATTTTACCTACTTGACTCTGGGACATATTAGTGAACCGTTTCTGGCCTCGTGCCGGGAATGATTTATTAATATGGCTTAGCAAAAGTCAACAAGCATTTCTGGCGCCGTTGCCGGGGAAGGCGTATGATTCAAGAAAAATTACTAATGTATATAGTAGTGTTGCAATTATTAAGGCTATCTCCTAGGCAGGCTAACCTTGCTTTGTTTTCTGCATTTTGTATGAAAACAGGGTAGTGTATGACTGGTTTCGACTTGCCGACAAACTTCACTGAAGATCCTGAGAAGGACACGAGCTAGGCTCACCCCTCCTCGTAAGGAGATTCGGCCAATCGAACCTGTCATTCCCGCACCATCAAGCTCTGAGCAAATGGCCGACAAGACCCTCCGCGAGTTCTCCGCTCCCTCCGCTGCCAACATCCCTACGGGACCAGCTGGCAGTGTGGGAGATGCGAACTTCGAGATCAAGACCGGTCTCATCACCATGGTGCAGGCTAGCCCATTCTGTGGGAAAGCCAATGAGGACGCTAGTGCTCATCTCCAGCAATTCCTGGAGATTTGCAACACGTTCAAAATGAAGGACGTCACCCCCGACGCTGTTCGCCTTCGACTGTTCCCGTTCTCTCTCCTTGGGAGAGCGAGACAGTGGTTCTGCGCAAACCCTGAAGCTGTGAACACTTGGGAGAAGTGTTCAGCTGCGTTCCTTGCAAAGTTCTTCCCGCTGGGCAAGACCAATGCCCTCCGCGGAAGGATCTCAAGCTTCCAGCAGGAGTCGAAAGAGTCGATTCCTGAGGCATGGGAGAGGCTCCAGGAGTACATCCTGGCATGTCCCCACCACGGGATGGATGATTGGCTGATCATCCAGAACTTCTACAACGGGCTTACTCCGTCGGCCCGCGACCACCTCGACGCTGCTGCTGGTGGAGCCTTCTTCTCGCTCACTGTGAGCAAGGCAAAAGATTTGATCGAGAAGATGGTGTCCAACCAAGGTTGGAATGAAGAGCGCCTCCAACCTCGCCAGCGAGGCATGCACTCCGTCAAGGAGGTTGACATGCTCGCCGCCAAGATTGACCTTCTCATGAAGAAGATGGACGACCAAGCCAATGGAGAAGTGAAAGCCCTAGACGCTCGTATGACTTGCGAGGTCTGTGGCAACACGGGACACTCGTGCAATGACTGCCCTGAGACCCGTGAGGACGCAATGTTCATGGGCAACAACAACAACAACGGCTACCGTCCACAAGGAGGTCAAAGTTGGGGTCCACCACGTCCCAACTACCAAGGAGGTAACTCTGGCAACTTCTCTGGTTTTAATTCCAGTTATAATCAGCCCTCCTTGAAAGATCTTGTGCTTGGTCAAGCTAAGGTTAATGATAACATCAGTAAAAAGCTTGCCACCACTGATAAGACTCTTGAGAGCATCCACACTAAAATAGAGGGTGTCTCCTCTGCTCTCAAGAATCAGCTGAGCTTTAATAAAATGATAGAAACCCAATTAGCTCAGTTAGCTGCTGCTGTTCCTACTGCTGAGTCGGGGAAAATCCCGGGGCAACCCGAGATCCCCTTAGAAAATGTTAATGCGGTTACCACGAGAGGAGGTAAGTCCACTCGGGATCCGCCATACCCTAACCATGCAGGAAAGGACACATCAGCTGAGAAGCCGGCAGAAGAAGAAGAACTGCCGCCCAGGAAAACGGCCCCACATGAGTTCTATGACACGAGCCTCATGCCGTTTCCTGAAAGAAGAAGGAAGCCAACCGTGGACGAGCAGTTCACACGCTTCGTTGAGGTGATCCAGAAGCTGCACATCAACGTGCCCTTGCTGGATGCGATACAAGTACCCACGTACGCTCGCTACCTCAAGGATCTTATCAGCAACAAGCGCCCACTACTGACCACACAAATTGTCAAGCTGACGGAAGAGTGTAGCGCTGCTATACTCAACCGGCTTCCCGAGAAGAAGAAAGATCCGGGGTGTCCCACGATCACCTGCTCGATCGGGACACAGAACTTCGACCATGCCTTATGTGATCTTGGGGCAAGTGTGAGCGTCATGCCGAAGGATGTCTTCGACAAGTTCAACTACACCACACTATCCCCCACGCCGATGCAGCTGCAGCTGGCCGATTCAACGGTCCGCTATCTGGCGGGGATCGCCGAAGATATTCCGGTGAAAATCCGGAATTGCTTCATCCCCGTCGACTTCGTAGTGCTTGACATGGACGTCGGGAAGAGCACACCGCTCACCCTGGGACGCCCATTTCTCAGCACTGCAGATGCTCGCATCGATGTAGGAGCCGGAGAAATCCGCTTCCACATCAATGGCAAGGAGGAGAAGTTTGACTTTCGGCCACGAAAAGAACAGTGCAACATGATCCGTATCAAGTACGGGCCGAACCCAAGCAACATCAAGGAAGTGGAGGTCACTCCGCCAAAGAAGGACAGCCTCATTACATTCATGAAGAACTTCCTTGAGAAGGAAAAGGTTGCACAGCAACAACTGATGAAGGCAAGGGGGCAAAGGTCACACATTAAGCAACAGCCTCCGAAGTCCACAAGGCAGCAACCTCCGAGGTCTGCAAAGAAACAGGCTGTGAAGCCTGCAAAACCGTAGCCTCCGAAGCCCGAGAAGCCACCGACCGCAACAAAGACCAAGAAGGTGTGGCGAGTGAAACAAGAAGCATCATCCGTGTCTTCATCTCCGGGACCGGACAACGCTTCATCGAGCTGAACGCCGGAGAAAAGTCCTGCTCGTCGGACTTTAAAAGGTGAGTCCTCGCCGGGAGGTTAAACCGGTAGTTATCCATATTTGCTCTTTTAATTGCATATTTGCTTTCCACCACATTTTGATTTTTCCCGACCACTGCATTTCTGCATTTTTGAATTTTTCCAGCCACCTTGGAATTTTTCAAAACTCATTTGCATTTTTTTGAAAAATTTAGAAAATAGGTTTTTGGGCTTTCCATTTTGAAAAGATTTTTTGTCGAGCTTTTTGAGCAAAAAGGCAGCAGGGGACAAATCCCCTAGCCGTTGGGGAACACATAGGAAAAAGGGGGCTGCCAGGAGGCCCACCTGCCAGGTCGGCCGACCTAGTGAGGTCGGCCGACCCCCTGGCCCCACCTTTTCCTGTGCTCCTTTCTCCCAACGGCTATATGGCCGTTGCTCTGTCTCTTTCTAACGGCCATCTTGCTTCCTTGGCTATAGAAACCGCCCAGGAGGAGGAGTTTCACCATTCCAAGCTCATCTTTCACTCCCCTCCTTTGCTCACTTGTTGCTCTCCCAAAATTTCGTGTTCTTCAACTTTACTACAGCCCCAAAAACCCAAAAAAATATTTCCCCTCTGTTTTAGTGCATTTGCAAGTTGTTGTGAAAAGAAAACCAATTTCGGAGAAGCTCGGGTTTGTCGTTTTCACTAACGCTCACCCGAACACTTGTTTGATCTTGTTTTTGTTCTTGTCTTGTGTTTGTTCTTGTGTGCAGCCATGTTCAAACGAATGAAGCAAGTCGCCGGAATCAAGCGGAGAAAAAGCACTCGTGCAAGCACGAGTCAAGCATCATCCGTCGAGCTCACACCAAGTCCGGGGCATGGTGACCCCGAAGCTGAAATTCCGGAGGAAAGGCCGGCCTTGCTCATCACCGAGGAGCATCTCGACATCAAGGACGACCGCGAGGGCCAAGCCATCGCGCTCATGAGAGAACGGCCATTCGCCCACACCCGACGCTTCGATCCGGACTTCCTCGAGAAAATAGGTATGAGAGAAGAATTTGCCTCTATTTTTCGCACTATGGGTTGGCTAAATTTCGTAGAAGTAGATGAGCCGGGTTCTCGTTTGCTTACTATGCAGTTTTTATGCACCCTTAGAAAGTATGATGAAGGCATTTCTTTTCACTTGTTTGGGCAAGAGCGCTTGGTCACATGGGGTGATCTTCATGCTATGCTAGGTCTAAATCCTAAATGTAGGCTAGACTTAGATAAAGCGCTAAAGGGGTTCCATAAAGAAAGTTTTTGGAAAAAGATTTCCGGAAACGAGTGGGGTCCCAAGCCTAGAACAAGTGCCATCCATAATCCTACACTTAGATTTATGCATGTGTGGTTGGCTATGACCTTGTTTCCTCGAGGTGACATTAGGGTTGTCCGGCAAGATGAATTGAAAATACTTTATGTCATGGTTAAGAAAATTAGGGTGTCACCCGCGGAATGCATGATTGATCAATGGTTAGACAATATAAAGTTGACAGGACCAATTGAGTGCACCTCTTTAGTTACTCGCATTGCGCAGAAGTGTGGTCTGCTTGAGAATGTTCATGTTGAATATTTGACGGTAGATAGAGAATTTCTAGGCGAGGACTATTTTGTGCAAGGACATACTTTGAAACATGGTCCAAATAATACCTTGATCTATCACTTTCCCGGGTATACAAATGAATTCCCGTTACCTAACCCGGGTCTTCGTTTGTATCACTGTCGGGCACTAACCCTCCCACTTGAGCCAGTGGGAGAAGTTCGCAGGCATAGTGTTTCAGGGCGACCGACACGTTCCCGTAGGCATATGAAGCCTACACCGGAGTTTCACACTCCGACCGGAGATCCGGTATGGGAGCAGCCCCCGCCACAGGACGAGGCGGGTGCATCAACATGGCAGGCCGGAGCATGGGAATCTCAGTACAATTACCCCATGCAGACGTCATCAAGTTCAAGCGGACCGCCATCCTTTGCCACTCGGTCATTCTCATCCCGTGGGTTCCGTGAACTCAACTATGGGATGGCCGAGTTGACAAGGAGGGTGAACGACATTGATTTGCGCAACGAGAGCATGCAACAAACTCTCACGCAACATGTCACCGACACCCAGCAATGGCAGAATTTCAGCGACAACCAATTCCGCCAGCTGAACGCGATGATGGCTCAGAATCAGAGCAATTGGGATGCCTTCTTCCGCTCCCAAAGCTACGACCCGAACCAGCAGATATGAGCAAGAACAAGCTTGGGGGAGGACCCCCCTTCTCACGGTAACTTGTATGTTTCCCCTTCCCTTTATTTCTTGCATTTGCTAAATCTGAAAAAACCATAAAAATTTGCAAAACATAAAAAGAACAAAAATATTTCCCTTTTTCATGCGCGGTATGAATGTGTATAATTTTCCTATGTTGAGATGATGAATAGTTGCTCTGTCCTTTATTCCTCTCTAAAGCTAGTTTACAACTTAGTACTCTCTCAAGAGTTAGGTTTGTTGGTAAATCTTGCCTTGAACTTGAATCTTGTGGGTAGCATATGCATTCTCTAGTTCTAAGTTGTTGAGAGGTATGATATGATAGATAGGGCTGCTATGATCTTGCTCAACATAAAGCTTGAATTCCGGAGTTTTATTTTTCAAAATGACAAATTGATAAGTTCCTCAATGATGAAATTCCCACCACAGCCATATGTAGTGTTTACATTTGAAAACCTTTACACATATGCTGCTTGTTTCACATTGAGCTTAGTCAAAATTGTTGTGACCCTAGTAGAACTCTTTTCATGCTTTCTTGATCAAGATCATGTACACACATCCACCGCCATGAGCTATCCTTCTAAATCAAGAAGATAGCATCCACCATATCCACCATATCCACCGTGAGCTATTCTTCTACACCGGAAGAAAGCCACTATCCATCCATCCATCCAAAGAAACACTCCATATATCCATTGCAAAATTCCTCTATCAAAGTATTCATTGCAAACTAGGACTATGGCTATGCAAAAAGAAAAGAAAAAAAAAATGCTCAAAAAAGAGAGCAAGCAAAAGGTAGCCATAGCCTAGAAACTCCAAAAGAGAGAAGGAAAATTCAAAAAGGAGTTATTTCTTCCCATCCACCATTCCTCCCTTCTCCCACGCACTTGCACATCTTGATCAAGATTGTTTGAATTGATGTTTTTCTTGGATCCGGTCTTTTGACATAGCAATATTATGTGAACATGAGTGCTTCATATATCCCTACCTTGAGCTCCACAAAGCCTTATTTAGAAGTAGGTGATTATAGGCAACACTTTGCCTCGGTGAGGAATCATACACATATTGAGTGATCCGAGAGAATCATTTGAGGAACTTGGTTTTTATTTTCAAAATCTTTTGAAAACCTCCGGAACAACATAGCGGAATCTAGAGCAAGTGATTGGTGCCCTGCAATTGTTCTATCTCTCAACCGCCCAAGACAATGAGGTGTAAAAGCCCCATGGATCGAGGTAAATGGGTAAGTTATGCGCCAATATATTTAATTCTAGGAAGAGTACTTTGTTGTGCGCATAGTATTATTGAGGAGTAGGACATTGTAGCAACTCCTGATCAACAACTTAAGTTTATCTTTGCTTCGGGACGAGCAAAGGGTAAGCTTGGGGGAGTTTGTTGACGGCTGTTAAGTACCATTTTCAACCGTCAACTATACTCAAATAAAGGAGAATTTGGCATTTCATACACGCATGCTTTATCACAATAATATAGTTCCACTTGTACTTGGAGAACTTTGTGCATGCAGGAGGAAATGTGAAGGAAACACTTCAAAAGGCAAGAAAACACACTTTCGACCAATCAGAGAGTGCCACATGGACGTCACACGGATTGAAGGGCCCATTTTCAGCTCTTAACCGACGTAACTCCCTGTAATACCGCGGGAACCGACCTCAGGACCCACCTGCCAGCCTCCCCAAGAAA
The DNA here is from genome assembly GCA_030378355.1 of Eleusine indica. Taxonomy (NCBI): domain Eukaryota; kingdom Viridiplantae; phylum Streptophyta; class Magnoliopsida; order Poales; family Poaceae; genus Eleusine; species Eleusine indica. The sequence continues at coordinate 31,359,838 of CM059494.1, read as the reverse complement.
GCACAGGCCAGGAGGGGCCACCCCCAGGTCGGCCGACCTGGTCAGGTCGGCCGACCCAGCCGGGCGCCCTCTCCGCCTGGGCTTCCACGTGTTGGCTCCTCCGCGACTCCTGATGACGGTTTGAGATGCCTTCCGTGGCGGTTACGCTCCCTTGCCGACCTATTGAGGCTATAAATAGGAGGGTGTGCCTTCACACTCAACACACACCACAAGAAGCATTTCTCTCTTGCTAGTAGTAGTTCTTGGAGTTTTAGTGGAGTTAGGCTGAGTCTAGAGCTCTCTAGTCCCAAGTCTTCACTTGGAATTGGTATGGCTCTTGTATCTTTTCCCTTTTGTAAGACTTTGCTCTTATCAATATATATATCTTTTCTATATAGTTGTGCTTGGGTCATGAGTTTCTTGTTTGATATTGTGATCCATATATGTGATAGTATAGTCTACTTGTGTGATAGTAGTTTATATTTATTATACTACTATTGTCATGCTAGTTATATACCGTCACTATAGTCTAGTTTATATGTTATAGTCTCTATGCTTAGTTTTAGCTGATAAAGTATAGCATGGGTTTGGTGATCGTATTCGTACGGTAGCTCTGCCTCGTTAATAGTAATCGCGGAGGGGCAGAGTGCTCTTTGGTCATGCAAGTATGGTACTTGGGTGACTGATTTGCATCAATTATTCGTTAGTCTACTGGTTCGTTGAGGTAGGCGGCAGGTGGTGACAGCCCTGTCCGTCCTTTGAAATCCTCCCCGCTAGGCTAGTGCGTAGGCTCTTGGCGGAAGTCGCCTGTGGATGCAGGGGTAAGTCCGTGCCTGAAGTGCTATACTATTGACTGCTGAACCTGAGTGTGGGTCTGTATGTATTCTACTTAGGCTATGCAACTGTATAGGAATGTATAGTAGGAGTAGCTTAGCCTAGTCTTTCCTCCACTAGACTTTATTTATTTAGTAGGAATCTTCTGTGTGTGTCACACTACCCGGTTATTATCATGTACCCGCCTGTCTTGGTTAAGATATCCTTGCTAATTGTTAACATGATCTTATATGTTAGTAATGCTTCTTGATCATACCCTTCCTTTGGGATAAACAAATACGATACCCTGAATACTTCCGGGTGAAATGCTACAGCGGTATTCTCCGTGCGCTTGCGGATTTTACCTACTTGACTCTGGGACATATTAGTGAACCGTTTCTGGCCCCGTGCCGGGAATGATTTATTAATATGGCTTAGCAAAAGTCAACACGAAGATGAAGAGAGGATGAAGATGAGGAATTTCATCCTTGTGGGGGGGGGGGGGGGGGAGGGGGAGGGAGACAGAGTTGCCGCTAAAGCTCAGGCCCAGGGCTCAACCCGCAAGATTCAAAGCTCCGATCCCCATGAGGAGAGTTTGGAGGGTGTAGATGATGATATTAGTGATCTCCTACCACTTGGTGCGCCTGGCCCTAAAAAGGGTCGGAAAGGGCAAAACAAGGAAGGCGAGGAGCCGAGGCCTCGAACCTTTGTGTTTGGCAGATCCCACTGTAGAGCTGCCGCGGTTATGAACCTCGTCAAGTTGGGATGCTTCGCTGCTGGCAAGACTCAGCTGCCCGGTCAAGAAGATGTTCCTTATCCTCAGGAAAATGAGGTTGTGGTCTTCGATGAGCATTTTACTACTGGACTGTGCTTTCCATGCTCATCTTTTGTGAGGGAAGTGTTGGATAGATTTGATGTTCAACTTCACCCTATCAATCCAAGCAGGATAGTGATGCTTAGCAAATTTTCTTGGGGGATGCTTAGTTATCAAGGGAAACCTGATATCGAGGTGTTCTGCAAATACTACTATGCTCATTACCAGCCGAAGCTTATAAAGATCGACGGTGTGACACACGAGGGGGAATTTGGCTGCATCAGCTTCATGCCTAGCTTTCAGAAGAATGACCAATTTGTCAAGTGCAGTCGTAACCGTTGGGGTGACAGATGGCACGAGAGCTGGTTATATGTTAAGGTTCCTTCAAAGGATGCTGTTGTGGATGAGAAAGAGACAAAGATTTTTCTGCTGGCCTCACGCCTTACCCCCTGCGAGCCTTGATCCGTGGATGGACGACTATCTCGAGGTTGTAAGAATGACGCTGTTTTTCGCGTCGCCACTTATAACTCCAGTGGCCATGATCTTGTTGAGGAGTTCATTGTTGCTAACAAGTGGCCTCTGCATGAAGGTTGTTCGATCCCAGGCTTTATACAAAAGAAGATACCTTTGAGGCTTGAGATTAATATACCATTTCCTGAAGTCGCTGTGGACAAGCGAGGCCTTGGTGATGATGAGTTTTTGACTTTCTTGCTCTGTGCCGGTGAGGCTATGATGGATCCCTACACCCGTGAGGAGCACAAGCATACCTGTGAAAGGACTTCGCACAGCGGACGCCTTAACCACGTTTTGGTTTTGGCTAGCATTAAGTACCCTGCTTGTGTCGTGCCTGGGCCTCTTGTTAAGCGCACTCGGGTTGTTGGCAATGTGGGTTCCAAGGCTGCTATGACAACCAAGAGCAAAAAAGGGAAAGGACCCGCCCTATCTTAGGCTAAAGCTGGCAAAAGAAAAAGAGAAGAATTGCTGCTTGTAGGTGCTTCGAAACGTGCGCACACTGCCATATCTCGTCACGATTGCTCGGGTTCTTTGGCCCCCGGTTCTCGTGCTATGGGAACTTTGATAACTGCAGGGGCTATGGCGGATGCCTTTGGCAGCAACGATGATGCGGATAAGAATGTGATTGTAATTTCTCCTGCTCCCACGACAGATGTTGTTGCTTCGCCTCCCCCTTCCTGATGAGGACATCAACGACATACGAATAGTGACGACGGAAGATGACGCGCCAAACCAAGCTGTCACGCCTCCACCTCTCGTCGTCACGCCTCCTCGAGTTACGGATCCATCTTCTAACGAGACGACAACGTACAAGGGCCCAATCACTAGAGCTCGAGCCCAGGAATTGAAGACGGTTTTGATGCTAAGGAACGACGGCCCAGGATGATGTCGCCCGAAGGCCCACGTGGCCCAAGTCGCACGACTCCCTCTCCACCGCGCGCCTCTCCACTTCAGCCGGCCCTAGATGCCTCGTCCTTCCCCTATATAGTCAATGGCTGCGCCCCTTGTAATCTTTGAGTTTTGTTTTAAGGTTAGCTTAGCTATACATCCGTCTCTCGACGTGAATTCAGAACTCCACCTTCGTGCAATACATCAGATTGCTCGCCTCTAATTCTTGCTCGTTCTTCGATTGCGCGTAAGAATTGATCCTCGTGATCAGGTTGATCTTGTTTACCGCAAGGTTAATATCCTCCGGAAGTTGGTTCAGCGATTGCATTGGCGCTTCGGCTTGCTCGTCGTAGTCGGATCGTGAGGGTCAACATCCACCAAATCGAAGTTATCTCCAGTCGCCGAAAGATCGGGCACTCTACACCTATCAAGTGGTATCAGATTCCAGTGTTTCTCGGTGAGTTTTATCCAAGTCCACATAAAAAGAAAACTACAAAAAAAAAAGTTTACCCCAGTACGGTTTTGAGCCTTGCACTTTCGTTCAATAATTTGCGTTGTTGAATTTTTGTGCTTTCGCTTTTGATCGTTGCTGGCACACTGTGTTTCATCGTTTTCTTCCTATCATCGTCGTATCCTTCCGCCGTGCCGCGTGTTTTCACCACCACAATTTGCTTTCCGCCGCATCTGTTTACCCCGTCTCGCTTGCCAAATTTTCCCACTGCACCGTGAGTCCGGGTCAATCACTGCCTCGACGATCGAGTCCTACTCGGTTACATCGTGACCCGCTCGCCTCGCCCAGTGTTTAGTTCTGTTCGGTTTCGTCTGTCCCGCTCGCCTCGCTGATCGAGTCCTACTCGGTTACGTCGTGACCCGCTCGCCTCGCCCTGTGTTTAGTTCTGTTCGGTTTCGTGTGTCCCGCTCGCCTCGCTGATCGAGCCCTACTCGGTTACGTCGTGACCCGCTCGCCTCGCCCTGTGTTTGTTTCTACTCTAGAGAGAGAGAGAGAGAGAGAGAGAGTGCTTGTGCTTAATTGCTTATTTGAGGTCTCATTGTTTATATTTTCAGCAAAAAGTATTAAAAAAAAGAGAAAAAAAGAAAAAAAAAGAAAAAAAAGAGAAAAAAAAGAAAGAAAAAAAACAGAAAAAAAAAGAGCGGCCGAGCAACATAGGTGACGCGTTCTTGCTGCACTTTGTTTTGATCCTTTTTCCTTCCTCTTGCACTTGTACCGGCAGCAATCTTTTCGCGTTTAGCACCATTATTCAGCTTTGCAGTTATTGTTTGAATTGTGCTAACCCTTGGATTGAGTGTAGCCTCCTAGCCCCACAAATTTTCTACTACGAGCAGGTTTTTGTTTCACCACGCAATCGCTCCACCAATCTTCCACCGGTTTTACCTGTGGTTGCAGTTCACGCTTGCGTGCTTGGTAAGGATGGGTAAGAATTTCATAACAGCTTTTTGATTGAGCTTTTCATCCACCACTCACCTCTCGTTGTGGATCCCGCTTTTTGTATTGCTTGTGTTTCTATGGCAGAAAACAGCTCGAAGTCGGAGGAGCTCACCCTCCAGGATGTCCAGGCACAGGTAGATGGTCTATAAAACGACATGAAGACGATGCACGAGAGATTTGACTCTACGGTCACTTCGTCGAATGAGCGTTTTGATCAACTGGACCTTGCTGATACGGCTGCCCGCACCACGCTCGCGACGATCATGACTCGTCTTGAGGCCATGTCGACGCAGCTTGGGACCATGACGACGCAGCTCACGGAGTTGCAACATGCACGTGACTACGGCGCCGACACCGAGCAGGACGACGACAATCGCCGTGGTCGTGCTCGTAGGGTACGTGTTCCTATTAATGATTCTTTTGCCAAAATAAAATTTCATATTCCCAATTTTAATGGCAAATATGATCTGGGTGCTTATCTTGATTGGGAATTAGAGGTTGAACAAAAATTTGCATGCCATGATATTCCTGCTAATTTACAAGTTAAGGCTGCTATTAGTGAATTTACTAAATTTGCTTTACTTTGGTAGCGTGAGTATAGACAAAGATATCCTGATAATATTCCAGCCACCTGGACGGCATTAAAAGCTGCTATGCGTCATCGTTTTGTGCCGTCATATTATGCTAGAGATTTGCTTAATCAAATTCAGCGTTTTTAACAAGGTTCACTTTCTGTAGAGGATTATTATCAAGCTTTGCAAAAGGGTATGATTCGCTGTGGTTTAGTTGAACTGGATGATGCTGCTATGGCTCGCTTTAGGGGTGGGTTAAATCGTGAAATTCAGAATATTCTTGATTATAAGCATTATGATGATATGACCACCTTATTTGAATATGCTTGTAAAGCTGAACGTGAAGTGCAGGATCAACAATCTTCGTCAAGACCTAACATTTTTGTAGGGTCCAAGACGCCTTCAGCTCCATGGTCGACACCTCCTTCCACGTCGCGCGACCACTCCTCGACCACGTCCAAGTCGAGTGCTCCATCCACGGCCAAATCTGCCTCGTTCGTGCCGTCCTCCTCGTCGTCTGGACGAGCTCGTGATATTCAGTGTCACCGTTGCCGAGGATTTGGTCATGTGATACGCGATTGTCCAAATAAACCAACTATGTTGATTCGTGACGACGGTGGGTATTCTTCTGCTAGTGATTCTGAGGATATTCAGCAGACTATGCTTGCCACTAATCATGCAAATAATACGGAGCTTCATGTCGACTCTAGTGCCGCCGACAGGTATGCCACTCTTGTTGTGCAGCGTGTTCTTAGTACACAGGTCGTTCAGGATGAAAAGCATCAGCGCCACAACATTTTTCATATCAAAGGCGTTGTGCAAGAACGAGCGGTCCGTATAATCATCGATGGTGGCAGTTGCAACAATTTGGCTAGTACGACCTTGGTGGAGCAGTTGTCATTGCCAACAAGGAAGCATCCACATCCTTATCACGTTCAATGGCTTAATGATGGCGGCAAAATAAAGGTAACGCGCTCGGTACGTGTTCCTTTCTCTCTTGGCGCCTATTCTGATTTTGTAGATTGTGATGTTGTTCCAATGGAAGCATGCTCTTTGTTGCTTGGCCGTCCTTGGCAATATGATGTTGATAGTGTTCATCATGGTTGTTGACGGCTGTTAAGTACCATTTTTAACCGTCAACTATACTCAAATAAAGGAAAATTTGGCATTTCATACACGCATGCTTTATCACAATAATATAGTTCCACTTGTACTTGGAGAACTTTGTGCATGCAGGAGGAAATGTGAAGGAAACACCTCAAAAGGCAAGAAAACACACTTTCGACCAATCAGAGAGCGCCACATGGACGTCACACGGATTGAAGGGCCCATTTTCAGCACTTAACCGACGTAACTCCCTGTAATACCGCGCAAACCGACGTCAGGGCCCACAGGACAGCCACCTGGAGAAAGCACAGGCCAGGAGGGGCCACCCCCAGGTCGGCCGACCTGGTCAGGTCGGCCGACCCGGCCGGGCGCCCTCTCCGCCTGGGCTTCCACGTGTTGGCTCCTCCGCGACTTCTGATGACAGTTTGAGATGCCTTCCGTGGCGGTTACGCTCCCTTGCCGACCTATTGAGGCTATAAATAGGAGGGTGTGCCTTCACACTCAACACACACCACAAGAAGCATTTCTCTCTTGCTAGTAGTAGTTCTTGGAGTTTTAGTGGAGTTAGGCTGAGTCTAGAGCTCTCTAGTCCCAAGTCTTCACTTGGAATTGGTATGGCTCTTGTATCTTTTCCCTTTTGTAAGACTTTGCTCTTATCAATATATATATCTTTTCTATATAGTTGTGCTTGGGTCATGAGTTTCTTGTTTGATATTGTGATCCATATATGTGATAGTATAGTCTACTTGTGTGATAGTAGTTTATATTTATTATACTACTATTGTCATGCTAGTTATATACCGTCACTATAGTCTAGTTTATATGTTATAGTCTCTATGCTTAGTTTTAGCTGATAAAGTATAGCATGGGTTTGGTGATCGTATTCGTACGGTAGCTCTGCCTCGTTAATAGTAATCGCGGAGGGGCAGAGTGCTCTTTGGTCATGCAAGTATGGTACTTGGGTGACTGATTTGCATCAATTATTCGTTAGTCTACTGGTTCGTTGAGGTAGGCGGCAGGTGGTGACAGCCCTGTCCGTCCTTTGAAATCCTCCCCGCTAGGCTAGTGCGTAGGCTCTTGGCGGAAGTCGCCTGTGGATGCAGGGGTAAGTCCGTGCCTGAAGTGCTATACTATTGACTACTGAACCTGAGTGTGGGTCTGTATGTATTCTACTTAGGCTATGCAACTGTATAGGAATGTATAGTAGGAGTAGCTTAGCCTAGTCTTTCCTCCACTAGACTTTATTTATTTAGTAGGAATCTTCTGTGTGTGTCACACTACCCGGTTATTATCATGTACCCGCCTGTCTTGGTTAAGATATCCTTGCTAATTGTTAACATGATCTTATATGTTAGTAATGCTTCTTGATCATACCCTTCCTTTGGGATAAACAAATACGATACCCTGAATACTTCCGGGTGAAATGCTACAGCGGTATTCTCCGTGCGCTTGCGGATTTTACCTACTTGACTCTGGGACATATTAGTGAACCGTTTCTGGCCCCGTGCCGGGAATGATTTATTAATATGGCTTAGCAAAAGTCAACAAGCATTTCTGGCACCGTTGCCGGGGAAGGCGTATGATCTAAGAAAAATTACTAATGTATATAGTAGTGTTGCAATTATTAAGGCTATCTCCTAGGCAGGCTAACCTTGCTTTGTTTTTTGCATTTTGCATGAAAACAGGGTAGTGTATGACTGGTTTCGACTTGCCGACAAACTTCACTGAAGATCCTGAGTCACTCCTGAGAAGGACACGAGCTAGGCTCACCCCTCCTCGTAAGGAGATTCGGCCAATCGAACCTGTCATTCCCGCACCATCAAGCTCTGAGCAAATGGCCGACAAGACCCTCCGCGAGTTCTCCGCTCCCTCCGCTGCCAACATCCCTACAGGACCAGCTGGCAATGTGGGAGATGCGAACTTCGAGATCAAGACCGGTCTCATCACCATGGTGCAGGCTAGCCCATTCTGTGGGAAAGCCAATGAGGACGCTAGTGCTCATCTCCAGCAATTCCTGGAGATTTGCAACACGTTCAAAAAGAAGGACAGCCTCATCACATTCATGAAGAACTTCCTTGAGAAGGAGAAGGTTGCATAGCAACAACTGATGAAGGCAGGGAGGCAGGTCACACATTAAGCAACAGCCTCCGAAGTCCACAAGGCAGCAACCTCCGAGGTCTGCAAAGAAACAGGCTGTGAAGCCTGCAAAACCGCAGCCTCCGAAGCCCGAGAAGCCACCGACCGCAACAAAGACCAAAAAGGTGTGGCGAGTGAAACAAGAAGCATCATCCGTGTCTTCATCTCCGGGACCGGACAACGCTTCATCGAGCTGAACGCCGGAGAAAAAGTCCCGCTCGTCGGACTTTAAAAGGTGAGTCCTCGCCGGGAGGTTAAACCGGTAGTAATCCACATTTGCTCTTTTTAATTGCATATTTGCTTTCCACCACAGTTTGATTTTTCCCGACCACTGCATTTCTGCATTTTTGAATTTTTCCAGCCACCTTGGAATTTTTCAAAACTCATTTGCATTTTTGAAAATTTAGAAAATAGGTTTTTGGGCTCTCCATTTTGAAAAGATTTTTTGTCGAGCTTTTTGAGCAAAAAGGCAGCAGGGGACAAATCCCCTAGCCGTTGGGGAACACATAGGAAAAAGGGGGCTGCCAGGAGGCCCACCTGCCAGGTCGGCCGACCTGGTGGGGTCGGCCGACCCCCTGGCCCCACCTTTTCCTGTGCTCCTTTCTCCCAACGACTATATGGCCGTTGTTCTGTCCCTTTCTAACGGCCATCTTGCTTCCTTGGCTATAGAAACCGCCCAGGAGGAGGAGTTTCGCCATTCCAAGCTCATCTTTCACTCCCCTCCTTTGCTCACTTGTTGCTCTCCCAAAATTTCGTGTTCTTCAACTTTACTACAGCCCCAAAAACCCAAAAAAAATATATTTCCCCTCTGTTTTAGTGCATTTGCAAGTTGTTGTGAGAAGAAAACCAATTTCGGAGAAGCTCGGGTTTGTCGTTTTCACTAACGCTCACCCGAACACTTGTTCGATCTTGTTTTTGTTCTTGTCTTGTGTTTGTTCTTGTGTGCAGCCATGTTCAACCGAATGAAGCAAGTCGCCGGAATCAAGCGGAGAAAAAGCACTCGTGCCAGCACGAGTCAAGCATCCTCCGTCAAGCTCACACCAAGTCCGGGGCATGGTGACCCCGAAGCTGAAATTCCGGAGGAAAGGCCGGCCTTGCTCATCACCGAGGAGCATCTCGACATCAAGGACGACCGCGAGGGCCAAGCCATCGCGCTCATGAGAGAACGGCCATTCGCCCACACCCGACGCTTCGATCCGGACTTCCTCGAGAAAATAGGTATGAGAGAAGAATTTACCTCTATTTTTCGCACTATGGGTTGGCTAAATTTCGTAGAAGTAGATGAGCCGGGTTCTCGTTTGCTTACTATGCAGTTTTTATGCACCCTTAGAAAGTATGATGAAGGCATTTCTTTTCGCTTGTTTGGGCAAGAGCGCTTGGTCACATGGGGTGATCTTCATGCTATGCTAGGTCTAAATCCTAAATGTAGGCTAGACTTAGATAAAGCGCTAAAGGGATTCCATAAAGAAAGTTTTTGGAAAAAGATTTCCGGAAACGAGTGGGGTCCCAAGCCTAGAACAAGTGCCATCCATAATCCTACACTTAGATTTATGCATGTGTGGTTGGCTATGACCTTGTTTCCTCGAGGTGACATTAGGGTTGTCCGGCAAGATGAATTGAAAATACTTTATGTCATGGTTAAGAAAATTAGGGTGTCACCCGCGGAATGCATGATTGATCAATGGTTAGACAATATAAAGTTGACAGGACCAATTGAGTGCACCTCTTTAGTTACTCGCATTGCGCAGAAGTGTGGTCTGCTTGAGAATGTTCATGTTGAATATTTGACGGTAGATAGAGAATTTCTAGGCGAGGACTATTTTGTGCAAGGACATACTTTGAAACATGGTCCAAATAATACCTTGATCTATCACTTTCCCGGGTATACAAATGAATTCCCGTTACCTAACCCGGGTCTTCGTTTGTATCACTGTCGGGCACTAACCCTCCCACTTGAGCCAGTGGGAGAAGTTCGCAGGCATAGTGTTTCAGGGCGACCGACACGTTCCCGTAGGCATATGGAGCCTACACCGGAGTTTCACACTCCGACCGGAGATCCGGTATGGGAGCAGCCCCCGCCACAGGACGAGGCGGGTGCATCAACATGGCAGGCCAGAGCATGGGAATCTCAGTACGATTACCCCATGCAGACGCCATCAAGTTCAAGCGGACCGCCATCCTTTGCCACTCGGTCATTCTCATCCCGTGGGTTCCGTGAACTCAACTATGGGATGGCCGAGTTGACAAGGAGGGTGAACGACACTGATTTGCGCACCGAGAGCATGCAACAAACTCTCACGCAACATGTCGCCGACACCCAGCAATGGCAGAATTTCAGCGACAATCAATTCCGCCAGCTGAACGCGATGATGGCTCAGAATCAGAACAATTGGGATGCCTTCTTCCGCTCCCAAGGCTACGACCCGAACCAGCAGATATGAGCAAGAACAAGCTTGGGGGAGGACCCCCCTTCTCACGGTAACTTGTATCTTTCCCCTTCCCTTTATTTCGTGCATTTGCTAAATCTAAAAATCCATAAAAATTTGCAAAACATAAAAAGAACAAAAATATTTCCCTTTTTCATGCGCGGTATGAATGTGTATAATTTTCCTATGTTGAGATGATGAATAGTTGCTCTGTCCTTTATTCCTCTCTAATGCTAGTTTACAACTTAGTACTCTCTCAAGAGTTAGGTTTGTTGGTAAATCTTGCCTTGAACTTGAATCTTGTGGGTAGCATATGCATTCTCTAGTTCTAAGTTGTTGAGAGGTATGATATGATAGATAGGGCTGCTATTATCTTGCTCAACGTAAAGCTTGAATTCCGGAGTTTTATTTTTCAAAATGACAAATTGATAAGTTCCTCAATGATGAAATTCCCACCACAGCCATATGTAGTGTTTACATTTGAAAACCTTTACACATATGCTGCTTGTTTCACATTGAGCTTAGTCAAAATTGTTGTGACCCTAGTAGAACTCTTTTCATGCTTTCTTGATCAAGATCATATACACACATCCACCGCCATGAGCTATCCTTCTAAATCAAGAAGATAGCATCCACCATATCCACCATATCCACCGTGAGCTATTCTTCTACACCGGAAGAAAGCCACTATCCACCCATCCATCCAAAGAAACACTCCATATATCCATTGCAAAATTCCTCTCTCAAAGTATTCATTGCAAACTAGGACTATGGCTATGCAAAAAGAAAAGAAAAAAAAAATGCTCAAAAAAGAGAGCAAGCAAAAGATAGCCATAGCCTAGAAACTCCAAAAGAGAGAAGGAAAATTCAAAAAGGAGTTATTTCTTCCCATCCACCATTCCTCCGTTCTCCCACACACCTGCACATCTTGATCAAGATTGTTTGAATTGATGTTTTTCTTGGATCCGGTCTTTTGACATAGCAATATTATGTGAACATGAGTGCCTCATATATCCCTACCTTGAGCTCCACATAAGGCCTTATTTAGAAGTAGGTGATTATAGGCAACACTTTGCCTTGGTGAGGAATCATACACATATTGAGTGATCCGAGAGAATCATTTGAGGAACTTGGTTTTTATTTTCAAAATCTTTTGAAAACCTTCGGAATAACATAGCGGAATCTAGAGCAAGTGATTGGTGCCCTGCAATTGTTCTATCTCTCAACCGCCCAAGACAATGAGGTGTAAAAGCCCCATGGATCGAGGTAAATGGGTAAGTTATGTGCCAACATATTTAATTCTAGGAAGAGTACTTTGTTGTGCGCATAGTATTATTGAGGAATAGGACATTGTAGCAACTCCTGATCAACAACTTAAGTTTATCTTTGCTTCGGGACGAGCAAAGGGTAAGCTTGGGGGAGTTTGTTGACGGCTGTTAAGTACCATTTTTAACCGTCAACTATACTCAAATAAAGGAGAATTTGGCATTTCATACACGCATGCTTTATCACAATAATATAGTTCCACTTGTACTTGGAGAACTTTGTGCATGCAGGAGGAAATGTGAAGGAAACACCTCAAAAGGCAAGAAAACACACTTTCGACCAATCAGAGAGCGCCACATGGACGTCACACGGATTGAAGGGCCCATTTTCAGCACTTAACCGACGTAACTCCCTGTAATACCGCGCAAACCGACGTCAGGGCCCACAGGACAGCCACCTGGAGAAAGCACAGGCCAGGAGGGGCCACCCCCAGGTCGGCCGACCTGGTCAGGTCGGCCGACCCGGCCAGGCGCCCTCTCCGCCTGGGCTTCCACGTGTTGGCTCCTCCGCGACTCCTGATGACGGTTTGAGATGCCTTCCGTGGCGGTTACGCTCCCTTGCCGACCTATTGAGGCTATAAATAGGAGGGTGTGCCTTCACACTCAACACACACCACAAGAAGCATTTCTCTCTTGCTAGTAGTAGTTCTTGGAGTTTTAGTGGAGTTAGGCTGAGTCTAGAGCTCTCTAGTCCCAAGTCTTCACTTGGAATTGGTATGGCTCTTGTATCTTTTCCCTTTTGTAAGACTTTGCTCTTATCAATATATATATCTTTTCTATATAGTTGTGCTTGGGTCATGAGTTTCTTGTTTGATATTGTGATCCATATATGTGATAGTATAGTCTACTTGTGTGATAGTAGTTTATATTTATTATACTACTATTGTCATGCTAGTTATATACCGTCACTATAGTCTAGTTTATATGTTATAGTCTCTATGCTTAGTTTTAGCTGATAAAGTATAGCATGGGTTTGGTGATCGTATTCGTACGGTAGCTCTGCCTCGTTAATAGTAATCGCGGAGGGGCAGAGTGCTCTTTGGTCATGCAAGTATGGTACTTGGGTGACTGATTTGCATCAATTATTCGTTAGTCTATTGGTTCGTTGAGGTAGGCGGCAGGTGGTGACAGCCCTGTCCGTCCTTTGAAATCCTCCCCGCTAGGCTAGTGCGTAGGCTCTTGGCGGAAGTCGCCTGTGGATGCAGGGGTAAGTCCGTGCCTGAAGTGCTATACTATTGACTGCTGAACCTGAGTGTGGGTCTGTATGTATTCTACTTAGGCTATGCAACTGTATAGGAATGTATAGTAGGAGTAGCTTAGCCTAGTCTTTCCTCCACTAGACTTTATTTATTTAGTAGGAATCTTCTGTGTGTGTCACACTACCCGGTTATTATCATGTACCCGCCTGTCTTGGTTAAGATATCCTTGCTAATTGTTAACATGATCTTATATGTTAGTAATGCTTCTTGATCATACCCTTCCTTTGGGATAAACAAATACGATACCCTGAATACTTCCGGGTGAAATGCTACAGCGGTATTCTCCGTGCGCTTGCAGATTTTACCTACTTGACTCTGGGACATATTAGTGAACCGTTTCTGGCCCCGTGCCGGGAATGATTTATTAATATGGCTTAGCAAAAGTCAACAATGGTCGCTCCAATTATTATTCCTTCATGTTCAAGGGTCAGAAAATTGTTATTCATCCTATGACACCTGAACAAGTTCTTAAAGATGATATTGCTCGAGCGACAAAAGCTGCAAAATTGGTTACATCGCCTCCTGTTGCACCTGTTCAACATGAGATCAAATTGAATAACCCTATCTTGCTTGCTACACGTGCTGATTTTGATGAATTACATGATGCTAATCTGCTTTGCTATGCGCTAGTTTGCTCTCGTATGCTTGTTTCACTAGATGAGGCGCCTATGTTGCATATTCCTCCTGCTGTTGCTAACCTTTTGCAGGTCTATAAAGATGTTTTTCCCACTGAATTGCCGCCGGGTCTTCCTCCCATTCGTGGCATAGAACATCAGATTGATTTAATTCCAGGCGCACAGCTTCCTAATCGTGCCCCATACCGCACAAATCCTGAGGAGACGAAAGAAATTCAGCGTCAAGTGCAGACATTGCTTGATAAAGGTTACATTCGTGAGTCTCTCAGCCCTTGTTCGGTTCCTGTTTTGCTTGTTCCTAAGAAAGATGGTTCTTGGCGTATGTGTGTAGATTGTCGTGCAATTAACAATATTACAATTCGTTATCGATATCCTATACCACGTCTTGATGATATGCTTGATGAACTTAGTGGTGCCACAATTTTCTCTAAGGTTGATTTGCGTAGTGGTTACCATCAAATAAGAATGAAATTAGGAGATGAATGGAAAACGACTTTTAAAACTAAATTTGGCTTGTATGAATGGTTGGTTATGCCGTTTGGATTGTCTAATGCTCCTAGCACTTTTATGCGCTTAATGAATGAAGTTCTTCGGCCTTTCATTGGAATATTTGTTGTTGTCTATTTTGATGATATCCTTATATACAGCAAATCCATGAATGAGCATTTAGATCATTTGTGTGCTGTTTTTGATGCTTTGCGTGCTGCTCACTTGTTTGGGAACATGAAAAAATGCACTTTTTGCACGCAACGTGTTTCGTTTCTTGGATATGTTGTTACTCCACAGGGCATTGAGGTCGATAGCAGCAAGGTGGACGCCATTAAGAGTTGGCCCCAACTGACGACGGTCACACAGGTTCGTAGTTTTCTTGGTCTTGCAGGCTTCTATCATTGTTTTGTGCAGGATTTCAGTTCTATTGCTGCACCATTACATGAGCTGACCAAGAAGGGTGCGCCATTTGAGTGGGACGCACCACAAGACGACGCATTCAACACTTTAAAGTTACGGTTAACTCATGCTCCTCTCTTACAATTGCCTAATTTTGATAAAGTGTTTGAATTGGAATGTGATGCTAGTGGAATTGGTTTGGGTGCTGTTTTGTTGCAAGATCATAAACCCATTGCTTATTTTAGTGAGAAGTTAAGTGGTGCTGCTCTTAAATATTCCACTTATGATAAAGAACTTTATGCTTTAGTAAGAACTTTGCAAACATGGCAGCATTATTTATGGCCTCGCGAATTTATTATTCATTCTGATCATGAGGCTTTGAAACATATTAGAACCCAAACTAATCTGAATCGTCGACATGCTAAATGGGTTGAATTTATTGAATCTTTTCCATACATCATTAAACATAAAAACGGGAAGGAAAATGTGATTGCCGATGCTTTGTCTCGTCGTTATATGATGCTGTCCCAATTAGACTTTAAAATCTTTGGTTTGCAAGCTTTGAAAGATCAATATGTCAATGATGCTGATTTTCATGATATTATGATGCATTGTAAGGATGGCAAACCTTGGGGCAAATTTCATATGCAGGATGGGTTCCTGTTTCGTGCTAACAAGCTGTGTATTCCAGCTAGCTCGGTTTGTCTTTTGTTGTTACAGAAGGCGCATGGAGGTGGTCTTATGGATCACTTCGGAGTTTTCAAGACACATGAGGTGTTGGCCGACCATTTCTTTTGGCCACGGATGCGCCGTGATGTTGAGCGCCTTGTTGCACGCTGTACTACATGTCAAAAAGCTAAATCTCGTTTGGGTAATCATGGTTTGTATATGCCCTTGCCTGTTCCCTCTTCTCCTTGGCATGATATTTCGATGGATTTTGTTTTGGGATTGCCTCGCACTAAGAAGGGGAGGGACAGTATTTTTGTGGTTGTTGATCGTTTCTCTAAAATGGCTCACTTTATACCTTGTCATAAAACTGATGATGCCTCAAATGTTGCTGAATTGTTCTTTAGAGAGATTGTTAGATTGCATGGAATTCCTAAAACAATTGTCTCTGATCGTGATGCTAAGTTTCTTAGTCATTTTTGGCGTTCTCTTTGGAATAAATTAGGAACTAAGCTGCTGTTTAGTACTACTTGTCATCCTTAAACTGATGGGCAAACTGAGGTAGTAAATCGAACTTTGTCTGCTATGCTTAGAGCTGTTTTAGATAAAAATTTGAGACGCTGGGAAGATTGTTTACCTCATGTTGAATTTGCTTATAATCGTGCTACACATTCTGCTACTAAGATGTGTCCTTTTGAGGTTGTTTATGGCTATGTTCCTAAGGCGCCTATTGATTTGTTTGCTATTGATGCTGAGGATGAACCACATCTTGATGCTCTTGCTCATATTGATCACATGAAACAATTGCATGAAGAAACACAACACAACATTGCCATTGCTAATAAAAAGTATCAAGTTGCTAGTAGTAAAGGTAGAAAACATATTTCTTTTCAACCTGGTGATTTGGTTTGGTTGCACTTGCGTAAAGATAGATTTCCTACTTTGCGTCGCTCTAAACTGATGCCTCGTGCTGCTGGTCCTTTTAAAGTGCTAACCAAGATTAACGATAATGCTTATGTTCTTGACTTGCCCATGGAGTTTGGTGTTTCCACTAGTTTTAATGTTGCAGACTTGAAACCATACTTGGGCGAGGATGATGAGTTGCCGTCGAGGATGACTTCACTTCAAGAAGGGGAGGATGATGAGGACATCAACGACATACGAATAATGACGACGGAAGATGGCACGCCAAACCAAGCTGTCACGCCTCCACCTCTCGTCGTCGCGCCTCCTCGAATTACGGATCCATCTTCTAACGAGACGACGTACAAGGGCCCAATCACTAGAGCTCGAGCCCAGGAATTGAAGACGGTTTTGATGCTAAGGAACGACGGCCCAAGATGATGTCGCCCGAAGGCCCACGTGGCCCAAGTCGCACGACTCCCTCTCCACCGCGCGCCTCTCCACTTCAGCCAGCCCTAGATGCCTCGTCCTCCCCCTATATAGTGAAGGGCTGCGCCCCTTGTAATCTTTGAGTTTTGTTTTAAGTTTAGCTTAGCTATACATCCGTCTCTCGACGTGAATTCAGAACTCCACCTTCGTGCAATACATCAGATTGCTCGCCTCTAATTCTTGCTCGTTCTTCGATTGCGCGTAAGAATTGATCCTCGTGATCAGGTTGATCTTGTTTACCGCAAGGTTAATATCCTCCGGAAGTTGGTTCAGTGATTGCATTGGCGCTTCGGCTTGCTCGTCGTAGTCGGATCGTGAGGGTCAACATCCACCAAATCGAAGTTATCTCCACTCGCCGAAAGATCGGGCACTCTACACCTATCACTTCGAGTCCTCAACTTGTGGATCTAGCTGGCCGCTCTGCTGACACGGAGGTTGTTGATGTTCTTGTTGATCTGAGGGGGCGATTTGTTTCTCGCCCTGGGATCAAAGCTCAGATGCCCGATTTGGTGCTGGATGGTGCCGGTTGAAGGGCTACTGGGAAAGAACCATCGTCTTCCAGAAGAGCTGAAAACTTTGTGGATCCCGAGGCATAGCCTGAACTCCGCTCCGCCACCAATGACTCGGTGGCTTCTGCTGCTGAAGAATTTGATATTAAGGACTTGCAAGTTAATCTTGCTTATATCCTGAGACATGTATGCCAATTTTCGCTTTTCAAGGTTTAACTTTGCTAATTTTCTCGTGCTGTTTCTCACTTTTAACTTCATTTCCGGCTCACACTGTTGCTCATATTGCGGCTGAGAAATCTAGCTAGGAGCTGGTGTCGCTTGAGAGGGTGAAGGATTCATATGCAACAGAGAATGCTGTGTTGAAGGAAAATGTTGCTTCCCTTCAGACTACGAAGGATAAGGCCACCCTCGAGGCGACTAGTGCGAAAAAAGAGCTGGAAGCTTTGCGAGCGGAAGTGGCTGAATTGAGAAAATCTGCAACCCACCTCAAAGCTGCTGAAGCCAAGGCTGCCACTCTTGCAGAGGAAAAGAAGGCTCTGATACATGCCGCATCAACCCGCAACTACGACTTTGCTGCCCAAGCTCTGACGGCTCACCATAGGTATCACGAAGCTTTAAACTATATGGGTGCAGAGCCTATGTCCTTGACCGATGGGTCTACTATGAATGAAGAAGCCTTCTTCAAATGGTTGGAGGTTGAGTTCATAGCGCTCCCAGGGTTATGGACAAGCGCAGCAATTTTGGCTCGCTGCATACCATCGAGGCTGCCTTCGGTCTGCTGGAGCACCGGGGTTGCGACCACTTCCGAGATCTAGGGAAGCGAGACTTTCCTATTGGGGCTGACACTCGGGATAACTTGTCAGCCAACGCTTCCGCTGCTGCAAAATGTCTAGCTATCAGGTTTTGGCGCGACCACGGTCGCGAGGCTGCCCGGCTAGTTGCGATAAAAAAAATTGCCCAGGTGCGCATTCTATTTTCTATAGATTTTTAATATAATCCCGGGGCTTTGAAGGTGACTATCATTTTTGATATGTTTAAGCTCGTGACGCTGCACTGGCTGCTCAAAGCCTTTGAGCGGGGGAGGAGGTCAAGAGGACCATTCTCGGACTACTGAGGGGATGAAGGATGGAGGCGCGCAATCTTCTCGCCATGTCTAGAGCTTGCTCCGACTTGATGCATCCCGGCCAGCCATACATTTTGGATGGAGTGGGGATTAGTTTTTGTAGCGGATGACATTGTAAAGGATGTTTTTAATGCTTGCTTTTTGGACCTGCGCAGGAGCATGAAGAGCCACCTACACAGGTTAATAAGGAAGTTTCTTCCAGTGACTCTTCTGCAATGCGCATTCTTGGCGACTTGGACGGTTCCTCTACTTTAGGAGCGCCCAATGGGGGTAATGCTGCGGCCATCTCAACAAGCTCGGAGGCTTGTATGAGTGGCTTCGAGGCCTTGGACATTACTAACGCTACCAATGAGGCCACCAGTTTGACCCAACCTGGTTTGCTAAGGGGTGATGTTGTCACTTTAGACGCCGGAGTGTTTTGTGTGGGAGATTATTCGCATATATTTGGACATTGATCTTGATCTCGGGGGTCGAGTGGTCGGCATGCTCGAAGTAATGTTGGTTTTAGTGGTTGATGATCCTCTTCGGGTGTTAGCTGTTGACTTTTGCTAAGCCATATTAATAAATCATTCCCGGCACGGGGCCAGAAACGGTTCACTAATATGTCCCAGAGTCAAGTAGGTAAAATCCGCAAGCGCACGGAGAATACCGCTGTAGCATTTCACCCGGAAGTATTCAGGGTATCGTATTTGTTTATCCCAAGGAAAGGTTATGATCAAGAAGCGTTACTAACATATAAGATCATGTTAACAATTAGCAAGGATATCTAACCAAGACAGGCGGGTACATGATAATAACTGGGTAGTGTGACACACACAGAAGATTCCTACTAAATAAATAAAGTCTAGTGGAGGAAAGACTAGGCTAAGCTACTCCTACTATACATTCCTATACAGTTGCATAGCCTAAGTAGAATACATACAGACCCACACTCAGGTTCAGCAGTCAATAGTATAGCACTTCAGGCACGGACTTACCCCTGCATCCACATGCGACTTCCGCCAAGAGCCTACGCACTAGCCTAGCGGGGAGGATTTCAAAGGACGGACAGGGCTGTCACCACCTGCCGCCTACCTCAACGAACCAGTAGACTAACGAATAATTGATGCAAATCAGTCACCAGAGTACCATACTTGCATGACCAAAGAGCACTCTGCCCCTCCGCGATTACTATTAACGAGGCAGAGCTACCGTACGAATACGATCACCAAACCCATGCTATACTTTATCAGCTAAAACTAAGCATAGAGACTATAACATATAAACTAGACTATAGTGACGGTATATAACTAGCATGACAATAGTAGTATAATAAATATAAACTACTATCACACAAGTAGACTATACTATCACATATATGGATCACAATATCAAACAAGAAACTCATGACCCAAGCACAACTATATAGAAAAGATATATATATTGATAAGAGCAAAGTCTTACAAAAGGGAAAAGATACAAGAGCCATACCAATTCCAAGTGAAGACTTGGGACTAGAGAGCTCTAGACTCAGCCTAACTCCACTAAAACTCCAAGAACTACTACTAGCAAGAGAGAAATGCTTCTTGTGGTGTGTGTTGAGTGTGAAGGCACACCCTCCTATTTATAGCCTCAATAGGTCGGCAAGGGAGAGTAACCGCCACGGAACGCATCTCAAACCATCATCAGGAGTCGCGGAGGAGCCAACACGTGGGAGCCCAGGCGGAGAGGGCGCCCGGCCGGGTCGGCCGACCTGACCAGGTCGGCCGACCTGGGGGTGGCCCCTCCTGGCCTGTGCTTTCTCCAGGTGGCTGTCCTGTGGGCCCTGACATCGGTTTGCGCGGTATTACAGGGAGTTACGTCGGTTAAGTGCTGAAAATGGGCCCTTCAATCCGTGTGACGTCCATGTGGCACTCTCTGATTGGTCGAAAGTGTGTTTTCTTGCCTTTTGAGGTGTTTCCTTCACATTTCCTCCTGCATGCACAAAGTTCTCCAAGTACAAGTGGAACTATACTATTGTGCTAAAGCATGCGTGTATGAAATGCCAAATTCTCCTTTATTTGAGTATAGTTGACGGTTAAAAATGGTACTTAACAGCCGTCAACAAACTCCCCCAAGCTTACCCTTTGCTCGTCCCGAAGCACAGATAAACTTAAGTTGTTGATCAGGAGTTGCTACAATGTCCTACTCCTCAATAATACTATGCGCACAACAAGGTACTCTTCCTAGAATTAAATATGTTAGCACATAACTTACCCATTTACCTCGATCCATGGGGCTTTTACACCTCATTGTCTTGGGCGGTTGAGAGATAGAACAATTGCAGGGCACCAATCACTTGCTCTAGATTCCGCTATGTTATTCCGGAGGTTTTCAAAAGATTTTGAAAATAAAAACCAAGTTCCTCAAATGATTCTCTCGGATCACTCAATATGTGTATGATTCCTCACCAAGGCAAAGTGTTGCCTATAATCACCTACTTCTAAATAAGGCTTTATGTGGAGCTCAAGGTAGGGATATATGAGGCACTCATGTTCACATAATATTGCTATGTCAAAAGACCGGATCCAAGAAAAACATCAATTCAAACAATCTTGATCAAGATGTGCAAGTGTGTGGGAGAACGGAGGAATGGTGGATGGGAAGAAATAACTCCTTTTTGAATTTTCCTTCTCTCTTTTGGAGTTTCTAGGCTATGGCTATCTTTTGCTTGCTCTCTTTTTTTTTTGAGCATTTTTTTTCTTTTCTTTTTGCATAGCCATAGTCCTAGTTTGCAATGAATTTTGTGAGAGAGGAATTTTGCAATGGATATATGGAGTGTTTCTTTGGATGGATGGATGGATAGTGGCTTTCTTCCGGTGTAGAAGAATAGCTCACGGTGGATATGGTGGATATGGTGGATGCTATCTTCTTGATTTAGAAGGATAGCTCATGGCGGTGGATGTGTGTATATGATCTTGATCAAGAACGCATGAAAAGAGTTCTACTAGGGTCACAACAATTTTGACTAAGCTCAATGTGAAACAAGCAGCATATGTGTAAAGGTTTTCAAATGTAAACACTACATATGGCTGTGGTGGGAATTTCATCATTGAGGAACTTATCAATTTGTCATTTTGAAAAATAAAACTCCGGAATTCAAGCTTTACGTTGAGCAAGATCATAGCAGCCCTATCTATCATATCATACCTCTCAACAACTTAGAACTAGAGAATGCATATGCTACCCACAAGATTCAAGTTCAAGGCAAGATTTACCAACAAACCTAACTCTTGAGAGAGTACTAAGTTGTAAACTAGCATTAGAGAGGAATAAAGGACAGAGCAACTATTCATCATCTCAACATAGGAAAATTATACACATTCATACCGCGCATGAAAAAGGGAAATATTTTTGTTCTTTTTATATTTTGCAAATTTTTATGGATTTTCAGATTTAGCAAATGCAAGAAATAAAGGGAAGGGGAAAGATACAAGTTACCGTGAGAAGGGGGGTCCTCCCCCAAGCTTGTTCTTGCTCATATCTGCTGGTTCGGGTCGTAGCCTTGGGAGCGGAAGAAGGCATCCCAATTGCTCTGATTCTGAGCCATCATCGCGTTCAGCTGGCGGAATTGGTTGTCGCTGAAATTGACGGAGGATGCTTGACTCGTGCTTGCACGAGTGCTTTTTCTCCGCTTGATTCCGGCGACTTGCTTCATTCGGTTGAACATGGCTGCACACAAGAACAAACACAAGACAAGAACAAAAACAAGATCGAACAAGTGTTCGGGTGAGCGTTAGTGAAAACGACAAACCCGAGCTTCTCCGAAATTGGTTTTCTTCTCACAACAACTTGCAAATGCACTAAAACAGAGAGGAAATATTTTTTTTTTGGGTTTTTGGGGCTGTAGTAAAGTTGAAGAACACGAAATTTTGGGAGAGCAACAAGTGAGCAAAGGAGGGGAGTGAAAGATGAGCTTGGAATGGTGAAGCTCCTCCTCCTGGGCGGTTTTTATAGCCAAGGAAGCAAGATGGCCGTTAGAAAGGGACAGAGCAACGGCCATATAGCCGTCGGGAGAAAGGAGCACTGGAAAAGGTGGGGCCAGGGGGTCGGCCGACCCCACCAGGTCGGCCGACCTGGCAGGTGGGCCTCCTGGCAGCCCCCTTTTTCCTATGTGTTCCCCAACGGCTAGGGGATTTGTCCCCTGCTGCCTTTTTGCTCAAAAAGCTCGACAAAAAATCTTTTCAAAATGGAAAGCCCAAAAACCTATTTTCTAAATTTTTAAAAATGCAAATGAGTTTTGAAAAATTCCAAGGTGGCTGGAAAATTCAAAAATGCAGAAATGCAGTGGTCGGGAAAAATCGAAATGTGGTGGAAAGCAAATATGCAATTAAAAGAGCAAATATGGATAACTACCGGTTTAACCTCCCGGCGAGGACTCACCTTTTAAAGTCCGACGAGCGGGACTTTTCTCCGGCGTTCAGCTCGATGAAGCGTTGTCCGGTCCCGGAGATGAAGACACGGATGATGCTTCTTGTTTCGTTCGCCACACCTTCTTGGTCTTTGTTGCGGTCGGTGGCTTCTCGGGCTTCGGAGGCTGCGGTTTTGCAGGCTTCACAGCCTGTTTCTTTGCAGACCTCGGAGGTTGCTGCCTTGTGGACTTCGGAGGCTGTTGCTTAATGTGTGACCTTTGCCTCCTTGCCTTCATCAGTTGTTGCTGTGCAGCCTTTTCCTTCTCAAGGAAGTTCTTCATGAATGTGATGAGGCTGTCCTTCTTTGGCGGAGTGACCTTCACTTCCTTGATGTTGCTTGGGTTCGGCCCGTACTTGATACGGATCATGTTGCACTGTTCTTTCCTTGGCCGAAAGTCAAACTTCTCCTCCTTGCCATTGATGTGGAAACGGATTTCTCCGGCTCCTACATCGATGCGAGCATCCGCAGTGCTGAGAAATGGGCGTCCTAGGATGAGCGGTGTGCTCTTCCCGACGTCCATGTCAAGCACTACGAAGTCGACGGGGATGAAGCAATCCCGGATTTTCACCGGAATATCTTCGGCGATCCCCGCCGGATAGCGGACCGTTGAATCGGCCAGCTGCAGCTGCATCGGCGTGGGGGATAGTGTGGTGTAGTTGAGCTTGTCGAAGACATCCTTCGGCATGACGCTCACACTTGCCCCAAGATCACATAAGGCATGGTCGAAGTTCTGTGTCCCGATCGAGCAGGTGATCGTGGGACACCCCGGATCTTTCTTCTTCTCAGGAAGCCGGTTGAGTATAGCAGCGCTACACTCTTCCGTCAGCTTGACAATTTCTATGGTCGGTAGTGGGCGCTTGTTGCTGATAAGATCCTTGAGGTAGCGAGCGTACGTGGGTACTTGTTTCGCATCCAGCAAGGGCATGTTGATGTGCAGCTTCTGGATCACCTCAACGAAGCATGTGAACTGCTCGTCCATAGTGGGCTTCCTTCTTCTTTCAGGAAACGGCATGAGGTTCGTGTCATAGAACTCATGTGGGGCCGTTTTCCTCGGCGGCAGTTCTTCTTCTTCTGCCGGCTTCTCAGCTGATGTGTCCTTTCCTGCATGGTTAGGGTATGGCAGATTCCGAGTGGACTTACCTCCTCTCGTGGTAACCGCATTAACATTTTCTAAGGGGGTCTCGGGTTGCCCCGGGATTTTCCCCGACTCAGCAGTAGGAACAGTAGCAGCTAACTGAGCTAATTGGGTTTCTATCATTTTATTAAAGCTCAGCTGATTCTTGAGAGCAGCACTACCCTGTTTTCATACAAAATGCAGAAAACAAAGCAAGGTTAGCCTGCCTAGGAGATAGCCTTAATAATTGCAACACTACTATATACATTAGTAATTTTTCTTAAATCATACGCCTTCCCCGGCAAAGGCGCCAGAAATGCTTGTTGACTTTTGCTAAGCCATATTAATAAATCATTCCCGGCACGGGGCCAGAAACGGTTCACTAATATGTCCCAGAGTCAAGTAGGTAAAATCCGCAAGCGCACGGAGAATACCGCTGTAGCATTTCACCCGGAAGTATTCAGGGTATCGTATTTGTTTATCCCAAGGAAAGGTTATGATCAAGAAGCGTTACTAACATATAAGATCATGTTAACAATTAGCAAGGATATCTAA
Source organism: Eleusine indica (assembly GCA_030378355.1). Taxonomy (NCBI): domain Eukaryota; kingdom Viridiplantae; phylum Streptophyta; class Magnoliopsida; order Poales; family Poaceae; genus Eleusine; species Eleusine indica. Next base: position 31,335,246 of record CM059494.1, on the reverse strand, counting down.
CCAAGACAGGCGGGTACATGATAATAACTGGGTAGTGTGACACACACAGAAGATTCCTACTAAATAAATAAAGTCTAGTGGAGGAAAGACTAGGCTAAGCTACTCCTACTATACATTCCTATACAGTTGCATAGCCTAAGTAGAATACATACAGACCCACACTCAGGTTCAGCAGTCAATAGTATAGCACTTCAGGCACGGACTTACCCCTGCATCCACAGGCGACTTCCGCCAAGAGCCTACGCACTAGCCTAGCGGGGAGGATTTCAAAGGACGGACAGGGCTGTCACCACCTGCCGCCTACCTCAACGAACCAGTAGACTAACGAATAATTGATGCAAATCAGTCACCCAAGTACCATACTTGCATGACCAAAGAGCACTCTGCCCCTCCGCGATTACTATTAACGAGGCAGAGCTACCGTACGAATACGATCACCAAACCCATGCTATACTTTATCAGCTAAAACTAAGCATAGAGACTATAACATATAAACTAGACTATAGTGATGGTATATAACTAGCATGACAGTAGTAGTATAATAAATATAAACTACTATCACACAAGTAGACTATACTATCACATATATGGATCACAATATCAAACAAGAAACTCATGACCCAAGCATAACTATATAGAAAATATATATATATTGATAAGAGCAAAGTCTTACAAAAGGAAAAAGATACAAGAGCCATACCAATTCCAAGTGAAGACTTGGGACTAGAGAGCTCTAGACTCAGCCTAACTCCACTAAAACTCCAAGAACTACTACTAGCAAGAGAGAAATGCTTCTTGTGGTGTGTGTTGAGTGTGAAGGCACACCCTCCTATTTATAGCCTCAATAGGTCGGCAAGGGAGAGTAACCGCCACGGAAGGCATCTCAAACCGTCATCAGGAGTCGCGGAGGAGCCAACACGTGGAAGCCCAGGCGGAGAGGGCGCCCGGCCGGGTCGGCCGACCTGACCAGGTCGGCCGACCTGGGGGTGGCCCCTCCTGGCCTGTGCTTTCTCCAGGTGGCTGTCCTGTGGGCCCTGACGTCGGTTTGCGCGGTATTACAGGGAGTTACATCGGTTAAGTGCTGAAAATGGGCCCTTCAATCCGTGTGACGTCCATGTGGCACTCTCTGATTGGTCGAAAGTGTGTTTTCTTGCCTTTTGAGGTGTTTCCTTCACATTTCCTCCTGCATGCACAAAGTTCTCCAAGTACAAGTGGAACTATATTATTGTGCTAAAGCATGCGTGTATGAAATGCCAAATTCTCCTTTATTTGAGTATAGTTGACGGTTAAAAATGGTACTTAACAGCCGTCAACATTAGCATAGGCACGACATGTGATCGCACCGACGATAGTCAATTGTCATGCCGACGTGAAGTACAGGTTCCTAAACCTTCGCCATTAGGCTATGAAGGGAGCCTCGGCCAGGCTGGGATTCTGCCATTGGTCGATAATGAAGCTAAGATTCAATTCCGCCGCCACGGTGCCCTTGACGCGCCGTGGCTAAACGCTTTATTAATTCTGTGATGAATTCTTCTGCTAGGGGCACCGGGTCTAAACTGACCGCTGGGGCGCCTTCGGACGAAGTTGTAGGGATTTCTGGTGCTGTTAGAGCTGGGGTCCCGGGGTGTGACCCTGGGCCACCCCCTCCTGGTTATAGCATCGATGAATGGTCTGTTTTGTTTCCCCAGCTTTTGGCATCTGGGGTTATTGTAAAAGAAGAACCAATCGACTATGATTTTTATGTATATAAGTGATTAGTTTTTGACTTGAGGAGAACTTTCTGCAAATTTGATTTTTTTTTTGTGAACCCTCTGATGAGTTTAGGCTGCAACGAGCCCCTTAGCAATTATCGCTACGTTTTTTTGAAAAACGCCACCCTTCCCCTGGAAGTGCTAGGGGCGAGGTATTTTCGAGCGAACCCTTCGACGGGTTTGGGCTGCAACGAGCCCCTTAGCATTTTTTGCTAAGTTTTTTGAAAAATGCCACCCTCCCCCTTGAAATGCTAGGGGCGAGGTGTTTTCAGGCGAACCCTTTGACGGGTTTGGGCTGCAACGAGCCCCTTAGCATTTTTCGCTAAGTTTTTTTTGAAAAACGCCACTCTCCTTCTCGAAATGCTAGGGGCGAGGTGTTTTCGGGTGAACCCTTTGACGGGTTTGGGCTGCAATGAGCCCCTTAGCATTTTGCACTAAGTTTTTTGAAAACCGCCACCCTCCCCCTCGAAATGCTAGGGTCAAGGTGTTTTCGGGCGAACCCTTCGACGAGTTTGGGCTGCAATGAGCCCCTTAGCATTTTTTCACTTAGTTTTTTTTGAAAAACGCCACCCTCCCCTTCGAAATGCTAGGGACGAGGTGTTTTCGTGCGAACCCCTCGACGGGTTTGGGCTGCAACGAGCCCCTTAGCATTTTCTGTTAAGGTTTTTGAAAAACGCCACCCTCCTCCTCGAAGTGCTAGGGGAGATGTGTTTTCGGGTGAACCCTTCGACGAGTTTGGGCTGCAACGATCCCCTTAGCATTTTTTGCTAAGTTTTTTAAACAACGCCACCCTCCCCCTTGAAATTCTAGGGGCGAGGTGTTTTCGGGCGAACCCTTCGACGGGTTTGGGCTGCCACGAGCCCCTTAGCATTTTTTGTTAAGTTTTTTGAAAAACGCCACCCTCCCCCTTGAAGTGCTAGGGGCAAGGTGTTTTCGGGTGAACCCTTCGACGAGTTTGGGCTGCCACGAGCCCCTTAGCATTTTTTGTTAAGTGTTTTGAAAAACGCCACCCTCCCCCTCTAAGTGCTAAGGGCGAGGTGTTTTCGGGCGAACCCTTTGACGGGTTTGGGCTGCAACGAGCCCCTTAGCATTTTTCTCTAAGTTTTTTGAAAAACGCCACCCTCCCCCTTAAAGTGCTAGGGGTGAGGTGTTTTCGGGCGAACACTTCGACGAGTTTGGGCTGCAACGAGCCTCTTAGCATTTTTCGCTAAGTTTTTTTCAAAAACGCCACCCTCCCCCTCGAAGTCCTAGGGGTGAGGTGTTTTCGGTCGAACACTTCGATGGGTTTGGGCTGCAACGAGCCCCTTAGCATTTTTTGCTAAGTTAGCTAACTATACAGCTTTTAGCTCCTTGGGCTTAGCCGGTGCAGTAGCTATGATTTAAGAGCCTTTGCTCTTTGTTGAATACCGCAATCTCCGTGATGGGAGTTGTTTCGATGTGCTCTGCTGAGTGAGGCTTTCCACATTGGGAAAGGCAGCTTTATAAATTTAGCTGGGGTTTACATAGGATCTGCCTCGTTAAAAATCTCACCCCTACGAAGGGTTCCCCTTACGAGGAAAAGAGTATGGTCTTTTTTAATACTGGTTAAGGAAAAACTTGAAAAGAAAATATAACAACTAAGCTCAAGGTAGCACTTATAGTTTTGTGCTATGCTTGGCTGTTTAGATACTTGGAGCATTACTTTCCTAAACATGAAACTTTTGAAGGTTGTCCGTGTTCCAAGAATGCGGCAACTCTTCTCGCTGCGAAGTCTAGAGTCTTTAGGCTCCAGGCCTATTTGACTTTGCCACAATGTAAGGGCCCTCCCATTTGGGTTCTAATTTTCCTTTACTTTCTGTCTTTGGGCTTCGGAGTAAGACTAGATCTCCAACCGTGTAGGCCTAAGGTGTAACCTTTCGATCCCTCCATTGACGCGTTTCCTTCTGATATTTCTCGAGGTTGACAAATGCGTTTAACCTGTCAACTTCCATGAGGTCCTTTGACTTTGCTTCTGTAGGCTGCGATGACTTTGTGCTTAATGTTCTTGGACTTTGGCGGGTAGTTTCTTTGGGGCTAACTGCTTCCTCCCCGTAAAGTAGTCTGAAAGGTGAATACTTGGTTGCCTTGGTTTCTGTTGTGTTGTGTGACCATATGACCCTTGGTAATTCTTCGGCCCGCTTTCCTTTTCTGTCATCCAAAAGTATTTTCTTGATTGCCTTGAATATGAGGCTGTTTGGCCGCTCGACGGCTCCATTTGATTGGGGGTGGTATACTGATGCGAAATCAACTTTCGTTCCAATGGAGTGACAAAATTGTTTGAACATGTCATTTTTGAATTGTTTGCCATTGTCTACCGTAATGTCTTTCGGGACTCTGAAGCAACAAATGATGTTTTGGCAAAAGAACTTCTTGATTGTGGTGGCAGAGATATTTGTGATTGGTTTGGCTTCGATCCACTTGGTGAAGTATTCGAGGGCTACGACTGCCCATCTGTAATTCCCGGGGGCTGTAGGTAGTGATCCAACAATGTCGAGCCCCTAGCACTGAAGGGGCCATGATGGGGCTATGCGTTGAGTTGGCTGCGAAGGTGCTGACTGTTTGTTCGAAATCATTTGGCAAGCATCACATTTAGTTACCACTTCTGTAGCATCCCTGATCATTGAAGGCCTGAAGAAACCTTGCCTGAACGCTTTTGCAGCTAACGGTCGAGGGCCTATGTGTGCTCTGCAGCCACCTTCATGTATCTCTCTTAGCAACTGAGAACCCTCCACTTGGCCTACACATTTGAGTAATGGGGCGCATACTCTGTACTTGTAGAGCTTTCCCTCGATGATTCTTTAAGCTCTGGCTTGTTGTTGCATTCTTTTTGTTTCTGACTCAGTGTCAGGCTCATAAAATCCCTTAAGATACGCAATGATTTGAGCTCTGTTCTGATCTTGCACCTCTGAACTCTAAGTGCCCTGAGTTTCTTGAGACCCAGTAATACTGCCTCGTATTCTTCTATATTGTTAGTGCACTTGTCTGTCTCCTTGTTGAATTCGAGCCCTGCGGCGTATCTCATTTTTACACCTCTGGGTGAGGTGATTATCGCTGCTATGCCTGCCCCGTCTAGCCCCCAAGCTCTGTCGCAATGCACTATCCATTCGGGCTCTGGCAGCTCTTGATTTTTTGTGTATTCTGGGGCCGTTCTGTCTGCTATGAAATCAGCAAGTACTTGAGATTTGATGGCACTTCATCTCTCGAAGTCTACCACGTGCTCTGACAATTCCATGGCCCATTTGCCGATTGTCCCCAAGGCCTCTCTTTTGCCAAATACCTCATTGAGTGGTTGGTTGGTGAGCACTTTGATATGGTGAGCCTCAAAATAGTGCCACAACTTTCTTGAAGCCATGACCATTGCATATGCGATCTTTTCCATCTCAGAATAGAGTTTTTTGGAGCCGGACAGTGCTTCACTAACATAGTAAACTAGGAGTTGTACTAGGAGTTCCTTCGGTTCCCCTTTGACCATCTTAACCATTTTCTTTTCCTGTACAAGGACTATACTGAATGCTGAGTGTGATGCAGCCACATACAAAAAGAGAATGGATCCTGGCTCTGGGTTGGTGAGCTTCGATTGCTTCTACAGGTAACTTTTCAGATCGGCGAAGGCTTTCTGCTGCTTTGGGCCCTATTCGAAGGGTTGGGCCCCTCGGAGAGTTTGGATGAAGGGCAGGCTTTACTCGGCCGATCTGGATATGAATCAGTTCAGTGCCGCCATTCTGCCTGTGATTTTCTGCACATCTTTTCTGCACTTGGGTTTTTGCATTTGAGTGATCTCTTTTATTTTGTCGGGGTTGGCTTCGATGCCTTTGGCTGACACTAGGCAACCAAGTACTTTTCCTTTACGAATGCCAAAGACACAATTTTCTGGGTTCAACTTTAGCCTTGCCGCTCGAAGATTTGCAAATGTTTCGGCCAGGTCTGAAATGTGATTACTCTTTTTCTTGCTGGCTATTATGATGTCATCCACATAGGCATGCACACTTTTTCCAAACTGTGACTGGAAAGCTTTCTGAGTCACGCGGCAGAATGTAGGATCAGCGTTTTTCAACCCCTCGGGCATTCTTACAAAACAATAAGTGCCAAAGGGTGTGATAAAACTTGTTTTTTCTTCATCTTCCCTCCTTAGCCAAATCTGATGGTAGTCTGAAAAATAGTCAAGCAAAGACAACAGCTCGCTTTCTACCGCTGCGTCCACAATTTTGTCGATTTGAGGCAGTGGGAAATCGTCCTTGGGGCAGGCCTTGTTGAGATTGGTGAAATCTATACAGATTCTCTAGCTCCCATTCTTCTTCCTGACCATTACACAGTTTTGCCAGCTAGCTCGGGTATTTGACTTCGTGAATGACGGAGGCATCGAGGAGTCGCTGTACTTCCGCCTTGATGGCTTCAGTTTTTTCATCAGACATCTTTCGAAGCCTTTGCTTCTTTGGTCTGATCTTTGTGTCTATTTCCAACTTGTGTTCTATGATGCTTATGTCTACTCCTTCAAGATCAGCCGAAGACCAGGCGAATACATCTTTGTTCTTGCCTAAGAATGCTAGCAATTCTTTTTCTTCTTTGGGATCTAGACCAGAGCCTATTGTGATGAACTGCCCGAGGATTTGCTTGTCGAGGAGTACTTTTCTGGTTTCTTCGTCTGGTTGTACCATGATTCTCTTTTTGTCGAGACAACGTGTTTCTTCTCTTGCATTCTCCATATGTTTCTCACGAGCTTTTTGGGCTCTTTCCTCTTCTTCTAGTTGCTCTTGGCTGAAGACTTGTATATTGTTGCAGTTTCTTTCCCCCGGAGCATAAGCTTGTTCTATGTCCCTTGCCATCTGCTGGTTTCCTCTAACTGTAATGACCCCTTCGGCTGCTGGAATCTACATGCATAGATATGCACCATGGATGATAGCCTCGAAGGTGTTGATGCTACCTTGGCCAAAAATGACATTGAATGGGTGGCAGAGATCCACTACGTCGAATGTTACATACTCCGTCCGGGGGTTCTGAGTGTTGCCGAATGACACAGGGAGGGGAATTGTGCCCATTGGAGTGATTCTTTTTCCTCCGAAGCCTAGGAGTGGTATATTTGATGGCTGCAAGGAACTTTTGTTCAGGCCCATCTGTTCGAAGGCATTTGTGAACAATATATCTGCTTGGCTGCCATTGTCTACAAGGACTCTACTGACCATCCAAGTGTGGATGTGGGCTTCGATTACAAATGCGTCAACGTGCGGATAAGCTTTGAGATTGAGATCCGATTCTGTGAATGTGATGGGGATGTGAGACCATTTTTATTTGATGACGGGCCCTTCTGTGAAAACACTGTTTACCAATCAGAAGTGGTTTCTTCTTCTTTTCTTGTTCTCAAAGCCTGAAGATGACCCTCTGCATATCATTCTGATGAATCCTTGCAATGGGAAGGTTGTGGCTTGATTTGGGTTAGACTCAGGCTTGGGCTGAGGTAATTGTTGTGGCTGTTGCTTTTGTGGTTGGCGCTCTTGGCTGGGCTCTGGTTGCTAGGTTGGTTGCCTTGGTTGAATATACTGGCTCAAAGGTTGGGTTGGATGGTTTGTGTTGAAGTATGGGGATGGTGTGTACAGCTGGTGGTGATGGGTGCTTGGGTAATGATAGTTGAGCTATGTGGGTTGTGGATATGGCTGTTGGGACCATGGGTTGGGCGATGTGTAATTGATGGCTTTTGGTTGGGATGGGACTTTCTCTTCTACTTCGATTCTTTCTTGGATTTCTTTTGCTTTGAGGCAACCCCTTGTCCTCTTCATAGTAGAAGCAATATGGTTTTCTGGCTGGTTGGCTTTGGTTTTGAGGCCTCGACCTCTGTCGCGGCCTCGATAGTTACTCTCTCTGAAGTCGTTGTTGCGGCTATCTTTGCTATTGTGGTCTTGCCTTTCTTCTTTGATGTGCCCTACAAACGATGGCGACTGCTCAGTGGGCTGCTTGTATTTTCTGTACTGTCTTTCTTGGTAAGCACTTTCATTGTGTGGTTGATTGCGATTTTTGCTCTAGCTCTGCTTGCGCCTTTTGTAATCCACATCAGATCTGTTGTATTTTTCAAACTTCGTGCATAGTGTCTAAATTGTGTGTGGCGGTGTCCACACATAGTAAGATGACATCTGGCATGCTGGCATACCTCAAAGCACCGAGCTTATTGCTGCTTTGTCTGTGACACTGGGTGCTTGAGCCCGAAGGGTGAGGAACCTTCTGTAGTAATCATGTAATAGCTCATTTTCTTGCTGAGTTATATTTAGTAGTTCGTGCGATGGCTCCATGATTGTGCAGAACCCTTGAGAACTTGCTACCACCTTGTCCCTAATGTTTTCCCAACTGTACAGTGAGCCAGGAGGTAAGTTAAATTACCAATTCAGTGCCGACTCTTCGAGTGTGCAAACGAATGCTTTTGCCAAGGTTGTCTCATCTCCTCCTGCTGATATGATTGCTGCTTCATAACTCATGAGGAATTGCCTTGGGTTGGAATTCCCCCTCAACTTAGCCAACGGTATCGTCCTGAATTGCGGTGGGTATGGTGCCCTCTGCAACCCCTCGAAGAGGGGTGAGTCTTTGTCAATTATGCCCGATGTGCTTCCCCTTTGAATCGGTAGTACTTCTATGGATAGCGGTTGACGGCTTGGCGTAAATGGTACTCCTTGGTTGATATATGGATGAGTTTTGGGCATTGGGTTTGGTTCTTGGTGACTCGCTCTACCCATGGCTCTTTGGAGTTCCTCAACTTCTTTTGCAAGTTGCAGATTCTTGAGTCTGAGCTGGGCTAAGTACTCCTTCTCTTGCAAGGCTTTCTCTCTCTCCCACAGCGCTTTACTTCTTAGCTGTTGCTCTTCTAGCAATCGTTTCTTGAGTTGCTCGAGATGTTCGGCTCTTTGGGCTAACAGTTCTAACTCCTGCGCTGCTATCACTGAGGTTGGGGTGCTGCTTCCCGAGGGGTTTGAACTCGATGGTTGTTCGGGATGCTACACCGGGTCCTTTGGGTTGATGGGCGCATCCGCCTGTGATGGCTGGGCTTCGGGGGTGTTCTCCTTTGTTACATACGAAGTGGTTGATCATCCGTCAGTTGGGGGTCGCCCAGAATGCTACTTCGAGGGGGGGGGGGCATAGTGCTACTCGAAGGTAGCGGTCCATGGAGTTGAGTCATTGTGAGCTAGTATATGAGCTCACAACACGGTGGGCGCCACTGTTGGTGTCACTAAGCGTATGATCCGGTGCCACGAATAGAAAAGGTGAATGAAAAGAGGAATCTCAAAGTATTCAAAGCAGAGTGGTGAATGCTCTCCACGTATTCCCAAAAAGATTCTCCTTCTACAAGTAAGTAGGGGTGCTCTATTTATAGGCCAGTACTTAGGTCATATCCAAATGACCATTCTACCCCAGATTAACTACTATATTCTAAGAATATTCGGTAGAAAATGGTCATAAAGGGCAGAATGGTCTTTTGAGGTCTTCCAGCACCCCTAATTGGTCCGCACGCCTCGACACGTGCTAGTGCCATGTGTCGCCATCTGCAGGCCTCGCTCGCTTTTGGATTTGAGCGTAGTATTGTCTCACGAAGGCACAATGTCATCCTTCGAATGGGTCTGGTACCTTCAGGGAGTCCCTGCACTCCATGCGCTGCCCTGGGGTCCACTCTGGCATGGTCTCGCCCTTCGAAGGTACCATGGTGTCCTTCAAAGAGGACTCACACCCTTCGGGCGTTGCTGCCTTCTGTTTGAGCCGATGGGCCTTGATTCTTCCGAAGTCTCTAATAGGAACATGCGTTTCAAAATTATGGTTAGTGAGAGGGCAGCAGTGGTTAGCCTCAACCCTTGGTCGTAGCCCAACTTTGACAAGCCCCGAAGGGTGGCCCATGAGGTGATCCCCCAACACATAAACCTCTTCCTCTATATAGCCATTTAGGAAAGCGCTCTTGACATCCATTTGATAAAGCCCAGTTCCCTTAGACGCAGCAAAGGCAAGCAAGATCCTAATGGCTTCTATGCGTGCAACAGGAGGAAAGGTTTCCCTATAGTCTAAGCCCTCCACTTGGCTAAAATCCTGAGCAACAAGCCTAGCCTAATTTCTCACAACCTCACCATGTTCCCCATGCTTGTTTTTGAACACCCACTTGGTTCCTATGATACTGACACCAACAGGAAGCTCTACTAGGGTCCACACTTTGTTTCTCTCAAAGTTTTCCAACTCCTCATGCATGGCATTAACCCGATGTTCATCAGATAGTGTGTGTCCAACATCCCGAGGTTCAGAGGTTACAACAAATAGAGAATTGGTAAAGCAGGCGAGATGTGCAGACCTTGACCTTGTTGTCCTCTCATAGAGATTACCGATTAACTGGTGAGGAGGATGCTGACTTTGAATACGAAGAGGGGCATCTATCTCAGAGCGTACCTCCTCCTCAACCACAGCTAGAGCTGGCTCGACAGCGACTGAAGTTGATGTAGAAGCTTCTAGACCCTCTGCTGGAGTGGTGCAAGTAGCAGGAACAAGCTCGGATGTAATGAGTTGTGATGAATCATCATCATCATCATCATCATCAAAGCCCTGTAGGTCCTCTTCTACAAATATGCTCTCCTCCATTTCCCTGTTACCTGCAGTCTCAACCACATTGCTTGTACAAGAATTTGATTCATCAAAGGTTACATCATAGGACTCTACGATGGTGTTAGTTTCCAAATTCAAGACTCTGTAGGGATGACCATAAAGAGTGTAACCAAGAGAGATGCCATCGTAAGATCTCAACTCAAACTTATCATGATTGCCATGCTTGAGAATAAAGCACTTGCAACCAAAAGCACGCAAATGAGAAACAGATGGCTTCCTCCCAAAGCATAGCTCCTAGGAAGTCACATTAAGAATTGAGCGCAAGAAAACCCTAGAAACATAGCAAGCAGTGTTGATGGCCTCAGCCTAGAACCGCCTTAGAATCCTATGCTCGTCGAGCATCGTCGGGGCCATCTCCAACAAGGTGTTGTTCTTTCTTTCGACCAAACAATTCTACTGAGGAACATGAGGTGCTGAAGATTGATGCTCAATACCATGCTCAAGGTAGAAAGCATCAAAGGAGTTCATGAACTCGGTGCCATTATCACTGCGGATTGCTCGTAACGCACCAGGGAGTTCCTTGAACAACCTCAGAGCAAGCTCCGACAAGTGATGAAACACTTCATCCTTGCTCTCAAGAACGTAAACCCTTTAATAGCGAGAGAAGTCATCAACTATCACAAGAACATGCCACTTCCCACCAGCCGAACGAACCCAAGAAGGACCAACAGTGTCCATGTGAAGCAACTCTCTAGGTCGTTCAGTCATCACCAAAATAATTGCTGGATGAAAAGTGGCAGCCATTTTCCCGTGATGACAAGGACCACAAACCAAATTCTTATCAAATTTGAGCTTAAGCAATCCTCGGATCAAACCTAGGACATTCAAGCGACAAAATAAGTAAAAGCTCATGTGACCTAGTATCCTATGTCATTTCCAGAGCTTCGAAGAAGATTGAGCAAGAAAACACTTGTGATAACCATAAGAAATAGAAAAATCAGCCTCAAAAACTGTCCCAATGCGAGAAATGCCACAAACCAAAGAACCAGTCAAATCTGGAACACAAGAAGCATTTTTCTTAAAGCGCACTTCCAAACCAACATCAATCAACTGAGAAATAGAGAAAAGATTGTACTTGAGATGCTCAACCAAACCAACATCCTTGAGAGTGAAGTTTTCGTTTACCTTTATCACACCCCTTGCCTTCACTTTACCTCTCTTGTTATCACCGAAGGTCACATACTCGTGGCGCATAAAGGGAATGAGGCTGGAGAACCACTTTGCATCTCCGGTCATGTGGCGTGAACACCCGGAGTCCATCAACCATTTGTTCTCCAGGTCTCCACCTGCTGCCTACAAAGAACAAGAAGAAAAGATCGATGGCTCAGTGCTGGGGTTAGAAAGAAGACTTTTGGGGATCCAGCACATCACCATACGACCTGTAGAAGTCATCACAGTTCTTTGCACATTACTATTCTGATGCATGGAACGAGGACCACAATGGGGAAAGCGTGGCCTGCCAAAGCGTCTCAACTCAAACCTTGTGTTACGAGGATAGAAATCATCTGTGTGGAAACCAAATCCATGTGAGCGATGCTCACCATGATGGGGAAAACGTGGGGCGCCAAAGCGTTGTGGCTCAAAGCCTCTGTTTCGTGAACCAAAGCCATATGAGGAATGACCCTGTCCATGATAGGCACGAGAAAATGAGCGAGACTGAAAGTCAACAAAATCATCATGACGCACATTTCTAGTTAACTCATCTTGCATCCTCTCAATTATCTTACGCCTATAACATTATTCATCCAAGTGGTCTTTGCGACCATAAAACATGCAAATATAGACTCTCTCATGATTAGGCTTCGCTTGCATAGGACGTTTGGGTTTTGGCTTCTCTGTTTGCTTTGGGTTGAAGGAGGGGTTGGGGTTAGGTGGATAGTATGTGTCAGTGGGTTTGATGAATTGTTCCTCATCTTTGTAGCTAGAGCTAGGCACAAACTAACCCACATTAGCACTCTCTTTGTCACACCTCTCATAACCCAAACCCTAGTTGTAGGTTGACCTACAAGCACTCTGCTTAACTCTTGACAAGTACTCTCAATCTTTTCTTCGCTCACTAGGGTTATTTTGAGGCGAGAGATGAGGTAGTAATTTTATTGACTTACGTTCTTGTTTTTCTCTCTAGTGATTGGAAGCTTATCCTTAAGCGAGCCACACACTACACATGGTGGTTTGAGAACTTTTGAGCGAGTCTCATTTAGCAGCTTGGACTCAAGCTCATTGACATCGAGGGTTTGAACTTCCAACTCATTGGTGAGCTTGGGGCACTTCTGACATGCACCCAAAAGAGTTGGTCTAGCTTTGAATTCATCAAGCTCTTTAAGGGCACTCTCAAGCTGACTGGAAACTTGAGCATGCACACTTTCCCTCTGACTGTGACCATTCATCATAACATGACAAGACTCACACTCTACAACAATGTCATCTCTAGCCAGCTTAAACCTAAGCAAAGCAATCTCATAATTAGCACTCTCTAACTTACACTTAAGCTCTCCACTCTCACGAACAACACTGTGAAGTTTATCATCTTGGATGAGCAAAACATCACACAATTGATCAAGTTCAGAAGAGAGCTCATCAAGAGTGGGGGGGGGGGGGTACCTCACTTGTCTCGGAGTCAGAGCCAGAGTTAGTGTCATAATCATTCTTTGCCATGAAGCAAAGCCTGGTGAAGTTGTCCTTCCTCTCGACTCGTGGCTTTTCAACCTCCTCCTTCGAGCTTGTAAGGCCTTTGCTTGATGTGAGGTCAACGTCGCTTAACGTAGCAACGCAGGTGCATGCGACTACCTTCATGAGCTTCCTCGAGGTCTTGCCTTTCTTGTAGAAGTGGTTCTTCTTCTTCTTGAAGTCTTCAGAGTTGTTGTCATGGTACCCATCCTTCTTCTTCTTCTAGGGGCAGTCAGCGATGAAGTGTCTAGGGTCACCACACTCAAAGTAGAACCACTGCCTCTTCTCTCCTTACGGTTGTTGTAGAACTTCCTGAACTTCCTTGTGAGCAGTGACAGCTCTGTTCATCAGAAGCTGCAACAAGAGAAGACAAGGCGAACTCCAAGGAAGACTTGTCATGTGAGGGGTTAGTTCCATAAGAGGCACCACCATGACTACCCTGTAGATCCAAGCCCTGTAGATCCTCTTCTACAAAGATACTCTCCTTCATCTCCATGTTACGTGCAGTCTCAATCACATTGCTTGAACAAGAGTTTGTTTCATCAAAGGCTACATCCCAGGACTCTACGATGGTTTTAGTTTCCAAATTCATAACTCTATAGGAATGGCCATGAAGAGAGTAACCAAGAAAGATGCCATCAGAAGATCTCGACTCAAACTTATCAAGATTGTCACGCTTGGGAATAAAGCACTTGCAACCAAAGGCTCGCAAATGAGAAACATATGGCTTCCTCTTAAAGCGTAGCTCATAGGAAGTCATATTAAGAATTGAGCGCAAGAAAACCCGATTGGAAACATAGCAAGCAGTGCTGATGGCCTCAGCCTAGAACCACCTCGGAGTCCTATCCTCATCGAGCATCGTCCAGGCCATTTCCACAAAGCATCTGTCCTTTGTTTCGACCACACCATTATGCTGAGGGATGAGAGGTGCTGAAAACTGATGCTCAATACCATGCTCAAGACAGAAAGCATCAAAGGAGGCGTTCTTGAACTCGGTGCCATTATCACTGCGGCTTGCTCGTAATGCACCAGGGAGTTCTCTCAAGAAAGTAAACCCAAGAATAGCGAGAGAAGTCGTCAACAATCACAAGAACATACCGCTTCCCACCCACCGAACGAACCCAAGAAGGACCTACTGTGTCCATGTGAAGCAGCTCTCTAGGGCGTTCAGTCATCACCAGATTAATTGGTGGATGAGAAGCGGCAATCATTTTCCCATGATCACAAGGAACACAAACCAAATCCTTATCAAATTTGATCTTAGGCAATCCTCAGATCAAACCTAGGCCACTTAACCAACAAAGCAAGTCAAAGTTCATGTGACCTAGTCTCCTATGCCATTTCTAGAGCTCAGAATAAGATTGAGCAAAGAAGCACTTGTGAGAACCAGGAGAAACAACAAAATAAGCCTGAAAAACTCTCCTAATGCTAGAAATCCCACAAACAAAAGAGCCATTTGAATCAAGAACATAAGAAACATTTTTCTTAAAGTGCACTTCCAAACCAACATCAAGCAACTGAGAAACAGAGAGGAGATTGTACTTGAGATGCTCAACCAAACCAACATCATTGACAGCGAATTTTTCATTTACCTTTACCACGCCCCTTTCCTTCACTCTCTCTCTCTTTTGTCATTTCCAAAGGTTACATACTTCCGGTGCTTCAAAGGAGTGAGGCTGGAGAACCACTTTGCATCTCCGATCATGTGGCGCGAACACCCGGAGTCCATCAACCATTTGTTCTCCAAGCCTTCACCTACTGCCTACAAAGAACAAGAAGGAAAGATCAATGACTCAGTGCTGGGGTTAGAAAGAAAACTTTTGGGAAGCCAGCATTGAACCACACGACCTGTAGGGGTTATCACAGTTCTTTGCACATTACCACTCGAATGCATGGGACGGGAACCACGATGGGGAAAGCGTGGTCTGTCAAAGCGTCTCGACTCAAACCTAGGGTTGTGAGAGTAGAAATCATCTGTGTGAAAACCAAAGCCACGCGAGCGACGCTCACCAAGATGAGGAAAACGTGGGGCGCCAAAGCGCTGCTGCATAAAGCCTCTATTTCATGAATCAAAGCCATATGAGGAATGACCCTGTCCATGATAGTCACGAGAAAAAGAGCAAGGCTGAAAATCAACAAAATTATCGTGATTCATATTCCTAGTTAACTCAACTTGCATCCTCTCAATCCTCGTACGCCTATAGTAGTACTCATCCAAGTGACCCTTACGACCACAGAACATGCAAATATAAATATTCTCATGTTTAGGCTTAGCTTGCACAGTGGGTTTGGGTTTTGGCTTCTCAGCTTGCTTTGGGTTGAAGGAAGGATTGGGGTTAGGTGGATAGTATGTGTCAGTGGGTTTGTTGGATTGTTCCTCATCCTTGTAGCTAGATCTAGGCACAAACTTACCCACATTAGCACTCTCTTTGTCACACCTCTCAAATCCTAAGACTAAGTTGTAGGTTGACCTACTAGCACTCTCTTTGACTCTTGCCGAGTCACTCTCAATCTTCTCCTCTCTCACTAGGGTTCTATGGAGACAAGAGATGAGATAGTCATTTTCTTAGGCTAGGTTCTTGTTTTCCTCTATAGTGATTGCAAGCTTATCCTTAAGAGAGCCACACACTTCACATGGTGGTGGAAGAACTTTCGAGCAAGTCTCATCTAGCAGCTTGGACTCGAGCTCTTGGACTTTGAGGCTTTGAGCTTCCAACTCATTAGTGAGCTTGGGGCACTTCTGACACGCACCCAAAAGAGTTGGTCTAGCTTTGAATTCATCAAGCTCTTTAAGGGCACACTCAAGCTGACTGGCAAATTGAGCATGCACACTTTCCCTCTGACTGAGATCATTCATTACAACTTGACAAGACTCACACTCAACATAGATTTAAGCCCACGAAGCTTATCATCTTGCATGAGCAAAACATCGCGCAAATGATCAAGTTCAGAAGAGAGCTCATCAAGAGTAGGAGGTACCTCGCTTCTGTCGGAGTCAGAGCCAGAGTCGGTGTCATGATCATTCTTTGCCATGAAGCAAAGCCCGGTGAAGTCGTCCTTCCTCTTGACTCGTGGCTTCTCAACCTGTTCCTCAGAGCTTGTGAGGCCATCGCTTGATGTGAGGTCGACGTCGCTTAGAGCGGCAACGCAGGCGCGTGCAACAGCCTTCGTGAACTTCTTGGAGTTCTTGCCTTTCTTGTAGAAGTGTTTCTTCTTCTTCTTGTAGTCTTCAGAGTTGTTGTCTTGGTACCCGGTGTTCTTCTTCCTCTTGGGGCAATTAGCAATGAAGTGTCCAGGACCTCCACACTCGAAGCAGGTTCTTGAACCACTGCCTTTTCTCTCCTTGTGGTTGTTGTAGAACTTCCTAAACTTCATTGTGAGCAAGGACAGCTCATCGTCAGGAATGCACTTCATCTGTTCATCGAAAGCTACAATAAGAGAAGACAAAGCAAACTCCAAGGAAGACTTGACAAGTGAGGGGTTAGTTCTATAAGAAGCACCACTGTGACTACCCTTTTGAGAGCTAGAAAGCAAAGACATGCTAGAAGCAGGATTGGAAATATTAGGACGAGATTTCCTCGACAGTTCATGAGATTTTAGCTTGCTATACAGTTGCTCATAGTTCAGGGTATTGAAATCAGCAGTTTCTTCTAGTGCATCAACCTTAACCCCCCAAGCATTTTCATCAAGAGAATACAGTAGTTGCTTAGCTCTATCATTATCATTGTACACAAGGTTAGCACAAGCCCGCAAGTTGCACACAATGGCCTCAAACCTATGAAAAGTGTCATCTAATGACACACCAGGTTTTTGTGCAAAGGTTTGGTACTGTCTATTGTAAGAATCCTTACGCATAGAATTGACTTGATTGGTACCCTCATGGTACGTGCAAAGCTTATCCCAAATAGCATGAGCGGCTTCAAGATGTGCAACACGATCATGTTCGCTCCTACCTAGATAGGATATTGATAGCTTTGGAGTTGTTTTCATACGTTGTTAACTCACCTACAGCTACAGTGTTGAGGTATCCTAGTATGGCATACTCCTGCTCAACTATCTCCCAAATTGCACGTCCTTGGCTTAAGAGATAAGCCTTGGTTCATGACTTTCAGTAGGCAAGGTCCTCTCCATCGAACATCCAAAGCTTGACCGCATGCTTCTCCATGTCGCCTTCGGATCACAAAGCCAGTGAAGGTCAACTAGTAATCAACCAAGCTTTGATACCAATTGAAGGACCGAGAAGGTGACCAGAGGGGGGGGGGTGAATGGGAGACAATAAAAATTCTTCACAAGAACTTGGCCTATGTCCCAATTCCAACCCGAGCCAACCACAAAGTGGATCACCAAGATTACACACACCAACTTGTGATGTGCTAACCCTAGGAATGATCAACAACAGCAGTGGAACATAGCGGAAACAAAGGAGAGCAGCAAAGACTCGACCCGGTCAAAGAACAGGTTCAAAACAAGTCACTAGACAATCATCGGTAGTGCCGATCACAAGCATCGGCAGTGCCGATTGGCACTATCAGCAGTGCTGATCATGTCCATCGACAGCGCCGATGCGAGGTTCAGACCCAAGCCACCAGCAGTGCTGGCTGTGGCATCAACAGTGCTGATTCGGGTTCAGACCCACCAGCAGTGCCGGTCCTGACGATCGGTGGTGCCAATCGACCCCTGATAGAACAGAAAACTTTCGCGAATTTCCCCCAAATCTCTCCAAAACTCAACCAAATGATCTCCAAAACATGTGATATTTGGACCAGGGAATCCTTAGGTCATTGTGACCTTCCTCCAATAAGATCCACTTGATTGGCTTAAGAAATTATCACGAATTTCAGATCTTGTGCCAAGAACACCAAAAAGGGAAAACTTAAGAAATCCTTCAAATCGAAGGTGCTAGAGCTCTTGATTCGGTCAAGGACCCATATAGGATTGTTCTATCTCATTATAGCACTAGGATCCCCAAGAAATCTGCCGCAAAAACTCACTCAAAAATGAGATCGAAAATTTCCATGAAAGTTGCTCCGAAAATAGAGAGAAAGAGAAACTCAGGATTTAGGGAGAGAGGAAGAACTTGAGCACAAATTTGAATCTCATATCATTGATTCATCAAGTCAAGATACATGGATACATGGCTAGGAAGCAACCATCTTCCTCCCACTATTTGGAAGAGAAAGAGATGTCTCTCACACACCCTCTCCTTTCCCCTAGAACATGAAGCCTCTCATAACACTTTGAATGAAGACCTAAGGCAAGGCTAAGGGAAAGAGAGGCACCTCTTCCATCAGCCCTACCTCTCCTTATATAGGCCTAGGGTCTAAGACACCTCTACCCTTGACCTATAGTTTATTGCCACCTACCACTAGGGCAAAACTGTCCAACTCTTTTTGCTTTGCTCGAACGCCATCGAGCCCTTCACAACTTTGCTTCGCCTTGACGCAAGCTCTGTGATGGTGCCACGTGCACCTCCAATCGTGGCCATCGGTTTTGAGGCCAAAACTAAAAAACCGCCTTGCACACTTCTC
Source organism: Eleusine indica (assembly GCA_030378355.1). NCBI lineage: Eukaryota > Viridiplantae > Streptophyta > Magnoliopsida > Poales > Poaceae > Eleusine > Eleusine indica. The sequence goes on along the minus strand of CM059494.1, from coordinate 31,316,666 downwards.
AAGGCACGACTTCTTGATCTTGACACATGTCACCTGGTCCCGTGATCCTCCTCATCGGCAAGTCTCTCCTGCCTTCGGTCCATTAGAAGCCTCTACTTGGACCGACGCCCGATCACCTTTGACTTGGTCAACCCTACCGTCTTGATCACCACCTACGGTTTTGAGGCTCAACCGTAAAACCGTCCATGCTTCCTGCCTCTCCACATGTATGGTGTGGATCACCCTTGACTTCACCCGGCCTCCCGATCGTCCGGCCCCAAGTCTCCTACTTGTGCTCGATCCTCTTGCCGTTGACCGCCAAGTTGACTCTAGTGACCTACACATCATGAGAAAGGCAAACACATTTCCCATCTCCTGCACACTCTCCAACATCCTCACCAACTCCAGTTAGTCAAAACCATGACATGCACAAACTCATGCAATCCCCAGATTCCCGTATTTCAACTCAAACACCAAACTCAACCAATGTCAATTACTCATCACATATTGTAAACCATGGCACATCTCAACATGGTTTCTCAATAAGGTTACCACCCGCCCTCAAGTTGCAAATAATAGCCTCAAATATACGAAAGGTATCATCTAGTGATTCGCTAGGTTTTTGTGCAAAGGTTTGGTACTATCTATTGTAAGAATCCTTACGCAAAGACTTGACTTGGTTGGTACCCTCATGGTATGTACAAAGCTTTTCCCAAATTGCATGAGCAGTGTCAAGATGAGAAACAAGATCAAATTCAGTCCTACCAAGTGCACAGAGCAAGATGTTGACAACCTTGGAATTATGTTCATACTTATTTAGCTCACAATGGTTGCAGTGTTGAGGTTGGAAGGTATGTTGAAGTCCTCCTCGACGATGTCTCAGATAGCACGTCCTTGACTCAAGAGGTAGGCCTTAGTCCATGATTTCCAATAGGGAAAATCTTCCCCATTGAACATCACAAGCTTGACTGCATCATTCTCCATGTCGCCTCTAGATCACAAAACCGGTTAAGATCAACTAGTGATCAAACCAGGTCTGATACAACTGAAGGACCGAGAAGGTGACCAGAGGGGGGTGAATGGGAGCCAATAAAAATTCCTCTAAAAATTTGGCCTATGTGATGTGAAAAAGGGTTTTCGATCTTCCGAAAGGTTTCGGTAAATCTTGATTTGGGCGGAGGCAAAACACAAATCGATATGGCTTCTAAACAACACGTTTAGAACCCCACAATCGCAGCACAATGTCCCTTTGGTTATCAACCGTCCAAGGACGATTGACCTTGCTGAGAAGGCTAATCCTTGCCTATGAATCAAGAACACAAGCAAGAACAACAAACAATGCAACACAATTACAAATGTATGATTAAACTCATGAATTTGGGGTCTCACAAACCGATGTGACGGTGAAACTATTATGAACAGAATAATCTAAGCAAAACCCAAACCCCACTGAAAAGGCGGCGACTGTATATGAGGACCCTAGGGTCATGCACCACCCCCTGCACGCAGCCCTAAGTGGGCTCAACTCGATACATGGCCCAAAGACCGATTACGATGTCGCAGCACCAGGACAGATCGTAGAAGTCAATTTGTTTCATCGATTGATGACGCCTCGGGATGTATTCTGACATGGGACTGGTTGGGTTGGAAAGGTATTTTTGTTGTATTTCCATGCATATGTAGAACTTTCCAAATCCGAGTCAGTATGTGTCCTGGGCGTCTGTTTTAGTGCAGACTGGTCCTGGGCCCCAAAACAGACTCAAAGTCGGTTTTGATTGGGCCTCCACCTTGTCTTGGACGTTCTATCTAGCCCATCACGCCTCCAATCACCTCCCCATCTATCTCATCATCATCTTCATGGTTCCTAACAACAATTAGTTCATTAGATAGCAATCTATTCTCAAAACCACATAAACAAAACATTAGAAATGAGCTCGCCTGTCCTCATCGTTCTCCCCCTTTTCAATTATAGTCGTCCTCAACTCGATCCCATCTCTTTCTTCCAATAGTGATCTCAAATCTGAAATATTAATTATGAAACTATTCCCAAACTTGGGATGCAACTCATAGTTATATGCATTATAAAATTTATCATCACAATGAAAATCTACAGTAGAAGGCATTCCATGCAAATTACTAACCTCTTTGAAAACTTGTTCAGCAATATGAATATCATGCTCACTTTTATAACAAGATAGACAATATGTAATCTTAGAAGCACTAGAAAAACATGACATGACATGGTAATTATTATCAGAGTTTTCTAGTTGGTCATTCAGTTGTACAATACAAGGAGGTTTTAAATTTGAACAAACATAAACTCTATGTACCATAAACACATCTCTATAATCATAGTTGCCTATAGCATGAAAATCATTTCTTGTCAATGAAGGCAATTCGGTTTGAGAAAAGATTTTCTTCTCCACGGTATTTAGATCACAATGAACATCAAATTTAATATAACCCAAAGTATTTAGAGAAGATAATAATTTTTGCTCATCCTTTTCACATGTAACTAAAATCAAATGTTTAATTTCAGCACTAGTGGGTGAATCATAAGCAAAAACATCAAGCTCATTCTTTTGTTGTGGCAAAGGTATAAGTGAAGCATTGGCACAGAACTCCTCTTTATCACAAGGACCAATAGATAAATCAACTTGTAACAAAGGAACATCATCATAAGGTTCCGATATAGCAAGATTATTGGAACAATTCATCACATCAAGAAAGTTATTACCTGAAGCAAGAACCTGTTCTTCATCTTTCATATTGTCCTCTTCTTTGTGTAGAAGCTGAAATGTATTAGTTGTACCAAGTGGCAAGAAAATAGATTTATCCTCTATTAATTCAGATTTTGATGAAAGTGTTGCAATATTTAAAACATCCCATTATTTCCTAAACGGTTCATTCTTTCTTCTCTCAAGCATTTGTTTATCTTCTTCTAAAATTTCAGCAGTGATCATAGGTTTAAGAGTAACTCTTCTACTATTATATTTAAATGAGTAGCTATTATCAATGATGTTATGAAAAACATTATTTTTAGAAATCCAAGGTTTACTCAATAATAAATGACATGCTTGCATAGGTGCTATATCGAATTCTACACTATCCTTATAAGAACCAATAAAAAATTCAATGCATGAAATTTTATCTACCTTTATCTTACTACAAGAATTTACCCATTGGATGTTGTATGGACATGGGTGTGGCTGCGAGGTCAAGCTGAGCTTCTCGACCAACTCCAAGCTTGTGATGTTGTGGCTACTCTCTCCATCAATGATGACACGACAACGTCGATCCGTGACAACAAAGTGAGTCTGGAATAAATTGTTCAATTGATTTTTCTCTATCTTCTCCATTTGAGAACTGAGCACTTGCTGTGCTACAACATTCTTATCATCATGAGATGCCATCGACTCATTACCATGGATATTGTAACCTGTCATTGTTAGTAGCAAACAAGAAAACACACAAGAGTATATTTTCCTATCACTACTATGTAATCACGGTGGAAACTCTCAACAAGCAAATGGAAGCATCATACCAAGCTCTTACAAAGTCCTTAATTACAGCAAGCAAAGGATACCTTGGAGAGTGTGAACTGATGATTGCGAGAGTCAAAAAAAATTTGTGCCTATTCAGAAGGAAATATATGGAGCTTAGATATGCAATATTAGGTAGCAAGGATTAACAAAATTTCAATTCAGAAGTTGCAAAACTAAAAAATAGTCCCAAGCTAGTCTATGTCACCGGCCTAAACTTGCCTCGGACCTAGTTCAAGCAAGCAATCAAATGACTCAACAAATGACACAAAGGCTGCAAGCAATTCTGAATTTTTATCTTTTCCTTTTTCTACTTCTTTTCTTTTTTGTGCGGCTTTTTTTCTTGTGCACTTTTGACTTTTTTTTCTTTTCTTTTCTTGTAAATCAGAACTACAGCAAGGTATTACAAGTTTCACAACCCAAAGGAACACCTGAATATTTTTTCTTACTACAAGTGCAACAAAAAGATTTTTGTAACAGCACAACTAAAACAAACGTCTATAACAAGATCAAACACTAATTGGTTGGCTTTTGTTCAAAATAAAGCAGCAGCAGAACACTCTAATTTTCTTTTGCACGCGAAAGTATAAGGCTAGATGTTAAAGAAATATTTAGTGCACACAATTCCTGTAGTACTATTATCTCAATGTGTGCAACACTGATTTTTTTCTCTTGATTGTCTATGACAAGGACATGCACGAGTCAAACAAGACCAAAGAAGAAGCACTAGACCAGCAACACAATTACTTTGTAGTGACTAAAATTCAGAGAAGTAATCTGAAATAAAAATTTGCAAGTCACAATGGGGTATAGGACAGCGGAAACACGACGAACCGATAGTTTTGTGGGGCAATTTTCTGGAGTTCAGGACTAAACAAAACAACAGGGATAAGGGCGAACCTAATGGTATACCTGAAGCTCTGATTACCACTTGATGTGGACAAGGGTTCCCGATCTTTTGAAAGGTTCTGGTAAATATTGATTTGGGCGGAGGCAAAACATAAATCGATTCGGCTTCTAAACAACACGTTCAGAACCCCACAATCGCAGTACAACGTCTCCTCTGGTTACCAATCATCCAAGGACGATCGACCTTGCCGAGAAGGCTAATTCCTGCCTGCAAATCAAGAACATAAGCAAGAACAACAATGAATGCAACACAATTGCAGATGTATGATTAAACTCATGAAGTTGGGGTCTCACAAACCAATGTGACAGCGAAACTGTTATGAACAGAATAATCTAAGCAAAACCCAAACCATAATGAAAAGGCGGCATCTGTATATGAGGACTCTAGGGTCGTGCACCACCCCCTGGATGCAGCCCTAAGTGGACTCAATTCGACACATGGCCCAAAGACCGATTACGGTGTCGCAACACCAGGACAGATCCTAGAAGTCGATTTGTTTTGGTGATTTCTGATGCCTCGGGATGTATTTTGACATGGGACCGGTTGGGTTGGAAAATTCTTTTCGTTATCTTTCCATGCATATTTAGAACGTCCAAATCCGAGTCCGTATGCATCTTGGGCGTCCGTTTTAGTACAGACTGGTCCTGGGCCTCCACCTTGGCTTGGACGTCCTATCTGGCCCATCATGCCTCTAATCACCTCCCCATCTATCTCATCATCATCTCCATGGTTCCTAACAACAATTAATTCATTAGGTAGCAATCTACTCTCAAAACAATATAAACAAAACATTAGAAATGAGCTTAGCTGTAAATTCAGGTGATGTGCATGAACTTTCATCTTAGTTGGAGGAGTGTTGTGTATATCCATAGGTGTGATGTTCTCATCACTATGTTCCAATTACAACCCAAACCAACCTCTAAACAAATCACCAAGGTAACACACACCAACTTGTGATGTGCTAACCTTAGGAATGATCAACACCAGCAGACGAGTACAGCGGAAACCAAAGAGAATAGTCAAACCGTTGGAAAAAACTCACACAAAAATAGGTAGTTATGTCAGAGTATCAACAGTGTCGATTGGCAGTTGAGACAGAGCATCGGCAGCACTGATCGTATCCTCGGTAGTGCCAAAAGAAAATAAAATTCCCGATCAGGACATCGGCAGTGCCTAATAGGGTTTTCACTCGTGCACCGGTAGTTCTGATACAAATATCGGCAGTACCGATCGACCCTCAACAGAACGGAAAATGTTCTTGGGATTTGGCAAGGAAATTAGCAAAACCTAATTAAACGAACTCCAAAAATCATGAAACTTGGATAGAACATGTCTCATGGTAGGACGTTCCTTCTCGAAGTGGAATCACATGAGAAGCTCAAGAATTTATCACGAATTTCAGGTTCTACCAAAGAGCCTAGGGTTTGAATGTTCTTGAGGAAATCCACGAAATCAAAGGTGCTCTTGCCTAGGATTCAAGCAAGGATCCATCAAGGAATGTTTAGGCATGTCCTAGCACCAAGATCCTCCAATAAATTCATCCCAACACCCACTCAAAATCGAGATAAAAAATACCCATGAAAATAGCTCCAAAAATAGAGAAAAAAGTGAAATTCAGGATTTAGGGAGAGGAGTTGATCTTGAGCATGAAATTGAATCTCGTATCATTGATTCTTGCATAAAAGATTCATGGATACATGGCTAGGTGTAAGCTCCATGACCATTGATCATTGGATCCCCAAGGTATAAATGTTTTGGTGATAGATGACAGCTATGAAATTGTGGGCTAATATCTACACGAGTGTTGTTTGTGCAGGAATCATCTCTAAACTCTACTGCAAATCGTATGGATGATGGTTGCCTTGGTAATTGATGACAATGACAAAAATCATGGAGGATTGATGAGCTTGATAGAGTCCAAGGGTTGATGGAGATGGATCAAGGCTAAGGACAAGCTATGGAGCAAGTGTTGGGAACACTTGTCCAGTTGTTAGGGCTTTAAGTCCATAGGAAAAACTGGACTATCAAGAGAGTCCAGGTCATTTTACTTAGGTCATGTCTAGTCGATGATGTGCATGGATGCTCAGTGAAATCACAGGTACTAGGTGACAGTGGAGAAGCCAAGGAGTTGTTCGGAGAAGCCGAGAAATGAAGTCAAGCGAGGACGAGAATTTCTGCTTCTGGACGTAGTGACCGGACAGAGGGGTCAATGGAGACCGGACTGTATGGTCACTAGGAGATCAGAGAGGAGTCTGTAAGGAATATGTCAAGTCTGGAAACCCTAGAGACCGGACGGTATGGTCTAGTGACCGGATGGTCCGGTCAGTAGGGATGAGGCTTGGGAAAGAGAGGAAGCAAACTGGAGCTCTCTGGAATGCACAAGACACGAAGAGACCGGACGGTCCGGTCTAGTGATCGGACAGTCCAACAAGCATAGAAAATCGCCTGGGACACTGAAGCCAACGGCTCTATGAGCCGTTCCAGAAGAGACTGGATGGTACGGTCTGGGAGTGACCGGACGGTCCGGTCAATGGTGTCCAGAAGGGTGATTTCATGGAGCAACGATAAGTTGGAGGTCGGAAGCCTATATAACTTTGTTGTAAGGGTCTTGGAGACCTGTCTTGGCCAGTGGAATTTCTTGGAGCATTTAGTGAGTGTCAAGAGGAAAAGAAAGTTGCACTAGGAGGAGATATTGCATATCTTGAGAGTGCTAGTGAGAGTAACTTGAACATTGATGCACATCATGAGGGTGTGATCTTGGTTGTTACTCTTGGTCTATTGTGAGACCTACACCGGTTAGGTGTCGGTGATCGAGCCTATCATGATCGGTTGTGAATGTCATCACATGTTTGTACATGGTTTGAGCCCGCCGGTAGAAAGGGCATCGCTAGTGAGCGCCCGTGTCGGGTCAGGGAGTCTGGCATGTTCTCGAGAGAGGCGAGCTTGTGCCTTGGTGGCAGCGGTGACGCTCACCGTGTCTTCACTCCGGGAGTGATTACGGGCTCGTGGGCGAACTCCGCATTGGTGGCAGGAGGGACCAGGACTCCGGCAGGAGTGGTCCAACAAGGATTAGGGGAAGGCGCCATCCTTCTGAGACCTCGGGAAAAAATCATGAGCATCCCTTGACCCCTCTTTACTTTTCCGCATTTGTGTGCTCTAGTTAGTAGGGTGACTTATGGCTTGCATAGGCTAGTGTGTTTAGCTTCCGCATTTCGTACTCATCATGAACACTAGCATGTGTAGGGTCTTGCCCTATTAGAACTGCTTAGGTTGCAATGATTGTTAGGTCTAGTGGTGTGAATTGAAGTATTCGGATTCATGATCGGCTTACCGATTCACCCACCCTCTCGGTACGCCTTCGGTCCTTATAATTGGTATCAGAGCCAAGTGCTCATCTTTGAGGCTTCACCACCTTGAGTAAGGATGCCAGGAAAGGTGGGGAGTGTTCCCATAATTGATGGGGAGGACTACAGGTATTGGAAGGCTCGTATACAAGCCTACTTGGAGTCCCTTGATCCAGAGATATGGATGGTGACCCATGAGTCTGATGTGGATGTGAAGCTGCTTGAACCTGATTTCATTAAGAACAACGCTAAGGCGAAGAATGTTTTGTTTGCATGCATATGTAAGGATGTTTTTGCTAGGTTGGATGCAAGTTCGACAGCACATAGTATCTGAACTGAGATTCAGGGTCTCCATGAGGGTACGGGTGATGTCAAAGAGGAAAGATACTATGTGCTGATGAACAAGTATGATAACTTCATTAGATTGCCACATGAGAGAGGTAACACTATTTCTTCTCGCTTTCATGTACTAGTGGAGGAGATCAATGCTCTTAGGGATGACTTCAAGCTCAAGCCTGTTGAGGTGATAAGAAGATTGTTGAGGCTATTCAAAGACCCCAAGTATGAGTCCATCACCTTCACCTTGCAAGGTGACCTCAAGACCAAGACCATGAAGGACGTGCTTGGCAAGATCACTGCCTTCGAGAGCTACCAGTTGGGTTTGGATGATCCTCAACCATCCAACCTTGCTCTTCAAGCTGAGAAGATGACTTGAGTGTGGACTTGAGTCTAACAAGAGCAAGAAGAAGGCGGTGATTGAAGATGAAGATGATGATGGTGAAGATGACTTGAGTGTGGACTTCGCTCTTCTCATGAAGAAGATGAGGACTTTCAAGAACAAATTTGCTTCCAAGTCCAAGGGCAAGTGCTTGAATTGTGGGTCCAGGAACTACTTTGTTCAGGATTGCCCCAAGCCCAAGAAAGAAGCTTTCAAGTCCCAAGACTCAAGTGATGAAGAGGAAGAAGAAAATGAAGAACCCAAAGCCAAGCAAAAGAAGAAGAGGAACTTCAACAAGGACAAGAGCAAAGGCAAAGCTCAGGACCACAAGAACAATTCTCACCCAAGGCCCTTGTTGGAGAGTGGACAAGTGACAACTCAAGTGACATATCCTCTATCTCAAGCGATGATGAAGAAGTGGCCGGGCTAGCCATGATCAAGACCACACTTCCACAAGCTTTTCCTCTAGCTCCCATGTGACTCATGGCCAAGCCAACTTGGGGAGAGTGAGGATAAGAGCAGCAATGACAGCGGTGATGAGAAGCTCTCCTGCGTCGAGCTTTGGAGTATGGTTGAGCAAGCCCGCGACATCGCCGTCAAGAAATCCAAAATGTTGGACATGGTAAGAGAAGAGTATAAGTTGGCTAAGGACCATGTTGGTGAGTTTGAGAGTGAGCTCAAGGACCTTGTTACATCTCATGAGGCCCTAAACAAGAGTTATGACAAACTCAAGGGTGATCATGTAGAGCTACGTGAGAAGTATGAGGCCCTTAAACTTACTTTTGATAACCTTGCCTCCCCCCTTCTCTAGTTCATCAAAGAGTGAGGCTTCTACTACGTGCGATGAACTAACCACCTCGGTCGAGGTTTCTTCTCTTGAGCCATTTGTTTTGGAGGAATATCACAAGCTCAAGGAAGAGGGGAAGATATTGGTGGACGGCTTTGAGAGACTCACACAAGGTAGAGCCATCCACAAGGAGATTCTTGGGAGAAACCTTGTGAACAATGTCTCCCACCGCCATCGACATCATCGGGACAAGTGACTCCATCCTTGCATGGATCAAACCCCTACTCACCGACGACTACTATTGCAAGAGGTGTTGTAAGGATGGCGACACCATCAAGGATTGTCCTATGGTGAGATGTTTCATAGTTTTGCCTAACGCTAACTTGTTCCATGAGAACACCCATTTCAAGCTTTTTAGGAACAAGGATGGCATGGTGAAAGCAAAGGCTTTGGGACCACCAAACAAGAAGAGAAAGGTCAAGAGCATATGGGTGCCTAAGTGCATTGTTAATCTTGAGAGGTCAAACGACGTACAAGGGGGTGCCCAAGAACAAGACGTAGATGGGGGTGCCTAAGCAAGGTGGAGTGCTTGAGATGGTGGTTTGGCTTCTCTCAAAGCAAGGGTATGGCTTATAGTGACTAAGCTTGAGAGGGGTTCAAACTTGACATTGTTAGGTTTCCTTTGTGTCTTGTTTAATATTGCTTGCATTCACATGGCATGTTTACTTTCATTGCATATGTAAAAATGCTTGTTGCATGCATCATAGAAGAAACACAAAGGAGGCTTGTCACATTTGGATATATTTGTGCCTCATGATCTATATGAGATTACATCTCTACAAGTGTGACCAAAGGAAAGGATTGTGCTTATGACCATTGAGCAATCTCTTATGAACTCTGAGGTTAAACCCACTCGTGCGGTTGATGGACTAAAGCTCAAACATAACCATTTGGTTCTTAATTTCCTTGGTTCTTATTTGGTCGATTCTTCATTTGGCATTTGCAAAAATTATAAGGCCATATAGAGCCACTATTTGAAAATGAGTGTTTGAGAGTTCCCTCCATGTTTCAAGTGCAGTGTTTATTTGTGTGTTTAGCGAGGGCACTTGGAAATTGGAGAAACTCCTTGGTTCAGCAAAATTTCCAGAGTGACCGTATTGTTTGATTTTCGGACCGTACCGTCCGGTCAGTGCACGTGTGCACAGTGCTTCGGGACAGTCGAGTTGTAGAGACCGGATAGAATAATCAACTTGGTCGTACTGTCCGGTCTGTATAGATGCTTGACTAAACTGGAGACTGACTCGACCGTCCAGCGCAAAGACTGTACCGTCCGATCACTATATTGAAAACGTGTGCTTCACTTTCAGTCATGACCGCTGATCTTTCCTTGATGAGATCTCGGCCGTTCGTCGATTCCTTGACCTAAGTCAAAATCGTGAAATACCTTTGTCTTCCCCCTCGTTCGACTTCCAACACCGAGAGCTCGCCCCGAACGCCGTCGTCGACCTCGCCATCACCGTGCCGTCTCCTGCCGAGCCCAGCTCACCCCCGTGCCTGCGCCGCTGCTGCCTCACCCCCTCGCCTCCTTCGCGCGCAGCCACTGTCGCCTCTTGGTAGAGCGGCCGCCACCACTTCTGCTCACCGCCGCGCAGCTCCCATCCAAGCATCATCGCCCCGCTCTCCCTCGCTGCCACGCACGCGCCTCCACTACCCATGCTGAGTTCCACCAAAAGTTAGGGCAAGTTGTCCCCTTCTTCCACCTCCATTGCCGGCAAGCCAAAAGGCTTCATCTTTTAGGTGATCGGTCGCGCGTTCTTCCCGGGTTCCGTTTCAGACTTCCCCAGGGTATTGTGCCTTTCTTCCAATTAATCGTTTATACCCTAATTGTTGAGCGATTTCCTTAATTGATGCAATCAAGATTAATTTCCCATGGTTAGTTGTATTAATCAGGTAATTAGCTCAACCTAGGTTGCAATTAATTTCATGCCTATCTGTTTATTGCAATTCTAGGGTTTGTCTCTCGTTTAGTCTGTAGTTAGATTGATTGCCTATTTTTTGACTGCACACTAGATGACTCGCACCAGCCACATATAGTCGATGATCACAGTTGTTACTTTGCATACTTGTTCGGTGATCATGTCATTCATTCAGTGCTAGGATTTCTATTGCGCATTCTTTCCTAGCGGTGCTTTGCTTGTAGATTTATATAGGTTCTATGCTTATCCTGTCTATACCTACATGCATGTAGTGACACTTGACAACGTCAGAGATGGAAGGAGGATAGGACAAGGAAAAGGGCAAGGTGATAGAGAAGCCTAAACGCAAGAAGAGGACCAGGCTGGACCCAGAGTCAGAGAGGGCCAGACAGATGGCACAACACCTGGATGACATGAAGACTTCACGCAGGATACCCGGATCATGGTTGATCACGGGTACACAGAAAGACGACCAGGGTCGCGGGAGGAGCACCAAGCAGAGGACAGCAGTTCCAGAGCTGTATACAGGAGTGAGGCTACCACCATGGTCACAAGGTACTCCGGCTTCTCGTCAGGAGAGGTCGACGAGACCTGCAGAGCAGGGATCCTCCAGGCAGCAGAAGGAGTCCGAGGAGGAGGAGGAGAGCTCAGAGTCAGAGTGTGAGGAGTCTGACCAAGGAGGAGGAGGAGAGCTCAGAGTTAGTCTGAGGAGGAGGAAACTGAGCAGCCAGCATAGACAGGACCCCAGAGGTCAGCTCACCGGGTAGAAGACCCGTACTGCACCTATGAGGTGTGCACCAGGAGGCTGCAGCGACTTGTAGCAGCAGCCAGAGAGGGAGACATCATTAAGGTTCCTGCCAAGGACCTTAAGGCGAGTCGTCTCGTCTCCTTCAAGACGTGGGTTCTAGTCCCCAAGCACCTTGCTGTAGGAGAGAGGTACCAGACAAGGCTCCAGAGGAGGATAGGAGAGGGTCTGAGATGCTACCTTGCCAGGAAGGGCAAGGCTGGACTTTTCGTGCCGCAGCAGTACATGACCTACCCGACCATGAGGAGGGCCACAGGCACCGACATGGAGCAGTACCTCACGTACTTGCCTGGACTAGCAGAATTAGTTACTACTCCATATAGATACAGAGAGTACATAGTCATGGAGTTCTATGCTACATTATGGGTAGCCAGAGACCGCTCAAAGATCTGGTTCTTATACAGAGGAGAGCCCTAGCGCTTGACCAGGGAGGACCTCATAGCTGCACTAGGGCTCCTTACTTCAGACTTGCAGTTGTACAGGAGTGCTTACCCGACCTTCGTTCCACCCCGCAGACCACAGGAAGGGATGCTACCTCCAGACGAGATGGTGTTAGTCGCCTTTCCACCACCACACACTCCAGGGTTTGACAGATGCCCTGCTAGGCTCATAGCAGAGGCGAAGGTGGTCAAAGCGATACTCACCAGGACTATCATCCCTCGGTCTGGATACAGAGAGGAGTTCACACTTCTTCACCAGTGGACAGCGGCAGCTATCCTGAGGAGACAACACTTCAACTTGGCAGATCTAATGATAGCTAAGATGGAGGAGGTGATCTCGAGAGTTGGAGGAAGACACCTGGTCTACGGGCCGTACATTTGCTATCTTCTGAGGAGACTAGGGCATGTGACTGAGGAGCAGTACGACACATTCCCTGAGGTGACAACCAGCTATTCACCTCGAGTCCCTAGGGGATCCGAGTCAGCCTCGAGTCAGCAGACGAGAGAGGAGGAGCAGGAGTCACCACCCGTCACTCACGAGCAGGCAGCTCATCGAGAGACGGTGCTTCCTGAGTCAGCCAGTACAGGAGCACCTCCCCAGCCTGTAGGTACACAGTAAGAGGACGCCGCTTCCATGGTAGCACTTGCAGGACGACTGAGTGACTTTATTCAGAACTCAGCTGAGGAGATGTGTCAGATCATGGAGGTCATCAGAGGACAGGTAGAGCTTCAGAGACAACAGATGATGCTGATGACTACACTGATGACCTAGATGGCAGAGATGACTTAGAGGCAGGCCAGTCAGCAGCCAGGACCTTCTACTCTTCCACAATTTCAGCCGTTGCAGACACAACCGGGACCCTTCACTGCTACGATGATAGCCCAGTCTTCTGGACTGCCTTCACTTTGAGGGGTGCTACCGACAGGGGGAGCAGGATAGACTTGCTCACCAGCTCAGTTCTCCCCAGTATCCGCCTTCTCAGTATCTGCGTTGTTTACTTCATTGTCACACTCTTCTACTTCGCAAATGGCAGGACCCTCCACCTCTCACCAGCACTTACCAACTAGGAGTTTGACATTCTCAGAGGTTGTGCACACTACTCGAGCAGACTCTCAGACAGCCCTAGAGACAGCAACAGTTCCACCTTCTTCTGTTATAGACACTATGCTTGTCACATCTGAGGTAGTAGAGAATCTTGTCCGTCGAGGCTTCACTCAGGAGGATGTGGATGACCTTGCTCTTCTTTAGGCGTCAGTTGCTGAGGAGACATCCACAGTCCCCCTAGCAGGGCAGGACAGAGGGTCTAAGTCACCAGTAGACCTTGTGTACTTTGAGCAGCTAGATGCTCAGGTGTCATAGGCTCAGGCAGAGCAGCAGGACCCAGCACACGAGCAGCCCAGAGTAGAGCCCTCTGAGGACGTTGCTACACCACCTGCTTCGACCATGAGCGCTTAGTTGTTTCCTTTTTCCTCTTTTTGGTGCTTGTTGCCAAAGGGGAGAAGTAGTCATAGGTCTAGGAGGAGTGGGAGTGTGATCCTATGCGATCAAGAGGTAGTAGCATGTATCTAGGGGCAGCATAAGTGTACTTGGGTTTCGGATATAGATACATTTGGATCTTAGTTTGATGGATTTATCGAGATGTTCATGGATTTTGATGAGTCATGGTTTTCATTCGCTTGTGTTTGACTCACCTTGATCTCACTTGGTTTATTTTCATACGCAGTGCCTTGTTTTCCTTTATTTATCCTGTTTGCCTATGTATGATGTCATGATCATGATTGCTTGCTTTTAATTCCTATGTGTCGCAACCCTATACCAAAGTATAGAGTGTGCCGTACAAGATCGCCTCGGGAGATGGTTAACGAAGTAACCATACATAGCGTTCACACAGGACATCCATCATTTACAGAGATACCTCATTAAGTGTATAATATTACAAGTTCAGGAGTCATAGCGGAAGCAAATTTAGTTACATTATCATACATAGGTTCTTGGTCATATTACATAAATATACGGAGGCGGGAGATACGACAAACACTACGCAGAACCTAAGTAAGCCATGCCGGCCCTAGGGCAGTGGCTCACTTATCTGGATTAGGGGAGCCGGGGACCCATTCAATGGTCCAGTTCTGGGGCTCCTCACCTTCCAACACAATTTTGTTACAGCAGTCGCAATAAGTTTCTTGAGGCGAACCTGAAAAACCACATCATCGCAAAGCCTGAGTATCTAGCATACTCCGCAAGACTTACCCGTCCAAAGGGTTTACTAAAACCGACTCCTAGTATGCAGGGGGCCGACCGGGTTTATTTGATAATTGCATAAAAGCACCTATTAATTCTATGCTACGCTGCTTATTCCTTAACCCAGATTTAATTTGCTTGTTGCAGAAGAGGGACTGTAGTGGAACCTAGCTAGCTGCTAAGACTTGTACAATTATAAAGAGCAATACAACATAGCAAATTGTATCCATAGAGTAAATAAATTTCAGCATCCTAAACAAACTTCTCTACTTAAAGTATCATTGCCACTGCTTGAAACAAGAGGTACTCATGACCGCGAGGGACGGCAATTCGAATTGATTTACATCCTGCAGGAGAATAACCCAAATGCACGACATACGCATCATTTAAGAACGCGTATGGCCACCGTTCACGAGGTTGCGATAAAGTCGATCCGGGGCCATCGATCCCGAGTACACGTCCTCCCCGCGATACAGTACTTCGTATCCGAGGCTTAACCCGTGCACTCTCCAGCGGTCCTCGACCCGTGCATCCACCGTGCCATTCACATCACCTCTGGATCGATGAGTAATACCGTCCAACAGTACGGCGCCCAAGTTACTAGGTTTACCAATTCTCATATAGAGGTATGCACTTGGTACTGTTCAATACTTGTCCGCGGGGTTGCAACGATAGGTTTCCCAAATTTTTAATCAATTTCATTCTTCACGTGGATCATGGTTGAATCAGGTGATCCTCTAGCCTACTGTTGACTCTACTAATTTAAGCCTAGCAGTTGCTAACGAAAGGCTTACTGACGTAACTAAGTATGGGTCACAGCTTGTTTATGCAAGTGGGTTTCCATCCAAGCCCTATACCTAATGCACACACGATCTCCTTCTATGGTGACAAAAATAAACAGGACTCGTAAATCAGTAGGTGTGCACCGGGGCTTGCCTTGGGAGTGATCGTAGCTAAAGTTCTTGGCGGGGTTTAGCTCCACTTCGGGCTCCTCAGGGTTGCTTGTCACGTCCTTGCTCCCAGTCTCGCTCCCTAGTCAATGCAGTGCAATGCACGGTCAGGAGTTGGACGATGATGCATGACACTTCCTCAATAAATAGGATCTGACGGAATGATGCTCATGCATGGGATGACATGTTTGTACCACACTCTGGCAATTATTAACTTACAGGGGACAAACTTCTAATTAGGGGAAGTGGGGGGGGCATTGTAACCACTGAGCATATCCCTATATTCCAACTACCAGGATACCCTTGGTGCACTTTCCCTCGGTATGCCAAGGCCTACTCAGCAGATAGGCAAAAACCCCCTAACTACCCCCTTACCCAGGGTGCATTCACCAATTATAATGCCCATGCCAGGGAATATAGGAACTTTATCTTGCAAGGTTAATTGTATCCTCCCAGAATTTGACATGCTCACTTTTAATTATAGCCCTAACTAATCTAGATATATAAGCTAATGGTGAATCATTAGTATGCCAAAGAAATCATAAGTTTACTGTAAGTCAAGATTGACATGCTGCATAGGCTGTCCCAAGGATGGGTTTACCACTATAATAACCACATGCATATATTAGGCAACAATTATATTAAATTTCCTAAGCTAATTATGAATGAGTAACTTTAACGGCCAAAAGCATAATGATGGTGCCCAAAATTTTTCATGGAGATTTTTATGCTTATGCAGAAATGCCCAAAGAGCAGGAATGCAAAATTTCAGAATTTAAAATCCTACCCAAGCATTTATAGAATTTTACTTACTAAAAATGGGGATTATGCAATAACACTAAAATTTGTATAAAAGATGGAAATGTGCTTTAGCACAAAGTTTAGGAATGACATGAAGTGCTTACTGACCAAATCCCATGATTTTATCAGTTGTAGATTTTGAATTATTAATTTAATACTCTTAGCAAGGTTCTAACTTTGGTGATTTAATTCTACTAACCTACTGCATAACCCTGGATCTCATCTTGTTTTTCTGGTAGAGCAAGATTTTTGGAGTCAAACAAAATTAATTTCACATTTTTAGGCCTCTTATTTCTCGAGTTATTGAATTTTAAAGTTTTAATCGAAGTTCACCCTTATTTACAAATCTGCCACTGGCCATTTTCAAATTTTTCCCCGCGCGTATGCGCGGCGGAGCGGCGGGGTGGCTCTGCTGGCTCGCCGGCGGCGATCGGCGGCGGGGCACGGAACTTGGTGCTGCTCTACAAGATCAGTGACCCAAGGCGGTCACGTGGGTGGTGGTGGCCGGAGCGGGGGCTGCCGGAGCTCTGCCGGCGACGAGCGGCGGCGACGCTGGACGGTGGCCGACGGCAGCAGGCACGCCCAGAGATGGAATCGGCAAGGGGGGAGGTCCGGAAGCATCACCTGGGTGCCGCGGTGCTCGTCGACGCGTGGGCTGGAGTTGGGGTGGCCGGGAGGGTGGTCGTCGCCGTGAGCCCTTTCCGCGTGGTGGCCGACGGCGGCTCGGGTTCTCCAAATTCCGGCAACGTCTCTGCACGAGGGAGGAAGAGGATCAGCAGGCGGTGAGAGGACTCCTTAGCGCGCTGATTTGCAAAAGAAAGAAGAAGGGAGGGGCTGCCTGGTCAGGGCTGGACGCGGCGGCGCTCACGCGACCCGGAGCAGGGGAGCTCGCCGGGTTTCCTTGCGGCAGAGGAGGAGCAGGGCGGTAGCAGCGCTGCACGACCCTGCGGGAGCGCTTGGGGCGTGCGGAAGTGTTGGCGAGCAGAGAGGAAGAGGAATGAGGGTGGGTGAGCCGCTGCTGCCCTTATGTTGTGGCCGCCGGAAGGAGGAGCCGAGAGAGGGAAGGAGGGAGGACGGCGAGCTATCGGGCAGGGAGTGGCTCCTCCGGTGGAGCTTCAATGCCGGCCGGTGGCACAGGCGCGGTTTGGCGGAGCAGTGACCGTGACGGGGCTACAGCGATCGCCGGTGGCTCGTACAGGCGCGTCGGTGTCGGGCGGAGACTGGCCGGAGAGAGTGGGAGAGGGAAGGGGCGGTTGACTCGGCTTGACCCAGAACTTGGACTCGGATTTGGTAAATTCCGACACGTTCCCGTGCTCCAAATTTGACGCAACTTTTTGTTTGTATTCAGTGAAACGTGTGCTCCAACTTTTCTGTTGGGTGCACCTGTTAGTTTGCCTTTGAGAATTTATGAAAATTCTAAACCCGAAATACACTTTTCTGACTTTGGGGAAATTTTTAAGGGTATTAAATGGTTACCAAAAATTCTGGAAAAATTCTCAAAATTCTATTTTATTATGGCCATTCAGAATATGTAAAAATATTTGGGTACTTTCATGGATTTTGATGATGTTTGTGAGTGACCCATATTTGAATATTTTTGGAATTTAATTAACTAAGTTTCTTTTCTTTATCCTTTGGCACATGGATAAATCATACTCCGGCTTAGTCCTTAATTGAGGTTAGGCTTAGTTAACTTCATGTTGTAACATGGGATGTCACAGCACACCCCCCTTAAGGAAATCTCGTCCCGAGATTTGCAAAAGAACGAACAAAAAGGGAGGGTGCGGATAGTTACCGGCTTTGGGAGGCCAAAAATTCTGGAAAGTTGGCCTTCAGAAACTCCTCTTGTTCCCATGTGGCTTCCTCTTCAGTATGGTTACTCCATTGCACTTTGTAGAAGGTGATAGTGCGGCTCCGGGTTACCCGGTCCTTTCGATCGAGGATACGAACGGGGTATTCGGGGTAGGAGAGATCTTCTTCCAATTGCTCGGTGTCGGAGATAACCACATCGATCGGAGGCTTCAAACACTTCTTTAGTTGGGATACGTGGAACACGTTGTGCACCCGCTCAAGAGTTTCCGGTAGTTGCAATCGATAAGCAACGGCGCTATGCTTCTCCATGATCGGAAAGGGTCCGATGTAGCGGGGTGCTAATTTGCCCTTGATTCCAAAGCGAGATACGCCCTTATTGGGAGAGACTCGTAGATAAACATGGTCCCCCTTCTCGAACTCCAATGGGCGTCTCCTTTTGTTGGCATAGCTGATTTGACGGGATTGTGCTGCCTTCATGTTAGCTTGAATCTGCCGCACCTTTTCTTCGGCTTGTATGACGAGGTCGGGACCAAAATTAGTTCTTTCCCCTGATTCGGACCAATTCAGCGGCGTTCGGCATGAGTGGCCGTACAAGGCCTCAAACGGGGACATTCCCGAACTCTCCTGATAGCTATTGTTGTATGCGAATTCGGCGAACGGAAGGCAATCTTCCCAATTCTCCCGATTGTCCAAAACACAGGCTCTTAGCATGTCCTCTAAATATTGGTTCAGCCTCTCGGTTTGACCATCGGTCTGCGGGTGATAAGCAGAACTTCGGATAAGGGTGGTGCCAAGACAAGAATGTAGCTGTTCCCAAAAACGAGCAATAAACTGGGGACCTCGATCGGAGATAATAGTCTTGGGCACGCCGTGCAAACATAGAATTCTTGTGATGTAGAGTTCAGCATACTTCTTGGTAGAGTAGGTTGTATGGACTGGAATAAAGTGAGCGGACTTGGTCAACCTATCCACGATAACCCATATGGAATCATGTTTCTTGGGGGTGAGGGGTAACCCGATAATAAAGTCCATAGCAATATCCTCCCATTTCCAAGCAGGGATTTTTAAAGGGTGTAAAAGACCGGCTTTCCTCAGGTGGTCGGCCTTCACACGCTGGCACGTATCGCATTCGGAAACATAACGAGCGACTTCCCTTTTCATGCGCGTCCACCAAAACTTTTCCCTTAACCCACGGTACATCTTGTTGCTGCCGGGGTGTATGGAGTACTTGGACAAGTGAGCCTCATCCATAATTTTCTTCCTTAACTCCTCCTTCTTTGGGACAATCAGGCGATTGTTGAACCATAGCACTCCATCTCCGTCCTGTCGGAAACATGTAGCTTCCCCTTGGAGTATCTTTTGTCGAATGCGTTCCATCCCCTCGTCTTCCTTCTGGGCCTCGGCAATTTCCTCGCGAAGGGTAGGAACGAGAGCTAGATTATACGAGGATCCCATTGGAATGATACGAAGACTTGGTTCGCTTGAATCTGAATTTGGGCACGCTCCCATGGAACAAACCACTGCGTGATTGCATTGGTCCCGACGACTTAGGGCGTCGGCAACCACGTTGGCCTTCCCAGGGTGATAATGAATCTCCAATTCATAATCCTTAATTAATTCTAACCATCTCCGTTGCCTCATATTCAGTTCTTGCTGCGTAAATATATACTTGACACTTTTGTGGTCGGTGTAGAGGTTGACAAGGTTACCAAGCAGGTAATGGCGCCAGATCTTTAAGGCCAGGACTACGGATGCCAATTCTAAATCGTGAGTGGGATAGTTTTGCTCATGCTTTCGGAGCTGTCGAGAGGCATAGGCAATGACACGGCCTTCTTGCATAAGCACACGACCCAACCCAGTGCCGGAGGCATCACAGTAAACGTCGAATGGTTTGGTAACATCAGGTTGAGCCAAAACCGGAGCAGTTGTCAAGTGCTTCTTAAGTGATTGAAAGGCTTCTTCACATGCACTACTCCACTTAAACTTCGTATCCTTTTCCAGCAACTTGGTCATAGGCTTGGCAATGCTTGAAAAGTTGGGAATAAATTTCCGGTAATATCCAGCAAGGCCAAGGAAGCTGCGAATTTGCCTGACCGATTTCGGAGCTCTCCAATTCAACACGTCTTCTACCTTGGCAGGATCAACGGCTACCCCTTCTACGGAGATGATATGACCCAAGAATGGGACTTGCTTTAGCCAAAATTCACACTTGCTGAATTTGGCGTAAAGCTGGTGATCTCGGAGTCGTTGCAGAACAATGCGGAGGTGTTCGGCGTGTTCTTCCTCGGATTTGGAGTATATAAGGATGTCGTCGATGAACACGACCACGAACTTATCCAACTCTTGCATGAACACGGAATTCATCAAATACATGAAGTGGGCTGGAGCATTAGTGAGACCAAAAGACATGACGAGATACTCGAAAAGACCATAACGTGTGGAGAAGGCAGTTTTTGGAACGTCTTCGGTTCGGATCTTTATTTGGTGGTAACCGGATCGGAGGTCAATCTTGGAGAAAACTTTAGCACCAACAAGTTGATCAAATAGAATATCAATTCGAGGTAAAGGGTACTTGTTCTTAATGGTTACAGCATTCAGGGGCCTGTAGTCAACACACAGACGTAGGGTCTGGTCTTTCTTCTTTACAAAGAGGGCGGGACATCCCCAGGGAGAAGAACTCGGTCGGATGTAGCCCTTGTCCATAAGCTCTTGTAACTGTTCCTTTAATTCTGCTAACTCATTAGGGGCCATCTTGTACGGCCTGCGAGAGATAGGCGCCGTACCGGGTAGGAGTTCAATCTTAAACTCGACGTCTCTGTCCGGAGGCATTCCTGGTAACTCATCTGGGAACACGTCGGAGAAGTCACGTACCACTGGAATATCCTCTAGCTTTTTCCCTTCAGCATGACACACTTGAGGAATGGACAATCTAGGACTCGGCAACCGAAGAATGGACGAACCATAGAGGGGTGAGTTCAAGTGGACCTCCCGGGATCCAACGTGTAAGACGGCTCTATGTTTAGTCATCCACCTCATACCAAGAATTATGTCAATACCCTGACCATCTAGGATGATTAACGAGGCGGGGTACACGTTGCCTGCTAACTTAAGTGGCACTTTTCTCAACTCAAGGTGAGTTCTTATTTTCCCACCGGGGGATGTGATGATGTATGGGGTTCCCGTAGTGGTGGGGGTGACTTTCAGATGATTCACACATGCTTGACTAATAAAATCATGCGTTGCTCCTGAATCAAAGAGAACCATGGCAGCGTGTTGGTTGATCGAGAACGTACCCGCGAGAACGGGCTCTCCGACTTGAATCTCTTCGACCGTGGTATAATTGACCCGGCCATTCTTGTGGGTAAGGGCAGAAGACTGGGGGCGACTCCCATTGTTGCCGTGGTTGTTACCATTGTTGGGGTGGTTGTTGATGTTCCCAGAGGGGTTGGAGTTGTTGCTGTTTCCCTGGTTGCGCTTCGGAAAGCGGCACTCCTTGGCAAAGTGACCGGTTCGGCCACAGTTGTAGCATGGCTGCGGGGAGTTGTGCTTCACAACTTGATTAGTCTGCTGCGGGGGGCGGGGACCAGCGGAGGGCTGCAGGTTGCCTCCACGGGAGTGGAAGTGCTGCTGCGAGTAGGTCGGACGAGGCCCTCCTCCTGGCGGTAGCGCAGCTCGGAACTTCTGCCCTGTCGGGGAGGTGATTGCCAGCCTGTACTTGGGCAGTGCGGATCCGGACGAACTTCCCATAGCACGCTTCCTCTTCTTGTCCTCCTGGTTAGCACGGATGGCATCTTCTTGCACAATGGCGGCACTTATTAGGTCGTTGAATGACCCTGCGGTAACTTGTGCCAGACGGTCTTGCAGCTTTGGGGTAAGGCCCGAACGGAAACAATCTTTCTTCTTCTCGTCCGTGTCGGCATGATACGACGCATACTGAGCCAAGTAGTTGAACTTCCGTGCGTACTCTTGCACATTTCCCGCGCCTTGCTTCAGGTTGAGAAATTCTTGCAGCTTGCGCTTCATAAGACCGGCCGGAATGTGGTGTGCACGAAAGGCGGTGCAGAATTCCGGCCAAGTGACTTGGTGGCCAGGGGCAAGAGCAGTGGTGTAGCTTGCCCACCAAGCACCTGCGGAACCGCGGAGTTGCTGCGCTGCGAAGAGGGGCTTCTGGTGGTCGGTGCAGTGGAGTAGAGCAAACTTCGACTCTAGAGTGCGAATGAAATTATCCGCTTCCAGCGGATCACCAGCTTCGCCGAATGTGGGCGGATGAGTTGCCCAAAAGTCGCTGTAGGACGATTCGCGGGGCTGCGGCGGTGGTGGTCCGGGAGCTCCTTGGCGATTCATGTTCTCCATGAACATGCGGAACATCTCGTTCTGATTGTGGATGAGCTGCTCCATCGGCGTCATGGGCGGAGCATTGGGTGGCGGCTGGTTTCTACCCGCGTTGGAGGCACCGGGAGCCTCACCGAGGTTCTCTCCACCACGGCGAGTTTGCACCATCTGTCACAGGAGTAAAGCATATTAGCCCGATTATCGCCTGCAACATTATGGTAATAAGCCTATAATTCAGTGACAACAATAACATTTTAACTGCTCATAACGGAACTGTTGACAGTGCACGGTGCAAATTACGGGTGGTAACTTGGATTCCACTAGTTTCAACAACATAGGCAACATACTTATGATCAAACATGGGTACATGCGACACGTCTTCCAATACATGGAAATCCTTATGTTACCTTACTACCTCGTGATAGCATGTGGTCTGGAAGAGCTTTCGGTTACCACTCCACCTAGCACTACTAGCACTATCCACATACGAGCACAAAGTCTTCACGAGCTTCCACCCTACACGACCTACTACGCCTCAGTCACTCGGCGTGTCTGCTACCATCGGACTCCCATTCCATGTCGCCCGGTCCAGGGGGCGCCTCATAGTCAACACCGGAGTCACCGTCCTCACTCAAGTCGGCGTCGTCTGGGGGAATCACCACGAGTGGCACGGGTGGCTGGGCATTAAGAACCGCGTTCAGCTGGGCATTAGCAACTTGGAGATGCCCAATAAGTTGTTCTTGTTGTGCGATGATGACATGTGCGTCGTTGAGGTTCCCTTCCATGACATCCCTCGCATCTTGGGCTTCTTCGCGTTGAGCTTGGAGCTCGCTTCGCTCCTCCAAGAGGGCGTCAACCTGGCCATGAAGGGAGTAGATCTCCTCTTGGGCAGCAGTGAGTTGGGCATTACGCTGGTTCAGTTGCTCCTGCAACTGCTCGCTAGCATCACCCTCGATGATAAGTTGAGCGTCATGGAGCTGCTCGAACAGGTCCGCCCGCTCCAACTTGCTAGTGTGCAGTTTGCCCCTGAGGACCGCGATCTCCGCATCGCGAGTGGCGAGCTGGGCGTCTCGGGTGGCAAGTGCGAGCTGCAGCGCCTCACGCTCTCGTTCCAACTCGAGAACGCGTGCGGGAAGGGGCTCGTAGTTCTTCGGGAGCTTGTCGTCCACCATCTGTCGGAATAAGTTTTGCGAGGATGAGTCAAAACTTAATATCCCTTTAATCATACATGCCCAAAGTGGCATAAGGATTGACGGATAAGGGAAAAAACGTAAGGTGTCCAACCCGTGGGACGGAGAACTATGCAGTTCTACGATTGACAGGGTAACTTGCAGGAATGAGCAAAAACACGTCGCTTCTATACAATTTAACCTTTTGACCCCTTTTTGTTAATTGTAGAGGAGTTCAGTACCTTTCCAACGCATGCTCCCACATCCCTAACCGATAACATCTCCGAGAGTTATGATCATCCAAAAACAGAGGACAGAAATGAGACTGCTGCTGAACTTTCCGAAAAGCTTGCTGTTTTTGCAAAATCCGACCCATTTACAGATTTTTCTGAGACAAACCCACTATACCAAACTCGTAGGGGAAAACATTAGCTTTCCAACGGATACTTATTCGCCTTCGTCGGATTAAAATCGAGGAAGTTATGCTCATTTTTGTGGGACTGACTTTCCTGGCAGAGTTCGTCCCAATTAAATTCGAACTTTCGTTTTAAGCGCCATAGGGATTCGCAGTCGCCCGGAGTTTGATTATTTCACATGTTTGTGATATTTGTGACCTTTTACATAATTTGGTAAAGATAAATGCATGTGGTATGCATGAATGCCAAATGCTCAATATGCCGATTTCCTACGTCCTCACAAAGGAAAACCTTGACCGAATATATAGATCGATCCGTCCGATGGCACGCACACTTCTCGCACGTTTCTAAGCGATCTACCCGTGGTTAGTATACCTGCAATAGATCCATTTCAAAAATAATACATCAAATCCAAAAGAAACAAGCCAAAACAACAATGACAGTTATGTCCAGGTATTTGCCCACCCGGAAGGCAGCCGATATTTAAGCGCAATCGGTCCGCGCGTCAAACAAAGTCCAGGTCTTTGCCCACCCGGAAGGCGTTCGGTGTTTATTGCGCAACCGATCCGCGCACAGACACATACCTTCGGGGAAGAATCCGTAGAGACGAGTAACTTAACAAACATAACCCAGGGTTAGCTTTGCCATCTACTAATAAAGTCCTTATATGGGCACTACTAGCTCGTACCTCACCGTGCGGCGTAAAACGGGTTGTTTAGGTCTTTTAAAATGTTCATCGGTGTGATGCTTATCCCGAGTCGGCTCTGATACCAGCTGTCGCAACCCTATACCAAAGTATAGAGTGTGCCGTACAAGATCGCCTCGGGAGATGGTTAACGAAGTAACCATACATAGCGTTCACACAGGACATCCATCATTTACAGAGATACCTCATTAAGTGTATAATATTACAAGTTCAGGAGTCATAGCAGAAGCAAATTTAGTTACATTATCATACATAGGTTCTTGGTCATATTACATAAATATACGGAGGCGGGAGATACGACAAACACTACGTAGAACCTAAGTAAGCCATGCCGGCCCTAGGGCAGTGGCTCACTTATCTGGATTAGGGGAGCCGGGGACCCATTCAATGGTCCAGTTCTGGGGCTCCTCACCTTCCCACACAATTTTGTTACAGCAGTCGCAATAAGTTTCTTGAGGCGAACCTGAAAAACCACATCATCGCAAAGCCTGAGTATCTAGCATACTCCGCAAGACTTACCCGTCCAAAGGTTTTACTAAAACCGACTCCTAGTATGCAGGGGGCCGACCGGGTTTATTTGATAATTGCATAAAAGCACCTATTAATTCTATGCTACGCTGCTTATTCCTTAACCCAGATTTAATTTGCTTGTTGCAGAAGAGGGACTATAGTGGAACCTAGCTAGCTGCTAAGACTTGTACAATTATAAAGAGCAATACAACATAGCAAATTGTATCCATAGATTAAATAAATTTCAGCATCCTAAACAAACTTCTCTACTTAAAGTATCATTGCCACTGCTTGAAACAAGAGGTACTCATGACCGCGAGGGACGGCAATTCGAATTGATTTACATCCTGTAGGAGAATAACCCAAATGCACGACATACGCATCATTTAAGAACGCGTATGGCCACCGTTCACGAGGTTGCGATAAAGTCGATCCGGGGCCATCGATCCCGAGTACACGTCCTCCCCGCGATACAGTACTTCGTATCCGAGGCTTAACCCGTGCACTCTCCAGCGGTCCTCGACCCGTGCATCCACCGTGCCATTCACATCACCTCTGGATCGATGAGTAATACCGTCCAACAGTACGGCGCCCAAGTTACTAGGTTTACCAATTCCCATATAGAGGTATGCACTTGGTACTGTTCAATACTTGTCCGCGGGGTTGCAACGATAGGTTTTCCAAATTTTTAATCAATTTCATTCTTCACGTGGATCATGGTTGAATCAGGTGATCCTCTAGCCTACCGTTGACTCTACTAATTTAAGCCTAGCAGTTGCTAACGAAAGGCTTACTGACGTAACTAAGTATGGGTCACAGCTTGTTTATGCAAGTGGGTTTCCATCCAAGCCCTATACCTAATGCACACACGATCTCCTTCTATGGTGACAAAAATAAACAGGACTCGTAAATCAGTAGATGTGCACCGGGGCTTGCCTTGGGAGTGATCGTAGCTAAAGTTCTTGGCGGGGTTTAGCTCCACTTCGGGCTCCTCAGGGTTGCTTGTCACGTCCTTGCTCCCAGTCTCGCTCCCTAGTCAATGCAGTGCAATGCACGGTCAGGAGTTGGACGATGATGCATGACACTTCCTCAATAAATAGGATCTGACGGAATGATGCTCATGCATGGGATGACATGTTTGTACCACACTCTGGCAATTATTAACTTACAGGGGACAAACTTCTAATTAGGGGAAGTGGGGGGGGGCATGGTAACCACTGAGCATATCCCTATATTCCAACTACCAGGATACCCTTGGTGCACTTTCCCTCGGTATGCCAAGGCCTACTCAGCAGATAGGCAAAAACCCCCTAACTACCCCCTTACCCAGGGTGCATTCACCAATTATAATGCCCATGCCAGGGAATATAGGAACTTTATCTTGCAAGGTTAATTGTATCCTCCCAGAATTTGACATGCTCACTTTTAATTATAGCCCTAACTAATCTAGATATATAAGCTAATGGTGAATCATTAGTATGCCAAAGAAATCATAAGTTTACTGTAAGTCAAGATTGACATGCTGCATAGGCTGTCCCAAGGATGGGTTTACCACTATAATAACCACATGCATATATTAGGCAA
Source organism: Eleusine indica (assembly GCA_030378355.1). Taxonomy (NCBI): domain Eukaryota; kingdom Viridiplantae; phylum Streptophyta; class Magnoliopsida; order Poales; family Poaceae; genus Eleusine; species Eleusine indica. Next base: position 31,289,643 of record CM059494.1, on the reverse strand, counting down.
CAATTATATTAAATTTCCTAAGCTAATTATGAATGAGTAACTTTAACGGCCAAAAGCATAATGATGGTGCCCAAAATTTTTCATGGAGATTTTTATGCTTATGCAGAAATGCCCAAAGAGCAGGAATGCAAAATTTCAGAATTTAAAATCCTACCCAAGCATTTATAGAATTTTACTTACTAAAAATGGGGATTATGCAATAACACTAAAATTTGTATAAAAGATGGAAATGTGCTTTAGCAGAAAGTTTAGGAATGACATGAAGTGCTTACTGACCAAATCCCATGATTTTATCAGTTGTAGATTTTGAATTATTAATTTAATACTCTTAGCAAGGTTCTAACTTTGGTGATTTAATTCTACTAACCTACTGCATAACCCTGGATCTCATCTTGTTTTTCTGGTAGAGCAAGATTTTTGGAGTCAAACAAAATTAATTTCACATTTTTAGGCCTCTTATTTCTCGAGTTATTGAATTTTAAAGTTTTAATCGAAGTTCACCCTTATTTACAAATCTGCCACTGGCCATTTTCAAATTTTTCCCCGCGCGTGTGCGCGGCGGAGCGGCGGGGTGGCTCTGCTGGCTCGCCGGCGGCGATCGGCGGCGGGGCACGGAACTTGGTGCTGCTCTACAAGATCAGTGACCCAAGGCGGTCACGTGGGTGGTGGTGGCCGGAGCGGGGGCTGCCGGAGCTCTGCCGGCGACGAGCGGCGGCGACGCTGGACGGTGGCCGACGGCGGCAGGCACGCCCAGAGATGGAATCGGCAAGGGGGGAGGTCCGGAAGCATCACCTGGGTGCCGCGGTGCTCGTCGACGCGTGGGCTGGAGTTGGGGTGGCCGGGAGGGTGGTCGTCGCCGTGAGCCCTTTCCGCGTGGTGGCCGACGGCGGCTCGGGTTCTCCAAATTCCGGCAACGTCTCTGCACGAGGGAGGAAGAGGATCAGCAGGCGGTGAGAGGACTCCTTAGCGCGCTGATTTGCGAAAGAAAGAAGAAGGGAGGGGCTGCCTGGTCAGGGCTGGACGCGGCGGCGCTCACGCGACCCGGAGCAGGGGAGCTCGCCGGGTTTCCTTGCGGCAGAGGAGGAGCAGGGCGGTAGCAGCGCTGCACGACCCTGCGGGAGCGCTTGGGGCGTGCGGAAGTGTTGGCGAGCAGAGAGGGAGAGGAATGGGGGTGGGTGAGCCGCTGCTGCCCTTATGTTGTGGCCGCCGGAAGGAGGAGCCGAGAGAGGGAAGGAGGGAGGACGGCGAGCTGTCGGGCAGGGAGTGGCTCCTCCGGTGGAGCTTCAATGCCGGCCGGTGGCACAGGCGCGGTTTGGCGGAGCAGTGACCATGACGGGGCTACAGCGATCGCCGGTGGCTCGTACGGGCGCGTCGGTGTCGGGCGGAGACTGGCCGGAGAGAGTGGGAGAGGGAAGGGGCGGTTGACCCGGCTTGACCCAGAACTTGGACTCGGATTTGGTAAATTCCGACACGTTCCCGTGCTCCAAATTTGACGCAACGTTTTGTGTGTATTCAGTGAAACGTGTGCTCCAACTTTTCTGTTGGGTGCACCTGTTAGTTTGCCTTTGAGAATTTATGAAAATTCTAAACCCGAAATACACTTTTCTGACTTTGGGGAAATTTTTAAGGGTATTAAATGGTTACCAAAAATTCTGGAAAAATTCTCAAAATTCTATTTTATTATGGCCATTCAGAATATGTAAAAATATGTGGGTACTTTCATGGATTTTGATGATGTTTGTGAGTGACCCATATTTGAATATTTTTGGAATTTAATTAACTAGGTTTCTTTTCTTTATCCTTTGGCACATGGATAAATCATACTCCGGCTTAGTCCTTAATTGAGGTTAGGCTTAGTTAACTTCATGTTGTAACATGGGATGTCACACTATGCATTGCCATGCTATCCTGTTGCATATCATCATTCATGTCTTCAATTGCATGTATTTATGCTTTAATTAATATCTTCACATGACATGCATGCATATCATCTAGAGTGTGCTTCTCTTTTCATTCTCTTAGCTCTTGATGATGCTTGATTGAGTAAGACCTTGTTTGTTCTTTGCTTATTCTTTTGAGGTTCCTCTTGATCGTAGTATAGCTCTTTTAGCCTTATTGTTTCTTGATAAAATTATGCTAAGTAGTGGTTGTCATCAATCACCAAAAAGGGGGAGATTGTAAGCTTCATAACCATTGATGATTGAATCCCCAAGGTATGAATGTTTTGCTGATAGATGACAACTATGAAATTGTGGGCTAATATCTACACGAGTGTTGTCTGTGCAGGAATCATCTCTAAACTCTACTGCAAATCATATGGCTGATGGTTGTCTTGGTAATTGATGACAACAACAAAAAGCATCGAGGATTGCTGAGCTTGATAGAGTCCAAGGATTGATGAGCATGGATGCTCAGTGAAATCACAGGTACTAGGTGACAGTGGAGAAGCCAAGGAGCTGTTCAGAGAAGCCGGGAAACAAAGTCAAGCGAGGACGAGGAGTTTCCGCTTCTGAACGTAGTAACCGGACAGAGGGGTCAGTGGAGACTGGATTGTACGGTCACTAGGAGATCAGAGAGGAGTCTACGAGGAATCTATCGAGTCTGAAAACCCTAGAGACCGGACGGTACGGTCTAGTGACCAGACGATCCGATCAGTAGGGCTGAGGCTCGGGACAGAGAGGAAGCAAACTGGAGCTCTCTGGAATGCACAAGACATGAAGAGACCGGACGGTCCGGTCTAGTGACCGAGCAGTCTTGTTAGTATAGGAAATCGCCAGGGACAGTTGAAGGACCGAGAAGGCGACCAGAGGGGGGGTGAATGGGAGCCAATTAAAATTCTTCCAAGAACTTGGCCTATATCCCATTTACTACCCAAACCAACCTCTAACCAAATCACCTAGATTACACACAACAACTTGTGATGTGCAAACAATAAATGCAAACAATAAAGATCCGAGAAATGTCAAAACTGAGCTTGATGGAAGTTCCGTGGTGCCCGACAAAAGTTCCAAAGTCTACGACAAATGTTCTGTCATTCATGGAAGTTCTGGGCAACGGAAGTTCTGTCACTCACGAAAGTTCCGGGCAACGGAAGTTCTGTCACTCACGGAAGTTCCGTGGTCCTTAACGGAAATTCTGTCTGGGCGACAGAAGTTCTATCATGGATAGAACATCAGCTCCATTTTAGAAAGCAAATTGTCAAAACCCTATCAAACAAACTCCAAAAATCATGAAATTTGGATAAGCTCATCCATAAGGCATCATGACTCTACTCTAAAGAGATCCACTCAACTAGCACAAGGAATCATCATGAATTTCAGATCTTGTGCCAAGAACACCAAAAAAAAGAACTTGGAGAAACCTACGAAGTCAAAGGTGCTCGTGCCTTTGATTCGGTCAAGGACCTATATAGGGTTGTTCTAGCACATCATAGCACAAAGATCCCCCAAGAAATCCATCCCAAAACTCACTCAGGAATGAGATCGAAAATCACCACAAAAATAGCTCCTAAAATAGGGAAAAGGAGAAATTCGGGATTTAGGGAGAGAGGAAGAACTTGAGCATGAATTTGAATCTCATATCATTGATTCATCAAGTCAAGATACATGGATACATGGCTAGGAAGCCACCCTCTTCCTCCCACTATTTGAAAGAGCAAGAGATGTCTCTCACACACCCACTACTCTCCTGTAATACATGGGGACCTCTCCTAGCACTTTGAATGAAGACCTAAGGCAAGGCTATGGGAAAAAGAGGCCCCTCTTCCACCAGCCCTACCTCTCCTTATATAGGACCAGGGGTTGTCCTAAAGACCATCCTACCCCTCACCTATAATAGACTGCCACCTACAACAAGGGGCACAACCATCCATCTTTTTCCTCATCGCCCGAATGCTCTCGGGCCCTTCACAAGTTTGCTTCACCTCAAGGCAAGTGATGAGGACATCACTCCTATGGATACACACAACACTCCTCCAAATCTGGACTTGCAAGGTCCAATGACTAGAGCTCGTGCACGACGACTAAATTTAGAGGTGAGCTCGTTCCTACGTTCTTCGCTATATGTTACTTTTGAGAATGGTTTGCTACCTAATGATTATTTTATGATTAGAAACCATGGAGAGGACCAGGAGATGATGGGAGAAGGAGTTGGGAACGTGGAGGACCAGCAAGGGCTTGGAAGCCAAAGTGGAGGCCCAATCAAAACCGACTTCGAGTCTGTTTTGGGGCCCAGGACCAGTCTGTACTAAAACAGTCGCCCAGGACGCATACGGACTCGGATTTGGACGTTCTACATATGCACGGAAAGATAAGGAGAAGGCCTTTCCAATGCCGCCGGCCTCATGTCAAAATTCATCCGGAGGCATCGGGAATTGTCAAAACAAGAGAGAGTACAGAATCTGTGTCGGTGCTGCGTCGCCTATTTTTGGCCTTTGGGCTTTGTATCTAGTTGAGCCCAATTAGGGGCGCGTCCAGAGGGTCTTGCACGACCCTAGGGTCTTTATATACATCCGCCACCGCACCATTAGGGTTCGGGTTTTGCTTAGATCAATTCTGTTCATAAACAGTTTCGCCGTTCATCGGCTTGTGAGACCCCAACTTCGAGAGTTTAATCATACATCTGCAATTGTGTTGCATTCTTCGTTGTTCTTGCTTGTGTTCTTGATTCGCAGGCAGGGATTAGCCTTCTCGGCGAGGTCAATCGTCTTTTGGACGGTTGATAACCAGAGGAGACGTCGTGCTGCGATTGCGGGGTTTAGAACGTGCTGTTCTGAAGCCGGATCGATTTGTGTGTCGCCTCCGACCAAATCAACTTACCAAGAACCTTTCGGAAGATCGGGATCCCTTGTTCACATCAGCAAGCTCTGTGATGGTGCCACGTGCACCACCAACCACCACCACCGGTTTTGAGACCCGAACCAGGAAACCACCTTGCACGCTTCTTAAAGCTCGACTTCTTGATGTCGACGCGTGTCACCATGTCACGCGATCCTGACCACCGGCAAGTCTCTCCCGGTCTCGCTCCATTGGGCCCCCTTGTCACTTGCACCAGCAACCCGTTCGCCTTGACTTGGTCAACACGCCGACTTCATCACCTCCACGGTTTTGAGGCTCAACCGCAAAACCGTCCGTGCTTCTTTCCTCTCCACATGTACGGTGTGGCTCACCCTTGACTTCACCCGGCCCCAAGTCCCCTACTAGTGCCTGATCCTCTCGCCGTTGACCGCCAAGTTGACTCCATGGACCTAAACATCATGAGACAAGCAAACACATTTTCCTTCTCTTGCAAACTCTCCAACATCCTCATCAACTCCCGGTTAGTCATAACCATAACAATGCACACACTCATGCAATCCCTAGATTCCCGCATTTAAACTCAAACACCGAATCAACCAAAGTCAATTACTCATCACATATTGCAAACCATGGCACATATCCACATGGTTTCTCAATCTCCCCCTTGATGAGTACATTGACAACATCAAATGCACAGGATTAGAGATTTGAATTGTGAAACCGAATAACCACATCTAAATGGCCAAACCCAAAGAAAAGGTGAAAAGTAGTCATCTAGCATAAGAGGGATCACAAAACCAAGAGTTAAGACCCAATATTTTCTCCCCCTTTGGCAATGAACTCATCAAAGAAGCAAAAGAACAAGCATGCAATGTATGAAAATGCAAACCTAAGGAGCTTCAACAAATATGCCAACAAGCATTTATCCTTGCTAATCATAAACATAGAGCTATGAAGTGTCAAAGTAATAACTCACAATCATACAAAGACCAAAAATAAATAGCAAGGCACAAACACCAAGAGCTATACAAGCTAAGCAAAAAGATTGACTAGCTTAGATACAATCATATTTGCTCATCATAAGAGAAGCTGCCACCACATGTATAAGTACTCCCATCCAAGGCAAAGCAAGCATCATGTGAATCAAAAGACACTAGCCAGACTAAAAAGGAGGGAGAAAGACATAATTTTATTAGATGATCCTCATGCAACTTCTAATCCGTGCGGAGGGTCACACGACTAGGTATGGCAAACACCCCGAGGCTTCAAAGCCCAATTTTTGGATTTAGCATTTTTATGTAACTTCTAATCCATGCGGAGGGTCGCACGACTGGGTACAGCAAACACCCTGAGGCTTCGAAGCATAATTTTCATTTGATTAACTTAACTTGCAAAGAAAAAGCAGAAGTTTGAGCATTCCTTTGCGGCAAAAGGAACAAACATTCCTACAATGTTCCATCATGAGCTAAACATTTGCAAAGCCACATTTCGCAAACACAAGGTGTCAAGGCCAATACATCCTCTATACTAGCCCTAATGCAAGTTTTGAGAAGGATAAAAGCAATTATTCACATGGTGAGGAAGTTTTGGCAAGATTAGTTCATAAGGTTCACAAAAAGCCAAGTTCACCTTTATGATTAGCAAGTTGCTCAAATGAGTCTATAACAGGCCATCTAGAAAATCCAAGCATGAGAGATTGCTATCACATCAACACAACTTAGCTCTAGCTCAATCATAGCAATGGGAAATGCAAGAAAGCATAAGATTCAAAGCTCATCTATCAATGCATATATTATATATGAGATGCAATGCGAAAAAGATAAGATACATATATACAAAAAGAGCAACTCCCCCTCAAATAATGTCATAAGAATGGCAAACACCATGCTCCCCCCTAAGAAAAGCAAATCTCGATGTATCTAGGGGCTTGGTGAGAATATGCCAATTGGTGTTTAGTGTCAATGTATTTGAGCTCAACATCTCCCTTCTCAACATTGTCTGTCAGGAAGTGGAATCTCACATGTATGTGTTTGACCTTACCATGTTGGACTGGGTTTTTGGCTAGGAAAATGGCACTCGAGTATCACACATGAGTGAAACACTCTTAAAGGTTAACCCATAGTCTCTCATGGTGGACACTATCAATAGGATTTGTGAGTAGCAGCTAGCGGCAGCAACATACTCAGCCTCTGTGGTGGATTGGGCTACACTCGACTGCTTACTAGAAGACCAATAGATCAAAGAAGTACCCAAGAAATGGGAAGTCCCAGAAGTGCTCTTCCTATCAATTCTACACCCAGCAAAGTCCGCATCCGAATACCCATTGAGATCAAGAGATGAAGATGCAGAGTACCAAAGACCAAACTCAATGGTGTATTTTAGATACCTGAAGATGCATGTGACACCTTTGTGATGAGTCACCCTTAGGGAAGCTTGAAAGCGAGCACAAAGACACACCGCAAAGTGGATGTTGGGTCTTGTTGTCGTCTGATACAAGAGGGAGCTGATCATGCTCCTGTACTCCCATTGGTCCACCGCTTCAAAGTCTTCGTCTGGGTCAAGTGTCGTTGTGGTGGACATTGGAGTTGACAACGGCTTCACATTGACCATCTCGAACTTCTTCAGGAGGTCCTTTATGTACTTGGCTTGATGTACGAAGGTACCTTGCTTGCACTGCTTATTTAAAGTCCAAGAAAGAAGGTGAGATCTCCCATCATCGACATCTGAGATTCACTTTCCATAGCTTCCTGAAATCTGAACACAAGAGCATGAGAGGAACCACCAAAGATGATATCATCCATGTATATCTAAACCATTAGAAAGTCATTGCCTAGCTTAAGAGTGAACAAGGTTTTGTCAACACACCCCATGACATACCCGCGCTCTAGCAAGAAAGTCTTCAGCCTAGGATACCATGTCCTGGGTGCTTGCTTTAGCCCGTACAAAGCCTTCTGAAGCTTGTACACTCGGTTGGGGTATTTGTGGTGCTAAAAGCCAGGTGGTTGTTGGTGGTAGTTTCTAGACGCCCATTTTATCTACCAAAAAGGGATGTTTTGCGTCTTAATTTGGTGGTCTGGACTAACAATTAACCCCATATTTGCATATATTTGTAGTTGTTCTGTTTTGGATGTAATCACAGGAAACAGGTGTAAAACAGGGCAATCATGGATAAAGAACTAAAGGGTAATGAAGATGGGCCAGATACGGAGCCGCACTGATCAACACAGGCCTGCGCCGATCGGTGCAGCAGGAGAAGATGACAAAAACACGATCCGGTCCAGGAAAGACGAAGGCCCGGCCCAGTATGAGTTAGAGTCGGTGGAAGTTGACCTAATCCTGTCGAGTATAAAAGGAATATAATTATAAAGAGCCAAGGGAGAACCGGAGAGACGGCGATCACGAGAATCAATTATTAGAACTAGGGTTCCAGGATATTGGCGGTGAAGGTTGGTCAACACCGACGAGATCCACCAGAAGGGAGGTCGCGCCGATCGGCGCGACGCTTGCGCCGATCGGCACGTGCGCGTTCCAGCGCTATTTCTCACCCCTCTGCTATGTCTAGCGGAAGGATGAGTGAGTAGTCTCATATTCTCTTCTCTGGTGCGGGGATCTGGTCATGTAACTCTCATACTTGTTGATACTCTCACGATGAATTTAATCTATGTGATGAACTTTATTGCACATCTATCTATCCCTTTCATTAGTGTATCGGCCAATACACTTTTGCCCATTACATAGTGCAAGAAACCAGTGGGGAGCTAATAGCCTCTGTAGTGACAGCCAGGGTGAACGACACCACCATGTCTTGTAGAATATTAGAGTCATCACTCGAGTTGATAAGAATAAGGTTGCATGCTAGTGAACCAATCCTAAGGAGAGAATCCATCATCATCCTGTTACCTCTTCAATAACATTCACCTTCCACTTTCTCACCGTCATCATTCACATCAACCAAACCATTGCAATTTGTTAGTAACCCTTTAATAGTATTAGTTCCGCTCGTTCCCTGTGGATTCGATAACCTTGGAATACTCTGAGGGAAAAAGAGCTACAACTGTACACCATCCTCTTGCGGTATATAAGTGGGTGCGTAATTACGACCAACAAGCCCTTTTTATGGCGCCGTTGCCGGGGAACAAGCCAGTTCTTTTACTATTAATATTTTAGTAACGTCTAATCCTCTCTTTTCTAGTTGTTTTCGTTTTTGTGTTTTGTGTGAATTTTCAGGATGAGTATGATAGGACCTTCTCTGACGCTCAGGGAACTTTCTCTACCATCTCCAGATGTGCTGGTACCTCAATCCTCAGATGAGAAGGTCAGGGCCTCCTCGTATGTGTTGAACCCCATTATCATTAGCATGACTGAAGCAAACAAGTTCTTAGGAGCGAAAGAGGAGAACCCGTATGCTCACTTACAAGATTTGGAGGCACTTTGCCAAACATTCCATCATGAAGGAGTGCCTCGGGATCTTTACAGGTGGCTGCTTTTCCCATTATCTTTAGGAGGAAAAGCCAAAGAGTTGCACAAGGCAACATCTCGAGAAGCAAAAGGTAAGTGGAGTGAGTTAGTTGGAAATTTTTGTCTCCACTATTTTCCTTTGCCACGGGTGCAGAAGTTGAGAAGGTAAGTGGTGAACTTCTTACAAGAAGATGAAGAATCTCTCGCGGAAGCCTGGACGCGTTTTCAAACATTGTTGAAACAAGGACCTGACCTCGGCATTGATGAGAATATGTGCACTTAAACCTTCTACATGGCCATAAACAAGGCATCGAGGATGCATTTGGACGGATCGGACGGAGGAAGTTTTCCGAAATTGACAGCCAAGGTAGGGATCGAATTGATAGGCAAAATTGCCGAGAATGAAGCTTTACACAAGCATTGGGAAGAATATCAAGAACCAAATCGGCAATGCCCAGGAGTTATGCAGAAGGAAGAGTCGCCAGCTAAACAGATCTTGATGTCCGAGAGTAGATCAATGATTACTTCGGAGCAATTCGAAGAAATAAAGCCCATCGGACCCGCCTCTGTGGATCTGACGTGTGCGCTGATTGGCGCAGTCTCTGAGCCGATCGGCGCAGTCGTGACGACAGGAGAACCGATCACCCTGACGACTCCGTCAAGTAGCAAGGAATATATCAAGATAGAAGCTGCGATCCTGGACAACCACCTGAAGGAATTTGAAGGGAACTTTGCTAAACCAAAGGGGGATAGAACATTGGTGAATGCTAAACCACTTGACGAATTTGAGCCGATGGACTGGATTCCCATTGATTTTTCGCGCGAGTTGCTCAATATGAGAAGATCCTTCAGTCCGCAAGACGCCTCTGAAGCCGGAATTGAGTATAATTTCCCAAGTAATCGCCTCAAGTCGGAAGTTTTCAATCAAGATATTATTGGGAGAGTTTTAGGGAAGCTTTACAAGGATGATATAGAGCTTGATGGAACAGAGGTGAAACAAGTGAAGAGATTGCTAGACAGTTGCTTTGAGCCATCCCCCTACGAAGGATTATGTGGTGTGTATGCTGTAGGTCTCACTGAAGAGGAAAAAGAAGAACCGTACATACCATGTGAGATATCGGAGAAGAAATTTCTGAAAGCCTTGTGTGACTTTGGTTCTCGTGTCAGCTTGATGACTTACGATGCATTCCTGAGCATGCCTTATGGAACTCAACAGCGGCTGATGGGTACTAAACTTGAGCTCATCATGGCGGATGGTAGGAAGACCAAGCCACTAGGAGTGATCAAAAACATCGAAATTGAGATCAGCTCAAAAACAATACCGGTAGATTTCTTTGTTCTAGACAATAAAGAAACTGGGGTTGAAGATATCATTCTGAGAAGGCCATTATTAAGATTAGTACAAGCTGTTCTGGATGCTGGGAAAGGTCAAATTACGCTACACCTAGGAGAGGAAGAAGTGCGATTTCAATTTAATGATCCGTCTCATCAAGACTCTTCTTACTATCAGGAATTCTGCCTAGAGGAAGACGAGAGGATAGGGATGGATATGGGAGACCCACTAGATGACATCATGCGTGAAACTGACGAGTATACTGCCAGCACCGATCGGCGCGATGCTTGCGCCGATCGGTTCAACCAGGAAAATCCTAATTTTTAACCTCTCGGGGAGCTGAATCTAGATGAAGCGCCAGAAGTGGAACAGAAGGAACTCCCGAAGGATACTGCCAGCACCGATCGGCGCGACGCTTGCGCCGATCGGCTCAACCAGGAAAATCCTGATTTTGAACCTCTCGGGGAGCTGGATTCAGATGAAGCGCCAGAAGTGGAACAGAAGAAACTCTCGAAGGAGCTACGCTATGAATATCTAGGAAAGAATAGAACATATCTAGTTATTGTGAACAACGCCCTAACAAAAGAAGAAACAGAGAGGCTTCTCGCTATGCTCAAAAAGTATAAGAAAGCCATTGGTTACACATTGGATGACATCAAGGGAATCAGCCCCGCATTTTGCACCCACAAGATTAACTTGGAGGAGAATACTAAACTAGTTGTTGAAGGGATGCGAAGGTTGAAGGAATCAATGAAGCCAGTAGTTAAAAAGGAGATTCTGAAGCTGTTTAACGCAGGTATGATCTACCCTGTTGCTGATAGTGAATGGGTTAGTCCAGTGCATTGTGTACCCAAGAAAGGAGGGTTGACAGTGGTGCCTAACAAGAACAATGAGTTGATCCCTCAAAGGATTGTGACTGGATGGAGAATGTGCATAGATTATAGAAGTTTGAACAAAGTGACAAAAAAAGATCACTATCCTCTTCCGTTCATTGACGAGATGCTTGAAAGGTTAGCAAAGAATTCATACTTTTGTTATTTGGATGGATATAGTGGTTTCTTTCAAATTCCGGTAAGACCAGAAGATCAGCAGAAAACTACTTTTACTTGCCCTTTTGGGACATATGCATATAGAAGGATGCCATTTGGTCTTTGCAACGCGCCCACAACATTTCAAAGATGCATGAATGCAATATTCGCTGAATTCATAGAAGATATTATGGAGGTATTTATGGATGACTTCTTCGTACATGGTGCTAATTTTGATAGCTGTTTGGAGAATTTGGAGAAGGTTTTGAAAAGGTGTGTTGAATGCGACTTAGTTCTTAATTGGGAGAAGTGTCACTTCATGGTAACAGAAGGGATAGTACTTGGTCATGTCATATCTAAAAGAGGGATAGAGGTTGATAAGACAAAGGTATCTACAGTTGAGAAATTACCTCCCCCTACTGATCTTACAACTTTGAGGAGTTTTCTTGGACATGCCAACTTCTATCGCAGATTTGTTAAGGATTATTCGAAGATTGCTAAACCCATGACAGAATTGTTAAAGCAAGATACAGAATTTGTCATGGACGAGGAAAGACTCTTGGCCTGCAGAAGATTAAAGGAAGCTCTATGCTCTGCACCCATTATGCAGCCAGTTGATTGGAGTTTACCTTTTGAAATTATGTGTGATGCAAGTGACTATGCAGTTGGAGCTATTCTTGGACAACGGAAGGAAGGTAAAGTGCATGCTATTTATTATGCTAGCAAAACTTTGAATGAGGCGCAGATCAATTATACAACAACTGCGAAAGAGATGTTAGCTATTATATTTGCTTTTGAGAAGTTTAGATCCTACATTCTAAATTCTAAGGTGATTGTATATACTGATCATGCTGCTATAAGATAATTGGTTTCAAAGAAGGAGTCTAAGCCTCGGTTAATGCGATGGGTATTGATGCTGCAAGAATTTGATTTGGAGATAAGAGATAAGAAAGGAGTAGAAAATTCTATAGCAGATCATTTATCTCGTCTTGAATCATCATCAACTGAGCCAATAAGAGATGAAATGCGACAAGAGCAGTTGTTTGCCGCATTTGATCGTAGAGAGAACTGGATGATGGATATTATCAAGGGTTTCAAGGGACAAACTGATCTAATGAACAAGAACACAAGGAAAAGAGTTAAGAGTGAAATGAGAAAATTTATATGGGCTGACCCATACTTGTATAGGTATTGCGAGGATGGAGCAGTACAGAGATGTGTACCCAAGGAAGAACGAGCGAGCATTTTAGCAAAATGTCATTCTTCGGATTATGGGGGATACTATGGCTACTTCAGAACACAGGCAAAGGTATGGGCAAGTGGATTCTATTGGCCTACTATGCATGAAGGTGCAAAGAGGTATGTTGCAACATGTGCTCAATGCCAACGAATAGGGAATGTTAACAATAGGAATGCAATACCTCTTAAGTACAATCTTCAAGTCGTTATCTTTGATGTTTGGGGTATAGATTTTATGGGACCCTTTGTCAATTCTCATGGTTTCGAGTACATATTGGTCGCCGTTGATTATGTCTCCAAGTGGGTCGAAGCAATGGCATGCAAGGCTAATACTACAAGAGAATCAAGGAGTATACTTCAGGAGCAGATATTTCCTAGGTATGGAGTACCAAGGATAATAATTACAGATGGAGGATCCCATTTTATAGGAGGAGAATTTACTAGATTTTTAACCAAATCTGGAGTTGAACATAGAATTGGAACAACCTACCATCCCTAGACGAATAGACAAGCAGAAACTTCAAATAAGCAATTAAAGGGAATTCTGCAGAAGATTGTTACAAAGGAAGGAAAGGATTGGGCCATGAAGCTTGATGGAGCATTATGGGCATATAGGCCGGCATTCAAGACACCAATCGGTATGACACCATATCAATTTGTCTATGAGAAATCGTGTCACCTACTGGTGGAATTAGAACATAAGGCTTATTGGGCTGTAAAGGAAATGAATTTGGATCTTGATGCTGCCAGCATAAAAAGAAAGATATAAATAAGTGAATTGGAAGAAATGCGATTGCGTGCATATGAAAATGTAGCCATGTACAAAGAGAAAACAAAGAAGTGGTACGATAAGAAACTTTTGAAGAAGGAATTCAAGGAAGGAGATCGGATGCTCCTATTTAATTTGCGATTCAGATTATTTGGTAAAGTCAAACTGCAAAGCAAATGGGAGGGACCTTATCTTGTGAATACGGTGTTACCTTCAGGAGCGGTAATCATAATGGATGGCAATAGAAACAAGTACACGGTGAACGGACAACGTCTAAAGGTATACCTAGAACCCGACACATTTGAATTAAAATCTTTTGATGTGTATTTCACTGCTTAGTTCCCCGTGTGGTCGAGCTTAATGACATAAAACAAAGGCTTGTATGTATTTTGATTTCCATAGTGTACCGCGCCGATCGGCGCGACAGAGTCCTTTTGGTTTTTGAGTCGGTTTTGGACCTTGTCTTTTTAAGACTCGTTAAATTCCATGAATAAGAGAAAGAGTCCTAGTCCAATTTGAAATCAAGGGATATAATTATAAGGGGACAGCAAACCCACGGATCAACTCGTATTACATCGTCACCAGAACAAACCCTAAGAGCAGAAGCGATGGAAGGCGGCGCATCGGGCAGAAACCAAGGCGGCGCCGATCGGCGCGACTCTAGAGCTGATCGGCTCGGCGGCGGATTTCCTCAGCCCTCTGAAAATTGGTCCTGGGAAGAAGTCGACGAAGTGTTGACACCAACACGAGATGATCGTCTCGTCTGGTGAAAAGCGAAGCTGACGCGTGGAACACCGACAAGGTGAAGATGGACAATGAAGTTCAACAGATGATGAAGAGAATATTGGTGCGCAAAGGAAAATCTGTAGCACCTATTAAAACTGAAGCAGTTTCTCAAAGGTATACCATGGAAAGTCTTCTTAATCTTGCTAAGCCCTTGTCGTATGAGGATTTTCTATCTTTCGAAAGATCATTGACTGAGCAAGAGAAGGAAGAGCTAGATGAAGAGAGCATCCTCACAATCCATAGGTGCCGACTTTATAGTGAAAACATGACATTGCCGCCAAGTATGAACTCAAGCTGCGAGAGGAAGCCGAAGAAGCTATGTACCAGCGGGATGCGGAGAAGGATCTTCAAGCTAGAAGGGATGAATCCTTTCCCAGGGTTCTTACCGATTGGGAAAGTTTTCAAGAAAATAAGATTCATAGGAACGGTTGTATTGAGGGTTGCAAGTGTCTCTTTTGTGCTAAAGATCTTCAACGCAAGGTTGAACTCCAATTGGCAGAAGATCCAGCTTTCATACCTAGAGATTTAATATATGATGATGGCTATCGCGCAGTTGCTGGAGGGAGGATGCCTTAGGAGATTAATGATGAGATTTTACGAAGGCAGCAGAATAAGGTGATCCGTGAGTGAAATCTAGAGCAGTTAGCTAAGAATATGAAGGAAGCTGCTAGCTGCGCCGATCGGCGTGACACTGGAGCCGATCGGCGCGACACTGGAGCCGATCGGCGCGACCTAAAGATGGCTGAATTTATTGATCTGACGGCTCTGCCAAGTGAAGATGAAGAACCTGCTGCAAGGAAGTGTAAGACTACACCAGAGGTTCGCAGATGTGCTAGACTATCGGGTAAGCCAATTCAAAAGTATGTCGAACGGGATAGCAACTTTGATACGTCCTACTATTTGGAAACTTTGGAAAGCGGTGATCCTAGTGTGCCTGGAGATTTTAGTGATGATTTTGATATGCGAAGAAGCTTTGGTAGTCCTAAGTTTGAAAATCAGGAAACACTTACAGAATGCAGTAATGACAGGGCAGCAGGAACTTCAACAAGAGTTAATGGTAATGCAGAGGGAAGTGAAGGAAGTCACAATGGTGGAAGAACACCACTGCGCCGATCGGCTCAGCCTTTGCGCCGATCGGCTCAAAGGAATTTGAATAGGGCCTCCCCTTACAGCGTTGAAATCATAACCTGCAACCGCCTGCTTGTTGTCCTGTCTGCCGAAGAAACATTGAGCGCCTGTATGTAGATAGAGATCATGCTTACAGGCATTAAAGAGATGTGGACCGCAGAATCCAGGATACAATCAAGATGAATGAAGCGGACTACACTTTTCTCATAAGGGGTATAAGACGAATTTTCCGAGTCTTGAACAGGCATGGTCTGCATGACTAGTGTGTTAAGTTTCTTCTCTTGCAACGAGGACATTGCAAATTTTGAGTGTGGGGGAAGGGCTTTGCCATTAGTCATAGTTTTTAAGTGTTTTTGAGTCTAGTTTCTCATTTGTTTTTCTTAATGAGTGTTTATTTAAGTTTGTGTGTGTGCTTAAGAGAGTCACGAGTCATGATTGAGAGTTGCTTCAAGGTCTTTTATGTAGTTTGAATTATCACATTTTCTTTAATAAAGTTAGTGTCGATTGTCAAATTGAAAGTGGCCCATGCTATTTATCTTATCTTTCTGATGATCGATTGGTTGATTACTTGAATTTGTTGGTTATCACTTAACTTTTGAGCTTTGTATTTGTGAAAATTTCTTTTGACTCATAAGCTAAAGCAAAAGCAAGGTCTAAATATGGCTACATAGCCGAGTGAATGAGAGCAAGCTACACATTTGAACTAAGTGGACTGTAAGTAACTTTGTCAACTGTTTGCTCATGATTTCGACCAAGTTATGAAAGGATGATCTATTTTGTTTATCTCTGTATTTCTAGTCATTCTTATCCATTTAAATTCCTTGCTATCATGAAAACCATACATCTTTATTTCTCCCTCCTCCTTGATACGACCTATATTCTCAATAAAAGGGAATTCAGAAAATTTCCGCTGCTGATACAAGACAGAAATTGCTGATCATATCGGGAATAGAAAACAAAAAAAGGATGAAAGAAAAGAAAAAAATAGACCGCGCCGACTAGCGCAGTGTTGCGCCGATCGGCGCTGTTGCAAAAGAAAGAAAAAAAAGAGGTTATTATAAAGAAAAGAGAGGTAAAGAGAAAAAATATATATTCCCTGAGAAGCAGTAAGCTCATCAAAGAAAGCAGATTTCTGATTATTTCTCATTCTTTGCCATTGTTCTCATTGAAATTTTGTTTTTAGATCTTCTACATTCCTCTTCTCCATTAAAAGTTCTTTTCCAAAAAAATTCTTTCTTAATAGGCATGATTGAGCACATTGTTGACATGGTCAATCTTATGGTTTAATTTAGTTATATAGCCCTCCAAGATCCACATACAATCCTTGATTAGATAGGAGAGGGAAGGAAATACACTTGAGAGACCTAGAGAGGACCAAATGCTTGATGTTTGATGCTAAAAGATGAGTTGAGGAGAACTAAAATTGTTTTTGAAAAAGTAATGTGGTAATTTGATTAAGTTCAAGTATGATATGCCGATTGGTTAAAAGGAGATGAGAGAAAATCTTTGTGGTGGGATAACGAGTAAAAATGATCATTGAGATTGATTGCGTGAAAATTCTTATTATATATTTGATTTTGTATTGCTCAAGGACTAGCAATGATTTGAGTGTGGGGGAACTATTGGTGCTTTCTAGACGCCCATTTTATCTACCAAAAAGGGATGTTTTGCGTCTTAATTTGGTGGTGTGGACTAACAATTAACCCCATATTTGCATATATTTATAGTTGTTCTGTTTTAGATGTAATCGCAGGAAACAGGTGTAAAATAGGGCAATTATTGATAAAGAACTAAAGGGTAACGAAGATGGGCCAGGTACGGAGCCGCGCCGATTGGCACGGGCCTGCCCAGTAGGAGTTAGAGTCGGTGGAAGTTGACCTAATCCCATCAAGTATAAAAGGAAGATAATTATCAAGAGCCAAGGGAGAACCGGAGAGACGGCGATCGCGAGAATCAATTATTAGAACTAGAGTTCCAGGATATTGGCGGCGAAGGTTGGTCAACACCGATAAGATCCACCAGAAGGGAGGTCGCGCCGATCAGCACGTGCGTGTTCCAGCGCTATTTCTCACCCCTCTACTATGTCTAGCGGAAGGATGGGTGAGTAGTCTCATATTCTCTTCTCTGGTGCGGGAATTTGGTCATGTAACTCTCATAGTTATTGATACTCTCTCGATGAATTTAATCTATGTGATGAACTTTATTGCACATCTATCTATCCCTTTCATTAGTGTATCGGCCAATACACTTTTGCCCATTACATAGTGCAAGAAACCAGTGGGGAGCTAATAGCCTCTATAGTGATAGCCGGGGTGAACGAAACCACCATGTCTTGTAGAATATTAGAGTTATCACTCGAGTTGATAAGAATAAGGTTCCATGCTAGTGAACCAATCCTAAGCAGAGAATCCTTCATCATCCTGTTACCTCTTCAATAACATTCACCTTCCACTTTCTCACCGTCATCATTCACATCAACCAAACCATTGCAATTTGTTAGTAACCCTTTAATAGTATTAGTTCTGCTCGTTCCCTGTGGATTCGATAACCTTGGAATACTCTGAGGGAAAAAGAGCTACAACTGTACACTGTCCTCTTGCGGTATATAAGTGGGTGCGTAATTACGACCAACAGTTGTTTAACATAAACCTCTTCCTCTATGTAACCATTTAGCAAAGAACTTTTGACATCCATTTGATAAAGCTTAATGCCCTTAGAGGCAGCAAATGCAAGCAAGATCCTAATGGTTTCTATGCGAGCAACATGAGCAAAGGTTTCCCCATAGTCTAAGCCCTCCACTTGGCTAAAACCCTGAGCAACAAGCCTAGCCTTATTTCTCACAACCTCACCATCCTCCCTATGCTTGTTTTTGAACACCCACTTGGTTCCTACAACATTGACACCAACAGGGGTCTCTACTATGGTCCACATTTTGGTTCTCTCAAAGTTTTCCAACTCCTCATGCATGGCACTAACCCAATGTTCATCATATAGTGTGTGTCCAACATCCTGGGGTTCAAAGGTTGCAACAAAGAGAGAATTGGTAAAGCAAGCGAGATATACAGACCTTGACCTCGTTGTCCTCTCATAGAGATTACCGATCATCTGTTGAGGTGGTTGTTGATGCTGAATGTGTCTTGGGGCCTCTCTCAAAGAGCATACCTCCCCCTCAACCACAGCTGGAGTTGGCTCGACTACGACAGAAGTTGATGTAGAAGCTTCTAGACCCTCTGCTAGAGTAGTGGATGCAGCAGGAACAGGCTCGAACGTAGGATGAGTTGACTCATCATCATCCTCATCATCCAAGCCTTGTAGGCCCTCTTCTACAAAGATGCTTTCCCTAATTTCCCTGTCACCTACCGTCTCAACCATATTGCTTGCACAAGAGTTTGACTCATCAAAGGTTACATCGCAGGACTCTACAATAGTGTTAGCTTCCAAGTTCAAAACTCTATAGGAATGGCCATGAAATGTGTAGCTAAGAAAGATGCCATCAGAAGATCTTGACTCAAACTTATCAAGATTGTCACGCTTGAGAATAAAGCACTTGCAACCAAAGGTACGCAAATGAGAAACAGATGGCTTCCTCCCAAAACATAGCTGATACGAAGTCACATTAAGAATTGAGCGCAAGAAAACCCGATTGGAAATATACCAAGCAGTGCTAATGGCTTCAGCCCACAACCGCGGAGTCCTATGCTCATCGAGCATCGTCCGGGCCATCTCCACCAAGGTTCTGTTCTTTTTTTTTACCACACCATTCTACTGGGGAACATGATGTGTGGTAAACTGATGCTCAATGCCATGCTCAAGACAAAAAGCATCAAAGGAGGAGTTCTTAAACTCGGTGTCATTATCACTACGGATTGCTCGTAATGCACCAGGAAGTTCCTTGAACAACCTCAAAGCCAAGCTCCAAAAGTGATGGAACACTTCATCCTTGCTCTCAAGAAAGTAAACCCAAGAGTAGCGAGAAAAATCATCAACAATCACAAGAACATACAATTCCCACCTGTCGAACGAACCCGAGAAGGACCAACAGTATCCATGTCAAGCAATTCTCCAGGGCGTTCAGTCATCACCAAATTAGTTGGTGGATGAGAAGCGGCAACCATCTTACCATGATGACAAGGAGCACAAACCAAGTTTTTGTCAAATTTGAGCTTAGGCAATCCTCGGATTAGTCCTAGGCCACTCAAGCAACAAAGCAAGTCAATGCTCATGTGGCCTAGTCTCCTATGCCATGTCCAGAGCTTAAAAGAAGATTGAGCAAACAAGCACTTGTGAGAACCAGGAGAAACAGCAAAATCAGCCTCAAAAACTATCCCAATGCTAGAAATCCCACAAACCAAAGAACCATTCAAATCAAGAACACAAGAGGCATTTTTTATAAAGCGCACTTCTAAACCAACATCAAGCAACTGAGATACAGAGAGGAGATTGTACTTGAGAAGCTCAACCAAGCCAACATCCTTGAGAGTGAATTTTTCATTTACCTTTATAGCGCCTCTTGCCTTCACTCTCCCTCTCTTGTCATCTCCAAAGGTCACGTACTCCCGGCGCTTCAAGGGAGTGAGGCTAGAGAACCACTTTGCATCTCTGGTCATGGCGCGAACCATTTGTTCTCCAAGCCTCCACCTATAAAGAACGAGAAGGAAAGATCAATGGCTTAGTGCTGGGGTTAGAGAGAAAACTTTTGGGAATCCAGCATTGAACCACACAACCTGCAGGAGTTATCACAGTTCTTTCCACATTTCCCCTCAAACATATGGGACGAGAACCACGATGGGGAAAGCGTGGCCTGTCAAAGCATCTCGACTCAAACCTTGGGTTGTGAGGATAGAAATCATATGTGTGAAAGCCAAATCCATGCAAGCGGCGCTCAGCACAATGAGGAAAATATGGGGCACCAAAGCGCTGTTGCGCAAAGACTTTATTTCGTGAATCAAATCCATATGAGGAATGATCCTGTCCATGATAGGCACGAGAAAACGAGCGAGGCTGAAAATCAACAAAATCATCATGATGCACATTTCTAGTTAACTCAGCTTGCATCCTCTCAATCCTCTTACGCCTATAACAGTACTCATCCAAGTGACCCTTGCGACCACAGAACATGCAAATGTAGACTCGCTTAGGTTTAGGCTTTGATTGCAAAGGAGGTTTGGGTTTTGGTTTCTCAGCTTGCTTAGGATTGTATGTGTCAGTGGGCTTGATGGATTGTTCCTTATCCTTATAGGTAGAGCTTGGCACAAACTTACCCACATTAGCACTCTCTTTGTCACACCTCTCATATCCCAACCCCAAGTTCTAGGTGGACCTACAAGCACTCTCCTTAACTCTTGACTAGTCACTCTCAATCTTTTCTTCGCTCAGTAGGGTCCTTTTGGGACGAGAGATGAGATAGTCATTTTCTTGAGTTAGGACCTTGTTTTCCTCTCTAGTGATTGCAAGCTTATCCTTGAGAGAGCCACACACTACACATGGTGGTGGGAGAACTTTCAAGCAAGTCTCATTTCGTAGCTTGGACTTGAGCTCTTTGACTTTGAGGGCTTGAGCTTCCAACTCACTTGTGAGCTTGGGGCACTTCTGACATGCACCCATAAGAGTTGGCCAACCTTTGAATTCATCAAGCTCTTTAAGAGCACTCTCAAGCTGACTGGCAACTTGAGCATGCACAGTTTCCCTCTGAATGAGATCATTCATCACAATTTGACAAGACTCACACTCAACAATAATGTCATCTCTAGCAAGCTTCGACCTAAGCGAAGTGATCTCATACTCAGCACTCTCCAACTTAGACTTAAACTCTCTACTCTCACGAACAGCGCTGTGAAGCTTATTATCTTGCATGAGCAAAACATCATGCAAATGATCAAGCTTAGAAGAGAACTCATCAAAAGTGGGAGGTACCTCGCTTGTGTTAGAGTCAGAGCCAGAGTCGGTGTTGTGATCATTCTTTGCCATGAAGCAAATCCCGGTGAAGTCATCCTTCCTCCTGACTCGTGGCTTCTCAACCTCTTCCTCAGAACTTGTAAGACCAATGCTTTATGTGAGGTCGACGTCGCTTAGAGCGGCAACACAGGCGCGTGCAATGGCCTTGGCGAACTTCTAGGAGTTCTTGCCTTTCTTGTAGAAGCGATTCTTCTTCTGCTTAAAATCTTCAGTGTTGTTGTCGTGGTACCCAGCCTTCTTCTTCTTCTTGGGGCAGTCAGCGATGAAGTGTCCAGGGTCACCACACTCGAAGCAGGTTCTTGAACCACCTCCTCTTCTCTCCTTCCGGTTGTTGTAGAACTTCTTGAACTTCCTTGTGAGCAAAGACAGCTCCTTGTCAGGAATGCACTCCATCTGTTCATCGGAAGCTACAACAAGAGAAGACAAAGCAAACTCCAAAGAAGACTTGTCAAGTGAGGGGTTAGTTCCATAAGAAGCGCCACTGTGACTACTCTTTTGAGAGCTAGAAAGCAATGCCATGCTAGAAGCAGGATTACCAAGATTAGGATGAGACTTCCTAGACAGTTCATAAGATTTTAGCTTGCTATACAGCTGCTCACAGTCCAGGGTATTGAAATCAGCAGTTTCTTCTAGTGCAGCAATCTTAACCCCCAAGCATTTTAATCAAGTGAATACAACAATTACTTAGCTCTATCATTATCACTATACACAAGGTTACCACAAGCCCGCAAGTTGCACACAATGGCTTCAAACCTACAAAAAGTGTCATCTAGTGACTCGTCAGGCTTTTGTGCAAAGGTTTGGTACTATCTATTGTAAGAATCCTTACGTATAGACTTGACTTGATTGGTGCCCTCACGGTACGTGCAAAGCTTTGCCTAAATGGCATGTGCAGTATCAAGATGAGCAACACGGTCATGTTCATTCCTACCTAGAGCAAAAAGCAGGATATTGACAGCTTTGGAGTTATTTTCATACCTGGTTAACTCACCTACTGGCGCGGTGTTGAGGTCGTCCCGTATGGCGTAGTCCTGCTCCACGATCTCCCAAATGGCACGTCCTTGGCTTAAAAGATAAGCCTTGGTTCCTGACTTCCAGTAGGGAAAGTCCTCTCCATCAAACATCCAGAGCCTGACCGCACGCTTCTCCATGTTGCCTTCGGATCACAAAGCCGGTGAAGGTCAACTAGTGATCAAACCGGCTCTGATACCAGCTTTCTTCAATTTATACATATGTCTTGGACGTTTAGGGTCCTCAAACACAGGAGATTGTTCCAAATAGACCTTCTCATTGATCTCTCCATTCAAGAAAGCACTTTTGACATCCATTTGATAGAGCTTGAAGCCATTGTGTGATGCATAGTCAAGTAAGATCCAAATAGCTTCAAGACGGGCCACGGGAGGAAAGGTTTCTTCAAAGTCAATGCCCGCCCCTTAAGAATATCCCTTAGCCACTAGACGAGTCTTGTTCTTGACAATTGCCCCTTTCTCATCTTGCTTGTTCTTGAAGACCCATTTGGTGCCAACCACATTATGATTCTTGGGCCTCTCAACCAATTTCCAAACTTTGCATCTCTTGAAGTTGTTCAATTCCTCTTGCATAGCCATTACCCACTTGTGATCATCCATAGCTTCATCAATGGTTGTGGGGTCAATCATAGTGACAAAGGAGAAGTTCTTAATTGCAACATTTGCCTCACCTAGATTTTCTTCACTCACTCGTATAGACATTAGTCATATTTCATGTTTGTCATTCATCAGCAAAACATTCATACCTTGGGGTGACCTTAATGGTCATGATCCTTACACCAGTCAATGGTGTCTAGAAGGGTGATTTCGTGGAGCAACGGCTAGTTGGAGGTTGGAAGCCTTATAACTTCGTTGTTGGGGTCTTGGAGACCTCTCTCGACCAGTAGAATTGCTTGGAGCATTTGATGAGAGCCAAGATGAAAAGAGAGGAGCACTAGGAGGAGATATTGCATATCTTGAGAGTGCTAGTGAGAGTAACTTGAGCATTGATGCACAT
The DNA here is from genome assembly GCA_030378355.1 of Eleusine indica. Taxonomy (NCBI): domain Eukaryota; kingdom Viridiplantae; phylum Streptophyta; class Magnoliopsida; order Poales; family Poaceae; genus Eleusine; species Eleusine indica. The sequence goes on along the minus strand of CM059494.1, from coordinate 31,266,126 downwards.
CTAAGGCTAGGGTGTCCTTGAGGGTGTGATCTAGGTTGTTACTCTTGGTCTATGGGGAGACCTAGACCGGTTAGGTGTCAGTGATCGAGCCTATCATGATCAATTCTGAAGGCCGTCACACGTTTGTACACGGTTTGAGCCCGATGGTGAAATGGGCATCGCTAGTGAGCGCCTGTGTCGGCTCAGGGAGTCTGGCAAGTTCTCAAGGGAGGCGAGTTTGTGCCTTGGTGGCAGCGGTGACGCGCACCGTGTCTTCACTCTAGGAGTGATTGCGGGCTCGTGGGCGAGAACTCCACATTGCTGGCGGGAGGGACCGGAACTCCGGCGGGAATGGTCCAACGAGGATTAGGGGAAGGCGTCATCCTTCTGAGACCTCGGGAAAAAATCATGAGCATCCCTTGGCCCCCTCTTTACTTTTCTGCATTTGTGTGCTCTAGTTAGTAGGGTGACTTGTGGTTTGATAGGCTAGTGTGTTTAGCTTCCGCATTTCGTACTCATCAAGAACACTAGCATGTGTAGGGTCTTGGACTACTAGAACTTCTTAGGTTGCAATGATTGCTAGGTTCTAGTGGTGTGAATTGAAGTATTCGGATTCGTCATCGGCTTACCGATTCACACGCCCCCCCTCTCGGTACGCCTTCGGTCCTTACACTAGAAAGCCACCCTCTTCCTCCCACTCTTTGGAAGAGAAAAGCTTGTCTCTCGCACACTCTCTTCTCTCCACTACAACATGAAGCACACTCCTAGCTCTATGGAATGACAACCTAGCACAGGACTAATAGGAAGAGACACCTCTCCCACCAGCCCTACATCTCCTTATATAGGCTTAGGGGTTGTCCTAAAGACCACACTACCCTTGACCTACAATACATTGCCACCTACTACCAAGGGCAAACTTGTCCAACTCTTTTCTCGTCGCCTCGATGCCCTCAGGCCCTTCACATCTTTGATTCGCCATGACGCAAGCTTCACGATGGTGCCACGTGCACCTCCAATTGCCACCAACGGTTTTGAGGCCCAAACTAGGAAACCACCTTGCATGCTTCTCAAAGCGCGTCTTCCTTGATGTTGACGTGTGTCACCTTGTCCCGCGATCCTGATCACTGGCAAGTCTCTCTTGATCCCGCTCCATTGGGCCCCCTTGTCACTTGCACCGGCATTCCGCTCACCTTGACTTGGTCAACACGCCGTCTTCATCACTCCCACCGTTTTGAGGATCAATCGCGAAACCGTTCATGCTTCTTGCCTCTCCACGTGTATGGTGTGGATCACCCTTGACTTCACCCAGCCTCTCGATCGTCCAGCCCCAAGTCCCCAACTTGTGCCCGATCCTCCCGCCATTGACCTACACATCATGAGACAAGCAAACACATTTTCCTTCTCTTGCAACTTCTCCAACATTTTCATCAACTCCGGTTAGTCAAAACCATAATCATTCTCAAAGTCATGCAATCCCCAAATTCCCGCATTTCAACTCAAACACCAAATCAGCCAATGTGAATTACTCATCACACATTACAAACCATGGCACGTATCGACATGGTTTCTCAAGGTTAGTGCAAGTCAATTGTGCAATTCTTTGGATACTAACCCTTCTTCCTCTTGTGCTTGTCTTATGGCTACTACTAGGGTCAACTACAAGAGTGGAGGCACCCATTTGATTCTTGATAGTGGATGCACCCAACATATGACCGGGAAGCCAATCATGTTCACCAACATTGATGAAGACAAAGACAGTGCGAAGGTGAGTTTTAGGGACAACTCAAAAAGAAGAGTTAGAGGCTCAGGCAAGGTGGCCTTTACAGAGAACCTCCATCTCTCCAAGGTTTTTCTTGTGAAAACCATCAATTTCAACCTCTTGTCTATTGGTCATCTTTGTGACATGGGATTCAAGTGCACATTTGATGAGGATGGTGCAATAATTGAGAATGCAAAGAAAGGGCCAGTATTTCATGGAGTGAGATATGGAAACTTGTATGTCAAGGACTTCAAATCAAGCAACATGCCACTAAGTACTTGCCTATTCACTAAGGCAACAAAGGGATTGTCGAGATTTATTCTTGGCACTAGACATAGGGTAGTTCACCTATGATGATTTATATGTAGAACAGGGGTAGTATGTGCGAGATCGGGAGACGATGGTAACACAAGATGCCAATTTATACAGGTTTGACCCTCCTGGAGGATAATAATCCTACGTCCTGTGGTATTTGTATTGGTATGTCTAGATCATAGATCTAGACGAGGGTAGACCTAGACGATAATGTCTAGTTCTATGTTATGCGTGATGCCCTATTGTTTGCTTCTCCCTTGAGGGGAGTCCCTGCCCCTCCTTATATATCCAGGGGGACAGGGTTATATGGCAGCGTCCTAGTCGGTCTACTATATATATCCAAGTAGAAGTCTATCTCTACTTTCTTTCTATGTGAGGTACCCCGGGTACATGTCATCGACAGAAGCCCCCGAGAGTGTTACAAGCTTGATGATAGTCTTCAGTAGCTTCCCGACTAGTTTGTGCCATGTAGAATGCTTCAGCTTTATATTAGCGATCTTGTGAGGATCTTAAAGATCAAAACGTCTTCAAGAAATCCACTGGTGCGCCGAATAGGTGCACCTAATTAGATGTAGCCTCCGACTCTTGTATCATTTGGAAATTGCAAATAATGCAAGAGTCCAAAACAAGAATAGTCGTGTTGGCACTCTTTAAGGAAAAATCGCTCGAATCATCAAATTCGAGTGATAAATAGCTCAGTAGAGTTACATTAATCACTATCGCGTGATAAAAGATTCAGACCAGTGACTTCAATCGCCGCTGACTGGTAGATGACTCAAAACAATGACCAAGTGGAAGCCGCGCTCAATTTAGAATATCATGTCCGAGAGGTAGTGATGCTCAACTCAAGACGATAAGGTCAAGTGAAGAAGGCAACCAAGGTTGTTGTAGTCGCCGACCGCTGATATAGTAGAAATCATTCAAAGTCGTGATTACCGAGTGACATCGACGGTCTGATATGTGGCCGGCCGATGGTGGCCGTCAGATATAATGTGGCAGACCGATGGAGGTAGTCGGAGCTGGTGTAGCCGATCGATGAAGGCAGTCAGAATTGGCATGGTCGACTGATTAAGGTGGTCGAAGTTGTAAGCCGACCGATGAAGGTGAGGAAATCACTTTTTGTCGAGTGGTGTATCCGCCTATCCATCACAAATGTTTTTAAAAATAAAGGAAATTAGAATAATTAGTTATAATTAGCATTATTTGCTTGAAAACTTATTCTTATAAGCCAAATAAATCAGTTGACTGAAAAGTCAAATCTATCCATTTTTCTCCTTTAAGTAGACCGGCTGGCACATAGCAGCGTATTCGCGTGTTAGCAACCAGATTGATCCACCATAGGATACTGAGGACAAAATATAAAGAGCTTAGAGCTCGGTCTGCCATAATAATATCGGTCATATTTATTCTTGCGTTGCAATCAGAGTCAACCAATCGACACATAACCTCCCGTAACTTTGGCTCTGGATTTAGTGTAGTGGTAGTCTGACGCGTAGCTAAGAAGTTTCATGCCTTAATTTCTTGTTAGCGTAAGACCAAAAATAAGACCAAATCATAAATAAAATGCAATATATTGATCGAGGCAAAAGCCAAAAAGAGATGAAACTAGAACAGATGACATGGGTCATATGATGTCAGGGCTGAAGCACTACTGAAATGTTACCGACCGACATGGGTCATATGGTGTCAGGGCCGAAGCACTACTGAAAGGTCACTGACCGACATGTGTACTGATAGGTTCACAAAAAAGTGGGAGCACACGTATAAATACACAAATAGCCCCTGGCTCGATTGTTTAATGTGAAAAATTAAAGAACCGAGACAATATAAAGACAAATAAAGTCATAAATAAGAGCACTGATTAAAAAAACCCAACTTTACTCATCAAACAGCCTATGACCTTCTGCTTAGAAAACAGAAATAAACAGTAGTGGGAAAAAAGAATAAAGTACATGAGCCCAAAACCTCAAAAGTAAATCAAGAAAGTATTAAGATACTTAGCTTTGATATTTGGCAAGTTGAAGAGGAGCTCCCGAGTGTGCTGATGTGGTTGGCGAGTGGTCGAATGTCGAAGTCGGGCCATCATGTCGTCAGAACATCAAAACTCTAAGTGGTTGACCAAGAAACCGAATTGCCAAGTCATCAAAGGCGTCATTGTAGCGTGACGATGTCGCCGAGTGGCCAGGTGAATGTCGGAGTAGCCAGATCATCAAAACGCCGAGTGTCTGACCGAGACGCCAAGTCACGACAATGTCGCTGGGTAGCCAGGTGAGTGGCAGAGTAGTCCTCGGGTACGTCCATGTGACCGCCGAGTAGTCAAACCATCGAGGCACGGCAATGTCGCCGAATGGCCAAGTTGTAGCGATGTTACCGAGTGGTGATCACCCTTGTTGAAGGCGTCGTCTTAATAAACGAGCTAAGTTGTCGAGTTGTTGAAGACAGCCTCCGTATGCCAGGAGCTTGGAGTCGCCGAACACAGCAGCTGGACACCGAGTCATATGCAATTGCCGTCACGGCAAAATTAGCACAAACAAACTGCCTTGCATGCATGCGAACAAATACAACAACCGATGAAGTGGCAGAGTGTTGGTGATCCATGATGGCAATCAGTGCAACAGGTCGTGTCACACTCGGAGTCGTCCTTGCTAGAAACTGTCGAAGTCGAATCAGGAATTGTTTGCCAGGTCCTCATAACAGCGACGTGCTCGCAAGTTGTGACTTGGTATGATTCTCGTATATGCAAAAAGCATCAGATGATTAGTATTCCACTAATCAAATCAATTAACAAAAAAGGAATAAAATAATATGGTCAGAACAAAAGATGGAAAGATATTTCCCTTTTGGTGCACGTAAGTGCTTTGAAGCCGAGTGTTGGACTTGGAGTTTGCTTCCGTGACCCCGACTCCTAGTTGATTTAGGAAACCGAAGTTGATACGTGGTCCACTCGATGAGTCGGCGACTTGCAGCAGCGCAGCCGAACTCTGGCCCGCAAACGGTGATATCCGCATGCTGGGCCAAGCAAGAAAACCGGCAGATAATCATGCATGTGCATGATTTCACATCCGCGCAGCGAATATGCCTTGTCTGAATGACTCATGTCATGACGATCTGCTTCTACGCCGATGGAGTTGCTTGTTGACGAATCTTGACGAAGAAAATTGGCCATCAAATTTCGACGAACCGATCTCAACACGAGCCGATGACACGACGCTTCAACGCTGGTCTGCTCGTGATCATATCTTGAAGTAGTAGATTGAGGCCACCAAACTCAACATGCTAACCGTCGCGCTCTCCCGCTCTCCCCACGGACGGCGCCAAATGTCAAGATATATTGTAAGGACCTAGGGTCCACACCTGGCTGGGTCTGACTCGCATTTTGAGTGAATCCCACACACCCACCAACCTATTTACGCTTTCGTTCTCGCTTCGCATAAAAGGGCTAACCCAAGGTTTGGATCACCATTTGCATGAGCTGAGTCTGCATGGCTAGGAGTTGCTAAAAGTCCGGGGCATTGTTGTTGTCATCGTCATTCTGCTCGTTAGGATCAGCGTTTCCTCTAGTGCGAACCATCTGAGAGAGAAAGAGTGGTGGAATTGGTGTAAGACAAGATATGATAATGAAAAGAAGAGATAGAAAGAAACCCTAAACTATATGCATCAAGGGATGATAAGTAAAATGATAGTTCATTAAATAAGTAATAAAAAAGATGAGGTTGTGGACAAGGTGCCAAAGCATCCCACAACTCACATCAATCACATACAAACCAAGCAAAAGAGTTCATTACATTACACCATGAAAGCAAATTGATCTAAGTGTTTTGATTATTACAACTTTATTCATAGGGACAAGGTAGTCTCCTAGGCATGGGAGTTGGCTTCGTCGGAGACAAAAGGCAGAGAGCTTGCACGCTGTAGGGACATGGCACTCCAAGTGCGGATGCCAGAGGAGTAGAGATCACTCTCCTCTCCCATCTTAACCCACTGGTTGTGCCTTAGATAAGTCTCAGCATTACGTAACCTCTTCCGAAGAGCATGGTTCTCCTTCTGAAAGCCTCCATAGTGTGGCTTAGGTTCACAACAGCTTCTTGGCTCTTGTCCATCTCACTAGTGCTCACATACCATCCTGTAGGAGCAACAATGTACTTTCTCGTGCCTGGCTTTCAACGAGGAACGTGGGTGAAGTTTGTCTTTGCTATCCCATGGCGGTGAGTGAAGCATAAGCTAGTGAGAGCCTTCCAAGCAGCATCATCCACTGCGGCTCCACGAGTATCCCTATGAGTGGAGCCATGGTGAGTAGCTATGACACAGTCGCCATCGTAGATGTTGACTTCGGCTATCCACTCTTCACGGAAAGGGTGATCCATCTTCTTGAGGAAGTATTGTGGCCTGTTGGTGACGCCGATCCTCTCAAGTAGGTCCCGCAGGGTCTTGGAGAAAGTCTCGCCCTCTTGTCCAAAAGAACGGTACTACTCAGCCTGACAGACAACGGGGTCCTTGTCCTCATTCTCTAAGTCATCATCATCACCATCTTCAGGATCTTCAGGGTCCTCAGGCTCTTCAGGGTCTTGTTCCTCTTGGGGCTCCTCAGGATCTTCTTCTTGCTCATGTTCTTCAGGCTCTTTGTCATTGGCTTCCTTAGGATCCTCTTTCTCCATGGGCTCTTCCTGTGGTGCCTCTGAACGCTCCTCATCAGTCAGCGGGACCTTCTCGCGTTTTGGCTGAGTTACCTCCTCACTTGCTTCCTTTCGAACACGCCTAGGGGCAAGGCATCCACAGTGAACTCCAAACATAGCCTTACGAGCGGTCTTCTTAGTAAAACAAAATAAAACAATAAGAAATAAAATCATCATTTTTTCCAAAAATAGTTTGTATATGTATAAAACAAAATAGTATCCCTAAATGCGTTCATTTTTAACTAGGTTGACGTCCTACAGTTGATATGGCTCTGATACCACTTCTGTCACACCCATTTTAAGAAGCAAAATGGGTGCAGCCGTACGTGTGCCCAGGATCAAGTTACACACACATATGGTACATCATTAATGGTAAACAGAATAAATATTCATATCCTTTAATTATTACATCATATCTTTATTACAAAGGATCCGTAGTTTTAAAAGTAAAGTACATCAAAGCAGCGGAAATAAACTAGCGTAGATGTCCCAAGACTCCACAGGCACCGACTGGTGGAGCATCACCTAGTACTCGCCTCCATCGTCCTCATAGTGGCTCCACTCTTCTCCTGTGGCTGAGCAGCAACGTAGGATATTGCAAGGGTGAGTACATGTCATACTCAGCAAGTGAAGGAAAAGATGACATGGGGTTATAGACAAGTAAGGCTTATAGGGGGTTTAATGCATGAGCTTTTAATTTCCTAAGCATCCTAATTACTAGGTGAGGTCATCCCAACCATTAATCCACAAGGTGCTATCCAAGCTAAGTCCAATCCCATCTATTCCATCCCATAACCCACTAATCTTATGAGGATCCATGCCGCTCTTGATCATGAGCATGACTGTCATGACAGTTTTCACTCTACAGAGGTTGTACACATTCCCCACGTGAAGCGATTCCATCCTCTGTTTCCAGGTGACTAACTCTCCATCCTGTCGTGCCGGCCAAGCACTTGCACACTTCCTTTGGTGTGTGGCCAGGAGATCACTTCAAGGCATTTCAACGGCTTCCTCTAGCTTGTACGTGCCCACTGAGGTTTCACCCATCGGGAAGTAAGCCCTTTACCCGAGAGGCCCCCTCTTGAGCCAGATGGCTCTAGGACCTTGTCCCTTAACCACACTTCCCCTTGGGACTACTGGTGAGCCCCTGCATAGTCCCTCCATCTTCACACGCACTAGCTATCTCCACCGCATACTACGCCAGGCCGCACCCATAACTTGGCTCGTGGTTGTACGGTTCACATGGGTTGTCGCTCCAAGAACCAGTTATTAAAATGATTTAGGTGATAAACAAACCAGGGGACTATCAGTGAACCCCTGTATAATCCACGGACTGCCGATAAACTCCTGCACAGTCCTCATACCGATCACCCAAATCCTAAGTCCTAAGCCATGTTGCTAACACAAATTACCATTCTAACCATAAAGTGACATAGTTCATCAATCAGGATTAATATTAACCCAACATCCCACAAAGCAACCTAAGCATTATCTACCCATAACCAACCAACCAACTAGTTCAAGGCGACAAGGAAAAGGATAAAGCAATACTAGGAAAACCATAACAATAGGTACCCATTCATTTGACAAGCATGTAGTTCTAAAATAATATTCATAATAGATACAAAATGCATCAAGGACACTTGCCTAAAATTAGATGTTGCTACTTAGTGATAATAAATCTTGATCTTCGTCCTCGTACGATTCCCGTGTGTAAAAATTCTATTTGCGTAAGAAATGCAAAGCATACACACAATAAATACACAATGCAGGGTATGGAACAATTGGGTATGGTTGAACAAAGGTCTAAATTAGATAGTTTATTTGGATACAAGAATCTAGGCGGAAGAATCACCTAAATTGGGGTTGTGGATCAACAGATATGCTAGGTTAAAGCTGCAACGACTGCGGCTATGCACAGACAGTACAAAACATATGTCTGTGTTCCTATAGATTGGCTCTTGTTCTCAAGGAATAATTTGAACATAAATCTTCCTAGTGATGTGAAACATGTGATACGCAAGGTGAGTTTGATCAGAAATCACCTGTCCTGGAGATCGATGGGTTTGAGCAGGGCAAGCTTGCCCAGAGACAGTTTGAATGCCAACGGCGTTCCTGGAAGCATCGAGTAGATCTTGGGACGTGCTTCTGGGAAAGAGCAGATAACTTTCTAGAACACGATTTGGTATAGGGATACCATCAAGAACATGAATGGTTTGGGCAGAACATGGATCGAAATTACCAGGATCCATGCAGAACGCGAACAGACGACGAACAACAGCCATCTACAGAGAACACAAAGAAGACAAGCGCGTTCCCAGTTATCCTAGATGGGTATGAACATATAATTGAACATACGTATTGGTAGTGTCGTGGAACACAAGAATGGAAAGGTTGATGTCATAGGAATTGACCTGATGTGGAGATTTTGGCGTTAGCACGAAACTAGGTCACATAGTAGCGAGTTTCACGCCAACCATGTTCTCGGTCAAACCAAGATAGATCTTGGAGAATTCCTTTGGTCGCTATGATGATAACTCCTTGGAACACATTTTGGATCAGAGTTTGTATCAATCAAGTGCCTCAATTAATAGGAAAAAGGATCGAATTACCAATACATGTGCTGGACAGATCAGGAACCGGAGCAGCCAGCGTTGCAATGTAGATCCCGGAGGCATACTGACTCCAATGGATCGTATTTTTTCATATGTTGTATATAACATCTTGGCGCACCCCCAGACCAAATTTCATGGAATTTGGTTGGGTAGATCACTGTGAATAAATTCCCACCTCCTTATGCACACAAGTGCTCATGGGCCACTATGGGCCTAATCTCAATGGGTGGGATGTTACAGACACCCCCCTCAAAGGAACGACTTCCTCGTCGGAACACAGAGATAACATGCCCACACTAGGCAAGCTACCCGGAACGGTCCCCCCTTGGGCACATCCGTGTCCAGTGTCAGATCACATGTCATGTCGTGTCCCACGCATGGGCCTACACGCATCATGCACCATATGTTCGGACCTCCTGGCCACCACGCGCACCGTGTCCGTGAGAGTCAGCTCTGATACCACTTGTAAGGACCCAGGGTCCCCACCCGGCTGGGCTCGACTCGGATTTTGAGTGGACCCCACACACCTACCAACCTATTTTTTCATTCTCGCTTCGCGTAAAAGGGCTAACCCATGGTTGGTGGTGGTGGATAACCTAGCCTTATATGTTGGTCCTTCTCCCATTAGACTAGCAATGTGGTACTAAATTCTCACCTCCTCATGCACACTAGTGCTCATACGCCACTATGGGCCTAATCTCAATGGGTGGGATGTTACATTTATTCTCGACACTAGACATGGGGTAGTTCACCTATGATGATTTATATATAGAACAGGGGTAGTATGCGTGAGATCGAGAGACAATGGTAACACAAGACGCCAATTTATACAGGTTCGAGCCTCCCGAAGGACAATAACCCTACGTCATGTGTTATGTGGTATTTGTATTTATATGTCTAGATCATAGATCTAGACAAGGGTTGACCTAGACAATGATGTCTAGTTCTATGTTATGCGTGATGCCCTATTGCTTGCTTCTCCCTTAAGGGGAGTCCCTGCCCCTTCTTATATATCCGGTGGGACAAGGTTACATGGCGGAGTCCTAGTCGGTCTACTATACATATCCAAGTAGGAGTCAATCTCTACTTTCCTTCTATGTGAGGTACCCCGGGTACATGTCATCGACAGGGATGGTTGTGGCATAGAAGATTGGCACATGTTGGAATAAATCAACTCAGAAAAATAGTCAAGAGGAATCTAGTTGAAGGAATCGAGGATGTCACCTTTGAGAATGACAGATTATGCAGTGCTTCTCAAGCTGGAAAGCAAGTTGTGTCTTTCCATCCCACCAAATCGTTCATGTCAACATCTCGCCCTCTAGAGCTCTTTCACATGGACTTGTTTGGGCCAACACATTACAAGAGTCTAGGAGGCAATCTCTATTGTTTGGTGATAGTGGATGACTTCACAAGATACACTTGGACCTTCTTTCTTGTAGACAAGTCTCAAGCAAGTGATATCTTTAGAAAGTTTGCAAGGAGAGCACAGAATGAATTCAAGGCTAGCATTGTAAAGATAAGGAGTGACAATGGGACTAAGTTCAAGAACACAACAGTGGAGGAATATCGTGACAAGAAGGGAATCAAGCATGAATTCTCCGCTACATATACTCACGAGCAAAATAGAGTAGTGGAGAAGAAGAACAAGACACTCATCACTCTAGCTCGTGCACTGCTAGATGAGTATGGGACTCATGAGAGGTTGTGGGCTGAAGCAATCAATATAGATTGCTACACTTCCAACCGTGTCTATCTCCACCGGTTGTTGAGGAAGACACCCTATGAGTATTGGTTGGACGGAAACGAAATGTTTCCTATTTTTGGGTCTTTGGCTGCACTTGCTACATTTTCAAGAAGAGGAGGAAGCTCGGGAAGTTTGAGAGCAGAATTGATGAAGGCATATCGGGTCTACAACTCAGACACAGGATCTGTGGAGGAATCTTATGACGTGCAATTTGATGTGAGTAAAGGGAATGATGATGAGGCAAATGTTGCAATTGAGAACTTCTCTTTCGTCTCCATGATTGAGCCCACAACAATTAAAGAAGCTATGGATGACCATAGGTGGGTTACTGCTATGGAAGCAGAGTTGAACAACTTTAGGAGATGCAAAGTATGGAAATTGGTTGAAAGGCCCAAGAATCATAATGTGGTTGGCACCAAGTGGGTCTTCAAGAACCAACAAGATGAGAAAGGGGCTATTGTCAAGAACAAGGCTCGCCTAGTGGCTAAGGGATATTCTCAAGTGGCGGGTATTGACTTTGAATAAACATTTTCTCCTATGGTCTGTCTTGAAGCAATTCAAATCTTATTTGGCTATGCATCACATAATGGCTTCAATCTCTATCAAATGGATGTGAAGAGTGCATTCTTGAATGGAGAGATCAATGAGAAGGTCAATGTGGAACAACCCCTAGGGTTTGAGGACCCTAAGCATCCAAGACATGTGTACAAGTTGAAGAAAGCTCTCTATGGCCTCAAGCAAGCACCAAGGGCATGGTATGAAAATTTAAGGAACTGTCTTCTCAAGAATGGCTTCAAAATTGTAAATATTGACAGCACCTTATTCACAAGGCGTGTTGGGAAGGATCTCTTTGTGTGCGAAATCTATGTGGATGATATCATCTATGGATCAACCAATGAGAACTTCAATGAATAGTTTCGGGAAATGATGGCAAGGAAACTCCAAATGTCAGTGATTGGAGAGTTGCATGTGTTCCTTGGTTTTCAAGTCAAACATCACTTCATAAGGGACCATGTTGAGAAGAAGGACATTGAATTAGTGAGCGTGCAGACTAATGAACAATTGGCGGATATCTTCACCAAGCCTCTCGACGAGAAGACCTTCAACAAACTAAGGGGAGAACTCAATGTTCTCGACCTTTCAAACTTCACATGACGTATCCTTGAAGCTTGTCCTTTGTAAATATGTATAGTCTTTGTTTTTTTTTTGTTTTGTTGTTTGTGCCTTTGTTTTGTGCTTGTTTCTCTTCTTCTTGTAGGTCGACTTCGGACCTCCTAGAGATAGCAATGGACATGGGTTAAGCTTGGGAAGGTGGTTCATGGTGTGCCCAAGGCTTTGAAGAATGGTCCATTGTGAGTAAGCTGAAGAAGGGAACAACTTGTTGTTGGCACTTTGGTTTGTAGCCTTTCTCTCTCTTTCTTTTAGCATCGCATCATGCATTGTATATTTGTTGCATTTGCATTCTTTGCATTCATGCATTCTTGCATCATGATACCTTAAATGCTTCCAAGCATGTTTCTAAGGGGAGTTGCTTATTTACTATGTGAGTATATGACCCTCTAGATGATCACATAGTGATCTTCATGGCCATTGAGTCTTGTTCAAACGAGCTCCAAGGTTAAATCTACTCGCGCGGCTTAAAGACAAGTGACTCATACATTCCCAACACACAAATGACTAACCATTGCATACTTGAGAAAATATTTGTTGAGTCATATGTGCAGGAGAGCTACGGTGGAACACCATTATGACCAAGGAAGAGCACAATGACAGGGGGAGTTTTCTAACTCTTGTCAATTATTATTGCTCTCATTATTTGCTCCTTGGTTCTCTTGTGTTTTTTTTTTTGGGTTTTTCATGATAGGTGACAAAGGGGGAGAATAACATGAAGATCCAAAAAGGGGAGAAGACTTTGAAGATCCCAAAGCCAAGTAAAGATTGAGAATAGCATAAAGGATGAGAAGAACATGAAGATACAAGAGAAGCAAAGAAGATCAAAAGAAGATGGATGTGGAGAACATGAAGATCACATGAAGGAGAGATGACCAAATGAAGTTGATCAAGACAATGGTGCATGTTCACTTGGAGTACGTATGAAGATCATCTCAGGATGAACATCTACACCAACATGGAGAAGAACAACAATGGTGCATGTCTACAACAACAATGAACATCCACATTGACATGAACATCTACGTCCATGGTGCGTGTCTACGTAAACAAGATCAACTACCATGACACCATGACGGGCGCAAAATTCAACTCAAGCTCAACATCTAGTGCTACGTATTTGGGTAGTTCTCCCTCAACACCTAGCATATTCCAAAGGGGGGGACTACTTCCAAGGTAATCCTTTCAAACCTTATTTTTCCTTTAGTTCCTTGTTTTCGTTCGAGTCTTTTGTCCCTTCCTTCTTATTCTTTCAGGACTCGTTCATTTTGGATCATCATAAGTAGTGGTTGTCATCCATCAACAAAAAGAGGGAGATTGTAAGGTTCATGACCATTGAGGTCACCTCAAGGTATGAATGTTTTAGTGATGAATGACAAACATAAAATGTGACTAATGCTTACACGAGTGTTGTGCATGCAGGAAACATTTTCTACTCTGTGATGATTGTTGATGGTTGCCTTGGCAATGGATGACAATGACCACAAGCATGGAGCTAGATGAGCTTGATGGAGTCCAAGGGTTGATGGAGATGGATCAAGGCTAAGGATAAGCTATGGAGCAAGTGTTTGGAACACTTGTCTAGTTGTTAGGGCTTTAAGTCCATAGGAAAAACCGGACTATCAAGGGGGTCTAGGTCATTTCTCTTAGGTCATGTTTAGTCGGTGATGTGCATGGATGCTCAGTGAAATCATAGGCACTAGGTGACAGTGGAGAAGCCAAGGAGTTGTTGGAAGAAACTAGGAAACGAAGACCTCTCTTGGCCAGTAGAATTGCTAGGAGAATTCGTAGGGAGCCTAGAGGAAAAGAGAAAAGCACTAGAAGAGGATATTGGATATCTTGAGAGTGATAGTGAGAGTAACTTGAGCATCTATCCACATCTAAGGCTAGGGTGTCCTTAAGGGTGTGATCTAGGCTGTTACTCTTGGTCTATGGTGAGACCTAGACCGGTTAGGTGTTGGTGATCGAGCCTATCGTCATTGGTTGTGAAGGCCGTCACACGTTTGTACACGGTTTTGAGCCCACCGGTGATAGGGGCATCAATAGTGAGCGCCTGTGTCGGCTCAGGGAGTCCATCAAGTTCTCAAGGGAGGCAAGCTTGTGCGTTGGTGGTAGCGGATACGCAACCTTGTCTTCACTCCGAGAGTGATTGCGGGCTCATGTGCGAGAACTCCACTTTATGGCTCGAGGGACCGGTACTCTGGCGGGAGTGGTCCAACGAGGAGTAGGGGAAGGCACCATCCTTCCAAGACCTCAGGTAAAAATTGTGAGCATTCCTTGACCCTCTAGTTACTATGATGTTTTTCCCTTTCGCATTTACACACCGTGTTGTGTGCTTATCATGCTCCAGTTCATTATCTTGTAGACTTGCATGAATAGGCTTCTTTACTTGCTAGTAGTGTTTAGATTCTGCATTTCATTACTAGCATGTATAGGAGTTGCTTTGGCTTGATTGATCACCCTCGTATGTATTGTGCTACTCATGCTTGTGTGTTGTTCTTTATCTTGTAGCATTGCATGAGTAGGCTCATTTGTTAGCTCGTTGTTTGCTTCCACGTGTCTTTATCACTAGCTTGCATAGGAGTTGTATTGCCTTGTGTGATCCACTAGTATGCTTAGGTTATTGTTCCTTTCATAGGGCTATTATCTTGTTAGTGTGACCACCATTAGAACTGCTATAGGAATTGACGGAGTGTTCGGTTTTAGGAATTGGCGAATCTAATACATATAGCGAGTTCCTGATTCACCCGCCCCCCCCCCCCCTCAGTCACTCGGTCCTTACATCATCTTTGATCAAGATGAAAAAAGAGAAAAGAAATAGCCATGCCCAATATGATTTAAAGAAAGAGAGAGTCTACACATAGAGGAGTATTGATTCACTTCCACCATCCATATCGTTGCATTCGTTACTCTTCTACACCTAAAGATAGCATCATCCATATTCATCCATCCATAAAATAAAGTGCTTCACCATGCTTTGATAAACTCCCTCTCCAATTATGCTTGCAGAAAGAGACATGGGCTATCAAACATTTAAAAAAAAGAAAAAAAATAGAGAAAGAGAGATAGCCCATATTCTCAAATACAAGAGAGGGAGGATTTCAAAAGGAGCATCCATCATTCACCCTTCCATACATCCCATCCATTCGTGTGCACATGCTTGATCATAATTCATGACTTGTTTTCTCCATGGATCCAGTTTTTGACTTAGTAATATATGAGACATAAGTATGTCTTCTTATTTCCCCTACCTTGAGCTCCATATAAGCCATATTTAGAGGTAGGATGAAAACAGGCAAAGTCAAATGCCTTGATGAGGAACCACACATATATTGAGTGATCTGAGAGAATCATTTGAGGAGAAAGGCCATGATTTATTTTTATTTTATTTTACTAAAAATCTTTCAAAACCCAAGTTACTCAACAAAAGAAGTAAAGATGACTAGAGTCAATGATGTGAACAAGGGTTCCTGATCTTCCGAAAGGTTCTTGGTAAGTTGATTTGGTCGGAGGTGTCGCAACCCTATACCAAAGTATAGAGTGTGCCGTACAGGATCGCCTCGGGAGATGGTTAACGAAGTAACCATACATAGCGTTCACACCGGACATCCATCATTTACAGAGATACCTCATTAAGTGTATAATATTACAAGTTCAGGAGTCATAGCGGAAGCAAATTTAGTTACATTATCATACATAGGTTCTTGGTTCATATTACATAAATATACGGAGGCGGAAGATACGACAAACACTACGCAGAACCTAAGTAAGCCATGCCGGCCCTAGGGCAGTGGCTCACTTATCTGGATTAGGGGAGCCGGGGACCCATTCAATGGTCCAGTTCTGGGGCTCCTCACCTTCCCACACAATTTTGTTACAGCAATCGCAATAAGTTTCTTGAGGCGAACCTAAAAAACCACATCATCGCAAAGCCTGAGTATCTAGTATACTCCGCAAGACTTACCCGTCCAAAGGGTTTACTAAAACCGACTCCTAGTATGCAGGGGGCCGACCGGGTTTATTTGATATTTGCATAAAAGCACCTATTAATTCTATGCTACGCTGCTTATTCCTTAACCAAGATTTAATTTGCTTGTTGCAGAAGAGGGACTATAGTTGAACCTAGCTAGCTGCTAAGACTTGTACAATTATAAAGAGCAATACAACATAGCAAATTGTATCCATAGAGTAAATAAATTTCAGCATCCTAAACAAACTTCTCTACTTAAAGTATCATTGCCACTGCTTGAAACAAGAGGTACTCATGACCGCGAGGGACGGCAATTCGAATTGATTTACATCCTGCAGGAAAATAACCCAAATGCACGACATACGCATCATTTAAGAACACGTATGGCCACCGTTCACGGGGTTGCGATAAAGTCGATCCGGGGCCATCGATCCCGAGTACACGTCCTCCCCGCGATACAGTACTTCGTATCCGAGGTTTAACCCGTGCACTCTCCAGCGGTCCTCGACCCGTGCATCCACCGTGCCATTCACATCACCTCTGGATCGATGAGTAATACCGTCCAACAATACGGCGCCCAAGTTACTAGGTTTACCAATTCCCATATAGAGGTATGCACTTGGTACTGTTCAATACTTGTCCGCGGGGTTGCAACGATAGGTTTCCAAATTTTTAATCAATTTCATTCTTCACGTGGATCATGATTGAATCAAGTGATCCCATAGCCTACCGTTGACTCTACTAATTTAAGCCTAGCAGTTGCTAACGAAAGGCTTACTGACGTAACTAAGTATGGGTCACAGTTTGTTTATGCAAGTGGGTTTCCATCCAAGCCCTATACCTAATGCACACACGATCTCCCTCTATGGTGACAAAAATAAACAGGACTCGTAAATCAGTAGGTGTGCACCGGGGCTTGCCTTGGGAGTGATCGTAGCTAAAGTTCTTGGCGGGGTTTAGCTCCACTTCGGGCTCCTCAGGGTTGCTTGCCACGTCCTTGCTCCCAGTCTCGCTCCCTAGTCAATGCAGTGCAATGCACGGTCAGGAGTTGGACGATGATGCATGACACTTCCTCAATAAATAGGATCTGACGGAATGATGCTCATGCATGGGATGACATGTTTGTACCACATTCTAGCAATTATTAACTTACAGGGGACAAACTTCTAATTAGGGGAAGTGGGAGGCATGGCAATCACTGAGCATATCCCTATATCCCAACTACGAGTATACCCTTGGTGCACTTTCCCTCGGTATGTCAAGGCCTACTCAGCAGATATGAAAAACCCCCTAACTACCCCCTTACCGAGGGTGCATTCACCAATTATAATGCCCATGCAGGGGAACATAGGAACTTTATCTTGCAAGGTTAATTGCATCCTCCTAGAATTTGACATGCTCACTTTTAATTATAGCCCTAACTAATGTAGATATATAAGCTAATGGTGAATCATTAGTATGCAAAAGAAATCATAACTTTACTGTAAGTCAAGATTGACATGTTGCATGGGCTGTCCCAAGGATGGGTTTACCACTATAATAACCACATGCATATATTAGGCAACAATTATATTGAATTTCCTAAGCTAATTATGAATGAGTAACTTTAACAGCCAAAAGCATACTGATGGTGCCCAAAATTTTTTTCATGGAGATTTTTTTATGCTTATGCAGAAATGCCCAAAGAGCAGGAATGCAAAATTTCAGAATTTAAAATCCTACCCAAGCATTTATAGAAATTTATTTACTAAAAATGGGGATTATGCAATAACACTAAAATTTGCATAAAAGATGGAAATGTGCTTTAGCAGAAAGTTTAGGAATGACATGAAGTGCTTACTGACCAAATCCCATGATTTTATCAGTTATAGATTTTGAATTATGAATTTAATTCTCTTCTCAAGGCTCTAACTTTGGTGATTTAATTTTACTAACCTACCGCATAACCTTGGATCTCATCTTGTTTTTCTGGTAGAGGAAGATTTTAGGAATCCAGCAAAATTGGTTTCATGCTCATTGGACTTTTATTTTTTTAGTTATGAATTTTTGAAGTTTTTTTAGCAAAGTTGGGGGCAAATTACAGAACTGCCACCCGGCGATTTCAAACCCTCGCGGGCGCGCGCGCGCGCGCGGTGGCCGGTGCCGGCGAGCCCGGCCAGCGGCCAAATCGGCAGCGCGGCCCGGCCAACCTCGTGTGCCCACATGCTCAGCACCTCACGGCGACCTCATGGGTCCGGTGGGTACCCCGCGGAAAGCGCCGGAGACGGCCGGCGACGAGCGGCGGAGCAGAGGCGGGGTACGGCGGCGTTGCGCGGCGAGCACGGCGAGCGAGAAGGGTCGGGGAGTGGAGGGAGAGCATCACCTCGGTGCGGAGATTGACGGCGTGGGGGAGCTAGGCGACGGGGAGGGACGGAAGGGGGGTCTCGTCGGCGGGGTGGCAAAGAATCCGACGGCGGCGGCTACTTCCTTTATCGATTCCGGTGAGGTCCCTGTGGCAGAGGGGGAGCGGGTTAGGGAACTGCCAGGGAAGACCCTTGCGCAACGATTTGAGGAGGTAGGAGCGGACGGGAGGCGGCCTAGGCGTAGCTCGACGGGGTGGCGATCATGGCGGCCGAAAACAGAGGCGCGGCTCGAACTCCCGCCGCTGCTTTCGCCGGCGATGGAGATGTATGGGCCGGGAGCCTCTGGAGTGGGGCGAGTGGGTAGAGGAAGGTGTGGGGGGGGGGCGGTTACTTTCCGGGAGCGCGGGGAGGGGCTCTTGCCGCCGGGCGCTTATAACCGGGAAAAAGGGGGAGAGAGATCGGGGGCGAGCTGGCAGCAGGCGGTTGGCTCGACGGTGGTCGCCTTCAAGGCGGCGCCGGTGGCACAGCGCTGGCAGGCGGAGCAGTGGCCGGAATGGGCAAGGGAGAGAGAGGGCGTGCGGTGGCCGGCGGGAGAGGACGGCGGTGTCGATCGGAGAATGGCTCAAGGACAGGGAGTGGTTGACCTCGATTGACTAGAACAGTGTTCGGCAATTTGCAAAATTATCCAATTACGTTGCTGCAAATCCTTAGCAAATTTTTGTGCGAGTTCAGCAAATCCCACTTGCCAACTTTTCTATTGTGGCCACGTCGAGATTCCCTCTGGAGAATTAACTAAAATTCCTGGAACAGAGGTGCTTTTTCTGCATTTAGGGAATTTTTTTAGGGGGGTTAACCTTTATTAAAAATTCCAGTAAATTCCCCAAAATTCTTTCTTGATATGCCCTGCTGGAATATGCAAAAATATGGGCACACTTCTATTGAGTTTTGCAAGGTTTTTGAAAAGCTACTGTTTGGCCAATTAGTGGAATTTCTATTCAAGTTAATTCCCCTTTTTCTTTGACACTTTATTTATTTGAAATTTTGAATTAATCAGCAAATTAACATGGTGTTATCTTAACCAACATTTTTGTGGCTTGGGATGTCACAGGAGGCGACACACAAATCGATCCGGCTTCAGAACAGCACGTTCTAAACCCCACAATCACAGCACGACGTCTCCTCTGGTTATCAACCGTCCAAAGACGATTGACCTCCCCGAGAAGGCTAATCCCTGCCTGCTAATCAAGAACACAAGCAAGAACAACAAAGAATGCAACACAATTGCAGATGTATGATTAAACTCCCGAAGTTGGGGTCTCACAAACCGATGAATGGCGACACTGTTTATGAACAGAATTGATCTAAGCAAAACCCGAACCCTAATGGTGTGGCGGCGGCTGTATATAAAGACCCTAGGGTCGTGCAAGACCCTCTGGACGCGCCCCTAATTGGGCTCAACTAAATACAAAGCCCAAAGGCCAAAAATAGGCGACGCAGCACCCACACAGATTCTGGACTCTCTCTTGTTTCGACGATTCCTGATGACTCCGGATGAATTTTTACATGAGGCCAGCGGCATTGGAAAGGTATTCTCCTTATCTCTCCGTGAAAATATAGAACATCCAAATCCGAGTCCGTATGCGTCCTGGGCGACTGTTTTAGTGCAGACTGGTCCTGGGCCCCGAAACAGACTCGAAGTCGGTTTTGATTGGGCCTCCACTTTGGCTTCCAAGCCCTTGCTGGTCCTCCACGTTCTCAACTCCTTCTCCCATCATCTCCTGGTCCTCTCCATGGTTTCTAATCATACAATAATCATTAGGTAGCAAACCATTCTCAAAAGTAACATATAGCGAAGAACGTAGGAACCAGCTCAGCTCTAAATTTAGTCATCATGCACAAGCTCTAGTCATTGGACCTTGCAAGTCCAGAATTGGAGGAGTGTTGTGTGTATCCATAGGAGTGATATCATCATCATCCTCCCCCTCTTGAATTGGAGTCGTGCTCGACTCAAGATCATCCTCTTCTCCCAAGTATGGTTTCAAATCTGAAATGTTAAAAGTAGGACTAACCCCGAACTCGGGAGGCAACTCAAGTTTGTATGCATTATCATTAATCTTCTCCATTATTTTGAATGGACCATCAGCTCAAGGCATTAGCTTAGACTTTCTCAATTCTGAAAATCTATCCTTCCTTAAGTGTAACCACACTAAATCTCCTACATCAAGCTTTACTTCCTTTCTTCCCTTACTACCAGCAATTTTATACTTTTCATTCATCTTTTCAATGCTAAGTCTAGTGGTCTCATGCATTTGCAAAATAAATTCAGCATGCTCCTAAGCGTCAACATGAACTCTCTCATTAATAGGTAGAGGAAGTATATCAAGTGGAGTATGGGGATCAAAACCATACACTACGTTGAAGGGACTTACCTTGGTAGTAGAATGTGTTGCCCGATTATAAGCAAACTCAACATGAGGCAAGCATTCTTCCCATTGCTTCAAATTTTTCTTCAAAATAGCTCGTAACCTAGTGCCCAAAGTGCGGTTCACAACATCAGTTTGTGGATGAAAAGTTGTAGAAAATAGCAACTTTGTACCCAACTTATTCCAAAGCGTGCGCCAAAAATGACTCAAGAATTTTGCATCACGATCTGAAACAATAGTAGAAGGCATACCATGCAAACGTACAATTTCTTTGAAAAAGAGGTCAGCAATATAACTAGCATCATCAGTTTTATGACATGGTATAAAGTGTGTCATCTTGGAAAAACGATCCGCAACAACAAAAATGCTATCGCTCCCCCTCTTAGTCCTAGGCAGTCCTAAAACAAAGTCCATAGAAATATCCGCCCAAGGAATAGAAGGAACAAGAAGTGGCATGTATAAATCATTTGGATTCAATCGAGACTTAGCTTTTTGACATGTAGTGCAGTGAGCAACAAAACGGTCAACATCTTTCCTCACCCTTGGCCAAAAGAAGTGTGTGGCCAAAATATCCTTCGTCTTCTTAGCACCAAAATGACCCATCAATCCACCTCCATGCGCCTCCTGCAACAACAAAAGACGAACGGAACCAACTGGAATGCAGAGGCGGTTAGCTCTAAACAATAAACCATCATTCAACACAAATTTGTTCCAAGCACGACCTTCTTTAATTGCCTCAAGTCCAAAAATTCTACAATCAAGTTGAGACAACAAAGTATATCGCCTAGATAAAGCATCAGCAATCACATTATCCTTCCCTTTCTTATGTTTAATAATATAAGGAAAAGACTCAATAAACTCAACCCATTTAGCATGTCTACGGTTCAAATTGCATTGAGAACGAATATACTTAAGTGATTCATGATCAGAATGAATAACAAATTCTTTGGGCAACAAATAATGACGCCACGTCTCTAAAGAACGTACAAGTGCATATAGTTCCTTATCATACGTGGAACAATTCAAAACAGGCCCAGTAATTTTCTCACTAAAGTATGCAACAGGTATACCATCTAGCATCAAAACACCACCAATGCCTATACCACTAGCATCACATTCAAACTCAAAAGTCTTATCAAAATTGGGTAATTGCAGCAATGGTGCATTTCTAAGTTTGTCCTTCAAAGCATCAAAAGACTCAAGATGTACCTTACTGATGTGAACAAGGGTTCCCGATCTTCCGAAAGGTTCTTGGTAAGTTGATTTAGTCGGAGGCGACACACAAATCGATCCGGCTTCAGAACAGCACGTTCTAAACCCTGCAATCGCAGCACGACGTCTCCTCTGGTTATCAACCGTCTAAAAGACGATTGACCTCGCCGAGAAGGCTAATCCCTGCCTGCGAATCAAGAACACAAGCAAGAACAACGAAGAATGCCACACAATTGCAGATGTATGATTAAACTCTCGAAGTTGGCGTCTCACAAACCGATGAACGGCAAAACTGTTTATGAACAGAAATTGATCTAAGCAAAACCCGAACCCTAATGGTGCGGCGGCGGCTGTATATAAAGACCCTAGGGTCGTGCAAGAGCCTCTGGACGCGCCCCTAATTGGGCTCAACTAGATACAAAGCCCAAAGGCCAAAAATAGGCGACGCAGCACCGACACAGATTCTAGACTCTCTCTTGTTTTGACGATTACTGATGACTCCGGATGAATTTTGACATGAGGCTGGCGGCATTGGAAAGGTCTTCTCCTTATCTTTCCGTGCATATGTAGAACGTCCAAATCCGAGTCCGTATGCATCCTGGGCGACTGTTTTAGTACAGACTGGTCCTGGGCCCCGAAACAGACTCGAAGTCGGTTTTGATTGGCCTCCACTTTGGCTTCCAAGCCCTTGCTGGTCCTCCACGTTCCCAACTCCTTCTCCCATCATCTCCTGGTCCTCTCCATGGTTTCTAATCATAAAATAATCATTAGGTAGCAAACCATTCTCAAAAGTAACATATAGCGAAGAACGTAGGAACCAGCTCACCTCTAAATTTAGTCGTCGTGCACGAGCTCTAGTCATTGCACCTTACAAGTCCAGATTTGGAGGAGTGTTGTGTGTATCCATAGGAGTGATGTCCTCATCACTTACCAAAATGGAAGTCAACGCCCTTCTTTGTCAACTCATGCAATGGTGCAGCAGTGGTGCTGAAATCTTTGACAAAGCGGCGGTAGAAACCTGCAAGACCAAGAAAACTCCTCACCTGTGTGATAGTTTTTGGTACAGGCCAGCTCTTTATGGCTTCAATCTTCGCCTCATCCACCTCAATTCCCTGTGGAGTCACAACATAGCCAAGAAAAGAGACTCGATCCGTGCAAAAGGTGCACTTCTCAAGGTTACCAAATAAACGTGCAACTCGCAAAGCATAAAAAACCGCACGCAAGTGAATCATATGATCATCCATGGATTTGCTATAAATCAAGATATCATCAAAGTAAACAACCACAAATTTGCCAATAAAAGGTCTTAAAACCTCATTCATCAAACGCATGAAAGTACTGGGTGCATTAGTTAACCCAAAAGGCATTACTAACCACTCATACAACCCGAATTTGGTTTCGAAAGCTGTTTTCCATTCATCTCCAAGTTTTATTCTAATTTGATGGTAGCAACTACGCAAATCAATTTTAGTGAAAATTATAGCACCACATAACTCATGAAGCATGTCGTCTAGCCTCGGAATAGGATGACTATTAATGGCTCTATAATCTACACACATACGCCAAGAACCATCTTTCTTAGGATCCAAAAGTACAGGAACAACACAAGGACTAAGTGATTGACGAACATACCCACGATCCAAAAGGTCTTGGACTTGTCGTTGTATCTCCTTAGTCTCGTCAGGGTTGGTCCTATAAGCTGATGTGAACAAGGGTTCCCGATCTTCCGAAAGGTTCTTGGTAAGTTGATTTGGTCGGAGGCGACACACAAATCGATCCGGCTTCAGAACAGCACGTTCTAAACCCCGCAACCGCAGCACGACGTCTCCTCTGGTTATCAACCGTCCAAACACGATTGACCTCGCCGAGAAGGCTAATCCCTGCCAGTGAATCAAGAACACAAGCAAGAACAACGAAGAATGCAACACAATTGCAGATGTATGATTAAACTCTCGAAGTTGGGGTCTCACAAACCGATGAACGGCGAAACTGTTTATGAACAGAAAATATCTAAGCAAAACCCGAACCCTAATGGTGCAGCGGCGGCTGTATATAAAGACCCTAGGGTCATGCAAGAGCCTCTGGACGCGCCCCTAATTGGGCTCAACTAGATACAAAGCCCAAAGGCCAAAAATAGGCGACGCAGCACCGACACAGATTCTGGACTCTCTCTTGTTTTGACGATTCCCGATAACTCCGGATGAATTTTGACATGACGCCGGCGGCATTGGAAAGGTCTTCTCCTTATCTTTCCGTGCATATGTAGAATGTCCAAATCCGAGTCCGTATGCGTCCTGGGCGACTGTTTTAGTGCAAACTGGTCCTGGGCCCCGAAACAGACTCGAAGTCGGTTTTGATTGGGCCTCCACTTTGGCTTCCAAGCCCTTGCTGGTCCTCCACGTTCCCAACTCCATCTCCCATCATCTCCTGGTCCTCTCCATGGTTTCTAATCATAAAATAATCATTAGGTAGCAAACCATTCTCAAAAGTAACATATAGCGAAGAACGTAGGAACGAGCTCACCTCTAAATTTAGTCGTCGTGCACGAGCTCTAGTCATTGGACCTTGCAAGTCCAGATTTGAAGGAGTGTTGTGTGTATCCATAGGAGTGATGTCCTCATCACTTGCCTTGAGGTGAAGCAAACTTGTGAAGGGCCCGAGAGCATTCGGGCGATGAGGAAAAAGATGGATGGTTGTGCCCCTTGTTGTAGGTGGCAGTCTATTATAGGTGAGGGGTAGGATGGTCCACAATCTACACACATACGCCAAGAACCATCTTTCTTTGGAACCAAAAGTACAGGAACAGCACAAGGACTAAGTGATTGACGAACATACCCACAATCCAAAAGGTCTTAGACTTGTCGTTGTATCTCCTTAGTCTCCTCAGGGTTGGTCCAATAAGCAGCACGGTTTGGTAAAGTAGCACCAGGAATCAAATCAATTTGATGCTCAATCCCTCTCAAACGTGGCGATCCCGGGGGTATCTCAGCTGGGAAAACATCCTCATACTCCTGCAAAAGGTTAGTGACAGCAGGAGGCAAAGCACTAGAAGCAATATCACCAAGCAAAAACAAGGCTTGTTTGCATATCAAAGCATAGCAAATATCATCAATAGAAATTTCAGCAAGCTCAGATTTTGTGGCAAGACATGAACGACCTTGTAATTTAATTGCAGCACCCTTAGAACTTGAAAAATCATTAACATTACTTGGTGTAGAAGCAGAATTAACAGGTTGCTGAATTTCAGGGCTTTTATTTTTCAAACTAGCAGCTCGTTCTAAATCAGCTTGTACAATTTCAGCAGGGGTCATTGGTAACAAAGTAATTTTAGTTCCTTTATGCATAAAAGTGTACTTATAACTTTTACCATGGTGTACAGAATCATTATCAAATTCCCAAGGTCGACCCAATAAAAGTGAACAAGCTTGCATGGGTACAACATCACAATCAACAGAATCCACATAGGAACCAATGGAAAAAGGAACTCTGCAAGTTTGTGTTACCTTAGCTTTTTCAGAGTCATTTAACCACTGAATGTAGTATGGATGTGGATGTGGGCGTGTGGTCAAATCAAGCTTCTTAACCACATCAGAACTCACCAAATTGTTGCAGCTTCCTCCATCAATGATGACACGTGCCCGACGGTTCTTGATGACGAAGAAAATCTGGAACAAGTTATGTCGCTGCATCATCTCGGGCTGCTGGACTTGTGTGCTAAGCACACGCTACACAATAATATTCATATAGCCCGTGGTATCTCCGCCTCTAAGGACGAGGTCACCGCTGGTGGCAGCGACATCCTCCTCCTCATCCTCCACATCGGAGGTGCTCATGTAACCGCCATCATCTGTCGCCACATGTGCCCGCCGACTTGGGCAATCTTTCTGCACATGGCCAAGACCATGGCAGCGGTGGCACTGAATCCCTGTAGTGCGTCCCGTCGAAGCAACAGAGGAGGCAGTACTAGCCGGTACCTGCACAGAATTTTGACCTGAGCGCGTAGAAGGGGCAGGGGCTGATCTTGGTGCTGCAGAATCAACACTAGCTGGTGGGGGCGGCCGGAAAGATGGCTTGGGCAGCCCCGAAGTCCCCGTCGGCCGTGGTGGGTAGAAATTCCTGGACTCGCTGTACTCCTCAAAAGCCTGGAAAAGTCCCTGTGATTCTTTCTCTACAAGCATAGCATACTGGAAACACTGGTTGAGGGTATAAAATTCTTTGTAATCAAGGATGTCCTGAATTTCTTTTCTCAAACCAGAATAAAAGCGGCAAATCTGATCCTCTACTTTTTCAACAACAGCACAACGAATCAAACCCTTCTGAAGCTCACTAAAATACTCCTGAACAGTTTTATCTCCTTGATCTAAACGCTGCAGTTTATTACGAATTTCTCTATAAAAAGAAGGAGGAACAAAACGATCACGCATTTCTACCTTAAGTTCTTCCCAAGTAGTAGGCAAATCGGTTTCAGCAGCTAGACCACTCCACCAAACAATAGCAAAGTCCTTAAACTCACTAGTGGCTTGTCTAACTCTATGTTGTTCAGGAACAAGGTGGGCATTAAATTTTTGTTCTACCGTCATTTCCCAATCAAGGTAAGCATCACCATCGTATTGACCCAAAAACGAAGGAATTGAAAACTTAATTTTAGCATACGGATCATCTGGAGCATAGTTACCTTGTGTGCGACGGTTGTGGTTGTGGAAACCACCCATACCTTGAGGGTTACGTTGCAAACGGCGTCGTAACCTTGCGGTCCTTGTAGCTGACCTATCGACGGTGCCATCAGCCTTATACACCGTTGCTTCATCATGATCCTCTTCAACGTCGTTGTTGGTGTCGTTGTTGGTGTTGGTGTTGGTGTTGTTGTTGTTGTTGTTGTTGTTGTTGGTCTTGTGAGCGGTCTCCAATTCGACAACCTGATCGGTTAGCTTAGAGACTCTCTTATCCAACCGCTCAATGCTTTCTCCCAGGTGAAGCTTGGTGACGGCGTCGGTGACGGCCCTGGTGATCGTCTCTGCCAAATCACTCTGAACCGCCTGCAAACCCTTCTGTAACTGATTTTGGCTCACGCACTCATCCAATTTGGAGGGTGAAGCACCCTCCCCATCGCTTCCTGACATCAGAAACCCCAAAACAGGAAACAAAAAGTGAAGGTTATCCCTATAAAACTACTAAGCAGTGGTGCCTCTCAACACAGCAAAAGTAAGCTTCTTGCAAAGCTCTTACAAAGTTCTGAAAACAACAAAGCGAAGGATACCAGGGAGAAGTGTTCCACGATTGCAAGGGTTACCAAATAACATATGTGCTGTCCAGAAGAAGTATGTAGAGCTAGGAAGGCCAAATATATATATATGAGTGGCACACAAATCAAAAACAGATAGTAAAGCTGAATAAGTGCCCAAATAACTTGTCCCTAGTTGCTGGTCTAACTATGTTCTAGAACAGCAGTGATAGCAAAGAAGAAACAAAGAGACAAAGGGACACAGTCGATAACAGGGGGCTTAGTGTAAAATAGCCGAACTCAGAAATTTCAGGGGGCTAGTTGGAGCACTAGTAGGAATCCCAAATTTCTTTTTTTTTATTTTATTTTTTTGATATTTTTTTCCAACTCACTAGCAAACAGGAAGAAACCACAAAAAATTTCAGCTCAAACCGAGATAGGACGTGGCCTACAGAAAATCTTGAAGTTTCAGAAAACGTCGGGTTTCAACTTGAATGAATTTTTTCTTTATCTTCCCGATTTTTTTTGAATTTTTTGATGAGGGCACACAGGGCATAGTTTCAACTTTTTGTCAAGAATCTCCTGTAAAAATTTCAGCCAAAACGGACAACCGAGCGAAAAGTTATGGCTGTTTTACCGAAGGGGTGTCGGAATCGGTTATGAAGAACCCGGGGGTTTGAGTGAAATCCGAGTCGGGCTTGGGGTCGGGTAGGGAGTTTTTTGGCGAGGTGGATGCAGCGGAAAGTAGAATTTATGAAAATTGGTCCGAGGTGGTGAGGGTAGGTTTAGGGTGGGATTAGGGTGGGCGTGTTGATCAATCAACCCTTAGCACACAAAGCCGACAAAACCGAGGATGGTGAAGGGGATGGCGGCTAGGTTTGCAAGGGAAACACTACTGACGACAAAAACACAAACTAAACCAGCGACTAAACAAGAACTAGGGCACAAACTCAACACTACGGACTCTGAAATTGAAATATGCAAAGGCTAAAACACGTGGTTATGGGCGGGGGAAATTCTTTTTTGGTATTTTCAGTGGACGATAGGAAGAACACAAAAACAAAATTAAAGGGTAGTGTGAACCTGACGGTGCACCTGAAGCTTTGATTACCACTTGATGTGAACAAGGGTTCCCGATCTTCCGAAAGGTTCTTGGTAAGTTGATGTGGTCGGAGGCGACACACAAATCGATCCGGCTTCAGAACAGCATGTTCTAAACCCCGCAACCGCAGCACGACGTCTCCTCTGGTTATCAACCGTCCAAAGACGATTGACCTCGCCGAGAAGGCTAATCCCTGCCTGTGAATCAAGAACACAAGCAAGAACAACGAAGAATGCAACATAATTGCAGATGTATGATTAAACTCTCGAAGTTGGGGTATCACAAACCGATGAACGGCGAAACTGTTTATGAACAGAATTGATCTAAGCAAAACCCGAACCCTAATGGTGCGGCGGCGGCTGTATATAAATACCCTAGGGTCGTGCAAGAGCCTCTGGACGCGCCCCTAATTGGGCTCAACTAGATACAATGCCATCATCTCCTGGTCCTCTCCATGGTTTCTAATTATAAAATAATCATTAGGTAGCAAACCATTCTCAAAAGTAACATATAGCGAAGAACGTAGGAACGAGCTCACCTCTAAATTTATTTGTCGTGCACGAGCTCTAGTCATTGGACCTTGCAAGTCCAGATTTGGAGGAGTGTTGTGTGTATCCATAGGAGTGATGTCCTCATCATAAGCAGCACGGTTTGGTAAAGTAGCACCAGGAATCAAATCAATTTGATGCTCAATCCCTCTCAAAGGTGGCAATCCCAGGGGTATCTCAGCTGGGAAAACATCCTCATACTCCTGCAAAAGGTTAGTGACAGCAGGAGGCAAAGCACTTGAAGCAATATCACCAAGTGAAAACAAGGCTTGTTTGCATATCAAAGCATAGCAAATATCATCAGCAGAAATTTCAGCAAGCTCAGATTTTGTGGCAAGACATGAACGACCTTGTAATTTAATTCCAGCACCCTTAGAACTTGAAGAATCATTAACATTACTTGGTGTAGAATCAGAATTAACAGGTTGCTAAATTTCAGGGTTTTTATTTTTCAAACTAGCAGCTCGTTCTAAATCAGCTTGTACAATTTTAGCAGCGGTCATTGGTAACAAAGTATTTTAGTTCCTTTATGCATAAAAGTGTACTTATTACTTTTATCATGGTGTACAACATCATTATCAAATTCCCAAGGTCTACCCAATAAAAGTGAACAAGCTTGCATGGGTACAACATCACAATCAACAGAATCCACATAGGAACCAATGGAAAAAGGAACTCTGCAAGTTTGTATTACCTTAGCTTTTCCAGAGTCATTTAACCACTAAATGTAGTATGGATGTGGATGTGGGTGTGTGGTCAAATCAAGCTTCTTAACCACATTAGAACTCGCCAAATTGTTGCAGCTTCCTCCATCAATGATGACACGTGCTCGACGGTTCTTGATGACGAAGAACATCTAGAACAAGTTATGTCGCTGTATCATCTCGGGCTGCTGGATTTGTGTGCTAAGCACACGCTACACAATAATATTCATGTAGCCCGTGGTATCTCCGCCTCCAAGGACGAGGTCATCGCTGGTGGCAGCGACATCCTCCTCCTCCTCCTCCACATCGGAGGTGCTCATGTAACCGCCATAATCTGTCGCCACATATGCCCACCTCCTTGGGCAATCTTTCTGCACATGGCCAAGACCATGGCAGCGGTGGCACTGAATCCCTATAGTGCGTCCCGTCAAAGCAACAGAGTAGGCACTACTAGCCGGTACCTGCACAGAATTTTTACCTGAGCGCGTAGAAGGGGCAGGAGCTGATCTTGGTGCTGCAGAAACAACACTAGCTGGTGGGGGCGGCCGGAAAGATGGCTTGGGCAGCCCCGAAGTCCCCGTCGGCCGTGGTAGGTAGAAATTCCTGGACTTGCTGTACTCCTCAAAAGCCTAGAAAAGTCCCTGTGATTCTTTCTCTACAAGCATAGCATACTGGAAACACTGGTTGAGGTTATAAAATTCTTTATAATCAAGGATGTCCTGAATTTCTTTTCTCAAACCAGAATAAAAGCGGCAAATCTGATCCTCTACTTTTTCAACCACAGCACAACGAATCAAACCCTTCTGAAGCTCACTAAAATACTCCTGAACAGTTTTATCTCCTTGATCTAAACGCTGCAGTTTATTACGAATTTCTCTATAAAAAGAAGGAGGAACAAAATGATCATGCATTTCTACCTTAAGTTCTTCCCAAGTAGTAGGCAAATCAGTTTCAGCAGCTAGATCACTCCACCAAACAATAGCAAAGTCCTTAAACTCACTAGTGGCTTGTCTATCTCTATTTGTTCAGTAACAAGGTGGGCATTAAATTTTTGTTCTACCGTCATTTCCCAATCAAGGTAAGCATCACCATCGTACTGACCCGAAAACGAAGGAATTGAAAACTTAATTTTAGCATACGGGTCATCTGGAGCATGGTTACCTTGTGTGCGACGGTTGTGGTTGTGGAAACCACCTATACCTTGAGGGTTACATTGCAAACAACGTCATAACCTTGCGTTCCTTGTAGCGGACCTATCGACGGTGCCATCAGCCTTATACACCGTTGCTTCATCATGATCGTCTTCAACGTCGTTGTTGGTGTTGGTGTTGGTGTTGGTGTTGGTGTTGCGAGCGGTCTCCAATTCAACAACCTGATCGGTTAGCTTAGAGACTCTCTTATCCAATTGCTCAATGCTTTCTCCCAGGTGAAGCTTGGTGATGGCGTCGGTGACGGCCCTGGTGATCGTCTCTGCCAAATCACTCTGAATCACCTGCAAAGCCTTCTGTAGCTGACTTTGGCTCACGCACTCATCCAATTTTGAGGGTGAAGCACCCTCTCCATCGCTTCCTGATATCAGAAACACCAAAACAGGAAACAAAAAGTGAAGGTTATCCCTACAAAACTACTAAGCAGTGGTGCCTCTCAACATAGCAAAAGGAAGCTTCTTGGAAAGCTCTTACAAAATTCTGAAAACAACAAAGCGAAGGATACCAGGGAGATGTGTTCCATGATTGCAAGGGTTACAAAATAACCTATGTGCTGTCCAGAAGAACTATGTAGAGCTAGGAAGGCCAAATATATATATGTGAGTGGCACACAAATCAAATACAGATAGTAAAGCTGAATAAGTGCCCAAGTAACTTGTCCCTAGTTGCTGGTGTAACTATGTCCTAGAACAGTAGTGATAGCAAAGAAGAAACAAGGAGACAAAGGCACACAGTCGATAACAGGGGGCTAAGTGTAAAACAGCCAAACTCAGAAATTCCAGGGGGAATTTTTTTTTTTTTTTTGGCTTTTCTGTGGATGATAGGAAGAACACGAAAACAAAACTAAAGGGTAGTGCGAACTTGATGGTGCACCTGAAGCTCTGATTACCACTTGATGTGAACAAGGGTTCCCGATCTTCCGAAAGGTTCTTGGTAAGTTGATTTGTTCGGAGACGACACACAAATCGATCCGGCTTCAGAACAGCACGTTCTAAACCCCGCAATCACATCACGACGTCTCCTCTGGTTATCAACCATCCAAAGACGATTGACCTCGCCGAGAAGGCCAATCCCTGCCTGCGAATCAAGAACACAATCAAGAACAACGAAGAATGCAACACAATTGCAGATGTATGATTAAACTCTCAAAGTTGGGGTCTCACAAACCGATGAACGGTGACACTGTTTATGAACAGAATTGATCTAAGCAAAACCCGAACCCTAATGATGCGGTGGCGGCTGTATATAAAGACCCTAGGGTCATGCAAGACCCTCTGGACGCGCCCCTAATTGGGCTCAACTAAATACAAAGCCCAAAGGCCAAAAATAGGTGACGCAGCACCGACACAGATTCTGGACTCCCTCTTGTTTCGATGATTCCCAATGACTCCGGATGAATTTTTACATGAGGCCGGCGGCATTGGAAAGCTCTTGTCCTTATCTTTCCGTGCATATGTAGAACGTCCAAATCCGAGTCCGTATGCGGCCTGGGTGACTGTTTTAGTGCAGAAGTGTTGGTGAATATTTCCACAAGTGTTGGTGAATATTTATATACAGGTGATTTATCCGCGTATTATAGGGAAAGTGAAAGTAATTAGAGAAGGAAACACACTTCCAGCCAATGAGAGCGTAGCACAAGGATCCACGGGCCATTAAACAAAGCAAACTGACATACCAGAAGGCCTAACACATGGATTGTCAAATAGGGATAGTAAGTCAGTGTCTCGGAGAAGGCCATGACCGAGGGGTGTCAGTTGGTGTTCGGTCGAACAACATTGGGGCCCACTCGGCCCAGACCTGCTCGAGGGTTCTCCCACCGCCTTTCCAAGGTCAGTTCCCACGCTTAGGCCAGGAGTTACCGCCTCCAGAAACTGCCTTTGGGCCCTATAGAAGGAGGGGAGTGCCAGCACTCCCAACACACAAGAAGAGAGTTTTGAGCTCCACTCCAAAGGCTTTAGCACTGCCAAAGTGCTTAAAAAATAGGGACAGAGTGAGGGAGAGTTCGGAGAAGCGCCGGGATTGTTGGCGATCTTCCCCAAGCTTGTACCTCGATGGATGCTTTCCTTTTCAAGTAATTGTTCATGTTTTCTCTTTGGTATTTAAGTAAGTTTTTTCATTATTGCTTATGGGATCATCGCTCTATCTAGTTAGAGTATCTTAGTCTTCTATAAGCGTGGATATGAGACTAGGATAGTAATTAATAGCGTAGATGTCGTGTCTAGGCTAGAGGTTACCTTTGTTTACCACGTGCTCCACGATTTGTTAGAGGTAGTTGGTAGGTGGCGATAGCCCTATCTGGCCTTAGTAATCCTCCATGTTCGGGTACATCATAGAGCTATTGGCCGGAGTCGCCTGTGGATGCATGGGTAAGCCGGTGCCTGAAGCAATTATAGAATGAACCTATCTTGATTTAGGATCCTTAACCATTAGGAATCCTCTCTACCCTCTGCCTACCATATTCTTGTTGTCCTTGGATGGATTAGTTAGAAGATTGGTACACACACGTTCTCTATGATTCGATAACCTAGAATACTCCTAGGTGAAGTGCTACATTGGTATCCGTGCGCTTGTAGATTTATCTATGATCGTAAGAAATACCAACAAAAAGTTCCTCAATAATGAGAATACCTACCAAAGCCATATGTTGTACTTCAATGCAAAACCTTATGCATATACTACTTGTTTTCACAATGAGCTTTATCAAAATGCTTGTAACCTTTGTGAGATCCATTTCATGCTTTTATGATCAAGATTCACGTACACATCCACCATCATTTGCTAATACTCCTACACTGGGAGATAGCAATTCCATTGCATCCACCACCATATGCTCAACTTCTATATCGGAAGTTGGCAAACACTCCCAATTGGTTACATGGAAGGCATGAGTATCAAAAATAGAATAAATACTTGCTCTCAATCATGGGCATGATGGAAAAAAAAAGAGAAAAGAAAAGAAATAGCCATGCCCAATTGCTTGATTCAAGAAAAAGAGAGTATACACAAAAAGGAGTATCCACCATTCCACCATCATTCCACCACATTCCACACACATGCACATCTTGATCAGATTGCATGACTTCTTTCTTTGTGGGTTCAGTCTTTTGGTTTAGCAACATATGTGTTACAAGTATGTCTCAATTGTTCTCTACCCAGAGCTCCACATAAGCCTTATTTAGAGGTAGGAACAAAAAGAGATAACTTCAAATGCCTTGGTAAGGATTTATATACTTTGAGCAATTGAGAGTATCATTGGAGGAACTTAGTTTTATTTGCAAAATATCTTTTGAAACCTCCAGATGGAAGGTGGAACAAAGGGATGAGAGAATGGTGTCCAACAAAAGACCGTTTTTTCTTTCAACCACTGTTGGCACTTCCCAAGTGCACCTTTTATATGTGAATATTACCCCAATTAGAGCATAATTGATACTAATTTAGGCCATTTACTTGTGATATTGTCTATATATTTGTATCTGTGTTGTTTTGGAGCTTTATTGCAGAAACAGGTAAAATTGGTGATTAATGCGATGATGGAGCGGACAGGAGTCCAGAACCGATAAAAAGCATTGAAGAAGCCCAGTGCGCCGATCGGCACAGCCCATGAGCCGATTGGCGCAAGGGTGTTTTGGCCCATAGAAGTGACCGAGGCCCATCCTGCGCCGATCGGCGCAACCGTCTTATTTGCTAGAAACCGAGTCCTTTACGAGTAGAACCCTCATACATACTTGTAAACCCTCGCCTCACAGAGAGGAGGCGACAGAGGGACACAAGATCCGTGAGTTAGAGCCACCGGGGCTTGCCCTGTTAGAATAGATCTCTAGATGAGTTTTAAGAACCATTGGAGTTAAGAGTTGATCCCTCAAGGAAGGCCATCTTGACGAGGATGAATCTTACTCTATGTATCTCAAGGATGATTGAATATGTTGATGATGGTTTTGGTGATTTGTCTATCTTGATTCTATAATCATGCATGTGCTTATTCCAATTGCTTAGTTCTAGGCTACGTAAGTAGATATTATCTTAATCATGGAGATTTGGATAGTATTCGGACATTGTATTGATTATGATTGCTTGATGATGCTAGTAGTGTGGTTTAGCAGTGGCAGCACTAAGCTTGCGCAGCACTATTGGATAGTTGAGTAGGGTAAGATACTCGCACGATTAAGGGTTTCCTCCCCGCTGCGATAAAGAGGGAGCCGCTCGGAAAGCAGGGTGGTCTTACTCATTATAGGTTTTCATTGATCCATGTAATTACCTAGTATGATGCTATTCAATTAGACTTTCTGGTTATGATCTCACTAGTAGATATCTGGCTACTCACTTAACAGCATAGGTTTACAAGATCTGGTGCACTTTGGCTTAGATTCACTAGTGTGCCGATCGGCTCAGTTCCTACGCCGATCGGCGCAACAACCTTGGCTTAGATTCACCAGTGTGCCGATCGGCTCGACTCCTGCGCCGATTGATGCAACAATAGATTTATTGTCTGGCACACCTTTGCGCTGGCCAGTCTCCCCCTCATGCAACCTGACTTTGACAGTAGCTTTGACCTGATCTTTTACTATTAACTTTGTTTAATAAATCTCTAAGGTCCCAGTGGATTTGATAAACCATGAAATACTCAATTCAAGGGAAAAAGTGCTACAATCGTACATCGTCCTCTTGCGGTATATAAGTGGGTGCGTAGATACGACCAACAAGCCCTATTTTCTGGCGCCGTTGCCGGGGACCATAGCAGGTTTTTAAACATTGTTTGATGTATTAGTGTTTAGTCATTGTGCTTTACTTGTCTCTCTAGCACATATATTCTATTAAGTGAAACTAACAGGTATGAACGGTCCTAAGTCAAACAAACCCTCCAATTACGCCGATGATCCAGAAAGACTCTTTCATAAGAAGAGAACAGCAGAGAAGAGAAGCAAGTAACTTGGAGATTTAGAAGCAGTCCGCGCAACACCTCAAGTATTATTCACAGTAGAAGACTCAGTTCAAGAGCAAGAAGAAAAGGAGATGGCAGAGGTACCTATGGTTAATTGTCTCAATCCAGAATTGACTAGTATTGTCAAGACAGATTTCCAAGAAGCTCAAGATCAACTTCCGTATCAATTGCAGAGATATGTTGAAATAGTGGCGCAACAACCGTTCACAGGTTCAGAAGATCCCAATCATCACTTGCAACACTTCCTTGAGGTTTGCAGTACATTCAAGATAGCGGGATTGACAGGAGATCAAGCACGTGTGCGGCTGTTCCCCTTCTCTCTAGTTGGACGCCCCAAGCAATGGTACAATGGATTGGAAAACACAGAAAAAACGGTGTGGAACACGTTAGCAGCTGAATTCTTGGCCAAATACTTCCCTCCTGGTAAGACTCAAGCTCTAAAAAATAAGATTCTTGGATTTAAGCAGAATATTGATGAGAGCATTGGAGAAGCATGGGAAAGATACAATGAATATATGGATGCATGCCCTCATCATGGTCTGACGGTTGGAGAAGTTGTTGAGAAGTTCTACACAGGGTTGAATCTTTTATCACGTCAACATTTGGACACCTCAGCTGCAGGATCATTCATGTCAAAAACCCCCACCAAAGCTAAGAATTTGATCAAGTTGTTAGTTGAAAATCAATCATGG
Source organism: Eleusine indica (assembly GCA_030378355.1). Taxonomy (NCBI): domain Eukaryota; kingdom Viridiplantae; phylum Streptophyta; class Magnoliopsida; order Poales; family Poaceae; genus Eleusine; species Eleusine indica. The sequence goes on along the minus strand of CM059494.1, from coordinate 31,229,510 downwards.
TGAGAGAAGCTCAAGGAATTTGCAACCTTCAAAAGGAGTAGCAAAGAGTGTGATTGAGAAGACTCACAAAGACTTGATTATAGATAGCCTTGATGCTATTCAAAGGAGGTTACACAATAATCTTCATATCCCTAAGGAAGAGACACTCAAGCTAGCGGAATCACGCTCCACATGTAGCGAGTGTGGAGAATTTGGTCATGTGCAGAAAGATTGCCCAAGAGCTGAAGATGCTAGAATATATGAAGAATAGTGGATGGAAGCTCCAATATCAGCAACAAAGGAGTTCTTTCTCTCCTAGTTCGTCCATGCAAAATTCTATCCCACTTCGTCTCCAATGTCATGAGTTCTTTCAAGCTCCAGAGAAGATCAACAAGGACAATCAAGCTAAATTCAAGGAGATTGATCGTGTCCTTGAGAGAATTAATGACAAGGTGATAGAAATTAGGAGCTCCAACGAGCAGATTTTGAAGCATACCAAGATTATGGAGCAACAGATGGGACACCTATCACAAGCCATTCAAGGCAACAAGGGGGCTATTCCTGGCAATACGATGTCTGTAGAGCAGTTGAAGGCAATAGCTACATGATCAGGAAAACAAACAGAAGATCCAGAGCACTCTACGGGAGCAAAGAAGCCCCGCGCTGATCGGCGCACACCCGGCGCCGATCGGCGCGACGACCCTGTCGGCGCCGATCGGCTCCCTGACAGCGCCGATCGGCGCAAGGAGGATGATGACCTCTCTGGTCTGAAAATGGGCATGGAGATAGAAGAGCATGGCCTAGCCATGTTTCTGGACACTCAACTACTAACACAGACAGAAAGAGGGCGGCAATACGATGAGCAATTTGCAAGGTTCGTCGATATTATGAAGAAGCTTTACATCAATGTCCCTTTTGTTGACGCTATCCAAGTTCCCACCTATGCCAAGTACATTAAGGACATGATGCAAAACAAGAAGTCTCTAGTTTCTGAGGAGGTTGTGAAGGTCACTAAGGAACTAACGGTGGCAATCAATGATGTTGCACTGGAGAAGAAACCTGACCCTGGATCACTAAGCATCAAATGCATGATTGGAACAAGGATATTTAATAGGTGCTTGTACGATCTTGGAGCAAGCGTAAGTGTTATGCCCCGTCATATATTCACAAATCTCAATTTGCCTGAATTAGAGCCTACGGGTATGTGTTTGGAGTTAGCCGATCAATCGGTACGTTTCCCTGATGGAATTGCTGAGGATGTGCCTGTTCAAATTGGAGATCATATCGTCCCTGTTGATTTTATTGTGCTTGATATGGATAAGAGGACGAGGACCCCGTTGATCTTAGGCAGACCCTTCTTGAGGACAGCAAAGGCAAGTATTGATGTTGGAAGTGGTGAGATTAGCTTCGATATAAGTGGGACTCCCTATTCTTTCAAGTTTCGCCCAAAGGGAGTAGAGTGCCATGCTATTGATGAAGTGAAGAGATACAAGACACCATGGCATCGTGGCATCGAAAGTAATTGGAGGGGATGTATGGATAGGTCGTCCAAGGTATACGAACCATGGATAAGAGAACCTTGTAGTGTCGCGGCCTCACATCCCGCACCGTGACACTAAGGATTGATTGTTTGCGGGGAGGTCAAGCTCTTTGACCTCTAAATAACTAGAGTGCTCTTGGGAGGCAACCCAATGATCGGGAGATTTAGAAGTTATTTAGTGCTTATGGGAAGGCAATCCATTTCATATAGTAAATTAGTGCTGGCCGGGAGGGCAACCCGGTGTTTTTAAATTTGCTTGCTTGTGATAAAAACAATCTCCCGAATAAAAAAATAGAAAAGTGTGTGCTTAATTCTTATGTGCTCTTGCATTGTCTGTTTATTTGTGCAAAACTGTGAATATACATACTGTAGACTAACAATGCAGGAATATAAAAAAAGACCAAAAACAGGAAGGAACAGAGCTTGCACCAATCGGCACACTTCTGCGCCGATCGGCGCAGTATTGCCCAAGACAGGACAGAAGGCCGATGACGCCTAGAATTGAAGGAGTGCTAAAAATCAACTAGCACAGTAATTTTCAGAGACGGAGCTATTTTCAAGATAATCAAAAATATTTTTGAATTTATTTTTTGTGTGCAAATGGTTGCTGAATAACATAGGAAAGGATGAAGAACAACATCTAGCGAAGAAGCGAGGAGCCAGAAGCAAAAACGGACTTTGCGCTGATCGGCGCGAGTCAGCGCCGATTGGCACGGTCACCAGACGAGCCCCGATATGTATGCCAACACTACAGGAACATTGGAGAAGTGGAAATTAGGTGAAAGAGATGAACACGAGGCATCAGAATCAGCGCCGGACCTAAAGACGAGGTGTAAGGGACTTGCGCCGTTCAGCGCCCTACTACGCCGATCGGCGCAGATACCCATGCGGTTCCCAAATGGGTGACAAGGGCGGCAGGCATTGATTTTGAGGAATAGGTATGATTATTATGTAGGTGCCCAGTGCAGAGGAGACACGGAATTGACCAAAAGCTAAAAAAGAGACGGCGTGCCGATCAGCGCGGGCCCGCGCGGATTGGCGCAGCCAACAAGACATCAGGATTCCGTGTTGTTCCCCTGCCAACCAACATGATGTGCCAGGAAGTGACATAAAGGATGGGAATCAAGCATCAGAGTGGTCAGAGCATTCAAAATTTGAACTGTACCGATCGGCGCAGGTACCCGTGCCGATCGGCGCGCTCTCAAATTTTGAAATTTTATGGCGGTTCCTTCTCCTGGAAGTTTCCCATACTATAAAAGGGAGGCCAGGCTCCCTCATTCGGCACAACATTCCGGTAATCTCTCCACCTTCCCTACTACTCACGATCTCGCACACGTTCCGCAATTTTCGGAGATGGATCGTCTCCGCTCCACCGTCGGCAAGTTGGGCAAGAGGCTGCGCCGGGGAAGCAGTTCCGGCGGCAGCAGCGAGTCGAGCGGTGACTCCTCGGTGAGGGGTGGCTCCGACGCTCGCGATGACATGTCAAAGGTGGTGCATCCACCGGCTCAACGGCGGCGACATACGAGATCCGCGCCCGCCACTCCGTCTCCGGCGCGTCCCTTCCAACAGGGCGTATTACGAGGAGCCAAATGACGGCAAGCCATGGGGTTCCCACATCACCACCACCGCCAGCATTCATGCCGCGCACGGTGGAGGAGGGCTTCACCCTCCTGAGCGCGGAGGAACAGCGGCACTACCTCGCGGTGAGAGGAAGGTTTGTCCCCAACTTCGACATGGACGAGACCTTCCTCACCTCGATCGGCATGTGGGAGGACATAAGGAGGATTCTAGACAACCTCGGCTGGGTGGATTTCCACCTCCTCCCCATGGACTACAACCTCGACATCGTCATTGAGGTTGCCTCTATGATGAGGCTTGGCACCGTCGAAGACGGTAGCGAGGCCGTCAACTTCCGCGTCCGCGACGTCAGCCACACGGGGACCATGGAGGCGGCGGCTCAAGCCCTTGGCTTCGACGTCGACGCCGACGTCGCCGGCATTTTGGGACGCGGGGAGTTGGACTCCTTTTGGAGGCGGCTCTCGTTTGTAGAAGAAATGAAGCGCGGCAACATCCGCAACCCGACCATTCAAGTCTTCCATCGTGGTTGGCCGCGCGCATAGGCGACAAGGTCGACTCCAGCAATGTCACCGATGCGAACTTGCGGTGGCTCTTCAATGCCATCGTCAGTCCGTCTTATTGCAACCCCATGTCGGTGATGGTGCGGGGTTGGCTCGACAAGAGGGGCAAGGCAAGCAAGAAGTTGGCCTTCGGGGCCTATCTTCAATGCCTAGCAGCCTTCATCTGCGACGGCGACAGACCGAGAGGGCGCAATGACAAGTGGGAGTGCGCAACGGAGATCGGCGAGAATATGACTCACGGAGATCGGAGCTAGGAGTTTTTCTCCCTCGCAAGCTGGAGGGAGGAAATTGGCTTGAGGAAGGTCTCCTGGAGGGGGGCCGAGTTCTCAAAGACCGCCGTGGGTGGGTTCGACGGCCGGACACATCTACAGCAACCGGCGGCGAGTGGGACTCCTGGGGGTCACGCCAGGAGCCTCAGCAGTACCAGTCAGGGTGGAGCGACGCAGCGGGCGGTTCACAGCCCTCTGCGCCGATCGACGCACCCTACTGCAGCGTGAATATCGACTACAGGTACCAAGGGCGTGTACCAGTGGTGTCTCCTGTGCCCGGTGCAGACTTTTTCATGCCCATGCAGGGTTACCTCGACAACAACATGCACTACATCGAGCGCATGGAGGAAGCCACGTCCCAATGGAGGTACAACCACGATGCGACGATGGAGGAGTTCGAGCGACTCAAGGCGCGGTGCTATGGCTTCGATCAGCCACCAACTCTACTTTCGGATGACTAGAGTGCCTAGGCGTTGCCACGAGTACCGGTTTCCCGGTTTGCGTTTTCTTTTATCTTTTGCAATCTTTTTCCTTATTTGCTTATGTGTGTGTGAGCGGGTTGGGAAACCATGAATTGGGTGTACTTACTTTTATGCAAGTGTGTTAGTTGTAGTTTTATTTTCATGCAAGTGTGTTAGTAGTAGTTTTATTTTCTTGCAAGTGTGCGCAAAAATCATCACCATGTATTCGAGTTTCGATCTTAATATAATGGTGGCGGTTATGCTCTTTTAGGAGAATTGAATTATTTATTCTTTCTTGAAAAGTGTTGATGAAGATCAAATAGTGTTGAGCATTGATTAAAATTTCGAACTTACACTTAATGATTATTCGGCAAATATGTCTTATGTGGAGCAATTTTGAGTACCCATGTGATCATTCGTGTTGTCCAGTTCGTGATGATAACTTAGTACCAATCTTTTCAAAAATAAATTTTCATGTTGTGAACTTTGGAATTTATTGTTTTCAAGATCCTTACCTACCAATGCCTTATTTTGAGCAATACTCATGAACCTTTGATATGTAGATAAACATTAAATTGATGATTGAGTTCGGTTAGGATTTAATTCTTTTTGGTATGAACTTTACTAAGACGGCAATTCTTTGTCTAGCCTTGAATTACTCATGCAAAAATTCAATTCCGCTGAGTATCCCACCATAAACCCAAAATATCTTGTTGAGTATCATTCCTTGACCACATCCTATATTTCTGGCTATATTTAATTCTTGAATAAATGTTGAAGCCAGATGAATCAAATACCAACAAATGTTGGTGAATTTGGGTTGAGAGCCGATCAGCGCACCCTGAACCGATCGGCACAACAGAGAGCAAAATAAAAAAAAGGGGGTGAAAAAAAACTCTGCTATTTGCTAAGGGACTAGCAAAATTTTAAGTGTGGGGAGATGGTATATGACATGCTTATTCTCAAAATTCATTCTAATATAGCCATGAATCATTCCAACCATGTGCAATCTTCCAAAATCAAATTTTTGCTATGCACATGTCCACATATCCAAAATATGAGTCCTTTCTTAAATTTTTCTTTCTTAATTGCCATCTTGATAAAGTTTCTATAATTCCAACGAAGAATAATCTCCAAGCTTTACAATATATTATTGATTTATGTTTGCAATCCTTGAATTACCTCACCTAGCTACTCATATAAGCGTTACACTAATATTATTTGATGAGGACATCACTCCTATGGATACACACAACACTCCTCCAAATCTGGACTTGCAAGGTCCAATGACTAGAGCTCGTGCACGACGACTAAATTTAGAGGTGAGCTCGTTCCTACGTTCTTCGCTATATGTTACTTTTGAGAATGGTTTGCTACCTAATGATTATTTTATGATTAGAAACCATGGAGAAGACCAGGAGATGATGGGAGAAGGAGTTGGGAACGTGGAGGACCAGCAAGGGCTTGGAAGCCAAAGTGGAGGCCCAATCAAAACCGACTTCGAGTCTGTTTTGGGGCCCAGGACCAGTCTGTACTAAAACAGTCTCCCAGGACGCATACGGACTCGGATTTGGACGTTCTACATATGCACGGAAAGATAAGGAGAAGACCTTTCCAATGCCGCCGGCCTCATGTCAAAATTCATCAGGAGTCATCGGGAATCGTCAAAACAAGACAGAGTCTAGAATCTGTGTCGGTGCTGCGTCGACTATTTTTGGCCTTTGGGCTTTGTATCTAGTTAGCCCCATTAGGGGCGCGTCCAGAGGGTCTTGCACGACCCTAGGGTCTTTATATACAGCCGCCGCTGCACCATTAGGGTTCGGGTTTTGCTTAGATCAATTCTGTTCATAAACAGTTTCGCCGTTCATCGGTTTGTGAGACCCCAACTTTGAGAGTTTAATCATACATCTGCAATTGTGTTGCATTCTTCGTTGTTCTTGCTTGTGTTCTTGATTCGCAGGCAGGGATTAGCCTTCTCGGCGAGGTCAGTCGTCTTTTGGACTGTTGATAACCAGAGGAGACGTCGTGCTGCGATTGCGGGGTTTAGAACGTGCTGTTCTGAAGCCGGATCGATTTTTGTGTCGACTCCGACCAAATCAACTTACCAAGAACCTTTCAGAAGATCGGGAACCCTTGTTCACATCAAGTGGTAATTAGAGCTTCAGGTGCACCGTCAGGTTCACACTACCCTTTAGTTTTATTTTCGTGTTCTTCCGATCGTCCACAGAAAATACCAAAAAAAAATTTCCCCCGCCCATAACCACGTGTTTAGCCTTTGCATATTTCAATTTCAGAGTCCGTAGTGTTGAGTTTGTGCCCTAGTTCTTGTTTAGTCGCTGGTTTAGTTTGTGTTTTTGTCGTCAGTAGTGTTTCCCTTGCAACCCTAGCCGCCATCCCCTTCACCATCCTTGGTTTTGTCGGCTTTGTGTGCTAAGGGTTGATTGACCAACACGGCCACCCTAATCCCACCCTAAACCCACCCTCACCACCTCGGACTAATTTTCATAAATTCTACTTTCCGCTGCATCCACCTCGCCAAAAAATCCCTACCCGATCCCAAGCTCGACTCGGATTTCACTCAAACCCCCGGGTTCTTCATAACCGATTCCGACACCCCTTCGGTAAAACAGCCATAACTTTTCGCTCGGTTGTCCGTTTTGGCTGAAATTTTTATAGGAGATTCTTGACAAAAATTTGAAACTATGCCTTGTGTGCCCTCGTCAAAAAATTCAAAAAAAAGCGGGAAGATAAAGAAAAAATTCATTCAAGTTGAAACCCGACGTTTTCTGAAACTTCAAGATTTTCTGTAGGCCACGTCCTAGCTTGGTTTGAGCTGAAATTTTTTGTGGTTTCTTCCTGTTTGCTAGTGAGTTGGAAAAAAATATCAAAAAAATAAAATAAAAAAAAAGAAATTTGGGATTCCTACTAGTGCTCCATCTAGCCCCGTGGAATTTCTGAGTTTGGCTGTTTTACACTAAGCCCCCTGTTATCGACTGTGTCCCTTTGTCTCCTTGTTTCTTCTTTGCTATCACTACTGTTCTAGGACATAGTTAGACCAGCAACTAGGGACAAGTTACTTGGGCACTTATTCAGCTTTACTATCTATTTTTGATTTGTGTGCCACTCATATATATATATATTTGGCCTTCCTAGCTCTACATACTTCTTCTGGATAGCACATAGGTTATTTGGTAACCCTTGCAATCGTGGAACACTTCTCCCTGGTATCCTTCGCTTTGTTGTTTTCAGAACTTTGTAAGAGCTTTGCAAGAAGCTTACTTTTGCTGTCTTGAGAGGCACCACTGCTTAGTAGTTTTGTAGGGATAACCTTCACCTTTTGTTTCCTGTTTTGGTGTTTCTGATGTCAGGAAGCAACGGGGAGGGTGCTTCACCCTCAAAATTGGATGAGTGCGTGAGCCAAAATCAGTTACAGAAGGCTTTGCAGGCGGTTCAGAGTGATTTGGCAGAGACGATCACCAGGGCCGTCACCGACGCCGTCACCAAGCTTCACCTGGGAGAAAACATTGAGCGGTTGGATAAGAGAGTCTCTAAGCTAACCGATCAGGTTGTCGAATTGGAGACCGCTCACAAGACCAACAACACCACCAACCACAACACCAACACCACCAACAACAACAACACCAACAACAACACCAACACCAACAACGACGTTGAAGACGATCATGATGAAGCAACGGTGTATAAGGCTGATGGCACCGTCGATAGGTCAGCTACAAGGACCGCAAGGTTACGACGTCGTTTGCAACGTAACCCTTCAGGTATGGGTGGTTTCCACAACCACAACCGTCGCACACAAGGTAACCATGCTCCAGATGATCCGTATGCTAAAATTAAGTTTTCAATTCCTTCGTTTTCGGGTCAGTACGATGGTGATGCTTACCTTGATTGGGAAATGACGGTAGAACAAAAATTTAATGCCCATCTTGTTCCTGAACAACATAGAGTTAGACAAGCCACTAGTGAGTTTAAGGACTTTGCTATTGTTTGGTGGAGTGGTCTAGCTGCTGAAACTGATTTGCCTACTACTTGGGAAGAACTTAAGGTAGAAATGCGTGATCGTTTTGTTTCTCCTTCGTTTTATAGAGAAATTCGTAATAAACTGCAGCGTTTAGATAAAGGAGATAAAACTGTTCAGGAATATTTTAGTGAGCTTCAGAAGGGTTTGATTCGTTGTGCTGTGGTTGAAAAAGTAGAGGATCAGATTTGCCGCTTTTATTCTGGTTTGAGAAAAGAAATTCAGGACATCCTTGATTATAAAGAATTTTATACCCTCAACCAGTGTTTCCAGTATGCGATGCTTGCAGAGAAAGAATCACAGGGACTTTTCCAGGCTTTTGAGGAGTACAGCAAGTCCAGGAATTTCTACCCACCACGGCCGACGGGGACTTCGGGGCTGCCCAAGCCATCTTTCAGGCCGCCCCCACCAGCTAGTGTTGTTTCTGCAGCACCAAGGTCAGCCCCTGCCCCTTCTACGCGCTCAGGTAAAAATTCTGTGCAGGTACCGGCTAGTAGTGCCTCCTCTGTTGCTTCGACGGGACGCACTACAGGGATTCAGTGCCACCGCTGCCATGGTCTTGGCCATGTGCAGAAAGATTGCCCAAGTAGGCGGGCATATGTGGCGACAGATGATGGCGGTTACATGAGCACCTCCGATGTGGAGGATGAGGAGGAGGATGTCGCTGCCACCAGCGGTGACCTCGTCCTTGGAGGCGGAGATACCACGGGCTATATGAATATTATTGTGCAGCGTGTGCTTAGCACACAAATCCAGCAGCCCGAGGTGATGCAGCGACATAACTTGTTCCAGATTTTCTTCGTCATCAAGAACCGTCGGGCACGTGTCATCATTGATGGAGGAAGCTGCAACAATTTGGTGAACTCTGATGTGGTTAAGAAGCTTGATTTGACCACACGCCCACATCCACATCCATACTACATTCAGTGGTTAAATGACTCTGGAAAAGCTAAGGTAACACAAACTTGCAGAGTTCCTTTTTCCATTGGTTCCTATGTCGATTCTGTTGATTGTGATGTTGTACCCATGCAAGCTTGTTCACTTTTATTGGGTAGACCTTGGGAATTTGATAATGATGCTGTACACCATGGTAAAAGTAATAAGTACACTTTTATGCATAAAGGAACTAAAATTACTTTGTTACCAATGACCCCTGCTGAAATTGTACAAGCTGATTTAGAATGAGCTGCTAGTTTGAAAAATAAAAGCCCTGAAATTCCACAACCTGTTAATTCTGCTTCTACACCAAGTAATGTTAATGATTTTTCAAGTTCTAAGGGTGCTGCAATTAAATTACAAGGTCGTTCATGTCTTGCCACAAAATCTGAGCTTGCTGAAATTTCTACTGATGATATTTGCTATGCTTTGATATGCAAACAAGCCTTGTTTTCGCTTGGTGATATTGCTTCTAGTGCTTTGCCTCCTGCTGTCACTAACCTTTTGCAGGAGTATGAGGATGTTTTCCCAGCTGAGATACCCCCGGGATTGCCACCTTTGAGAGGGATTGAGCATCAAATTGATTTGATTCCTGGTGCTACTTTACCAAACCGTGCTGCTTATAGGACCAACCCTGAGGAGACTAAGGAGATACAACGACAAGTCCAAGACCTTTTGGATCGTGGGTATGTTCGTCAATCACTTAGTCCTTGTGCTGTTCCTGTACTTTTGGTTCCTAAGAAAGATGGTTCTTGGCGTATGTGTGTAGATTGTAGAGCCATTAATAACATTACTATTAGGTATCGTCATCCTATTCCTAGGCTAGACGACATGCTTGATGAGTTATGTGGTGCTATAATTTTCACTAAAATTGATTTGCGTAGTGGCTACCATCAAATTAGAATGAAACTTGGAGATGAATGGAAAACAGCTTTCAAAACCAAATTTGGGTTGTATGAGTGGTTAGTAATGCCTTTTGGGTTGACTAATGCATCCAGTACTTTCATGCGTTTGATGAATGAGGTTTTAAGACCTTTTATTGGCAAATTTGTGGTTGTTTACTTTGATGATATCTTGATTTATAGCAAATCCATGGATGATCATATGATTCATTTACGTGCTGTTTTTGATGCTTTGCGAGTTGCACGTTTATTTGGTAACCTTGAGAAGTGCACCTTTTGCACGGATCGAGTCTCTTTTCTTGGCTATGTTGTGACTTTCCACAGGGAATTGAGGTGGATGAGGCGAAGATTGAAGCCATAAAGAGTTGGCCTGTACCAAAAACTATCACACAGGTGAGGAGTTTTCTTGGTCTTGCAGGTTTCTACCGCCGCTTTGTCAAAGATTTCAGCACCATTGCTGCACCATTGCATGAGTTGACAAAGAAGGGCGTTGACTTCCATTTTGGTAAGGTACATCATGAGTCTTTTGATGCTTTGAAGGACAAACTTACACATGCACCATTGCTGCAATTACCCAATTTTGCTAGGACTTTTGAGCTTGAATGTGATGCTAGTGGTATAGGCATTGGTGGTGTTTTGATGCAAGATGGTAGACCTGTTGCATACTTTAGTGAGAAAATTACTGGGCCTGTTTTGAATTATTCCACGTATGAAGGAACTATATGCACTTGTACGTTCTTTAGAGACGTGGCGTCATTATTTGTTGCCCAAAGAATTTGTTATTCATTCTGATCATGAATCACTTAAGTATATTCGCTCACAATGCAATTTGAACCGTAGACATGCTAAATGGGTTGAGTTTATTGAGTCTTTTTCTTATATTATTAAACATAAGAAAGGGAAGGATAATGTGATTGTTGATGCTTTCTAGGCACTATACTTTGTTGTCTCAACTTGATTGTAGAATTTTTGGACTTGAGGCAATTAAAGAACAATATCCTGATGATGCTAATCTTAAGGATGTAATGCTGCATTGTAAAGAAGGTTATGCTTGGAACAAATTTGTGTTGAATGATGGACTCTTGTTTAGAGCTAACTGCCTATGCATTCCAGTTGGTTCCGTTGTTGCAGGAGGCGCATGGAGGTGGATTGATGGGTCATTTTGGTGCTAAGAAGACAGAGGATATTTTGGCCACACACTTCTTTTGGCCAAGGATGAGGAAAGATGTTGAGCGTTTTGTTGCTCGCTGCACCACATGTCAAAAAGCTAAGTCTCGATTGAATCCACATGGTTTATACATGCCACTTCCTGTTCCTTCTATTCCTTGGGCGGATATTTCTATGGACTTTATTTTAGGACTGCCTAGTACTAAGAGGGGGAGCGATAGCATTTTTGTTGTTGTGGATCGTTTTTTCAAGATGGCACACTTTATACCATGTCATAAAACTGATGATGCTAGTTACATTGCTGATCTTTTTTTCAAAGAAATTGTACGTTTGCATGGTATGCCTTCTACTATTGTTTCAGATCGTGATGCAAAATTCTTGAGTCATTTTTGGCGCACGCTTTGGAATAAGTTGGGTACAAAGTTGTTATTTTCTACAACTTGTCATCCACAAACTGATGGACAAACTGAGGTTGTGAACCGCACTTTGAGTACTATGTTGCGAGCTATTTTGAAGAAAAATTTGAAGCAATGGGAAGAATGCTTACCTCATGTTGAGTTTGCTTATAATCGGGCAACACATTCTACTACCAAGGTAAGTCCATTCAAGGTAGTGTATGGTTTTGATCCTCGTACTCCACTTGATATACTTCCTCTACCTATTAATGAGAGAGTTCATGTTGATGCTAAGGAGCGTGCTGAATTTATTTTGCAAATGCATGAGACCACTAGACTTAGCATTGAAAAGATGAATGAAAAGTATAAAATTGCTGGTAGTAAGGGTAGAAAGGAAGTAAAGCTTGATGTAGGAGATTTAGTGTGGTTACACTTAAGGAAGGATAGATTTCCAGAATTGAGAAAGTCTAAACTAATGCCTAGAGCTGATGGTCCATTCAAAATAATAGAGAAGATTAATGATAATGCATACAAACTTGAGTTGCCTCCCGAGTTCGGGGTTAGTCCTACTTTTAACATTTCAGATTTGAAACCATACTTGGGAGAAGAGGATGAGCTCGAGTCGAGGACGACTCCACTTCAAGAGGGGGAGGATGATGAGGACATCACTCCTATGGATACACACAACACTCCTCCAAATCTGGACTTGCAAGGTCCAATGACTAGAGCTCGTGCACGACGACTAAATTTAGAGGTGAGCTCGTTCCTACGTTCTTCGCTATATGTTACTTTTGAGAATGGTTTGCTACCTAATGATTATTTTATGATTAGAAACCATGGAGAAGACCAGGAGATGATGGGAGAAGGAGTTGGGAACGTGGAGGACAAGCAAGGGCTTGGAAGCCAAAGTGGAGGCCCAATCAAAACCGACTTCGAGTCTGTTTCGGGGTCCAGGACCAGTCTATACTAAAACAGGAGCCCAGGACGCATACGGACTCGGATTTGGACGTTCTACATATGCACGGAAAGATAAGGAGAAGACCTTTCCAATGCTGCCGGTCGCATGTCAAAATTCATCCGGAGTCATCAGGAATCGTCAAAACAAGACAGAGTCCAGAATCTGTGTCGGTGCTGCGTCGCCTATTTTTGGCCTTTGAGCTTTGTATCTAGTTGAGCCCAATTAGGGGCGCGTCCAGAGGGTCTTGCACGACCCTAGGGTCTTTATATACAGCCACCGCCGCACCATTAGGGTTCGGATTTTGCTTAGATCAATTCTGTTCATAAACAGTTTCGCCGTTCATCGGTTTGTGAGACCCCAACTTCGAGAGTTTAATCATACATCTGCAATTGTGTTGCATTCTTCGTTGTTCTTGCTTGTGTTCTTGATTCGCAGGCAGGTATTAGCCTTCTCGCGAGGTCAATCGTCTTTTGGACGGTTGATAACCAGAGGAGACGTCGTGCTGCGATTGCGGGGTTTAGAACGTGCTGTTCTGAAGCCGGATCGATTTATGTGTCGCCTCCGACCAAATCAACTTACCAAGAACCTTTCGGAAGATCGGGAATCCTTGTTCACATCATTATTTGATCATTATGATGTAGAATATAGGTTGAGTGATTTGAAAGATGAGTTGTTGCCTTGGATTATTTGGAAGATAGATTCTCTATGTTCACAACAATCTTTTAAGTGTTTTTCATGTGTGGAAAAGTTATAATTTATGAGTTGGACATGATCTTTTGCTTTGGGGAGAACTTTAAGCTTATGCCTATATTTGATCTATTTTGCTGAATACCAATATGAAATACACCACAATAGAACAATGCTCAACATTTGCTGATTTGAGATATCTTTTATGATAGAGAGAGTATGTTTTTTGATTTTTCTTTCTTTTACTTTAGTCGGGACGAGCAAAGGTTTAAGTGTGGGGGAACTGTTGGCACTTCCCAAGTGCCCCTTTTATATGTGAATATTACCCCAATTAGAGCATAATTGATACTAATTTAGGCCATTTATCTGTGATATTGTCTATATATTTGTATATGCGTTGTTTTGGAGCTTTATTACAGAAACAGGTAAAATTGGTGATTAATGCGATGATGGAGAGGACAGGAGTCCAGAATCGACGAAAAGCACTGAAGAAGCCTAGTGCGCCGATTGGCACAGCCTATGAGCCGATCGGCGCAAGGGTGTTTTGGCCCACAGCAGTGACTGAGGCCCATTCCACATGTTTATGGAAGTTTATCTGCGCAAGACACTTGAAGATATTTGTCTAGAAGATTTATGGAACTTCAAGGAGATTTATGAAATTTCAAGATCTCAACGTGCAGTACAAGACTTTATCTCGAAGGAAAAGGCCCACATGGCAGATGTGGAAGACAGAGGAACTGACTCGGGGAAGAAATCAGAGAAGACACGGCTTGCGCCGATCGGCGCAATCCTGCGCCGATCGGCGCAACCGCCTTATTTGCTAGAAACCGAGTCCTTTATGAGTAGAACCCTATAAATATTTGTAAACCCTCACCGCAGAGAGAGGAGGCGACAGAGGGACACCAGATCCGTGAGTTAGAGCCACCGAGGCTTGCCCCATTAGAATAGATCTCTAGATGAGTTTGAAGAACCATTGGAGTTAAGAGTTGATCCGTCAAGGTAGGCCATCTCGACGGGGATGAATCTTACTCTATGTATCTCAAGGAAGATTGAATATGTCGATGATGGTTTTGGTGATTTGTCTATCTTGATTCTATAATCATGCATGTGCTTATTCCAATTGCTTAGTTCTACGGTAAGTAAGTAGATATTATCTTAATTGTGGCGATTAGGATAGTATTCAGACATTGTATTGATTATGGTTGCTTGATGGTGCTAGTAGTCTGGTTTAGCGATGATAGCACTAAGCATGCGCAGCACTATTGGATAGTTGAGTAGGGTAAGATACTCGCACGATTAAGGGTTTCCTCCCCGCTGCGATAAATAGGGAGCCGCTCGGAAAGCAGGGTGGTCTTACTCATTATAGGTTTTCATTGATCCATGTAATTACCCATTATGATGCTATTCAATTAGACTTTCTGGTTACGATCTCACTAGTAGATATCTGGCTACTCACTTAACAGCATAGGTTTACAAGATTTGCTGCACTTTGGCTTAGATTCACTGGTGTGCCGATCGGCTCAACTCCTGCGCCGATCAGTGCAACAACCTTGGCTTAGATTCACCAGTGTGCCGATCGGCTTAACTCCTGCGCCGATCGGCGCAACGACAGATTTACTGTCTGGCGCACCTTTGCGCTGGCCAGTCTCCCCCTCATGCAGCCTGACTTTGACAGTAGCCTTGACTAGATCTTTTACTATTAACTTTGTTTAATATAACCCTAAGGTCCCAGTGGATTCGATAAACCTTGGAATACTCAATTCAAGGGAAAAAGTGCTACAATCGTACACCGTCCTCTTGCAGTATATAAGTGGGTGCGTAGATACGACCAACAACCACCCAAGATGAAGAGAAGCCAAAAGCCCCATAGGTACTAAGGTAAAAAGGGTGACTTACCAAATGCGAACTTATTCAATTAAAGGTAGAGTATTTTAATGTGCATTTGGTACTATGGAGGGAATATAAAACATAGCAACAACTCTTGATCAACAACCTAAAGTTTTATCTTTGCATCGGGACAAGCAAAGGTTCAGCTTGAGGGAGTTTGTTGACCGTTGTTAAATGCCATTTCCAACCATCAATATTACTCAAAATAAAGTAGGATTCAATATTCCCACCATGCATGTTAGTTAGATCCACTTGTGCTTGGAGAAATGCTCACATGTAGGAGACACAATGAAATGGAGGAGTAAACGCACCTATTTGGCGAAGAAACACAACTTCCACCAATTAGAGCTTGCCAATGGGGATTCCCACGGATCAAATGGTCCGCCTATAGTACGAAACCGACATACGGAAGGGCTAAGCCATGGAGGAGTCAAAGGGGGCCACCCAATAGTGTGCTAGAAGAGCCGGGAGGCCACTAGGCCCCACCCTTGGTCGGCCGAATAGGCCTGGTCGACTGAATAGGAGGTGAGTCAAGTGAGGCCCAGTCTCCTATGACAATTTTCCACTGACTCTCCAAAGACGGTTGTTCCCCTTAGGATGGGAGTTACCGACCTCAGAACCGCCTTTGGAGCCCTATAAATAGAAGGGTGTGGCCTCACTCCTCAACACACAACAAGAAGTATCATATTCTTTGTATTTCGAGTTACTCTCTAGTTTTAGTGGAGTTATTCTTAGAATAGAGTCTTCTTCAGTTCCAAAGTCTCCCTTGGAGTTGTGGTATGACTCTTGTATCTTTCTCCTTTTGTAAGACTTTGTTTTATTTAATATATTTAGTCTTTCTATATAGTTATGTTTGGGTCATGTGTTTCTTGTTTGATTATATGATCCATTCATGTATGTACTTATTATGCTTGCATGTTAGTAATGTAGTTATATTATACTACCATGTTAGACATAAATACTTATTATAGTCTTTATATCGTTATAGTGATGCATGACTAACATCTGACTTAGATCATTTCCACGTGCTTAGTGTTTACTTCAATGTGATTACTCCTTGTCTGATCCATCACTAGGAGATTAGGGGTACTGTTCTAAAGATGTAAGTGCGATGCTTAGATCAATAGAATGCATTATTTGTCGTGTAGCCCATGGATTGCTAGTGGTCGGTAGTAGGTGGTGACGACCCTATCTGTCCTTTAAAATCCCCCACGTTCGGCTATGCCATAGGCTCTTAGCTAGAATCGTATTGTAGATGCAGGGGAAAACCGGATACCCAGGGTGTGATGATATAATTGTCTTGCATTGTCTATGTGTCTGTATAATAGTATATAATGTAGATTATATAACTATATAAAAGCAATATAGGAACTTAGCTCTTTCTTTGTCCTTCTTCACTAGACTAGATTTATTTATCTTGAGTATGCTATCTGTGTGTCCACTACCCATATTTATCTATATCCTTACCCATTTGAGGACTTTGTCTCATAATCCACTATGCAATGTTTAGAACATGGTAATTACTTTGATCAGTCCCCCGCCTTCCATTGGAATAAAATAAATACGATACCCTAAATACTTTCGGGTGAAATGCTACAACGATATTCTCCGTGCGCTTGCGGACTATCTGCATTCGTCAAAGATTATCAACGCATATTTCTGGCTTCGTTGCTAAGACAACTTAGTAGCGATGCTAAGAAATGTCAACACCCTCCATATCTCCAGAGAGCAATTTTATAGCACTTCTTCTCTGTCCAAACTCTAGGTCCTCACCGTATCTTACGAAGAAATCCAGAAGATTACCTTTCTTCATCAAATATCTTACATCCTTTGAGAAGCACTACATCCATGAGACTAAACACCTTGCACACTAGCAGACCTTGTTAGTCCCATTGACTATGTTGACATTAATCACCACAACCTATGAACTTTACTCTAGGGTCATTGATCTTACATTGTTGGATAAATTAGCACTTTTAGTTTTTTATTAATCCAGAAATAAATCATAACTATGATTAACAGATTGTATGATGAACTAGACAAATCTACTCAAGATCTAGACAGGTCTATAAAGCCAGACAAAAGCATAGCATCTACTATACTAGCAACATTCATCATAGATAAACAGATCATGAAAGCCAGTATAAAATACATGGTTTGAGATAAGAGTACGTACGTTTCCTTCTAGACTGGGTAGAGGAGGCGGTGACGACGTTCAGCGCCGTCACGTTGTTGGCGACGGCGGGTGAGACCGACTCGATGACGAGGAAGACGAGCCGTGGCGACGAGCTTGACGAAGATGAGGAAGCGTTCGAGCAGTCGCACAGAGCGCTTCCCAAAAACCTTATTCGCCCTCTCCCGGTGCAGGATCATAGAGGACGACGGTTTCGGAGACCTGCTCTCCCGTTCGCAGATGCACGCCGACGATCGGGATGGAGAAGTCTTGGCGGCGCAACAGTAGCGAGAGACAAAACCCTAGGTGATTGCGTGATGTGATTTGCGGCGATACCCGTACATATTTATAGGGAGGAACTGCTAGGGTTGGACGTCCCGCAACCGAGTCGGTTACCATATTAATACGTTCAGTTTCCATAACCAAATATATGGAAATATATGAAACACGTAG
Organism: Eleusine indica; assembly: GCA_030378355.1. Lineage (NCBI taxonomy): Eukaryota > Viridiplantae > Streptophyta > Magnoliopsida > Poales > Poaceae > Eleusine > Eleusine indica. The sequence goes on along the minus strand of CM059494.1, from coordinate 31,211,529 downwards.
CAAAAAGAAAGTGCAAAAGGAAGACGCGCCTCCGCAAGGCAAGGGACCGAATTTCGGCGGACCATTCACGCAGGTGATGCGCGGCCGCGCCCATCGCCCACGCCCCGCCCGGCCTGGCCCGGCCCGGCTCGGCGAGGCGAGGCGAGCGAGCGCACGCGTGTGTTCTTCCTTCTTCTCATCCACACACTTACAAGAGATACTAGAGCAACCAACCTTATAAGTTGGACTCCCTCCACCTCCACTAGCAATGTGGAACTAAACCTTTGCACTCCCATCACTCATGAATGGGTCTTTGAGATTTTTCAGGAATTATTGTGAATATTAATGGGCCAAGCCCATATAATTCCAACAATCCCCCACCAGATCTCAAAGTCCCAGCTAGACTTTGCCTCACCCCACTGTTGTTTAATATACCAGTGTTTTCAGTGGAGACTGTTAAGTTGAACTTCCACCTAGAATAATAAGCTACACTCATTCACAACTTGAACAATGGACTATGCCTTGAATTGCAAGTTTTGTGCAAACAAGTTTCACTTACTATCATAACTGATACTAGACCTCCAGCAGGCTTCTTCGCGGGTGGAGCATATAGGTCATAATCCCTTGGTCTTTCATGAGCTTAATAGAGATCACCCAAATCTCACAGATTGCGACCTTACAACAATCGGGCTCATATAGGTGTATTCATTCAAGAATGTTCTGTAGGACAACATCTTCGCTATTTAAAGTCAACTGAATACATTAAGGCAACAACCAACCTGCCATACAGATATCGAGAGTAATGCATCACTTCTCGAGTGGGTTATAAAAGGTTACTCTCATGCTAACCAATAGCTTGTTCTTCCTAGGTCCTACTTCACAGGATCTCCGATCACATAGGTTGGGTTACTACTATGGAATAGCACATATGGGTCTCATACACATCTCCTTCGATGCACTGTCTATCACATTACGTGACAGCCCCTTGGTGGATTGATTTGCCAGGTTCCCACCAGTTGAAATATATTCTACTGATATGACTCTAGAGTTTCTCATTTTCCTGACAGACTTCAAACGTCTCTTAATATGTCTTGATGACATCATATTGTCCTTAGAATTGTTCGACTATCACAGTTTGATTGTCACAATTCATGAGGATTGCCGGCGCAGGTTTCTCGACAATAGGCAAGTCCATCAAGAGCTCACGTAGCCAATCGGCCTCAACTATAGCTGTATCTAGTGTAGTAAGCTCTGCTTCCATGGTAGACCTCGTTAAAATAGTCTGTTTGCATGATCTCCATGAAATAGCAGCACCACCAAGAGTAAATGCATATCCACTCATGGCATACAGCTCATCAGCATCAGATATCCAATTGGAATCACTATAGCCTTCTAGTACTGCTGGATATCTAGAATAATGAATTCCATAATCCATAGTACCAACTAAATAGTGCATTACCCGTTCAAGCGCATGCCAATGATCATCTCCCGGGCAAGAAGTAAACCGGCTCAGTTTGCTCATAGCAAACGAGATGTCAGGCCTAGTAGCACTAGCTAAATACATAAGTGATCCAATAATATGAGAATATCTTAATTGGTCTTTACCAATTCTCTTATTCTTTCGAAGGATCAAACTGGGATCATAAGGTGTTGGAGAAGTCTTGCTATCCATGTAACCAAAACGGTTCAAGAGCTTCTCAACATAATAAGATTGCATAAGAGTAATCCTATTCTCTCCTTTGATTAGCTTGATGCTTAAGATAACATCAGCCTCACCCAGATCCTTCATATCAAAGCTTTGGCACAGAAAGGTCTTGACCTCATTGATCATGTCAAGATTTGTTCCAAAGATGAGTATGTCATCAACATACAAGCACAGTATAACTCCTTGACCCCCACCATGACGGTAGTACACATATTTATCAGCCTCATTGACTGAAAAGCTTGCTAATAGAAGTGTTGAATCAAATTTCTCATGCCACTGCTTAGGAGCTTGTTTCAGACCATACAAAGACTTCAACAACTTTTACACCTTGTCTTCTTGACCCTTTATAACAAATCCGTCTGGCTGATCCATATAGATTTCCTCATCCAACTCTCCATTAAGAAAAGCTGTCCTAACATTCATCTGATGAATGATAAGACCATGTGAGGCAGCCAGAGCAAGTAATACACGAATAGTGGTTAATCTAGCAACAGGTGAATAAGTGTCAAAGAAGTCTTCGCCTTCTTTCTGAGTATAACCCTTAGCCACAAGCCGAGCCTTATACTTGTCAATAGTACCATCAGGCTTAAGCTTTTTCTTGAACACCCATTTACAACCTACAGGTTTGCAACCATATGGTCTATCGACAACTTCCCAAGTTCCATTAGAAAGAATAGATTCCATCTCACTATGGACAGTTTCTTTCCAGTCATCTGCATCAGAAGATGCATATGCCTCTAAAATGGTTCTAGGAGTGTCATCCACAAGATAAGCAGTAAAATCATCACCAAAAGACTTTGTAGTCCTTTGTCTCTTGCTCCTCCTAGGAGCTTCACTATAAATCTCCTCATGGATTGGTTCAAGTATTTGTTCAGCATGATCAGAAAATACACTAAGTTCAGGAGTTATTTCAGCAATCACATCAGAAGATAATCTAGACATGCTATGTAAATCTTTCATAGGAAATATGTTCTCAAAGAAAGTAACATCACGAGACTCCATTAATGAATTAACATGAACATCAGGCACCTCGGATTTAACCAGTAAAAATCTATAGGCAATGCTATGATGAGCATATCCAAGAAAGATACAATCCACAGTTTTAGGTCCTAACTTACGCTTCTTGTTGATTGGTACGTTAACTTTGGCCAAACAACCCCATGTGCGTAAGTAAGAGAGCGATGGCTTTCTACCAATCCATTCCTCATATGGCGTCTTCTCCTTATTCTTCATGGGAAATCTATTTAGGACATGACATGATGTCAATAAAGCCTCCCCCCACCATGCCTTAGATAATCCAGCCGTGTCTAACATGGAATTAACCAAGTCAGTCAAGGTGCGACTCTTTCTTTCGGCAACCCCGTTTGATTGGGGCGAATAGGGAGGCGTCCTCTCATGTATCATACCATGTTCCACACAGAATAAGTCAAACTCATTTGAGAAATACTCGCCACCACAATCGGACCTAATTCTTTTGATCTTTTTCTCTAGTTAAGTTTCAACTTCAGCCTTATAAATTTTAAAGTAGTCTAGAGCCTCATCTTTCGTTTTTAGCAAATAAACATAGCAATATCTAGTCGCATCATCAATCAAAGTCATGAAATATCTTTTTCCACCTTCAGTCAATATACCATTCATCTCACAAAGATGTGAATGTATAAGTTCTAGCGGTGCTAAGTGTCTCTCCTCAGCAGCCTTGTGAGGCTTTCGAGGTTGCTTAGATTGCACACAACTTGAGCACTTAGAACCTTTCACAATGGAAAAATTCGGAATTAAATTCAAGCTGGAAAGTCGAGACATAGAACCAAAATTTAGATGACATAAACATGAATGCCAAACACTAGCATCACTCTCATTAACACCATCACAAATATAGTTCACAGATTTATTGCAATAATCTGAAAGGGAAAAGCGGAACAAGCCTCCGCACTCATAGCCTTTACCAATAAATTTTCTACTCTTAGACACGACAACTTTATTCGACTCAAGCACTACCTTAAAACCATCCCTACACAAAAGGGAGCCACTAACGAGATTCTTCTTGATAGAAGAGACATGTTGTACGTTCTTCAATTGGACAATCTTCCCCGAAGTGAACTTCAGCTCGACCGTGCCAACACCATGAACAGAAGCATGTGACCCATTCCCCATTAGGACGGAGGAATCTCAGGTGACCTGGTAAGAAGTAAACAAAGAAGCATCAGCACACACATGAATATTAGCACTAGTATCAAGCCACCAACTAGTAGATTGAAATACAGAAAAAACATATGGTAAATTACCATACCCACTATTTTCTCCAGCACTGGTCACCATGTTCACGGTCTTCTGTTGTGGAGGCTTCCTTCCTTTGTGTTCTGAATACTTCTTTGCCCAATGCTCATTAGAACCGCAAACAAAGCATGCTCCCTTCTCCTTGTTCTTCTTCTTGAAGGTAGTGGTTTGCTTAGTCTTATTGTTCTTGCCCTTGCCCTTACCACCACTGCCATGAGACTATTGTGGATGATGCACCATATTGACAACAGTGTGTCCCTCGTTAGCTTTAGAACGTCCATCCTTCTCACGAGCTTTCTCCTCAACATCAAGAGACATGATCAAATCTGAGACAGATTTGTTCGTTCTCTTGTGTTTAAGAGTAGTGGCAAAATCCCTCCAAGACGGAGGCAATTTGGCAATCATGCCCCAGCCACAAGCTTCTCAGATACGACGATCTTAAGCAGTTCGAGTTCCTTCACAATGTACTGTATCTCATGAGCCTGCACGATGACAGATTTACCATCTACCATCTTATAATCATGGTACTGCTCAATGACATACAGTTCAGTGCCAGCATCAGAACCACCATAGTCAGCAATCAGAGCGTCCCATAATTCCTTTGCGACTGTATGATGGATATAGACGTCCTGAAGACGATCTATCAAAGCTCCAATAACAGCGCCCAAGAATATTGTGTTGGCTTCACTGTAGGCCTTTTCCTGATCTGCAGTGAGATACCTTCAGGTTTGCCAGTGGACACCCAGAACACATTCATGGCAGTAAGCCACAGAGTGACTTTCACTTGCCATCTCTTAAAGTGCACACCAGTGAATTTCTCTGGCCTCAGTGCATCGAAAAATCCAGCCATAAAACTAAAGTGCCCACAATAAGGTTTTTGGATTATTGGATAAATTAGCACTTTTAGTTTTATATTAATCCAGAAATAAATCACAAGTATGATTAACATATTGCATGATGAACTAGACAAGTCTACGCAAGATCTAGACAGGTCTATAAAGCCAGATAAAAGCATAGCATCTACTATACTAGTAACATTCATCATAGATAAACAGATCATGAAAGCCAGTATAAAAGACATGGTTTGAGATAAGAGTACGTACGTTTCCTTCTGGACTGGGTAGAGGAGGCGGCGACGACGTTCAGCGCCGTCACGTTGTTGGCGACGGTGGGTGAGACCGACTCGACGACGTGGAAGACGAGCCGTGGCGACGAGCTTGATGAAGATGAGGAAGCGATCGAGCAGTCACGTAGAGCGCTTCCCAAAAACCTTATTCGCCCTCTCCCGGTGCAGGATCACAGAGAACGACGGTTTCAGAGACCTGCTCTCCCGTTCGCAGGTGCACGCTGACGACCGGGATGGAGAAGTCTTGGCGGCGCAACAGTAGCGAGAGACAAAACCCTAGGTGATTGCGTGATGTGATTTGCGGCGATACCCATACGTATTTATAGGGAGGAACCGCTAGGGTTGGGCGTCCCGCAACCGAGTCGGTTACCATATTAATACGTCGGTTTCCATAACCAAATATATGAAAATATATGGAACACGTAGTAAAAAGAAAGTGCAAAAGAAAGCCGCGCCCCCGCAAGGCAAGGGGCCGAATTTCGACGGACCATTCACGCAGGTGATGCGTGGCCGCGCCCATCGCCCACGCCCAGCGAGGCGAGGCGAGCGAGCGCGCGCGTGTGTTCTTCCTTCTTCTCATCCACACACTTGCAAGAGATGCTAGAGCAACTAACCTTATAAGTTGGACTCCCTCCACCTCCACTAGCAATGTGAGACTAAACCTTTGCACTCCCACCACTCATGAATGGACCTTTGAGATTTTTCAGGAATTATTATGAATATTAATGGGCCAAGCCCATATAATTCCAACATACATAAGGTTTAAGAAATCCTATCATCGTTGGTTGTTGTAGCGTTGCAACCAGACGAGAATGCCAATTGGAGTGCTGCCTCGTGAAAAAGATTAGAGATATATAGCATCTGGTGCAGTGTTGCAGCTAAACAAAGGAAGAAGAAAGACAAGAAAATAGAAGGAAACAGAGGCCATCAAGGTCATGAATGCCATTGTTTTCAGCTTCCATCAATACAGGCAAAAGAAAGGTCTCCAGTGGCAATGCTGAGCGCTGCTACAGTTACATACAAGATTTACGTAATCATACGCAATGTGGCTGTGGCTGTAACAGACTGGTTAACTCACATTAGGTCTCCTTAAATCATGGGTGGATGGTGTGATTGTCACAAGACACGCCAGCATTACGTAGGTGTACGTAAGTTTTTGTGCGTAAGTCTAGCATTTCTCGGCAATGCTGGTAATGCAAATGAAAACAGTGGGAGAAGAGACACTTTAATTTGGGAAATCTAATGAGGCATTAGAGGATGGAAACTGACATTGTAATGGAAATCTTTCAGCAAGAGAGGAGAGCGGATGGACGCAGGGGAGTTAGGCATGTATGGACGGGTAGATGTCAATAGAAGGCAATGATCTGGCGTGGTAATGTGCAGTAGCGGAGTCGGACATGAAACTAGGGAGGGGCTGGTTAACAGTGTATCCACAACAAGTAGAATTAAGCATGATTCGATGATTTAAGTTCGTTAACTAGAATACTCAACTCAACGTGCATGTCTCTTGAGAAGAAACAACAAAATACAAAGAAAAAGACATGCAACCGTGCATGCTGAGGCACTATAGAACTCAGATATATTGGTAGATCGGTAATTGCGCTAAGGTAAGATAAGCACTAAGATGAGCGAGGATGGCAAGCAATAAAGAATCGAAGCAAACATCACGCAAAATGGAGTAGGCATCACTACTTAGCGTTAGCTAGCTTAAGCAATGGACTGGGTAATTAGAAGTATAGCCACGAACTAAACAATGTACTTAAGAGAGAATTTGTGGCACCAGGTACCAGACTTTGAGGCAACGACAGATTAGCTTCTGGCAATGACATAGTAGCAAGGCAATTTCTAATGACTCTCGCATTCTTTTCTTCAAAGTTTTAAGCAAAGACACCTCATCACTTTCAAAATTTTCATGCCCAAAGGGGGTGGGGCGTCTGGCCTATACATGGCTCCGCCAATGGTAATGTGGCTCAATATGGTTGCATAAAATTATAGAAGTTAATGATTTTTAGTAGATTGCATTTTCTAAGGATATGTAGATTTAACATCGGTAAATAGCAGGGATATTTCTTCATCCTGTCGCCAGAAGCTAATCTGTCGATGCACAATTTGAACTGTCAGCATCAGATATACAGGCAGCTGTCGTTGACCACCCGGTTGATGGAGCAATGGACCAGGAATTGATCACCATCGATGCGGCTAGAAGCGCTAAGCGGCCCGGCGACTGCCGGCTAATGCTGGCGCCGACGGAAAGCGACGGGAGAATTGGTTTTGGCTCCAGGTTTTGGGCCCTCGAGACTCATCAGATGACAAGGCAGAGACGGCAAGGCCGGAAGTGCAGTCGTCTGCTCCTCCCTGTGTGACAGAAAAGCTATCGATTGCCAATAAGGAGCGGCAGGTCGCGGGATCCCCAAAGCAGGTGAGTAAGTTTGCTCGTTTTGCAGGCCTTTTGGCAGGCTCAAGTGAGATCCCGCGGCAGCCGATGGCGGGGAAACCTTGGAGGGGACCCTTGCCGAAGAAGCGGATGTCGCCGGCACAGACTCTAGGAGACTTTCTAGCATCTGCTAGACGGGTCAAGGGGGGAAGCTCGAAGCCTAAGGAGCAGGGAGATCCAAAGGTGGTGGAGGTCGCCAGTCCCCCACCACCGGTGATGTCTCCGACGTCCAGTTCAGATGCGGCGCTGTTCGGTTTGAATTTCAAAACTGGGGGACAGCCGATGCATTTTCCCGGGGCCGTGGTCGGGGGTCCGTGCTGGGAGGGGACCAAAAAGGTCCTGGGCCGGTCCAAGTCATCACGGTTCACAACGTAGGCAAAAAGGCCCTTTTCAGGTGTTCGACGGGGCTCTGTTCTCTGTTTCACAGGAGCGGGCGGCTACAGGCTAGGGTTCTACCGACAACAGCCACATCTTCTTCTCATTACCCACATCGCTTTAGTTTGGAGCTCGGGAGTGAGGGGATGCAGGGCAACGGTGGCGCTCAGGGAGGCGGGTGACCATCACGCTGGGAGCCGACGGGTACGGTGGCCGCCAAGAAGCAGAAGGATGGATCGAGGAGGACGATCTCCTTAGGGAAGAGTTCTAGGCGTACGGGTTCGACTCGGGGTACGGACCACGCACCGGTTTTGACCCCTAATCCTAGAGCTTCGGACGCCAAGGCCCTAGGGGTTGTGGTTTCTGTGGCAACAGGGCCATGGGAGCATGTCGAGGTGGCCTGGCCGGTAGGCCGGGCAGGTTTGGAGCCCCCCCACCCGGGGAGCCACGTCTCGAGGGGGCAAGGCGGCTAGCGGCGCCGGCTCCTTTACCCTTCGGCAGAGGGGCAGCGAGGGAGGCCAGGCCGGCACCCCAACAGTAGGTTGGTTTTGTAGGTACTGAGGTGGTGCAGCAGGTTCATGCGGGTACAGAGGCACAAGACAGGAAGCGAGGCTTAGAAACAAGCAATGTGGGAGGTATTCAACCAAAGGGCATGTGGCGGCGGATTGCAAGGTGGATATCTATTGCGACATTTGTGATACTCACAACGATCATGTCAATCATAGATGTCCAATTTTGAAGATGCCCAAGCCGGTTGCTCATGCGGTGGCTATTCAGTGGAGGGATTGGGATTCTACCACATACCACACCCTTCACTACCCAAGAGAAAGGACACCAAGACCACATTAATCAAGGTCGTTGGAGGCGCTCTAAATGAGAATCAAATTGTCGATCAACTACAAAAGATTGTTCTGGGCAACTGGAAGTGGGAATCGGAGGCACAAGGAGACGGGTCCTATGTGGCCTTGTTTCCTCCTAAGGCAGAGTTGCAAAGATCTATCATGTATGGTAGCATGGGCATTAGAGAAAATGGAGTTCTCACCGGGACAAGGCTGGAGTTTGAGGAATGGCACGACAAGGATGAAGGTTTCTTGCTCCCTAAAGTGTGGGTGCGCATAACCGACATCCGCAAGAGGCTTAGGGATTACCTCACCCTTTGGGCTATAGGCTCTTCCCTTGGTTCAACTCAAACGGTGGATATGAAAACCACTCATAAGAGTCACTCAAACGGCGGTTTTGGATCCTAGGTTGATCCCAACCGAGCTTGATATAGTGGTAGAAGATCACTACTTTGTCATCAAGTTTGAGGTGGAGAAGGGTGGTGTTGATGAGAATGGAGATGGTATCGATTGGGATTTTGTGGGAAGAAATGGTGGGAATGATAGTAACAAGGAGGATGGGGTTGAAGAGGAGGAAAACTTTGATAGGGACCCCAAAAAATCCCGAAATAAAGATATTCACATGGAAGACAGGGAGAACAAGGGAGGAGCAAATCAGGGGGAAGCTAATAGAACCAAACAAGTTCCTGATATGGACTTGGAGGCAAAACTTCAAGCTATGGTCAAGGAGGTGTTGGATGCTGCTTGTGACAACCTGATCCAGGAATGTTGTGACAGAATCATGGCCGAACCAGACGAAGGATCGGCTGATGGGATGGTAGAACATATGATCTCAAGTGATGATGATTCGGAGGTGGAGTCTGGAGAATCACCATCTCCGACAGTGGTAGGGGCGGCTTTATCCACTCTCGCTGCTGCTAGGAGGTGTTTGGCGCAACCGGCTCTGGCGGGCAGCCGGCCGGGACTGGGCGGTGGGAAGAGAGGCCACGGCGGGTGTCTGGAGGCGGCTACTTCGGCTGCAGCAGAGGCTGCACTCGGGCCTCTTCCTGGCCACGGCCCGTTTCTGGCTGCCCCTAAGCCGGCCGGTTCTTTCGGTGGGATGAACGCCCCGCTCAGCGGCCTAGCAAGGCCACAGACCTAGGCGGCTGTCGGCCTGGTGCTGGCGGCGGCCCAAGGCCGGGCGCTACTGGCAGCGGGCTGGATAGGCGTCACGCGTGACCTGGCCCAGGCGGCGTCACACGTAGATGGGCTGCCAGCCGTCACTAGCCTGATGGACAGTGGTGGGCTGTAGGCCACTGGTTGGCCGACGGGCCCAACAGAAGGGGAGGCCGGTCAGATCGCTGGCCTAACAGAGGACCAGCTGTTGGCGCTCCCCAAGCTGGACTTGGCGGTCCGTGAGGCAGCTGGCATCAAGGAGGCAATAGGAGCATCCCAAAGATCAAGCCCGAGGCTGGAGGGCGTGGCAGCCGGCCACGTGATGGAACAGACTAAAAAACAGGCTGCATGGAAAAATGTTGATGGGGAAGGTAATTTGCGTTCTATCGTTTCTTTTGATAATTGTACTGAACTATCTAGATGCTCCAACATAGGTGTTAAAGTAGGAAATAAATTAGAGCCTTTAGCTTCTATTAATAATTTAAAATTAGTAGAACTTGAACACATTTCCTATTTACCTACTAGTGAGGTGGAAGGGATAGGGCAAGAGGATCTTACAGAAGATGAGGAGGAATATGATGAAGTAGATTTTGAAAATCTAGCCCTTGGTCACTTATGTGGTGATCTCATGGAAGAAGTAATGCATGAGGACAGTGATCACCTAAGTTATGATTTCCTAACTGTCTTTAAAAAGAATAAAGCTAGGGGAAAAACAAGAAATATAAGATTAGAGTAATTAATAAACATAAGAATAGTTCGAAATGAAAGAAAATTCCTGGAATAGCAGAGGTCTTAGTGACTTGGCTAAACATAGGTTTCTTGCGGAGACATCTAGGGAGAAGAAGCTAGACTTCATTGCTCTATTAGAAACTGGAAAAAAGGATTACAATAAGGAGATCCTAAACAAAATTTGTGCAAGCCAAAATTTCTTCTGGCATTGGTCAACACCTCATGGTAGGTTCGGGGGGATCCTCTTGGGAATCAACCTTGACACCTTCGACATTGGAGGGGTGGATGAACATGAATTCTACATGAAATTCCACCTGTGAAACATCAAAGATGGCTTCCATTGGATATTGGTAGCGGTTTATGGAGCTGCACAACTGGAATTTAAAGAAGCCTTCTTGACTGAGTTGGTCCAAACCTGTACAAAGGAAAATCTTCCCCTACTAGTCAGGGGGGGGGGGAGGGGGATTCAATATTATCAGAAATCTGCAAGAGAAGAACAAGGACACATACAATGATAGATGGTCTTTTCTTTTCAATGCGGTGATTGATAGTTTGGACTTAAGAGACCTAGAACTCTCCAACGGAAAGTGCACTTGGGCTAACTCAAAGGAGAACCTGACTTATGAGATGGGAACTTCCATTACCACCAAGAAGCAACCACTATTCAACTTTGAATTGGGATGGCTTCTTAGGGACGGGTTCCATGAAATGGTTAAGGAGGTGGAAAAATGAAACAAGAGGTGAAACCCTCTCCAATGTTGGCAATTCAAGATGTCAGGGGCAAATAACGGAGTGCCACATGGCACCTCCTAAGGGCTCACATGCGTCATACTCGAACAGACTCGAAGGGGGCCCGTAGGATCGCCACCGAGGCGCCGCCCATGTGGGCCCCATGGGAAGCATCCCCACAGCGGTCAGGCCTAAGCCGTGAAAGCCGCGCCGCTATCCCGACTTGCTCGACCCCCGAAGTGGTTGAGGGCTGGCCGCGTCCCGCTCGACCCCTCGACATGGGTCAAGGATTCGCCACGCCCCGCACGACCCCGTGAAAGGGGTAGAAAGCGAAACGCCCTACCTGATGGAACATGCGTGCAGCTCGAACTCCCAAGCAGATGACTCAGCCATTAACCCAAGTGTCGCAACCCTATACCGAAGTATAGAGTGTGCCATACAGGATCGCCTCGGGAGATGGTTAACGAAGTAACCATACATAGCGTTCACACAGGACATCCATCATTTACAGAGATACATCATTAAGTGTACAATATTACGGTTCAAGAGTCATAGCGGAAGCAAATTTAGTTACATTATCATACATATGTTCTTGGTTCATATTACATAAATATGCGGAGGCGGAAGATACGACAAACACTCCGCAGAACCTAAGTAAGCCATGCCGGCCCTAGGGCAGTGGCTCACTTTTCTTGATTAGGGGAGCTGGGGACCCATTCAATGGTCCAGTTATGGGGCTCCTCACCTTCCCACACAACTTTGTTACAGCAATCGCAATAAGTTGCTTGAGGCAAACCTGAAAACCACATAATCGCAAGCCTGAGTATCTAGCATACTCCGCAAGACTTACCCGTCCAAAGGGTTTACTAAAACCGACTCCTGGTATGCAGGGGGCCGACCAGGTTTATTTGATATTTGCATAAAAGCATCTACTAGTGCTATGCTACGATGCCTATTCCTTAACTAAGATCTTGGTTGCTTGTTGCAGAAGGGGGACTGTAGTTGAACCTAGCTAGCCACTAACACTTGTACAATTATAAAGGGAAATACAACATAGCAATAGGTATCCATAGAGTAAATAAATTTCAGCATCATAAACAAACTTCTCTACTTAACATATCATTGCCACTGCTCGAAACAAGAGGTACTCATAACCGCGAGGGACGGCAATCCGAATTGATTTACATCCTACAGGAGAATAACCCAAATGCACGACATACGCTTCATTTAAGAACACGTACGGCCACCGTTCATGAGGTTGCGATAAAGTCGATCCGGGGCCATCGATCCCGAGTACACGTCCTCCCCGCGATACAGTACTTCGTATCCGAGGCTTAACCCGTGCACTCTCCAGCGGTCCTCGACCCGTGCATCCACCGTGCCATTCACATCACCTCTGGATCGATGAGTAATACCGTCCCACAATACGGCGCCCAAGTTACTAGGTTTACCAATTCCCATATAGAGGTATGCACTTGGTACTGTTCGATACTTGTCCGCGGAGTTGCAACTATAGGTCCTAAAATTTTAACCAATTTCATTCTTCACGTGAATCATGATTTCATCAAGTGATCCCATAGCCTACCGTTGACTCCACTAATTTAAGCCTAGCAGTTGCGAATGAAAGGCTTACTGACGTAACCAAGTATAGGTCACAGTTTGTTTATGCAAGTGGGTTTCCATCCAAGCCCTATACCTAATGCACAATACAATATCTCTCTATGGTGACAAAATAAAAAGGACTCGTAAATCAGTAGGTGTGCACCGGGGCTTGCCTTGGGAGTGATCGTAGTTAAAGTTCTCGGCGGGGTTTAGCTCAACTTCGGGCTCCTCAGGGTTGCTTGCCACGTCCTTGCTCCCAGTCTCGCTCCCTAGTCAATGCAGTGCAATGCACGGTCAGGAGTTGGACGATGATGCATGACACTTCCTCAATAAATAGGATTTGATGGAATGATGCTCATGCATGAGATGACATGTTTGTACCCCACTCTGGCAATTATTAACTTTCAGGGGACAAACTTCTAATTAGGGGAAGTGGGAGGCATGGTAATAAATGAGCATATCACCTATATCCAATTACAAGTATACCATTGGGGTGAATTAATTGACAGGGTAATTTTTCCCGGTATGTCGAGGCCTACTTAGCAAACATGCAAAGCTCCTTGACTTCCCACTTACCCAGGGTGCATTCCCCAATTAAACTACCTATGCAAGAGAACATAGAAATTTTATCTTGCAAGGTTAATTGCAACCTCCTAGAGTTTGACATGTTCACTTTTAATTATAGCCCTGACTAATCTAGATATATACACTAATTGTGAATCATTAGTATGCAAAAGAAAATCATAACTTTACTGTAAGTCAAGATTAACATGTTGCATGGGCTGTCCCAAGGATGGATTTACCACTAATAATAACCATATGCATATATTAGGCAACAATTATATTGAAATTCTTAAGCTAATTATGAATGAGTAACTTTAACAGCCAAAAGCATACTGATGGTGCCCAAAAATTTTTCATGGAGATTTTATACTTATGTAGAAATGCCCAAAGAGTAGGAATGCAAAATTTCAGAATTAAAATCCTACCCGAGCATTTATAGAAATTCATTTACTAAAACTGGGGATTATGCAATAACACTAAAATTTTCATAAAATATGGAAATGTGCTTTAGCAGAAAGTTTAGAAATGACATGAAGTGCTTACTGACCAAATCCCATGATTTTATCAGTTATAGATTTTGAATTATGAATTTAATACTCTTAGCAAGGTTCTAACTTTGGTGATTTAATTTTACTAACCTACTGCATAACCCTGGCCCTCATCTTGTTTTTCTGGTAGAGGAAGATTTTAGGAATCCAACAAAATTGGTTTCATGCTCATTGGACTTTTATTTTCCGAGTTATGAATTTTTGAAGTTTGTAGCAAAGTTGGGGGTAAATTACAGAACTGCCATCTGGCGATTTCAAATTCTCGCGGGCGCGCGCGCGCGATGGTTGGCGCCGGCGAGCTCGGCCAGCGGCCAAATCGGCAGCGCGGCTCGGCCAACACCGTGTGCCCACGTGCTCAGCACCTCACGGCGACCTCGTGGGTCTGGTGGGTACCCCGCCGGAAACGCCGGAGACGGCCGGCGACGAGCGGCGGAGCAGAGGCGGGGTACGGCGGCGTCGTGCGGCGAGCACGGCGAGCGAGAAGGGTCGGGGAGTGGAGGGAGAGCATCACCTCGGTGCGGAGATTGACGGCGTGGAGGAGCTAGGCGACGGGGAGGGCCGGAAGGGGGTCTCGTCGGCGGGGTGGGGGAGACCCGACGGCGACGGCTACTTCCTTCGTCGATTCCGGCGAGGTCCCTGCGGCAGAGGGGGAGCGGGTCAGGGAACTGCCAGGGAAGACCCTTGCGCAACAATTTGAGGAGGTAGGAGCGAACAGGAGGCGGCCTAGGCGTAGCTCGACGGGGTGGCGGTCATGGCGGCTGAAAACAGTGGCGCGGCTCAAAATCCCACCACTGCTTTCGCCGGTGATGGAGATGTAGGGGCCGGGAGTCTCTGGAGTGGGGAGAGGGGGGTAGAGAAAAGTGTGTGGGGGGGGGGGTGGTACTCGCCGGGAGCGCGGGGGGAGAGGCTCTTGCCGTTGGGCGCTTATAACCGGGAAAGGGAGAGAGAGATCGGGGGCGAGCTGGCAGCGGGCGGTTGGCTCGACGGTGGTTGCCTTCAAAGCGGTGCTGGTGGCACAGCGATTGCAGGCGGAGCAGTGGCCGGGATGGGCAAGGGGGAGAGAAGGCGCGCGGTGGCCGGCGGAAGAGGACGCCGGTGTCGATCGGAGAATGGCTCAAGGACAGAGAGTGGTTGACCTCGATTGACTAGAACAGTGTTTGGCAATTTGCTAAATTCTCCAATTACGATGCTTCAAATCCTTAGCAAATTTTTGTGTAGGTTCAGCGAATCCTACTGGCCAACTTTGCTTTTGGGGCTACGTCGAGATTCCTTCTGGAAAAGTAACTAAAAATCTTGGAACAGAGGTGCTGTTCTCTGCACTTAGGGAATTTTTAGGGGGGTTAAACCTTTACCAAAAATTCCAGTAAATTCCCCAAAATTCTTTCTTGCCATGCCCCACTGGAATATGCAAAAATATGGGCACACTTCCATTGAGTTTTGCAAAGTTTTGGAAAAGCTAATACTTGGCCAATTAGTGGAATTTCTAATTAAGTAAATTCCCCTTTTTCTTTGGCACTTTAATTATTTTGAAATTTTGAATTAATCATCAAATTAACATTGTTCTAGCTTAATCAATATTTTGTGACTTGGGATGTCACAGCACTCCCCCCTTAAACGAAATCTCGCCCCGAGATTTGTTACTGGTTGAACACAAGAGAGAGAGAGCGCGGGTGTTTACCGGATTTGCGAGGTCAGGAACTCCTCTTGCTCCTAGGTGGCTTCATCCTCGGTATGATTGCTCCATTGCACCTTGTAGAAGGTGGTGGTGCGATGGCGCGTTACCCGGTCCTTTTGATCAATGATTCGGACGGGGTATTCGGGGTAGGAGAGGTCTTCTTCTAATTGTTCGGTGTCAGCAATGACCACGTCGATCGGAGGCTTCAAACACTTCTTTAGTTGGGATACGTGGAACACGTTGTGCACCCGTTCAAGAGTTTCCGGTAGTTGCAATCGATAAGCAACGGCGCTATGCTTCTCCATGATCGGAAAGGGTCCGATGTAGCGGGGTGCTAATTTGCCCTTGATTCCAAAGCGAGATACGCCCTTATTGGGAGAGACTCGTAGATAGACATGATCTCCCTTCTCGAACTCCAATGGGCGTCTCCTTTTGTTGGCATAGCTGATTTGACGGGATTGTGCTGCCTTCATGTTAGCTTGAATTTGCAGCACCTTTTCTTCGGCTTGTATGACGAGGTCGGGACCAAAATTAGTTCTTTCCCCAGATTCGGACCAATTCAGCGGCGTTCGGCATGAGTGACCGTACAAGGCCTCAAACGGTGACATTCCCGAACTCTCCTGATAGCTATTGTTGTACGAGAATTCGGCGAACGGAAGGCAATCTTCCCAATTCTCCCGATTGTCCAAAACACAGGCTCTTAATATGTCCTCTAAATATTGATTCAGCCTCTCGGTTTGACCATCGGTCTGCGGGTGATAAGCAGAACTTCGGATAAGGGTGGTGCCAAGACAAGAATGTAGCTGCTCCCAAAAACGAGCAATAAACTGGGGACCTCGATCAGAGATAATAGTCTTAGGCACGCCGTGCAAACACAGCATTCTTGTGATGTAGAGTTCGGCATACTTCTTGGTAGAGTAGGTTGTATGGACGGGAATGAAGTGAGCGGATTTGGTCAACCTATCCACGATAACCCATATGGAATCATGTTTCTTGGGAGTGAGGGGTAACCCGACAATAAAATCCATAGCAATATCCTCCCATTTCCAAGCGGGGATTTTTAAGGGGTGTAAAAGACCGGCTTTCCTCAGATGGTCGGCCTTCACACGCTGGCACGTATCGCATTCGGAAACATAACGAGCGACTTCCCTTTTCATGCGCGTCCACCAAAACTTTTCCCTTAACCCACGGTACATCTTGTTGCTGCCGGGGTGTATGGAGTATTTGGACAAGTGAGCCTCGTCCATAATTTTTTTCCTTAACTCCTCCTTCTTTGGGACAACCAGGCGATTGTTGAACCATAGCACTCCATCTTAGTCCTGTCGGAAACATGTAGCTTCATCTTTGAGTATCTTTTGTCGATTGTGTTCCATCCCCTCGTCTTCCTTTTGGGCCTCGGCAACTTCTTCGCGAAGGGTAGGAATGAGACCTAGATTATACAAGGATCCAAATGGAATGATACGAAGACTGGGTTCGCTTGAGTCTGAAGTTGGGCAAACTCCCATGGAACAAACAACTGCGTGATTGCATTGGTCCCGACGACTTAGGGCGTCGGCAACCACGTTGGCCTTCCCGGGGTGATAATGAATCTCCAATTCATAATCCTTGATTAACTCTAACCATCTCCGTTGCCTCATATTCAGTTCTTGCTGCGTAAATATATACTTGAGACTTTTGTGGTCGGTGTAGAGGTTGACAAGGTTACCAAGCAGGTAATGGCGCCAGATCTTTAAGGCCAGGACTACGGATGCCAACTCTAAATCGTGAGTGGGATAGTTTTGCTCATGCTTTCGGAGCTGTCGAGAGGGATAGGCAATGACACGGCCTTCTTGCATAAGCACACAACCCAATCCAGTGCCGGAGGCATCACAGTAAACGTCGAACGGTTTGGTAATATCAGGTTGAGCCAAAACCGGGGCAGTTGTCAAACGCTTCTTGAGTGATTGAAAGGCTTCTTCACAGGCGCTGCTCCACTTAAACTTAGCATCCTTTTCCAGTAACTTGGTCATCGGCTTGGCAATGCTTGAGAAGTTAGGAATAAATTTCCGGTAATATCCAGCAAGGCCAAGGAAGCTGCGAATTTGCCTGACCGATTTCGGAGCTTTCCAATTCAGCACATCTTCTACCTTGGTAGGATCAACGGCTACCCCTTCCGCAGAGATGATATGACCCAAGAATGGAACTTTCTTTAGCCAAAATTCACACTTGCTAAATTTGGCGTAAAGCTGGTGATCTCGGAGTCGTTGCAGAACAATGCGGAGGTGTTCGGCGTGTTCTTCCTCGGATTTGGAGTAGATAAGGATGTCGTCGATGAACACGACCACGAACTTATCCAACTCTGGCATGAACACGGAATTCATCAAATACATGAAATGGGCTGGAGCATTGGTGAGACCAAAAGACATGACGAGATATTCGAAAAGGCCATATCGTGTGGAGAAGGCAGTTTTTGGAATGTCTTCGGCTCGGATCTTTATTTGGTGGTAACCGGATCGGAGGTCAATCTTGGAGAAAACTTTAGCACCAATAAGTTGATCAAATAGAATATCAATTCGAGGTAGAGGGTACTTGTTCTTAATGGTTACGGCATTCAGGGGCCTGTAGTCGACACATAGACGTAGGGTCTTGTCTTTCTTCTTCACAAAGAGGGCGGGACATCCCCAGGGAGATGAACTCGGTCGGATGTAGCCCTTGTCCATAAGCTCTTGTAATTGCTCCTTTAATTCTGCTAGCTCATTAGGGGCCATTTTGTACGGCCTACGAGAGATAGGCGCCGTACCGGGTAGGAGTTCAATCTTAAACTCGACGTCTCCGTCCGGAGGCATTCCTGGCAACTCATCTGGGAACACGTCGGAGAAGTCTCGTACCACTGGAATATCCTCCAGCTTTTTCCCTTCAGCATGACACACCTGAGGAGTGGACAATCTGGGACTTGGCAATCGGAGAATAGACGGACCATAGAGAGCTGAGTTCAAGTGGACTTCTCGGGATTCAATGTGTAAGACGGCTCTATGTTTAGTCATCCACCTCATACCAAGAATTATGTCAATACCCTGACCATCTAAGATGATTAACGAAGCGGGGTACACGTTGCCTGCTAACTTAAGTGGCACTTTTCTCAACTCTAGGTGAGTCCTTATTTTCCCACCGGGGGATGTGATGATGTACGGAGTTCCCATAGTGGTGGGGGTGATTTTCAGATGATTCACACATTCTTGACTAATAAAATCATGCGTTGCTCCGGAATAAAAAAGAACCATAGTAGCGTGTTGGTTGATTGAGAACGTACCCGCGAGAACGGGCTCTCCGACTTGAATCTCTTCGACCGTGGTATAATTGACTCGGCCATTCTTGTGGGTTGTTGACTTTTGCTAAGCCATATTAATAAATCATTCCCGGCACGGGGCCAGAAACGGTTCACTAATATGTCCTAGAGTCAAGTAGGTAAAATCCGCAAGCGCACGGAGAATACCGCTGTAGCATTTCACCCGGAAGTATTCAGGGTATCGTATTTGTTTATCCCAGAGGAAGGTTATGATCAAGAAGCGTTACTAACATATAAGATCATGTTAACAATTAGCAAGGATATCTAACCAAGACAGGCGGGTACATGATAATAACCGGGTAGTGTGACACACACAGAAGATTCCTACTAAATAAATAAAGTCTAGTGGAGGAAAGACTAGGCTAAGCTACTCCTACTATACATTCCTATACAGTTGCATAGCCTAAGTAGAATACATACAGACCCACACTCAGGTTCAGCAGTCAATAGTATAGCACTTCAGGCACGGACTTACCCCTGCATCCACATGCGACTTCCGCCAAGAGCCTACGCACTAGCCTAGCGGGGAGGATTTCAAAGGACGGACAGGGCTGTCACCACCTGCCGCCTACCTCAACGAACCAGTAGACTAACGAATAATTGATGCAAATCAGTCACCCAAGTACCATACTTGCATGACCAAAGAGCACTCTGCCCCTCCGCGATTACTATTAACGAGGCAGAGTTACCGTACGAATACGATCACCAAACCCATGCTATACTTTATCAGCTAAAACTAAGCATTGAGACTATAACATATAAACTAGACTATAGTGATGGTATATAACTAGCATGACAATAGTAGTATAATAAATATAAACTACTATCACACAAGTAGACTATACTATCACATATATGGATCACAATATCAAACAAGAAACTCATGACCCAAGCACAACTATATAGAAAAGATATATATATTGATAAGAGCAAAGTCTTACAAAAGGGAAAAGATACAAGAGCCATACCAATTCCAAGTGAAGACTTGGGACTAGAGAGCTCTAGACTCAGCCTAACTCCACTAAAACTCCAAGAACTACTACTAGCAAGAGAGAAATGCTTCTTGTGGTGTGTGTTGAGTGTGAAGGCACACCCTCCTATTTATAGCCTCAATAGGTCGGCAAGGGAGAGTAACCGCCACGGAAGGCATCTCAAACCGTCATCAGGAGTCGCGGAGGAGCCAACACGTGGAAGCCCAGGCGGAGAGGGCGCCCGGCCGGGTCGGCCGACCTGGGGGTGGCCCCTCCTGGCCTGTGCTTTCTCCAGGTGGCTGTCCTGTGGGCCCTGACATTGGTTTGCGCGGTATTGCAGGGAGTTACGTCGGTTAAGTGCTGAAAATGGGCCCTTCAATCCGTGTGACGTCCATGTGGCACTCTCTGATTGGTCGAAAGTGTGTTTTCTTGCCTTTTGAGGTGTTTCCTTCACATTTCCTCCTGCATGCACAAAGTTCTCCAAGTACAAGTGGAACTATATTATTGTGCTAAAGTATGCGTGTATGAAATGCCAAATTCTCCTTTATTTGAGTATAGTTGACGGTTGAAAATGGTACTTAACAGCCGTCAACAAACTCCCCCAAGCTTACCCTTTGCTCGTCCCGAAGCAAAGATAAACTTAAGTTGTTGATCAGGAGTTGCTACAATGTCCTACTCCTCAATAATACTATGCGCACAACAAAGTACTCTTCCTAGAATTAAATATGTTGGCACATAACTTACCCATTTACCTCGATCCATGGGGCTTTTACACCTCATTGTCTTGGGCGGTTGAGAGATAGAACAATTGCAGGGCACCAATCACTTGCTCTAGATTCCGCTATGTTATTCCGGAGGTTTTCAAAAGATTTTGAAAATAAAAACCAAGTTCCTCAAATGATTCTCTCGGATCACTCAATATGTGTATGATTCCTCACCAAGGCAAAGTTTTGCCTATAATCACCTACTTCTAAATAAGGCTTTATGTGGAGCTCAAGGTAGGGATATATGAAGCACTCATGTTCACATAATATTGCTATGTCAAAAGACCGGATCCAAGAAAAACATCAATTCAAACAATCTGGATCAAGATGTGCAAGTGTGTGGGAGAACGGAGGAATGGTGGATGGGAAGAAATAACTCCTTTTTGAATTTTCCTTCTCTCTTTTGGAGTTTCTAGGCTATGGCTATCTTTTGCTTGCTCTCTTTTTTGAGCATTTTTTTTTCTTTTCTTTTTGCATAGCCATAGTCCTAGTTTGCAATGAATACTTTGAGAGAGGAATTTTGCAATGGATATATGGAGTATTTCTTTGGATGGATGGATGGATAGTGGCTTTCTTCCGGTGTAGAAGAATAGCTCACGGTGGATATGGTGGATGCTATCTTCTTGATTTAGAAGGATAGCTCATGGCGGTGGATGTGTGTATATGATCTTGATCAAGAAAGCATGAAAAGAGTTCTACTAGGGTCACAACAATTTTGACTAAGCTCAATGTGAAACAAGCAGCATATGTGTAAAGGTTTTCAAATGTAAACACTACATATGGCTGTGGTGGGACTTTCATCATTGAGGAACTTATCAATTTGTCATTTTGAAAAATAAAACTCCGGAATTCAAGCTTTACGTTGAGCAAGATCATAGCAGCCCTATCTATCATATCATACCTCTCAACAACTTAGAACTAGAGAATGCATATGCTACCCACAAGATTCAAGGTCAAGGCAAGATTTACCAACAAACCTAACTCTTGAGAGAGTACTAAGTTGTACTAGCTTTAGAAAGGAATAAAGGACAGAGCAACTATTCATCATCTCAACATAGGAAAATTATACACATTCATACCGCGCATGAAAAAGGGAAATATTTTTGTTCCTTTTATATTTTGCAAATTTTTATGGATTTTTAGATTTAGCAAATGCAAGAAATAAAGGGAAGGGGAAAGATACAAGTTACCGTGAGAAGGGGGGTCCTCCCCCAAGCTTGTTCTTGCTCATATCTGCTGGTTCGGGTCGTAGCCTTGGGAGCGGAAGAAGGCATCCCAATTGTTCTGATTCTGAGCCATCATCGCGTTCAGCTGGCGCAATTGGTTGTCGCTGAAATTTTGCCATTGCTGGGTGTCGGTGACATGTTGCGTGAGAGTTTGTTGCATGCTCTCGGTGCGCAAATCAATGTCGTTCACCCTCCTTGTCAACTCGGCCATCCCATAGTTGAGTTCACGGAACCCACGGGATGAGAATGACCGAGTGGCAAAGAATGGCGGTCCGCTTGAACTTGATGACGTCTGCATGGGGTAATCGTACTGAGATTCCCATGCTCCGGCCTGCCATGTTGATGCACCCGCCTCATCCTGTGGCGGGGGCTGCTCCCATACCGGATCTCCGGTCGGAGTGTGAAACTCCGGTGTAGGCTCCATATGCCTACGGGAACGTGTCGGTCGCCCTGAAACACTATGCCTACGAACTTCTCCCACTGGCTCAAGTGGGAGGGTTAGTGCCCGACAGTGATACAAACGAAGACCCGGGTTAGGTAACGGGAATTCGTTTGTATACCCGGGAAAGTGATAGATCAAGGTATTATTTGGACCATGTTTCAAAGTATGTCCTTGCACAAAATAGTCCTCGCCTAGAAATTCTCTATCTACCGTCAAATATTCAACATGAACATTCTCAAGCAGACCACACTTCTGCGCAATGCGAGTAACTAAAAAGAGGTGCACTCAATTGGTCCTGTCAACTTTATATTGTCTAACCATTGATCAATCATGCATTCCGCGGGTGACACCCTAATTTTCTTAACCATGGCATAAAGTATTTTCAATTCATCTTGCCGGACAACCCTAATGTCACCTCGAGGAAACAAGGTCATAGCCAACCACACATGCATAAATCTAAGTGTAGGATTATGGATGGCACTTGTTCTAGGCTTGGGACCCCACTCGTTTCCGGAAATCTTTTTCCAAAAACTTTCTTTATGGAACCCCTTTAGCGCTTTATCTAAGTCTAGCCTACATTTAGGATTTAGACCTAGCATAGCATGAAGATCACCCCATGTGACCAAGCGCTCTTGCCCAAACAAGCGAAAAGAAATGCCTTCATCATACTTTCTAAGGGTGCATAAAAACTGCATAGTAAGCAAACGAGAACCCGGCTCATCTACTTCTACGAAATTTAGCCAACCCATAGTGCGAAAAATAGAGGCAAATTCTTCTCTCAAACCTATTTTCTCGAGGAAGTCCGGATCGAAGCGTCGGGTGTGGGCGAATGGCCGTTCTCTCATGAGCACGATGGCTTGGCCCTCGCGGTCGTCCTTGATGTCGAGATGCTCCTCGGTGATGAGCAAGGCCGGCCTTTCCTCCGGAATTTCAGCTTCGGGGTCACCATGCCCCGGACTTGGTGTGAGCTCGACGGAGGATGCTTGACTCGTGCTTGCACGAGTGCTTTTTCTCCGCTTGATTCCGGCGACTTGCTTCATTCGTTTGAACATGGCTGCACACAAAAACAAACACAAGACAAGAACAAAAACAAGATCGAACAAGTGTTCGGGTGAGCATTAGTGAAAACGACAAACCCGAGCTTCTCCGAAATTGGTTTTCTTCTCACAACAATTTGCAAATGCACTAAAACAGAGGGGAAATATTTTTTTTGGGTTTTTGGGGCTGTAGTAAAGTTGAAGAACACGAAATTTTGGGAGAGCAACAAGTGAGCAAAGGAGGGGAGTGAAAGATGAGCTTGGAATGGCGAAACTCCTCCTCCTGGGCGGTTTTTATAGCCAAGGAAGCAAGATGGCCGTTAGAAAGGGACAGAGCAACGGCCATATAGTCGTTGGGAGAAAGGAGCACAGGAAAAGGTGGGGCCAGGGGGTCGGCCGACCCCACCAGGTCGGCCGACCTGGCAGGTGGGCCTCCTGGCAGCCCCCTTTTTCCTATGTGTTCCCCAACGGCTAGGGGATTTGTCCCCTGCTGCCTTTTTGCTCAAAAAGCTCGACAAAAAATCTTTTCAAAAGGGAAAGCCCAAAAACCTATTTTCTAAATTTTCAAAAATGCAAACGAGTTTTGAAAAATTCCAAGGTGGCTGGAAAAATTCAAAAATGCAGAAATGCAGTGGTCGGGAAAAATCAAACTGTGGTGGAAAGCAAATATGCAATTAAAAAGAGAAAATGTGGATAACTACCGGTTTAACCTCCCGGCGAGGACTCACCTTTTAAAGTCCGACGAGTGGGACTTTTCTCCGACGTTCAGCTCAATGAAGCGTTGTCCGGTCCCGGAGATGAAGACACGGATGATGCTTCTTGTTTCACTCGCCACACCTTCTTGGTCTTTGTTGTGGTCGGTGGCTTCTCGGGCTTCGGAGGATGCGGTTTTGCAGGCTTCACAGCCTGTTTCTTTGCAGACCTCGGAGGTTGCTGCCTTGTGGACTTCGGAGGCTGTTGCTTAATGTGTGACCTTTGCCTCCTTGCCTTCATCAGTTGTTGCTGTGCAGCCTTTTCCTTCTCAAGGAAGTTCTTCATGAATGTGATGAGGCTGTCCTTCTTTTTGAACGTGTTGCAAATCTCCAGGAATTGCTGGAGATGAGCACTAGCGTCCTCATTGGCTTTCCCACAGAATGGGCTAGCCTGCACCATGGTGATGAGACCGGTCTTGATCTCGAAGTTCGCATCTCCCACATTGCCAGCTGGTCCCGTAGGGATGTTGGCAGCGGAGGGAGCGGAGAACTCGCGGAGGGTCTTGTCGGCCATTTGCTCAGAGCTTGATGGTGCGGGAATGACAGGTTCGATTGGCCGAGTCTCCTTACGAGGAGGGGTGAGCCTAGCTCGTGTCCTTCTCAGGAGTGACTCAGGATCTTCAGTGAAGTTTGTCGGCAAGTCGAAACCAGTCATACACTACCCTGTTTTCATACAAAATGCAGAAAACATAGCAAGGTTAGCCTGCCTAGGAGATAGCCTTAATAATTGCAACACTACTATATACATTAGTAATTTTTTCTTAGATCATACGCCTTCCCCGGCAACGGCGCCAGAAATGCTTGTTGACTTTTGCTAAGCCATATTAATAAATCATTCCCGGCACGGGGCCAGAAACGGTTCACTAATATGTCCTAGAGTCAAGTAGGTAAAATCCGCAAGCGCACGGAGAATACCGCTGTAGCATTTCACCCGGAAGTATTCAGGGTATCGTATTTGTTTATCCCAAAGGAAGGTTATGATCAAGAAGCGTTACTAACATATAAGATCATGTTAACAATTAGCAAGGATATCTAACCAAGACAGGCGGGTACATGATAATAACCGGGTAGTGTGACACACACAGAAGATTCCTACTAAATAAATAAAGTCTAGTGGAGGAAAGACTAGGCTAAGCTACTCCTACTATACATTCCTATACAGTTGCATAGCCTAAGTAGAATACATACAGACCCACACTCAGGTTCAGCAGTCAATAGTATAGCACTTCAGGCACGGACTTACCCCTGCATCCACAGGCGACTTCCGTCAAGAGCCTACGCACTAGCCTAGCGGGGAGGATTTCAAAGGACGGACAGGGCTGTCACCACCTGCCGCCTACCTCAACGAACCAGTAGACTAACGAATAATTGATGCAAATCAGTCACCCAAGTACCATACTTGCATGACCAAAGAGCACTCTGCCCCTCCGCGATTACTATTAACGAGGCAGAGTTACCGTACGAATACGATCACCAAACCCATGCTATACTTTATCAGCTAAAACTAAGCATTGAGACTATAACATATAAACTAGACTATAGTGATGGTATATAACTAGCATGACAATAGTAGTATAATAAATATAAACTACTATCACACAAGTAGACTATACTATCACATATATGGATCACAATATCAAACAAGAAACTCATGACCCAAGCACAACTATATAGAAAAGATATATATATTGATAAGAGCAAAGTCTTACAAAAGGGAAAAGATACAAGAGCCATACCAATTCCAAGTGAAGACTTGGGACTAGAGAGCTCTAGACTCAGCCTAACTCCACTAAAACTCCAAGAACTACTACTAGCAAGAGAGAAATGCTTCTTGTGGTGTGTGTTGAGTGTGAAGGCACACCCTCCTATTTATAGCCTCAATAGGTCGGCAAGGGAGAGTAACCGCCACGGAAGGCATCTCAAACCGTCATCAGGAGTCGCGGAGGAGCCAACACGTGGAAGCCCAGGCGGAGAGGGCGCCCGGCCGGGTCGGCCGACCTGACCAGGTCGACCGACCTGGGGGTGGCCCCTCCTGGCCTGTGCTTTCTCCAGGTGGCTGTCCTGTGGGCCCTGACGTTGGTTTGCGCGGTATTGCAGGGAGTTACGTCGGTTAAGTGCTGAAAATGGGCCCTTCAATCCGTGTGACGTCCATGTGGCACTCTCTGATTGGTCGAAAGTGTGTTTTCTTGCCTTTTGAGGTGTTTCCTTCACATTTCCTCCTGCATGCACAAAGTTCTCCAAGTACAAGTGGAACTATATTATTGTGCTAAAGTATGCGTGTATGAAATGCCAAATTCTCCTTTATTTGAGTATAGTTGACGGTTGAAAATGGTACTTAACAGCCGTCAACATGGGTAAGGGCAGAAGACTGGGGACGACTCCCATTGTTGCCGGGGTTGCTACCACTGCTAGGGTGGTTGTTGCTGTTCCCGGAGGGGTTGGAGTTGTTGTTGTTTCCCTGGTTGCGCTTCGGAAAGCGGCACTCCTTGGCAAAGTGACCGGTTCGGCCACAGTTGTAGCATGACTGCGGGGAGTTGTGCTTCACAACTTGATTAGTCTGCTGCGGAGGGCGGGGACCAGCGGAGGGCTGCAGGTTGCCTCCATGGGAATGGAAGTGCTGCTGCGAGTAGGTCGGACGGGGTCCTCCTCCTGACGGTACCGCAGCTCGGAACTTCTGTCCCGTCAGGGAGGTGATTGCCAGCCTGTACTTGGGCAGTGCGGAGCTGGACGAACTTCCCATAGCACGCTTCCTCTTCTTGTCCTCCTGGTTAGCACGGATGGCATCTTCTTGCACAATGGAGGCACTCATTAGGTCGTTAAATGTTCCTGCGGTAACTTGTGCCAGACTGTCTTGCAGCTTCGGAGTAAGGCCCGAACGGAAACAGTCCTTCTTCTTCTCGTCCGTGTCGGCGTGATACGAAGCATACTGAGCCAAGTAGTTGAACTTTCGTGCGTACTCTTGCACAGTTCCCGCGCCTTGCTTCAGGTTGAGAAATTCCTGCAGCTTGCTCTACATAAGACCGGCCGGAATGTGGTGTGCACGAAAGGCGATGCAGAATTCCAGCCGAGTGACTTGGTGGCCAGGGGCAAGAGCAGTGGTGTAGCTCGCCCACCAAGCACTTGTGGAACCGCGGAGTTGCTGCGCTGCGAAGAGGGGCTTCTGGTGGTCGGTGCAGTGGAGCAGAGCAAACTTCGACTCCAGGGTGCGAATGAAATTATCCGCTTCCAGCGGATCACCAGCTTCGCCGAATGTGAGCGGATGAGTTGCCCAAAAGTCGCTGTAGGACGATTCGCGGGGCTGCGGCGGTGGTGGTCCGGGAGCTCCTTGGCGATTCATGTTCTCCATGAACATGCGGAACATCTCGTTCTGATTGTGGATGAGCTGCTCCATCGGCGTCATGGGCGGAGCTTTGGGTGGCGGCTGGTTTCTACCCGCGTTGGAGGCACCGGGAGCATCACCGAGGTTTTCTCCCCCACGGCGAGTTTGCACCATCTGTCATAGGAGTAAAGCATGTTAGCCCGATCATCGCCTGAGACATTATGGTAATATGCCTATAATACAGTGACAACAATAACATCTTTAACTGCTCATAACGGAACTGTTGACAATGCACGGTGCAGATTACGGGTGGTAACTTGGATTCCACTGGTTTCAACACCATAGGCAACATACTTATGATCAACCATGGGTACATGCGACACGTCTTCCAATACATGGAAATCCTTAGGTTACATCACTACATCGTGATAGCACGTGGTCTGGAAGAGCTTCGGTCACAACTCCACCTAGCACTACTAGCACTATCCACATACGAGCACAAAGTTTCACGAGCTTCCACCCTACACAACATACTACGCCTCAGTCACTCGGTGTGGCTGCTACCATCAGACTCCCATTCCATGTCACCCGGTCCAGGGGGTGCCTCGTAGTCAACACCGGAGTCACCGTCCTCACTCAAGTCGGCGTCGTCTGGGGGAATCACCGCGAGTGGCACGGGTGGCTGGGCATTAAGAACCGCGTTCAGCTGGGCATTAGCAACTTGGAGATGCCCAATAAGTTGTTCTTGTTGTGCGATGATGACGTGAGCGTCGTTGAGGTTCCCTTCCATGACATCCCTTGCATCTTGGGCTTCTTCGCGTTGAGCTTGGAGCTCGCTTCGCTCCTCCAAGAGGGCGTCAACCTGACCATGAAGGGAGTAGATCTCCTCTTGGGCAGCAGTGAGTTGGGCATTACGCTGGTTCAGCTGCTCCTGCAACTGCTCGCTAGCATCTCCCTTGATGATGAGTTGAGCGTCATGGAGCTGCTCGAACAGATCAGCCCGCTCCAACTCGCTAGTGTGCAGTTTGTCCCTAAGGACCGCGATCTCCGCGTCGTGAGTGGCGAGCTGGGCGTCTCGGGCGGCAAGTGCGAGCTGCAGCGCCTCATGCTCTTGTTCCAACTCGAGAACGCGTGCGGAAAGGGGCTCGGAGTTCTTCGTGAGCTTGTCGTCCACCATCTGTCGGAATAAGTTTTGCAAGGATGAGTCAAAACTTAATATCCCTCTAAGCATACATGCCCAAAGTAGCATAAGGATTGACGGATAAGGGAAAAAGACGTAAGGTGTCCAACCCGTTGGACGGAAAACGATGCAGTTCTACGAGTGGCAGGGTAACTTGTAGGGATGAGCGAAACTACGCCGTTTCCGGACAATTTAACCTCAGGACCCTTTTTATGATAACTGTAGAGGAGTCCATTATCTTTCCAACGCATGCTTTCACATTTTTAACTGGTAAGATCTCTGAGAGTTAAGATCATCCAAAACAGAGGACAGCAATGAGACAACTGCTGAACTTCCAGGAAAGCTCGCTGTTTTTGCAAAATTCGACCCATTTACAGATTTTTCTGAGACAAACCCACTATATCGAACTTGTAGGGAAAAACATTAGCTTTCCGACGAGTACTCCTTTGCCTTCGTCGGGTTAAAATTGAGAAAGTTATGTTCATTTTAGTGGAACTAACTTTTCTGGCGGGGTTTGATTTCTTCTCAGTTAAGTTCAACTTTCGTTTTGAGCGCCATAGGGATTCGAATTTGCCTGGGGTCCGATTATTTCCCATGTTTGTGATACTTATGACTTTTTACAGGATTTGGTAAAGAGAAATGCATGCAGTATGCATGAATGCCAAATGCTCAATATGCCGATTTTCTACGTCCTCACAAAGGAAAACTTTGACCGAATATATAGATCGATCCATCCGATGGCACGCACACTTCTCACACGTTTCTAAGCGAACTACCCGTGGTTAGTACACCTGCAATAGATCCATTTCAGAAACAATACATCAAATCCAAAACAAACAAGCCCAAAACAACAATGACAGTTATGTCCAGGTATTTGCCCACCCGGAAGGCAGCCGATATTTAAGCGCAATCGGTCCGCGCGTCAAACAAAGTCTAGGTCTTTGCCCACCCGGAAGGCGTTCGGTGTTTATTGCGCAACCGATCCGCGCACAGACACATACCTTCGGGGAAGAATCCGTAGAGGCGAGTAATTTAACAAACATAACCCAGGGTTAGCTTTGCCATCTACTAATAAAGTCCTTATATGGGCACTACTAGTTCGTACCTCACCGTACGGCGTAAAACGGTTTGTTTAAGTCTTTTAAAATGTTCATCGGTGTGACGCTTATCCCGAGTCGGCTCTGATACCAGCTGTCGCAACCCTATACCGAAGTATAGAGTGTGCCGTACAGGATCGCCTCGGGAGATGGTTAACGAAGTAACCATACATAGCGTTCACACAGGACATCCATCATTTACAGAGATACATCATTAAGTGTACAATATTACGGTTCAAAAGTCATAGCGGAAGCAAATTTAGTTATATTATCATACATATGTTCTTGGTTCATATTACATAAATATGCGGAGGCGGAAGATACGACAAACACTCCGCAGAACCTAAGTAAGCCATGCCGGCCCTAGGGCAGTGGCTCACTTTTCTTGATTAGGGG
The DNA here is from genome assembly GCA_030378355.1 of Eleusine indica. NCBI lineage: Eukaryota > Viridiplantae > Streptophyta > Magnoliopsida > Poales > Poaceae > Eleusine > Eleusine indica. Next base: position 31,181,286 of record CM059494.1, on the reverse strand, counting down.
AGCTGGGGACCCATTCAATGGTCCAGTTATGGGGCTCCTCACCTTCCCACACAACTTTGTTACAGCAATCGCAATAAGTTGCTTGAGGCAAACCTGAAAACCACATAATCGCAAGCCTGAGTATCTAGCATTCTCCGCAAGACTTACCCGTCCAAAGGGTTTACTAAAACCGACTCCTGGTATGCAGGGGGCCGACCAGGTTTGTTTGATATTTGCATAAAAGCATCTACTAGTGCTATGCTGCGATGCCTATTCCTTAACTAAGATCTTGGTTGCTTGTTGCAGAAGGGGGACTGTAGTTGAACCTAGCTAGCCACTAAGACTTGTACAATTATAAAGGGCAATACAACATAGCAATAGGTATCCATAGAGTAAATAAATTTCAGCATCATAAACAAACTTCTCTACTTAACATATCATTGCCACTGCTCGAAACAAGAGGTACTCATAACCGGGAGGGACGGCAATCCGAATTGATTTACATCCTGCAGGAGAATAACCCAAATGCACGACATACGCATCATTTAAGAACACGTACGGCCACCGTTCACGAGGTTGCGATAAAGTCGATCCGGGGCCATCGATCCCGAGTACACGTCCTCCCCGCGAAACAGTACTTCGTATCCGAGGCTTAACCCGTGCACTCTCCAGCGGTCCTCGACCCATGCATCCACCGTGCCATTCACATCACCTCTGGATCGATGAGTAATACCGTCCGACAATACGGTGCCCAAGTTACTAGGTTTACCAATTCCCATATAGAGGTATGCACTTGGTACTGTTCGATACTTCTCCGCGGAGTTGCAACTATAGGTCCTAAAATTTTAACCAATTTCATTCTTCACGTGAATCATGATTTCATCAAGTGATCCCATAGCCTACCGTTGACTCCACTAATTTAAGCCTAGCAGTTGCTAAGGAAAGGCTTACTGACGTAACCAAGTATAGGTCACAGTTTGTTTATGCAAGTGGGTTTCCATCCAAGCCCTATACCAAATGCACAATACAATATCTCTCTATGGTGACAAAATAAAAAGGACTCGTAAATCAGTAGGTGTGCACCGGGGCTTGCCTTGGGAGTGATCGTAGTTAAAGTTCTCGGCGGGGTTTAGCTCAACTTCGGGCTCCTCAGGGTTGCTTGCCACGTCCTTGCTCCCAGTCTCGCTCCCTAGTCAATGCAGTGCAATGCACGGTCAGGAGTTGGACGATGATGCATGACACTTCCTCAATAAATAGGATTTGATGGAATGATGCTCATGCATGAGATGACATGTTTGTACCCCACTCTGGCAATTATTAACTTTCAGGGGACAAACTTCTAATTAGGGGAAGTGGGAGGCATGGTAATAAATGAGCATATCACCTATATCCAATTACAAGTATACCATTGGGGTGATTTAATTGATAGGGTAATTTTTCCCGGTATGCCGAGGCCTACTTAGCAAACATGCAAAGCTCCTTGACTTCCCACTTACCCAGGGTGCATTCCCCAATTAAACTACCTATGCAAGAGAACATAGAAATTTTATCTTGCAAGGTTAATTGCAACCTCCTAGAGTTTGACATGTTCACTTTTAATTATAGCCCTGACTAATCTAGATATATACACTAATTGTGAATCATTAGTATGCAAAAGAAAATCATAACTTTACTGTAAGTCATGATTAACATGTTGCATGTGCTGTCCCAAGGATGGATTTACCACTAATAATAACCATATGCATATATTAGGCAACAATTATATTGAAATTCTTAAGCTAATTATGAATGAGTAACTTTAACAGCCAAAAGCATACTGATGGTGCCTAAAAATTTTTCATGGAGATTTTATACTTATGTAGAAATGCCCAAAGAGTAGGAATGCAAAATTTCAGAATTAAAATCCTACCCGAGCATTTATAGAAATTCATTTACTAAAAATGGGGATTATGCAATAACACTAAAATTTGCATAAAAGATGGAAATGTGCTTTAGCAGAAAGTTTAGGAATGACATGAAGTGCTAACTGACCAAATCCCATGATTTTATCAGTTATAGATTTTGAATTATGAATTTAATACTCTTAGCAAGGTTCTAACTTTGGTGATTTAATTTTACTAACCTAATGCATAACCCTGGCCCTCATCTTGTTTTTCTGGTAGAGGAAGGTTTTAGGAATCCAACAAAATTGGTTTCATGCTCATTGGACTTTTATTTTTCGAGTTATGAATTTTTGAAGTTTTTTGCAAAGTTGGGGGTAAATTACAGAACTGCCATCTGGCGATTTCAAATTCTCGCAGGCGCGCGCGCGCGGTGGCCGGCGCCGGTGAGCTCGGCCAGTGGCCAAATCGGCAGCGCGGCTCGGCCAACACCGTGTGCCCACGTGCTCAGCACCTCACGGCGACCTCGTGGGTCCGGTGGGTACCCCGCGGGAAACGCCGGAGACGGCCGGCGACGAGCGACGGAGCAGAGGCGGGGTACAGCGGCGTTGCGCGGCGAGCACGGCAAGCGAGAAGGGTCAGGGAGTGGAGGGAGAGCATCACCTTGGTGCGGAGATTGACGGCATGGAGGAGCTAAGCGACGGGGAGGGCCGGAAGGGGGTCTCGTCGGCGGGGTGGGGGAGACCCGACGGCGGCGGCTACTTCCTTCGTCGATTCCGGCGAGGTCCCTGCGGCAGAGGGGGAGCGGGTCAGGGAACTGTCAGGGAAGACCCTTGCGCAACGATTTGAGGAGGTAGGAGCGAACGGGAGGCGGCCTAGGCGTAGCTCGACGGGGTGGCGGTCATGGTGGCTGAAAATAGAGGCGCGGCTCAAAATCCCGCCACTGCTTTCGCCGGCGATGGAGATGTAGGGGCCGGGAGTCTCTGGAGTGGGGAGAGGGGGTATAGAAAAGTGTGGGGGGGGCGGTACTCGCCGGGAGCGCGGGGGGAGAGGCTCTTGCCGTCGGGCGCTTATAACCGGGAAAGGGAGAGAGAGATCGGGGGCGAGCTGGCAGCGGGCGGTTGGCTCGACGGTGGTTGCCTTCAAAGCGGCGCCGGTGGCACAGCGATTGCAGGCGGAGCAGTGGCCGGGATGGGCAAGGGGGAGAGAAGGCGCGCGGTGGCCGGCGGAAGAGGACGGCGGTGTCGATCGGAGAATGGCTCAAGGACAGAGAGTGGTTGACCTCGATTGACTAGAACAGTGTTCGGCAATTTGCTAAATTCTCCAATTAAGGTGCTTCAAATCCTTAGCAAATTTTTTTGTTGGTTCAGCAAATCCTACTGGCCAACTTTGCTTTTGGGGCTACGTCGAGATTCCTTCTGGAAAATTAACTAAAAATCTTGGAACAGAGGTGCTGTTCTCTGCACTTAGGGAATTTTTAGGGGGGTTAAACCTTTGCCAAAAGTTCCAGTAAATTCACCAAAATTCTTTCTTGCCATGCCCCACTAGAATATGCAAAAATATGGGCACACTTCCATTGAGTTTTGCAAGGTTTTGGAAAAGCTAATACTTGGCCAATTAGTGGAATTTCTAATTAAGTAAATTTCCCTTTTTCTTTGGCACTTTAATTATTTTGAAATTTTGAATTAATCAGCAAATTAACATTGTTTTAGCTTAAGCAACATTTTGTGACTTAGGGATGTCACACCAAGCCTATCCACAACTGGGCAAGGACGGATGCCCCGATGCCACCACTGACACGGCGATAGTGTGGGCCCCTCCCATAATCGTCAGGCAAACTCCCCCTCAGTCAACTGCCAGGCCAGGAATGGCGGAGTGGAGAAGCCCGATTGCCCTGTCCAGATGGTATGGATTCCAACTCTATGCCAGTCCGGACAGGTGCAACTCGACACATTGACCCCCGACGGAGGGGGTCGAGCGAGCTAACGGTCAACAACCGCCAACCACTCGGCCTTAAATGCCATGTCCACTACGCGGACACAGTGTTGTGGAGTCAAATCCTTCTAGGCACCTGCCCCCCTCATCAGCACCAGTGCCCGCTGACGGTGGCAGGCGTGGCAAGGCACGCCACGCTGCCGTCGTGCGATGACAGTGCAGGACAGTTTAAGGGACAGCTAGATTGAACCTTGCCTAAACAACGTCACGAAGCCATGCTGCATCTCCCAGCGCACGGCGGAACACGCCGGCCACAGCAACATAGAGGGGCTCGACTCGACGACGAAGAACGGGGACACGCTCGGGCGTAGTACTGTCCCTCTGACACCAGACCAGGATGGTGGGGCCCATAATGACCGAAGACCACGCCGTCGACTAAGGCTTCGCCTTCCGCGGCACGACATCACCAACTTTGCATGTGTAGATCTCTCTCTCTCTTTCTCTCTCTCTCTCTCTCTCTCTCTCTCTCTCTCTCTCCCGCTCTCTCTCTCTCTGTAATCAGGCCCTTCCCCTTGGAGCATAAAAGAGGAGACCCACTATCCTCTAGACAAAAAAAAAACAACCAAAACAACACAAGGAGAACACACACACACACACACGCACGACTCGCACCCGAGAGTTGGAGAACCCTCCTCTCTCACCACCATTGTACACCCTCACCGGAGCAAGTAACACGAGTAGGCCCTAGAACTGGACGCAGGGGACTTCCCCGAACCAGTATAATCCCCTCGTGTCCTAGTGCTTAGCCATCACCGAGCCCGAAGCACGCATCCCTGTGAATAAATTCTACTCATCAGTGTTCTAAACATCGACAGTTGGCACGCCAGGTAGGGGCCTTTTGCGCCTTTTTCTTCACCACTTCCCGGTTCGGATGGCCACTTCCTCCACCTTCTGGGCTCCCGGTAGCAGCATGTTCTTCGGGAGCCTAGAGTTCGTTGCTATTGGAGACCGGAAGCTGCTATGTGTCAGCATTCCGACGTCTTCACCGTCTCCAGTCCAGGCGCCCGTCCCCGTAGCAACGCGCCCGTGGTGGCTGGAGGACATGGACGACGCGCTCAACTTCGCAGCCGTGGGAGACGGCGTGCGGCAACTCCTTGATGAGTCGCTCCTAGACCCCATCGCGGCGGCCGTCGTAGTCGCCAACGAGGCGATGCACGCGGTTTGACTCGAGCCGGCCAAACCACTCGCCACGGACCGCTACGTGGTGACGGCCGGTTACAGCGACCAGCTGTGGCTCCATCTGAAGTGTTACTTGGGCCCTACGCCCGATCTGGAAGACCTCTGGCACTTCGCGTTCGTGCTGGCGAACGTCCATGGGCAACTTCTCGGAGAAGGGCCTCTCCCCCTAAATGGGCTTGCCAGAACCCCTTCGGAGGGCTACCCATGCGGCTTGCAGAACGCCGCGGGGTGTTTCCAAGACGCGACCGTGCAACGCACGATCCCCGCGTTTGCGGGCTCTGTCTTTTATCGGCGTGATTGAGCACCCAGACGAGTCTCTTTTCCACCTTCTCGACGTGGGGTCAGTGGGAGACTCCAGCTTCGAGTCCGGAAGCTACGTAGAGAGCTGTGGCACCCCGCGAGGGTGCAACATGGTGCGGCTTGCACCAACCTCGGCTGCGGGGGCTGCCAGGACCTCGGCCGCCGGAACGGCGGCGAATCCCGGGACCCCCGCTTAGGCGAACCCGACGACGGGTGCGTGTTGGTCGTACCTACGCACCCACTTATATACCGCAAGAGGACGGTGTACGATTGTAGCACTTTTTTCCCTTGAATTGAGTATTCCAAGGTTTATCGAATCCACTGGGACCGTAGGGATAATTAAATAAAGTTAACAGTAAAAGATCTAGTCAAAGCTATTGTAGAAATCAGGTTGCATGAAGGGGGGAATGGCCAGCGCAAAAGTGCGCCAGACAGTAAATCTGTCATTGCGCCGATCGGCGTAGGAGTTGAGCCGATCGGCACACTAGGGAATCTAAGCCAATCTATTGTTGCGCAGATCGGTGCATGGGTTGAGCCAATCGGCACACTAGTGAATCTAAGCCAAAGTGCACTAGATACCTTGTAAGCCTATGCTGTTAAGTGAGTAGCCAGATATCTACTAGTGAGATCATAACCAGAAAGTCTAATTAAATAGCATCATAATGGGTAATTACATAGATCAATGAAAACCTATAATGAATAAAACCACCCTGCTTTCTGAGCGGCTCCCGATTTATCGCTGCCGAGAGGAAACCCTTAATCGCGCGAGTATCTTACCTTACTCAACTATCCAATAGTGCTGCGCAGTCTTAGTGTTGTCACCATTAAACCCCACTACTAGCATCATCAAGCAACCATAATCAATACAATGTCCGAATACTATCCTAATCACCATGATCAAGATAATATCAACTTACTTAGCCTAGAACTAAGCAATTGGAATAAGCACATGCATGATTATAGAATCAATATAGACAAATCACCAAAACCATCATCAACATATTCAATCATCCTTGAAATACATAGAGTAAGATTCATCCTCGTCGAGATGGCCTACCTTGACGGACCAACTCTTAACACCAATGGTTCTTGAAACTCATCTAGAGATCTATTCTAACGGGGCAAGCTCCAGTGGCTCTAACTCATAGATCTGGTGTCCCCCTGTCGCCTCCTCTCTCTGCGGCACGGGTTTACGAGTATTTATAGGGGTTTTACTCGTAAAGGACTCGGTTTCTAGCAAATAAGGCGATTGCGCCGATCGGCGCAAGCCATCTCTTCTCTGGTTTCTTCTTCGAGTTGGTTCCTCTGTCTTCCACAGCTGCCATGTGGGCCTTTTCCTTTGAGATAAAGTCTTGTACTGCACGTCAAGATCTTGAAGTTCCATAAATCTTCTAGGCAAATATCTTCAAGTGTCCTGCGCAGATAAACTTCCATAAACATGTGGAATGGGCCTCGGTCACTTCTGTGGGCCAAAACACCCTTGCGCCGATCGGCTCATGGACTGCGCCAATCGGTGCACTGGGCTTCTTCAATGCTTTTCGTCACTTCTGAACTCCTGTCCTCTCCAGCATCACTTTAATCACCAATTTTACCTGTTTCTGCAATAAAGCTCCAAAACAACGCATATACAAATATATAGACAATATCATAGGTAAATGGCCTAAATTAGTATCAATTATGCTCTAATTGGGGTAATATTCACATATAAAAGGGGCACTTGGGAAGTGCCAGCAGTTCCCCCACACTTAAGCCTTTGCTCGTCCCAAATAAAGTAAAAGAAAGAAAAATCGAAAAACATACTCTTTCTATCATAAAATATATCTCAAATCAGCAAATGTTGAGCGTTGTTCTATTGTGGTGTGTTTCATATTGGTATTCAGCAAAATAGATCAAATATGGGCATAAGCTTAAAGTTCTCCCCAAAGCAAAAGATCATGTCCAACTCATAAATTATAACTTTTCCACACATGAAAATCACTTAAAAGATTGTTGTAAGGCTTATATGAGTACCTAGGTGAGGTAATTGAAGGATTGCAAACATAAATCAATAATATATTGTAAAGCTAGGAGATTATTCTTCGCTGGAATTATAGAAACTTTATCAAGATGGCAATCAAGAAAGAAAAATTTAAGAAAAGACTCACACTTTGGATATGTGGACATGTGCATAGCAAAAATTAAGACGGCAAAAATTATAACTCTCTGGCGCGCCGATCGGCTCAAGGTCCGCTGATCGGCTCTCAACCCAAATTCACCAACATTTGTTGGTATTTGATCCGTCTGGCTTCAACATTTATTCAAGAATTAAATATTGCCAGAAATATAGGATGTGGTCAAGGAATGATACTCAACAAGATATTTTGGGTTTATGGTAGTGTACTCAGTGGAATTGAATTTTTGCATGAGTAATTCAAGGCTAAAAAAAGATATACAAAGAATTGCCATCTTAGTAAAGTTCATATCAAAAAGAATTAAATCCTAACCGAACTCAACCATCAATTTAATGTTTATCTACAAATCAAAGGTTCATGAGAATTGCTCAAAATATGGCATTGGTAGGTAAGGATCTTGAAAATAATAAATTTCAAAGTTCATAACATGAGAATTTATTTATGAAAAGATTGGTACTAAGTTATCATCATAAACTGGCCAACACAAATGAAGCACATGGGTACTCAAAATTGCTCCACATAAGACATATTTGCCGAATAATCATTAAGTGTAAGTTCAAAATTTTATTCAATGCTCAACATTATTTGGTCTTCATCAACACTTTTCAAGAAAGAATAAATAATTCAATTCTCCTAAAGAGCATAACCGCCACCATTATATTAAGATCGAAACTCGAATATATGGTGATGATTTTGGACACACTTGCATGAAAATAAAACTACTACTAACACACTTGCATGAAAGTAAACTACTACTATCACACTTGCATGAAAATAAAACTACTACTAACACACTTGCATGAAAGCAAGTAGACCCGATACATGGTTTCCCAATCTGCTCACACACATATAAGCAAATAAAGAAAAAGATTGCAAAAGATAAAAGAAAACGCAAACTGGAAACCGATACTCGTGCCAACCCCTAGGCACTCTAGTCATCCGAAAGTGGAGATGGTGGCTGATCGAAGCCATAGCATCACGCCTTGAGTCGCTCGAACTCCTCCAATATCGCATCATGGTTGTCCCTCCATTGGGACGTGGCGTCCTCCACGCGCTCGATGTAGTGCATGTTGTTGTCGAGGTACCCCTGCATGGGAACGAAAAAGTCTGCATCAGGCACAGGAGGCACCACAGGAAAACTCCTAGCTCTGCACACGGGAGCTTGACATTGGTGCCACCGACATGGAAGCCGGCACGAACACTTCCCGTGACAATATTGCCACGAGTCATATTCTCATCGATGTCCATCGCGCACTCCCACTTGTCATCGCGCCCTCCTGGTCCATCGCCATTGCAGACGAGGGCTGCTACACGTTGAAGATAGGCCCCGAAGGCCAACTTCTTGCTTGCCTTGCCCCTCTTGTCGAGCCAACCCCGCACCACCACCGACATGGGGTTGCAATGAGATGGACTCACGATGGCGTTATAGAGCCATCGCAAGTCCGCATCGGTGACGTTGCTGGAGTCGACCTTGTCGCCTATGCGTGCCACCAACCACCTATGGAAGACTTGAATGGTCGGGTTGTGGATGTTGCCGCGCTTCATCTCTTCTACGAACGAGAGCTGCCTCCAAAAGGAGTCCAACTCCCCACGTCCCAAGATGCCGGCGACGTTGGCGTTGGCGTCGAAGCCGAAGGCTTGAGCCATCGCCTCCATGGTCACCGTGTAGCTGATGTCGCGGACGCGGAAGTTGACGGCCTCGTTGCCGTCTTTGACGGTGCCAAGCCTCATCGTAGAGGCAATCTCGGTGATGACGTTGTGGTTGTAGTCCATGGGAAGAAGGTGGAAGTCCACCCAATCTTGAGCATCCTCCTTATGTCCTCCCACAGGCCCATCGAGGTGAGGAAGGTCTCATCCAAGTCGAAGTTAGGGACAAACCTTCCCCTCACCGCGAGGTAGTGCCGCTGTTCCTCCGCGCTCAGGAGGGTGAAGCCCTCCTCCACCATGCGTGGGATGAATGCCGGCAGTGGTAGTGATGTGGGAACCCCACAGCTTGCCTCCGTTTGGCTTCTCGTAGCACGTCCCATTGGAAGGAACGCGCCGGAGACAGAGTGGCGGGCGCAGATATCGTATGTCACTGCCGCCGAGCCGGTGGATGCACCACCCACCGACATGTCATCGTGAGCGTCGGAACCCCCCCCCCTTGCCGATGAGTACCGCTCGACTCGCCGCTGCCACCGGAACTGCTTCCCCGGCGCAGCCTCTTGCCCAACTTGCCGACAGAGGAGCGAAGACAATCCATCTGCGAGGAATGCGGAACATGTGCGAGATCGTGGGTAGTGGGGAAGGTGGAGAGATTACCGGGATGGTGTGCCAAACTGGGGGCACCTGGCCTCGCTTTTATAGTGTGGGAAACTTCCAGGAGAAGCAACTGCCAAAAAATTTCAACATTTGAGAGTGCGCCGATCAGCACGGCAGTGCGCCGATTGGCACAACTCAAATTTTGAATGCTCTGACCACTCTGGAGCTTGATTCCCATCCTTCATGTTGCTTCCCGGTACATCATGTTGGTTATCAGGGGAACAGCACGGAATCCCGATATTTTGTTGACTGCGCCAATCGGCGCGGGCCCGCGCTGATCGGCGCGCCGTCTTTTTTTTAGTTTTTGGTCAATTCTATGTCTCCTCTGCACTGCACACCTGCATAGCAATCATACCTGTTCCTCAAAATCAACGCCTGTCGCCCTTGTCACCCATTTGGGAACCGCATGGGTACCTGCACCGATCGGCGCAGAAGGGCGCCGAACGGCGCAAGTCCCTTGCACCTCGTCTTTTTGTCCAGCGCTGATCCTGATGCCTCGTGTTTATCTCTTTCACCTAATTTTTCCACTTTTCCCAATGTTCATGTAGTATTATCGTACGTAGCGGGGCTCATCTAGTGACGGCACGACGTCCATTTTTGCTCCTGGCCCCTCGCTTCTTCGCTAGATGTTGCTCTTCATCCTTTCCTGCGTCATTTAGCAACCATTTTGCACACAAAAGATTAATTCAAAAATTTTGATTACCTTAAAATAGCTCCATCTCTGAAAATTACTGTGCTGGTTGATTTTTAGCACCCCTTTAATTCTGGGCGTCGTCAGCCTTCTGTCCTGACCTGGGCAATAATGCGCCGATCGGCACAGAAGTGCGCCGATCGGCGCAAGCTCTGTTCCTTACTGTTTTTGGTCTTTTTTTTATATTCCTGCATTGTTAGTCTACAGTATGTATATACACAGTTTTGCACGAATAAACAGACAACACAAGAGCACACAAGAATTAAGCACACACTTTTCTATTTTTTTTATTTGGGAGATTGTTTTTATCACAAGCAAGCAAATTAAAAACACCGGGTTACCCTCTCGGTCAGCACTAATTAACTAAATGAAATGGGTTGCCCTCCCACAAGCACTAAACAACTTCTAAATCCCCCGATCATTGGGTTGCCTCCCAAGAGCGCTCTAGTTATTTAGAGGTCAAAGAGCTTGACCTCCCCGCGAACAATCAATCCTTAGTGTCGCGGTGCAGGATGTGAGGCCGCGACACTACAAGGTTCTCTTATCTCCATGGTTCATATAGCTTGGACGACCTATCCATACATCCCCTCCAATTACTTTCGACGCCACGTTGCCACGGTGTCTTGTATCTCTTCACTTCATCAATAGCACGGCACTCTTCTCCCTTTGGGCGAAATTTGAAACAGTAGGGAGTCCCACTTATATCGAAGCTTATCTCACCATTCTCAACATCAATACTTGCCTTTGCTATCCTCAAGAAGGGTCTGCCTAAGATCAACGGGGTCCTTGTCCTCTTATCCATATCAAGCACAATAAAATCAACAGGAACGATGTGATCTCCAATTTGAACAGGCGCATCCTCAGCAATTCCATCAGGGAAGCGTACCGATTGATTAGCTAGCTCCAAACACATACCCGTAGGCTCTAATTCAGGCAAATTGAGATTTGTGAATATATGAAGGGAAATAACACTTACACTTGCTCCAAGATCGCACAAGCACCTATCAAATATCCTTGTTCCAATCATGCATTTGATGCTTGGTGATCCAGGGCCGGGTTTCTTTTCCAATGCAACATCATTGATTGTCGCCATTAGCTCCTTAGTGACCTTCACAACCTCCTCAGAAACTAGAGACTTCTTGTTTTGCATCATGTCCTTAATATACTTGGCATAGGTGGGAACTTGGATAGCGTCAACAAAAGGGACATTGATGTAAAGATTCTTCATAATATCGACGAACCTTGCAAATTGCTCGTCGTGTTGCCGCGCTCTTTCTGTCTTCGTCAATAGTAGAGTATCCAGGAACATGGCAAGGCCATGCTCTTCTGTCTCCATGCCCATTTTCAGACCAGAGAGGTCAACATCCTCCTTGCGCAGACATCGTATTGCCAGGAATAGCCCCTTTGTTGCCTTGAATGGCTTGCGATAGCTGTCCCATCTGTTGCTTCATAATCTTGGTATGCTTCAAAATCTGCTCATTGGAGCTCGCAATTTCTATCACCTTGTCATTAATTCCCTCAAGGACACGATCAATCTCCTTGAATTTAGCTTGATTGTCCTTGTTGATCTTCTCTTGAGCTTGGAAGAACTCATGACATTGTAGACGAAGTGGGATAGAATTTTGCATGGACGAACTAGGAGAGAAAGAACTCCTTTGTTGCTGATATTTGGGCTTCCATCCACTATTCTTCATATATTCTTGCATCTTCATCTCTTCAAGGCAATCTTTCTGCACATGACCAAATTCTCCACACTCACTACATGTGGAGCGTGATTCCGCTAGCTTGAGTGTCTCTTCCTTAGGGATATGAAGATTATTGTCCAACCTCCTTTGAATAGCATCGAGGTGATCTACAATCACACTCTTCGCTACTCCTTTTGAAGGTTGCAAATTCCTTGAGCTTCTCTCACCATCCCACGATTGATTTTTAACTAGCAACTTGATCAAATTCTTAGCTTCAGTGGGGGTTTTTGACATGAATGATCCGGCAGCTGAGGCGTCCAAGTGTTGACGTGATAGAAGATTCAATCCTGTGTAGAACTTCTCAACAACTTCTCCAACTATCAGACCATGATGAGGGCATGCATCCATATATTCATTGTATCTTTCCCATGCTTCTCCAATGCGCTCATCAATATTCTATGTAAATCCAAGAATCTTATTTTTCAAAGCTCGAGTCTTACCAAGAGGGAAGTATTTGGCCAAGAATTTAGCTGCTAACGTGTTCCACACCGTTTTTACTGGGTTTTGCAATCCATTATACCATTGCTTGGGGCGTCCAACTAGAGAGAAGGGGAACAGCCGCACACGTGCTTGGTCTCCTGTCAAATTTGCTATCTTGAATGTACTGCAAACCTCAAGGAAGTGTTGCAAGTGATGATTGGGATCTTCCGAACCTGTGAACGGTTGTTGCGCCACTATTCCAACATATCTCTCCAATTGATACGGAAGTTGATCTTGAGCTTCTTGGAAATTTGTCTTGATAATACTAGTCAATTCTGGCTTGAGACGGTTAACCATAAGTACCTCTGCCATCTCCTCTTCTTCTTGCTCTTGAACTAGGTCTTCTATTATGAATAATACTCGAGGTGTTGCGCGGACTGCTTCTCCAGCTAAATCTCCAAGTGACTTGCTTCTCTTCTCCGTTGTTCTCTTCTTGTGAAAGAGTCTTTCTGGATCATCGGCGTAATTAGAGGGTTTGTTTGACTTAGGACCGTCCATACCTGTTAGTTTCACTTAACAGAATATATGTACTAGAGAGACAAGTAAACCACAACGACTAAACACTAATACATCAAACAATGTTTAAAAACCTCCTATGGTCCCCGACAACGGCGCCAGAAATTATGCTTGTTGGTCATACCTACGCACCCGCTTATATACCGCAACAGAACGGTGTACGATTGTAGCACGTTTTCCCTTGAATTGAGTATTCCAAGGTTTATCGAATCCACTGGGACCTTAGGGATAATTAAACAAAGTTAACAGTAAAAGATCTAGTCAAAGCTACTGTCGAAATCAGGTTGCATGAAGGGGGACTGGCTAGCGCAAAGGTGCGCCAGACAGTAAATCTGTCGTTGCGCCGATCGGCGCAGGAGTTAAGTCGATCGGCACACTAGGGAATCTAAGCCAATCTGTTGTTGCGCCGATCGGCGCATGGGTTGAGCCGATCGTCACACTAGTGAATCTAAGCCAAAGTGCACCAGATACCTTGTAAGCCTATGCTGTTAAGTGAGTAGCCAAATATCTATTAGTGAGATCGTAACCAGAAAGTCTAATTAAATAGCATCCTAATGGGTGAGATAATATGAACTTACATAGCCTAGAACTAAGCAATTGGAATAAGCACATGCATGATTATAGAATCAAGATAGAAAAATCACCAAAACCATCATCAACATATTCAATCATCCTTGAGATACATAGAGTAAGATTCATCCTCGTCAAGATGGCCTACCTTGACGGATCAACTCTTAACACAAATGGTTCTTGAAACTCAACTAGAGATCTATTCTACCGGGGCAAGCCCCGGTGGCTCTAACTCATGGATCTGTTGTCCCTCTGTCACCTCCTCTCTCTGCGGCTAGGGTTCACAAGTATTTATATAGGTTCTACTTGTAAAGGACTCGATTTCTAGCAAATAAGGCGGTTGCGCCGATCGGCGTAGGATTGCGTCGATCGGCGCAAGCCGTGTCTTCTCTGGTTTCCTCTCCGAGTCGGTTCCTCTGTCTTCCACAACTGCCATGTGGGCCTTTTCCTTCAAGATAAAGTCTTGTACTGCACATCAAGATCTTGAAGTTCCATAAATCTTCTAGGCAAATATCTTCAATTGTCTTGCGCAGATAAACTTCCATAAACATGTGGAATGGGTCTCGGTCACTTCTGTGGGCGAAAACACCCTTGCGCCGATCGGCTCATGGACTGCACCGATTGGCACACTGGGCTTCTTCAGTGCTTTTCGTATGTTCTGGACTCCTATCCTCTCCAGCATCACTTTAATCATCAATTTTACCTGTTTTTGTAATAAAGCTCCAAAACAACGCATATACAAATATATAGACAATATCATAGGTAAATGGCCTAAATTAGTATCAATTATGCTCTAATTGGGGTAATATTCACATATAAAAGGGGCACATGGGAAGTGCCAATAGTGCGGGAGGAGGGGAAACCCTCGTCAATTCCTGTCACTACGGCCGGGGACCCGCAGACCCAGATCCGCCCAGACAACCTTCAACAATGGTTGAGAGCAAGAAGGGCGGAGCTGGAAGAGACTCGACACCAGCTCGAGCACGAAAAGGAAGAAATAGACCACGAGCTAGCCCATCGCGGCATGGGTGGATGCGCTCGCGCCATGGCCCGTGATGTCTTTCAGCGCATCATCGCCGACGACCAGGGTCCCGCGCAGTTTGCTCGCACGGAACAAAACATAGCGGCAGCCGCCGCCCTGCTCAGCACTCTCCCTGAGCCCGCAATGTCGGAGGCTCCAAGTGGCGAGATCGCAACGGCGCGTCGCTCAATCCAGCCAGCAAATCTCCACGTCTAGACGGGCGAGAGAAGGCGGCACCGTCGGATCGCAGCAGCACTCGGTCCAACAGCCGGCCCTGGCTGGAGTCGTACCTAAGAAAGCCTCGGTTCATGACCGAGTCGAACCCCACCACGACGCGGAGCACACCCTCAAGGCACAACGCCACGAGAGGGAGTGGTGGAACCAGGAGAGAGGCCATCAACCACGCCACAGAGGCCGGTACGACGACACCGACGGGGAACGCAGCCGGAGCCCGAGCCCTCCCGGGCCACGGGTCTTCAGCTCACGAATCCGCACTGCCGAGTTCCCCCAGTGCTTCCGGGCGCCGGTGACCGTCACCAAGTACGCGTGCGAGACAAACCCCGGGCTTTGGCTTGAGGACTATTGCCTCGCATGTCAAGCCAGAGGGGCCATCGATGACCTCGCCATCATTCGCAACCTCCCGCTCTACCTCGCCGACTCGGCTCGTGCTTGGCTTAAGCACCTCCCCGAGGGTCAGATCTACGACTGGAGTGATCTAAGGGACATCTTCATCAGGAAATTCCAGGGGACCTACGTCCGATTGGGCAACCCCTGGGACCTCAAGAACTGCCGGTAGAAAGCTGGCGAGTCTCTCCAGGACTACATCCGGTGCTTCAGCAAGAAGTGCAATGAGCTGCCCAACATGGGAGACACGGACATTGTTGGAGCCTTCATGTCGAGCACGATATCAGAACTGCTCATCCATGAGCTGGGCCGAAGAGGTCCACGCACGGCCCGTGAGCTCCTAGACATTGCCACAAGCTTTGCCTCCGGCGAAGAGTGCATCGGAGCGGTCCTCCAGCGCACGCTAGAGGGCAAGGGCAAAGGCAAGAGGGAGGAAGGAGCCGGTGACGGCGCCTCTGACCGCCCGAAGAAGAAGAAGAACAAGCCGCGAGCAGCGCGCGACCCCGTCGTGACCGCCGCCGAGCGCAAGCCGCCGAGGCTGGCAATAGGGGAAGCGCCAAACCACTTCGAGAAGA
Source organism: Eleusine indica (assembly GCA_030378355.1). NCBI lineage: Eukaryota > Viridiplantae > Streptophyta > Magnoliopsida > Poales > Poaceae > Eleusine > Eleusine indica. The sequence goes on along the minus strand of CM059494.1, from coordinate 31,165,259 downwards.
AGTGGAATGGGCCATGCCGTAACCATGGGTTCCCTGTCAAGCACCTCCTTAAGGACTGCTCCATGATGAAGAAATTCATCTGGGAGGAGGCGAAGAAGGGGGACCCAGGAAAGGCGTCGGAACCTAGGGTCTAGGACCCACTGATGAGGACGAGGAGCCGAAGGGACTGGTGTTCCCCAACCCCAAGGCCTGCTATATGATTTTCACGAGACCCGAGTCCCGAGGGAGTCGATGCACCACCAAAATCGAGCGTCGCGTGGTTTTCGTGGTGGAACCCACCACGCCGGCTTGCCTCAAGTGGTTGGATTTGCCAATCATGTTTGACCGGTCGGATCACCCCACACACGTACCATGACCGGGTCGATACCTGCTCATGGTCGACCCCATCATCGCTGATGTCTGCCTCACTAAGGTGATGATGGACGGAGGCAGTTGCATCAACGTACTGTATGCCGACGCGCTCGACCTGCTCGAGGTCGACCGATCGCGCCTTCAGCCAGCTGGGGCACCCTTCCACCGGATCGCCCCGGGGCGACTGGCCATGCCCCTCGGGTGAATCAGCTTGCCTGTCACTTTCGAGACCCCATCCAACTTCCGAACTGAGACCCTCGTCTTCGAGGTTGTTGACTTCCCGGGAGTATATCACGCTCTCTTGGGACGTCCGTGTTACGCCAAGATCATGGCCATACCCAACTACACCTACTTGAAGCTCAAGATGCCAGGGCCTAAAGGGGTCATCACCGTCAGCGCATTCCTTCAGCATGCCTTCCAATGCGAGATCGAGAACGGCGATCTCGCGACGGCGACGGTGGCCTCCGCTGGGGAGCTCTAGGCCCTCCGCGCCCACCTCGAGGAGGGGGCCCCCAACACCAGTCACAAGAACGCCTCGTTCAAGCCCACAGAGGACACCAGAGAAGTGCAAATCGACCCCTTGGGTGACAAGGAGAAGATGATGAAAGTGGGGACATCCCTGATCCCCAAATAGGAAGGCGCGCTCGTCGACTTTCTCTGTGCTAACGCCGACGTTTTTACATGGAGGCCCTCGGACATGCCTGGCATACCGAGGGAAGCCGCCGAGCACTCCTTGAACATCAGGCCAGGCTCCAAGCCGATGAAGCAACGCCTGCGCCGCTTCGATGAAGAGAAGCGCAGGCAATCGGAGAGGAGATCGCCAAGCTGCAGGCGGCCGGGTTCATCAAGGAAGTGTATCATCCTGAATGGTTAGCTAATCCTGTTCTTGTACAAAAAAAGAATGGGAAATGGAGAATGTGTGTTGACTATACAAGCCTGAATAAGGCATGTCCAAAGGACCCTTTTCCTTTGCCACGCATAGACCAGATAGTTGACTAGACAGCGGGACGCGAGACTCTCTGCTTCCTAGATGCCTACTCGGACTACCACCAAATCGCGATAAAAGAATCTGACCATCTCGCGACATCTTTCATCACTCTGCTCGGCTCTTACTGCTACGTAACGATGCCTTTCGGGCTTAAGAACACCAGTGCGACGTTCCAGCGTTGTATGCAATGGTGTTTCGATCATCTGATCGGCCACACGGTTGAAGCCTACGTGGACGACATCGTCGTCAAGTCCAAAAAGGCGGACACCCTTGTGGCCAACCTCGAGCTTGTCTTTGCCAAGCTGCACGCAAACAGCGTCAAACTCAACCCCGAGAAGTGCGTTTTTGGGGTCCCGAGGGGCATGCTTCTCGGGTTCGTCGTCTCCCAACGAGGCATCGAGGCCAATCCCGAGAAAATCTCTGCGATCGAGAGGATAGGGCCGGTCCAGAACCTCAAAGGGCTGCAACAGCTCATGGGCTATCTGGCGGCGTTGAGCCGCTTCATCTCGCGCCTCGCCGAGAGGGTACTCCCACTGTATAGGTTTCTGAAGAAGTCTGACCGGTTCGAGTGGACCCCCGAGGCGCAGCCCGCCCTCGACGATGTCAAGAGCATTCTGAGCGATGCGCCCCTGCTAACCCCCCCCCCCCCCCCCGCGGTCTCGGGAGAGGTATTGCTGCTATACATAGCGGCGACAACTCAGGTCGTAAGCTCGGCGCTCGTCGTTGAGCGGTAAAGAGAGGGACACACTCTCAAAGTCCAACACCCCCTATACTACGTCAGTGATGTCATGTCTGACTCGAAGACCAGGTACCCCCAAATCCTCAAGATCCTCTATATAGTGATGGTGGCAAGGCGCAAGCTCCGACACTACTTCGACTCCCACCCGATTCACGTCATGAGTTTCTTCCCTCTCCGAGAAATTATACAGAATAGGGACTCGACGAGCAAGGTGACTAAGTGGGCGCTCGAGCTGATGGGGCACGACGTCACGTACCAATCCCAAGTGGCCATCAAGTCCAAGGTCCTTGTCGACTTCGTGGCGGAGTGGACCGAGGCGCAACTCCCGCCTGCTCCTGTTGACCAGGAGTACTGGGTCATGTACTTCGACGGGTCGCTCATGCGGACAGGGGCAGGCATCGACCTCGTCTTTGTCTCTCCACTCGGATTACATATTAAATATGCGATTCATATACATTTCCAGGCATCAAACAATGTTGCTGAGTACGTAGCACTCATCAACGGACTCAAGATCGCCATTGAGCTCGGGATCCGACGGCTGGAAATCTAGGGCGACTCTCAACTCGTGGTCGACCAGACCATGAAAGAGTCTAGCTGCCGGACCGAAGCCATGGCACTCTACTGCCAGAAGGTCCGCACGCTTGAGAACAAAATCGACAGGCTGGAGCTCAAGCACATCCCGCAACGCCTCAATGAGGCGGCCGACACGCTAGCCAAAATGGTGTCTGGTCGCGAGCAGATACCTCCGGGGGTCTTCACAAACGACCAGCACCAACCTTCGGTTCGACCCAAGGAGCCTGTAGGAGCCAAAGAGGGGTCGAATGATTCTGCTGGGCCCGACTCGAGGGCCGAGGACCCACCTCTGGTGGCCCCACAGCTCGCAGACATGATGGGGATCGATCGACCAGGCGGCTCAGGTGGGCCGGGTGACCAGACGGGCGGCCTGGGAGTTGAGCGAATCGACCCCCCTGGTCGAGCGAGCCGAGCTCCCGCCCGACTGGAGAGTCCCGTACATCGAGTTCTTGGCTCGGGGCATGCTTCCCGTCGATGGGACTGAAGCCAAACGACTCTATCGGCGCTCCAAGTCTTTCGTCTGGATCAACGGGGAACTCTACAAATGCAGCGTCACCAAAGTGATGCAGCGCTACATCCCTACCACGAGGGCATCAGGCTACTCATTGATATCCACGGGGTGGTCTACGGTCACCATGCCACACCACGAACCCTCGTCGGGAATGCCTTTCGTCAAGGCTTCTACTGGCCGACTGCCGTGGGCGATGCGACCTGCATAGCCAAAACCTACAAAGGCTGCCAGTACTACGCCCGACAGACGCATCTGCCAGCCCAGACCCTTCAAACGATCCCCATTCCATGGCCTTTCGTGGTCTGGGGGTTGGACCTAGTAGGCCCGCTCAAAAAAGCGCCCGGGGGCTACACCCACTAGCTTGTCGCGGTCAACAAGTTCACCAAGTGGATCAAGGCACGCCCCCTGGTCAAGATTCGATCCGAAGAAGCGGTCGAATTCTTCCTCAAAATCATCCGCCGATTTGGGTCCCAAACTCCATAATCACGGATAATGGAACGCAGTTCACGGGAAAGAAATTCCTAAAGTTCTGCGATGATTGTCACATTTGAATCGACTGGGCCGCAGTCGCTCACCCCGACACGAACGGTCAGGTCGAGCGAGCGAATGGCATGATACTCCAAGGGTTGAAGCACCAAATCTTCGACCCCGACCGTCATTTTCAAACGCCTAAAGCAGTTCAGTGGTCGATGGGCCTCCCAGCTCCACGCCATGCTGTGGACCCTATGCACGACCCAGAGCCGTGCAACGGGCTTCACGCCTTTCTTCATGGTCTATGGGTCGGAAGCCATCCTTCCCACCGACCTGGACTATGGCGCGCCGTGAGTGCGCGCATATGACGAGCAAGGCAACGAATCCGCGCTCCAGGATGCGCTGGACCAAATAGATGAGGCATGAGACGTCGTGCTCCTACATTCGGCCAAGTACCAGCAAACGCTCCGACGCTACCTGTTGGCACTTCCCAAATGCCCTTTTTATATGTGAATATTATCCAAATTAGAGCATAATTGATACTAATTTAGGCCATTTACCTATGATATTATCTATATATTTGTATATGCGTTGTTTTGGAGCTTTATTGCAGAAACAGGTAAAATTGGTGATTAAAGTGATGCTGGAGAGGACAAGAGTCCAAAACCGACGAAAAGCACTGAAGAAGCCCAGTGCGCCGATCGGCGCAGTCCATGAGCCGATTGGCGCAAGGGTGTTTTGGCCCACAAAAGTGACCGAGGCCCATTCCACATGTTTATGGAAGTTTATCTGCGCAAAACACTTGAAGATATTTGCCTAGAAGATTTATGGAACTTCAAGATCTTGACATGCAGTACAAGACTTTATCTCGAAGGAAAAGGCCCACATGGAAGCTGTGGAAGATAGAGGAACCAACTCGGAGAAGAAACCAGAGAAGAGACGGCTTGCACCGATTGGTGCAACCGCCTTATTTGCTAGAAACCAAGTCCTTTACGAGTAGAACCCAAATAAATACTTGTAAACCCTGGCCGCAGAGAGAGGAGGCGACAAAGGGACTACAGATCCATGAGTTAGAGCCACCGGGGCTTGCCCCGTTAGAATAGATCTCTAGTTGAGTTTCAAGGATCATTGGTGTTAAGAGTTGATCCGTCAAGGTAGGCCATCTCGACGGGGATGAATCTTACTCTATGTATCTCAAGGATGATTGAATATGTTGATGATGGTTTTAGTGATTTGTCTATCTTGATTCTATAATCATGCATGTGTTTATTCCAATTGCTTAGTTCTAGGCTGAATAAGTTGATATTATCTTGATCGTGGTGATTAGGATAGTATTCGGACATTGTATTGATTATAGTTGCTTGATGATGCTAGTAGTGTGGTTTAGCGGTGACAGCACTAAGCCTGCGCAGCATTATTGGATAGTTGAGTAGGGTAAGATACTCGCGCGATTAAGGGTTTCCTCTCGGCAGCGATAAATCGGGAGCCGCTCGGAAAGCAGGGTGGTCTTATTCATTATAGATTTTCATTGATCTATGTAATTACCCATTATGATGCTATTTAATTAGACTTTCTGGTTATGATCTCACTAGTAGATATCTGGTTACTCACTTAACACCATAGGCTTACAAGGTATCTGGTGCACTTTGGCTTAGATTCACTAGTGTGCCGATCGGCTCAACCCATGCTGATCGGCGCAACAACAGATTGGCTTAGATTCCCTAGTGTGCCGATCGGCTCAACTCCTGCGCCGATCGGCGCAACAACAGATTTACTGTCTAGCGCACCTTTGCGCTGGCCAGTCCCCCTTCATGCAACCTGATTTCGATAGTAGCTTTGACTAGATCTTTTACTGTTAACTTTGTTTAATTATCCCTAAGGTCCCAGTGGATTCGATAAACCTTGGAATACTCAATTCAAGGGAAAAAGTGCTACAATCGTACACCGTCCTCTTGCGATATATAAGTGGGTGCGTAGGTACGACCAACAAGCATAATTTCTGGCACCGTTGCCAGGGACCATAGCAGGTTTTTAAACATTGTTTGATGTATTAGTGTTTAGTCATTGTGCTTTACTTGTCTCCTAGTACATATATTTTTTTAAGTGAAACTAACAGGTATGGACGGTCCTAAGTCAAACAAACCCTCTAATTATGCCGATGATCTAGAAAGACTCTTTCACAAGAAGAGAACAGCAGAGAAGAGAAGCAAGTCACTTGGAGATTTAGCTGGAGAAGCAGTCCACGCAACACCTCGAGTATTATTCACAATAGAAGACCCAGTTCAAGAGCAAGAAGAAGAGGAGATGGCAGAGGTACCTATGGTTAATCGTCTCAAGCCACAATTTACTAGTATTGTCAAGACAGATTTCCAAGAAGCTCAAGATCAACTTCCATATCAATTGGAGAGATATGTTGGAATAGTGGCGCAACAACCGTTCACAGGTTCGGAAGATCCCAATCATCACTTGCAACACTTCCTTGAGGTTTGCGGTACATTCAAGATAGCAAGTTGGACGCCCCAAGCAATGGTATAATGGATTGCAAAACCCAGTAAAAACGATGTGGAACACGTTAGCAGCTAAATTCTTGGCCAAATACTTCCCTCCTGGTAAGAATCGAGCTTTGAAAAATAAGATTCTTGGATTTACATAGAATATTGATGAGCGCATTGGAGAAGCATGGGAAAGATACAATGAATATATGGATGCATGCCCTCATCATGGTCTGATAGTTGGAGAAGTTGTTGAGAAGTTCTACACAGGATTGAATCTTCTATCACGTCAACACTTGGACGCCTCAGCTGCAGGATCATTCATGTCAAAAACCCCCACCGAAGCTAAGAATTTGATCAAGTTGCTAGTTGAAAGTCAATCATGGGATGGTGAGAGAATCTCAAGGAATTTGCAACCTTCAAAAGGAGTAGCGAAGAGTTTGATTGTAGATTGCCTTGATGCTATTCAAAGGAGGTTGGACAATAATCTTCATATCCCTAAGGAAGAGACACTCAAGCTGGCAGAATCACGCTTCACATGTAGTGAGTGTGGAGAATTTGGTCATGTGCAGAAAGATTGCCCCTAAGAGATGAAGATGCTAGAATATATGAAGAATAGTGGATGGAAGCCTAAATATCAGCAACAAAGGAGTTCTTTCTCTCCTAGTTCGTCCATGCAAAATTCTATCCTACTTCGTCTCCAATGTCATGAGTTCTTCCAAGCTCAAGAGAAGATCAACAAGGACAATCAAGCTAAATTCAAGGAGATTGGTTGTGTCCTTGAGGGAACTAATAACAAGGTGAGAGAAATTGGAAGCTCCAATAAGCAGATTTTGAAGCATACCAAGATTATGGAGCAACAGATGGGACAGCTATCGCAAGCCATTCAAGGCAATAAAGGGGCTATTCCTGGCAATACAATGTCTGCAGAGCAGTTGAAGGCAATAGCTACGCGATCAAGAAAGCAAACAGAAGATCCAAAGCACTATGCGGGAGCAAGGAAGCCCCACGCTGATCGGCGCACACCCGTCGCCTATCGGCTCCCTGAAAGCGCCGATCGGCGCGAGTAGGATGTTGACCTCTCTGGTCTGAAAATGGGCGTGGAGACAGAAGAGCATGGCCCTGCCACGTTCCTGGATACTCAACTACTGACAAAGACAGAAAGAGCGCGGCAACACGACGAGCAATTTGCAAGGTTCGTCGATATTATGAAGAAGCTTTACATCAATGTCCCTTTTGTTGACGCTATTCAAGTTTCCACTTATGCCAAGTATATTAAGGACATGATGCAAAACAAGAAGTCTCTAGTTTCTGAGGAGGTTGTGAAGGTTACTAAGGATCTTACGGCGGCAATCGGTGATGTTGCATTGGAGAAGAAACCCGACCCTGGATCACCAAGCATCAAATGCATGATTGGAACAAGGATATTTGATAGGTGCTTGTGCGATCTTGGAGCAAGGGTAAGTGATATGCCCCATCATATATTCACAAATCTCAATTTGCCTAAATTAGAGCCTACGGGTATGTGTTTGGAGTTAGCCGATCAATCGGTATGCTTCCTAGATGGAATTGCTGAGGATGTGCCTGTTCAAATTGGAGATCACATCGTCCCTGTTGATTTTATTGTGCTTGATATGGATAAGAGGACGAGGACCCCGTTGATCTTAGGCAGACCCTTCTTGAGGACAGCAAAGGCAAGTATTGATGTTGGGAGTGGTGAGATAAGCTTCGATATAAGTGGGACTCCCTACTCTTTCAAGTTTCGCCCAAAGGGAGAAGAGTGCCGTGCTATTGATGAAGTGAAGAGATACAAGACACCGTGGCAACATGGCGTCAAAAGTAATTGGAGGGGATGTATGGATAGGTCGTCCAAGCTATATTAACCATGGAGATAAGAGAACCTTGTAGTGTCGCGGCCTCACATCCCGCACCGCGACACTACGGATTGATTGTTTGCAGGGAGGTCAAGGTCTTTGACCTCTAAATAACTAGAGCGCTCTTGGGAGGCAACCCAATGATCGGGGGATTTAGAAGTTGTTTAGTACTTGTGGGAGGGCAACCCATTTCACTTAGTTAATTAGTTCTGGCCGGGAGGGCAACCCGGTGTTTTTAATTTGCTTGCTTGTGATAAAAACAATCTCCCGAATAAAAAAAATAGAAAAGTGTGTGCTTAATTCTTGTGTGCTCCTGCGTTGTCTGTTTATTCGTGCAAAACTGTGTATATACATACTATAGACTAACAATGCAGGAATATAAAAAAAACCAAAAACAGGAAGGAACAGAGCTTGTGCCGATCGGCGCACTTCTGCGTTGGTCGGCGCATTATTGCCCAGGTCAGGACAGAAGGCTGACGACGCCCAGAATTGAAGGGGTGCTAAAAATCAACCAACACAGTAATTTTTAGAGACGGAGCTATTTTCAAGGTAATCAAAATTTTTGAATTAATCTTTTGTGTGCAAAATGGTTGCTAAATGACGTAGGAAAGAATGAAGAGCAACATCTAGCGAAGAAGCGAGGGGCCAGGAGCAAAAATGGACGTTGCGCCGATCGACGCGGTCACCAGATGAGCCCCGCTATGTACGACAATACTACAGGAACATTGGGAAAAGTGGAAAAATTAGATGAAAGAGATGAATACGAGGCATCAGGATCAACACTGGACAAAAAGACGAGGTGCAAGGGACTTGTGCCGTTCAGCGCCCTTCTACGCCGATCGGTGTAGGTACCCATGCGGTTCCCAAATGGGTGACAAAGGCGGCAGGCGTTGAATTTGAGGAACAGGTATGATTGCTATGTAGGTGTGCAGTGCAGAGGAGACACAGAATCGACCAAAAGCTAAAAAAGAGACGGCGCGGGCCCGGACCGATTGGCGCAGTCAACAAGATATCGGGATTCCGTGCTGTTCCCCTGCCAAACAACATGATGTACTGGGAAGCGACATGAAGGATGGGAATCAAGCGCCAGAGTGGTCAGAGCATTCAAAATTTGAGTTGCGCCGATCGACGCACTGCCGTGCCGATCGACGCGCTCTCAAATGTTGAAATTTTTTGGCGGTTCCTTCTCCTGGAAGTTTCCCACACTATAAGAGGGAGGCCAGGCGCCCCCAGTTCGGCACACCGTCCCGGTAATCTCTCCACCTTCCCCACTACCCACAATCTCGCACACGTTCCGCATTCCTCGTAGATGGATCGTCTCCGCACCTCCGTCGGCAAGTTGGGCAAGAGGCTGCGCCGGGGAAGCAGTTCCGGTGGCAGCGTTAAGTCGAGCGGTGACTCCTCAGCAAGGGCGGGTTCCAACGCTCGCGATGACATGTCGGTGGGTGGTGCATCCACCGGCTCGGCGGCGACGACATACGAGATCCGCGCCCGCCACTCCGTCTCCGGCGCATCCCTTCCAACGGGGCGTGCTACAAGGAGCCAAACGGCGGCAAGCCGTGGGGTTCCCACATCACCACCACTGCCGGCATTCACGCCGTGCACGGTGGAGGAGGGCTTCACACTTCTGAGCGCGGAGGAACAGCAGCACTACCTCGCGGTGAGGGGAAGGTTCATCCCCAACTTCGACTTGGACGAGACCTTCCTCACCTCAATCGGCCTGTGGGAGGACATAAGGAGGATGCTCAAGAATCTCGGTTGGGTGGACTTCCACCTTCTTCCCATGGACTACAACCACGACGTCGTCACCGAGATTGCCTCTACGATGAGGCTTGGCACCGTCGAAGACGACAACGAGGCCGTCAACTTCTACGTCATTTGTGTGCTTATGTGGAGCAATTTTGAGTACCCATGTGCTCTATTTGTGTTGTCCAGTTTGTGATGATAACTTAGTACCAATCTTTTCATAAATAAATTTTGATGTTGTGAACTTTGAAATTTATTATTTTCAAGATCCTTAGCTACCAATGCCATATTTTGAGCAATTCTCATGAACCTTTGATTTGTAGATAAACATTAAATTGATGGTTGAGTTCGGTTAGGATTTAATTCTTTTTGGTATGAACTTTACTAAGATGGCAATTCTTTGTGTATCTTTTTCTAGCCTTGAATTACTCATGCGAAAATTCAATTTCGCTAAGTACACTATCATAAACCCAAAACATCTTGTTGAGTATCATTCCTTGATCACATCCTATATTTCTGGCCATATTTAATTTTTGAATAAATGTTGAAGCCAGACGGATCAAATACCAACAAATGTTGGTGAATTTGGGTTTAGAGCCGATCAGCGCACCTTGAGCCGATCGGCGTAGCAGAGAGCGAAATAAAAAAAAGGGAGAAACAAGAAGTGAAAAAAAAAAGCTCTGTTGTTTGCAAAGGGACTAGCAAAATTTTAAGTGTGGGGAGGGTGGTATATGACATGCTTATTCTCGAAATTCATTCTAATATAGCCATGAATCATTCCAACCATGTGCAATCTTCCAAGATCAAATTTTTGCTATGCACATGTCCACATATCCAAAGTGTGAGTCCTTTCTTAAATTTTTCTTTCTTAATGGCCATCTTGATTAGTTTCTATAATTCCAACGAAGAATAATCTCCTAGCTTTACAATATATTATTGATTTATGTTTGCAATCCTTGAATTACCTCACCTAGCTACTCATATAAGCCTTACACTAATATTATTTGATCATTATGTTGTAGGATATAGGTTGAGTGATCTGAAAGATGAGTTGTTGCCTTGGATTATTTGGAAGATAGATTCTCTATGTTCACAACAATCTTTTAAGTAATTTACATATGTGGAAAAGTTATAATTTGTGAATTGGACATGATCTGTTGCTTTGGGGAGAAACTTTAAGCTTTATGCGAATATTTGAACTATTTTGCTGAATACCAATATAAAATACACCACAATAGAACAATGCTTAACATTTACTGATTTAAGATATCTTTTATGATAGAAAGAGTATGTTTTTCAATTTTTCTTTCTTTTACTTTACTCGGGACGAGCAAAGGTTTAAGTGTGGCGGAACTGTTGGCACTTCCGAAATGCCCCTTTTATATGTGAATATTACCCCAATTAGAGCATAACTGATACTAATTTAGGCCATTTACCTATGATATTGTCTATATATTTGTATATGCGTTGTTTTGGAGCTTTGTTGCAGAAACAGGTAAAATTGGTGATTAAAGTGATGTTGGTGAGGACAGGAGTCCAGAACCGACGAAAAGCACTGAAGAAGTCCAGTGCGCCGATCGGCGCAGTCCATGAGCCGATTGGCGCAAGGGTGTTTTGGCCCACAGAAGTGACCGAGGCCTATTCCACATGTTTATGGAAGTTTATCTGCGCAAAACACTTGAAGATATTTGCCTAGAAGATTTATGGAACTTTAAGATCTTGACGTGCAATACAAGATTTTATCTCGAAGAAAAAGGCCCACATGGCAGCTGTGAAAGACAGAGGAACCGACTTGGAGAAGAAACCAGAGAAGACATGGCTTGCGCTCATTGGCGCAATCATGCGCCAATCGGCGCTATCGCCTTATTTGCTACAACTCGAGTCCTTTATGAGTAGAACTCATATAAATACTTGTAAACCCTGGCCGCAGAGAGAGGAGGCGACAGCGGGACAACAGATCCGTGAGTTAGAGCCATCGGGGCTTGCCCCGTTAGAATAGATCTCTAGTTGAGTTTCAAGAACCATTGGTGTTAAGAGTTGATCCATCAAGGTAGGCCATCTCGACGGGGATGAATCTTACTCTATGTATCTCAAGGATGATTGAATATGATGATGATGGTTTTGGTGATTTGTCTATAATGATTCTATAATTATGCATGTGCTTATTCCAATTGCTTAGTTCTAGGATAAGTAAGTTGATATTATCTTGATCGTGGTATATTCGGACATTGTATTGATTATGGTTGCTTGATGATGCTAGTAGTGTGATTTAGCGGTGACAGCACTATTGGATAGTTGAGTAGGGTAAGATACACGCGCGATTAAGGATTTCCTCTCAGCAGCGATAAATCGGGAGCCGCTCGGTAAGTAGGGTGGTCTTATTCATTATAGATTTTCATTGATCTATGTAATTACCCATGATGATGCTATTTAATTAGACTTGGGAAGGACCATACGTCGTCTCTCGAGTCCTCCGACCCGGCACATACAAGTTGAAGACAATGGAGGGCGACGAGCTCAAGAACGCGTGGAACATCTCACAGCTACGTAAATTCTATCCCTAGCTTTCTATTTCCCGTGACCCTTGCACGCCCCGCTCGATCCTAAACAACACCCGACCCCTCTCAAGGGGTCGAGTGCTGCTCCGGGGCTGGAAGCGCACAACGGGCCTACACGGCACGCCTCTGTTTTGCCTTAGGAAACTTTCTTCACTTTTCTTGCTCTCTTTTCCTTTTTTCTCGGCCTCGAACCTCTCTGTTGGGGGGATCACTTCGCCAGCCACCCTTCGAGGGTTCGTCAAAGTCGGGCTGCAAATAAAAGTCAAAGTCAACACATTGTTATCCATTTTACTATTATTAACCATAACTTCGAGGTACAGGTGTTCATCGGAGGCCACGGAAAAACCAAGACCCTTCGGGCGGAGGATGAAGCCGTTATCCCTCGAAGGACAGGGCGTCAGGCAAGATCAAGAACCGGCATGGCGCGAAGAGGGCAACACGTGGCACTAGCACGTGATGTGGCGTGCGAAACAAGGAAGGGTACCAGAAGTGCTCAAATGACTAATTGATCCTTTATGACCATTTTGTACAGAATATTCAAAGAATATAGTAGGTAATTAGTTACAAAATGGTCATTTGCATATGACCTAAGTACGGGCCTATAAATAGAATGCCCCTACTAACTTGTAACAGGAGGAATCTTTTTGGGGATACATGAGAAGAGCCTTTTGTTCTGTTCCATACCTTTCGCAATCTTTTCCATGTTTACTTTTTCTGTTAGTGACACTAAAGCTCGTGCTCTGTCACAGCAACAGTGGCGCCCACCGTGTTGTGAGCTCGTACATAAGCTCACGATGACTCAACTCCACGGACCGCTGTCTTCGAGCGGCCCTCCGCCCCCACGAAGCAGCGCTCTAGGGGACCCCCAACCGGCTGACGACCAATCTACATCGCAAGTAACAAAAGGGAACACCCCCAAAGTGCAACCATTGCTTCAAGCAGAAGCAGCGGGTGGTCTAAAAGACCTAGTACAGCGTCCTGAACAATCGTCGAGCTCAAACCCTCCAAGAAGCAACACCCCAACCTCTATGATAGCGGCACAAGAGATGGAACTGTTAGCCCAAAGAGCCGAGCACCTTGAGCAACTCAAGCAATAGCTGTTGCAAGAACAAGAGCTAAGAAGCAAAGCGCTGTCAGAGAGAGAGAGAAAGCCTTACAAAAGAAAGAGTACATAGCCCAGCTCAGACTCAACAATCTGCAACTGGGAAAAGAAGTCGATGAACTCCACAAACCATTGGCAGGGCAAGCCACCAGGAATCAAACCCAATGCCCAAAGACAACCCGTACCTCGAGCAAGAAGTACCACTCACAACAGACCATCAGCCAAGAGCCGCAGAAGTGCTGCCAATACAAAGAGCAAGCACAACGGGCATGATCGATAAAGACTCACCTCTTTCCGAAGGGTGGAAAGAGCTCCATACCCGCCGTAGTTTCGAATGATACCGCTAGCCAAATTCAGGGGAAATTCTGACCCAAGGCAATTCCTCATAAGCTACAAAGCAGCAATCATATCAGCAGGAGGAGACGAGGTAACACTGGCAAAGGCATTCGTTTGCGCCCTCGAACAGTCCGCCCTTAATTGGTACTTCAACCTGCCTCCCGGATCTTTGTACAGATGGGAAAACATCAAGGATAAGGTGGTCGCAAGGTTTCGAGGGTTCCGCACCATTATAGAACCATCGCACGAGCTGTTGAATATCGCCCAGCAAGAAAATGAGCAATTACATGAGTACTACAGAAGATTCCTCACGCTTCGAGCCCAAGCCCCGAGCGTCACAGATGAGGCGGCAATAAGCTCTATACTCAGAGGCATGTGAGCATGCCAGATGTCTTCATACTGCGCGCGGATACCCCCGCACACCATGCAAATGTTATGCATGAAGTTCGAAGAGTATAGTAGATCGGATGTGGATTACAAGAGATGCAAGCAAAGTCAAAGTAAGAGCCGCAACTAGTCACACAGCGAAGGCGGCTATCAAGAAAGGCAGTACTAAAAAACCAAGCAATCCACAGAACCCTCCCCTTCGTTCATTGGTCACATCGAGGGAGACAAAGAAGACACTATGGGCACAGGCAACCATAGCAATGATTTCAGAGGAAGCGGCCAACGAGGGCGTGGCAGAGGCTGAGGCTCTCAAGTCCAGACTCGACCGGCCAGAAAGCCGTACTATTTCTACTACGGAGAGGACAAGGGGCACAAAACTTTCACTTGCCTCAAAGCAAAAGAAATCCAAGAAAGGATCAAAGTAGAAAAGAAGGCTTCGTCCATACCCAAAGCCATCAATTATACATCGCCCAACCCATGGCCCCAGCACCATATCCATAGCCTGCTCGGCCCAATTATCACTACCCAAGCACCCACCATCATCAACTTTACGCACCATCCCCATATTTTCATCCAACTCACCCCACACAAACGCCCAGCCAATCACCCAACCCAGACAACAAATCCAGCAACCATCACCCAACCAAGACCAGCAAAGGCAAAAGCAAGAGCCTTAACACCTACCATAGCCTAAACCAGAGCCCACCCCAAACCATGCCACAACCTTCCCAGTACAAGGTTACATTGGAATGATATGCGGAGGGTCATCTTCAGACTTCAAAAACAAAAGAAGAAGAAGGGATCACTTTCGAATGGTAAACAGCGTTTTCACAGATGGACCCGTTATCAAGTCAAAGTGGTCTCATATTCCCATCACATTCACCGAGTCAGATCTCAGCCTCAAAGCTTATCCGCATGTCGATGCATTCGCAATCGAAGCTCACATCCACACCTGGATGGTGAGTAAAGTTCTCGTAGACAACGGCAGCCAGGCAGACATTTTGTTAATAAGCACCTTCGAGCAAATGGGCCTCAGCAAAAGTTCTCTGCAGCCGTCAAATATACCACTCATAGGCTTCGGCGGAAAAAGAATCACTCCCATGGGCACAATCTTCCTACCGGTATCGTTCTGCAACACTCAAAACCCTCGAACAGAATATGTAACATTTGATGTGGTGGATCTTTGCCACCCATTTAACATCATATTTGGGCAGGGCACAATTAACACCTTCGAAGCCGTCATCCATAGTGCATATCTATGTATGAAGATTCCAGCAGCCGGAGGGGTTATCACAGTCAAAGGAGATCAGCAAACGACAAGAGACATAGAAAAAGGTTATGCACCGGGGGAAAGAAACTGCAACAACATACAGGTTTTCAGCCAAGAGCAGCTAGAGGATGAAGAGAGAGCTCGAAAAGCTCATGAGCAGCATAAAGCAAAAGCAAGAGAAGAGACAAGATGTCTCGACAGAGAGAAGGTTGCAGTTCAGCCAGACAAAGAAACCAAAAAAGTACTCCTCGACGAACAAGTCCTTGGCCAGTTCATCACTGCAGGCTCTGGCTTAGACTACGAAGAAGAGAAAAAACTGCTAGCATTTCTGAGTAAGAACAGAGATGTATTCGCCTGGTCTCCAGCAGACCTCGAAGGTGTGGACAGAAGCATCATCGAGCACAAGCTAGAAGTCGACACAAAGATCAGGTCAAAGAAACAAAGGCTTCGAAAGATGTCCGATGAAAAAGCAGAAGCTATCAAAGCAGAAGTCCAACGGCTCCTCGATGCTTCTGTTATCTGTGAAGTCAAATACCCATCTTGGCTAGTAAACTGCGTAATGGTGAAGAAAAAGAATGGGAAGTGGAGAATGTGTATAGACTTCACAGATCTCAACAAAGCTTGCCCCAAAGATGATTTCCCATTGCCTCGAATTGACAAAATCATGGACGCAGCACCTGGAAGTGAGCTACTGTCATTGCTTGATTGTTTCTCTGGCTATCATCAGATATGGCTAAGGAGGGAGGATAAGGAAAAAACAAGTTTCATCACACCCTTTGGTACTTATTATTTCGTAAGACTGCCCGAGGTATTGAAAAACGCCGGCCCTACATTTTGTCGCATGACTCAGAAAGCCTTCGAGTCACAGTTCGGAAAAAGCGTACACGCTTATGTGGACGACATCATAGTAGCATGCAAAGCAAAAGGCAACCATATCTCAGACCTCGTAGAAACATTCGCAAACCTTCGAGCAGCAAGGTTAAAACTAAATCCAGAGAAGTGTGTCTTCGACATCCGAAAAGGAAGAGTACTCGGCTGCCTGGTGTCAGCCAAAGGCATCGAAGCCAACCCAGACAAAATCAAAGCAATCATCCAAATGCAAGTACCCTAGTGCCGAAAGGATCTCACGGGCAGAATGGCGGCATTAAACCGGTTCATATCCAGATCAGCCGAGCGAAGCTTGCCCTTCTTCCAAACACTCCGAGGGGCTCAACACTTCGAATGGGGTCCAGAACAGCAAAGAGCCTTCGCAGAACTAAAAAACTACCTCGAGAAACAATCAAAGCTAACCAACCCAGAGCCTGGGGCTGTGCTACTATTATATGTCACTGCGTCCCATTCGGTAGTCAATGCAGTCCTTATACAGGAAAAAAAAAATCAAAACGGTTAAAGGGGAGCCGAAGGAACTCTTGGTGCAACTACCAGTATACTATTTTAGCGAGGCACTGTCTGCCTCCAAGAGGCTATATTCCTAGATGGAAAAAGTCGCATACGCGGTACTCATGGCCTCCAAAAAGCTACGACATTATTTTGAGGCTCAGCACATCAAAGTGCACACCAGCCAACCACTTAATGAAATATTTGGCAACCGGGAAGCTTCGGGAACAATGGTTAAATGGGCCATGGAACTCTCAGAGCATGTAGTAGACTTCGAGAAACGCAGTGCCATCAAGTCTCAGGTACTTGCTGACTTCATAGCAGATTGGACAGCTCCACAGCACATAAAAATCAAACATGGTCTGAGCCAGAGTGGACAGTGCACTGCGACGGAGCCTGGGGACTGACCGAGGCAGGAATAGCAGCAGTACTCACCTCGCCCACAGGTGTGAAAATGAAATACGCTGTAAGGCTCAAGTTTAGTAAAGAGTATGAGACAGTACTGCTGGGGCTCAAGAAATTGAGAGCACTCCGAGTCCAGAGGTGCAGAATTAGAACATATTCCAAGATCATTGCCTACCAATACGACAAAGAATTCACAACCAGGGATCCACTGCTTGAGAAATACCACAACACCATCCAAAGTATGGAAAAGTATTTCAAAGGCTTCGATATATAGTACATCAAGAGGAAGTTTAACATGGAGGCAGACGAGCTCGCCAAGTTGGCAGCAAGACAAGAGGCAATACCACAAGATGTGTTTTTTCAAACAATCATAGAACCTTCGATCAAGGCAGTCCTCCAGGACCCCAAGCAAATACACGCAGTAGCAAGCGAAGATTGGAGAACCCAAATCATTGCGTACCTCAGAGGTTTTTACGAGCCAGACACCGAGTTAGAGGCCAAGAGAATGCAGCAAAGGGCCAGGAACTACAGAATCATCGAGGGTCAGCTGTACAAGTCAGGAATTTGTGCTCCACTACTTAAGTGTGTAAGCAAAATGGAGGGCACCTAGCTACTCAGTGAGATACACGAGGGAATCTGCGGAGCGCATATTGGACCACGGCCATTAGCTGCAAAGGCAGTTAGGCAAGGTTTCTTCTGGCCAACTATGGTCAAGGACGCCACAGAAGTAGTAACCAGATGTGAAGCCTGTCAAAAAATCTCAAATAGGCAGTCAACACCCCCACAGCCAACACAACTCATAGCCCCATCATGACCTATCCAATGCTGGGGAATCGACATCGTTGGACCCCTACCCACAGCCCCGGGGAATTACAGGTGGGCAGTAGTAGCGCTAGAATATTTCATCAAGTGGATCAAAGCAAAACCAATCCCAAACATCTCGGCAGTAACAACCAGAAAGTTCTTCTGGCAAAATGTCATCTGCCGTTTCGGAGTGCCAAGGGACATAACAGTTGACAACAGAAAATAATTCGAGAACGATATGTTCAAAGAATTCTGTCACTCCATTGGAACCAAAGTCGACTTCGCGTCAGTATATCACCCCCAGTCAAACGGAGCCATCGAAAGAGCAAACAACCTTATATTCACGGCAATAAAAAGATACTCCTCGATGACAAGAAAGGAAAGTGGGCAGAAGAACTGCCAAGGGTCATATGGTCGCACAATACGACCGAAACCAGTGCAACCAAATACTCGCCCTTCAGGTTACTGTATGGAGAAGAAGCAGTCACGCCCGAGGAGATTTTGCATCAAAGCCCCAGAACCTTCAATGCAAAATCAACACATCCTGCGAGGCAGAATCAAAGGATCTCATGGAAGTCGATAGACTGGATGCAATTGTCAACCGTGAAAAGTATCAATCAGAAAACCCGCCAGTGGAGGGATCGAAAAGTCGCACCCCGAGCTTACGCAGTAGGAGACCTACTTCTACTCCAAAGCCCGAAAACATAAAGCAAATGCAAGTTAGAACCCAAATGGGAGGGTCAATACATTGTGGCAAAATCAAACAGGCCCAGAGCATACAGGCTCCAAACTTCGCAAGGAGAAGAGTTGCCGCATTCATGGAACACGGACAACCATCGAAGGTTTTACGTATAGAAAAGGCACCACTCGAAGCATGTAAACAGCTAGCATGAAACTATAAGTGCTACCTTGAGTTTAGTTGGTAGATTTTCTTTTCACGCTTTCCTTTTTAGGCAACTATGTAAAGGACCGTACTCTTTTCCTCACAAGGAGAACCCTTCGCAGGGGTGAGGTTTTTAATGAGGCGGATCCTATGTAAACCCCAGCTAAATCTATAAAGCTATCTTTCCCAAAGCAGAAAGCCTCGCTCAGCAGAGCACTTCAAAACAACTCCCACCACGGAGATTGAAACATTTGACGAAGAGCAAAAATCTCTCAAGCCATAGCTGCCGCACTGGCTAAGCCCGAAGAGCTAAAACCCTTGCAGCCAGCTAACTTAGCGAAAAAATGCTAAGAGGCTCGTTGCAGCCCAAACCCGTCGAAGTGTTCGCCCTAAAGCACCTCGCCCCTAGCACTTCGAGGGAGAGGGTTGCGTTTTTCAAAAAACTTAGCAAAAAAATGCTAAGGGGCTCATTGTAGCCCAAACCCGTCGAAGGGTTCGCCCTAAAGCACCTCCCCCCTAGCACTTCGAGGGAGAGGGTGACGTTTTTCAAAAAAACTTAGCGAAAAAATGCTAAGGGGCTTGTTGCAGCCCAAACCCGTCGAAGGGTTCGCTCTAAAGCACCTTGCCCCTAGCACTTCGAGGGAGAGGGTGGCGTTTTTCAAAAAAACTTAGCGAAAAAATGCTAAGGGGCTCATTGCAGCCCAAACCCGTCGAAGGGTTCGCCCTAAAGCACCTCGCCCCTAGCACTTCGAGGGAGAGGGTGGCATTTTTCAAAAAAACTTAGCGAAAAAATACTAAGGGGCTCGTTGCAGCCCAAACCCGTCGAAGGGTTCACCCTAAAGCACCTCGCCCCTAGCACTTCGAGGGAGAGGGAGGCGTTTTTCAAAAAAACTTAGCGAAAAAATGCTAAGGAGCTTGTTGCAGCCCAAACCAGTCGAAGGGTTCGCCCAAAAGCACCTTGCCCCTAGCACTTCGAGGGAGAGGGTGGTGTTTTTCAAAAAAAAACTTAGCAAAAAATGCTAAGAGGCTCGTTACAGCCCAAACCCATCGAAGGGTTCGCCCAAAAACACCTCGCCCCTAGCACTACGAGGGGGAGGCTGGCGTTTATCAAAATTCAACGTAAACGCTAAGCAGCTCATAGCAACACAAACCTGGAAAAACATAATTTATTACAATTGGAACTAACAAATGTTTACATCAGAAATCATAATCAACGGGTTCTTCTTTTAAAACAACCCTAGAGGCTAACAACTGGGGAAGCAAAACGGACCATTCATCGGCAGTGTAACCAGGCGGAGTGGGGCAAGGATTAGCTCTCGAGCCCCCAGCACCAATGACACCTGAATCTTGGACATTTCCACTAGTTGGAACCGGCGCTTGCGAAAAGGATTTAGCAATCTTTGTCGGTGAATTCAAAGCAGAGCTAATTGATCGCTTCGCCACAGCAAGCCGTGGACGGGACGGCTGCGGAATTGAGACATCGGAACCATCGGTGCCCAGGGGTTTCTCGCTTTGCTTTGGAAGTAGAGACCGAGGTCTTCGCTTTCTGCGCAGTCTGTCTATGTTAGCGGAGACTCCCCCACCACGGGACCTACCCTTACCTCGACGACCAAGTGTGGACAACGCACTAGATGAAGCGCCGTGACTAAATAAGTGGGAATAATTCCTCACAAAAACCACACCGGTGTCCAAAGTCACCAAGCGCGCCCTGGACGAAGCAGCGCACTCGGGGTCCTCAAGTCTTTCAGCCTCCGCCGCAACATCTAACGCTTCAAAGCCACTCAAACTGGCCTCAGAACTACTCGAAATGGGCGTCGGCACAGAAGCGTCATCCATTAAAGATGGGGACCCCTCGCTCATCAGGCCCAACATGCGCAACGCGGAAGATCCACTAGAAGTATCCTCTTCGGATTCCCGCGCAGGCGACACGAAGGACACCGACGCAGGGTGAAGTAGGCATGTCAAAATTATAGTTACAAAATTTCCCTCAATACCTCCCAAAAAGTATATTACATCAACATAGCAACTACAAATGATCCTAAACCTCACTCGGTGCAGCCTTTGATCCACCCTCCAAAGTTCCAGCCTTCTCGACGGCGTTCCTTGAAGTGCCTTGGCCCCCCGAAGGATCTTCAGCTTGGTCGCCACCGCTCCTCGAAGAGTTGCGCATCTGCACAGGCACAATCAACTTCAACTTTGAATGTCGCATGAATAAATGAAAATACAATACAGAAACAGAAGTATAATCTGAGCCAATTTCTCAATTACAGTCTGTCGAGCAGCTTCGCGACCGTGATTGCGCCAAAATTTCATAGCAACACGTTTAGCTGCGGCGATGGCCTCCGGTGACAAACCATCTTGAGCGTCCGCCCCAATTGGAAAATTGCGCCTTCCCAGTGCATGGAAGTGGTCGCAACCTTCGCGTTTCAGCAGCCCGAAAGCAGCCTCCGCAGTATGAAGCACGCCGAAATTGCTGCGCTTGTCCATCATCCCCGGGAGAGCTTCGAACTCAGACTTTAGCTAGCCAAAGAAAATAGCCTCGGTGATAGCAGCCCCATCGGTCAATGACATGGGCTCAGCGCCAACATAACCCAAACCCTCGCAATATTGATGGTGTGCGGATACAGCTTGGGCAGCAAAGCCATAATTGCGAGTCGATCGGTCATGCTCTAAAGCTATGTTTTCATTTTTCAAAGCTGTGATCTTAGCCTCAGCAGTTTCTAGATGACTCAAGTCGGTCTTCCATTCAGCAACCTCTGCCTGCGAACCATGAACTCCTTTTGCATACGTGTAGCTTCAAGCGCTGCTTCATCCTTCGCAGATCGAAGGCTGTTAAGCTTCTCCTTCAGCAACATATTCTCTGTTGCAAGCGAATTCTTCTCTTTCTCCAATGAAACTAGCTCCGTGCAAGTTTTCCTAGAAGAAATCCGCGCGAAGGTGTGGGCCTGAAACAAAACAACAGTCAGAATAACCCTATCACAAGACTCAACAAAAACAGTACAACGTTTTTTCATGCACCATCAAAGCCAAGCATACTTACATGTCTCAAAAGGTGGCAGAGATTACGCCGCAAGTCCCCAGCTCCAAACAGCTTAGCCCCCTCGGCTGTGAAAGCATCCGGCGCCGAGCATAGATTAGCCCAAGCCTTGGGATCAGCAAATCCTCATACCCTTCGGGCAGGCCCAAGCTTCTACCCGCAGACCCCCTAGAGGTTTTAGCCCCAATCAAAAGTTGACTTGGACTCGAAGGTCCAGGGCGAGTAGAAAATTTTTCTTTAAGACCAGCGAGGGTGTCCGCGGCCTCCGTATCCATAGTCCGACTCTTCACGGGAATAATGGAAGGACTCGAAGTCGGCACATCAACAGCACCGCCTGCAGCAGGGGGAAATACCACCACCATGTCATCCTCCTTGTCATCATCGCCGTCAAAAGCATCCGCCATCGCGCCAGCGCGCACCAAAGTCCCAACGGCGCGGAGGCCGGGGGCAGAGGAGCTCGAAGAGTCCCAGCGGGGTTCTTTCACGAGCGCGCGCTTCCGAGGGACCTTCGAAGTTTCCTCCTCCCTTTTTCTTTTCCCAATCTACAGCGGAGGCTTCACCGGACACTTCTCCTTTCTGGTCTTTTTGGCCCCCATTGCCTTGCCAACATCCAAACCAATATTACCAGGGGACCTGTTCCGCCTCACTCCAGGTCCTGATGCCACATGAGCAGGATACTTCACACCGGCCAAAGTTAGCACACGGTTGAGCCGGCCACTATGAGAAGTCCGCTCGCAGGTATGTGTTGTGTTCCTCATGCGTGTAGGGCCCCACCACAGCATCGCTGGCGCGCTGCAGGAAGACCAGAAACTCTTCATCACCAAAACCCTATTTATCCACGGGCACCTCCGGGAACGGTATGGTAATGTCAGGCCTTGAGGGGATCTTCTTCTGAATAAAGTAAGGAATTGAGCACCCCTCTCGTAGCAGCCACTTATTCGCAGCCATGAACTCTTCAATAACGTCCCGGCCGCTTGAGTTGAAGGTAGCGACGCGGAAGGAAGCTTTGTTCTTACAGCCTTTGGGCACCCTGCCCTCCGTGGATCGAGGCTCGCAAGGAGTCAGCTTCGAAGCTAAGGGAAAAATAGTTGCCTCTCCCCCATCCGCAGGAACAGTTTCTGTGGCAACCTTCATGTATAGCCAGTTTCATGCCACTTGTTGCCCCAGTGGTTTCGGCTGCACTTGACAAATTGATTGTCATGCTTGAAGTGGGGCACGAAGGTAACGTAGCCATAGTCAGCCTCGTGCACCACGCCATCGATCTTGATGGTCTTCGGTTGTTAGTGGACATAGTAATATTTGCAGAACACTTCAATATCAGGCTGGACCTAATAACTCAGTACGCCCCAGGCAAACTTGCTCAGCATGGCCATCCCACTGGGACTGGTATGATGAAGCTGGACGTTGAATCTGCCTAGCACGTCCTTCACAAGGACGAGCAAGGAAAGCGAAGTCCAGCAGTGAAGTGGTCTTCAAAAACCATGGCCTCGTCTTGAGCAGGGCAAGGGGTAAACTCCTGACCAGCCAGCCGGGCTCCTCCAGAGGGAAAACACCCTAACTCGGCAAGTTTATGCAATTTGGGAGTATCGAGACGAGATCGCCAGAAAATGGAGGTTCGACGTCTGGATCCCTCGTGTTCTTTCCCTTTCCCCTTTCGGCCCTTTGGCCGGCCAAAATCATCAGCAAGCAGCAGATCACTGATATCAGCGTCCATGTCTTCCAGGTCCTCGTCCACTGGACCAGAACTCCGAACCCTGCGGCGCGAACCTTGCCCTTGGGCGTCGGTGGTAACCCTCCCAACACTTTGAGGAGTGAAATCCTTGTCACCCACCTCTTCCTCATCATCCTCCTCATCATCCTCCACCTCCTCATCTCCATTGTCTTCTTCTTTATCATCTTCAACTTCTTTTAGAAGGTCCCGACCATGATCATGACCCAGCCCTTCGGGAGCAGCAGTGAGGTTATCCTCCAAACTCTTGGCAAAATCCGCCTCGGAGTCGCCCTCACTTATAGCGGCGTCGACAGTCGTCGAAGGCAGGTTATCTTCAACAGTGGCCTCATCAGGGCGCGCAGTCTGTGCCACTCGAGCCATACCTTCAGATCCTGCAATCAAAGAAAAAATGTGAGCTCAGTAGGAACACGAAAACTAGTCCCAACTATCGCAAGGAACACTTCGAAGTAAGGATTCATGCATACCGAGTTAGCTCGAACATTGCCTCAAAAGAAAAAATCACCAAACAACGGTATGAGTGCATGAAGCTATGGGAAGCTAGACTACTAAAAAGCAAATCACAGCAAAAGCTTCATAGACCTTTACCCCCCCCCCCCCTCACCCCCCGCTTATATAGTCGGGTAAAAACGAACGAGCATTTACTGCGGAGCCTCAAGAGTTGGGGGCACAGTAACATAAAATTTAAAGCGGAAGACCAAGAGCCACGACACCCAAAATAGCCAAGCGTTACCTTCGAGAGAACCGGGTGAACTCCCAGAAGATGGCTCGCTTTCTGAAACAATTACTGTTTGAACCCTAGTCATAATCGCAGGCATAGTGGAAGCTCAACGGACGAGTAATTAGTAAAAATAATAATTTTCCACTACAGTTATTCTCTTTTTATAGGCAGAAGCCCTGGTAGCTTCACTCAAAAAGACCAACTTTGATGTTCGAAGGGTGGCGTTTTGGTAAGAGATCCCGGCGAAGCGAGGGTTTCGGCCCATCAAAGTTGGACCCACCCCTTGAGGGGCTACAATTGGGGGGATCACTTCGCAAGCCATCCTTCGAGGGTTCGTCAAAGTCGAGCTGCGAATAAAAGTCAAAATCAACACATTGTTATTCATTTTATTATTATTAACTATAACTTCGAGGTACATGTGTTCATCGAAGGCCATGGAAAAACCAAGACCCTTCGGGTGGTACCTCCGCGCCCTCGAAGGATGAAGCCATTATCCTTAAAAGGACAGGGCACCGGGCAAGATCAAGAACCGGCATGGCGCGAAGAGGGCAACAGGTGGCACTAGCACGTGTTGTGGCGTGCGGAAAAAGGAAGGGTACCAGAAGTGCTCAAATGAACGATTGATCCTTTATGACCATTTTGTATAGAATATTCGAAGAATATAGTAGGTAATTAGGGACAAAATGGTCATTTGCATATGACCTAAGTACGGGCCTATAAATAGAATGCCCCTACTTACTTGTAACAGGAGGAATCGTTTTGGGGATATGTGAGAAGAGTCTTTTGTTCCGTTCCATATCTTTCACAATTCCTTTCCATGTTTACTTTTTCTGTTAGTGACACTGAAGCTCACGCTCTGTAACACCAACACTCTCCACACTGGCAAACAAAGTAAGCCATGGGCGAAGGAGTTCACAGTCGAGCCGGTCAGACGGCGCAACATCATGCTTGCCCTAGCGGCCACGACAACGGCGATCACCGGCAAGACTAAAGTTCCAAAGCGCCCGGGGTCTCGAACTTTGTGTGTCAAAACTGAGAAGACAACAGGCTGAGCACTCAAAACAAGTTAATCAAACTGAAATTAAAGATTGTTTAAGGCCACCACAGGCCACCGAATTTAAATAGATAATAGTTCAAAATTAAGTTATTACATGGGCATGAAAGCCCACCAAAAAACGACTAAGACAACTAATGCAAGCACTAACTAATCCTCCTCTTCAACTCTAGGGAGCGCCTCCTCCTCGTGTGCGCGAGCCAGGACGTTGGCGTGGGGGAAGGTGCGGACGCGGATCGCTTCCATCTGCGCGGGGGTGTGCCCTTCAACGTGGCCCGCACTAAGGGCCTCAAACACCGCCTCGACCAGGATGAAGTGAGTGGAAAACATACTAATGGCGGTACGCACACCGTGATGCACGCCTCGCTTGACCCACTCATGCCCTGCCTCCATCAGCCTCCCGACTTGTTCGATGGGAGCAGCGTCAAGAGCGACATCCACCTGAAGCGCCCGCGCCGCTCGACCCAGCAGAGCACGAAGCGCGCCCTTCTCCTCGGCCTCCTAACGAAGGGAGCCCTCGATCGCCGCCAGCCTTGACTCGAGGTATGTCCAACACCCACCAAAAGTCAGCAAACCCAAAAGAAACAACATGCAAGACAGGGGGTCACGAAAACCCTACCTTCCTCCCTCTTGTGAGAAGCCTGCAACTACGACAAGTAGCCGGCAGCGACCGCGGCGGCATCCTGAACCGCCTTGTCCGCCTCCTCGTGGCACAGCTTGTCTTGCTGCAACGCGAGTCCCAGCCTTTTGGCCTCCACGGCGCTGGACGCAGCCCGCGCCATGGCCCGTCCCGTTCCCCTCGAGCGAGAGCGAGGTCGCGCTCCGCCGCGACGAGCTCGCACTCGACCTGCTCCAAGGAGGCCTCAAGCTCGACCACACTCATGCCAAGGTCCTCCCAGAGTCGACGCTCCTCCTCCAAGTCCTGACGGGCGTCAGCCAGGGCCTGGAGGGATGCCGCGGCCGAGGCCTCGCACTCGAGCCTCAGTGCCCAGCACGCAGCGGGGACCCAAAGCACCGCGGAGCTGGACAAGTTCTCCAATGACTTGAGCTCGCCCTCCACCAGCGCACGCTCTGCCACCGTCAGAGGCGGGACTCCATGATCTCCAGCATCCGCGGCACCCGCGATGGCTCCCGCGCCGATGATAGCAGGGGACGCGATCGATGCGGCGCCCTCCGGAGCACTACTTCTAACGTCCTCGACCTCCTACGTAGCAGCCGCCTCAGTGTCTCACGCCCGCGTCTCCTCGGCCGTAGCGGCCGCCGTGGCGTCGCACGCCCGCGCCTCCTCGGTAGTAGCCGCCGCGGCGTCTCACGCCTGTGCCTTCCTAGCGGTGCCCACCTTGAGCTGCTTAGTCAGGGACAGCTTAGGCCGGCGAGGATCTTGGCCCAGGACCCGTCGCTTCTTGACCGGTGCGTTGCCGCTCGCCGGTTCGTCTCGTGGGCGCCTTTTTGCAGCCGTCATGGGGGACACGGCCTTAGCCGCGACGATGACGGGCGGTGTCTCAACGCGCGCCGACTCAACCTCCGGCTCTGCCACCTGGACCACACCCTCGATAGGGGAGCCTGCCGGCAGGATCTGAACCTCAGAGAGATCCCCGCTCAGCGCTGGTGAACAGGGCTCCACCGCTGGTCCCGACCCGTCTGAGGATGGCAAGATCAGGGACAACCCCATCCCCAGAGTCAGACGCGCCAAAGGCGCATAGCCAAGGCTCGCCGCCAGCCCGGCGTCGCCACCGACGTCATCGTCATCGTCATCCTCACCATTGTCGGCATCGTCGCCGCCGACATCGTGACCATCGCTGTCAGCGTCGTTGTCGTCATCGTTGTCGTCGCCATCGTCGTCATCACCACCGCAGGCATCGTCGCCACCGCCATCACCATCCTCATCGTCGTTGTCGCCGCCGTCGCCTCCTCCACCGTCATCACTGCGAAGGAACGTCCCTTCGGCGTCCGTTCCAAGAAAGACGGAATGGCAACCCACTCAGCCTCTCCTATTTACTCGAGTAGTGGGAGCTGGCCATGCGGAGCCGATGTAGGCCCCATGTCGCGCCTTGAATTCTGGAACAGGAAATGCACGCGGCCCCCTCTGGTCAGGCCTCGTCGCAACAGACGTGGCCGTCCTGGACGGACTCGGCTGACGAATAGCATCGAACGGGACAGAGGCGCGAGGCGAGCCACTCGACCCCGGTAGGGAATGAGCGGTGCAGGTAAGACAGGATAAGGGGCTGAAAACTGCCTTGATGGCTCGACAGCGCCGAGGTTCTAAGGCTGGCCCCATGAGCAGGTTCGACAGCCGCCTAGAGCGCAAATAGAGCGAGGGGCATGAGCGATGGGCACACTTAGCGGCCAGCACCCTGACCCCCGAGGGGTCAAGGGGATCGCGGAGTAGTGTTTGAGTCCCGCTCCGACTCGACCTTTGGTATCTCCCCGAAGAGAGGCAGCTAGCCATCACGACCTATCGAATGGTCATGACAACCAGTCGAGTCGGAAAGACAGATTTATGAGGTTGACCACCAGCTGGTTCGTTGGGACCCCGTCGACGGGGAATGGGAGACCTCATTCGAACGAACCCGATAGCAGCTCATCGAGCAGCCACGCTTCAGCCACCGAGGCAAAAGCGTGGCCCGGCTCTATCCTCCGTCTCATGAACAGGACACGGAAGGAGTACACGAAAAAGTCAAAATGGCCGCTCGATCGATCCGTCCGCATCGAGCAAGGACGCGAGGACCAGCATCGCCAAACGAGGCCCGACGGTGGGGTCGCAATCGTTATTCTTCGCCAAGGTTCTAAGGCTGGCCCCACGAGCGGGTTCGATAGCCGCCTAAGGCACGAACAGAGCGAGGCGCACGAGCGATGGGCACACCCAGTGGCCAACACCCCGACCCCTGAGGTGTTGGGGGCATCGCGGAGTGGAGTTTGGGTTCCGCTCTGACTCGACCTTTGGTACCTCCCCGAAGAGAGGCAACTAGCCATCACGACCCATCAAACGGTTGTGACAACTAGTCGAGCCGAAAAAACAGATTTATGAGGTTGACCGCTAGCTGGTTCGCTGGGACTCCGTCGATAGGGAACCAGCGACCTCACTCGAACGAACCCGATAGCAGCTCATCAAGCGACGACGTTTTAGCCACCGAGGCAAAGGCGTAGCCCGGTTCTATCCTCCGTCTCTCGAACAGGACGCGGAAGAGGAAAAACAAAAAAGTCAAAGCGGCCACTCGACCAATCCGTCAACATCGAGCGGGGACACGAGGGCCGGCATCGCCAATCGAGACCCGACGACGGGGTCACAGTCATTATTCTCTGTTTTCAGGACCGTTTAAGGCCGACTCTTACAGACTCTCTCTCTTCCTTTTACAAAGCGAGTGTTAACGTCTTGAGGGAGAGAAAGGAAGGGGAATGAAGGAAAGAAGATCGACCCAGGGGGTCTACTACAAAGAAAAAGCGGTACTGCACCTCGGTGGGTACATGCGAGGTAAAGCGCCTGTAATGCTTCATCGTCAGGGAAAGACGCCCTTATTTGAGGCCGGTCTTTTCCCCCAATGAAGAAGGCGAGCAGCCCGGCCACGCCGTACGACTGTTGCTGGAGCTGCCACTTGAGACCGACGACCCTCGTGCTAATGGGGAGTCCGGTCCGGCGCCTCTTCTTGACCTCGCTCCTACAGACGTCGCCAAGGACAAACGCGAGAGGACCTAATAAGCCATGGCAACCTTCCATGCGAAAGCCCTTTTTCTCCACCTCACCCCGATAAGGGGAGGACACAATAGAAGTGGACACAATAGAAGTCGAGCCAACCTTCATCCAGTCAATAGAGCCGCCACACCAAGGCAGCCAGGAACTTGTTGTTGGCGGGTCTCCATCCCCGTACTCATCACCAGGGACATCGTCGCACTCGGCAGTCATCAGGACAATTGACCACTAAGCAAGAACCGGTCTCGTCCCGGGTGCCTCAGGACTTGGAGCACAAAGCATGATGTAGAATGAAGCAGAGTGTTGCCCGGCTATGTCCTTAAATAGTCAAGCTAGGCCCAGGCCTCGGATTCTCTGCCCAAGCACCAAGCCCGATGCGAGTTCACGAGGGGCTCTTACACACCACATGGGGACAAGAACCTAGTGCTACTTACAGTGCCATGTGCGCCGCACCATAGAAAAAAGAGAGGAACCCGCCTCGGCGTAAGGCGCCAGCCTCGGATTCCCCTGGCGCATAGCAGACCTGGGCCCTACCAAAAGATGCCCTTGCACGCTGCACGCCAAAAAGTGACAAGAAATCTATTGTTCTGACAGCACCATGGCTCGCCTTTTGAAGCGAACCCTCAACCAAAGGCGCCCTGTGCCCTATGTCCAGCCCCAGGGATGGAGACCGAGGAACATGGGTCCCATGGAACCTCTGTGATCATTTTAGACACAATCAGCCAAAGGACGAGTCCGTCCGAACTCCTCCTTTGGCTTGGGGGCAACACCCCGCTCGCTCACACTCTGACAGATAAACGACCTGATCTACCCACAGCGTGACAAGCCAGAGCGCGGGTTTCGACCAAAACTCCCCCTCCGGCTCAGGGGCTACACCTGTCGAGTGTGCTCGCGCGCACCTCCCTCACGTAAACCAAGCAACCCACGAACAATTTCGTGCCTCCCGCCTGCACAAGCGTCGAAATCACCCGAACGACTCTCCGACTCGCTCGGGGGCTCGAGGGCTACTGTCGGGGGTAAATAACAAGGTGCCACGTGGCACCTCCTAAGGGCTCACACGCGTCAGACTCGAACAGACTCGAAGGGGGCCCGTAGGATCGCCACCGAGGCGCCGCCCACGTGGGCCTCTAGGGAAGCATCCCCATGGCGGTCAGGCCTCAGCCATGAAAGCCGCACCGCTATCCCGACTCGCTCGACCCCCGAAGTGGTCGAGGGCCGGCCGCGTCCCGCTCGACCCCTCGACAGGGGTCGAGGATTCGCCACACCCCGCACGACCCCCTAAAAGGGACAGAAAGCGAATCACCCCGCCTGATGGAACGCGCGCGCGGCTCAAACTCTCAAGCAGATGACTCAGCCATTAACCCAAGCCTATCCACCCCGGGGCAAGGACGGATGTCCCGATGCCACCACTAACACGGCGACAGTGTGGGCCCCTCCCGCAATCGTTAGGCAAACTCCCCCTCAGTCAACTACCAGGCCAGGAGTGGCTGAGTGGAGAACCCTGATTGCCCTGTCCAAATGGTACGGATTCCAACTCCGCGCCGGTCCGGACAGGCGCAACCCGGCACATCGACCCCCGACGGAGGGGATCGAGCGAGCTAACAGTCAACAACCGCCAACCACCTGGCCTTAAATGCCACGTCCACTACACGGACACAGTGTTGTGGAGTCAAATCCCTCCAGGCACCTGCCCCCCTCGTCAGCACCAGTGCCCGCTGATGGTGGCAGGCGTGGCAAGGCACGCCGCGCTGCCGTCGTGCGATGACACGCCTAATGATGACAGTGCAGGACAGTTTGAGGGACAGCTAGATTGAACCTTGCCTAAACGACATGACGAAGCCCATGCTGCATCTTCCCGCGCACGGCGGAACACGCCAGCCACAACGACACGGAGGGGCTCGACTCGACGACGGAGAACAGGGACACGCTCGGGCGTAGTACTGTCCCTATGACACCAGACCAAGATGATGGGGCCCGCGACGACCGAAGACCACGCCATCAACTAAGGCTTCGCCTTCCGCGGCACGACATCACCAACTTCGCACTGTAGAACTCTCTCTTTCTCTCTCTCTCTCTCTCTATAAAAGGGGAGGCCCACTCTTCTCTAGACAAAAAAAAACAACCAGAACAACACAAGGAGAACACACACACACGCTCGCACGACTCGCACCCGAGACTTGGAGAACCCTCTTCTCTTACCACCATTGTACACCCTCACTAGAGCAAGTAACACGAGCAGGCCCTAAAACTGGACGTAGGGGACTTCCCCCGAACAAGTATAATCCCCCCGTGTCCTCTTGCTTAGCCATCATCGAGCCCGAAGCGCGCATCCCTGTGAATAAATTCTACTCATCGATGATCTAAACACCGACACAAGATACAAAGAATTAGACAATTCCCAAGGGGATGGGCAAACAATACGAGTGGAGCATATAAAAAAGAAAAGGAGGAATTAATTAGGAAAACTAAATAATTAGACAAGAAAGCGGAAAACCAATGCTTAAGTGCATCAGAACTAGATCTTAAGAATTGTCTAAAGCAAAGGTTAGTCCAAATGCTTAGAGAAGAAGAAATAAAATGGTATCAAAGAGCCAAGACAACTAAGTTGTTAAATGGTGACAGTAATTCCAATTACTTCCATCTAGTAGCTAACGGTAAACATAGGAAAACAAGGATTTTTAAGCTGGATCAAGAAGAGGGTATGATCAAGGGTGACGACAACCTCAAAAGATACATCACAAAATATTACAAAAACTTGTTTGGTCCATCGGAGGAAAGTGGCTTCTCTATGTATGAATCCATGATAGAGGATATACCTCAAGTCAGTCATGAGAAGAACGAGATCTTGACCTCTATTTTCTCAAAAGAAGAGGTGAAGAAAGCCATTTTTCATCTGGAGCATAACAAGGCCCCAAGCCTAGATGGCTTCCCTGCTAAATTTTACCAAGTCTTTTGAGAAGTCATCAAAGATGATCTAATGAAACTATTTAATGAGTTCCATAAAGGAAACCTACCC
The DNA here is from genome assembly GCA_030378355.1 of Eleusine indica. Taxonomy (NCBI): domain Eukaryota; kingdom Viridiplantae; phylum Streptophyta; class Magnoliopsida; order Poales; family Poaceae; genus Eleusine; species Eleusine indica. The sequence goes on along the minus strand of CM059494.1, from coordinate 31,133,147 downwards.
CTCTTTAGTTTGAATTTCAGGATTATTACGCTCTTACCGAAGCAAGTTGAGGCAAAGCAAATCCAACAATTCAGACCGATTTGCTTACTCAATGTGAGCTTCAAAATCTTCACCAAGGTTATGACTAATAGGATGGGTTTGGTGGCACAAAAGGTCATACGGCCTTCCCAAACTGCTTTCATGATGGGAAGAAATATTATGGAAGGAGTGGTAATCCTACATGAGACGATCCATGAAATGCACAGGAAAAAGTTGGATGGAGTTATACTCAAACTAGACTTTGAGAAGACCTATGACAAAGTTAGCTGGTCTTTCCTCCAACAAACTCTGAGAATGAAAGGTTTCACACCTCTTTGGTGTAAATGGATCGATCAAATTGTTAAAGGTGAGATTGTGGGTATCAATGTGAATGATGACATAGGTCATTATTTCCAAACAAAGAAGGGTCTTAGACAAGGAGATCCCTTATCACCTCTTCTTTTCAATCTAGTAGCGGATATGTTGGCCATTCTAATTGAAAGAGCCAAAAATAACAGAGACTTCAACGGAGTAGTCCAGTACCTAGTGGATGATGGGCTCTCCATACTTCAATATGCGGACAACACGATTCTCTTTATGGAATACAACCTAGATCAAGCCAAAAACCTTAAACTAGTGTTAAGCGTTTTTGAGAAAATATCCAGGTTGAAAATTAACTTTCATAAAGAAGGCTCAACCCCTTCTAAATACCTTGGAATCCCTATGCATCATAGGAAACTCTCCAATAGTGATTGGAATATTATTGAGGAAAAGTTTCAAAAAAGATTGGCTAGTTGGAAAGGGAAACTATTGTCCGTTGGAGGAAGGCTAGTCCTAATAAACTCCGTGTTGACAAGCTTAGCCATGTATATGTTGCCCTTTTTTGAAGTACCCAAAGGGGTACTCAAGAGACTAGACTATTATAGGTCAAGGTTCTTTTGGCAAAGTGATGAACATAAGAAAAAATATAGACTCACCAAGTGGAGCATAGTGTGCCGACCAAAAGATTTTGGGGGGCTTGGTATCCAAAACTTGGAAATACAAAACAAGTGCCTCCTTAGTAAATGGCTATTCAAACTTGTTAATGAGGAAGGAATTTGGCAAGATCTTCTAAGAAGGAAATACTTGTCAAATAAAACACTCACACAAGTAAAGAAGAAACCGAGAGACTCACACTTTGGTCCAGTTTGATGAATATAAAGGATCAATTCCTTAAGTGTGGACAATTTAATACCCAAAGTGGTACCGAAATTAGATTTTGGGAAGACACTTGGTTGGGGGATAAACCATTGGGAGTTGTCTACCCATCTCTTTACAACATTGTTCGTAAGAAAGATGCAATAGTTGCACATGTTCTAAGCACAAGACCACTTAACGTATCATATCAACGTGCAGTTGTTGGGGACATCCTCCAACAATGGTACCACCTAGTCTCCAAAATCCTAGGAGTCTCTCTTAATGAGAACAAGGACAACTTTATTTGGAACTTGAATAGCAGTGGTATGTTCTCAGTGAGTTCTATGTATAAGTCAATCATCCAAAGCGGTGTACTACCTCTTAAAAGTTCAATATGGAAAATTAAAGTTCCACTCAAAATCAAAATCTTTCTTTGGTACTTATATAGGGGGGGAGGGGGGTAACACTCATGAAAGATAACTTGGCAAAAAGGAATTGGCATGGGTCTCTTAGTTGCTGCTATTATAGTGACTTAGAGACAATTCAACACCTTTTCTTTAATTGTCATTTCGCTGGCTTTGTGTGGTTTGCTATTTATTTGGCCTTTGGTACCCCTCTTCCGAACTCCACTAATGATCTGTTTGATACTTGGATTTATAGCTTTCATAGGAACACTAGAATTCAAGTGCTAGTTGGAGTGTCGGTGGTTTTGTGGAGTTTATGGCTTAATAGAAATGACATGGTGTTTAACTAGACCAAACCGAATACCCTTCTGCAGGTTGTTTTCAGTTTGACGTACTAGACCCGATCGTGGTCTCAGCTACTTAAGGAAGATGAAGCAACAGAGCTCAAGCTTGGATGTGGAAGGTTGAAGATTATCACCATGGAAATCTTCGTGAGATTCGGTTGGCGCTTCTCTAATAGGATTGAAGATAGCTCTTATGTTCTATTGGATGTTTTTGTTCATGCACCAGTCTTGTTGATGTCTTATTTTTCACCCTTCTCCTACGTAAGAGAACGCAGCTTGCCTTTTAACTTGTATCGGTGGGCCTAAGTACCCGTTTGTAAACCTTTGTTGTGTACACCTCCGAATGTAGAGGCAGGAACTTTGTTCTATTATCTAAAAAATATAGATTTAACATCAAACGAATGAAACCCCACATTAAATTAACATCAAACTATATTAATATTACTAATATTTTTATTTATTAATAAGTATGTAACAATAAGTAAGTCTAAAGAGAAGATACTACTGGTTTCTTTATGGCCTAGGCAGCCACAATGAAACCTCCAGAAGTCAGTCACCCAGGAGGCCAGATTACAACGAAAAAAGAACACTGGGCGGAAAAAGAAAAAGAGCTATTGTGTTTCTACCCCTGGGTCACATTTCAATTGCGCTTTTACCCTCCGTTTTCCAATCTTATAATTTTACCCCTGCATTTTAAAAATAAAGTCGCGTTTTACCCTGCCCTGTTATATGCCCTTAACAGTGCTAAATATGAGACAAAAAGTCTAAAATACCCTTGCCTTCCTCTTCCTCTTCCCCTCCACCCCTGTACCCCGCGCGGCGCGCCTACTTGGCCGCACAACCGTCACGCCCGCCTGCCTCGCGCGCCTGTCTGACCATGCGCCCACCTGGTCACACTCCCGTCGCGCTTGCCTTGACCGCGCGCCTGCCTGGCCGCACACCTCGCGCGCCTGCCCGCCCGACCGTCAAGGTTGACAAAGGCGACGGAGCTGCCCATCGCGCTCGCATCGTGGGTCCTCCATCCATGACGTCCAGCCTGCGTGGGTCCTCCATCCATGACGTCCAGCCTGCCCCGCTCTGCCCCCCCTCCCCCCCCCCCCCCCCCCCCCCCCCCCCCGTCGATGGCCACCAGCTCGTCCAACACCTCCTCATCGTCGTCCAGATCCAGCTGCACCGCCGACGTGGACAACGCCATGGCCGATGTACTTCACAATGTCGGCGAGCCACTCCACGGTGAGACCACTATTGTCAGAGGCGGGCGAGGTCCCGGGGAGATCCTTGGCGGTGGCGCCGTCGGCCAGGAGCTATGGCTCGGTGGGAAGGAGAAGAGGAAAAGATAGGGAGAGGGGCAATGTAGTCTTTTTTGGATAGACTTACGGTTCTTTTTTATTTTTTTAATCTAAAATCTGGATCAGACTAGCACAGTTGAAGATCAGGAGGCAAACGGTGGCTTTATTTTCAAAACGCGAGGTAAAATCACAAGATTGAAAAATAAAGGATAAAAACGTAATTAGAATGCGGTACAAGGGTAGAAACAAAATAGCAAAAAAAAAAAAGAACGGAAATCGAAGAAGACTCCTGAACCTCGGAACCGCCATGCGTCCGGTCCAGGTCAGCCGAGGCCAGCAGCCCCGTCACGCGCCGGGCCCGTGACCTACCGTGCGCCAGTGCGCCTCCTTTTTTCCTCCAAGAAAAAGCGAAGCAGTCCCAGCCCTCGTCCAAGTTTCCTCCCCTTCCCCCTTCCTCTTCACACTCCCAAAACAAACAACACTTCTCATCTCATCGCCGCCTCTCACCTGAATCCCTCGCCGCCCCCTCGCCGCCGGCCTTCGCGTCCGATGTGCGCGCCTCGCCGTGCCCAAACCCCAGAGGTTCCGCGCCCACCACCCCGTCTCCCCTCCTCCTCCTCCTCCCCCGCCGCCGCCGCCGGCGGCGATCGGGCTAGGGTTTTCGCGGGATTTCGAAAGGGGCTTCTTTGTGTGCTTACGATTTCTCCTCGTGCTGGGTTTCGCAGGTGACGCGCAGGTGAAGGGTCCCGATCAGAGATGGCGGCCATGGCGGCGCACAGGGCCAGCTTCCCGCTGCGCCTGCAGCAGATCCTGTCCGGGAGCCGCGCCGTCTCACCCGCGATCAAGGTCGAGTCCGAGTCGGTGAGTCCCTTCTCTCCCCGCGCCGGGCACCCCGAACCTAGGGTTTTGATCGGGTAGATGTGATGCGGCCGTGCGGGTGACACCGGGAAAGTACGCCGATAGCCTCGGGCTAGGGTTTTGGTCGTGTGCTGATGATTGCCGCATCATGACATGGGGGATGTTGTGATTGGTATTAAGCGTGTGGATTGGTACTGGGTAGTTGGCGTTGTTTTGAGGAAGGCCATGTTTGCCACTGTTACTTCAGTTCTGTGAAGTCTCGGATTCTTGTGCTTGAAACGTTGTGCTGCTGTTGTAGTGCCATGCACGTTGGTGTTAGTTAGCTGCTTTGCCGGCTTGAGCTATATTGTTCAGTTCTCACTTAGGTGACTGCAGTCTAGATTTTGAGCGTTGTTTGGTGGGAGCTAGGGTAAAAGGTTTTCTATGGATATGTCCTTTGGGGCCATTGTTGGACGTTTAATACCACTAATTTGTCAGTCCTTAAGTTATTCAGGACCCAGAAAGTATCGTATCTTTTGCTATGACACCCTTTTTGTTTAGTATGATTTACTTATGTGCCTTGTTGAGGCTGGTATTTGAGGTAGATTTTGCATATAAAGTTCAAAATAATAATCAGTACAATTTAGATTCCAGTGTTGTACTGTTGTACAATGTCTCTGCAATGAGGCTGATTAATTCTATGACAATTTGTTTGAGAAATTTTATCAAATTTTAGTTCTTAAGTTCTTAACCAATGCACCTGTTAATGCTGTGATTCGGACACTTCTTAGAATAACGACCAGCATTGACATAGCTGTTGTAACACATTGTTAGTATTTCAAGCATCTTTGTGGTTGCACATAATAATTTATCGGAAATCCTTCTCTTCAGTCAACACGATTTCAGTCCAGGTTCAATCTCGGCGGCGTTTAGGGTGGGTGGGTGGGTGTGTGTGTGGGGGGGGGGGGGTTGGGGGATTCTCTGGCGAGCTCCATCATCTCCGGTGTTACGAGGTTTCGGGGGTGGCAAGCCAGCCTGGCGGGAGATGGCGGTTGGGACAGGCTGGGGTGGGGGAGCTCAACGCCGTCGAATTAGCGCGACGGGGGGAGAAGCTGCAGACCCGATGATGGGGACCCTGCCGGAGGAGGCGGGGGAGCGCGACGCCGATGAGTTAGCATGGCGGGGCCGGTGGACGCGGACCTGGCGGCAGGGATGCCGCCAGGGACGGCCGGAGAAGGGCTGGAGGTGGGTGGCGAGCGAGCGAGAGAGAGGAAATCAGCTGCAGGTAGAAGACACCAATCTGAACATACGATGGAGATCCAACAGCTCACAACATTGACTGAAAAATAGCACCTCCCTTTATTTATTGTTCCACCCATATTTATGGTTATCACTCTTTGTCTGAGATTCTGCTTTTAGTTTGACATTATTAACTTATTTTCTCAATATATAGCTGAGGTATAAAGGTGGTTCATTTGTTTATTTTGAATTGAGCATTGGGTGGTGTTTGAACTTGTTTCGTTACTGAAAAACTGTAACGGGCTATTAGGCTCTAATATGGATTACTATATTTCAGCAGCCTTTTGTATTTCATTTACCAGCATAGTGACTGTAATGCAAATACATCATACTCTAATGTGATAGATTGTGTTCTTGACATGCCATTTTTTATGATCAGCCTGTTTTATATGACATGTTGGGTATTTGTGATATTCTTTATTCATTTACTGTATAAGCTTGTTGTCTTGTGAATATGTAATTCTTCCGTTATTGCTGCAAAATTTCACATAGCTACCACTCTTGTTTACCATCTCTTGCTTATAACCTATTCTGTGTATGTGTTTGGATTGCTGCAGCCTGCAAATGTTAAAGCGTTTATTGATCGGGTAATCAGTATTCCACTACATGACATTGCCATACCACTTTCAGGCTTCCGTTGGGAGTTCAATAAGGTGACAATTTAGAAAACTCTTTTCTGTATTGGCACTTGCTTACATTTGTGTAGTTTCTTACTCCTGGTATTCGGTTGCAGGGAAATTTTCACCACTGGAAGCCTCTGTTTATGCATTTTGACACATATTTCAAGACATACATTTCTTCTAGGAAGGATCTACTTTTATCTGATGATATGGCTGAGGATGATCCTTTGCCAAAAAATACCATCTTGAAAATTTTGAGAGTGATGCAAATAGTTTTGGAGAATTGCCAGAATAAGAGTTCTTTTCCTGGTCTTGAGGTTAGTTTTTTTCCCTGCTTTGTTATCTTCTTGATGTTCCAGATATATGGGAATGAACAGCTCATATAATTCAATCTTTTGTTTTTTCTTATCAGCATTTTAAGCTATTCCTGGCATCCTCAGATCCTGAGATAGTTGTAGCGGCTTTGGAAACTCTTGCTGCACTGGTGAAAATAAATCCGTCAAAGTTGCATATGAATGGAAAGCTTATTAGCTGTGGTGCTATAAACAACCATCTTCTATCATTGGCCCAAGGATGGGGTAGCAAGGAGGAAGGACTAGGCTTATATTCTTGTGTTGTCGCAAATGAGAGAAATCAACAGGAGGGTTTGTGCTTATTCCCAGCAGACATGGAGAACAAATATGATGGCACACAACATCGTCTTGGTTCAACTCTTCATTTTGAATATAATGATAGTAGTGGCCAAGATTCTGACCAAACTGGTGACAAGAGCAAGCCATCTAATTTATGTGTGATACATATTCCGGATATTCATCTTCAGAAGGAGGACAACTTAAGCATTCTGAAGCAGTGTATTGACAGATTCAATGTGCCTCCAGAGCACAGGTTTGCCTTGTTTACAAGGATAAGATATGCACATGCGTTCAATTCCGCAAGAACATGTAGGCTGTATAGCCGCATAAGTCTTCTCTCTTTCATTGTTCTGGTGCAATCCAGTGATGCTCATGATGAACTCACATCTTTCTTTACAAATGAGCCAGAGTACATTAATGAGTTAATCAGGCTTGTTCGATCGGAAGATCTTGTTCCTGGGCCCATTCGTGCATTGGCTATGCTTGCGCTTGGAGCACAGCTGGCGGCATATGCATCATCTCATGAGCGTGCTAGGATACTGAGTGGGTCAAGTACTATCTCTGCTGGTGGAAATCGCATGGTCTTGCTCAGTGTCCTGCAGAAAACAATATCATCACTCAACAGCCCTAATGATACCTCATCTCCTCTAATTGTTGATGCTCTTCTTCAGTTTTTTCTGCTCCATGTTCTGTCTTCATCAAGTTCTGGAACTACAGTTCGAGGTTCAGGGATGGTTCCTCCTCTTTTGCCTCTCCTGCAAGATAATGATCCTTCCCATATGCATCTTGTCTGTTTGGCAGTGAAGACTCTCCAAAAGCTGATGGAATACAGCAGCCCTGCTGTTTCTCTGTTTAAAGACTTGGGTGGTGTAGAGCTTTTGTCTCAGAGACTACATGTAGAAGTCCAGCGTGTTACTGGTGCTGCTAATGCTCATAATTCAATGGTTACCAGTGACGCAGTTAAATCTGAAGAGGACCACCTGTTTTCCCAGAAACGATTGATTAAGGCTTTGCTCAAGGCACTGGGGTCTGCTACATATTCTCCTGGAAATCCTGCTCGTTCGCAGAACTCCCAGGATAACTCATTGCCTGTTTCACTTTCCCTTATATTTCAGAATGTGGAAAAGTTTGGGGGAGACATCTATTTTTCAGCAGTTACTGTTATGAGTGAGATAATTCATAAGGATCCTACATGCTTCCCTGCTTTGAAGGAGCTTGGTCTTCCAGATGCTTTTCTGTCATCAGTGAATGCTGGAGTAGTGCCATCTTGTAAAGCCCTTATTTGTGTTCCTAATGGTCTGGGTGCAATCTGCCTCAATAACCAAGGACTTGAGGCTGTCAGGGAAACGTCGGCATTACGTTTTCTTGTTGACACCTTCACTAGTAAGAAATACTTGATTCCAATGAATGAAGGTGTGGTCCTTTTAGCTAATGCTGTCGAGGAGCTTCTTCGTCATGTGCAGTCCCTCAGAAGTACTGGTGTTGACATCATCATTGAAATAATCAACAAACTTTGTTCATCTCAGCAAGACAGAAGCAATGAACCAGCCACCTCTGAAGAAAGAACAGATATGGAGACTGATGTTGAAGGTCGTGATTTAGTAAGTACTATGGATTCCAGTACCGAGGGTACTAATGATGAGCAGTTCTCTCATTTGAGCATTTTCCATGTAATGGTATTGGTGCACCGGACAATGGAGAACTCTGAAACATGCCGGTTATTTGTTGAAAAGGGAGGTCTGCAGGCTCTTTTGACGCTCTTGTTGAGGCCTAGCATCACACAGTCATCTGGAGGGATGCCTATTGCTCTGCATAGTACAATGGTTTTCAAAGGCTTCACTCAGCATCATTCTACTCCACTTGCACGCGCGTTTTGCTCTTCTCTAAAGGAGCATTTGAAGAATGCATTGCAGGAACTTGATAAAGTTGCTGGCTCAAATGAAGTGACTAAATTAGAAAAAAGAGCTATCCCATCTCTTTTTGTTGTTGAATTTCTGCTCTTCCTTGCTGCCTCAAAAGATAACCGGTGGATGAATGCTTTGCTATCAGAATTTGGAGATGCTAGCAGGGATATTCTTGAAGATATTGGGCGAGTTCACCGAGAAGTGCTTTGGCAAATTTCACGTTTTGAAGAAAAAAAGATTGATCCTGAAACTGGTTCATCTCCTTCAGCAAATGAAGCCCAGCAACTTGACTCATCTGTCAGTGAAATTGATGATAGCAGATACACTAATTTCAGGCAGTATCTTGATCCACTTTTAAGGCGCAGGGGTTCTGGGTTAATAGAGTCTCAGGTGTCTGATCTCATTAATATCTACCGTGACATAGGCCGTGCGGCAAGTGAAACTCAGAGAGCTGGTACTGATAGATATTCTAGTTCTGGGTTGCCCTCAAGTTCCCAAGACCAGGCTTCCAGTTCATCTGATGCAAATGCTAGCACAAAATCAGATGAGGACAAGAAAAGATCCGAGCATTCATCCTGCTGTGACATGATGAGGTCACTATCGTACCATATCAACCATCTTTTTATGGAGCTTGGAAAAGCAATGCTGCTCACATCACGTCGAGAAAACAGTCTTGTAAATCTATCACCATCTGTTGTATCTGTTGCTGGCAATATTGCCTCTATTGTGTTAGAGCACCTAAATTTTGAAGGGCATACAATCAGTTCTGAGAGGGAAATTACTGTTTCCACAAAGTGCCGATACCTTGGGAAGGTGGTTGAGTTTGTTGATGGAATATTATTGGACAGGCCTGAATCATGTAATCCAATTATGGTGAATTCATTTTATTGTCGTGGTGTCATTCAGGCCATCCTAACTACATTTCAGGCTACAAGTGAGTTGCTTTTCACCATGAACAGGCCCCCATCTTCGCCTATGGAGACGGACGGTAAAACTGGGAAGGAAGGAAATGAGGCAGATTCTGCATGGATTTATGGTCCCCTCTCTTGCTATGGGGCAGTCTTGGATCATCTTGTGACATCTTCATTTATTCTCTCTTCATCAACTAGACAATTACTTGAGCAGCCTATTTTCAATGTAGCTGTCAGGTTTCCACAGGATGCTGAGAGGTTCATGAAGTTGCTTCAGTCAATGGTGTTGAAGACAGTTCTTCCCATCTGGGCTCATCCCCAGTTTCCAGAATGCAATATTGAATTGATCAGTTCAGTGACGTCTATCATGAGGCATGTTTGCTCTGGGATCGAAGTGAAAAACACTGTCGGCAATGGTGGTGCTCGTTTAGCTGGTCCACCTCCTGATGAGAATGCAATTTCACTGATTGTAGAGATGGGGTTTTCTCGTGCCAGGGCTGAAGAAGCATTAAGGCAAGTTGGAACGAACAGTGTTGAAATAGCAACTGATTGGTTATTTTCACATCCGGAAGAACCACAAGAAGAGGATGATGAACTTGCTCGGGCTCTTGCAATGTCTCTTGGGAATTCTGATGCATCTGCGCAAGAGGAAGAAAGTAAACCAAATGATCTTGAGTTGGAAGAAGAAACAGTTGAGCTTCCTCCAATAGATGAAATACTGTATTCATGCCTTCGACTTCTTCAGACAAAGGAAACATTAGCTTTTCCAGTCAGAGACATGCTTGTGACTCTCAGCTCGCAGAATGATGGTCAAAATCGAGCAAAAGTGCTTACTTATTTGATTGATAATTTGAAACAGTGTGTGATGGCGTCTGATCCTCTGAAAAGTACCGCATTATCTGCACTCTTTCATGTTCTTGCTTTGATTCTCCATGGAGATACTGCTGCTCGTGAGATTTCTGCAAAGGCAGGTCTTATAAAGGTTGCTATGGATCTTCTTAGCAGCTGGGATTTGGAGCCCAGGGATGGTGAGATGACTGAGGTTCCAAATTGGGTAGCTTCCTGTTTTCTTTCTGTTGATAGGATGCTTCAGTTGGACCCAAAGCTGCCAGATGTTACAGAGCTTGATGTCCTGAGAAAAGATGATTCAAGCACAAAAACATCAATTGTGATTGATGACAGCAAGAAAAAAGAATCAGAATCCTTGCCAAGTGTAGGGCTATTGGATGTGGAGGAGCAGCAGCAGCTTGTGAAGATCTGTTGCAAATGCATTCAGAAGCAATTGCCATCTGCTACAATGCACGCCATTCTTCAGCTCTGTGCTACACTGACAAAAGTTCATACAGCAGCTATTTGTTTTCTTGAGTGTGGTGGTCTCAATGCGTTGCTGTCTTTGCCCACAAATAGCTTATTTTCTGGATTCAACAATGTGGCTTCGACAATAATTCGTCACATTTTGGAGGACCCTCACACTCTTCAGCAAGCAATGGAATTAGAGATACGTCACAGTCTTGTCACAGCTGCCAATCGACATGCAAATCCCAGGGTTACCCCTCGTAATTTTGTCCAGAATTTGGCATTTGTTGTACATAGGGACCCGGTGATATTTATGAAAGCGTCCCAAGCTGTGTGCCAGATTGAGATGGTTGGTGACAGACCATATGTTGTTCTGTTGAAGGATCGTGAGAAAGAAAAAAGCAAGGAAAAAGAGAAGGACAAGTCAGTTGATAAGGATAAAGCAGCAGGTGCTGTCACAAAGGTTACATCAGGGGATATGGTCGCAGGGTCTCCTGCAAGTCAGGGGAAACAGGCTGATTTGAGTGCAAAGACTGTGAAATCTCACCGCAAGCCTCCTCAGAGCTTTGTTACTGTTATTGAGCATCTCTTGGATTTGGTTACGTCCTTTGTTCCACCACCTCGAGCAGAGGATCAGCCTGATGTTGTCTCTGGTGGTACTTCATCTTCAGACATGGATATTGACAGCAGTTCTGCGAAAGGGAAAGGGAAAGCTGTGGCTGTCGAAGATAGTAAGCAAGGGGGCCAAGACACTATTGCATCCCTTGCTAAAAGTGCATTCGTGCTTAAGCTGTTGACTGATGTACTGTTGACTTATGCTTCATCCATTCAAGTTGTTCTTCGTCATGATGTTGAGTTGAGCAGCAGCATGCATTGTCCTAATCGGACAAGTACTGGTCTTTGTTGTGGTGGAATCTTTAATCATATCTTGCATCATTTTCTTCCTCATGCTACAAAGCAAAAGAAAGAGAGGAAAACTGATGGAGATTGGAGGTACAAACTGGCAACAAGGGCTAATCAGTTCTTGGTGGCTTCATCTATTCGTTCTGCAGAGGGTCGGAAAAGGATTCTTTCTGAAATTTGCACTATATTCATGGACTTTACAAACTCTTGTACAACTTACAAAGCCCCAATATCAAGGATGAATGCTTATGTTGATCTGCTGAATGACATTCTGGCAGCACGGTCACCAACAGGCTCATCTCTTTCTGCAGAATCTGCAGTCACCTTTGTTGAAGTTGGTCTTGTTCAATCTTTGTCAAAAACTCTTCAAGATCTTGATTTGGATCACCCTGACTCAGCTAAGCTTGTTACTGCTATTGTTAAGGCACTGGAGGTGGTCACTAAGGAACATGTTCATTCAGCAGATTTGAATGCCAAGGTAGAACACTCATCAAAGATTGCCTCTGAGAACAATAATTTGGATACATCATCTAACAGGTTTGAGGCTCTTGACACTACTTCTCAGCCTACTGCAATGGTCACTGATCACAGGGAATCATTCAGTGCTGTGCAAAATTCACAAAGTTCAGATTCAGTGGCGGATGAGATGGATCATGACCGTGACATGGATGGAAGCTTTGCTCGTGATGGTGAAGATGATTTTATGCATGAGATGGCAGAAGATGGAACTGGAAATGAATCCACAATGGAAATCAGATTTGAAATTCCACGGAACAGAGAGGATGATATGGCTGATGATGAAGATAGTGACGAAGATATGTCAGGAGATGATGGTGAGGAGGTTGATGAAGATGAAGATGATGATGAAGATGATGATGAAGAGAATAATAATCTGGAGGAAGATGATGCGCATCAGATGTCTCATCCTGACACAGATCAGGATGACCGCGAAATGGACGAAGAAGAATTTGATGAGGATCTTTTGGATGAAGATGAGGATGAAGATGAAGATGAGGAAGGAGTTATCCTTCGTCTAGAGGAGGGCATTAATGGGATTAATGTGTTTGACCACATTGAAGTATTTGGAGGGAGCAACAATTTAACTGGTGATACTCTGCGTGTGATGCCCTTGGACATCTTTGGTACAAGGCGTCAAGGCCGTAGTACATCCATATACAATCTTCTTGGAAGAGCAGGTGATCATGGTGTCCTTGATCATCCTCTTTTGGAAGAGCCGTCTTCAATGCTTCACCTTCCCCATCAAGGGCAACCAGGTATCTTTACCTCTCTACTCAAGTCTTTTCCATTACTAGTGAATCCTGCTAGGAGTTTATGCACTGACCCTCTGGTCTGTAACAGACAGTAGTAAATATGCAGTGCCAAGTCTGGCAATATGACTAATTTCTATTCCTTTATTTTTCTCAGAAAATTTAGTTGAGATAGCTTTCTCAGATCGGAACCATGAAAGTAGCTCGTCCCGTTTGGATGCTATATTCCGTAGCTTGCGGAGTACACGGAATGGACACCGTTTCAACATGTGGCTAGATGACAGTCCACAACGCACTGGATCTGCTGCCCCGGCAGTACCTGAAGGCATTGAAGAGTTGCTGATTTCTCATCTGAGGCGGCCCACTCCGGAACAACCTGATGGCCAGAGATCTGCTGGTAATGCTCAAGAAAATGACCGGCCCACCAATGTATCCGAATCTGAGGCAAGGGAAGTAGCACCTGCAGAACCAAACGAGATCAGTGAAACTGCAGTTAATACTGTGGCAAGATCTGAGCAAGATGCCTCAGAAAGTGCTGGCCCTGCACCTCCTAACAGTGATGCACTTGAGCGAGATGTGTCCAATGCAAGTGAACATGTTACAGAGATGCAATATGAACGCAGTGATGCTGTTACACGAGATGTAGAAGCAATCAGCCAGGCGAGCAGTGGCAGTGGTGCTACTTTGGGTGAGAGCCTCAGAAGTTTGGAGGTCGAAATTGGAAGTGTTGAAGGGCATGAAGACGGTGACCGGCATGGAGCTTCAGATCGGCTACCTTTAGGTGATATGCAAGCAGCTGCTCGATCACGGCGTCCTTCTGGAAGTAGTGGTGCACCAATAATAAGCAACAGAGATGTCTCTCTTGAGAGTGTTAGTGAGGTTCCTCAAAATCCAAACCAAGAAGCTGATCAGAATGCTAATGAGGAGAATCAGGAGCCTAATAGAGCTCCTGACACTGATTCGATCGATCCTACATTTTTGGAGGCTCTTCCGGAGGACTTACGAGCTGAAGTTCTTTCTTCACGTCAAAATCAAGTAGCTCCGACATCCAATGAGCAACCTCAGAGTGATGGGGATATTGATCCTGAGTTCCTTGCTGCACTTCCGCCAGATATAAGGGAGGAAGTTCTAGCTCAACAACGTGCCCAAAGGTTGCAACAGTCACAAGAACTAGAAGGGCAACCTGTTGAAATGGATGCTGTTTCAATAATAGCAACATTCCCCTCGGAAATTCGTGAAGAGGTATGTTGTGTTTAAATATCTATCTCATTCCTGTGATTTATTAGAATTGTTTCTCATGATCACGTTTTGCATTGATCCTTGATAAAGGTGCTTTTGACATCACCGGACACACTGCTGGCTACACTGACACCTGCCCTGGTTGCTGAAGCCAACATGTTGAGGGAGAGATTTGCTCATCGGTATCATAGTGGTTCACTTTTTGGCATGAACTCTAGGAGCAGGAGAGGTGAGTCTTCTCGACGTGGTGACATCATGGGATCAAGCTTTGATAGAATTGCTGGTGATTCCTCCCGATCAACTGGCAAACCAATCGAGACAGAAGGTGCTCCTCTTGTTGACAAGGATGCCCTTAATGCTCTTATCCGGTTACTTCGAGTTGTTCAGGTAATATCTTTGTTTATTCTGTGGCTTCCATTGTACTTTGAATGCCAGGAACACATTAGGTAATGGTTGCTGCTCCTATTATTTTACAGCCTCTATACAAGGGCCAACTTCAGAGGCTTTTGTTGAACCTTTGTGCTCATCGGGAAAGCAGAAAGTCCTTGGTTCGAATTCTTGTGGATATGCTTATGCTTGATTTGCATGGTTCGTCAAAGAAATTAACAGATGCAACTGAGCAACCATTTAGGTTATATGGATGCCATGCAAATATCACATATTCACGTCCTCAATCTTCTGACGGTAAACATGCCCTCTAACTATTTGTTTTATATTCCATGCATTGAACAGGCAAGCTCATCTATCAATTGTATATTAAATAGTGTTTATTTGATGCTGTGAAATAGGTGTTCCTCCATTAGTCTCGCGTCGTGTGCTTGAAACTTTGACATACTTGGCAAGAAGTCATCCAAATGTTGCTAAACTATTGCTCTTTCTGGAGTTCCCCTGCCCATCAAGATTCCGTTCTGAACAATTGGATCAGAGGCATGGCAAGGCTGTTGTTGTAGGTGGTGGTGAGGAGCAGAAAGCATTTGCGCTTGTTCTGCTGTTAACCCTGTTGAATCAGCCACTTTACATGAGGAGTGTTGCTCATCTTGAACAGGTAGACAAAGTTTTCCATTTTTATCATTGTGTAGATGTAATTTAATTTTCAGAACCTCATTTTGCTGTACCATTCTGTACTTGTGCAGTTACTTAACCTTCTTGAAGTTCTCATGGTTAATGCTGAGAATGAAATTAATCTAATTTTCAGAACCTCATTTTGCTGTACCATTCTGTACTTGTGCAGTTACTTAACCTTCTTGAAGTTGTCATGGTTAATGCTGAGAATGAAATTAATCAAGCTAAGTTGGAGGCATCATCTGAGAAACCTTCTGGACCTGAGAATGCGGGGCAAGATGCCCAAGATGACGCCAATGTTTCTGGATCATCTGGATCAAAGTCAAATGCTGAGGATAATAGTAAAGCCCCTGCTGTTGACAATGAAAGTAACTTGCAACTGGTTTTGCAAAGTCTTCCCCAAGCAGAGCTCCGATTGCTATGTTCATTGCTTGCACATGATGGGTATGAACTTGGCGAATTGCTTTAGTGATTTAATTCAATTCTATATTTATGCTGATTCATGATTTGCCTGCTAGCATACGGTTCTAATTTTGTGGTGATTCATGAAAAATACGGATAACAAACAACTGCATATGCTGTTGATTGCCTTCTTCCAGTTTTTACTAGTTATATTACCTAACTTGGCAATAAATGGCCATTATCTTTGCAGATTGTCAGATAATGCATATCTCCTTGTAGCAGAAGTTTTGAAAAAGATTGTAGCTCTTGCCCCTTTCTTCTGTTTCCATTTCATAAATGAGCTTGCCCATTCGATGCAAAATTTGACACTATGCGCAATGAAAGAGCTTCGCTTGTATGAAGATTCTGAAAAGGCTCTTCTTAGCTCTTCATCAGCCAATGGGACTGCTATTCTTAGGGTTGTGCAGGCTTTGAGTTCCCTTGTCACGACCCTGCAAGAGAAAAAGGATCCAGAAAGTCCTGCTGAGAAGGACCATTCAGATGCACTTTCACAGATTTCTGAGATAAACACAGCACTGGATGCTTTATGGTTGGAACTGAGCAACTGCATAAGCAAAATTGAAAGTTCTTCAGAATACGCTTCAAATTTAAGCCCTGCTTCTGCTAATGCAGCTGCATTAACAACAGGTGTAGCACCTCCATTGCCTGCTGGAACCCAGAACATATTACCATACATAGAATCGTTTTTTGTGACGTGCGAGAAGTTGCGTCCTGGACAGCCTGATACTGTACAGGAGGCATCAACATCTGATATGGAAGACGCTTCAACATCTAGTGGGCAGAAATCATCTGGGGGTCACGCCAGTCTTGATGAAAAGCACAATGCTTTTGTTAAGTTCTCTGAGAAACACAGAAGACTGTTGAATGCATTCATCCGCCAAAACCCTGGTTTGCTGGAGAAGTCGTTTTCGCTAATGTTAAAAATCCCTCGTTTGATTGATTTTGATAACAAGCGTGCATATTTCCGGTCTAAAATCAAGCATCAGCATGATCATCATCACAGTCCTGTCAGAATTTCTGTGCGCCGTGCTTACATTCTTGAGGACTCCTATAATCAGCTCAGAATGCGCTCACCTCAGGACTTGAAGGGTAGGCTGACTGTTCACTTTCAAGGAGAAGAAGGAATTGATGCTGGTGGACTCACAAGAGAGTGGTACCAGTCGTTGTCACGAGTCATTTTTGACAAGGGAGCCCTTCTATTTACAACTGTGGGCAATGACTTGACATTTCAACCAAATCCGAACTCTGTATATCAAACAGAGCACCTTTCATATTTCAAATTTGTTGGACGGGTGGTGAGTTATGATGCTTGTAGCTACTTATAGTTACTTTTTTTGATTCTTGATCCTAAAGTTTGTGTTCAACTAGGTTGGCAAAGCCCTCTTTGATGGTCAACTCTTGGATGCTCATTTTACTAGATCGTTTTATAAACATATACTTGGTGTCAAGGTCACGTATCATGACATTGAAGCCATTGATCCTGCATACTACAAGAATTTGAAATGGATGCTTGAGGTATTGTTTTTGCTTTCTCCTAGTTGTAAACAGTTGATGGTTCAGATATAACATGCTCTATGTTTGCTGTTTACAGAACGACATAAGTGATGTTTTGGATCTCACCTTCAGTATGGATGCAGACGAAGAGAAGCTGATATTGTATGAAAAAGCAGAGGTATTGTGTTCCCTTTCCGTATATTTATGCTAAAAACAAGTTTGAATAAAAATATTATTTGTATGAGAAAGCAGAGGTATTGCTGAATCTATTTTTTTTTAGAAAGTCCCAACATTTATCTAAATCTGTAATTGTCCAAGTCGGCCAGCCATGGGGGCTGATGTAAATAAGTGTGGGTTTATTAGGCCTGCTGCTCATTAGTCTAAGCCCCAAGTCCTCTTTGCAGGTAACCGATTGCGAGTTGATTCCTGGCGGGCGTAACATAAGGGTCACTGAGGAGAATAAACATGAATATGTGGACCGGGTAGCAGAACATCGTTTGACCACTGCAATCAGGCCTCAGATTAATGCATTCCTTGAAGGATTTAATGAGCTCATTCCACGGGAGCTGATATCTATCTTTAATGACAAAGAACTTGAACTGCTAATCAGTGGTCTTCCAGATATTGACTGTGAGTTTACTATAATTTAGGATTGTTACATAACGTACATATACCATTGTTACATATGTATATGTATATATATATTGCTTGGTTCTAATTTCCTCATTTCTCTATGTTTTCAGTGGATGATTTGAAAGCAAATACAGAATACTCTGGCTACAGCATAGCTTCTCCAGTGATTCAGTGGTTCTGGGAAATTGTCCAAGGGCTGAGCAAGGAAGACAAAGCTCGGTTCCTTCAGTTTGTTACCGGCACTTCAAAGGTATTGCTGATAGCACCTTCCTCGATTGCTTGGTGGGTGTGTGTGGGGGGGGGGGGGGGGGGGGGGCTAATACAAATTATGATTCTATCTGACTGCCAACGCTTGTTTAATGATGTTGTTACTTACCATTTGAGTGGAACTGTAGGTACCTCTTGAGGGTTTCAGTGCACTCCAAGGAATCTCTGGGCCACAACGGTTTCAGATACACAAGGCCTATGGCAGCACCAACCATCTGCCATCTGCTCATACATGGTAACCCGTCTGCTCTTTTGCTTTGTTTTGTTTTAATATGAAAAAAAAAAACTTGACAGGCACCATTATTTGTCTAGTTTACTGACTTCAGCTCGGGTTTCTCCTGCTTTGGCTCATTGCAGCTTTAACCAACTAGATTTACCTGAGTACACATCCAAGGAGCAGCTCCAGGAGCGGTTGCTGTTGGCTATCCATGAAGCAAATGAAGGTTTTGGATTCGGCTAATATGTGATTGCCATGCTAGTCCGTGCCCTCTCGGGGAGTTTGTATAGATACTGTGAGCTGCATAAGCGAGCAGGACGTGCACTGACAATCATGTTCTGGATTCCACTAGCTGCCAACACAAAGCGTTGGCGCTATAGTCTACTTTGGGGTCACTTATGATTGCAGAGAAGGTGATTGAACATGCCCAGAATGTTTTGTTCTTTGAACAATGTGCAGGGGGAGTGGCAGATGGCAACTATTGGATGTTCATAGCAATGATTTTCCCTTTTTGGTCGTCTGGGGCCGTTGTCCCATTAATAGTTTTCACATGTTAAATTGGCTCCGAAGATTTTTTGTTTCTTTGAATTTTCCAGTTTGTTTCGGGGCCATAGGCAGTTGTAACACTGACATCGTGTCAAACACTAGTGAGGTCTTACATTGGTAATCGATGCTCCATATTGGGCTAGACTGGTGGCGCACCTTTCTTGTTATTACATCTCTGCTTATGTGCTGGACGTAGTGCCGCGTTACCTGTTCAAATGATGGCTTACAAGCGTTCGTATTGACTCCCCTCTTTGCGTTTGTATATCAAATTGATTGACAATCTTACGCCATCTCTGAAATCACATCTGTGAATACTAAGTAATACGTTCTATACTCATTAAGACAACATGCTTAGCCAGAAAAAAAAGAGACGCAAGAAAAATAAAATACCTGCACCTTGCGTAATATGTGTTCTTAAAAGAAAAAGTCTTAACGTACTATGTTACTCCGGCGGCAGTTGGGAACAATTAGGAATCCAAATAAGTCGAGGCTGGAAGGAGACTTGAAATCAGTCGAGGTTGGAAGCAATGGAGGCGGCGAGCGCGCCCGCTCGAGGCTGAACTATTCCATCGAAGCAATTTGTTTACATGTAGGCATAGAATTTTCTTCCTACGAACTCTCTTGTGCGAGAAGTTCCTTCCTAGTGACTAGCTTTTTTCCTTCGTACACCTAGCACGGTACTCTGCCAATGGCAGGCCTGTGCGTCGTTGAGTTCGCAGCAAATGGTAGAGTTAGCTCAGAACCCTAACCCTAAAATCCTAACCTCACTGGAAGATCTCGTAGAGTTTGTGAATACATTTTTTACGTACAGATGTAACAAAATTTGAGATTAACAAGCACCTTGTTTTTTCATAGTCTACAACAGTTCATATCCCGTCACTAGCCTCTCTACTTTTTTTCGAACACGGCAAGAAAGCTACGTATCATTACATTAATAGAAGAAGAGAGAGTATATGTGCTTAAATTACATTTGCACCTTTTTGAGGAAACTACCAACCCTAACGACACAGGGACTGGTGAACTAATCACCTACACCCACATCATGACCCAGGCCGGTGATGTAGCACCGGCCAAACACAACAAGTTGGCTTCATCTCCTGCCATGACTAAAGCTGTTGTTAGATTTGGTGGAGTAGCATTAAAAACACATGCATTGCGATGCCGTCACAAGGTCCAAGCTCCCAAGACAATGAGAGAGTTCAGTCCGCTTTAAATTATCACCACGGTTAGAGGGAGCCGCGCCCTCATTAGGTAAAAGGATGGCCAAATCATCAGCTATTTCTTGTCAGCTACTTTCTTTCGAAATTATTGCCATCAGGACAGGAATTTTAGTTCAAAACTAAAGTAGAATTATTGTTCTAACGACAATATTTTGAGAACTGAGGGAGTATTCCATGAAAGGGCTGGGCAATGCAATAATCTTAACCTTTTTATTTAAAGGAATATACAACTTTATTTCGCCTCTTCTTTCTTTCCAGTCCTTTCTTTCTTGTGCAAACAGACATTTATAAGAATAGGGTTCTTTACATATGATGGGCATAACGATGCAGGAACATGGCGCACGGCTGGCTGATCTGCGACACTGTAGGAATGCTCCCTTCCGCCACAGCTCTTTCGTGACGTAATTCCAGAATACTGATCACATATTATCACGAAGTTCTTTGGTCGCTGATGACGCGGAACACTCGGCCTCAACAGCCAAATCCTTGACGACTCTTGGGCATGGGTCACCAAATACATCGTTGGTAACACTGATAGCACATTTATCCTTGCCGGCACAGGCCTGAAAAGTAAGCAACCATATAATATTATAATTTCTGTGTTTGCTGGATATTTGAAGGGAAATTTAGTCACTCATTTAGTGCATTCCACATATATTCCTTGTATAACAGCCTGAAGATGCAAAGAAAATAGAACTTGATTGTTGAGAACATATAAGGTGCAATGAAGTTGTTATTCATTTTCTTATTTCCTCCAGATAAAATTTTGTCAATCAATTGTCGAACTTTAATAAACCAGCTCAACCCTGCTCCCTTGTATTTTTTATTCTTTCTGATTACAGGTATTCAAACTTTGAAAGTATATATACTGGAAACAGGATTTTTACTAGATGTAGATTGATACTTGTTAGCTTACCTTTGTCACCGTGTCCTGAGTATTCGATGCATGGCACTTCCCCACAGAGAAGTTCTGGCAATCACCTGAAGGGGTTCCATAACTTGCAAATGTAATTTTCGAGATCACATGCCCATCATCACACTGCAAGTGAAGTTCTGGGGCTACTGTGTTTACTGAGGCGCGGCCATTCGCAACATGCGACCAGGCAGAAAGAGGTGGATAGTAATTTTCAGATATTCTTGAGCAGATTGTTTTGGTGTAGTGAACATCCAGCGATATCTGATAAGGGTCTCCCCCTGTTTCCTCAAAGAGTACTAACAGATTACCTGACTCTTGCAACCACTCTCTTGGTATGTGGTACCTGAACCCATAAAAAAAAAACGCTTACTATGTTGCACAAGAACAATGAAAAATTATCTGAACAAGGTGGCCAACATCTCAACAAACTCTGAACACCGAAAACAATACAAACTGGCTGTTCCACAATGTATATAGGTGGGCAAGGACTCATTTTTTTTGGAAAGGCGGCTTTTGCCGCTGCCTTCAGGAGGCAAATGCGGGACGGGGGTTCGAGCCCCCGCTGGTTCGGTGCTTCCATGCGCCTTTGCCACCAGGCCACTGGCCTGTCCGCAGGCAAGGACTCATTTATAGCATAATGACTGGTTTTAGCACATTGTGGTTGCTCTAAAGAAGAATCTATCCAAATCTCATGTGAATTTAGAAACTAGAAAAACCAAGGGTAGAACAAAATTTCCTAATTTGATACTCTTTATTTCTGTATATAACAAGGTCATTATATTCTTCTGTTATGGTTGGCTACTCAAGGGTTTGGCACTGTCCACGCATGTGAGGGAAGATTTAAAAATTCACATATAAAGAAGAATAGCAAGGGACGAAAGAATAAGCCTAATACAGAAACAGATACACTATAAGGTGTTTCCCTAATACCAGCTTTGTGTAGGCATTCCACAGTTTGAACGGCACTTGCTGTCACTGTATGCTCCCGCATAGTTGCATGATGATGGGCACCCAGACTCTGTTGCTACTAGTGACCAGTAGCGCCCAATATGGCGTCCATTCACCCAAGCCTGCCCCTTTCCCATGCTTCCAAGACCAATGGCAACAGGGTCAGTACCTTCCGGTGCATCAAACATAGTCTGCATGATAAGATAGTTGTATAGACATGAATAAGATGTATCCTGAATCTCGTCGCGAAACAAAAGGAAATTATAGTCAACCAAGATTTGCCTCAGCATCAAATGAAATTAATGGGCGTGCTAAACACATATTGGTTGCCATACTAACGGTCATTCTAGACTATGATACAATTAAGTTACGAGCAAGTAAAGAAAAAAGAATTTACCTTGTACCATGTGAAGGGAGACTGTATGTCATCCTTCTGCATGCCACTCCACTCAGAACATTCTTGCTTCTCAGGAGAATAGATCATAGAAAACTCACCTTTCAACCCAACCTACATTTTGTAAAGAAAATAATCCTCATCAAACCGTTCAGTTAACTTACACATTGATGATGTACTAAAGTTAGTCTTTAGTGGTTCAAGCACAACTATCAGGTGCCTGGATCGACTATAGTGAACAAAACATAATAAGCTTCTTAAGGTGAAGAACAACATACAAGAAGCTAGATAAGAACGGTAACTTCCACAATATGAGATTAGAATACAATGATAAGCATGGTGATTACTTGCTCCATATCGTAACATGTAAGTACAATATTCAAGCAAACTTAACACTTCTAAAGTAAACTTTATACATGCATAACAGTATGAATCTACATGAATGCAGCACTACCTACAAGCGTAAACAGAGATACAATATTCAGAGCAGCACTACCTGGAGTGCAACAAACAAGCGTATACAGAGATACAATATTCAGAGCTTTACGTTGTCGGAGTTAGAGGAAAGGAAGTTGACAGTTACACAAATGCTAATCTTTTTACCTGATATGTCCAAATTGAATTAGTGAGGTCCATGTCTCCCTTTGACAAGCCAGTAAGTTTTACTTGACCCCTAAATCCAGCTCCATCCTTCTCTAAGAAAGCACCATAGTTCTTTGCAAATGTTCAATACACAATGAAATAAGAATAAGATTTTACCTCTGGCCTGGTGATCATGCATGCAAATGTTCAATACATAAAACAGGGGTAATATGAACCGAATAATTTTTTTTCTTGAATATTTTCTCGAATGTGCAGGAGAGCTGCACATCATTTCATTAAGAAGAGGATAGGTGGTTCACTCCAAAAGGAGATCCCCCGTAATACAAGCGTCTGCTACAGACGCGCCACCCAAACAAACAGATAGAAGTTGCAATTGGCAAAAACTGAAAAACTCAACACCACTAAATAACTACTCAGCCATGCTTAAGAGCAGTTTTTGGAGCTGGGAAGCTCCAGCTAGGCACCATAGTGAAGCCTCATTGCCAATGAAGTTTAGCAGGGCTGCGACATTGGGCTGTTACCCATTGAAGACGCAATCATTTCTGTGCTTCCAAATTTCCCATGCCACCAGAATTATAAGAGTGTTGAAGCCACGCCGCCGTTCCTTTGCAATCTGATACCGTGACTTGCTCCACCAACTAAAGAAGCGCCCCACTGATGGTTGAGGCGCCAAGTGCAGCAGGTTCAGCTTGAGAAAAACCAGCGTCCAGACCTCCCGCGAGAAAACGCATGCGCCTAGAAGGTGGTCAATGGCTTCCTCGGCTTGGTCACACAAAGGGCAGGCTTGAGGATGAGGCAAATTCCATCTTGCCAGCGGTCGGCCGTCCAGCAACGCCCATTAGTGGCCAACCACATAAAAAACTTACATCGGGGAGGCGCCCAGGATTTCCAGATTCTTTTCCAAGGAGCGAATCTGATTGCTCCAAGGAAGAAAGCTTCATATGCTGACTTGCTGCTGTAGTTGCCGGACTGTGTGAAGCGCCAAATGTGGTGATCGGCAACATTCGGTTGTAAAACAACGACCTCGACCAAATCCCAGACAATTAAGTATTCAATTAGGATCTGAACTGTTAGACCTCCTTGTATATCATGGACCCATGTTCTGTTAAAGAGGCCTTGCACCACTGTCCGTTGGTTGATCAAACGTGTGGGAATGATACTGAGAAGGTTGGGCGCAATTTCACCGATTGTTTGGCCGTTAAGCCAACGATCCGACCAGAATTTTGTGCCTTGCCCGTCCCCCACCAGAGTGGTAACATTAAACATTGCTTTGGCCATTCGCGGCACCTCAATCGGCAACCCTTCCCAAGGCCGCGAAGTGTCAGTTTTCTGCAGCCATAACCAACGTATCTGTTGGGCCCATCATTGTATCTCAAGATCATGGATGCCCAAGCCTCCATACTTCAAGGGCTGCTGCACCCGATTCCAAGAAACCAGACAGCTTCCCCCGTTTGCCTTCTTATGTACACACCAAAGAAAGCCCCGTAGCCACTTGTTGATCGCCTTGATTGCCCACTTTGGCAAGTCAATGTCAATCATAGAGTAAATTGGCACCGCTGACAAGACATTCTTCACAGTGACTAGCCTGCCGGCCTTGTTCATTAGCGACGCCTTCCAACTGGGGAGATGGTCTGCAATCTTATCAATCAGTGGCAAAATATCAGCCCTAGATAGCTTGCGGACAGAAATGGGAAGACCGAGGTATGAGCACGGAAACTCCTTGAGCTCACACGGTAGGTAGTTGGTGATCATCGCTATATCTTCCTCGCTGCACCGGATGGGAGTGACAGAGCTTTTGGTGATGTTTGTGCACAAACCTGTGGCATGACCAAAAATCTCAAGTATTTGCTGAACGGTCTCCAAATCTGCAGCTGCTGGCCGAAGAAACAGTACCACGTCGTCAGCATAAAACGAGCTTCGATGCTTTGCACGTGGAGGTGCAATCGGTTGTAACAGTGCCTCCTGTGCAGCCTTCTGTACCAATGAATTAAGCACATCCATTACCAATATAAAGATCATGGGGGATAATGGGTCCCCCTGCCTGAGACCGCGGTGGTGGTGGATGAAAGCCCCAGGTTCCCCATTGAGCAGAACTTGCATAGACTGTTGAGAGCAGGAGGCTGAGAAGGTTACACCATCGCCTACCGAAACCAATGTGCTGCAGCAACTCGAGGATGAAGGACCAAGATAGCGAATCAAAGGCTTTTGAGATGTCCAACTTGAGCAAAATATGAGGGTCTTTTTGCCGGTGGAGGCACTTGGCTAGTTGCTGCACCAAGATGAAGTTATCATGAATATTTCGACCCTTGACAAAGGCACTTTGGTTCTCCGTCACAAGCTGAGGTAGAATTGGGGCCAAACGATTAGCCATGAGTTTGGCCACCAATTTCGCAAAGCTGTGAATGAGGCTACTAGGCTGATAGTCCCTCACTTGAGTGGCATCTGTCTTTTTGGGGAGAAGAGTGATGAAGGCGATGTTGAGAAGTTTAAATTTGAACACATGACCACGGTGGACTGCCTCTAGAGCTCTCATGATGTCAGCTTTGATAATGTGCCAACAGCTCACATAGAAACGCCCCGTGAAGCCATCTGGGCCCGGCGCCTTGTCATGGGGCATGCTTTTAATTGTGCTCCAAACCTTCTCCTCGGTGAAGGGATCCTCAAGGCCCTCCAGATTGTGATGAATATCATGAAAGGCTGGGAGGTCGAGAGAGAACTCTCTCCCCACAGCTGTCCCCAACAGATTATCATAGTAGTCGAAAATGGCATCATGCTTCTCTTGTTGATCAGTAATCACTCGGTCTTCCACCTTTAACTTTGCAATGAATTTCTTCTTGCTGCGATACCGGGCTTGTTGGTGAAAAAAATTGGTGTTGGCGTCACCTTCTTTGAGATAGGGAATGCGGTTTGCTCTGTGATTCTTGGCCGCCTTGAGTAAGACAATCCGAAACGGGCAGTACTAGGCGGGAACCCAGATCTTCCAACATGGCAGCGGACGGCGTGGCAGCCATTGCCGACATGTCCCCATCTTCATCAGGAGTCGGTGTAGAGCTTGGCAGGACAGAGTCGTCTCGACCCGTGTCCGCCCCTGGTGCTGCTGCTGAAAGAGCCCCAGGGGAGGTTAGGGGAGACCTCTGTACTAGGGAAAACTGGGCAACAGTCTCCTGTTCCGCGCCATGAGGAAGGCCTGGAGCCGGAGTAGACAACTTGAGGCTATGGCCGAGAACAGGTTGCTGAACGTGGACAGCTGGTGCAGGACTGCTTATTGCCGGATGACTAGCAGTAGCGGGGGCGCCGTCTGTTGTCAGGGAGGGAGCAGCGGGCGGACTTTGCTCCAGCTCGTGGGCTAGCAGGCCAACCAGCAACGGGGAGCCTGGTCCAGCGCCAAGAGGGGAGGGCCCAGAAGGCCCATCGTCCCGTGCTTCAATCACTGCCCCAAGGTTGACTTGCAGAGGGGAGACCAAATCTTTCATCTGGGCCACGAGATCCTCAAGCGTCGAGAGCAGATCCACTGGCGGCGTGGGAAAGGCCTCGTCCTCCGTGGAAATTAAGGCGGCGGATGCCTCGGCTCCAACAGCGCCAACGACAGTCCGCGTGGAACCCAAAGGATCAGTTGCCACTGCCGTTTCCGAGGCCGCGTGCTGGGGCACGGCCTCGTCACGGTGCACTCCAATATCCGAGGGAACATCATCAATTGTGTGCACCATGTGGTGCGTGATGGTCGGCATCGGTCCCAGTCTCGCATGCCCCGGGATCCGGTGGCCGTTGGGGTCTTCTGTCGCCGACGAGCGAGAAGGAGAGCTCGGAGAAGGTGAACGCCGGCTACGCCGCCTTGAGCCAGAGCCCTGGTTCGACTCCGGCAGCGGTGGGTCTCCTTCAGCCTGTGGCAGGACCGCCGGTGAAGCTGCGACTGAGACGACGTAGGATAGGAGCCGCTTCGCCGGTAGGTTCTCACTAGCCAGCGGACGGGGCTCCACGATCTGTAGATCAATCTCCGACGGGAGGAGGTCTTGACGCGAGCACCATGCCTTCAACCGGAACACTGACATGTCCCGGCGAGACAGAGTGTCCGCATGCACTTCTTGGATCCAGCAGTAGCCATTTAGAAGTTGATGTGTCATGGCCGGTTCCCAGGCGTGGGCAGGGATGCCCTTGAGCTCCACGTCGATCATGGCCGGGAGGACCCCACCATCAGAATTCACCACCCGAGACCAGCGCCTGGAATGAAGGAGGTAACTGGAACCCCGAAAGGGGCAGCCGCCGTTGTGCACAGCAGCTGCGGCTTTTTCGTCCGGCACTACGAGAATGAACTCCAGCGGTGATGTGCGGTAGAAGGACATGGTGTCTGCCGCCACACCAAAGCGCATGGCGATCTCCTCCTTCAAAGCTTCTACTGGCGTGGGGGGGGGGGCGGGGGGGCTGTCTGGGACGATCGTCAGAATGAGAGCATGGCGGAGCTCGAGCTCCATGGC
Organism: Eleusine indica; assembly: GCA_030378355.1. Taxonomy (NCBI): domain Eukaryota; kingdom Viridiplantae; phylum Streptophyta; class Magnoliopsida; order Poales; family Poaceae; genus Eleusine; species Eleusine indica. The sequence continues at coordinate 31,105,773 of CM059494.1, read as the reverse complement.
GAAGATGTTGGACGAACGATCGATGATGCAACGTGGCCGAGGAGGCCGGACGGCTGCAGCGGTGTTGGACACGGCGTCGATGAGCGGCACCGACATAGGAGACTCATCGCCGTCCTCCTGCTCATTGGTTGAGGCTGCCGCAGCATGAGGAGCAGCGCTAGAGCGACGACGACGAGTCCGGCGTCGCTGCCTGGGACGACGGGCATCCTCGCCAGGGACAACCACACCGCCGGTGGCCTGGATCACCGGTGGTTCCATGTCAGTGGGAGCAGAAATGCGCTGCAAGACAGAGACCCGACGGGGCTGCTTTTGAGGACAGCGAGCGGAAAGATGCCCCGGCCGCCGGCAAGAGTAATAGCAGGATTCACGGTGACAGACAGCCGCGCGGTGCGAGCGAGCGAGGTAGTTGAAACACCTCCCTCGCAGGGCCGCGGGCACTTCCCGGCGAGGCTGACGCGGGGGGCGCATGAACTGGCGGTGCTCACGCCGCCTCTTGACGAGTTGCCAGCCGTTGGCGTCCACCCTTGCAGCGCGCGGGCGGTCCGTCTCTTGCGCTGCCGGCCGCCGCGCAACCTTTGGGGAAGCTGCCGGCGGTGGCCCAGCCGAACCGGCCTTTAATTTCGCAGCATCGACCGGCGATGGAGAAGCCAGGACGTCGCGATAGGAGGCCGCTGGAGAGGCCGATACATTGGTAGGGTAGCCGAGATTTGGGTAGCCGACAAGGAAGGAGGCGGCGAATCGTCACTCCAATGCTCCGCCTTGGAGCGGCCCGCCTGCGGAGCAAGGCCGTCGGAACCAGAAGGGGCTGGGGTGGAGCCTGGCGCTAGGCTAGAACGGGGGAAGGAAACGGTGGCCGTCGGACCGGGAGTCGGCGGTGACGGGAGGCTGGTGGTAGGGTGGGGAGCGCCGAGGAGGGTAGCGGGTGGGGGAGACGAGAGGGCCATCTTCTTTCATCCCTATTCGACATTCTTGAATATGAACTGCATAATTGTACAACATTCAAAGGATAGAACCAAAATAAGATAATTTATTCATTATGAAACACCATACAAGTTAGTAAATCCAATTAATTTTAGTGCGCCCACATAAACTTATTAAAGCTTCAATATCATACTGGCTTTTCATTTTAATACTATTTTTAAATCAATAGGTACTACCTAGGAGTAATTTGACCTGCCGTGTCTACAAAATAACTGCAAAGAGCAGGTTCTAATATCAGCAGCATAAGAAGACCAAGAAGCAAATAAACTACTGTAATCACTAACATTACCTAAAAAGCTAGTGTTGCCCATTTATAAACGAAATAACACTTGATAATATATGACAGCTCAAGTGAATGCCTAAATCCTTAATCTAGTTATTATGTCCTCACGCACCGCAAACCAGAAACTCTACAATTAACCTAGAAAGACATAAATAAAATTGGGAATACCTGCAAGCCAACAATCTCGGATAACAATATCAACTCATTAACTCCTTCATCCAGTTGAACCCGTTGATTAAATGAGACCCACTTTCCAACTTTACTGCCTACATATTGAAAGATACAATAGTGAATAACTCAATATTCCATTATATGCAGGAATTTCTACTTGCTAAGTGGTTAGATTTTCTCAGGAATATAACAATAAAATGAGAGACATTAAATTTCGCAAGGATTAAGAGTTACAAATGAATACCTGCAAGCTTCCCATTCACAAATACACGCGCTACATCACGAATTTGGTCTATGGTTAGTGATGGAAGAACACCTTTGGAACTCCAAAATGCCACATCTTCATCCGAAATGTTTACCCTAATAAATCAAACAAGTGTATAAACCATATTGAGGGAAAGGGTTAGGTATACATAGGAAAAGAAAACCCAAGGTTAGAGGGAACAAACTAGAGAATTTGATTTAGCCATTTAACTATTCTAGGCCAGTCCTACAGGTGAACTAAATTGTCATGCAACACATTTGGTAGCACTGATGTGCATTTCGTTTTGAAAATGAGTAGAGTGAAATAATGAGTCAACTAGTCAAGCTAGGTGAACATTACAAGCACGCTAAATGGGAAAGACTATGAATGCTAAAGATGGGGTTTCATATAATACTCATACATGAATTAAATGTTACCACAATGCACGACTGAATCAAATACAAATGGAACTATAACAGAAACATTTGGCTAAGTTATCGAATCATCAGATAGTTAAAAGTTGAAATATATTTCTCCATTAGGTTCTGCCGTTCTGGCTACCAAAATGATATGTTGTCCAATAGGTTCTGGGTCAGTATTCACCTGGTAGTGTACCAAAGGTAGTCAGAGACATCTTTTGTCACATTCAAGTGCTCTAATATCCCCTGAGCAGAAAAGCTGTCATCACCCCATGTGCCAATAGGTTCTTTAGATGTCCACCAAGTACTTGAGAGATATGGGTTATTATCAAGGGAAAGAACACTAGGCTTTTGCCTACTTGAATAACTTGGGGACCCAGATTCGACACTAAAAATCGAAGTCTGTGTACCAACCTGAAAAGACATGTGCAATTTCCACGTATCAAGGAAGGAAAATATATTGTGATTAGTTTAATGAGATATATTAAATGATGGACTAGGCTAAGAAGACCTTTCCACGTATCGTTTACAACTCCACAATAAGAATGGTCCTATGAAATTTGCGGGTAATATCAGAACTGCAGTACACTGGATACTATGTAGATTCCACTGGTTGAAACTATTGAATGTGTTTATGGATTGACGAGAAGATCTCGTAGCAGAATCTGGATCCATATTAGCACATTGATTCTCTTTATCAGCCATATCAGACCGTTACTTTTCCATGTACTCCCTCCGGATTTAAATTGTTGACGCCATTAACTTTTTTGACTACGTTTGACCATTCGTCTTATTCAAAATATTAGTTTAAATATACAAAATTACAATGTAGGTTTCAACATTGTCTAATGATAAAACAAATTCTAACAAAACATTTGATAATTTTTTAAATTTTTTAAATAAGACGAATGGTCAAATATAACTAAAAAGTCAACTGCGTCAACAATTTAAATCTGGAGGAAGTATATGTAAGGAATATTGATATAAGTTTTATTCATGCTAAATATATCCAAAAAGAATAATTCCCTGTATAAACTTGAGCAAACTGAGTATAAGTGCTGAGTTTTTGTAGTATGATAGTAAGCACACTGAATGGACATCCATTTTAGGATGAATTGATATCAGTAGCAAGAAAAAGAAATATCCAAGAAACTAAAATGTGCGAATACGAGAAAAAAAAATGTGAGTGCAGTCTGTGCAGCACAGCATGATTTCAATTGTGTTTGCATCAGCATGATCAAAAACCACATCATAAGAAGAATAATTCTGTGTTGAGTGTGGATAGCTCACCCTGGCTGTATTGAAAGCAACATTTTCACAGTCTGGTAGAATGCTCACAGACCATGGCGGCAGATTATAAGATTTTCCAAAGATCCATACTGACACATACTTATGTTCATCGATGTTAGCAAGAAAAGCTGAGCAAATCTGCACTTTCCCCAAAATGCTTTCATTTGCATGGACCTTTCTGTTGGAGTATATATGTGCCTGAACCAAAAAAGAAAGGTAACCAAAGCATCGTCCTCAAATGCCATCACTTATAGAGCGACAAAGGTTCACATCCAAAGCAATATCTTTCTACCAACTTATAAATTCTGACTAAGACCCACGATTGAGCAATTTCTATGTTGAAATTCTTCTTTTTTTAACGTTCAAACAGGGAGTAGCATGGACCAGGAACAGGCCATCAGATAACCCAAGGAAGACTCGTCATTGCTCAACAGAGGGACAAAAGGTCTGACATTGGTGTGGTTTGATTCAATCCAAACAGATTAAAGATGTAAGAGCACAATTTCCACCGAAAAATGAAAAAAATTAAGTTAATTAGAGATATGCTAAAACTAAAGTTTCAATTAAATCAGAAACTAGGGTGGCATATTACAAATATCATGACACTTGTTGGCTTTTCTCAAGTGGAAAAGATCAGGAGTGGCAAAATTTTGTACACAACAAGCATTCTGACATGCTTGCATTGCATGAATAGGCTGACTTACTAAACAGTCAACTCAGGTAGAATGCGAATTCTACATCCAGGGATTCCCGCGTCACCCATTTGATGGAAAGACACCTGTCAAACGACATTGAAAGAAAACGGCCTGCCCTCCCACCCCACCCCCACCCCGGCTGCCTCGGCGAGCTAGGGTCTCGCACTGGCGAAGCTACATATTACTTCCCTGGTGCACTGGCAGCAGGGTAAATCAAGATTTTAACACTATTCAGCTGAATTTTGATCAGTTGTGCATCAGTTTCAGCATATAATTTTCAGATTTGGCACCACCATCAAGCAAACTCTAGCTTCGCCACTGGGTCTCGACCATCTTCCCTGCCCCACCCCGCCCCGCGCCCACCCCCCATCCCAACCCTGCCCGACCACCATCCTCCGCCACCCAGGCCGGCGGTGTTCCCCGCCACCTCACCGTCCGCCCACAACCCACCAGCACCACCGGGCCTGCCTACCACCCCGGAACCTTCTTCTAAAGCTGCCAGGCACGTGTGGAGAGAGAGAGAGAGAGAGAGAGTGAGCTGGCTGGTTTGGGAGAGAGGAAGCAGTGGATAAGGTTGCTATATCGGCAGCCTGTATAGGTGACGCGGGAACCCCTGTCGACGAGCGAATTTCCGGCTCAGCTATATGTCTGGTAAGGAAAAGAAGTGTACGAGCAAGAAGTGTATTTTTCCCTAAGTAATTAAAAAATGCTTCGAACAGGCAACATAGTACAAAACGTAAAAAAAAGGCAACAAACCTCTTGCATTGGTCCTAATTTTACATACTGAGGCGAACCATCAACAGCAGTAAGAGCTGGTTCACAAAGTTTAATTGTTGCATGTAGATCTTTCAGATGCCCCCACTTAGGCTGCCTTAAGATACCTGCAGGTACCGTGATGGACCTAGTCAGGATCTCTAACACAATGAAACAAAAAAGCCCAACTAAACAAGTTAGTAAGAATTAAGATCCGAGATATAGCATTTCTCTAGAACTGCTCATACCATATTCAGTGATTGGAGCATCATAATCATAACTTGTTATCTGAAGTGGACCACCAGCGGTTCGCTCAAAATTTGTTCCACCAAAAAACTGCCAGGAAAAGAAATACACTCAGATCTATATATAAGAACCACCAGAAAGGCCTTTTAACCACACCCAAATCTAAATATTCGAGCATTGAGATGAAATTTAGCCCAGCTCACATGGGTGGCTGAAACAATGGTGAACATACACTTTATATCACAGTTTTAAGTAATTAAGGATATTTTTCTCTTGCCTTCAACGATCTAACTCCTGAACAGCTTATACCTATCTGTTCTGCACATAACAGTAGAGCAACAACTGGTAACAATTAGGTTTGACTAAGATTTTCAACAATTGTTGACTGATCAAGCACGCAAATCCTATATTTTTTTCCCCAAACAGTATGCACTACATATTCTGTGAACCCTAAATGATTATACGACTGACGTAACTTTTTATCTCAAGTCTGAAAATAATAGTCCATATGCTAGTATAGTAATTTGATGATTTAAAGGTTGATCCATGTGTTGGCAATTTAAAAAAGATGACGAGAAAGTAAAATGATCTTTGTAAATCTCATTATTGGAGAAATGTTTCAGTTCTTACCATGTAATAATTTTGTAAGCTTCCACCACGTTGGTAAAAACGGGCAACAGCAAAAGCATTGTCTTGAGCAGGTCTATGAGGCAATCGTTCCCCCCAGTCGGCGTACCTTTACGTGCGATTCATTCAGGACACATGGTGCAAATAATTAAAATATTGAACAGCAATGTAAGAGCATGAGGCAAAAGTTCAAACTAGCTTCTCATAAGGCCAACAAAACAGCATGAACTCATTTTTCAAAAAAAAAAAAAGAAAAGAAAAGAAAACAGCATGAAGTCCTTGAAGTACCAGTGATTATGATGAATACAATGCCATTTTCCTAGAATATGTATCTCTCTTGTTATTCATAATAACACTTCTCTACTTTATTGAACCCATTTGTCAAGAATAAGGTCACTCAACTTTAGCTCAACTGGCTAAACCCAAACTGTGTCCATAGTAAGGCCACTTAACTTTAACACCTCAAATAAAAGCTATCCCTTGACCATGGAGGAGCAGGGCCAAGCTGCAATCAAGTGCAACCACCGAAGTGCCCTGTTCCATATCCAGTTTACAGTTCTGTTAAAGGAGGGTGGGTCACTAGCAGCTTTTTTTTTTTTTTTTGGGTGTTAAGGATGGACATTGCTTTGTGCAAGCATAACTTATGAAATATGTTCAGCCAAGTTGGTCTGTTAGAATATGAAAGATTTTAAGGTACACCTTAACTGCTCCCCATATTTCACATTTTGCAAATACAAAAGTTATGACTTGTTACAATTTTATGATGCTTGGCATTCATCACAATTAAGCAAGGAGGAAATAAGAAGTCTCTTGTCCTTCCCTTTCTTTGGTTCCGTCCTCTTTGTGGCAACAATTGGCCTTTGGCCAGGACGCCATCACAGAGATTCGATGTTTGTAATCAAGCATGCGTACTACCCATTTGAAAGCTGCTACTAAAGACATGGGGAAATTTTGTTTGTGTGATTAATCCTTTTGAGGCAAACAGACATTCATCTTTTCCACAGCATCAAAATATGAATATCCTCAATTATATATTATTTTGCCTGCTAAGATATCATTGTCAGAAATGAAAGCACAAGCTCAAACATAGCATCCATGGTGCTAATAATATGGATCAAAATGAGTAACCCTTACCAGCAGTTATATATAAGAAAAAGAAACAAACATGCATCAAACTTATAAGCATCTCATATAGACTAAACTAACTTGACCCAACAGACGCAAAGCAGGACCAACATCAAAACCAAATCATGAAACAAATGATTCTATCCCTTCTCAAAATTTTCAGGACAACCAAAGTGATCGTTCCTGAATGAATTAAGGAATTACATACCATCCATCCCAATCCTCAGTCCATATTGTTGGCTTATTGTAAGCATTTGGTTTGAATCCATCACAGTAAAAGGCATTGCAAGTATCAAGCTGCAAGAAACAATGAAACAATACTCCATTATATTATATAATTAGCAAATATAATAGTAAAAGATAATTAAAAAATCCATCCTCTAGGTTTTGAGGTCACAATGTCACATACAATTTGTTCTGGAGCATCAGTTTGCCTACACATTAGCCAAGGTACACCAGTATCAAGGGCAAGAGCCATCTGAGCAGCCCATTGCATATATCTCTTCCCTGCTTGACCATAGCGGCCTTGAATATTACCATATTCATTTTCAATCTGTCATATTTGTGCAGAGACGTTAAAGCACAATTTTTGAAGTATGTAATTGAAGTGATAACCCAACATGAATGTGAAATGATGTTATCAGTGTGTCTTGTAAATAGCTATAATGTTAGTATGCTAGTTTTAACTATGTTTTTACGTCATTTTCTTGTGTAATGGTCTAAAGGAAAATCAGTAGAGCTTAAGTTAGTAACTTCCTTTGTGAATAAACCATCATTATTTGAAAATTAACGTTTTCTCCATGGAAATAAATGTGAAGACATTAACAAGAATGTTGTGCGCTATCTAGAAGATAGATTCCTCCAGGAAAGTAGAAGACTGAAAATAGTCATATTCATGAGTTAGATCCTCTGGCGCATCCAATTGTATGAACAACTGAAAAAGAGAAATAGTGTAATGCAAGTACGGATCAATCAAAGTACCATGAAACTGTTTTTCAGACCTGCTGCAGTATAATGGGACCACCTTGCCAAGAATAAAGCTTTTCCTCCTTCATGGTATCTACAATTTTCGTCACAAAAGTTTGCATTTCAGTCTGCAAACATAGGGATTAGTCAATCAAAAGGATGCTTCAAAATTGATCATTGCAGTAAAATTAAACATGGCAATTCTTTACCTTGAACGGCTTGTTATCTGTACGGAATTCTATCCCAGGGATGTCCCGCAACCAAACAGGGAAACCACTACAGAAATGAATGAAAAACAATGGAAAATCAATAAACAATCATGCATGAGTATTTCTCAATAGGGGATATTTAATCAAACAAAACAATGTAAGAGACATATGCATCACAGAGAAATATAAAAACAAAAACAAAAAAGAGAATTCTACTAAAGTGGTTTCTCCAAAGGAGAAAAATGCAATCGCATAAACATACTAGATTAGACGTAAAAAATGTTTAGTTTGTAAGGTAAACAAGAAAAATAAAACGGCTAATAAAAGGTACTCCTTCCATTTTTTAAATTGTTGTCATTAGGACAACAATTTTAGTTCGAAAATGAACTAAAGCTGCTGTCCTAACGACAACATTTTCAGAGCGGAGGAAGTATGTGACATGTAAATTTCATAAGTACCCTGTATTTTCATAATTTTAGAATAAAACATACCATGTCATCCAGCTAGAGAATCTTAACAGTAACATTTCAAGCTACCAAAATTAGATAGCATATATGTTACTATGTTTGTCCGAAATCTAAAGCTCTACAATCAAATACTGCCTCAAAAAAAACCTACAATCAAATATCAAACTCCTGACGTAAGTAGTTGTGATGTTGATTATAAACAACAGTTAAAATTCATATATTTTTTTTTCTAATAACATGCATCATGTGCACAAGTCAAAATATGTCATTTGCTCAAATTGAAAACTGAATACTAATGTGATTAACATTCATAGAATGGATACACTCCAGCAGTTGAAATGCTAAGATATAAACAGACCCGAAGTTCCATTCAGCACAAGCATATGGGCCGATACGCAGTAAAAGAAATAGACCTTCAGCAGCAACCAGCTTCACAAACTTGACAAGATCAAATCTTCCTTCAAAGTAATACTGGGATAAAACATAAGTCATAACCCATATCGAGGACAGCTGAGACTAGTGAACAAGATGTTTCTATGTTACCTGCCCTTTGGCTGGCTCATGCCCATTCCAAAAGACATATGTCTCGATTACATCCGCGCCACCCTCCTTGCACATTGCAATCAGGCTCGGCCACATCTGGACCAAATTGTAGGTCAGTTAGTAGCCTGCAACTCTAGACAGAGGAAAACACATGAACCGCAAGAGTGGAGAAGGCAAAATTAAGCTAGAAAACTTTGAGAAAAATGGTGTTGCGTGAATTTGACCGAACTTTAGTGCTCTATTTATTTAATGATTTTCAAGTTTTATGGATAGAACTGATTCCAAATGCAACATGCACGATACCAATTGCACCTGTCCAACGATTCGACTCTGCTCTGCCGCAGCAGCACCTCCACCCAACGACCACCCAAAAAAAAAAAAAAAAAAAAAAAACGGTCCAAAACCCAGCCAATTCCGCCCACCCCCTAACGACCCGCGCGCACCTATCGAAGCGGCGGCCACGACTTTTACCAACTCCTACTTTCTTCAGGAAAATACCAGCTCCCAAGCGCGGAGCACGAGCACGAGACCACCTCACTCGCTTACCTCGGGCGTGGCGCGCGGGTAGTGGAGCCCCGCAGAGACGAGCATCCTCCGCTCGCCGCCGATGCGCACCGCGCGGTGATCGTAGGTCACGTTGAAGGGCTCGAAGAAGGGCCCATCAGCCCTCGCGACCACCTGCCTCAGCTTCCCCGCCGCCGCGGCCGGGAGAACCGACGCGGCGAAGCAGCCCAGAACAGACAGGAAGGCCGTAAATCGCAGTGCCGGCGGCCACCGCGAGGAGGCTGCCCTCGGCGACGGCGAGGCGGCCATGGCGAACAGGTGGAGACTGCAGGCGAGGTGAGGAGGTGAGCAAAGTGAAAAGCGAGGAAACAGACTGGCCGGCAGATATTTTTCTGTTTTCTTTTTTGGTTTTATTTATTGAGTTTTTATTTCCCTTTGGCCTTTTCATGTGTCGCGCGTAAGGTTTACGTAACGAACCGGTCCGATAAATTTTTAACCGGTCGGTTATAAGTTTTTATTATAGAATTTTAAAAATAAATTTTTAAATTTATATTTAATGATTGACCGATCGGTTACACCGATTAACCAATTGATGTTTTCGGTTAAGCACTCGGTTTCACCGGTTTCAATATATATAATTTTTTTGAATTTTAAAAATATATAAATCAAAACTGAAGGTTAACCGGCCGATCAGAATAACCGATCCAGACCGATTTTCCGGTTAACCAGGTTTAAATAAATCGGCCGATTAACCACGATTTTGTCAACCTTGGTCGCGCGCGCGTGGTGATACCGGATTTGAAGAGTATCCATTACTTCACGCAAACACCAAACCAGATGAAGCAATGATTGCCGATTAGCCGGCTTTATCGCTAAGGCCATCCACGTCATCCCAGGGAGCGCGATAGAGACAACCTCTGTTTATACAGAAAAAAATAATGAGACAAATCTCATTTTTTCTTTCTTTCTAAAGTTAAGAAAAGTATCCGTTCCTATCAAATGCCAAACCACTCTACTAGTACTCCATATTATGCTAGAAATGTTCATTCCCCGTCAGTGCAAAACAAAGGACTCCGTGTAACTGTGTGTAACATTCTTTTTAAATTCTTTCTCATGTACACTCTACACATTTTGAGGAAATATATGCGGTATCTATATAAATATTTGTTTGTGTTCCGGATATCCATAGATATGCGATGGCGACCGACCGGGTACCTCACTAATAAGATAACTGCCCGAGTCAGTTTGGAGCACAAGGCAATTAGAGATAGACTTTCTATATAAATTCTTGTAGACTACGAGTAGGACTCTTCATGTACCCCTGCCGACCGGATATATAAGACGAGAGGAAACCCCCCATCGGAAACAAGTCATTACAAGCAATACAAACCACAGAACACAGGACGTAGGGTTTTTACTCTCATCGAGGGGACCCGAACCTATATAACTCGGCGTCTTTTACAACCATCATAGTTCTTAGTCTCGACGTAGTCCTATAAATATATTGTCGAGATCAAGTCTTGACAGTTGGCGCGCCAGGTAGGGGCAAGGCTCACCGGGATTCTCTGTCGACTATGATGGCCGAAACTCCCAACATTCAGTACTCGCCGAACTTCAAAATCTCCTTCAGATCGCTCGACTTCGCCGTCGACACCAACGGAGAGCTAGGTCTAGAGAACTATCGATCCGACTCGGCCGCAACCGGTTCTACGGAGCGATCACCGAGCTCGTCAGATCTAATCCCAGCATTGGCTCCACTCGGATTCGGCGAAACAGACCTATCCTTTAGGTACGACTCAATGTCGGTCCGTTCCTTTGATGAGGATTCGATCGGATCTGCCTGCTTATACCCTCTGACCGTGAACGTGGTCGATATAGAGGAGAATCCATCAGGAGACAACGATGAGGACGGTGACCGCGAATACGGTCACGAGAAGATGGCCGCACAGAAGAACACGCAGAAGAAGGCCATAGGGAAGAAAAACCCCAAGACAACAACTTGTCAGAAGGACATCGCCGCTGACCGAGAGGATCGCGTGGATCCCGCCTTGCACGCCGACTGGACCTTGAACCTGAAATCGAAGTAGACAGTGTCAAGATCTACGACACCCCGTAGACCAACATCACTGGGGCTAAAACATTGCTCGACACCTTGATGGCTGACGCAGCATATTAAACCCCCATGATGCAGAAGGCGGTGGCTATGCTCAAGGCCGCTACAGCCCAAGATGCGGCCAGGGACAAATCACAGTCGGTGGCCAGTTCCAATCACGCGGTCAATAAAGGCATGAGGATCTGAGAAATTCCCTCAGCATTCGCGACGGTCGGGACACCATCAACTCTCAATACGAAGAGAGGGCTCGGGACGACCGACGCCACGAGGAGGAGCGCCGCGATCGGAGGACCGACAACCGACGGGAAGACCGACACGATCCACCTCCAAAAAACAACCGTGATGACCGACGTCGACGTGACGATCGGGACCGGTGCAAGAATCATGATGGAGATAATCGGCGTCGTCGCCATGATGATGATGTTGGCCCACGTCATAATCGTCGCTCATCTCTATCTCCTGACCAACATAGAAAGTCAACTACTCCGAGCGATGAAAAATTCGATGGCATCAAGGCCTATGTACCTGAGCTTCGCATAGCTCGGTGGCCGGTCTGCCTTGACCCGGTCGTTCGGATTTGGCTCACATCTCTTCCAGAGAAATCGGTCACCTCTTGGGGAGACCTCAATAGGAAGTTCATAGAAAGTTTCCAAGCTACTTGCAATCGTCCGGGCAATCACTTTGACCTCACTCGGATCAAGCAAAAGTCTGACGAGCCCCTGCATGACTACATCAAGCGGTTCTGCGCCAAGAAGACCAAGATCCCTAATGTCCCAGATCAGCAGATCATTGCTGCCTTCTAAGGAGGCATACGCAGCGATGGCCTGGTCCGGGAGATCGGTCGGAGGAATCATGACCTCCAATTGACCGCTCGGAGTGCTTCGAGATCGCTGATAAGTTCGCGTCAGGCGAGTCAGTGCTGGATGACATCCGCGACAAAAGGCAAGGAGAAGCGTTCGGACAAGCCGGAGTCCTCCAAGAAGGACAAGAAAAGGAAGTCTGACAACATGGTCGCTGCAGTAGACCGATCCCAGAAAAACCCTCGGATGAACCAGCCGACCATGGACGACTTGCTAAGTGACCCATGCCTATGGCACCCAAAGGGGAACCATAAAGCAAAGGACTGTTACTGACTGAAGGGCTTCATGACTGCCGCGCTTAAGGTGGCCAAGGATCTGCCAAGACACAATGGCAAAGACAAGGCTAAAGATGGTGACAACAAGGATGAAGAAGGAGAGTTCCAGCAGCCCCAGAAGGAAGTCAACTTCGTCTTCGGAGGCCCGGATGCCTACGTGTCCAAGCGCAAGAAAAAGATGGAACTATGTGAGATCAACTCCGTAGAGCCTGCTATGCCCAAATACATGAGGTGGTCTGAGGTACCAATCACATTCAATCGGTCGGATCACCCCAGGCACCTGCCCAAGCCTGGTCGCTACCCGCTGGTACTCTCAGCCACGATGAAGGAGGTCAAGTTCAACAAAGTACTCATCGATGGAGGAAGCAGTCTGGACTTGATCTTCACCAAGACCCTCACGGAGCTAGGCTTATCGGTCAATGACCTCTAACCGAGTTCCTCACCCTTCCACGGGATCGTGCCCGACAAGACCTCGGTTTCTATTGGACAGATCGTTCTGCCTATCACCTTTGGAACCCGTGAGAACTTCAGGACTGAGTGTATTCTCTTTCGGGTGGCCGACTTCGAGTCAGCATACCATCTATCCTCAGCAGACCGGTGATGGCAAAGTTCATGACGGTCCCGCACTACCCATACCTTACGCTCAAGGTACCAGGCCCCAAAGGAATAATCTCCCTCCACTCTGATCTTCAGAATTCTTTCGATTGCGATGTGCAGAGTTACGAAATGGCCGACCAACAGTTGATGCTGTCCGACTGGCTGGAGATCCAGAAGGCAGTCGGCAATGAGGAGCAACCGATGCGGAAATCCCCAGGAAGAAGCCCAACAGGGACAAGATACAGACGGCCGACGTCCCTACTAAGGAGATCGCGCTTGACCCAGAAGACCCTGCTAAGATCACTTATGCAGGGGTCGACCTCGACGAGAAATAGGAACTCACGCTCACTCTTTTCCTCTAGGAAAATAGGGACATCTTTACATGGAAACCTTCTGACATGCCGGGAGTTCCTAGGGAAAAGATTGAGCATGAATTGAGGGTGCCTCCTGGGGCCACCCCTGTCAAGCAAAGACTTAGAAGGTTTGCACAAGACCGCAAGGACGCCATGAAGAAGGAGATAGCTAGGTTATTAGATGCTAAGTTTATAAAGAAAGTGTACCATCTAGATTGGCTGGCAAATCTAGGCCTTGTACCCAAAAAGAATAAAGAGTGGCGGATGTGCATTGATTATACCGATTTGAACAAGGTCTGTCCTAAAGACCCCTTCGCTCTGCCACGTATCGATCAGACCATAGACTCAACAGTCCGGTGTGAGCTTTTAAGCTTTTTGGATGCCTATTCAGGCTATCAACAGATCCCACTAAAAGTTGATGATCAAATCAAGACTTCCTTGATTACTCCCTTTGGCGCCTACTGCTACATTATCATGCCGTTCGATCTGAAAAACGCTAGCGCGACATACCAACATGGTATTCAACGCTGCCTCGAAGCTCAGATCGATCAGAATGCAGAAGCATATGTAGATGACATCGTGGTAAAAACTCGGAGCATCGAAGAACTTCTCTCTGACCTGGCAGAGACTTTCGACAATTTGAGATGTTACTCGATAAAGCTGAATCCTAAAATGTGTGTTTTTGGGGTTCCTTCGGGTAAGCTACTCGGTTACATCATTTCAAAACAAGGTATAGAGGCTAACCCGGATAAAATAAAGGCGATCCTTGATATGGGGCCACCTAATTCCCAGAGGGATGTTCAGAAGCTGATTGGATGTGTGGCATCCCTGAGTCGCTTTATTTCCTGACTAGGGGTCAGGGGTCTGCTGCTCTTTAAACTGCTCAAGAAGTAGGATGACTTCGTTTGGACAGCGAAGGCGCAATTGGCATTGGATGAGTTGAAGGTCCACCTCAGCAATATTCCAGTCTTGGTGTCTCTGGAGCCGTAAGAAAAGCTTCAACTCTACATATCGGCCACAACTCAAGTTGTGAGTACCCTTTAACGGTCAACCGAGAGGAAGAGGGTCACATACAAAAAGTACAACACCCAGTCTACTTCGTTAGTGAGGTTCTCAGTGCCTCCAAAACATGATATCACCAGATCTTGAAGCTGCTATACGCGCTCCTGATCACTTCAAGGAAGTTGAAGCATTACTTTCAAGCTCATCCTATCGAAGTTCAAATATCCTTCGCACTCGGCACAGTCCTTCACAACCGAGAAGCTGAAGGAAAGATTGCCAAGTGGGCGGTCGAACTTGGTCAGTAACCATCACGTTCACACCTCGCTTGACAATCAAAGGACAGGCGTTGGTTGACTTCGTTTTTGAGTGGACAGAGATTCAAATGCCGCTTGCATCGTAAGATATCGAATACTGGAAAATGTATTTTGATGGATCCCTCCAATTACCTGGGGCAGGTACAGGAATTGTGTTCATCTCATTCATAGGAGAGAAATTGCGATACGCCCTCCAGATTATGTTTCACGCATCTAATAACACTACGGAATATGAAGCTCTTCTGCACGATCTGCGCATCGCTGTTTCGCTCGACATTCGGCATCTTGACATCTTTGGTGACTCGGCTCTGGTCATTAACCAAGTCACCAAGGATTGGAACTGTGTAGACAACAACATGGGTGCTTACTGCCAAGAATTAAGGAAGCTCGAAGACAAATTCGAAGGACTGAAGTTCACACATGTTCTTCAAGATAATAATCAAGCGGCTGATGAATTAGCCAAGATGGGATCATCTCGATCGATTGTCCTACTCGATGTTTTCTTACTCACCCTGGATTCCTCAACTATTTCTCCTCGGTCTGATGTCTTGGTGACCGATGGTGCTGAGCCTGTAAGCGATGACAATACAGAGACCGACTGGCACGACCCGATTGTCCAATGTTTTAGCAAGGGCACGCTGCCTAGGGATCCTAATGAGCAACAGAGGTTGAAGACTAAATGTTGAGGATACTTGATGATGGACGATTTACTTTATAGAAGAGAAGGATCGAACATCTTGATGCAGTGCATCTCGATACCAAAAGGCAAAGTGTTGATAGAAGAAATCCATTCAGGAGTTTGTGACAATCATGCAGCTTCCAAGATTTTGGTCGGCAAGGCTTTCCGGCAAGGGTTTTATTGGCCTACGGCGGTCGAAGATGCACTCCAGGTCGTTCGAAAGTGTGAAGGCTGTCAATTCTTTGCTCAACAGACATATGTGGCTTCACAGCAACTTTAAATGATACCTAGCTTGGCCTTTTGCAATCTAGGGGCTTGATATTGTCATTCCTTTCAAGAAAGCGCCAGGTGGGTTCACTCATTTGTTTGTTGCTATTGACAAATTCACCAAGTGGATTGAAGCGAAGTCGGTCGACAAGATAACTTCGAAGAAAGCGGTCGAGTTTGTCAGAGATGTCTTCACTCGGTTTGGGGTCCCTCATGATATCATCACTGACAATGGTACTCAGTTTATATCTGAGGAGTTTCATGACTTTGCCGATGGGATGGGAATAAAAATCCACTTTGCATCAGTGGCTCATCCTCAAAGCAATGGGCAGGTCGAACGGGCCAACGTTATGATTCTTCAGGGGTTGAAGCCCCGAATATTTGATAGGCTCAAACCTTATGCCGGTCGGTGGGTTCGAGAGCAGCCTTCAGTTTTCTCGGGGCTGCGTACTAACGTCAGTCAGGCTACTGGCCAGTCACCTTTCTCGTTGGTTTATGGCTCTGAGGCTATGCTGCTGACCGAGGTAAACCTGGTATCAGCATGAGTCAAGGGATACGACAATAAGATTTCTGAAGAAAACGGAGAGATTGACCTGATTGCGGCAGAAGAGTTACGTGATCGCACTCTATTTTGATCGGCGGTATACCAGCAAGGCTTGCAATGTTACTATGAAACGAACGTACGCAGTCGCCAGTTTCATGTTAGGGATTTAGTGCTACGCCGAGTGCAATCAACCAAGAATTGGCACAAATTATCTCCTAAGTGGCAAGGACCTTATGTGGTTAAAGAAGTCACTTGGACGGGGGCTTATCGCCTGATGTATGAAGATGGCGACGATATACCAAACTCGTGGAACATAAATCAGCTATGTCGCTTTTATACTTAGTCTATCTTTTATATTCTTATACATTATTATTGAATGAAACTTCAGTCTTTTTGATGAAAGATTTATTGATGATTTTAATTCTTATTTGTCTCAATTCCTTAATCTATCATATTAAACAATCGAGCCAGGGGGCTAGTAATAATGTCCCACTACTCCTTAACCTTGATAAATTCTGATTTTGGATTTTGTTCGACTGATTTCTCATATCTTGATACGGTCTTAAGATTTTTGGTCTAATGCCTAACATCATGGCCAAAGAGCGAGAGGTCATGTGTCGATTGGTCGATTCTGCTTGTTATGTGGTTATGAATTACAACCTAGTATGCTAAGGCAAACCGATGCAACTTCTGTTTTTATCTCTAAAGGACTTGTGGTAAAACGATCTAAGTGCTAAAGCGCGATAAAGCAGCTAAGTATTGATCATTTTGTTTTAAGTAACAGGAGATTGCCTTATGACTATTTTGTTGATCTTTTAACTTGTTTATGAACTAAGCAAGCGTATAAATTATTATTTACATGGAGATAATATCATCTTCCTACATAAATACTACTAATGTTTTCTGACAAAACAGATATTACAACTTCTTCGAAGGAGAGGAAGCATCATCCTGCAATTCTACCTCTGGAGATGCTGGAGGAGTTGGCGTGATTGGATCAACCTCTACATTGTCAACCAAGGCACAGGAGGTCTCCAGCATAGAGTCCATAAGCAATTGGCATTGGTTTATTGTCAAGTCTGGGTTGAAGCCCTCCTTGATATTATCTAATAGCAATGCAGGAGACCAAGACTGGCAAATAGCCAACACTTGGCTCCCGGCCTCGGTCGCCACCCTCCGGGTATTGTTAACAATTGCCTCTCAAGCATGCTCCAGCAGATACTCCAAGGAGTGACCAGTCTTCTCCACTTGGTTAGGATGGATATAATCCAATGCTTTCCGAGCGCCATAAGACAATGCTGCAAAAGATTTTCAGAACGTTAGAATCTGAAGTTAGCAAGAGCAATAATGAAGATACGATGGAGAGCTTACTGGTAAGTTTACATTTGAAAGACTTAGAGATGCTCTTATCCTCCTCTATCTTCTCTTCGGCTTCCTCCAGCTTCTTTTTCAGCCGATTGATTTTGGAGTTTTGCTCTCCGACCGACTTGGAGAGATCATCCTTCTGAGCATTCAGAGCATCCAAGAATCTTTGCTGGTTTGAAGTCAACTTCTCCACGTCGATGACTTTTTGATCATGAGCTAAAGACACATATAAAATCCTTAGCGATAGAGTGAGCAAAAATCAAATGAAAGTTGGTATGCGATCTTACCGACGACATCGCCTTCTTGTGGTCGGTCTGCAGCCTTTGAATCTGTTTCTTAGCTAGGGAGAGCTACTCGCCGGTAACTAGCAAGATACCAACAACAAGTCAATATCTTGAAGAAAGGATTTAATATGAATCTGGAGCATACCAAAAGTCTCGGCTTCAAGATACTCGATCCTGTCCTGCTTCTTCTCCATAGGAGAATATATTTTCTGAATGCGAAGAAGAGCAAGGTTAGCTGAAAGATTAAGTCAAAGGAAAGAAAAAACTTGGTATTGATGTACCATGTTGGCCTCTCAGTGTTGATGGATAATCTCCATATCTTTAGCTTCAGGTCGACCTAATGAATCCTCGACTAACACAGCCTTACCCTTGTTGAGAGGGGAAGAAATGCTGGCCGGGGAAGGATTGATAGTTTGAGGTGTCGGCGCTAGCATCAGTGTAGGAGCTGGAGCTTTGGGCGACTTCCTTGGCTCGGTTGGTGCATTTGATGGTGTGCAGACTGGCCGAGGTAAGTCGGTCGAACGAAGAGTAGGAGCTGACCGAGTGTCTTCAGACCCTTGGGCGCTTTGAGCATCGCAGGACCGACCGCTGTGACCATCGAAAAGCATAACATTAAACATTAAAATATGATTATTAACTACAGGGATGAAGAATCAAAAAAATGCGAAGAAGTTTACCTAGAGCCTTGCTTGATTTTGATTCGGCAGACTCTCTTCTTTGAAGAAATGGTCTGCGAGTCAGTCTCCTTCCTCTTCTGGGAAGACTTGTCAACTTCATCGGTCTTCTTTGCCGCTCTTGCATCACTCACCATTTTGCTCGAGGGCTCTGACCGGCTTGATGGTCGGTCGGAGTGTGCAGGGGTTGGCAGACCGACATCCTAGGGTAGCTCTTCTTCGTCATCATCATTGTCTCCCATGTATTACCGACGATGATGGGCATACGGCTTCACTCGTCGACTTGGGGAGGGCAAGTTGACGGGAGACGAGGTAGAGATGCCTGTGACGGTCCCTGCGGTCAGTCGTGCGCTCACCGATGAGCTTGAACCACTAGTACCGGTCTGCGGCAGCTTCTCAACATAATCTGGTCCCTCGGAATCATTTGGAGAGAGCGGAGGGTGTGACACAAAAGTGTCCAAAACCTATAGAAATATGAAGACATCACGTGTTATGGTCAGTCTGTCAAAAAGAATATCAGAAATACTCAGAATGACCGAAGCTTACTCGGGCCCGTAAAGTGCCCACATTGTATGCCTTTGCTATTAAGAAGTGATCCTGAATAATGTCTCCTTCGAACATCTTTGATAATTGTGACCGACGCAGAGTGGAGTTCGGTGGATCAGACACTTCCCTCGTCTCATCATCAGAGGCATATATCCAGGCGGGATGACTCTGCTGCTTCAAGGGCTGCACTCGGTGAACTATAAAGCTCTTCGCTATAGTAATGTCATCGACCCCCTTATTCTTTAGCTCTACAATCTTTTCCAGTAGAGTGACCACCTGGGGGTCGGTCGGATCTGGTCTCTCCAACCACCGCGCTTGAGGAGTGTCTTTTGCACCAGAGAAATCAACAAGAGTAGGGGGAGGATTGTCACAATAGAACCACTCATCCCTCCAGTTCTTATTCCTGGTGTTCAGTGGCACATTGATATATGCCTCCTTCTTGCACAACTGGAAGCCAACTCCATCAATGGCGACTTGGTTTTCCTTAGTTGGCAGCGGTCGAAGGACAAAGAGATGGTGGAATAGAGTGAAATGGGGCAGAACACCCAGAAAGGCTTCGCACAGATGCACAAAGATGGCAATGTGAAGAATGGAGTTGGGATTGAGGTTGATGAGCTCAATCCCATAGAAGAAAAGGAGCCCACACAGAAAACTGCAGCAGGGAACTTCAAAACCATGCTCGAAAAAAGAGCAAAAAACTACAATCTGCTTATGGATTGGAAGGGGGCGAGTTTCCTTTGGTACCTTCTAATCAATGCGCGCTTGCTCTAGGAGGATGCCGTCCATCACCATGGTATTCAGATCGGTGGCGGTGATGCTGCTCTTTGGGAACTCCTGCAGCTGTTCCGGGATCTCCAGCTCTGAGGAAGATGATTCGGCGGTGACGGCCTTCTTGGATGGCTTGCGAGGCGTTGTCGGTGAAGAGGTAGCGCGCTGGATCCGAAGGCGGGGAGCTAACCCTAGCAGGAGCTCAGAGCTTGTTGGCGATGAGGACCTGTGGTGGCGGTGATGAAATGGTTAACTCTAGCTTTGAAGCAGAGGTTGTGGGAGCAGAGGAGGCGCCAGGAAGACGAAGAGTTATGTGCGAAATGGCGGCATGGACTTAGAGTCACCAGCCCTTCGTCCTTTTATACCTTCACCTTTTTGACCTAGTTTTTGAGGTCCCCATGGGCTTTGGTGGGCCGTACAGTGCCAGGCTTTTTCTGCTTATAAAAAATGGTGAGGCATTGTTCTTTAAAAAGAATTAATGCAATAAACCTTGAGAACTTGATCTCGGGGACTTCTTTGATGAGAAGCAATGGAATATCCATTTAAAAAATATATATACTTCCTATATCTATATGATTTAAAGATCATATAGCAAAAGGACTTGATGGTCGTATGGGTTCAAGTTCACAGGTACCTTATTGATTGAAGTCAATAAGTAATTACCAATGTCGGGCTTATTTTAATCCGAGTAATAATTTTTTCAAGAAAGACTATAACATGATTGATGTCATTTGGCTTATTGATTATATGATTGGTGTCATATAAGTTTGCATATAGACTACAATATGATTGATGTCATGGAATTTTGAGTCTATAAATTATTCGGATAAGAGTGTAAATTACTCAGCATAACTTTAAATCAGTCGGCATGATTGATGTCATGTAGACTGATCCTTTGGTTTGATGACTAGAGGATTATCAGCTCAAGCTTGATGATTTGAGCTGAATTATAGAACGAAATGTTAAGAGCTAATATTATTAGACTCTTGTATTATTTGTTAGTCTCTAAATTATATGAGAGTTGGGGGTACACCTGATCAAGTGCACCTAGTCGACGCACCAGATCCATCAAGAATTTTGATCATGAGGTCTTCCTAATTTATGACTTATTCGTATCAACATTGAAGATCACTCGGCAAGTCACAACTCAAAATCAGAAAGCACTCAGAGGCTGCTGTGGAATACTTACCTTCCGGGTATCCATAGGTATGTTTAAGACGACGACCGACCGGGTACCTCACTAATAAGGGAACCGACCGAGTCGGTTTGGAGCACAAGACAATTAGAGATAGACTTTCTATGTAAATTCTTGTAGACTACGAGTAGGACTCTTCATGTAACCCCTATCGACCAGATATATAAGGCGGCAGGAAACCCCTCATCAAGAACAAGTCATTACAAGCAATACAAATCACAGAACACAGGACGTAGGGTTTTTACTCTCATTGAGGAGGCCCGAACCTGTATAACTCGATGTCTTTTACGACTATCGTAGTTCTTAGTCTCAATGTAGCCCTATAAATATATTGCCGAGATCAAGTCTCGACAGTTTGTATATGAAACAGAACTCTGTTTGGTGCGTTATACTTATTTGTTCTGTGTTTTCTTGTTGTTGGGACAGATTCATTAGTGTAGCTATCTTGTCCTAACGACAAGATTTTCGGAACAGAGATAGTAGTCAGTTAGACCATCAAATACATAGTTTCAAAATAAAAAGACCATCAAATATATATAGTATTTTATTTACAAAAAGAAAAGAAATCCCGGATACACTTTATTTTTTCTATCCTTGAGAAGAAAACCGAGTACAAACTTAGTTTATGAGTACATCCATGGCTATGTACAAGCTACAACCGATCATGATCAAGAACAGCAGTGCTTATTCTGCTGCAAGCAGTAAAAGCTCCTGCCGTGCTTGAAGTAGCTCCATTAAAGTCAAAACGGTTTCACAATTTCTCTTTATTTACGGTCTTGAAATCTGATATCTGAATGAAAAGGTGTTCAATCTTCACTTGCAATTTCAACCTTCTACTAGAAAATTTTGTAACATGAGTAATCATTCTTGCATGCACACAAATGAATATCTCATGCATTCTATATACTGCAGGATGCTTAACATTTTCGTAGTGTTATTTGCAAGCCGCCAACACTTTGTGTTTCTTTAGGGTTTTATTCTAAAATAGTCAATGACGTTTGTACAGTTCAAACATTCAATGTGAGTGAAAGCAATTGGCAACCAAAAAAAAGGTCCTGATTGGGTTCCCTACATAACAATAGCTTTAATAATAAAGTATAAAGATATACTACATTGTTGACCATTTAGAGATAAAACAACAATGTCTGATTGTTGTTTCTAATGTGGATTGAACATATCGCAAACACAAGTGGTCTGCAATGGAAACTCTTGATGGTATCAAATTGTTTCTTTACAAATAAAATGCTCGTATGTTGCTACTGACATAAATGAATTTACAACAAAACAAGGATCATGAATGGTTCAGATGCAATTGGACTTGGTATGCTCAAGCTATTAGGCTGCCTTTGTTTTACTTTGAAAGCTTGTTTAAAAATATCAATTTGAATAACATTCACATCTTTTTGTTACATAGTGAATTTGAACATATTTTTGCTGGTAATGTCATCACTAAATATTGTATCTCACCAGCATTTTCAAAGGTCTAGAGATAGAAGATAAAGTTCATACCCGATAGAGATACTGCAGAACGTGTACCTGTACGTAGACTTTTTCCTCTCTTCAGAATCAGAGTAGGAGTCTGTCTCCCTCTGTTTCCCTAATAAGATTGTCCTCTATCCGTTTGTGTTTAGGACTCCTGTCCACGTGTGTTCTGGACTCGGTTGATTATTACGACAGTTTTTCATGGGCGTACGGTAAAATTGAATGTGTCCCACCTAAATTATTAAGGAGTAGAGATATATCTCAATGTCATTATTTTGGGTCTATTTTATTTAGAATCTTACTTTCAAGTTGAATTATGATTTTACCTTCAAAATTTAGAATTTATGATTTGACTCTGCTTTTGGAGAACGACACTACTACAAAAACAGCCTATAGCAACGAGCCAAAAGGCACTGCAGCGGCGGGTAGGGCATCCCGTCGCTACACTACAACAACTAAAAATAAAAGGCAACAACGACATTTCTTCTCTGGACGAAATCAACCGCGGCTACAAAGAGATTAGTAGCGGCAGGTGACAACATCACCCACCGCTACCCATTACCCTAAAAAAATAAGAGCCCGCCAGCCCAGAAAAGCCCACGCCCAGATCCACGCTTTGGGCCCGTGTGGATCCGGAGATGTCCCATTTCGCTACTGCTGGGATCCGCCGCCGCTTGTTCGCCTGGGGAAGATGGTGGCCATTGGCGCCCGCCGACGCGACCGCCTCCGCCCGCGCTTGGCCTGTCGGGAGAGGAGGCAAGGGAGGCCATCGTCGCTGCGTGCGAGGTCGCCACCGCTGCCCAGATCCGCACGTGACCGCCGTCGCTCGCGTGCCCGTGGGCTATAAATACATAAACAATGCAAGACAATCAGATTATCACATCTTGGGCATCCGGTTTTCTCCTGCATCCACAGTATGATTCTGGCCAAGAGCCTATTGTATAGCCGTACGTGGGGGATCTCAATGGACAGATAGGGCCGTCACCACCTACCCCTAGCAATCCGTGAGCTACATGACAAATAATGCATTCTATTGATCTAAGCATCACGCTTACATCTCTAGAACAATGCTCCTAATCCCCTAGCGATGAATCGGAAAAGGAGTAATCACATTGAAGTGAACACTAAACACGTGGAAATAATCTAAGTCAAACATTAGTTATGCATCACTATAACGATATAAATAGTGACTATAGTAAGGACTTATGTCTAACATGATAATATAGCATAACTACATTACTAACATGCAAGCATAACAACCATATACATGAATGGATCATATAATCAAACAATAAACATATGACCCAAGTATAACTATATATAAAGACTAAATATATTAAATAGAACAAAGTCTTATAAAAGGAGAAAGATACAAGAGTCATACCACAACTCCAAGGAAGATTTGGGAACTGAAAAAGACTCCCTAAACCTAACTCCACTAAAACTAGAGAGAAACTCGAAATACAAAAAGCCTATGCTGACCCTAAATCTTTTCCCGTCAGGTTTATGGGATCTTTAAGTTTGTTTATGATGATGTCTTTGGGCCATTTCCTCAAAAAGCCTATGCTGACCCTTAGGAAAAATGGGAACTGGCACTTGCCTGCCTGGAGCACTTCCGCCTGTAAGTAGTGTGTGCTTATTTGAACTACTTACTAAATCAAATGCTTGATATTTGTGTGATTCATATAACGATGAGGCATACCTGTGCTTGGGGAAAAAATAGGGTTTACATTGTTCAACTATATTAAAGTAGTGAATCATAGAAACATTCCCTTTAAGCTTAGGTAAAAAATGGCAAAAATGAAGATTCATGGTCTAATATGCCGCCAGCTGAGTTTTTTTCATAGAGAGCTCTAAGATAAAACCCGCACATATGTAGATAGACCCCTATGACATAAAGGATGATGATATTTATGCTTCTGTACACACACCGACACCCTCCTCTATCACGGACAGCTCCCTGTTCTAGAACTACTCAAAGTATGTGGATGTGCTACTCATTTTGAGAATCCCAACCACTAACATATTAAACATTATACACAACTTAGTGTGACGTTATGTACAATTAAAAAGTTCATTGGTAATCTTTTTGTCATTGGATGAATCTTTGATTGTGAAAGTTAGCACTTTCTACTGGTTTATTGCATATTGATCTTTAAGTAATGTTGAATAATATTTCTTAGCTAGTGTTTCCATTCCATTTTGATGGGCATTTAGTAGAGTTGCGACATCAACTTTAGTTAGTAATAATCTGCATTTTTAGATTGAAATGCTGATTTATTTCCTCGAACAATGCACTAAAAATGTATTAGTAATAGAGTTAATTAATCAAATAAAGATGGAATATGCCTCAGATATGGAAGTGCTAAGCATACGTGAACTCTTTTCTTACATATGAATCACTCATTTTTCTTTTAGAAAACAAGCAGATAGCCATCAATGGAGTTCAGTGTTGGAGTATTAAGTTGAAGCTTCAGGTTACTTTTGCAGGAGCTACATCTCAAACATGACTATAAACTATTGTCGGTATATCTCAATCTGAGTAGGAAGTTCATAGGGCATATATCCATGCCATCGTGTACAACAGAGTAGCTCTTTATTTTTCCTTTCACTTATGTATCTACGGTGTATACTTGTATGACTGAGTTGGATATTTATGTATAAGTTATTTCCTCTTATTTGAACATATTAGATTGGGTTTGATGTCAGCCTTAACATGATCAAATGGAGAGAATTTGCATATATAAGTGCATTAGTGAATAATGCATATTTATGAGCCTTTTTTTAGCTCCAGTGCCATTATCAGCAACGGTTCATAACAAGAACCGCTGTCGATAGTTCTATTATCAGTACTGGTTCAAAACAAGAACCACTGCTGATAGCCTCATTATCAGCAACGGTTCATTACAAGAACCGCTATTGATAGTGTCATTATCAGCAAACCGCTGTTGATGACCTGTTTTGAACGCTGCTGATGACATATTTTGTAGTAGTATATAGTAGTACTAGCATAATCCCCTACACAACAAAAAATAATCTCGATGATTGGTCGCCTCCATGATTGGTTGGGTTAATAAGTCTGTGTGATCATTTGATGTAGGTGCTAGACTTTGAATCCATATAAACAAAATGGACAATTAGAAGGATGCGATGTTAGATGTGCATGATAATTAATAGCCTAGGCAATTGAAACACCACAAGAGATAGTAGCTACAAGTCTCCTTTATTGCTTTATCATGCTTGCAGCTTCTCGGGAATTCTAGAACTCAAATAATTTCTCTAAGTCTGCCTTAATAGACAAATGTTTTCTAAATTTCATAATTCCTCCTCGGTTCACTTCCATATTTGATCATCAACCTCTTGCCTGAACTCAGTTTGATCTCCTAGAACATGTCAAGTTTCAACTTTCGAAGTTTTGCTTGATGTTTCAAACACTATCTACAACTGCATAAGAGTTAAGAAGTTCTGAATTTTTAGACTTGCTCTAAGTCTTCCTATCAAATGCTCATTTTTAAATTTCTTTATCTTCCAAATACTTTGACCCTTATTTGCAGCTACGGCTTTCTTCTTGGCACAATGAGGTATGTCTACGGGTTTGATGTGCTTCATAGGAGGATAATAACGTTGAGATGTATCATTTCTGCTATTTGTGTACTCGAATTTTAAACCCTTTTTATGTACTTAAATCTGAACCTAAGTTGTAATAACTAAGTTTGAATTTGAACTTTACTTTCTTATGCTTATATGTGTGTATTTTTGGACTCTTACTTTGTCACTACCCCCTTATTTTTGACGTGGTTATGTCATATTCACAGAAATATGCGAGTCGTTTGAAGCTTCTAGTGAAGTTTGTAGAATACTTTATCAAGTTTGTACCTGATTTAGAGCCTTCCACTAAAAGAGATATCGCTAGTGAGCATCTGTTTATGCACTCAAGGGGTAGTGACCGTCCTTGAAGCAAGCATTGTTATATTGATAACAAGATGAGTCCCTTATATGGAAAGTGGATCGTGCGATAAAGGACATCACCAAGCTAAGGAGTGAAGCTTATGAGATATTAACAATTAATTTGGATAGGTTTGTGATTGAAATTTTTATTTAATTGGGTTGGATAGCCCCTCTTAACAAGCTTTTGGTAGAGTCCAAGAACACTTAAATCGTATATTATATTCAAAAGTTATGACGTATTTAAATGTTGTCCGAGTCACTCCAATCGAATTAACATGACTCAGGCACCGGTCACGCAAATCTGTTTGGCGTGATTGAAGTATGGGTCACGCCATCCAGTTTGGTGCGATCAAATGGTCTAGATCTTAAAAAATATAATTTGACATAAGCTAAAATATTATTTAAAAAATATTTGAATAATTAAATAAAAAATCTACACCGGTAGGCAGTATATTTATCCAAGATTTGGTTTATTTGGTTTATTTAACCCTCTAAAATTCATAAAACGGTCCATTATTCACCGTTAGGCAGTATATTTATCCAAGATTTGTGATGCTGACTCAAGTTTTGGTGATTTCACCTAATTGGACCTGCCATATGTGTTATATATCATGGGTGGGAGGTAAACCGACAATGGTATGTCATTAGGTTGTCATCACTCTCACGACCATCTACACAGGTACTGTCATGCACTGCTTGAGTTTGAGTGAATAAGATGGTTCCAAGCATCTTAAAAAATGTTTTTATTTAATTTTGTTTGTCTCTTTTTGGATCTGTAAAACAAACTCATTGTTCTAGTTGTGTTTTCATAATGCAGAGTTTGAATCATATTGTTTTATTTCCAAACTTTTATCTATCTCATCTAGACTGTTAGATCTTTATAAAATTCAATGATCTATATCTTGTCTTTTTTCTGATTAATATGATAATTTCATGTTTTTGAGTGCAAACGTGGAGACTCTTTTTTCTCTTCAAATAAGAAGATAATAGATATTTATCTCAAATGTTAAGTAAAATCACTGAGGAAGCTACATGAGTCGCCCTGGTGCTATGGCCTTACCTAAAAATTCCGTTCTGATCGCCGTTCCGTTTTGGCCATTGGAATGGATCGTTCCGGTACCGGACGGTACCGGCGTACCATTCCGGACTTTGAATATAGTGACAATTTATATAAATACTTATATATATAATTATAAATATGTATTTTACCAATAATTTCAGGCTAACATAAGACTGTATTGTATAATATTTTTTGCAACATCGTAGTTTAAACATAATAGAATAAAGTCTACAACATCACTAATGTAATAGATGCTTAGGAATTGGCCGGTACCGGAATGACTGGAACGGCTGTTACCGGCCGGTATTGGCCGAAACGACCGGTACTGACCGGTAACTTGGCCGGTACGGAATCGAGCTGCTAAGGTACCATTCAGGTGGCCGGAATGTACCGGAACAGAATTTTTAAGTAAGGCTATGGCACCAGAGTAAATTAAAAAATTAGTTACTAATTAGCTATTTTTTGAGCTTTGGACAGCTGTTTCATTCCATAACTTGTACTTCTGGCACCACCGCACCACCTTGAGGCCAAGCTAAGTAAACTTGCAGTCGGTTGCAACTGCAGACACCTACCCTACAGCAGATGACTGAAAAATGTGTCTGCATTGCTAATTTAGAACCAACATCTTCCTGACTACATTGCTTACTTTTTAGAACCAACATCCTTTACATGGTTAAGAACTTAATAAGATGAGTAGAAATAAAATCAGAAACATCACACCGTATGCATGGTTGCATAGACGACAAATTAAAGTGGGTCCGCAAATCATATGGTTGCGTCCCAAAGGATATTGTGATTCTTGTAACAAAAGAAGGTAGATGACATTATATATACTTTTGTGCATTACCATCTGTAGAAATAGAACAAAATTCACTTTCATCAGTTTAGTGATGATGGCTGCAACCAGCTCACGAAATTTAATTCCCTCCCTAGAGATTCCGTCCTGTCGTAGAGAACAGATTTAATTCCCCTTGAGAATACTTCCTATCGTAGAGAACTTGTGAGGAGCAAACATGGAAGGATACGGCGATTGAAGGGACTGAGGCAAGGAGGTGGAATGAATGGAAGGATATACTGTGATTATTGCTTGATCCCCGGGGAGTCCCCCCCCCCCCCACCCTAATGCATAGCCAAATCAACACAGCTCAATCGAAACGTATTATCTGCCATCTTCATTCCCCGATCAACGCGATCGCTAATATCTTCCTACCACTATCTCGATCGACGAGATGGATCAGTAGTGCAGTTGAGCACCAGGGCGCGTTAGTGAGCCATGATGAGGAATCAGTTGTGCCGGGCGGCAGGCGGCCTGGACGCCGTGCTCGAGGTGCCGGTCCCCGATCTCCACAACGAGGCTCCGCCGCCGCCCTGGCGTGGTGGTCGGCTCCGCCGTCGCCGCGCGGTCATCAAGGCGTGGGTGCGGTCGCTTTTAGGGTTGGGCCACCGTCGTCGGCGCGATGGCGCGCCTTCGCCGGCCGACGTGCAGCTGATGCTCCTTGTGATCGGCGCGCCGCTGGTGCCGCAGCCCGTGGAGGCGTGGAAGGGCATGGCCGGACAGGACGTCACCGAACTGCCCCTTGTACGCAGTAGTGTTGCTTCGATAGTGTTGTTGATCACCATATAAAAATGGCTGCTATTGTCAAATTATTGTTACAATCTTGGTCGGTGCCATATGAATGTCTGCTCAATTGGCTAATAAAATGTTCTGCAGGAGGTGTCGAAGGCCAGGTACGTGGTTGAGCGGTATATGGCGGCGGTGGGCGGCACGTCGGCGCTGAACGCCGTGGCAGCAAGCATGTGCGCGGCGGGGAATGTGTGGATGCGGACGAGCAATGGGCGCAGCAAGAACAACAACGCCTTCAAGGAGGACGTCGCCGCCGGCGTGTTCGTGCTGTGGCGGAAGAGACCGGAGCTGTGGTGCGTGGAGATGCTGGTATCCGGCTCCAGCGGCGCCAAGATGAGCGCCGGCAGCGACGGCCAGGTCGCCTGGCGCCAGGCACCATGGCAGGAGCCTCGCGCCGCGCCCGGACCGCCTCGGACCCTCCGCCGGTGCGTCCAGGTGACTGCCATTCCAGCCAGCTACTTCCCTCCCGTCCAGAACATTAAAACGAAATCAATGCCATCGTAAATAGGAAGATCATACTCGAAGTCCACGGCGGACCTCTTCTCCACCGCGGCGTGGGCCGGCGAGAAACGCTTCGACGACAACGATTTTGATATGACAATTTTTAACTCGTGCTATTCATCATTGATGCAGGGCCTGGACCCGAAGTCCACGGCAGACCTCTTCTCCACTGCGGCGTGGGCCGGCGAGAAACGCTTCGACGACAACGACTGCTTTGTGCTGCGCGTGGACGCGGCCCCGCCCACGCTGCGCGCACGGAGCCGGGCCGGCGTGGAGGTGGTCCGGCACGCGCTGCAGGGCTACTTCAGCCAGCGGACGGGCCTGCTGGTCGGCCTCGAGGACACCCACCTCGTGCGTGCCGTCGGCGCGTGCTGGGAGACCGCCATGGCGTCCTCCATCGGCGACTACCGCCGCGTCGACGGCATTAGCATCGCCCATGCCGGGCGTACGGTCGCCAGGCTGACCCGGTTCGACGCGGGCTGCCGCCGGTTCGGCTTGCGTGGTAAGAGGAGGAGGATGACGCGCACGTGCATGGAGGAGGCGCGGAGTATCGAGGAGGTTGGGTTCGATGTTGTGGGCTTATGTGCGGAATGCTTCCTGCCTCCAAGGGACATGGTGCCCTGCGACGGCTCTGAACCGGGTGCGCCCCCATGGGAGGAACGTGGTGTGGTCTTCGATGGCAGCGGCGAGAAGGACGTTGCTGCTGTTTCTTCTTCTTCCGTCCTCCCAAGAGTGCAGTTACCTGAGGTCATCGGCGAGTTCCATGATGAGGTAGCTCGGCCGGCGGTATGGACAAAGCTGCGTGTGCCCGCGGTGGCGAAAAGGCTGGTTGAGTTTGGACTGGAGAAGGTTGCGGCGGTGAGGACTATCGACATTATTGCCACCGAGGAGTGCACGGGGGTATAGCTGCTCTCCTGCGTGGGGCTGTGGTTCCGTGTTCTACGGCGTCAACTGAGAGCTACAAGAGTAATAATAATAAAAAACTGAGAGCTACAAGGCCTTTTAGATTGTTCTTTTTTTTTTAAGTAGTATAACAATAAAATAAGCTGAGAACCCAAAATTTTTGTCATTGGAGTTGGCTTATTCAATTTGCATATTCTGCAGAAACGTTCCACGTCTAACACTCAAGAGAGGTTGACGCATGGAAGCTCATTTAGAATGAATCTACATTTTCTGTTTTTTTTAATTAGATGAATAGCAGGGCAGCTCTTACTTAGTTTCTAGGGTACTCTGTATAACAACGAAGTTACAAATAATGGAGTGCCATTTGTCACATGAATTTTCTGACCGTTGGATCCTTAAGGTGCTATTGGTCCTTTACTTTTAAGAGGGCAAAAACATACCTTTGCATTCAATGGTGGAGCCAGTCTTCCTTCTTTGGATAGGCATAGTGTGGAATACTTATTTTATAGGTATCCATAGTTACGTCTAAGTCGGTAGATGACCGGATACCTCATCCATAAGGTATCCGACCGAGTCGGCTTGGAGCGCAAGACAATTAGAGATAGATTTTCTATAAGAATCCTTATAGACTATGAGTAGAACTCTTCATGTACCCCTTACCGACTGGATATATAAAGCGGCAGGGAACCCCTATCGAGGGATAAGATAACACACGAAACACAACATCAATACAAACCACAGAACACATGACGTAGGGTTTTTACTCTTGTCGACAGGGCACGAACCTGTCTAAATCGACGTCTTGTATCCTAACCATCGAGTTCTTAATCCCGGCGTAGCCCTATAAATTTATTGCCAAGTATAAGTCTCGACAGTTGGTGCGCCAGGAAGAGGCCAAGGCTCGTCGGGATTCACCGTCGACATCGATGGCCGAGATTCCCACCATCCAGTACTTGCCGGATTTTAAGATTTCCTTCGGGTCGCTCGACTTCACCGCCGACTCCAATTGAGCGCTAGGCCTCGACGACCGTTGATCCGACTCGGCCGCAGCCGATCTCATGGCGCGATCACCGAGCCCGTCAGATCTGATCCCTGCATTGGTTCCACTCGGATTCGGCAACACAGATCTACTCACCGGGTACGATCTAAGTCGGTCTGTTCCTTTGATGAGGACTCAAATGGATCTACATGCCCTTATCCTTTGGCCGTCAACATGGTCGAGGTTCGTGAGGATCCGACCAAAGATGGGGATCATGACAACAATGATGATGGTTCTGACAACAACAATGATGGACTTGGTGAGGAAGGCCAAAGGGATGACAACCCCAAAGAGATACCTCCTTCGAACGGTCACTGCCGTCGGCCGAAAGGATCTCGTGGATCTCGATTGGCGCGACAGCTAGACCTCGGAGATTTGGAAATTGAAGTGGATGACGTCAAGGTCTATTACACCCCTCAGTTCAACATCACTAGGGCTAAAACATTGCTTGATAGCTTGATGGCTGGCGTAGCATATCAGACCCCCACAATGCATAAGACAGTAGCCATGCTCAAAGCAGCTGTTGTTCTAGACAAGGCCCGGGACGAATCACAGTCAGTGGCAAGTTCTATCTACGCAACTTCTCATGGATAACAACGTAGTGATCTGAGAAATTCCATGAGACCCCACAACGGACAAGATACCATCAACTCTCGTACTGAAGAGCGGATTCGGGATGACCAGCGCCGCGAGGAGGAGCGCCACGAGGAGGACTGATGACCGACGGGATGATCGACGGGGTGACTAACGAGACGACCGACGATGTCATTCACCTCCAAGAGACAACCGCGACGACTGACGTCGACGAGATGGTCGGGACCGGCACAAAAACCATGACGAAGACGACCGGCGTCGTCATCATAGTGACGATATCGAACCTGGCCATAATCGCCGCGCGTCTTCATTCTCGGTCTTCAGACCGGTGATGGAGGTCGGTCACCCCTAATGAGGACAAGTTTGATGGGATCAAGGCTTACATACCAGAGCCTCGAATTGCTCGGTGGCCTAAAGGATTCAAGCCGGTCCCTATCGAGAAGTATGATGGTCAGACCAACCCTCGGGAGTGGCTTCAGCTTTACAGCATGGCAATTCGAGCGATAGGAGTCGACACCTATGTGATGGCTAACTATCTACCGGTCTGTCTCGAGCCAGCCGTTTGGATTTGGCTCACATCGCTCTTGGAAGGATCGATTACTTCGTGGGGCGACCTCAACAAGAAGTTCATTGAAAGCTTACAAGCTACCTACAACCGGCCGAGTAATCACTTCGACCTCACCCGGATCAAGCAGAAGGCTGACGAATCCTTGCGTGACTACATCAAGCGGTTCTGCACCAAGAAGACCAAGATCCCTAATATCCCGGACTAACAGATCATTGCAGCCTTCCAAGGATGTGTTCAGAGCTAGTTTGGGAGATTGGTCAGAGGAATCATGACCTCAAGCTGACTACTTGGGAGTGCTTTGAGATCACTGATAAGTTCGCATCTAGAGAATTGGCCTTGTATGACATCCGAGGTAAAGGCAAGGAGAAGCGCTCGGACAAACCGGAGTCCTCCAAGAAGGACAAGAAGCGAAAGACTGAGAACATGGTCGCGCAGTAGACCGAACAAGGAAAAATCCTCGGACAAACCAGCAGACCATGGATGACTTGCTGAGTGGCCCATGCCTGTGGCATCCAAAAGGAAACCACAAAGCAAAGGACTGTTACCGCTTGAAGGGATTTGCAACTGCCACACTGAAGGTGGCCAAAGATCTGCCAAGACGCAATGACAAGGACAAAGCCAATGACGGTGATGACTAGGACGAGGATGGAGAGTTCCAGGAGCCCTGGAAAGAAGTCAACTTCATCTTCCAAGGCCTGGATGCGTACACGTCAAAGCGTAAACAAAAACTGGAACTACATGAGATCAATTCCGTAGAACCGGCTGCACCTGAGTACATGAGATGGTCTGAAGTCCCGATTACTTTCGATCGGTTGGATCACCCAAGGCACATGCCCAAGCCAGGTCGCTACCTGCTAGTACTCGCAGCAACGATGAAGGGGGTCAATTTCAACAAAGTACTCATTGATGGAGGAAGCAGTCTAGATTTGATGTTCACTAAGACCCTCACAAAATTAGGCTTGTTGGTCAGCGACTTGCAACCGAGTTCCTCTCCCTTCCATGGGATCGTGCCAGACAAGACTTCTGTTCCTATTGGACAGATCACTTTGCCTGTCACCTTTGGAACCCGTGAGACCTTCAGGACTGAGCGCATTATCTTCCAGGTAGCTGACTTCGAGTCTGCTTACCACACTATCCTAGGCAGACTAGCAATGACAAAATTCATGGCAGTTCTGCACTACCCGTATCTCACTCTAAAGATGCTAGGCCCTAAGGGAATCATCTCCCTCCACTCTGACCTTCAGAACTCTTTCGATTGCGATGTGCAGAGTTGTGAGATGGCCGACCGACAATTGATGTTGTCCGACCGGCTGGAGAGTCAAAGATCAGATCAAGACTTCCTTTATAACTCCCTTCAGTGCCTACTGGTATACTACTATGCCATTCAGTCTGAAAAATGCTGGCGTGACTTACCAACGTGGTATTCAACGCTGCCTCAAAACTTAGATCGTTGGAACGCAGAAGCGTATGTTGACAACATCGTGGTAAAGACTCGGAATGTTGAAGAACTTCTCTCTGACCTGGCAGAGAAGTTTGACAATTTGAGACAATACTCGATGAAGTTGAACCCTAAAAAGTGTGTTTTTGGGGTTCCTTCGGGAAAGCTACTTAGTTACATCGTTTCGAAACAAGGTATAGAGGCTAACCCGGACAAAATCAAGGCGATCCTTGATATGGGATCACCTAATTCCCAAAGGGTTGTTTAGAAGTTGACCGGATGCATGGCATCTTTAAGTCGCTTTATCTCCTGACTGGGGTCAGGGGTCTGCCATTGTTTAAGTTGCTCAAAAAGCAGGATGACTTCGTCTAGACAACCGAGGCGTAGTCAGCGTTGGATGAGTTGAAGGTCCACCTCAGCAATATTCCAGTACTGGTGCCTCCCGAGCCACAAGAAAAGCTTCAGCTCTACATATCGGCCACAACTCAAGTTGTGAGTATTGTTTTAGCGGTCGACCAAGAAGAAGAGGGTCACGTACAAAAAGTACAACACCCAGTGTATTTTCTCAGTGAGGTCCTTAGTGCCTCCAAAACACGGTACCACCAGATCTTGAAGCTGCTATATGCGCTCTTGATCACTTCGAGGAAGCTGAAGCACTATTTTCAGGCTCATCCCATTGAAGTTCAAACAACCTTTGCACTCAGAGAAGTCCTCCACAACTGAGAAGCAGAAGGAAAGATTGCCAAGTGGGTAGTCAAGCTCGGTCAATTCACCATTACGTTTGTACCCCGCTCGGCAATCAAAGGACAAGCATTAGCTGACTTTGTTTTCGAGTGGACAGAGATTCCGATGCCGCCTGCACCGCAAGATATTGAGTACTGGAAAATGTACTTTGACGGATCCCTCCAGTTACCTGGAGCGGGTGCAGGGATTGTGCTCATCTCACCACAAGGAGAAAAGCTCTAGTATGTCCTCCAGATCGTGTTTTACGCGCCTAAATGCTACGGCATATGAGGCTCTTCTACATGTTCTACGCATTGCCATGTCACTTGGTGTTCAACGTCTTGACATCTTTGGTGATTCGGCTCTAGTCATCAACCAAGTCACTAGGGATTGGAACTGTGTGGATAGCAATATGGCTGCCTATTGCCAAGAAGTAAGGAAGCTCGAAGATAAATTTGATGGACTGAAGTTCACGCATATTCTTTGGGATAACAATCAAGCGGTTGATGAACTAGCCAAGATGGGATCGTCTCGAGAGATTGTCCCACCCGGTGTTTTCTTACACACCCTTGATTCTCCCACTATTTCTCCTTGGTCTAATGTCTTAAAGACCGATGTTGCTGAGATGGTAGATGATACCAACATACAGACCGACTGGCGCGACCCGATTGTCCAATTTTTTACTAAGGGAACGCTGCCTCCGGATCATAATGAGCAACATAGATTGAAGGCAAAGTGTCGAGGATATTTGATGGTGGACGATCTACTCTATCGACGAGGGGGTTCAAATATTTTGATGTGATGCATCTCGATTCCAAACGGCAAAGAATTGATGGAAGAAATCCATTTAGGCGTATGTGGCAACCAGGCGGCTTCTAAGACTTCGGTCGGCAAAGCCTTCCGGCAAGGGTTTTATTGGCCTACGATGGTCGAAGATGCACACCAGGTCATTCAGAAGTGTGAAGGCTGTCAATTCTTTGCTCAACAGACAGATGTGCCTTTGCAGCAACTTCAGATGATACCTATGACTTGCCCTTTTGCAGTCTAGGGGCTTGACATTGTCGGTCCTTTCAAGAAAGCACCAGGCGGGTTTACTCATTTGTTTGTTGCTATTGACAAATTCACCATGTGGATTGAAGCGGAGCCGGTTGGTAAGATAACTTCAAAGAAGGCGATCGGATTTGTCAGAGATGTCTTCACTTGGTTTGGGGTTCCTCATGATATCATCACTGATAATGGTACTCAGTTTACATCTGAGGAGTTCCGTGACTTTACCGATGAGATGGGAATAAAAATCCACTTTGCATCAGTGGCTCATCCTCAAAGCAATGGGCAGGTTGAACGGGCCAACGG
The DNA here is from genome assembly GCA_030378355.1 of Eleusine indica. Taxonomy (NCBI): domain Eukaryota; kingdom Viridiplantae; phylum Streptophyta; class Magnoliopsida; order Poales; family Poaceae; genus Eleusine; species Eleusine indica. The sequence continues at coordinate 31,069,181 of CM059494.1, read as the reverse complement.
TATGATTCTTCAGGGATTGAAGCCCCGAATATTTGACAGGCTCAAACCGTATGCCTATCGGTGGGTCTGAGAATTGCCTTCGGTTCTCTAGGGGCTGCGCACTAATGTCAGTCGGGCTACTGCCAATCACCTTTCTTGTTGGTCTACGGTTCCGAGGCTATGCTGCCGACCGAGGTAAACCTCGTTTTAGCGCGAGTCAAGGGGTATGATGAGAAGCTTTCTGAAGACAATCGAGTGATTAAGTTGATTGCAGCAGAGGATTTGCGTGATCACGCTCTGTTTTGATCAGCAATATACCAGCAAGGTTTGCGACATTACTATGACAAAAATGTTCGTAGCTACCAGCTTCATGTTGGGGATTTAGTGCTGCAACGAGTGCAATCAACCCAGAATCAGCACAAGCTATCCCCTAAATGGGAATGACCTTATGTGGTCAAAGAAGTTACCCGGCCGGAGCTTATCGACTGATGTATGAAGATGGCAAGGATGTACCAAATTCATGGAACATCAATCAGCTACGTCGTTTCTATCCTTAGTCTTCTTATTGTATTTTTATACATTATTATTTACTGAAATTCAAAGTCTTTTTGATGGAAGATGTTTTTGATTTCATTCTTATTTGTCTCGATTCCTTAATTTATAACATTAAACAATCAAGCCAGGGAGCTAGTAATAATGTCCCACTACTCCTTAACCTTGACAGATTCTGGTTTTGGATTTTTTCGACCGATTTCTCATATTTTGACACGGTCTAAAGTTTTTTGGTCTTACGCAGGAACATTATGGTTATACAATTTATACTGCACAACAGATTGCCATTACACTAAACCCAGAGCCAAAGTGTGAGAGGTCATGTGTTGATTGGTCGATTCTGCTTGTTATGCAGTTATAAATTACAGCCTAATATGCTAAGACAGACCGGTGCAACTTCTATTTTTGTCTCTAAAAGACTTAAGGTGAAAAGGTTTAAGTGCTATAGCGCGACTAATGCAGCTTGGCACCGACTGATTTGCTCTAAGTAATAGGAGATTGCCTTTATGACTATTTAGTTGATTTTTCCAAACTTGTTTAGTAACTAAGCAAGCACAAGAATTAATATGTATATTTACATGGAGACAATATTGTTTTCCTGATTCAAATACTACTAATATTTGTTAACATTGCAGATATTACAGCTCATGGGAAGGAGAGGAGGCATCATCTTGTAATTCTACCTCTGGAGTTGCTGGAGGAGACAATGCAATGGGGTCGACCTCTACATTATCAACTAAGGCACGGGAGATTTCCAGCATGGAATACATAAGCAACTGACATTGATCGATCGTCAAGTCAGGGTTGAAGCCCTCCTTGACCTTGTCCAATGGCAGAGCAGGAGACCAAGATTGGCGAATAGCCAGTACTTGACTCCCGGCCTTAGTTGCCACCTTTCTGGTATTCTTGGCGATCACCTCTGGTGCGTGCTCCAGCAAGTACTCCAAGGAGTGCCCGGTCTTCTCCACTTGGTTAGCATGGATATAATCCAATGCTTTCCGACTGCCGTAAGATATGGCTGCAAAAGTCATAAAGGGTATTAGATGATGAAGTCCAAAAGCAATGGTAGAAAACTTAAAAAGATAGATTACTGGCAAGATTACATTTGAAGGACTTGGCGATGCTCTTAGCCTCCTCAACCTTTCCTTTGGTCTCCTCCAGTTCCTTCTTCAGCCGAGTGATCTCAGCGCTCTGCTCTTCGACCGACTTGGAGAGGTCATTCTTCTCAGCAGTGAGAGCATCTAAGAATTTCTGCTGGTTTGAAGTTAATTTCTCCAGGTCGGTGACCTTCTAACCATGAGCTAAAAATACAAATAAAGACTTTAGCAATAGAGTGAGAAAAAAATAAATATAAGTTGGTCTTCAATCTTACCAATGACATCACCACGACTCTGCTCTAGAGCTTTGGTCACCTCCTTGTGGTCGGTCTGCAGCTTCTCAATTTGCCTTCTGGCTTGGGAAAGCTGCTCGTCGGTAACTGTGGACAAAAAGTCAATACCTCTAAAAGGAGATGTTTGAATGCACAAGATGTTAGGGACTTACCAAAAGTTTCAGCCTCGATGTATTCAATCCTGGCCTGCTTCTTCTCCACAAGAGAATATATTCTCTGAATATGAAGAAGGGTATGGTTAGCTGGGAGAATGATTCAAGGAAGAAAAGAAATGGTATTGATGTACCTTGTTGGCCTCTCGATGCTGATGCATGACGTCCATGTCCTTAGCTTCCGATCGACTCAATGAGTCCTCAACCAACACGATTTTACCCTTATAATAGGGAGAAGACATGCCGGTCGGGGAAGGGTTGACGGTCTGAGGAGTAGGTGTTGGCAGTGACGTGGGCTCTGGAGCGTTGGACGACTTCCTTGGTTCGTCCTGCATGCTTGATGGTGTGCGGACCGATGGAGTCTGGTCGGTCGGTCGAGGAGCAGGAGTCGACCTAGTGTCTTGAGACCCTTGGGCGCTTTGATTATCACTTGATCGACCGCTATAATTGCCAATGAGCATACGTTAAAGTCTAACAATAGTTGGTAATAACGACAATGAAGAATCAAAAGCATGAAGAATTATACCCGAAGGCTTGTTTAATTTTGATCCGACAGACTTTCTTCTTTAGAGAAGTGGTCTGCGGATCAGAATCCTTCCTCTTCAGGGAAGTCTTGGCGGCTTCATCGGTCTTCTTTGCCACCCTTGCACCACTCTCTGATTTGCTCGGGGGCTCCGACTGGCTAGATGGTCGGTTGGAGTGTGCAGGGGCCGGCAGATTAGCATCTGGGTGGTGCTCCCCCTCGTCATCATCGTCATCTCCCACATATTGCCGACGATGGTGAGCGGTCTGCTTTACTCGTTTGCTGGGAGAGGGCAAGTCAGGGCGAGGAGGTGCTATGGAGATGCTGGCGACGACCTCTTCGGCCGGTCGGGCAACCGCTGAAGAACTGGCATCACCGGTGCTAGTCTGCGGTGGTTTTTTGACATAGTCCGGTCCCTTATAATCGATCGGAGGGATCAGAGGGTGTGACACGTAAGTGTCTAGAACCTGCAAAAACATCAAGACATCACACATTGTGATTATTCAAAGGGACGTCAGAATTATTAAAGACAACCGAGGCTTACTCGGGCCTGTAGAGTGCCCACGTTGTATGCCTTCACAATTAAGAAGTGATCTTGGATGATGTCTCCTTCAAACATCTTCGATAATCGCGACCGATGCAGAGTGGAGTTTGGCAGATCAGGCACCTCCCTTGTCTCATCGTCGATGGCATACGCCCAGGCGGGGTGGCTCTGTTTCTTTAGTGGCTGCACTCGGCGCACTATAAAACTCTTTGCTACAGTGATGCCATCGACCCCTTGATTCTTTAGCTCTACGATTTTCTCTAGTAGAGCGATCACTTGGGGGTCGGTTGGGTTAGGTCTCTCTGACCACCATGCCTGGGGAATTGCCTTGGCACCAGAGAAGTCGGCAAGGACAAGAGGAGGATTGTCACAGTAGAACCACTCAACCTTCCAGTTCTTCTTCCTGGTCTTCAATAGGACGTTGATGTAGGCCTCCTTCTTGCGCAACTCAAAACCAACTCCACCTATGGCGACTTAGTTTTCCTTGGTTGGCAGCGGTCGAAGGACGAACAGATGGCAGAACAAGGTAAAATGGGGCGGAATGCCCAGGAAAGCTTCGCACATATGCACGGAGATAGAAATGTGAAGGATGGAGTTGGGATTGAGGTTGACGAGCTCAATCCCATAAAAGAAAAGGAGCCCACACAGAAAACTGCAGCAGGGAACTCCGAAGCCATGCTCGAAGAACGAGCGAAAAACTACGATTTGTTAATGGATTGGAAGGGGGCGAGTCTCTTTTGGTACCTTCCAGTCAATACGAGCTTGCTCCGGAAGGATGCCGTCCTCCACCATCTTGTTCAGGTCGACGGTGGAGATGTTGCTCTTCGAGAACTCCCGAAGCTGCTCCAGGATCTCCAGCTCGGAGGAGGACTCAATGGCGGCAGCCTTCTTGGATGATTTGCGAGTCATCTTCAAGGGATGTGAAAATGTGAAGGATCTAAACCCTAGCTAATGCTCGGGGGCTTGATGGCGAAGAGGATTTGCGGTGGCTGTTGACGGCTGTTAAGTACCATTTTTAACCGTCAACTATACTCAAATAAAGGAGAATTTGGCATTTCATACACGCATGCTTTATCACAATAATATAGTTCCACTTGTACTTGGAGAACTTTGTGCATGCAGGAGGAAATGTGAAGGAAACACCTCAAAAGGCAAGAAAACACACTTTCGACCAATCAGAGAGCGCCACATGGACGTCACACGGATTGAAGGGCCCATTTTCAGCACTTAACCGACGTAACTCCCTGTAATACCGCGCAAACCAACGTCAGGGCCCACAGGACAGCCACCTGGAGAAAGCACAGGCCAGGAGGGGCCACCCCCAGGTCGGCCGACCTGGTCAGGTCGGCCGACCAAGCCGGGCGCCCTCTCCGCCTGGGCTTCCACGTGTTGGCTCCTCCGCGACTCCTGATGACGGTTTGAGATGCCTTCCGTGGCGGTTACTCTCCCTTGCCGACCTATTGAGGCTATAAATAGGAGGGTGTGCCTTCACACTCAACACACACCACAAGAAGCATTTCTCTCTTGCTAGTAGTAGTTCTTGGAGTTTTAGTGGAGTTAGGCTGAGTCTAGAGCTCTCTAGTCCCAAGTCTTCACTTGGAATTGGTATGGCTCTTGTATTTTTTCCCTTTTGTAAGACTTTGCTCTTATCAATATATATATCTTTTCTATATAGTTGTGCTTGGGTCATGAGTTTCTTGTTTGATATTGTGATCCATATATGTGATAGTATAGTCTACTTGTGTGATAGTAGTTTATATTTATTATACTACTATTGTCATGCTAGTTATATACCGTCACTATAGTCTAGTTTATATGTTATAGTCTCTATGCTTAGTTTTAGCTGATAAAGTATAGCATGGGTTTGGTGATCGTATTCGTACGGTAGCTCTGCCTCGTTAATAGTAATCGCGGAGGGGCAGAGTGCTCTTTGGTCATGCAAGTATGGTACTTGGGTGACTGATTTGCATCAATTATTCGTTAGTCTACTGGTTCGTTGAGGTAGGCGGCAGGTGGTGACAGCCCTGTCCGTCCTTTGAAATCCTCCCCGCTAGGCTAGTGCGTAGGCTCTTGGCGGAAGTCGCCTGTGGATGCAGGGGTAAGTCCGTGCCTGAAGTGCTATACTATTGACTGCTGAACCTGAGTGTGGGTCTGTATGTATTCTACTTAGGCTATGCAACTGTATAGGAATGTATAGTAGGAGTAGCTTAGCCTAGTCTTTCCTCCACTAGACTTTATTTATTTAGTAGGAATCTTCTGTGTGTGTCACACTACCTGGTTATTATCATGTACCCGCCTGTCTTGGTTAGATATCCTTGCTAATTGTTAACATGATCTTATATGTTAGTAACGCTTCTTGATCATACCCTTCCTTTGGGATAAACAAATACGATACCCTGAATACTTCCGGGTGAAATGCTACAGCGGTATTCTCCGTGCGCTTGCGGATTTTACCTACTTGACTCTGGGACATATTAGTGAACCATTTCTGGCCCCGTGCCGGGAATGATTTATTAATATGGCTTAGCAAAAGTCAACAAGCATTTCTGGCGCCGTTGCCGGGGAAGGCGTATGATCTAAGAAAAAATTACTAATGTATATAATAGTGTTGCAATTATTAAGGCTATCTCCTAGGTAGGCTAACCTTGCTTTGTTTTCTGCATTTTGTATGAAAACAGGGTAGTGTATGACTGGTTTCGACTTGCCGACAAACTTCACTGAAGATCCTGAGTCACTCCTGAGAAGGACACGAGCTAGGCTCACCCCTCCTCGTAAGGAGACTCGGCCAATCGAACCTGTCATTCCCGCACCATCAAGCTCTGAGCAAATAGCCGATAAGACCCTCCGCGAGTTCTCCGCTCCCTCCGCTGCCAACATCCCTACGGGACCAGCTGGCAATGTGGGAGATGCGAACTTCGAGATCAAGACCGGTCTCATCACCATGGTGCAGGCTAGCCCATTCTGTGGGAAAGCCAATGAGGACGCTAGTGCTCATCTCCAGCAATTCCTGGAGATTTGCAACACGTTCAAAAAGAAGGACAGCCTCATCACATTCATGAAGAACTTCCTTGAGAAGGAGAAGGTTGCACAGCAACAACTGATGAAGGCAAGGAGGCAAAGGTCACACATTAAGCAACAGCCTCTGAAGTCCACAGGGCAGCAACCTCCGAGGTCTGCAAAGAAACAGGCTGTGAAGCCTGCAAAACCGCAGCCTCCGAAGCCCGAGAAGCCACCGACCGCAACAAAGACCAAGAAGGTGTGGCGAACGAAACAAGAAGCATCATCCGTGTCTTCATCTCCGGGACCGGACAACGCTTCATCGAGCTGAACGCCGGAGAAAAGTCCCGCTCGTCGGACTTTAAAAGGTGAGTCCTCGCCGGGAGGTTAAACCGGTAGTTATCCATATTTGCTCTTTTAATTGCATATTTGCTTTCCACCACATTTCGATTTTTCCCGACCACTGCATTTCTGCATTTTTGAATTTTTCCAGCCACCTTGGAATTTTTCAAAACTCATTTGCATTTTTAAAAATTTAGAAAATAGGTTTTTGGGCTTTCCATTTTGAAAAGATTTTTTGTCGAGCTTTTTGAGCAAAAAGGCAGCAGGGGACAAATCCCCTAGCCGTTGGGGAACACATAGGAAAAAGGGGGCTGCCAGGAGGCCCACCTGCCAGGTCGGCCGACCTGGTGGGGTCGGCCGACCCCCTGGCCCCACCTTTTCCTGTGCTCCTTTCTCCCAACGGCTATATGGCCGTTGTTCTGTCCCTTTCTAACGGCCATCTTGCTTCCTTGGCTATAGAAACCGCCCAGGAGGAGGAGTTTCGCCATTCCAAGCTCATCTTTCACTCCCCTCCTTTGCTCACTTGTTGCTCTCCCAAAATTTCGTGTTCTTCAACTTTACTACAGCCCCAAAAACCCAAAAAATATTTCCCCTCTGTTTTAGTGCATTTGCAAGTTGTTGTGAGAAGAAAACCAATTTTGGAGAAGCTCGGGTTTGTCGTTTTCACTAACGCTCACCCGAACACTTGTTCGATCTTGTTTTTGTTCTTGTCTTGTGTTTGTTCTTGTGTGCAGCCATGTTCAAACGAATGAAGCAAGTCGCTGAAATCAAGCGGAGAAAAAACACTCGTGCAAGCACGAGTCAAGCATGCTCCGTCGAGCTCACACCAAGTCCGGGGCATGGTGACCCCGAAGCTGAAATTCCGGAGGAAAGGCCGGCCTTGCTCATCACCGAGGAGCATCTCGACATCAAGGACGACCGCGAGGGCCAAGCCATCGCGCTCATGAGAGAACGGCCATTCGCCCACACCCGACGCTTCGATCCGGACTTCCTCGAGAAAATAGGTATGAGAGAAGAATTTGCCTCTATTTTTCGCACTATGGGTTGGCTAAATTTCGTAGAAGTAGATGAGCCAGGTTCTCGTTTGCTTACTATGCAGTTTTTATGCACCCTTAGAAAGTATGATGAAGGCATTTCTTTTCGCTTGTTTGGGCAAGAGCGCTTGGTCACATGGGGTGATCTTCATGCTATGCTAGGTCTAAATCCTAAATGTAGGCTAGACTTAGATAAAGCGCTAAAGGGGTTCCATAAAGAAAGTTTTTGGAAAAAGATTTCCGGAAACGAGTGGGGTCCCAAGCCTAGAACAAGTGCCATCCATAATCCTACACTTAGATTTATGCATGTGTGGTTGGCTATGACCTTGTTTCCTCGAGGTGACATTAGGGTTGTCCGGCAAGATGAATTGAAAATACTTTATGCCATGGTTAAGAAAATTAGGGTGTCACCCGCGGAATGCATGATTGATCAATGGTTAGACAATATAAAGTTGACAGGACCAATTGAGTGCACCTCTTTAGTTACTCGCATTGCGCAGAAGTGTGGTCTGCTTGAGAATGTTCATGTTGAATATTTGACGGTAGATAGAGAATTTCTAGGCGAGGACTATTTTGTGCAAGGACATACTTTGAAACATGGTCCAAATAATACCTTGATCTATCACTTTCCCGGGTATACAAATGAATTCCCGTTACCTAACCCGGGTCTTCGTTTGTATCACTGTCGGGCACTAACCCTCCCACTTGAGCCAGTGGGAGAAGTTCGCAGGTATAGTGTTTCAGGGCGACCGACACGTTCCCGTAGGCATATGGAGCCTACACCGGAGTTTCACACTCCGACCGGAGATCCGGTATGGGAGCAGCCCCCGCCACAGGACGAGGCGGGTGCATCAACATGGCAGGCCGGAGCATGGGAATCTCAGTACGATTACCCCATGCAGACGTCATCAAGTTCAAGCGGACCGCCATCCTTTGCCACTCGGTCATTCTCATCCCGTGGGTTCCGTGAACTCAACTATGGGATGGCCGAGTTGACAAGGAGGGTGAACGACATTGATTTGCGCACCGAGAGCATGCAACAAACTCTCACGCAACATGTCGCCGACACCCAGCAATGGCAGAATTTCAGCGACAACCAATTCCGCCAGCTGAACGCGATGATGGCTCAGAATCAGAACAATTGGGATGCCTTCTTCCGCTCCCAAGGCTACGACCCGAACCAGCAGATATGAGCAAGAACAAGCTTGGGGGAGGACCCCCCTTCTCACGGTAACTTGTATCTTTCCCCTTCCCTTTATTTCGTGCATTTGCTAAATCTAAAAATCCATAAAAATTTGCAAAACATAAAAAGAACAAAAATATTTCCCTTTTTTTTGCGCGGTATGAATGTGTATAATTTTCCTATGCTGAGATGATGAATAGTTGCTCTGTCCTTTATTCCTCTCTAATGCTAGTTTACAACTTAGTACTCTCTCAAGAGTTTGGTTTGTTGGTAAATCTTGCCTTGAACTTGAATCTTGTGGGTAGCATATGCATTCTCTAGTTCTAAGTTGTTGAGAGGTATGATATAATAGATAGGGCTGCTATGATCTTGCTCAACGTAAAGCTTGAATTCCGGAGTTTTATTTTTCAAAATGACAAATTGATAAGTTCCTCAATGATGAAATTCCCACCACAGCCATATGTAGTGTTTACATTTGAAAACCTTTACACATATGCTGCTTGTTTCACATTAAGCTTAGTCAAAATTGTTGTGACCCTAGTAGAACTCTTTTCATGCTTTCTTGATCAAGATCATATACACACATCCACCGCCATGAGCTATCCTTCTAAATCAAGAAGATAGCATCCACCATATGCTTAGTCTAGTTTATATGTTATAGTCTCTATGCTTAGTTTTAGCTGATAAAGTATAGCATGGGTTTGGTGATCGTATTCGTACGGTAGCTCTGCCTCGTTAATAGTAATCGCGGAGGGGCAGAGTGCTCTTTGGTCATGCAAGTATGGTACTTGGGTGACTGACTTGCATCAATTATTCGTTAGTCTACTGGTTCGTTGAGGTAGGCGGCAGGTGGTGACAGCCCTGTCCGTCCTTTGAAATCCTCCCCGCTAGGCTAGTGCGTAGGCTCTTGGCGGAAGTCGCCTGTGGATGCAGGGGTAAGTCCGTGCCTGAAGTGCTATACTATTGACTGCTGAACCTGAGTGTGGGTCTGTATGTATTCTACTTAGGCTATGCAACTGTATAGGAATGTATAGTAGGAGTAGCTTAGCCTAGTCTTTCCTCCACTAGACTTTATTTATTTAGTAGGAATCTTCTGTGTGTGTCACACTACCTGGTTATTATCATGTACCCGCCTGTCTTGGTTAGATATCCTTGCTAATTGTTAACATGATCTTATATGTTAGTAACGCTTCTTGATCATACCCTTCCTTTGGGATAAACAAATAAGATACCCTGAATACTTCCGGGTGAAATGCTACAGCGGTATTCTCCGTGCGCTTGCGGATTTTACCTACTTGACTCTGGGACATATTAGTGAACCATTTCTGGCCCCGTGCCGGGAATGATTTATTAATATGGCTTAGCAAAAGTCAACAGTGGCGATGGGAGGAGGCGCAAACCCTAGCTCTGGAAGCAGAGAAGTCGCAAGAACAGGGGAGGCGCGAGGAAGACGAAGCGTTGTGTGCAAATGGCGGCGTGGAATTGGAGTCAACAGTCCACTGTCCATTTTATACCTTCGCCTTTTTGACCTAGTCTCTGGGCCCCATGGGCTGGTATGGGCCGCACAGTGACGGGTTTTTCCTCTTAATAATAATAAAAACGTAAAAGGCTTTATTCTTTAAAAAGAATTAGAGCTATTAAACTTGAGCAATAATCTCGGGGGCTTCTTTGATGAGAAGCAGTGGCAAATCCACTTAAAAATACTTTTCGTATCTATGTGATTTGATGATCATGTAGCGGAGGACTTGATGGTCGTACGAATGTAAGTTTAAGAGATAAGTTATTGATTGATGTCGATAATTAATTATAAAAAATAGACTTATATTAAGAAGGGTGACAATTCATTAAGGATAAGCTATATTATGATTAATGTCATTTAGCTTAGTACTATTATATGATTGATGTCATTTAGCTTAGTACTATTATATGATTGATGTCATATTCTTTTATATGGGATAAGACATGATTGATGTCATAAAATTTAGATCCACAAGTCACTCGGACAAGAGTGTGTATCACTCGTCCTTTTTATCAATCGGCCGACAAGATTGATGTCTTGTTAACTGACCTTCTGGTTTGATGATCAGGAGTTTATTTAAGCTCAACTTGATGGTTTGAGTGAATTATATATAACAAAATATTAAGAGCTAATATTATTAGACTCTTGCATTATTTATTAGTCTCTAAATTATACAAGAGTCAGGGGCTACACCTGAACAAGTGCACCTAATCGGCGCACCAGATCCATCATGGACTTTTATCAAGAGGTCTTCCTAATTTGTGATCTAATCACATAATCTTGAAGATCACTCGGCAGGTCAGAGCTCAAAATCAGGAAGCACTCGGGAGCTGTTGTGGAATACTTACCTTATAGGTATCCATAGTTATGCCTAAGTCAGTAGATGACCGGGTACCTCATCCATAAGGTAACCGACCGAGTCGGCTTAGAGCGCAAGACAATTAGAGATAGACTTTCTATAAGAATCTTTGTAGACTATGAGTAGAACTCTTCATGTACCCCTTGCCGACTGGATATATAAAGCAACAGGGAACCCCTATTGAGAGACAAGATAACACATGAAACACAACATGAATATAAACCACAGAACACAGGACGTAGGGTTTTTACTCTCGTCGAGAGGGCCCGAACCTGTCTAAATTGATGTCTTGTGTTCTAAGCATCGAGTTCTTAATTCCGACGTGGCCCTATAAATTTATTACCGAGTATAAGTCTCGACACATAGCTTCTTTGAGTAGGCATAGCTTGCACATCGGAAAACTGGGGTAGTCCCAGGCCTATAGGGACTACCCACTGGCTCTGCCCATGTTTGCGTTGTTTGTAACATCTGACATGATCACGGATCGAATCTATGATCGGCTCACCATGGAGTGCCATATATCCGACCTACAATCTGTTATTCCAGTTGCTTCTTTCTTCCTATATAGGGTTTTGTGTATGACATCTCCCAAGTGGCTCCTTTGTGGTAGAGGTATTACTGTACAGATACAATAATGCTCATCATCTGTCATCCAAATCACATCTGTTGGTTGTGGTTTCTATCACTGCCATCTTTAATTAAGGGGAAAATCTGAGGACAAAGGGAAAAATGCGGACTAAGTTCTCTGTCATCTTTCTCCAAAACGTGAGACTTGGCGGTGGTGAGAGACCAGAATTGCGATCTGAACTAGGAACCTCATTCTTGCTGGTTAGGTACATCAGGATTAAGTGTGATTCTTTCTCGAGCTAATATTTAGTGCAAACCACATATTATGTGGAATCATAAAAACTCTATCAAAAACATGTTTAAAAGTCTTTAAAAATTTCATAACTTGGTATACATGTAGATGATATAGTGATAAACATGTACACAAAAGTTCAAGTCCAACTTCAACTTCATTTAAACAATACATAAATATCAAATCAAATTACAGCATGTGCACTATTTTGTCTTTTTTTCCTTCCTTTTTTATAATTTGTTATATTTGTCTCTTTAAAGTGATGTTGAATTTAGACTTGAACTTTTGTTTGCTTGTTTCCCACCATATCATCTACATGTGTATCAAGTTTCAAAATTCTTAAAAACTTTATTGTATATTTTTAAAGAGGACTTTCACGATCCACTGTATAGATGGTTTGCACCAAATATTTTGCCTTCGTTTTTCAGTTGGACTTTATGGCAAAGATTACTATTTGTACAAGAATTGAATAATATCTATGGCGGCTGCAGATCACAATAGCTCTTCTACAAGTTTTGGACCTATGACGAAATGAAGAAATGTGTAATCATCCACATTTTCCCCTCCATCCTGTGATTTATCCATCCTTGGATACTGATTGTATTTAATAGATAGGAAACTGGAGCCGGCAGTTGTGGTTTTCACGGTTGATGGCAAGTATTACTGTATGCATACAGTACCACAAAGAGCCCCGCCCGTCATGTGCAGGAGCTGACCCAGGATTGAAAATGGAGGGGTGTTGATTGAACCTCTTCCACTTCCATGTTGTCATAGACAAATCTCTTAGATGATCTTAGAACATAGAGAATCCTACATGTAGTAGTAACGACATATAGAAACTTCAGTACTAGCCCTGACAAAGAAACATGCTAGCTAGGGCGCGGTTATAATAATATAGACTGATCTAGCTGAGCATTATTATGAGCACAAAAAAGACTTGCATTATTGCGGATATATAAGCATAATATATGATGTAACATATTAGGTGAGAATTAGAAAAAACATCAACTCAACCATAGCGTCCAGAGCAAAGCAAGGTTACTCCTCTTTAAAGAAAAAGAAAGGGAAAATGGCGAAAACCCAAACGCACGCAGGTGCGTTGGAACGACTGAATACAAGCATGTTTCTCAGAAGCAAGAAAGAGTATTAAGTTCTATAGAAAAGCTCATTAAATTGTATTCAGAGGTTCATCAGCGCGCTTCTCATGCCTTGATTGAGGTTTTTGTCGCCCTGTTACAGGTTCTGAGAAAGACTAATGGTTGAAGGTGACACAATCCTCTTTAAATTAATTTGGTTGACTGGGATCCTATCGTCATGATTATAAGAAATCTTATCGCTTTTAAAATTTGCATTCTACATGTCCTGTGTGTATTCAACCACATAACTAAGGAACATGAACCAACAATAAAGTCCAGGCACTCTAAATCAGCAAACGTGTGTGGACACAAAGCTTGATTCATAATAGGTTCTTCAACTATAAGCTATCTATATACTCCATCCGTTTAAAATTATTATTGTCATTAATCTTTTAGCTACATTTGACTATTTGTCTTATTAAGAATATAAGTTCATGTAAAATTGTAAGTTACATTTAAATTTTCTCTAGCTATAGGCAAATCTAAAAAATATATGATATATTTTTTAAAAAAATTTTTGAATAAGATGAATGAATAAAAATTATAAAAAAAAGCAATGATGAAAATAATTTAGAATGAAGAGAGTATAGCAAAATTTCAGGGAAAACTCATAAACACTATCGGCGACACCTGCTTTGTGCAAGGCCGCCCCACCTGCACGGAGGTCGTCGGGAGCGTGCTACCGCCTGCCGGGCTACTTGAGCCAGAGGACTGGCCTGATGGTAGACCTCGTGAGTCTTGCGGACCTCCATGTTGTCGTCCATCAGCAACTACCGTCATGTTGACGGTGTCAACATCACGCATGTCAGTCACACATTCGGCAAGATGACCCGCTTCAACGTCGACGGCTAGCTGTTGGGTGCGTGTGGTAAGAGGACACACATATGCACGGAGGAGGTACGGAGTTGGAGCATGCAGAACTCGACGGCGGTGTTGTCAGTACCATAGGCAAGGAGCCGCCAAATGGAAGTAAGCGGGCCGTTAGCCTCCGGACCAAGAAGCCGAATGTGAGACTGGCCGGCCCAGAATGGATGAAGAAGTGAGCTGGTGTGTTGCGTGTGTGATTTGGCCGTGCGCTGTGTGCGTGCCCGGCTGGAGTCAGCTTGTAATAGAGGATAAAGGGATAGGAGAGGCACGATGTGGTGAACCTTCTTGATCTGAACCAATCCTTCCCTGTTCGTGCTTAACCCCCTTATCCAGTTCATGCTAAACCTACCTTAGTTCCCTGCTTTTTCCTCCCCAATCTGTCAATCTAGCTTACTGCTAACACTTGGTGTCAGATTCGTTCATCCTGGATCCACCAGATTACCACCGAAAACCCACCTACCGCACCAAGCAACATATCGAGATGGAAGAGTTGAGTGCTTCGGTTACCAAACTGGATACTCGCATGGGTTCGGTTGAGGTAGGGGCAGAGCCAGGAATTTTATAAACGGATGGCTGGGCACAACCGGCTAAACAACATTAATATGTCAAAGTGTTTGTAGCCACTACCAACATATCATAATGATATAGTTTTAAAGAATTCTCACACAAACTAATTTTATATTAAGCATTTGCATTGCATCTTGTCACAAAGTTTATGTCTCACTATATAAAAGAAATTATTATTTAGAAACAAATGCTTACATGAATCTAACCTTTTTTATTTAAATCGTACTCTGCGTTCTTTTATATCATAAAACTCATCAATGAGTGCATCAGTTGTGAACTGAACTGTAATTTCCTTCTCAATGTAGATTACTAGGCAATCTCTCAGAAATGCACCTCCCATTTTACTTCAAAGCCTTGTTTTAACAAGCTTCATCGCAGAAAATGCATGCTCAGTTGTTGCAGCCGGTAAAGTTAGAACAAGGCGAATCAATCTATCAAAAAAAATATCAGTACTCAGAAAAATGATTAACATATAAGCAATGTTGCAATGTAAATAAAGAGAGTAAGGGAAATATCATATTACCTGTCGATCAAATAATAGTCATTTGATTTGCCGGTTATAACTAGTCGGTGACAGAGATCAGCAACAGTGGATAGATCCTGAAATTTAGGATTTTTTGTTACATCAAGCTCATAATGTTGCAATTGATGTCTCAACTTAATTCTTTCTTGCTCAGAAAAATCAGCAGGATCGAACTTTGATGCTAGTAGGCACACATCATCAATTTTGAATGAGCTAAATGAATCCTTAGGGTCCAACGATGTGCATAAAATAAGTAGCTCTGTAGCTTGTTCACTGAACCTACAATTCAATTCATATGCTTGTTGATCAACTGCAACTATAAATATGTCATATCTATAGTGATGTTCAACTGTCATTTCATTCTGTGCATGAGATCGGATATAATCAACATAAAAGGCACTCATATCTGGAATTTGAATTCCTTGTTTATTGCAAAATGATGTCACATCATTAATAAGTTTACTCCAACCATGATCCCTCAAATTTTGAATCAACTTTTTGGTAGTGAAAACATCATCCATAGCATTGACAATGTCTTGAGATTTTTGTTGCAACATTTTGCAGAGCATGTCCATGATATCCATGAGTTCTTTCATAACATGTAGGATAAAAACAAAATCAAATGACATTAACTTTTTAACAGCACCTGATGCCTTTGCTCTTCCAGACGGACTAGTTCCTGGACATCTAGCATTAGCAATATCTTTTAAGACTAAGTATGTAGGCTTGTAAAGCTTTAAAAGGCTACAAACTGAATCATAATATGAGCTCCACCTAGTATCACCAGGACGCTGCAAGGTTCCAATTAGATTAGCACCACTTTCAGTTTCAAGGTCATCACGCTCAATTGGATGCTCCGTTTCAGCAACTTGATAGTCATTCCAGTCATCATTTATCTTAGTAGAAGACAACATAGTAGTGACTACAAGAGCTAGATCTTCAAAAAAAGTATGAACCTCCGTTACTTCTTTAGAGGCAGCAACAAGAGCTAACTGTAATTGATGAGCAAAATAATGGACATAATAAGCATATGGACACTCTTGATTAAACTTGGCTTAAAACCCATTCCACTCCCCACGCATATTACTAGCACCATCATATCCTTGTCCACGAATACTCTGAATATCCAATTTATTGTCTGCTAAAATAGTGCTTAGTTCCTGTTTAGGAGTAGCTGAGCATGTATCATGAACATGAATACGATCCAGAAAGCGCTCTCTAACAAAGCCATCCTTGTCAACAAAACGAACAACAAGTGCCTTTTGCTCTTTTCTAGACTCATCTCATGATTCATTGACAATTAAGCAAAACTTAGCATTAACAATTTCATTACGAATAGCTCTCTGAACATTGCAAGCCATAAGATCTAATATTTCCTTTTGAATTGTTCCCGAGGTATATTTAGCATTTTGTGGAGCATTACCTAGTACAACTGCCTTGACCTCCTCATTATATGAAGCTAGAAGTTTTACCATTTCAAGAAAATTACCTTAATCCTTTGAATCCTCCGATTCATCATGTCCTCGGAATGGGCTAGCTTGGAATGCTAACCA
Source organism: Eleusine indica (assembly GCA_030378355.1). Classification (NCBI taxonomy): domain Eukaryota; kingdom Viridiplantae; phylum Streptophyta; class Magnoliopsida; order Poales; family Poaceae; genus Eleusine; species Eleusine indica. Next base: position 31,052,602 of record CM059494.1, on the reverse strand, counting down.
TCGCACTGTGTCTATTGATGCTCTAAGACGTAATCTGTTCTTCTTGATGTCTTCATTTGTCTGCTTCTCCACAACATAATTAATATGATTTGGTTGATTCTTCAAATTATGATAACACTGAACAAAATAATTATGAGCAGAACAAGCATTGCCCATGTCAGTCAGAAAAGCACAACGATCTTTATCATTAACCTTTTTCCAATTCCTAAAACCATCAACTATGAATGCATTTGATCCTTTCTTTCCTACTGGTTTCTTAGAGGAAATAAAACAATAGAAGCAGAATGCTCTATCTTTTGCAGGTGAATATTCTAACCAAGGAAAAGCTTGGAACCAATGAGCTTGAAACCTGCGCTGATGCTTCACTGAACTGGAAGGAGGGTATACATCCATCAAAAATTGATATGGATCATGTTTCATATATGCTCTGATAATTTGATCTCGATCATCAGGAGGATAGTCCCAAATTTGATAACGTAATCCTGGATCTCGTTCTACTGCCAAAACACTACTATCCTCAGAATTAGTTCTAGCAACTCTTTTAGGTGATGGTTGCATTAGATCCTCCTCCTCTTCTGATTGTGCAGCAAGCCATTCATTAATCTCGTCATCTAAAACATCGCCTGATGCATTAGATGCATTATCTTTATTGTAATATGATTCCATTGTCTTCAACTTACGTTTAGTCATATTTGCCTATGGTAAAACAATAGTTTAATTTTTAATTGCTAATCATAAACTACAAGAATCAAATAAGTTCAAGAAACACAACAATCAATAAATTATAAGTATCACCTTGACTTGAAAAAATCCATGGACCGTGGTCACCGTGGAGGCAAGCAACGCAAGCGAGCGATAGCGTCAACGTGTCGTAGACTCGCATGAATGCAGCAGCGCAGGTGAGCGACGAGCGACAGCATCGTGGTCATGGTACTCGCGGACCTGCATTGCGTTCCGTGCCATGTGCGTGAAAACGGCGGAGCAGACGGGCGATGTGCGATGCCTGCTATGACTCCCGATCAACTCCGATCCAGTGCGTTATTGACTCATGGGCTCATATACTGATTACCTTGGTTAATAGGCTACAAATATATAGTTCAGGCCCATGTTAAATTAGTTTTCCTGGCCCATGTACTCAAATATACAACAGATGAAATAAAATTTATGCAACATCGGGAGGAGCCATGGTCCCTGTTGGCCCCGTGCCTCTGCCACTGGGTTGAGGAATCCATATCATCTCTCAATGGAGCCCTTGGGGAGTTCAAGACCGTCTTGTCCGGCATCTCGGATTTCATGAAGCTCTCCAAGGAGTGGAAATACCAGATCGATGATGAGCTGCGGGTGCGGCGCGTAGAGGTGGAGCAGATCCAGCCGCAGGTCTCCTCCCCAGGCGAGATCAACACCAAGCCGCCTTCCTTGACCGTCCCCAAGCCGTCATAGCTTCAATCAACATTGAGTGGTACTGATGCAGTCAACCCGTCTCCCATACAGCCTCGATCCGTTGCGTACGCCTCATATGGATACGAAGTACTCGGCCAATATGGGCACTACGATGACACAACTCGCTAGAGGGATAGTCATGAGGTAGTTACTACCTTCATGCCACCTCTGTTAGGAGTGTTCTTGCCTAGGCTAGGATCAAGAGAGGTAATCATGTGAAGTATGGGTTCTGGTTACAGGATCTAGGAGAAGGGGGAGAAGAGGATAAGGGTTACCTGGATTATGAGGAAGTGGATCGGTAACCGAGGAGGCATCGATGGCCGGTTCCGGTCATGTCGTTGATGGCGAGGATCTCATCAAGGGCATTGGCGATGTGTCGAGGCAGAGCGGATAGCGATCTATGGTGTCGACGGCCTTCAGGTCTCCACCGGCTCTGACCTAGGACGACAGCGAGGTAGGACGTCATGGCGGCGGCTTCCCGTCGCTGGCTGAGCCCCTTCTTGGATCAGATTAGGGTTTGTAGGAGAGATTGGTGGTGTCGGTCAACTTGGGTATCTATGCCCCAGTGTCTCTCCCCTTTTATGTGTGCAGTGCAACAGGGGCCCACCAACCAGAGGAGGGTTGGGGCGTGATCTGACGTTGGGCCATTGGGCCCAATGTTTCAGATCTACTAACATTCTCCTCCTAGATCTCATATCATCATTACTTTACATTTTCTATTTCATCACGGATTTACACAGAGAGCATGTTTCATCGTCATAGCTAAATACCGATAGATTCAACAACTACTATACATATCCCCGTTCAAAAACAGATACATTTCTTGTGGCCCTAAGTCCAGAATCATAAGGCTTCCCTTAAACCTATGCCGGCTATGTGTTCCTTGAACACGCTGGGCAGTAGGTCTTTCGTGAGCGGATCTGCAAGCATTCTTTCAGTCCTTAAATGCTCGAGACTCATAGTGCGATCCTGGACTTTATCTTTCATAACATAGTACTTTATATTAATGTGCATGACAGCACCACTGGACTGATTGTTGTGAGCATACATTACTGCTAGTTCATTATCGCAGTATAACTTTAGTGATTTCTTAATACTGTCAACCACTCTTAATCTGGGTATAAATTTCTTTAGCTAGTTGACCTGCCCCGTGGACTCATAATATGCTATAAACTCAGCATACATGGTAGACCCTGCTGTAATGGTCTGTTTGGAGCTTTTCCATGAAATAGCTCCGCCTGCCAGGGTAAACACGTATCCCGATGTTGATTTCGTGTTATCTATAGCAAAGTCTGAATCAGAATACCCCACCACTTGGAGTGAATCTGATCTTTTGAATACTAACATGAGGCCTTTCGTTCCTTGCAAATATCGCAAGACTTTCTTTATCAACTTCCGATGCTCTGGGCCTGGATTACTCTGAAACCTGCCAAGTAACCCAGTGACAAAAGCCAAATTAGGGCATGTACATACTTGCGTATATTGCAAGCTTCCCACAGCCGAAGCATATGGTTTAGTTTTCATTTCATTGAGCTCATACTTATTCTTGGGTTTTTGTCAATCCCCAAATCTTTCGCCCTTGACCACGGGAGCAGGTGTGGCACTGCATTTGTTCATGTTGAATTTCTTCAACACCTTCTCTATATACGTCTTTTGAGATAGTCCTAATGCGTACTTTCTTCTATCTCGGTGAATTTCAATGCCCAAAACATATGATGCTTCACCAAGATCTTTCATGTCAAAGTTCGAGGACAAGAATTTCTTTGTTTCTTGTAGTAGACTGATATCACTACTAGCTAGTTGAATATCGTCCACATATAAAACTAGGAAAATGAATTTTCCATTCTTGAACTTTGCATAGATGCAATTGTCCTCAACATTTGCTTTGAATCCATATTTCTTTATTGTTCCATCGAACTTCAAGTATCATTGTCTTGAAGCTTGCTTTAATCCATAAATGGATCTCTTTAAACGATATCCCATACTTTATTTTCCTTCCACAACAAAACCTTTCAATTGTGCCATGTAGACTCTTTCTTCTAAATCTCTATTTAGGAATGCCATTTTTACATCCATTTGATGTAACTCTAAATCGTAAAGCGCCACTAGTGCCATTATAATCTTGAAGGAATCTTTACAAGAAACTGGAGAAATTGTCTCATTGTAATCAATTCCTTCTCTTTGTGTAAAGCCTTTAGCCATAAGTCATGCTTTAAACTTTTCTATATTCCCTCTAGAGTCATATTTGATCTTGTAGACCCATTTACAACCTACTGTTTTGGCTCTTTTAGGAATTTCTTCTAAGTCCCAAACTTCATTGAGACTCATCGATTTCATTTTATCTTTCATGGCCTCCAACCATTTAGATGAGTGGACACTTCTCATGGCTTCTTCATATGAGGTAGGATCATCCTCCATATGATATTCTTCTGTATTATATAGTTCATAGTCAGTCGGTATTGCTGACTTTCTAGCTCTTTGAGACCTTCTAGGGACCTCTTCATTTGGCACAATATCTGGTGGAGGCTCTTGTGAAGCCTGCTCTTCTGGCACATTATCTGTTTGAGGATGCTCCCCCACATCCGTGTCATCAATGTCTGTCGGTCCCTTATGAGCAGGTTTCTCTTGTACCACAGATGGAGTGACAATAGGTGCTGGCACTGCAACGTCAAGCATCACAGGCGCAACATCAACAGGTAGTGAGAAGAAAGGTTCTTGACTCATAGAATCGGGTACATGTACACGCTTCTCCTCAAGATCGATCTCTCGACCTACCATGCTCCCCCTGATCATATCGTCCTCTAAAAAAGATGGCATGTCTTGTTTCTACAAAATTTGTATATCTATCTGAGCAGTAGAATCGGTAACCTTTGGACTTTTCTGGGTAGCCAATAAAATGACAACTTACTATCTTGGGATCCAATTTCCCAAGTTTTGGATTAAATATCTTAGCCTCTGCGGGACTCCCCCACACACGGAGGTGTGCTAGCAAAGGCACTCATCCAGTCCATAATTCATATGGTGTTTTGGACCCCAATATACTTGGAGCTCTGTTAAGAATATGAATAGCAGTTTTTAAAGCCTCTATCCTAAACTCACTAGCAATGTGGAGTAGCGCATCATGATGTGCACCATATCCATCAAGGTACGGTTATGCCTTTCTGCTACTCCAGTTTTTGTGGCTCGCCCGGTGTAGAATACTGAGCAACTATGCCATTTTCTTGTAGGAACCTAGCAAAAGGTCCTAGGACTTGTCCATAAGGTGTATGCCTCCTGTAGTACTCCCCCCCCCCCCCACGGTCAGATATTACAACTTTAATCTTTAAATCATGTCGATTCTCTACTTCTACTTTAAATATCATAAATTTATCCAATGCCTCTGATCTTTCTTTGATTGGATAAATATAACCAAAGTAGGAGTAATTGTCTGTGAATCTTATAAATGAGTAATAACCATCCACATTCTTGACAGGAAAAGGACCACAAATATCCGTATGGATGATCTCAAGTATGCCTGCGCTTCTTTTTGCGTCTTTCTTAATCTTCTTTACGTATTTGCCTTTAATGCACTCAATGCATTGTTCTAAGTCTACGAACTCCAATGGAGGAAGAATGTCATTCTTTACAAGTCTCTCAATTCTCACCCTCGAAACATGGCCTAAATAACAGTGCAATAATTTCGATGAGACGCTTGGAGTTCTCTTTCTTTTCTTGCTCACCTTAGACGATGAGGACACATGGTCATTTGAATTATGCATGTTATCATCATTCACATCACGTATTGCATTTACATTATCACCAAGTGACAACAAATAAAGCTTATCTTGTAAAGATGCAAAACCAATGCATTCATTATTGAACAAGAGTTCACATTTGCCATTACCAAAATGACAATCATATCCATTAAAATCAAAACATGATACACTTACTAAGTTTCTTTGTAATGAAGGTACATAAAAGACACCATGAAGTCTAAGACTAAAGCCATCTCTAAGTTCCAGGTGAAGATCCCATATAGCTTCAACTTTGGCTTCTACTCCATTAGCCACTCTTATCGAACCTTCTTCTCTTCCTGTGGTTCTCGTCGTACTGAATCCCTATAAACAATTTGCAACATGAATAGTCGCTCCTGAATCAATCCACCATATGGATTTAGAATAATTAACATACAAGGATTTATTTACATATGTAATCATTTTCTCACCTTTTCTTGCCATGAACAGCTTCAGCCACTCAGGACAGTTCTTCTTGTAGTGTCCTTTCTCCTTGCAGTGGAGGCAGGTATCCTTGTCCACTACAACATGTCCCTGCTAAGGCCTATTCTGCTGCTTGCCTTGAGGCTTAGAGTAAAAGACAGTTTGCTTTGGCTGCTTGCCCTTGTTCTTGTTGTCTTTCTTTTCTTTAACATAGTGGACAGAACCACCATTCTTGTCTCTGAATCTGTCCTCCTCTTAGACACTATTAGCAATGAGTTGTTCAACGGTCCATTTTTCTGGATTCATGTTGTAGTTGGAGACAAAGTTGTCAAATTCCTTTAGCAAGGACAGCAACACAAAATGAATTAGGAGGTCACCCTCAATCTTCAGATTCACAGTCTTTAACTTTGCAACCATAGTGTTCATCTTTAGGATATGCTCTCTAATACCACGTCCAGTGTATTTCTCAGACACAAGCTGATCATCTATGTGGCATAAGTCTTGGAGGAACCAGTAAACTGATTCTCAATCCTCTGGAGGTAGCCCTTGACAGTCTCTTCATTTGGGATTGAGCCCATGATGGCGGGCTCAATCATGTTATTGACAAGATCCAAGCACTTCTTGTTGTCAAGGATCCATTTTCTGTGCTTAAGTTGAACTCAAGCTCTGTTGTGAGCATCATCCCTCTGTCTGTTTGCCCAATCAACATCTGTCTCCTCTGTGCCCCATGACAAGCCCTGGAGGCTCTGTGGGACATGGGGTAGACACTACCTAGTCCACCTCACCCATAACAAAAGCAAGGTTGACCTTTCTCTTCCATTCCCCATAGTTGTCCCCTTTCAAGATTGGGATCTGGGGAAGGAAATTCTTCATGGTGGCTCCTGAAATTAATCATGAAAAGTGAGAACAAGAATTACATAAAAATTCTACCATGACATGCATTAAAACCTACATCGCCGTTGGGCAGAAAAGAGGCATAATACACAAACCATCATTAATATGACATTGCAATTAACAACATTGGTCATAAAATTACAATGACATTTAATCTGAAATTAATGCTCCTAAAATTAAATTCTCCCATTGGTTCAAAATTTAATTTTAGAAAACATTAATTTTAACAGTAATCATCAATTCAACAATCTTGCAGCAGAAAAATGACATAAAACATGGATGAACAGTAGCAAAACATCTTAATTTAGACTCTGAAAAACAATCTCGTTGGTTCATATTTTAATAGACATAAAAATTCATCAAAATTCACTCAAAAGCATTCATAATTGACCTAAAGCAGTCAATTCTGATAAAAACTGCTATTGTGCATATTCTGTGATTGTGGCCCATTCTAGAAAAATTTTGACTAGCAAAACTATCGGCCCAACTTTCTTCGCGCACGAGCTCGCACGTGTAAAACCTTCTGTGGCCCAGCAAAATTGTCCCAAACTCGCACGCGTAGAAACCGCAGCGGCCTAGCCCAGTCGGACGTGTGCGCCCGAGCGCGTCATTGGCCTTTTGGCCCAGCCCACGGTCACCGGTGAAAGTATCGGCCTAGTCTAGCTGAGCCGCCTCCACACCCGCCTCGATCTGGACCGTTGATCCAGATCAACAACTCACCGCACAACTCGACGGGATCAAAACCCCGCGTGCAGCCGAGCCCCCCGAAAACCCTAATCTTCTTTCATTCTCTCTCTCGCTCTCTCTTCTCCTCGTGCTCTGTTCTTTACGCGTGATGACGAGCGAAGCAAGGCGAGAGGCCTGCTGGCCGGAGAAGACAGAGAAGGTGACACCGCTGGTAGGCTCCTCGCTGAGGTGCGCGTCCACTCGACAATGGGCGCACCGTCGTCGAGCAGCTTCGCTACGGCGTCAGTGATCTAGACCGCACGATGATGTCCCGGCGGCGAGCGATGCCCGAGGCTCTTTTACACCTCCAGAGAGCCGGTGGCGGCATGATGGCAGTGAGGGTGACAGATAAGTTCCCTCCTTGCACCTCTTTGCCTCTGTAACCCTAAACATAGGGTTAGGGTTTGGGGTTCCGAGCGGGATTTAGGCTTGGGTTTTCTTTGGCCGGTCCATGACCAACCTCTTCCTCATCTAAATCTAGCGCTAGGTTGGCTCTGGTACCATTGTTAGGAGTGTTCTTGCCTACGCTAGGATCTAGAGAGGTAATCATGTGAAGTATGAGTTCTGGTTACGGGATCTAGGAGAAGGGGAGAAGAGGAGAAGGGTTACCTGGATTGTGAGGAAGTGGAGCGGGAACCGAGGAGGCATCGATGACCGGAGCCGATGAAGAGCTGGCAGCTGCGTCAGTTCCGATCATGTAATTGATGGCGAGGATCTCGTCGAGGGCATCAGCAATGTGTCAGGGCAGAGGGGATGGTGAACTGCGGTGTCAATGGCCTTTGGGTCTCCAACGGCACTGACATGGGACGATGGCGAGGTAGGGCGTAGTGGCGGCGGCTTCCCGTCGCTGGCTGCGCCCCTCCTTGGATCGGATTAGGGTTTGTAGGAGAGACTGGTGTTGACTTTTGCTAAGCCATATTAATAAATCATTCCCAGCACGGGGCCAGAAACGGTTCACTAATATGTCCCAGAGTCAAGTAGGTAAAATCCGCAAGCGCACGGAGAATACCGCTGTAGCATTTCACCCGGAAGTATTCAGGGTATCGTATTTGTTTATCCCAAAGGAAGGTTATGATCAAGAAGCGTTACTAACATATAAGATCATGTTAACAATTAGCAAGGATATCTAACCAAGACAGGCGGGTACATGATAATAACCGGGTAGTGTGACACACACAGAAGATTCCTACTAAATAAATAAAGTCTAGTGGAGGAAAGACTAGGCTAAGCTACTCCTACTATACATTCCTATACAGTTGCATAGCCTAAGTAGAATACATACAGACCCACACTCAGGTTCAGCAGTCAATAGTATAGCACTTCAGGCACGGACTTACCCCTGCATCCACAGGCGACTTCCGCCAAGAGCCTACGCACTAGCCTAGCGGGGAGGATTTCAAAGGACGAACAGGGCTGTCACCACCTGCCGCCTACCTCAACGAACCAGTAGACTAACGAATAATTGATGCAAGTTAGTCACCCAAGTACCATACTTGCATGACCAAAGAGCACTCTGCCCCTCCGCGATTACTATTAACGAGGCAGAGCTACCGTACGAATACGATCACCAAACCCATGCTATACTTTATCAGCTAAAACTAAGCATAGAGACTATAACATATAAACTAGACTATAGTGACGGTATATAACTAGCATGATAATAGTAGTATAATAAATATAAACTACTATCACACAAGTAGACTATACTATCACATATATGGATCACAATATCAAACAAGAAACTCATGACCCAAGCACAACTATATAGAAAAAATATATATATTGATAAGAGCAAAGTCTTACAAAAGGGAAAAGATACAAGAGCCATACCAATTCCAAGTGAAGACTTGGGACTAGAGAGCTCTAGACTCAGCCTAACTCCACTAAAACTCCAAGAACTACTACTAGCAAGAGAGAAATGCTTCTTGTGGTGTGTGTTGAGTGTGAAGGCACACCCTCCTATTTATAGCCTCAATAGGTCGGCAAGGGAGAGTAACCGCCACGGAAGGCATCTCAAACTGTCATCAGGAGTCGCGGAGGAGCCAACACGTGGAAGCCCAGGCGGAGAGGGCGCCCGGCCGGGTCGGCCGAATTGACCAGGTCGGCCGACCTGGGGGTGGCCCCTCCTGGCCTGTGCTTTCTCCAGGTGGCTGTCCTGTGGGCCCTGACGTCGGTTTGCGCCGTATTACAGGGAGTTACGTCGGTTAAGTGCTAAAAATGGGCCCTTCAATCCGTGTGACGTCCATGTGGCACTCTCTGATTGGTCGAAAGTGTGTTTTCTTGCCTTTTGAGGTGTTTCCTTCACATTTCCTCCTGCATGCACAAAGTTCTCCAAGTACAAGTGGAACTATATTATTGTGTTAAAGCATGCGTGTATGAAATGCCAAATTCTCCTTTATTTGAGTATAGTTGATGGTTAAAAATGGTACTTAACAGCCGTCAACAAACTCCCCCAAGCTTACCCTTTGCTCGTCCTGAAGCAAAGATAAACTTAAGTTGTTGATCAGGAGTTGCTACAATGTCCTATTCCTCAATAATACTATGCACACAACAAAGTACTCTTCCTAGAATTAAATATGTTGGCACATAACTTACCCATTTACCTCGATCCATGGGGCTTTTACACCTCATTGTCTTGGGCGGTTGAGATATAGAACAATTGCAGGGCACCAATCACTTGCTCTAGATTCCGCTATGTTATTCCGGAGGTTTTCAAAAGATTTTGAAAATAAAAACCAAGTTCCTCAAATGATTCTCTCGGATCACTCAATATGTGTATGATTCCTCACCAAGGCAAAGTGTTGCCTATAATCACCTACTTCTAAATAAGGCTTTATGTGGAGCTCAAGGTAGGGATATATGAGGCACTCATGGTCACATAATATTGCTATGTCAAAAGACCGGATCCAAGAAAAACATCAATTCAAACAATCTTGATCAAGATGTGCAAGTGTGTGGGAGAACGGAGGAATGGTGGATGGGAAGAAATAACTCCTTTTTGAATTTTCCTTCTCTCTTTTGGAGTTTCTAGGCTATGGCTATCTTTTGCTTGCTCTCTTTTTTGAGCATTTTTTTCTCTTTTCTTTTTTTTGCATAGCCATAGTCCTAGTTTGCAATGAATACTTTGAGAGAGGAATTTTGCAATGGATATATGGAGTGTTTCTTTGGATGGATGGATGGATAGTGGCTTTCTTCCGGTGTAGAAGAATAGCTCACGGTGGATATGGTGGATATGGTGGATGCTATCTTCTTGATTTAGAAGGATAGCTCATGGCGGTGGATGTGTGTATATGATCTTGATCAAGAAAGCATGAAAAGAGTTCTACTAGGGTCACAACAATTTTGACTAAGCTCAATGTGAAATAAGCAGCATATGTGTAAAGGTTTTCAAATGTAAACACTACATATGGCTGTGGTGGGAATTTCATCATTGAGGAACTTATCAATTTGTCATTTTGAAAAATAAAACTCCGGAATTCAAGCTTTACGTTGAGCAAGATCATAGCAGCCCTATCTATCATATCATACCTCTCAACAACTTAGAACTAGAGAATGCATATGCTACCCACAAGATTCAAGTTCAAGGCAAGATTTACCAACAAACCTAACTCTTGAGAGAGTACTAAGTTGTAAACTAGCATTAGAGAGGAATAAAGGACAGAGCAACTATTCATCATCTCAACATAGGAAAATTATACACATTCATACCGCGCATGAAAAAGGGAAATATTTTTGTTCTTTTTATATTTTGCAAATTTTTATGGATTTTCAGATTTAGCAAATGCAAGAAATAAAGGGAAGGGGAAAGATACAAGTTACCGTGAGAAGGGGGGTCCTCCCCCAAGCTTGTTCTTGCTCATATCTGCTGGTTCAGGTCGTAGCCTTGGGAGCGGAAGAAGGCATCCCAATTGCTCTGATTCTGAGCCATCATCGCGTTCAGCTGGCGGAATTGGTTGTCGCTGAAATTCTGCCATTGCTGGGTGTCGGTGACATGTTGCGTGAGAGTTTGTTGCATGCTCTCGGTGCGCAAATCAATGTCGTTCACCCTCCTTGTCAACTCGGCCATCCCATAGTTGAGTTCACGGAACCCACGGGATGAGAATGACCGAGTGGCAAAGAATGGCGGTCCGCTTGAACTTGATGACGTCTGCATGGGGGTAATCGTACTGAGATTCCCATGCTCCGGCCTGCCATGTTGATGCACCCGCCTCGTCCTGTGGCGGGGGCTGCTCCCATACCGGATCTCCGGTCGGAGTGTGAAACTCCGGTGTAGGCTCCATATGCCTACGGGAACGTGTCGGTCGCCCTGAAACACTATGCCTGCGAACTTCTCCCACTGGCTCAAGTGGGAGGGTTAGTGCCCGACAGTGATACAAACGAAGACCCGGGTTAGGTAACGGGAATTCATTTGTATACCCGGGAAAGTGATAGATCAAGGTATTATTTGGACCATGTTTCAAAGTATGTCCTTGCACAAAATAGTCCTCGCCTAGAAATTCTCTATCTACCGTCAAATATTCAACATGAACATTCTCAAGCAGACCACACTTCTGCGCAATGCGAGTAACTAAAAAGGTGCACTCAATTGGTCCTGTCAACTTTATATTGTCTAATCATTGATCAATCATGCATTCCGCGGGTGACACCCTAATTTTCTTAACCATGGCATAAAGTATTTTCAATTCATCTTGTCGGACAACCCTAATGTCACCTCGAGGAAACAAGGTCATAGCCAACCACACATGCATAAATCTAAGTGTAGGATTATGGATGGCACTTGTTCTAGGCTTGGGACCCCACTCGTTTCCGGAAATCTTTTTCCAAAAACTTTCTTTATGGAACCCCTTTAGCGCTTTATCTAAGTCTAGCCTACATTTAGGATTTAGACCTAGCATAGCATGAAGATCACCCCATGTGACCAAGCGCTCTTGCCCAAACAAGCAAAAAGAAATGCCTTCATCATACTTTCTAAGGGTGCATAAAAACTGCATAGTAAGCAAAGGAGAACCCGGCTCATCTACTTCTACGAAATTTAGCCAACCCATAGTGCGAAAAATAGAGGCAAATTCTTCTCTCATACCTATTTTCTCGAGGAAGTCTGGATCGAAGCGTCGGGTGTGGGCGAATGGCCGTTCTCTCATGAGCGCGATGGCTTGGCCCTCGCGGTCGTCCTTGATGTCGAGATGGTCCTCGGTGATGAGCAAGGCCGGCCTTTCCTCCGGAATTTCAGCTTCGGGGTCACCATGCCCCGGACTTGGTGTGAGCTCGACGGAGGATGCTTGACTCGTGCTTGCACGAGTGCTTTTTCTCCGCTTGATTCCGGCGATTTGCTTCATTCGGTTGAACATGGCTGCACACAAGAACAAACACAAGACAAGAACAAAAACAAGATCGAACAAGTGTTCGGGTGAGCGTTAGTGAAAATGACAAACCCGAGCTTCTCCGAAATTGGTTTTCTTCTCACAACAACTTGCAAATGCACTAAAACAGAGGGGAAATATTTTTTGGGTTTTTGGGGCTGTAGTAAAGTTGAAGAACACGAAATTTTGGGAGAGCAACAAGTGAGCAAAGGAGGGGAGTGAAAGATGAGCTTGGAATGGTGAAGCTCCCCCTCCTGGGCGGTTTTTATAGCCAAGGAAGCAAGATGGCCGTTAGAAAGAGACAGAGCAACGGCCATATAGCCGTTGGGAGAAAGGAGCACAGGAAAAGGTGGGGCCAGGGGGTCGGCCGACCCCACCAGGTCGGCCGACCTGGCAGGTGGGCCTCCTGGCAGCCCCCTTTTTCCTATGTGTTCCCCAACGGCTAGGGGATTTGTCCCCTGCTGCCTTTTTGCTCAAAAAGCTCGACAAAAAATCTTTTCAAAATGGAAAGCCCAAAAACCTATTTTCTAAATTTTCAAAAATGCAAATGAGTTTTGAAAAATTCCAAGGTGGCTGGAAAAATTCAAAAATGCAGAAATGCAGTGGTCGGGAAAAATCAAAATGTGGTTGAAAGCAAATATGCAATTAAAAGAGCAAATATGGATAACTACCGGTTTAACCTCCCGGCGAGGACTCACCTTTTAAAGTCCGACGAGCGGGACTTTTCTCCGGCGTTCAGCTCGATGAAGCATTGTCCGGTCCCGGAGATGAAGACACGGATGATGCTTCTTGTTTCGTTCGCCACACCTTCTTGGTCTTTGTTGCGGTCGGTGGCTTCTCGGGCTTCGGAGGCTGCGGTTTTGCAGGCTTCACAGCCTGTTTCTTTGCAGACCTCGGAGGTTGCTGCCTCGTGGACTTCGGAGGCTGTTGCTTAATGTGTGACCTTTGCCTCCTTGCCTTCATCAGTTGTTGCTGTGCAGCCTTTTCCTTCTCAAGGAAGTTCTTCATGAATGTGATGAGGCTGTCCTTCTTTGGCGGAGTGACCTCCACTTCCTTGATGTTGCTTGGGTTCGGCCCGTACTTGATACGGATCATGTTGCACTGTTCTTTCCTTGGCCGAAAGTCAAACTTCTCCTCCTTGCCATTGATGTGGAAACGGATTTCTCCGGCTCCTACATCGATGCGAGCATCCGCAGTGCTGAGAAATGGGCGTCCTAGGATGAGCGGTGTGCTCTTCCCGACGTCCATGTCAAGCACTACGAAGTCGACGGGGATGAAGCAATCCCGGATTTTCACCGGAATATCTTCGGCGATCCCCGTCGGATAGCGGACCGTTGAATCGGCCAGCTGCAGCTGCATCGGCGTGGGGGATAGTGTGGTGTAGTTGAGCTTGTCGAAGACATCCTTCGGCATGACGCTCACACTTGCCCCAAGATCACATAAGGCATGGTCGAAGTTCTGTGTCCCGATCGAGCAGGTGATCGTGGGATACCCCGGATATTTCTTCTTCTCAGGAAGCCGGTTGAGTATAGCAGCGCTACACTCTTCCGTCAGCTTGACAATTTCTGTGGTCGGTAGTGGGCGCTTGTTGCTGATAAGATCCTTGAGGTAGCGAGCGTACGTGGGTACTTGTATCGCATCTAGCAAGGGCACGTTGATGTGCAGCTTCTGGATCACCTCAACGAAGCGTGTGAACTGCTCGTCCACGGTGGGCTTCCTTCTTCTTTCAGGAAACGGCATGAGGTTCGTGTCATAGAACTCATGTGGGGCCGTTTTCCTGGGCGACAGTTCTTCTTCTTCTGCCGGCTTCTCAGCTGATGTGTCCTTTCCTGCATGGTTAGGGTATGGCGGATCCCGAGTGGACTTACCTCCTCTCGTGGTAACCGCATTAACATTTTCTAAGGGGGTCTCGGGTTGCCCCGGGATTTTCCCCGACTCAGCAGTAGGAACAGTAGCAGCTAACTGAGCTAATTGGGTTTCTATCATTTTATTAAAGCTCAGCTGATTCTTGAGAGCAGCACTACCCTGTTTTCATACAAAAATGCAGAAAACAAAGCAAGGTTAGCCTGCTTAGGAGATAGCCTTAATAATTGCAACACTACTATATACATTAGTAATTTTTCTTAAATCATACGCCTTCCCCGGCAACGGCGCCAGAAATGCTTGTTGACTTTTGCTAAGCCATATTAATAAATCATTCCCGGCACGGGGCCAGAAACGGTTCACTAATATGTCCCAGAGTCAAGTAGGTAAAATCCGCAAGCGCACGGAGAATACCGCTGTAGCATTTCACCCGGAAGTATTCAGGGTATCGTATTTGTTTATCCCAAAGGAAGGTTATGATCAAGAAGCGTTACTAACATATAAGATCATGTTAACAATTAGCAAGGATATCTAACCAAGACAGGCGGGTACATGATAATAACCGGGTAGTGTGACACACACAGAAGATTCCTACTAAATAAATAAAGTCTAGTGGAGGAAAGACTAGACTAAGCTACTCCTACTATACATTCCTATACAGTTGCATAGCCTAAGTAGAATACATACAGACCCACACTCAGGTTCAGCAGTCAATAGTATAGCACTTCAGGCACGGACTTACCCCTGCATCCACAGGCGACTTCCGCCAAGAGCCTACGCACTAGCCTAGCGGGGAGGATTTCAAAGGACGGACAGGGCTGTCACCACCTGCCGCCTACCTCAACGAACCAGTAGACTAACGAATAATTGATGCAAGTCAGTCACCCAAGTACCATACTTGCATGACCAAAGAGCACTCTGCCCCTCCGCGATTACTATTAACGAGGCAGAGCTACCGTACGAATACGATCACCAAACCCATGCTATACTTTATCAGCTAAAACTAAGCATAGAGACTATAACATATAAACTAGACTATAGTGACGGTATATAACTAGCATGACAATAGTAGTATAATAAATATAAACTACTATCACACAAGTAGACTATACTATCACATATATGGATCACAATATCAAACAAGAAACTCATGACCCAAGCACAACTATATAGAAAAAATATATATATTGATAAGAGCAAAGTCTTACAAAAGGGAAAAGATACAAGAGCCATACCAATTCCAAGTGAAGACTTGGGACTAGAGAGCTCTAGACTCAGCCTAACTCCACTAAAACTCCAAGAACTACTACTAGCAAGAGAGAAATGCTTCTTGTGGTGTGTGTTGAGTGTGAAGGCACACCCTCCTATTTATAGCCACAATAGGTCGGCAAGGGAGAGTAACCGCCACGGAAGGCATCTCAAACTGTCATCAGGAGTCGCGGAGGAGCCAACACGTGGAAGCCCAGGCGGAGAGGGCGCCCGGCCGGGTCGGCCGACCTGACCAGGTCGGCCGACCTGGGGGTGGCCCCTCCTGGCCTGTGCTTTCTCCAAGTGGCTGTCCTGTGGGCCCTGACGTCGGTTTGCGCGGTATTACAGGGAGTTACGTCGGTTAAGTGCTGAAAATGGGCCCTTCAATCCGTGTGACGTCCATGTGGCACTCTCTGATTGGTCGAAAGTGTGTTTTCTTGCCTTTTGAGGTGTTTCCTTCACATTTCCTCCTGCACGCACAAAGTTCTCCAAGTACAAGAGGAACTATATTATTGTGTTAAAGCATGCGTGTATGAAATGCCAAATTCTCCTTTATTTGAGTATAGTTGATAGTTAAAAATGGTACTTAACAGCCGTCAACAACTGGTGATGTCGGTCAACTTGGGTATCGATGCCCTGGCGTCTCTTCCCTTTTATATGCGAAGTGTGATGGGGGCCCACCAACCAGAGGAGGGTTGGGGCGCCCCCGATCATGGCGCGATCTGGTGTTGGGCCGTTGGGCCCAACGTTTGAGATCTGCTAACAACCTCCGATCAAAGGTACGACCATGAATCAGTTTCCCTACACATCGCCTCCTGTTGATTCCCCTATTGGCCGCTGTTCGGTGTTTGGGCAACCTAGGCCTAAATTGGATTTTCCCCAGTTTGATGGCATTAACCCTATGATCTGGCAGTCTAAATGTGAGACGTATTATGAGGTGTGTGGGATTAGTCCTAGTCTTTGGGTTGGTATGGCAGTGGTGCACTTCGTGGGTAATGCCTCCTTCGTAAGGTTAGTTGGCTCCAATTTTGCAAATGGGTTAGTGATCGCTTTGTAGGGATTAGTACCATCAGCTTACTAGGCAACTTTTCCATTTGCGTCAGACTGGCTCTGTAGCTGGTTATGTAGAGCAATTTGAAGCCTTAATGGAACAGCTCCTAGCTTAAAGTGAACATGTTGATGTGATGTATTTCCTTACTCGTTTTGTTGACGGGCTTAGGGAAGATATTTGTGCTATTGTACTTGTTCATCGGCCCAAAAAATATGATACTGCTATTTCTCCCACCTTATTGCAGGAGGAAGCGAGTGATGGTGCGAGGCATCGGTTTTTCCCACCTACCATTAGTCTGGCGCCTTCATCTACACCACCTAAGACTGCCCCACTACCCCTACGGCTCCTCCCATTCAGGGAAAATCGATGGTGGTGAATGGTGCTGATGATAGGCATGGTACTGAAGCTGCCCGAGCCAAGATAGCAGAGGAAAAGTTTGAAGCTCTACATGCTTATTGTCGCGTGTGTAACCTGTGTTATAAATGCAGAGAGAAATGGCAACGTGGTCATAAGTGTTCAGCCACTGTACAACTCCAAGTAGTTGAAGACTTGCTGCAAATACTGCAACTCACTGATGAAATCAACTCTACTGGAGAGGACCTAGAAACTAAAGCTGGAATTTGTGCCATATCCAAGCATGCTATTGGCGGAACAAAGGCCCCACGTACCATGAGAATTCAGGGTCTCATCCAGAACTTACCAATACTCATTCTCATTTATTCTGGTAGTACTCACACATTCGTGGCTGATGATATTGCTCAAAAGTGGACTGGTGTGACTTTCATGCATAAGGCTATGTTGGTTAAGGCTGCTGATGGAGGGACAGTCACGATAGAGAAGCAGTTTTCTCAGGCTCTTTGGTCGGTTGAAGGCATTCAATTTCAATCTAACATGAAGGTGTTTCCACTAGCATGCTATGACATGATCCTAGGGATGGATTGCCTGGAGAATCATAGTCCTATGAAGATACATTGGCAATTGAAGACAATGCAGTTTTAGCATGCCTCTTAAGGAAGTTCTCATTCAAGGTATCTCGCCTGCTCATTCCCATTGTAGTATGATATCTCTTCAGGAATTGATGATGCTTGAGAAAGTAGATGCATGGAAGGATGTTTTCTTGTTGTACCCTGTGTTTAGTGATAGTCTAAACGAGCAACTGCCTCAACCTGTGCAGCAACTTCTCAACAAGTTTACAGAGCTGTTCCTGGAACCATCAGGGCTGCCTCCTCACAGAGATTTTGATCACATGATTCCCTTGTTGTCTGGCTCGAAACCGGTATCCCTCATTCCATATAGATATTCTACCACACAAAAGGATGAGAGTGAGAAGCAGATGGCAACAATGTTGGAAGAAGGTCTAATTCAACCAAGCAGCAGTCCTTTATCTTCTCTGGTATTGTTACTGAGGAAAAAAGACTGCTCATGGTGATGCTGTGTTGACTTTAGACACTTGAATGCCATGACAGTGAAGAGCAAGTTTCCCCTGGCACTGCGTGGTTCACTTGCATGGACTTCAGCTCAGCTTTCCATCAGATATGTATGGCAGCGAGAGATGAGTTTAAAACAGCATTTTAAACATACAACGGCCATTATGAGTTCAAAGTAATGCCATTTGGCCTCTTTGGTGCTCCGGGAACATTTCAAGGAACTATGAATGCCATATTAGGACACATGTTGCACAAGTTTTTTCTTGTTTTTATGGACGACATATTGTCTACAGCAGGACCTTTGAGGACCACCTTCACCACATACAACAAGTACTTTCAGTGCTGTAGCAACACGAACTATACTTGAAAATGTCTAAGTGTTCCTTTGCGCAGCAACGACTCTCTTATTTAGGTCATGTCATCAGTCCCAATAGGGTAGCCACAGATGAAAACAAGATCCGGGCTGTCCGTGATTGGCCTACACCACAAACAGTCAAGGAGTTGCGAGGTTTTCTTGGGTTAGCTGGGTACTACCAAAAGTTTGTCAAGAACTTTGGCATTATTAGCCTACCACCGACAGAACTGTTGCGCAAAAACACAGTGTTTGTCTGGACTAGGGAACAAGAGGATTCCTTTCTTTCCTTAAAATAGTCACTCATTCAGGCACCGGTATTAGTGTTGCCTGATTTCTCAGTGCCCTTCGTCATTGAAATTGATGCTAGTGATTGTGGCATAGGGGTTGTGCTACTTCAAAAGGACCACCCTGTGGCCTACTTGAGTTAAGCTTTAGGCCCCGAGAATAGAGCCCTGTCCACTTATGAAAAGGAGTGTCTTGCCATACTGCTAGCAGTTGATCATTGGAGGCAGTACCTACTCCATGCAGGATGCAAAGGGAATTTCCTTCTTGGTTTCCCACCAGGATGGGTCCTGATGCACCCCTAGGGTATTAGGTCGAGTTTCTTTTTTCCAAAGGCATGACTGTTAGTTGTTCCTTTATGTGTGGTGTGGTGTGCGTTGTATCCGGGCTCTAGCCCAACCTTTTTCTTCTTAATATAATGAAGCACAACTCTCCTGCATTTTCGAGAAAAAAAATTACCTACTCCATGCTGAATTCATCATTCACACAGACCAGCGCAACTTATCCAACTTGGATGAT
This sequence comes from Eleusine indica, assembly GCA_030378355.1. Lineage (NCBI taxonomy): Eukaryota > Viridiplantae > Streptophyta > Magnoliopsida > Poales > Poaceae > Eleusine > Eleusine indica. Next base: position 31,033,241 of record CM059494.1, on the reverse strand, counting down.
CAACGCTTGACAACACCTTGGCAGCAAAAAGCCTTTACCAAGCTACTTGGGCTCCCGTACCGCATTCAGTACAGGAAAGGTTGTGATACTGATGCTCTGTCTAGACGAGTTCATAACTCAGTAGCAGATGTGGTCGCTATTTCTGAAGCTTGCCCTAGTTGGCTGATAGAAGTGGCACCAAGCTATACTGATAACCCTGAAGCATCAAAATTGTTGACTGAGTTAACCCTTCACAATCCAAATTCGGTAGGATTTCAGTTGCAAAATGGCATCATTTACTTCAAAGAAAAAATCTAGTTAGGTGGCAGTAAAGCTCTTCAACTCATGGTGACTAAAGCCTTACATGACAGTGCCTCAGTGTAAAGTTCATGACCATTGAGGTCACCCCAAGATATGAATGTTTTGGTGATGAATGACAAACATGAAATCTGACTAATGTCTACACAAGTGTTGTGCGTGTAGAAAACCTTATCTACCTTATGATGATCATTGATGGTTGCCTTGGCGGTTGATGACAATGACCACAAGCATGGAGAAACCGCCTTGCATGCTTCTCAAAGCGTGACTTCTCGATCTTGACGCGTGTCACCTCGTTCCGTGATCCTCCTCATTGGCAAGTCTCTCCCACCTCCGATCCATTGGAAGCCTCTACTTGTACCGATGTCCGATCACCTTTGACTTGGTCAACCTTGCCGTCTTGATCACCATCCCACAATTTTGAGGCTCAACCACGAAACCGTCCGTGCTCCTTTCTTCTCCATGTGTACGGTATGGATCACCCTTGACTTCACCCGGCCTCCTGATCGCCCGGCCCCAAGTCTTCTACTTGTGCCCGATCCTCTCGCCATTGACCGCCAAGTTGACTCCAGTGACCTACACCTCATGAGACAAGCAAACACATTTCCCATCTCCTGCAACTCTCCAACATCATCACCAACTTCAGTTAGTCAAAACCATGACATGCACAAACTCATGCAATCCCTAGATTCCCATATTTCAACACAACACAAATTCTGCCAAAGTCAATTACTCATCACATATTGCATACCATGGCACATCTCAACATGGTTTCTCAATGAGCTTGATAGAGTACAAGGGTTGGTGGAGATGGATCCAGGCTAAGGACAAGCTGTGGAGCAAGTGTTTGGAACACTTGTCTAGTTGTTAGGGCTTTGAGTCCATAGGAAAAACTGGATTATCAAGGGGGTCTAGGTCATGTCTCTTTAGGTCACACTAGTTGGTGATGTGCATGGATGCTCAGGGAAATCACAGGCACTAGGTGATAGTGGAGAAGCCAAGGAGCTATTGGAAGAAGCCGAGAAACAAAGTGAAGCAAGAACGAGGAGTTTCAGCTTCTGCATAGAGTAACTGGACAGATGGTCTGGAGAGAACGGACTGTACAGTCATCAGAGAATCAAAGAGTGGATTGCGAGGAATCTATCAATGGGAAAGGCCCACAGAGACTGAACAATACGATATATAGACTGGACAGTCCGATATGTATGGATGGGAGCAAAAACAGAGAGGAGCAGTTTTGGACGCTCTCTGGAACAAGCAAAAGCTGGAGAGACCAGACAGTCCGGTCAGTATGGAAGTCAGCAGGGACAGAGAAGCCAATGGCTCTCAGAGCCATTCCAAGATTGACCGAACGATCCGGTCAGGTAGTGACTGGACAATCCAGTCAGCGCGTCCAGGTAGCAAATTCCGTGGAGCAACGACTAGTTTGAGGTTGGAAGCCTATATAAGCTCGTTGCTAGGGTATTGGGGACCTCTCTTGGCCATTGGGATTGCTCAGAGCATCTATTGGAAATGAAGAGGAAAAGAGAGAAGCACTAGGAGAGGATATTGGATATCTTGAGAGTGCTAGTGAGAGTAACTTGAGCATCTATCCACATCTAAGGCTAGTGTATCCTTGAGAGTGTGATCTAGGTTGTTACTCTTGGTCTGTGGTGAGTCCTAGACCGGTTAGGTGTCAGTGATCGAGCCTATCATGATTGGTTTTGAAGGCCATCACACATTTGTACACGGTTTGAACCCGCCGTTGAAAGGGGCATCGCTAGTGAGCGCCCGTGTCGGCTCGGGATGTTCGGCAAGTTCTCGAGGGAGGCAAGCATGTTCCTTGGTGGCAGCGGTGATGCAACCACGTTTTCACTCCGGGAGTGATTGCGGGATCGTGTGCAAGAACTCCACTTGGTGGCGGGAGGGACCAACACTCCGGCGGGAGTGGTCCAACGAGGAGTAGGGGAAGGCACCATCCTTCCGAGACCTCAAGAAAAAATCATGAGCCATCTCTTACACTACTCCTTACTTTGATGCATTACCTTTCGCATTTACATACTGTGCTATTCATGCTTGTATGCTTATCTCACTCTAGTTGACTTGCTGACTTGCATGAATAGGATTCTTGCTTGCTAGTAGTGTTTAGGCTTCCGCATTTTATCACTAGCATGTATAGGAGTTGCTTTGGCTTGATTGATCACCCTTATATGTATCGTGCTACTCATTCTTGTGTGGTCTAGTTCTTTATCTTGTAGCTTTGCATGAGTAGGCTCCTTTGCTAGCTTGATGTGTGCTTCCGTGTGCTTTCGATTACTAGCTTGCGTAGGAGTTGTGTACCTTGTGTGTGATTGACTAGTATGCATATGATGTCTTTCCTTTCATAGGATTGTTCTCTTGCTAGTGTGATCACCACTATTATTGTTATACGAATTGATTGAGTGTTCGGTTTTAGGAATTGGCAAATTTGGTACATATAGTGAATTCCCGATTCACCCTCCCCCCTCTCGATCACTCAAGTGGTATCAGAGTCAAGTGCTCATTATAGGGCTTAACCGTCTTGAGTAGTGACCATATTGAGTTGGGATGTCATCCCATTCAGGGCCGGGTCATGGTACATGGAAGGATCGCTTGAAAAGCTAACTAAGTGCCATGATTCCAGATGAGTCAATGGATACTCTTGTGGACTTTGCCAATATCTTTACCGATGATCATGTGTATGATGATGATTGTGTTGATGTGCCTAGTTCTAGTGAGTGGCTAGATCTTTATAGTGATGACTTGATCGGTTGCTCTACTAGTGTGCCTAATGTGTTGATTGGTAATAGTGTGCCTCTTGATCTTGCTTGCTCTTCTAGCATGACAAGTATTGATTATGATTGTGAGCTTTTTATTGATCATGCTAGTGTTTCACTTGTTGAGGACTTCTTTGCTTTTCATGCCAATGATAATGAGGTATTGTGGACCGAAATGAAGCAACTAAAGAACCTTCCAAGCTTCCAAAGATATTGATAGTCGAGAAGATCCTCACCTTGCTCCCTAGCGGCGAGCTCGTCTACGTCACCCTTGATCTAATCATGGACAAGAATCTTTCTGTTGATGATGTGATCAGCATACTCTTCAAGGATGAGGAGATCACCGCAAGCTTGACGAGGAAGAAGACATTCAAGGCAAACAATCAAGCATCTTTAGGCAAAGGGAAAGAAGTAGCTTCAAGCTCAAACTTCTTGGATCCCTCCACGAGATTGTCCTACAACAGCTTCTACAACCCCTTCCGATCAAGACCTACACCAAGCTCATCATCAAGCACCTCGTCAAGCTCTACCTCAAGTTCCATTCCATGTTCTACTCCAAATAGTTCGGGCCGACCACAATGCTCAAACAATCATTTGAGATGATTGATCTCACCACTACGGTTCTAGTACCTCTGCCTCCTCCACCACAAGATCGACATTGGCGTCTTCGTCGAACTCACTAACAGGATCACCTCTTTAAATTTGATGAATTTGTGAAAAATTCAAATGATGACCTTTATGAGACTCTCTTGAGCATTTATGATCTTGTGTGCAGGATAAACTCCTTTCGAGATCTCCAGAGGATTTGACCACATGAGGTGATTGACAAGTGCCTCTTGCAAATCACAACTCCTGAGAGGAGTTTCTTGCTTGAAGAGGTGGTCAACAAAAGGCATGAGCTCTCAATTGAGAGAGCAATGGAGATGATACATGTGCTCCACTCAAAAGTGGGACACGCGCTTGAGCACGTCACTGGTCTTTATCATCCTCCCCACAACTACATCGACATCGACAATGTACACATGGGGGACGGTCATGGACAATGGAGGTATCGTGCTCCCCACCATCCTATACGGAGGAGACATCGAGAAGGGACTGCAAGGATCCCTAGTTATGAGGATGGTCTCATGGTTCAATGTGACGAGTTTAGTGCAAGTCAGTTGAGCAATGCTTTGGATAATAACCCTTCTTCCTGTAGTGCTTGTCTTATGGCTACTACTAGGGTCAGCTACAAGAGTGGAGGCACCCATTGGATACTTGATAATGGGTGCACGCAACATATGACCCGGAAGCCAACCATGTTCACTAACATTGATGAAGACGAAGACAGTGAGAAGGTGACATTTGGGGATAACTCAAAAGGGAGAGTTAGAGGCTCGGGCAAGGTTGCCATTACATAAGACCTCCATCTCTCCAAGGTCTTTCTTGTGGAAACCCTCAATTTCAACCTTCTGTCTATTGGTCAGCTTTGCGACATGGGATTCAAGTGCATGTTTGATGAGGATGGTGCAATGATTGAGAATGCAAAGAAAGCGTTAGTATTTCATGGAGTGAGACATGGGAACTTGTATGTCATGCACATCAAATCATGCAACATGCCACCTAGTACTTGCCTATTCACTAAGGCAACAAAGGGATGGTTGTGGCATAGAAGATTGGCACATGTTGGGATGAGTCTGCTTAGAAAAGTGGTCAAGAGGAATCTAGTTGAAGGAATCAAGGAAGTCACATTTGAGAAGGACAGACTATGCAGTTCTTGTCAAGCTGGAAAGCAAGTTGCATCTTCACACCCCACCAAATCTTTCATGTCAACATCTCAACCTCTAGAGCTCTTGCACATGGACTTGTTTGGGCCAACACATTACAAGAGTCTTGGAGGCAATCTCTATTGTTTTGTGATTGTGGATGACTTCACAAGATACACTTGGACCTTCTTTCTTGTGTACAAGTCTCAAGCAAGTGATATCTTCAGAAAGTTTGCAAGGAGAGAAAATAATGAATTCAAGGCTAGCATTGTGAAGATAAGGAGTGACAATGGGATTGAGTTCAAGAACACAACATTGGAGGAATATTGTGACAAGAAGGGAATCAAGCATGAATTCTCCGCTACATATAGTCCCGAGCATAATAGAGTAGTGGAGAGAAAGAACAAGACACTCATCACTCTAGCCCGTGCAATGCTAGATGAGTATAGGACTCATGAGAGGTTTTGGGCAGAAGCAATCAACACAGCTTGCTACACTTCCAACCGTGTCTATCTCCACAGGTTGTTGAAGAAGACACCCTATGAGCAATTGGTTGAATAGAAACCGAATGTTTCCTATTTTTGGGTCTTTGGCTGCACATGCTATATTTTCAAGAAGAGGAGGAAGCCCGAGAAGTTTGAGAGAAGAACTGATGAAGGCATTTTTGTTGGGTATTTAGGGACTTCTAAGGCATATCGGGTCTACAACTCAGCCATAGGATGTGTGGATGAATCTTATGATGTGCAATTTGATGAGTCAAAAGGTTCTCAAAAGGAAAATTAATTTCATGAAGCATTGGAGATGAGTCAATGTGAGAAGCGTTGAGGAACATGCCCGTGGGCGAGGTTTTACCCCATGAGGCCAATGATGATGATATTGGTGAGCCCTTCACTCCACCACCTCAACCAACCTCATCCTCCGAGGTGCAACAACCAACCCAAGATGCTAATGACATACCCACTAGATCCTCCCAAGATTCATTGAGAGTACACCCACCTAGCCATGAGGAAACCCAAGTGAGAAGTGAGGCACAAGTCTCTCTACATACTTCACCTCAAGCCACTTCTCCAAGCTCTTCACACAACACACCCACATCCACTCTAAGCTCTAGTTCCAAAAGAAGAAAGCATATGAGTGATTCCCCTACCTCACTATGAATCCAAGACACTCATATCTCAAGAGAGCAAGCAATCCATGATGCACATGATACTTCAGCTAGACCTCCCCACACCCAAGAAGAACATCATCCTAGACCCAAAGCTATCAACAAAGATTTCTCACATGATTTGATCATTAGGAGTTCATCTCAAGGAGTGAGGACAAGGAGAAATCAATACAAGCCCAACTATATGAATGAAGAAAATGATGATGAGACAAATGTTGCAATTGAGAACTTCCCTTTCGTCTCCATGATTGAGCCTACAACAATTGAAGAAGCTATGGATAATCATAAGTGGGTTATTGCTATGCAAGAAGAGTTGAATAACTTCAGGAGATGAAAAGTATAGAAATTGGTAGAAAGGCCCAAGAATCATAATGTGGTTGGCACCAAGTGGGTCTTCAAGAACAAACAAGATGAGAAAAGGGCAATTGTCAAGAACAAGGCTCGTCTAGTGGCTAAGGGATATTCTCAAGTAGTGGGCATTGACTTTGAAGAAACTTTTGCACCCGTGGCATGTCTTTAAGCAATTTGGATCTTACTTTTCTATGCAGCACACAATGGCTTCAAGCTATATCAAATTGATGTCAAGAGTACATTCTTGAATAGAGAGATCAATGAAAAGATCTATGTGGAACAACCTCCAGGGTTTGAGGACCCTAGCATCCAAGACATGTGTACAAGTTAAAGAAAGCTCTCTATGGCCTTAAGCAAGCACCAAGGACATGGTATGAACATTTGAGGAACTTCCTTCTCATGAATGGATTCAAAATTGGAAGTATTGATAGCATCCTGTTCACAAGGCATGTTGGGAAGGATCTCTTTGTGTGCCAAATCTATGTGGATGATGTCATCTTTGGTTCAACCAATGAGAAGTTCAATGAAGAGTTTCAAGAAATGATAGCAAGGGATTTCCAGATGTTAATGATTAGAGAGTTGTATATGTTCCTTGGTTTTTCAAGTCAAGCAATTAAGAAAGGGAAACTTCATCTACCAAGAGAAGTATACGAAGGATCTTCTCAAGAGATTCGACATGGAAAATTGCAAGCCTTTGCATACACCTATGGAGACAAGCAAACCTTTGGATGATGATGTGAAGAGAAAATCTGTGAACCCCAAGCTCTATAGATCAATGATTGGTTCTTTGCTCTATCTCACCGCCTCAAGACTGGACGTCATGTTTAGTGTGTGTTTGTGTGCACGCCATCAAGCAAATCCAAAGGAATCACACTTGAAGGCCCTGAAGAGGATTTTTAGATACCTCAAGTACACACCTACCATGGGATTATGGTATCCTAGAGGAACAAGCTTTGAGTTACTTGGGTATTCGGACTCGGACTTCGCGGGTTGCAAAGTAAATAGGAAGAGCACATCGGGAGGTTGCCAGTTTCTTGGAAGATCTCTTGTATCTTGGAGCTCAAAGAAGCAAAACTCGATGGCTCTATCCACAGCTAAAGCGGAGTAGATGGCGGTGGGAGCATGTTGTGCCCAACTTCTCTATATGCGGCAAACACTCTCGGATTATGGCCTCAACTACACTCAAATTCCACTATATTGTGATAGTGAGGCAACAATCAAGATGGCTCTCAAAACAGGAGATCATGGTCATGCAAAGCATATTCAAGTCAAAGATCACTTCATAAGGGACCGTTCTTCAAGGACATTGAATTGGTGAGCGTGCGGACTCATGAACAATTGGCGGATATCTTCACCAAGCCTCTCGACGAGAAGACCTTCAACAAGCTAAGGGGAGAACTCAATGTTCTCGACCTTTCAAACTTCACATGACGTATCCTTGAAGCTTGTTATTTGTAAATATGTATAGCTTTTTTTTGTTTTGTTTTGTTGTTTGTGCCTTTGTTTTGTGCTTGTTCTTTTTCTTCTTCTTCATGTAGGTCGACTTTGGACCTCCTTGAGATAGCTTGGAAAGATGGTTCATGGAGTGCCCAAGGCTTTGAAGAATGGTCCATTGTGAGTAAGCTCGAGATGGGAACAACTCGTCATTGACACTTTGGTTTGTAGCCTTTTTCTCTCTTTCCTTTAGCATTGCATCATGCATTTGTATACTTGTTGAATTTGCATTATTTGCATTCATGCATTCTTGCATCGTGATACCTTACATGCTTCTAAGCATGTTTCAAGGGGGAGTTGCTTATTTACAATATAAGTATATGACCCTCTAGATGATCACATAGTGATCTTTGTACTTCATGCCCATTAAGTCATGTTCAAACGAGCTCCATAGTTAAATCTACTCGTGTGGCTTAAAGACAAGTAACTCATACATTCTTAACACACAAATGACTAACCATTGCATACTTGAGAAGATATTTTGTTGAGTCATGTGTGTAGGGGGAGCTACGGTGGAACACCATTATGGCCAAGGAAGAGGACAATGAAAGGGAGAGTTTTCTAACTCTTGTCAACACCATTACGGTTTTCTTGTATTGTTGTGGTTTTTTGTGATAGTTGACAAAGGCGGAGAAGAACATGAAGATCAAGAAGGCGGAGAGGAAAAATGGGGGAGAAGAACATAAAAACCCAAAGCCAAGTCAAAATTGAGAATAGCACAAAGGATGAGAAGAACATGAAGATACAAGGAAAGAAGATGGATGTGGAGAACATGAAGATCACATGAAGGAGAGATGACCAAATGAAGATGATCAAGACAATGGTGCATGTTCACTTGGAGCACATATAAAGATCATGTCAAGATGAACATCTACACCAACATGGAGAAAAACAACAATGGTGCATGTCTACAATAATAATGAACATCTACAATGACATGAACATCTACGTCTATGGTCTGTGTCTACGTCAACAAGATCACCCACCATGGCACCAAGACGGACGCAAAATTTCAACTCGATATCAACAATCAAGTGTGCTATATATTTGGTAGTTCTCCCTCAACACCTAGCACATTTCAAGGGGGAGACTACTTCCAAGGTAAGGACCAAGGTATTTCTCAAATCTTTCTTTTTCTCTTTGTTCCTCTCCTTTGTTCGAGTCTTTGTCCCTTTCTTCTTATTTTTTTTAGGACTCGTTCATTTTGGATCATCATAAGTAGTGGTTGTCATCCATCACCAAAAAGGGGGAGATTGTAAGGTTCATGACCATTGAGGTCACCCCAAGGTATGAATGCTTTGGTCATGAATGACAAACATGAAATAAGACTAATGTCTACACAAGTGTTGTGTGTGTAGGAAACAATATCTACCCTATGATGATCATAGATGCTTGCCTTGACGGTTGATGACAATGACCACAAGCATGGAGCTTGATGAGCTTGATGGAGTCCAAGGGTTGATGGAGATTGATCAAGGCTAAGGACAAGCTATGGAACAAGTGTTTAGAACACTTGTCTAGTTGTTAGGGCTTTGAGTCCATAGCAAAAACCGGACTATCAAGGGGGTCTAGGTCATGTCTCTTTAGGTCACACTAGTTGGTGATGTGCATTTATGCTCAGGGAAATCATAGGCACTAGGTGATAGTGGAGAAACCAAGGAGCTGTTGGATGAAGCTGGGAAATGAAGTCAAGCGAGGACGAGGAGTTTCAGCTTCTGGACAGAGTGACTGGACATAAGGTCTAGAGAGACCGGATTGTACGGTCATCAGAGGATCAGAGAGTGGACTGCGAGGAATCTATCAGCGTGACGGCCCATAGAGACCAGATAGTGCGATCTACAGACCGGACGGTCTGGTCTGTATGGATGGGTGTGTTGATGGTCGTTAAATACCAATTCTGACCATCAATATAGCCGCAAATTAGGGAGTACTTAGCATTTCATACACGCATGTTAGCTAGGAAAAAATAAGATTCCACTTGCTGTAGGAGATTTATGTGCATGAAAAGAATATATACAAAAGGAGTGAAGGAATGGAGCAAGATCCGAGAGAATACCATTCCAGCTAATGGGACGGTGACAACTATACATCACACAGATCAAATACGTGGCTGCATGGGATTCCTCCAAAAAGCACCGACTTAAAACACAAGAGGACCCACCTACCAGCCACCCCGAGGAAGCATAGGGCCAAAGGCCCCACTTCGAGGTCGGCCGACCAAGTCTTGAGGCGATTTGCTCCCCCCTTCCACGTGTCACTCCCTCAGCTCTTTGGCAACATCGATGGCCTGAGGTTTCATGACGGCTACGCTCTGTTACCGACCTTTGGAGGCTATAAAAGGAGGGGAGTGCCTCCCACTTCAACACACACCAAGAAGAGTCCATTCTCTTGCATTACACTTAGTCTTCAGGTCCTAGTGGAGTTTAGGATAGAGGTGAGCTGACTAGAGGTCCTTGATCTAGTCTTGGAGTCTTGGGTATAGTTCCACAGTATCCCTCTGTAGTAAGACCTGTTCCTTTTTATTAATATATTTATCTTCTTTATTCTTATGCTTTGTCTTTATACTAGTGTGACAATCATGTGCCTTTTGTATGGTTGTTGCCTAGTCATGTTTGGTTGCTTTATGCTTCACATACTCATACAAGTCAGTATATGCTTTTGCACTTATTCAATGCGTATTGTCGTTAGACATGCTTTAGTCCATAACTTGTTGATCTGTAGGGCTAATGTTATGTGTGCTATAGTCTTTAGCTTGATGATCCATAGGATCGAAGTTATGCATGTCTTAGCCCTTGACTTGTTGATTCGTAGGGTCGAAGTTATGCATTCTCTAGTACTTGACTCGTTGATCCGTCGGGTTAGAGTTAAGTGTATTCTTGTTCTCGACTTATTGGTCCGAAGGGCCAAAGTCCCATGGGAATAAATAGTATTATTTAGCAATATAAGCATGGTGCTTAGGTTGGTAAATATCTTTGAGTGCTTGGTTGCCCCACAAACAGGAATATGTGTGGTGGTAAGCACTTAATTGCATTTTGTCACGTGTCCTAGTATAGGATTGCCAGCAGGTGGAGACAGCCCTGTTGTGCTTATTAACCCTCCCTGTCTCGGCTTGGCATAGGACTCAGGCTTCTATGTGTTGCATGTATTTAACCTATAGACAAGAGTATAGAAGTACATAGGGAACCAACTTAACTCTTCCTAACCCACTTAACCTATGCTTTAGACTAATGTTAGATTAGATTGTTCTGTGTGTCACTACCCCCTATTATTTATTTTCCTTACCCCTATCTATGACTTTGGTATATTATTAATTATATGATTATGAACATACTATCTCTTGACTGTTGTCTTCCCTTGGGAGAACTATAAATGACATCCATTGGAGTAATCCAGTGGTGAAATGCTACAACGGGATGTCCGTGCGCCTGCAGATTTAACTTGCCTACACTAACCATCTATTGAGTTCTACCAACAAGTAGTTCTGGCGCCTTGGCCAGGTCTATATATTTGGTGTGACTTAGCAGATGTCAACAGGGAGCAAAAGCAGAGAGAAGCAGTTTTGGACGCTCTCTGGAATGAGCCAAAGCTGGAGAGACTGAACGGTCCGATTAGTATGGAAGTCAGCAGGGACAGAGAAGCCAACGACTCTGGGAGCCGTTCCAGGAGTGTCCGAACAGTCCAGTCAGGCAGTGACCGAACAGTTCGGTCAGCGCGTCCAGGAAGCTGATTTCATGGAGCAACGACTAGTTTGAGGTTGAAAGACTATATAAACTTGTTGCTGGGGTCTCGAAGACCTCTCTTGGCCATTGGAATTGCTGGGAGCATCTATTGGAAGCGAAGAGGAAAAGAGAGAAGCACTAGGAGAGGATATTGGATATCTTAAGAGTGCTAGTGAGAGTAACTTGAGCATCTATCCACATATAAGGCTAGTGTGTCCTTGATAGTGTGATCTAGGTTGTTACTCTTAGTCTATGGTGAGACCTAGACCGCTAAGGTGTTGGTGATAGAGCCTATCGTGATTGGTTGTGAAGGCCGTCACACGTTTGTACACGGTTTGAGCCCGTCGTTGAAAGGGACATCGCTAGTGAGCACCCATGTCGGCTCGGGGAGTCCGGCAAGTTCTCGAGAGAGGCGAGCTTGTGCGTTGATGGCAGCGGTGACGCAACCATGTCTTCACTCCAGCAGTGTTTGTGGGCTCGTGTGCGAGAACTCCACTTGGTGGCGGGAGGGACCTACACTCCGGCGGGAGTGGTCCAACGAGGTGTAGGGGAAGGCGCCATCCTTCTAAGGCCTCGGAAAAAAATCATGAGGCATCTCTTACTCTACTCCTTACTTTGGTGCCTTATATTTCGCATTACATACCGTGCTATTCATGCTTGTGTGCTTATCTCATTCTAGTTGACTTGTAGACTTGTATGAATAGGTTTCTTGCTTGCTAGTAGTGTTTAAGCTTATGTATTTGATCACTAGTATGTATAGGAGTTGTTTAGGCTTGATTGATCACCCTTGTATGTATCGTGCTACTCATGCTTGTGTGCTCTAGTTCTTTATCTTATTGTGTGCTTCCACGTGCCTTTGATTACTAGCTTGCATAGGAGTTGTGTGCCTTGTGTGTTTTCATCTAGTATGCATAGGATGTCTTCCTTTCATAGGATTGTTCTCGTGCTAGTGTGATCACCACTAGAATTGTTATAGGAATTGATTGAGCATTCGGTTTTAAGAATTGGCAAATTTGGTACATACAGTGAGTTCCCGATTCATCCCCCCCCCCTCTCGGTCACTCGATCCTTTCACTCGGATGGCCATTCGGGATTCCCAGTCACTTATCGACGCATTCGTCACTTGTTCAGTTGGCCTTATGAGAAAAGTACTATTAAGCAGTATGTCCTGCACTGTGTTACTTGCCAGCAAGCCAAGCCGGAAAGGGTCAAGTATCCTAGGTTACTTCAACCATTGCCTGTACCCGACCAAGCATGGCAGATGGTCACGATGGACTTCATTGAAGGACTTTCTCTATCAACAATAGCCAACTGTATTTTGGTCGTCATGGATAAATTGACCAAGTACGCCCACTTCTTGCCTCTGAAACACCCATTCACCGTGCTGAAAGTTGCTCAGGTGTACATGAGTCAGGTTTACAAGTTGCATGGACTGCCACAGTCCATTATCACTGACCATGATCGGATATTCACCAGCACCTCATGGCAAGAACCCTTTCGCTTGATTGGTACCCAACTCAAGATGAGCTCAGCATACTACCCGCAAATGGATGGGCAAACCGAGTGAGTTAATCAATGTGTGGAGACCTATCTTCGTTGTTTTGTGCAGAGTTGCTCAGGTAAGTGGGTTTATTGGCTTCGTTTGACAGAATTTTGGTATAACACGTCATTTCACTCTGCTCTTAACGAGTTACCTTTTGGGGTCCTCTACAGTCACCCCCCACGGCACTTTGGCGTTCATTTATCAAGCTACCAGGTTTCTGATCTGCACCAATGGGTTACTGAGCGTGAGTTGATGATCAAGCTTATACAACAACATCTTCATCGCGCCCAGCAACGCATGAAAATTCAGGCAGATAAGAAGAGGACAGAGCATGTGTTTCAGGTGGGAGATCGGGTCTTTCTCAAGCTGCAACCTTATGTCCAATCTTTAGTGGCTGCACAAGCCAACCACAAACTTTCATTCAAGTACTTCGGGCCTTACAAGATCATAGCAAAGATTGGAGTTGTGGCCTATCATCTGCAACTGCCTTCAACAGCGCCATCCACCCAGTCTTTCATGTTTCCCAGCTTCGATGTGCTTTGGGCATTGCTGATGATCACATTGCAGTTGATCCGCCATCACCAAGCCAGTTTGTTGTCCCTGAGGAAATCTTGGAGACACGTCACGCTCAAGTCGGCAATGCTTGGGTCCGACAGAGGAAAATCAAGTGGTCAGGTGAGCCAGTCGAGCTGTCTACTTGGGAGAACGTTGAGGAACTTCACATCAGTTCCCCAGTGCACCAGCGTGGGGGCACGCTGGTTCTCAAGGAGGGAAGAATGTCAGCACCATAGGCAAGGAGCCGCCAAAGGGAAGTAAGCGGGCCGTCAGCCTCTGGACCAAGAAGCCCAATGTGAGACTGGTCGGACCAGAATGGATGAAGAAGTGAGCTCGTGTGTTGCATGTGTGATTTGGCCGTGCACTGTGCGCGTGCCCGGCTGGAGTTAGCCTGTAATAGAGGATAAAGGGAGAGGAGAGGAAGAGAGGAGAGGCACGATCTGGTGAACCTTCTCGATCTGAACCAATCCTTCCCTGTTCGTGCTGAACCCTCTTATCCAGTTCATGCTAAGCCTACCTTAATTCCCTGCTTTTTCCTCCCCAATCTGTCAATCTAGCTTACTGCTAACAGGTGTGCACTGTGGTATAGCTCCGGTAGCGTGTTTTGGGGCTTGGGAGCGTCCAGTCAGATAGCTATAACAATGCCTTTGTAGTTTCTCAGTGAAGTTGGCTTATTCAGAATTTCAGACTGCGTATTCTGCCAAAAAATTATAGGTATAACAGTATAACACCACTACACAAGTTGACTCTTGGGAGTTTTTTTTTTTTTTTGCGAATGTGGGAGTATTTTTCATCCAGTTGCATCCTCGGTATCAAGACCTTTGGGATACACCCTCTGGCCATGGGCGGACCTCCCTTGATTCAAGGCAAAGTGTTTGTAATAGTATTTGACACATATACACATATATGCAACTAATTATAGTTAAAACGTGTCTTTTAGAGTGTACAAAACATAGAAAATGAGGACCAAGACCATAGATTCACATTCTTTTTTCTGAAAAATTTCTTAACTACATGAGCTATGGATAATTTTCCATGATGTGTAGTATATTTGAATGCCCAGGTCATGAATTTTGGGTCCGCCACTGCTTCTGGCTGCAGTGGTGTTGGCACAGACGCATAGTCGCACAGACCCGAACCTCACTTGGGTTGACTTGGGTCCGCCACTGCCTCTGGCTGCAGTGGTGTTGGCACAGACGCATAGTCGCAGAGACCTGAACCACACTTGGGTTGACCTACCGGCACCGGAGGAGAAGCAGGTGGTCGACATTTCCTGGCATCGTTGACAGTTAACCTCGGGAACGATGACCAAACTCTGTTCAGGACTGAAATGGTTCCATGGACGATCAATCAAGTAGCTGGCCTCGGAGGTCTTCAATGTTGTTCCGGCCAAGATCACTAGGCGGCAGGAGGCCCTGACGACTCACCGTTGGCCGCACGATATCACTACAACAAAAACGGCCTGTAGTGACGTTTCGTAAAGCCCTCTACCCCGCTGCTACGTAAACGAAGCTATAAATAAGTGTTTATAGCGGTGGGTGGTCTGTCGCCGAAACAAACCGCCGCTACAGACGCATTAGTAGAGGCAGTTGAAGACGTCAACCGCTGCTACTGTTAGCTATTAGTAGCGACGGTTGAGAACATCAAGCGTCGCTATTGTTAGCTATTAGTAGCGGCAGTTGACATCATCAACCGCTGCTACTTGTTATTTTCCCAAAAAAATAATAAAATAAAGCAAATATACAAAATCACAGATTCTACACACAAAAATTTACAACATCTCATCACAGATATTTACAACATGTCATCACAGAATATATACAAGATCTCATCAAAATGTTCAATGGATAGTATAAAATGTCTTATATAAACTCTAATGCATAGTCATCATCTTTCTCCGTAACATTGGGCTCATATGGTGCTCTCGAACCAGCTCACTCACAAAGGGACCTATGTTTTGTTGCTAGTAAACCCTTTGAATCAAAACACTTTCCTTCTGGACTAATAACCTCTCTCAACATAAAATGATAAACAGAAGCTACAACTAGAGACATGGCATTTGTACTCAAGTGAACACGTGATTCAGAAATTATACCCTTTTTGATCTGATCGTTCCTTTTCATCTTTGCAGCCCATTATTTCTTTGCGCTTGCGGCTTTCTGTGTCATATGAGCAGAGTCTATTAATATATAAGATATTAAAAATAAAAAATAAAGTAAAATGTACATAAAAAAAATCAACTTACCTCTTGTTTAGACTCCTTAATGATATGGTTTAGGTAAGTTGAAGTGCCAGCCGAGAATACACAAGTATAGTAACCACAATGCATACTTCCTTGTATTTGCTTATGACACTATAAATTAGAGAACACAAGTTATACATTGCTAGTATCACTGGTCAAGTGCTATGCGGATTCCTCATTTGACCGAATGGGTTCATCCCGTCTGTACTCAATGCAAACCGTAGGTTCCTATTCTCATTAGAGAAGTCTCGATGATCCTCATCGAACGTTTTCCACTGTGTTCCATCTACGGGATGCCTGAGCTTACCGTCTCCCTCGTGTGCATGCCATGTCATCATTGCCGCATCCCTAGGGTTGGTGAACAAGCATGCGATCGACCATGAGTAAGTACCATATGACTAAGGCATGAACTTTACTATCATCATAGTCATCGACGATAGAACTTCTTTTCTTCTTTCTTCCCTTAGTTGTATTCTTCACGCCACCATCAGCGTCACAATCGTTGTTCCTCTTGTAACAACTGCGTTTGCACCTTGGGCATCTCACAGTGTCCTGATGCTCCTTTCGATACAACATGCAATGATTTGGACATGCGTGAATTTTTTGCACGCCTAACGAAAGTAGGGAAATTAGCTTCTTAGCAAGGTATGTTCCAACAAATCCGTGAAACTAGCGTCCGACCAGCCATGCATGACCTTCAGCTTTATCAGCTCAAGTACAGTACGTAGCACGATGAACTCTTTACCACATCCCTTAGATTCATCATATAATGGATCCTTTGACGCCTTCTCTATTCTAAAGAAATTATCAAGCCCTTTAGTTATACCGGCATTAATCAACACCTACGGCTCAATGTGACATAACAACTCATCAACATCAAACTCAGCTTCACTAGGCAATTCCGTACATCTGCACCACGCGAATTGACAGCCTCGACTTCAACTTCAATATGCTAATCAAATTCCATATCGACCACACTATTCTCACCATGTTTTGTCCATCTCGTGTACCCCTCAACAAAACCCCTCCACACCAAGTGTGACTTGATTACTTCTATATCATTTCACAGCTTCTGATTCTTGCAATTAAAACATGGACAATATACATCAGTGGTCCGTCCACGTCGATCATGTTGTACGGCCCCTTCGATGAATTTGGAGACTTCACGTAAAAATATTGGACCCGGTCTTGGTGCCTCGTACATCCAAGATCTATCCATCACGAATGACTTTGAACATGAACCCAAAAAAATATTTAAATTAATTAATTAATTATGTATAATAAAAATATTAAACATTCATTATATATATATATAGTAAAAAATAAATTACATAAAGCGAGAAATATTATGCAAGCTAAAATGAAACAAACATCAAATTAATCAAATTATTCTATACAATATTTAATTTTTATTAAAAAATTATAAAAATGAATATACCTCTTGTCCTAACACTTTCTCTCTCTTCTAGTAACCAAACTAGATCTAGATTGCCATTGACATAAAAGAGGTTAGATATAGTAATTTTTTTGTGTAGTGATGAAACTAGATGATGTATGCCTTCATAAAGTTCAACTACAACCCAATAGAATCATACAAATCAAACGAATTTAGCTAAAATTTGATAAAAATCTAACAACTGAAATGCAAAATTTAACTTGATTTCAAAATAATAGCAAAAAAAATATATGGGATGAGTTCCCCTTACCTTAGAGAGCAAATTTCTAAAAAAAAAAGAACTCAAAACCTTCCCCCCTTAATTTTCGTGATTTGCCCAAATTTTCGGGCCGCTACTATTTGAGTGAGGGCTAGAGCTGTCCGCGCGGCTTTTATAGCCTAGGCACTTTTTAGAGGCGGTTGGCATTGTCAACCGCCGCTAGTATGCCATAAATAGCGGCGGTTAACAATGCCAACCGCCGCTATAAACATGAGGCGTTTGTAGCGGCAGTTGACAATGTCAACCGCCGCTATTGGGTGCCCTGGCGGTTTTAGTTGGGGCAATGTTCATTGGCTCTGTAGCAGCGACCGACTTTGGGTCACGCCGCTACCGCGGTTTGCCTGCCGCCATTACAGGCCCTATTTGTGATAGTGTATCAAAGAAGCTCTCACTCTCCACGCGCTGAGGCAATATTTGTGTCATTTGGGCCAGCATGCGTGCCATTCAGCTCCAGCAGAGGGTTGATCGATTCGTTTGGAAATGGACAGCTGATGGCAAGTACTTATTGGCGTCAAGCGCATATGCTGCATTCTTCCATGCCCAAACCTACCGACCCGGTGGAAAGGAACTATAGAAGGTGCGTGCCCCGTGGAATATTGGAATGTAGCACTCGAACTTGTGCACCTTGTGCGATCAAGTGGTCGAACACCTTGTCCTGGGTTGCGTTTACAAACCGCGAATGCTGGTGCAAACTTTGTAAATTCTCCGAGGTACAACATTTGATGCCTACCACTTATGATTTTTGGCTGATTGGTGGCTGCGCATGGGTTTGGAAGCTCTGATGTGAGCTCAATAATAATGTTTTCGACGGACAGAATAACTCGGCATCGTCTCAGTCCAAATAATCCAATTAGAGATCAGAAACTGCATTACGGCCGGAGACAAGCATCTGTCGTGCATCCTTTTTTCATAATTATTAGAGGTAGTCTTTGTTTTTAATAGATAGGCCAATAATCTCAATCTTTGTTTTATATGGATTTCAAACACATTACATGACATACCACATAAGCAAAAAGAAACCTAATGTATACGATTACCTAAATTATAAAATTAGAATGAAATCTTCACAAAAATAATTTGTTTTATCTCTATATATTTTATGGACTATCATTAGTTAATTAGATATAGCATTTAAATGACATCTTAGCCTATAAGACCATAACATAAAACTTTACATGAAGAAAGCATATTTCTTTACTATTTTAAATAGCTTTATATGACATGACATTTTTGGAAATTGTTCAATAAAATCTTGCAACGAGACTGGCCTTGAGGTCAGATCACACTGATCCTTTTATAAGTAATAAGTAGCTTTTAGGTTAGGGGTGTACATGGATTGACTAATCTTATCCAAGATGACCAAAGTTTGTATCAATTACCCTTCTTAATCGAAACCATGCTCAGGCACGTCCTTCAAAAAAATCTACGATCAGCTTCTCGCTCGGCTCAACTCAACTCTCTACTAGCGATTGAGCCAGGAAAATGAATCAATCTTCTTGGTTGAGCCCCGATATGTTGCCCCCACTTGACAAAACTACGCCATGGATAGCAGACAGCCTTAGTTCTTGATCCAGGGAAAAGGAAAACTCCTTGCCGAATTGCATGCACTAGCGGACCCAGGGATCTATGGCTGGGCATTCAAACTACGAAGACAACCTAAAATTTTGAGCATTCAGTTGAATGCCTAATTCAATGAGGTCTGCCATTGATTGCTTGCTGCCATCATCCCTTTCCGTTGGCATAGTTAACATCGTGGCCTGATTTGTGTCGTGCACTCTTCATTTAAAAAAATAAATCACGAATTTCTGGTCCCCATGTTCAGGTCACGAACTCATGATTGCATACTTTGCTATGTCTATGCAGGAAGCCCAGTCCGTCATTTCCCAACAAAAGGTGATGCAGCTCGATCTGGTTTATCTAGTGTCGACCAACGGAGAGTCGGTCGCTGGAGCCGATCACTACAGGAAAATCACTATATGCCGTGTGCCACTGGCACACGGCACAACCTGCTTGGCCCAGATTCTGCCGTTGGCCGCCTGTTAGAGATATAGTTTTGGTTTATCTCTAACGTATAGAGTTTGGTTAGGATACTAACTACCATCTGTTGTATTACGAGTCTTATCTCGTAATATTCAAACTATCGTGTATGACCTGTATAAATATATTCTGGCGGCTCCTGTTATGGGCAACGTCTTCCTCTAAACCATTATACTTTACACCGTCCATGGCACAAAGCCCAAGACACCTCTTAGATGGCAAAAAGTTTATGCCGTGGGCCAAATGTCGGATCCACGACATAGGCTATGCCATGGGTCGAAATGTCCGACAGCGAAAAGACTGTCGGGCCGTTAGGTCTGACGGCCGAACCCCCTCTTGGCCGTGTGCCCGATGCTCTGGCACACAATACAAATTAAATCTGTGCCATGTGCCTAATGCCCAGGCACATGATACATATTAAATCCGTACCATGTGCCAAGGTTTCTGCACATGGCACAGATGGTTCCCAGAAATTGTATAACTGCCTCTGTGCCGAGTCTTGATTTTCGCACACGGCACAGAGGCTAAATACAGCCACAAATTATTGAATTTTAGCATCCCCGGATCATCCAAAACACACATATAATATATATCATAATATTCATCATATTCAACATTCAAATATCACAACATTCATCAGAAACATAGAAAAAATATGATACACAACACAAATTATCATCCATCACAAATATCCATCAGAAACATGGAAATAAATAAAGTATCATCACAAACTCCATCACAAACATGAAACTAGCTCACTGCCCCCCCCCGCCCCTAAGGCGGTCGTTGCTGCTGCGTGGCCCTGTCCCATGGCGACCCTTGATCTGACAGTACATTCGATGCCGTCGAGGGATTCTGCACAAGTGAACGCACACAAAGAGAGGTATTGAACAAGTTAATATTATTATCACTAATAAATGAAGAAATGAGTGTTGAAAGCTATTATCGCTACTAAATGAATAAATAAGAAGTGAATCCTATTATCACTAAATGAAGCTATTGTCACTACTATTTGAAGCAAGAACAATAGAATGCTATTAGCACTAAGGATTTGAAGCAAGAAATGAATAAATGAGAAGTAATTCATATTATCACTCATCGGAGAATAAGCAGGAGGAGTAGACGCCGGAGACGGTGGGAACAAGTTTGTTGGAGGTGTTGTGCCCATCTACGATGCCATCCACTGGAGCATCCGCTGTTGGTTCTCCTAGGCCGTCCATCGATCGTCCTCCATCCAGAGCTCCATCCGCCATTGGTTCTCCTCGGTCCTTAGTCGATATTCCTCCCGTAGGCATTTTTCTTCATCCAGCTAGGCTTACAAAATTTCAGCCAAATGTTACATTGCGCATCAAACATGTGTAAAAGGAAATGAACGACAAATGCCACTGAGTTAACCCGGAGTGCCTACAGCTAGGACAGTGTAGCGGTCGACCGAGTGTGGATAGCCGGGCTCGAGCTCATGCTCCTCGCTTGAATCTAGGAGAGAGTGGGAGTACTAGCTGTGTCGATGACGTTGTGGCCAATGTAGTACCGCCGATGCTTCTTTCCACCTCCAAGCCTCATCGCCAGCTCGCCATCGACGTCCTCGGTGTTTGGATCCCACTCTGGCCCATGTACTTGCCTTGCTATCTCCGTGTAGTCACAGACAGCCGCATTGCTTAATGACTCCAGAGGATCGTCCGGGTTGTAGTCGACGGTGGACGTCGCCTTGCCCTTATGGGCCAAAGCCCATCCCTTCAAGGTCCCCAACTACTGGCCACCATGTGCCTCTGACTGTGAAACAAATAAAACACAGGAAGATAATTAGTATCACATGTAATATACATAACCAATTGAGTAACGAATGAAATAGGAAAAAATGAATTCACGTACCCATGTAGACATATACTCACCGAGTGTATGGCTGCCCTGGTGGTGTGATGTACCTTGCATCATCAGATGCCGCTCCCACGCAGCATGGTGCCTCTCCTCCCAATCGGGAGTGCACCACTGGGAGACCACCATAGCACTCCAGACTTGCTTATCTGTACACCACCACGGAGGCACCTACACCCCATCGTAAGTAAAGACAAGAAGATATAAGAATTTCAAACAAAGTATAGTTATCATCATAATTAAAGCTAGCTTTATATTTACCATTTCGTATTGCTCCTTAGTGAGCATCATGTTTTTGTCTTTCATTTTGGTGACCTTCCTCTTGTTCACGGTGGCCTCGTAGATGATCACCGTCGAGACACGCGCCTCGTAAAGCATGTCCTTCACGATTTTGGACATTGCTTATAAGCCGTGCTCCTTGGCAAGTCCCCCTGTCCCTCCTCAACCCTATAGAAGTCCTGCTACCACATGAGACGTATCGTGTTAGTATTTCAATAATTATCAACGAATACAGTGTACTAACAAATCAAGTGCGACGAAGACTTACAAAGAACTCCTGCACCACCCGTTGTGCCCTGTTGTCGAAGGCCCTAGAGTCCAGATCCAGCTGATCTGACGCGCGGATGTAGTGCTCCCACGTGGTGGCCACCACGTCCTTGGTGCCAATCTGAGTCACTCGTGGATAGTGTAGGCGAGCAAGAAGACCCAGGATACCACTGGGCTTGCGCTTGTACTCGCTAGGAGTAACTATCTTCCAACGTCTGCGTAACTGATTAAGATAATTTATTAGTCTCTATTAAAATAGATGGAAAACATAATTAGAAATGAAAAAATATGAAATTATTACTTACCTAGGCCTCAATGGCCGAAGCACCGGTCATTTTTCTGCCGGAATCGGTCGCTGTGGGAGTTGTGCGGGACCTCTCAACCACACCTTCACCTCCTCCTCCTCCTCCCCCTCCAAGTCCCCCCCTCCTCCTGCTCCTGCTCCTCCTCGGAGTCCTGAGCAGAAGGTTGCTCCTCCTCCTCGGAGTCCTCAGACTCCTACTCCTACTGCTGCTGCTGCTCCTCCTCGGAGTCCTCAGACTCCTACTGCTGCTCCTCCTCGAAGTCCTTAGACTGTTGCACGGGAGGGGGAAGAGGAGCTCTCCCCCTCCCTCGACCCTTGCCTCCAGGTCTCTCTCGACCCTTTTATGAACCCGTGTCTCGAGCCTTACTCCCGGACCCTTCCCCGGAGTAGAACGAGGTCAAGGCCCTCATCTTCCTCTTGAACGTACCAGTCGGGCCCATCAGCTGCAAAAGAAAAATTATAAACCAATCAATATACTTTTAAAGAGATGCAAAATAAACTAAACATAATTGTACATATCTGAGTATTATACATAGTAAAGTAATTAGTAAAAGATCTTATGTGTGTTAGAAATAATCATCCTCATCGAGATTAGCTGAATCATAGTTCTCTTCATCACTATCAAGCATATCGATGTCATCATGCCCGTCATCCGTGGGAGGAGTTTCATTGTCCTTATTTGTTTTTTTTCAAGTAGTTTTATGTCCTTATAGTCATGGACATCATCTCCAGCGTCCTCGTCATCATCGTTTCATTGTCTACTTCCATTCCCTCAAACATATCGGTTAAGTCTATCTCAAACCTTCCGTCTAGTCCATCCTCTTGAAAGAACTCACCTTCGTCATTTATGTTTGATTCTTTATTGTAATCGACATCGTTTGGGACAGGTAGTTTACCTTCTGGCCCTACCTTGAACATAACATGCTAAGGTTTTAGATCCTCTATTTGGCACGGATACCAGACATAATAAAATTGCGTGGCCTGTTTTATGAAGGCTACTTAGTTGTTTTGGATGGGTCAAAATTTGTAAATAATATTCAATGTTTCTAATTCTGAGACAAATTATTTTTGTGTTTATCTTGCTTTACAATAATAGGCCAATATGAGAAAAGGAATTTTATAGTGAGGTACAACATTTTGTTTTTTCCAAATAAAAGTTCGAGCAAAAGACAGTTGAATTTAAACTTATATTACAAAATTGAATATAAGCAAAAGATGCATAATGGAAAGTCGCCTCTGGTTTGAGATTTTAAACCTAAAGCCATATTATTACCACTAGAAGATCAAAACACTAAATAAAAAATAATATTTTTATATAACAAGGTTGTAATAATCACTAGTGGAACGTTACTTATTTGATAATAGCTAATAAATATAAAAGATGCTATCTAAATATTAGACAATTGAAGGTTGTCAATTCAGAGTCTGAGTGTATCTCAACATCATATATTCTCAGTTAGTGGAAACAACCTATTTACTTCAGCCTTACTATCTATTTTTTGATGGGTCCCTTGCAAGAAAAAGTATCATCATCAGTGGATGATACCTTGATGAGCTGTTTAGACTACCAAGTAAGAACCACAAATTAGCTGCTCTATGACGATGGTTTGTCGTTTGTGGCACATGTATAAATAATTGGTCAGCTTTGTTTTATTTAAATCTTTCTTTCCTATCCGTATAACCAGTGGGCTGTATTTTCAATCTCGCTCTATTCAAGAAACCTAACGAGTTGAGCTGCACCCAGTTTGTCTAAGTAGTATCATTATAACACATTAACTTTTAGCTTACGATACTTTATCAATTGAGGAATATATAAATAAGTCAAATACATATTTGTGCGCAGTAATAAAATATTGGAATATATCTGTGACATGTATCCCTTCATATTAAGACTTTTTGCACTAGTATTGACCATGTGTCTCCTTGGCGGTAGTGTCTACTGTGTGTCTCTAACTTATTCAATACTGCTGACCAGCAAGCAGTTCAAGGATGGAATTTCTTATGTTGAAGAAAGGTTATAATCCAAGCACCATGAGAAATGAGCAGAGGCTCACTTATTGTAAATACTTTTTTCTTGACTCAAGGCCTCTTAATTAAAACCTTTGGATAGTCATCAAGTGGCAACCATTCAAGCACCTTGTTGTACAAGTATCTTGGCTACTAAATATTCGTTAGTTCTGATCTGATCGTTAATGTTTAGACCTTCTTATCATATAATAGATCTTGATATAGATAATTGCTGTTCATGCATTAATGATTTTGTTGCATGTGGAACATTCCTCTCCTTTCTTATCTTATTTCTTATTCTTAATCGCTAGAAGATACGAACCACCAACCTGCATTGTGAACCTGCTGGCCAAAGATTGTAATCCTATTCCCCATATTTAAATGGGTTGATGAGTGGAAAAAAATCGCTAGAAGACACATTGAGTATCATGCTTGTGTGCATTAACTCGTGCGTACATGCAGCAGGGCCGGCGAGAAGCATGTGGACGGCAACAACTGCTTCGTGCTCTGAGAAGAGGCCGTCGCTGCCCGCGTCGCGTCACTAGTACAATAATCACTTTCACTAAAGGATTGTAAGTGGCTTTTGTGGCGGACACGCTGTGCGCCACAAAAAATTGTTATAATTTTTTTTAACAGGCTATATGTCCGTCACTAACTATATGGTTAGCAACATAAAAAAAGTACGGTAGTGACGGGCACCGTCCGTCTCTATCGCATCATCAGCTGACATAAAAAAGCAAGGCCCACATCAAAACATGCTCGGTCTTGCACCAAACTCGAACCCTAGGCCACGGTGGTGTATGCCATGGCCACCGTCCCCGCCTTGGGCGCCATCCTCGCCATGGCCTCCGCCGCCTCGGTCGCCGCCTTGAACACCTCGACGCCGTTGTGGCTGGTGATGCGGAGAGCAGCTCCCACATGCTCGGAGCCATCCAGGAGGTTGCCGAGGGCCTACACCGCGATGCGGACGATGTCCACGGCCACTGTCTCCATGCTGGCCACCAACCCCTGTGATGTCAGTGGTGGCCTTAGCGACCACGACCATCTGTGGACGCCATGACAGCCACCATCCCCTTCCTCATATTCATCGTGGCAGGGGGGGGGGGGTCAGAGGCGATAAGGGCGCGGCGCCTCCACAACTATAATTGTTGTGGCAGCCGCAATAATGCCTGAATGACTGGCACCCGCCAGAGAGCGGAGGTCCGACCTTCCACTTCTTCGTGCGGGCTGCCTACGTCGACAGCGTGCGCCGGGCCATGGCCCGACGAAAGCGACATCGGCGCTGACTGCCAACAACGGTGACGATGTGGCGGGGAGAGGCCATGGGAGCAGATGTAGCGGAGAGGAAGGGCGAAAGTAGAGCAGAAGTGACGATAGAAAGAGGGTCGAAAGGGGAGCGGATAGGTTTGTGCTCCCCCCGCACCCCTTCGTATACTTCTAAAATTTTGCAAACTCTTCTCTCATATCTCAGAATTTCTCATTTTGCTTTTTAATTTTGATAAAACAACATATTTATTGGGTTTTTGCAGCATGTCTTATGAAGCCAAGGGTGTGATTTCATTTCTTTCGACAAACTTATATAAAGTCACACAAAAGAGAGATACTTTTAGAGGTCAATTTTGATAACTGTGACATATTTGTACTCAAGTTATTTTTAGATGTGCCGTCACTAGGTGGCCTAAATTAGTGGTGCGCACATCTAAAAGTAAGTCTACCAGAGGTTACTTTAGTTTGTCAAAGACATGAATGTTGTAAGGATTGAGGAATATTGACGAGGGGGGGGGGGATTGGACTAAGATCGATCGTCAACTCAAACTTCACTAACAGATTCTGCACACCTTATGCAATTCTAGTAGAATGATGCAATGCAAGCAAAGCGAAGCCAATCAACAAGCATACAAGCCCATGGTAGCCCTATCTCTACTTACACAAAAGTACGGAATTAAAGACAATAAGTAAGGAGAGGGTTTAGAAAATGCTCATAAGCAAAGAGAAATGTAGTCCAAGGTCCTTGTACTTCTAAAAAATCTGTACATGATTGCCCTTGAGTTTCTCATAACTCTTGTTTAGAGCCATATTAGAAGTAAAAAGTTTCTTGAGCTCACCCTCAAGCTCATCAACTCAGGACATAGCGGACTTGCACTCTTGTGTTACTTCCTTGAGCTCTTTCTTTTGCTTGATGATGTGCTTGTGGGCCTTCTCAAGCATGGTGTACACTTGTTCATAGGAAGGACTATCATCATCATCATCACTATCATCATTGCTCGAAGAGTCATTTGCTCTACCATATTGGTTCTTGGCCATCAATCACATTGGTGGTGGAGGAAGAGGTGTAGCGTCTTCTAGAAGTTCAAGTCCAACCATTTCATCTTCTTTTCCTTCCTTACTTGAAGATGATAAAGAAGCATCACTTATCCATTCTCCAATGAATGCTTTGTGAGAGTGCTTCTTCTTCTCCTTGCCTTTGCCCTTGTGTTTGTCTTCTCTCTTCTGGTGTTTGCTTCTTGTCATACTTGGACTTTGACTTCTTATATTCTTCTTCATTTAAGGAGTATTGTTGTCTCCTCCTGTCTTTCTTGAGCTTTGGGCAGTTTTTGATGAAGTGTCCACTCTTGCCAGAATTGAAGCAATCACCTCTTTTTCTTGAGCTTCTTCCTCTGAAATTCAATCTTCTCGTGACAAGAGCAAGGTCATCTTCATCAAGTTCTAGTTATTCGTCCTACATGAGCTGCTTCATCTTTTCCTTCTTGTTGCACTTGTTGGTTTGAACATCTTCAATTTGAAGTGCTAGCTTTGAAGGCTAACCATCATCCATGCCTTCTTTGTAGTTCTCAAAAGATGTGAGCTTGCCAAGGATCTCATCCATTGTCTTGCTCTTCAAGTCATTGTTGATGAGGAGAGTGACAATGGTCTCATAGTTTCTTGGGAATAGCCGCACCACTTTCCTTTTTACATCATCATCCTTGGGGTTTAAGTCTATGTCAAGGGCATTGATATCCTCAACAACAATATGAAAGCGAGAATAAACAGTGTTAGCTTTCTCATTTGGGAGCATCTTGAAGGAATCAAATGTATTCCTAAGAACATAGAATTTCTTTTCTTTAGCATCTTGAGACCCCTCATTAGTATTGTTGATTTGAGCCCAAATCCCTCTAGTAGGACCACTAGAATTTAGACGAGCAAACACATTCTTGGTAATGCACGAGAAAATAGCATTCTTGGCTTTAGCGTTGCTCTTAACAAAGGCAGCGTCATCAACTTTGTTAGCTTGAGCTTCACCAATAGTCTCTTGCCATACTTTTGGATCAATGGACTCAAGGTAGGCTAACATACGAGTCTTCCAATAGGAGTAGTCCTCACCATCAAAGATATGCATATTCCCCATCTCTCCTAGTATCCTACTCTAGGCGGTAAAACCTACTTATGAGCATGAGGCTCTAATACCAGTTCAAAAAAAAAGAGGAGTGTGGGTGAATTGAACTGAGATGGATCATCAACTCAAACATCACTCATCGATTATGCACACCTCGCTAACGACAAGTCCTATGCAATTCTACTCGATCCAAGACCCTAGAAATTCTAGTAGAATGATGCAATGCAAGCGAAGCCAAGCTAATCAACAAGCATGCAAGCTCATGGCAGCCCTATCTATACTTATAGACAAGTGTGGTATTAAAGACGACTAGGAGAGGGTTTAGAGAATACTCATTGATTTTAGCCCGAGGTCTTAGAAGGATGGCATCTTTCCCTAATCCTCGTTGGATCAACTCCTGTCAGAGTATCCATCCCTTCCGCCACTCAAGGGTGGAGTTCTTGCACACAATCCCACACCGCTCTAAGTGAAGATGTAGTCACATTAACCGCTGCCACAAAGTCACAAACTTGCCTCCCTCAAGGACTTCTTGCACTCTCCTAGTGCAAACATGGGCACTCTCTTCTTGACGGTTCTTTCAAAGGCGAGCTGTCACCTTGTATTAACTTATGATGGTCTTCACAACCAATCATGATAGGCTCAATCACCGACACCTAACCGGTCTAGGCCCTGCCATAGACCAAGAGTAACAACATGAATCACTCTCTAGAACCTCACCAGGATAGAGATTCCGAGACCAATCGGGTCTAGGCCCTGCGATGGACCAAGAGTAACAACATGAATCACTATCTATAACCTCACTTGGCTAGAGATGAAGGGATGCTCTTGTTACTCTTCTTGACACTCAAAGATAGATCTAAAATCTTTGCACAAGTGTCATGTCTTCTCCTCTTAGCCCTGTACTAATTCCTCTAGGAATCCAAATTGCCAAGAGAGCTCTCCACGAGCTGGGAAACAATTATTATAGGCTCTAACCACTTCACTAGTCATTGTCAAATAGCTCACTGTTGAGGAATCAACTGCCCTACCATACGACGACCTATCACCGTAAGTTACAGGGACCTCGAAGTGTTCAAACTTCAGCACTAGCCATTGAATGGTGTTGGTATTTTTAACGAATACAGGTAATTCGCAAGAGCATGGAGAATACCGTATTTCACCTAAAAATATTTAGAGTATCGTATTTATTTTATCCCAATAGACGACATATGGATCAAGAAGGTTACAAGCTAGGTGTTTGCTTTTGCATTTCTTTGATTACTAGCTTGCATAGGAGTTGCATTGTCTTGTGTGTTCCACTAGTATGCTTAGGTTGTTGTTCCTTTGATAGGACTAATATCTTGTTAGTGTGATCACCACTAGAACTGCTATAGGAGTTGATTGAGTGTTTGATTTTAGGATTTGGCAAATTTGGTACATATAGCGGGTTCTCTATTCACCCCCACCCCCCCTCCCCCCTCTTGGTCACTCGGTCCTTTTAGAGCAGTATTAGTCAACTCTAAATCAACCAGCTTTTGCAATTCAGTGAAGACAAGAGAGAAATCCGGTGTGAAAGGGTTGAGTTGCAACACATGAAACACCACATGTATGACCGAAGGAGCAAGCAACTCCAGATGATATGTTGCTTTGTCAATCCGTTCAAGTACTTTGAAGGGGCCATAGCACTTGGAAGCCAACATGGGGTATGGGCGGCTCACCAGGGATGATTGAGCATAAGGTTGTAGTTTCTACAACACATGTGCTCCAATTTGAAATTCTCTATCAGTACTATTACGATCCGCCTTGTAGCTTATGCAGTTCTGAGCAGCAGCCAAATATTTGTCCAAAAACAAAGTATGTTGTTCCTACTCCTTCAAAAACTCCTCCACCAAAGGCTGAGAAGTGTCAACTACATTCAAGGCCGTGCCAAAAATTCTCATGACCATAAAGCGCTTTGAATGGTGAACAACCAAGAGAGGAGTGAAAAGAAGAGAATAATCGAAATTCCACCAAAGCAAGCCAACTCTTCCATTTCTTCAGTGTGTCATATACTGCGCAGTGTAGATACATGTCCAAGCACTGGTTAACATGTTTAGTTTGGCCATCTATCTGTAGGTGATAGGTCGAACTGAAGTGGAATTTGGTATCAATCAACTGGAATAATTCATGTCAGAATGCACTCATAAATATCTTGCCGTAGTCAGACACTATTGTCTTAGGTAATCCATGCAATTTGACCACTGAATCTAGGATTGCCCGAGCAATAGTAGGAGCAGAAATGGGATGTTTTAGTGGAACAAAATGCGCATATTTGGTGATGCGATCCATAATTACCAGTATGGTGTTAGTAATCTCAAATTTGGGAAGTCCCTCAATAAAATCCATCGAGATATATTGCCAGGCACCTTATGAAAAGGCAATGGTTGAAGATGGCCAGGGAATGTACTCTCTCATGCATGGCTTTTTAAACAAACAAAGCATTGTTTAACGAAATCTTCAACATCTTGTTTAAGTCCACACCAAGAAAATGAGCGTTTGATGCGTTGATAAGTACCTTGCACACTAGAATGTCCCCCAATGGCACTCACGTGAAGAGCAACTTTCAACTTGGCGCATAATGCTGAGTTTGAACCAACCAAGATTTTGTTGTCATGGCGAATGACACCTTGTTGCCGAGAGAATTCTAATTCATTCGATCTTTTCAACACTAATTGTGCAAATAATTTCCGAGCATCTGTTGATATTTTTAACAAATGCAGATGAGTCCGCAAGCGCACGGGTACTGTTGTAGCACTCACCTCTAGAGTATTCGAAAGGTATCGAATTCATAGGGAACGTGTATGCTAATCCTCTATTCTTGTCGTCCAAGGACACCAAGATAATTATGGCTTGGATAGAGAGGATTCCAACTAGTAAAAGAGTCCTATTTAGAGTAAGTCTGACACTAAGCTGCTTGCATTGAGCATTCGGTTTTCCCCCGCATCCATAGTGCAATTCCTGCCAAGAGCCTACTGCGTAGCCAAAGGTGGAGGATTTCAAAGGACAGATAGGGTTGTCACCACCTGCTTCCTACCTCTAGCAATCCGTGGACTACACGATAAACAAAGAAAACCTACGGCCTAGACCCCACGTCTATGCTTTTGATTACTCCCTTAATCTCTATGTATGATGGGCAACGACTAAGGTCTCTAATTAAATAGAGCACTGAGCAAGCAAAGCAACTAAGTACTAAAACTTACTTAAAAAGGAAAAGTAATGACCAGAGAAGAATCATGAAAACTTACTTAATAAGGCAAGCATCCGTCGAGGTACAAGCGCGGAGAAGGGGTTGGACAGGCCCGAACCTCCTCTCCTGGACTCCTCCTCATTCTCTCCCTATTTTCTAAATGCTTTGGCAGCGTTGTGCCTTTTGGAAATGAAGTACAAATTCTATCTTGAAGTGTTGAGAGAGTAAAACCCTTCCCTTCCTTTTATAGCACCCAAAGGTGGTTACTGGAGTCGGTAACTTCCACCAAACGCGCACAACCGACCTTGGAAAGGCACCAAAAGATGACACGTGGAGGCGGTGCACCAGAGGGGAACCCACCTGTTCGCCCGAACAGGGATTGTGGGCCCTCAGCCCCCTTTGTTCTAGGTCTTTGATGGGTGGCCTCTTATCCCTCCTGACACCATAAGGTGGTGGGTTACATCGGTTTTCGCCTGTAAGTGGGCAAGTGAATCCGTGTGCTTGGCTCTGATTGGCCGGAAGTGTGTTTTCTCCCTTGATGATGTAGATTTTCCATTAATTCTGTGGAATAATTACCTGCAATACATATTTACAAACACTTGTAGAATTTGTTAGTAGTAAACTCCTACCACTATATTGGTTGTTCACTTTATTGCTTTATGCAGATAATAGATGGTCCGATTTAGGTATTTAGTGACTGTCAACAAACTCCCCCACACTTAGCCTTTGCTCGTCCCTGAGTAAAGGATGAAGACTAAGATGGACTTAAAATCTCCAAATGGTATGATGCTAGCATGCAAGTTATTCCAAACCATACTGTACAAGTTGATTTGAAGTGTCTACCACATTGGGCGATTGAAGAGTGGAACGGTGCAGACTTTGATCTTCTTAACTTCCTTTGCTAAGTACTCGGATTTTTGAAAAGATTTTCAAAAATAAATGCAGGCTATACTCCTCAAATGATTCTCTTAAATCACTCAATATATGTGTAAGTGGATCCTCACCAAGGCTTTTTTGTATTTGCCTCTTTCTATTCCTATATTTAATTTTGGCTTTTTGTGGAGCTCCGGATAGGATTTGAAGAAAGGAACATACTTGTGCTTTATGTTTTGCCGAGTCAAAAACCAGATCCAAGGATAAAAACAAGTTATGAATCAATAATCAAGTATGTGCACACTTTATGGAGTGGATGGTGGAAATGAGTGGATACTCCTTTACATATAGATTCTCTCTTCCTTTGAACATTCTTAGGCATGACTATTTCTTCTTTTGTCATCATGCTCTTGATTGGGAGCAAGGTTTTATTTTATACTTGATAGCGATGCCTTCTAAAGGATCAATTGAGAGAGAATCCTAATCAAGAATTTCATGGAGTATTTGCTTGGATGGAATGCTGATGGTGATGCTAACTTCCACGATAGAAGTTTTAGCAATATTTGTGTGCACAATAATTTTATTAATAAATCATAACAAGAAACTCACTTGGGTCAAGAGTTTGGCAAGGTTCAATAAAGTCATAAGTAGCAAATGCTTATGATATTCAATAAGGTTTATCATTTGGCTCAGGTGGGATTGCATTTTCATCATAGCGTAGTACGCACTATGGTTTCAATTTTCAAAATAAATCCCAAGTACTTTATGCAAGAGAGAGCAAGAATCACATTGTCAAACCATGTCTCACTAGTTAATATCTTAGGTAGCATGCAGTCCCTATAAATATTTTCAACTAGCATTGGTGAAAAGGCTAGGAATAAAGAGCATGCATGCCAACATGCAAAATTTCAATATAAGTGGGAGACATCATAGAGTTGATTTTAATTTTGTTTTGATTGATTTTGTCACTTTAACTCCGAGAAAATTAAATCAAATCACCTAATAAGGAGATTAAGGGATAGGACGCGCAAACCATCATGCCAGAGAAAATAGAGGCCGAGGGGGACTAGGACCTGTTTGGCCGAACCCCCCTGGTCGCCCAGTGGGCCCCGCCTTGGTGTGCTGCTCTGTCCGATGATGTAAAATGTATTTTTCATCGTGTGGAATTTTTGTTCGCATTAGAAGTCTTAAGGATCTCCCACACACTTGTTTTCTTGCCTGTACTTTTTATTGACACAAAAAAAAAGAAAAGGTAAAACTCAAAGGGACTCCACCCGCTTTATGGGCAAGGTGAGACTTTTATTCATTTGAGAAAGCAAACTAATAGGCATTGATTACATTAATGGAATGAAATAAATAAATAAAAGGAAACTAAACTAGCACCTATATTATTTCCTAGATAACTCATACGGAAGCATAATCATTTGCCATGATAAAGCTCAGGCTTCCGTAACTTATAGCATACTTGCATAAGCTTGGTGCCAAGGCTACGGTGGAGGTTGCCTAATTCACTTAGGAGGGTCTCGAGACCATCCTTAATACCAGCCCTCTCTAGCTTTTCCTCCGCCAACTCATCAATTAGCCGCCTATTTGCTAGGCGGAGGCTCTCAATCTCCTTAGCTAGCTGTGTAGTAGTCTTCCTCTTGGGGGAGTCTTCCCCGCTGCTCTGGCAATACTCTGCCGATCTCTGGATGGGAGGCGGTGAAGTAAAGCGCCTTATAGTACTCTTCGGCGAGGGAGAAGCGACTGACTCCTCTCTCTCTCCTTTTTTGCCAGTGTGAGGGGCTTCCCACGCCTCTCACCCCTTGTCCTGTAGGTGTGTTGCTCCTAGGAGAGTATGGCAGGGTATCTTGGGAGAAACTGCTCAAGGAGGTTGCCCTGGCTTGGTCTTCACAGCCGATGGGATGATCACATCCTTCGGGTAATGTGGAAGCATTCCCTTAGGAGCGATCGCTCCAATAGTTGGCCTTCTTGGAGGGGTTCCTGCACACCCCTTCATTAGAGATCCTCTATTTAGAGATAGAGAGCATGCAACAGTGCGGTGTTGACTTTTGCTAAGCCATATTAATAAATCATTCCCGGCACGGGGCCAGAAACGGTTCACTAATATGTCCCAGAGTCAAGTAGGTAAAATCCGCAAGCGTACGGAGAATACCGCTGTAGCATTTCACCCGGAAGTATTCAGGGTATCGTATTTGTTTATCCCAGAGGAAGGTTATGATCAAGAAGCGTTACTAACATATAAGATCATGTTAACAATTAGCAAGGATATCTTAACCAAGACAGGCGGGTATATGATAATAACCGGGTAGTGTGACACACACAGAAGATTCCTACTAAATAAATAAAGTCTAGTGGAGGAAAGACTAGGCTAAGCTACTCCTACTATACATTCCTATACAGTTGCATAGCCTAAGTAGAATACATAAAGACCCACACTCAGGTTCAGCAGTCAATAGTATAGCACTTCAGGCACGGACTTACCCCTGCATCCACAGGCGACTTCCGCCAAGAGCCTACGCACTAGCCTAGCGGGGAGGATTTCAAAGGACGGACAGGGCTGTCACCACCTGCCGCCTACCTCAACGAACCAGTAGACTAACGAATAATTGATGCAAATCAGTCACCCAAGTACCATACTTGCATGACCAAAGAGCACTCTGCCCCTCCGCGATTACTATTAACGAGGCAGAGCTACCGTACGAATACGATCACCAAACCCATGCTATACTTAATCAGCTAAAACTAAGCATAGAGACTATAACATATAAACTAGACTATAGTGACGGTATATAACTAGCATGACAATAGTAGTATAATAAATATAAACTACTATCACACAAGTAGACTATACTATCACATATATGGATCACAAAATCAAACAAGAAACTCATGACCCAAGCACAACTATATAGAAAAGATATATATATTGATAAGAGTAAAGTCTTACAAAAGGGAAAAGATACAAGAGCCATACCAATTCCAAGTGAAGACTTGGGACTAGAGAGCTCTAGACTCAGCCTAACTCCACTAAAACTCCAAGAACTACTACTAGCAAGAGAGAAATGCTTCTTGTGGTGTGTGTTGAATGTGAAGGCACACCCTCCTATTTATAGCCTCAATAGGTCGGCAAGGGAGCGTAACCGCCACGGAAGGCATCTCAAACCGTCATCAGGAGTCACGGAGGAGCCAACACGTGGAAGCCCAGGCGGAGAGGGCGCCCGGCTGGGTCGGCCGACCTGACCAGGTCGGCCGACCTGGGGGTGGCCCCTCCTGGCCTGTGCTTTCTTGGGGAGGCTGGCAGGTGGGTCCTGAGGTCGGTTCCCGCGGTATTACAGGGAGTTACGTCGGTTAAGTGCTGTAAATGGGCCCTTCAATCCGTGTGACGTCCATGTGGCGCTCTCTGATTGGTCGAAAGTGTGTTTTCTTGCCTTTTGAGGTGTTTCCTTCACATTTCCTCCTGCATGCACAAAGTTCTCCAAGTACAAGTGGAACTATATTATTGTGATAAAGCATGCGTGTATGAAATGCCAAATTCTCCTTTATTTGAGTATAGTTGACGGTTGAAAATGGTACTTAACAGCCGTCAACAAACTCCCCCAAGCTTACCCTTTGCTCGTCCCGAAGCAAAGATAAACTTAAGTTGTTGATCAGGAGTTGCTACAATGTCCTACTCCTCAATAATACTATGCGCACAACAAAGTACTCTTCCTAGAATTAAATATATTGGCGCATAACTTACCCATTTACCTCGATCCATGGGGCTTTTACACCTCATTGTCTTGGGCGGTTGAGAGATAGAACAATTGCAGGGCACCAATCACTTGCTCTAGATTCCGCTATGTTGTTCCGGAGGTTTTCAAAAGATTTTGAAAATAAAAACCAAGTTCCTCAAATGATTCTCTCGGATCACTCAATATGTGTATGATTCCTCACCAAGGCAAAGTGTTGCCTATAATCACCTACTTCTAAATAAGGCTTTATGTGGAGCTCAAGGTAGGGATATATGAAGCACTCATGTTCACATAATATTGCTATGTCAAAAGACCGGATCCAAGAAAAACATTAATTCAAACAATCTTGATCAAGATGTGCAAGTGTGTGGGAGAACGGAGGAATGGTGGATGGGAAGAAATAACTCCTTTTTGAATTTTCCTTCTCTCTTTTGGAGTTTCTAGGCTATGGCTACCTTTTGCTTGCTCTCTTTTTTTTTTTTTTTTTTTTTTGCATAGCCATAGTCCTAGTTTGCAATGAATACTTTGAGAGAGGAATTTTGCAATGGATATATGGAGTGTTTCTTTGGATGGATGGATGGATAGTGGCTTTCTTCCGGTGTAGAAGAATAGCTCACGGTGGATATGGTGGATGCTATCTTCTTGATTTAGAAGGATAGCTCATGGCGGTGGATGTGTGTATATGATCTTGATCAAGAAAGCATGAAAAGAGTTCTACTAGGGTCACAACAATTTTGACTAAGCTCAATGTGAAACAAGCAGCATATGTGTAAAGGTTTTCAAATGTAAACACTACATATGGCTGTGGTGGGAATTTCATCATTGAGGAACTTATCAATTTGTCATTTTGAAAAATAAAACTCCGGAATTCAAGCTTTACGTTGAGCAAGATCATAGCAGCCCTATCTATCATATCATACCTCTCAACAACTTAGAACTAGAGAATGCATATGCTACCCACAAGATTCAAGTTCAAGGCAAGATTTACCAACAAACCTAACTCTTGAGAGAGTACTAAGTTGTAAACTAGCATTAG
Organism: Eleusine indica; assembly: GCA_030378355.1. Classification (NCBI taxonomy): domain Eukaryota; kingdom Viridiplantae; phylum Streptophyta; class Magnoliopsida; order Poales; family Poaceae; genus Eleusine; species Eleusine indica. Next base: position 30,996,651 of record CM059494.1, on the reverse strand, counting down.
AGAGGAATAAAGGACAGAGCAACTATTCATCATCTCAACATAGGAAAATTATACACATTCATACCGCGCATGAAAAAGGGAAATATTTTTGTTCTTTTTATGTTTTGCAAATTTTTATGGATTTTTAGATTTAGCAAATGCAAGAAATGAAGGGAAGGGGAAAGATACAAGTTACCGTGAGAAGGGGGGTCCTCCCCCAAGCTTGTTCTTGCTCATATCTGCTGGTTCGGGTCGTAGCCTTGGGAGCGGAAGAAGGCATCCCAATTGTTCTGATTCTGAGCCATCATCGCGTTCAACTGGCGGAATTGGTTGTCGCTGAAATTCTGCCATTGCTGGGTGTCGGCGACATGTTGCGTGAGAGTTTGTTGCATGCTCTCGGTGCGCAAGTCAATGTCGTCCACCCTCCTTGTCAACTCGGACATCCCATAGTTGAGTTCACGGAACCCACGGGATGAGAATGACCGAGTGGCAAAGGATGGCGGTCCGCTTGAACTTGATGACGTCTGCATGGGGTAATCGTACTGAGATTCCCATGCTCCGGCCTGCCATGTTGATGCACCCGCCTCGTCCTATGGCGGGGGCTGCTCCCATACCGGATCTCCGGTCGGAGTGCGAAACTCCGGTGTAGGCTCCATATGCCTACGGGAACGTGTCGGTCGCCCTGAAACACTATGCCTGCGAACTTCTCCCACTGGCTCAAGTGGGAGGGTTAGTGCCCGACAGTGATACAAACGAAGACCCGGGTTAGGTAACGGGAATTCATTTGTATACCCGGGAAAGTGATAGATCAAGGTATTATTTGAACCATGTTTCAAAGTATGTCCTTGCACAAAATAGTCCTCGCCTAGAAATTCTCTATCTACCGTCAAATATTCAACATGAACATTCTCAAGCAGACTACAATTCTGCGCAATGCGAGTAACTAAAGAGGTGCACTCAATTGGTCCTGTCAACTTTATATTGTCTAACCATTGATCAATCATGCATTCCGCGGGTGACACCCTAATTTTCTTAACCATGGCATAAAGTATTTTCAATTCATCTTGCCGGACAACCCTAATGTCACCTCGAGGAAACAAGGTCATAGCCAACCACACATGCATAAATCTAAGTGTAGGATTATGGATGGCACTTGTTCTAGGCTTGGGACCCCACTCGTTTCCGGAAATCTTTTTCCAAAAACTTTCTTTATGGAACCCCTTTAGCGCTTTATCTAAGTCTAGCCTACATTTAGGATTTAGACCTAGCATAGCATGAAGATCACCCCATGTGACCAAGCGCTCTTGCCCAAACAAGCGAAAAGAAATGCCTTCATCATACTTTCTAAGGGTGCATAAAAACTGCATAGTAAGCAAACGAGAACCCGGCTCATCTACTTCTACGAAATTTAGCCAACCCATAGTGCGAAAAATAGAGGCAAATTCTTCTCTCATACCTATTTTCTCGAGGAAGTCCGGATCGAAGCGTCGGGTGTGGCCGAATGGCCGTTCTCTCATGAGCGCGATGGCTTGGCCCTCGCGGTCGTCCTTGATGTCGAGATGCTCCTCGGTGATGAGCAAGGCTGGCCTTTCCTCCGGAATTTCAGCTTCGGGGTCACCATGCCCCGGGCTTGGTGTGAGCTCGACGGAGGATGCTTGACTCGTGCTTGCACGAGTGCTTTTTCTCCGCTTGATTCCGGCGACTTGCTTCATTCGTTTGAACATGGCTGCACACAAGAACAAACACAAGACAAGAACAAAAACAAGATCGAACAAGTGTTCGGGTGAGCGTTAGTGAAAACGACAAACCCAAGCTTCTCCGAAATTGGTTTTCTTTTCACAACAACTTGCAAATGCACTAAAATAGAGGGGAAATATTTTTTTGGGTTTTTGGGGCTGTAGTAAAGTTGAAGAACACGAAATTTTGGGAGAGCAACAAGTGAGCAAAGGAGGGGAGTGAAAGATGAGCTTGGAATGGTGAAGCTCCCCCTCCTGGGCGGTTTTTATAGCCAAGGAAGCAAGATGGCCGTTAGCAAGAGACAGAGCAACGGCCATATAGCCGTTGGGAGAAAGGAGCACAGGAAAAGGTGGGGCCAGGGGGTCGGCCGACCTCACCAGGTCGGCCGACCTGGCAGGTGGGCCTCCTGGCAGCCCCCTTTTTCCTATGTGTTCCCCAACGGCTAGGGGATTTGTCCCCTGCTGCCTTTTTGCTCCAAAAGCTCGACAAAAATCTTTTCAAAATGGAAAGCCCAAAAACCTATTTTCTAAATTTTCAAAAATGCAAATGAGTTTTGAAAAATTCCAAGGTGGCTGGAAAAATTCAAAAATGCAGAAATGCAGTGGTCGGGAAAAATCAAAATGTGGTGGAAAGCAAATATGCAATTAAAAGAGCAAATATGGATAACTACCGGTTTAACCTCCCGGCGAGGACTCACCTTTTAAAGTCCGACGAGCGGGACTTTTTCTCCGGCGTTCAGCTCGATGAAGCGTTGTCCGGTCCCGGAGATGAAGACGCGGATGATGCTTCTTGTTTCGTTCGCCACACCTTCTTGGTCTTTGTTGCGGTCGGTGGCTTCTCGGGCTTCGGAGGCTGCGGTTTTGCAGGCTTCACAGCCTGTTTCTTTGCAGACCTCGGAGGTTGCTGCCTTGTGGACTTCGGAGGCTGTTGCTTAATGTGTGACCTTTGCCTCCTTGCCTTCATCAGTTGTTGTTGTGCAAAATTTTCCTTCTCAAGGAAGTTCTTCATGAATGTGATGAGGCTGTCCTTCTTTGGCGGAGTGACCTCCACTTCCTTGATGTTGCTTGGGTTCGGCCCGTACTTGATACGGATCATGTTGCACTGTTCTTTCCTTGGCCGAAAGTCAAACTTCTCCTCCTTGCCATTGATGTGGAAGCGGATTTCTCCGGCTCCTACATCGATGCGAGCATCCGCAGTGCTGAGAAATGGGCGTCCTAGGATGAGCGGTGTGCTCTTCCCGACGTCCATATCAAGCACTACGAAGTCGACGGGGATGAAGCAATCCCGGATTTTCACTGGAATATCTTCGGCGATCCCCGCCGGATAGCGGACCGTTGAATCGGCCAGCTGCAGCTGCATCGGCGTGGGGGATAGTGTAGTGTAGTTGAGCTTGTCGAAGACATCCTTCGGCATGACGCTCACACTTGCCCCAAGATCACATAAGGCATGGTCGAAGTTCTGTGTCCCGATCGAGCAGGTGATCGTGGGACACCCTGGATCTTTCTTCTTCTCAGGAAGCCGGTTGAGTATAGCAGCGCTACACTCTTCTGTCAGCTTGACAATTTCTGTGGTCGGTAGTGGGCGCTTGTTGCTGATAAGATCCTTGAGGTAGCGAGCGTACGTGGGTACTTGTATCGCATCCAGCAAGGGCACGTTGATGTGCAGCTTCTGGATTACCTCAATGAAGCGTGTGAACTGCTCGTCCACGGTGGGCTTCCTTCTTCTTTCGGGAAACGGCATGAGGTTCGTGTCATAGAACTCATGTGGGGCCGTTTTCCTGGGCGGCAGTTCTTCTTCTTCTGCCGGCTTCTCAGCTGATGTGTCCTTTCCTGCATGGTTAGGATATGGCGGATCCCGAGTGGACTTACCTCCTCTCGTGGTAACCGCATTAACATTTTCTAAGGGGGTCTCGGGTTGCCCCGGGATTTTCCCCGACTCAGCAGTAGGAACAGCAGCAGCTAACTGAGCTAATTGAGTTTCTATCATTTTATTAAAGCTCAGCTGATTCTTGAGAGCAGAGGAAACACCCTCTATCTTAGTGTGGATGCTCTCAAGAGTCCTATCAGTGGTGGCAAGCTTTTTACTAATGTTATCATTAACCTTAGCTTGACCAAGCACAAGATCTTTCAAGGAGGGCTGATTATAACCGGAATTAAAACCAGAGAAGTTGCCAGAGTTACCTCCTTGGTAGTTGGGACGTGGTGGACCCCAACTTTGACCTCCTTGTGGACGGTAGCCGTTGTTGTTGTTGTTGCCCATGAACATTACGTCCTCACGGGTCTTAGGGCAGTCATTGCCCGAGTGTCCCGTGTCGCCACAGACCTCGCAAGTCATCCGAGCATCTAGGGCTTTCACTTCTCCATTGGCTTGGTCGTCCATCTTCTTCATGAGAAGGTCAATCTTGGCGGCGAGCATGTCAACCTCCTTGACGGAGTGCATGCCTCGCTGGCGAGGTTGGAGGCGTTCTTCATTCCAACCTTGGTTGGACACCATCTTCTCGATCAAAGCTTTTGCCTTGCTTACAGTGAGCGAGAAGAAGGCTCCACCAGCAGCAGCGTCGAGGTGGTCGCGGGCCGACGGAGTAAGCCCGTTGTAGAAGTTCTGGATGATCAGCCAATCATCCATCCCGTGGTGGGGACATGCCAGGATGTACTCCTGGAGCCTCTCCCATGCCTCAGGAATCGACTCCTTCGACTCCTGCTGGAAGCTTGAGATCCTTCCGCGGAGGGCATTGGTCTTGCCCAGCGGGAAGAACTTTGCAAGGAACGCAGCTGAACACTTCTCCCAAGTGTTCACAGCTTCAGGGTTTGCGTAGAACCACTGTCTCGCTCTCCCAAGGAGAGAGAACGGGAACAGTCGAAGGCGAACAGCGTCGGGGGTGACGTCCTTCATTTTGAACGTGTTGCAAATCTCCAGGAATTGCTGGAGATGAGCACTAGCGTCCTCATTGGCTTTCCCACAGAATGGGCTAGCCTGCACCATGGTGATGAGACCGGTCTTGATCTCGAAGTTCGCATCTCCCACATTGCCAGCTGGTCCCGTAGGGATGTTGGCAGCGGAGGGAGCGGAGAACTCGCGGAGGGTCTTGTCGGCCATTTGCTCAGAGCTTGATGGTGCGGGAATGACAGGTTCGATTGGCCGAGTCTCCTTACGAGGAGGGGTGAGCCTGGCTCGTGTCCTTCTCAGGAGTGATTCAGGATCTTCAGTGAAGTTTGTCGGCAAGTCGAAACCAGTCATACACTACCCTGTTTTCATACAAAATGCAGAAAACAAAGCAAGGTTAGCCTGCCTAGGAGATAGCCTTAATAATTGCAACACTACTATATACATTAGTAATTTTTCTTAATCATACGCCTTCCCCGGCAACGGCGCCAGAAATGCTTGTTGACTTTTGCTAAGCCATATTAATAAATCATTCCCGGCACAGGGCCAGAAACGGTTCACTAATATGTCCCAGAGTCAAGTAGGTAAAATCCGCAAGCGTACGGAGAATACCGCTGTAGCATTTCACCCGGAAGTATTCAGGGTATCGTATTTGTTTATCCCAGAGGAAGGTTATGATCAAGAAGCGTTACTAACATATAAGATCATGTTAACAATTAGCAAGGATATCTTAACCAAGACAGGCGGGTATATGATAATAACCGGGTAGTGTGACACACACAGAAGATTCCTACTAAATAAATAAAGTCTAGTGGAGGAAAGACTAGGCTAAGCTACTCCTACTATACATTCCTATACAGTTGCATAGCCTAAGTAGAATACATAAAGACCCACACTCAGGTTCAGCAGTCAATAGTATAGCACTTCAGGCACGGACTTACCCCTGCATCCACAGGCGACTTCCGCCAAGAGCCTACGCACTAGCCTAGCGGGGAGGATTTCAAAGGACGGACAGGGCTGTCACCACCTGCCGCCTACCTCAACGAACCAGTAGACTAACGAATAATTGATGCAAATCAGTCACCCAAGTACCATACTTGCATGACCAAAGAGCACTCTGCCCCTCCGCGATTACTATTAACGAGGCAGAGCTACCGTACGAATACGATCACCAAACCCATGCTATACTTAATCAGCTAAAACTAAGCATAGAGACTATAACATATAAACTAGACTATAGTGACGGTATATAACTAGCATGACAATAGTAGTATAATAAATATAAACTACTATCACACAAGTAGACTATACTATCACATATATGGATCACAAAATCAAACAAGAAACTCATGACCCAAGCACAACTATATAGAAAAGATATATATATTGATAAGAGTAAAGTCTTACAAAAGGGAAAAGATACAAGAGCCATACCAATTCCAAGTGAAGACTTGGGACTAGAGAGCTCTAGACTCAGCCTAACTCCACTAAAACTCCAAGAACTACTACTAGCAAGAGAGAAATGCTTCTTGTGGTGTGTGTTGAATGTGAAGGCACACCCTCCTATTTATAGCCTCAATAGGTCGGCAAGGGAGCGTAACCGCCACGGAAGGCATCTCAAACCGTCATCAGGAGTCACGGAGGAGCCAACACGTGGAAGCCCAGGCGGAGAGGGCGCCCGGCTGGGTCGGCCGACCTGACCAGGTCGGCCGACCTGGGGGTGGCCCCTCCTGGCCTGTGCTTTCTTGGGGAGGCTGGCAGGTGGGTCCTGAGGTCGGTTCCCGCGGTATTACAGGGAGTTACGTCGGTTAAGTGCTGTAAATGGGCCCTTCAATCCGTGTGACGTCCATGTGGCGCTCTCTGATTGGTCGAAAGTGTGTTTTCTTGCCTTTTGAGGTGTTTCCTTCACATTTCCTCCTGCATGCACAAAGTTCTCCAAGTACAAGTGGAACTATATTATTGTGATAAAGCATGCGTGTATGAAATGCCAAATTCTCCTTTATTTGAGTATAGTTGACGGTTGAAAATGGTACTTAACAGCCGTCAACATGCGGGTTGCCAAGGTCTTGCGCCCACGAGTCCCCTCCCTTGATGGCTATGAAACTGGAAGGGCCAAGGAAAGGTCAAGGGCCCGGGCAAGCTCGTGGGAGGAGGACTCGTCCCGACCATGGGAGGAGCTAGGGCCAGAGAAAGGGGTCATCATTTTGTCGGCCATGGCTGAGGTTCTTGAAGGTGGAGAGGCCAAAGGAGGAAGATGGAGTTTGTTCTGATTCTGCTCTGGGTCGAGGAAAAACTCTATTTTATTGGCTCCCTGTCGTCAAGGGATTAGGCTAACCCGTCAAAAAGGATCAGAGTTAGTTAGGTTAACATGCACGAGGAAGCAGGGGGGTTGCGGCGCCAGTCCCTGTTCGGTCGAACAGGGGTGAGCCCCATTTGCCCTCCTGTTTCCTAGGTGAGTTGGGCCAGCAGGGGATGAGGTGCAAAGATGGGTTAGGCCCGTTGGTTCTGATAAAACAACTCGGAAAAGGCTAATAGAGTATATTTAAGTGAATTAAATTGACCACGTCTATATCCTTATCTAAATTTTCACTAGAATAAAAAAACCTTTAAGCGATGGCCATTCACCTTAAAAAGGTTGCCTGTGTTGTCTTGCAGAGTGATTGCTCCATGAAACGATGTGTCGACGACGATGTATGGTCCATCCCATTTGCTATTCAACTTCCCATGTCCAAATAACTTCACCCTTGAATTAAAGAGTAACACCTTATCTTCTACCTTGAACTCCTTAGGCTGAATCCTCTTGTCCTACCATCTTTTGGTTTTGTCTTTGTAGATCTTGGCACTGTGATAGGCTTTGTCCCTCCATTCCTCCAGCTCTGATATCTGTATTTTCCTTTGGATTCCAGATTTTAGAAGATCCATATTACATTTTCTGATGGCCCTTTGTGCCCAATGTTCCATCTCAACAGGTAAATGGCAGGTTTTGCCATAGACAAGTTGGTATGGTGACATGCCGATGGTGTCTTGTATGCTGTCCGATACACCCAAAGTGCCTCAGGTAGCTTGTTCTTCCATCCTGTCCCCATTTCCAGTACAATCTTCTAGAGGATATTCTTGATTTTCTTGTTTGAAATTTCTGCTTGGCCACTAGTCTGAGGATGGTATAGAGTGGCTATACTGTGGTTCACACCGACTTATCACCACCCGAGGTGCTCCAAAATGGAAGGTCTTATCAATGAACTGAGATTCCCCATCACTTATCACCACCCGAGGTGCTCCAAAATGAGGAAAGATTACCTCGTGGAACATCCTTCTACCGTTCTTTGCATCTGCTGCTTGGCATGGCGTAAGCTTCATCACCATTGATGATTGGGTTCCCAAGGTATGAATGTTTTGGTGATTAATGACAACTATGAAATTGTGGGCTAATATCTACACGAGTGTGGTCTATGCAGATATCATCTCCAAACTCTACTTAAAATTTTATTGATGATGATGGTTGCCTTGGCGATGGATGACAATGACCGCAAACATGGAGGCTTGATGAGCTTGATGGAGTCCAAGTGTTGATGAAGATGGATCAAGGCTAAGGACAAGCTATGGAGCATGTGTTTGGAACACTTGTCTAGTTGTTAGGGCTTTGAGTCCATATGAAAAACTAGACTATTAAGGGGGTCTAGGTCACGACTAGTCGGTGATGTGCATGAATGCTCAGTGAAATCACAGGCACTAGGTGACTGTGGAGAAGCCAAGGAGCTGTTCGGAGAAGCCGAGAAACGAAGTCAAGTGAGGATGAGGAGTTTCAACTACTGGACAGAGTGACCGGACATAGGGGTCAATGAAGACCGAACTGTATGGCCACTAGGAGATCAGAGAGGAGTCAGCGAGGAATCTGTTTGTGCTGAAGTCCGTAGATACCGGACGGTCCGGTATATAGACCGGACGGTCCGGTCTGTATGGGTTAGAGCAGGACAGAGAGGAAGTGGCTCTAGAATGTTTCTGTAATCAAAGAGAAATGGACCGGACGGTCTGGTCAGCTGACCGTACGGTCCGGTCAGTACGAGGATCAGCAGTGGGCAGAGCCGTTGGAGTTGGATCTATAGTGACCAGACGGTCCGGTCAGGCAGTGACCGGACAGTCCAGTCAGTATGCCCAGAAGATTGATTTCGTGGGCCAATGGCTAGTTGGAGTTTATAAGCCTATATAACTTCGTTGATGGGGTTTTGGAGACCTCTTTTGGCCCGTGGAGTTGCTGAGAGCATTTGGGAAGAGCCAAGAGGAAGAGAGAGGAGCACTAGGAGGAGATATTACATATCTTGAGAGTGCTAGTGAGAGTAACTAGAGCATCTTGCACATCTAAGACTAGGATGTCCTTGAGGGTGTGATCTAGGTTGTTACTCTTGGTCTATGGTGGGACCTAGATCGGATAAGTGACGATGATCGAGCCTATCTTGATCGGTTGTGAAGGCCGTCACACATTTATACACGGTTTAAGCCCGCCGGTGAAAGGGGCATCAATAGTGAGGCCCGTGTCGGCTCAAGGTGTCCGGCAAGTTCTCGAGGGAGGCGAGCTTGTGCCTTGGTGGCAACAGTGACGCAACCGTGTCTACACTCCGAGAGTGATTGCGGGCTCGTCTGCGAGAACTCCACTTGGTGGCGGGAGGGACCGGGACTCTGGCGGGAGTGATCCAACGAGGAGTAGGGGAAGGCGCCATCCTTCCAAGACCTCAGGAAAAAAATCATGAGCATTCCTTGACCCCTCTTTACTATTCCGCTTTTATGTGCTATAGTAACTAGGTTGACTTGTGGCTTGCATAGGCTAGTGCGTTTAACTTCCGTATTTCTGCTCATCATGAACACTAGCATGTGTTGGGTTTTGGCCTACTAGAATTGCTTAGATTGTAATGATTGCTAGGTTCTAGTGATGTGAAATTGAAGTATTATGATTTGTGGTCGGCTTACCGATTCACCCCCCCCCCCTCGGTACGCCTTCGGTCCTTACAATTTGTATCAGAGCCAAGTGCTCATCTTTGGGGCTTCATCGCCTTGAGTAAGGATGCCAGGACAGGTGGGAAATGTTCCCATATTTGATGGGGAGGACTACAGATATTGGGAGGCTCGTATGCAAGCCTACCTTGAGTCCTTTGATGTAGAGATATGGAAGGTGACCCATGATTCGGATACGGATGTGAACCCGCTTGAACCTGAATTTGTTAAGCACAACGGTAAGGCCAAGAATGCTCTGTTTGCATGCATATCTAAGGATGTCTTTGCTAGATTGGATGCAAGTTCAACAACACATGGTATCTGGACTGAGATTCGGAGTATCCATGAGGGTACTAGTGATGTCAAAGAGGAAAGATATTATGTGCTGAAGAACAAGTATGATAACTTCACTAGATTGCCACATGAGAGAGCTAACACTATTTATTCTCCCTTTCATGTACTAGTGGAGGAGATCGATGCTCTTGGGGATGACTTCAAGCTCAAGCATGTTGAGGTGATAAGAAGATTCTTGAGGCTATTAAAAAACCCCAAGTATGAGTCCATCATCACCTTCACCTTGCAAGGTGACATCAAGACCAAGACCATTAAGGACTTACTTGGCAAGATCACTGCTTTTGAGAGCTATCAGTTGGGTATGGATGATCCACAACCATCCAACCTAGCTCTTCAAGCTGAGAAGAAAGAATCTATCAAAAGCAAGAAGAGCAAGAAGACGACAGTGATTGAAGATGATGATGATGATAATGAAGATGACTTGAGTGAGGACATGGCTCTTCTCATGAAGAAGATGAGGATCTTCAAGAACAAGTTTACCTCTAAGTCCAAGGGCAAGTGCTTCAACTATGGGTCAAATAACCACTTTGTTCAAGATTGCCCCAAGCCAAAGAAAGAAGCTTTCAAGCCCCAAGACTCAAGTGATGATGATAAAGAAGAAGAAGAAGACCCCAAAGCCAAGCAAAAGAAGAAGGGGTACTTCAACAAGGACAAGAGCAAAGAAAAAGGCAAAGCTCAAAACTACAAGAAGAAGTTCTCACGCAAGACCCTTGTTAGAGAGTGGACAAGTGACAACTCAAGTGACACATCCTCTTCCTCAAGCCACGATGAAGAAATTGCCAGCCTAGCCATGATCAACACCACACTTCCATGGGCTCTTCCTCCACCTCCCACGTGCCTCATGGCCACGAGCCAACTTGGGGAGAGTGAGGATGAGAGTAGTGATGACAGCGATGATGAGGAGCTCTCCTGTGCCGAGCTTTGGAGTATGCTTGAGCAAGCCTGCGATATCGCTGTCAAGAAATCCAAAATGTTGGAAGTGGTAAGAAAAGAATGTAAGTTGGCTAAGGATCATGTTGGTGAGCTTGAGGGTGAGCTCGAGGACCTTGTCACATCTCATAAGGCCTTAAACAAGAGTTATGACAAACTCAAGGATGATCTTGCAGAGCTACGTGAGAAGTACAAAGCCCTTGAACGTACTTTTGAGGCCATCAATGTGGATGATCTTTCCTCTCCCTCCTCTAGTTCATCTAAGTGTGATGCTTCTACTATGTGTGATGAACTAACCACCTCGGTCGAGGTTTCTTCTCTTGAGTCGTTTGTTTTGGAGGAATATCACAAGCTCAAGTAAGAGAGGAAGATGGTGATGGACGGCTTCGAGAGGCTCACATATGGTAGAGCCATCCACAAGGAGATCCTTGGGAGAAACCATGTGAACAATGTCTCCCACCGGGGACTTGGCTCATATCCCGCCACCATCGGCATCATCGGGATGAGTGACTCCATCCCTGCATGGATCAAGCCCCTACTCGCCGATGACTACTACTATGAGAGGTGTTGCAAGGATGGTCACACCATCAAGGATTGTCCTATGGTGAAAAGTTCCATTGTTTTACCTAATGCTAACTTGTTCCATGAGAACACCCACTTCAAGCTTTTTAGGGACAAAGGTGGCAAGGTGAAAGCAAAGGCTTTGGAACCACCAAACAAGAAGAGAAAGGTCAAGAGCATATGGATGTCTAAGTGCATTGTTGATCTTGAGAGGTCAACGAAGTATAAGTGGGTGCCCAAGAACAAGACCTAGATGAAGGTGGTGGTTGTGGACCAGGAGTTAACTTGAAGATTGTTAGCACTTCCCAAGTGCCCCTTTTAGATGTGAATATTACCCCAATTAGAGCATAATTGATACTAATTTAGGCTATTTACCTGTAATATTGTCTATATATTTGTATATGCATTGTTTTGGAGATTTATTACAGAAATAGGTAAAATTGGTGATTAATGTGATGATGGAGAGGACAGGAGTCCAGAACTGACGAAAAGCACTGAAGAAGCCCAGTGCGCCGATCGGCGCAGTCCATGAGCCGATCGGCGCAAGGGTGTTTTGGCCCACAGAAGTGACCGAGGCCCATTCCACTTGTTTATGAAAGTTTATCTGCGCAAGATACTTGAATATATTTGTCTAGAAGATTTATGGAACTTCAAGAAGATTTATGGAACTTCATGATCTCAACGTGCAGTACAAGACTTTATCTCGAAGTAAAAGGCCCACATGGCAGCTGTGGAAGACAGAGGAACCGACTCGGGGAAGAAGTCAGAGAAGACACGGCTTGCGCCGATCGGCGCAATCCTGCGCCGATCAACGCAATCGCCTTATTTGCTAGAATTCGAGTCCTTTACGAGTAGAACCCCTATAAATACTTGTAAACCCTCGCCGCAGAGAGAGGAGGCGACAGAGGAACACCAGATCCATGAGTTAGAGCCACCAGGGCTTGCCCCGTTAGAATAGATCTCTAGTTGAGTTTCAAGAACCATTGGAGTTAAGAGTTGATCCGTCAAGGTATGCCATCTCGACGGGGATGAATCTTACTCTATGTATCTCAAGGATGATTGAATATGTTGATGATGGTTTTGGTGATTTGTCTATCTTGATTCTATAATCATGCACGTGCTTATTCCAATTGCTTAGTTCTAGGCTAAGTAAGTAGATATTATCTTAATCGTGGTGATTAGGATAGTATTCGGACATTGTATTTATTATGGTTGCTTGATGATGCTAGTAGTGTGGTTTAGCGGTGACAGCACTAAGCCTGCGCAGCGCTATTGGATAGTTGAGTAGGGTAAGATACTCGCGCGATTAAGGGTTTCCTCTCGACAGCGATAAATCGGGAGCCGCTGGGAAAGCAGGGTGGTCTTACTCATTATAGGTTTTCATTGATCTATGTAATTACCCATTATGATGCTATTTAATTAGACTTTCTGGTTACGATCTCACTTGTAGATATTTGGCTACTCACTTAACAGCATAGGTTTACAAGATCTGGCACGCTTTGGCTTAGATTCACTGGTGTGCCGATCGGCTCAACTCCTGCGCCGATCGGCGCAACAACCTTGTCCTAGATTCGACCAGTGTACCGATCGACTCAATTCCTGTGCCGATCGGCACAATCACAGATTTACTTGATCTTGCGCACTTTGACCTAGTTTCACCATTGTGCCGATCGGCTCGACTTCTGCGTCGATCGGCGCAATGACAGATTTACTGTCTGGCGCACCTTTGCGCTGGCTAGTCTCCCCCTCATGCAACCTGACCTTGACAGTAGCCTTGACTAGATCTTTTACTATTAACTTTGTTTAATAAATCCCTAAGCTCCTAGTGGATTCGATAAACCTTGGAATACTCAATTCAAGAGAAAAAGTGCTACAATCATACACCGTCCTCTTGCGGTATATAAGTGGGTGCGTAGATACGACCAACAAGCATCCTTTTTATGGCGCCGTTGTCGGGGACCATAGCAGGTTTTTAAACATTGTTTGATGTATTAGTGTTTAGTCATTGTGCTTTACTTGTCTCTCTAGTACATATATTCTGTTAAGTGAAACTAACAGGTATGGGCGGTCCTAAGTCAAACAAACCCTCTAATAACATCGATGATCCAGAAAGACTCTTTCACAAGAAGAGAACAACGGAGAAGAGAAGCAAGTCACTTGGAGATTTAGAAGCAGTCCGCGCAACACCTCGAGTATTATTCACAGTAGAAGACTCAGTTCAAGAGCAAGAAGAAAAGGAGATGGCAGAGGTACCTATTAATTGTCTCAAGCCACAATTGACTAGTATTGTCACGACAGATTTCCAAGAAGCTCAAGATCAACTTCCGTATCAATTGGAGAGATATGTTGGAATAGTGGCGCAACAACCGTTCACAGGTTCAGAAGATCCCAATCATCACTTGCAACACTTCCTTGAGGTTTGCAGTACATTCAAGAGAGCGGGATTGACAGGAGATCAAGCACATGTGTGGCTTTTCCCCTTCTCTCTAGATGGACACCCCAAGCAATGGTACAATGGATTGGAAAACACAGAAAAAATGGTGTGGAACACTTTAGCAGTTGAATTCTTGGCCAAATACTTCCCTCCTGGTAAGACTCAAGCTCTGAAAAATAAGATTCTTGGATTTAAGCAGAATATTGATGAGAGCATTGGAGAAGCATGGGAAAGATACAATGAATATATGGATGCATGCCCTCATCATGGTCTGACGGTTGGAGAAGTTGTTGAGAAGTTCTACACAGGGTTGAATCTTTTATCACGTCAACATTTGGATGCCTTAGCTGCAGGATCATTCATGTCAAAAACCCTCACCGAAGCTAAGAATCTGATCAAGGTGTTAGTTGAAAATCAATCATGGGATGGTGAGAGAAGCTCAAGGAATTTGCAACCTTCAAAAGGAGTAGCGAAGAGTGTGATTGAGAAGACTCACGAAGACTTGATTATAGATCGCCTCGATGCTATTCAAAGGAGGTTAGACAATAATCTTCATATCCTTAAGGAAGAGACACTCAAACTGGCGGAATCACGCTCAACATGTAGTGAGTGTGGAGAATTTGGTCATGTGCAGAAAGATTGCCCTGAAGAGATGAAGATGCTAGAATATATGAAGAATAGTGGATGGAAGCCCCAATATTAGCAGCAAAGGAGTTCTTTCTCTCCTAGTTCGTCCATGCAAAATTCTATCCCACTTCGTCTCCAATGTCACGAATTCTTTCAAGCTCAAGAGAAGATCAACAAGGACAATCAAGCTAAATTCAAGGAGATTGATCATGTCCTCGAGAGAATTAATGACAAGGTGATAGAAATTGGGAGCTCCAACGAGCAGATTTTGAAGCATACCAAGATTATGGAGCAACAGATGGGGCAGCTATCGCAAGCCATTCAAGGCAACAAAGGGGCTATTCCTGGAAATACGATGTCTGCAGAGCAGTTGAAAGCAATAGCCACGCGGTCAGGAAAGCAAACAGAAGATCCAGAGCACTCTGCAGGAGCAAAGAAGCCCCGCGCCGATCGGCGCGATAACCCTGTTGGCGCCGATCGGCTCCCTGAAAGCGCCGATCGGCGCAAGGAGGATGATGACCTCTCTGGTCTAAAGATGGGCATGGAGACAGAAGAGCATGGCCCTGCCACGTTTCTAGACACTCAACTACTGACAAAGACAGAAAGAGCGCGACAACACGACGAGCAATTTGCAAGGTTCGTCGATATTATGAAGACTCTATCCAAGTTCCCACCTATGCCAAGTACATTAAGGACATGATGCAAAACAAGAAGTCTCTAGTTTCTAAGGAGGTTGTGAAGGTCACTAAGGAACTAACGGCGGTAATCAATGATGTTGCACTGGAGAAGAAACCCGATCCTGGTTCACCAAGCATCAAATGCATGATTGGAACAAGGATATTTGATAGGTGCTTGTGTGATCTTGGAGCAAGCGTAAGTGTAATGCCCCATCATATATTCACAAATCTCAATTTGCCTGAATTAGAGCCAACGGGTATGTGTTTGGAGTTAGCCGATCGATCGGTACGTTTCCCGGATGGAATTGCTGAGGATGTGCCTGTTCAAATTGGAGATCACATCGTCCCTGTTGATTTTATTGTGCTTGATATGGATAAGAGGACGAGGACCCCATTGATCTTAGGTAGACTCTTCTTGAGGACAGCAAAGGCAAGTATTGATGTTGGGAGTGGTAAGATAAGTTTCGATATAAGTGGGACTCCCTACTCTTTCAAGTTTCGCCCAAAGAGAGAAGAGTGCCGTGCTATTGATGAAGTGAAGAGATACAAGACACCGTGGCATCGAAATTAATTGGT
This sequence comes from Eleusine indica, assembly GCA_030378355.1. Taxonomy (NCBI): domain Eukaryota; kingdom Viridiplantae; phylum Streptophyta; class Magnoliopsida; order Poales; family Poaceae; genus Eleusine; species Eleusine indica. The sequence goes on along the minus strand of CM059494.1, from coordinate 30,980,907 downwards.
GGGGATGTATGGATAGGTCGTCCAAGGTATATGAACCATGGAGATAAGAGAACCTTGTAGTGTCGCGGCCTCACATCCCGCACCGCGACACTAAGGATTGATTGTTTGCGGGGAGGTCAAGCTCTTTGACCTCTAAATAACTAGAGCGCTCTTGGGAGGCAACCCAATGATCAGGGGATTTAGAAGTTATTTAGTGCTTATGGGAGGGCAACCCATTTCATTTAGTTAAATAGTGCTGGCTGAGAGGGCAACCGGTGTTTTTAAATTTGCTTGCTTGTGATAAAAACAATCTACCGAATAAAAAAAAGAGGAAAGTGTGTGCTTAATTCTTGTGTGCTCTTGCGTTATCTGTTTATTCGTGCAAAACTGTGTATATACATACTGTAGACTAACAATGTAGGAATATAAAACAAGAAAGACCAAAACCAGGAAGGAACAAAGCTTGCGCCGATCGGCGCAGTCCTTGAGCCGATCGGCGCAAGGGTGTTTTGGCCCACAGAAGTGACCGAGGCCCATTCCACATGTTTATGGAAGTTTATCTGCGCAAGATACTTGAAGATATTTGTCTAGAAGATTTCTGGAACTTCAAGGAGATTTATGGAACTTCAAGATCTCAACATGCAGTACAAGACTTGATCTCGAAGGAAAAGGCCCACATGGCAGCTGTGGAAGACAGAGGAACCGACTCGGGGAAGAAATCAGAGAAGACACGGCTTGCGCCGATCGGTGCAATCCTGTGCCAATCGGCGCAACCGCCTTATTTGCTAGAATTCGAGTCCTTTACGAGTAGAACCCCTATAAATACTAGTAAACCCTCGCCGCAGAGAGAGGAGGCGACAGAGGAACACCAGATCCGTGATTTAGAGCCACCAGGGCTTGCCCCGTTAAAATAGATCTCTAGTTGAGTTTCAAGAACCATTGGAGTTTAGAGTTGATCCGTCAAGGTAGGCCATCTCGACGGGGATGAATCTTACTCTATGTATCTCAAGGATGATTGAATATGTTGATGATGGTTTTGGTGATTTGTCTATCTTGATTCTATAATCATGCACGTGCTTATTCCAATTGCTTAGTTCTAGGCTATGTAAGTAGATATTATCTTAATCGTGGTGATTAGGATAGTATTCGGACATTGTATTGATTATGGTTGCTTGATGATGCTAGTAGTGTGGTTTAGCGGTGACAGCACTAAGCCTGCGCAGCACTATTGGATAGTTGAGAAGGGTAAGATACTCGCGCGATTAAGGGTTTCCTCTCGACAGCGATAAATCGAGAGCCGCTGGGAAAGCAGGGTGGTCTTACTCATTATAGGTTTTCATCGATCTATGTAATTACCCATTATGATGCTATTCAATTAGACTTTCTGGTTACGATCTCACTAGTAGATATTTGGCTACTCACTTAACAGCATAGGTTTACAAGATCTGGCACGCTTTGGCTTAGATTGACTAGTGTGCCGATCGGCTCAACTCCTGCGCCGATCGGCGCAACAACCTTGGCCTAGATTCAACCAGTGTGCCGATCGGCTCAATTCCTGTGCCGATCGGCATAATCACAGATTTACTTGATCTTGCGCACTTTGACCTAGTTTCACCAGTGTGCCGATCGGCTCGACTTCTGCGCCGATCGGCGCAACGACAGATTTTACTGTCTGGCGCACCTTTGCGCTGGCCAGTCTTCTCCTCATCAACCTGACCTTGACAGTAGCCTTGACTAGATCTTTTACTGTTAACTTTGTTTAATAAATCCCTAAGGTCCCAGTGGATTCAATAAACCTTGGAATACTCAATTCAAGGGAAAAAGTGCTATAATCATATACCGTCCTCTTGCGGTATATAAGTGGGTGCGTAGACATGACCAACAAAGATCAAGTGAAGTCCACCACAAGTGACATGGACCTCAACGATATATCTACTCATGACGGAGGTATCCATGTTTGTTATTGGTAGTTGCAGTGTGTTCTTTCTTTTCTTGCATTGCATGGTAATTGGGACTCCTTTGTGACTAGTATGTTTTGCATTCATGCATGTGTAAATAACTAAAAGAAAAAAACATAAAAAATAGTCAATGTCTAACCCACTCAAGATAGCTATAAGCAAGGGGGAGTACTTGAGATGGTGGTTTGGCTTCTCTCAAGGCAGGGGTATGGCTTATAGTGAGTAAGCTTGAGAGGGGTTCAAACTTGACATTGTTACGTTTCCTTTGTATCTTATTTAATGTTGCTTGCATTCACATGGCATGTTTACTTTCATTGCATATGTAAAATTCTTGTTGCATGCATCATATAGTAAACCCAAAGGAGGCTTGTCACATTTGGAGATATTTGTGCCTCATAATCTATATGAGACTACATCTTCACAAGTGTGAGCAAAGGAAAGGATTGTGCTTCATGCTCATTGAGCAAGCTCTTATGAACTCCGAGGTTAAACCCGCTCGCGTGGTTCATGGACTAAGGCTCATACATACCTATTTGGTTCTTAATTGCCTTGGTTTTTATTTTCTCGAGTCTTCATTTGGCATTTGTGAAAATTATAAGGCCATATAGAGCCGCTGTTTGAAAAGGAGTGTTTGAGAGTTCCCTTCATGCTCCAAGTGTAGTGTTTAATTGAGTGTTGAGTGAGGGCACTTTGAAATTGGAGAAGTTCCTTCATTCTGCGAAACTTCAGATAGTGACCGTACAGTCCGTTCATCGGACCGTACATTCCGTCAGTGCCTGTTGATGGCTGTTAAGTACCATTTTCATCCGTCAACTATGCTCAAATAAAGGAGAACTTGGCATTTCATACACACATGTTGATGTGAACAAGGGTTCCCGATCTTCCGAAAGGTTCTTGGTAAGTTTATTTGGTCGGAGGCGACAAACAAATCGATCCGGCTTCAGAACAGCACGTTCTAAACCCCGCAATCGCAGCACGACGTCTCCTCTGGTTATCAACCGTTCAAAAGACGATTGACCTCGCCGAGAAGGCTAATCCCTGCCTGCGAATCAAGAACACAAGCAAGAACAACAAAGAATGCAACACAATTGCAGATGTATGATTGAACTCTCGAAGTTGGGGTCTCACAAACCGATGAACGGCGAAACTGTTTATGAACAGAATTGATCTAAGCAAAACCCGAACCCTAATGGTGCAGCAGCGGCTGTATATAAAGACCCTAGGGTCATGCAAGACCCTTTGGACGCGCCCCTAATTAGGCTCAACTAGATACAAAGCCCAAAGGCCAAAAATAGGCGACGCAGCACCAACACAGATTCTGGACTCTCTCTTGTTTTGACGATTCCCGATGACTCCGAACGAATTTTGGTATGAGGCCGGCGGCATTGGAAAGTTCTTCTCCTTATCTTTCCGTGCATATGTAGAACGTCCAAATCCGAGTCTGTATGCGTCCTGGGCGACTGTTTTAGTACAGACTGGTCCTGGGCCCCCAAACAGACTCGAAGTCGGTTTTGATTGGGCCTCCACTTTGGCTTCCAAGCCCTTGCTGGTCCTCCACGTTCCCAACTCCTTCTCCCATCATCTCCTGGTCCTCTCCATGGTTTTTAATCATAAAATAATCATTAGGTAGCAAACCATTCTCAAAAGTAACATATAGCGAAGAACGTAGGAACGAGCTCACCTCTAAATTTAGTCGTCGTGCACGAGCTCTAGTCATTGGACCTTGCAAGTCCAGATTTGGAGGAGTGTTGTGTTTATCCATAGGAGTGATGTCCTCATCATCCTCCCCCTCTTGAAGTGGAGTCGTCCTCGACTCGAGCTCATCCTCTTCTCCCAAGTATGGTTTCAAATCTGAAATGTTAAAAGTAGGACTAACCCCGAACTCGGGAGACAACTCAAGTTTGTATGCATTATCATTAATATTCTCTATTATTTTGAATGGACCATCAGCTGTAGGCATTAGTTTAGACTTTCTCAATTCTGGAAATCTATCCTTCCTTAAGTGTAACCACACTAAATCTCCTACATCAAGCTTTACTTCCTTTCTACCCTTACTACCAGCAAGTTTATACTTTTCATTCATCTTTTCAATGCTAAGTCTAGTGGTCTCATGCATTTGCAAAATAAATTCAGCACGCTCCTTAGCATCAACATGAACTCTCTCATTAATAGGTAGAGGAAGTATATCAAGTGGAGTACGGGGATCAAAAACATACACTACCTTGAATGGACTTACCTTGGTAGTAGAATGTGTTGCCCGATTATAAGCAAACTCAACATGAGGTAAGCATTCTTCCCATTGCTTCAAATTTTTCTTCAAAATAGCTCGCAACATAGTACCCAAAGTGCGGTTCACAACCTCAGTTTGTCCATCAGTTTGTGGATGACAAGTTGTAGAAAATAACAACTTTGTACCCAACTTATTCCAAAGCGTGCGCCAAAAATGACTCAAGAATTTTGCATCCCGATCTGAAACAATAGTAGAAGGCATACCATGCAAACGTACAATTTTTTGAAAAAAAGATCAGCAATGTAACTAGCATCATCAGTTTTATGACATGGTATAAAGTGTGCCATCTTGGAAAAATGATCCACAACAACAAAAATGCTATCGCTCCCCCTCTTAGTCCTAGGCAGTCCTAAAATAAAGTCCATAGAAATATCCGGCCAAGGAATAGAAGGAACAGGAAGTGACATGTATAAACCATGTGGATTCAATCGAGACTTAGCTTTTTAACATGTAGTGCAGCGAGCAACAAAACGCTCAACATCTTTCCTCATCCTTGGCCAAAAGTAGTGTGTAGCCAAAATATCCTCTGTCTTCTTAGCACCAAAATGACCCATAATTCCACCTCCATGCGCCTCCTGCAACAACAAAAGACGAAAGGAACCAACTGGAATGCATAGGCGGTTAGCTCTAAACAAGAATCCATCATTCAACACAAATTTGTGCCAAGCACGACCTTCTTTACAGTGCAGCAATACATCTTTAAAATCAACATCAGCAACATATTGTTCTTTAATTGCCTCAAGTCCAAAAATTCTACAATCAAGTTGAGACAACAAAGTATATCGCCTAGATAAAGCATCAGCAATCACATTATCCTTCTCTTTCTTATGTTTAATAATATAAGGAAAAGACTCAATAAACTCAACCCATTTAGCATGTCTACGGTTCAAATTGCATTGAGAACGAATATACTTAAGTGATTCATGATCAGAATGAATAACAAATTCTTTGGGCAACAAATAATGACGCCACGTCTCTAAAGAACGTACAAGTGCATATAGTTCCTTATCATACGTGGAATAATTCAAAACAGGCCCAGTAATTTTCTCACTAAAGTATGCAACAGGTTACCATCTTGCATCAAAACACCACCAATGCCTATACCACTAGCATCACATTCAAGCTCAAAAGTCTTATCAAAATTGGGTAATTGCAGCAATGGTGCATGTGTAAGTTTGTCCTTCAAAGCATCAAAAGACTCATGATGTACCTTACCAAAATAGAAGTCAACGCCCTTCTTTGTCAACTCATGCAACGGTGCAGCAATGGTGCTGAAATCTTTGACAAAGCGGCGGTAGAAACCTGCAAGACCAAGAAAACTCCTCACCTGTGTGATAGTTTTTGGTACAGGCCAGCTCTTTATGGCTTCAATCTTCGCCTCATCCACCTCAATTCCCTGTGGAGTCACAACATAGCCAAGAAAAGAGACTCGATCTGTGCAAAAGGTGCACTTCTCAAGGTTACCAAATAAACGTGCAACTCGCAAAGCATCAAAAACAGCACGCAAATGAATCATATGATCATCCATGGACATGCTATAAATCAAGATATCATCAAAGTAAACAACCACGAATTTGCCAATAAAAGATCTTAAAACCTCATTCATCAAACGCATGAAAGTACTGGGTGCATTAGTCAACCCAAAAGGCATTACTAACCACTCATACAACCCGAATTTGGTTTTGAAAGCTGTTTTCCATTCATCTCCAAGTTTCATTCTAATTTGATGGTAGCCACTACGCAAATCAATTTTAGTGAAAATTATAGCACCGCATAACTCATCAAGCATGTCGTCTAGCCTAGGAATAGGATGACGATACCTAATAGTAATGTTATTAATGGCTCTACAATCTACACACATACGCCAAGAACCATCTTTCTTAGGAACCAAAAGTACAGGAACAGCACAAGGACTAAGTGATTGACGTACATACCCACGCTCCAAAAGGTCTTGGACTTGTCGTTGTATCTCCTTAGTCTCCTCAGGGTTGGTCCTATAAGCAGCACGGTTTGGTAAAGTAGCACCAGGAATCAAATCAATTTGATGCTCAATCCCTCTCAAAGGTGGCAATCCCGGGGGTATCTCAGCTGGGAAAACATCCTCATACTCCTGCAAAAGGTTAGTGACAGCAGGAGGCAAAGCACTAGAAGCAATATCTCCGAGCGAAAACAAGGCTTGTTTGCATATCAAAGCATAGCAAATATCATCAGTAGAAATTTCAGCAAGCTCAGATTTCGTGGCAAGGCATGAACGACCTTGTAATTTAATTGCAGCACCCTTAGAAATTGAAGAATCATTAACATTACTTGGTGTAGAAGCAGAATTAACAGGTTGCTGAATTTCAGGGCTTTTATTTTTCAAACTAGCAGCTCGTTCTAAATCCGCTTGTACAATTTCAGCAGGGGTCATTGGTAACAAAGTAATTTTAGTTTTGTTATGCATAAAAGTGTACTTATTACTTTTACCATGGTGTACAGCATCATTATCAAATTCCCAAGGTCTACCCAATAAAAGTGAACAAGCTTGCATGGGTACAACATCACAATCAACAAAATCCACATAGGAACCAATGGAAAAAGGAACTCTGCAAGTTTGTATTACCTTAGCTTTTCCAGAGTCATTTAACCACTGAATGTAGTATGGATGTGGATGTTGGCGTGTGGTCAAATCAAGCTTCTTAACCACATCAGAACTCACCAAATTGTTGCAGCTTCCTCCATCAATGATGACATGTGCCCGACGGTTCTTGATGACGAAGAAAATCTGGAACAAGTTATGTCGCTGCATCACCTCGGGCTGCTGGATTTGTGTGCTAAGCACACGCTGCACAATAATATTCATGTAGCCCGTGGTATCTCCGCCTCCAAGGACGAGGTCACCGCTGGTGGCAGCGACATCCTCCTCCTCATCCTCCACATCGGAGGCGCTCATGTAACCGCCATCATCTGTCGCCACATATGCCCGCCTACTTGGGCAATCTTTCTGCACATGGCCAAGACCATGGCAGCGGTGGCACTGAATCCCTGTAGTGCGTCCCGTCGAAGCAACAGAGGAGGCACTACTAGCCGGTACCTGCACAGAATTTTTACCTGAGCGCGTAGAAGGGGCAGGGGCGGCCGGAAAGATGGCTTGGGCAGCCCCGAAGTCCCCGTCGGCCGTGGTGGGTAGAAATTCCTGGACTTGCTGTACTTCTCAAAAGCCTGGAAAAGTCCCTGTGATTCTTTCTCTGCAAGCATAGCATACTGGAAACACTGGTTGAGGGTATAAAATTCTTTATAATCAAGGATGTCCTGAATTTCTTTTCTCAAACCAGAATAAAAGCGGCAAATCTGATCCTCTACTTTTTCAACCACAGCACAACGAATCAAACCCTTCTGAAGCTCACTAAAATACTCCTGAACGGTTTTATCTCCTTGATCTAAACGCTGCAGTTTATTACGAATTTCTCTATAAAAAGAAGGAGGAACAAAACGATCACGCATTTCTACCTTAAGTTCTTCCCAAGTAGTAGGCAAATCAGTTTCAGCAGCTAGACCAGTCCACCAAACAATAGCAAAGTCCTTAAACTCACTAGTGGCGTGTCTAACTCTATGTTGTTCAGGAACAAGGTGGGCTTTAAATTTTTGTTCTACCGCCATTTCCCAATCAAGGTAAGCATCACCATCATACTGACCCGAAAACGAAGGAATTGAAAATTTAATTTTAGCATACGAATCATCTGGAGCATGGTTACCTTGTGTGCGACGGTTGTGGTTGTGGAAACCACCCATACCTTGAGGGTTACGTTGCAAACGTGCAACGACGTCATAATCTTGCGGTCCTTGTAGCTGACCTATCGACAGTGCCATCAGCCTTATACACCGTTGCTTCATCATGATCGTCTTCAACGTCGTTGTTGGTGTTGGTGTTGGTGTTGTTGTTGGTGTTGTTGTTGGTCTTGTGAGCGGTCTCCAATTCGACAACCTAATCGGTTAGCTTAGAGACTCTCTTATCCAACCGCTCAATGCTTTCTCCCAGGTGAAGCTTGGTGACGGCGTCGGTGACGGCCCTGGTGATCGTCTCTGCCAAATCACTCTGAACCGCCTGCAAAGCCTTCTGTAACTGATTTTGGCTCACGCACTCATCCAATTTTGAGGGTGAAGCACCCTCCCCATCGCTTCCTGACATCAGAAACACCAAAACAGGAAACAAAAAGTGAAGGTTATCCCTACAAAACTACTAAGCAGTGGTGCCTCTCAACACAGCAAAAGTAAGCTTCTTGCAAAGCTCTTACAAAGTTCTGAAAACAACAAAGCGAAGGATACCAGGGAGAAGTGTTCCACGATTGCAAGGGTTACCAAATAACCTGTGTGCTGTCCAGAAGAAGTATGTAGAGCTAGGAAGGCCAAATATATATATATGAGTGGCACACAAATCAAAAATAGATAGTAAAGCTGAATAAGTACCCAAGCAACTTGTCCCTAGTTGCTGGTCTAACTATGTCCTAGAACAGTAGTGATAGCAAAGAAGAAACAAGGAGACAAAGGGACACAGCCGATAACAGGGGCCTTAGTGTCAAACAGCCAAACTCAGAAATTCCAAGGGGCTAGATGGAGCACTAGTAGGAATCCCAAATTTCTTTTTTTTTATTTTATTTTTTTGATATTTTTTTCCAACTCACTAGCAAACAGGAAGAAACCATAAAAAATTTCAGCTCAAACCGAGATAGGACGTGGCCTACAGAAAATCTTGAAGTTTCAGAAAACGTCGGGTTTCAACTTGAATGAATTTTTTCTTTATCTTCCCGATTTTTTTTGAATTTTTTGACAAGGGCACACAGGGCGTAGCGAAAAGTTATGGCTGTTTTACTGAAGGGGTGTCGGAATCGGTTATGAAGAACCCGGGGGTTTGAGTGAAATCCGAGTCGGGCTTGGGGTCGGGTAGGGATTTTTTTTTTTGGCGAGGTGGATGCAGCGGAAAGTGGAATTTGTGAAAATTAGTCCGAGGTGGTGAGGGTGGGTTTAGGGTGGGATTAGGGTGGGCGTGTTGATCAATCAACCCTAGCACACAAAGCCGACAAAAGCGAGGATGGTGAAGGGGATGGCGGCTAGGGTTGCAAGGGAAACACTACTGACGACAAAAACACAAACTAAACCAGCGACTAAATAAGAACTAGGGCACAAACTCAACACTACGGACTCTGAAATTGAAATATGCAAAGGCTAAACACGTGGTTATGGGCAAGGGAAATTCTTTTTTTGGTATTTTCTGTGGACGATAGGAAGAACACGAAAACAAAACTAAAGGGTAGTGTGAACCTGACGGTGCACCTGAAGCTCTGATTACCACTTGATGTGAACAAGGGTTCCCGATCTTCCGAAAGGTTCTTGGTAAGTTGATTTGGTCGGAGGCGACACACAAATCGATCCGGCTTCAGAACAGCACGTTCTAAACTCCGCAATCGCAGCACGACGTCTCCTCTGGTTATCAACCGTCCAAAAGAAGATTGACCTCGCCGAGAAGGCTAATCCCTGCCTGCGAATCAAGAACACAAGCAAGAACAACAAAGAATGCAACACAATTGCAGATGTATGATTGAACTCTCGAAGTTGGGGTCTCACAAACCGATGAACGGCGAAACTGTTTATGAACAGAATTGATCTAAGAAAAACCCGAACCCTAATGGTGCGGTGGCGGCTGTATATAAAGACCCTAGGGTCATGCAAGACCCTCTGGACGCGCCCCTAATTGGGCTCAACTAGATACAAAGCCCAAAGGCCAAAAATAGGCGATGCAGCACCGACACAGATTCTGGACTCTCTCTTGTTTTGACGATTCCTGATGACTCCGGACGAATTTTGGCATGAGGCTGGCGGCATTGGAAAGGTCTTCTCCTTATCTTTCCGTGCATATGTAGAACGTCCAAATCCGAGTCCGTATGCGTCCTGGGCGACTGTTTTAGTACAGACTAGTCCTGGGCCCCGAAACAGACTCGAAGTCAGTTTTGATTGGGCCTCCACTTTGGCTTCCAAGCCTTTGCTGGTCCTCCACGTTCCCAACTCCTTCTCCCATCATCTCCTGGTCCTCTCCATGGTTTCTAATCATAAAATAATCATTAGGTAGCAAACCATTCTCAAAAGTAACATATAGCGAAGAACGTAGGAACGAGCTCACCTCTAAATTTAGTCGTCGTGCACGAGCTCTAGTCATTGGACCTTGCAAGTCCAGATTTGGAGGAGTGTTGTGTTTATCCATAGGAGTGATGTCCTCATCACATGTACTTGGGAATTATTTGCATGCAGGAGGAAATATGAAGGAAACACACCCAAAAGGCAAAGAAACACACTTTCGACCAATGAGAGAGCGCCAACTGGACATCCCATGGATTGAAGGGCCCATTTTCAGTACCACACCGAAGAAACACACAAAACTACCCCAACATCTAGGATGAGGACCCACCTGGCAGCCACCCTGAGGAAGCACAACCCAAGAAGGCCCAGCCACAGGTCGGCTGACCTAGGCATGCGGCCTTTCCTCCTGGGCTTGCACGTGGAGGCTCCTAGTTGCTCCCTGAAGGCGGTGGACAGGGATATTCTTGGCGGTTACTCCCCTTTGCTGACCTATAGGGGCTATAAATAGGAGGGTGTGGCTTTACACTCACACACACACCACAAGAGGAATTCCTTCTCTTGCTACTTAGTCATTCTCAACTCTTAGTGGAGTTAGGCTGAGTCTAGAGCTCTCTAGTTCTTCAAGTCTTCTCTTGGAGAAATTGGTATGGCTCTTGTATCATTTCCCTTTTGTAAGACTTTGCTCTATTTAATAAATGTCATCTTTTCATATAGTTGTGTTTGGGTCATGAGTTTCTCGTTTGATATTGTGATCCATATATGTGATAGTATAGCCCACTTGTGTGATAGTAGTTTATATTTATTATACTACTATTGTCATGCTTGTTATATACCGTCACTATAGTCTAATTTATATGACATAGTCTTTATGCTTAGGATTCATTGTTATGACATGACATGGGTTTGGTGATCATATTTATATGATAGCTCTGCTTCGTTAATATAACCATAGAGGAGTAGAGTGCTCTTTGATTATGCAAGTATGCTACGTGGATAATACAGTTGCATCAATTATTTGTTAGTCTACCGGTTAGCTGAGGTAGGCGGCAGGTGGTGACAGCCCTGTCCATCCTTTGAACTCCTCCACACTAGGCTAGTGCGTAGGCTCTTGTCGGAAGTCACTTGTGGATGCAGGGGTAGGTCCGTGCCTGAAGTGTTATGTTAATAACTGTTGAATCTGAGTATAAGCATGTATTTGTATAGAACTTAGGCTATACAACTGTATATGAAAGTACTGTAGGAGTAGCTCAGCTTAGTTCTTTCTCCACTTGGCTTTATTTATTTTTTTATATTTGAGATAGAATCTTCTGTGTGTCACACTACCTCGTCATTATCCATTGCTTGCCTACCTTGGTTAGATGATCCTTATCAATTCTTAATGTAAATATGTGCATAAGTAAGCCTTCTTATTCATTGCCTTCCTTTGGGATAAACAAATACGATACCCTGAATACTTCCGGGTGAAATGCTACAATGGTATTTTCCGGGCACTTGCGGATTTTACCTAATTGGCTCTAGGACATATTAATGAAGCATTTATGGCAACCTTGCCAGCGATGATTTATTAGTATGGCTTAGGAAAAGTCAACAAGCATTTCTGGCGCCGTTGCCGGGGAAGGCGTATGATTAAGAAATTACTAATGTACATATTTATGTTACAATTATAAGGCCATCTCCTAAGCAGGCTAACCTTGCTTTGTTTTCTACATTTTGTATGAAAACAGGGTAGTGTATGACATGTTTCGACTCGCCGACAAACTTCACTGAAGATCCAGAATCACTCTTGAGAAGGGCATGAGCTAGGCTCACCCCTCCTCAAAAGCAACCTCGGTCAAGCGATCCCGTCACTTCCGCACCACCAAGCTTTGAGCCGATGGCCCAAAAAACCCTCTGCGATTTCTCCGCTCCCTCTGCTGCCAATGTTCCTGTTGGTCCAGCTGGCAACGTGGGAGATGCGAACTTTGAGATCAAGACGGGTCTCATCACCATGGTGCAGGCCAGCCCATTCTGTGGGAATGCCAATGAGGATGCAAGTGCTCATCTACAACAATTCCTGGAGATTTGCAACACTTTCAAGATGAAGGACGTCACCCCCGACGCTATTCGTCTTCGACTGTTCCTATTCTCTCTCCTCAGGAGGGCGAGACAGTGGTTCTACGTGAACCTTGATGCTGTAAACACTTGGGAAAAATGTTCTGCCGTGTTCCTTGCGAAGTTTTTCCCATTGGGCAAAACCAATGCCCTCTGTGGATAGATTTCGAGCTTCCAGCAGGAGTCGAAGGAGTCGATTCCTGAGGCGTGGGAGAGGCTCTAAGAGTACATCTTGGCATGCCCACACCACGGGATGAATGACTGGCTTATCATCCAGAACTTCTACAATGTGCACACTCTGTCGGCCCGTGATCACCTCGACGCTGCTGCTGGTGGAGCCTTCTTCTCACTCACTATGAGCAAGGCAAAGGAGCTGATCGAGAACATGGTGTCCAACCAAGGTTGGAGTCAAGATCGCCTCCAACCATGCCCGCGGGGCATGCACTCCGTTAAGGAGGTTGACATGCTTGCCGCTAAGATAGATCTCCTCATGAAGAAGATGGACGATCAGGCCAAGGGAGAAGTATATGGTACTAACCAAGCTGTGGACGCTCGCATGACGTGTGAGGTCTGTGGCAACACGAGGCACTCAAGAAATGACTGTCCTGAAACCCGTGAGGACGCAGTGTACATGGGCAACAACAACAATGGCTACCGTCCACAAGAAGGTCAGGGGTGGAATCAATAGCGCCCCAACTACCAAGGAGGTAACAATGGCAACTTTAACTCTAGTTATAATCAGCCCTCCTTGAAAGATCTTGTTTTTGGTCAAGCTAGGATAAATGAGAATATTAGTAAACAGCTTGCCACCAATGATAAGACTCTAGAAAGCATCCACACTAGCTTTAATAAAATGCTTGAAACCCAATTAGCTCAGTTGGCTGCTGCTGTTCCTCCTGTAGAGTCGGGGAAAATCCCGGGGCAACCCAAAACTCCCTTAGAAAATGTTAATGCGGTTACCACGAGGGGAGGTAAATCCACTCGGGACCCGCGATATCCTAACACTGCAGGAAAGGAAAAGGAGAGCACACAAGTTGAGTAGCTGGCGGAAGAAAAGGAACAAGAGGCGATGCCGCTAAGGAAAACGGCTCCACATGAGTTCTATGACATGAACTTCATGCCGTTTCCTGAAAGAAAGAGGAAGTCGACCATGGACGACCAGTTCACATGCTTTGTTGAAGTAATCCAGAAGCAGCACATCAACGTGTCCTTGCTGGATGCGATGCAAGTACCTACGTAAGCTCGCTACCTCAAGGACCTTATCAGCAACAAGCATCTGATGCCGACCACGGAGATTGTCAAGCTTATGGAAGAGTGTAGCGCTGCTATACTCAACCGGCTTCCCAAGAAGAAGAAAGATCCGGGCTGTCCCACGATCACCTGCTCGATCAGGACATAGAACTTCGACCACGCCCTGTGTGATCTCGGGGCATGCGTGAACGTCATGCCGAAGGACGTCTTCGATAGGCTGAACTATACAGCCTTATCCCCCACGCCGATGCAGCTCCAGAAGGACGATTCCTCGGTCCGCTACTCAACGGGAATTGCCGAAGATATTCCGGTGAAAATCCGAGATTGCTTCATTCCCGTCGATTTCGTGGTACTCGACATGGATGTCGGTAAGGAAACACCGCTCATCTTTGCGCGGCCATTCCTCAGCACCGCGAATGCTCGCATTGATGTTGGAGCTGGAGAAATTCGTTTCCATATCAATGGCAAGGAGGAGAAGTTTGATTTTCAGCCACGGAAGGAGCAATGCAATATGATTCGCATCAAGTATGGGCCAAACCCGAACAACATCAAGGAAGTCGAAGTCACGCCCCCAAAGAAGGACAGCCTCATAACGTTTTTGACAAACTTCCTCGAGAAGAAAAAAGTGTGACCATGACGGGTGACGGTGAAGAGTTCGGAGCCGCGTGCCAAGCCGCAGGCTCCAAAGTCTGCAAAGCCGTCGACCACACCGACAAAGAAGACCAAGAAGGTGTGGCGAGTGAAGCAAGAAGCATCATCCGTGTCCTCATCTCCGGGACTGGACGACACCACATCGAGCTAAATGCCGGATTAAAGTCTCGCTCATCAGACTTAAATGGGTGGGCCCTCGCTGAGAGGTTAAATTGGTATTTATCCATATTTATTTTCCTCAATTCCATATTTGCTTTCCATCATGTTTAGATTCATTTCCAACTTTTGCATTTTGCATATTTGAATTTTTCAACCATCTTGCACATTGGAATTTTTCCAATCATATGCAAATTTAATATATATATATATATATATATATATATATATATATATATATATATATATATATATATATATATATAGGTTTTTTGGGTTTGTCTTTTTGAAAAGAATTTTTGTCGAGCAATTTGAGCAAAATGGCTGCACTGGCTAGATTCACTAGCCGTTGGGGAACATCCTGGAAAAGGAGGGAGCCAGGAGGGCCCATTGGCAGGTCGGCCGACCTAACCAGGTCGGCCGACCCCCTGGTCCCACCTTTTTGTCCCCAGCTTTTTCCCAACGGCTCTATAGCCGTTGCTCTATCCATTTCCTGCTGCCATTGTGGTGTTTGGGCTATAAAAACCAACAAGGAGGAGGAGCTTCACCATTCCATGCTCATTCTTCACTCTCCTCCTTTGCTCACTTTGTTGCTCTTCAAGAATTCGTGTTCTTCACATAGCTACTGCCCCAAAAACCCAAAAAAAATAGTTCCCCTCTGCTTTGTGCATTTTCAAGTTGATTGTGAGAATCAAAATCAAGTTCGGGAGGGTTCAGGTTCGTTTTCACTAACTCGAACGCAAGGTCGTTCCTGTTTTTGTTTGTTCTTGTGTGCAGCCATGCTCAATCAAATCAAGCAAGCTGTCGGGGGGAAGAAGAGGAAGAGTTCTCGGGCAAGCACGAGCCGGATGCCCTCCGTCGAGCTTACCCCGAGTTCGGAACATGGAGACTCCGAAGCTGAAATTCCGGAGGAAGAAACGCCGGCCATGATCACCTCCGAGGAGCACCTCGACATCGTCAATGACCATGAGGGACAAGCCATCAAGCTCATGAGAGACCGGTCGTTCGCCCACACCCAACATTTCGACCAGGACTTGCTCGAGAAAATAGGTATGCAAGAAGAATTTGCCACTGTTTTTCGCACTATGGGTTGGACTAATTTCGTTGACGTAAATGAGGAAGGTTCTCGTTTTCTTACTATGCAGTTTTTGTGCACCCTTAGAAAACATGATGAAGGCATTTCTTTTCGCTTGTTTAGGCAAGAACGTTTTGTTCCTTGGACCCACCTTAATTCTATGCTTGGTCTAAATGTCAAATGTAGAGTAGACTTAGACAAAGCATTGAAAAGTTTTCATAAGGAAAGTTTTTGGAAACAAATTACTGGAAATGATTGGGATCCAAAGCCTAGAACAAGTGCCATCCATAATCCCACTTTGAGATTCATGCATGTTTGGTTGGCCATGACCTTGTTTCCTCGACATGATATTAGGATTGTCCGTAAAGATGAACTAAAACTGTTGTATGCCATGGTCAAAAGAACTAGAGTCTCTCCCTTGGAATGCATGATTGACCAATGGTTAGAAAATATAAAAATGAAAGGACCAATTGAGTGCACTTCCTTAATTACTCGCATTGCTCAAAAATGTGAAATGCTCGAAAATGTTCACATTGAATATTTGAGTGCGGACAGAGAATACATAGGCGAGGATTATTTTGTGCATGGACATACTTTGAAGCATGGTCCGGATGATACCTTGGTCTATTATTTTCCCGGGTATATGAACGAATACCCGTTACCTAACCCGGGTCTTCGTTTGTATCACTGTCGGGCACTAACCTTCCCTGTCGAGGTAAGGGGAGATTCTCGCACTGACAGCGTCTCCGAACAACCAACCCGACCACGGAGAAGCATGACGGCCACACCGGGGTTCCAAACCCCAATCGGAGGTACGGGTTGGGATCAGCCCCCACCACCGGGCGAGGCCGGAGGATCATCATGGCAGGCCGGTGCATGGGGATCTCAGCACGACTACCCCATGCACACATCATCAAGCTCGAGCGGAGCGCCATCCTTTGCTAACCGGTCATTCTCATCCCGTGGGTTCCATGAACTCAATTTCGGGATGGCCGAGTTAACAAGGCGGGTGGACGACATCGACTTGCGCACCGAGAGTATGCAACAAACTCTCTCGCAACACGTCACCGACGCCCAACAATGGCAGAATTTCAGCGACAACCAATTCTGCCAACTCAACGCGATGATGGCCCAGAACCAAAGCAATTGGGGCGCCTTCTTTCGCTCCTAAGGGTACAACCCGAACCAGCAAATATGAGCAAGAACAAGCTTGGGGGAGGACCCCCCATCTCACGGTAACTTGTATCTTTCCCTTGTTTTCATTTTTGCATTAGAAAATCCAAAAATCCAAAAATATATATATAATCTAAAAATCAAAAAAATGAGAAGATGATAAAAAGACCAAAAATATTTTATTTAGCTTTTTCATGCGCGGTATGAATGTGTATAGTTTTCCTATGTTGAAATGATGAATAGTTGCTCTATTTTATTCCTCTCTAACATTGGTTTACAACTTAGTACTCTCCCAAGAATTAAGTTTTGTTGGCTAAAATTTTACCTTGAACTTGAAACTTGTGGGTAGGACATACATTCTCTAGTTCTAAGTTGTTGGGAGATATGATATAGTGAATAGGGCTGCTATGATGTTGCTCAAAGTAAAGCTTGAATTCCGGAGTTTTATTTTTCAAAATGATAAATTGATAAGTTCCTCGATGATGAAAATTCCTACCAAAGCCATATGTAGTGCTTATTTGAAAAACCTTATAAATATGCTGCTTGTTTCACATTGAGCTTAGTCAAAATTGTTGTGATCCTAGTAAGCATCTTTTCATGCTTTCTTGATCAAGATCACATACACACATCCACCGCCATGAGCTATTCTTCTAAATTGGAAGATAGCAGCCACCATATCCACCACCATGAGCTATTCTTTTACACCGGAAGAAAGCCACCACCACTTCCAAGCCACCACCACTTCCATCCACCTAAAAGAAATACTTCATATGTTCATTGCAAAAATTCCTCTCTCAATTATCATTGCAAACTAGGAATATGGCTGTGCAAAAAGAAAATAAATGGATGCTCCAAAGAAGAGCAATCAAAAGATAGCCATGTCCAAGAAAAATTCCAAAAGAGAGGAAAGAAATTCAAAAAGGAGTTATTCATTCCACCCATCATTCCACCATGTTTCCCACACACTTGCACATCTTGATCAAAATTGTGTGAATTGATTTTTCTAGGATCTGGTCTTTTTACATAGCAATAGTATGTGAACAAGTATGCCTCAATTATCCCTACCTTGAGCTCCACATAAGCCTTATTAGAAGTAGGTGATTTTAGGCAACACTTTGCCTTGGTGAAGAATCATACACTTTTGAGCGATCCGAGAGAATCATTTGAGGAACTTGGTTTTATTTGCAAAATCTATTAAAAACCTCCGGAGTAAGATAGCGGAATAGAGAGCAAGTAATTAGTGCCCTACAATTGTTCTATCTCTCAACCGCCCAAGACAATGAGGTGTTAAAAGCCCCATGATGATCAAGGTAAATGGGTGAATACTGTGCCAACATATTTAATTCAAGGAAAAGTATCTTTATTGTGCACTTAGTATTATTGAGGAGTAGGACATTGTAGCAACTCCTGATCAACAACTTAAGTTTTATCTTTGCTTTGGGACGAGCCAAGGTTCAGCTTGGGGAAGTTTGTTGACTATTGTTAAGTACCATTTTCATCCGTCAACTATGCTCAAATAAAAGAGAACTTGGTATTTCATACACGCATATTTGTTTACAATAATGTAGTTCCACTTTTACTTGGGAATTATTTACATGCAGGAAAAAATATGAAGGAAACACACCCAAAAGGCAAAGAAACACACTTTTGACCAATGAGAGAGCGCCAACTGGACATCCCATGGATTGAAGGGCCCATTTTCAGTACCACACCGAAGAAACACACAAAACTACCCCGCCGTCTGGGATGAGGACCCACCTGGCAGACACCCTGACGAAGCACAACCTAGGAGGGCCCAGCCACAGGTCGGCCGACCCCCCTAGGTCGGCCGACCTAGGCATGCGGCCTTTCCTCCTGGGCTTGCACGTGGAGGCTCCTGGTTGATCCCTGAAGGCGGTGGGTAGGGATATTCTTGGTGGTTACTCCCCTTTGCCGACCTATAGAGGCTATAAATAGGAGGGTGTGGCTTTACAGTCACACACACACCACAAGAAGAATTCCTTCTCTTGCTACTTAGTTGTTATCAAGTCTTAGTGGAGTTAGGCTGAGTCTAGAGCTCTCTAGTTCTTCAAGTCTTCTCTTGGAGAAATTGATATGGCTCTTGTATCATTTCCCTTTTGTAAGATTTTGCTCTATTTAATAAATATCATCTTTTCATATAGTTGTGTTTGTGTCATGAGTTTCTCGTTTGATATTGTGATCCATATATGTGATAGTATAGCCCACTTGTGTGATAGTAGTTTATATTTATTATACTACTATTGTCATGCTTGTTATATACCGTCACTATAGTCTAATTTCTATGATATAGTCTTTATGCTTCGGATTCATTGTTATGACATGACATGGGTTTGGTGATCATATTTATATGATAGCTCTTCTTCGTTAATATAACCATGGAGGAGTAGAGTGCTCTTTGATTATGCAAGTATGCTACTTGGATAATACAGTTGCATCAATTATTCGTTAATCTACCGGTTAGTTGAGGTAGGCGGCAGGTGAGGACAGCCTTGTCCGTCCTTTGAACTCCTCCACGCTAGGCTAGTGCGTAGGCTCTTGGCGGAAGTCGCCTGTGGATGCAGGGGTAGGTCCGTGCCTGAAGTGTTATGTTAATAACTGTTGAACCTGAGTATAAGCGTGTATGTGTATAGAACTTAGGCTATACAACTGTATATGAAAGCACTATAGGAGTAGCTCAGCTTAGTTCTTTCTCCACATGGCTTTATTTTTTTATTTATATTTGAGATACAATCTTCTGAGTGTCACACTACCTCGTCATTATCCATTGCTTGCCTGTCTTGGTTAGATGATCCTTATCAATTCGCAATGTAAATATGTGCATAAGTAAGCCTTCTTATTCATTGCCTTCCTTTGGAATAAACAAATACGATACCCTGAATACTTCCGGGTGAAATGCTACAATGGTATTTTCCGTGCGCTTGTGGATTTTACCTAATTGGCTCTAGGACATATTAATGAAGCATTTATGGCACCTTGCTAGTGATGATTTATTAGTATGACTTAGCAAAAGTTAACAGTGCCTCGTGCACACTAGCCTGGGTCAGACCGGTCATAGAGACTGGACAGAACAGTCTTAGAGACCGTACCATCTGGTCTGAACAAGAGCCAGCAAAACCCAAAGTTGACCGAACCGTCCGGTCCAGTGACCGTACCATCCGGTCACTACGGTTGATCACGCGATGCAACCCAAATCTGTGATCGTTGATCTTTCCTTCTTTGGATCTTGGTCGTCGATCACTTTTGACTTAGGTCAAAATTCTTTGTTCTCTTTCCTGTTCGCCCCCGATGCTGAGGGCCTGCCCAGGACGCCGCTGCCGCTCCCTCTGTCGCTGTTGGCGCGCCGTCGATCGCCGTCTTGAGCTCACCCACACGCACACGGTACCGCCTCTCCCACACTTACTCGCGTGCTCGCCTGCCGTCGTGCGCCCATGCCCATCCCTAGCGCCGCCGAGCAGCCGCCACCGCTAGATTGCCGCCGCTGCTGCTCACCTTCTCAACGACGCACACCGCCACTATCACCGCACTTTGAGCCTCCATCGGCCTCGCGCGCGCGCCTCCTTCACCTCGTCGAGCTCCACTGACCTAGGGGAAAGCTTGCCCCTTCCTCCACCTCCATTACTGGTGACCCCAAGTTTTGAGCTTTTTGGCAATCGATCGCACGTTCTTCGGTGATCGATGTTAATCCTCCAGGGTATTGTGCCAAATATCCCATTCATCATGTATGCCCTGATTAGCGAGCAATTGTCCTTAATTGATGCAATTAGATTAATTTCCATGCTTTAGTTGCATTAATTGTATAATTGGCTCAACCTAGCTGTAATTAATTTCATGCCTATCTGTTAATTGCATGTCTAGGGTTGTCTCCTGGCTAGTCTACAGTTAGATTATTTGCCTATTATTTGATTGTACACTAGATGACTTGCACTAGCCACTCATAGTCGTCGATGATCACTGTTGATCACATTGCTTTATTTGTCTAGTGATCATGTCCTTCATCTTAGTACTAGGATTTCTATTGCGCATTCTTACCTAGCGGTGTTATGCTTGTAGATTTATATTGGGACTATGCTTATCCTATCTATACCTATGTGCATGTAGTGACACTTGACAGTAGTAGACATGGCAGGAGCAGGTGATCAGGACAAGGGAAATAGGAAGATGATAGAGAAGTCCAGAGGCAAGAAGAGGACCAGACTGGACCCTGAGTCAGAGAGAGCCCAACGGGTGGCCAGACATTTAGATGCTATGGAGACTTCCCCCAGGACACCAGGGACACGGCTGATCATAGAGGACACAGCTGACACTCAAGGACTCAGGAGGAGTACCAGGACGAGTGTTGACGGCTGTTAAGTACCATTTTCAACCGTCAACTATACTCAAATAAAGGAGAATTTGGCATTTCATACACGCATGCTTTATCACAATAATATAGTTCCACTTGTACTTGGAGAACTTTGTGCATGCAGGAGGAAATGTGAAGGAAACACCTCAAAAGGCAAGAAAACACACTTTCGACCAATCAGAGAGCGCCACATGGACGTCACACGGATTGAAGGGCCCATTTACAGCACTTAACCGACGTAACTCCCTGTAATACCGCGGGAACCGACCTCAGGACCCACCTGCCAGCCTCCCCAAGAAAGCACAGGCCAGGAGGGGCCACCCCCAGGTCGGCCGACCTGGTCAGGTCGGCCGACCCAGCCGGGCGCCCTCTCCGCCTGGGCTTCCACGTGTTGGCTCCTCCGTGACTCCTGATGACGGTTTGAGATGCCTTCCGTGGCGGTTACGCTCCCTTGCCGACCTATTGAGGCTATAAATAGGAGGGTGTGCCTTCACATTCAACACACACCACAAGAAGCATTTCTCTCTTGCTAGTAGTAGTTCTTGGAGTTTTAGTGGAGTTAGGCTGAGTCTAGAGCTCTCTAGTCCCAAGTCTTCACTTGGAATTGGTATGGCTCTTGTATCTTTTCCCTTTTGTAAGACTTTGCTCTTATCAATATATATATCTTTTCTATATAGTTGTGCTTGGGTCATGAGTTTCTTGTTTGATTTTGTGATCCATATATGTGATAGTATAGTCTACTTGTGTGATAGTAGTTTATATTTATTATACTACTATTGTCATGCTAGTTATATACCGTCACTATAGTCTAGTTTATATGTTATAGTCTCTATGCTTAGTTTTAGCTGATAAAGTATAGCATGGGTTTGGTGATCGTATTCGTACGGTAACTCTGCCTCGTTAATAGTAATCGCGGAGGGGCAGAGTGCTCTTTAGTCATGCAAGTATGGTACTTGGGTGACTGATTTGCATCAATTATTCGTTAGTCTACTGGTTCGTTGAGGTAGGCGGCAGGTGGTGACAGCCCTGTCCGTCCTTTGAAATCCTCCCCGCTAGGCTAGTGCGTAGGCTCTTGGCGGAAGTCGCCTGTGGATGCAGGGGTAAGTCCGTGCCTGAAGTGCTATACTATTGACTGCTGAACCTGAGTGTGGGTCTGTATGTATTCTACTTAGGCTATGCAACTGTATAGGAATGTATAGTAGGAGTAGCTTAGCCTAGTCTTTCCTCCACTAGACTTTATTTATTTAGTAGGAATCTTCTGTGTGTCACACTACCCGGTTATTATCATGTACCCGCCTGTCTTGGTTAGATATCCTTGCTAATTGTTAACATGATCTTATATGTTAGTAACGCTTCTTGATCATAACCTTCCTTTGGGATAAACAAATACGATACCCTGAATACTTCCGGGTGAAATGCTACAGCGGTATTCTCCGTGCGCTTGCGGATTTTACCTACTTGACTCTGGGACATATTAGTGAACCGTTTCTGGCCCCGTGCCGGGAATGATTTATTAATATGGCTTAGCAAAAGTCAACAAGCATTTCTGGCGCCGTTGCCGGGGAAGGCGTATGATTCAAGAAAAATTACTAATGTATATAGAAGTGTTGCAATTAGTAAGGCTATCTTCTAGGCAGGCTAACCTTGCTTTGTTTTCTGCATTTTGTATGAAAACAGGGTAGTGTATGACTGGTTTCGACTTGCCGACAAACTTCACTGAAGATCCTGAGTCACTCCTGAGAAGGACACGAGCTAGGCTCACCCCTCCTCGTAAGGAGACTCGGCCAGTCGAACCTGTCATTCCCGCAACATCAAGCTCTGAACAAATGGCCGACAAGACCCTCCGCGAGTTCTCCGCTCCCTCCGCTGCCAACATCCCTACGGGACCAGCTGGCAATGTGGGAGAAGCGAACTTCGAGATCAAGACCGGTCTCATCACCATGGTGCAGGCTAGCCCATTCTGTGGGAAAGCCAATGAGGACGCTAGTGCTCATCTCCAGCAATTCCTGGAGATTTGCAACACGTTCAAAATGAAGGACGTCACCCCCGACGCTGTTCGCCTTCGACTGTTCCCGTTCTCTCTCCTTGGGAGAGCGAGACAGTGGTTCTACGCAAACCCTGAAGCTGTGAACACTTGGGAGAAGTGTTCAGCTGCGTTCCTTGCAAAGTTCTTCCCGCTGGGCAAGACCAATGCCCTCCGCGGAAGGATCTCAAGCTTTCAGCAGGAGTCGAAGGAGTCGATTCCTGAGGCATGGGAGAGGCTCCAGGAGTACATCCTGGCATGTCCCCACCACGGGATGGATGATTGGCTGATCATCCAGAACTTCTACAACGGGCTTACTCCGTCAGCCCGCGACCACCTCGACGCTGCTGCTGGTGGAGCCTTCTTCTCGCTCACTGTAAGCAAGGCAAAAGCTTTGATCGAGAAGATGGTGTCCAACCAAGGTTGGAATGAAGAACGCCTCCAACCTCGCCAGCGAGGCATGCACTCCGTCAAGGAGGTTGACATGCTCGCCGCCAAGATTGACCTTCTCATGAAGAAGATGGACGACCAAGCCAATGGAGAAGTGAAAGCCCTAGATGCTCGGATGACTTGCGAGGTCTGTGGCGACACGGGACACTCGGGCAATGACTGCCCTGAGACCCGTGAGGACGTAATGTTCATGGGCAACAACAACAACAACGGCTACCGTCCACAAGGAGGTCAAAGTTGGGGTCCACCACGTTCCAACTACCAAGGAGGTAACTCTGGCAACTTCTCTGGTTTTAATTCCGGTTATAATCAGCCCTCCTTGAAAGATCTT
The DNA here is from genome assembly GCA_030378355.1 of Eleusine indica. Lineage (NCBI taxonomy): Eukaryota > Viridiplantae > Streptophyta > Magnoliopsida > Poales > Poaceae > Eleusine > Eleusine indica. The sequence goes on along the minus strand of CM059494.1, from coordinate 30,957,005 downwards.
GTGCTTGGTCAAGCTAAGGTTAATGATAACATTAGTAAAAAGCTTGCCACCACTGATAGGACTCTTGAGAGCATCCACACTAAGATAGAGGGTGTTTCCTCTGCTCTCAAGAATCAGCTGAGCTTTAATAAAATGATAGAAACTCAATTAGCTCAGTTAGCCGCTGCTGTTCCTACTGCTGAGTCGGGGAAAATCCCGGGGCAACCCGAGACCCCCTTAGAAAATGTTAATGCGGTTACCACGAGAGGAGGTAAGTCCACTCGGGATCCGCCATATCCTAACCATGCAGGAAAGGACACATCAGCTGAGAAGCCGGCAGAAGAAGAAGAACTGCCGCCCAGGAAAACGGCCCCACATGAGTTCTATGACACAAACCTCATGCCGTTTCCCGAAAGAAGAAGGAAGCCCACCGTGGACGAGCAGTTCACACGCTTCGTTGAGGTAATCCAGAAGCTGCACATCAACGTGCCCTTGCTGGATGCGATACAAGTACCCACGTACGCTCGCTACCTCAAGGATCTTATCAGCAACAAGCGCCCACAACCGACCACAGAAATTGTCAAGCTGACGGAAGAGTGTAGCGCTGCTATACTCAACCGGCTTCCTGAGAAGAAGAAAGATCCAGGGTGTCCCACGATCACCTGCTCGATCGGGACACAGAACTTCGACCATGCCTTATGTGATCTTGGGGCAAGTGTGAGCGTCATGCCGAAGGATGTCTTCGACAAGCTCAACTACACTACACTATCCCCCACGCCGATGCAGCTGCAGCTGGCCGATTCAACGGTCCGCTATCCGGCGGGGATCGCCGAAGATATTCCAGTGAAAATCCGGGATTGCTTCATCCCCGTCGACTTCGTAGTGCTTGATATGGACGTCGGGAAGAGCACACCGCTCATCCTAGGACGCCCATTTCTCAGCACTGCGGATGCTCGCATCGATGTAGGAGCCGGAGAAATCCGCTTCCACATCAATGGCAAGGAGGAGAAGTTTGACTTTCGGCCAAGGAAAGAACAGTGCAACATGATCCGTATCAAGTACGGGCCGAACCCAAGCAACATCAAGGAAGTGGAGGTCACTCCGCCAAAGAAGGACAGCCTCATCACATTCATGAAGAACTTCCTTGAGAAGGAAAATGTTGCACAGCAACAACTGATGAAGGCAAGGAGGAAAAGGTCACACATTAAGCAACAGCCTCCGAAGTCCACAAGGCAGCAACCTCCGAGGTCTGCAAAGAAACAGGCTGTGAAGCCTGCAAAACCGCAGCCTCCGAAGCCCGAGAAGCCACCGACCGCAACAAAGACCAAGAAGGTGTGGCGAACGAAACAAGAAGCATCATCCGTGTCTTCATCTCCGGGACCGGACAACGCTTCATCGAGCTGAACGCCGGAGAAAAGTCCCGCTCGTCGGACTTTAAAAGGTGAGTCCTCGCCGGGAGGTTAAACCGGTAGTTATCCATATTTGCTCTTTTAATTGCATATTTGCTTTCCACCACATTTTGATTTTTTCCGACCACTGCATTTCTGCATTTTTGAATTTTTCCAGCCACCTTGGAATTTTTCAAAACTCATTTGCATTTTTTTGAAAAATTTAGAAAATAGGTTTTTGGGCTTTCCATTTTGAAAAGATTTTTTGTCGAGCTTTTTGAGCAAAAAGGCAGCAGGGGACAAATCCCCTAGCCGTTGGGGAACACATAGGAAAAAGGGGGCTGCCAGGAGGCCCACCTGCCAGGTCGGCCGACCTGGTGAGGTCGGCCGACCCCCTGGCCCCACCTTTTCCTGTGCTCCTTTCTCCCAACGGCTATATGGCCGTTGTTCTGTCCCTTTCTAACGGCCATCTTGCTTCCTTGGCTATAGAAACCGCCCAGGAGGAGGAGTTTCACCATTCCAAGCTCATCTTTCACTCCCCTCCTTTGCTCACTTGTTGCTCTCCCAAAATTTCGTGTTCTTCAACTTTACTACAGCCCCAAAAACCCAAAAAAAAAAAATATTTCCCCTCTGTTTTAGTGCATTTGCAAGTTGTTGTGAGAAGAAAACCAATTTCGGAGAAGCTCGGGTTTGTCGTTTTCACTAACGCTCACCCGAACACTTGTTCGATCTTGTTTTTGTTCTTGTCTTGTGTTTGTTCTTGTGTGCAGCCATGTTCAAACGAATGAAGCAAGTCGCCGGAATCAAGCGAAAAAAAAAGCACTCGTGCAAGCACGAGTCAAGCATCCTCCGTCGAGCTCACACCAAGTCCGGGGCATGGTGACCCCGAAGCTGAAATTCCGGAGGAAAGGCCGGCCTTGCTCATCACCGAGGAGCATCTCGACATCAAGGACGACCGCGAGGGCCAAGCCATCGCGCTCATGAGAGAACGGCCATTCGCCCACACCCGACGCTTCGATTCGGACTTCCTCGAGAAAATAGGTATGAGAGAAGAATTTGCCTCTATTTTTCGCACTATGGGTTGGCTAAATTTCGTAGAAGTAGATGAGCCGGGTTCTCGTTTGCTTACTATGCAGTTTTTATGCACCCTTAGAAAGTATGATGAAGGCATTTCTTTTCGCTTGTTTGGGCAAGAGCGCTTGGTCACATGAGGTGATCTTCATGCTATGCTAGGTCTAAATCCTAAATGTAGGCTAGACTTAGATAAAGCACTAAAGGGGTTCCATAAAGAAAGTTTTTGGAAAAAGATTTCCGGAAACGAGTGGGGTCCCAAGCCTAGAACAAGTGCCATCCATAATCCTACACTTAGATTTATGCATGTGTGGTTGGCTATGACCTTGTTTCCTCGAGGTGACATTAGGGTTGTCCGGCAAGATGAATTGAAAATACTTTATGCCATGGTTAAGAAAATTAGGGTGTCACCCGCGGAATGCATGATTGATCAATGGTTAGACAATATAAAGTTGATAGGACCAATTGAGTGCACTTCTTTAGTTACTCGCATTGCGCAGAAGTGTGGTCTGCTTGAGAATGTTCATGTTGAATATTCGACGGTAGATAGAGAATTTCTAGGCGAGGACTATTTTGTGCAAGGACATACTTTGAAACATGGTCCAAATAATACCTTGATCTATCACTTTCCCGGGTATACAAATGAATTCCCGTTACCTAACCCGGGTCTTCGTTTGTATCACTGTCGGGCACTAACCCTCCCACTTGAGCCAGTGGGAGAAGTTCGCAGGCATAGTGTTTCAGGGCGACCGACACGTTCCCGTAGGCATATGGAGCCTACACCGGAGTTTCACACTCCGACCGGAGATCCGGTATGGGAGCAGCCCCCGCCACAGGACGAGGCGGGTGCATCAACATGGCAGGCCGGAGCATGGGAATCTCAGTACAATTACCCCATGCAGACGTCATCAAGTTCAAGCGGACCGCCATCCTTTGCCACTCGGTCATTCTCATCCCGTGGGTTCCGTGAACTCAACTATGGGATGTCCGAGTTGACAAGGAGGGTGGACGACATTGATTTGCGCACCGAGAGTATGCAACAAACTCTCACGCAACATGTCGCCGACACCCAGCAATGGCAGAATTTCAGCGACAACCAATTCCGCCAGCTGAACGCGATGATGGCTCAGAATCAGAACAATTGGGATGCCTTCTTCCGCTCCCAAGGCTACGACCCGAACCAGCAGATATGAGCAAGAACAAGCTTGGGGGAGGACCCCCCTTCTCACGGTAACTTGTATCTTTCCCCTTCCCTTTATTTCTTGCATTTGCTAAATCTAAAAATCCATAAAAATTTGCAAAACATAAAAAGAACAAAAATATTTCCCTTTTTCATGCGCGGTATGAATGTGTATAATTTTCCTATGTTGAGATGATGAATAGTTGCTCTGTCCTTTATTCCTCTCTAAAGCTAGTTTACAACTTAGTACTCTCTCAAGAGTTAGGTTTGTTGGTAAATCTTGCCTTGAACTTGAATCTTGTGGGTAGCATATGCATTCTCTAGTTCTAAGTTGTTGAGAGGTATGATATGATAGATAGGGCTGCTATGATCTTGCTCAACGTAAAGCTTGAATTCCGGAGTTTTATTTTTCAAAATGACAAATTAATAAGTTCCTCAATGATGAAATTCCCACCACAGCCATATGTAGTGTTTACATTTGAAAACCTTTACACATATGCTGCTTGTTTCACATTGAGCTTAGTCAAAATTGTTGTGACCCTAGTAGAACTCTTTTCATGCTTTCTTGATCAAGATCATATACACACATCCACCGCCATGAGCTATCCTTCTAAATCAAGAAGATAGCATCCACCATATCCACCATATCCACCGTGAGCTATTCTTCTACACCGGAAGAAAGCCACTATCCACCCATCCATCCAAAGAAACACTCCATATATCCATTGCAAAATTCCTCTCTCAAAGTATTCATTGCAAACTAGGACTATGGCTATGCAAAAAGAAAAGAAAAAAAAAAAAGAAAAAAAAATGCTCAAAAAAGAGAGCAAGCAAAAGATAGCCATAGCCTAGAAACTCCAAAAGAGAGAAGGAAAATTCAAAAAGGAGTTATTTCTTCCCATCCACCATTCCTCCGTTCTCCCACACACTTGCACATCTTGATCAAGATTGTTTGAATTGATGTTTTTCTTGGATCCGGTCTTTTGACATAGCAATATTATGTGAACATGAGTGCTTCATATATCCCTACCTTGAGCTCCACATAAAGCCTTATTTAGAAGTAGGTGATTATAGGCAACACTTTGCCTTGGTGAGGAATCATACACATATTGAGTGATCCGAGAGAATCATTTGAGGAACTTGGTTTTTATTTTCAAAATCTTTTGAAAACCTCCGGAACAACATAGCGGAATCTAGAGCAAGTGATTGGTGCCCTGCAATTGTTCTATCTCTCAACCGCCCAAGACAATGAGGTGTAAAAGCTCCATGGATCAAGGTAAATGGGTAAGTTATGCGCCAATATATTTAATTCTAGGAAGAGTACTTTGTTGTGCGCATAGTATTATTGAGGAGTAGAACATTGTAGCAACTCCTGATCAATAACTTAAGTTTATCTTTGCTTCGGGACGAGCAAAGGGTAAGCTTGGGGGAGTTTGTTGACGGCTGTTAAGTACCATTTTCAACCGTCAACTATACTCAAATAAAGGAGAATTTGGCATTTCATACACGCATGCTTTATCACAATAATATAGTTCCACTTGTACTTGGAGAACTTTGTGCATGCAGGAGGAAATGTGAAGGAAACACCTCAAAAGGCAAGAAAACACACTTTCGACCAATCAGAGAGCGCCACATGGACGTCACACGGATTGAAGGGCCCATTTACAGCACTTAACCGACGTAACTCCCTGTAATACCGCGGGAACCGACCTCAGGACCCACCTGCCAGCCTCCCCAAGAAAGCACAGGCCAGGAGGGGCCACCCCCAGGTCGGCCGACCTGGTCAGGTCGGCCGACCCAGCCGGGCGCCCTCTCCGCCTGGGCTTCCACGTGTTGGCTCCTCCGTGACTCCTGATGACGGTTTGAGATGCCTTCCGTGGCGGTTACGCTCCCTTGCCGACCTATTGAGGCTATAAATAGGAGGGTGTGCCTTCACATTCAACACACACCACAAGAAGCATTTCTCTCTTGCTAGTAGTAGTTCTTGGAGTTTTAGTGGAGTTAGGCTGAGTCTAGAGCTCTCTAGTCCCAAGTCTTCACTTGGAATTGGTATGGCTCTTGTATCTTTTCCCTTTTGTAAGACTTTGCTCTTATCAATATATATATCTTTTCTATATAGTTGTGCTTGGGTCATGAGTTTCTTGTTTGATTTTGTGATCCATATATGTGATAGTATAGTCTACTTGTGTGATAGTAGTTTATATTTATTATACTACTATTGTCATGCTAGTTATATACCGTCACTATAGTCTAGTTTATATGTTATAGTCTCTATGCTTAGTTTTAGCTGATAAAGTATAGCATGGGTTTGGTGATCGTATTCGTACGGTAACTCTGCCTCGTTAATAGTAATCGCGGAGGGGCAGAGTGCTCTTTAGTCATGCAAGTATGGTACTTGGGTGACTGATTTGCATCAATTATTCGTTAGTCTACTGGTTCGTTGAGGTAGGCGGCAGGTGGTGACAGCCCTGTCCGTCCTTTGAAATCCTCCCCGCTAGGCTAGTGCGTAGGCTCTTGGCGGAAGTCGCCTGTGGATGCAGGGGTAAGTCCGTGCCTGAAGTGCTATACTATTGACTGCTGAACCTGAGTGTGGGTCTGTATGTATTCTACTTAGGCTATGCAACTGTATAGGAATGTATAGTAGGAGTAGCTTAGCCTAGTCTTTCCTCCACTAGACTTTATTTATTTAGTAGGAATCTTCTGTGTGTCACACTACCCGGTTATTATCATGTACCCGCCTGTCTTGGTTAGATATCCTTGCTAATTGTTAACATGATCTTATATGTTAGTAACGCTTCTTGATCATAACCTTCCTTTGGGATAAACAAATACGATACCCTGAATACTTCCGGGTGAAATGCTACAGCGGTATTCTCCGTGCGCTTGCGGATTTTACCTACTTGACTCTGGGACATATTAGTGAACCGTTTCTGGCCCCGTGCCGGGAATGATTTATTAATATGGCTTAGCAAAAGTCAACAACGAGGACACCAGCCTTGACCACAGGAGTTGTACCTACACCGTGGTCGTAGGGTACTCTGACTTCTCGTCAGGGGAGGTCGTCGAGACCTACAGAGCAGGGATCCTCCAGGCAACAGAAGGAGTCAAAGGAGGACAGTGAGTCAGAGTTCAAGGAATCTAAGGAGTTTGAGGATGAGAAGCCGGAGCAGCCAGTGCAGACAGGACCTCAGAAGTCAGCTCACCGGGTAGGAGATCCGCAGTGCACGTGTGACGTGTACACCAGGAAGCTACAGAGGCTAGTAGCCGTAGCTAGAGAGGGTGACATCCTTAAGGTTCCTGCCAAGGACCTTATGGTGAGTCGTCTTGTCCCCTTCGAGCAGTGGGCTCCAGTTCCCAGGGACCCTGCTGGAGAAGAGAGTTACTGGACTGGTCTTCAAAGGAGGGTTGGTGAGGAACTGAGATGCTATCTTGTCAAGAAGGGCAAGTCTGGACTGATTGTGCCACAACAGTACATGTTGTACCCGGCTATGAGGAGAGCCACAGGCACAAACATGGAGTAGTACTTCACGTACTTGTGTGGACTGACAAAGTTAGTCACCAGCCCCTATAGATACAGAAAGGATGTACTGATGGAGTTCTACGTAACACTATGGGTAGCCAGAGATCGTTCAGAGATCTGGTTCTTATTCAGAGGAGAGCCCCAGTATTTGACCAGGGAAGATCTTATAGCTGCACCGGGGTTCCTTGCTTCAGACCTACAGTTGTATAGGAGTGTTTATGGGACTTTCGCTCCACCCCGTAGACCATAAGGAGGGACACTACCTCCAGGCGACATGGTGTCAGTCATCTTTCCACCACCACACACCTTAGGCTTTGACAGATGCCCTGCTTGACTCACTTCAGAGGTGAAGGTAGTTAGGTCGATAGTCACCAGGACTATTGTTCCCATGTAAGGGTACAAAGAGGAGTTTACACTCTTGCACTAGTGGGTGGTAGTAGCTATTCTGAGTAGACAGTAGTTTGACCTTGCAGACATTTTTATTGCTGAGATGGAGGAGGTTATCTCTGAGAGGGTTGGAGGACGTCACTTAGTCTACGGTCCATATATCTGCTATCTTCTGAGGAGACTGGGACTAGTGACTGAGGAGCAGTACGAGGGTTTCCCTGAGGTGACTACTAGCAATGCACCTCAAGTATCCAGGGGATCACAATCAGCCTCCAGCTAGCAGACACGAGAGGAGGAGCAGAAGTCACCGCCAGTCGCTCATGAGCATGAGGCTCATCCAGAGATGGTGGTTCCTGAGCGTAGTGCACGTGTGACGTGTACACCAGGAAGCTACAGAGGCTAGTAGCCGTAGCTAGAGAGGGTGACATCCTTAAGGTTCCTGCCAAGGACCTTAAGGTGAGTCGTCTTGTCCCCTTCGAGCAGTGGGCTCTAGTTCCCAGGAGCCCTGCTGGAGAAGAGAGTTACTGGACCGGTCTTCAAAGGAGGATTGGTGAGGAACTAAGATGCTATCTTGTCAAGAAGGGCAAGTCTGGACTGATTGTGCCACAACAGTACATGTTGTACCCGGCTATGAGGAGAGCCACAGGCACAAACATGGAGTAGTACTTCACGAACTTGCCTGGACTGACAAAGTTAGTCACCAGCCCCTACAGATACAGAGAGGATGTAGTGATGGAGTTCTACGCAACACTATGGGTAGCCAGAGATCATTCAGAGATCTGGTTCTTGTTCCGAGAAGAGCCCCAGCATTTGACCAGGGAAGATCTTATAGCTGCACCGGGGTTCCTTGCTTCAGACCTACAGTTGTATAGGAGTGTTTATGGGACTTTCGCTCCACCCCGTAGACCATAAGGAGGGACACACCTCCAGACGACATGGTGTCAGTCGCCTTTCCACCACCACACACCTTAGGCTTTGACAGACGCCTTGCTCGACTCACTTCAGAGGTGAAGGTAGTTAGGTCGATAGTCACCAGGACTATTGTTCCCATGTAAGGGTACAAAGAGGAGTTTACACTCTTGCACCAGTGGGTGGTAGTAGCTATTCTGAGTAGACAGCAGTTTGACCTTGCAGACATTTCTATTGCTGAGATGGAGGAGGTTATCTCTGAGAGGGTTGGAGGACGTCACTTAGTCTACGGTCCATATATCTACTATCTTCTGAGGAGACTGGGACTAGTGACTGATGAGCAGTACGAGGCTTTCCCTGAGGTGACTACTAGCAATGCACCTCAAGTATCCAGGGGATCACAATCAGCCTCCAGCTAGCAGACAGGAGAGGAGGAGCAGAAGTCACCGCCAGTCGCTCATAAGCATGAGGCTCATCCAGAGATGGTGGTTCCTGAGTCCGCCAGCACCGGAGCACCACCTCAGCCAGCAGGCACACAGTCTGAAGACGCCACTACCATAGCAGCGCTTGCAGGATGTGTGGGTGACTTCATCCAGAGCTCGGCTGAGGAGAGGCAGCAGATTATGGAGGTGATTAGAGGTCAGGCAGAGCTTCAGAGACAGCAGATGACGTTGTTAACCACCCTGATGACTCAGATGGCGGAGCTTATCAGAGGACAGTCTAGCCAACAGGCAGGCGTCCCTATGTTTCCACAGTTTCAGCAGCTCCAGACGCAGCCAGGGCCTTTCACTACCATGATGACAACCCAATCCAGTGGTTTGTCATCACACTCAGGGGTGTTACCAACAGGGGGAGCAGGACAGCCTTTCACGCCAGTTACTCAGTTCTCCCCTGTGTCAGCTTTCTTAGTCTCTATGTTGTTCACATCGCCAGCTCAGTCTACAGCTTTGCAGATGGCAGTACCTTCCACCTCCCAGCAGCAGCCACCCGTGAGGAGTCTATTCTCGGATATAGTGCACACTACTCGAGCAGACTCTCTCTGATAGCCCCAGAGACAGCTACTACTCTACCTTCTTCTGCTACAGACACCATACTTGTCACACCTCAGGTAGCAGAAGATCTTTTTTGAGGAGGCTTCACTCAGGAGGACGTGGTGATCTCACCCTTCTCCAGGCTTTAGTTGCACAGGAGACAGCCATAGTCATACCAGCAGGACAGGACAGGGGGTCTAAGTCACTTGAGGATCTCACATACTTCAAGCAGCTCGATGCTCAGGTGACACAGGCTCAGGAGGAGCATCAGGACCAGCCATAGGAGCAGCCTAGAGCAGAGCCCTTAGAGGACGTTGCTGCACCACTACCTCCTTCGACCACGAGCATTTAGTTGTTCTATTCATCTCTTTTTGGTGTTTGTTGCCAAACGGGGAGAAGTCATCGAGATAGGGGGAGTGTAATTTTGTGACGATTGAGAGAGTAGCTAGTATCTAGGGGGAGCTTACATGTACAGGTTTTGGGAGTTTGATACATTTGGATCTTATTTTGATGGATTTACCGATATTCGTGGGATTTGAATGAGTCATGGTATTTCATTCATTTGAGTTTGACTCATCTTGATCTAACTTGATTTATTTACATACGCAATACGTTGTCTTTCTTTATTTATCTTGTATGCATGTGTATGTATTTCATGATGATGATTGCTTTCTTTTAATTCCTATCATTGCCATGCTATCCTGTTTGCATATCATCATTCATGTCTTGCATTGCATGTCTTTATGCTTTAATTAATATCTTCACATGACATGCATGTGTATCCTGTGTGCTCTTCTCTTTTCATTCTCTTAGCTCCTTATGATGCTTGATTGAGTAGGACCTTATTTGTTCATTGCTTATGCTTTTGCGGTTCCTCTTGATCACCTAGGACCTTGATGTTTTATGATAAGTAGTGGTTGTCATCAATCACCAAAAAGGGGGAGATTGTAAGCTTCATGACCATTGATGATTGGATCCCCGAGGTATGAATGTTTTGGTGATTAATGACAACTATGACATTGTGGGATAATATCTACATGAGTGTTGTCTATGAAGATATCATCTCCAAACTCTACTACAAATCTTATTGATGATGATGGTTGCCTTGGTGATGGATGACAATGACCACAAACATGGAAGCTTGATGAGCTTGATCGAGTCCAAGAGTTGATGAAGATGGATCAAGGCTAAGGACAAGCTATGGAGCAAGTGTTTGAAACACTTGTCTAGCTGTTAGGGCTTTGAGTCCATAGGAAAAATCGGACTATCAAGGGGGTCCAGGTCATTTCTCTTAGGTCATGTCTAGTCGGTGATGTGCATGGATGCTCAGTGAAATCACTGGCACTAGATGACAGTGGTGAAGCCAATGAGTTATTCGGAGAAGCAGGGAAACGAAGTCAAGCGAGGACGAAGAGTTTCAGCTTCTGGATGTAGTGACCAGACAGAGGGGTCAGTGGAGACCGGACTGTACGGTCACTAGGAGAACAGGAAATCTCTCTCTTTCGTTTAGCAACGCATCATGCATTTTGTATACTTGTTGCATTTGCATTTGTATTCATGCATTTTGCATTGTGATACCTTACATGCTTCCAAGCATGTTTCTAGGGGGAGTTGCTTATTTACAATGTAAGTATATGACCCTCTAGATGATCACATAGTGATCTTTGTGCTTCATGCCCATTGAGTCATGTTCAAACAAGCTCTGAGGTTAAATCTACTCGCACGGCTCAAAGACAAAGGACTCATACATTCCCAACACACTAATGACTAACCAGTGCATCCTTGAGGAAATATTTTGTTGAGTCTTGTGTGTAGGGGGAGCTATGGTGAAACACTATCATGACCAAGAAGGAGCACCATGAAAGGGGGAGTTTTCCTAACTCTTGCCATTTATTATTTGCTCGTTGGTTGTCTTGTGTTTTTGCCTTTGGTTTTTGGTGATAGGTGACAAAGGGGGAGAAGGAACATGAAGATCCAAAAGCCAAGTCTAGATCGATAACACAAAGGGGGAGAAGAACATGAAGATCCTAAAGCCAAGTCAAGAGGAGAAGGAAAGATGGAGAAGAACAAGAAGATCAAATGAAGATGATCAAGACAATGGTGCATGTTCACTTAGAGTACACATGAAGATCAGGTCAAGATGAATATATACACCAACATGAAGAAGAACAATGATGGTGCATTTCTACAACAACAATAAACATCTACACCGACATGAACATCTACGTCCTTGGTGCGTGTCTACTTCAACAAGATCATCAACCACGACACCATGACGGGCGCAAAATTCAACTCAAGCTCAACTTCTAGTGTGCTACATGACTGGGTTGTTCTCCCTCAACACCTAGTACATTCCAAGGGGGAGACTACTTCCAAGATAAGGACCAAGGTAATCCTTTCACTCCTTTCTTTTCCTTTGGTTCCTTGTTGTTTGTCCGTTTTGGATCATCATAAGTAGTGGTTGTCATCCATCACCAAAAAGGGGAAGATTGTAAGGATCATGACTATTGAGGTCACCCCAAGGTATGAATGTTTTGATGATGAATGACAAACATGAAATATGACTAATGTCTACACGAGTTTTGTTTGTGTAGGAAACCTTTTCTACTCTATGATGATTGTTGACGGCGGCCTTGGCGATGGATCAAGAAGACCACAAGCATGGAGGCTTGTGAGCTTGATGGAGTCCAAGGGTTAATGGAGATGGATCAAAGCTAAGGAGAATCTATAGAGCAAGTATTGGGAACACTTGTCTAGTTGTTAGGGCTTTGAGTCCATAGGAAAAACCAGACTATCAAGGAGGTCTAGGTCATGTCTCTTAGGTCACGACTAGTCGGTGATGTGCATGAATGCTCAGTGAAATCACAGGCACTAGATGACAGTGGAGAAGCCAAGGAGCTGTTCGGAGAAGCCGGGAAATGAAGTCAAGCGAAAATGAGGAGTTTCAGCTTATGGACAGAGTAACCGGTCAGATGGGCCAATGGAGACCGGACTGAACGGTCACTAGGAGATCAGAGAGGAGTCAGCGAGGAATCTTTCTGTTGTCACATCCCAAAATTTCCCATTATGGAATGTGAACCACTTTCATACAATATGTTTGGATTTCTCAAATTTTTAGAATATTTACAAGAAACTTTGCAAAACAAAGATTTATTTGGGCTGAACAAATTGCTCTATGTCACAAAAGTTTACAGTTTTAAACAAAAACTTTTTAAAATAAGTAAAATCATTTTATTTTACTTCATTTCAATATTTTGTCATTTTTGGATTCCATCTTAATTTGAGAAACTTGAAACCCTTTCAATCATGTTTTTTGAATCTACATTCTATTTTCTAAAATGGGCTCAACTATCTCTTTCTCTCTCTTTTGCTCACTCCTACGCTTAGTCGAAGTGTACACGTCATTCTTATCTCCCTCGAAATGTTTGTTCATTCACCGAATAATCTATCATATCTGTCAAATGTATGTGGCTTCAAGTAGGTCCTCATTCTCCCCTCCTACCACATCAACATATCTAGATGTGAAGGCAGCCACATTCATCCCACCTATCATAAACACTTAAAAGGAAGGAACAACAGAATAAATTGCCTTTAATAATGCATTTATTCTTCATAAATATCCTTCCATATTCTTCCCCCACCTGCCCCACCCCTCCTATAAATACTAGACCCCCTCCCACGTCCTCCCCACCCCCCTCAAACCCTCACCACGCCGCCAGGCTACTGCCACGCCACCCTGCCCTCGCGTCCAGCAACAGTTCTGCCGGTTGGTTTTGGCATTCCCGGTGATCCACCATAAAAATGCCACCAAATTTTACATGGAGGTGCGCCCAGATGTCCCCTACAACATATCCAAATATCAGATCAATTGGAGTCCATATGCCTCCGGGATCTGCATCGCAACGCTGGCTGCTCCCGCTTCCTGATCTGTCCAGTACACGCATCGGTAATTCGATCATTTTTACTATTAATTGAACCACTTGATTGATACAAAATTTGATCCAAACTGTGTTCCAGGAAGTTATCAACATCTCCACCAAAGGCTTCTCCATGATCAGTCTTGGTTCGACCGAGAACGCGATTGGCGTGAAACCCGCCGCTGCGTGACCTTGTTACGTTCTAACACCAAAATCTCCAGATCAGGTCAATTCCTATGACACAAACCCTGCCATTCATGTGTTCCACGTCACAACCAATACTTATGTTCAACTCTTGTTTCATATCCATCTGGAATAACAGGGAACACGCATGTCTTCTTTATGTTCTCTGCAGATGGCTGTTGTTCGCTATCTGTTCGCGCCCCGCACAGATCCTGGTAATTTCAATCAATGTTCTACCCAAACCATTTGAGTTCTTGATGATAGACCTATACCAAATTGTGTTTTAGGTAGTTAGCTACTCGTTCCGAGAAGCACGTCCCATGTATCTACTTCAACGCCTCCAGCAACGCCGTTGGCGTTCAAACTATCGCTGGGCAACCTTGCCCTGCTCAAATCCATCGATCTCAAATACAGTTGATTTCTGATCCAATTTACCTTGTGTTTCACATGTTCCACATCATTAGGAAGATTTATGTTTAAACAATTTCTTTAGAACTAGAGCCAACCAATAGGAACACACACATATGATTTGCACTGTCTGTGCGCAGCCGCAGTCCTTGCTGCTTTAACCTTGCATACCTTTTGATCCACAACCCCGATTTAGATGATTCTTCCACCTATATTCTTGTATCCAAATGAACTATCCAATTGCAACATTTGTTCAACCATACCCAATTGTTCTATACCTTGCATTGTGTTTTTATTGTGTGTATGCTTTGTCCGTCTTGTATAAATAGGATTTTTATGCACGGGAATCGTACGAAGACGAAGATCAAGTTTTCTTATCACTGAGAAGCAACATCTAATTGCAAGCAAGTGTCATTGATGCATTTTGCACCTATCATGAATAATTATTTTAGAATTGCATGCTTGTGTCAAATGAATGGGTACCTATTGTTAGGGTTTACTAGTATTGCTTTACCTTTTCCTTGTCGCATTGAACTAGAGGTTTAATTAGCTATGGGTAGACATGCTTAGTTGCTTATTGGGTTCTTGGGTTCAATTAATGTTGACTAATGATCAATGTTGTACTAGGGATAATTTGGTAATTCTTTTAGCAACTTGGACTTAGGGATCTCAACAAGCTGGATGGAATGGACGTGGTGCCGTTGGAAAATGTTGGGTGGTGGTATGCTTGTTGTAGATCCTAGGAACCGGTTCTTGGAGCGGTAACCCAGGACAACAATGCCATCACAAGGCTGCTATGGAACAGCTTGGCTGATTAATTAGGAGTTGTCCCTGTGTCGGTGCAGCATTTGGTGGAGCGGGGAATGAAAGTCAAGAGGACTGTCCTTGTATCCGAATGGCTCAAGAGGGGGCTCCTAGGGTGATGAGCTTCTTGTTGATGGGCTATCACTTATGGACGGGAGTGAAACCTTAGTGGCTAGCATGTACTGGGAGACCCTTTGTAAAAGCCTTGTAGTGATCTTCTGGCCGCACACCTAAGGGAGTGTGCTAGTGCTTGGCCGGCATGGGAACATGGAGACTCCAGTCCACCTGGCAGCAGGGGATGAAATCACGACTTGTGGGTAAAGTGGCGCAACCTCTGCAGAGTGTAAAATTGTCATGACAGTCGTGCTCACGGTCACGAGCGGCCTGGATCCCTCACAAGATTAGTTGGTTATGGGATGGAATGGTTGGGATTGGTAGATGGGATTAGACTTGACTTGGATAGGACCCCATGGTTCGATGGTTGGGATGACCTCACCTAGTAATTAGGATGCTTAGGAAATTAAAAGTCCATGCAATAAACCCTATTAACCCTTCCTTGTCTATAGCCCCATGACATCTTTTCCCCCACTTGCTGAGTACGACATGTACTCATCCTTGCTATATCCTACGTTGTTGCTCAGCTACAGGAGAATGATGGTACGGCTATGAAGACGATGGAGGAGACTAGGCATGCGGTCTTCTGGTCGACTTCCTGTGGGAACTGAAGGACGCCAACGCTTATTTTTTCTGCTGCAATGTAAGCTTTTACTTTTGACCTATGAGTCACCTTTGTACTAATGTTATTGAATTAATAAAGATATTGTTCTTTTATCACAATAATTGTCATGTGTACGTGCAAACTTAATCCTGGGCATGCATACAGATGCATTCAGTTTCGGTCATTGGAACCGGGTGTGACATCCATGCTGGAGTCTGTAGAGACCGAACAGTCCGGTATGCAGATTGGACAGTCCGGTCAATATGGGTCAGCACAGGGCAGAGAGGAAGTGGCTCTGGAATATTTCTGTAATGGTGAGAGAAACAGATCGGACGGTCCAGTTAGCTGACCGTTCAGTCTGGTCAGTACAAGGATCAGCAGTGGGCAGAGCCGTTGGACCTAGATCTACAATGACCGGATGGTCTGGTCAGGCAGTGACTGGACAGTCCGGTCAGTACGCCCAGAAAACTGATTTCATGGACTAACAGCTAATTGAAGGTTGGAAGCCTATATAACTTCATTGTTGGGGTCTTGGAGACCTCTCTTGGTTGTGGAGTTGCTGAGAGCATTTGGGAAGAGCCAAGAGGAAAAGAGAGGAGCACTAGGAGCAGATATTGCATATCTTGAGAGTGCTAGTGAGAGTAACTAGAGCATCTTGCACATGTAAGGCTAGAGTGTCCTTGAGGATGTGATCTAAGTTGTTACTCTTGGTGGGACCTAGACCGGTTAGGTGTCGGAAGGATGGCGCCTTCCCGAGGTCTCGGAAGGATGGCGCCTTCCCCTACTCCTCATTGGACCACTCCCGCCGGAGTCCAGATCCCTCCCGCCACAAGTGGAGTTCTCGCACACAAGCCCGCAATCACTCCCAGAGTGTAGACACGGTTATGTCACCGCTGCCACCAAGGCACAAGCTCGCCTCCCTCGAGAACTTGCCGGACACCCTGAGCCGACACGGGCGCTCACTATTGATGCCCCTTTCACTGGCGGGCTCAAACCGTGTACAAACATGTGACGGCCTTCACAACCGATCAAGATTAGCTCGATCACCGACACCTAACCGGTCTAGGTCCCACCATAGACCAAGAGTAACAACCTAGATCACACCCTCAAGGACACCCTAGCCTTAGATGTGCAAGATGCTCTAGTTACTCTCACTAGCACTCTCAAGATATGCAATATCTCCCTCTAGTGCTCTCCTTTTTTCCTCTTGGCTCTCACCAAATGCTCCTAGCAATTCCATTGGCCAAGAGAGGTCTCCTAGACCTCAGCAATGAAGTTATATAGGCTTCCAACCTCCAACTTGCCGTTGCTCTATGAGATCACCTTTCTGGACACACTGACCAGACTGTCCGGTCTCTGCCTAACCAGACCGTCCGGTAACTTCTGTAACGGCTCCCAGAGTTGTTGGCACTTCTGTCCTTGCTGATCTCCTATACTGACTGGACCGTCTGGTCACTCTGTGTCCTGTGGATTCCAGAGAGCTCCAATTTGCTTCCTCTCTGTCCCGAGCCTCAGCCCTACTGGTCGGACCATCCGGTCTCCAGACCGTACCATTCGGTCTCTAGGGTTTCCAGACTTGACAGATTCCCCGCAGACTCCTCTCTAATCTCCTAGTAACCGTAAAGTCCGGTCTCCACTGACCCCTCTATTCGGTCACCACGTCCAAAAGCTAAAACTCCTCATCCTCATTTGACTTTATTTCCCGGCTTCTTCGAACAGTTCCTTGGCTTCTCCACTGTCACCTAGTGCCTTGTGATTTCACTGAGCATCCATGCACATCACCAACTAGTGTGACCTAAGAGACATAACCTAGACCCCCTTGATAGTCCAGTTTTTCCTATGGACTCAGAGCCCTAACAACTAGACAAGTGCTCCCAACACTTGCTCCATAGCTTGTCCTTAGCATCTTCCATCTCCATCAACCCTTGGACTCCATCAAGCTCACAAGCCTCCATGCTTGTGGTCAGTGTCATATATTGCCAATGCAACCATTATCCATATGATTTGTAGTAAAGTTTAGAGATGATTCCTTCATAGACAACACTCATGTAGAGATTAGTCATATTTCATGTTTGTCATTCTTCACCAAAACATTCATACCTTGGGGTGACCTCAATGGTCATGATCCTTATAACCCCAGCCCCTCTTGGTACGCCTTCGGTGCTTACATATGGTATAGCTTCTACCCATTTTGATACATAGTCAATGGCCACCAAGATGTACTCGCAATCATAGGACTTTGGAAAAGGTCCTATGTAGTCAATGCCCCATACATCAAAAAGTTCCACTTGAAGATTGTATATATGGGGCATGGCATTGCGAGCAGTGATCCCTCCATGTTTCTAGCATCTCCAGCTTTTGTGAATGAACACTTATGTATCTTCATACATTGTAGGCAAAACAAATCCTGGTTAGTACATCACACTCATGGATACACACAACACTCCTCCAACTAAGATGAAAGTTCATATGCATCACCTGAATTTACAGGTGAGATCATTTCTAATGTTTTTATTATGTGGTTTTGAGAATAGATTGCTACCTAATGAATTAATTATTGTTAGAAACCATGGAGATGATGATGAGATAGCTAGTGAGGTGATTGGAGACGTGATGGGCCAGCAAGGACGTCCAAGCCAAGGTGGAGGCCCAATCAAAACCGACTTCGAGTCTGTTCCGGAGCCCAGGACCAGTCTACACTAAAACGAACGCCCGGGGCGCATATGAACTCGGATTTGGATGTTCTATATATGCCTGGCAAGATAACGAAAAGAGATTTCCAACCAAGCCGGTCCCATGTTAAAATTAGTCCCGAGCCATCAGCAATCGCAAAACAAATCGACTTCCAGAATCTATCTTGGTGCTGCGACACCGTAATCGGTCTTTGGGCCATGTATCGAGTTGTGCCCAATTAGAGCTGCATCCAGGGGGTCTTGCACGACCCTAGGGTCCTCATATACAGCCGCCGCCTCTTCATTAGGGTTTGGGTTTTGCTTAGATTATTCTGTTGATAATAGTTTTGCCGTTTGATCGGTTTGTGAGACCCCCCAACTTGTGAGATTCATCGTATACTTGCAAATTTGGTTGCATTATTCTTTGTTCTTGCTTGTTTTCTTCATTTGTAGGCAATGATAAGCCTTCTCGACGAGGTCAATCGTTTTTAAATGGTTGATAACCAGAGGAGACGTTGTGCTACGATTGTGGGGTTCAGAACGTGTCGTTCGGAAGCCGGATCGATTTGTGTATCGCCTCCGCCTTAATCAAGATTATCAGAACCTATCGGAAGATCGAGAACCCTTGTCCACATAAAGTGGTAATCAGAGCTTCAAGTATACCGCTAGGTTCGCCTTTATCCTCGTTTATTTGTTCTATCCTATAGTCCAGAAAATTGCCCCACAAAAATATCGGTTCGTCGTGTTTCCGCTGTCCTATACCCCATTGTGACTTGCAAATTTTTATTTCAGATTGCTTCTCTGAATTTTAGTCCCTATAAAGTCATTGTGTTGCTGGTCTAATGCTTGTTCTTTGGTCTTGTTTGAGTCGTGCATATCCTTGTCATAGACAAACAAGGGAAAAAATCAGTGTTGCACATGTTAAGATAATTGTATTGCTGGAATTGTGTGCACTAAATATTTCTTTAACATCTAGCCTTCTACTTTTGTGTGCAAAAGAAATTAGAGTGCTCTGCTGCTGTCTCATTGTGATCAAAAGCCAACCAATTAGTGCTTGATCTTGTTATAGAAGTTTGTTTTAGTTGTGCTATTATAAGAATCCTTTTGTTGCACTTGTAGTAAGAAAAAAAATATTCTGGGGTTCCAATGGTTGTAAAACTTGTAATACCTTGCTGCAGTTCTGATTCTCAAGAAAAGAAAAAAAAAAGGCAAAAGTGCACAAGAGAAAAAGGCGCACAAAAAAAAGGAAGTAGAAAAAAGAAAAGATACAAATTCAGAATTGCTTGCATCCTTTGTGTCCTTTGTTGAGTCATTTGCTTGCTTGCTTGAACTAGGTCCGAGACAAGTTTAGGCCGGTGACATAGACTAGCTTGGGACTATTATTTAGTTTTGCAACTTCTGAATTGAAATTTTGCTAATCCTTGCTACCTAATATTGCCTATCCAAGCTCCATATATTTCCTTCTAAACAGGCACAAATTTTTTTGACTCTCGCAATCATCAGTTCACACTCTCCAAGGTATCCTTTGCTTGTTGTAATTAAGAACTTTGTAAGAGCTTGATAAGATGCTTCCCTTTGCTTGTTGAGAGTTTACACTGTGATCACATAGTAGTGATAGGAAAATATACTTCCGTGTGTTTTCTTGTTTGCTACTAACAATGACAGGTTACGCCACTCATGGTGATGATTCAATGTCATCTAATGAGAACAATATGAGTAATGTAGTACAAAGAGTGATCAGTCCTCAAATGGAGAAGGTAGAGCAAACTCAATTGAACAATTTATTTCAGACTCACTTTGTTGTCAAGGATCGACGTTGTCGTGTTATCATTGATGGAGAGAGTAGCCACAACATTGCAAGTTTAGAATTAGTAGAGAAGCTTGGATTGAGAACACAGCCACACCCATGTCCATACTACATCACTTGGGTAAATTCTTTTGGTAAGATAATGGTAGATAAAATTACACGCATTGAATTTTTTTATTGGTTCTTATAAGGATAGTGCAGAATTTGATATAGTACCTATGCAAGCATGTCATTTGTTATTGAGTAAACCTTGGATTATTACAAATAATGCTTCGCACAATACCATTATAAATAGCTACTCATTTAAATACAATGGTAGAAGGGTTACTCTTAAACCTATGACCGCTGCTGAAATTTTAGAAGAGGATCAACAAAGGCTTGAAAGGAGAAAAAATGAACCATTTAGGAAAGAATAGACTGTTTTAAATGTTGCAACACTTACATCAAAATCTGAATTAGATGATGAACATATTACCTTGCCTCTTGTTGCAACTAATACATTTCAGGTTCTACACAAAGAAGAGGATAGTGAGAAAGATGAAGAACATGTTGCTGCTTCAGGTAAGAGCTTTCTTGATGTGATGAATTGTTCTAACAATCTTATTGTATTGGAACCTTGTCTTGATTTGCCTTTGCCACAAGTTGATTTATCTACTGATCCTTGTGATAAAGAGAAGTTGTGTGCCACTGCTTCACTTATACCTTTGCCACAGCAAATGACTAAGCTTGATATTTTTGCTTATGATTCATCTACTAGTGCTGAAATAAAACATTTGATTTTAATAACATGTGAAAAGGATGAGCAGAAATTATTGTCTTCTCTAAATACTTTGGGTTATATTGAATTTGATGTTCTTTGTGATCTAAATACCGTGGAGAAGCAAATCTTTTCTCAAACTGAATTGCCTTTACTAACAAGAAACAAATTTTATGGTATAGGAAACTATGATCATAGAGGTGTATTTATGGTGCATAAAGTTTATATTTGCTCAAACATGAATACTCCTTGTGTTGTACAACCAAATGATGAACTAGAAAATTGCAATAACAATTACCATGTCATGTCTTGTATTTTTAGTGTTTTTAAGATTACACATTTTCCATCTTGTCATAAGAGTGAGAATGACGTTCATATTGCTGAGCAAGTTTTCAAAGAGGTCATTAATTTGCATGGCAGGCCTTCTATTATGGTTTCACATTGTGATGATAATTTTACGAGGTGCATTCCAAGTTTGGGAATAGTTCTATATTTTATATTTCAGATTTGAGACCACTATTGGGAGAAAGAGATGCGTTCGAATCGAGGACGACTCTAATTCAAAAGGGGGAGAATGATGAGTACATCATACTCATGGATACACACAACACTCCTCCAACTAAGATGAAAGTTCATGTGCATCACCTGAATTTACAGGTGAGATCGTTTCTAATATTTTTATTATGTGGTTTTGAGAATAGATTGCTACCTAATAAATTAATTATTGTTAGAAACCATGGAGATGATGATGAGATAGCTGGGGAGGTGATTGGAGACGTGATGGGCCAGCAAGGACGTCCAAGCCAAGGTGGAGGCCCAATCAAAACCGACTTCGAGTCTGTTTCGGAGCCCAGGACCAGTCTGCACTAAAACAGACGCCCAGGACGCATACGGACTCGGATTTGGACGTTCTATATATGCCTGGAAAGATAACGAAAAGAACTTTCCGACACAACCAGTCCTATGTCAAAATTCATCTTGAGACATCGGCAATCGCCAAAACAAATCGACTTCCAGAATCTGTCCTGGTGCTGCGACACCGTAATCGGTCTTTGGGCCATGTATCGAGTTGAGCCCACTTAGGGCTGCGTCCAGGGGGTCTTGCATGACCCTAGGGTCCTCATATACAGCCACCGCCTCTTCATTAGGGTTTGGGTTTTGCTTAGATTATTTTGTTGATAACAGTTTTGCCGTTTGATCAGTTTGTGAGACCCCAACTTATGAGATTCATTGTATACTTGCAAATTTGGTTGCATTCTTCTTTGTTCTTGCTTGTGTTCTTGATTTGCAGGTAAGGATAAGCCTTCTCGGCGAGGTTAATCGTTCTTGAACGGTTGATAACCAGAGGAGACGTTGTGCTGCGATTGCGGGGTTCAGAACGTGTCGTTCGGAAGCTGGATCGATTTGTGTATCGCCTCCACCTTAATCAAGATTATCAGAACCTATCGGAAGATCAGGAACCCTTGTCCCCATAAAATCCACTCTGCCAAATTTTTTCTTGAGTATAGAACACACTGTAGTATCCTCCGTATGGAGATCAATGGCATTCTTCTATGATCTTGGCACCTTCGACTATAGGGACGCATCTTCTTAGCAACACATCTGGACATACTCTATATAGGTACGGGTCTTCCCAAAGGTGTCGCCAACTCTCGTACATCAGTTTCTTTTTATTCTCCCCTGGCGATACATAACCTGCAACAATGTAATTCACAATATCTGCATACCCCAGGGGTTGATGTCAGTCACCTTTAGCAGCATGTCGTCTAGTAAAAAAAGTCATTTATCGGCATCTCCTGCATGTTAGTGATTTGCATACGCAACAAATGGTCTGCTACAGAATTCTCTACTCCTTTCCTATCTTTTATTTCAAGGTCAAATTCGTGGAGTAAGAGAATCCATTTAAATAGCCTAGGTTTAGCATCATTCTTAGTGAGCAGGTATTTTAAGGCAGCATGACCAGTGTAAACAATTACCTTAGCTCCTACTAAGTAAGATATAAACTTATCGATAGCAAAAACAACAGCAAGGAGCTCTTTCTCAGTGGTGGCATAATTCAGTTGTGCTCCTGTCGAAGTTTGGCTAGCGTAGGCTATCGCGTGATGCTCTTATCCTTGGTTTGGCCCAAAACGGCCCCAATGGCATAATCACTAGCATCACATATGATTTCGAAAGGCAGCGCCCAATCGGGGGGGGGTGGATAATCAGGGCTGAAATGAGTGCCTTTTTAAGGATATTTAATGAGTTAAGGCACTCATCATCAAAATCAAAAGGTGCATACGTTCCATACAGACATGTGAATGTGGTCTTCCTCTGATCATCAGGATGGATGGGAATTTGATGGTAACCGGAGTAATCATCAAGGAAACAAAAGGAGTGGTTTGCAAGCCGCTCTAACATCTCATCAAAGAAGGGCAGCGGGAAATGGTCCTTCTAGGTTGCCTTGTTAATTTTCCAGTAGTCAATACACATTCTCCAACCCGTGACGGTTCGTTAAGGGATCAACTCGTTTTTGTCATTCCGAACGACCGTCATTCCTCCCTTCTTTGGCACTACTTGAACTGGGCTAACCCACTCACTATGTGACACAGGATAAATAATCCTGGCATGTAGAAGTTTCAAGACCTCCATCTTCACTACTTCTCGCATCGCATTGCTAAGCCTATGCTGAGGCTCCCTAGATGGCGTGCTATCTGGATCAATGGGAATGCGATGGGTGAAAAGAGCATGACTAATCCCCTTAAGGTATTGGAGCGAGTAGCCTAAGACGACATGATGCTTTTCTAAAACAACTATGAAGCTTTGGGTTTCTTGATCTGAAAGCTTGTCACTTATGATGACAGGGGCTTCTAAATCACCGTGAAGGAAAGCATAGCGTAGGCCTACTGGTAGGGTTTTAAGCTCAATCGAGGGTCATGTTGGAGGCTTCTCCTTTGGAAGTTCAAAAGTTTCCTAATTTTCATCCTCATCTTCAATGAAGTCTTCTGATTGTTGCTCGAGGGCAGATTCAGGCGAATCAAAAGGAAGGATGGCCTTAACTTCCTCAATTGGCTCATCATCGAGGGAAAAATCTAAGATGGTGTTCCCAAATCAAGTGATCAGGACAGAATATTTATTTCCCCTGAATTTGACATTAAGCTTCCCCTTGGTTAGAGCATCAGAGAAAATCTTCTCAATTGGATCCCTGATAGGGATGTCAAAGTCTGGGACTTCGAACACGTAAAAATCAAGGAGTGCATCGATGCCTTAGTGTCGTACAAGCACTTCTCGCAAAATTCTGTATCCTTCTAGAATGGGTCCAGAGGAACACTTGAGGAATTTGCAGGTCGGTGCCATGGGTAAATCACCCAGAATGGCAAAAGCACAAGCATCAGAAAAGATGTTGGCACCGACAGTGGGACTATAAAGAATGTCCACCTTGGCTCTTCTAATGCAGCAGGGCAGAGTTGAGGTTGGCTTGCATACCCGGATTGGATCCATGGATAGTTCGCTTTCCCTCGATCATTCACTGCTGATAATAGCCGAAAGCTCCTTTACCGTCTTGAGGAGGAATGCCTCTTCATTGGGGTCAGGGACTAAGTCAGATATTGGTGGCTTCTTATGATAGCTATAATTCGAGGAGTTCCCATAATCTTCAATAATATCATCCTCGAATTGGAAAGGGAGCTCAAAAGGTTGAATTTCTTCTTCCTCCGTTGCCCCTGGTTCGGTTGAGGTTTCACTAGACGAATCATCATATAGGCAAGGGCTAGGCTCAGGTTCGACTAGCGGGGTGGCCTCAATGCTCGACGTTGCTTACTCCTGGAGGGGCGTTCTATAGTCGGCTAGGAAAGAAGTGTTTTCTAGGATAAGGTCTAAGACAATTCTTCCTTCCTCGGGCGTCTTGTGGACAAACGAACCTCCTACGGTGATGTCGAGGTACAGGGCAGACTTCTTGCTCAAACCTAGGAAAAAGTGTTGAAGCAACACATGGTCGGGTACCGACAAGTCTGGGCCGGAACGGGATAACGTGGTAAACCTGGCCCAGGCTACACCTATAGACTCCTTCTCAAATTGCCGAAAGTTGAGAATATATCTTCGTAAGGATACGATATGTGATACAGGAAAGAACGCGAGACAAAATTTATTTCGGAGCTTATTCCAATCATCATTCATATTCCCAACGATATGGGTGTACCATTGTTTCGCATTCTCTAAGAGGGGAAATGGAAAAAATTTCCACTGCAGAGTTTCTAGTGTCATTCCTCTAATGGTGAGGCATAAACACAGTTGCTCGAACTCCCGCAAATGATGAAACAGGTTTTCGCTATCTAAACTCGAGAAGGATTGCTCCCGAACCATGGCTATAAAGCGAGGATGAAGTTCAAAGCCGGATGAAAGAATTGAGTCCATTGATGGGCTCAAAGAACTCACCCTTTGGAGCAAAAAGATTTTGAATGGTAGGTTGCTCCATTGGAAAAAAGAGATAAGAAATAAACAAAGAAAAATAAAAAGATATGAGGGCGAACTAGGTTCGAAGATTAACAGCAACCGTTCCCCAGCAACGGCGCCAGAATTGCTTGTTGGTATTTTCAGCGAATGCAGATGAGTCCACAAGCACACGGATACAGTTGTAGCACTTCACCTCTAGAGTATTCCAAGGGTATCGAATTCAGTGGGAACGTGTGTGCTAATCTTCTATTCTAGCCGTCCAAGGACACCAAGATAATTATGGCTCGGGTAGAGAGGATTCTAACTGGTAAAAGAGTCCTATTCAGAGTAAGTTTGATACTAAGCTTCTTGCATTGGGCATCTGGTTTTCCCCTGCATCCATAGTGCGATTCCGGCCAAGAGCCTACTGCGTAGCCGAAGGTGGAGGATTTCAAATTACAGATAGGGTTGTCACCACCTACTGCCTACCTCTAGCAATCCGTTGACTATACGATAAACAAAGGCAACCTACGGCCTAGACACCACGTCTATGCTTTTGATTACTCCCTTAATCTCTATGTACGATGGGCCAAGACTAAGGTCTCTAATTAAATAGAGCGCTGAGCGAGCAAAGCAACTAAGTACTAAAACTTACTTAAAAAGGAAAAGTAATGACCAGAGAAGAATCATGAAAACTTACTTAATAAGGCAAGCATCCGTCGAGGTACAAGCGTGGAGAAGGGGTTGGACAGGCCCGAACCTCCTCTCCTGGACTCCTCCTCACTCTCTCCCTATTTTCAAAACGCTTTGGCAGCGATGAGCCTTTTGCAAATGAAGTACTAATTCTATCTTGAAGTGTTAAAAGAGTGAAGCCCTTTCCTTCCTTTTATAGCACCCAAAGAAGGTTACTGGATTCGGTAACTTCCACCAAACGCTCACAACCGACCTTGGGGAGGCACCAGGAGACGATACGTAGAGGCGGTGCACCAGAGGGGGACCCACTTGTTCGGCCGAATAGGGATGTTCGGTCGAAATTGGGTATTCTGGATCCCTGATGGGTGGCCCCTTGCCCGCCTGACACCGTAAGGCAGTGGGTTATGTTAGTTTTCGCCTGTAAGTGGGCCAGTAAATCCGTGTGCTTGGCTCTAATTGGCCGGAAGTGTGTTTTCTCCCTTGATGATGTGGATTTTCCATTAATTTCCTGGAATAATTACCTGCAGCACATATTACCAACACTTGTGCAATTTGTTAGTAGTAAACTCCTACCACTATGTTGGTTGTTCACTTTATTGCTTTTATGCAGATAATTAATGGTCTGAATTAGGTATTTAGTGACCGTCAACCGCATCAACGTCAAAAGTGTAGGAATTCAAGACTTCTTGAATCTAGAGGTGTTGTACTACTGAAAATGCACTTACACTCATCAAATGTCCAACACGTGACAATGCATCTGCTTTGACATTGTCTTTGCCTTTGCAATACAAAATACGGAACTGCAATCCCATCAGACAAGTCATTGCTTGTAGGTCTGATTGCAATTATTGTTCCTCCAGATGGCACAAACACTTGTGATTAGTTCGAATAACAAACTCCTGGCGCTGTAAATATGGATGCCATTTTTCATCTACCATAATCAATGCCAAAAACTCCATCTCATAAATGGACAAATGGCAATGAATTGGGCTTAAGGCTTTGTTGAGAAAAGCAATTGGTTTGCCATGTTGCATAAGCACTACTCCCAGTCCTTAGTTGCAAGCATCTGTCTCCATAGTGAATGTTTTATAGAAGTTAGGGAGAGCCAATACTGGTGTTTTAGTCATTGTTTCTTTGAGCGCCAGAAATGTTATTTTCCCGTTCTCGTTCCATTGAAATTGTTTCTTCTTAAACAGGTTAGTCAGGGGTTTGGCAATGAGGCCATAAAGCATTACAATCTTGTGGTAGTATCCTATCAATCCTAGAAATCCATGCAGCTCGGTGATAGTGGTGGGTTTGGGCCAAGCAAACACAACTTTTGTCTTAGAGGAATCAATAGCCACGCCCTCATCAGAAATAATGTGGCCAACATACTCCAATATTCTTTCAGCAAATGAACATTTAGAGAGCTTCATGAAGAATTGATGGGCACGAAATTTTGTCAGTATTGTGCGGAGATGTAGAAGATGCAAATCCCAAGATGGGCTATAAATGAGGATGTCATCTAGAAAAACCATAACGAACTTGCATAAATAGGGTCCAAGCACTGAATTCATGGCACATTGGAACACTACTGGTGCATTCATCAGTCCAAATGGCATCACACGAAATTGATAGTGCACATGATGAGTCTTGAAGGTTGTCCTTGCTTCATCCTCTGGGTTCATGTGTATCTGATGAAAGCCAGCACACAAGTCAAGCTTGGTGAAGTACTTAGTGCTGACGAGTTCCTCCAGTATCTCCTCAATGGCATAGGAAAACGGTTCTTCGCAGTGAGGTCGTTCAGTTTGTGGAAGTCCATGCAAAAACGCCATGAACCATCTTTCATCTGGACAAGCAGCACTGGAGAAGAAAAAGGTTGGAACTAGGAACAATGTGACCAACTTGGGTCAATTCTTGAACTTGCCTTTTGATTTCATCCTTGTGTAAGGGAGAATAACAATATGAGCAAGAATTGACTAGTGCAGCACCAGGAATCAGAGGAACAGTGTGGTCATATTGCCTTGATGGGGTTAACTTTTTGGGCTTTTGGAAAAAATCAGAGAACTTGTTCAATAAATGATTTATTTCCTTAGAATATGTCCTAGAAAGAGATGTGTGATCCACTGGTTGGACCAAAGCATATGCTGAAATTTCATTACCCTTGTACCACTTTATCAGTGTTTTAGCCAAAAGTTCATTGACAACTTTAGTCTTGCTCAGGACTCCTTGTAATTTAACTTTAGAATTGCCCACTAAAAACTTAGTGTTTTCTTCTCCCAATCACAAAGCATAGGGCAATGGGACTTAAGCCAATCATATGCAAGAATGGCATCATATACCCCCAAATCAATTGCTCTCATAGTTGTGCGCACAACGTCTCCTATGGTTATCAACCGTCCAAGAACGATTGACCTCGCCGAGAAGGCTTATCCTTGCCTGCAAATCAACAACACAAGCAAGAACAAAGAAGAATGCAACCAAATTTGCAAGTATACGATGAATCTCACAAGTTGGGATCTCACAAACCGATCAAACGGCAAAACTGTTATCAATAACATAATCTAAGCAAAACCCCAACCCTAATGGTGCGACGGCGGCTGTATATAAAGACCCTAGGGTCGTGCAAGACCCTCTGGACGCGCCCTTAATTGGGCTCAACTAAATACAAAGCCCAAAGACTAAAAATAGGCAACACAGCACCGACACAAATTCTGGACTCTCTCTTGTTTCAATGATTCCCGATGACTCCGGATAAATTTTGACATGAGACTGGAGGCATTGGAAAGGTTTTCTCCTTATCTTTCCGTTCATATGTAGAACGTCCAAATCTGAGTCCATATGCATCCTGGGTGACTGTTTTAGTGCACACTAGTCCTGGGCCCCGAAACAGACTCGAAGTCGGTTTTGATTGGGCCTCCACTTTGGCTTCCAAGCCCATGCTGGTCCTCCATGTTCCCAACTCCTTCTCCCATCATCTCCTGGTCCTCTCCATGGTTTCTAATCATAAAATAATCATTAGGTAGCAAACCATTCTCAAAAGTAACATATAGCGAAGAATGTAGGAACGAGCTCACCTCTAAATTTAGTCGTCATGCACGAGCTCTAGTCATTGGACCTTGCAAGTCCAGAATTGGAGGAGTGTTGTGTGTATCCATAGAAGTGATGTCCTCATCATCCTCCCCCTCTTGAAGTGGAGTCGTCCTCGACTCAAGCTCATCCTCTTCTCCCAAGTATGGTTTCAAATCTGAAATGTTAAAAGTAGGACTAACCCGAACTCGGGAGGCAACTCAAGTTTGTATGCATTATCATTAATCTTCTCCATTATTTTGAATGGACCATCAGCTCTAGGCATTAGCTTAGACTTTCTCAATTCTGGAAATCTATCTTTCCTTAAGTGTAACCACACTAAATCTCCTACATCAAGCTTTACTTCCTTTCTACCTTTACTACCAGCAATTTTATACTTTTCATTCATCTTTTCAATACTAAGTCTAGTGGTCTCATGCATTTGCAAAATAAATTCAGCACGCTCCTTAGCATCAATATGAACTCTCTCATTAATAGGTAGAGGAAGTATATCAAGTGGAGTATGGGGATCAAAACCATACACTACCTTGAAGGGACTTACCTTGGTAGTAGAATGTGTTGCCCGATTATAAGCAAACTCAACATGAGGCAAGCATTCTTCCCATTGCTTCAAATTTTTCTTCAAAATAGCTCGTAACATAGTGCCCAAAGTGCGGTTCACAACCTCAGTTTGTCCATCAGTTTGTGGATGACAAGTTGTAGAAAATAGCAACTTTATACCCAACTTATTCCAAAGCGTGCGCCAAAAATGACTCAAGAATTTTGCATCACGATCTGAAACAATTGTAGAAGGCATACCATGCAAACGTACAATTTCTTTGAAAAAGAGGTCAGCAATATAACTAGCATCATCAGTTTTATGACATTGTATAAAGTGTGCCATCTTGGAAAAACGATCCACAACAACAAAAATGCTATCGCTCCCCCTCTTAGTCCTAGGCAGTCCTAAAACAAAGTCCATAGAAATATCCGCCCAAGGAATAGAAGGAACAGGAAGTGGCATGTATAAACCATGTGGATTCAATCGAGACTTAGCTTTGTGACATGTAGTGCAGCGAGCAACAAAACGCTCAACATCTTTCCTCATCCTTGGTCAAAAGAAGTGTGTGGCCAAAATATCCTCCGTCTTCTTAGCATCAAAATGACCCATCAATCCACCTCCATGCGCCTCCTGCAACAACAAAAGACCAACGGAACCAACTGGAATGCATAGGCGGTTAGCTCTAAACAATAAACCATCATTCAACACAAATTTGTTCCAAACACGACCTTCTTTACAGTGCAGCAATACATCTTTAAAATCAACATCAGCAACATATTGTTCTTTAATTGCCTCAAGTCCAAAAATTCTACAATCAAGTTGAGACAACAAAGTATATCGCCTAGATAAAGCATCAGCAATCACATTATCCTTCCCTTTCTTATGTTTAATAATATAAGGAAAAGACTCAATAAACTCAACCCATTTAGCATGTCTACGGTTCAAATTGCATTGAGGACGAATATACTAAAGTGATTCATGATCAGGATGAATAACAAATTCTTTGGGCAACAAATAATGACGCCACGTCTCCAAAGAACGTATAAGTGCATATAGTTCCTTATCATACGTGGAATAATTCAAAACAGGCCCAGTAATTTTCGCACTAAAGTATGCAACAGGTTTATCATCTTGCATCAAAACACCACCAATGCCTATACCACTAGCATCACATTCAAGCTCAAAAATCTTATCAAAATTGGGTAATTGCAGCAATGGTGCATGTGTAAGTTTGTCCTTCAAAGCATCAAAAGACTCATGATGTACCTTACCAAAATGGAAGTCAACGCCCTTCTTTGTCAACTCATGCAATGGTGCTGAAATCTTTGACAAAGCGGTGGTAGAAACCTGCAAGACCAAGAAAACTCCTCACCTGTGTGATAGTTTTTGGTACAGGCCAGCTCTTTATGGCTTCAATCTTCACCTCATCCACCTCAATTTCCTGTGGAGTCACAACATAGCCAAGAAAAGAGACTCGATCCGTGCAAAAGGTGCACTTCTCAAGGTTACCAAATAAACGTGCAACTCGCAAAGCATCAAAAACAGCACGCAAATGAATCATATGATCATCCATGGATTTGCTATAAATCAAGATATCATCAGAGTAAACAACCACAAATTTGCCAATAAAAGGTCTTAAAACCTCATTCATCAAACGCATGAAAGTACTAGGTGCATTAGTTAAACCAAAAGGCATTACTAACCACTCATACAACCCAAATTTGGTTTTGAAAGCTGTTTTCCATTCATCTCCAAGTTTCATTCTAATTTGATGGTAGCCACTACGCAAATCAATTTTAGTGAAAATTATAGCACCACATAACTCATCAAGCATGTCGTCTAGCCTAGGAATAGGATGACGATACCTAATAGTGATGTTATTAATGGCTGTACAATCTACACACATACGCCAAGAACCATCTTTCTTAGGAACCAAAAGTACAGGAACAGCACAAGGACTAAGTGATTGACGAACATACCCACGATCCAAAAGGTCTTGGACTTGTCGTTGTATCTCCTTAGTCTCCTCAGAATTGGTCCTATAAGCAACACGGTTTGGTAAAGTAGCATCAGGAATCAAATCAATTAGATGCTCAATCCCTCTCAAAGGTGGCAATCCCGGGGGTATCTCAGCTGGGAAAACATCCTCATACTCCTGCAAAAGGTTAGTGACAGCAGGAGGCAAAGCACTAGAAGCAATATCACCAAGCGAAAACAAGGCTTGTTTGCATATCAAAGCATAACAAATATCATCAGCAGAAATTTCAGCAAGCTCAGATTTTGTGGCAAGACATGAACGACCTTGTAATTTAATTCCAACACCCTTAGAACTTGAAGAATCATTAACATTACTTGGTGTAGAATCAGAATTAACAGGTTGCTGAATTTCAGGGCTTTTATTTTTCAAACTAGCAGCTCGTTCTAAATCAGCTTGTACAATTTCAGCAGGGGTCATTGGTAACAAAGTAATTTTAGTTTCTTTATGCATAAAAGTGTACTTATTACTTTTACCATGGTGTACGGCATCATTATCAAATTCCCAAGGTCTACCCAATAAAAGTGAACAAGCTTGCATGGGTACAACATCACAATCAATAGAATCCACATAAGAACCAATGGAAAAAGGAACTCTGCAAGTTTGTATTACCTTAGCTTTTCCAGAGTCATTTAACCACTGAATGTAGTATGGATGTGGATGTGGGCGTGTGGTCAAATCAAGCTTCTTAACCACATCAGAACTCACCAAATTATTGCAGCTTCCTCCATCAATGATGACACGTGCTCGACGGTTCTTGATGACGAAGAAAATCTGGAACAAGTTATGTCGCTGCATCATCTCGGGCTGCTGGATTTGTGTGCTAAGCACACGCTGCACAATAATATTCATGTAGCCCGTGGTATCTCCGCCTCCAAGGACGAGGTCACCGCTGGAGGTGCTCATGTAACCGCCATCATCTGTCGCCACATATGCCCGCCTACTTGGGCAATCTTTCTGCATATGGCCAAGACCATGGCAGCGGTGGCACTGAATCCCTATTGTGCGTCCCGTCGAAGCAACAGAGGAGGCACTACTAGCCGGTACCTGCACAGAATTTTTACCTGAGCACATAGAAGGGGCAGGGGCTGATCTTGGTGCTGCAGAAACAACACTAGCTGGTGGGGGCGGCCGGAAAGATGGCTTGGGCAGCCCCGAAGTCCCCGTCGGCCGTGGTGAGTAGAAATTCCTGGACTTGCTGTACTCCTCAAAAGCCTGGAAAAGTCCCTGTGATTCTTTCTCTGCAAGCATAGCATACTGGAAACACTGGTTGACGGTATAAAATTCTTTATAATCAAGGATGTCCTGAATTTCTTTTCTCAAACCAGAATAAAAGCGGCAAATTTGATCCTCTACTTTTTCAACCACAGCACAACGAATCAAACCCTTCTGAAGCTCACTAAAATACTCCTGAATAGTTTTATCTCCTTGATCTAAACGCTGCAGTTTATTACGAATTTCTCTATAAAAAGAAGGAGGAACAAAACGATCACGTATTTCTACCTTAAGTTCTTCTCAAGTAGTAGGCAAATCCGTTTCAGCAGCTAGACCACTCCACCAAACAATAGCAAAGTCCTTAAACTCACTAGTGGCTTGTCTAACTCTATGTTGTTCAGGAACAAGGTGGGCATTAAATTTTTGTTCTACCGTCATTTCCCAATCAAGGTAAGCATCACCATCGTACTGACCCGAAAACGAAGGAATTGAAAACGTAATTTTAGCATATGGGTCATTTGGAGCATGGCTACCTTGTGTGCGACGGTTGTGGTTGTGGAAACCACCCATACCTTGAGGGTTACGTTGCAAACGACGTCGTAACCTTGCGGTCCTTGTAGCCGACCTATCGACGGTGCCATCAGCCTTATACACCGTTGCTTCATCATGATCATCTTCAACGTCGTTGTTGGTGTTGGTGTTGGTGTTGGTGTTGGTGTTGGTGTTAGTGTTGGTGTTGTTGTTGGTCTTGTGAGCGGTCTCCAATTCGACAACCTGATCGGTTAGCTTAGAGACTCTCTTATCCAACCGCTCAATGCTTTCTCCCAGGTAAAGCTTGGTGACGGCATCGGTGACGGCCCTGGTGATCGTCTCTGCCAAATCACTCTGAACCGCCTGCAAAGCCTTCTGTAGCTGACTTTGGCTCATGCACTCATCAAATTTTGAGGGTGAAGCACCCTCTCCATCGCTTCCTGACATTAGAAACACCAAAACAGGAAACAAAAAGTGAAGGTTATCCCTACAAAACTACTAAGCAGTGGTGCCTCTCAACACAGCAAAAGGAAGCTTCTTGTAAAGATCTTACAAAGTTCTGAAAACAAAAAAGTGAAGGATACCAGGGAGATGTGTTCCACGATTGCAAGGGTTACAAAATAACCTATGTGCTGTCCAGAAGAAGTATGTAGAGCTAGGAAGGCCAAATATATATATATGAGTGGCACGCAAATAGAAAACAGATAGTAAAGCTGAATAAGTGCCCAAGTAACTTGTCCCTAGTTGCTGGTCTAACTATGTCCTAGAACAGTAGTGATAGCGAAAAAGAAACAAAGAGACAAAGGCACACAGTCGATAACAGGGGGCTAAGTGTAAAATAGCCAAACTCAGAAATTTCAGGGGGCTAGATGGAGCACTAGTAGGAATCCCAATTTTTTTTATGATATTTTTTTCCATCTCACTAGCAAACGGGGAGAAACCACAAAAAATTTCAGCTCCAACCGAGCTAGGACGTGGCCTACAGAAAATCTTGAAGTTTCAGAAAACGTCGGGTTTCAACTTGAATGAATTTTTTTTTTATCTTCCAGATTTTTTTTGAATTTTTTGACGAGGGCACATAGAGCATAGCTGAGTGTGGGTATGCTCCAACTTTTTGTCAAGAATCTCCTGTAAAAATTTCAGCCAAAACGGACAACCGAGCGAAAAGTTATGGCCGTTTTACCGAAGGGTGTCGGAATCGGTTATGAATAAACCCGAGGTTTGAGTGAAACCCGAGTCGGGTTTACGGTCGGGTAGGGATTTCTTTGGCGGGGTGGATGCAGCGGAAAGTGAAATTTGTGAAAATTGGTCCGAGGTGGTGAGGGTGGTTTAGGGTGGGTTTAGGATGGGATTAGGGTGGGCGTGTTAATCAATCAACCCTAGCACACAAAGCCGACAAAACCGAGGATGGTGAAGGGGATGGCGGCTAGGGTTGCAAGGGAAACACTACTGACGACAAAAACACAAACTAAACCAGCGACTAAACAAGAACTAGGGTACAAACTCAACACTACGGACTCTGAAATTGAAATATGCAAAGGCTAAACACGTGGTTATGGGCGGGAGAATTTTTTTTTTTTGGTATTTTCTGTGGACGATAGGAAGAACACGAAAACAAAACTGAAGGGTAGTGCGAACCTGACGGTGCACCTGAAGCTCTGATACCACTTGATATGGACATTGGTTCCCGATCTTCTGATAGGTTCTGATAATCTTGATTAAGGCGGAGGCGATACACAAATCGATCCGGCTTCTGAACGACACGTTCCGAACCCTGCAATCGCAGCACAACGTCTCCAATGGTTATCAACCGTCCAAGAACGATTGACCTCGTCGAGAAGGCTTATCCTTACCTGCAAATCAAGAACACAAGCAAGAACAAAGAAGAATGCAACCAAATTTGCAAGTATACGATGAATCTCACAAGTTGAGGTCTCACAAACCGATCAAACGGCGAAACTGTTATCAATAGAATAATCTAAGCAAAATCCCAACCCTAATGGTGCGGCGACGGCTGTATATAAAGACCCTAGGGTCGTGCAAGACCCTCTGGACGCGCCCCTAATTGGGCTCAACTAAATACAAAGCCCAAAGGCCAAAAATAGGCGACGCAGCACCGACACAAATTCTGGACTCTCTCTTGTTTCGACGATTCCCGATGACTCCGGATGAATTTTGACATGAGGCTGGCGGTATTGGAAAGGTTTTCTCCTTATCTTTCCGTGCATATGTAGAACGTCCAAATCCGAGTCCGTATACGTCCTGGGCGACTGTTTTAGTGCAGACTGGTCCTGGGCCCCGAAACAGACTCGAAGTCAGTTTTGATTGGGCCTCCACTTTGGCTTCCAAGCCCTTGCTGGTCCTCCATGTTCCCAACTCCTTCTCCCATCATCTCCTGGTCCTCTCCATGGTTTCTAATCATAAAATAATCATTAGGTAGCAAACCATTCTCAAAAGTAACATATAGCGAAGAACGTAGGAACGAGCTCACCTCTAAATTTAGTCGTCGTGCACGAGCTCTAGTCATTGGACCTTGCAAGTCCAGAATTGGAGGAGTGTTATGTGTATCCATAGGAGTGATGTACTCATCAGAGAGGCCTTCGGCTACAATGAGAAAGAGGTATAGGGATAAAGGATCCCCCTGACGAAGTCCTCTGGTGGGTGAGATGATGTTCGTTTCCAAAGAATTAGAGCGAACCGTATACCGGACAGAAGTAACACAAGCCATGATCAACCTCACCCATCTGCTATCGAATCCCATCTTGATCATAATTTTCTCCAGGAAAACCCATTCTACTCTGTCATAAGCCTTGTGCATATCAAGGTTGACCGCATATAAACCACACTTCCCCTTCTTTCTCTTGATTGCATGAATACACTCATAAGCCAACAATATGTTATCCGTGATTAGACGGCCAGAGACAAAGGCGCTCTGGTGGTCACTAATAATATCAGGCAGAATACACTTAAGTCTATTTGATAACATTTTTGAGATTACCTTGTATACCACGTTGCATAAACTGATTGGCCGAAACTGCGACACCTTCTCTGGATTCTCCACTTTAGGGATCATGACAATGGTATAGTGTCATTCCAACCTTGGGGGACAGAGTATGTATTTACTGCTTCTAGCACTTCGGCCACCAGGTCATCTCCGAGCATTCCCCGGAAGCGCTTATAAAAAATTGCATGCAACCCGTCTGGCCTAGGGGCTTTTAGGTCACCAATATTAAAGAGAGCTTTCTTCACTTCCTCACTAGAAAATGGTGAGAGTAGCAATTGATTCATATTATTTGTAACTCTCCAATAAACATCATCTAGTACCGACATGTCAACCTGCTCAAGCTCAGAAGTGAAGAAATTTGAGAAGTATTCCTTCACCATGGTGCACATTGTCTCTTTATCCTCATGGCGAACACCCTGGTCATCTATCAATGCCTTGACCATATTTTTCCTTCGCCGACTGGTTGCATAATTATGAAAGAAGTTGGTGTTCCGGTCACCGTGCTTCAACCACTTGGCTCTTGCATGCTGGACCCAGATTATCTCCTGCTCCAATAACAGCTCTATTCGTAACAAGATCTCCTTCTGAGCCGCTATGTTCTCATCGCTAAGAGTGCCCCGTCTTATTTTCTCTAGCTCTTTCTTTAGTTGTCTTATGCGTTTGCCTGGCCCCTTCAAGACCTCCTTGTCCCATACATGCAGTTCCTCATGGACCTAGGCCGCCTTTTGCATGAGAGTGGGACCCTCCCCTAGTGAACACGCTCTCGCCCATGCAGCCTTCACCATTTCCTCGACGGTTTCCTCTTTGAGCCAGCGCGAATGGCTTTGGTTTGGTATTACCCACCGCAACTGATTCAAGATGATCGGTGTCCACCACAATCGGTCTATGGTCTGATTTTGTCATCTCGGCATTGACTAGCTTAGCATTTGGGAAAAGACTATTCCAAGGCCCATTCTACCCCGTATTCTACCCCGCTGCGAGGTAAAAACATCATCTTCAAAACCCATGTCCACTAACTCACAGGCATCCAGCGCATCGTGGAAAGCTTGTAGTTGCCTCTGTGTTCTCGGACGTCATCCTTCCTTCTCATGGTTGAAGAGATTCTCATTGAAATCCCCAAGCATTAGCCACGGATGAGAGATGCTGTCGTGCAATGCCCAGGGAGCTTCCCATGTTAGATTCAAGCGCATCTCATGATTTACATTCTTAGTATGGATCACCAAATAGTTCATGCCTTGGTTATAGCCTAAAGTTAGTCTTTACATCAATACTAGTTTTCTGCATGTGCGACACGCACGTTGCCATTGCTCTATAACGTTATTATATAATAATAGAAAACATGTGTTAAAAGTAGGCTAATGCTATACTTTTATCTTGATGAAGAGAATTATGAATACATAATTAAATAAAACTTTTTTCTCCAATGGTGTTGACAGGCTTCTGATATAGGGAAGGGTTTAATGCTAAAGAAGAGTGAATATATAGGAGAAGCTGCTAATACAAAGGCAACTTTGCAAGTAAAAGCGAGATTCACGTGCATGACACTCACGATCAGAGAATAGAAAATCAATATCAGCTTCATTATGCGATATCCATTAATACAGTCCACATCATCATCAGACAACAGAAAATCAATATCAATAAGTTTGCAAAGAATGACAAACAGACAATAGTTCCATGGATGAATAGCTGGAAATTGTTTTACTGACTCCAATGCATATTGTTGTTGGGTCTACAATCCTTATGATGCTCCCTTTAATTTGACAGCAAAGCTTGTCTCATGGATGATATCCAGTCTCTTGCTCCCTACAGCAACCGGATCCACAACCATCAGTAAAACATGAGATAAGTATCAACTTATGTCAAATGATATAATTCATGGTGGTTAGTGAGTGGCTGATATACAATAGCAAATCACCAAGCTATGATCTGAAAGGAAAATAAGATCGGTATGAAAAGATTAATTTTTCAATCAGTGGTGAAGGACGGTAAAAAAATGTCGGTCTAAGTTTATAGCATAGACAATGAAGTATGTTGAAACATTAAAATAAGATATTCAAAATCAGGCTGACCGGTACTGCTAGTCTCACGTACTCGTGGCTTGGCTACCAATGCCTCAAACGTTCTTTGGTACATATTACTAAACTTGAGATTTGACATGCACAAAAGATCTCCCATGTAATCTGCAAAATCATAGAAGAAAATCATTAGGTCATAACCTATCTGCAAACAAATTAGATTATAGGCTTGGATTAGGAGAACAGAATAATACTGGAAATTGATTCATTGATGAAATACAGAAGCTATAGCATGCAACCTATTGATGAGAAACCTAAACTTTTATCAATCGGTCTAGATGTATGCATGTGTTGGTAGAAAAAGGATAAATCGATAACATCAAGCAGCTGAGAATAGATTGGGATATACAAAATACAAATCGCATCACAATTCACGAGCTCTTAGGTTGGTTTTCTACTGATTTTTAATTCACAACTGGTAAAGGTTTCTACTTTTGTTATATATTTGAGTTACCACAAATTTAACTGTGCTTCAGCCTAAAATGAAAAAAAAGGATTGTTTATAATACCAAAGAAATATCTATGCAGTATAACTGTTGTTCATAAACACAATAAAAAAAAATAAATATTCAAAAGAATTCGAATGATACAACAGGTAACATAGTGTCATTTCCATTAAAATAAATCTGCAGGAAAAGTTGATTGTCAATTCAAATTAAACTCTTAGGAAACTCTTACCATATACTTAGTATTGGTTCAAAGACCAAATAGTACCAAGACATGTTGCAGCAGATACAAAGGATATGTCACAGAAGCAACTGTAGTTCTTGACAGGCTGATACAAGTATATATCGGCACCAAATCCACTGATCTCAAATCTCAAATCTGAAGCAACTACGTGGAGCAAATTATCTCATATATTATCATCACAATAGGATACAACATAAGGAGAAAATCAAATTAGAGGGTCTCCTATCTTCTTTATTTTTTTTTTTTGGTATTAAAGCAATTACATATTGCAGTTTGTAGAATGACAGATCCTATAATTTGAAACAAAAAAAAAAGTAGGGGAAATAAAATTATAGAAACACATTACATTTTGTTTCTTGGCAAACCAGCAAATAATCTATACCCTAAATTATTACAGTAGTTATGGTATGATGTATTTTGCTTTTTCATAATTGATGTCATACCTAGTACTCCAATTGCAATTCCAACACTATCGTGTCCTGCATCTGACTGACTAATACACCTCTGTTGCAGTTCTACTTTTGTTATATATTTGTAAATAGAGAAAAAATTAACCACCCAGCTTTGCTTATGAATTAAATGATTTATGGCCACCCACCTTCAGCACAAGAAAAGGGGGTTAAGAAATA
The DNA here is from genome assembly GCA_030378355.1 of Eleusine indica. Classification (NCBI taxonomy): domain Eukaryota; kingdom Viridiplantae; phylum Streptophyta; class Magnoliopsida; order Poales; family Poaceae; genus Eleusine; species Eleusine indica. Next base: position 30,917,379 of record CM059494.1, on the reverse strand, counting down.
TGTGGGAGAAAAATATCATCAAGTGTAACTTTGATTCAGTCTTAGGATAGTATCTGAACACATAGGTACTGAAGCAGGGTCTTGTTTGTTCAATTTCCAGTTTCTGTCAAAGATAGCAAGAAACAGAGAACATATGGAAGTATATGAATTGAAATGTTATCCTGAAACCTACCGAATAAAATGTGCACTTCATACTACCAGACACCAGTTTACTGCCTGTAAATGTAATCATTGACTGAATGATGTGCCTTCAGCAAATTAGTGATCAGGTGACTGATGTAATATTTTTCTGAAGATGACACCACTAAAACATAACACTCTGTTTCCTAAAAAAAAAAAACATAAAACTCCCTTCAGTTTTTGGAAAATTTGGTGCTTCAGGCTGTGAACCATAACACCTCCCTTCAGTTGTATGTTTAGAAAACTTATTCTTTATGGTGACCCATAAGCCCCTGATTTTTCATCCCAAACTGAACCAACCAAAATACGTGAAGATTAATTGTCCTGTACGCCAAACTAATCTCAGTGGAACACCAATGCAAGAAGAATGTGAAAATTAATTGTTTCGTATGCCAAGCTAGCTACAAGTAAGAATACCCAATCGCAAGAAAAAAATAATTTTCACCCAAAATCTTAACCCTGAGGACGAATTGCAGAAGGACAAAAGAAGGAAAAATTGACCAGATCAGTAGATCATGTCAGGATGGTCGGAATCAATATGGTGCAGGTGATTACCTGAACGATGAGCTGGACAATAATCAACCTCGATTGTCGCATTCTGCCCAACCGTATGGCGTTGGGATCGGTGGACGTCGCCCATGGGATATGCAATGTTCTAAAAGAGAATGGAATCAGAGGATAACTTGTGGTCATCGTTGTAATGCGGCGGCGCCTTCTTGACCATGCCCACATGCAGAGAATAGTCTGCACTAAAGCAGCAGCAGAAGCAGCATCGAAGTCGTGCCGCCGCTGATGCCATCGAGCAGGGGAATGGGCTCGCTGAGGCCCAAATCCAGGCAGTGGATGGCATCAGGCGAGGACTCCTGGCATGGTCAAACCAGAATGCAAGGGCACCAAATCAAGAACAAATAAAACAAGGTTTCCATGACTCTACAAAATAATAAATGAAAAAAAACTATTGTCTGATATCCTTGATTTATTGGAATGGTGAGCTCAAATGGAGACAGGCAGAATAGAGCAATTGAAAGGGGAAAAACGATGAGTACCTGAGTGGCAGGAAATTTGTGCTGATGCGGCCCTCGTTGGACACCAGTGTTCATCCCTAGTGCTCGCGTCTCACGCCACGGGTCTGCAATTAAATCGAGATGCATAATCCATTTGAACTTAGTACACACAAACTACGGGTCTGCAACTTACGATTCTTAGGAAACAAAATTTAAGTGCTAGAACAACCTACATTGAAGAGGACAAGCATCGAAATCAAAATCATACCACACAAGTTTTGGGGAGGATAGAGGTGGCGACACTTCCATGGACAGGGGCAAAACTGGTTGTAGAGCCTTGTGGACCAGGGAACAAGATAGAGACCATAGTGGTTGCAGCATCTTGAGTGCGGTGTCCATGGGGAACTCCCCTGCCGGAACAAACAGGAGAGGGAGCCAACCTGATTTGGGACAGCCGCTGAGGGCCCGCGCGATGTGGAAGAGGACCTCGTCTCTGTCCGTCACTCGCTGCCCATTGACGTAAATCTCGCCGTACCCCTGGAGCCCGTTGGTCTGCATCGGCGACGAGGTGGTCGATCCCATGCCGTCAACGAGGATCAGCATCAACTATCGTTGTCGCGCCCGCCTTCTAAACCGCGTCGTCGTCGGCCTGATTGAGGAAAGACAACTGAAGGAGGACGAGCTTTTGCTTCCATAGTCGACATCAGCCATGGTGGCGCCGTCGTGCCCATAACGCGGTCTCCCCGCCTCGCCCTCATGCAGCAGTCGTGCCCATGGCAGGGGTCGCCCAGCCTTGCCCTCGCGCAGTCGCCGAAGCTCCCGTGTCGGGTCGCCCTACTCGCCCCGCACAGCAGCCACCGCCAGGGCCGCCGCGTGCGTAGATCTGAATCAAGCAGAGGAGCGGAGAGAGGAAAGGGGAAGGCTGCGCGTGATTGACGGGTGAGTACACGGGGCAGATAAACTTTCATCGGTGAAAAAAATACACAAAACGGTGGCAGACGAGGGTGGGTTTCAACTGGACGTCCTTCCTGGGCAATGGGTCCGAAATTAATCTATGGCTTAAACGTGGAGATGAATCAAAGGATTGGATAGCGGAGGTAAGTAGATCGCAGGATGTGTTTAGATGGCTCGAAGTTTAATTTTTATAGTATAGATATTCATATTCAAGCGCTTCACTTAGCAGCAGCGAGTAATGGAGGGAATGCGACCAGATCGCATCGTCCATTCTTGTTGGCTATCGGACGGACAAGATAACACATATGTATCACGGCTGAGGCCGAACTCGTCCCCTCCGCCATGGCAGCGCACCAGCATCACCACAGCCTCTGCCCTCCGGTGCCGCCTTTCTGCCGCCCCATTGGCCCTGCCTCCGCCTCGGTCTCTGCGCCACTTTTCTCCCGCCGTCGCGGCGCTCGTGCTCCTTTGGCCTCCTTCGGACCACCGCCGTCGCCCCATCCTCTTCTCCCCAAGAAACGCGCCGCCGCGGTGGGTCTCGCGGAGGGGGACGGCGAGGTGGTGGTCAATGAAGAGTCCGGGGTCGATAATCTCGGGGAGAAGCACCAGGAATACGTAGCAACCGTAGGCGCTGGCATCCCAGCCCGCGCGGGACCCGCCGGTGACCCGGTGTTCTTCCTCCTGACCGCCGTCGCCGTCATGGTGAGACGCAGCTGAGCTACGAGTGGCAGTGTTTTTTTTTGGATGGGGGGGGGGGGGGTCTCTAGGCTTTGTTCTTGCCCTGCAATAACATGCACTTACAGAATGTGTTTTGTCGGCGCAGACATCCCTGGCGTTCACGAGCATGGTAGCCGTGGCGATTCCTGCGATGCTGGTAAATCTTGCTAAGCCTCTCCTTGCTTATCCTGTAAATTTTATTATTGCAATTGTTGTTTCAACTACGATTATTTTGCTTGTTGGTCTTTAATTCCTGAGTGCCATTGTGTCATGAACAAAACGGGGGAACTGGTCTTTCTGATTCCATTTTAGATAAATACAGAACTGAAGTTCATATTATTTACCTATCCATGCTTGAACTTAGTGACTTAAGGTACATATGCTCATTTTTGGGCTCACTATGATCCTCAACATAATTGCAGAACCAGTTGATCGAATCATAATTTTAAGGAAATTGGATTGTTGACACTGAAAAATTTTGGTTTTAGAAATTTAGCATCAAACTATTTTAGTACATTTTAATACCAGCGAAAGATTCTCAGTTTAGAAATATATCACTCCGTCATGTTTTCCATCCATTGTGCCTTCCTCTCTGTCGTCCCCGTCATCTTCCTCTATCTCGTCCCTCAAGCAACCACAGCGACTTACTCTACTCTCATTAGCAAAGCTCCTCTAAGCAGGACGTGTACCCGAATTGAGTCCCTTGCTCCTCCAGCCTCCACAAATTTTTGTTTCTGCGGATGCAAAGAGAGCCTTCTTCCTCCTCTTGCCCCCAAGTGAAACCAAGAATCCAAATCCCTTCCTCCCAATCCTGCCAGGTCAATTCCAAGCTCCCAATCCTCCCTGCGATCCCTTTGCATTGCGTCGGATTCCTAAACAGTTGTGGAATTTGGTCTGGCGGTTGAATTCCTGGACAGGATTCAGACTCAGTCCATCGTGGCTCGAGGGAAATAGTGGCCAATTGCCAAGCTTCTTCAAAAATTTTGCAGTGTGCATGTTTTCAATAATGCTCAGGACCTCACAGCCACCTCCACCGTGTCATTCACGGTTGGTACCTTAGTCAATGGCGTCGGAAGTTCGGAATGGGCATGGTGCTCGTGACCTCTGTGTGCCAATTTTAGCCTGCCCTCCATGTGCGGCGCGCTCGCCTCACAACCCGCGGACTGCTCCACCGAGGCAAGCACACGACTAAGATTGGGGGCTTTGCCGGGCGTGATGGCAACCCACAGAAAGCTCGAGATGGGCAGTGGTGGGGGTCAGCTCGGCTTGGCCATGGGGTTGGAATTACTCAGTGAAGCATCCATTGGAGAAGACTCATGGTAACGGACGGAAGTCAAACGGTGTGGTAAATTTCTTAACGGAGAAACTTTCACTGGTATTAAAGTGTACTAGAAACTTTCGATGATAAATTTCTAAAACTGAGATCTTTCAGTGTCTAGAACCCAATTTTCCCTAATTTTAACGCTTGCCAAAATGGCAATTACTGTCTCTTCCAATTTAAACATGACAACATTGTTGCTTCTTATTGCTTATGAACATCTATGTTTATAAGTTCCATGGCCTCTATCTTTATTTAGCCTGGACAAATGTCAACATGTCATTGTCATGACGTGTGGATCTGCCTAGTAAGAAATAACTTTTATGTGAGAAAATTAATGAAGTTAGTTGACAAATGGTCTGGTTCTCAAAATTATTCGAAGGAACCTGTTTCAGTTGAGAAGGACAATGAAGATAAAATACAAAAAGGGAATAGTGAAAAGCAATATCAATAATAATACACATCTGAATTTTTTCCTTTCTGTTTCACCTGTATGCAGTATGCTGTTGAGTTTAGTTTGTTCATTGATTTGTAATACATAAAATATTTGTGAAATTTTGAAGATTTCTATACTTTATTTCTCATGAGAAGTTGGTTCTCATTTGACACTTAACTGGATGGTTAATATGTCAAGAATAAAGAAATTAGTAGAAAATGGACATGGAAAAACAAGCTATATATAAACTGAGGACTTGATTTCTGAATTTCGGAGTAGAGGTAAGGTTTGAGATGCTAAGAAAAGGCTCGCAAATAACAATAGTTTTGTGGTTGGTTTTGTCTTCTCTATTTTGATGGGTTATTGTTAATGTTCAGTGAACGGGCCTCTAGCTGAGTTGGTTAGTTGGTCCTAGTAGCACTCCTTAGGTCCTGTGTTCGACTCCCGATGGGAGCGAATTATAGGCTGGGGTTAAAAAAATCCTCTTGTTTGTCCCATGCCAAAGCACAGGTCTATGGTCCGGCCCAGCTCATTGGTTGGCTCACACAGGCCACGGTGTCACTGTATAAGGGTGAGGTAGGGGTTCAGGGATTTTCTCGACCTGCGTGAAAAGGTCTTCTCTCGTAAAAAAAAAGCCCAGGGGCTGTCTTAACCCCTGCAGCTCGAGTTTTTTTTTATTATTGTTAATGTTCATGCCTATATTTCCTTTGTGGCGTAAATCTGTTTAATGAATCTTTTAGACTCCATTTATTCATCAGGCTATGAGGAGAGCTGCGAATTCATTTTGTATGCTGGCTGATGCAGCTGTAGAGGAGTTGCCAAGCACAATGGCCGCTGTAAGGCTCTCCGGCATGGAAATCAGTGATCTTACCCTTGAACTTAGTGACTTAAGGTAAGATCACAAAAATGGATTAGTGTAATTATGAACGCCTGGATTCCATATTGTCTCTTTTGTAAATGTGGGTTTGTCCCTTTGCCTTTTGGCACTTCATCCGCTTTTGTTGTTGGAAAGGATGACACAGGATCTTGTTGACATATGTTGTAACACAACCATAATAATTTTCTGCAAGTTCATAATTTTAAAGATATTTACAAGGCCAACTGAACTGAGATATCTAGCTCGCATCTTTGGACTGCAGTTCCTTGATGTTTACATAGATTAGTTAGGATTTTGATGTGCTTTTACTTAAACACTGAGTTGAAGTATAACTGCAGAAATGGTTTTAGATGCATTCTTTTGAATAAAATCATCAACAGTGTACCTTCAATAAATAACTGAAGAATTTGTTAGCCATCAGCTTTTATATAATCATCACAGAGGCAGAGACCAATACTCTACTAGTGATGATGTTGTTTGAGCTCTGCGTTGAACCAAATTTGATAATCATGACACTAATATTTTTTTTTATTAATAGCAGAGCTGCTTCTTTTAAAATAAAACATCATTGTGTAACTGATGTGTACTGTCCATTTGCAGTCACGAGATAGCAGATGGTGTCAGCAAGTCAGCCAAGGTAGCTGAAACGGTGGAAGCTGGCATTGGTCAAATGCGGGACATAGCTCGGCAGCAGGCAATGTGTATGTTTCTACCTGGACATACCAACAGTTGTCATTACGCATTTGTTTTTGCATTTATTGATGTACTATTGTGCACGCAGCTATGATAAAAGAGCGAACAAACTTGCGTACTATCAGATGAACTCACGACTTCTTCTAGCTGGTGTGTGGTGCAGAGACAACACAAAGCCACAAAGGGTCAGATTGCTGCTTGTTAGGATGTATTTTCTGTTAGCCTTCCTCTTATTGTTTTACTTGACCTGATGGTTGCTTAGCTTGTTCGTCCTAGTATGAAGTTCAAATGTAACGTATTAACCTTCTCTCCTGCCGGTGACACTGTAAAGCATTTTCCGACTTGGCAGAAGATAAACTTTGGCAGTTTCTCAATGTTAAGCATTTTGGCAGACATAACCAAATAACCCATGCAATTATTTTTCCATTCTCAGCGGTCCCAGATTCCAGTTATTGACAAAAACGACATTGTCAAACGTGTAATTCTTGATAAGGACCTTTTACATTGATTTATCTTCATGATAGTTGATTTCACCACTGAACGTTCGTACGTTTGCATGGTTTTGTCGAAAGGGTGAAGGTGCAGCTGTTTCTGCCACAAGCAACTAGGACGAAGCCCCCATCCAGTGCGACACATTACAACTTTACAATTCATGCTTAGTGAGGGAGCTGTTAGATGAACTCGAATGGAACTTGCACATTCATCCAGCGTGACACACAAAGATGGAAGTTGTAGCTACGGTTTAATGAACTTGAATACAATTCATGCTTCTAAAAGGATAAGGGAACTGCCAAACTCAATTCTTTCATTATTACGTTTCAGACATCTGCAATGCCACAACAAAGAATCACTCAAAATTACAAAAGCACTATTAGATGCTCCATCGACTATGGACTGTTCCACACACACAGAAAAAACCTACATACCAAGTATAAAATCTTAGCATCTTTGCATCACGTATAGGTGTTGGGGGAAAGGCCACCCCCTAGTTTCCCCTGGGCCAGATTGGAGCCCATCAGCGAGCAATAAGGCCAAAACGGACAGAAGGCCCAAAGGGGGATCGGCCCAGCCAATACCGGGCGCGTTGTATGACCGAAGGCATACGGGCGTAGTGGACCCCTCGGCACAAGTACCGGAGGTTCACTCCCGATGGCATGTACCATATGCTGATTGAAGTACTAGAATGCTCTTAGGGGAAACAGTAATGTGTGTAACGCAGAACTTAGAGCAAACATGTAAACACAAGTGGGGGAGCAGTGAGCATGAAGCTATAAATGCTCCCCTACGGCATTAGGCGGTCATTCTGTCACATCCCGAGTACGGGCCGTTCCGTATGGACTCGACAAGATAATACAAGTCAAGTCCGAAGGAACCCAGTTCACGGGCCTTCGGCATCTTGCGGTTCGCCTATTGATGAGGACATCACTCCTATGGATACACACAAACTCCTCCAATTCTGGACTTGCAAGTTCCAATGACTAGAACTCGTGCATGACGACTAAATTTAGAGATGAGCTCGTTCCTACGTTTTTTATTATATGTTACTTTTGAGAATGGTTTGCTACCTAATGATTATATTATGATTAGAAACCATGGAGAGGACCAGAAGATGATGGGAGAAAAACTTGGAAACATGAAGAACCAGCAAGGACTTGGAAGCCAAGGTAGAGACCCAATCAAAACCGACTTCGAGTCTGTTTCGGGGCCCAGGACCATTATGCACTAAAACGGACGCCCAGGACGCATACGGATTCGTATTTGGATGTTCTACATATGCACGGAAAGCTAAGGAGAAGACCTTTCCAATGCTATAGGCCTCATGTTAAAATTCTTGCGGAGTCATCAGGAATCATCGAAACAAGATAGGATTCAAAATCTGTGTCGGTGCTGTGTCGCCTGTTTTTAGCCTTTGGGCTTTGTATCCAATTAAGCCCAATTAGGGGCACGTCCAGAGGGTCTTGCATGATTCTAGGGTCTTAATATACAGCCACCACCGCACCATTAGGATTCAGGTTTTGCTTAGATTAATTTTGTTTATAAACAGTGTCGTCGTTCATTGGTTTATGAGACCCCAACTTCGTGAGTTTAATCATACATCTGCAATTTTGTTGAATTCTTCTTCGTTCTTGCTTGTGTTCTTGATTCGCAGGCAGGGATTAGCCTTCTCGGTGAGGTCAACCATGCAACGTCGGTTGATAACCCGAGGAGACGTCATGCTACGATTGTGGGTTTAGAACGTGTTGTTCTGAAGCTGGATCGATTTGTGTGTCGCCTCCGACCAAATCAACTTATCAAGAACCTTTTGAAAGATCGGGAACCCTTATTCCTTCTATTCCTTGAGCGGATATTTCTATGGACTTTGTTTTAGGACTACCTAGGACTAAGAGGGGGAGTGATATCATTTATTTTGTTGTGGATCATTTTTCTAAGATGACATATTTTATACCATGTCATAAGACCGATGATGCTAGTCATATTGTTGACCTCTTTTTTAAAAAAATTGTACATTTGCATGGTATGCCTTCTACTATTATTTTAGATCATGATACAAAATTCTTAAGTTACTTTGGGCGCACACTTTGGCATAAGTTGGGTATCAAGTTGTTGTTTTCTACAACTTTTCACCCACAAACTAATGAAAAAACTGAGGTGGTGAACCGCACTTTGGACACTATGTTGAGAGCTATTTTGAAGAAAAATTTGAAGCAATGGAAAGAATGTTTGTCTCATGTTGAGTTCGCTTATAATCGGATAACACATTCTACTACCAAGATAAGTCCCTTCAAGGTAGTGTATGGTTTTGATCCCTATACTCTACTTGATATACTTCCTCTACCTTTTAATGAGAGAGTTCATGTTGATGCTAAGAAGCGTGCTGAATTTATTTTGCAAATGCATGAGACCACTAGACTTAGCATTGAAAAGATGAATGAAAAGTATAAAATTGCTCGTAGTAAAGGTAGAAAGGAAGTAAAGCTTGATGTAGGAGATTTAGTGTGGTGTTGGCATTTCTTAACATCGCATCAAGAATATATCTATTCTTGGTACGGCGCTAGAAATAATTTTTGGCGTTTGTTATGCTTTAAGAATAAAATAAATTAACCCGCAAGCGCACGGAACACCATTGTAGCATTTCACCCAGGAGTATTCTAAGGTATCATATTTATTTTCCTCGGGGAAGCTAGGTGTAAGATTATCTTGGTTTAACAAAGATATAATTACAAGAATTATACCAACTGACCAAAGACAGGGGTAAGGATATTCAATAATAAGAGTAGGGGTAACAACACAGGAGAAATCCACACTAAGATAAATAAAGAGATCGGTTAAGCTAGCCGGGAGGACAGCGAGTCTATGTCTAAGATTCCTAAAATATATATCTTCCTAATATATCTAAGTCAAGCGTCAAATCCTAGTTACTCGGGTTGAGTTCTTACACCAATTTCTTGGTATAGCCTCGAGTCTTTCACTAGTTAGCTCACTTCGGGGCATGAGAACATTCCACTAATATGGGTCGGTAACTAACCTCTGTACTAGTGGTTACATTATCGCCAGACAATCATGCTTGAGACTTTCCGAATGTGGTGGATTACAAAAGGGACGGACAGGACTGTCACCACCTGCTGCCTACCACACAGCTCGTGGGGACAAATGCAAATCCAGCTAGCGTTAACTTAGGCACCGCGCCTACGCCTTCACTAGATATTCTTCTGTTGGCCTAGCGGAAGAATAGTCAGGAAATAACCAAGTCTAAGTTCCGAAAGAAATCAACTTAATTAAATCCTAGCCGGGAAACCCGTGAACTACGCAACAAAGTTTCTTCCCAATAATTATAACTTAAAGAAAATGACTAAGTTAAGATAAATACTTGGCAAGATATAAAAGAAAAAGATATTTATATTGATAAAGGATAAGTCTTACACAAAGAGAAAAGATACAAGAGAGATCATACCAAGACTCCAAGACAATTCTGGAATCCCGAGCTATTCTCTCGACTAGACTCTAACTCCCGGCTAACTAACCTACTCTACTAAGTAGCACAAGTAGTGAGAAATGGACTCCTTGATGTGTTTCTTGCTTGATGATTCTTTTCTACCGAATTCCCCCTCTATTTATAGGTGGCGATGGTCCGGGGGGTATTTGTAAGTGAAGGAGGGTCGGTTGGCCGAAGTCGGTGCGCCAAGTGGCGGGCCATGACGGGCGGCATGCATTGCCATGCGGCAGCCCAAGCTGGGCGGCCGTAGGATCGTGTTGGTTCATGACCGACTTCTTTTGGTCGCCTTGGATTTTGTCCCGATGGCGGTTATCTGGTCGGTTCGCACCGCCTTCTCCATTTTGGGCCGGTAGGCCTATTGGGCCTCATGGGCTGGCAACATTGGGTGACCAACCCAGGCTGGGCGGCAGGCCATGCCGGGCGGCAACCCACGCCGGGCGGTGGCCTAGGCCGGGTGCCGACCCCCTCCGGGTCGCCCCTTGACTTCTCCCGGTTAGGCCACTTGTTTGGCCTTCTTTTCCTTAGGTATATCTCATCATTCTTAATCCGGGAGGAGAAAACGGCATCACGGTGAAGTGTTTTTGCAAAACCGGCCAGGTCGGATGTTCATCCTGAAAAATGACTCTGGCTAATCAGTCGGGTGGCTGATTTCAGCCATATATGATCCTGTCGGCCGGTTCCTGATTTCAGCCTGAAAACGACCCTGTCGGCCGGTGAAAACGGTTGTTTTATAGTCGTGATCGGTCGACGGGGTGTTTCTTCATGTTTTTGCATATTTTTGCTTTCTTATGCCTGCAAACACATATTTCACGAAAACTCGTGGAACTATATTAGTTAAAACAAATATTTATTAAACTTTGGTCTTTACCTTGACCGGTTGGTGGCCGATTTTGGGTTTTATCGTCCGCCAACACCTCCCCAAGCTTAAACCTTTGCTCGTCCCGAGCAAATTAAAACTTAGAGATGATGGATCAGGAGTTGCTTCAATATTAGCGCCCTGCAAGTATCAAGTGCACAAACACATACTCCAACACAATATGAGTAAGTGTAAACCAGCACAACTGTGTTACTAAATCATTCTCAATGTAGAGCGGGGCTTAATGGCATTTTATAACCTTGTCATAAGCGGTTGATGTCTAGAACGACTAGTTTAGACTTTGTCATGCAATCTCCTTCTCAATTATGATTCCAAGGTTTTTGTAATGCTGCATAACATTGAAAAATCTTCCCTCTTGGTGCAATCTCCTACTATGGCTCTCATCTCTCAAAGGGTGTATTTCCTTACCAAATGCTCATCCTACTTTCTAAAAGTTTGGCTTAAATATATGGAGCTTGGTAGGATGTCACATTTAGCATGCATAGATTGTTAAGCTAAGAGATGACCCTAGCGAAAGATATTGCATTTCCTCATTCCAATCATTTAGAAATAATGTCTAGGGGAGAGGGGAAGAATGAACTCACGCGAAGGATTTGGCTAGCACAATTGCAAAGGTCTTGGGTGCAGATTTATCCCAAAGACTAGAATTTTTGTGCTAGAGATAAAAAATGGTCCTTTATTTTTGCTCAAAGAAATATTTTATTTTTGTATGAACCTTGAAGCTTTTTTATATAGTACGTCCATGAGAGCTGATAATTTTTTTTTCTTTTTTTTCTTCTCTTTTTTTTCAGCTCTCATGGTGTAAAGAGGCTAAAAATGGTTCAAATATTTTTACAAACTTTTTCTAAGCAATTGGGAGGACCATAATCTTTTAATAGGATCAAAGGCTCCCAAAAACGAAAGATTTTTGGTTGGCATGCTTGGGGAAGTGGATGCATGATTCCGACATGAAAATCGCATAACCAAGCATGATTAATTTGACAACTCAAAGATAACGCGAAGGAAAATGATTGGCTTTGGGAGTGCAAGTCCTTCATAAGGATTAAATCCTAACTAAACTCAATGCATGCATAAATGGCGTAGACATGATTTTGCTACCTAATATTTGGCCATGGTAGAAAATTATCTTTCATAGGGAAGATGTGCATCAAGTAGGGGGTTTTTGTTGCAGCATGGTTTTGAAAGAGATCTTTGGACTCTAATCATAAGGAAATCACAGACTCATCCAAAACATGCCATATCATAAACTCCAACAACTAGACTTGGTGTTTATTAGCTATTTTGCACCCACTAAAGCAGAGAGGGACTAGTGTTATCATCATGCCGGTCTACCATTACCCATGAAAGGTGAGGAGTAGAGGTTGTATACTTGAGACTCAAAGGGAGCTAACAGAGCAACTATTCATCATTTCCATAGGCAAGGTAGAGACCAAGTTCTCAAATTTTGTTTATAAAGAGAAATCTTTCTGTTCTTTTTCGCTATGCAAATTTTTATGGTTTTCTTTGAAAATTGAAATCTTTTTGGATTTTCTTAAATTTTCTAAAATCAAAACGACTTAACTAGAGGAAGAGGGAGAGAGAGGATAGAACAAGTGGCGCACCTTGGTTTGGGTACCTCCCCAAGCTTAGGTCTTTGCAAGACTTAAGCTTAGATGGTGTTCACTGCGGCGGTTGATACTCGATGTTGAAATGGCCAAATAGTTGATCCATCATGGAGATGTTTGTATGAAGTTGTTCTGATGCTTGCTGCTGCCATTCTTGTTCTCTCCTTATGGCTGCTTGTATTCCTTGAGTTTGCATGTTGGTCTCATAAGCATTGGCAGCCAAGTATTGCATATCTTCTTGCAACTCTGAAAAGTTGTATGATGTGAATTTGGCAGAACGAGAAGTGCCTTTGCCTCCATGGGGTTTATGGAAACTTCCTATCTCATAGGGATTGGAAGGTTCATACTCATCATAGGAGGAGGTAGTGTAGTGTGTTGATGAACTAGCAAATCTGAGAAACTGTGGTTGCTCCCAAAGGTATTGGAAGTTTCCTGAAGTACCTGATTGAGGTGTGTTCATGGCTGTTTCGTGCTGTTGTTCTGCTCGTCGGAGTTGTGCTCTTGTTCTTGGCGTATCCCCTGAAACACTATGTCTAGCATGCTGCGAGGGAGCTTGTAATTTGTACACAAAGTTCTTTTTACCAATAATAGTGAGCTGGAGGTTAGGCAACTCAATTTTTGTGTCATACCCCGGATATAGCATGAAATACTTATTGCTTTCCTCTTTCAACAAGTGGGCTTGCAAGAAATAATCTTCTCCTAACAAAGGAGCGCTAGGGAGATGATCTATTCTAGCTCTATGAAGTGCATCGACCTTTCTAGCAATTCTAGTGACAAAAGAGGTAAAAGTAATGGGTCCTTGTTGTCTGAATGCTAAGGTGAGCCAATGGTTGATGAGGAAAAATGTGGAGTTCATGTTAATCTTTTTGATTATAGCATGGAGATAGGCCTTATCCACACTATTCACTAAACGTACATCACCCCGAGGGGTTAAGTAGTGAGTGATAAAACGGTGAATTATACGGAGCGATGGGTTGTGAATGTCACTAGTGCGTTCCTGCCCTGTAACAGGATTTCCTATCTTTGCCCAAAGTCCTTGTGGTGTGAAACCTTTAAGTTTATCAATGTCTAAGGCCGCGTTACGGTCAAAACCAAGATAAGTATTAATTTCTTTTAAGGACGTATGTTTCACTAAAAAGACAAAATTCGTAGAGAGTGCATGTTTTATTTGATTCATGGGCATGAACTTTCAAAGTGCAAAGAAATTCGATAGTGAGCCATTTAGAACCATATTCATTGAGGCAATAGAAATCATACCATCCGGCCATGTTGAGTGCGTACTCAAAATCGGCGAGGACGTCAATTCGCTCGAGGAAGTTGTGGTCGAACTTGTGCACGGTCGTGAACTCCCAGTCTCGAATGGCGGTGAACTTGCTTTGCTCGTCGAAGTCGTTGAACACCATGTTCTCTTCCTCTCCTTGAACTTCTCAAATCCTTCATCTCCTCCTCCTCGTTCACTTGCTACTGTTGCAGCCTTGGATAGGGACATTGATTCCGAGTGGTTGCTTGGAGCTTGCCTGTAGGCAGCCTTCGAGTGTTCAGCTTCTGAGCGCTCGCTTGGGGTACGCCTCCCACGACTTGAACTGCTGCTAAACTTCGTGTAGAGGCCCCTCCAAATATTGGCCATTCCTGCAAAAGGGTTACTTGGACACAATACTCGAAGGACAATATGATATAGTAGTTAGTGGTTAGTCATCTAGTTAGTAGTCCAAGTGTTAGTAGTTCAAAACGTGCAAGAGCAAAATTTCCTCTAGTTGGTTTTATTGCAGCACACTTTTATTCCTAAGTTGAAAGTGCACTTACTAAGCAAACTAGTGGAGTGAGTAAGAGGGTGTAGAAAGGGAGAGAGTTGTGAGGGAAAAATGAAATTTCAGCTGAATGCTGAGGAGTGGAGAAATGAGTGAGAGGGCGCCTGGTATTTATAGGCTCGAGCGGGAGTCTTGGGGGCAAATTTTCAGGCCGGGCGATGGCACATGCCGGGCGGCAGCCCACGCCGGTCGACAAGCCCTCCACTTGCTCCATTATTGCTTTGGTGGTGATGGGAGAGGGTTAGGTCCATGCGCCATGTGATTCACTTGCTCACTTTGTTCAAAAATGTGTTGAGAGTGTAGGGAGCAAGGGTAGAGTGATGGGATGGCCAAGGTTGTATGTTTGCAATGAGTATCCTTCCACTCATGAGGCCTAGGGGAGTAGGATGGCAGGTGAGTGTGGGTGGTGAAAGAGTGAGGTGACATGTGTGGCCCTCTTTTAATTACTTTCACTCATGGTGGGGGCTTATGGTGAGAATTTTTGATAAAGGAAAGGCTGGGTACACCTCCTCCATTCATGGCCCCCATCCCTGCATTAGAATAGCATGGAATTCGAGAAAATCCATGGCCGGGCGGCACTGAAATGACCCAGCCGGGTGGTCATTTTTCATGTCGGGCGGCACTGAAATGACCCAGCCGGGTGATCATTTTTCATGAAAAATGACCTCCCAGGTGCTGAAATTAGACTAGGTTATTTCAGGCCAGATGGCTCAAAAATTACCTAGCCAAGTGATCATTTCTCACCAAAAATGACTTCCTGGGTGCTGAAAACTGACTGGCCGGGTTAGATTCTGGGCAACTTAAAAGTTACCCAGCTGGGTGGTCATTTTTCGTGAAAAATGACCTCCCGGGTGCTGAAAACTGACTCGTCGGGTTAGAGCCCTGGATCATTACCCGGATGGTCATTTTTGATGAATTTTGACCTCCCGGCTAGCAAATTTGGCCGAGTCATCAAATATTTTTTTTCAGCCTAATTTAACGGTTAAAGAAGGAAATAAAGGCAAACTAATTCGGTGGTATGTACAAGAGAAAGGGGGACAAATATTGGTTACCTTCCGACGAGGTCCGGATTTTTCGTCTCGAACAAGACGTTCTCCGCATTTAGTTTTTCATGGTGCCTTTCGTGGATGGAGAATTTTCCACGATCGGTGCAACTTCTTTCTTCCGCCATACTTGTTTGATTTTGTTTGGCTTGGCAGGGACCTTTTTCTTCATTTCCTGTGACTCGTTATTCTTCTTGGGCAGCAGTGGTGCACTCTTGACTTTTACCACAGGTGCAATCAATTTTTGTGGGATTGGGTACACCTCAATTTTCTGCACCATGTTAGGATTTTTGCCATAAAAGATGCGTACCTGATTGCATTGTTCCTTTCGGGGCTTGAAGGCAAACTTTTCTTCGTTCCCATTAATGTTAAGGTGGATTTCTCCAGCCCCAATGTCAATGTTGGCATTTGTGGTGTTGAGGAATGCCTTCCTAGTATAAGTGGTGTCTTTACATCGGCCTCCATGTCCAGCACCACAAAGTCGACGGGAACGAGGTAGTTCCTTATCTTCACGGGCACGTCCTCCGCGATACCCACCGGGTAACGGACTGATTGGTCGGCGAGCTGCAAGCACATTACTGTAGGGGATAATGAATTGACATTAAGTTTGTCATACACCACCTTCGGCATAACGCTCACGCTTGCTCCCAAATCACAAAGGGCGTTCTTGAATGCATCCCGATGGAACATGGGATGGTTTGGCATCCCGGATCTCGCTTCTTTTCTGGGAGGGAGTTTAAGATGGCGGCGTTACATTCCTCTATTAATTTGACAATCTCAGTGGACGGTATTGGGTGTTTGTTATTGAGGATGTCCTTTAGGTGCTTGGAGTAGGTAGGAACCTGCATAGCATCAAGTAGGGGTATGTTGACATATAATTTCTTTATTACCTCCACAAACTTCCCAAATTGTTTGTCCACTGTTGGCTTCCTCTGGCGAGAGGGAAATGGCAACATCGGGGTATCATAGAACTCATGTGGTGCCTTCTTGAGAGGCGCTTTTGTTTCCTCAACTTCAACTTCTTCTTCATCCTCTGACTCTGCATTGAGTTCCCTGTCCTTCCCTGTATTGTTAGGATTTGGCGGATCCTGTGTAGGTTTTCCACCTCTAGTTGTGACAGCATTAACATTTTCCTTGGGGCTAGGTTTCGGCTGAACTGGGAGCTTGCCTGAGTTAGGCTTAACAATAGAAGCAGCCAGTTGAGAAATTTGTGTTTCTAACATTTTATTATGACTAAGCTAGTTGTATTGAAAGCTTCTATGCGAGAGTCTATACTTTCTAGGACTTTATTAGTGGCAATAAATTTTTCTGCTAATACTTACATTGATTTTAGATTGTCCTGGAACAAGATCACAGAAGGAAGGTTCATTACGAGTGAAGTTACCAGAGTTACTCGTATTTTTGTCAAAGGAGAGGTTTGGCTTGGACTCCCATCCGAAGTTGTTCGTGCGAGGCCTAAACCCGTTGTTGTTGTTGTTGTTGTTGAGGTAGTTTACTTCTTCTTCCTGAGTTTCTGGGCAGCGGCTACCCATATGTCCAACATTGCTGCAAACTTCGCAAGTCATGCAAGAGTCTAAGGATTGAGCAGTCTACAGTGGATCCATCTTCTTCAAAAGTTGATCCATCTTGATTGCTAGCATGTCAATACCATCAACTTGGTGGACTCCCCTCATCTTGGGCTGCGGCTGGCTCTGCCTCTCATCATAGCCATTGTAGTTGGCGACCATATTTTCTATGAGAGTTTGAGCTTCTTTGACCTTTAGGGAGAAGAAAGAACCTCCAGCGGCTGCATCTAGGTGCTCACAAGCGAGGCGGTTGAGCCCATGGTAAAAGCTTTGGATCAGCAACCAATCTTGCATTCCATGATGTGGGCACACGAAAGTGTACTCTTGGAAGCATTCCCATGCCTCAGGGATGCTTTCATTGGTTAGCTGTTGAAAGCTTGAAATTTTGTTTTGCAGAGCGTTGGTTTTGCCTAGCGGGAAGAACCTGGCAAGGAAGGCGTTGGAGCACTTGTCCCATGTGGTGAGTTCTTCTTGATTGCTGTAGAACCACTGCTTGGTCTTCCCCAAGAGTGAGAAGGGGAAAAGGCGAAGGCGAATGGATTCCGGAGTCACGTCCCTCATGGTGAAAGTGTTGCACACTACCAAGAATTGTTGGAGGTGGGCGTTTGCGTCTTTCAATGCCTTGCCACAGAAAGGATTGGCCAAAACCATGTTGATTAAGGCTGGCTTCAGCTCATAGCTTCCGTTCCCCATGTTCGGGTTTGGACCGGTGTGGATGTTCTCAGCCATGGTTGGTTGAGCGGACATAGACGGATCTTGCTGCTGAGCTTGTATGATCGAAGGTACTTCAAGAGCAAGTCTAGGCCAAGGAGGGGTGAGTCGTTGACGCACTCTCCTCAACAAAGCCTCTAGATCATTGTGGTAGTTGTCTGGTAGGTCGAAACCAATCATAAAGCGTCCTATTTACACCACAAATAAACAGAACAAGGGTAAGCCCGCAAATGAAAGTGGTAAATTCTTGTAGAAATATCAATGTTAAATTTCTGATATCTTAGCCTATTGCTTCCCCGGCAACGGCGCCAGAAATGCTTGTTGACATTTCTTACCGTCGCATCAAGAATATCTCTATTCTTGGTACGGCCCCAGAAATGATTGTTGGTGTTTGTTATGCTTTAAGAATAAAATAAATTAATCTGCAAGCGTACGGAACACCATTGTAGCATTTCATCCGGGAGTATTCCAAGGTATCGTATTTTTTTTCCTTATAGAAGCTAGGCGTAAGATTATCTTGGATTAATAAAGATATAACTATAAGAATTATACCAACCAACCAAAGACGGGGGTAAGGATATTCAATAATAAGAGTGGGGGTAACAACACAGGAGAAATCCACACTAAGATAAATAAAGAGATCAGTTAAGCTAGCCGGGAAGATAGCGAGTCTAAGTCTAAGATTCCTAAAATATATATCTTCCTAATATATCTAAGTTAAGCGTCAAATCTTAGTTACTCGGGTTGAGTGCTTACACCAATTTCTTGGTACAACCTCGAATCTTTCACTAGTTAGCTTACTTCGGGGCACGAAAAAGTTCCACTAATATGGGTCGATAACTAACCTCTGTACTAATGATTACGCTATCGCTAGACAACCCTGCTTGAGACTTACCGAACGTGGTGGATTACATAAGGGACGGACAGGACTGTCACCACCTGCCACCTACCACACAGCCCGTGGAGACGAATGCAAATCCAACTAGCGTTAACCTAGGCACCGCGCCTATGCCTTCACTAGATATTCTTCCATTGGCCTAGTGGAAGAATAGCCGAGAAATAACAAAGTCTAAGTTCGGAAAGAACTAAACATAATTAAATCCTAGCCGAGAAATCCGTGAACTACACAACAAAGTTTCTTTCCGATAATTGTAACTTAAAGAAAATGACTAAGTTAAGATAAATACTTGACAAGATATAAAAGAAAAAGATATTTATATTGATAAAGGATAAGTCTGACACAAAGAGAAAAGATACAAGAGGGATCATACCAAGACTCCAAGATAATTCTGGAATCCTGAGCGATGCTCTCGACTAGACTCTAACTCCCGACTAACTAACCTACTCTACTAAGTAGCACAAGTAGTGGGAAATGGACTCCTTGATGTGTTTCTTGCTTGATGATTCTTTTCTGCTGAATTGCCCCTCTATTTATAAGTGGCGATGGTCAGGGGGTTATTTGTAGGTGAAGGAGGGTCAGTTGGCCGAAGTCGGTGCGCCGGGCGGTGGGCCATGTCGGGCGGCATGCACCGCCGTGCGGCAGCCCATGACGGGCGGCCGTATGATCATGACGGTTCGCGACCGACTTCTTTTGGTCGGCTTGGATCTTGTCCCGATGGCGGTTATTTGGTCGGTTCGCACCACCTTCTCCATTTTGGGGCCGGTAGGCCTATTGGGCCTCATGGGCTAGGAACCCTGGGTGACCAACCTAGGCCGGGCGGCGGTGTAGGGCCGGGTGTTGACCCCCTCTGGGTCGCCCCTTGACTTCTCCCGGTTAGGCCACTTGTTTGACCTTCTTTTCCTTAGGCATATTTCATCATTCTTAATCTGGGAGGAGAAAACGGCATCACGGTGATGTGTTTTTGTAAAACCGGCCAGATCGGATGTTCAGCCTGAAAAACGACTCCGGTTAATCAGCTGGGTGGCTGATTTCAGCCATATATGACCCTGTCGGCCGGTTCCTGATTTCAGCCTGAAAACAACCCTGTCGGCTGGTGAAAACGGCTGTTTTATAGTCGTGATCGGCCGACGAGGTGTTTCTTCATGTTTTTTGCATATTTTGGCTCTCTTATGCCTGCAAACACATATTTCACCAAAACTCATGGAACTTTTTATTAGTTTAAACAAATATTTATTAAACTTTGGTCTTTACCTTGCATTTCCCGACCGGTTGGTGGCCGATTTTGGGTTTTATCGGCCGCCAACATGTGGTTACACTTGAGAACGGATAGATTTCTAGAATTAAGAAAGTCTAAATTAATGCCTAGAGCTGATGGTCCATTCAAAATAATTGAGAAGATTAATGATAATGCATACAAACTTGAGTTGCCTCCTGAGTTCGGGGTTAGTCCTACTTTTAACATTTCTGATTTGAAACCATACTTGGGAGAAGAGGATGAGCTTGAGTCAAGGACGACTCCACTTCAAGAGGGGGAGGATGATGAGGACATCACACCTATGCATACACACAATACTCCTCCAATTCTGGACTTACAAGGTCCAATGACTCTAGCTCGTGCATGACGCCTAAATTTAGAGGTGAGCTCGTTCCTATGTTCTTTGTTATATGTTACTTTTGAGAATAGTTTGCTACCTAATAATTCTATTATGATTAGGAACCATGGAGAGGACCAGAAGTTGATGGGAGAAGGACTCGGAAACATGGAGGACCAGCAAGGACATGAAAGCCAGGATGGAGGCCCAATCAAAACCGACTTTGAGTCTCTTTCAGGGCCCAGGACTAGTATGCACTAAAACGGACGCCCAGGATACATACGGACTCGGATTTGGACGTTCTACATATGCTATCCTCATGTCAAAATGCTTCCGGAGTCATCGGGAATCATCGAAACAAGAGAGGGTCCAGAATCTGTGTCGGTGTTGTGTCGCCTGTTTTTGGCCTTTGGGCTTTGTATCCGATTGAGCCCAATTAGGGGCGCGTCTAGAGGGTCTTGCACGACCCTAGGGTCTTCATATACAGCCGTTGCTGCACCATTAAGGTTCGGGTTTTGCTTAGATTAATTCTGTTCATAAATCGTGTCGCCGTTCATCGGTTTGTGACCCCAACTTCATGAGTTTAATCATACATCTGCAATTTGGTTGCATTCTTCTTCATTCTTGCTTGTGTTCTTGATTCGTATGCAGGGATTAGCCTTCTCAGTGAGGTCAACCGTGCAATGCCGATTGATAACCTGAGGAGATGTCGTGCTGCGATTGCGAGGTTTAGAACATGTTGTTCTGAAGCCGGATCTATTTGTGTATCGCCTCCAACCAAATAAACTTAGCAAGAACCTTTCAGAAGACTGAGAACCCTTGTCCACATCACCTGTACTTGTGTTTCACTCTCCTAGGCCTGTACGAAGGGCAATCAGCCTCCGGGTACTTAACGAATCCCCTTCGGCAGGTCCCTTAGTGTTTGTTCTGGCCTTGTAACCATAAAAGCTGGCGCCAAACGTGGGGAGTGATACAAAGAAGCACATGGCATGGCGGAAATCAAGAGGGGAGCCTTGCCTTCGGTTCAACCAGCAGCCACCTAGAGTCGCGCAGCAGGAGAGGGCGCCCATGCTGAGACGTTGGTTGCGACTGGGGCGCGTCCGGACTTTGAAGAGGTGGTGGACGAGAATGTAGAGGAAGCCTCAGATGAGTTCAATGAGGTGGCCGGGGAAGTTGCTACAAATGGGGAGGCAGTAGGGGGACAGCTGACTCAAGAAGAAGCTGAGTATGCGCGCTTGGTGGCAGAAGAGCGTATCAGAAAAGGGCAGGAAGATGCACTGCGTGAGGAAGAGAGTGCAAGGCTAATGGAGTAGGAGTTAGAAAGACAAAAACGAGTGGCCGAAGAGCAGGTCCTGCGTGCTCAGGCACTAGACAACCTGGCTCATTAGGAGGCTGGTTATACTCAGAGAATCAAGGCAGCGAAAAGGCGCATAGAAATATTGAGCTAGCAGACCAAGGCCCTTCAGGGAGGTAATGTTCCTGAGAATCAAGCCCCAACGTTTGAAGAGTTTCGTGAAGAAGTCTTGGGGGTGGCATCTGCCGGGAGCCTACATCCTCTCCGACCGGCTGATCCCAACTCCATTTGTCCGCTGATTTGTAGGTTGTGCAGTGGCCTATGCGGCTGGCTTCGATCAAGCTACCAGCGTTCCCCAGGACTTTGGATCCCAGCAAGTTCTTTATGAGGTAAGAAACGGTAGTGGAGTCCGTCAGGAGGAACGATGCCATCAAGGTAAAAGCTCTCCCCCTAGCGCTGGAAGGGATAGCGGGAACTTGGTATGCCAAATTAGCACCGGGGAGTATTCGGTCATGGGCACAATTTAAAGAAGCGGTAGTTGTGCACTTCAGGGGAAACCATGCTAGGCCAATGGGGGCTCGGGATTTGGCGGCCCGTGTGCAGCGTGACGGAGAGTCTCTGGCCAGTTACACTCGGAGGTTTATTCATCTCAAATGGCAGGTGTCTAATATACATGACGCCAATGTTATCGAGTCCATGGCAAAGGGGCTATGAATTGGGGCAGCAAGAAGCATGATTCGAGTCAAGCAGCCCCAGACGCTTGATGAGCTGTTGAGTATTTTGGAAGGGCAAGTAAGGGTCAAGGAGGATGAAGAGGAAGAGTGCCAAAAGACACTACCGACGATGATGATGGGCCGTGGGCAAGGCATGAATACAAGAGGTTGGAGAGCAAATCAAGGGGGAGCTGGTCGCTTTGCTCCTCATCGTGACGTCTACAATGTGCAATAAGGTCCTTCGGGCCAGATTCCGAAGGGTCCTTTGCCAGCTCCTTAGTGTCTGGGCTCGAGGCCGCCCCGTCCTGGCCAGCTATTTTATTGTGCCTTTCACGGTCTGGGTGTGCTCCAAGTCCGCAGCTATCTGTTGCCGGTCGGACGTGGTCCGAGCCGCATGCCAGAGGGTCTCAATATCTATGCTCTATGAACTGCTTGATGAAGTGTCATTGCTGGCGTCGGCTGAACTATTGCTTGAAATTAGGAGGGGCTTGGGCTTCAGAACCTGAAGTATTACCAGAGGCTCGTTAGCAATTAGGCCTTGTGCCCTTCAAGCATCATGGACCATGTGGCACTAGAGTAGTTCTTCTGATGAAACGCGTTGGCAGGTTGATTCAATTTTGTGATTGTGCTCACTCATGTAAGTTAGAAAATCTTGAAAGGTGCCCTCGAGATTGGCACACTTCCAACGTCTCCCCAAGACACCCTGGATCAGGAAATCGCCACGGGCTCCGTGGCACCCGAGGACCTTTATAGTCACCGGCATAATATCTACCACGGGGGTATTCGGAGGCAGCGCCGAGGCTTCCTCGCCCGATGAACCCCAGACAGCGCAGGATCATCAATCATACACGTATAAAACAATCAATTTTGCGCATACAAGTGCAACCATTCATTTCAAATGCAACCTAAATGACAGAGGTAATGTCTTCGGAGCGCTAAATGCTTACGAAGAATGTATCTCATAGAAACTGCTACTGCGACTAAGGATAAAAGGCATAGAACCCCGAGTTAGGTGGGTTCACACTTGACATTCTGGAGCGGCACTTGCGGCTGCCTCCGGGCATCCAGAGGTAGTGGTGGCTAGTGCCCCGGTCTCATGTGGCTGAGTGGTGTGGCCACTCTGGACCGCGGGCACCTCTAGATCTTCTGTGCCGGTCCCGAGGATGGTTTCCTCGACGCTGTGAGCCAAGTGCGGGCTCCCGATAGTCGTCAGACGCACCGGTATCGCCGACTAGAGTTGCAGCAGCAACTAGTTCAGCCTCTGTCTCTGGGGATAGGGTTTCGGCGAGTTTGTTACCAAGGGGCTGCCAGAATTCACGTCCTACGATGTTGCCCACAAGGCTCAGCCTCTCCTGCAGTTGGTGGTAGGCCGCGGTGTTGTCATGGCACCCGAAGAATAGTTGTCGTGCAGATTCACGGATTTCATGTTGGTTCGGTTCGGCGATCGACTCCATGGTGGCATAGGCCGACGTCTAGCCTATCCGGGCACATATAGTACCGTAAGTTTGAAGGTCGTCCTTCGCCCTTTTGAGACCCTTCATAAGCTTGATACTCTTGGGACCCTCTCCTTCGGCATGCCCTGGTTCCCGAGAGGCCAATCCCATTCCTGCAAAAAAAATGTTGGAGGTGTCCGATGAGTCCGAATAATCCTCGACTCATTTCCTTGGATTCTTCGATGTAAACCTTGGCTTCTGCCAAGGCCTTCGCTAACGCTTGGTTGTCTGCACCCAACTGGCGGCTATCTTCGCGCAACTTTCTCAATTCCTCGTTGCTCTTCTACGATGCCTCTGTCAGCGTCTTCACAATTTCCTCCGAGGCCGCAAGGGCATCCGTGGCCTTCTTCCTCTCTTTGTCGGCCTCCTCTACTTCGACCTTGCTTTTGGCCAACTGCTTCCTCAGCTCCACTATCGCCTCTTTAGGGGCAGTTTTGCCTCCAAGTGGCAGGCCAGCAATACGCTCTGCACATTGAATGCTATGTCAATAAACTCGGAACAGAATGAATAATCAGAAAGTCGTTCGGTGATAACCTTGGCGGTTATGTGAGCGAGCTGGCTTATCGCGGCGGCCATGTCCACCCCTTCCAAGGCTTTCTCTATGTTGCACAAATCTAGCATTTGCGACTAATAGACCAACGCCGTTGTAGCTTCGGGTCGGCCCGAGAAGTTCTCGGGGCCGAGGGCAGTCCCAATGTCATCAGGAACCACGCCTCGGGGCAGTACACCCATAAACCCCTTGTTGCCACCGGATGGTCGCCCCAATTCTGAGGGCAAACGTTCGGTCCTGATTTCCCAGTAATCTTCTTCTTCCTCCTCCTCGTCTTCTTCTTTGTTGTCTTTGCCTGGCTCTTCTTGTTGCTCACCCGTACGGTCTTCGGTCGTTTGGTCGCCCATATTTTCCTCCGAGGATCCCTCTTCGCTCTCGTTGTGTGCTTCTTCCGTGCTCGAGTCCTCGACAACTTGGACCAAGGGAGCCTCCTCTGGAATCACTTCAGTGTTGGTGGGAGGTCGCCAACTGTCGAATACCAAGGAAATAAGACATGGTCAGAGGGCTTTGACTGAGGTGACAAATAATTTGCTCGACAAAGCGGTAAAGTAGACCCAAACCTATACAAGACGAGGGGTTGTTGGCGCCGAAGTCTAGAACGGGCATCTGAATGCCTAGCGAGCGCAGTAGGGGCAAGACAACACCCTTCGATCCTGCTTCACCGGCCGAAGTCCGATTAAGGACACTGTGTGCTAGCATCTCTAATGGGTTCACGCTTGAGGAGCCAACGGGACTTGTGACTTCAGCCCATGGCCTCCTGGTCATGTGAGTTGAAGGGGTAATTTGAGACTTTCCCCTTGACACCGTGTCCGAACGAACAGGTTGGTTCCTAACCAGCTTGTTGTTGGTCGTATCTATGCACCCACTTATATACCGCAAGAGGACAGTGTACGATTGTAGCACTTTTTCCCTTGAATTGAGTATTCCAAGGTTTATCGAATCCACTGGGACCTTAGGGATTTATTAAACAAAGTTAACAGTAAAAGATCTAGTCAAGGCTACTGTCAAAGTCAGGTTGCATGAGGGGGGAGACTGGCCAGCGCAAAGGTGTGCCAGATAGTAAATCTGTCATTGCGCCGATCGGCGCAGGAGTCGAGCCGATCGGCACATCAGCGAAACTAAGTCAAAGTGCGCGAGATCTAGTGAATCTGTGGTTGCGCTGATCGGCGCAGGAGTTGAGCCGATCGGCACACTGGTGAATCTAAGCCAAAGTTGTTGTGCCGATCGGCGCAGGAGTTGAGCCGATCGGCACACCAGTGAATTTAATCCAAAGTGCGCCAAATCTTGTAAACCTATGCTGTTAAGTGAGTAGCCAGATATCTACTAGTGAGATCGTAACCAGAAAGTCTAATTGAATAGCATCATAATAGGTAATTACATGGATCAATGAAAACCTATAATGAGTAAGACCACCCTGCTTTCCGAGCGGCTCCCTATTTATCACAGCGGGGAGGAAACTCTTAATCGTGTGAGTATCTTACCCTACTCAACTATCCAATAGTGCTACGCAGGCTTAGTGCTGTCACCGCTAAACCACACTACTAGCATCATCAAGCTACCATAATCAATACAATGTCCAAATATTATCCTAATCACCATGATTAAGATAATATCTACTAACTTAGCCTAGAACTAAGGAATTGGAATAACCACATGCATGATTATAGAATCAAGATAGACAAATCACCAAAACCATCATCAACATATTCAATCATCCTTGAGATACATAGAGTAAGATTCATCCCCGTCGAGATGGCCTACCTTGACGGATCAACTCTTAACTCCAATGGTTCTTGAAACTCATCTAGAGATCTATTCTAACGGGGCAAGCCCCGGTGGCTCTAACTCACGGATCTGGTGTCCCTCTGTCGCCTCCCCTCTCTACGGCGGGGGTTTACAAGTATTTATAGGGGTTCTACTCATAAAGGACTCGGTTTCTAGCAAATAAGCCGTGTCTTCTCTGATTTCTTCCCCGAGTCGGTTCCTCTGTCTTTCACAGCTGCCATGTGGGCCTTTTCCTTCGAGATAAAGTCTTGTACTGCACGTTGAGATCTTGAAGTTCCATAAATGTCCTTGAAGTTCCATAAATCTTCTAGACAAATATCTTCAAGTGTCTTGCGCAGATAAACTTCCATAAACATGTGGAATAGGCCTCGATCACTTCTGTGGGCCAAAACACCCTCGCGCCGATCGGCGCACCGGGCTTCTTCAGTGCTTTTCGTCGGTTCTGGACTCCTGTCCTCTCCATCATCGCATTAATCACCAATTTTACCTGTTTTTGCAATAAAGCTCCAAAACAATGCATATACAAATATATAGACAATATCACAGGTAAATGGCCTAAATTAGTATCAATTATGCTCTAATTGGGGTAATATTCACATATAAAAGGGGCACTTAGGAAGTGCCAACACTCGTCATCGAATTGTTTTTTGAGACGCTAGTACGGCTCATGGATCGAAGGGGGCGGTGATGACTGTGGTTTACGCCTCGGCTTCTTTGCCTTACCACCAGAGCCGTCGTCGGCCGGAGTAGCCACTGCCCCTTTCTTAGAGCGCGTATCACCACTCTTTCTTTTCTGCCCTAAAAGTCATACAACGGCCGCCTGTTCTCCTTCGTCTTTGATCAACGTATCGGTTGTAGCCTTCTAGATAGCTGCTTTCGGAGCCAAAGGGCGCCTTACGGTGATTTTTCATTGTACCCGAGGGGCGGGCTTCGGGTGTGCAGCGCCAGCAGTATTTTGGGCTTCTTCGGCCTTGTCGTCCTCCTCCTCTTCCTCTTCGGCATCCGGGTTCTCCTCGGTAGTAGGGGCCTCCCGAGGAGGCAGGACAGCCTTGGCATAGCGCAGCCGCACAATGTGGTTAGTTCGACCCTGACGGCCCATCTCCCCAAGGAGCTCCCATTCCTTCAGAATGATCGGGCCAAGGAAGTGGTTCGCCCTCCTTTCAATATTCAACAAAGTCCACCTGTGGCAGTCTGTCTACCGCAAACTTCAGTTCACCGGTGCGAGCCTTGGTTATAAAGGGAATGTGCCACTCGTCCCGAAGGGGATTGATCCCTGCAGCGCAAAACTCCTCGCACAAGTCCCGCATACTAAGCCTTCAGGCCATATTGTTTAATAGCTGCACGTGGGATGCGGTCGTGCCGTCGTCTGGGACCACTGGCTTCAGGATGTATAGGATTTCGGCATTCCCGCTGTGTAAGTTGCTTTCGGATCCCACTCGGTAGTACAAGCACTCGGACGATACTTGCTTCCCCTAGTGCTGCTTTGAAGCCTTCGCACGAACATTGTGCTCTCGGGCAGGGATGTTCCTGCTAGGATGCTAGATGAGTCGCAACAAAGGCCTCGACGTGCGGCTCGGTGCTCTCCATCCAGAAGGCCCACTCAAAACAGGCCAACCGAACAATGTTGTTGGGGGTTCTTGCTGAATCTCCAAGCCAAAAAGCCCCAGGACTTCCCCGACAAAAGCTGAGCACGAAAACCGAAGGCGGGCCTCGAACAACCGCTCGAATACCATGATCCATCCCTGATGAGACCGAGGCATCGTCTCATCAGCCTTCGGAGCCTCCGCCCGGGACCGCTCAAACCATGCCTTCGGCGCAGCTGCCCAATCATCCAGCTTGGCATCAATGACCGAGCTCCGCCCGAGATATGCGCTACCCGCCTTCTTATCATTTACCCGTCGTGGCTCTGAACCAGTAGGACGTTTCACCTTGCACGGACCCATCGTGGTCAAAGGAGGCAAAAGAATGTGTCACAACGAAACAAGGCGAGCGCCAACACAAAGGGAACCGAGGAGTCTTCGGCACAAAGATTCGGGCCAAAGGCACAGGGTTTGCAAGCTCTCACGGTGGCGCCGGTCTAGGTCTTAAGGTTCGCGCAAATGTCAAGGTAAAGGGGGGGGGGAGGGGGTTGAAATGTCTGCTTATATAGCTAGCGAGTCGCGCCACACACGGGGTCAAGCCGACCGTTCGTCGGTCACGCGCCGAGCCGATGAGCTCCACATGGCAGCCATTGAACCAGCAGTAAAAGCGGCAGGTGAAGGGGCGCAAGTTTATTTCGCTGAGGGTTCGTTCCATCCCGAGGCGTTAATAAATGACCACATTAATATGGCGCGGGTACTCAAGGATCCTTCGGCGCTCGGCTCATTACTTTAGCACAACAGTGGTTCCGGACAGGCACGCTAAACCGTGCAATCTCACATAGCGGCTAACCTTTTTCTTCCAAACATGATATTACCGAGTTTTGCAGGATTGCTCGCGCACATAGCGGCTAACCTTTTTCTTCCAAACATGATATTACCGAGTTTTGCAGGATCGCTCGCGGATGGCCTCTGGACAGGACCGAAAAGGGGGGGGGGGGGACTAAGGGTGGTCATTTCATATGATCACGGTTTCGGTCCTGCCGAATGCGGATCTCAACCATAAGGGGCTACTGTTGGGGAAAAAGGCCACCCCCTAGTCTCCCCTCAGCCGGATTGGAGCCCATCAGCGAGCAATAAGGCCATCAGTGAGCAATAAGGCCAAGACGGACTGAAGGCCCAAAGTAGGTTCGGCTAGACCAGCACCGGGCACGGTGTACGGCCGAAGGGCGTACGGGCACAGTGGACCCCTTGGCACAAGTACTGGAGGTTGACTCCCGAAGACATGTACCAGATGCTAATTGAAATACTAGAATGCCATTAAAGGAAACAGTAATGTGTGTAACGTAGAACTTAGGACAAACATGTAAACACAAGTGGGGGAGCAAGTGAGCATAAAGCTACAAATGCTCCCTTACAGCCCCTGCAGCCAGTCATTCCGTCACATCTCGAGTACAGACTGCTCGGTACAGACTCAGAAAGATAATACAAGTCAGATCCGAAGGACCCAGTTCATGCGCCTTCAGCATTTTACGGTTCAACCGACTGTGCTTGTGTTTCACTCTCCTAGGCCTATACAAAGGGCCTTCGGCCTCCGGGTACCTAACCACTCTCCTAGACCTATACAAAGGGCCTTCGGCCTCCGGGTACCTAACGAATCCCCTTCGACAGGTCTCTTAGTGTTTGTTTTGTCTTGTAACCAAACATGGGTTTTCTATTATAGACTTCATTCTTTTAATATGATCATAAGCTCAAGTGCATATGGATATGGTCTTAAATGACAAGATATGAGGGATGCAAACCTTTTGTGTAGTTTGTCTGAAAAGAGAAGGTATGAGCATGGATGTTACAAATAACTACATCATCCCATGACAGATGTCCTGTGCCATCTAAAGAATGATAAAAGAACACATTCCAAAAATTGAAGTGAAAACCATACAAGCTGTCTAAACTGTCGGCAACAATCAATGCAGAGAGCACAACTTTAAGGGGCGAGTCATGCATAATATTCACCAAGTCTTTTGTGAACTGATTAATTCTATCTGCATTTACTACAATCATATGACTCACATGGCTAAAAATTCATCATTTCTCAATTATCCTCTAAGGTTCCTATCGATAAAGACAAAAAGAAAAAACACTTTCAGGACCTAAGACAAGGCTTCACTCATCTCTGTACAGATATATTACCTACGCAAAAACCAATGTTGTATTGGGTCCTGTATTTCTTCTGGGACCCTCCAAACGCAAATTAGGTTGCACCGTGAGGAGTCCCTGGTTCATTAATTTTGTTCTATCGGATCTTCTGGATCCATTCGCTTTGTTTCACCCACACCTAAAACCCAATCTCTTCTGTACTACCATTCAAAATTTTACAACAATAGGTAGCAGGTCGCCTCATGTCAATTTGCTTTGGATTTGCCTGTGAACATGTACGAGGAATTCAACATAGGAAAGGCTGCCGGGTGCCTTGTCCTCGACCAACAATGAGCGGAGGAAATCACCTGCGGATAGAAAGGGATATTGTTAGTTAACGAAAATGTACAAATGTTAACAAAAAAGAAGTCACAAGACTAACCAGATGGGTCACCCTTTTTACACAATCTCAATCTGCAAAATGAGTTTTGGAATGTTAACTCTTTGAATTGAGTATGTGTTATCAATATAGCTGAGTTTTGCAGAAGGTACCTCAAGTAAGAGCATCTTTGACGCCTTATTTCGTTCACCACTTCATTTACCTTCCTCGAGAGTTCATTATCAAATTGCTCCAATACCAACTGAAAAAAGTCATTTATTTGTGAGCCTTATTTGTAAAGACGGGTAAATTTTCTTGTTAGAAAGGAGGTTTATGAACAATCTTCTAGGCTGTGATTCTATTGTTGAATAGATCAGGAGGTACAAGGCTGACCTGATTTGGCACTGCAGCCAAAGATGAGACACCAAACAACTGCTCAAGAATGGCAGGGTGTACCGAATTTCCAACATAAAGTAAACCATCCTCACCATTTTCCATAAAGTAAACTCCGTCATCACGTATGTTTTCACTATTTAGTGTAAGGGGAGTTGGTACAAGGGATTCATCATCTTCCTGCAGAAAGATATAGTTCAAAACTCATTATTTATTTCTATGACTTGATGTGAAATGGAAGGGAAATCCTGTACCCTTAATATAAGATCATGCAGCGCAATCATCCTAGGAAACACTAATGGAACAGCTAGCACCACAGAAATGGAAGAGACGATAGAGGCCCAATAGGACCGATCATCCAGCCTCCCATCATTGCGCAACCCTATGCTTTTGGTTAATGCTGAGAAATAAAAATCTAATGATTAGTTAAATATTTTAAATAGTGCATTAAAAAATCCAAGGTAGGAAATGGAATTAGATACAAAATAATAATACCTAGAGCATACAATGGTAGAAGCTTCAGAGCCTCTGGAAGAATCAGCTGTCCAGAAGAACTAACAGATGCACAGTACTTCCGGTAGGACTGAAGGATGCTGATACATGTACTTGTTACTTGGTCCCTAACTTGAGATAGAGGAGTTGATGGAATGGCACATCCAGCTAAGAATGCAAAATAAGTCAGTACATCATTAAATTTTCATATTTGCTTTAAAAGCTAAAAAAATCTTATTTTGTTGGTTAATAAATCACTTTGTTGAGCTTAAAACTGCAAAAGTAACAGTAGAAAAAGCAAATGAAGGAAAATTACAATTGTTTACCTTGCTTTACAACATAAGTGAATTGTGTTTCCAGATCAGCATATCTGAAAAGGTTGCTGAGCATATTTGTGCATGAGAGCGATAGGTTCATAACCCGTATTCTTCTTTGCCCAAATACCGTTGTGTAAAGCAGCGCACACTAAAGATACAGCAGAAATCGGTCAATGATAGCAACTCCTTACATTCTATAACAAATGAACTGATAATACAAGTCAATAGGTTATAGAAATTGAACTTTTTTAGATATGTTTCAGATGGACAACTAATTGAGTTCGAAACTGAAGGAAAGGTAACAAGTTTTGAACTTGCAGACATCGTATGTACGGAAAATAGTATATATTTTGTGGAACATGCTGTATGCATCAGTATTTTATAACAGATAAAGAACATGAAGCAGCAATAAGAATGGAATATCACTGATAACAGAAGATGACAACTAACCATACAGACCACGATTGCTAAAGTTTTTTAGTAAACAAGGCCACGAATCGTGTAGGATAGCTATTCCACATAGTAGGTTGAACTTCAAACTTGGTCAATTAACTAAGTTTACGCGCAAACCAATTCACAGCTAAACACAGTTACTGATACCTCAGGAATTTAGGGACCAGGAACTAGGATTTCCCCTTTCACGCGAGTATAAAAGAGACTGCATAGGACAACTCTAACAGAGTTTCTACTTGCCTCCTTCACAAATTTTAGAGCCAAAGGCTCAAAACAGCCTTCCAACTGACCCTTACCCCCCACAAATCCAGATGCCAGCACCCTTTGTCGAAATTCCCACGCCAAACCTCCAAGTTGACTTGAGAAGATAACAAGGGAAGATACTTGATGAAAGAATACTGACACATGGGCAAAAAAAAATGCAATGAGGAGCAAAGACCGATTGGAGCATTCAGGGAAGTATTTGGAATCAGAATGACAGCGGTCCTATTTGGTGTAGGGGCTCAAAAAATGAGCCCTCAGTTGGAGTTGTCCTTGACCAGGCATAACTGGTAGCACTCATCCAAATTTCATACGAACATCTTATTGAAATTCCCCCAAAATAAAATCAGAAAATGAAGTAGGCACTTAACCAATTATTTTGAAATTGTTGGAGGAATCAATATCTGAATATACTAAATGCTGTAGCCATATGATTGTTTGAAACTGCCCAAAAAAATATTAGTGAACCTTCATGCATACTTCTGTATTCTTAGGATAATACTGAGAAAGAATACCGTATGCAAATTCAGTCAATCAACTAACTGGCTTCCATGTAAAGCATTATTACCTGGAAAGAGCATTCTGAATTTTCCTGGAATTTGTCGTCGTGCTTAAAGGTAACCATTATGGCTTTGTCCGAGTCAATCTGCAGCACAAGATGTTCTTCAGGATATTATATATATAGTAGCTACTCCCACGTGTATATCTCACAATCTAGAGAGTATCATTACATACTTGAGGTTTGTAAATTAAGTATGTAGTCATACTAGAGGGTATGTGGACATACTCACTTTTTTTTGTTGGGATACATGAAGTATAAGGACATACTCACTTTTATATAGCAGTAAATGTGATATATGTTCATATGCTTATAACTAAAAGACCCTTCAAAAAATTTTATAGTTATCACTCTAAAAATCTTGTTTTAAGTATGTGTACATACTAAAAATGATAAATGAGTATGAACGCATACCCAAGGTAGATGTTTCAACATGGGAATAACTACACCTAGGATATATATATATATATATATATATATATATATATATGTTTATGACATTAGCAGATCTGTTGCATCTGACACAACAATAATAAAAACGCAAGAAAAAACTAAGTAGCAGTGACAAATAACTCATTTTCAGCTGACTGAAAGTCGGTGCTCCTTTCAATCAACTCCCTGAGTCATCGGATCCAAATCCAATGGTTTACATTATTATACAGATAATCCTACAAAAGAAAAATCAAAATACAAAGTAACTCACGATCCACTGTCGACTGAAAGCTTTCAGTCAACTGAAGCCTAGGAAATATGGACAAATAAACATGGAAGAATAGATGATTTCTGTTTGTAAGGACTGTTGCATGCCCACCAGTGTCATATTTACAGAATCTCTTATTAAGAACCCAGGCATTACACTGACTAGTCACTCCAGTATCCCTGTGCTTCCAGTGAACAGTTTTCTGTTTCCCTAGTCACTTCTTTTTCTAAGTTATGTTTTTGTTCAGTCAACAGAATTCTAACAAAATACATACAGTTAGGGCTCCAGAATTTCAATATCTTTTTTGACGCGAAGAATTTCAAATATCTTATCATCCGAAAGTGGACCACCTCTGATACAGCAGTACTAGATATGCAGAATCTAATGAAAGCATTTTCCCCTAAGAGGCAAAGAGTATAAGCATTGACATCTTGGACGTGGTAACGTTTGTTATGCATTTATGCAGAGTTACTCTACGATATAACCAGACTAGTATTTCATAGACCAAGGAGTATTTCCTACAATACTACAAAAAGACAGCAACAGAGATTGAAAACATAACAATACTGTTTACTATTCATGTAGCCATGCATCACATGTATGCCTACATGTAGAATATGCAAGCAACAAATAGAGCCTGAAACTGCACTAGGTCATGCATCAATCCTAACTACGTACCGCAGGAAGATCAACATCAGTAGGGACACGTTTGCAGAAACTGCCAAGATAGTCTTGAACTTGAAGCCCCTGATTCCACGTTGAAAGAAGAAAATGAAATAATGTTACTATCACATAATTTAAGAATGGTAAAATAAGTAGGGTCTGACATATGCTCACTTGACTGCATCTGACACGCATGACAGCCTCAAAACCTTGTGGTCTACTAATATTCCATCTGAGGTCGTTAAAGAGTTTGGCTGGATCAGAAAGAGCAGAAAAAGGATAATAGTAGTAAACCTGAAAATTAAGGAAAGTTATTAGGATCAAACAACATGGAAATAAATAGAGTTTCTTTTTCCAAGAATCTGATAGGGATTGACAGGCTATGACATGAAAATTTTACATGAATCTAGCAACTTAACGATAACACTACCTAATATTTCAACACATTCGATGTACAACACGATTGAAAGAAAAATCATAAATGACAAATTGAGTGGGGTATGGTATCTGAAATTGTCAAAGTCCAACTTCTGTGTTTTCATTTTATCAGGGATATAGGTTTAGCAAAAACACAGAAGGCGAAATGCGGGTGTGGAATTGATTGCAGCATGCATAGCAATAAGCCAGGTAGTAATAGAGATCAGTGTAGACCAAAGTCTTCACAACGTACAGACAATTGTTCAAAATTTCAATGATCAATTAGTTCTGCTTGTGGCAATAATGTTTCACAAATGCACTCTTTTAATGCCCACCAATCATCTAATGGCTAGTGAAACTGTACTGTGTGGCTACCGCAACATTTGGCAGAGATCAACAATATAAAATCCTTCACCGATCTAAGGGAACTGTTGAATAGAGGCATACCCGGCCACCCGTAGTATTGGGGACAACTGATATTGAAGCAATATCTACGTAAGACTGCGTTGTAAGAAAAACATCTACACAAACCTGATGAAAAAAAAATGAGTCAGTGTTACTTAAATATTACTAAATAATAAAATTATCAAACAATAAAGAAACTATTTTCTTACTTGGTATTCGGCAAATTCCAGTGCCATAGTTTTGAGATTCTTATCAACAGGCTGCAGCAGCTTATGCGCTTCCTGTATAATACACAAAAATATTGTAACCAATCACTTGTGAACAGTATGTTGAAGCAAGGTGCAATATTGATGAAGTAATTGTGTTGGCAAATATGAATAAGCAGAGGCAATGTACCATACCTTATCTGCCATGGATATATTTGATCTACCTTCAGCTTCCCTAGCAGATAATGAACCAATACCAGTAGATGGCAGCACTGCAAAATGCCATGGACTGTTAACGACCTTTCTCTTTTTCTAGAGACATACTCCCTCCGTCCCAAAATAATTGATGTTTTAGCTGTGTACCAGGTTCATAGAAGATACTATGAATCAGGACATAGCCTCTGTCCAGATTCATAGAAGATACTATGAAACTGGACAAAAAAAAAAAAAAACAGATCCAGAATGACAAATAAATGTGACAGAGGGAGTACTAATTAGTAAACATTTATAATCTATAGCACTGAACAGGTAATGGTATAATTCTTTAGAACAACTATACAACTTGCCATTTTATATGGAGCAGAATGTTAGCCTAATAAAATACTAATTGTAGCAGAGATGTGCATCTTGCAATAGATTTGTGGCCATACAAAAAGAGATCAGGTCTGGAACAATGATAAGCGAGAGATTAGGGGGTGGCACCATATCGAGGAAAAGCTTTTACACTATCATTTGAGAATTGAGATGATTGACATGTCGACATGGAGGCCTCAAGAGGAACCAGTGCGTAACAGGATAGTAAGACTCCGATAATGTGAAGAGAGGCAAAGGAACATCAAGCTCTATTTGGGACGATTTTGTGAAGAGATACATCATAGATAGGAGTGCGTAAAACTAGCAATCCATGTGTCCGAATCTTAATTTTAAGTTCCACCTTTTTATCTTATTCTTTTGGTTTATTACTTTTTCCTTCCCCTATTTTCCCTTTTTTCTTTTAGGTCTGCTCTCACTTTCATTGGTCTTTTTATGTTGGTTCTTGTAATTTAATCGCTAGCCTACCCCAACTTGCTAGCAACTAAAAGGCTTTGTTGTTGATAATGATGATGATGATGCTTAAGTTAATTTTCACATCTTGGATCATCTATCGAGTAGTTTTCCAGGCACTTCCAACAGCCAAACAATAGAGAATGACAAATCAATCTGCCATGATAGTAGAGAAAGGGTGAACCATTATGCATATCAGACAAGTTTATTATCAAAATACCTGACTGAAATACAAGCAACTTTCCACCAGTTGACTTAATAGCTAGAAAAGCTGCCTGCATATATAGTATAACAATCAATGTCGACCGGCATAATGAAAAGAAGAAACATAAATATGACAAATTCATACAGGTCACTATATGGTAGTAATTTATACTGAAACTAGAGAATCGATGTAGCGCATCGTACATTGTACAATAAGGAACAATAGACAAGTGTAACCACATCATGAATAAAATAATAGTACCTTCATAGCAGCCCCAAATGCTGAATCAGCAACCCTGTTGTTCCCAAACATGTTTGGGATGCTCTCCAGTAGTTGCTCCAAGTTCTCACGACACTAAAGGCTCAAAAAGAGCAAGGCATTTAGAGCTTTGTCAAAAATGGACAGATGTTATGCTTGTACTGAAGCTTTCACAGAAATTTAAAGAGCTGGTAAACTAACAATGATCAGTTTTTCATTTGCACAAAATTTCAGTACAAACCTCCGAAATTGGGAGAATGAGGTCAGTTTGAAATGGGGTGTACACATCTTGGATATCAGGAACTATAAGCATCAAAGGCTGCAAAGTACAAAACAATCAAAGATTGAATACTTGAGATCCATACAGTAGCAAATAGCAGTGACAGTTCAGTGTTTAGAAGGTTCTTCCAAAAGAAAACTCAAAACTGTGTGACGGGTGAGGTGGTGTGTGTTTTTGTATTCCTTTTACTTCTTCTATTAATGAAGCGATACGCAGCTCTCTTGTGTGTTCGAGAAAAAAAAACCACAAGCAGTGTGCAAAAAGCAGCCCGGCCACTGCCAGCGCGTGGAAGCGAGGTGGACCGGGGAGGCACGGTCAGCCGGGAAGATGATGTGACGAAGGCACGGCTTCCCCAAGGGAGTCGCTGTCGGCCAAAGAGGCCACGAGCCGCCAACACGGTGGGAAAGCTTGCCTGGACTGTCTATCCGACACCGTGGGGCGCCCAAATCCCCTTGCGTGTAGATCCGGCGCCGACGAGCTTCTTTGGGAGGTAGGCAGCGAGGACGGTGCACCGGCATGGCCGCGTGGCTGTAATGGGGTAGAATAATTAGGCCTTATGCTTTGCCTAGAGCTTGGGAGATTTTGCAGGATTGGGAGAATTGTTCTTCATTGATTGATTGATTAATTCCAAATGCCTCTCTTTATATAGAGTTAGAGCCGGCCCTAATTCTAACTAACCTAACCTGGCGGCAAAGTAAGGGCGACACTACAGTAACCACGATGCTACAGTAAACCGGGCTGCTACAGTAACGCAGCCCAAAGGCCTGCCCATAACACTCCTCCCTTTTTCGAAGACAGCTCGCCCTCGAGCTGTGGTGGAGGCCATGGCTGCAAACCTTGATATCCCCATGACGATAGGATAGTTTAGCTTCGGTGCTTCTGCACAAGGATCAGTAACCTACTTGCAGTAATAGTCCAAAGAAGTGAGCTCGCTGTGCTGCTTAATGTTGATGAATTTGCTGATTTCATTGGGGACCAGCAGGGAGCAGTATGGATGCTTCTCTTGCTTTCGCATTGGATGGCTGCAGGATGAGTGCAAGGATTGTGTGTGCATTTTCGCCGTGCTCCACACAACCAGAGGCACGCCATTGGTCGATGACTTGGAGATAGTCGCAATGGTGCAGCAGTAACCTTTTTCTTTGTCTTCTTCCTCCGTATGGGTACAGATGGGGCAGCCAAGAACAGTGAGGATGAAGGGGTAGCCGCCGCCTCTGGCACCACCACAACAGTGTGGACCAGCACCGCTGCACATTCGACCTTCTTCTCTTTTGCTGCGGGCACAACCATAACAGGTTGGGCCAGCACTGCTGCACGGTTGGCAGCCTCCTCCTTTGCTTCTAGTCGTGCCTTAAGCAGATCAATCAATTTTCTAAGGCTCATATCAGAGTATGATTTTGGTGGTAAGTTGGCAACAGAAGCCATGCGAAGGGATCCTTGGCAATCTGATACCAGATGTAATGGGATAGGATAATTAGGCCTTATGCTTTTGCCTAGAGCTTGGGAGACTTTGCGGGATTGGGAGAATTGTTCTTCATTGATTGATTGGTTAATTCCAAATGACTGCCGTGCCTCTCTTTATATAGAGTTAGAGCCGACCCTAATTCTAACTGACCTAACTTAGCGGCTAAGTAAGGGCGCCGCTACAGTAACGCAGCCCAAAGGCCTGCCCATAACAGTGGCGGTTGTGGCAGCATGAGAGGGGCGCAAGGAGAGGAGGAGAAAAGGAAAAAAAAAAAGAAAAAAGAAAAGTTGGGACCCATGGTTGGGAGGGGGGATGGGAGGCTCTCAAACCTGGAAGCTCGGAGGGGAAATTTGGGAGGGCGTGCAAAATAGGAGGGTAGATGGAAGCCCCATTGGAGTTGACTTTTTTCCTCTAACTCTTAACATTTAGAGTAGGACCCCTATTTTGGAGCCCCACTGGAGATGCTCTAAGCACACCTACACTTGCTAGCTCCACCTAGGCATTTTTCCGCCTAGCCAAGTAGTGTAGATACTGCATGAGGTGTTCACTTGGCACACATCGCATAGGTGATTGTTAACATCTTTAATAAACAAGGATCAGAAAAGAAAATTAGGGAAATACAGAAAATGATATTGAAATTTCTTTCAGAAGCATTGCATGTTTGTTGACAATAGACAAGTTATGAAGGCTAGAAGCTGCTTCCCCTTTGCCCGGTAAAAATAATCACCTTGTAATAAGAGAATAAAACAATTATTTTGTCCCACTCAATAATTGGTATGATGCATGGAATTCTTATGATACTAACAAATTTCTTCAGAACATACCTGTTGTTGAGCACGTTTAAGGCTGTAGAAGTGAATAGCAGAATCGAATGTAGCAATGCCCACCATAGTTTGTGGGCCTTCCTACAGAAGACACAAAACTAATGTCATGGTCAATCCACGGGATTATAACATGTTGCACTTTGTCTGAATAACTATAAAGAAATTTAAGCAACAGAAAAAAAATAGTATGTCAACACAGTTAGTGATAGGCTGCCATCACACAACAACAGACATGTCTTTTTGAAAACACAAGTACAGACTATAAAGATAAACAGAGGAAAGAAAATGTTGGTAGTACGTTATAAAAATCAAGAGTCTGTTATGGAATGTAAGTAGGATTTATAGTTAATAAATAACTAATGGTGTGTTGTCTGTAGTAGCCAATGTGAACAAGATACCATGTAAACCTACCTGAAGGTCTGAAAGCGCCTGAAAAATTGCGCTGCAAGCAGCAGCAGTTGAACCAGTATTTAAAGCATTCATGGAGACATCTATAAGGAAAAAATATACAGCAGGCATTGGGTCACGAACCTGAAAGTGACAAAGGTATCATTATCATTAGCAGTAATAGAATAATATAACTTCGAATTTTTGCAGATACAGTATAAATCTTAGAAGCATTTTATTTATATACTGATATATCAAGAAAACATAGTACTCAAAAGCGACATAAACAATCATATCAGTGCAATATGCCAGCTATGTCTGAATTAAAGAAAAAAATATGCATAATATGTCCCTAAATCATGTATAACCCAGCGAATAAGGCAATAATAAAAAGGATGCTGATAAGATGGAAATATAAGAAGATATTAAGTTATACACAGTACATTTAACAAATCTTGTTCAGCAAAACAATGTGGAACTCCAAAACCAGGTTAAACTATACCATAAACTCCTTAGTAGCAATGAATTCCACTGTTCCTCTACATAATTCAGGTCTTTCATCAGCATCGCGTCTCCGACCATCAGGGCCCAAGTTACAAA
The DNA here is from genome assembly GCA_030378355.1 of Eleusine indica. Lineage (NCBI taxonomy): Eukaryota > Viridiplantae > Streptophyta > Magnoliopsida > Poales > Poaceae > Eleusine > Eleusine indica. Next base: position 30,877,252 of record CM059494.1, on the reverse strand, counting down.
AGTACTCTCTCGGAGTATCATTACTGAATCCTGCAGAAGACATTTAATTAAATAGAAAATAAAATATTTGGATAGAATATGCTAAATAAATTAACCTATATTCTGTGATACGAGACCAAGAACGATTGAATGAGCACTAACAATGAAAAACAAGGAAAAATAAATGGAGGTAAGTATTTCAAATATGCCTGACTTCATATGATAAACATGTTTCCAGTGGAGAGGGAACTACAGCACCAGGTTTAAAATGATTGCAATTTAAAAATAAAGAGCATAGAAAATGTTGATTATGGATGTTATTAAAAGCTCAAACAAACAGAAAACTAGCATTAAAACTCTGCCCCTTACCACATAAATTACATATAAACTGTTTCCCTTGGTCAACGAATCTCATGAAAGCATTTAGGTATGCTTTGCATCGCGAACACCTAACTGGCCCCATCTCTCCAAAATCTACAAGCTATAATAAGAGTGTCAATACCAAAGCAATAAAGGATAAAAGTCACTTGTAAGCATAACAGTTTCTATAATACTAGCAAACAATGAACTTTTGTATCACAATCTGAACATGACCCTAAGTTGTTACTAGAACAGTGCTAAGCACATAAAACTTTAAAAATTATGAACAAAATCGTAGTTAGTTTTGCCAACCCTGATTCAAATCAAAACATGGACTATAATAGGAAGTCAGTAATAATTTTGGCAGATAAGACAAACCTGAACAAGAACAATTTATGTCTATAGATATAGAATTGCAAATTTGGATGTATTTGACAATTAGTATATTAACATGATATCATGATACTTACATGTAAGATCAAGTGACAAGCTTTATTATTTTAAGTGTGACGGGAGAACCATAGCATGTTTAGTCAAGAAGAAGGTAATGCACACTGGGTGAGCTCAAGGAATCCACAGCTAATTGTACAAAACTGCTTACTTTGAGTGCATGTGATTAACATGTGGAGCCACTTTTTCCCCTTAAAAGAAAATTCATGCGGCTGAATGTATTATGGGCATACAGAAATTATTCGGTGCCCTCAGTGGGGCGCGCCTAGATGGTCTGTTGAAACGCCGTGAGGGACTGGCGTTACTACAAGTTGTCCTCAGATGCTTTTCATTTCTGGTCACTTGTACTATGTTTATTTTATTCTCCTGCTTGCATTCGTCTTGTTGCCTGCTGCGCTCCAGGCATATGATGTGCTTGAGAATTTTTGGTGGACTCATTTTAGTGTGCTCTCTGAAGCCACCAATAATTGGTCTACGCAGCATGTCATCCAACTGATGAGGAGGTCACCAGCCTTACTTTGCAGCATTCTTTTCGATATTGCGCTCCCTCGCACTCTCCTCTCCTCATCTCCTCAGGTCTCTCTTGTTCAAGACCGTGTACTTTCTTGTTTGTTTTTTTCTTATACATAATCGTGCCACACTTATGAATTTTTCAGTGTTTGAAGTTTGTTTTGTTGTCAGAATAAATTACGGCAAACTGAGTTGGTAGAGGGGATGGCTGATCTGCGCATGGTCAACTTTGAGTTCTTCAAGATCCTGTTCCCAGGGATGGCCACGAGGTAAGACAACAGGCAGCAAGGCAAGGGGAGCTGGCCTATGGCTCCCAGAACGTGTTGTATAGCATGGCAATGAAGCCACAGGCTGTCTTTGGGGAGTGGTGTCGCGTTGTGGCATGTAGGCCACAATACAGAAGTAAGCACAACAGTCAAGTCATCTTGTCTTGATTAGATGACTAGATCGGCAGGGTTGTTAGTTTGTTGTTTTGATTTGTTAGGTAACTTATCTATAAAAGGCAGCCATGACTCCTAGGAGATGTAGGCAAGAAAGAAGACTAGGTCCTCTTCTTGTTCCATAGGGTGTGGCCCCCAGCACAGTGCCATGACAAAATTACCAAACAGTCTGACAGTTCATTACTGCATTTATCAGATAAAAAATTAGTAACTGACCACTAACAGATGAATTGGACAATTTCTCATAAGTAGAAACCTAAAATACAGTATGAAATATGATGGCAGAGACCAGTATATATAGATATGAGATGCAGTTGGTTTCCATGTTGCTTAATTTAGTTGTTATGTTGTATGGCTGCTGTGAATATTCTGTGTTTATGCAATTGATGAGATGAAATACCTGGATAGGCTCCTCCGATGGGTGGGGAAGAGAGAAAGGTTGCACCAATAGAGCCAATGGCATTCCTGATGTTGTTAAGAGATCCCCAGTACATGGTATCTGATAGCATATGTAACAGACACAGTTTAGCAAGGAAAAATATGATAACAACAGGAAGAAAAAATCAATCCAACCTGATTCATGGTGCACCTCATCAGACGGGGGCTGCAATTTCCTGTGTCCTTCACAATGAATTCACTTGAAGCAGCCTACAATGGACAGCAGTCCTCTTAGATGGAACAGAATATGTATCTTTGTTCCAGATCTACCTTCTAGAACAAGCATTTTTTTTTTTAAAAAAAAAGTAGATACACATATAATATCACAAATTTAAAGGGTATACCGGTGGGATAGCAGCTTGGCCACCTTGCCGAGTCTCAAAGATGATGACAGATCTTTCAGCAATTGGCCGCGGGATTTGAGTGGGATCAATTTTCGATGGCGTGGAGACCTGAGAATGGGGAGAGTATGGCATTTTGGGTGTTGATGCAGGACTCATCCCATGGCCTAGTGCATTGGGCGGCATGCTACCAGGCATGTAAGGCATTCTCATAGATGGTTGTATATTACCAAGCACAGCTCCCTACAAATAATTTGCACAACATCAACTTCAGGGTGTTTTTGGCAATGTTGTAACGACATTTTGAGGTGACTCATTCACCAAACAGATCTATATAAGATCTTCACATCAAACTAGAAATGATCAGTATGGACAAAAGTGACCACGGGAGCATATTAAGCTCCAGCACCAGAAGAACTCAACTATGTCAAGTGTCAGGTGCCTCACACAGGGAAAGAAAACCAATGCCAAAACCACATTTCTTTCCTTGAGAAACATAATAATTAACTCGGTTACTTCATGCTACAAGACAATAAAAAACTACTTTTTCCCTAGAATAAAAGGAACCATGGTGAATCCATTACTGCAACATAGGTACATCACTCTTTCTTAAGCCCAAGGGAATCCACTTGCCCAAATAATTGACAAAAAACACAACTTTTTAGGCATGCTAAATTGCACATTTCAAATGAAATGTAAGCCTGTACCGCACTTCTCTAGAGCACAAAATGATACATTGGGTTGTTCCTATTGTTATCCAAAATGGTAGCCTAATTGCTATTTCCCCCATTGTTTCCTTTTGGAACTAATCAAAATGCAACTGAACACACCATGAAACTCAATGTGAAGAAACACTCACTGGTTGTGCCTGGCTCTGCCACCCTGGAGGCACAAATGTCGGTGCATTATTCCCTGGAGGCCCCATGAAGGGTGGTGCCTGCGAAACGGTGGCAGCTAGAGCCCCAAAAGATGGAGCTTGCGTTCCTGGCCTAGGTGCCCCAAACTGTGGCGTGGCACCAAACTGCACCTGCTGTGACTGCCCCGGTGGCCCCCCAAATGGTGGTCTCAACCCGCCAGAGGTAGCTGCTTGAGGCATTGCCCCAGGCGGCCCACTGAACGGTGGCGGCTGAGCTGCCGAGTACAGCATCCCACCGATGGGAGCAGCTTGAGCTGGTCCTGCTGCTGCTGCTGCAGGAGGTGGAGACCCGCCAAATGGGCGACGTTGAGACGGTGGTCTGCCGAACGGAGGTGGCTGTGACGTAGCCGCCGTAGGTGGCACGCTGAACGGGCCAGGTTGAGTGGCTGCTGCATGTGGCCCACCGAAGGGCCGTGGTTGCTGCGGCGGCGATGCTCCAGACTGTGGACCACCGAAAGGAGGCCGCTGCATTTGGGCCGGTGGTGGGCTGCCGGACGCGGGCCGCTGCGGCTGCAGCGCCAGCGCGACGGGCGGTGGACCACCGAAGGGGGCTGGCTGCTGCGAGGGCGCCACGGGGCGCCCGGCGAACGGCGGCGGAGGGCTTCCTTGCATCGGTCGTGCGCCAGGCGGCGGCGCACCGACAAAGGGGCCGTTCGCGGGAGGCGGGCCCCCGCCGGGGGGTCTGGCGAAGGACGGGGGCGCGCGGGAGATCTGCATGTTGGAGAAGGGCACCGGGAGGGAGCCCGCGGGCGCCGGGCCAGCGTTTTGCGGGGCGAACGGCGGCGGCCTCAACACGGGGCCCGGCGGCGACGAGGACGATGATGCCATGGATCACGAGGGGGATCGGGATCTGAGGAGGGGAGGTGAGAGAGAAAGCGGGAGGCCTTTTAAGTCGAAGCCGGCGTTTCGGACTCCGGTGTGGCGCGACCGGACTCAATCGCTCGAGCCGGGAACCCGGGAGGGCCGACGTTCCGTCGGTTCTCGGTCGGAACAGTAGCGTAGCTCCTGGTCAAATTGCCATCTCGGGACATCAGAAAGATTTATTTATTTGCCATCCAATTCACGTGCCTCCGACAACTTGTCATTATTTTTGTCAGCCTTCATTTTTTGCATTGTTGTGCGAATTTATTGTTTTTAATGTCATTCTAGACAATTTTGTCTTCTCTTCTTCATTGCATCTCTTCTTCCTTCAGGCGGTGCCGCCGTCTTATGTCTCCATTCTACGCCTCTTCCCTCTATCTCCCCTCTCCTGCGAGCGGCTCGTAGGACTCGGGCAAGAGCTGGCCGCACTCGTGCACCTCCTGCCTTCAACCTGCTCCAAGAGAGAAGAAATTGTTAACGATGGGGGAGAGATGAAGCGTGCAATCTAAGGATGAGGAAGCACAAAGGGACCTAGACTGGATGGTTGAGCTCGTCGAGATGGATGTTCTCGACGGGGGCGTCCTGGTCGACAGGGTGGTGACTCGCAGCTCCTTTTGCTGGCGCGCGACGCCCGGGGACGATGGTGGTGCAGTAGCAGTTGGGGTTCGTCGAGCCTGCGGGTGAGGTATTGGTGCGCGCAAGGCAGACCTGTGCCTTGCCTGTGGGCGGGCGTCGGCTGCCGCAGTGGCCGTGTTGTCTCTAGGGAGATCCCCGCCTCCGCCCATCTGAGAAAATGCATCTCCTTCCCCGAGTTGGCACCTTGCTCTAGCTATCCTTATCGGTCGTGCTCCTAGAAGATGACTGCGAGAACTTCTTGTGTCGAGACTTAATCTCGGCAATATATTTATAGGGCTATGTCAGGATTAAGAACTAGATGGTTAAGACACAAGACGTCTAGTTATACAGGTTCGGACTCTCACGATAAGAGCAAAAATCCTACGTCATATGTTCTATGGATTGTATAGTTATATGATGTTGTGTCCCTCGATGGGGGATTACTGCCGCCTTATATATCCGGTTGGTAGAGGGTATATGAAGAGTTCTACTCATAGGCTACAAGGTTAAACATAGTAATTCTATCTCTAATTGTCTTGCGCTTCAAGCCGACTCGGTCGGTTCCTATATTGGTGGGTCATCCTGTCGCCCTCCGATTTAGGCATAGCTATGGATACCGGTAAGGTAAGTGTAAGGACCGAAGGCGTACCGAGAGGGAGTGGGGTGAATCGGTAAGCCGACAATAAATCCGAAAACTTCAATTCACACCACTTAAAACCTAACAATCGTTATAACCTAAGCAGTTCTAGTAGACTAAGACCCTACACGTGCTAGTGTTCATGATGAATACAAAATACGGAAGCTAAACACACTAGCCTATGCAAGCCACAAGTCACCTTACTAACTAGAGCACGCAAATACGGAGTAGTAAAGATGGGTCAAGGGATGCTTATGATTTTTTTCCCGAGGTCTCGGAAGGATGGTGTCACACCCCAAAATTTCAAGTTTTGGTTTGTGACTTAAATTTCACTAAATTTTAAAACTTTTCAAAATAGAATAAAAATTTAATTTAAAATAATTAGAGCATTAACATTTATTTTAGTTAAAAGAACTATTTTCTAAAAGTAATTAAATTAATTTAGGTTAATTTATTATTATTATTATTATTGTTATTATTATTGGTTGTTGCATTCATGCCTATTAGATGCATTAGGTTTTTATTGTATGAAAAGGTGTTTGAAAATTCACTTAGAAATCGATTTGATTTGGTTTGAGAAAATAGAAATAGAATAGGACAAGAAAAGAAAAGAAAAACCTCAGCTGGCCTATAGGCCGAAATCCTCACCCCTCGGCCCAATTTTCCTCTTCCCCTCTTTCCCTCCCTTTCGGCCTGCCCCGCTTGGGCTGAATTCCCTCTTCCGCGGCCCATTCCCTTCCCCCTCTCTTTCTGGCCCTGCTCCGGCCTGGGCCGATTCCCTCACCCCTCGCGCGGCCCAGGGCACCCGCCAGGTGCCCGCGCCAGCCCAACCGAGCCCGCACACCCCTAAAGCCCTAGTTGCAGTCGACGCCCAACCTCGGCGTGCGCACCACGACTGGCCTAGGGTTCCACGCCCCTATAATAGGCCCCCTCTACAGGCGCGCGTCGCATTCGCCTCTCCCCGCCGCGCGCTCGTGCCCCGAGCCGACCGCGCCACCGCCCGCCATGGCCGGAGCTAGGCGAGCTCTGCGCCCGCCGCGACAAGGCCGCCTCGCGCCCCGCCAACCTACTGCCGACCATCGCGAGGCTGCGCCGCCCCTGATCAGCCCCTCCCCGGAAAGCCTCACCGCCCGAAGCTTCTCCCCGTCATTGCCGAACTCCTGGACCCGCCCGTCGTCGCCGACGCGCCTCCTCGGCCACCCCCGGCCCCTCTCTCATTTAGGCTAATCTCCGTCGAGTTCCAGCCACCAGAGCGCCGCCGGCTGCCATCTCCGGCGAGCCGCCCATGGCGCCACCGCCTTCCTGGTCGCCGGCAGCCATCGGCCTCACCTGAACCCCCGCCCCCCTACCGTTGGCGTGATCTGCGACCCAGATTAGAAATACCCGAAAGGGTATGAACCCGGTCCACTCTGGACCGCGGACTCAAGTCAAACGCCCGGTCCACGAACCCAATGGACCCGGTCCATAGGGTTTTTAGGGTTAAATTAATTTATTTAATTCCTATTATTGTTACAGTTTTGCGTATAGGTCCCTGAAGTTTGTTAAAATTAGATTTTTAAACCTAATTTTCTACAAAACCTATAATTAATTGTATTTAAGCCCTGGGTTATTAATTAATTATTATTTTTAGCACTGTATTTTTATAGAAAACACCCTAGTATTTTCCTAAACAATATTTTAGCCCTGAATTTTTATAAAAACACCTCTGTGCTTATTTTTAATTATATTTTAGTCCTGTCTTTTTATACTTAGGTCCATGTACTTTTAATAAATTACATTTTAGTCCCTAAAATTATATTTTATACTTACATTTTATAGTTTAGCTCTTATACTTTTTTAAAATTATTTTTAGGTCCCTGAACATGTCTATTTTTATGTTTTAGACCCTGAAACTTCAAATCGTCATAACTTTTCAACCGTAGCTCGGAACTAAGAAATTCTTGCACCAGAGTGATCGTAGTGTTTAATATTATTTACTTGTACTACTTTACAAAATTTTGCTAATTTATTATTTTAACCCTAGAACTTTAAACCTTCGTAACTTTCTACTCGTAACTCGGATTGAGGCGATTCTTGCGCTCGCGCGATCGTAGCAACACGTACTATTTCATAGTTTTGTTTTCATTGTTGTTTGTTACTATATGGTGTGTTGTTTCTTAGTTTATTTGTATACTTGTGTTTTTGATGTGACGTTGAGTAGACGAACCGCTGTTAGAGAACTTCCGGGATCTCCATCTTGAAGACTTTGAGCAGCAGCAAAGGGAACCAGGCAAGTGTTCTAGATGCATTTTGAACCTATGTTTAACATTTCTCCCTATCTCTATGCTTGCTTGTTAATATTGAATCTCATGTGTCATTCTCCTGTTCCATATTATTCCTTGTCGTCTGTGTTATGGTATAGTATATTGGTATGGGTACGTCATGCTTAGTTTGCTATGTCGGGAATGGAAGTGTCTAATGTTGATCTTTACTAATGGTTCACTTTAACATAATGATCATGAGGGATGGGTAATCCTTTTTAGCAATATGAAACCTAGGGTGATCCAAGCAGAAGGATGATGATGATGGTGCGGGTATGCACGTGTACTCAGTATAGTACTGTGGGATTATGGTGGTATCTACTTGGGATCACAAGGGTAGGTTCGTGGAACGTGTAATCATAAAAACAGCGCAAAGCACAGGGCTGATATGGGTAGGCTTGGTTGAGTATCAAGATGTCTTCCCAGTTTTGCGGGCAGTCAAGGGACGAGGACGGGACGGTTCACTCTTGGACTCAGGCGATGGACGATTCACTCCTAGCCGCGGCGCCAGAGGGGGCTTCCATAGGAACTGTTTAATTCCGTAGCGGTGAAACCTTAGCGTGGATTGTTTGCAACCTGGGAAGCTCTTTGAAAGACCTTGTGGTGATCTCCTGGTTTCACACCTAAGGTAGTGTGGATTAGATAACATGGAGACTTTAGTCACTGCATAGTGATGAAATCACCAACCTGTGGGTAAAGTTGTGCAACCTTTGCAGAGTGTCAAACTGTTATAACAGTCGTGCTCATGGTCATCAGCGGCATGGACCTTTCACAGGATTAGAGGGAATGGTTGGGTGAACTTGGTCGGTAGCCAAGTTTGGTTTGGTGGGTTTGGTTGGGTTCTTAGTGAATAGTGTTCTATGTGAACTGTTCAACTCTGTGTGAGTTGGTGGCTCTGGATTCTATATGAATCATAGTCCTATGTGGGCTATAACTACTTAACATTAATGGGTTTTGGTTTACTTATCACCTAGTAAATAGGAGTGTTTTTCAAATGGTCTTAGGTGTAGTGCTTATTTATGCAAAAGAACCATTATGCTGGTCTTTCTTCTATTCAGCTTGCATGTCATACTTTCCCCTACTTGCTGAGTACGGCATGTGCTCACCCTTGCTATTTCCCTTTGTTGTTGTACTATAAACTGCTGCTTAAAAGATGGAGAGATGGACTACATTGATGAAGACTACTATTAGGCGAGCGTGCCCCCAGTCGATTGCCTGTGGCATTATGGTGTCTTCCGCTGTTATACTTCAAGAGTGTCGCTTTAGTCTTCAAAGACAATTATGCATGTAATAATGGTACATAATAATAATGACATTGGTTATATTGTTATTCACTTTACTGTCGATATGTGTGAAATTGTTCCTGGGCACACATATGAATAGCACTTGGTTTTGTCCTTAAAATCGGGTGTGACAGATGGCGCCTTCCCCTACTCCTTGTTGGACCACTCCCGCTAAAGTTCCGGTCCCTCCCGCCACCAATGTAGAGTTCTCGCCCACGAGCCCGCAATCACTCCCGGAGTGAAGACACAGTGCGCGTCATCGCGGCCATCAAGGCACAAGCTTGCCTCTCTTGAGAACTTGTCGGACTACACGAGCCGACACGAGCGCTCACTAGCGATGCCCCTTTCACCGACGGGCTCAAACCGTGTACAAACGTGTGACGACCTTCACAACCGATCATGATAGGCTCGATCACTGACACCTTACCGGTCTAGATCTCACCATAGACCAGGAGTAACAACCTAGATCACACCCTCAAGGACACCCTAGCCTTAGATGTGCATCAATGCTCAAGTTACTCTCACTAGGACTCTCAAGATATGCAATATCTCCTCCTAGTGCTCCTCTCGTTTTCTTTTGGCTCTCATCAAATGCTCCAAGCAATTTCACTGGTCAAGAGAGGTCTCCAAGATCCCAGAAACAAAGTTATATAGGCTTCCAACCTCCAACTAGCCATTGCTCCACGAAATCACCCTTCTGGACACCATTGACCAGACCGTCCGGTCACTCTAGACCGAAACGTCCGGTCTCTTTTAGAATGGCTCTAAGAGATGTTGGCTTCTCTAAGGACCGAAGGCGTACCGAGAGGGTGGGTGAATCGGTAAGCCAACCACGAATCTAAATACTTCAATTCACACCATTAGAACCTAGCAATCGTTGCAACCTAATAATTATAGTAGGCCAAAACCCTACACATGCTAGTGTTCATGATGAAAGCAAGCGCAGAAGGAAAAAACACTAGCCTATGCAAGCCAGAATTCAACCTCGTTACTAGAGCACACAATTACAAAATAGTAAAGAGGGGGTCAAGGAATGCTCATGATTTTTTTCTGAGATCTCGGAAGGATGGCGCCTTCCCTTAATCCTCGTTGGACCACTCCCGCCGGAGTGCCGGTCCCTCCCGCCACCAATGTGGAGTTCTCGCCCACGAGCCCGCAATCACTCCCGGAGTGAGGACACAGTGCGCGTAACCGCTGCCACCAAGGCACAAGCTCACCTCCCTCGAGAACTTGCTGGACTCCCCGAGTCGACACGGTTGCTCACTAGCGATACCCCTTTCACCGGCGGGCTCAAACCGGGTACAAACGTGAAATGGCCTTCACAACCAATCATGATAGGCTCGATCACTGACACCTAACCAGTCTAGGTCTCATCATAGACCAAGAGTAACAACCTAGATCACACCCTTAAGAACACCCTAGCCTTAGATGTTCATCAATGCTCAAGTTACTCTCACTAGCACTCTCAAGATATGTAATATCTCCTCCTAATGCTCTCCTCTTTTCCTCTTGGCTCTCACCAAATGCTCCAAGCAATTCCACTGGCCAAGAGAGGTCTCCAAGACCCTAGCAACAAAGTCATATAGGCTTCCAATATCCAACTAGCCGTTGCTCCATGAAATAATCTCTCTTGACTCCATTGACCAGATTGTCCGATCATTGCCAGACTGGACCGTCCGGTTTCTCTGAAACGTCTCCTAGAGTCGTTGGCTCTTCTGTCTAGAGGAACTCCATGTACTGGTCGGACCGTCCGCTCAAACTTTCTCTCTCCATTCCAAAGAGCACCATCTTCTGTATTTCTCTGTCTCGAGCAACCTCCATACAGACCAGACCGTCCGGTCTCTACTGGTCTTCACGCTGACAGACTTCCTTGCAGACTTCTCTCTGGTCTCCTAGTGATCGTACAATTCGATCTCCTCTAACCCCTCTGTCCGGTCACTACGTCTAGAAGTTGAAACTCCTCGTCGTCACTTGACTTTGTTTCCAGGCTTCTCCAAACAGCTCCTTGGCTTCTCCACTGTCACCTAGTGCCTGTGATTTAACTGAGCATCCATGCACAACACCAACTAGTGTGACCTAATAGACATGACCTAGACCCTCTTGATAGTCCGGTTTTTCCTATGGACTCAAAGCTCTAAAAACTAGACAAGTGTTCCTAACACTTGCTCCATAGCTTGTTCTTAGCTTAGATCCATCTCCATCAACCCTTGGACTTCATCAAGCTTACAAGCCTCCATGCTTTTAGTCATTGTCATCAATTGCCAAGGCCGCCATCATTCATATGATTTGTAGTAGAGTTTAGAGATGATTCCTGCATAGACAACACTCATGTAGATATTAGCCCATAAATTCATAGTTGTTATCTATCACCAAAACATTCATACCTTAGGGATCCAATCATCAATGGTCATGAAGCTTACAATCTCCCCCTTTTTGGTGATTGATGACAACCACTACTTATCATAATCTTTGTCATAAAACAACAGGGCTAAAAGATCTACACAACAATCGAGAGGAACCTCAAAAGCATAAGCAATGAAAAAACAAGGTCCTACTCAATCAAGCATCATCAAGAGCTAAGAGAAATAAGAAAGAGGAGCGCACTCTAGATGATATGCATGCATGTCATGTGAAGATATTAATTAAAAACATAAAGACGTGCAATGCAAGACATCAATGATGATATGCAAACCAGATAGCATGACAATGCATAGGAATTAAAGGCAAGCAATCATCATCATGGAATTATACACAGACATACAAGATAAATGACGAAAGATAAAGCACTGCTTATGAAAATAAACAAGTGAGATTATGACGAGTCAAACACAAGCGAATGAAAAACCATGACTCATCAAAATTGATGAACATCAATAAATCCATCAAAATAAGAACCAAATGTATCTAACTCCCAAAATCCATGTACACGTATGCTCCCCCTAGATACAAGCTAGTGACTCTCGATCGCACAAGATCACACTCCCACTCCCCCTAGACCTATGAATACTTCTCCCTCTTTGGCAACAAGCACCAAAAGGAGGAAAAGGAAACTACTACGCGCTCGTGGTCGAAGGAAGTAATGCAGCAATGTCCTCTGAGGGCTCTGCTCTGGGCTGCTCCTGTGCTGGGTCCTGCTACTCTGCCTGAGCCTGCGTCACCTGAGTGTCCATTTGCTCAAAGTACTCAAGGTCTACTAGTGACTCAGACCCTTTGTCCTACCCTGCTGGTGGGACTGTGGATGTCACCTCAGCAACTGTCGCCTGAAGAAGGGCAAGGTCATTCACATCTGAGTGAAGCCTCGGCGGACAAGATCCTCTGCTACCTGAGGTGTGACAAGCGTGGAATATGTAGCAGAAGAAGGTGGAGCTATAGCTGACTCTGGGGCTGTCTGGGAGTCTGCACGTGTGGCGTGCACTATCTCAAAAAACAGACTCCTGACTGGTGGCTGCTGTTGGTGAATGGAGGGTCCTGCCATCTGTGAAGTAGAAGAGTGTATTGGTGAAGAGAATAATTCAGAAACTAAGAAGGCTGACACGGGGGAGAACTGAGTCGCTGGCAAGAAAGTCTGTCCTGTTCCTCCTATCGGTAACACCCCAGAGTGTGACAACATGCTAGACTGAGCTGTCATCATAGCAGTAAAGGGGCCTCGCTGTGTCTGCAGCGGCTGAAACTATGGAAGAGTAGAAGGTCCTGGCTGTTGAATGGCCTGCCTCTAAGTCATCTCTGCCATCTGTGTCATGAGAGTGGTTATCAGTGCCATCTGCTGTCTCTAAAGCTCTACCTGTCCTCTGATGACCTGCATCATCTGACGTCTATCCTTAGTTGTGCTCTTAATGAATTCACTCAGGGGTCCTGCAAGTGCTGCTTTAGTGATAGCGTCCTCTGATTGTGTCCCTGCAGGCTTGGGAGGTGCTCCTGTGCTAGTTGACTCGGGAACCACCATCTCTGGATGAGCTGCCTGCTCATGAGTGACTGGCGGTGACTCCTGCTCCTCCTCTCCCGTCTACTGACTCAAGGCTAACTGCAATCCCTTGGGTACTCGAGATGAGTAGCTGGTGGTCACCTCAGGGAATGCCTCATACTGCTCCTCAGACATTAGTCCCATTCTCCTCAGAAGATGGCAGATGTATGGACCGTAGACTAAGTGACGTCCTCCGACCTCTCTCAGAGATAACCTCCTCCATCTCACCAATCAACAAATCAGCCAAGTCAAACAACTGTTTCCTCAGTATGGTTGCCACTGCCTACTGGTGTAGAAGTGTGAACTCCTCTCTGTATCCAGACCGTGGGATGATAGTCCTGGTGACTATTGCTCTGACCACCTTCACCTCCACGGTGAGTCTTGTAGGGCCTTTGTCAAAACCTAGGGTGTGCGGTGGTGGAAAGGCAATCGACCATGTTGTCCAGAGGTAGTGTCCCTCCCTGTGGTCTGCGAGGTGGAACAAGGGTCCCATAGGCACACCGATATAGCGGGAAATCTGAAGCAAGAAGTCCGAAGTTAGCTATGAGATCCTCCCTGGTCAGATGTTGTGGTTGTCCTCTAAGTAGAAACCAGATCTCTGAGTGGTCTCTGGCTACCCATAGTATAACATAGAACTCTAGGACGATGTCCTCCCTATACCTGTATGGAGCAGTAACTAGCTCTGCTAGCCCTGGCAAGTACGTGAAGTACTGCTCCATGTCAGTGCCTATGGCGCTCCTCATGGCCGGGTACAGCGTGTACTGCTATGGCACAAACAGTCCAGCCTTGCCCTTCCTGGCAAGGTAGCATCTCAGTCCCTCACCAATCCTCCTCTGAAGACCGGTCCAGTGCCTCTCTCCTGCAGCAGGGTCCCTGGGGACTGGAACCCACTGCTCGAAGAATACAAGACGAAGCGACTTAAGGTCCTTCGCAGGAACCTTAAGAATGTCTGTTTCTCCGGCTGCCTCTATGAGTCTCTGTAGCCTCCTCGTGCACACTGCACAGGTGCACCTCGGGTCTCCTGCCCGGTGAACAGTCTTCTGCTGCTGTGGTTGTGCTGGCTGCTTCTCCTCCTCTGAGGTCTCTATCTCAGACTATGTGCTCTCCTCCTCTGACTCCTCCTGCTGCCTGGAGGATCCCTACTCTGCAGTTCTCGATGACCTCTCCTAACGAGAAGCCAGAGTACACTGCGACCAAGCTAGCAACCTAATCCCTGTGTACAGCTCTGGCCCTATGGTCTTCTGCCTGGTGCTCCTCCTGCGACCCTAGTCGTCCGTCTGAGTACCCGTGATCAATAGTGCTTCGGGTGTCCTGCGTGCTGTCTCCATAGCCTCTAGGTGCTGTACAACCCTCAAAGCTCTCTCTAACCCTGGGTCTAGCCTGGTTCTCTTCTTGCCTCTGGGCTTCTATGGCATCTTGCCCTTGCCCTTATCCTGATCTGATCCTGCCATCTCTGTTGCTGAAACTGTCACTGCACGCACATAGGTATAGACAGGATAAGCATAGAAACTATGTAAATCTACAAGCATAGCACCGCTAGGTAAGAGTGCACAATAGAAATCCTAGCACTGAATGATGAACATGATCACCGAACAAATATGCAAAGTGATAACAATGATCGTCGACTATAAGTGGCTGGTGCGAGTCATCCAGTGTGCAGTCAAATAATAGGCAATAAATCTAATTGCACACTAAACGAGAGACACACCCTAGAATTACAATTAACAGATAGGCATGGAACTAATTGCAGCTAGGTTGAGCCAATTAACTAACTAAGGCAACTAAAAATAGGAATGGTTCTAATTGCATTAATCAAGGAAATTGCTCGATTACAGGGCATAATTTGATGAAATGGAAGAATGTCATGATACCATGAGCGGAGGACAATGAACACCGAGAAGACAAGCACCGGGGAACACGTTTCGATCACCGAAATCGAGAAAAGAGGAAACTTTGCCCAAGTGCTTATGGTGGAGCTCAAGCTCGGGGGCTCTGGACGTGTGCACGCGCGGAGGGGTGGAGGCGTATTGACGGCGGTCGGCGACGGCGCACAACAAGGCGATGAGTAGCTGCAGCGGCGACTTGCAACGGTGGCGGTTCTGTGGAAGGGCGGTGCCAGCGTTTGCGCGCATGCGTGGCTGCGTGCGAGGCAAGAGCAGCGGTTCTGGGCAGGCACGGCGAGGCCGGAGACGGCGGCGATGGTGTGCGGCGAGCTCGACGAGACATGACGACGTCGGCGAAGGGAGCGAGGGCGAGCTCTCGGTGTTGGGGGCGAATGAGGAAGAAACCAAAATAGAGATTGCCGATTTTTGACCTAGGTCAAAACATTGACGAACGACCGAGATCGAGCAAGGGAATGATCAATGATCCAGATTGAGAACTGCGTTGCGCGATCAACCGTATTGACCGAACCATCCGCTCACTAGACCAGACCGTCTGGTCACTTCGGGGGTTCCGAGAATCAATGTTCTGTTGAAATAGAACTTGTGCAGACCGGACCGTCCACTCTTTAGAAAAGTTCCGTCCGGTCTCCATTTTCATCTTCCACGAAGTACTATGCATTGCGGCACAGACCGGACTGTATGGCCTGATGACTGGACCATACAGTCACTACCAGGATTTCGCTGAATCAAGAAATTTCTCCATTTTCCAAGTGCCCTCACTCAACACCCAAATAAACACTGCACTTGGAACAAGAAGGGAACTCTCAAACACTCTTTTTCAAATAGTGGCTCTTATGGCCTTATAATTTTCACAAATGCCAAATAAAGAATCGAGCAAATAAGAACCAAGGCAATTAAGAATCAAATGGGTATGTATGAGCCTTAGTCCATGAACCATGCGAGTGGGTTTAACCTCGGAGTTCATAAGAGCTTGCTCAATGGGCATGAAGCACAATCCTTTCCTTTGGTCACACTTGTGGAGATGCAATCTCATATAGATCATGAGGCACAAATATCTCCAAATATGACAAGCCTCCTTTGTGTTTCCTATATGATGCATGCAACAAGTATTTTACATATGCATAGAAAGTAAACATGCCATGTGAATGCAAACAATATTAAACAAGACACAAAAGAAACCAAACAATATCAAGTTTGAACCCCTCTCAAGCTTACTCACTATAAGCCATACCCTTGCTTTGAGAGAAGCCAAACCACCATCTCAAGCACTCCCCCTTGCTTATAGCTATCTTAGACATTAACTAATTTTTATGTGTTTTTCTTTTAGTTATTTACACATGCATGGATGCAAAGCATACTAGTCACAAAGAAGTCCTAATTACCAAGCAATGTAAGAAAAGAAAGAACACACTACAATTACCAAGAACTAACACGGATACCTCCCTCATGAGTAGATGTGACGTTGAGGTCCATGTCACTTGTGGTGGACTTCACTTGATCTTCAAGTAAGCTCCCGGTCCACCACCACCACCATCTTCTAGGTCTTGTTCTTGAGCACCCACTTGTACTTCTTTGACCTCTCAAGATCAACAATGCACTTAGGCACCCATATGCTCTTGACCTTTCTCTTCTTTTTTTGGTGGTCCCAAAGCCTTTGCATTCACCTTGCCATCCTTGTTCCTACAAATCTTGAATATGTGTTCTTATTGAACAAGTTAGCATTAGGTAAAACAATAGAACTTCTCACCATAGGACAATCCTTGATGGTGTGGGGGCTTGATCCATGCGGGGATGGAGTGAGTCGTCCCGATGATGTCGATGGCGGTGGGATATGAGCCAAGTCCCTGGTGGGAGACATTGTTCACAAGGTTTCTCCCAAGAATCTCCTTTTGGATGGCTCTACCACTTGTGAGCCTTTCGAAGCCGTCCGTCACCATCTTGCTCTCTTCCTTGAGCTTGTGATATTCCTCCAAAACAAATGGCTCAAGAGAAGAAACCTCAACCAAGGTGGTTAGTTCATCACACATAGTAGAAGCAACTCTTAGATGAACTAGAGGAGGGAGAGGCAAGATTATACACATTGATGGCCTCAAAAGTAAGTTCAAGGGCCTCGTATTTCTCACGTAGCTCTTCATGATCACCCTTGAGTTTGTCATAACTCTGGTTTAGGGCCTCATGAGATGTGACAAGGTCCTTGAGCTCACTCTCAAGCACACCAACACGGTCCTTAGCCAACTTACATTCTTTTCTTACCACAAATAACATTTTGGATTTCTTGACGGTGATGTCGTGGGCTTGCTCAAGCATACTCCAAAACTCGGCACATGAGAGCTCCTCATCATTGGTGTCGTTGCCGCTCTCATCCTTACTCTCCCCAAGTTGGCTCATGGCCATGAGGCACGTGGGAGGGGGAGGAATCGCTCGTGAAAGTGTGGTCTTGATCATGGCTAGGCCGGCCACTTCTTTATCATCGCTTGAGGAAGAGGATGTGTCACTTGTGTTGTCACTCGTCCACTCTCCAACAAGTGTCTTGCGTGAGAACTTCTTCTTGTGGTCTTGAGCTTTGCCTTTGCCTTTGCCCTTGTCCTTGTTGAAGTACCTCTTCTTCTTTTGCTTGGCTTTGGGGTCTTCATTTTCTTCTTCTTCATCATCACTTGATTCTTGGGACTTGAAAGCTTCTTTCTTTGGCTTGGGGCAATCTCGAACAAAGTGGTTCTTGGACCCACAGTTGAAGCATTTGCCCTTGGACTTGGAAGCAAACTTGTTCTTAAAGGTACTCATCTTCTTCATGAGAAGGGCCAAGTCCTCACTCAAGTCATCTTCTTCTTCATCATCATCATCTTCGATGATTTTTTTCTTCTTGCTCTTGATAGGTTCTTGCTTCTCGGCTTGAAGAGCAAGGTTGGATAGTTGAGGATCATCCAAACCCAGCTGGTAGCTCTCAAAGGCAGTGATCTTGCCAAGTACATCCTTCATGGTCTTGGTCTTAAGGTCACCTTGCAAGGTGAAGGTGATGATGGACTCATACTTGGGGTCTTTGAATAGCCTCAAAAATCTTCTTATCACCTCAACAGACTTAAGCTTGAAGTCATCCTCAAGAGCATTGATCTCCTCCACTAGTACATGAAAGCGAGAATAAACAGTGTTAGCTCTATCATATGGCAATCTAGTGAAGTTATCATACTTGTTCTTCAGCACATAGTATCTTTTCTCTTTTACATCATTAGTACCCTCATGGAGACCCTGAATCTTAGTCCAGATACCATGTGCTGTAGAACTTGCATCCAACCTAGCAAAAACATCCTTAGATATACATGCAAACAGAGCATTCTTGGCCTTAGCGTTGCACTTAATGAAATCCGGTTCAAGCAGGTTCACATCCTGAAAGGATCGAGTGACTGAGAGGGGGGGGGGGTAAGTGAATCGGGAACTCACACTATGTACCAAATTCGCCAATTGCTAAAACCTACCACTCAAAACAACTCCTACACAATACTAGTGATGATCACACTAGCAAGATAATGAACCTATGAAAGGAACAACAACCTAAGCATATTAGTGGATCACACAAGGCAATACAACTCCTATGCAAGCTAGTAATTGAAGACACGCGGAAGTACACAACAAGTTAGCAAAGGAGCCAACTCATGCAAAGCTACTAGATCATCAAGAACAAGATAAGCACACAAGCATGAGTAGCACTATACATACTAGGGTGATGGATCAAGACAAAGCAACTCCTATACATGCTAATGAACAAGTGAAATCTAAGCATAACTAGAAAGTAGAAAATCCTATTCATGCAAGTCTACAAGTAATCAACTAGAGCATGGTAAGCATACAAGCATGAATAGCACGGTATGTAAATGCAGAAAGTAATGCATCAAAGTACGGAATATAGTAAGAGATGACTCATGATTTTTCCCGAGGTCTCGGAAGGATGGCGCCTTTCCATACTCCTCGTTGGACCACTCCCGCTGGAGTCCCGGTCCCTCCCGTCACCAATATGGAGTTCTCGCCCACGAGCCCGCAATCACTTCCGGAGTGAAGACACGGTGCGCGTCACCGCTGCCACCAAGGCACAAGCTCGCCTCCCTCGAGAACTTGCCAGACTCCTCGAGCCGACACGGGCGCTCACTAGCGATGCCCCTTTCACCGGCAGGCTCAAACCGTGTACAAACATGTGACGGCCTTCACAACCGATCACGATAGGCTCGATCACCGACATCTAACTGGCCTAGGTCTCACCATAGAACAAGAGTAACAACCTAGATCACACCCTCAAGAACATCTAGCCTTAGATGTGCAAGATCACTCCTTGTTACTCTCACTAGCACTCTCAAGATATGCAATATCTCCTCCTAGTGCTCTCATCTTTTCCTCTTGGCTCTCACCAAATGCTCCAAGCAATTCCACTGGCCAAGAGTGGTCTCCAAGACCCCAGCAACGAAGTTATATTGACTTCCAACCTCGAACTAGCCGTTGCTCCACGAGATTAGCTTTCTAGACCAACTGACCGGACTGTCCGGTCACTGCCTAACCGGACCGTCCGGTCACTGCAATCCTCGACACCAACGGATCTGCCCTTGCTGATCTCCTACTGACCGGAACGTCTGGTCCGTTTCTCTCTCTAGTCCAGAAACATTTTGCACGCTGCTTCCTCTCTGCCCAAGCCTCAGACCTACTAGCCGGACTGTCCGGTCACTAGACCGGACCGTCCGGTCTCTAGGTCTTCCAGACTTGATAGATTCCTCGCTGCTCACTGTAGACTCTGGACAAAATCTCTTAGTGACCGTACAGTATGGTCACCTCTGACCCTTCTATCCGGTCACTTCGTCCAGAAACTGAAACTCCTTGTTCTCGCTTGACTTCATTTCCCGGCTTCTCTGAACAGCTCCTTGGCATCTCCACTGTCACCTAGTGCCTGTGATTTCACTTAGGAACCTTGCACATCACCGACTAGACATGATCTAAGAGAAATGACCTAGACCCCCTTGATAGTCCGGTTTTTCCTATGGACTCAAAGCCCTAACAACTAGACAAGTGTTCCCAACACTTGCTCCATAGCTTATCCTTAGCTTTGATCCATCTTCATCAACCCTTGGACTCTATCAAGATCACAAGCCTCCATGCTTGTGGTCATTGTCATCCATCACCAAGGCCGCCGTCAACAATCATCATAGAGTAGAAAAGGTTTCCTACACGAACAACACTCGTGTAGACATTAGTCACATTCATGTTTGTCATTCACCACCAAAACATTCATACATTGGAGTGACCTCAATGGTTATGATCCTTACACATCCGCATCAGACTCATGGGTCACCATCCATATCTCTGGATCAAGGGACTCTAGGTAGGCTTGCATATGAGCCTTCCAATACCCGTAGTCCTCCCCAACAAATATGGGAACACTCCCCACCTGTCACGACATCCTTACTCAAGGCGGTGAAGCTTCAAAGATAAGCACTTGGCTCTGATACCACTTGTAAGGACCGAAGGCATACCGAGAGGGGGAGGGGGGGGGGGGGGGGGTGAATCGGTAAGCCAACCATGAATCTGAATACTTCAATTCACACCACTAGAACCTAGCAATCGTTGAAACCTAATAATTCTAGTAGGCCAAGACCCTACACATGCTAGTGTTTATGATGAAAGCAAGCGCGAAAGCCAAACACACTAGCCTATGCAAGCCACAATGCAACCTAGTTATTAGAGCATATAATTGCGGAATATTTAAGAGGGGTCAAGGAATGCTCATGATTTTTTCACGAGGTCTCGGAAGGATGGCGCCTTCCCCTAATCCTCATTGGATCACTCCCGCTGGAATGCTGGTCCCTCCCGCCACCAATGTGGAGTTCTCATCCACGAGCCTGCAATCACTCCCAGAGTGAAGACATGGTGCACGTCACCCGCTGCCACTAAGGCACAAGCTCACCTCCCTCGAGAACTTGCCAGACTCACCGAGCGGACACAGGCGCTCACTAGCGATGCCCCTTTCACCGGCGGGCTCAAACCGGGTACAAACGTCTGACTGCCTTCACAAC
The DNA here is from genome assembly GCA_030378355.1 of Eleusine indica. Classification (NCBI taxonomy): domain Eukaryota; kingdom Viridiplantae; phylum Streptophyta; class Magnoliopsida; order Poales; family Poaceae; genus Eleusine; species Eleusine indica. The sequence goes on along the minus strand of CM059494.1, from coordinate 30,856,210 downwards.
CAATCATGATAGGCACAATCACCGACACCTAACCGGTCTAGGTCTCACCATAGACCAAGAGTAACAACCTAGATCACACCCTCAAGGACACCCTAGCCTTAGATGTGCATCAATGCTCAAGTTACTCTCACTAGCATTCTCAAGATATGCAATGTCTCCTCCTAGTGCTCTCCTCTTTTCCTCTTGTCTCTCACCAAATGCTCCATGCAACTCCACTGGCCAAGAGAGGTCTCCAAGACCCCAGCAACGAAGTTATATAGGCTTCCAACCTTCAACTAGTCGTTGCTCCATGAAATCATCTCTCTGGTCTTCATTGACCGGACTGTCCGGTCATTGCCAAACCGGACTGTCCGATCTCTCTGAAACGGCTTCTAGAGCCGTTGGCTCCTCTGTCCAGAGGAACTCCATGTACTGACCAGACCATCCGGTCAGACTTTCTCTCTCCAATCCAGAGAGCACCATCTTCTGCACTTCTCTGTCCCGAGCAACCTCCATACAGACTAGACCGTTCGGCCTCTACAGGTCAGCGCGCTGACAGACTTCCTCGCAGGCTTCTCTCTGGTCTCCTACTGACCGTACAGTCTGGTGTCCTCTGACCCCTTTGTCCGGTCACTACGTCTAGAAGCTGAAACTCCTCGTCCTCACTTGACTTCGTTTCCCAACTTCTCCGAACAGCTCCTTGGCTTCACCACTGTCACCTAGTGCCTGTGATTTCACTGAGCATCCATGCACATCACCAACTAGTGTGACCTAAGAGACATGACTTAGACCCCCTTGATAGTCCGATTTTTCCTATGGACTCAAAGTCCTAACAACTAGACAAGTGTTCCCAACACTTGCTCCATAGCTTATCCTTAGCTTCGATCCATCTCCATCAACTCTTGGACTCCATCAACCTTACAAGCTTCCTTGTTTGTGGTCATTTTCATGAATTGCCAAGGCCGCCATCATCCATATTATTTGTAGTAGAGTTTAGAGATGATTCCTGCATAGACAACACTCACTTAGATATTATCCCACAAATTCATAGTTGTCATCTATCACCAAAACATTCATACCTTGGGGATCCAATCATTAATGGTCATGAAGCTTATAGCTTCATAGTCCAGGCAACTTCTCTACCAATCAGTAGACCGGACCGTTCGGTCTCTTCACGTCCTGTGCATTCCAGAGAGCTCTGAGAACTGCTTCCTCTCTATTCTGGGCAAACCTCCACAGACCAAACCATCCAGTCTCTATGGACTTCAACCTAAATAGATTCCTTGTAGACTGCTCTATGATCTCCTGGTGACCGTACAATCCGGTCTCCACTAACCCCTCTATCAGGTCACTATGTACAGAAGCTGAAACTCCTTGTTCTCGCTTGACTTCGTTTCTCGGCTTCTCCGAATAGCTCATTGGCTTCTCCACAGTCACCTAGTGTCTATGATTTCATTGAGCATCCATACTGATGAGGACATCAACGACATACGAATAATGACGATGGAAGATGGCGCACCAAACCAAGTTGTCACGCCTCCACCTCTCGTCGTCGCGCCTCCTCGAGTTACAGATCCATCTTCTAACAAGACGACGACGTACAAGGGCCCAATCACTAGAGCTCGAGCCTAGGATTTGAAGACGGTTTTGATGCTAAGGAACGACGACCCAGGATGACGCCGCCCGAAGGCCCACGTGGCCCAAGTCGCGCGACTCCCTCTCCACCGCGCGCCTCTCCACTTCAGCCGGCCCTAGATGCCTCGTCCTCCCCCTATTTAGTCAAGGGCTGCGGCCCTTGCAATCTTTGAGTTTTGTTTTAAGTTTAGCTTAGCGATACATCCGTCTCTCGACGTGAATTCAGAACTCTACCTTTGTGCAATACATCAGATTGCTCGCCTCTATTTCTTGCTCGTTCTTCGATTGCGCGTAAGAATTGATCCTCATGATCAGGTTGATCTTGTTTTTCGTAAGGTTAATATCCTCCGGAAGTTGGTTCAACGACTGTATTGGTGCTTCGGCTTGCTCGTCGTAGTCGGATCGTGAGGGTCGACATCCACCAAATCGAAGTTATCTCCACTCGCCGAAAGATCGGGCACTCTACACCTATCACATACACATCACCGACTAGACGTGACCTAAGAGAAATGACGTAGACCCCCTTGATAGTCTAGTTTTTAATACAGAATTAAAGCCCTAACAATTAGAGAAGTGTTCTCAAAACTTGCTCCATAGTTTGTCCTTAGCTTCGATCCATCTCTATGAACCCTTGGACTCCATCAAGCTTATAAGCCTCCATGCTTGTGGTCATTGTCATCAATTGCCAAGGCCGCCATCATCCATATGATTTGTAGTAGAGTTTAGAGATGATTCCTGCATAGACAACATTCTTGTAGATATTATCTCACAATTTCATAGTTGTCATCTATCACCAAAACATTCATACCTTGGGGATCCAATCATCAAGGGTCATGAAGCTTATAGCTTCACTGTCCAGGCGACTTCTCTGTACTAACCGGACCATCCGGTCAGTAGACTAGACTGTCTGGTCTCTTCGCATCCTGTGCATTCCAGAGAGCTCTAAGAACTGCTTCCTCTCTGTTCTGGGCAAACCTCCATAGACCGGACCGTCCGGTATGTAGACCAGACTGTCCGGTCTCTATGGAATTCAACCCAAATAGATTCCTCGTAGACTCCTCTCTGATCTCCTAGTGACTATACAGTCCAGTTTTCACTGACCCTTCTGTCCGGTCACTATGTCCAAAAGCTGAAACTCCTTCTCCTCGCTTGACTTTGTTTCCCGGCTTCTCCGAATAGCTCCTTGGCTTCTCCACAGTCACCTAGTGTCTATGATTTCATTGAGCATCCATACACATCACCGACTAGACGTGATCTAAGAGAAATGATATAGACCCCCTTGATAGTCCAGTTTTTCCTATGGAATTAAAGCCCTAACAACTAGACAAGTGTTCCCAAAACTTGCTCCATAGATTGTCCTTAGCTTAAATCCATCTCCATCAACCCTTGGACTCCATCAAGCTTATAAGCATCCATGATTGTGGTCATTGTCATCAATTGCCAAGGCTGCCATCATCCATATGATTTGTAGTACAGTTTAGAGATGATTCCTACATAGACAACACTCATGTAGATATTATCCCACAATTTCATACCGGTCTATCACCAAAACATTCATACCTTGGAGATCCAATCATCAAGGGTCATGAAGCTTACAGCTTCACTGTCCAGGCGACTTCTCTATACTGACCGAACCATCCAGTCAGTAGACCGGACCGTCCGGTCTCTTCGCGTCCTGTGCATTCCAGAGAGCTCCAAGAATTGCTTCCTCTCTGTTCTGGGCAAACCTCCACAGACCGGACCATCCGGTCTGTAGACCGGACTGTCCGGTCTCTATGGACTTCAACCCAAACAGATTCCTCACAGACTCCTCTCTGATCTCCTAGTGACTGTACAATCCGGTCTCCACTGACCCCTCTGTCCAGTCACTATGTCCAGAAGCTGAAACTCCTTGCCCTCGCTTGACTTTGTTTCCCGGCTTCTCCGAATAGCTACTTGGCTTCTCCACAGTCACCTAGTGTCTATGATTTCATTGAGCATCCATACACATCACCGACTAGACATGACTTAAAAGAAATGACCTAGACCCCCTTGATAGTCTGGTTTTTCCTTTGGACTTAAAGCCCTAACAACTAGACAAGTGTTCCCAACACTTGCTCCATTGGTTGTCCTTAGCCTTGATCCATCTCCATCAACTCTTGGACTCCATGAAGCTCATCAAGTCTCTATGCTTGTGGTCATTGTCATCCATCGCCAAGGCAACCATCATCATCATAGAGTAAAAAAGTTTTCCTACATGCACAACACTCGTGTAGGCATTCATCACATTTCATGTTTGTCATTCATCACCAAAACATTCGTACCTTGGGATGACCTCAATGATCATTATCCTTACAATCTTCCCCTTTTTGGTGATGGATGACAACCACTACTTATGATGATCCAAAAAGAACGAGTAACAAGGAACCAAAGGAAAATATAGGTTTGAGAGGATTTCCTTGGTCCTTACCTTGGAAGTAGTCTCCCTCCTGGAATGTGCTAGGTGTTGAGGGAGAACTACCCAAATGCGTAGCACACTAGATGTCGAGCTTGAGTTGAATTTTGCGCCCGTCATGGTGTCATGGTAGTTGATCTTGTCGACGTGGACATGCACCATAGACTAGATGTTCATGTCGGTGAAGATATCCATTGTTATTGTAGACATGCACTTGTTGTTTTTCTCCATGTTGGTGTAGATGTTCATCTGGATATGATCTTCATATGTACTCCGCACCATTGTCTTGATCATCTTCATTTGGTCATCTCTCCTTCATGTGATCTTCATGTTCTTCTCCCCTTTTGTGTTGTCAATCTAGACTTGGCTTTTGGATCTTCATCTTCCTTCTCTCCCTTTGTCACCTATCACCAAAAACCACAAACCAAAGACAAAACACAAGAGAACCAAAGAGCAAATAATAAATGACAAGAGTTAGGAAAACTCCCTCTTTCATGGTGCTCCACTTTGGTCATGATGGTGTTCCACCATAGCTCCCCCTACACACATGACTCAACAAAATATTTTCTCAAGTATGCAATGGTTAGTCATTTGTGTGGTGGGAATGTACGAGCCACTTGTCTTTGAGCCACACGAGTAGATTTAACCTCGGAGCTTGTTTGAACATGACTCAATGGGCACGAAGCACAATGATCACTATGTGATCATCTAAAGGGTCATATACTTACATTGTAAAGAAGCAACTCCCCCTAGAAACATGCTTGGAAGCATGTAAGGTATCATGATGCAGGAATGCATGAATGTAAAGAATGCAAATGCAACAAGTATACAAATGCATGATGCGATGCTAAGATAAAGAGAGAGAAAGGCTACAAACCAAAATGTCAATGATGTGTTGCTCCCTTCTCGAGCTTACTCACAATGGACCATTCTTCAAAGCTATGGGCACACCATGAACCACTTTCCCAAGCTTAACCCATGTCCATTGCTATCACAAGGAGGTTCAAAGTTGACCTAAAAGAAGAAGAGGAACAAGCACAAAATAAATACATAAATAAAAACAAAGGAAGGCTATACATATTTATAAGAGACAAGCTTTAGGGTTACTCATATGAAGTTTGAAAGGTCGAGAACGTTGAGTTCTCCTCTTAGCTTGTTGAAGGTTTTCTCGTCGAGTGGCTTGGTGAACATATCCGCCAATTGTTCATGAGTCCGCACACTCACTAATTGAATGTTCTTCTAAAGGACCGAGAAGGCGACCAGAGGGGGGGGGGGTGAATGGGAGCCAATTAAAATTCTTCTCAAGAACTTGGCCTATACCCCAATTACATCCCGAACCAACCTCTGAAAGAATCACCAAGGCCACACACACCAACTTGTGATGTGCTAACCCAAGGAGTGAATCACACCAAAGGAAGAACTAGAGAGAAGCAAAGGAAAACAACCAAGACTTGAAACTAGGAAAGAAAACACAGAATAGAGAACTCAGACTGAAAATCAGCAGTGCCGGTCAGGAGCATCGTACTACCGGCAGTGCCGGTCATATCATCCGTAATATGCCGATTGATATCAGAAATAAGACAAAAAAAACCGAGCAGGTCATTGGCAATACCGGTGCAAAAATCGACAGTGCTGATCGACCCCCGACTGAACAGGATTTGGCTCGGGATTAGGCAAAAACTTGACCAAAACCTAATCAAAAGAACTCCAAATAGTGCGATTTTTGGACCAGCCAATCCTCAACTTTTTAGAAGATTCACTCAATTGGCTCAAGGAATCATCATGAATTTCAGATCTTGTGCCAAGAACACCAAAAAGGGGAAACTTGAGAAATACTTTAAATTGAAGGTGCTAGAGCTTATGATTCGGTCAAGGATCCATATAGGATTGTTTTAGCTCATCATAGCACCAAGATCCCCCAAGAAATCCGCCCAAAAACTTGCCCAAAAATGAGATAAAAAATTCTCACAAAAATAGCTCTGAAAATAGAGAAAAAGAGAAATTCGGGATTTAGGGAGAGAGGAAGATCTTGAGCATGAAAATAACTCTCATATCATAGAAACAAGCTTACAAGGTCCATCGATACAAGGCTAGGAAGTCACCCTGTTCCTCCCACTATTTGGAAGAGAAAGAGATGTCTCTCACACACCCTCTCGTCTCCACTAAAACATGAAGACCTCTCCTAGCACTTTGAATGAAGACCTAAGGCAAGACTAAGGGAAAAAGAGACACCTCTTCCACCAGCCCTACCTCTCCTTATATAGGCCTAGGGGTTATCCTAAAGACCATCCTACCCCTCACATACAATACACTGCCACCTACCACCAGGGGAATAACCGTCCATCTTTTTCCTCGTTGCCCGAACGCCATCGAGCCTTTCACAACTTTGCTTCGCCTCGACGCAAGCTCTGTGATGGTGCCATGTGCACCTCCAATCGCCACCACCGGTTTTGAGGCCCAAACCGGCAACCCGCCTTGCACGCTTCTCAAAGCGTGACTTCTTGGTCTTGACGCGTGTGACCTTGTCCAACGTAGACTTAAACTCTCTATTCTCATGAACAGCGCTGCGAAGTTTATCATCTTGCATGAGCAAAATATCTCACAAATGATCAAGATCAGAAGAGAGCTCATCAAGAGTGGGAGGTAACTTGCTTGTGTCGGAGTCTGAGCCAGAGTCGGTGTCAGAATCGTTCTTTGCGATGAAGCAAAGCCAGTTGAAGTCGTCCTTCCTCTTGACTCGTGGCTTCTCAATCTTCTCCTCCGAGCTTATAAGGCCTTCGCTTGATGTGAGGTCGATGTCGTTCAAAGCGGCAACACAGGTGCATGCAATGGCCTTGGCGAACTTCTTGGAGTTCTTGCCTTTCTTGTAGAAGCGGTTCTTCTGCTGCTTGAAGTCTTCAGTGTTGGTGTCATGGTACCCGACCTTCTTCTTCTTCTTGGGACAGTCAGCAATGAAGTGTCCCGGGTCACCACACTCGAAGAAGGTTCTTAAACCACCTCCTCTTCTCTCCTTGCGGTTGTTGTAGAACTTCCTGAACTTCCTTATGAGCAAGGACAGCTCCTCGTCAGGAATGCACTCCATCTGCTCATCGGAAGCTCCAATAAGAGAAGAAAGAGCAAACTCCAAAGAAGACTTGTCAAATGAGGGATTAGTTCTATAAGAAGCACCACTGTGACTACCCTTTTGAGAACTAGAAAGCAAAGACATGCTAGAAGTAGGATTAGCAAGATTAGGACGAGATTTCCTAGACAGTTCATGAGATTTTAGCTTGCTATATAGCTGCTCATAGTCCAGGGTATTGAAATCAGCAGTTTCTTCTAGTGCAACAATCTTAACCCCCCAAGCATTTTCGTCACGAGAATACAACAATTGCTTAGCTCTGTCATTATTATTGTACACAAGGTTACCAGAAGCCCGCAAGTTGCACACAATGGCTTCAAACCTATGAAAAGTGTCATCTAGTGACTCGCTAGGTTTTTATGGAAAGGTTTGGTACTGTCTATTGTAAGAATCCTTACGCATGGACTTGACTTGATTGGTACCCTCATGGTACGTGCAAAGCTTTGCCCAAATGGCATGTGCAGTATTGAGATGAGCAACACGGTCATGTTCATTCCTACCTAGAGCAGAAAGTAGAATATTGACAGCTTTGGAGTTGTTTTCATATTTGGTTAACTCACCTGCAGATGCAGTGTTGAGGTCTTTTGGCATGGCATACTCCTGCTCAACTATCTCCCAAATTGCATGTCCTTGGCTAAGAGATAAGCCTTGTTCCGTGACTTCCAATAGGGAAAGTCCTCTCCATCAAACATCCAGAGCTTGATCGCATGCATCTCCATGTCGCCTTCGGATCACAAAGCTGGTGAAGGTCAACTAGTGCTCAAACCAGCTCTGATACCAATTGAAGGACCGAGAAGGCAACCAGACGGGGGTGGGGGTGAATGGGAGCCAATTAAAATTCTTCTCAAGAACTTGGCCTATATCCCAAATACAACCCGAACCAACGTCTGAAAGAACCACCAAGACCACACACACCAACTTGTGATGTGCTAACCCTAGGAGTGACTCACACCAGCACAAGAACTAGAGAGAAGCAAAGGAAAACAGCTAAGAGTTGAAACTAGGAAAGAAAACACAGAATAGGCAACTCAAACTGACCATCTGCAGTGCTGGTCATAGCATCGGTAGTGCCGATTGAGTTCAGAAAAAAGATGACAAACCTGAGCAGGTCATCAGCAATGCCGATCTAAATTTTGATCCCCGCATCGGCAGTGCTGGTGCAAAGATCGGCAGTGCCAATCGACCCCCGACAGAACATGATTTGGCTGGGGATTAGGCAAAAACTCTATCAAAACCTAATCAAACAAACTCCAAATAGTGCGATTTTTGGACCAGCCAATACTCAACACATCACGACCGTAATCCTAGAAGATCCACTCAATTGGCTCAAGGAATCATCACGAATTTCAGATCTTGTGCCAAGAACACCAAAAAGGGGAAACTTGAGAAATCCTTCATATCGAAAGTGCTAGAGCTTATGATTCGGTCAAGGATCCATATAGGATTGTGAGCTCATTATAGCACCAAGATCCCCCAATAAATCCACCCAAAAACTTGCCTAAAAATGAGATAAAAAATTTCCATGAAAATAGCTCCAAAACTAGAGAAAAAGAGAAATTCAGGATTTAGGGAGAGAGGAAGATCTTGAGCACGAAAATAACTATCATATCATAGAAACATGCTTACAAGATCCATGGATACAAGGCTAGGAAGCCATCCTCTTCCTCCCACTATTTGGAAGAGAAAGGGATGTCTCTCACACACCCTCTCCTCTCCACTCGAACATGAAGACCTCTCCTAGCACTTTAAATGAAGACCTAAGGCAAGGGTAAGGGAAAGAGAGGCACCTCTTCCACCAGCCCTACCTCTCCTTATATAGGCCTAGGGGTTGTCCTAAAAACCATCCTACCCCTCACATACAATACACTGCCACCTACCACCAGGGGCATAATTGTCCATCTTTTTCCTCATCACCTGAACGCCATCGAGCCTTTGATGACTTTGCTTCGCCTCGACGCATGCTTCGCGACGGTGCCATGTGCACCTTCAATCGTCGCCACCAGTTTTGAGGTCCAAACCGGAAAACCGCCTTGCATGCTTCTCAAAGCGCGACTTCTTGATCTTGATGCGTGTCACCTCGTCCCATGATTCTCCTCGTCGGCAAGTCTCTCCCACCTTAGATCCATTGGAAGCCTCTACTTGCATAGACACCCGATCACCTTTGACTTGGTCAACCGTTGTCTTGATCAGCACTCATGGTTTTTAGGCTCAACCGCAAAACCATTTGTGCTCCTTGCCTCTCCACGTGTACGGTGTGGATCACCCTTGACTTCACCCGGCCTCCTGATTGTCCGGCTCCAAGTCCCCTACTTGTGCCCGGTCTTCTCGCCGTTGACCGCCAAATTGACTCCAGTGACCTACACATCATAAGACAAGCAAACACATTTCCCATCTCCTGCAACTCTCTAACATCCTCACCAACTCCGGTTTGTCAAAACCATGACATGCACAAACTCATGCAATCCCCAGATTCCCGCATTTCAACTCAAACACAAATTCCGCCAAAGTCAATTACTCATCACATATTGCAAACCATGGCACATCTCAACATGGTTTCTCACCTTCTTCTCAACATGGTCTCTTATGAAGTGATGCTTGACTTGAATATGCTTTGCATCACCATGATCTTCGGTTTTGAGAGCCATCTTGATTGTCGTCTCACTATCACAATATAGTGGCATTTGAGTGTAGTTGAGGCCATAATCCGAGAGTGTTTGCCTCATATGGAGAAGTTGAGCACAACATGCTCCCGCTGCCATGTACTCTGCTTCAGCTGTGGATAGAGTCACTGAATTTTGCTTCTTTGAGCTCCAAGATACTAGAGATCTTCCAAGAAATTGGCAACCTCCCAATGTGCTCTTCCTATTCACTTTGCATTCCGTGAAGTTCGAGTCTGAATACCCCAGTAACTCAAAGCTTGTTCCTCTAGGATACCATAATCCCATGGTAGGTGTGTACTTGAGGTATCTAAGAATCCTCTTCACGGCCTTCAAGTGAGACTCCTTTGGATTTTCTTAATAGCATGCACACAAGCGCACACTAAACATGATGTCCGGTCTTGAGGCGGTGAAATAGAGCAAAGAACCAATCATTGATCTATAGAGCTTGGGGTTCACCGGTTTTCCTATTGCATCATCATCCAAGGGTTTGCTTGTTGCCATAGGTGTATGTAAGGGCTTGCAATTTTCCATGTAGAGTCTCTTGAGAAGGTCCTTGATGTACTTCTCTTGATAGATGAAGTTCCCTTCTCTTAATTGCTTCATTTAAAAACCAAGAAACACATGCAACTCTCTAATCATTGACATTTGAAACTCCCTTGCCATCATTTCTGGGAACTCTTTATTGAACTTCTCATTGGTTGAACCATATAGATGATATCGTCCACATAGATTTGGCACACAAAGATATCTTCCCAGCATGTCTTGTGTACAAGGTGCTGTCAATACTTCCAATCTTGAAGTCATTCTTGAGAAGGAAGTTCCTCATATGTTCATACCATGCCCTTGGTGCTTGCTTGAGGCCATAGAGAGCTTTCTTCAACTTATACACATGTCTTGGATGCTTAGGGTCCTCAAACCCTGGAGGTTGTTCCACATAGACTTTCTCTTTGATCTCTCCATTTAAGAATGCACTCTTCACATCCATTTGATGGAGCTTGAAACCACTGTGTGATGTATAGGCAAGTGAGATCCAAATCGTTTCAAGACGAGCCACGAGAGCAAATGTTTCTTCAAAGTCAATTCCCGCCACATGAGAATAGCCCTTGGCCACTAAACGAGCCTTGTTCTTGACAATTGCCCCTTTCTAATCTTGCTTATTCTTAAAGACCCACTTGGTGCCAACCATATTACGATTCTTGGGCCTCTCAACCAATTTCCATACTTTGCATCTCTTGAAATTGTTCAATTCTTCTTGCATAGCCATAACCCACTTATGATCATCCATAGCTTCATCAATAGTTGTAGGCTCAATCATGGAGACGAAAGAGAAGTTCTCAATTACAACATTTGCCTCATCATCATTTCCTTCACTCATATAGTTGGGCTTGTATTGATTTCTCCTTGTCCTCACTCCTTGAGTTGGACTCCTAATAATCAAGTCATGTGAGTGATCCTTGTTGATGTATTTGGGTGTAGGATGATGTTCTTCTTGAGTGGGAGGAGCTCTAGGTGAAGTATCTTGTGCATCACTGATTGCTTGCTCTCTTAATATGTGAGTGTCTTGGATTCTTAGTGAGGTGGGGGAATCACTCATATGCTTTCTTGTCTTGGAACTAGAGCTTGGAGTGGATGAGGGGGTGTTGTGTGAAGAGCTTGGAGAAGTGGCTCGAGGTGAAGTATGTGGAGAGGTCTGTGGTTCACTTCTCACGTGGGTTTCCTCATGGGTTGGTCGATGCACTCTCAATGAATCTTGGGAGGAGCTAGTGGGTGTGTCAATGACATCTTGGGTTGGTTCTTGCCTCTCGGAGGATGAGGTCGGTTGAGGTGGTAGAGTAGAGGGCTCACCAATATCATCATCATTGGCCTCGTGGAATAAAATCTCGCCCACGGGCATGTTCCTCATAGCTTCTCTTATTGGTTCATCTCTAATATTCACTTCATGAAATTCATCTTCCTTTTGAGAACCTTTTGACTCATCAAATTGAACATCATAAGATTCTTCCACACATCATGTGGCTGAGTTGTAGACCTGACATGCCTTAGAAGTCCCTGAATACCCAACAAGAATGCCTTCATCAGTTCTGCTCTCAAATTTCCTGGGCTTCCTCCTTTTCTTGATAATGTAGCATCAGCAGCCAAAGACCTAAAAATAGGAAACATTGGGTTTCCATCTAACCAATAGCTCATAGGGTATCTTCTTCAACAACCGGTGGAGATAGACACGGTTGGACGTGTAGCAAGCTATGTTTATTGCATCAGCCCAAAACCTCTCATGAGTTCCATACTCATCTAACACGGCACGGGCAAGGGTGATGAGTGTCTTGTTCTTCCTCTCCACTACTCCATTCTGCTCGGGAGTATATGTAGCGGGGAATTCATGCTTGATTCCCTTCTTGTCACAATATTCCTCCACTGTGGTGTTCTTGAACTCTGTCCTATTGTCACTCCTTATCTTCACAATGCTAGCCTTGAATTCATTCTTTGCTCTTCTTGCAAACTTCCTTAAGATGTCACTTGCTTGAGACTTGTCCACAAGAAAGAGGGTCTAAGTGGATCTTGTGAAGTCATCCACAATCACCAAGCAATATAGGCCTCTTGACCACTTTTCTGAGTTGATTCATTCCAACATGTGCCAGTCTTCTAAGCCACAACCATCCCTTAGTTGCCTTAGTGAAGAGGCAAGTACTTGGTGGCATATTGCTTGATTTGAAGTCCGTGACACACAAGTTCCCATGTCTCACTCCATGAAATACTAGCCCCTTCTTTGCATTCTCAATCATTGCACCATCCTCATCAAATGTGCACTTGAATCCCATGTCACAGATCTGACCAATAGATAGGAAGTTGAAATTGAGGGTTTTCACAAGAAAGACCTTGCAGAGATGGAGATCCTCTGTAATGGCCACCTTGCCTGAGCCTCTAACTCTTCCTTTTGAGTTATCCCCAAAAGTCACCTTCTCACTGTCTTCATCTTCATCAATATTGGTGAACGTGGTTGGCTTCCCAGTCTTATGTTGGGTGCACCAACTATCGAGTATCCAATGGGTGCCTCCACTCTTGTAGTTGACCATGGTGGTAGCCATAAGACAATCACTAGAGGAAGAAGGGTTAGTATCCAAAGAATTGCTCAATTGACTTGCACTAACCTCATCATGATGGACCATGAGACCATCCTCATAAATAGGGATCCTTGCAATCTGTTCCTAAAGTCTCCTCCATATAGGATGGTGAGGAGAATGATACCTCCATTGTCCATGACCATCCCCCATGTGTATGTTGTCGAGGTCGATGTAGTAGTGGGGAGGATCATAAAGACCAGTGACGTGCTCAAGCACGTGTCCCACTTTGAGTGGAGCACAAGTATCATCTCCATTGGTCTCTCAATTGAGAGCTTATGCCTTATGTCGATTACCTCCTCTAGCAAGAAACCCCTCTCAGGAGTTGTGATTTGCATGAGAAGCCTTTCAATTACTTCATATGATGGGATCCTCCGTAGACCTCGAAAGAAGTTTATCCTGCACACAAGATCATAAATTCTCAAGAGAGTCTCACAAAGGCCATCATTCGGATTTCTCATAAATTCATCAAATTGAAAGAAGAGATCCTGTTAGTGAGCTTGATGAAATGCCAAAGTCGGTCTTGTGGTGGAGGAGGTGGAGGCGCTAGAGCCGTAGTTGTGAGATCGATCATCTCAAATGATCGTGTGAGCATTGTGGTCGGCGCTCTTCTCACACCAATGCGTGGTCCACCCGAAGTGCTTGGAGTAGATCTTGGGATGGCACTTGAGGTAGAGCTTGATGAAGCACTTGATGATGAGCTTGGTGTAGGTCTTGATCTGAAGCGGTGGTAGAAGTTGTTGCAAGGCAATCTTGTGGAGGGATCAAAGAAGTTTGAGCTCGAAGCTACTTCTTTACCTTTTGCTTGAAGATGCTTCATTGTTTGCCTTGAATGACGTCTTCCCCATCAAGCTTGCGGTGATCTCCTCATCCATGAAGAGTAGCCCGATCACATCATCAATAGAAAGGTTCTTGTCCATGATGAGATCAAGGGTGATATAGAGGAGCTTGCTGCTAGGGAGCAAGGTGAGTATCTTCTCGACAATCAATAACTTGAGGAGCTCGAAAGTAGTCGCTGCAATTCTGTCCACAATACCTCGCAAGTGAATAAGAGAGTCAAGTAAGTCCTCATTATCATTATCATAAAAAGTAAAGAACTCCTCAACATGTGAGTCACTAGCATGATCAACAAAAGGTTCATGAGCATCTTCAATACTAGTCATGCTAGAGGAGCAAGCAAGATCAAGAGATACATCATTATCAATCATCTCACTAGGCACACTAGTAGAGCAACCTATCAAGTCAACACTAGAAGAATCTAGGCACTCACTAGAACTAGGCACATCCACACAATCGTCATCATACACATGATCATCGGTAAAGATATTGGCAAAGTCCACAAGAGGATCCATCTACTCATCCGGGATCTTGGCATTTATGTAGCTTTTCAAGCAATCCTTCCATGAGCCATGACCTGACCCCGAATGGGATGACATCCCAACTCAATACGGTCACTACTCAAGGCGGTTAAGCCCTATGATAAGCACTTGGCTCTGATACCACTTGTAAGGACCGAGTGACCGAGAGAGGGGGGAGGGGGTGAATCGGGAACTCACTATATGTACCAAATTCGTCAATTCTTAAAACCAACCACTCAAAATAACTCCTACATAATTCTAATAGTGATCACACTAACAAGATAATGAACCTATGAAAGGAACAACAACCTAAGCATACTAGTGGATCACATAAAGACAATACAACTCCAATGGAAGCTAGTAATCAAAGATATGTGGAAGCACACCACTAGCTAGCAAAGAGTCCTACACATGCAAGCCTACTAAATCAAGCATAAGGTAAGCACACAAGCATGGGTAGCACAATACATACTAGGGTGATCAAACAAGCCAAAGCAACTCCTATACATGCTAGTGATCAAGTATGAAAGCTGAGCACTACTAGTAAGTAAAGAAGCCTATTCATGAAAGTCTACAAGGTAGTCAATTAGAGCAAGGCAAACACACAAGCATGAATAGCACGGTATATAAATGCAGAAAGTAAAGCATCATAGTGAGGAGAGGGTGAAGGAATGCTCATGATTTTTTCCAAGGTCTCGAAAGGATGACACCTTCCCCTACTCCTCGTTGGACCACTCCCGCCGGAGTATCGGTCCCTCTTGCCACTAAGTGGAGTTCTCGCACACGAGCCTGCAATCACTCCCGAAGTGAAGGCACGGTTGCGTCACCGCTGCCACCAAGGCACAAGATCGCCTCCCTCGAGAACTTGCCGTACTCCCTGAGCCGACACGGGCACTCACTATTGATGCCCCTTTCACCGGCAGGCTCAAACTGGGTATAAACGTGTGACGGCCTTCACAACCGATCACGATAGGCTCGAGCACCGACACCTAACCGGTCTAGGTCTCACCATAGACCAAGAGTAACAACCTAGATCACACCCTCAAGGACACCCTAGCCTTAGATGTGTATAGATCCTCAAGTTACTCTCTCTAGCACTCTCAAGATATCCAATATCCTCTCCTAGTGCTCCTCTCTCTTCCTCTTGGCTCTTACCAAATGCTCCTAGGTATTCCACTGGCCAAGAGAGGTCTTCAAGACCCCAGCAACAAAGTTATATAGGCTTCCAACCTCGAACTAGCCGTTGCTCCATGAAATTAGCTTTCTAGGCCAACTAACCATACAGTCCGGTCACTCCTTGACCGGGCCGTCCGATCTCCTTGGAAACGGCTCCTCTAGAGCCATTGGCTCTCTGCCTAGCTGACTTCCTGCACTGACCGGAGCATCCGGTCAATAGACCGGACCATCCGGTTTTTCCACGTTCGTCAATTACAGTGAGTATCAATTATACGTCCTCTCTGTCCTGCGTCATCTTCATTTAGACCGGACCGTCCGGTCTCTATTGATTTTTGCGCAGACAGATTCCTTATAGACTCCTCTCTGATCTCCCAGTGACTGTATAGTCTGGTCTCCACTGACCCCTCTGTCCGGTCACTTCGTCTAGAAGCTGAAACTCCTCGTCCTCGTTTGACTTCGTTTCCCGGCTTCTTTGAATAGCTCCTTGGTTTCTCCACTGTCACCTAGTGCCTGTGATTTCACTAAGCATCCACACACATCACCGACTAGCATGACCTAGACCCCTTTGATAGTCCGGTTTTTCCTAGGGACTCAAAGCCCTAAACACTTGCTAAATAGCTTGTCCTTAGCCTTGATCCATCTCCATCAACCCTTGGACTCCATCAAGCTGATCAAGCCTCCATGCTTGTGGTCATTGTCATTGATCGCCAAGGCAACCATCATCGTCATAGAGTAGAAAAGGTTTCCTACACGCACAACACTCGTGTGGGCATTAGTCACGTTTCATGTTTGTCATTCATCACCAAAATATTCATACCTTGGGGTGACCTTAGTGGTCTTGATCCTTACACAACCCCCGAGTGCTTTTTGATGTGGAACTCTGACTTGCCGTGTGATCCTTCTTCAGTAATCATATGACCAGGTCACAAATTAGGCAGACCTCTTTAATGAAGTTTCTGATAGATCTGATGCGCCGACTAGGTGCACCTGATAAGGTGTAGCCCCCGACTCTTGCATAATTTGGAGACTAACAAATAATGCAAGATTCAAATAATTTTAGCTCTTCACATATTGTTATAAAGGATATACTCAAATCATCAAATTTGAGCAATTAACTTTCTGATCTTCAAACCAGGCACTCAGTCTGCTCAACATCAATTGCGTCGACCGATTGTATAAAAGGCAGAGTGATATTCACCCTTAACCAAGTGACCTTTGATTCTTATGATATCAATCATGTAAAAAACCAAAGAAAGGTTTATGACATCAATCATGACCTAGTACTAAACTATCATGACATCAATCATAACATAGCCTTTCCTAAAATATTCATCACTCATACAACATAAATAAGACTTTTAGCCTATAATAACTATCCCTAATTGGTGGCATAGTCTTTAGATTTATTCTCATATGACCATCAAGTCCTCTGCTACGTGATCATCAAATCACATAAATATGGGGATTTATTATGTTCAACCACAGCTTCTCATCAAAGAAGCCCCCGAGCTTAATACTCATGTTTGCTAAAAACTGGCAACAAATCTTTCAAAAGATCATTGCTTGAATAATTTGATACTACATGGCCCATGACGGAACACTGCCCCCCCACGACTAGGTCAAGCGCAAGGGTATAAAAGGGCAAGCTAAATTCCACACCGTTATTTCTCTAGCGCTTCGTCTTCCTCACACCTCCTCTACTCCCTTACGACTCCTCTGCTCCCATGTTCTAGGGTTCATAATTTCCAACCATCACCATAGATCTGTTCCACGCCCAAGCCCTCGAGCTCAATAAGCTAGGGTCAGGGTCGTCGCACTAGATCCACCGCACTCCTATGCTCATCGCCTTGCCGTGCAAGTTAGTGAAGGGATCGAAGGGAGCTGCTGCCACCGTCGAGTCCTCCTCAGAGTTGGACATCCCGGAGCTGCTGCGTGAGTCCTCCCGAAGCACCATCAGCACTGAGACACTGAATGCCATGGTCATGGACGGTCTCCTGCCGGAGCAAGCTTGCTTCAACTAGAAGGTACCGGAATATGATCTGCATCCTCTTCCTATCTATAAATAGATAATTGTCTTCTGCTCCTTCTTTGAGCGAGGGTTCGGAGTTCCCTACTGCAGCTTCATGCGCGGGCTCCTATTCTTCTATGGGATTGAATTAATCAATCTCAATCCCAGCTCTGTTTTTCATCGTGGCAGAATTTTTTTTCTAGGACTTTGTTCCATTCATTTTAATTCTATTTCTACCCCTGCCGCCATCTTCGTGCATCTTTGCAAAGCTTTCTTGGGCATTCTGCCCCACTTCACTTTGTTTTGGCACCTCTTTGTCTTCTGGCCTTTGCCACCGACCGCCAATTAGGAAGCCATTAGGCGCGTCGGTATCTAGCTCCGGAAGAAGGACTCGTGCATTGATGTCCCGCTAGCCATAAGGAACAATAACTGACAGGAGGAATGGTTTAACTATGACAATCCCCCTCCCGTCATCTCGGATTTCACTGGCGCAAAGGCCTGCCCCCAAGCATCCTAGTCGGAGAAACCAGACCCGAACGATGCTCAAGTATAGCTGCTGAAGAAGATCGCCAAACTGAAGAAGAAGGGAATTGACGGCATCATCATAGCCAAAAGCTTCATCTGCGCCGAGTGCAACAACTTAAGAAGCAATGCCACCAGGGATGGTAGTACGTCTCTGATGACGACACCAGAGAGGTACCCAACCCACCGAACCCAACCTAGCACCGGACTCGCCAGAGTAAGATGTTTGAGTCGGTCGAGCCTCAAGACAATGCCTTAATTAGAGAGGCACACAACGAGGGCACTCTTCGAGCCCGAGTAAGCCTTAGTATTTTCATTGATCAGTGAATTATTCACTCTTGGTAGAATGAGTTACTTGACTGATGTCTTCATGCTTGTTTGTAGGTTATGGACACTTATGTGTCTCACCCTCCACTCCCATCAATTGATGTCAAGGGAGTGGACTATGCTCCTAGATCTCAATGTCAGACCGATCAGGCTGGGTCAAGCTCGATGACTGGTAGGACCACGCCTTAGACCGATCAAGTAGGTGATGCAAGCAGCTATGCTAAACCAGCAGTCGTTCTGGCCACCCCTGGTCAGCGGGTAAAAAGGGCAGCCCACCGCCAATGACAATACCTTGGAGATGTTGATGATGATGACGACGTCCAAGAGCATCCCCAGGTGGTTGGTCAGCAGCCCCTGGCATCCTCCGACCGACTTTCAAGTCAGTCAGAGCAGCCAAGCCGAACGACTAGGACCACTGAAGTGGCTGCGAAGTCTTATTCCAAGAGGAAGCACTCTGATTCCGTGACTACTTCATTAAAGAAGAAGGTCAGCCAAATCAAGATCAAGCAAGCCTCCGAGTAAGTCTATTCGCCTCTTCATATCTTTGTTAATTCAATCTAGAGCATATCATTAACTCTGAATGTTGTATGTAGTGAACATACATCTAAGTCGGCCGGGAGGCCTAATGTCTCCGTGTCCAAGGACCCAGCCTTGACTCTAGCACCAAGTCAGACCGACCCACCTTAGTCTATGAGCACACCATCAAATGTGCCGACTGAGGTGGCGAAGCCTTCAAGTACTCCTACTGCGCCTAAGGTTATCTCTCTGACGTCGATCGCCAAACCTCCAACCCCGAACAAGGAGAAGGCCACGCTAATCGATAAGCCGTCTGGACGGCCTGAAGCCTCTAACCACGAGCTTCATCAACAACACCGAGTGCTATCCAAGGTACATCAATACCTAGGCTTTACTTTTTCTTAAGCTTATTTAAAGTGTTTGACCCACTCTGCTCCTTCTTTGCAGAAAGTTTACTCTCTGATCGAGGATAAACAATCAATGATAGATGCTCTCGAGGATGAAGGCATTGGTAAGTAATTTCTTGAAGTCTTCTTATGTGTCTTGATATCCAGCATATCTTATGACCTAAAATGTCTCTCTGATTTCTCCAGTCTGAGCTCAGGTAACCCAAAAGGCTAAGAAAGAGCTGGAGAAGGCCACCACTCTGTTAGAACAGAGGCGACAAAATGATGAAGGTGAAGACCCCTTAGTCTTTCTCTTCTTATTAGATTGTTTAATAACAATTTGTTATATGTCATCAGCCCATCAAAATAAAGTAGCAGAACTAGAGAAGCTCACTTAAAATCAGCAGAGGTTCTTGGATGCTCTGAATATTGAGAATACCGAGCTGACCAAGATGCTTTCTGACCGAGAAGCTGAAATCGCCCTTCTGAAGTAGGACTTGGAGGAGACCATGGAAAAGCTGAAGAATGCGAAAGGCAGTGCTACAACTGTCAAAAGTAATCTTGCTAGTAAGCTCTCCATTATTTTCTTCATCACCTTCCTTATAGATTTATTTTTCTTAATCCTCCTTGTGAACCTTGAAGCCTTGTCTTATAGCGCTCAAAAGGCCTTGGAATTTATCCATGCCAATCAAGTTGAGCAGACTGGGCACTCAGTGGAATATCTTCTAGAGCATGCATTCGAAACCATCGAGAAGCACACCAAGCGGATAGCCGTTGAAGCCGGGAGCCAAGTATTGGCAATCTGTAAGTCTTGGAATCCCGAGCTTCCCTTAGATAAAATCAAGGAAGGCTTCAATCCCCAACATACAGTCAACCAGTGCTAGTTGTTGCTCGACTCCATTGTAGAAGCTTCCCGTGCCTTGGTGGACAACATCGACATTGTTCCGGCCATTCCGTCTCCTTTAGCCACTCTAGAAGTAGAACTAGAGGATGATGCTTCTTCTCCTTCATAGGAGATGTAATAAAACCTGTAATAGAAATACTTTAGTAGTATCTTATTTGTAGAAACAATTTGTTTCTTATGTATATACATATTTTGCCTTGTTTAGTTATTTTAAATAATGACAAAACAAGTAAGAGTCGACTCAAAAGTCAAATAGCAATCTCCTGCCTCTCATTAGTAGACCGGTTAGTACGTTGTTGCATATATGCACATTTGTACTTATGCCTTCATACCATAAGAATTAGAGATTAAAACAGAAGGCACATCGGTCTGCGTTAACATTTGGGGTCGTAATTCATAACTACGTAACAATCAGAGTCGACCAGTCGACACATGACCTCTCACGCTTTCGGCTTTGGGTTTAGTGTATTGGTGGTTTGTTATGTAGATCAAAATTGTATGACCTTATTGTTTTGGTGTTAGACCAAAATAAGACCATGTCAAAGTATGAGAAATCGGTCAGAAAAGCCCAAAACCAGAATTTGTCAAGGTTAAGGTGCACTTGGGACATTATTACTAGCCTTCTGGCTTGATTGTTTAATGTTATTAAGGAATCAAGACAAATAAGAATGAAATCAACTTAAAACATCTTTCATCGAAAAGACAAAAGTTTCATTCAATGATAATATATGTGAATACATAAAAAGACTAAGTATAAAAGGGACATAGGTGGTTAATGTTCCAGGAGTTCGGTACGCCGTCGCCATCTTCATACATCAGTTGGTAAGCCCCCGGCCGAGTGACTTCCTTGACCACATAGGGTCCTTCCCATTTTGGGGATAACATGTGCTGATTCTTGGTTGATTGCACTCGGCGCAACACTAATTCTCTAACATGGAACTAACGACTCCGGACATTCTTGTCGTAGTAACATCGCAAGCCCTATTGATACACTGCTGACCGAAACAGAGCGTGATCACGCAACTCCTTTGCCGCAATCAGTTCAATCTCTTGGTTGTCTTCAAAAAGCTTCTCGTCATATCCCTTAACTCATGTTGATACGAGGTTTACCTCGCTTGGTAGCATGGCTTCAACCATATACCAATGAGAAAGGTGACTGACCGGTAGCTCAACTGACATTAGTGAGTAGCCCTTAGAGGACCGAAGGAAATTCTCGAACCCACCGACCGGCATAAGGCTTGGGCCTGTAAAAAGTCCGGGGCTTCAACCCTAGAAGAATCATACCATTGGCCCGTTCGACCTGCCAGTTGCTTTGAGGATGAGCCACTGACGCAAAGTGGATTTTATTCCCATCTCATTGGCAAAGTCACGGAACTCCTCAGATGTGAGCTGAGTACTATTATCGGTGATGATATCATGAGGAACTCCAAACCGAGTGAAGACCTCTCTGACAAACTCGACTGCCTTCTTGAAGTAATCTTGATGACCGACTTCGCTTCAATCCACTTGGTGAATTTGTCAATGGCAACAAACAAATGAGTGAACCCGCCTGGTGCTTCCTTGAAAGGACCGACAATATCGAGCCCCCAGACTGCAAAAGGCCAAGTCATAGGTATCATCTGAAGTTATTGCGAAGGCACATGCATTTGCTAAGCGAAGAACTGACAACCTTCACACGTCCGAACGACTTGGTGTGCATCTTCAACCGCCATGACCCAGTAGAACCCTTGCCGAAAAGCTTTGCCGACCAAAGTCTTGGACATTGCATGATTACCACATGCTCCTGCGTGGATTTCCACCATCAGTTCCTTGCCTTCTGGAATAGAGATGCACCACATCAATATATTGAATCCTCCCGTGCGATAAAGCAGATCGTCACCATCAAATATCCTCGGCTTCGTGCTTTCAACCTTTGCTGCTCATGAGGATCTATAGGCAGTGTACCCTTAGTCAAGAATTGAATAATTCGGTCGCGCCAGTCAGTCTTCATACCTTTATCCATTATGGGTTCGACAACATCGGTCGTCAACACTTTTGGTCGAGGCTGGACAGGAGGACTATCAAGGGTATGGAGGAAGACTCTAGGTGGGACCACCGATCTTGATGACCCTGTCTTTGCTAACTCATCAGCAGCTTGATTTTTGTCATGGAGAACATGAGTGAACTTGAGTATATCAAACTGTTTGTCCAGCTTTCTGACCTCTTGACAATAAGCGGCCATGTTGCCGTCTATGCAGTTCCAATCCTTAGTTGACTTGGTTGATGACCAGAGCTGAGTCTCCAATGATATCTAACCGCTGAATGCCAAGTGATATGGCAATGCACAGACCATGGAGAAGTGCTTCATACTCTGCCGTGTTATTGGACGCTCGGAAATTCATCTAAAGGACATATTTGAGCCTTTCTCTTTGTGGGGATATCAGAACGATGCCAGCCCCTGTGCCCTGCAACTGGAGTGATCCATCGAAATACATTTTCTAGTATTCGAGGTCTTGCGGTGCAGGAGGTAGCTGAATCTCTATCCACTCAAAAACAAAGTTCACCAGAGCTTGTCCTTTGATTGTCGAGCGGGCTGCGAACATTATGGTGTATTGCCCAAGTTTGACTGCCCACTTAGCGACCTTGTCGACTGTCTCACGGTTGTGGAGCACCTCTCCGAGTGGGAAAGATGTCTCGACTTCAATCGGGTGAGCTTGGAAATAATGCTTCAACTTCCTTGAGGTGATCAAGAGCGTATAAAGCAGCTTCAAGATTTGATGATACCACATCATGGATGCACTAAGAACATCACTGACAAAATACACCGGTGTTGTACTTTTTGTACATGACCCTCTTCCTCTCAGTCGACCGTGAGGACAGTACTCACAACTTGTGTTGTGGCCAAGATATAAAGCTGAAGTTTTTCTTGTGGTTTTGGAGGCACTAGGACTTGAATACAACTGAGGTGATCCTTCAGCTCATATAAAGCCAACTACGCCTCTTCTGTCCAGATGAAGTCTTCCTTCTTATTGAGCATCTTGAAGAAAGGTAGCCCCCTGACTCCTAGTCAAGATATGAAGCGACTCAGAGCGGCCATGCAGCCGGTCAACTTCTATACATCCCTTTGAGAGATGGGGGGCCCCATGTGGACGATTGCTTTGATCTTCTCAGGATTAGCCTCGGTGCCTCTCTTAGAGACAATGTAGCCGAGTAACTTCCCCGAAGGCACCCCAACGACACATTTATTGAGATTTAATTTTATCAAGTATTGTCTTAGGTTGTTGAATGTTTCTACTAGGTCAAAATAAGTTCTTCAACGTTCTGAGTCTTTAAAACGATGTCCTCGACATAGGGTTCTGCATTTTGACCGATCTGAGTCTCAAGGTAGTGTTGAATACCACGTTGATAAGTCGCGCCAGCATTCTTCAGACCGAACGACATAGTGATGTAGTAATAAGCGCTGAAAGGAGTTATAAAGGAAGTTTTAATTTGATCTTCGACCTTTAGTGGGATCTGGTGATAGCCTGAATGGGCATCTAGAAAGCTTAAAAGCTCACACCCACCTGTTGAGTCTAGGATCTGATCAATACATGGTAGAGCGAAGGATAGACCTTGTTCAAACTGGTATAATCAACGCACATACGCCACTCTTTATTCTTCTAGGGTACAAGGGCTGGATTAGCCAGCCAATCAAGATGGTATACTTCCTTAATAAAATTAACAGCTAAAAGCCTAGCTATCTCCTTCTTCATGGCATCCTTGCGGTCTTGAGCGAATCTCCTAAGTCGTTGCATGACGGGTGTAGCCCTAGGAGGCACCCTTAGTTCGTGCTCAATCTTTTCCCTAGAAACTCGGGCATGTCAGAGGGCTACAACACAAAGATGTCCCAATTTTTCTAGAGGTAAAGAGTGAGCACGGGTTCCTATTTCTCCCCGAGGTCGGCCCCTGCATAAGTGACCTTATCAGGGTCTTTAGGGCTGAGTGATATCTCCTTGGTGGGGACATCGTCCTTCTAGATCTTCTCCTTGCTAGGCTTCTTCGTGGGGACCACCATATTAGCCTTCACCATCTTGCCGACTGCCTTCTAGATCTCTGACTGGTTTGACAACATCAACTGTCAGTTAGCTATCTCACAACTCTACACATCGCAATCAAAAGAGTTCTGAAGATCAGAGTGGAGGGAAATGATTCCTTTGGGGCCTGACATCTTCAAAGTGAGGTAGGTAGAATGGGGGACCACCATGAATTTCACCATTGCCGGTCGGCCGAGGATGACGTGATAGGCATTCTCGATGTCCGATACTTGGAAGGTGATCCGCTCAGTCCTGAAGTTCTCCTAGGTGCCGAATGTGACAGGCAAAGTGACCTATCCTAATGGAATAGAGGTCTTGCCTAGCATGATCCTAAGGAAGGTTGAGGTACTCGGCTTGAGGTCGGAGACAAACAAACCGAGCTCCTTGAGGGTCTCGGTGAAGATCAAGTCAAGGCTACTTGCTCCATCGATGAGTACTTTGCTGAATTTAATCAGCTGGATGGTTGCTGTGAGCATGAGCGGATAGCGACCTGGCTTAGGCAGGTGCCTGAGGTGATCCGAACGATCAATATCTAGATGCGCCATGATGGATCTAGAGTCGTGCAACAACTAGACATGGGCGACTTCACTTTTGAGATAATCTTGATAGTAGATCAAGGTATGCATATTAGTATGAAAGTCGATGGACACAAGACACAGGGTTTATACAGGTTCGGGCCTCCCAGAGGATAACAACCCTACGTTCTGTTTGGTGTTCTTGTATTGCTAGGGTTCGCACTAGGGTTAAGGTTTCCCAATGCGAGTTCTGATGATCTACGAAGACCCCCTGACCTCCTTATATAGCTGAAGGGCAGTGGTTTACATGGAAATGTATCATTCGGTTACATTTGATTCAAATGATACACCAAATCTGTTAACCTAACTTGTTGCCTACCCTAAATAAATATCCAAGTAGTTATCTTCTGGGCCTTAATCTGCAATGCTTCATAACCGAGACCCAGCCCACTCATCCATATAGCCAAGTGGATAGGTATCTCGGGTATACATGTCCCACAATAGCCCCCAAGAACTTTCCAATTTTGAATCCAAATCTTCAATTTATCTAGATGTTCCTCGAAATTGAAAAGTACTTCTCTTGACACTAACTAGAACTTCCTTCCTTCATGGATGTCTAAACAGGCGTACTCTATGAGTATAGCCCCTGACTTAAAAGGTATTGAATCGTTATGTTGAAATGCCTTGTGAGTCCAAAGACCAACGAATTTAGAAATATCTATAACCAGTCGTAGCCTCCAACTCAAAAGTTATTTCAAGGAAATAACTTGTGAGTCAGAAACATTCAAAAACTGGTACATATATCAAAACTTCAAAAACAGAACCCCCAAGATTGAAGCTAACACTCCCTCCGAGTGATATTACGTACATGGAACTTGGAAGTAGCCTTGACTAGATCTTTTACTGTTAACTTTGTTTAATAAATCCCTAAGGTCCCAGTGGATTCGATATACCTTGGAATACTCAATTCAAGGGAAAAGTGCTACAATCATACACCGTCCTCTTGTGGTATATAAGTGGGTGTGTAGATACGACCAACACGTAGCCGATCTTGAACCCTATCTTGGCCGTGAAGTCCTTAAACTCTTGCATTGTGAACTGACTGCCGTTGTCGGTGATTATCTTGTGGGGGGGGGGGGCACCAAACCGAGTCACTATGTCAGTCATGAACTCTATGGTCTTCTTTGCTGAGATCTTGCCGACTGGCCTCGCCTTGACCCACTTGGAAAATTTGTCCACTGCCACAAAAAGGTGAGTGAAACCACCTTGAGCCTTCTAGAAAGGACCAACAATGTCCAAACTCCATACTGAAAAAGGCCATGTTATTGGGATATTCTATAGATCGGTGGCCAACACGTGCTTCTGTCAGGCAAAGAATTGACATCCTTCACACCTTTGGACGATGTCTTTGGTGTCTGCACACGCGGTTGGCCAGTAAAACCCTTGTCTCACGGCTTTGCTTGCTATTATCAACGGGCCCACATGGTTGCCACATATGCTGGCATGTTTCTCCCGCAAAATAGCTATGCCTTCCTCCTGTGATAAGCACATCATCAACACTTCATAGGTACTCTATCTGTATAAGAGATGGTTGATGAGAAACCATGTGGATATGTGCCATGGTTTGCAATGTGTGATAAGTAATTGACATTGGTTGAGTTTGGTGTTTGAGTTGAAATGCAGGAATCTGGGGATTACATGAGTTTGTGCATATCATGGTTTTGACTAACCGGAGTTGTGAGGATGTTAGAGAGTTTGCAGGAGATGGAAAATGTGTTTGCTTGTCTCATGATGTGTAGGTCACTAGAGTCAACTTGGCGGTCAACGAAGAGGATTGGGCACAAGTAAGAGACTTGGGGCCAGACGATCAGGAGGCCGGGTGAAGTCAAAGGTGATCAAGACGATGGGGTTGACCAAGTCAAAGGTGATCGGGCATCGGTGCAAGTAGAGGCTTCCAATGGACCGGAGACGGGAGAGACTTGCCGGCAAGGAGGATCACGAGACAAGGTAACACACGTCAAGATCGTGAAGTCTTCCTTCGGTGGAAGTGAGCATGAAGTCGCACTTTGAGAAGCGTGCAAGGTGGTTTCCCGGTTTGGACCTCAAAACCGGTGGTGGTGGTTGGTGGTGCACTTGGCACCATCGCGGAGCTTGCGTCGAGGCGAAGCAAAGTTATGAAGGGCTCGATGGCGTTCTGGCGAAGAAAAAAGAGTTGGACAGTTTTGCCCCTGGTGGTAGGTGGCAATGAGTTATAGGTCAAGGGTAGAGTAGTCTTGGACCCTAATCCTATATAAGGAGAGGTGTGGCTGGTGGGAGAAGTGCCTCTTCCCATTAGCCTTGTTAGGACTTCTTTTAAAGTGCTAGGAGAGGTCTTCATGTAATAGAGAAGAGGGGAGGGTGTGTGAGAGACATCTCTTTCTCTTCCAAATAGTGGGAGGAAGAGGGTGGCTTCCTAGCCTTGTATCCATGGATCCTGTAAGCATGTTTCTATAATATGAGAGTTATTTTTGTGGTCAAGATCTTCCTCTCTCCCTAAATCCTAAATTTCTCTTTTTTTCTATTTTCGGAGCTATTTTCGTGGGAATTTTTGATCTAATTTTTGGGTGAGTTTTTGAGGCAGATTTCTTGGGGATCTTAGTGCTATGATGAGCTAGAACAATCCTTTATGGGTCCTTGACCGAATCAAGAGCTCTAGCACCTTCGATTTGAAGGATTTCTAGAGTTTCTCCTTTTTGGTGTTCTTGGTGCAAGATCTCAAATTCGTGATGATTCCTTGAGCCAATTGAGTGGATCTTTTGGGATTAGGGTCGTGATGTATTGAGGATTGGGTGGTCCAAAAATCGCACGTTTTGGAGATCATTTGGTTGAGTTGTGGGAAAAACGTGGCACTTTTCTATTTAGTTGGGGGTCGATCGGCACTGCCGGTGGGTCTGAACTCTGATCGGCACTGCCGATGCCACGGTCGGCACTATCGGTGGCTTGAGTCTGAACCCCGCACTGGCACTACCGATAGCCACAACCGGCACTGCTGATGCGCTTTGACCGTTTCTTTCCAGAGTTTTGAGAACCTCGCACCAACACTGCCGACGGGTGTGACCGGCACTGCCGATGGGGTCAACCGGCACTACCGATGGCTGTGATCGGCACTGCCGATAGTTGTCCAGACTTGATCTGTTTTGGTGAGTTTCTTTGACAGTTTTGAGTCTTCATAGTTCTACTTTGTTTCCGCTGTGTTCCGCTGCTGTTGTTGATCACTCCTAAGGTTAGCACATCACAAGTTGATGTGTGTGGTCTTGGTGATCGGTTTAGAGTTTGGCTTGGGTTGTAATTGGGACATAGGACAAGTTCTTGTGAAGAATTTTTATTGGCCCCCATTCACCCCCACTCTGGTCACCTTCTCGGTCCTTCAATTGGTATCAGAGCCGGTTTGATCACTACTTGACCTTCACCGACTTTGTGATCCGAAGGCGACATGGAGAAGCGTGCAATTAAGCTCTGGATGTTTGATGGAGAGGACTTTCCCTACTGGAAGTCACAGACCAAGGATTATCTCTTAAGCTAAGGACATGCAATTTGGGATATCGTTGAGCAGGAGCATGCTATACGACAAGACCTCAACACTGCATCTGCAGGTGAGTTAAGCAGGTATGAAAACAACTCCAAAGTTGTCAATATCCTGCTTTCTGCTCTAGGTAGGAATGAACATGACCGTGTTGCTCACCTTGATACTGCACACGCCATTTGGGCAAAGCTTTGCACATACCATGAGGGTACCAATCATGTCACGTCTATACGTAAGGATTCTTACAATAGACAGTACCAAACCTTTGCACAAAAACCTGGTGAGTCACTAGATGACATTTTTCGTAGGTTTGAGGCCATTGTGTGCAACTTGCGGGCTTGTGGTAACCTTGTGTACAATGATAATGATAGAGCTAAGCAACTGCTGTATTCTTTGGATGAAAATGCTTGGGGGGTTAAAATTGCTGCACTAGAAGAAACTGCTGATTTCAATACCCTGGACTGTGAGCAGCTGCATAGCAAGCTAAAATCTCATGAACTGTCTAGGAAATGTCATCCTAATCTTGCTAATCCTGCTTCTAGCATGGCTTTGCTTTCCAGCTCTCAAAAGGGTAGTAACAGTGGTGCTTCTTATGGAACTAGCCCCTCACTTGACAAGTCTTCTTTGAAGTTTGCTCTTTCTTATCTTGTTGCAGCTTCCGATGAACAGATGGAGTGGATTCCTGACGAGGAGCTGTCCTTGCTCACAAGGAAGTTCAGGAAGTTATACAACAAACGCAAGGGGAGAAGAGGAAGTTCAAGAACCTGCTACGAGTGTGGTGACCTGGGACATTTCATTGCTGACTGTTCCAAGAAGAAGGAGAAGGTCGGGTACCATGACAACAACACTAAAGACTTCAAGCAGAAGAAGAACCGCTTCTACAAGAAAGGAAAGAACTCCAAGAAGTTCGCCAAGGCCATTATACGTGCCTGCATTGCCGCCTTGAGTGACGTCAACCTCACATCAAGCGAAGGCCTTACAAGCTCGGAGGAGGAGGTCGAGAAGCCACGAGTCAAGAGGAAGGATGACTTCACCGGGCTTTGCTTCATGGCAAATAACGATCATGACACCGACTCTGGCTCGGACTCCGACACAAGCGAGGTACCTCCCACTCTTGTTGAGCTCTCTTCTGAACTTGATCATTTGTGCGATGTTTTGCTCACGCAAGATGATAAGCTTTGCAGCACTGTTCGTGAGAATAGAGAGTTTAAGTCTAAGTTGGAGAGTGCTGAGTATGAGATCACTTTGCTTAGGTCCAAGCTTGCTAAAAATGCTGATGTTGAGTGTGAGTCCTGTGAAGTTGTGAGGAATGATCTCAGTCAGATGGAAAGTGTGCATGCTCAAGTTGCCAGTCAGCTTGAGAGTGCCCTTAAAGAGCTTGATGAATTCAAAGATAGACCAACTCTTTTGGGTGCATGTCAGAAGTGCCTCAAGTTCGCTAATGAGTTGGAAGCTCAGTCCCTCAAAGTCAAAGAGCTCGAGTCCAAGCTGTTAGATGAGACTTGCTCTAAAGTTCTCCCACCACCATGTGAAGTGTGTGTCTCTCTTAAGGACAAGCTAGTAATCACTAGGAAGGACAACAAAGTTCTAGTCCAAGAGAATGACTATCTTGTTTCTAGGCTCCAAAGAACTCTATTGAGTGAGGAGAAGATTGAGAGTGACTTGGCAAAAGTCAAAGAAAGTGCTAGTAGGTCAACCTACAACATGGGCTTGGGATTTGAGTGGTGTGACAAGGAGAGTGAGAATATGGGTAAGTTTGTGCCTAGCTCTAGCTACAAGGATGAGAAACAATCCATCAAACCCACTGACATATACTATCCACCTAATCCCAATCCTTCCTTTAACCCAAAGCAAGCCGAGAAGCCAAAACCCAAACCCACTGTGCAAGCTAAGCCTAAACATGAGAGTGTCTACATTTGCATGTTCTGTGGTCGTAAGGGTCACTTGGATAAGTACTGTTATAGGCATAAGAGGATTGAGAGGATGCAAGCTGAGTTAACTAGGAATGTGCATCATGATGATTTTGTTGGTTTTTAGCCTCGCTCTTTTTCTCGTGCCTATCATGGACAGGGTCTTTCCTCATATGGCTTTGATTCATGAAACAGAGGCTTTGCGCAGCAGCACTTTGGCGCCCCACATTTTCCCCATCATGGTGAGTATCGCTCGTGTGGATTTGGTTTTCACACAGATGATTTCTATCCTCACAACCATAGGTTTGAGTCGAGACACTTTGATAGGCCACGCTTTCCCTATCGTGGTTCTCGTCCCACGCATTCGAGTTGTAATGTGCAAAGAACTGTAATAACCCATGTAGGTCATGTGATTTAGTGCTGGCTTCCCAAGAGTTTTCTTTCTAACCCTAGCACTGAGTCATCGATCTTTCCTTCTCGTTCTTTGTAGGCAGCAGGTGGGGGCCTGGAGAGCAAATGGTTAATGGAGTCCGGATGTTTGTGCCACATGACCGAAGATGCAAAGTGGCTCTCTAGCCTCACTCCCTTGAAGCACCGGGAGTATGTGACCTTTGGAGATGACAAGAGAGGGAGAGTGAAGGCAAGAGGTGCGGTAAAGGTAAATGAAAAATTCACTCTCAAGGATGTTGGTTTGGTTGAGCATCTCAAGTACAATCTCCTCTATGTCTCTTATTTGCTTGATGTTGGTTTGGAAGTATGCTTTAAGAAAAATGCTTCTTCTGTTCTTGATTTGAATGGCTCTTTGGTTTGTGGGATTTCTAGCATCGGGAAAGTTTTTCAGGCTGATTTTGCTGTCTCTTCTGGTTCTCACAAGTGCTTGTTTGCTCAAACTGCTTATGAGCTCTGGAAATGGCATAGGAGACTAGGTCACATGAGCTTTGACTTGCTTTGTCCCTTGAGTGGCCTAGGTTTGATCCGAGGATTGCCTAAGCTCAATTTTGATAAGGATTTGGTTTGTGCTCCTTGTCTTCATGGGAAAATGATTGCCGCTTCTCATCCACCAATTAATTTGGTGATGACTGAACGCCCTGGAGAGTTGCTTCACATGGACATTGTTGGTCCTTCTCGAGTTCGTTCGGTGGGTGGTGGTATGTTCTTGTGATTGTTGACGACTATTCTCGCTACTCTTGGTTAAGAGCAAGGATAAAGTGTTTCATCACTTTTGGAGCTTAGCTTTGAGGTTGTTCAAGGAACTTCCTGGTGCATTACGAGCAATTCGCAATAATAATGGCACCGAGTTCAAGAACTCCTCCTTTGATGCTTTCTGCCTTGAGCATGGTATTGAGCATCAGTTTTCAGCACCTCGTATCCCTCAACAGAATGGTTTGGTCGAAAAAAAGAACAGAACCTTGGTGGAAATGGCCCGGACGATGCTCGATGAGCATAGGACTACGAGGCGGTTCTAGGCTAAGGCAATTAGCACTTCTTGCTATGTTTTAAATTAGGTTTTCTTGCACTCAATTCTTAATGTGACTTCCTATGAACTACGCTTTGGGAGGAAGCCATCTGTTTATCATTTGCGTGCTTTTGGTTGCAAGTGCTTTATTCTCAAGCGTGGTAATCTTGATAAATTTGAGTCGAGATCTTCTGATGGCATCTTTCTTGGCTACACCCTTCATGGCCATTCTTATAGAGAGTTTTGAATTTTAAAACTAACACCATCGTAGAGTCCTGCGATGTAACCTTTGATGAATCAAACTCTTGTGCAAGCAATATGGTTGAGACTGTAGGTAACAGGGAGATGGAGGAGAGTATCTTTGTAGAAGAGGACCTACAGGTCTTGGATGATGACGATGATGAGTCATTCCATCCCACATCCGAGCTTGTTCCTGCTACTTCCACCACTCCAGCAGAGGGTCCAGAAGCTTCTACATCAACCTCAACAGCTGTTGAGCCATCTCCAGCTATGGTTGAGGGGGAGGTACGCTCTGAGAGAGAGGCTCCTAACCACATTCAGCGTCAACATCCACCTCAATAGATGATCGGTAATCTCAATGAGAGGACAACAAGGTCAAGATCTGCACATCTCGTCTGCTTTACTAATTCTCTTTTTGTTACCACCTTTGAACCTCGAGATGTTGGACACGCACTAACTAATGAACATTGGGTTAATGCCATGCATGAGGAGTTGGAAAACTTTAAGAGAAACAAAGTGTGGACCCTAGTAGAGCCTCCAGTTGGTGTCAATGTCATAGGAACCAAGTGGGTTTTCAAAAACAAGCATGGGGAAAATGGTGATGTTGTTACAAACAAGGCTTGGCTTGTTGCCCAGGGTTTCAGTCATGTGGAGGGCTTAGACTATGGGGAAACCTTTTCTCATGTTACACGCATAGAAGCCATTAGGATCTTGCTTGCATTTGCTGCCTCTAAGGGCATTAGACTCTACCAAATAGATGTCAAGAGTGCTTTCCTAAATGGTTTCATAGAGGAAGAGGTTTATGTGAGACAACCACTTGGCTTTGAGCACCACAAACACCCGAACCGTGTGTACAAGCTTCAAAAGACTTTGTATATGATGATATCATCTTTGGAGGTTCCTCTCATGCTCTTGTGTCCATATTTCAGGAAGCTATGGAATGTGAATTTCAGATGTTGATGATGGGCGAGCTCACCTTCATTCTTGGACTTCAAATCAAGCAAAGCAAGCAAGGCACCTTCATACATCAAGCCAAGTACACGAAGGATCTCCTGAAGAAGTTCGACATGGTCAATATGAAGTCGTTGTCAACACCAAACAATGGCACTTGACCCTGACGAAGACTGTGAAGCGGTGGATCAAAGGGAGTACATGAGTATGATTGGCTCCCTTTTGTATCTGACGGTGACAAGAACCGACATACACTTTGCAGTGTGTCTTTGTGCTCGCTTTCAGGCTTCCCCAAGGGTGACTCATCGCAAGGCTGTCAAGTGCATCTTCAGGTATCTCAAATAGACCCTTGAGTTTGGTCTTTGGTACTCTGCTTCTTCATCTCTTGATCTCATTGGGTATTCAGATGTGGACTTTGTGGGGTGTAAAATTGATAGGAAGAGCACTTCTGGTACTTGCCATTTCTTGGGTACTTCTTTGATCTGTTGGTCTTGTCGTAAGCAGTCGAGTGTAGCCCAATCCACCACAGAGACTGAGTATGGTGTTGCTGCTAGCTGCTACTCACAAATCCTATGGATAGTATCCACCATGAGAGACTATGAGTTAACCTTTAAGGGTGTTTCACTCATGTGTGATAACTCCAGTGCCATATGCTTAGCAAAGAACCCAATCCTATATGGTAAAGTCAAACACATAAATGTGATATTCCACTTCTTGAGAGACAATGTTGAGAAGGGAGGTGTTAAGCTTAAATACATTGACTCTAAAAACCAATTGGCTGATATCCTTACCAAGCCCCTAGATGCTTCAAGATTTGCTTTTCTTCGGGGGTAGCTTGGTGTTTGCCATCCTTATGGAATCATTTGAGGGGGAGTTGGTGTTCTCTTGTATATATGTATCTTATCTTTTCGCATTGCATCTCATATGTAATATATGCATTGGTAGATGAGCTTTCAATCTTATGCTTTCTTACATTTCTCTTTGCTATGATTGAGCTTGATCTAAGTTATGTGGATGTGATAGTAATCTCTCATGCTTAGATTTTCTAGATGGCTTGTTATAGACTCTTTTGAGCAACTTGCTGGTCTTAAAGTTAAACTTAGCTTCTTGTGAACCTTATGAACTAATCTTGCTTAGACTTGCTCACCATGTGTGTAATTGCTTTTATCACTGTCAAGACTTGTGTTGAGGCTAGTCTAGAGGATATCCTGGCTTTGGCACCTTGTGTTTGTGAAATGTGGCTTTGCAACTATTTAGCTCATGATGGAAAATTGTGGGAACGTTTGTTCCTTTTGCCACAGAGGCATGCTCATCCTTATGCTATTAATTTGTAAAATGAGTTGATTATGCTTCAAAGCCTCGGAGCCTCCGCATGGATTAGAAGTATCATAAAAATTCTAAATCCAAACATTGTACTTTGAAGCCTCGGGGTGTTTGCCGTACCTAGTCATGCGACCCTCCGCACGGATTAGAAGATACATGAGGATCACATAAGAATAATGCTTTTCTCTTTTCTTATGAGTCTCTGTTGCATTTGTGAGCATTTGTAGAGCTTATTTTCTATGAATGCTTGTTGCCTTGGTTGAGATTGAGACTGGCTAGTTTCCTTTGATTCACATGATGCCTGTTTTGCCTTGGATGAGAGTACTTATACATGTGGTGGAAGTTCTTCTCATAATGAGCAAATTTGATTCTATCTAAGCTAGTCAATCTTTTTTCTTAGCTTGTATAGCTCTTGGTGTTTATGCCTTGCTATCTATTTTTGTTCTTTGTATGATGGTGAGCTATTGCTTTTACACTTCATGGCTCTATGTTTTTTATTAGCACAGTTAAATGCATGTCTGCATAATTGTTGAAGCTCCTTAGGTTTACATCTTCATGCATTGCATCTTTGTTTGTTCTTTTGCCTCTTTGATGAGTTCATTGCCAAAGGGGGAGAAAGTTGTGGGTCATGCAGAAATAACGCTAAGAAACTTAAAATGATTCATTTTGCCTTACATGAGACCTATCACAAGTTGAGGGGGGAGCATATCATGTCCTTGAGCGTTTTCTTGCGCTTTTCACATTCTTTGTGTCTCAAGTCGCTTTCTTTGCCAACTCTTGGTTTTGCGATCCCTATTTTGCTAGATGGCCTATTTTACCTTTTCTTTGGGTTTGGCTATTTGGATGTGCTTATTCGGCTTCGCATTTCAATCTCTAATCTTTATGCATTGGGTGTTGTCAATGTACTCATCAAGGGGGAGATTGAGAAACCATGTGGATATATGCCATGGTTTACAATATGTGATGAGTAATTGACATTGGTTGAGTTTGGTGTTTGAGTTGAAATGTGGGAATCTGGGGATTGCATGAGTTTATGCATATCATGGTTTTGACGAACCGGAGTTAGTGAGGATGTTGGAGAGTATACAGGAGATGGAAAATGTGTTTGCTTGTCTCATGATGTGTAGGTCACTGGAGTCAACTTGTCAACGGCAAGAGGATCAGGCACAAGTAGGAGACTTGGGGCTAGATAATCGGGAGGCTAGGTGAAGTCAAGGGTGATCTACACCGTACACGTGGAGAGGAAAGAAGCACAGATGGTTTCGCGGTTGAGCCTCAAAACCGTGGGTGGTGATCAAGACGGCTAGGTTGACTAAGTCAAAGGTGATCGGGCATCGGTTCAAGTAGAGGCTTCCAATGGACGGGAGGCGGGAGAGACTTGCCGGCAAGGAGGATCACGGGATGAGGTGACACGCGTCAAGATCGTGAAGTCTTGCTTCGGTGAAAGTGAGCATAAAGTCACGCTTTGAGAAGCGTGCAAGGCGATTTCTCGGTTTGGACCTCAAAACCGGTGGCGGTGGTTGGTGGTACACGTGGCACCATCGTGGAGCTTGCGTCGAGGCGAAGCAAAGTTGTGAAGCACTCGATGGCGTTCGGGCGAAGGAAAAAGAGTTGGACGGTTTTGCCCCTGGTGGTATGTGGCAATGAGTTATAGGTCAAGGGTAGAGTGTTCTTGGACCCTAGGTCCATATAAGGAGAGGTGTGGCTGTTGGGAGAGGTGCCTCTTCCCATTAGCCTTGTTAGGACTTCATTCAAAGTGCTAGGAGAGGTGTTCATGTAATAGAGAAGAGGAGAGGGTGTATGAGAGACATCTCTTTCTCTTCTAAAAAGTAGGAGGAAGAGGGTGACTTCATAGCCTTGTATCTATGGATCTTGTAAGCATGTTTCTATGATATGAGAATTATTTTCGTGCTCAAGATCTTCCTCTCTCCCTAAATCCTGAATTTCTCTTTTTGTCTATTATTGGAGCTATTTTCGTGGGAATTTTTGATCTCATTTTTGAGTGAGTTTTTGAGGCGGATTTCTTGGGGATCTTAGCGCTATGATGAGCTAGAACAATCCTTTATGGGTCCTTGACCGAATCAAGAGCTCTAGCACCTTCGATTTGAAAGATTTCTCAAGTTTCCCCTTTTTGGTGTTCTTAGCACAAGATCCGAAATTCGTGATGATTTCTTGAGCCAATTGAGTTGATCTTCTAGGATTAGGGTTGTGATGTGCTGAGGATTGGCTGATCCAAAAATTGCACATTATGGAGATCATATGGTTGAGTTTTGGAGAGATTTGTGGGAAAACGTGAAACTTTTCTGTTCTGTCAGGGTCGATCGGCACTGCCGATGACCAGAACCGGCACTGCCGGTGGGTCTAAACTCTGATTAGCACTGCCGATGCCACTATCAGCACTGCTGATGGCTTGAGTCTGAACCCCGCACCAGCACTGCGGATAGCCACGACTGGCACTGCCGATGCGCTCCGATCATTTCTTTCCAGAGCTTTGAGAACCTCACACCGGCACTGCCGATGGTGCCAACCAGCATTGCTGATGGTTGTCTAGACTTGATCTGTTTTGGTGCGTTTCTTTGACAGTTTTGAGTCTTTGCAGTTCTATTTTGTTTCCGCTGTGTTCTGCTGCTATTGTTGATCACTCCTAAGGTTAGCACATCACAAGTTGGTGTGTGTGGTCTTGGTGATCGGTTTAGAGTTTGGCTTGGCTTGTAATTGGGACATAGGCCAAGTTCTTGTGAAGAATTTTTATTGGCTCCCATTCACCCCCCCCTTTGGTTGCCTTCTCGGTCCTTCACTTGATAATACAGTACGATCGAGACTTGCGAATAATGTGTAGGGCCTCCTCTTTGTCTATCGGTAGGGTACCCTTTCTAAGTATTCGATGTACGGAGCGCGCCAATCGACTTCTATTACATCCACCTGGGGTGCTGCCTCTTCATCCGTTGTAGCCTGCGCCACGGCTTGCTGTGTCAGTACAAATGGCTTGTGTATTTCATCGAGGAATACTCCATCAGGTAATTTAGATTGGCTGGACCCGAGCTTGGCCAACTCGTCCGCCTCCTCGTTGTACTTCCAGAGGACGTGCTTGTACCCGATGCCATCAAACTTGTCTTCTAGCTTCTGAACCTCAGCGCAGTATGTTGTCATGCTTTCCTTCGAGCATCACCACTCCTTAGTCACCTAATTAATGACAAGTGCCGAGTCTGCTCAACCTCTTGATGCCGAGCGATATAGCCGTCCTCAAGCCATGTAGAAGCGCCTCGTATTCCGGTGCATTATTGGATGCCCGAAAGTGCATGCGGAGGACGTACTTCATCTTGGCACCATCTGGAGATGATAATACCACCCCTGTACCAGCTCCCTCTAGCTGTAAGGAACCATCTGGAGATGATAATACCACCCCTGTACCATCTTGGCACCATCTTGGCCCGAAAGTGCATGCGGTGCATTATTGTCTAGTAGGTTAATTCCTGGGGGATTGGTGGCAATTCGACCTCCGTCCACTCGGCAATGAAGTCAAATAGCCCTTAGCCCTTGATCGCGTCTCGTGGTTTGAAGGCAATGTCGTATGCGCCAAGCTCGACAACTTACATGGCAATTTTTCCAGTAGCATCCCGACTATGGAGCAGATCGCCGAGCCGAAAAGATGTATGGACCTCGATCAGGTGATCTTCGAAGTAATGCTTCAACTTGCGAGACATCATCAACAGTGTGTAAACTAACTTCTTGTAAGGACCGAAGGCGTACCAAGAGATTGGGGGGGGGGGGGGTTGAATCGGTAAGCCAACCACGAATCCGAGTACTTCAATTCACACCACTAGAACCTAGCAATCGTTGCAACCTAACAGTTTAGGAGGCCAAGACCCTACACATGCTGCTGTTCATGACGAGCGAATGCGAAAGCTAAAAACACTAGCCTATGCATGCCACAATTAAACCTACTCACTAGAGCACACAAGTGTGGGATAGTGAAGGGAGGGTCAAGGAATGCTCATGATTTTTTCTCGAGGTCTCGGAAAGATGGCGGCTTCCCCTACTCCTCGTTGGACCACTCCCACCGGAATTCTGGTCCCTCCCACCACCAATGTGGAGTTCTCACCCATGAGCCCGCAATTACTCCTGGAGTGAAGACACGGTGCGCGTCACTGCTGCCACCAAGGCACAAGCTTGCCTCCCTCGAGAGCTTGCCGGACTCCCCGAGCCGACACGGACGCTCACTAGCGATGCCCCTTTCACCGGCGGGCTCAAACCGGGTACAAACATGTGACGGCCTTCACAACCGATCACGATAGGCCCGATCACCGACACCTAACCGGTCTAGGTCTCACCATAGACCAAGAGTAACAACCCAGATCACACCCTCAAGGACACCCTAGCCTTAGATGTGCATCAATGCTCAAGTTACTCTCACTAGCACTATCAAGATATGAAATATCTCCTCCTAGTGCTCTCCTCTTTTCCTCTTGGCTCTCACCAAATGCTCCAAGCAATTCCACTAGCCAAGAGAGGTCTCCAAGACCCCAGCAACTAAGTTATATAGGCTTACAACCTCCAACTAGCCGTTGCTCCATGAAATCAGCTTTCTGGGCATACTAATCGGACTGTCCGGTCACTGTAGATCCAGCTCCAACTACTCTATCTACTGCTGATCTTCATACTGACTGGATCGTATGGTCCGTTGACCAGACCGTCCGGTCCGTTTCTCCGGACATTTGAGAGCTTGCTTCCTCTCTGCCCTGAGCTTACTTGTACAGACCGGACCGTCCGGTCTATAGACCGCATTGTCCGGTCTCTACAGCTCCAGCACAAGCAGATTTCTTGCTGAGTCTTCTTCTCTGGATTTCCTGTTCTCCTAGTGACCATACAGTCCGGTCTCCACTGATCCCTCGGTCCGGTCGCTATGTTCAGAAGCTGAAACTTCTTGTCCTCGCTTGACTTCGTTTCTCGGCTTCTCCGAACAGCTCCTTGGCTTCTCCACTGTCACCTAGTGCCTGTGATTTCACTGAGCATCCATGCACATCACCGACTAGACATGACCTAAGAGAAATGACCTAGACCCCCTTGATAGTCCGGGTTTTCCTATGGACTCAAAGCCCTAACAACTAGACAAGTGTTCCCAACACTTGCTCCATAGCTTGTTCTTCGTTTTAATCCATCTCCATCAACCCTTGGACTCCATCAAGCTCACCAAGCCTCCATGCTTGTGGTCATTGTCATCAATCGCCAAGACAACCATCATCTATATGATTTATAATAGAGTTTAGAGATGATTCCTACATAGACAACACTCGTGTAGATATTAGCCCACAATTTCATAGTTGTCATCTATCACCAAAACATTCATACCTTGGGGATACAATCAACAATGGTCATGAAGCTTACAATCTCCCCCTTTTTAGTGATTGATGATAACCACTACTTAGCATAATTAATTTTATAAAGAAACAACAAGGCTAAAAGAGCTACACTACGATTGAGAGGAACCTCAAAAGCATATGCAATGAACAAACAGGGTCCTACTGAATCAAGCATCATCAAGAGCTAAGAGAATGAAAAGATAAGCACACTCTAGATGATATGCATGCATGTCATGGTAGGATATTAAAGAAATCATAAAGACATGCAATGCAAGACATGAATGATGATATGCAACAGGATAGCATGGCAATGCATCGGAATTAAAAGCAAGCAATCATCATCATGACATCATAGACAGGAAAACAGGATAAATAATGGAAAACAACGCACTACATATGAAAATAAACCAAGTGAGATCAAGATGAGTCAAACACACGTGAATGAAAACCATGACTCATCAAAATCCATGAACATCTCGATAAATCCATCAAAATAAGATCCAAATGTATCTATCTCCCAAAACCCATGTACAGGTATGCTCCCCCTAGATACATGCTACTACCTCTTGATCACACAGGATTACACTCTCACTCCCCCTAGACCTATGACTACTTCTCCTCCGTTGGCAACAAGCACCAAAAAGAGGAAAAAGGAAACAACTAAGCGCTTGTGGTCAAAGGAGGTGGTGCAGCAATGTTCTCTGAGGGCTCTACTCTAGGCTACTCCTATGCTGGGTCCTGCTGCTCTGTCTCAGCCTGCGTCACCTGAGTGTCCAGCTACTCAAAGTACTAAAGGTCTACTGGTGACTCAGACCCTCTCTCCTGCCCTGCTGGTGGTTCTGTGGATGACTCCTCAGCAACTGACGCCCGAAGAAGAGAAAGGTCATCCACATCCTCCTCAATGAAGCCTCGGCGGACAAGATCCTCTGCTACCTAAGGAGTAACAAGTGTAGTGCCTGTAGTAGAAGAAGGTGGAGCTGTAGCTGTCTCTAGGGTTGTCTAAGAGTCTGCTCGAGTCGTGTGCACTATGTCTGAGAACAGACTCCTGACCGGTTAGTGCTGCTAGGTGGAGGGTCCTGCCATCTGCGAAGTAGAAGAGTGTGTCGGTGAAGTAAACAATGCGTATACTGAGAAGGCAGACATGGGGGAGAATTGAGCTGGTGAGCAAGTATGTCTTGCTCCCCATGTCGGTAGCACCCCTAAAAGTGAAGACAGTCCAGAAGACTGGGCTGTCATCATAGCAGTGAAGGGTCCTGTCTGTGTCTGCAGCGGCTAAAACTGTGGAAGAGTAGAAGGTCCTAGCTGCTGACTAGCCTGCCTCTGAGTCATCTCTGCCATCTGTGTCATCAGTGTAGTCATCAGCATCATCTGCTGTCTCTAAAGCTTTGCCTGTCCTCTGATGACCTCCATGATCTGACGCCTCTCCTCAGCTGAGTTCTGAATGAAGTCACTTAGTCGCCCTGCAAGTGCTGCTATGGAAGCAGCGTCCTCTGACTGTGTAGCTGCAGGCTCGGGAGGTACTCTTGTACTGGCTGGCTCAAGAACCACCGTCTCTAGATGAGCTGCCTGCTCGTGAGTGACTGGCGGTGACTCCTGCTCCTCCTCTCCCGTCTGCTGACTCGAGGCTGACTGCGATCCTCTGAGGACTCGAGCTGAGTAGCTGGTGGTCACCTCAGGGAATGCGACGTACTGCTCCTCAGTCACAAGCCCTAGTCTCCTCAGAATATAAAAAATGTACAGTCAGTAAACTAGGTGTCTCCCTCCAACTCTCTCAGAGATTACCTCATCCATCTCACCTATCATCGGATCTGCTAAGTTGAAGTGTTGTCTCCTCAGGAGAGCTTCCACTGCCCACTGGTGAAGAAGTGAGAAACCATGTTGAAATGTGCCATGGTTTGCAATATGTGATAAGAAATTGACTTTGGCGGAATTTGTGTTTGATTTGAAATACAGAAATCTAGGGATTGCCTGAGTGTGTGCATGCCATGGTTTTGACTAATCGGAGTTGGTGAGGATGTTGGAGAGTTGTAGGAGATGGGAAATATGTTTGCTTGTCTCATGATGTGTAGGTCACTGGAGTTAACTTGGCAGTCAACGGCGAGAGGATCGGGAACAAGTAGGAGACTTGGGGCCGGACGATCAAGAGGCCGGGTGAAGTCAAGCGTGATCCACACCGTACATGTGGAGAGGCAAGGAGCACAGACGGTTTCATGGTTGAGCCTCAAAACCGTGGGGTGGTGATCAAGACGGTGGGGTTGACCAAGTCAAAGGTGATCGGACGTCGGTGCAAGTAGAGGCTTCCAATGGACCGGAGGTGGGAGAGACTTGCTGACGAGGAGGATCACGGGACGAGGTGACACGCGTCAAGATCGAGAAGTCGCACTTTGAGTAGCGTGCAAGTCATTTTCCTGGTTTGGGCCTCAAAACCGGTTGCAGTGATCGGAGCTTCTCGTGGCACAATCGTGGAGCTTGTGTCAAGACGAAGCAAAGTTGTGAAGGGCTCGATGGCGTTCGGGCGAAGGAAAAAGAGTTGGACAGTTTTGTCCCTAGTGGTAGGTGGTAGTGTAATATAGGTCAAGGGTAGAAGTGTCTTGAACCCTAGGCCTACATAATGAGAGGTATGGCTGGTCGGAGAGGTGTCTCTTCCCATTAGCCTTGTTAGGTCTTCTTTCAAAGTGCTAGGAGAGGTCTTCATGTAAAAGAGGAGAGGGGAGGGTGTGTGAGAGACATCTCTTTCTCTTCCAAATAGTGGGAGGAAGAGGGTGGCATCCTAGCCTTGTATCCATGGATCTTATAAGCATGTTTCTATGATATGAGAGTTATTTTCGTGCTGAAGATCTTCCTCTCTCCCTAAATCCAGAATTTGTCTTTTTCTCTATTTTCGGAGCTATTTTTGTGGGAATTTTTTATCTCATTTTTGGGCAAGGTTTTGGGCATAATTTTTGGGAGGATCTTGGTGCTATGATGAGCTAGAACAATCCTATATGGATCCTAGACCAAATCATAAGCTCTAGCACCTTTGATTTGAAGTATTTCTCAAGTATCCCCTTTTTGGTGTTCTTGGCACAAGATCTAAAATTCGTGATGATTCCTTGAGCCAATTGAGTGGATCTTCTAGGATTAGGGTCATGATGTATTGAGGATTGGCTGGTCCAAATATCGCACATTTTGGAGATCATTTGGTTGAGTTTTGGTGAGATTCATGGGAAAATCATGACAGTTTTCTGTTTTGTCGGGGGTCGATCGGCACTGCTGGTGGGTCTGAGCTCAGATCGGCACTGCCGGTGGCTTGAGTCTGAACCCCGCACCAGCACTGCCGATAGCCACTACCAGCACTGCTGATGCACTCTGACCATAACTTTCCAGTGTTTTGAGAA
The DNA here is from genome assembly GCA_030378355.1 of Eleusine indica. Classification (NCBI taxonomy): domain Eukaryota; kingdom Viridiplantae; phylum Streptophyta; class Magnoliopsida; order Poales; family Poaceae; genus Eleusine; species Eleusine indica. The sequence goes on along the minus strand of CM059494.1, from coordinate 30,813,322 downwards.
CCCCGCACCAGCACTACTGATGCATGTGACCGGCACTGCCGATGGCTGTGATTGGCACTGCCGATGATAGTCCAGAGAGGTCTGTCTTGTGTCTGTTTCTTGACAGTTTCGAGTCTTTGCAGTTCTCTTCTGTTTCCACTATGTTCCAGTGCTGTTGTTGAGTCACTCATAGGGTTAGCACATCATAAGTTGGTGTGTGTGGCCTTGGTGATTCTTTCAGACGTTGGTTCAGATTGTATTTGGGATATAGGCCAATTTCATGAATAGAATTTTAATTGGATCCCATTCACCCCCCTCTGGTCGCTTTCTCGGTCCTTCAATTGGTATCAGAGCCGGTTTGATCACTAATTGACCTTCACCGGCTTTGTAATCCGAAGGTGACATGGAGAAGCGTGCGGTCAAGCTCTGGATGTTTGATGGAGAGGACTTTCCCTACTGAAAGTCAAGGACCATGGCTTACCTCTGAAGCCAAGGACGTGCAATGTGGGAGGTGGTTGAGCAGGAGTATGCCACACCAGGAGACCTCAACACTGCATCTGCACGTGAGTTTATCAGGTATGAAAACAACTCCAAAGCTGTCAATATCTTGCTTTCTGCTCTAGGTAGGAATGAACATGACTGTGTTGCTCATCTCGATTTTGCACATGCCATTTGGGAAAAGCTTTGCACGTACCATGAGGGTACCAATCCAGTCAAGTCTATGCGTAAGGACTCTTACAATAGACAGTACCAAACCTTTGTAGAGAAACCTCGCGAGTCACTAGATGACGCTTTTTGTAGGTTTGAGGCCAATGTGTGCAACTTGCGGGCTTGTGGTAACCTTGTGTACAATGATAACGATAGAGCTAAGCAATTGTTGTATTCTCTTGATGAAAATGCTTGGGGGGTTAATATTAATGCACTAGAAGAAACTACTCGTTTCAATACCCTGGACTATGAGCAGCTGTATAGCAAGCTAAAATCTCATGAACTATCTAGGAAGTCTCATCCTAATCTTGCCAATCCTGCTTCTAGCATGGCTTTGCTTTCTAGCTCTCAAAAGGGTAGTCATAGAGGTGCTTCTTATGGAAGTAACCCCTCACTTGACAACTCTTCTTTGGAGTTTGCTCTTTCTTCTCTTATTGCAGCTTCCGATGAACAGATGGAGAGCATTCCTGACGAGGAGTTGTCTTTGCTCACATGGAAGTTCAGGAAGTTCTACAACAACCGCAAGGAGAGAAGAGGAGGTGGTTCAAGAACCTGCTTCGAGTGTGGTGACCCGGGACACTTCATTGCTGACTGCCCCAAGAAGAAGAAGAAGGTCGGGTACCACGACAACAACACTGAAGATTTCAAGCAGAATAAAAACCGCTTCTACAAGGCCATTGCACGTGCCTATGTTGCCGCCTTGAGCGACGTTGACCTCACATCAAGCAAAGGCCTTACAAGCTCGGAGGAGGAGGTTGAGAAGCCACGAGTCAAGAGGAAGGACGACTTCACCGGGCTTTTCTTCATGACAAAGAACGATCATGACGCCAACTTTGGCTCCGACTCTGACACAATCATGGTACCTCCCACTCTTGATGAGCTCTCTTCTGAACTTGATCATTTGCTCGATGTTTTGCTCATGCAAGATGATAAGCTTCGTAGCGCTGTTCATGAGAATAGAGAGTTTAAGTCTAAGTTGGAGGGTGGTGAGTATGAGATCACTTCGCTTAGATTTAAGCTTGCTAAAAATGCTGATGTTGAGTGTGAGTCTTATCAAGTTGTGACGAATGATCTCAGTCAGAGGGAAAGTGTGCATGCTCAAGTTGCCAGTCAGCTTGAGAGTGCCCTCAAAGAGCTTGATGAATTCAAAGCTAGACCAACTCTTTTGGGTGCATGTCAGAAGTGCCCCAAGCTCACTAATGAGTTGGAAGCTCAGTCCCTCAAAGTCAAAGAGCTCGAGTCCAAGCTGTTAGATGAGACTCGCTCTAAAGTTTTCCCACCACCATGTGAAGTGTGTCTCTCTCTTAAGGACAAGCTAGTAATCACTAGGGAGGAAAACAAAGTCCTAGTCCAAGAAAATGACTATCTTGTTTCTAGGCTCCAAAGAACCTTAGTGAGTGAGGAGAAGATTGAGAATGACTTGGCAAGAGTCAATGAAAGTGCTAATAGGTCAACCTACAACTTGGGCTTGGGATTTAAGAGGTGTGACAAGGAGAGTGAGAATGTGGGTAAGTTTTTGCCAAGCTCTAGCTACAAGGATGAAAAAAATACATCAAACCCACTTACACGTACTATCCACCCAATCCAAAACCCTCCTTCAACCCAAAACAAGCTGAGAAGCCAAAGCCTAAACCCACTGTGCAAGCTAAGCCTAAACATGAGAGTGTCTACATTTGCATGTTCTATGGTTGTAAGGGTCACTTGGATGAGTACTGCTATAGGCGTAAGAGGATTGGGAGGATGCAAGCTGAGTTAACTAGGAATGTGCATCATGATGATTTTGTTGGTTTTCAGCCTTGCTCTTTTTCTCGTGCCTATTGTGGACAGGGTCATTCCTCATATGCCTTTGATTCATGAACAGAGGCTTTGCGCAGTAGAGCTTTGGCGCCCCATGTTTTCCCCATCATGGTGAGCGTCGCTCGCATGGATTTGGCTTTCACACAGATGATTTCTATCCTCACCACCCCAGGTTTGAGTCGAGACGCTTTGACAGGCCACGCTTTCCCATCGTGGTTCTCGTCTCATGCGTTCGAGTTGTAATGTGCAAAGAACTGTGATAACCCCTGCAGGTCGTGTGATTCAGTGCTGGCTTCCCAAGAGTTTTCTTTCTAACCCCAGCACTGAGTCATCGATCTTTCCTTCTCGTTCTTTGTAGGCAGCAGGTGGAGGCTTCAAGAACAAGTGGTTCTCCAGTCTCACTCCTTTGAAGCGTCGGGAGTATGTGACCTTTGGAGATGACAAGAGAGGGAGAGTGAAGGCAAGGGGCGTGGTAAAGTTAAATGAAAAATTCACTCTCAAGGATGTTGGTTTGGTTGAGCATCTCAAGTACAATCTTCTCTCTGTCTCTCAACTTCTTGATGTTGGTTTGGAAGTGCGCTTTAAGAAAAATGCTTTGTGTGTTCTTGATTCAAATGACTCTTTGGTTTGTGGGATTTCTAGCATTGGGAAAGTTTTTCAGGCTGATTGTGTTGTCTCTCCTGGTTCTTACAAGTGCTTGTTTGCTCAATCTTCTTCTGAGCTCTGGAAATGGCATAGGAGACTAGGTCACATGAGCTTTGACTTGCTTTGTCGCTTAAGTGGCCTAGGTTTGATCCGAGGATTGCCTATGCTCAAATTTGACAAGGATTTGGTTTGTGATCCTTGTTGTCATAGGAAAATGATTGCCACTTCTCATCCACCAATTAATTTGATGATGATTGAATGCCCTGGAGAGCTGCTTCATATGGACACTATTGGTCCTTCTCGGGTTCATTCTGCGGGTGGGAAGTGGTATGTCCTTGTGATTGTTGACGACTACTCTCGCTACTCTTGGGTCTACCTTTTTTAGAGCAAGGATGAAGTGTTTCATCACTTTTGGAGCTTAGCCTTGAGGTTGTTCAAGGAACTCCCTGGTGCATTATGAGTAATCCGCACTGATAATGGCACCGAGTTCAAGAACTCCTCCTTTGATGCTTTCTCCCTTAAGCATGGTATTGAGCATCAGTTTTCAGCACCACGTGTCCCTCAGTAGAATGGTGTGGTCGAAAGAAAGAACAGAACCTTGGTGGAAATGGCCCGGGCGATGCTCGATGAGCATAGGACTCCGAGACGGTTCTGGGCTGAGGCCATCAACACTGCTTGCTATGTTCCAATCGGGTTTTCTTGCACTCAATTCTTAATGTAACTTCTTATGAGCTATGTTTTGGGAGGAAGCCATCTGTTTCTCATTTGTGTGCCTTTGGGTGTAAGTGCTTCATTCTCAAGCGTGGCAATCCTGATAAGTTTGAGTCGAGATCTTCTGATGGCATCTTTCTTGGCTACACCCTTCATGGTCATTCTTATAGAGTTTTGAATTTGGAAACTAACACCATCCTAGAGTCCTGTGATGTAACCTTTGATGAATCAAACTCTTGTGCAAGCAATATGGTTGAGACTGCAGGTAACAGGGAGATGGAGGAGAGTATCTTTGTAGAAGAGGACCTAAAAGGCTTGGATGATGACGATGATGAGTCATTCCATCCCACATCCGAGCTTGTTCCTGCTGCTTCCACCACTCTAGCTGAGGGTCCAGAAGCTTCTACATCGACCTCAGCATCTGTCAAGCCAGCTCCAACTGTGGTTGAGGGGGAGGTACGCTCTGAGAGAGAGTCTCCTCACCACGTTCAGCATCAACATCCACCTAAACAGATGATCAGTAATATCTATGAGAGAACAACAAGGTCAACGTCTGCACATCTCGCCTGCTTTACCAATTCTCTCTTTGTTGCCACCTTTGAACCTCGGGATGCTGGACACGCACTATCTGATGAACATTTGGTTAATGCCATCCATGAGGAGTTGGAAAACTTTTAGAGAAACAAAGTGTGGACCCTAGTAGAGCCTCATGTTGGTGTCAATGCCATAGGAACCAAATGGGTGTTCAAAAACAAGCATGGGGAAGATGGTGAGGTTGTGAGAAACAAGGCTAGACTTGTTGCTCAGGGTTTTAGCCAAGTTGAGGGCTTAGACTATGGTGAAACCTTTGTTGCACGCATGGAAGCCATTAGGATCTTGCTTGCATTTGCTGCTTCTAAGGGCATTAGACTCTATCAAATGGATGTCAAGAGTGCTTTCCTAAATGGTTTCATAGAGGAAGAGGTTTATGTGAAACAACCACCTGGCTTTGAGCACCACAAATACCCAAACAGTGTGTACAAGCTTCAGAAGGCTTTGTACGGGCTAAAGCAAGCACCTAGGGCATGGTATGCTAGGCTTAAGTCTTTCTTGCTAGAGTACAGGTATGTCATAGGGTGTGTTGACAAAACCTTGTTCACTCTTAAGCATGGCAATTACTTTCTAATAGTTTAGATATACATGGATGGTATCGTCTTTAGAGGTTCCTCTCATGCTCTTGTGTCTAGATTTCAGGAAGCTAGGGAAACTGAATTTTAGATGTCGATGATGGGCGAGCTCACCTTCTTTCTTGGACTTCAAATCAAGCAGTGTAAGTAAGGCACCTTCATACATCAAGCCAAGTACACAAAGGACCTTCTGAAGAAGTTCGAGATGGTTAATGTGAAGCCGTTGTCAACTCCAATGTCCACTACAATGACACTTGACCCTGACGAAGACTGTGAAGCGATGGAACAAAGGGAGTACAGGAGCATGATTGGCTCCCTCATGTACATGACGGCGACGAGACCCGACATACACTTTGCAGTGTGTCTTTGTGCTCGCTTTCAAGCTTCCCCAAGGGTGACTCATCGCAAGGCTGTCTAGCGCATCTTCAGGTATCTCAAATACACCCTTGAGTTTGGTCTTTGGTACTCTGCATCTTCATCTCTTGATCTTATTGGGTATTCTGATGCGGACTTTGCTGGGTGTAGAATTGATAGGAAGAGCACTTCTGGTACTTGCCATTTCTTGGGTACTTCTTTGATCTGTTGGTCTTTGATCTGTTGGTCTTCTCGTAAGCAGTCGAGTGTAGCCCAATCCACCATAGAGGTTGTGTATGTTGTTGCTGCTAGCTGCTCTCACAAGTCCTATGGATAGTGTGCACCATGAGAGACTATGGGTTAAACTTTAAGAGGGTTCCACTCATGTGTGATAAATCCAGTGCCATATGCTTAGCCAAAAACCCAGTCCAACATGGTAAAGTCAAACACATAAATGTGAGATTCCACTTCCTGAGCGACAATGTTGAGAAGGGGGATGTTGAGCTCAAATACATTAACACTAAATGCCAATTGGCTGATGTTCTCACCAAGCCCCTAGATGCTTTGAGATTTGCTTTTCTTCGGGGGGGAGCTTGATGTTTGCCATCCTTATGGCATCATTTGAGGGGGAATTGGTGTTCTCTTGTATATATTTATCATATCTTTTCGCATTGCATCTTATATGTAATATATGCATTGGTAGATGAGCTTTGATTCTTATGCTTTCTTGCATTTCTCTTTGCTATGATTGAGCTTGAGCTAAGTTGTGTGGATGTGATACTAATCTCTCATGCTTAGATTTTCTAGAAGGCTTGTTATATACTCTTTTGAGCAACTTGCTAATCTTAAAGGTAAACTAAGCTTCATGTGAACCTTATGAACTAATCTTGCTAAACCTTGCTCACCATGTGTATAATTGCCTTTATCCTTGTTGAAACTTGCATTGAGGCTAGTCTAGAGGATATCTTGTCTTTGGCACCTTGTGTTTGCGAAATGTGGCTTTGCAAATGTTTAGCTTATGATGGAACATTGTGGGAACGTTTGTTCCTTTTGCCACAAAGGCATGCTCATCCTTATGCTTTTAATTTGCAAAATAAGTTGATTGTGCTTCAAAGCCTCGGGCTTTTTGCCGTACCCAGTCGTGCGACCCTCAGCATGGATTACAAGTAACATAAAAAATGCTAAATCCAAAAGTTATGCTTTGAAGCGTTGGGGTGTTTGCCGTACCCAGTCATGTGACCCTCCACACGGATTAGAAGTTACATGAGGATTGTTGACGGCTGTTAAGTACCATTTTCAACCGTCAACTATACTCAAATAAAGGAGAATTTGGCATTTCATACACGCATGCTTTATCACAATAATATAGTTCCACTTGTACTTGGAGAACTTTGTGCATGCAGGAGGAAATGTGAAGGAAACACCTCAAAAGGCAAGAAAACACACTTTCGACCAATCAGAGAGTGCCACATGGACATCACACGGATTGAAGGGCCCATTTTCAGCACTTAACCGACGTAACTCCCTGTAATACCGCGCAAACCGACGTCAGGGCCCACAGGACAGCCACCTGGAGAAAGCACAGGCCAGGAGGGCCACCCCCAGGTCGGCCGACCTGGTCAGGTCGACCGACCCAGCCGGGCGCCCTCTCCGCCTGGGCTTTCACGTGTTGGCTCCTCCGCGACTCCTGATGACGGTTTGAGATGCCTTCCGTGGCGGTTACTCTCCCTTGCCGACCTATTGAGGCTATAAATAGGAGGGTGTGCCTTCACACTCAACACACACCACAAGAAGCATTTCTCTCTTGCTAGTAGTAGTTCTTGGAGTCTTAGTGGAGTTAGGCTGAGTCTAGAGCTCTCTAGTCCCAAGTCTTCACTTGGAATTGGTATGGCTCTTGTATCTTTTCCCTTTTGTAAGACTTTGCTCTTATCAATATATATACTTTTTCTATATAGTTGTGCTTGGGTCATGAGTTTCTTGTTTGATATTGTGATCCATATATGTGATAGTATAGTCTACTTGTGTGATTGTAGTTTATATTTATTATACTACTATTGTCATGCTAGTTATATACCGTCACTATAGTCTAGTTTATATGTTATAGTCTCTATGCTTAGTTTTAGCTGATAAAGTATAGCATGGGTTTGGTGATCGTATTCGTACGGTAACTCTGCCTCGTTAATAGTAATCGCGGAGGGGCAGAGTGCTCTTTGGTCATGCAAGTATGGTACTTGGGTGACTGATTTGCATCAATTATTCGTTAGTCTACTGGTTCGTTGAGGTAGGCGGCAGGTGGTGACAGCCCTGTCCGTCCTTTGAAATCCTCCCCGCTAGGCTAGTGCGTAGGCTCTTGGGGGAAGTCGCCTGTGGATGCAGGGGTAAGTCCGTGCCTGAAGTGCTATACTATTGACTGCTGAACCTGAGTGTGGGTCTGTATGTATTCTACTTAGGCTATGCAACTGTATAGGAATGTATAGTAGGAGTAGCTTAGCCTAGTCTTTCCTCCACTAGACTTTATTTATTTAGTAGGAATCTTCTGTGTGTGTCACACTACGCGGTTATTATCATGTACCCGCCTGTCTTGGTTAAGATATCCTTGCTAATTGTTAACATGATCTTATATGTTAGTAACGCTTCTTGATCATAACCTTCCTTTGGGATAAACAAATACGATACCCTGAATACTTCCGGGTGAAATGCTACAGCGGTATTCTCCGCGCGCTTGCGGATTTTACCTACTTGACTCTGGGACATATTAGTGAACCGTTTCTGGCCCCGTGCCGGGAATGATTTATTAATATGGCTTAGCAAAAGTCAACAAGCATTTCTGGCGCCGTTGCCGGGGAAGGCGTATGATCTAAGAAAAATTACTAATGTATATAGTAGTGTTGCAATTATTAAGGCTATCTCCTAGGCAGGCTAACCTTGCTTTGTTTTCTACATTTTGTATGAAAACAGGGTAGTGTATGACTGGTTTCGACTTGCCGACAAACTTCACTGAAGATCCTGAGTCACTCCTGAGAAGGACACGAGCTAGGCTCACCCCTCCTCGTAAGGAGACTCGGCCAATCGAACCTGTCATTCCCGCACCATCAAGCTCTGAGCAAATGGCCGACAAGACCCTCCGCGAGTTCTCCGCTCCCTCCGCTGCCAACATCCCTACGGGACCAGCTGGCAATGTGGGAGATGCGAACTTCGAGATCAAGACCGGTCTCATCACCATGGTGCAGGCTAGCCCATTCTGTGGGAAAGACAATGAGGACGCTAGTGCTCATCTCCAGCAATTCCTGGAGATTTGCAACACGTTCAAAATGAAGGACGTCACCCCCGACGCTGTTCGCCTTCGACTGTTCCCGTTCTCTCTCCTTGGGAGAGCGAGACAGTGGTTCTGCGCAAACCCTGAAGCTGTGAAAACTTGGGAGAAGTGTTCAGCTGCGTTCCTTGCAAAGTTCTTCCCGCTGGGCAAGACCAATGCCCTCCGCGGAAGGATCTCAAGCTTCCAGCAGGAGTCGAAGGAGTCGATTCCTGAGGCATGGGAGAGGCTCCAGGAGTACATCCTGGCATGTCCCCACCACGGGATGGATGATTGGCTGATCATCCAGAACTTCTACAACGGGCTTACTCCGTCGGCCCGCGACCACCTCGACGCTGCTGCTGGTGGAGCCTTCTTCTCGCTCACTGTAAGCAAGGCAAAAGCTTTGATCGAGAAGATGGTGTCCAACAAAGGTTGGAATGAAGAGCGCCTCCAACCTCGCCAGCGAGGCATGCACTCCGTCAAGGAGGTCGACATGCTCGCCGCCAAGATTGACCTTCTCATGAAGAAGATGGACGACCAAGCCAATGGAGAAGTGAAAGCCCTAGATGTTCGGATGACTTGCGAGGTCTGTGGCAACACGGGACACTCGGGCAATGACTGCCCTGAGACCCATGAGGACGTAATGTTCATGGGCAACAACAACAACAACGGCTACCGTCCACAAGGAGGTCAAAGTTGGGGTCCACCACGTCCCAACTACCAAGGAGGTAACTGTGGCAACTTCTCTGGTTTTAATTCCAGTTATAATCAGCCCTCCTTGAAAGATCTTGTGCTTGGTCAAGCTAAGGTTAATGATAACATCAGTAAAAAGCTTGCCACCACTGATAGGACTCTTGAGAGCATCCACACTAAGGTAGAGGGTGTTTCCTCTGCTCTCAAGAATCAGCTGAGCTTTAATAAAATGATAGAAACTCAATTAGCTCAGTTAGCTGCTGCTGTTCCTACTGCGGAGTCGGGGAAAATCCCGGGGCAACCCGAGACCCCCTTAGAAAATGTTAATGCGGTTACCACGAGAGGAGGTAAGTCCACTCGGGATCCGCCATACCCTAACCATGCAGGAAAGGACACATCAGCTGAGAAGCCGGCAGAAGAAGAAGAACTGCCGCCCAGGAAAACGGCCCCACATGAGTTCTATGACACGAGCCTCATGCCGTTTCCTGAAAGAAGAAGGAAGCCAACCGTGGACGAGCAGTTCACACGCTTCGTTGAGGTGATCCAGAAGCTGCACATCAACGTGCCCTTGCTGGATGCGATACAAGTACCCACGTACGCTCGCTACCTCAAGGATCTTATCAGCAACAAGCGCCCACTACCGACCACAGAAATTGTCAAGCTGACGGAAGAGTGTAGCGCTGCTATACTCAACCAGCTTCCTGAGAAGAAGAAAGATCCAGGGTGTCCCACGATCACCTGCTCGATCGGGACACAGAACTTCGACCATGCCTTATGTGATCTTGGGGCAAGTGTGAGCGTCATGCCGAAGGATGTCTTCGACAAGCTCAACTACACCACACTATCCCCCACGCCGATGCAGCTGCAGCTGGCCGATTCAACGGTCCGCTATCCGGCGGGGATCGCCGAAGATATTCCGGTGAAAATCCGGGATTGCTTCATCCCCGTCGACTTCGTAGTGCTTGATATGGACGTCGGGAAGAGCACACCGCTCATCCTGGGACGCCCATTTCTCAGCACTGCAGATGCTCGCATCGATGTAGGAGCCGGAGAAATCCGCTTCCACATCAATGGCAAGGAGGAGAAGTTTGACTTTCGGCCAAGGAAAGAACAGTGCAACATGATCCGTATCAAGTACGGGCCGAACCCAAGCAACATCAAGGAAGTGGAGGTCACTCCGCCAAAGAAGGACAGCCTCATCACATTCATGAAGAACTTCCTTGAGAAGGAAAAGGTTGCACAGCAACAACTAATGAAGGCAAGGAGGCAAAGGTCACACATTAAGCAACAGCCTCCGAAGTCCACAAGGCAGCAACCTCCGAGGTCTGCAAAGAAACAGGCTGTGAAGCCTGCAAAACCGCAGCCTCCGAAGCCCGAGAAGCCACCGACCACAACAAAGACCAAGAAGGTGTGGCGAATGAAACAAGAAGCATCATCCGTGTCTTCATCTCCGGGACCGGACAACGCTTCATCGAGCTGAACGCCGGAGAAAAGTCCCGCTCGTCGGACTTTAAAAGGTGAGTCCTCGCCGGGAGGTTAAACCGGTAGTTATCCATATTTTCTCTTTTAATTGCATATTTGCTTTCCACCACATTTTGATTTTTTCCGACCACTGCATTTCTGCATTTTTGAATTTTTCCAGCCACCTTGGAATTTTCCAAAACTCATTTGCATTTTTGAAAATTTAGAAAATAGGTTTTTGGGCTTTCCATTTTGAAAAGATTTTTTGTCGAGCTTTTTGAGCAGAAAGGCAGCAGGGGACAAATCCCCTAGCCGTTGGGGAACACATAGGAAAAAGGGGGCTGCCAGGAGGCCCACCTGCCAGGTCGGCCGACCTGGTGAGGTCGGCCGACCCCCTGGCCCCACCTTTTCCTGTGCTCCTTTCTCCCAACGGCTATATGGCCGTTGCTCTGTCTCTTTCTAACGGCCATCTTGCTTCCTTGGCTATAAAAACCGCCCAGGAGGGGGAGCTTCACCATTCCAAGCTCATCTTTCACTCCCCTCCTTTGCTCACTTGTTGCTCTCCCAAAATTTCGTGCTCTTCAACTTTACTACAGCCCCAAAAACCCAAAAAATATTTCCCCTCTGTTTTAGTGCATTTGCAAGTTGTTGTAAGAAGAAAACCAATTTCGGAGAAGCTCGGGTTTGTCGTTTTCACTAACGCTCACCCGAACACTTGTTCGATCTTGTTTTTGTTCTTGTCTTGTGTTTGTTCTTGTGTGCAGCCATGTTCAAACGAATGAAGCAAGTCGCCGGAATCAAGCGGAGAAAAAGCACTCGTGCAAGCACGAGTCAAGCATCCTCCGTCGAGCTCACACCAAGTCCGGGGCATGGTGACCCCGAAGCTGAAATTCCGGAGGAAAGGCCGGCCTTGCTCATCACCGAGGAGCATCTCGACATCAAGGACGACCGCGAGGGCCAAGCCATCGCGCTCATGAGAGAACGGCCATTCGCCCACACCCGACGCTTCGATCCGGACTTCCTCGAGAAAATAGGTATGAGAGAAGAATTTGCCTCTATTTTTCGCACTATGGGTTGGCTAAATTTCGTAGAAGTAGATGAGCCGGGTTCTCGTTTGCTTACTATGCAGTTTTTATGCACCCTTAGAAAGTATGATGAAGGCATTTCTTTTCGCTTGTTTGGGCAAGAGCGCTTGGTCACATGGGGTGATCTTCATGCTATGCTAGGTCTAAATCCTAAATGTAGGCTAGACTTAGATAAAGCGCTAAAGGGGTTCCATAAAGAAAGTTTTTGGAAAAAGATTTCCGGAAACGAGTGGGGTCCCAAGCCTAGAACAAGTGCCATCTGTAATCCTACACTTAGATTTATGCATGTGTGGTTGGCTATGACCTTGTTTCCTCGAGGTGACATTAGGGTTGTCCGGCAAGATGAATTGAAAATACTTTATGCCATGGTTAAGAAAATTAGGGTGTCACCCGCGGAATGCATGATTGATCAATGGTTAGACAATATAAAGTTGACAGGACCAATTGAGTGCACCTCTTTAGTTACTCGCATTGCGCAGAAGTGTGGTCTGCTTGAGAATGTTCATGTTGAATATTGGACGGTAGATAGAGAATTTCTAGGAGAGGACTATTTTGTGCAAGGACATACTTTGAAACATGGTCCAAATAACACCTTGATCTATCACTTTCCCGGGTATACAAATGAATTCCCGTTACCTAACCCGGGTCTTCGTTTGTATCACTGTCGGGCACTAACCCTCCCACTTGAGCTAGTGGGAGAAGTTCGCAGGCATAGTGTTTTAGGGCGACCGACACGTTCCCGTAGGCATATGGAGCCTACACCGGAGTTTCACACTCCGACCGGAGATCCGGTATGGGAGCAGCCCCCGCCACAGGACAAGGCGGGTGCATCAACATGGCAGGCCGGAGCATGGGAATCTCAGTACGATTACCCCATGCAGACGTCATCAAGTTCAAGCGGACCGCCATTCTTTGCCACTCGGTCATTCTCATCCCGTGGGTTCCGTGAACTCAACTATGGGATGGCCGAGTTGACAAGGAGGGTGAACGACATTGATTTGCGCATCGAGAGCATGCAACAAACTCTCACGCAACATGTCACCGACACCCAGCAATGGCAAAATTTCAGCGACAACCAATTCCGTCAGCTGAACGCGATGATGGCTCAGAATCAGAACAATTGGGATGCCTTCTTCCGCTCCCAAGGCTACGACCCGAACCAGCAGATATGAGCAAGAACAAGCTTGGGGGAGGACCCCCCTTCTCACGGTAACTTGTATCTTTCCCCTTCCCTTTATTTCTTGCATTTGCTAAATCTGAAATTCCATAAAAATTTGCAAAACATAAAAAGAACAAAAATATTTCCCTTTTTCATGCGCGGTATGAATGTGTATAATTTTCCTATGTTGAGATGATGAATAGTTGCTCTGTCCTTTATTCCTCTCTAAAGCTAGTTTACAACTTAGTACTCTCTCAAGAGTTAGGTTTGTTGGTAAATCTTGCCTTGAACTTGAATCTTGTGGGTAGCATATGCATTCTCTAGTTCTAAGTTGTTGAGAGGTATGATATGATAGATAGGGCTGCTATGATCTTGCTCAACGTAAAGCTTGAATTCCGGAGTTTTATTTTTCAAAATGACAAATTGATAAGTTCCTCAATGATGAAATTCCCACCACAGCCATATGTAGTGTTTACATTTGAAAACCTTTACACATATGCTGCTTGTTTCACATTGAGCTTAGTCAAAATTGTTGTGACCCTAGTAGAACTCTTTTCATGCTTTCTTGATCAAGATCATGTACACACATCCACCGCCATGAGCTATCCTTCTAAATCAAGAAGATAGCATCCACCATATCCACCATATCCACCGTGAGCTATTCTTCTACACCGGAAGAAAGCCACTATCCATCCATCTATCCAAAGAAACACTCCATATATCCATTGCAAAATTCCTCTCTCAAAGTATTCATTGCAAACTAGGACTATGGCTATGCAAAAAAAAAGAAAAGAAAAGAAAAGAAAAAAAAATGCTCAAAAAAGAGAGCAAGCAAAAGATAGCCATAGCCTAGAAACTCCAAAAGAGAGAAGGAAAATTCAAAAAGGAGTTATTTCTTCCCATCCACCATTCCTCCGTTCTCCCACACACTTGCACATCTTGATCAAGATTGTTTGAATTGATGTTTTTCTTGGATCCGGTCTTTTGACATAGCAATATTATGTGAACATGAGTGCTTCATATATCCCTACCTTGAGCTCCACATAAAGCCTTATTTAGAAGTAGGTGATTATAGGCAACACTTTGCCTTGGTGAGGAATCATACACATATTGAGTGATCCGAGAGAATCATTTGAGGAACTTGGTTTTTATTTTCAAAATCTTTTGAAAACCTCCGGAACAACATAGCGGAATCTAGAGCAAGTGATTGGTGCCCTGCAATTGTTCTATCTCTCAACCGCCCAAGACAATGAGGTGTAAAAGCCCCATGGATCGAGGTAAATGGGTAAGTTATGCGCCAATATATTTAATTCTAGGAAGAGTACTTTGTTGTGCGCATAGTATTATTGAGGAGTAGGACATTGTAGCAACTCCTGATCAATAACTTAAGTTTATCTTTGCTTCGGGACGAGCAAAGGGTAAGCTTGGGGGAGTTTGTTGACGGCTGTTAAGTACCATTTTCAACCGTCAACTATACTCAAATAAAGGAGAATTTGGCATTTCATACACGCATGCTTTATCACAATAATATAGTTCCACTTGTACTTGGAGAACTTTGTGCATGCAGGAGGAAATGTGAAGGAAACACCTCAAAAGGCAAGAAAACACACTTTCGACCAATCAGAGAGTGCCACATGGACGTCACACGGATTGAAGGGCCCATTTTCAGCACTTAACCGACGTAACTCCCTGTAATACCGCGCAAACCGACGTCAGGGCCCACAGGACAGCCACCTGGAGAAAGCACAGGCCAGGAGGGGCCACCCCCAGGTCGGCCGACCTGGTCAGGTCGGCCGACCCAGCCGGGCGCCCTCTCCGCCTGGGCTTCCACGTGTTGGCTCCTCCGCGACTCCTGATGACGGTTTGAGATGCCTTCCGTGGCGGTTACTCTCCCTTGCCGACCTATTGAGGCTATAAATAGGAGGGTGTGCCTTCACACTCAACACACACCACAAGAAGCATTTCTCTCTTGCTAGTAGTAGTTCTTGGAGTCTTAGTGGAGTTAGGCTGAGTCTAGAGCTCTCTAGTCCCAAGTCTTCACTTGGAATTGGTATGGCTCTTGTATCTTTTCCCTTTTGTAAGACTTTGCTCTTATCAATATATATACTTTTTCTATATAGTTGTGCTTGGGTCATGAGTTTCTTGTTTCATATTGTGATCCATATATGTGATAGTATAGTCTACTTGTGTGATAGTAGTTTATATTTATTATACTACTATTGTCATGCTAGTTATATACCGTCACTATAGTCTAGTTTATATGTTATAGTCTCTATGCTTAGTTTTAGCTGATAAAGTATAGCATGGGTTTGGTGATCGTATTCGTACGGTAACTCTGCCTCGTTAATAGTAATCGCGGAGGGGCAGAGTGCTCTTTGGTCATGCAAGTATGGTACTTGGGTGACTGATTTGCATCAATTATTCGTTAGTCTACTGGTTCGTTGAGGTAGGCGGCAGGTGGTGACAGCCCTGTCCGTCCTTTGAAATCCTCCCCGCTAGGCTAGTGCGTAGGCTCTTGGCGGAAGTCGCCTGTGGATGCAGGGGTAAGTCCGTGCCTGAAGTGCTATACTATTGACTGCTGAACCTGAGTGTGGGTCTGTATGTATTCTACTTAGGCTATGCAACTGTATAGGAATGTATAGTAGGAGTAGCTTAGCCTAGTCTTTCCTCCACTAGACTTCATTTATTTAGTAGGAAACTTCTGTGTGTGTCACACTACCCGGTTATTATCATGTACCCGCCTGTCTTGGTTAAGATATCCTTGCTAATTGTTAACATGATCTTATATGTTAGTAACGCTTCTTGATCATAACCTTCCTTTGGGATAAACAAATACGATACCCTGAATACTTCCGGGTGAAATGCTACAGCGGTATTCTCCGTGCGCTTGCGGATTTTACCTACTTGACTCTGGGACATATTAGTGAACCGTTTCTGGCCCCGTGCCGGGAATGATTTATTAATATGGCTTAGCAAAAGTCAACAAGGATCAAATAAGAATATTGCTTTTCTCTTTTTTCTTATGAGTCTCTCTTGCATATGTGAGCGTTTGTAGAGCTTATTTTCTATGAATGCTTGTTGCCTTGGTTTATATTGAGACTGGCTAGATTCTTATGATTCACTTGATGCTTGTTTTGTCTTGGATGGGAGTAATTACACATGTGGTGGCAGCTTTTCTCATGATGAGAAAATTTGATTCTATCTAAGCTAGTCAATCTTTTTGCTTAGCTTGTATAGCACTTGGTGTTTATGCCTTGCTATCTATTTTTGATCTTTGTATGATTGTGAGCTATTGCTTTTACACTTCATGGCTCTATGTTTATGATTAGTAAGGTAAAATGCTTGTTTGCATAATTGTTGAAGCTCCTTAGGTTTGCATTTTCATGCAATACACACTTGTTATTTTGCTCCTTTGATGAGTTCATTGCCAAAGGGGGAGAGAAGATTGGGTCATGCACCAATAATGCTAAGAAATGTAAAATGATCCATTTTGCGTTACATGAGATCTACCATAAGTTGAGGGGGAGCATATCATGTCCTTGAGCGTTTTTCATGCGCTCTTTACAATCTTTGTGTTCTCGAGTGGCTTTCTTTGTCAACTCTTGGTTTTGTGATCCCTCTTATGCTAGATGGCTACTTTTCACCTTTTGTTTGGGTTTGGCCATTTGGATGTGCTTATTCGGTTTCACATTTCAAATCTCTAATCTTGTGTATTTGATGTTGTCAATGTACTCATCAAGGGGGAGATTGAGAAACCATGTTGAGATGTGCCATGGTTCGTAATATATGATGAGTAATTGACTTTGGCGGAATTTGTGTTTGAGCTGAAATGCAGAAATCTAGGGATTGCATGAGTGTGTGCATGTCATGATTTTGACTAATCGGAGTTGGTGAGGATGTTGGAGAGTTGCAGGAGATGGGAAATATGTTTGCTTCTCTCATGATGTGTAGGTTACTGGAGTTAACTTGGCGGTCAACGGCGAGAGTGATGTGAACAAGGGTTCCCGATCTTCCGAAAGGTTCTTGGTAAGTTGATTTGGTCAGAGGCGACACACAAATCGATCCGGCTTCAGAACATCACGTTCTAAACCCCGCAATCGCAGCACGACGTCTCCTCTGGTTATCAACCGTCCAAAAGACGATTGACCTCGCCGAGAAGGCTGATCCCTGCCTGCGAATCAAGAACACAAGCAAGAACAACGAAGATTGCAACACAATTGCAGATGTATGATTAAACTCTCGAAGTTGGGGTCTCACAAACCGATGAACGACGAAACTGTTTATGAACAGAATTGATCTAAGCAAAACCAGAACCCTAATGGTGCGGCGGCGGCTGTATATAAAGACCCTAGGGTCGTACAAGACCCTCTGGACGCGCTCCTAATTGGGCTCAACTAGATACAAAGCCCAAAGGCCAAAATTAGGCGACGCAGCACCGACACAGATTCTGGACTCTGTCTTGTTTTGACGATTCCCGATGACTCCGGATGAATTTTGATATGAGGCCGGCGGCATTGGAAAGGTCTTCTCCTTATCTTTCCGTGCATATGTAGAACGTCCAAATCCGAGTCCGTATGCGTCCTGGGTGACTGTTTTAGTACAGACTGGTCCTGGGCCCCGAAACAGACTCGAAGTCGGTTTTGATTGGGCCTCTACTTTGGCTTCCAAGCCCTTGCTGGTCCTCCACGTTCCCAGCTCCTTCTCCCATCATCTCCTGGTCTTCTCCATGGTTTCTAATCATAAAATAATCATTAGGTAGCGAACCATTCTCAAAAGTAATATATAACGAAGAACGTAGGAACGAGCTCACCTCTAAATTTAGTCGTCGTGCACGCGCTCTAGTCATTGGACCTTGCAAGTCCAGATTTGGAGGAGTGTTGTGTGTATCCATAGGAGTGATGTCCTCATCAGAGAGGATCGAGCACAAGTAGGAGGCTTGGGGCCGGACGATCAGGAGGCCGGGTGAAGTCAAGGATGACCCACACCGTACATGTGGAGAGGCAAGGAGCACAGACGGTTTCGCGGTTGAGCCTCAAAACCATGGGATGGTGATCAAGACGGTGGGGTTGACCAAGTCAAAGGTGATCGGGCGTCGGTGCAAGTAGAGGCTTCCAATGGACCGGAGGTGGGAGAGACTTGCCGACGAGGAGGATCACGAGACAAGGTGACACGCGTCAAGATCGAGAAGTCGCACTTTGAGAAGCGTGCAAGGCGGTTTCCTGCTTTGGGCTTCAAAACAGGTTGTGGCAGTCAGAGCTGCACGTGGCACAATCGTGGAGCTTGTGTCAAGGCGAAGCAAAGTTGTGAAGGGCTCGATGGCGTTCGGGCAAAGGAAAAAGAGTTGGACGGTTTTGCCCTTGGTAGTAGGTGGCAGTGTAATATAGGTCAAGGGTAGAAGTGTCTTGGACCCTAGGCCTATATTAGGAGAGGTATGACTGGTCGGAGAGGTGTCTCTTCCCATTAGCCTTGTTAGGTCTTCATTCAAAGTGCTAGGAGAGGTCTTCATGTAAAAGAGGAGAGGAGAGGGTGTGTGAGAGACATCTCTTTCTCTTCCAATTAGTGGGAGGAAGAGGGTGGCTTCCTAGCCTTGTATCCATGGATCTTGTAAGCATGTTTCTATAATATGAGAGTTATTTTCATGCTCAAGATCTTCCTCTCTCCCTAAATCTAGAATTTCTCTTTTTCTCTATTTTCGGAGCTATTTTCATGGGAATTTTTTATCTTATTTTTGGGCAATTTTTTGGGCGGAATTCTTGGGGGTCTTGGTGCTATGATGAGTTAGAACAATCCTATATGGATCCTAGACCGAATCATAAGCTCTAGGACCTTCGATTTGAAGGATTTCTCAAGTTTCCCCTTTTTGGTGTTCTTGGCACAAGATCTAAAATTCATGATGATTCCTTGAGCCAATTGAGTGGATCTTCTAGGATTAGGGTCGTGATGTGTTGAGGATTGGCTGGTCCAAATATCGCACGTTTTGGAGATCATTTGGTTGAGTTTTGGAGAGATTTCTGGGAAAATCGCGACAGTTTTGTGTTTTGTCGGGGGTCGATTGGCACTGTTGATGACCAGGACCGGCACTGCCGGTGGGTTTGAGCTCGGATCGGCACTGCCGATGCCACGATCGGCAGTGCCGGTGCCTTGAGTCTGAACCCCGCACCAGCACTGCCGATAGCCACTATGGCACTGCCGATGCGCTCTGACTGTAGCTTTCTAGTGTTTTGAGAACCCCACACCGGCACTACCGATGCATGTGACCGGCACTGCTGATGGTGCCAACCGGCACTGTCGATGGCTGTGATCGGCACTACTGATAGTAGTCCATAGAGGTCATTCTTGTGTGTGTTTCTTGATAGTTTCGAGTCTTTGCAGTTCTCTTTTGTTAACGCTGTGTTCCACTGCTGTTGTTGAGTCACTCCTAGGGTTAGCACATCACAAGTTGGTGTGTGTGGGCTTGGTGATTCTTTCAGAGGTTGGTTCGGGTTGTATTTGGGATATAGGCCAAGTTCTTTAAAAGAATTTTAATTGGCTCCCATTCACCCCCCTCTGGTTGCCTTCTCGGACCTTCAAGAAGTGTGAACTCCTCTTTGTCTCTTGACCGAGGGATGATAGTCCTGGTGACTATCGCTCTGACCACCTTCACCTCTGCGGTGTGTGGTGGTGGAAAGGTGACTAACACCATCTCATCTGAAGGTAACATCCCTCCCTGTGGTCTGTGGGGTGGAGCTAAAGTTCCATAGGCGCTCCTGCAAAGCTTCAACTCTGAAGCAAGGAGCCCTAGCGTAGCTATGAGGTCCTCCCTGGTTAAGCATTAGGGCTCTCCTGTAATATAGGAACCAGATCTCTGAGCGGTCTGTGGCTATCCACCATGTAGGATAGAACTCAATGACGATGTTCTCTCTGTATCTGTATGGAGCAGTGACTAACTCTGCTAGTCCAGGCAAGTACGTGAAGTACTGCTCCATGTCGGTTCCTATGGCCCTCCTCATGGCCGGGTAAGTCATGTACTGCTGCAGCATGAAAAGTCCAGCCTTGCCCTTCCTGGCAAGGTAGCGTTTCAGACCCTCTCCTATCCTCCTCTAGAGCCCTGTCCAATACCTCTCTCCTGTAGCAAGGTCCCTGAGAACTAAAACCCACTGCTCGAAGGGGACAAGACGACTCGCCTTAAGGTCCTTGATAGGAACCTTAAGTATGTCTCCCTCTCCGGCTACTGCTATGAGTCTCTCCAGCCTCCTAGTGCACACCTCACAAGTGCATTGCAGGTCTCCTGCCCGGTGAGCTGACCTTTGGGGTATAGTCTGCGCTGGATGCTCAGTCTCCTCCTCCTCAAACTCTTCAAACTCCTCAGACTCCTCAGACTCTGACTCTGAGCTCTCCTCCTCCTCCTTAGACTCCTCCTGCCGATCCCTGCTCCGCAGGTCTCGATGACCTCTCCTGACGAGAAGCCGGAGTACCCTGTGACCACGGTGGTAGCCTCACTGTTGTATACAGCTCTGGGGCTGCTGTCCTCTACCTGGTGCTCCTCCTGCGACCCTAGTCGTCTCTCTATGTACCCGTGATCAACAGTGATCCGGGTGTCCTGTGTGAAGTCTCCATGTCATCCAGGTGCTGTGCCATCTATCTGGCCCCCTCTGACTCTGGGTCCAGCCTGGTCCTCTTGTTGCCTCTAGGCTTCTCTATCACCTTCCCTTTCCCTACACGCACGTAGGTATAGATAGGATAAGCATGGAACCTATATAAATCTACAAGCACATCATCGCTAGGTAAGAATGCGCAATTGAGATCCTAGCACTAAATGAAAGACATGATCACTAGACAAATAAGACAATGTGACAACAGTGATCATCGACTATATGTGGCTGGTGCGAGTCATCTAGTGTGCAGTCAAATAATAGGCAATAAATCTAACTACAGACTACAGGAGAGACAAACCCTAGAATTGCAATTAACAGATACGCATGGAACTAATTGCAACCTAGGTTGAGCTAATTACCTAATTAATGCAACTAAACATAGGCAATTAATCCAATTGCATCAATTAAAGAAATTGCTCCACAATTAGGGTATAAACGATGAATGAGAAGATAACACGATACCCTAGAGGAGGAATCAAAGATGAACATTGAAGAACTCGCGGCCGATCGCTGAAAAGCTCAAAACTTGGGGTCGCCAGCAATGGAGGTGGAGGAAAAAGGGGCAACCTTGCCCGAATCGAAGATGGAGCTCGGTGCGGTGGCTTCAGACATTTGTGTGCGCGCGGGAGCAAGAGTAGGTAGCAGCGGCGGCGTGTGACAGTGAGCAAGCAAGGTAGCACGGTAGCAGCTCGGCAGCGCTGGGTCTTCTCGCGGCCACGGGCGAGCGCGACTGCGGCTGCGCGCGGCAAAGCGGGGAAGAGAGCGACAGCACGAGTGAAGGCGAGGCGGCTCTGTGGCTCGTTGGCGGTGGCGAAGCGACGTTGGTGAGGTAGAGGGACCGACAGCGGCGAGGACGAGTTCGACGATGCCGGGCGAGTTCCCGGCTTCGGTCGAGAGAACAGGGATACGACCACATTTGATTTTGACCTAGGTCAAAGACTGACGGACGACCGAGATCTCATCAAGGATAGATCAGCGGTCACGATTGAAAGGCATACTCGCATTTTCAACATAGTGACCGGATGGTACGGTCTCTAGACCAGACTGTCCGGTCAGGTCCCGAGTCTGCTGGCGACCCACACAGACCAGATGGTCCGGTCTCTTGGACCGTTCTGTCCGGTCTCTATGACCAGACTGACTCATGATGCTGTGCACTTGGCACTGAACGGACTGTACGGTCCAGTGATCGGACTATACAATCACTCTAGGAATTTCACAGAATCAAGGAATTTCTCCATTTTCCAAGTGCCCTCACTTAACACCCAATTAAACACTGCACTTGGAGCATAAAGGGAACCCTTAAACACTCATTTTCAAATAGTGGCTCTATATGGCCTTATAAGTTTTGCAAATGCCAAATGAAGAATCAAGCAAATAAGAACCAAAGCAATTAAGAACCAATTGGGTATGTATGAGCCTTAGTCTATGAACCACGCGAGTGGTTTTAAGCTTGGAGTTCATAAGAGCTTGCTCAAAGGGCGTGAAGCACATTCGTTTCCTTTGGTCACACTTGTGGGGATGTAATCTCATATAGAAGATGAGGCACAAATATCTCCAAATGTGACAAGCCTCCTTTGTGTTCCTTATATGATGCATGCAACAAGCATTTTACATATGCAATGAAAGTAAACATGCCATGTGAATGCGAGCAATATTAAGACACAAAGGAAACCTAACGATGTCAAGTTTGAACCTCTCTCAAGCTTACAAACTATAAGGCATACCCTTTCCTTGAGAGAAGCCAAACCACCATCTCAAGCACTCCCCCTTGTTTATAGCTATCTTGAGTGGGTTAGACATTAACTAATTTTTATGTGTTTTTCTTTTTATTTATTTACACATGCATGGATGCAAAACATACTAGTCACAAAAGAGTCCTAATTACCATGCAATGCAAGAAAAGAAAGAACACACTACAACTACCAAGAACTGACACGGTTACTTCCCTCATGCGTAGATATGTCTTTGAGGTCCATGTCATTTGGGGTGGACTTCACTTGATCTTCAAGTAAGCTCTCGGTCCACCACCACCACCATCTTCTAGGTCTTGTTTTTGGGCACCCACTTGTACTTCGTTGACCTCTCAAGATCAACAATGCACTTAGGCACCCATATGTTCTTGATCTTTCTCTTCTTGTTTGGTGGTATGAAAGCCTTTGCATTCACCTTGCCATCCTTGTTCCTAAAAAGCTTGAAATGTGTGTTCTCATGGAACAAGTTAGCATTAGATAAAACAATAGAACTTCTTACCACAAGACAACTCTTGATGGTGTGGCCATCCTTGCAACACCTCTCGCAATAGTAGTCATCAGGGGGTAGGGGTTTGATCCTTGCAGGGATGGAGTCACTCGTCCCGATGATGTCGACGGCGGCGGGAAATGAGCCAAGTCCCCAGTGGGAGACATTGTTCACAAGGTTTCTCCCAAGAATCTCCTAGTGGATGGCTCTACCTCGTGTGAGCCTCTCGAAGCCGTCCATCACCATCTTCCTATCTTCCTTGAGCTTGTGATATTCCTCCAAAACAAAAGGCTCAAGAGAAGAAACCTCGACTAAGGTGGTTAGTTCATCACACATGGTAGAAGCATCACTCTTTGATGAACTAGAAGGGGAGAGGCAAGGTTACCAATATTGATGGCCTTAAAAGAAAGTTCAAGGGCCTCATACTTCTCACGTAGCTCTACATGATCACCCCTGAGCTTGTCATAACTCTTGTTTAGGGCCTCATGAGATGTGACAAGGTCCTTGAGCTCACTCTCAAGCTCACCAACATGGTCCTTATCCAACTTATACTATTTTCTTACCACATCCACCATTTTGGATTTCTTGACAGTGATGTCGCGGGCTTACTCAAGCATACACCAAAGCTATGCGCGGGAGAGCTCCTTATCATTGCTGTCATCGCTGCTCTCATCCTCACTCTCCCCAAGTTGGCTCGTGGCCATGAGGCACGTGGGAGATGGAGGAAGAGCTCGTGGAAGTGTGGTCTTGATCATGGGCTAGGCCGGCCACTTCTTCATCATCTGTTGAGGAAGAGGATGTGTCACTTGAGTTGTCACTTGTCCACTCTCCAACAAGGGCCTTGCGTGAGAACTTCTTCTTGTGGTTATGAGCTTTGCCTTTGCCCTTGTCCTTTTTTGAAGTACCTCTTCTTCTTTTGCTTGGCTTTGGGATCTTATTCTTCTTCTTCTTCTTCACTCGAGTCTTGGGACTTGAAGGCTTCTTTCTTTGGCTTGGGGCAATCTCGAACAAAGTGGTTCTTAGATCCACAGTTGAAGAACTTGCCCTTGGAGTTGGAAGCAAACTTGTTCTTGAAAGTCCTCATCTTCTTCATGAGAAGACCCAAGTCCTCACTCAAGTCATCTTCATCATCATCGTCATCTTCAATGATTGCCTTCTTCTTGCTCTCCTTTCTCTTGCTAGATTCTTGCTCTTCTTTCTCTTGCTAGATCCTTGGTCTTCTTTCTCTTGCTAGATTCTTGCTTCTCAGCTTGGAGCAACTACTTTTGAGCTTCCCAAGATTGTGATAGTCGAGAAGATCCTCACCTTGCTCCCTAGCAGCAAGCTCCTCTACATCACCCTTGATCTCATCATGGAGAAGGATCTCTCCGTCGAGGATGTGATTGGGTTGCTCTTTGATGATGAGAAGATCACCCGTAAGCTAGACTCGGGAGAAGACTTCCAAGGCGAACAATGGAGCATCCTCAAGCAAAAGGGAAAGAAGTAGCTTTGAGCTCAAACTTCTTTGATCCCTCCACAAGATTGCCTTGCGGCAACTTCTACAACCCCTTCAGATTAAGACCTACACCAAGCTCTTCATCAGGCGCTTCATCAACCTCTACCCCAAGTGTCATTCCAAGTTCTACTCCAAGCACTTCAGGTGGACCACACATTGGTGTAGGGGGAGCACCAACAACAATGCTCACACGATCATTGGAGATGATCAATCTCACCACTACGGCTCCGGCGCCTCCACCTCCTCCGCCACAAGATCGACTTTGGCATCTTCGTCAAGCTCACCAACAGGATCTCATATTTCAACTTGGTGAATTTTTGAGAAATCCGAATGATGACCTTTGTGATGAGGATGGTGCAATGATTGAAAATGCAAAGAAAGGGCTAGTATTCCATGGTGTAAGGCATGGAAACCTGTATGTCACTGACTTCAAATCAAGCAACATGCCACCAAGTACTTGCCTATTCACTAAGGCAAGTAAAGGATGGTTGTGGTATAGAAGACTGGCACATGTTGGAATGAATCAACTTAGAAAAGTGGTCAAGAGGAATCTAGTTGAAGGAATCAAGGATGTGACCTTTGAGAAGGACAAACTATGCAGTGCTTGTCAGGCTGGAAAGCAAGTTGCATCTTCACATCTCACCAAGTCTTTCATGTCTACATCTCGTCCTCTAGAGCTCTTACACATGGACTTGGTTGGGCCAACACATTACAAGAGTCTAGGAGAGAACCTATATTGCTTGGTGATTGTGGATGACTTCATGAGATACACTTGGACCTTCTTTCTTGTGGACAAGTCTCAAGCAAGTGATATCTTCAGAAAGTTTGCAAGGAGAGCAAAGAATGAATTCAAGGCCAACATTGTGAAGATAAGGAGTGACAATGGGACTGAGTTCAAGAACACAACAATGGAGGAATATTGTGAGAAGAAGGAGATCAAGCATGAATTCTCCGCTACATATACTCCTGAGCAAAATGGAGTAGTGGAGACGAAGAACAAGACACTCATCACTCTTGCTCATGCCATATTGGATGAGTATGGAACTCATGAGAGGTTTTGGACTGAAGCAATCAACACAGCTTCCTACACCTCAAACAATGTCTATCTCCATCAGCTATTGAAGAAGACACCCTATGAGCTATTGGTTGGACAGAAACCGAATGTTTCTTATTTTCGGGTCTTTGTGATAAGGACATCACTCCTATGGATACACACAACACTCCTCCAATTTTGCACTTGCAAGGTCCAATAACTAGAGCTCGTGCACGACGACTGAATTTAGAGGTGAGCTCGTTCCTACGTTCTTCGCTATATGTTACTTTTGAGAATGGTTTGCTACCAAATGATTATTTTATGATTAGGAACCATGGAGAGGGCCAGGAGATGATGGGAGAAGGAGTTGGGAACGTGGAGGACCAGCAAGGGCTTGGAAGCCAACGTGGAGGCTCAATCAAAACCGAGTTTGAGTGTATTTTGGGGCCCAGGATCAGTCTGCAATAAAACGGTCGCCCAGGACACATACGGACTCGGATTTGGATGTCCTACATATGCACGGAAATATAAGGAGAATACCTTTCCAATGCCGCTGGCCTCATATCAAAATTCAATCGGAGCCATCGATAATTGTCGAAACAAGATTGGGTCCAGAATCTGTGTCGGTGCTGCGTCGCCTATTTTTGGCCTTTGGGCTTTGTATCCAGTTGAGCCCAATTAGGGGCACGTCCAGAGGATCTTGCATGACCTTAGGGTCTTCATATACAGCTGCCGCTGCACCATTAGGGTTCAGGTTTTGCTTAGATCAATTCTGTTCACAAACAGTGTCGCCGTTCAACGGTTTGTGAGACCCCAACTTTGTGAGCTTAATCATTCATCTGCAATTGTGTTGCATCCTTCGTTGTTCTTGCTTGTGTTCTTGATTTGCAGGCAGAGATTAGCCTTCTTGGTGAGGTCAATCGTCCTTGGACGGTTGATAACCAGAGGAGACGTCGTGCTGCGATTACGGGGTTTAGAACGTGCTGTTCTAAAGCTGGATCGATTTGTGTGTCGCCTCCGACCAAATCAACTTACCAAGAACCTTTTGGAAGATCGGGAACCCTTGTTCAAATCAAGTGGTAATCAGAGCTTCAGGTGCACCATCAGGTTTGTACTACCCTTAGTTAATTTTGTTTTGTGTTCATCCTATCATCCACAGAAAAGCCCCCCCCCCCCCCAAAAAATTCCCCCCACCGCCCATAAACACGTGTTTAGCCTTTGCATATCTCAATTATAGAGTCCGTAGTGTTGAGTTTGAGCCCTAGTTCTTATTTAGTTGCTGGTTCAGTTTGTGTTTTTGTCATTAGTAGTGTTTCCCTTGCAATCCTAGCCGCCATCCCCTTCACCACCCTCTGTTTTGTCAGCTTTGTGTGCTAGGGTTGATTGATCGACACGCCCACCCTAATCCCACCCTCAACACCTCGGACCAATCCCCATAAATTCCACTTTCCACTGTATCCACTCCGCCAAAAAAATTATTCTACCGGATTCCAAACCCGACCTCTAACCCGACTCGGGTTTCGCCTTGGGTTTCTTGAAACCGATTCCGACACCCCTTCAATAAAACGGCCATAACTTTTCGCTCGGTTGTCCGTTTTGGCTAAACTTTTTATAGCAGATTATTGATAAAATGTTTTGGTGACCCACACTCGGCTACGCCCAGTGTGCCCTCATCAAAAAATTCAAAAAAAAATCGGGAAGATAAAGAAAAAATTCATTCAAGTTGAAACCCGACGTTTTCTGAAACTTCAAGAATTTCTGTAGGCCACGTCCTAGCTCTGTTTGAGCTGAAATTTTTTGTGGTTTCTCCCCCATTGTTAGTGAGTTGGAGAAAAATATCAAAAAAAAATAAAATAAAATAAGAAATTTGGGATTCCTACTAGTGCTCCATCTAGCCCCCCTGGAATTTCTGAGTTTGGCTGTTTTACACTTAGCCCCCTGTTATCAACTGTGTGCCTTTCTCTCCTTGTTTCTTATTTGCTATCACTACTGATGTGGACTAAGGTTTCCGATCTTCTGATAGGTTCTGATAATCTTGATTAAGGCGGAGGCGATACACAAATCAATCCGGCTTCCGAATGACACGTTCTGAACCCCACAATCGCAGCACAACGTCTCCTCTGGTTATGAACCGTTCAAGAACGATTGACCTCGCCAAGAAGGCTTATCCTTGCCTGCAAAATCAAGAACATAAGCAAGAACAAAGAAGAATGCAACCAAAGTATACGATGAATCTCACAAGTTGGGATATCACAAACCGATCAAACAGCAAAACTGTTATCAATAGAATAATCAAAGAAAAACCCCAAACCCTAATGAAGAGGTGGCAGCTGTATATGAGGACCCTAGGATCGTGCAAGACCCCCTGGACGCAGCCCTAAGTGGGCTCAACTCGATACATGGCCCAAAGACCAATTACGGTGTCACAGCACAGGGACAGATTCTAGAAGTCGATTTGTTTTGGCGATTGCCGACGGCTCGTGACTAATTTTAACATGGGACCAGTTGGGTTGGAAAGGTATTTTCGTTATCTTTCAAGGCATATGTAGAACGTCTAAATCCGAGTCTGTATGCATCCTGGGCGTCCGTTTTAATGCAGACTGGTCTTAGGCTCCGAAACAGACTCAAAGTCGGTTTTGATTGGGCCTCCACCTTGGCTTGGACATCCTTGCTGGCCCATCGTGCCTCCAATCACCTCATAAGCTATCTCATCATCATCTCCATGGTTCCTAACAATAATTAATTCATTAGGTAGCAATCTATTCTCAAAACCAAATAAACAAAACATTAAAAACCAGCTCACATGTAAATTCAGGTGATGTGCATGAACTTTCATCTTAGTTGGAGGAGTGTTGTGTGTATCCATAGGTGTGATGTCCTCATCATTCTCCCCCTTTTGAATTAGAGTCGTTCTCGACTCGATCCCAGAGCGCACATCCCATGCGCCCTCTACTCTTCACTCTTTCTCCCAATAGTGGTCTCAAATCTGAAATATGAAATATAGAACTATTCCCAAACTTGGTATACACCTCATGTTTATATGTGTTATGAAATTTATCATCACAATATGAAACTACAATAAAAGGCATGTCATACCAATTAACAACCTCTTTGGAAAATTGAGCAGTAGAATGAACATCATCCTCACTCTTATGATAATTTTGAAAATGTCTGATCTTAGAAACACTAGAAAAACTTGACATGGAATGATAATTATTAGTGCAGTTTTTTATTTGATCATTGAGTTGTACAACACAAGGAAGTTTCAATTTTGAACAAATATAATCTCTATGCACCATAAACGAACCTCTATGATCATAGTTTCTAGCAGCATGAAAAATATTTCTTGTCAATAAAGACAATTTAGTTTGACAAAAGATTTGGTTCTCCACGGTATTTAGATCACAAAGAACATCAAATTCAATATAACTCAAAGTATTTAGAGAAGACAATAATTTCTGTTCATCCATTTCACATGAAACTAAAATCAAATGTTTAATTCAGCCCTAGCAGGTGAATCATAAGCGAAATCATCAAGCTCATTCATTTGTTGTGGCAAAGGTATAAGTGAAGCATTGGCACACAACTCCTCTTTATCACAAGGATCAGTAGATAAATCAACTTGTGGCAAAGACAAATCAAGACAAGGTTCCAATACAGCAAGATTATTGGAACAATTTAGCACATCAGGAAAGTTCTTACATGAAACCACAATGCGTTCTTTTTCTTTCACATTGTCCTCTTCTTTGTGTAGAAGCTGAAATGTATTAGTTGCAACAAGAGGCAAGAAAATAGGTTTATCCTCTAGTAATTCAGATTTTGATGAAAGTGTTGCAACATTATAAACAGCCCATTCTATCCTAAACGGTTCATTCTTTCTTCTCTCAAATCGTTGTTGATCCTCTTCTAAAATTTCAGCAGCGGTCATTGGTGTAAGAGTAACCCTTCTACCATTGTATTTAAAAGAGTAGCTATTAGTAATGGTATTGTGCAAAATATTATTTGTAGAAATCCAAGGTTTACCCAATAACAAATGACATGCTTGCATAGGTACTATATCAAATTCTGCACTATCCTTATAAGAGCCAATAAAAAATTCAATGCATGCAATTTTATCTACCTTTACCTTACCAAAAGAATTTACCCATTGGATGTAATATGGACATGGGTGTGGTTGTGTTGTCAATCCAAGTTTCTCAACTAAATCCAAACTTGCGATGTTATGGGTACTCTCTTCATCAATGATGACACGACAACGCCGATCCTTGACAATAAAGTGAGTCTGAAACAAGTTGTTCATTTGATTTTGCTCTACCTTCTCCATTTGACAACTAAGCACTCGTTGTGCTACAACACTTGTATCAACCTCATTTGACACCATTGACTCATCAGCATCGGTGTTGTAACCCGTCATTGTTAGTAGCAAACAAGAAAAGACACAAATATATTTTCCTATCATTACTATCTGATCATGGTGGAAACTCTCAACAAGCAAATGGAAGCATCTTACCAAGCTCTTACGAAGTTCTTAACAGCAAGGCAAAGGATACCTGGAGAGTATGATCTGACAATTGCGAGGGTAAAAAATCCGTGCCTGTTTGGAAGGATATATATGGAGCTTGGATAGGTAATATTTGATAGCAAGGATTAGAAAAATTTCAATTCAAAAATTGCAAAACTGAATAGTAGTCCCAAGCTAGTCTATGTCATCGACCTAAACTTGTCTTGGACCTGACTCAAGCGAGGAGGACTCAAAAGGATGCAAGCAACTCTGAATTTTTTTTCTTTTCTCTAGCTGTTCTTTTGTCTTTTTTTCTTTTGGGTGCAGCTTTTTTTTTCTTTTTTTTTCAGCACCTCTCTGCCTTTTGCTTCCTTTTTTTTAATCAAAACAGCTCTAAGAAAGACTAGTTTCAACATGGCATAAATTTCAGCAAAGATGTAAACTGAATCTAGCCTTGTCAAGCATGAATCACAACATGCATGCAGCGTGGATTTGTGGTCTATTGTTGGACAGAACCTAAGGGAAATATTTGACACAACAAAAATAGCAGGAACACACTCAAGCCTTAGTCTAAATGTTGAATAATCTAGAAATAATTCAAACTAGACAAGAGGCTAAACAAAAGTTCAGATCCCACACACGTCCAAGACAAGGTTTGTACTGACTTTTAGTTCTCTCAATTGTGATCTGTTTTTTTTTCTTTTGACTCACACAGCACAACCCACAATGATATGGTGACCGAATACAGATTGAACAAGATTTAGACACGATGAACATGATGACACAATGAGGGACTAGAATTCAGAAAAGCAAAACTAAACTGAAAATTCTAGGGCACAAGGGGGATATAGGACAGCGGAAACACGACGAACAAATATTTTTCTAGGGCAATTTTCTAGAGTTTTCGACTGAACAAAATAACAGGGATAAGGGCGAACCTAATGGTATACCTGAAGCTCTGATACCACTTGATGTGGACAAAGGTTCCTGATCTTTCGATAGGTTCTGATAATCTTGATTAAGGCGGAGGCGATACACAAATCGATCTGGCTTCCGAACGACACGTTCTGAACCTCGCATTCACAGCACAACATCTCCTCTGGTTATCAACCATTCAAGAACAATTGACCTCGCTGAGAAGGCTTATCCTTGCCTGCAAATCAAGAACATAAGCAAGAACAAAGAAGAAGGCAACCAAATTTGCAAGTATACGATGAATCTCACAAGTTAGGGTCTAACAAACCGATCAAAAAGCAAAACTGTTATCAACCGAATAATCAAAGCAAAACCCCAAACCCTAATGAAGAGGCGGCGGCTGTATATGAGGACCCTAGGGTTGTGTAAGACCCCCTGAACGCAGCCCAAAGTGGGCTCAACTTGAGACATGGCCCAAAGACTGATTACGGTGTCGCAGCACCAGGACAGATTCTGGAAGTCGAATTGTTTTGGCGATTGCCGATGGTTTGGGATGAATTTTGACATGGGACTGGTTGGGTTGGAAATGTCATTTCGTTATCTTTCCAGGCATATGTAGAACGTCCAAATCTGAGTCTGTATGTATCCTGGGCGTCCGTTTTAGTGCAGGCTGATCCTGGTCTCCAAAACAGACTCAAAGTCGGTTTTGATTGGGCCTCCACCTTGGCTTGGACATCCTTGCTGGCCCATCACGCCTCCAATCACCTCACAAGCTATCTAATCATCATCTTCATGGTTCCTAACAATAATTAATTCATTAGGTAGCAATCTATTCTCAAAACCAAATAAACAAAACATTAGAAACGAGCTCACGTGTAAATTCAGGTGATGCGCATGAACTTTCATCTTAGTTGGAGGAGTGTTATGTGTATCCATAGGTGTGATGTCCTCATTAACTACTGTTCTAGGACATAGTTGGACCAGCAACTAGGGATAAGTTACTTGGGCACTTATTCAGCTTTACTATCTATTTTTGATTTGTGTGCCACTCATATATATATATATATATATATATATATATATATATATATATATATATATTTGGCCTTCCTAGCTCTACATATTTCTTCTGGACAACACACAGGTTATTTTGTAACCCTTGTAATTATGGAACACACCTCCCTGGTATCATTTGTTTTGTTTTGTTCAGAACTTTGTAAGAGCTTTGCAAGAAGGCTCCTTTTGCTGTGTTGAGAGGCACCACTGCTTAGTAGTTTTATAAGGATAACTTTCACTTTTTGTTTCCTGTTTTGGTGTTTTTGATGTCAGGAAGCAATGGAGAGGGTGCTTTGCCCTCAAAATTTGATGAATACATGAGCCAAAGTCAGCTACAGAAGGCTTTGCAGGCGGTTCAGAGTGATTTGGCAGAGATGATCACCAGGGCCGTCACTGACGCTGTCACCAAGCTTCACCTAGGCGAAAGCATTGAGCGGTTGGATAAGAGAGTCTCTAAGTTATCCGATCAGGTTGTCGAATTGGAGACCGCTCATAAGACAATCAACACCAACACCAACACCAACAATGATGTTGAAGATGATCATGATGAATACACGGTGTATAAGGCTGATGGCATCATCGATAGGTCAGCTACAAGGAACGCAAGGTTACGACGTTGTTTGCATCATAACACTCAAGGTATGGGTGGTTTCCACAACCACAACCGTCGCCCACAAGGTAACCATGCTTCAGATGACCCATATGCTAAGAATTAAGTTTTCAATTCCTTCGTTTTCGGGTCAATACGATGGTGATGCTTACCTTGATTGGGAAATGACTGTAGAACAAAAAAATTAATGCCCACCTTGTTCCTGAACAACATAGAGTTAGACAAGCCACTAGTGAGTTTAAGGACTTTGCTATTGTTTGGTGGAGTGGTCTAGCTGCTGAAACTGATTTGCCTACTACTTGGGAAGAGTTTAAGGTAGCAATGCGTAATCATTTTGTTCCTCCTTCTTTTTATAGAGAGATTCGTAATAAACTACAACACTTAGATCAAGGAGATAAAACTGCTCAGGAGTATTTTAGTGAGCTTCAGAAGGGTTTGATTCGTTGTGCTATGGTTGAAAAAGTAGAGGATCACATTTGCCGCTTTTATTCTGGTTTGAGAAAAGAAATTCAGGACATCCTTGATTATAAAGAATTTTATACTCTCAACCAGTGTTTCCAGTATGCTATGCTTGCAGAGAAAGAATCACAGGGACTTTTCTAGGATTTTGAGGAGTACAACAAGTCCAGGACTTTCTACCCACCACGACCGACGGGGACTTCGGGGCCGCCCAAGCCATCCTTCCGGTCGCCCCCACCAACAGCTGCCAAGGGAACTAGTGTTGTTTCTGCAGCACCAAGATCAGCCCCTGCCCCTTCTACGTGCTTAGGTAAAAATTCTGTGCAGGTACCAGCTAGTAGTGCCTCCTCTGTTGCTTCGACGGGACGCACTATAGGGATTCAGTGGCACCGCTGCTATGGTCTTGGTCATGTGCAGAAAGATTGCCGAAGTAGGCGGGCATATGTGGCGACAGACCATGGCGGTTACATGAGCACCTCCGATATGGAGGATGAGGAGGAGGATGTCGCTGCCACCAGCTACGACCTTGTCCTTGGAGGCGGAGATACCACAGGCTACATGAATATTATTGTGCAGCATGTGCTTAGCACACAAATCCAGCAGCCCAAGATGATGCAGCGACATAACTTGTTCCAGATTTTCTTCGTCATCAAGAACCGCCGAGCACGTGTCATCATTCATGGAGGAAGCTGCAATAATTTGGTGAGTTCTGATATGGTTAAGAAGCTTGATTTGACCACACGCCCACATCCACATCCATACTACATTCAGTGGTTAAATGACTTTGGAAAAGCTAAGGTAATACAAACTTACAAAGTTCCTTTTTCCATTGGTTCTTATGTGGATTCTGTTGATTGTGATGTTGTACCCATGCAAGCATGTTCACTTTTATTGGGTAGACCTTGGGAATTTGATAATGATGTTGTACACCATGGTAAAAGTAATAAGTACACTTTTATGCATAAAGGAACTAAAATTACTTTGTTACCAATGACCCCTGCTGAAATTGTACAAGCTGATTTATAAAGAGCTGCTAGTTTGAAAAATAAAGGACCTAAAATTCAGCAACCTGTTCATTCTGATTCTACACCTAGTAATGTTAATGATTCTTCAAGTTCTAAGGGTGCTGGAATTAAATTACAAGGTCGTTCATGTCTTGCCACAAAATCTGAGCTTGCTGAAATTTCTGCTGATGATATTTGCTATGCTTTGATATTCAAACAAGCTTTGTTTTCGCTTGATGATATTGCTTCTAGTGCTTTGCCTCCTGCTGTCACTAACATTTTATAGGAGTATGAGGATGTTTTCCCAGCTGAGATACCCCCGGGATTGCCACCTTTGAGAGGGATTGAGCATCAAATTGATTTGATTCCTGGTGCTACTTTGCCAAACCGTGCTGCTTATAGGACCAACCCTGAGGAGACTAAGGAGATACAACGACAAGTCCAAGAACTTTTGGATTGTGGGTATGTTCGTCAATCACTTAGTCCTTGTGTTGTTCCTGCACTTTTGGTTCCTAAGAAAGATGGTTCTTGGCTTATGTGTGTAGATTATAGAGCCATTAATAACATTACTATTAGGTATCGTCATCCTATTCCAAGGCTAGACGACGTGCTTGATGAGTTATGTGGTGCTATAATTTTCACTAAAACTGATTTACGTAGTGGCTACCATCAAATTAGAACGATACTTGGAGATGAATGGAAAACAGCTTTCAAAACCAAATTCGGGTTGTATGAGTGGTTAGTAATGCCTTTTGGTTTAACTAATGCACCTAGTACTTTCATGCGTTTGATGAATGAGGTTTTACGACCTTTTATTGGCAAATTTGTGGTTGTTTACTTTGATGATATCATGATTTTATAGCAAATCCATGGATGATCATATGATTCATTTGCGTGCTGTTTTTGATGCTTTGCGAGCTGCACGTTTATTTGGTAATCTTGAGAAGTGCACCTTTTGCACGGATCGAGTCTCTTTTCTAGGCTATGTTGTGACTCCACAGGGAATTGAGGTGGATGAGGGGAAGATTGAAGCCATAAAGAGCTGGCCTCTATCAAAAACTATCACACAGGTGAGGAGTTTTCTTGATCTTGCAGGTTTCTACCGCCGTTTTGTCAAAATTTCAGCACCATTGCATGAGTTGACAAAGAAGGGCGTTGACTTCCATTGGGGTAAGGTACATCATGAGTCTTTTGATGCTTTGAAGGACAAACTTACACATGCACCATTGCTGCAATTACCCAATTTTGATAAGACTTTTGAGCTTGAATGTGATGCTAGTGGTATAGGCATTGGTGGTGTTTTGATGCAAGATGGTAAACCTGTTGCATACTTTAGTGAGAAACTTACTAGGCCTGTTTTGAATAATTTCACGTATGATAAGGAATTATATGCACTTATATGTTCTTTAGAGACGTGGCGTCATTATTTCTTGCCCAAAGAATTTGTTATTTATTCTTATCTTGAATCACTTAATTATATTCGTTCTTAATGCAATTTGAACCATAGACATGCTAAATGGGTTGAGTTTATTGAGTCTTTTCCTTATATTATTAAACATAAGAAAGGGAAGGATCATGTGATTGCTGATGCTTTATCTAGGCGATATACTTTGTTGTCTCAACTTGATTGTAGAATTTTTGGACTTGAGGCAATTAAAGAACAATATGTTGCTGATGTTGATTTTAAAGATGTATTGCTGCACTATAAAGAAGGTCGTGCTTGGAACAAATTTGTGTTGAATGATGGTTTCTTGTTTAGAGCTAACTGCCTATGCATTCCAGTTGGTTCCGTTCATCTTTTGTTGTTGCAGGAGGCGCATGGAGGTGGATTGATGGATCATTTTGGTGCTCAGAAGATGGAGGATATTTTGGCCACACACTTCTTTTGGCCAAGGATGAGGAAAGATGTTGATTGTTTTGTTGCTCGCTACAATACATGTCAAACAGCTAAGTCTCGCTTGAATCCACATGGTTTATACATGCCACTTCCTGTTCCTGCTATTCCTTGGGCAGATATTTCTATGGACTTTGTTTAAGGACTGCCTAGGACTAAGAGGGGGAGTGATAGCATTTTTGTTGTTGTGGATCGTTTTTCTAAGATGGCACACTTTATATCATATCATAAACTGATGATGCTAGTTATATTGCTGACCTCTTTTTCAAAAAAATTGTACGTTTGCATGGTATGCCTTCTACTATTGTTTCAGATCGTGATGCAAAATTCTTGAGTCATTTTTGGCGCACGCTTTGGAATAAGTTGGGTACAAAGTTGTTATTTTCTACAACTTGTCATCCACAAACTGATGGACAAACTGAGGTTGTGAACCGCACTTTGGGTACTATGTTGCGAGCTATTTTGAAGAAAAATTTGAAGCAATGGGAAGAATGCTTACCTCATGTTGAGTTTGCTTATAATCGGGCAACACATTCTACTACCAAGGTAAGTCCATTCAAGGTAGTGTATGGTTTTGATCCCCGTACTCCACTTGATATACTTCCTCTACCTATTATTGAGAGAGTTCATGTTGATGCTAAGGAGCGTGCTGACTTTATTTTGCAAATGCATGAGACCACTAGACTTAGCATTGAAAATATGAATGAAAAGTATAAAATTGCTGGTAGTAAGGGTAGAAAGGAAGTAAAGCTTGATGTAGGAGATTTAGTGTGGTTACACTTAAGGAAGGATAGATTTTCAGAATTGAGAAAGTCTAAACTAATGCCTAGAGCTGATGGTCCATTCAAAATAATGGAGAAGATTAATGATAATGCATACAAACTTGAGTTGCCTCCCGAGTTTGGGGTTAGTCCTACTTTTGACATTTCAGATTTCAAACCATACTTGGGAGAACAGGATGAGCTTGAGTCAAGGACGACTCCACTTCAAGAGGGGGAGGATGATGAGGACATCACTCCTATGGATACACACAACACTCCTCCAATTCTGGACTTGCAAGATCCAATGACTAGAGCTTGTCCACGATGACTAAATTTAGAGGTGAGCTCGTTCATACGTTCTTTGCTATATGTTATTTTTGAGAATGGTTTGCTACCTAATGATTATTTTATGATTAGGAACCACGGAGAGGACCAAAAGATGATGGGAGAAGGAGTTGGGAACGTCGAGGACCAGCAAGGGCTTGGAAGCCAAGGTGGAGGCGCAATCAAAACCGACTTTAAGTCTGTTTTAGGGCCCAGGACCAGTCGGCATTAAAACGGTTGCCCAGGATGCAAACGGATTCGGATTTGGACGTTCTATATATGCAAGGAAAGATAAGGAGAAGACCTTTTCAATGCCACTGGCCGCATGTCAAAAATCATCCGGAGTCATCAGGAATCGTTGAAACAAGAGAGGGTCCAGAATCTTTGTCGGTGCTGTGTCGCCTATTTTTGACCTTTGGGCTTTTTATCCAGTTGAGCCCAATTAGGGGCATGTCCAGAGGGTCTTGCAGGACCCTAGAGTCTTCATATACAGCCGCCACCACATCATTAGGGTTCGGATTTTTCTTAGATCAATTCTATTCATAAACAGTATTATCGTTCATCGGTTTGTGAGACCCCAACTTCGTGAGCTTAATCATTCATCTGCAATTGTGTTGCATCCTTTGTTGTTCTTGCTTGTGTTCTTGATTTGCAGGCAGGGATTAGCCTTCTCGGCAAGGTCAATCATCCTTGGATGGTTGATAATCAGAGGAGACGTCGTACTGTGATAGTGGGATTTAGAACGTGCTGTTCTGAAGCCGGATCGATTTGTGTGTCGCCTCTGACCAAATCAACTTACCAAGAACCTTTCGGAAGATCGGGAACCCTTGTTCACATCACTTTGACTGCACTTGCTACATTCTCAAGAAGAGGAGGAAGCCCGAGAAGTTTGAGAGCAGAACTGCTGAAGGCATTCTTGCTGGATACTCAGGGACTTCTAAGGTATATAGGGTCTACAACCCAGCCACAAGTTATGGGGAAGAATCCTATGATGTGCAATTTGATGAGCCAAATGGTTCTCAGAAGGGAGATGAATTTCATGAAGTGAACATTAGAGATGAG
Organism: Eleusine indica; assembly: GCA_030378355.1. Taxonomy (NCBI): domain Eukaryota; kingdom Viridiplantae; phylum Streptophyta; class Magnoliopsida; order Poales; family Poaceae; genus Eleusine; species Eleusine indica. Next base: position 30,775,283 of record CM059494.1, on the reverse strand, counting down.
GCTATGAGGGAAGCTTTGAGGAACATGCCCGTGGGCGAGGTTTTATGCCACAAGGCCAATGATGATGATATTGGTGAACCCTCTACTCCACCACCTCAACCAACCTCCTCCTCTGAGGTGCAAGAACTAGCCCAAGATGCCATTGACACACCCACTAGCTCCTCCTAAGATTCATTGAGAGTGCATCTATCCACCCAAGTGGAAACACAATTGAGAAGTAAGCCACAAGCTTCCCCACATACTTCCTCTCAAGCCACTTCTCCAAGCTCCTCACATGACACCCCCTCATCCACTTCAAGCTCTAGTTCCAAAAGGAGAAAGCATATGAGTGATTCCCCCACCTCACTAAGAATCGAAGATACTCATATCTCAAGAGAGGAAGCAATCCATGATGCATGAGATAATTCACCTAGAGCTCCTCCCACTCAAGAAGAACACCATCCTAGACCCAAGGCCATCAACAAGGGTCACTCACGTGACTTGATCATTGGGAGTCCATCTCAAGGAGTTAGGACAAGGAGAAATCAATACAAGCCCAACTATGTGAGTGAAGAGAATGATGAGGAGGAAAATGTTGCAATTGAGAACTTCTCTTTCATCTCCATGATTGAGCCTACAACAATTGATGAAGCTATGGATGATCACAAATGGGTTATGGCCATGCAAGAAGAACTGAACAGCTTCAAGAGATGCAATGTATGGAAATTGGTTTAGAGGCCCAAGAATCATAATATGGTTGGCACCAAGTGGGTCTTCAAGAACAAGCAAGATGAGAAAGGGGTCATTGTCAAGAACAAGGCTCGTCTAGTGGCTAAGGGATATTCTCACGTAGCGGGCATTGACTTTAAAGAAACCTTTGCTCCCGTGGCCCGTCTTGAAGCTATTTGGATCTTGCCTATGCATCACATAATGGCTTCAAGCTCTATCAAATGGATGTCAAGAGTGCCTTCTTGAATGGAGAGATCAATGAAAAATTCTATGTGGAACGACCTACGGGGTTTGAGGACCCTAAACATCCAAGACATGTGTACAAATTGAAGAAAGCTCTCTATCGACTCAAGCAAGCACCAAGGACATGGTATGAACATTTGAGAAACTTCCTACTCAAGAATGGATTCACCATTGGAAGCATTGACAGCACATTGTTCACAAGATATGATGGGATGGATCTCTTTGTGTGCCAAATCTATGTGGATGATATCATCTATGGGTCAACCAATGAGAAGTTTAATGAGGAGTTTCGGAGATGATGGAAAGGAAATTTCAAATGTCAATGATTGGAGAGTTGCATGTGTTCCTTAGTTTTCAAATAAAACAATTAAGAGAAGAGAACTTCATCTACCAAGAGAAGTACACCAAAGACCTACTCAAGAGATTCAACATGGAAAATTGCAAGCCTTTGCACACACCTATGGCAAAAAGAAAATCCTTGGATGATTATGCAAAGGGTAAACCGGTGAACCCTAAGCTCTGTAGATCAATGATTGGGTCCTTTCTCTATCTCACCGCCTCAAGACCGGATATCATGTTTTGTGTGTGCTTGTGTGCACGCTATCAAGCAAACCAAAAGGAATCTCACTTGAAGGCAGTGAAGAGAATTCTTAGATACCTCAAGTACACACCTACCATGGGACTATGGTATCCAAGAGGAACAAGCTTTGAGTTACTTGGGTATTCGGGCTCGGATTTCATAGGATGCAAAGTGAATAGGAAGAGTACATCGGGAGGTTGCCAATTTCTTGGAAGATCTCTAGTATCTTGGAGCAAAAAGAAGCAAAACTCGATGGCTCTATCTACGGCCGAAGCGGAGTATATGGCAGCGGGAGCTTGTTGTGCACAACTTCTCTACATGCGGCAAACTCTCTCGGATTATGGCCTTAACTTCACTCAAATGCCATTATATTGTGATAATGAAGCGGCAATCAAAATGGCTTTCAAAACTGGAGATCATGGTCATGCTAAGCATATTGAAGTCAAGCATCATTTCATACAAGACCATGTTAAGAAGAAGGATATTGAGCTGGTGAGTGTGTGGACTCATGAACAATTGGCGGATATCTTCACCAAGCCACTCGACGAGAAGACTTTCAGCAAGCTAAGGGGAGAACTCAATGTTCTCAACCTTTCAAACTTCACATGAGTAACCCTAAAGCTTATCTCTTGTAAATATGTATAGCCTTGTTTGTTTTTCTTGTTGTTTGTGTCTTTCTTCTGTGCTTGTTTCTCTTTGCTTGTAGGTCAACTTCGGACCTCCATGAGATAGCAATGGACATGGGTTAAGCTTGGGAAGGTGGTTCATGGTGTGTCCAAGGCTTTGATGAATGGTCCATTGTGAGTAAGCTCGAGAAGGGAACAACTCGTCGTTGCAATTTGGTTTGTAGCTTTTATCTCTCTCTTTCTTATAGCATTACATGATGCATTTTGTATACTTGTTGCATTTGCATTTGAATTCATGCATTTTGCATTGTGATACCTTACATGCTTCCGAGCATGTTTCTAAGGGGAGTTGCTTATTTACAATGTAAGTATATGATCCTCTAGATGATCATATAGTGATCTTTGTGCTTCATGCCCATTGAGTCATGTTCAAACGAGCTCCGAGGTTAAATCTACTCGCGCGGCTCAAAGACAAATGACTCATACATTCCCAACACACTAATGACTAACCAATGCATCCTTGAGGAAATATTTTCCTTAGTCTTGTGTGTAGGGGGAGCTATGGTGAAACACTATCATGACTAAGAAGGAGCACCATGAAAGGGGGAGTTTTCCTAACTCTTGCCATAGATTATTTGCTCATTTGGTTGTCTTGTGTTTTTGCCTTTGGTTTTTGGTGATAGGTGACAAAGGGGGAGAAGGAACATGAAGATCCAAAAGCCAAGTCTAAATTGATAACACAAAGGGGGAGAAGAACATGAAGATCCTAAAGCCAAGTCAAGAGGAGAAGGAAAGAAGGAGAAGAACAAGAAGATCAAATGAAGATGATCAAGACAATGGTGCATGTTCACTTGGAGTACACATGAAGATCAGGTCAAGATGAACATCTACACCAACATGAAGAAATACAACAATGGTGCATTTCTACAACAACAATGAACATCTACACCGACATGAACATCTACGTCCTTGGTGCGTGTCTACTTCAACAAGATCATCAACCATGACACCATGACAGGTGCAAAATTCAATTCAAGCTCAACTTCTAGTACGCTACATGATTGGGTAGTTCCCCTCAACTCCTAGTACATTCCAAGGGGGAGACTACATCCAAGGTAAGGACCAAGGTAATCCTTTCACTCCTTTCTTTTCCTTTGGTTCCTTGTTGTTCGTTCATTTTGGATCATCATAAGTAGTGGTTATCATCCATCACCAAAAGGGGGATTGTAAGGATCATGACCATTGAGGTTACCCCAAGGTATGAATGTTTTGGTGATGAATGACACACATGAAATGTGACTAATGTCTACACGAGTGTTGTTTGTGTAGGAAACCTTTTCTACTCTGTGATGATTGTTGATGGCGGCCTTGGCGATGGATGACGATGACCACAAGTATGGAGGCTTGTGAGCTTGATGGGGTTCAAGGGTTGATGGAGATGGATCAAAGCTAAGGACAAGCTATGGAGCAAGTGTTGGGAGCACTTGTCTAGTTGTTAGGGCTTTGAGTCCATAGGAAAAACTGTTCAATCAAGGGGGTTTAGGTCATTTCCTTTAGGTCATTTCTAGTCGGTGATGTGCATGGATGCTCAGTAAAATCACAGGCACTAGGTGACAATGGAGAAGCCAAGGAGCTGTTTGGTGAAGCCGGGAAACGAAGTCAAACAAGGACAAGGAGTTTCAGCTTCTGGACGAAGTGACCGGATAGAGGGGTCAGTGGTGACCGGACTGTACGATCACTAAGAGGTTTTGTCCGAAGCCTATAGCGAGCAGCGAGGAAACTATCAAGTCTGGAAGACCTAGAGACCGGACGGTCCGGTCTAGTGACCGAACGGTCGATGTCAGTGGCCTGAGACTTGGGCAGTGAGGAAGCAGCGCGCCGAAATGTTTCTGGACTGGAGAGAGAAATGGATCGGACGGTCTGGTCAACTGACCGTATGGTCCGGTCAGCCGGAGTCAGCAGAGGGGCAGAGCTGTTGGTGCTCAGGTCTGCAGTGACCGGATGGTCCGGTCTGGCAGTGACCGGACTGTCCGGTCAGTATGCCCAGAAAGCTGATTTCATGGAACAACGGCTAGTTGGAGGTTGGAAGCCTATACAACTTTGTTGTTGCGGTCTTGGAGACCACTCTTGTCAAGTGGAATTGCTTGGAGCATTTGATGAGAGTCAAGAGGAAGAGAGGAGAGCACTAAGAGGAGATATTGCATATGTTGAGAGTGCTAGTGAGAGTAACTTGAGCGTTGATGCACATCTAAGGCTAGGGTGTCCTTGAGGGTGTGATCTAGGTTGTTACTCTTGGTCTATGGTGAGACCTAGACCGGTTAGGTGTCGGTAATTGAGCCTATCATGATCGGTTGTGAAGGCCATCACATGTTTGTACCTGGTTTGAGCCCGCCGATGCAAGGGGAATCCCTAGTGAGCGCCCGTGTCAGCTCGGGGAGTCCGGCAAGTTCTCGAGGGAGGCGAGCTTGTGCCTTGGTGGCAGCAGTGATGCGCGCCATGTCTTCACTCCGAGAGTGATTGCGGGCTCATGGCTGAGAACTTCACATTGGTGGTGAGAGGGACCGGAATTCCGATGGGAGTGGTCCAACAAGGAGTAGGGGAAGGCGCCATCCTTATGAGACCTCGGGAAAAAATCATGAGCCATCTCTTACTCTACTCCTTACTTTGATGTATTACTTTCCGCATTTATATACCGTGCTATTCATGCTTGTATGCTTACCATGCTCTAGTTGATTACTTGTAGACTTGCATGAATAGGCTTCTCTACTTGCTAGTTGTGCTTAGCCTTCACTTGTTCACTAGCATGTATAGGAGTTGCTTTGGCTTGATCGATCACCCTAGTATGTATAGTGCTACTCATGCTTGTGTGCTTATCTTGTTCTTGATGATCTAGTAGCTTTGCATGAGTAGGCTCTTTTGCTAGCTTGTTGTTTGCTTCCACGTGTCTTTATCACTAGCTTGCATAGGAGTTGCATTGCCTTGTGTGATCCACTAATATGCTTAGGTTATTGTTCCTTTCATAGGTTCATTATCTTGCTAATGTGATCATCACTAGAATTATGTAGGAATTGTTTGAGTGGTCGGTTTTAGTATTTGGCAAAATAGGTACATAGTTTGAGTTCCCGATTCACTCCCCCCCCCCCATCTCGGTCACTTGATCCTTTCAGCACTCCTCTTTTCCTCTTGGCTCTCACCAAATGCTCCAAGCAATTCCATTGGCCAAGAGAGGTCTCCAAGACCCCAACAACAAAGTTATATAGGCTTCCAACCTCCAACTAGCTGTCGACCCACGAAATCAGCTTTCTTGGCCAACTGACCGGACTGTCTGGTCACTGCCTAATCGGACCGCCTGGTCACTGCAATCCTCGGCACCAACGGCTTTGTCCCTACTGACCAGACCGTACGGTCAGTTGACTGGACTGTCCGGTCCATTTCTCTCTCCAGTTCAGAAACATTTTGCACGCTGCTTCCTCTCTACCCACGGCTTAGACCTACTGACCGGACTGTCCGGTCACTAGACCGGACCATCCAGCTCTAGGTCTTCTAGACTTGACAGATTCCTCGCTGCTCGTTGTAGACTCCAGACAAAACCCCTTAGTGACCGTACTGTCCGGTCACCTCCGACCCCTCTGTCTTGTCACTTTGTCCAGAATATGAAACTCCTGATCCTCGCTTGACTTCGTTTCCCGGCTTCTTCAAACAGCTCCTTGGCATCTCCACTGTCACCTAGTGCGTGTGATTTCACCGAGCAACCTTGCACATCACCGACTAGACATGACCTAAGAGAAATGACCAAGCCAACTTGATAATCTGGTTTTTCCTATGGACTCAAAGCCCTAACAACTAGACAAGTCTTCCCAACACTTGCTCCATAGCTTGTTCTTCGTTTTAATCCATCTCCATCAACCCTTGGACTCCATCAATCTCACCAAGCCTCCATGCTTGTGGTCATTGTCATCAATCGCCAAGACAACCATCATCTATATGATTTATAATAGAGTTTAGAGATGATTCCTACATAGACAACACTCATGTAGATATTAGCCCACAATTTCATAGTTGTCATCTATCACCAAAACATTCATACCTTGGGGATACAATCAACAATGATCATGAAGCTTACAATCTCCCCCTTTTTGGTGATTGATGACAACCACTACTTAATAGAATCTTAACAAGAAACAACAGGGCTAAAAGGCTACACTACGATCGAGAGGAACCACAAAGCATAAGAGAGAAACGCACAAGGTCCTACTCAATCAAGCATCATCAAGAGCTAAGAGGAATAAGAAAGAAGAGCACACTCTAGATGATAATGCATAAATGTCATGTGAAGATATTAATTAAAGCATAAAGACATGCAATGCAAGACATGAATGATGAGATGCAACAGGATAGGCATGAACATCCATGGAATTGAAGAACAAGAACTCATCATCATGACATCCATGGAATTGAAGAACAAGCACTCATCATCATGACAAGCAGGATAAAGACGAGAAACAAGCACTGCGTATGAAAATAAACCATGTGAGATCAAGATGAGTCAAAATGAAAAACCATGACCCATCAAAATCCATGAACATCGAATAACTCCATCAAAATAAGATCCGAATGTATCTAACTCGCAAAACCAAAGTACATGTATGCTCCCCCTAGATACAAGCTACACTCGATTGCACGGGATCACACTCCCCCTAGACCTATGATACTTCTCCCCCTTTGGCAACAAGCACCAAAAAGCAGAAAAAGTGAACATCTATGCGCCCGTGGTCGAAGGAAGTGGTGCAGCGATGTCCTCTGAAGGCTCTGCTCCTGGCTACTCGTGTTGGATACTGCTGTGCTCCCTGAGCCTGTGCCGTATGAACATCCAACTGCTCAAAGAACTCAAGGTCTACAGGCGACTTAGACCCTCCTGCCCTGCTGGTGGGACTGTGGATGTCTCCTCGGCAACAATCGTCTGTAGAAGAGCAAGGTCATCAACATCCTCCTAAGTGAAACCTCAGCGGACAAGATCCTTCGCTACCTGAGGTGTGAACATGCTGACTGTAGCAGTTGAAGGTGGAGCTGTAGCTAACTCTGGGGCTATCTGGGAGTCTGCACGAGTGGTGTGCACTATCTCTGAGAACAGACTCCTGACTGGAAGCTGCTGAGAGGTGGAAGGTCCTGCCATCTGCGAAGTAGAAGAGTGTGTCGATGAAGTGAATAACACAGACACTGAGAAGGTGGACACGGGGGAGAACTGAGCTGGTGAGTGTTGACGGCTGTTAAGTACCATTTTCAACCGTCAACTATACTCAAATAAAGGAGAATTTGGCATTTCATACACGCATGTTTTATCACAATAATATAGTTCCACTTGTACTTGGAGAACTTTGTGCATGCAGGAGGAAATGTGAAGGAAACACCTCAAAAGGCAAGAAAACACACTTTCGACCAATCAGAGAGTGCCACATGGACGTCACACGGATTGAAGGGCCCATTTTCAGCACTTAACCGACGTAACTCCCTGTAATACCGTGCAAACCGACGTCAGGGCCCACAAGACAGCCACCTGAAGAAAGCACAGGCCAGGAGGGGCCACCCCCAGGTCGGCCGACCTGGTCAGGTCGGCCGACCCGGCCGGGCGCCCTCTCCGCCTGGGCTTCCACGTGTTGGCTCCTCCGTGACTCCTGATGACAGTTTGAGATGCCTTCCGTGGCGGTTACTCTCCCTTGCCGACCTATTGAGGCTATAAATAGGAGGGTGTGCCTTCACACTCAACACACACCACAAGAAGCATTTCTCTCTTGCTAGTAGTAGTTCTTGGAGTTTTAGTGGAGTTAGGCTGAGTCTAGAGCTCTCTAGTCCCAAGTCTTCACTTGGAATTGGTATGGCTCTTGTATCTTTTCCCTTTTGTAAGACTTTGCTCTTATCAATATATATATCTTTTCTATATAGTTGTGCTTGGGTCATGAGTTTCTTGTTTGATATTGTGATCCATATATGTGATAGTATAGTCTACTTGTGTGATAGTAGTTTATATTTATTATACTACTATTGTCATGCTAGTTATATACCGTCACTATAGTCTAGTTTATATGTTATAGTCTCTATGCTTAGTTTTAGCTGATAAAGTATAGCATGGGTTTGGTGATCGTATTCGTACGGTAGCTCTGCCTCGTTAATAGTAATCGCGGAGGGGCAGAGTGCTCTTTGGTCATGCAAGTATGGTACTTGGGTGACTGATTTGCATCAATTATTCGTTAGTCTACTGGTTCGTTGAGGTAGGCGGCAGGTGGTGACAGCCCTGTCCGTCCTTTGAAATCCTCCCCGCTAGGCTAGTGCGTAGGCTCTTGGCGGAAGTCGCCTGTGGATGCAGGGGTAAGTCCGTGCCTGAAGTGCTATACTATTGACTGCTGAACCTGCGTGTGGGTCTGTATGTATTCTACTTAGGCTATGCAACTGTATAGGAATGTATAGTAGGAGTAGCTTAGCCTAGTCTTTCCTCCACTAGACTTTATTTATTTAGTAGAAATCTTTTGTGTGTGTCACACTACCCGGTTATTATCATATACCCGCCTGTCTTGGTTAGATATCCTTGCTAATTGTTAACATGATCTTATATGTTAGTAACGCTTCTTGATCATACCCTTCCTTTGGGATAAACAAATACGATACCCTGAATACTTCCGGGTGAAATGCTACAGCGGTATTCTCCGTGCGCTTGCGGATTTTACCTACTTGACTCTGGGACATATTAGTGAACCGTTTCTGGCCCCGTGCCGGGAATGATTTATTAATATGGCTTAGCAAAAGTCAACAGTGAGTGAGTCTATCCTACTCCCCTTGTCGAAAGGACCCCTGAGAGTGAAGGCAGTCCAGAAGACTGGGTTGTCATCATAGCGGTGTCGGGTCCTGGCTGAGTCGGCAGCTGCTAGAACCGTGGACGTGTTGAAGGTCCTGGCTGCTGACTGGCCTGCCTCTGAGGCATCTCTGCCATCTGTGTCATGAGAGTAGTCATCAGTGCCATCTGCGGTCTCTGAAGCTCTGCCTGTCCTCTGATGACCTCCATGATCTGACGTCTCTCCTCATCTGCGCTCTGGATGAAGTCACCCAGGCGTCCTACTAGTGCTACTACGGTGAGAGCATCCTCTGTCTGTGTGCCTGTAGGCTGGGGAGGTGCTCCTATACTGGCTGACTCAGGAACCACCGTATCTGGATGAGCTGTCTGCTTTTGTGTGACTGGTGGTGACTCCTGCTCTACCTCTCCCGTCTGTTGACTCAAGGCTGACTGCGAACCCCTGGGGACTCGAGGTGAAGAGCTGGTAGTCACCTCAGTGAATGCGTCGTACTGCTCCTCTGTCACTAGTCCCATCCTCCTCAAAAGATAGCAAATGTATGGACCGTAGACTAAGTGACGTCCTCCAACTCTCTTAGAGATGACCTCCTCCATCTTAGCAATCAAAAGGTCTGCAAGATCAAACTGCTATCACCTGAGGATAGCTGCCATTGCCCGTTGGTGTAGAAGTGTAAAGTCCTCCCTATATCCAAATATAGGAATGATAGTCCTAATGACTATCGCTCTAACCACCTTAGCCTCTGCAGTGAGTCTCGTAGGGCCTCTCTCAAAGCCTGGAGTGTGTGGTGGTGGAAAGGCAATTGACACCAAGTTGTCTGAGGGTGGCATCCCTCCCTGTGGTCTACGGGGTGGAGCAAACATCCCGTAGGCACTCCTATAAAGTTGGAAGTCTGAAGCAAGGAGTCCTAGGTTGGCTATCAAGTCCTCTCTGGTAAGTCTCTAGGGCTCTCCTCTGAATAGGAACCAGATCTCAGAACGATTACTGGCTACCCACAGTGTAGCATAGGACTCAAGAACTATATCCTCTCTGTATTTGTAGGGATCTGTGACCAACTCTGCCAGAGTAGGTAGATAGGTGAAATACTACTCCATATCTGTGCCTATGCCTCTCCTCATAGCCTGGTAGGTGGTGTACTGCTGCACCACAAATATTCTAGACTTGCCCTTCCTGGCAAGGTAGCGTCTCAGTCCCTCTTGAATCCTCCTCTACAGGCCTGTCCAGTACCTCTCTCCTGCAGCGGGGTCCCTGTGGACTGGAACCCACTGCTCGAAGGAGACAAGATGTAGTGATTTAAGGTCCTTTGCAGAAACCTTAAGAATGTCAGTCTCTCTAGCTGCCTGTACCAATCTCTGCAACCTCCTTGTGCACACTGTACAGGTACACCTCCGGTCTCCAGCCCGGTGAGCAGTCCTCTGCTGCTGTGGCTGTGTTGTCTGCTCAGTCTCCTCCTCCTCAAGCTCCTCTGACTCGTAGGACTCTGAATCTGAGCTCTTTTCTGACTCTGACTCCTCCTGTTGCCTGGAGAATCTCTACTCTGCAGGTCTCGACGACCTCTCCAGACGAGAAGTCAGAGTACCCTGCGACCACGGTGGCAAGTTGATCCCTGTGTACAGCTCTGGGACTGTTGTCCTCTGCCTAGTGCTCCTCCTGTGACCTTGGTCGTCTATGTGAGTACCTATGATCAGCAGTGATCCAGGTGTCTTGCGTGACTGCTCCATGGCCTCTATGTGCTGTGCAACCCTCCTGGCCCTCTCTGACTCTGGGTCAAGCCTGGTCCTCTTCTTGCTCTTCGGCTTCTCTGGCATCTTGCCCTTGCCCTTATCCTGTCTAGAACCTGCCATCTCTGCTGTTGACAAGTGTCACTGCACGCATGTAGGTATAGGAAGGATAAGCATAGATCTTATATAAATCTACCAGCAAAGCACTGCTAGGTAAGAATGCACAATTGAAATTCTAGCACTAAATGAAGGGCATGATCACTGAATAAATAAAGCAATGTAACAACAGTGATCATCGACTATACGTGGCTGGTTCGAGTCATTTAGTGTGTAGTCAAATAATAGGCAAGAAATCTAACTGCAGACTAAACAAGAGACAAACCCTAGACATGCAATTAACAAATAGACATGGAATTAATTCCAATCTAGGTTGAGTTAATTAGCTAATTAATGCAACTAATCATGGGCAGTCAATCTAATTGCATCAATTGAAACTATCTACTCGGAATTTTGGCATAATCGATGAAATAGGAGATTAGCTCAATACCCTAGGAATACTCGAGACCGAAGACGTCGAAAGCAGGCAACTGATCGCCAAAAACATGAACTTTCGGGTCGCCGGCAATGAAGAGGTGGAAGGGAAGGAGCAAACCTGCTCTAATCGAAGCTCGAGCTTGGCTCTGTGGGTGGTGACCACGGGCGGGAAGAGGGAGCAGCAGAGGCGCCGCTGCAGGGGACCGACGGTGAGGCACGCGGCGGCGAGTAGCTCGACAGCAAGTGAATGCGATGGCGGCGGCTATGATGTGAACAAGGGTTCCCGATCTTCCGAAAGGTTCTTGGTAAGTTGATTTGGTCGGAGGCGACACACAAATCGATCCGGCTTCAGAACAGCACGTTCTAAACCCCGCAATCGCAGCACGACGTCTCCTCTGGTTATCAACCGTCCAAAAGACGATTGACCTCGCCGAGAAGGCTAATCCCTGCCTGCGAATCAAGAACACAAGCAATAACAACGAAGAATGCAACACAATTGCAGATGTATGATTAAACTCTCGAAGTTGGGGTCTCACAAACCGATGAACGGTGACACTGTTTATGAACAGAATTGATCTAAGCAAAACCCGAACCCTAATGGTGCGGCGGCGGCTGTATATAAAGACCCTAGGGTCGTGCAAGACCCTCTGGACGTGCCCCTAATTGGGCTCAACTAGATACAAAGCCCAAAGGCCAAAAATAGGCGACGCAGCACCGACACAGATTTTGGACTCTGTCTTGTTTTGACGATTCCCGATGACTCCGGATGAATTTTGACATGAGGCCGGTGGCATTGGAAAGGTCTTCTCCTTATCTATCCGTGCATATGTAGAACATCCAAATTCGAGTCCGTATGCGTCCTGGGCGACTGTTTTAGTACAGACTGGTCCTGGGCCCTGAAACAGACTCGAAGTCGGTTTTGATTAGGCCTCCACTTTGGCTTCCAAGCCCTTGCTGGTCCTCCATGTTCCCAACTCCTTCTCCCATCATCTCCTGGTCTTCTCCATGGTTTCTAATCATAAAATAATCATTAGGTAGCAAACCATTCTCAAAAGTAACATATAGCGAAGAACGTAGGAACGAGCTTACCTCTAAATTTAGTCGTCGTGCACGAGCTCTAGTCATTGGACCTTGCAAGTCCAGATTTGGAGGAGTGTTGTGTGTATCCATAGGAGTGATGTCCTCATCATCCTCCCCCTCTTGAAGTGGAGTCGTCCTCGACTCGAGCTCATCCTCTTCTCCCAAGTATGGTTTCAAATCTGAAATGTTAAAAGTAGGACTAACCCCGAACTCGGGAGGCAACTCAAGTTGTATGCATTATCATTAATCTTCTCTATTATTTTGAATGGACCATCAGCTCTAGGCATTAGTTTAGACTTTCTCAATTCTGAAAATCTATCCTTCCTTAAGTGTAACCACACTAAATCTCCTACATCAAGCTTTACTTCCTTTCTACCCTTACTACCAGCAATTTTATACTTTTCATTCATCTTTTCAATGCTAAGTCTAGTGGTCTCATGCATTTGCAAAATAAAGTCAGCACGCTCCTTAGCATCAACATGAACTCTCTCAATAATAGGTAGAGGAAGTATATCAAGTGGAGTACGGGGATCAAAACCATACACTACCTTGAATGGACTTACCTTGGTAGTAGAATGTGTTGCCCGATTATAAGCAAACTCAACATGAGGTAAGCATTCTTCCCATTGCTTCAAATTTTTCTTCAAAATAGCTCGCAACATAGTACCCAAAGTGCGGTTCACAACCTCAGTTTGTCGATCAGTTTGTGGATGACAAGTTGTAGAAAATAACAACTTTGTACCCAACTTATTCCAAAGCGTGCGCCAAAAATGACTCAAGAATTTTGCATCACGATCTGAAACAATAGTAGAAGGCATACCATGCAAACGTACAATTTCTTTGAAAAAAAGATCAGCAATGTAACTAGCATCATCAGTTTTATGACATGGTATAAAGTGTGCCATCTTGGAAAAACGATCCACAACAACAAAAATGCTATCGCTCCCCCTCTTAGTCCTAGGCAGTCATAAAATAAAGGACGAGGTCACCGCTGGTGGCAGCGACATCCTCCTCCTCATCCTCCACATCGGAGGTGCTCATGTAACCGCCATCATCTGTCACCACATATGCCCGCCTACTTGGGCAATCTTTCTGCACATGACCAAGACCATGGCAGCGGTGGCACTGAATCCCTGTAGTGCGTCCTGTCGAAGCAACAGACGAGGCACTACTAGCCGGTACCAGCACAGAATTTTTACCTGAGCGTGTAGAAGGGGCAGGGGCTGATCTTGGTGCTGCAGAAACAACACTAGCTGGTGGGGGCGGCCGGAAAGATGGCTTGGGCAGCCCCGAAGTCCCCGTCGGCCGTGGTGGGTAGAAATTCCTGGACTTGCTGTACTCCTCAAAGGCCTGGAAAAGTCCCTGTGATTCTTTCTCTGCAAGCATAGCATACTGGAAACAGTGGTTGAGGGTATAAAATTCTTTATAATCAAGGATGTCCTGAATTTCTTTTCTCAAACCAGAATAAAAGCGGCAAATCTGATCCTCTACTTTTTCAACCACAGCACAACGAATCAAACCCTTCTGAAGCTCACTAAAATACTCCTAAACAGTTTTATCTCCTTGATCTAAACGCTGCAGTTTATTACGAATTTCTCTATAAAAAGAAGGAGGAACAAAACGATCACGCATTTCTACCTTAAGTTCTTCCCAAGTAGTAGGCAAATCGGTTTCAGCAGCTAGACCACTCCACCAAACAATAGCAAAGTCCTTAAACTCACTAGTGGCTTGTCTAACTCTATGTTGTTCAGGAACAAGGTGGGCATTAAATTTTTGTTCTACCGTCATTACCCAATCAAGGTAAGCATCACCATCGTACTGACCCGAAAACGAAGGAATTGAAAACTTAATTTTAGCATACGGATCATCTGGAGCATGGTTACCTTGTGTGCGATGGTTGTGGTTGTGGAAACCACCCATACCTTGAGGGTTACGTTGCAAACGACGTCGTAACCTTGCGGTCCTTGTAGCTGACCTATCGACGGTGCCATCAGCCTTATACACCGTTGCTTCATCATGATCGCCTTCAACGTCGTTGTTGGTGTTGGTGTTGTTGTTGGTGTTGTTGTTGGTCTTGTGAGCGGTCTCCAATTCGACAACCTGATCGGTTAGCTTAGAGACTCTCTTGTCCAACCGCTCAATGCTTTCTCCCAGGTGAAGCTTGGTGACGGCATCGGTGACGGCCCTGGTGATTGTCTCTGCCAAATCACTCTGAACCGCCTGCAAAGCCTTCTGTAACTGATTTTGGCTCACGCACTCATCCAATTTTGAGGGTGAAGCACCCTCCCCATCGCTTCCTGACATCAGAAACACCAAAACAGGAAACAAAAAGTGAAGCTTATCCCTACAAAACTACTAAGCAGTGGTGCCTCTCAACACAGCAAAAGTAAGCTTCTTGCAAAGCTCTTACAAAGTTCTGAAAACAACAAAGCGAAGGATACCAGGGAGAAGTGTTCCACGATTGCAAGGGTTACCAAATAACCTATGTGCTGTCCAGAAGAAGTATGTAGAGCTAGGAAGGCCAAATATGTATATATGAGTGGCACACAAATCAAAAACAGATATTAAAGCTGAATAAGTGCCCAAGTAACTTGTCCCTAGTTGCTGGTCTAACTATGTCCTAGAACAGTAGTGATAGCAAAGAAGAAACAAGGAGACAAAGGGACATAGTCGATAACAGGGGGCTTAGTGTAAAACAGCCAAACTCAGAAATTCCAGGGGGCTAGATGGAGCACTAGTAGGAATCCCAAATTTCTTTTTTTTATTTTATTTTTTTGATATTTTTTTCCAACTCACTAGCAAACAGGATGAAACCACAAAAAATTTCAGCTCAAACCAAGCTAGGACGTGGCCTACAGAAAATCTTGAAGTTTCAGAAAACGTCGGGTTTCAACTTGAATGAATTTTTTCTTTATCTTCCCCATTTGTTTTGAATTTTTTGACGAGGGCACACAGGACGTAGCCCAGTGTGGGTATGGTCAACTTTTCGTCAAGAATCTCCTAAAAAAAATTCAGCCAAAACGGACAACCGAGCGAAAAGTTATGCCTGTTTTACCGAAGGGGTGTCGGAATCGGTTATGAAGAACCCGGGGGTTTGAGTGAAATCCGAATCGGGCTTGGGGTCGGGTAGGGATTTTTTTGGCGAGGTGGATGCAGCGGAAAGTGGAATTTATGAAAATTGGTCCGAGGTGGTCAAGGTAGGTTTAGGTTGGGATTAGGGTGGGCGTGTTGATCAATCAACCCTAGCACACAAAGCCGACAAAACCGAGGATGGTGAACGGGATGGCGGCTAGGGTTGCAAGGGAAACACTACTGACGACAAAAACACAAACTAAACCAGCGACTAAACAAGAACTAGGGCACAAACTCAACACTACGGACTCTGAAATTGAAATATGCAAAGGCTAAACACGTGGTTATGGGCGGGGGAAATTTTTTTTTGGTATTTTCAGTGGACGATAGGAAGAACACGAAAACAAAACTAAAGGGTAGTGTGAACCTGACGGTGCACCTGAAGCTCTGATACCACTTGATGTGGACAAGGGTTCCCGATCTTCCGAAAGGTTCTTGGTAAGTTGATTTGGTCGGAGGCGACACACAAATCGATCCGGCTTCAGAACAGCACGTTCTAAACCCCGCAATCGCAGCACGACGTCTCCTCTGGTTATCAACCGTCCAAAAGACGATTGACCTCGCCGAGAAGGCTAATCCCTGCCTGTGAATCAAGAACACAAGCAAGAACCTTTCTGGACTCTCGAAGTTGGGGTCTCACAAACCGATGAACGGCAAAACTGTTTATGAACAGAATTGATCTAAGCAAAACCCGAACACTAATGGTGCGGCGGCGGCTGTATATAAAGACCCTAGGGTCATGCAAGACCCTCTGGACGCGCCCCTAATTGGGCTCAACTAGATACAAAGCCCAAAGGCCAAAAATAGGCGACGCAGCACCAACACAGATTCTGGACTGGTTCTTGTTTTGACGATTCCCGATGACTCCGGATGAATTTTGACATGAGGCCGGAGGCATTGGAAAGGTCTTCTCCTTATCTTTCCGTGCATATGTAGAACGTCCAAATCCGAGTCCGTATGCGTCCTGGGCGACTGTTTTAGTACAGACTGGTCCTGGGCCCCGAAACAGACTCGAAGTCAGTTTTGATTGGGCCTCCACTTTGGCTTCCAAGCCCTTGCTGGTCCTCCACATTCCCAACTCCTTCTCCCATCATCTCCTGGTCTTCTCCATGGTTTCTAATCATAAAATAATCATTAGGTAGCAAACCATTCTCAAAAGTAACATATAGCGAAGAACGTAGGAACGAGCTCACCTCTAAATTTAGTCGTCGTGCACGAGCTCTAGTCATTGGACCTTGCAAGTCCAGATTTGGAGGAGTGTTGTGTGTATCCATAGGAGTGATATCCTCATCAACTGGTACCCTCATGGAGGCCCCGAATCTCAGTCCAGATACCATGTGCTGTAGAACTTGCATCCAATCTAGCAAAGACATCCTTAGATATGCATGCAAACAGAGCATTCTTGGCCTTAGCGTTGTTCTTAATGAAATCAGGCTCAAGCATGTTCACATCCGCATCAGACTCATGAATCACCATCCATATCTCTAGATCAAAGGACTCCAGGTAGGCTTGCATGCGAACCTTCCAATACTTGTAGTCCTCCCCATCGAATATGGGAACACTTTCCACCTATCTCGGCATCCTTACTCAAGGCGATGAAGTCTCAAAGATGATCACTTGGCTCTGATACCACTTGTAAGGACTGAAGGCATACCGAGAGGAGGGGGGGGGGGGTGAATCGGTAAGCCACTCACGAATCCAAATACTTCAATTTACACTACTAGAGCCTAGCAATCATTGCAACCTAACAGGTCTAGTAGGCCAAGACCCTACACATGCTAGTGTTCATGATGATAGCAAGCGCGGAAGCCAAATACACTAGCCTATGCAAGGCACAATTCAACCTTGTTACTAGAGCACACAAATGCGGAACAGTAAAGAGGGGGTCAAGGAATGCTCATGATTTTTTCCCGAGGTCTCGGAATGATGGCGCATTCCTGTACTCCTCATTGGACCACTCCCGCCGGAGTCCCGGTCCCTCCCGCCACTAATGTGGAGTTCTCGCCCATGATCCCGCACTCACTCCCGGAGTGAAGACGCAATGCGTGTCACCGCTGCCACCAAGGCACAAGCTCGCCTCCCTCAAGAACTTACCGGACTCCCCGAGCCGACACAGGCGCTCACTAGCGATGCCGCTTTCACCAGCAGGCTCAAACCGTGTACAAACATTTGACAACCTTCACAACCAATCACGATAGGCTCGATCACCAACACCTAACCAGTCTAGGTCTCACCATAGACCAAGAGTAACAACCTAGATCACACTCTCAAGGACACATAAACATAGATGTGCAAGATCACTCCCTGTTACTCTCACTAGCACTCTCAAGATATGCAATATCTCCTCCTACTGCTCTCCTCTTTATCTCTTGGCTCTCACCAAATGCTCCAAGCAATTCCACTGGCCAAGAGTAGTCTCCAAGACCCTAGCAACAAAGTTATATAGGTTTCTAGCCTCCAACTAGCCGTTGCTCCACGAAATCCACTTTTTGGACCCCAAGACCGGACTATCCGGTCACTGCTAGATCGGACCGTCCAGTCTCTCTAGAATGGCTCCTAGAGCCGTTGGTTGCTTTGTCTAGACTGAACTCCTGTATTGACCAGACCGTCCGGTTAGCTGACCGCACCGTCCGGTCAGACTTTCTCTCTCCATTCCAAAGTGGTCTCAGTTTGTATCCTCTCTGTCTCGGCGCGTCTCCATACAGACAGGACTGTCCGGTCTGCTGACCGGACAGTCTGGACACTATTGATCCTTGCGCAGACAAATTCCTTACAAACTGCTATCTGTCCACTTAGTGACCCTATAGTCCGGTCTCCACTGACCCCTCTGTCCGGTCACTTCGTTTAGAAGCTGAAACTCTTTGTCCTCGCTTGACTTTGTTTCTTGGCTTCTTCGAACAGCTCCTTGGCTTCTCCACTGTCACCTAGTGCCTGTGATTTCACTGAGCATCCATGCACATTACCGACTAGACATGACCTAGACCCCCTAGATAGTCTGGTTTTTCCTATGGACTCAAAGCCCTAACAACTAGACAAGTGTTCCTGACATTTGCTCCATAGCTTGTCCTCAGCTTTGATCCATCTCTATCAACCCTTGGACTCTATCAAGCTCACAAGCCTCCATGCTTATGGTCATTGTCATCAATCGCAAGGCAACCATCATCCATATGATTTGTAGTAGAGTTTAGAGATGATTCCTACATAGACAACAGTTGTGTAGATATTAGCCCACAATTTCATAGTTGTCATCTATCACCAAAACATCCATACCTTGGGGATCCAATCATCAATGGTCATGAAGCTTACAGAAGATGAACTCAACGCTACCCCTTCCTGGCGCGCCAACTGTTGAGAGATAATCTTGGTAGTATATCTAGGTATGCGTATGAGTATGAAAGTAGATGGACACAGGACATAAGGTTTATACAGGTTCGGGCCTCCCAGAGAATAACAACCCTACGTTCTGTTTGGTGTTCTTGTATCGCTAGGGTTCGCACTAGGGTTAAGGTTTCACAATGTGAGTTCTGATGGTCTATGAAGACCCCCTGCCCTCCTCATATAGCTGAAGGGCAATAGTTTATATTGAAATCTATCATTCGGTTACATTTGATTCTATCTATACACTAAATCTATTAACCTAACTTACTGCCTACCCTAAACAAATATCTGAGTAGTTATCTTCTAGGCCTTAATCTCTAGTGCTTCATAATTGAATCCCCACCTACTCAGCCATGTAGCCGAGTGGATAGGTATCCCGGGTATAGATGTCCCACAGTAATTGATATTTATGACCACCTCATGTACTCGGGAGCAGCTGGTTCTACGAAGTTGATCTCTCATAGTTCTAGTTTTTGCTTTCACTTGGACGAGTAGGCATCGGGCCCTCTGATGATGAGGTTCACCTCCTTTCGGGCCTCCTGGAAGTCTGCTGCTCTGTACTTCTCGTTATCATCATCAGGCTTGTCGTGGCTGTTTCGCCTGGGTGGTGACTTAGCCACTTTGAGTGCAGCAGTATCGAGCCCCTTCAGTCTGTAGCAATCCTTCGCCTTGTGGTTTCGCTTAGGGTGCCATAGGCATGTGCCATTCAACAAGTCGTCCATAGTCTACTGGTTCATCCGAGGATTCTTCCTGGATCGGTCTACCGCAGCTACCAAGTTGTTGGTCTTTTGTTTCTTGTCCTTCTTGGAGGACTCTGGTTTGTCCTGGCGCTTCTCCTTCTCGTTGCCACGGATGTCGTATAGAGACAACTCTCTTGAGGCGTACTTATCAGCAATCTCGAAGCACTCCCGAGCGGTCAGATCTAGGTTGTGGTTCCGCCGATCGATCTCCCGAACCAGGTCATCACTCTGGAACCCTCCTTGGAAGGCAGTAATCATCTGCTGATCTGGGACATTTGGGATCTCAGTCTTCTTGGCATAGAAACGCTTGATGTAATCCCGTAGGGACTCGTCGGGCTTCTACTTGACTCGGGT
This sequence comes from Eleusine indica, assembly GCA_030378355.1. Taxonomy (NCBI): domain Eukaryota; kingdom Viridiplantae; phylum Streptophyta; class Magnoliopsida; order Poales; family Poaceae; genus Eleusine; species Eleusine indica. The sequence continues at coordinate 30,755,348 of CM059494.1, read as the reverse complement.
GAGGTCGAAGTGGTTGCGCGACTAGTTGTAAGTAGCTTGAAAGTTCTCAATGAACTTTTTGTTGAGCTCTCCCAAGGAGGTGATTGATTTTTCAGGGAGAGAGGTGAGCCAAATCCGAACGGCAGGCTCAAGGCAGATCCACAGATAATTGGCCATAACGTAGGTATCACCTTCTGCTGACCGAATAGCGGTGCTATGGATCTGAAGCCACTCCTTGGGGTTGGCCTGACCATCGTACTTCTTGATGGCGATCAACTTGAAACTCCTTGGGAATTTGCAAATGTGAAGTTCGGGAGCAAAAGCCTTTACTCTGTTGAACCCCTCATCGGTCGAGGACGGAAATTTCTGTTGATGAATTGGGGACCGTGAGGTTGAGGGAGTACATCGCTAGTGGCGGGACCCACATCATCGCCATGGCAACGTTGTTAGTTGTCTTCATCGCGGTCATCACGTCGATCCTGACCGTCATGCTGATCTCGGTCATAGCGCCATTGCCAATCGTCGCGGCTGTAAGCATGGTCACCGCTCACTTCATTACGGGGTTCTGATACGCCTCGTCTGCCATCAAGCCGTTGAGGATCATTTTTTCCACGGTAATGTTGTTCTGTGGGGTAGCATAAACCTTCATGCCCTCCACTTCGATCTCCAAGTCTCTGAGGTTCAGCTCTCTCGCTGCACCATGAGCTCCGCGAGATCCCCTCGGTCGATGGGAGCTTCACCAACTTGATTTGCCTCGTCATCATTCACCGGTGGCGGGGTCATCTGGGGTTTCTCCTCTTGCGCCATGTATACGGCGTGTGAGTATGGGCAAGAAGAACCATCCGAGTCCTCATCAAAGGACAAGATCGACTTGGAGTCGTAACCGATGGGTAGGTCTGTCTCGCCAAGTCCAAGTGGTGCTGGAAGTGGATCGGATCTATCGAACCCGAAGATCGCACCATGGAGTTGGCTGTGGTCGGGTCGGATTCCTGATTCACCAGGCTAAGGTTTCCAGCGTCGACGACTGAAAAGTCGAGTGAGCCGGAGGAGATCTTGAAGTCCGGTGAGTACTGGATGATTGGAATCTCTACCGTCAAGGTCGACGGAGGATCCCGGCGTGCCTTGCTCCCTTCTTGGCACACCAACTATCGAGACTTAATCTCGGCAATATATTTATAGGGCATCATCGGTGTAACACCCTAATTTTCCTATTTTGGCCAAACATTAATTTTCCTAATTTTTAGTAATGAGTTAATATATTTGTCTTTAGCTACAAAGGTTATTTTCTTGATTTAATTAACTAAATTATTTTTATGAATTGTTGCATTCATCCTGGAGTAGATTTGCAGTAGGTGTTTTATTTGGGTGCAAATTTGTTTTAAAAATTCAATTAGAAATGTTTTGGAGTTAATTTAAAAAAATTAAAATAGAAAATGGAAAAGAAAAAGAGGAAGGAAAGTTACCTGGCTCCTTGGGCCAACACCCCAGCCGAGGCCCATTTTCTTTCCCTCCTCCCCCTCTTCAATTTTGGCCGGAAACCCACCCCCACCGCAGCCCACTTCTCTCCCTTCTCTCTCTCTTGGCCCAGCAGTGCCCGCCAGCCCACACGCGCCGCTCGGCCCACTAGCATCCGCAACACCACTAGCGCCGCAGCCCAGCACCCGTCCCGCGCTCGCTGACAGCTCGACCCCACTCATCATCCCCAACCTCCCGCCTCTGTCTCTCCCATCGACGCTGGAAACCGCCGTCCGCCCGCATCCCGCCTCCCTGGCTCCCAAAACCGGTGCCCGAACACGCCGCGCGTCCCTCCGCTTCCCCTTCCCCACTTCTGGGCCTTAACCATGCACACACGCGCGTTACCGTGCATCAATGGTGCCACCTCACCATTGATGGCAGTGGAGCTTGTCCCGATCGCCTCCCACCCCCTCTGCCCTCCTATAAATTAGCCCCGGCCGACGCCCTCTCTCGCCGCTACCTCCCCTTGCTCTTCCCCCAGTCCCCCGACCACTGCAGAGCCATCACCGTCGAGCGTCAACCGACGTCGCCGCCTCGCTCCACCGACGACCCCCTCCCGGTCTTCCCCGCGCCCAGGCAACCGGCCGGTAAGGATCGTCGCGCTCCCCTCTTCCTCCTCGACCTCTCGTGACGAGGATCGGACCACCGGAGAGCCATTCCGGTCACTCCGGCGAGATCTTCGCCACCGCTGCCGCCTAGCTCGCCGCCGGACGTGGCCAACCCGCCTGAACCCTCCATCGCCGTTGATCTGGAAACTAGCGGCCTAGATGAGGTGGACAAGGGTTCCCGATCTTCCAAAAGGTTCTTGGTAAGTTGATTTGGTCGGAGGCGACACACAAATCGATCCGGCTTCAGAATAACACGTTCTAAACCCCGCAATCGCAGCACGACGTCTCCTCTGGTTATCAACCGTCCAAAGACGATTGACCTCGCTGAGAAGGCTAATCCCTGCCTGCGAATCAAGAACACAAGCAAGAACAACGAAGAATGCAACACAATTGCAGATGTATGATTAAACTCTCGAAGTTGGGGTCTCACAAACCGATGAACGGCGACACTGTTTATGAACAGAATTGATCTAAGCAAAACCCAAACCCTAATGGTGCGGCGGCGGCTGTATATAAAGACCCTAGGGTCGTGCAAGACCCTCTGGACGCACCCCTAATTGGGCTCAACTAGATACAAAGCCCAAAGGCCAAAAATAGGCGACGCAGCACCGGCACAGATTCTGGACTCTCTCTTGTTTCGACGATTCCCGATGACTCTGGATGAATTTTGACATGAGGCCGGCTTCATTGGAAAGGCCTTCTCCTTATCTTTCCGTGCATATGTAGAACGTTCAAATCTGAGTCCGTATGCGTCCTGGGCGACTGTTTTAGTGCAGACTGGTCCTGGGCCCGAAAACAGACTCGAAGTCGGTTTCGATTGGGCCTCCACTTTGGCTTCCAAGCCCTTGCTGGTCCTCCACATTCCCAACTCCTTCTCCCATCATATCCTGGTCCTCTCCATGGTTTCTAATCATAAAATAATCATTAGGTAGCAAACCATTCTCAAAAGTAACATATAGCGAAGAACGTAGGAACGAGCTCACCTCTAAATTTAGTCGTCGTGCACGAGCTCTAGTCATTGGACCATGCAAGTCCAGAATTGGAGGAGTGTTGTGTGTATCCATAAGAGTGATGTCCTCATCAGCCTCCCCCTCTTGAAGTGGAGTCGTCCTCGACTCGAGCTCATCCTCTTCTCCCAAGTATGGTTTCAAATCTGAAATGTTAAAAGTAGGACTAACCCCGAACTCGGGAGGCAACTCAAGTTTGTATGCATTATCATTAATCTTCTCCATTATTTTGTATGGACCATCAGCTCTAGGCATTAGTTTAGACTTTCTCAATTCTGGAAATCTATCCTTCCTTAAGTGTAACCACACTAAATCTCCTACATCAAGCTTTACTTCCTTTCTACCCTTACTACCAGCAATTTTATACTTTTCATTCATCTTTTCAATGCTAAGTCTAGTGGTCTCATGCATTTGCAAAATAAATTCAGCACGCTCCTTAGCATCAACATGAACTCTCTCATTAATAGGTAGAGGAAGTATATCAAGTGGAGTACGGGGATCAAAACCATACACTACCTTGAATGGACTTACCTTGGTAGTAGAATGTGTTGCCCGATTATAAGCAAACTCAACATGAGGTAAGCATTCTTCCCATTGCTTCAAATTTTTCTTCAAAATAGCTCGCAACATAGTACCCAAAGTGCGGTTCACAACCTCAGTTTATCCATCAGTTTGTGGATGACAAGTTGTAGAAAATAGCAACTTTATACCCAACTTATTCCAAAGCGTGCGCCAAAAATGACTCAAGAATTTTGCATCACGATCTGAAACAATAGTAGAAGGCATACCATGCAAACGTACAATTTCTTTGAAAAAAAGATCAGCAATATAACTAGCATCATCAGTTTTATGACTTGGTATAAAGTGTGCCATCTTGGAAAAACGATCCACAACAACAAAAATGCTATCGCTCTCCCTCTTAGTCCTAGGCAGTCCTAAAATAAAGTCCATAGAAATATCCGGCCAAGGAATAGAAGGAACAGGAAGTGGCATGTATAAACCATGTGGATTCAATCGAGACTTAGCTTTTTGACATGTAGTGTAGCGAGCAACAAAACGCTCAATATCTTTCCTCATCCTTGGCCAAAAGAAGTGTGTGGTCAAAATATCCTCTGTCTTCTTAGCACCAAAATGACCCATCAATCCACCTCCATGCGCCTCCTGCAACAACAAAAGACAAACGGAACCAACTGGAATGCATAGGCGGTTAGCTCTAAACAAGAAACCATCATTCAACACAAATTTGTGCCAAGCACGACCTTCTTTACAGTGCAGTAATACATCTTTAAAATCAACATCAGCAACATATTATTCTTTAATTGCCCCAAGTCCAAAAATTCTACAATCAAGTTAAGACAACAAAGTATATTGCCTAGATAAAGCATCAGCAATCACATTATCCTTCCCTTTCTTATGTTTAATAATATAAGGAAAAAACTCAATAAACTCAACCCATTTAGCATGTCTACGGTTCAAATTGCATTGAGAACGAATATACTTAAGTGATTCATGATCAGAATGAATAACAAATTCTTTAGGCAACAAATAATGACGCCACGTCTCTAAAGAACGTACAAGTGCATATAGTTCCTTATCATACGTGGAATAATTCAAAACAGGCCCAGTAATTTTCTCACTAAAGTATGCAATAGGTTTACCATCTTGCATCTAGACACCACCAATGCCTATACCACTAGCATCACATTCAAGCTCAAAAGTCTTATCAAAATTGGGTAATTGCAGCAATGGTGCATGTGTAAGTTTGTTCTTCAAAGCATCAAAAGACTCATGATGTACCTTACCAAAATAGAAGTCAACGCCCTTCTTTGTCAACTCATGCAATGGTGCAGCAATGGTGCTGAAATCTTTGACAAAGCGGCAGTAGAAACCCGCAAGACCAAGAAAACTCCTCACATGTGTGATAGTTTTTGGTACAGGCCAGCTCTTTATGGCTTCAATCTTCGCCTCATCCACCTCAATTCCCTGTGGAGTCACAACATAGCCAAGAAAAGAGACTCGATCCGTGCAAAAGGTGCACTTCTCAAGGTTACCAAATAAACGTGCAACTCGCAAAGCATCAAAAACAGCACGCAAATGAATCATATGATCATCCATGGATTTGCTATAAATCAAGATATCATCAAAGTAAACAACCACAAATTTGCCAATAAAAGGTCTTAAAACCTCATTCATCAAACGCATGAAAGTACTGGGTGCATTAGTTAACCCAAAAGGCATTACTAACCACTCATACAACCCGAATTTGGTTTTGAAAGCTGTTTTCCATTCATCTCCAAGTTTCATTCTAATTTGATGGTAGCCACTACGCAAATCAATTTTAGTGAAAATTATAGCACCACATAACTCATCAAGCATGTCGTCTAGCCTAGGAATAGGATGACGATACCTAATAGTAATGTTATTAATGGCTCTACAATCTACACACATACGCCAAGAACCATCTTTCTTAGGAACCAAAAGTACAAGAACAGCACAAGGACTAAGTGATTGACGAACATACCCACGATCCAAAAGGTCTTGGACTTGTCGTTGTATCTCCTTAGTCTCCTCAGGGTTGGTCCTATAAGCAGCACGGTTTGGTAAAGTAGCACCAGGAATCAAATCAATTTGATGCTCAATCCCTCTCAAAGGTGGCAATCCCGGGGGTATCTCAGCTGGGAAAACATCCTCATACTCCTACAAAAGGTTAGTGACAGCAGGAGTCAAAGCACTAGAAGCAATATCACCAAGCGAAAACAAGGCTTGTTTGCATATCAAAGCATAGCAAATATCATCAGTAGAAATTTCAGCAAGCTCAGATTTTGTGGCAAGACATGAACGACCTTGTAATTTAATTGCAGCACCCTTAGAACTTGAAGAATCATTAACATTACTTGGTGTAGAAGCGGAATTAACAGGTTGCTGAATTTCAGGGCTTTTATTTTTCAAACTAGCAGCTCGTTCTAAATCAGCTTGTACAATTTCAGCAGGGGTCATTGGTAACAAAGTAATTTTAGTTCCTTTATGCATAAAAGTGTACTTATTACTTTTACCATGGTGTACAGCATCATTATCAAATTTCCAAGGTCTACCCAATAAAAGTGAACAAGCTTGCATGGGTACAACATCACAATCAACAGAATCCACATAGGAACCAATGGAAAAAGGAACTCTACAAGTTTGTATTACCTTAGCTTTTCCAGAGTCATTTAACCACTGAATGTAGTATGTATGTGGATGTGGGTGTGTGGTCAAATCAAGCTTCTTAACCACATCAGAACTCTCCAAATTGTTGCAGCTTCCTCCATCAATGATGACACGTGCTCGACGGTTCTTGATGACGAAGAAAATCTGGAACAAGTTATGTCGCTGCATCATCTCGGGCTGCTGGATTTGTGTGCTAAGCACACGCTGCACAATAATATTCATGTAGCCCGTGGTATCTCCACCTCCAAGAACGAGGTCACCGCTGGTGGCAGCGACATCCTCCTCCTCATCCTCCACATCGGAGGTGCTCATGTAACCGCCATCATCTGTTGCCACATATGCCCGCCTACTTGGGCAATCTTTCTGCACATGGCCAAGACCATGGCAGCGGTGGCACTGAATCCCTGTAGTGCGTCCCGTCGAAGCAACAGAGGAGGCACTACTAGCCGGTACCTGCATAGAATTTTTACCTGAGCGCGTAGAAGGGGCAGGGGCTGATCTTGGTGCTGCAGAAACAACACTAGCTTGTGGGGGCGGCCGGAAAGATGGCTTGGGCAACCCCGAAGTCCCCGTCGGCCGTGGTGGGTAGAAATTTCTGGACTTGCTGTACTCCTCAAAAGCCTAGAAAAGTCCCTGTGATTCTTTCTCTGCAAGCATAGCATACTGGAAACACTGGTTGAGGGTATAAAATTCTTTATAATCAAGGATGTCCTGAACTTCTTTTCTCAAACCAGAATAAAAGCGGCAAATCTGATCCTCTACTTTTTCAACCACAGAGCAATGAATCAAACCCTTCTGAAGCTCACTAAAATACTCCTGAACAGTTTTATATCCTTGATCTAAACGTTGCAGTTTATTACGAATTTCTCTATAAAAAGAAGGAGGAACAAAACGATCACGCATTTCTACCTTAAGTTCTTCCCAAGTAGTAGGCCAATCGGTTTCAGCAGCTAGACCACTCCACCAAACAATAGCAAAGTCCTTAAACTCACTAGTGGCTTGTCTAACTCTATGTTGTTCAGGAACAAGGTGGGCATTAAATTTTTGTGCTACCGTCATTTCCCAATCAAGGTAAGCATCACCATCGTACTCACCCGAAAACGAAGGAATGGAAAACTTAATTTTAGCATACGGATCATCTGGAGCATGGTTACCTTGTGTGCGACGGTTGTGGTTGTGGAAACCACCCATACCTTGAGGGTTACGTTGCAAACGATGTCGTAACCTTGCGGTCCTTGTAGCTGACCTATCGACGGTGCCATCAGCCTTATACACCGTTGCTTCATCATGATCGTCTTCAACGTCGTTGTTGGTGTTGGTGTTGGTGTTGTTGTTGTTGTTGTTGGTCTTGTGAGCGGTCTCCAATTCGACAACTGGATCGGTTAGCTTAGAGACTCTCTTATCCAACCGCTCAATGCTTTCTCCCAGGTGAAGCTTGGTGACGGCGTCGGTGACGGCCCTGGTGATCGTCTCTGCCAAATCACTCTGAACCGCCTGCAAAGCCTTCTGTAACAGATTTTGGCTCACGCACTCATCCAATTTTGAGGGTGAAGCACCCTCTCCATCGCTTCCTGACATCAGAAACACCAAAACATTAAACAAAAAGTGAAGGTTATCCCTACAAAACTACTAAGCAGTGGTGCCTCTCAACACAGCAAAAGAAAGCTTCACGATTGCAAGGGAGAAGTGTTCCACGATTGCAAGGGTTACAAAATAACCTATGTGCTGTCCAGAAGAAGTATGTAGAGCTAGGAAGGCCAATCCTAGCACACAAAGCCGACAAACCGACGATGGTGAAGGGGATGGCGGCTAGGGTTGCAAGGGAAACACTACTGACGACAAAAACACAAACTAAACCAGCGACTAAACAAGAACTAGGGCACAAACTCAACACTACGGACTCTGAAATTGAAATATGCAAAGGCTAAATACGTGGTTATGGGTGGGGGAAATTTGTTTTTGATATTTTCAGTGGACGATAGGAAGAACACGAAAACAAAACTAAAGGGTAATGTGAACCTGATGGTGCACCTGAAGCTCTGATTACCACTTGATGTGGACAAGGGTTCCCGATCTTCTGAAAGGTTCTTGGTAAGTTGATTTGGTCGGAGGCGACACACAAATCGATCCGGCTTCAGAACAGCACGTTCTAAACCCCGCAATCGCAGCACGACGTCTCCTCTGGTTATCAACCGTCCAAAGACGATTGACCTCGCCGAGAAGGCTAATCCCTGCCTACAATCAAGAACACAAGCAAGAACAACGAAGAATGCAACACAATTGCAGATGTATGATTAAACTCTCGAAGTTGGGGTCTCACAAACCGATGAACGGCGACACTGTTTATGAACAGAATTGATCTAAGCAAAACCCAAACCCTAATGGTGCGGCGGCGGCTGTATATAAAGACCCTTGGGTCGTGCAAGACCCTCTGGACGCGCCCCTAATTGGGCTCAACTAGATACAAAGCCCAAAGGCCAAAAATAGGCGACGCAGCACCGATACAGATTTTGGACTCTCTCTTGTTTTGACGATTCCCGATGACTCCTGATGAATTTTGACATGAGGCCGGCGGCATTGGAAAGGTCTTCTCCTTATCTTTCCGTGCATATGTAGAACGTCCAAATCCGAGTCCGTATGCGTCCTGGGCAACTGTTTTAGTGCAGACTGGTACTGGACCCCGAAACAGACTCGAAGTCGGTTTTGATTGGGCCTCCACTTTGGCTTCCAAGCCCTTGCTGGTCCTCCACGTTTCCAACTCCTTCTCCCATCATCTCCTGGTCCTCTCCATGGTTTCTAGTCATAAAATAATCATTAGGTAGCAAACCATTCTTAAAAGTAACATATAGTGAAGAACGTAGGAACGAGCTCACCTCTAAATTTAGTCATCGTGCACGAGCTCTAGTCATTGGAGGAGTGTTGTGTGTATCCGTAAGAGTGATGTCCTCATCACTAGATTAAAAAACCAAAGAAGTATGACCCCTGGTCCACGGTGGACTGTGGACTAGAGCCCCCGCCCCTGGCCCGGTCCATGAGCCCCATGGACCCGGTCCACACTTTTTAGGATTTAAATTAATTCGAGAAAATCCAAGAAAATGCCCTATTTGCAGTTAGGTCCCTAAGTTTTGTCCTAATTTGATTTTAAACTTGATTTTTCACAGAACCTTTGTCAATTTATGTTTTAGCACCTAGACTTTTTCATAAATATTATTTTAGCCCTAGAATTTTATAGAAACACCCCTGAGCTTAATTTTAATTATATTTTAACCCTGTCTTTTGACACTTAGTGATGAGTACATCACACTCATGGATACACACAACACTCCTCCAACTAAGATGAAAGTTTATGTGCATCACCTGAAATTACAGGTGAGATCGTTTCTAATGTTTTTATTATGTGGTTTTAAGAATAGATTGCTACCGAATGAATTAATTATTGTTAGAAACCATAGAGATGATGATGAGATAGCTGGGGAGGTGATTGGAGACGTGATGGGCCAGCAAGGACGTCCAAGCCAAGGTGGAGGCTCAATCAAAACCGACTTCGAGTCTGTTTCGGAGCCTAGGACCAGTCTGCACTAAAATGGACGCCCAGGACGCATACTGACTCGGATTTGTACGTTCTACATATGCCTGGAAAGATAACGAAAAGGACTTTCCAACCCAACTGGCCCCATATCAAAATTCGTCCCGAGCCATCGGTAATCGCCGAAACAAATTGACTTCCAGAATCTGTCCTGGTGCTGCGACACCGTAATCGGTCTTTGGGCCATGTATCAAGTTGAGCCCACTTAGGGCTGTGTCCAGGGAGTCTTGCATGACCCTAGGATCCTCATATACAGCCGCCGCCTTTTCATTAGGGTTTGGGTTTTGCTTAGATCAATTCTATTCATAAACAGTGTCGCCGTTCATCGGTTTGTGAGACCCCAACTTTGAGAGTTTAATCATACATCTACAATTGTGTTGCATTGTTCGTTGTTCTTGCTTGTGTTCTTGATTCGCAGGCAGGGATTAGCCTTCTTGGCGAGGTCAATCGTCTTTGGACGGTTGATAACCAGAGGAGACGTCGTGCTGCGATTGCGGGGTTTAGAACGTGCTGTTCTGAAGCCGGATCAATTTGTGTGTCGCTTCCGACCAAATCAACTTACCAAGAACCTTTCAAAAGATCAGGAACCCTTGTCCATATCAAGTGGTAATCAGAGCTTCAGGTATACCGTTAGGTTCGCCTTTATCCTCGTTTATTTGTTCTATCCTATAGTCCAGAAAATTGCCCCACAAAAATATCGCTTCGTCGTGTTTCAGCTGTCCTATACCCCATTGTGACTTGCAAATTTTTATTTCAGATTGCTTCTTTGAATTTAGTCCCTATAAAGTCATTGTGTAGCTGGTCTAGTGCTTGTTCTTTGGTCTTGTTTGAGTCGTGCATATCCTTGTCATAGACAAACAAGGGAAAAAATCAGTGTTGCATATGTTGAGATAATAGTATTGCTGGAATTGCGTACACTAAATATTTCTTTAACATCTAGCCTTCTACTTTCATGTGCAAAAGAAAATTAGAGTGCTCTCCTACTGTCTCATTATGATCAAAAGCCAACCAAATAGTGCTTGATCTTATTATAGAAGTTTGTTTTAGTTGTGCTATTGCAAGAATCCTTTTGCTGCACTTGTAGTAAGGAAAAAAATATTCCGGGGTTCCATTGGTTGTAGAACTTGTAATACCTTGCTGCAGTTCTGATTCTTATGAACAAAAAAAGAAAAAGGCAAAAGTGCACAAGAGAAAAAGCCGCACAAAAAAAAAGGAAGTAGAAAAAAGAAAAGATACAAATTCAGAATAGCTTGCATTCTTTGTGTCCTTTGTTGAGTCATTTGCTTGCTTGTTTGAACTAGGTCCGAGACAAGTTTAGGCCGGTGAGATAGACTAGCTTGGGACTATTATTCAGCTTTGCAACTTCTGAATTAAAATTTTGCTAATCCTTGCTACCTAATATTGCCTATCCAAGCTCCATATATTTCCTTCTGAACAGACACAAATTTTTTTTGACCCTCGCAATCATCAGTTCACACTCTCCAAGGTATCCTTTGCTTGTTGTAATTAAGAACTTTGTAAGAGCTTGATAAAATGCTTCCCTTTGCTTGTTGAGAGTTTACACTGTGATCACATAGTAGTGATAGGAAAATATACTTTCGTGTGTTTTCTTGTTTGCTACTAACAATGATAGGTTACGCCACTCATGGTGATGATTCAATGTCGTCTAATAAGAACAATATGAGTAGTACAAAGAGTGCTCAAGCCTCAAATGGAGAAGGTAGAGCAAAATCAATTGAACAATTTATTTCAGACTCACTTTGTTGTCAAGGATCGACGTTGTCATGTTATCATTGATGGAGAGAGTAGCCGCAACATCACAAGTTTAGAATTAGTAGAGAAGCTTGGATTGATAACACAGCCACACCCATGTCCATACTACATCCAATGGGTAAATTTTTTTGATAAGATAAAGGTAGATAAAATTGCACGCATTGAATTTTTTATTGGTTCTTATAAGGATAGTGCAGAATTTGATATAGTACCTATGCAAGCATGTCATTTGTTATTGAGTAAACCTTGGATTATTACAAATAATGCTTCGCACAATACCATTATAAGTAGCTACTCATTTAAATACAATGGTAGAAGAGTTACTCTTAAACCTATGACCACTGCTGAAATTTTAGAAGAAGATCAACAAAGGCTTGAAAGGAGAAAGAATGAACCGTTTAGAAAAGAATGGACTATTTCAAATGTTGCAACACTTACATCAAAATCTGAATTAGATGATGAATATATTTCCTTGCCTCTTGTTGCAACTAATACATTTCAGGTTCTACACAAAGAAGAGGATAGTGAGAATGATGAAGAACATGTTGTTGCTTCAAATAAGAGCTTTCTTGATGTGATGAATTCTTCCAACAATCTTGTTGTATTGGAACCTTGTCTTGATTTGCCTTTGCCACAAGTTGATTTATCTACTGATCCTTGTGATAAAGAGGAGTTGTGTGCCACTGCTTCACTTATACCTTTGCCACTACAAATGAATAAGTTTGATGTTTTTGCTTATGATTCACCTACTAGTGCTGAAATAAAACATTTGATTTTAATAACATGTGAAAAGGATGAGCAGAAATTATTGTCTTCTCTAAATACTTTGGTTTATATTGAATTTGATATTCTTTGTGATCTAAATACCGTGGAGAAGCAAATCTTTTCTCAAACTGAATTGCCTTTACTAACAAGAAACAGATTTTATGCTATAGGAAACTTTGATCATAGAGGTGTATTTATGGTGCATCAAGTTTATATTTGCTCAAACATGAATACTCCTTGTGTTGTACAACCAAATGATGAACTAGAAAACTGCAATAACAATTACCATGTCATGTCATGTTTTTCTAGTGTTTTTAAGATCACACATTTTCCATCTTGTCATAAGAGTAAGAATGACGTTCATATTGCTGAGCAAGTTTTCAAAGAGGTCATTAATTTGCATGGCATGCCTTCTATTGTGGTTTCACATTGTGATGATAATTTTCATAACACATATAAACACGAGGTGCATTCCAAGTTTGGGAATAGTTCCATATTTTATATTTCAGATTTGAGACCACTATTGGGAGAAAGAGATGGGATCGAGTCGAGGACGACTCTAATTCAAAAGGGGGAGAATGATGAGTACATCACACTCATGGATACACACGACACTCCTCGAACTAAGATGAAAGTTCATGTGCATCACCTGAAATTACAGGTGAGATCGTTTCTAATGTTTTTATTATGTGGTTTTGAGAATAGATTGCTACCTAATAAATTAATTATTGTTAGAAACCATGAAGATGATGATGAGATAGCTGGGGAGGTGATTAGAGACGTGATGGGCCAGCAAGAACGTCCAAGCCAAGGTGGAGGTCCAATCAAAACCGACTTTGAGTCTGTTTCGGAGCCCAGGACCAGTCTGCACTAAAACGGACGCCCAGGACGCATACGGACTCAGATTTGGACGTTCTATATATGTCCGGAAAGATAACGAAAAGAACTTTCCAACACAACCGGTCCCATGTCAAAATTCGTCCCGAGCCCTCGGCCATCGCCGAAACAAATCGACTTCCAGAATCTGTCTTGGTGCTGCGACACCATAATCGGTCTTTGGGCCATGTATCGAGTTGAGCCCACTTAGGGCTGTGTCCAGGGGGTCCCGAGCCCTCGGCCATCGCCGAAACAAATCGACTTCCAGAATCTGTCTTGGTGCTGCGACACCGTAATCGGTCTTTGGGTCATGTATCGAGTTGAGCCCACTTAGGGCTGTGTCCAGGGGGTCTTGCACGACCCTAGGATCCTCATATACAGCCGCCGCCTCTTTATTAGGATTTGGGTTTTGCTTAGATCAATTCTGTTCATGAACAGTGTCGCCGTTCATCGGTTTGTGAGACCCCAACTTCGAGAGTTTAATCATACATCTGTAATTGTGTTGCATTCTTTGTTGTTCTTGCTTGTGTTCTTTATTCGCAGGCAGGGATTAGCCTTCTCGGCGAGGTCAATCATCTTTGGACGGTTGATAACTAGAGGAGACGTCGTGCTGCGATTGCGGGGTTTAGAACGTGCTGTTCTGAAGCCAGATCGATTTGTGTGTCGCCTCCGACCAAATCAACTTACCAAGAACCTTTCGGAAGATCAGGAACCTTTATTTACATCACTTATGCCCCTGCACTTAATAAAAATTATGTTTAGGTCCTAAAATTTTACAAAAATAACCTTATAATTTTTAGTAATTATTTTTCAGTCCTAATAATTTACACTTTTGTCCCTGTAATTTTGTAAAATTACAAATAGGTCCCTAAACTTTGCTGATTTTACTTTTTCACCCCTTGAGTTTCTAACTAGCATAACTTTTTAATCGTAACTCCGATTTAGGCGATTTTTGCGCTCATAGAATCGTAAGAACACGTACTATCTTTTAGCACTGTTTTCATAGTCAATAGGAAATGTTAGGTGTGTTGTTACTAATTGGTTTATGTTTTACTTTTCTGGTATTTATCTGTATTAGACGAGGAGCAACACCAGAATTTCTAGGATCTTGATTTTGAGCAGCAGCCAGCGGGAGAACAAGGCAAGTGTCCATTTCTAGGACCTTGATTTATCAGTATTACTTTTCATGCATGCTTGTCGAAATTTGAATTCCATTTTAGGGTTGACTAGTTATTGATTAATCCTACCCTTGTCGCCTAGTTTGACTTGGTGGTTGAGTTTGGGTACCTCATGCTAGTGCAATACTTTAGGGGATTAAAAATATAATAACAATAAACTTGACTAATTTTCACTTGAACCTAATTATCATTTGGGTAACTTAGATGACCCAAGCAGGAGGATGTTGATGATGGTGCGGGTATGCACAGGTATGGGTAATGTAATGTTTGGTTTGTGGAAGTGCTTGTTTGTGGTCATAGAAACTAATTCGTGGAGCAGCCACCCAGGAAAACAGCGCAAAGCACAGGGCTGATATGGGTAGGCGTGGTCCGGTATTAGATGTCTTCCTAGTTTTACGGGCATTCAAGGAAGGAGGACGAGAGGGTTACTTTCGGCCTCAGGTGATGAAGGGTTACTTCTAGCCACGGTGCCAGAGGGGGCTTCTGTAGGGATGGTTAATCTCGCGGTGGTGAAACCTTAGCGTGGATGTTTTGCAAGCTTGGGAGCGCTTTGAAAGACCATGTGGTGATCTCACACCTACGGTAGTGTGTTGGCAATAGGGAGACTTTAGTCACTGAATAGTGATGGAATCATCAACCTGTGGGTAAAGTTGTGCAACCTCTGCAGAGTGTAAAACTGTTATAGCAGCCGTGCTCATGGTCAAGAGCGGCCTGGATCCTCACACGATTAGATGGATACTTTGGTGGATCCGGTGGGTAACCAGATTTGGGTGGTAGCTGCAGGTGGGTAACCTGTAGTGTTTTGGTATGGGTGGGTAACTCATAGTTTTGCTATCGGTGAGCAACCAATAGTGTTGGACAGGTGATTAACCTATTGGGCTACTTTCACCTAGTAAATAGGATGCTTGTATAATTGAGTCATAGGATGCATAGTGCAGTAAACCTGTGTCAAGCCAATTCTTGTTTTAGCCTGCATGTCATTACTTTCCCCCACTTGCTGAGTACTTTATGTACTCATGCGTTTTAGTTATCCATGTGTTGTTTCTATATTACTGCTGCTCAGACGACACTGGCGAGATGGACTACGTGGATGAGGACAACTACGAGTAGGCGTGTGACCCCTGGTGGACTGCCTGTGGCATTATGGAGCCTTCAGCTGTTTTCCTTTATGTTTTGATGTAATACAGACTATGTAATACGGTATGATATATTAATAATAATGGCATTGGTTTTACTATTATTTCACTTTTGTCCTGTATGCATGAAAACTTGATCATGGGCACGTATACACAAGCATTCGGTTTTGGCCTTAAAATCGGGTGTGACAATCGGGATCAAGAACTAGACGGTAAAGTCACAAGACGCCAAGTTATAAAGTTTCGGGCCTTACTGATGAGAGTAAAAACCCTATGTCCGGTGTTATGTGGATTGTATTGCTGTATGATGTTGTGTCCCTCGATGGTGGTTCCTGCCGCCTTATATATCCGGTTAGCAGGGGGTACTTGAAGAGTCCTACTCGTAGTCTATAAGGATAAACATAGTAATTCTATCTCTAATTGCGTTGTGCTCCAAGCCGACTCGATCGGTTCCCGTATTAGTGGGCCATCCTATCGCCCTCCGACTTAGGCATAGCTATGGATACCTGTAAGGTAAGTATTCCACACCTTGTTCCTTAGCTCATCATCTCACTGGCGTCAAAAGAGGATCCCCTTTTGGATGCACAACCGAGGATGACCATGTCACAAGGAAGCCACGAGGAAAAAGACAAGGGCATAATTGTCCAGGATGGCATGAAAACAAGCAATTCGCATTATGGTGGCAAAAATATAAAGGCTTACCAAAATAATGGCTGACTTGTAGAGGCACGTAAATTGGATGACAAATAAATAAATCTCTCCGGACACCAAGGGCGTGATTGGTTACAATCTGAAACGAGCCAGGCTCGTTCCAAGGAACCAGGCCCCCACTGGCCAGTCTCACTCCATGCAGGACCATTGTGATTGGTGGGTTGTTCTCACCAGGCGAGGCTAGGTCAGATATTGTGGATGTGTGTACATGCAACCTAATTAGCATTTACGAATGCATGAGCTGCAGCCCACAAGCCAGACTTACCAGATTTACATTTCCGTAGGGCCAGGCAAAGCTGTGTGTTTTGCAAGCAACTGGCCAGGCCCAAGCATCTGTCCACCCAACCAATCAACTAGATGTTACATCTCGCTGGACAAGCTGGGTTATATGCAGTTAACCAATCATCCCCCAAATTTCTTGTGACCTCCACCGCGCCCATCTAATTTCAAAATAATTCGGGAGGATTAATAAATAGGTCTTTTTAATTTTTAGCTGAATGAAGTGATGATAGTTGTTTTTTTATCAGGTTTATGATTTGCAAATAATCTAACGCATGTGTGCCATCGACTGAATCAAGCACAAGTTTCAACCCTTAGAACAGAAGTAAATACGTTAAAGGATTTTTTTAGCAGAGGTGAAAAACATATTACAAAATTTATAACCTAAATAGTAAAAACAATGTACTTATTCCAAAAAATGCCAAAACAATTTCCGCTTCACACCTACATGGGTGGTTCTTAGACCTCTATGAACTAAGAGAGGGATAAGCGGATATGTTTTGAAAACCATAATCCCTAACATCAATTGCTTTCATCATCATTGTCTGCTTTGGTCTGACACCATCGTGGCATTGTCCCTATTAGCCGGCATTGTACTTTCTTTCTATGTATTGTTTTTATCGTTATTGTCCTCACTATAGACCATTGTTATCTACCTTCATGCACGTTGTTGTTACACACCATCCACTAGCTTCGTTGTCCTCAGAGAGAGTGTGGTAGTGTGCCATATTGAAAGGAGGTGGTGAGGCAACATTCTTGCTCTTTGAAAGTTGTATAAGAGGATTGTTAGAAATTATAACTGGACCGTCATCAAATGGGTCATGGGCTGTTGCCATGTTGAGGGAAGTACAAGTAAAGAGGAATGCATCGCAGGGAAGGAATCAATCAAGCAACCATTATCAGAACACAAGCTACTACAATTGTTCTTCAACCTCTGGTTCCCCATCTCCTCCAGCCTCCTCTAGGCCTAGGGTTCTATCTCCTCATCTCCACTTCTGTGCTTGAGGTCTCCCTCCTCTCTGGGATTGTGCACACCCATTTGTATCCGAAATTTTACTTTATCTATTGCTATTTCTGCCACTCAATCGATCCATTGAAAGAATTGCTAACATTTGGTATTCAGAGTAGTTTGAATACTTGGATTTTTTTCCTCCTTGATCTGGAGATGGATTGGGAGTCACACATAAAGAGTGCCTTCGATCTATAGCAGCCCATGCCGATGGAGAACAGTTTCGCCACCATCCTGTTGGTTGAGCTTAGAGCGTTCGAGAAGCGGTTCTGTGCAGTTGGATGGTATGCAGGAGATTGTCGTCAATGAGGGACCATGCTTCGATGATGAGCCAGTCTTCGATGAGGAGCCCATCTTCGACTAGGGTCCTCTCTTTGATGAGGAACCCAATGACATCGGTGTTGTCAACCACAACACCTCTAATTGGTTGACATCGATGTTGCACCAAGCTTCCTCGATGTCTACCACTGACAAGGAGCTCATCCTCAACCCCGGCCGTGTTGCTACTGCGCTCACATCAATCACTGTTCGACGAAATGTCCAAGCCGCATCCTCGACATCTGTTGACATTTGCTAAGTTACATCGATATAATCATCCCTAGCAATGGTGACAGACATAATTATAAAGATACACCTCAGTGTCAATAGAGTAAAATTTGCAAGCGCACGAAAAATACCGTTGTAGCATTTCACTATTGGATTGCTCCAATAGCTTTTCATTTATAGTTCTATCAAAGGAAGGTGTACCATGAATATATGATTATTAATAGTAACATAGACATAAAGATTGATATTAGTATTGAGAGTGTATGCAGGGGCAAGTATAATAAGGATAGGGGTAGTGTGACACACAGAGCATTATTCCTAAAGATAAATAAAAGGTCCCAAGTCTCTAGCAGGTTTTAGTTAGGAGACCAAAGTCGTATCTCTAATGTTAGTCCACCTATATAGTCACATAGTCAAACAGTTACAAACAATTCTATACTAGTCACATAGTCAAACAATTACAAACAAGTCTATACTAGTCCTAGTCTAACGCACTCATTCATGCACGGACTCATGTCCGGCATACACAACTTCATATTGGACACACGATGCAACCATACATGGAGGAGTACAAAGGACAAATAGGGCTGTCACCACCTACTGCCTACCTCTGCATACCATAGATTACGAGGTGATCGATACCACCTAGCCGTCTAAGCACCATGCTTAGACATTTAAGCAGAACTCTAGCATGGATCAAACACTAGAGCTTCCCTAAACCTACATGGATATCAAACCCATGTTGAGGCACAATAACTAGACTAAAGTACAACTAGCATTATAGCATTTAGACTATAGTCAAGGTATATGCCAATCATGACAACAAGCTAGAAAGTCTATATCATCATGACAACATAAAGTCCTATGACATGAATATGATATAGCCAAACAAGGAACACATATCATAAGCACAACTATATGGAAGAACTATTTTAATTAAATAAAACAAAGTCATAATACAATAGAAGAAATGAAAGAATACAAGAGCCATACCAATACTCCTATGGCTTGGAGACTTGAGCAAGGCTCCACCTAAACTAAACTTGATGAGGACATCACTCCTATGGATACACACAACACTCCTCCAAATCTGGACTTGCAAGGTCCAATGACTAGAGCTCATGCACGACGACTAAATTTAGAGGTGAGCTCGTTCCTACGTTCTTCGCTATATGTTACTTTTGAGAATGGTTTGCTACCTAATGATTATTTTATGATTAGAAACCATGGAGAAGACCAGGAGATGATGGGAGAAGGAGCTGGGAACGTGGAGGACCAGCAAGAGCTTGGAAGCCAAAGTGGAGGCCCAATCAAAACCGACTTCGAGTCTGTTTCGGGGGCCAGGACCAGTCTGTACTAAAACAGTTGCCCAGGACGCATACGGACTCGGATTTGGACGTTCTACATATGCACGGAAAAATAAGGAGAAGACCTTTCCAATGCCGCCGGCCTCATGTCAAAATTCATCCGGAGTCATCGGGAATCGTCAAAACAAGACAGAGTCCAGAATCTGTATCGGTGCTGCGTCGCCTATTTTTGGCCTTTGGGCTTTGTATCTAGTTGAGCCCAATTAGGGGCGCGTCCAGAGGGTCTTGCACGACCCTAGGGTCTTTATATACAGCCGCCGCCGCACCATTAGGGTTCGGGTTTTGCTTAGATCAATTCTGTTCATAAACAGTTTCGCCGTTCATCGGTTTGTGAGACCCCAACTTCGAGAGTTTAATCATACATCTGCAATTGTGTTGCAATCTTCGTTGTTCTTGCTTGTGTTCTTGATTCGCAGGCAGGGATCAGCCTTCTCGGCGAGGTCAATCGTCTTTTGGACGGTTGATAACCAGAGGAGACGTCGTGCTGTGATTGCGGGGTTTAGAACGTGCTGTTCTGAAGCCGGATCGATTTGTGTGTCGCCTCCGACCAAATCAACTTACCAAGAACCTTTCGGAAGATCGGGAACCCTTGTCCACATCAAAACTCCACTAGAACTAGGAAACTACTAAGTGAAAGAGGCAAATGAATAACTCTTGAGTGTGTGTGTTGGAGTGGAGCTCTCCCCTTCTATATATAGGACCCATAGGTCAGTACTGGAGAGTAACCACCACGGAACCTCGGGCCATCGATGTTGCCAAAGAGCTGAGGGAGTGACACGTGGATGGGGAGGTCGAACCGCTTCACAACCAGGTCGGCCGACCTCCCCCTTGGTCGCCCCACCAGGGAGTGGGGCCTCTGGCCCTGTGCTTCCTCCGGATGGCAGACAAGAGGGTCCTCTAGTGTTTTAAGTCGATGTTCTCCGGAGGAATCCTGTGCAGCCATGTATGCAATCCGAGGTAAGTTCAGTTCACACTATCCCATTGGCTGGAATGGTGTTTTCCCGGATTATGCTCCATTTCTCTACTTCTTTTATATCAAATCCCTGCATGCAGATAAATCTCGAAGGACAAGTGGAATCTTATTATTCCAAACTAACATGCGGGTATGAAATGCTAAGTCTTCCTACTTTTATTGGTATATTGATGGTCGAAATTGGTAGTTAACAACCATCAACAAACCCCCCAAGTTGAACCTTTTCTCGTCCCGAGTGAAGGCAGAACTCAGGTTTGTGTTGATCAAGAGTTGCTACAATGTCCTAGCTCTAACATATACCCAAGTGCACAACTAAAACACTCTACAAAGGATTGAATAGGTTGGCATGAGTACTTCATCTTCTATTACTTGTGGGGCATTAAAGCTTCCCCAAATCTCGGGCGGTTGGAAGACAAAACAATTTGTAGGACTACCATTTCATCTACTCTCTTTGATTGACTTTAGCCCAGAGGTTAATTTTTGTGATAAATCTAAGTTCCACAAATGATTTACTTAGATTACTCAAAGTGTATATATTCTTCACCAAGGCTTATGATGCCTCAAAAATCCTACCTCTAAAGGCTGATATGTGGAGCTCAGGGTAAGGATCAATGTGACATACCTATAGTTCATATGTCGCCGAGTCAAAAGAGTGGATCCGTGGAGAAAGCATTTCCTACAAGCATGATCAAGATGTGCATGTGTGGTGAATTTGGTGGAGTGGAATGGAGACTATTTTTATTTGTCTCTCCCTTTACTTGGCAGTATTGGCTATCTTTTCTTTCGTTCTTTTTTCTCTCAAGCTCTTCATGGAGCAAGAGTTTCTCTCTTTTTGTCAAGCGCTTCATGGAGCAATAATCTCTTTTTTGTTTGATAGCCATAACCTTGATTGCCTTGGGGAGAGATCAATCATGAAGACAGAGTCTTTATTTTATGGATGATGGTGTGACATGGATGATTGCTAATTTCTAGTGTGGAAACTTAGCATGATGTCTAGTAGCATATGTAGAAGGTTTTGCATCGTAGAACAATATATGGCCGCGGTAGGAATTTATATCATTGAGCAACTTGTCATTTTTATCAAATTAATTCTCTGGGTGTGAAGTTTCACAAATTGAGCAAGATGATAGCAGCCCTAACTAACCATATCATATCTCCCAACAACCTAGAAGGATAATGCTTATGTGACCCACTATTGTGTTTGAGGTGAAATTTAATCATGCCAACAAACCAAAACTAGATAGAGTGCTAGGTTGTAAACCGGGCATATGAAAGGAATAAAAGATAGAGCAACTATTCATCACCCCAACATAGGAGATCTTATGCATTCATACCGTGCATGAATTTATTTATTTATTTTTAGTTTTTCTATTTATCATGCATGTGAAAGGGGAAACAAATCTTTTTGTTGCTTTTAGTTTATCATGCATGTGGTGATTGAAAAGGGAAATGATACAAGTTACCTTCACATTAGGGGGAGGAACTCCTCCCAGGCTGGCTTGTGCTCACTCGAATGGCAACGGCTCCTGACCGAAGTATCCTTGAGAGTGATAATAAGAGCTCATTTGGTTGTTACCCTAAGAGGCCTTATCCTCAATTCTTGAGAGCTGTCATTGGATATCATCTCTCCACTCATTCTCCTATTGGATATGAGTGTGGATGGTATGATCCAATTGGTCGATCTGGAGGGACATGTTGTGAATTTGTCTAGTGAGGTCATCTGTGCCCCTCCTTGAACCGCTGTGAGAGTGACGTGTGCTGAACAGTGGTGGTAAGCCACTCGAACTTGAACTACCATAGGCTCCCCCGGGCCATTCACTGGTGTCACAGGATACACCGCCGCTTCCGTGAGGAATGGCATGATCCCAAGAGCCCGTGGTTGGCTCCTCCCTTAGGAAGGATGCCTCAGTCTTCCTCCATGATTTGTTTCTGGTCATAGGACTGGAAACAGTGTTCCTGCGAGCTGCAAAGCATGTCTTTAGAGGAATGGTTAGTTCATCACAATTATAAAAATAAAAATCTAGGTTAGGTAACTGAATTTCATTTTCATAACCGGGAAAGAAGTAAACCAGAGAGCCATTGGGTCCTTGTTTCAGAGAATATCCCGATCTGAAAAATTGCATGCCTAGGATAGCCCGCTCAAAAATTAAATCTCCAATATGAGAATTTCCAAGTAAACCAAGATTGTGCACAAGGAAATAGATCAGGAACATAAATTCAAAATCTCCAACTTGTTTGACCCATTGCTTAACCATGGTTATGACAGGGAAGACTTTGATTTTACTAACAATGTAGTAGAGAAGAAACATTTCATCACCACGCACGATTCTAACATGTTTTCCAGGAAACAAAGTCATCGCTAGCCATTTATGCATAAAACACTGTTGATAGTCTTTAACTACCATAATTGACCATCAATATTAATCAAAATAAAGGAGGATTCAACATTCCCACCATGCATGTTAGTTAGAACTAATAAATATCCACTAGTGCTTGGATAAATGCTCACATGCAGGAGAAATAATAAAATTGAGAAGGAAACACACCTATGCTGCAAAGAAACACAACTTCAACCAATCAGAGCGTGCCAACGGGGATTCCCATGGGTCAACTGGCCCACCTGTAGCACCAAACCGACATACAAAAGGGCTAACCCATGGAGGAGTCAAGGGGGCGGGCACCCACCAGTGTGCCAAAAGAGGCGGGGGGCCACTGGGCCCAACCCCTGGTCGGTCGAACAGGCCTGTTCGACCGAACACCAGTTGGGCCTAGCTTCCTATGGAGGTTTCCCACTAACTCTTCAAAGGCGGTTGTCCCCCTTAGAGCAGGAGTTACCGATCTCAGAACCGCCTTTGGACCCCTATAAATAGAAGGGTGTGACCTCACTCCTAAACACACCAAGAAGCATCACTCTCTTGTTATTTCGAGTCACTCTCTAGTTTTAATGGAGTTAGGCTTAGAATAGAGTCTTCTTCTATTCTCAAGTCTTCCTTGGAGTTGTGTTATGGCTCTTGTATCTTTCTCCTTTTGTAAGACTGTTCACATTTCTTAACGTCATCACTAAGTTGCCTTAGCAATGAAGTCAGGAATGTTTGTTGGTAATCTTTAACGATTGTAGAGAGTACGCAAGCACCCCAAGAATACCGTTGTAGCATTTCACTCGGAAGTTGCCTTATTTTATCCCAAAGAAAGGTGGCGGATTTGATCAGAGTTGCCATGCTCTAAGCATTGTGCATACGTGTTATAAGACAAAGTCCTCATAGGGGTAAGTATAACAATAAACATGGTAGTGGACACATAGATAGCATACTCAAGATAAATAAATCTAGTCTAGTGGAGATGGACAAAGAAAGATTAAGTTCCTATGTTGCTTTTATGTAGTTATATAGTCTACATTATATACTATTATACAGATATATAAAAAATGCAAGAAAATCAGATCATCACACCTTGGGCATCCGGTTTTCCCCTGCATCCACAGTATGATTCCGGCCAAGAGCCTATTTCATAGCTGAAAATGGAGGGTTTCAAAGGACAGATAGGGCTGTCACCACCTACTACCTACCCCTAGCAATCTGTGGGCTACACGACAAATAATGCATTGTATTGATCTAAGCACCACGCTTACATCTCTAGAACAATACCCCTAATCCCCTAGCGATGGATCAGAAAAGGAGTAATCACAATTAAGTGAACACTAAGCACATGGAAATGATCTAAGTCAAACATTAGTCATGCATCATTATAACGATAAAAATAAAGACTACAGTATGGGCTTATGTCTAACATGGTAGTACAGTATAACTACATTACTAACATGCAAGCATAATAGCCACATATATAAATGGATCATATAATCAAACAAGAAACACATGACCCAAGCATCACTATATAGAAAGACTAAATATATTAAATATAATAAAGTCTTACAAAAGGAGAAAGATACTAGAGCCATACCACAACTCCAAGGCAGACTTGGGAACTGAAGTAGACTCTATTCTAAGTCTAACCCCACTAAAACTAAAGAGAATCACGAAATGACAAAGAGAGTAATGCTTCTTGGTGTATGTTTTGGAGTGAGGCCTCTCCCTGCTATTTATACTGCCCAAAGTCTGTTCCTAGAGTCGGTAACTACCACCAAACCCGTACAACCGTCATTGGGGAGTCACTAGGAGCCAACACGTGGAAGCCATGAACCAGGGGGGGCACTCCCTATTTGGCCGAACACCCCTGTTTGGCCGAACAGGGGGGAGTCCCCTCGGGGGCTGCCGTCTCTGGTGGCCTGCCAGGTGGGTCCCACTACCTAGTGACACAATAAGGTCGGTTGTTAAGTCAGTTAGCTTCTGTTGGTGGGCCAGTCAATCCGTGGGAGTCCCAGTTGTTTAGCTCTAA
This sequence comes from Eleusine indica, assembly GCA_030378355.1. Taxonomy (NCBI): domain Eukaryota; kingdom Viridiplantae; phylum Streptophyta; class Magnoliopsida; order Poales; family Poaceae; genus Eleusine; species Eleusine indica. Next base: position 30,730,441 of record CM059494.1, on the reverse strand, counting down.
TTAGTGGAAGTTGTGTTTCTTCGCCAACTTGGTGTGTTTCCTCCTCCATTTCGTTATGTCTCCTGCATGTGAGTGTTTCTCTAAGCAATAGTGGATATTTATTAATTCTAACTAACATGCATGGTGGGAATATACAATCCTTCTTTATTTTGAATAATGTTGATGGCCAGATGTGGTAGTTAACGACCGTCAACAAACTCCCCCAAGCTGAACCATTGCTCGTCCCGGTGTAAAGATAAAACTCTAGATTGTTGATCAGGAGTTGCTACAATGTTTTATATTCCTCTATAGTACCAAGTGCACAACAAAGTACTCTACCTTTAATTGAATAAGTTGGCATTTGATAACTCACCCTTTTTACCTTAGTCCATGTGAGGCTTTTTGGCTTTTCTTCATCTTAGGTGCTTGAAAGACAGAACGGTCTTTTGTAGGACACCATTCTCTCATCCCTGTGTTCCACTTTCCATTCGGAGTTTTTCAAAAGATTTTTGCAAAGAAAACTAAGTTCCTCCAGTGATTCACTCAGTCGCACAATGTGTAAAAATCCTTACCAAGGCATTGAAGTTGCCTCTTTTTGTTCCCACCTCTGAATAAGGCTTATGTGGAGCTCTGGGTAGGAATAATTGAGACATACTTGTAACACATATATTGCTGAACCAAAAGACTGAACCCATGGAGAAACAAGTCATACAATCTGATCAAGATGTGCATGTGTGTGGAATGTGGTGGAATAATGGTGGAATGATGGATACTCCTTTTTGTGTAGACTCTCTCTTTCTTTAACTAGCACTTGGGCATGGCTATTTCTTTTCTTCTTCTTCTTTTTTTCATCATGGTCAAGATTGAGAGCAAGTATTTATTCTATTTTTTCGATAACCATGCCTTCCATCCAACCAATTGAGAGAGTCATAACATGATATTCATGGAGTATTGATTTTGCGAACTTCCGGGATAGAAGTTAAGTATATGGTGGTGGATGCAATGGAATGATATTGCTATCTCCCAGTGTATGAGCATTAGATCTCACAAAGGTTGTAAACATTTTGATAAAGCTCAATGTCAAAACTAGCAGCATATGTGGAAGGTTTTGCAATGAAGTACAACATATGGCCGTGGTAGGATTTTTTATCATTGATGAACTTTTCAATTTTATTATTTTGAAAAAAAATCTCTGGATGTTAAGCTTCACTCTTGGATAAAGATTATAGCAGGCCAATTCTAACCATATCATGTCTAAAACAACCTAGACTTAGATCATGCACTTTTGCAACCCACAAGTATTCAAGTTCAAGGCAAGCATGTTTGGCCAACAAACTCAAAAATTGGGAGAGTACTAAGTTGTAAACAAGGGACTATGGAAAGATATAAAACAGAGCAACTATTCATCATCTCAACATGAAGGCATGAACATCCCTAGCATGCATAACAACCTAATATTTTTGTTCTTTTTAGTTCTACAAATTTTTATTTTGTTTTATGAGGGTAAGTCTGACAAAGAAAAAAAAGAAAGGAAAGATACAAGCCACCTTGGCGGGGGTTCTCCCCCGAGCCTGCTCTTGCTCACGGCTATTGGTTAGGATCAAATCCTCTCCAACGGTAGTATGGCGCCATGTAGTCGTGGTGCTCTTGTAGCTGTTCCTGGAGGTGACGAAACTGGTCGTCACTATGCTGCTGCCACTCTCTGGTGGTTTGGGCATGAGTAGCAAGGGTGTTTTGCATTTCCCCTGTTCTCACATCCAGATCGTCCATCCTCCTTGTGAGATCCCTCAATTCCGAACCATAGTCATGATGACCAAAGCTCAAAATAGAGGGACGTCCATCGTGATGTGGAGGTGTCTCATCGACCCAGGGCCATGTCCCCATTGTGCACTACTTGCTTGTTGCCAAGACGAACCTCCAGTCTCATACTGCTATGATGTCAACATCCAAGCGGGGTCGTTAGCTAGTGGTGGCATGCTTCGTGCTTTGTCGTGTATGTCGATCGGCGGACCTGCTAGGCATTCCTTCTCTCTGCAGCCGTATGGTTAGTTCCCAACAACTATACAAATGATATCTTGGGTTAGGAAGCGGGATTTCGTTTGTATAGCCAGGGTAATAAAGGATGATAGAACCATCGGGACCCTTCTTTAAAGTATGACCCTGCTCAAAAAATTTATAATCTATCCTAGGACGGGGCTCAGAAAGATAATTAAATCTAGCATTAAATAAAGCCCCGGCCCTTGCAGCAATACGGGTTACTAAAGAAATGCATTCAATGGGTCCCAATCCTCTAATATAATCTAACCATTGACCAATCATAGCATCAACAGGAGCAATAGGAATTTTAGCAATAGCAACAAACAAGACATGCAATTCATCATATGGACAGGTCTAGTGTCTTGTCTAGGGAAACAAGTCATAGCAAGCCACCTACGCCATAGTTGTAGAGTTGGGTTGTGAATGTCACTAGTCCTAAGACGTTCACAAGAAAACTCCCCCGAAATCCTTTGCCAAAAAGAAGCAAATGTCTGAAATCAGCAAATGTTGAGCATTGTTCTATTGTGGTGTATTTCATATTGGTATTCAGCAAAATAGTCCAAATATGGGCATAAAGCTTAAAGTTTCTCCCTAAAGCAACGGATCATGTCCAACTCACAAATTATAACTTTTTCACACATGAAAATCACTTAAAAGATTGTTGTGAACATAGAGAATCTATCTTCCAAATAATCCAAGGCAACAACTCATCTTTCAAATCACTCAACCTATATTCTACATCATAATGTTCAAATAATATTAGTGTAAGGCTTGTATGAGTAGCTAGGTGAGGTAATTCAAGGATTGCAAACATAAATCAATAATATATTGTAAATCTAGGAGATTATTCTTCGTTGGAATTATAGAAACTTATCAAGATGGCCATTATGAAAGAAAAATTTAAGAAAGGACTCACACTTTGGATATGTGGACATGTGCATAGCAAAAATTGATCTTGGAAGATTGCACATGGTTGGAATGATTCATGGCTATATTAGAATGAATTTCGAGAATAAGCATGTCATATACCATCCCCCCACACTTCAAATTTTGCTAGTCCCTTAGCAAACAGCAGAGCCTTTTTTTTTTTGCTCTCTGATGCACAGAGCCGATCGGCGCACCCTAAGCCGATCGGCTCTCAACCCAAATTCACCAACATTTGTTGGTATTTGATCCGTCTGGCTTCAACATTTATTCAAGAATTAAATATAGCCAGAAATATATGATGTGGTCAAGGAATGATACTCAACAAGATGTTTTGGGTTTATGGTAGTGTACTCAGCGGATTTGAATTTTTGCATGAGTAATTCAAGGCTAGAAAAAGATACATAAATAATTGCCGTCTTAGTAAAGTTCATACCAAAAAGAATTAAATCCTAACCGAACTCAACCATCAATTTAATGTTTCTCTACATATCAAAGGTTCATGAGAATTGCTCAAAATATGGCATTGGTAGGTAAGGATCTTGAAAATAATGAATTCCAAAGTTCACAACATGAAAATTTATTTATGAAAAGATTGGTACTAAGTTATCATCACAGACTGGACAACACAAATGAAGCACATGGGTACTCAAAATTGCTCCACATAAGACGTATTTGCCGAATAATCATTAAGTGTAAGTTCAAAATTTTATTCAATGCTCAACATTATTTGGTCTTCATCAACACTTTTCAAGAAAGAATAAAGAATTCAATTCTCCTAAAAGAACATAACTGCCACCATTATATTAAGATCAAAACTCGAATACATGGTGATGATTTTTGCACACACTTGCATGAAAATAAAACTACTACTAACACACTTGCATGAAAATAAAACTACTACTAACACACTTGCATGAAATTAAAACTACTACTAACACACTTGCATGAAATTAAAACTACTACTAACACACTTGCATGAAAGTAAGCACACCTGATACATGGTTTCCCAACCCGCTCACACACATAAAAGTAAATAAAGAAAAAGATTACAAAAGATAAAAGAAAACGCAAATCAGGAAACCGATACTCGTGCCAACTCCTAGGCACTCTAGTCATCCGAAAGTGGAGACGGTGGCTGATCGAAGCCATAGCACCGCGCCTTGAGTCGCTCAAACTCCTCCACCATCGCATCGTGGTTGTCCCTCCATTGGGACATGGCGTCCTTCACGCGCTCGATGTAGTGCATGTTGTTGTCGAGGTACCCCTGCATGGGCACGAAAAAGTCTGCACCGGGCACAGGAGGCACCACAGGTACACGCCCTTGGTACCTGTAGTCGATACCCACGCTCAAGTAGGGTGCGCCGACCGGCGCATCACCTGCACCAATCGGCGCAGAGGGCTATGAACCGCCCGCTGCGTCGCTCCACCCTGACTTGTACTGTTGAGGCCCCTGGCGTGACCCCCAGGCGACCCACTCGCCGTCGGCTGCTATAGATGTGTTCGACTGCCGAACCCACCCACGGCAGTCCTTGAGAACTCGGCCCCCCTCCAGGAGACCTTCCTCAAGCCAATTTCTTCCCTCCAGCTTGCGAGGTAGGAAAACTCCTAGCTCCGCACACGGGAGCTTGACGTTGGTACCACCGACATGGAAGCCGACGCAAACACTTCCCGTGAAAATATTGCCACGAGTCATATTCTCGCCGATCTCCATCACGCACTCCCACTTGCCATCGCGCCCTGCCGGTCCGTCACCGTTGCAGATGAGGGCTACTAGGCATTGAAGATAGGCACCGAAGGCCAACTTCTTGCTTGCCTTGCCCCTCTTGTCGATCCAACCCCACACCATCACCGACATGGGATTGCAATAAGACGGACTCACGATGGCGTTGTAGAGCCACCGCAAGTCCGCAACGGGGACGTTGCTGGAGTCGACCTTGTCGCCTATGCGCGCCGCCAACCACCGATGGAAGACTTGAATGGTCGGGTTGTGGATGTTTCCGCGCTTCATCTCTTCGATGAATGAGAGTCGCCTCCAAAAGGAGTCCAACTCCCCACGTCCCAAGATGTCGACGACATCGGCGTTGGTGTCGAAGCTGAAGGCTTGAGCCACCGCCTCCATGGTCACCGTGTAGCTGCTGTCGCGGACGCGAAAGTTGACGGACTCGTTGCCGTCTTTGACAGTGCCAAGCCTCATCGTAGAGGCAACCTCGGTGACGACGTCGTGGTTGTAGTCCATGGGAAGAAGGTGGAAGTCCACCCAACCGAGATTGTTGAGCATCCTCCTTATGTCCTCCCACATGCCGATCGAGGTGAGGAAGGTCTCGTCCAAGTCAAAGTTGGGGATGAACCTTCCCCTCATCGCGAGGTAGTGCCGCTGTTCCTCCGCGCTCAGGAGGGTGAAGCGCTCCTCCACCGTGCGCGGCACGAATGCCGGCGGCGGTGGTGATGTGGGAACCCCACGGCTTGCTGCCGTTTGGCTCCTCATAGCACGCCCCGTTGGAAGGGACGCGCCGGAGACGGAGTGGCGGGCGCGGATCTCGTATGTCGCCGCCGCCGAGCCGGTGGATACACCACCCACCGACATGTCATCATGAGCGTCGGACCCCCCCCCCCTTGCCAAGGAGTCACTGCTCGACTTGCCGCTACCACCGAAACTGCTTCCCCGACACAGCCTCTTGCCTAACTTGCCGACGGAGGAGCGGAGACGATCCATCTGCTAGGAATGCGGAACATGTGCGAGATCGTGGGTAGTGGGGAAGGTGGAGAGATTACCAGGATGGTGTGCCGAACTGGGGGCGCCTGGTCTCCCTTTTATAGCGTGGGAAACTTCCAGAAGAAGGAACCGCCAAAAATTTTCAAAATTTGAGAGCGCGCCGATCGGCACGACAGTGCGCCTATCGGCACAATTCAAATTTTGAATGCTCTGATCACTCTGGCGCTTGATTCCCATCCTTCATGTCACTTCCCGGTACATCATGTTGGTTGGCAGGGGAACAGCATGGAATCCCGATATCTTGTAGACTGCGCCAATCGGCGCGGGCCCGCGCCGATTGGGACACCGTCTCTTTTTTAGCTTTTGGTCAATTCCGTGTCTCCTCTGCATCGCACACCTGCATAGCAATCATACCTATTCCTCAAAATCAACGCCTGCCGCCTTTGTCACCCATTTGGGAACCGCATGGGTACCTGCGCCGATCGGCGCAGAAGGGTGCCAAACGGCGCAAGTCCCTTGCACCTCGTCTTTTGGTCCGGCGCTGATCCTGATGCCTCGTGTTCATCTCTCTCACCTAATTTTCCACTTTTCCCAATGTTCCTGTAGTATTGACATATGTAGCGGGGCTCATCTAGTGACCACACCAATCAGCGCTGAATCGCGCCGATCGGCGCGACGTCCATTTTTGCTCCTGGCCCCTCGCCTCTTCGCTAGATGTTGCTCTTCATCCTTTTCTGCGTCATTTAGCAACCATTTTGCACACAAAAGATTAATTCAAAAATTTTGATTACCTTGAAAGTAGCTCGTCTCTGAAAATTACTGTGCTGGTTGATTTTTAGCACCCCTTCAATTCTGAGCGTCGTCAGCCTTTGTCCTGACCTGGGCAATAATGCGCCGACCAGCGCAGAAGTGCGCCGATTGATGCAAGCTCTGTTCCTTCCTGTTTTTGGTCTTTTTTTTATATATTTCTGCATTGTTAGTCTACAGTATGTATATACACAATTTGCATGAATAAACAGACAACGCAAGAGCACACAAGAATTAAGCACACACTTTTCTATTTTTTTTATTCGGGAGATTATTTTTATCACAAGCAAGCAAATTAAAAACACCGGGTTGCCCTCCCGGCCAGCACTAATTAACTAAGTGAAATGGGTTGCCCTCCCACAAGCACTAAACAACTTCTAAATCCCCCGATCATTGGGTTGCCTCCCAAGAGCGCTCTAGTTATTTAGAGGTCAAAGAGCTTGACCTCCCCGCAAACAATCAGTCCTTAGTGTCGCGGTGCGGGATGTGAGGCCGCGACACTACAAGGTTATCTTATCTCCATAGTTCATATATCTTGGACGACCTATCCATACATCCCCTCCAATTACTTTCGACGCCACGTTGCCACGGTGTCTTGTATCTCTTCACTTCATCAATAGCACGACACTCTTCTCCCTTTGGGCGAAATTTGAAAGAGTACGGAGTCCCACTTATATCGAAGCTTATCTCACCACTCCCAACATCAATACTTGCCTTTGCTGTCCTCAAGAAGGGTCTGCCTAAGATCAACGGGGTCCTCGTCCTCTTATCCATATCAAGCACAATAAAATCAACAGGGACGATGTGATCTCCAATTTGAACAGCCACATCCTCAGCAATTCCATCAGGGAAGCATACCGATTGATCGGCTAACTCCAAACACATACCCGTAGGCTCTAATTCAGGCAAATTAAGATTTGTGAATATATGACGGAGCATAACACTTCAACTGCTCTGCAGACATTATATTGCCAGGAATAGCCCCTTTGTTGCCTTGAATGGCTTGCGATAGCTGTCCCATCTATTGCTCCATAATCTTGGTATGCTTCGAAATCTGCTCATTGGAGCTCCCAATTTCTATCACCTTGTCATTAATTCCCTCAAGGACACGATCAGTCTCCTTGAATTTAGCTTGATTGTCCTTGTTGATCTTCTCTTGAGCTTGGAAGAACTCATGACATTGGAGACGAAGTGGGATAGAGTTTTGCATGGATGAACTAGGAGAGAAAGAACTCCTTTGTTGCAAATATTGGGGCTTTCATCCACTATTCTTCATATATTCTAGCATCTTCATCTCTTTAAGGCAATCTTTCTGCACATGACCAAATTCTCCACACTCACTACATGTGGAGCGTGATTCCGCTAGCTTGAGTGTCTCTTCCTTAGGGATATGAAGATTATTGTCCAACCTCCTTTGAATAGCATCGAGGCGATCTATAATCAAGTCTTCCTGAGTCTTCTCAATCACACTCTTCGCTACTCCTTTTGAGGGTTGCAAATTCCTTGAGCTTCTCTCACCATCCCATGATTGATTTTCAACTAGAAACTTGATCGAATTCTTAGCTTCGGTGGGGGTTTTTGACATGAATGATCCTGCAGCTGAGGCGTCCAAGTGTTGACGTGATAGAAGATTCAATCCTGTGTAGAACTTCTCAATAACTTCTCCAACCGTCAGACCATGATGAGGGCATGCATCCATATATTCATTGTGTCTTTCCCATGCTTCTCCAATGCTCTCATCAATATTCTGTGTAAATCCAAGAATCTTATTTTTCAAAGCTTGAGTCTTACCAGGAGGGAAGTATTTGGCCAAGAATTCAGCTGCTAACGTGTTCCACACCGTTTTTACTAGGTTTTCCAATCCATTGTACCATTGCTTGGGGCGTCCAACTAGAGAGAAAGGGAACAGCCGCACACGTGCTTTGTCTCCTGTCAATCCTGCTATCTTGAATGTACTACAAACCTCAAGGAAGTGTTGCAAGTGATGATTGGGATCTTCCGAACCTATGAACGGTTGTTGCACCACTATTCCAACATATCTCTCCAATTGATACGGAAGTTGATCTTGAGCTTCTTGGAAATCTGTCTTGACAATACTAGTCAATTATGGATTGAGACGATTACCCATAGGTACCTCTGCCATCTCCTCTTCTTCTTGCTCTTGAACTGGGTCTTCTATTGTGAATAATACTCGAGGTGTTGGCTGGACTGCTTCTCCAGCTAAATCTCTAAGTGACTTGCTTCTCTTCTCCGTTGTTCTCTTCTTGTGAAAGAGTCTTTCTGGATCATTGGTATAATTAGAGGGTTTGTTTGACTTAGGACCGTCCATACCTGTAAGTTTCACTTAACAGAATATATGTACTAGAGAGACAAGTAAAGCACAATGACTAAACCCTAATACATCAAATAATGTTCAAAAACCTGCTATGGTCTCCGGCAACGGCGCCAGAAAAGTATGCTTGTTGGTCGTACCTACGCACCCACTTATATACCGTAAGAAGACGGTGTACGATTGTAGCACTTTTTCCCTTGAATTGAGTATTCCAAGGTTTATCGAATCCACTAGGACCTTAGGGATAATTAAACACAGTTAATAGTAAAAGATCTAGTCAAGGCTACTGTCGAATTTAGGTTGTGTGAGGGGAAGACTGGCCAGCGCAAAGGTGCGCTAGACAGTAAATCTGTCGTTGCGCCGATCGGCGTAGGAGTTGAGCCGATCGACACACTAGTGAATCTAAGCCAAAGTGCGCCAGATGCCTTGTAAGCCTATGCTGTTAAGTGAGTAATCAGATATCTACTAGTGAGATCGTAACCAGAAAGTCTAATTAAATAGGATCATAATGGGTAATTACATGGATCAATGAAAACCAATAATGAATAAGACCACCCTGCTTTCCGAGCGGCTCCCGATTTATCGCTGCCGAGAGGAAACCCTTAATCGCGCGAGTATCTTACCCTACTCAACTATCCAATAGTGCTGCGCAGGCTTAGTGCTGTCACCGCTAAACCACACTACTAGCATCATCAAGCAACCATAATCAATACAATGTCCGAATACTATCCTAATCACCACGATCAAGATAATATCAACTTACTTAGCCTAGAACTAAGCAATTGGAATAAGCACATGCATGATTATAGAATCAAGATAGACAAATCACCAAAACCATCATCAACATATTCAATCATCCTTGAGATATATAGAGTAAGATTCATCCCCGTCGAGATGGCCTACCTTGACGGATCAACTCTTAACATCAATGGTTCTTGAAACTCAACTAGAGATCTATTCTAACGGGGCAAGCCCCGGTGGCTCTAACTCACGGATCTGTTGTCCCTCTGTCGCCTCCCCACTCCGCAGCCAGGGTTTACAAGTATTTATAGGGGTTCTACTCGTAAAGGACTCGGTTTCTAGCAAATAAGGCGGTTGCGCTGATTGGTGCAGGATTGCGCCGATCGGCACAATCCGTGTCGTCTCTGGTTTCTTCTCCGAGTCGGTTCCTCTGTCTTCCACAGCTGCCATGTGGGTCTTTTTCTTCGAGATAAAGTCTTGTACTGCACGTCGAGATCTTGAAGTTCCCTAAATCTTTTAGGCAAATATCTTCAAGTGTCTTGCATAGATAAACTTCCATAAACATGTGGAATGGGCCTCGGTCACTTCTGTGGGCCAAAACACCCTTGCGCCGATCGGCTCATGGACTGCGCCGATCGGCGCACTGGGCTTCTTCAGTGCTTTTCATCGGTTCTGGACTCCTGTCCTCTCCAGCATCACTTTAATCACCAATTATGACCTGTTTTTGCAATAAAGCTTCAAAACAACGCATATACAAATATATAGGCAATATCATAGGTAAATGGCCTAAATTAGTATCAATTATGCTCTAATTGGGATAATATGCACATATAAAAGGGGCACTTGGGAAGTGCCAACAGCAAGGTGCACAAAAGCTAGATAGTGAGGAGGCATGAACCCCCCCCCCCTCAGTGATGTGTGCAAATTTGGTCCAACCTAAAGCTTTCCTAATAGAAAAGAACTCATGGTCCATACCTACAGTGGAGAGTGGGTCGTCATCATACACCATGGTGTGGACGAAACTGCGGTTACGTAGGCGGTGATAGACTCGTCTCTCTCGTTCATCCAACAGCTTGAGGTCAGTGTCGGTGAGAAGAACATGTGGCTCATACTCCTCCATGTCGTCCTCAATGAGCGTGCACCACATTGGTTCATTCTCAATGAAGAGGTTTGTGCTCGAGCGATCGTGTGAACGACGTGAACTCGAACGCGTCACTTGCTGTATCAATGCCTTAGCTTTCTTCATCTGGACCACTTGATGAGAACATCACTCCTATAGATACACAGAACACTCCTCCAATTCTGGACTTGCAAGGTCCAATGACTAGAGCTCGTGCACGACGACTAAATTTAGAGGTGAGCTTGTTCCTACATTCTTCGCTATATGTTACTTTTAAGAATGGTTTGCAACCTAATGATTATTTTATGATTAGGAACCATGGAGAGGACCAGAAGCTCATAGGAGAAGGACTTGGGAACGTGGAGGACCAGCAAGGGCTTGGAAGCCAAGGTGGAGGCCCAATCAAAACCGACTTCGAGTCTGTTTCAGGGCCTAGGGCCAGTATACACTAAAACGGACGCCCAGGACACATACAGACTCGGATTTGGATGTTCTACATATGCACAGAAAGTTAAGGAGAAGACCATTCCAAAACCTCTAGCTTCATGTAAAAATTCATCCAGAGTAATCAGGAATCCTCAAAACAAGAGAGGATCCAGAATCTGTGTCGGTGCTGCGTCGCCTGTTTTTGGCCTTTGGGCTTTGTATCCAGTTGAGCCTAATTAGGGGCGCGTCCAGAGGGTGTTGCACGACCTAGGTTCTTCATATACATCCACCTCCACACCATTAGGGTTTGGGTTTTGCTTAGGTTAATTCTGTTCATATACAATGTCGCTGTTCATCGGTTTGTGAGACCCCAACTTCATGAGCTTAATCATTTATCTGCAATTGTGTTGCATTGTTCTTTGTTCGTGCTTGTGTTCTTGATTCACATGCATGGATTAGCCTTCTCAGCTGGGTCAATCATTCTTGGATGGTTGATAACCAGAGGAGACATTGTGCTGCGATTGTGAGGTTCACAACGTGTCATTCAGAACCTTTTGGAAGATTAGGAACCCTTGTCGACATCAAGTGGTAATCAGAGCTTCAGGTGCATTGTTAGGTTTGCACTACCCTTTAGTTTGGTTTTTGTGCTCTTCCTATCGTCCACAAAAAAGCCAAAAAATTTTTCCCCCCGCCCATAACCACGTGTTTAGCCTTTGCATATTTCAATTTCAGAGTCCGTAGTGTTGAGTTTGTGCCCTAGTTCTTGTTTAGTCACTGGTTTAGTTTGTTTTTTTTGTCATTAGTAATGTTTCCCTTGCAACCCTAGCTGCCATCCCCTCTCACCACCCTCTGTTTTGTCGGCTTTGTGTGCTAGGGTTGATTGATCAACACGTCCACCCTAATCCCGCCATAAACCAACCCTAAACCCACTCTAAACCCACCCTCAACACCTCAGACCAATTCTCACAAATTCCACTTTCCGCTGCATCCACCCCGCCAAAAAAATCCCTACCCGATTGCCTATCTGATCCCGAATCCGACTCGGGTTTCACTCAAACTCCGGGATTCTTCAAAACTGATTCCGACACACCTTCCGCAAAACGGCCATAACTTTTTGTCTGGTTGTCCGTTTTGGCTGAAATTTTTACAGGAGATTCGTGAATTGAAAAGGGGGCCATCCCAAGCAGCCAAAGGCCGTTTGACCTTCCCCAAAAAATCAAAAACAATCAGAAAGATAATGAAAAAATTTATTCAAGCTGAAACCCAACGTTTTCTGAAACTTGCAGAATTGCTGTAGGCCACATCCTACCTCTGCTTGAGCTGAAATTTTTTGTGGGTTCTCTCCCATTGCCACTCAGTTGGAGAAAAATATCAAAAAAATAAATTTTAGATTTCTACTATTGCTCCATCTAGGTCCCTAGATTTTGGAGGTTTGGCTGGTTTACACCTAGCCCCCTAATGTGCTCTATTCTCCTTTCACACTTGTTTCTGCCATTGCTATCACTACTGTTCTAGGACATAGTTAGACCAGCAACTAAGGACAAGTTACTTGGGGCACTTATTCAGCGTTACTCTCTGTTTTTGATTTCTGTGCCACTCATATATATATATTTGGCCTTCCTAACTCTACATATTTCTTCTGGACAACACACATGTTATTTTGTGAGCCTTGAAATTGTGGAACACACCTCCTTGGTATCATTTTCTTTGCTTTGTAGAATTATGCAAGAGCTTTGTAAGGAGCTTCCTTTTGCTGTGTTAAGAGGCACCATTGCTTAGTAGTTTTGCAGAGATAACCTTCACTGTTTGTTTCTTGTTTTGGTGTTTCTGATGTTAGGAAGCGATAGAGAGGATGCTTCGCCCTTAAAATTTGATGAGTGTGTGAGCCAAGATCAGCTACAGAAGGCTTTGCAGACGGTTCAGAGTGATTTGGTAGAGATGATCACCAGGGCCGTTACTGACATGATCACCAAGCTTCACCTAGGAGAAAGCATTGAGCGGTTGGATAAGAGAGTCTCTAAGTTAACTGATTAGGTTATCAAGTTGGAGACCGCCCACAAGACCATCAACACAAACACCAACACCAACACCAACGATGTTGAAGACGACCATGATGAAGACACGGTGTATAAGGCTGACGGCATCGTGGATAGGTCAGCTACAAGGACCACAAGATTACGATGTTGTTTGCAACGTAACACTCAAGGTATGGGTGGTTTCCACCACCACAACCGTCGCCCACACGGTAACCATGCTCCAGATGACCCGTATGCTAAAATTAAGTTTTCAATTCCTTCGTTTTTGGGCTAGTATGATGGTGATGCTTATCTTGATTAGGAGATGACTGTAGATCAAAAATTGAATGCCCACCTTGTTCCTGAACAACATAGAGTTAGACAAGCCACTAGTGAGTTTAAGGACTTTGCTATTGTTTGGTGGAGTGGCCTAGCTGCTGAAACTGATTTGCCTACTACTTGGGAAAAACTTAAGGTAGCAATGCATGATCGCTTTGTTCCTCCTTTTTTTTATAGAGAGAATCATAATAAACTGTAGTGCTTAGATCAAGGAGATAAAACTGTTCAGGGGTACTTTAGTGAGCTTCAGAAGGGTTTGATTCGTTGTGCTATAATTGAAAAAGTAGAGGATCAGATTTGTCGCTTTTATTCTGGTTTGAGAAAAGAAATTTAGGACATCCTTGATTATAAAGAATTTTATACCCTCAACCAGTGTTTCCAGTATGCTATGCTTGTAGAGAAAGAATCACAGGGACTTTTCCAGGCTTTTGAGGAGTACAGCAAGTCCAAGACTTTCTACCCACCATGGCCGATGGGGACTTCGAGGCTGCCCAAGCCATCTTTCCAGCCGCCCCCACCAGCAGCAGCTGCCAAGGGAACCAGTGTTGTTTCTATAGCACCAAGATCAGCCCCTGCACCTTCTAGACGCTTAGGTAAAAATTCTATGCAGGTACCAGCTAGTAGTGCCTCCTCTGTTGCTTCGACAGAACGCACTCCAGGGATTCAGTACCACCACTGCCATGATCTTGGTCATGTGCAGAAAGATTGCCCAAGTAGGCGGGCATAGGTGGTGACAGACGATGGCGGTTACATGAGCACCTCTGATGTGGAGGATGAGGAGGAGGGTATGGCTACCACCAGCGGCGACCTCATCCTTGAAGGCAAAGACACCACGGGCTACATGAGTATTATTGTGCAGCGTGTGCTTAGCACACAAATCAAGCAGCCCGTGACGATGCAGTGACATAACTTGTTCCAGATTCTCTTTGTTATCAAGAACGTCCGAGCATGTATCATCATTGACGGAGGAAGCTGCAACAATTTGGTGAGTTTTGATGTGGTTAAGAAGCTTGATTTGACCACACGCTCATATCCACATCCATACTACATTCAGTGGTTAAATAACTCTGGAAAAGCTAAGGTAACACAAACTTCCAAAGTTCCTTTTTCCATTGGTTCTTATGTGGATTCTGTTGATTGTGATGTTGTACCCATGCAAGCATGTTCACTTTTATTGGGTAGACCTTGGGAATTTGATAATGATGCTGTACACCATGGTAAAAGTAATAAGTACACTTTTATGCATAAAGGAACTAAAATTACTTTGTTAGTAATGACCCCCTGCTGAAATTATACAAGCTGATTTAGAAAGAGCTGCTAGTTTGAAAAATAAAGGTCCTAAAATTCAGCAACCTGTTAATTCTAATTCTTCACCTAGTAATATTAGTGATTCTTCAAGTTCTAAGGGTGCTGGAATTAAATTACAAGGTCGTTCAGGTCTTGAAATAAAATCTGAGCTTGCTGAAATTTCTGCTAATAATGATATTTGCTATACTTTGATATGCAAACAAGCTTTGTTTTCGCTTGATGATATTGCTTCTAGTGCTTTTCCTCCTGCTGTCACTAACCTTTTACAGGAGTATGAGGATATTTTCCCAGCAGAGATACCCCCGGGATTGCCACCTTTGAGAGGGATTGAGCACCAAATTGATTTGATTCCGGGTGCTACTTTGCCAAACGGTGCTGCTTATAGGACCAACCTTGAGGAGACTAAGGAGATACAACGACAAGTCCAAGACCTTTTGGATCGTGGGTATGTTCATCAATCACTTAGTCCTTGTGCTGTTCCTGTACTTTTGGTTCCTAAGAAAGATGGTACTTGGCGTATGTGTATAGATTGTAGAGCCATTAATAACATTACTATTAGGTATCGTCATCCTATTTCTAGGCTAGATGACATGCTTGATGAGTTATGTGGTGCTATAATTTTCACTAAAATTGATTTGCGTAGTGGCTACCATCAAATTAGAATGAAACTTGGAGATGAATGGAAAACAGCTTTCAAAACCAAATTCGGGTTGTATGAGTGGTTAGTAATGCCTTTTGGTTTAACTAATGCACCTAGTACTTTCATGCGTTTGATGAATGAGGTTTTTAGAGCTTTCATTGGCAAATTTGTGGTGGTTTACTTTGACGATATCTTGATTTATAGCAAATCCATGGATGATCATATGATTCATTTGCGTGCTGTTTTTTATGCTTTGCGAGCTGCACGTTTATTTGGTAACCTTGAGAAGTGCACCTTTTGCACGGATCGAGTCTCTTTTCTTGGTTATGTTGTGACACCATAGGGAATTGAGGTGGATGAGGCGAAGATTGAAGCCATAAAGAGCTGGTCTGTACCAAAAACTATCACACAGGTGCGGAGTTTTCTTGGTCGTGCAGGTTTCTACTGCCGCTTTGCCAAAGATTTCAGCACCATCGCTGCACCATTGCATGAGTTGACAAAGAAGGATGTCGATTTCCATTGGGGTAAGGTACGTCATGTGTCCATTGATGCTTTGAAGGATAAACTTACACATGCACCTTTGCTGCAACTAGCCAATTTTGATAAGACTTTTAAGCCTGATTGTGATGCTAGTGGTATAGGCATTGGTGGTGTTTTGATGCAAGATGGTAAACCTGTTGCAATTTGAACCGTAGACATACTAAGTGGGTTGAGTTTATTGAGTCTTTTCCTTATATTATTAAACATAAGAAAGGGAAGGATAATGTGATTGCTGATGCTTTATCTAGGCGCTATACTTTGTTGTCTCAACTTGATTGTAGAATTTTTGGACTTGAGGCAATTAAAGAACAATATGTTGATGATGCTGATTTTAAGCATGTAATGCTGCAATGTAAAGAAGGTCATGCTTGGAACAAATTTGTGTTGAATGATAGATTCTTGTTTAGAGCTAACCGCCTATGCATTCCAGTTGGTTTCGTTCGTCTTTTGTTGCTGCAGGAGGCGCATGGAGGTGGATTGATGGGTCATTTTGGTACTAAGAAGACGGAGGATATTTTGGCCACATATTTTTTTTGGCCCAGGATGAGGAAAGATGTTGAGCGCTTTGTCGCTTGCTGCACTAAATGTCAAAAAGCTAAGTCTCGCTTGAATCCACATGGTTTATACATGCCACATCCTGTTCCTTCTATGCCTTGGGCGGATATTTCAATGGACTTTGTTTTAGGACTGCCTGGGACTAAGAGGGGAAGTGATAGCATTTTTGTTGTTGAGGATCATTTTTCTAAGATGGCACACTTTATACCATGTCACAAGACCGATGATGCTAGTCATATTGCTGACCTCTTTTTCAAAGAAATTGTATGTTTGCATGGTATGTCTTGTACTATTGTTTCAGATCGTGATGCAAAATTCTTGAGTCATTTTTGGCGCTCACTTTGGAATAAGTTGGGTACCAAGTTGTTGTTTTCTACAACTTGTCACCCACAAACTGATGGACAAACTGAGGTTGTGAACTGCACTTTAGGGACTATGTTGAGAGCTATTTGGAAGAAAAATTTAAAGAAATGGGAAGAATGTTTGCCTTATGTTGAGTTTGCTTATAATCGGGCAACACATTCTACTACCAAAGTAAGTCCCTTCAAGATAGTGTATGGTTTTGATTCCCGTACTCCACCTGATATACTTCCTATACCTATTAATCAGAGAGTTCATGTTGATGCTAAGGAGCATGCTGAATTTATTTTGCAAATGCATGAGACCACTAGACTTAGCATTGAAAAGATGAATGAAAAGTATAAAATTGCTGGTAGTAAAGGTAGAAAGGAAGTAAAGCTTGATGTAGGAGATTTAGTGTGGTTACATTTGAGGAAGGATAGATGTCTAGAATTGAGAAAGTCTAAACTAATGCCTAGAGCTGATGGTCCATTCAAAATAATGGAGAAGATTAATGATAATGCATACAAACTTGAGTTGCCTCCCGAGTTCGGGGTTAGTCCTACTTTTAACATTTCAGATTTGAAACCATACTTGGGAGAAGAGGATGAGCTTGAGTCGAGGACGACTCCACTTCAAGAGGGGGAGGATGATGAGGACATCACTCCTATGGATACACACAACACTCCTCCAATTCTGGACTTGCAAGGTCCAATGACTAGAGCTCGTGCAATGTATTCTTGCAGCCTCTCCCAAGCCTTGGAGATTGACTTCTTGGACTCCTACTGAAAGCTTGAAATTCTCCCATGAAGGGCGTTGATTTTTCCCAATAGGAAGAACTTGGCAAGGAACACCTTTGACCATTTCTCTCAGGTATTCACAGCATCCTTGCTCACGTAGAACCACTATTTCGCCCTCCCCAGAAGGGAGAACAGAAACAGACAAAGGCGAATGGCATCTTGAGAGACGTCCTTCATCTTGAAGGTGCAGCAAATCTCTAGAAACTGTTGCAGATGGGCGCTAGCATCCTCATTGGCCTTCCCACAGAATAGGCTGGCCTGCACCATGGTAATCAGACCCGTCTTGATCTCGAAATTCGCATCTCCCATGACGTTGGGTGCAATAGGAATGTTGGACACCGAGGGAACGAAGAAATCACGAAGGCTCTTCTAGGTGGACCAGTCAATCCGTGGATATCCCAGTTGGCAAGTTCTGATTGGTGAAAGTTGTGTTTCTTCGCCAACTAGGTGTGTTTCCTCCTCCATTTCATTATTTCTCCTACATGTGAGTGTTTTTCCAAGCAATAGTTGATATTTATTAATTCTAACTAACATGCATGGTGGGAATATACAATTCTTCTTTATTTTGAGTAATGTTGATGGCCGGAAATGGTAGTTAACGACTGTCAACAAAGACTTTGTTCTATTTAATATATTTAGTCTTTCTATATAGTTATGTTTGGGTCACATGGTTCTTGTTTGATTATATGATACATTCATGTATATGGATCTTACGCTTACATGTTAGTAATGTAGTTATACTATATTATCATGTTAGATATAAGCCCTTACTATAGTCTTTATATCATTATAGTGATGCATAGCTAATGTTTGACTTAGATCATTTCCACGTGCTTAGTGTTCACTTCAATGTGATTACTCCTTTTCTGATCCATCGCTACGGGATTAGGGGTATTGTTCTAGAGAGGTTAAGTGTGGTACTTAGATCAATAGAATGCATTATTTATCGTGTAGCCCATGGATTGCTAGGGGTAGGCTATGTGGTGACAGCCCTATCTGTTCTTTCAAATCCCCCACGTTCGGCTATGCAATTGACTCTTCGCCAGAATCATACTGTGGATGCAGGGGAAAGCTGGATGCCTCAGGGTGTGATGATCTAATTGTCTTGCATTGTTTATATATCTGTATAATAGTATATATTATAGACTATATAACTATGTAAAACCAGCCTAGGAACTTAGCTCTTTCTTTGTCCTTCTCCACTAGACTAGTTTTATTTATCTAGAGTATGCTATCTGTGTGTCCACTACCCTTGATTATCATTATCCTTACCCCTGTGAGGACTTTGTCTCATATTCTCTATGCCTAGTTAAGAACATGGTAATTACTTTGATCAATCCCCACCTTCCTTTGGGATAAAATAAATACAATACCCTAAATACTTCCGGGTGAAATGCAACAACGGTATTTTTCATGCGCTTGCAGACTCTCTGCATTTGTTAAAGATTAACAATATACGTTTATGGCTTCGTTGCTATGGCAATTTAGTGACGACATTAAGAAATGTCAACAAGCATTTCTGGCGCTATTGCTGGGGAAGGCGAGAGATCAAAAGAATTACCTATGTTCTAACCTTGCATATGAGATTATTTGGTATTTGCCCAAATAGGGTAAACTTGTCTGTTTGCTCCTTTTATGTGAAAATAGGGTAGTGCATAACCGGCTTCACCTTGCCTAAAAATTATATAGAAGATCCCGAACAACTCTTGAGAAGGGTACGTGCATGTCTCAATGCTCCTCAGAAGTTTGTGTCTGCAAGTGAGCGAGTCATCCCTGCACCAACAAGCTTCAAGGTCATGGCCCAGAAGTCTTTACGATTTCTCCGCTCCCTCGGCGTCCAACATTCATGTTGCACCCAACGTCACGGGAGAAGCAAATTTCGATATCAAGACGGGTCTCATTACCATGGTGCAAACCAACCCATTTTGTGGGAAGGCCAATGAGGATGCCACCGCCCATCTGCAACAGTTTTTGGAGATTTACAGCACCGTTAAGATGAAGGGTGTCTCTCAAGACGCCATTTGCCTTCGTCTGTTTCCATTCTGCCTTTTAGGGAGGGCAAAACAGTGGTTCTACATGAGCAAGGATGTTGTGGATACCTGAGAAAAGTGTTCAGAGGCGTTCCTTGCCAAGTTCTTCCCGTTGGGCAAAACCAACGCCCTTCACAGGAGAATTTCATGCTTCTAGCAGGAGTCCAAGGAGTCAATCTCCGAGGCTTGGGAGAGGCTGCAAGAGTACATTGCCGCCTATCCTCATTATGGGATGGATGAATGGCTTATCATCCAGAACTTCTACAACGGGCTGACTCCGTCAGCTCATGATCATATTGATGCTACTGCGGGAGGAGCCTTCTTCTCACTGTCCATCGAAAATGCTAAAGAACTTATTGAGAAGATGGTCTCCAACCAAGAATGGAGTGAAGATCATCTTCACTCAAGCCAGCGGGGCATGCACACCGTTAAGGAGGTGGACATGATAGCCGCTAAAATGGACCGCCTTATAAAGAAGATGGATGAGCAGGGCAAAGGACATGAAGTCAGCACCATTAACGCCTTAGATGCTCGCATGACGTGCAAGGTCTGCGGTAACACAGCTCACTCAGGTAGTGATTGCCTTGTGACTCATAAGGACGTGTTGCACGCTCGTCGGACTTCAGAAATTGGTTAGCCCTTGCCAAAGATAAATTGGTATTTATCTCATATTTGATTTCCTTAATTTTTTCTTACTTGATTTTTCCAACTTTTGGATTTTTAAAATTTGTCTTTGCATTTGCATATTTGGATTTCACACATGCATGTTGGAATTTATTCCAACCATTTTCTTCCTTTGATAAAATACAAAAATTGGTTTTGGTTTCCAACTTTGAGAAAATATTTTTCTAAGCAAAAACTTTGTCGAATCTTTGGACCTAACCCCTACGGCTCAAGACATATAGTTGTTAAGAAGTAGTGGGCCAAAGTAGGGGACAAGTGGGACCCACCCATGGTCGGCGGAACACCAATGTTCGATCGAATGGGCGTGGGCCCCAACAACCTTGGCCATTTTCCAACGGTTGGATTTGGCTCCCCACTAGCCGTTTTTGACCCTTAGGAATTTTTCCTATAAATAGAGTGCCCGGGGAAGAGTGTTTTGCCATCCAAAGTTCATCTCTCATTTCTGTCCCCCCTTCTCTCATTTGCTCTTGAGCTATCACTTTGCTTCTCCAAAGTTGTCATTCCAAAAACACCAAAAATATTTCCCTTTTTGTTTGCTTTGTTTTGGATTGTTCGAGACTCTTTGACAAGCTTGGCAAGAGCAACACGACCGGCAGATTTGGTTTTGCTAACACATAAACCGTGTCGAGTTGTTCTTGTGTTCTTGGTAAAGTGGTGCAGATGAAGAAAGCTAAGGCGTTGATGCAACGAGTGACGCATTCGAGTTCACGCCGTTCACACGGTAGCCTGAGCACGAACCGCTCCATCGAGCATAAACCAGGTACATGCCCATTGTTGACAACATGGAAGAGGATGAGCCACATGTTCTTCTCGCGGAAACAGACCTCGAGCTGATAGATGAACAAGAGAAACGAGTCTACCACTGCCTACGGAACCGCAGTTTCATCCACACCAGAACGTATGATGACGACCTACCCTCCACTATAGGTATGGACCTTGAGTTCCTTTTGAAGGACCGAGAAGGAGACTAGAGGGAGGGGGGTGAAAGGGAGCCAATTAAAATTCTTCTCAAGAACTTGGCCTATATCCCAAATACAACCCGAACCAACCTCTGAAAGAATCACGAAGGCCACACACACAACCTTGTGATGTCCTAACCCTAGTAGTGACTCACACCAGCGGAAGAACTAGAGAGAAGCAAAGGAAAACAACCAAGACTTCAAACTAGGAAAGAAAACACAGAATAGGCAACTCAGACTGACCATCGGCAGTGCTGATTGGTACTACTTGTAGTGCCGGTCATATCATCGGCAGTGCCAATTGAGTTGAGAAAGAATACGAAAAACCTGAGTAGGTCATCGGCAGTGCTGATCTGGATTTTGATCCCCGCATCAGCAATGTTGATCAACCCCCAATAGAACAGGATTTGGCTCGGGATTAGGCAAAAACTTGACCAAAACCTAATCAAACGAACTCCAAATAGTGCAATTTTTGGACCAGCCAATCCTCAACACATCGCAACCTTAATCCTAGAAGATCCACTCAATTGGCTCAAGGAATCATCATGAATTTCAGATCTTGTGCCAAGAACACCAAAAAGGGGAAACTTGAGAAATTCTTCAAATCTAAGGTGCTAGAGCTTATGATTCGGTCAAGGATCCATATAGCATTGTTCTAGATCATCATAGCACCAAGATCCCCCAAGAAAGCCGCCAAAAAACTTGCCCAAAAATGAGATAAAAAATTCCCAAAAAAATAGCTCCGAAAATAGAGAAAAAGAGAAATTTAGAATTTAGGGAGAGAGGAAGATCTTGAGCACAAAAATAACTCTCATATCATAGAAACATGCTTACAAGATCCATGGAGACAAGGCTAGGAAGCCACCCTCTTCCTCCCACTATTTGAAAGAGAAAGATGTCTGTCACACACCATCTCCTCTCCACTAGAACATGAAGACCTCTCCTAGCACTTTTAATGAAGACGTAAGGCAAGGCTAAGGCAAAGAGAGGCAACTCTTCCACCAGCCCTACCTCTCCTTATTTATGGCTAGGGGTTGTCCTAAAGACCATCCTACCCCTCACCTACAATACACTGCCACCTACCACCAGGGGCATAACCGTCCATCATTTTCTTCATCGTCTGAACGGCATCAAGCCCTTCATGGCTTCGCTCCGCCTCGATGCAAGCTTCATGATGATGCCACGTGCACCTCCAATCGTCGCCACTGGTTTTAAGGCCCAAACCGAGGAACCGCCTTGCATGCTTCTCAAAGCGCAACTTCTTGATCTTGACGTGTGTCACCTCATCCCATGATCCTTCTTGTCGGCAAGTCTCTTCCGCCTCCGCTCCATTGGAAACCTCTACTTGCACCGAAGCTCGATCACCTTTGACTTGGTCAACCCCACCGTCTTGATTACCACCCATGGTTTTGAGGCTCAACCGCGAAACCGTACATGCTTCTTGCCTCTCCACGTGTACGGTGTGGATCACCCTTGACTTCACCCGGCCTCCCGATCATCCGGCCCCAAGTCTCCTACTTGTGCTCGATCCTCTCGCCGTTGACCGCCAAGTTGACTCCAGTGACCTACACATCATGAGACAAGCAAACACATTTCCCATCTCCTGCTACTCTCCAACATCCTCACCAACTCTGGTTAGTCAAAACCATGACATGCACAAACTCATGCAATCCCTAGATTCCCGCATTTCAACTCAAACACAAATTCCACCAAAGTCAATTACTCATCACATATTGCAAACCATGGCACATTTCAACATGGTTTCTCAATCTCCCCCTTGATGAGTACATTGACAACATCAAATGCACAAGATTAGAGATTTGAAATGCGAAACCGAATAAGCACATCCAAATGGCCAAACACAAAGAAAAGGTGAAAAGTATCCATATAGGATAAGAGGGATCACAAACCAAGAGTTGACAATGAAAGCCACTCGAGAACGCAAAGATTGTGAAAAGCGCATAAAAAATGCTCAAAGACATGATATGCTCCCCCCTTAAGTTGTGGTAGGTCTCATGTAATGCAAAATGGATCATTTTAAGTTTCTTAGCATTATTTGTGCATGACCCAATATTTTCTTCCCCTTTGGCAGTGAACTTATCAAAGAAGCAAAAAAGCAAGTATGCAATGAATGAAAATGCAAACCTAATGAGCTTCAACAATTATGCAAACAAGCATTTAACCTTGCTAATCAGAAACATAGAGCCATGGAGTGTAAAAGCAATAGCTCACAATCATACAAAGACCAAAAATAGATAGCAAGGCATAAACACCAAGAGTTATACAAGCTAAGCAAAAAGATTGACTAGCTCAGATTGAATCAAATTTACTTCTCATGAGAAAAACTGACACCACATGTATAAGTACTCCCATCCAAGACAAAACAAGTATCAAGTTAATCAAAAGAAACTAGCTAGTCTCAATCTCAACCAAGGCAACAAACATACATAAAAAATAAGCTCTAGAAATGCTCACATATGCAACAGAGACTCATAAGAAAAGAGAAAAGCATTATTCTCATGTGATCCTCATGTAACTTCTAATCTGTGCGGAGGGTCGCACAACTGGGTACGGCAAACACCCTGAGGCTTCGAGGCATAATTTTTTGGATCTAGCATTTTTATGTAACTTCTAATCCATGCGAAGGATCGCACGACTGGGTATGGCAAACACCCCGAAGCTTCGAAGCACAATCAACTTATTTTGCAAATTAAAAGCATAAGGATTAGCATGCCTTTGCGGCAAAAGGAACAAACGTTCCCACAATTTTCCATCATAAGCTAAACATTTGCAAAGACACATTTCACAAACACAAGATGCCAAAGCCAAGATATCCTCTAGTCTAGCCTCAACACAAGTCTTGACAGGGATAAAAGAAATTATACACATGGTGAGCAAGTTTAGGAAAGATTAGTTCATAAGGTTCACAAAAAGCTAAGTTTACCTTCAAGATTAGCAAGTTGCTCAAAAGAGTCTATAACAAGCCATCTAGAAAATCTAAGCATGAGAGATTACTACCACATCCGCACAACTTAGCTCAAGCTCAATCATAGGAAAGAGAAATGCAAGAAAGCATAAGAATGAAAGCTCATCTACTAATGCATATATTACATATGAGATGCAATGCGAAAAAGGTAAGATACATATATACAAGAGAACACCAACTCCCCCTCAAATGATGCCATAAGGATGGAAAACACCAAGCTCCCCCCGAAGAAAGGCAAATCTCGAAGCATCTAGGGGCTTGGTGAGAATATCAGCCAATTGATGTTTAGTGTCAATGTATTTGAGCTCAACATATCCCTTCTCAACATTGTCTCTCAAGAAGTGGAATCTCACATTTATGTGTTTGACCTTACCATGTTGGACTGGGTTTTTGGCTAAGCATATGGAACTGGAGTTATCACACATGAGTGGAACACTCTTAAAGGTTAACCCATAGTCTCTCATGGTGGATACTATCCATAGGATTTGTGAGCAACAGCTAGCAGTAGCAACATACTCAGCCTCTCTGGTGGATTGGGCTACACTCGACTGCTTACGAGAAGACCAACAGATCAAAGAAGTACCCAAGAAATGGCAAGTACCAGAACTGCTCTTCCTATCAATTCTATATCCAGCAAAGTCCGCATCTGAATACCCAATGAGATCAAGAGATGAAGATGTAGAGTACCAAAGATCAAACTCAAGGGTGGATTTGAGATACCTGAAGATGCGCTTGACAGCCTTGTGATGAGTCACCCTTGGTGAAGCTTGAAAGCGAGCACAAAGACACACTGCAAAGTGTATGTCAGGTCTCGTCACTGTCAGGTATAAGAGGGAGCCGATCATGCTTCTGTACTCCCTTTGATACACAACATCACAGTCTTCATCTGGGTCAAGTGTCATTGTAGTCGACATTGGAGTTGACAACAGCTTCACATTGAGCATCTTGAACTTCTTCAGAAGATCTTTTATTTACTTAGCTTGATGTATGAAGTTTCCTTGCTTGCACGATCACCTGTTGAGGTGGATGTTGACGCTGAATGTGGTGAGGAGCCTCTCTCTCAGGGCGTACCTCTCCCTCAACCATAGCTAGAGCTGGCTCGACAGCTGCTGAGGTCGATGTAGAAGCTTCTAGACCCTCAGCTGGAGTGGCAGAAGCAGTAGGAACAAGCTCGGATGTGGGATGGAATGACTCATCATCGTCATCATCCAAGCCCTGTAGGTCCTCTTCTACAAAGATACTCTCCTCCATCTCCCTGTTACCTATAGTCTCAACCACATTGCTTGCACAATAGTTTGATTCATGAAAGGTTACATCGCATGATTCTACAATGGTGTTAGTTTCCAAATTCAGAACTCTGTAGGAATAGCCATGAACGGTGTAGCCAAGAAAGATACCATCGGAAGATCTCAACTCAAACTTATCAAGATTGCCATGCTTGAGAATAAATCACTTGCAACAAAAAGCATGCAAATGAGAAGCAGATGGCTTTCCCCCAAAGCGTAGCTCATAGGAAGTCACATTAAGAATTGAGCGCAAGAAAACCCGTTTGGAAACATAGCAAGCAGTGCTAATGGCTTCAGCCCAGAACCACCTCGGAGTCCTATGCTCATCGAGCATCGTCCGGGCCATTTCCACCAAGGTTCTATTCTTTCTTTCGACCACATCATTCTGCTGAGGGACACGAGGTGCTAAAACCTGATGCTCAATACCATGCTCAAGGCAGAAAGCATCAAAGGAGGCCTTCTTGAACTCGGTGCCATTATCACTGCGGATTGCTTGTAATGCACCTGAAAGTTCCTTGAACAATCTCAAAGCTAAGCTCCGAAAGTAATGAAACACTTCATCCTTGCTCTTAAGAAAGTAAACCTAAGAATAGCGAGAGAAGTCGTCAACAATCACAAGAACATTCCACTTCCCACCTGCCAAACGAACCCGAGAAGGACCAATAGTGTCCATGTGAAGCAGCTCTCCAGGGCGTTCAGTCATCACCAAATTAATTGGTGGATGAGAAGCGGCAATCATTTTCCCATGACGACAAGGAGCACAAACCAAATCCTTATCAAATTTGAGCTTAGGCAATCCTCGGATCAAGCCTAGGCCACTTAAACAACAAAGCAAGTCAAAGCTCATGTGACCTAGTCTGCTATGCCACTTCCAGAGCTTGGAAGAAGATTGAGCAAATAAGCACTTGTGAGAACCAGGAGAAATAAATAGCAAAATCAGCCTGAAAAACTCTCCCAATGCTATAAATCTCACAAGCCAAAGAGTCATTCGAATACAGAACACAAGAAGCATTTTTCTTAAAGTGTACTTCCAAACCAACATCAAGCAACTAAGAGACAGAGAGAAGATTGTACTTGAGATGCTCAACCAAAACAACATCCTCTTACCCATACAACAGTACTCATCCAAGTGACCCTTATGACCACAGAACATGCAAATGTAGACACTCTCATGTTTAGGTTTTGCTTGCACAGTGGGTTTGGGTTTTGGCTTCTCAGCTTGCTTTGGGTTGGAGGATTAGGGTTAGGTGGATAGTATGTGTCAGTGGGTTTGATGGATTGTTCCTCATCCTTGTAGCTCGAGCTAGGTACAAACTTACCCACATTCTCACTCTCCTTGTCACACCTGTCAAATCCCAAGCCCAAGTTGTAGGTTGACCTACTAGCACTTTCTTCCACTCTTGCCAAGTCACTCTCAATCTTCTCCTCACTCACTAGGGTTCTTTGGAGACGAGAGATGAGATATTCATTTTCTTGGGCTAGTTTTTGTTTTCGTCTCTTGTGATTGCAAGATTATCCTTAAGAGAGCCACACACTACACACGGTGGTGGAAGAACTTTCGAGCGAGTCTTATCTAGCAGCTTGGACTCGAGCTCTTTGACTTTGAGGGTTTGAGCTTCCAACTTATTAGTGAGCTTGGGGCACTTCTGACATGCACCCAAAAGAGTTTGTCTAGCTTTGAATTCATCAAGCTCTTTAAGGGCACTCTCAAGCTCACTAGCAACTTGAGCATGCACACTTTCCCTCTGACTGAGATCATTCATCACATCTTGACAAGACTCACACTCAACATAAGCATTTTTAGCAAGCTTGGACCTAAGCGAAGTGATCTCATACTCAGCACTCTCCAACTTATACTTAAACTCTCTATTCTCACGAATAGCGCTGCGAAGCTTATCATCATGCATGAGCAAAACATCGCGCAAATGATCAAGTTCAGAAGAGAGCTCATCAAGAGTGGGAGGTACCTCGCTTGTGACGGAGTCGGAGCTAGAGTCGGTGTCGTGATCATTTTTTGCCATGAAGCAAAGCTCGGTGAAGTCGTCCTTCCTCTTGACTCGTGGCTTCTCAACCTCCTCCTCCGAGCTTGTAAGGCCTTCGCTTGATGTGAGGTCAATCGCTCAAGGCGGCAACGTAGGCACGTGCAATGGCCTTGGTGAACTTCTTGGAGTTCTTGCCTTTTTCCTTTGGTTTTATGTCGGTAGGCGTTGCAGGCCAGGTGGTAAGCTTGATCGGCCAAATGGTCCAGTAGGTCAGGTGGCAAGCCCGCCGGGCGGCAAGGTCTGCCGGGCAGCATACCTCGCCGAGCAGCAAGGCCCGCCGGGCGGTGGCCCATTTTTGGGCGGCAGCCCTTTGGCCTTGTGGCCTAGTTATCCTTCTCTTCTTCCGGTTAGGCCAAGTGTCAACCTCCTTCCTTTGTCCCTTTGAAAATCTTTTGGACCGGAATTAGGAAACGGCTTCATGGCGATGGTGTTTGCATGTCGGCCGGGTGAGGGGGTGAAGTTCTAAATCGACCGGTGGTCCTAGGTCATGTTGTCATACGACCGGGTATTGATTGAACACTTGATTCACCCTGTCGGGTGATGATAGCTTATGATCGAACCGAATGACAATTTTACTTAGTGATGACCCGACCGGGTGCTGATTTTGGCTGATAACTGTTGGTCGTATCTACGCACCCACTTATATACCGCAAGAGACGGTTATGATTGTAGCACTTTTTCCCTTGAATTGAGTATTCCAAGATATATCGAATCCACTAGGACCTTAGGGATTTATTAAACAAAGTTAACAGTAAAAGATCTAATCAAGGCTACTGTCAAGGTCAGGTTGCATGAGGGGGAGACTGACCAGCGCATAGGTGCGCCAGACAGTAAAACTGTCATTGTGCCGATCGGTGCGGGGATTGAGCTGATCGGCACACTAGTAAAACTAAGTCGAAGTGTGTGAGATCTATTGAATCTGGGGTTGTGCCGATCGGCGCTGGAATTGAGCCAATCGGCACACTAGTGGATCTAAGTCGAAGTGGTTGCGCCCATCGGCGCAGGATTGAGCCGATCGACACACCAGTGAGTCTAAGCCAAAGTACACCAGATCTTGTAAACCTATGCTGATAAGTGAGTAGCCAGATATCTACTAGTGAGATCATAACCAGATAGTCTAATTGAATTGCATCATAATGGGTAATTACATAGATCAATGAAAACCTATAATGAGTAAGACCACCTGGCTTTCCGAGCGGCTCCCGATTTATCGCTGCCGGGACGAAACCCTTAATCGCGCGATTATCTTACCCTACTCAACTATCCAATAGTGCTATGCAGGCTTAGTGTTGTCACCGTTAAACCACACTACTGGCATCATCAAGCAACCATAATCAATACAATGTCCGAATACTATCCTAATCACCACGATCAAGATAATATCTACTTACTTAGCCTGAACTAAGCAATTGGAATAAGCACATGCATGATTATAGAATCAAGATAGACAAATCACCAAAACCATCATCAACATATTCAATCATCCTTGAGATACATAGAGTAAGATTCATCCCCGTCGAGATGGCCTACCTTGACGGATCAACTCTTGACTCCAACGGTTCTTGAAACTCAACTAGAGATCTATTCTAACAGGGCAAGCCCCGGTGGCTCTAACTCACGGATCTGGTGTCCCTCTGTCGCCTCCTCTTATGCGGCGAGGGTTTACAAGTATTTATAAGGTTTCTACTTGTAAAGGACTCGGTTTCTAGCAAATAAGGTGGTTGCGCCGATCGGCGCAGGATTGCGCCGATCGATGCAAGCCGTGTCTTCTCTGATTTCTTCACCGAGTCGGTTCCTCTATCTTCCACAGCTGCCGTGTGGGCCTTTTCCTTCGAGATAAAGTCTTGTACTGCACGTTAAGATCTTGGAGTTCCATAAATCTTCTTGAAGTTCCATAATTCTTCTTAAACAAATATCTTCAAGCGTCTTGCGCAGATATACTTCCATAAACATGTGGAATGGGCCTCGGTCACTTCTGTGGGTCAAAACACCCTTGCGCCGATCGGCTCATGGGCTGCGCCGATCGGCGCACTAGGCTTCTTCAGTGCTTTTTGTCGGTTCTGGACTCCTGTCCTCTCCATCATCGCATTAATCACCAATTTTACCTGTTTCTGCAATAAAGCTCCAAAACAACGCATATACAAATATATAGACAATATCACAGGTAAATGGCCTAAATTAGTATCAATTATGGACAATAAAAGGGGCACTGGGGAAGTGCCAACAGTTCTCCCACACTTAAACCTTTGCTCGTCCCGAGGAAAGTAAAAGAAAGAAAAATCGAAAAACATACTCTTTCTATCATAAAAGATATCTCAAATCAGCAAATGTTGGGCATTGTTCTATTGTGGTGTATTTCATATTGGTATTCAGCAAAATAGATCAAATATGGGCATAAGCTTAAAGTTCTCCCCAAAGCAAAAGATCATGTCCAATTCATCAATTATAACTTTTCCACACATGAATATCAGTTAAAAGATTGTTGTGAACATAGAGAATCTATCTTCCAAATAATCCAAGGCAACAACTCATCTTTCAAATCACTCAACCTATATTCTACATCATAATGATCAAATAATATTAGTGTAAGGCTTATATGAGTAGCTAGGTAAGGTAATTCAAGGATTGCAAACATAAATTAATAATATATTGTAAAGCTAGGAGATTATTTTTCGTTGGAATTATAGAAACTTATCTAGATGGCAATTAAGAAAGAAAAATTTAAGAAAGGACTCAGACTTTGGATATGTGGACATGTGCATAGCAAAAAATTTGATCTTGGAAGATTGCACATGGTTGGAATGATTCGTGGCTATATTGAATTTCGAGAATAAGCATGTCATATACCATCCCCCCACACTTCAAATTTTGCTAGTCCCTTAGCAAACAGCAGAGTTTTTTTTTCTTTTCTTTTTTTTTCTTCTTGTTTCTCCCTTTTTTTTATTTTGCTCTCTGCTGCGCCGATCGGCTCTCAACCTAAATTTACCATCATTTGTTGGTATTTGATTTGTCTAGCTTCAACTTTTATTCAAGAATTAAATATAGCGAGAAATATAGGATGTGGTCAAGGAATGATACTCAATAAGATGTTTTTGGTTCATGGTAGTGTACTCAGCGGAATTGAATTTTTGCATGAGTAATTTCAAGGCTAGAAAAAGATACACAAAGAATTGCCATCTTAATAAAGTTCATACCAAAAAGAATTAAATCCTAACCGAACTCAACCATCAATTTAATGTTTATCTACATATCAAAGGTTCTTGAGTATTGTTTAAAATATGGCATTGGTAGGTAAGGATCTTGAAAAATAATAAATTCTAAAGTTCACAACATGAAAATTTATTTTTAAAAAGATTGGTACTAAGTTATCGTTACAAACTGGACAACACAAATGAAGCACATGGGTACTCAAAATTGCTCCACATAAGACATATTTGCCGAATAATCATTAAGTGTAAGTTCGAAATTTATTCAATGCTCAACACTATTTGATCTTCATCAACACTTTTCAAGAAAGAATAAATAATTCAATTCTCCTAGTAGAGCATAACCGCCACCATTATATTAAGATCTAAACTTGAATACATGATGATGATGATTTTTGCACACACTTGCATGAAAATAAAACTACTACTAACACACTTGCATGAAAATAAGACTACTACTAACACACTTGCATCAAAGTAAAACTACTACTGACACATTTGCATGAAAATAAACACACCCGATACATGGTTTCCCAACCCGTTCACACACACATAAGTAAATAAAGAAAAAGACTACAAAAGATAAAAGAAAACACAAACCAGGAAACCGATACTCATGCCAACTCCTAGGCACTCTAGTCATCCGAAAGTGGAGACGGTGGCTGATCGAAGCCAGAGCACCGTGCCTTCAGTCGCTCGTGGTTGTACCTCCATTGGGACATGGCTTCCTCCACGCGCTCGATGTAGTGCATGTTGTTGTCGAGGTACCCCTGCATGGGCACAAAAAAGTCTGCACCGGGCACAGGAGGCACCACTGGTACACGCCCTTGGTACCGGTAGTCAATGCCTTCGCTACAGTAGGGTGCGCCGATCGGCGCGTCGCCTACGACGATCAGCGTAGAGGGCTGTGAACCGCCCGCTGCGTCGCTCCACCCTGACTGGTACTGCTGGTACTCCTGGCGTGAACCCCAACAGTCCTACTTGCCGCCAGCTGCTATAGATGCGTCCGGCTCTCGAACCCGCCCACGGCCCCCTCCAAGAGACCTTCCTCAAGCCAATTTCCTCCCTCCAGCTTGCGAGGGAGAAAAACTCCTAGCTCCGCACAGGGGAGCTTTACGTTGGTGCCGCCGACATGGAAGCCGGTGTGAACACTTCCCGTGACAATATTGCCATGAGTCATATTCTCGCCGATCTCCGTCGCGCACTCCCACTTGTCGTCGCGCCCTCCCAGTCCGTCGCTGTCACAGACGAGGGCTGCTAGGCATTGAAGATAGGCTCCGAAGGCCAACTTTTTGCTTGCCTTGCCCCTCTTGTCGAGCCAACCCCGCACCATCACCGACATGGGATTGAAATGAGACGGACTCACGATGGCGTTGAAGAGCCACCGCAAGTCCGCATCGATGACGTTGCTGGAGTCGACCTTGTCGCCTATGCGCGCCGCCAACCACGGATGGAAGACTTGAATGGTCGGTTGCGGATGTTTCCGCGCTTCATCTCTTCTATGAACGAGAGCCGCCTCCAAAAGGATTCCAACTCCCCACGTCCCAAGATGCCGGCGACATCGGCGTCGGCGTCGAAGCCGAAGGCTTGAGCCGCCGCCTCCATGGTCACCGTGTGGCTGATGTCGCAGACACGGAAGTTGACGGCCTCGCTACCGTCTTTGATGGTGCCAAGCGTCATCATAGAAGCAACCTTGGTGACGACGTCGAGGTTGTAGTCCATGGGGAGGAGGTGGAAATCCACCCAGCCGAGGTTGTCTAGCATCCTCCTTAAATCCTCCCACATGCCGATCGAGGTGAGGAAGGTCTCGTCCAGGTCGAAGTTGGGGACGAACCTTCCCCTCACCGCGAGGTAGTGCCGCTGTTCCTCCACACTCAGGAGGGTGAAGCCCTCCTCCACCGTGCGGGACATGAATGCCGGCGGCGGTGGTGATGTGGGAACCCCACGGCTCGCCGCCGTTTGGCTCCTCGTAGCACGCCCTATTGGAAGGGACGCGCCGGAGACGGAGTGGCGGGCGCGGGCCACGTATGTCACTGCCACCGAGCCGGTGGATGCACCACCCACAGACATGTCATCGCGAGCGTCGGAGCCACCCCTCGCCGAGGAGTTACCGCTCGACTCGCTGCTGCCACCGGAACTGCTCCCCTGACGCAGCCTCTTGCCCAACTTGCCGACAGAGGAGCGGAGACGATCCATCTGCGAGGAATGCAGAACGTGTGCGAGATTGTGGGTAGTGGAGAAGGTGGAGAGATTACCAGGATGGTGTGCCGAATGGGGGCGCCTGGCCTCCCTTTTATAGTATGGGAAACTTCCAGGAGAAGGAACCGCCATAAAATTTCAAAATTTGAGAGCGCGCCGGTCGACATGCGAACTGCGCCGATCGGCGCAATTCAAATTTTGAATGCTCTGACCATTCTGATGCTTGTTTCCCCTCCTTCATGTCACTTCCTGGCACATCATGTTGGTTGGCAGGGGAACAGCACGGAATCCTGATGTCTTGTTGGCGGCGCCGATCGGCTCAGGCCCGCGCCGATCGGTGCGCCGTCTCCTTTTCAGCTTTTGGTCACTCCGTGTTCCCTCTGCACTCCACACCTGCATAATAATCATACCTGTTCCTCAAAATCAATGCCTGCCGCCTTTGTCACCCATTTGGGAACATCATGGGTACCCACGCCGATCGGCGCAGAAGGGCGCCGAACAGCGCAAGTCCCTTGCACCTCGTGTTTAGGTCCGGCGCTGATTCTGATGCCTCGTGTTCATCTCTTTCACCTAATTTCCACTTCTCCAATGTACCTGTAGTATTGGCATATGTGTCGAGGCTCATCTGGTAACCGCGCCGATCGGCGTGATGTCCGTTTTTGCTTCTGGCCCCTCGCTTCTTCGCTAGATGTTGTCTTCATTCTTGAAAATAGCTCTATCTCCGAAAATTATTGTGCTGGTTTAGCACTCCTTCAATTCTGGGCGTCGTCGACCTTCTGTCCTGACTTGGGCAATGCTGAGCCGATCGGCGCAGATGCGCGCCGATCGGCACAAGATCTGTTCCTTCCTATTTTTGTTCTTTTTTTTCTATATTCTTGCATTGTTAGTCTACAGTATGTATATACATAGTTTTGCACGAATAAACAGACAACGTAAGAGCACACAAGAATTAAGCACACACTTTTCTAATTTTTTTTATTTTATTCGAGAGATTATTTTTATCATAAGCAAGCAAATTTAAAAACACCGGGTTGCCCTCCCGGCCAGCACTAATTAACTAAATGAAATGGGTTGCCCTCCCATATGCACTAAATTACTTCTAAATCCCCTGATCATTGGGTTGCCTCCCAAGAGCGCTCTAGTTATTTAGAGGTCAAAGAGCTCGACCTCCCCGAAAACAATCAATCCTTAGTGTCGCGGTGCGGGATGTGAAACCGCGACACTATAAGGTTATCTTATCTCCATGGTTCATATAGCTTGGACGACCTATCCATACATCCCCTCCAATTACTTTTGATGTCTCGACGCCACGGTGTCTTGTATCTCTTCACTTCATCAAACCCTTATATCGAAGCTTTGGGCGAAACTTGAAAGAGTAGGGAGTCCCACTTGTATCGAAGCTTATCTCACCACTCCCAACATCAATACTTGCCTTTGCTGTCCTCAAGAAGGGTCTGCCTAAGATCAACGGCGTCCTCGTCCTCTTATCCATATCAAGCACAATAAAATCAACAGGGACGATATGATCTCCAATTTGAAACAGGCACATCCTCAGCAATTCCATTAGGGAAGCGTACCGATTGATCGGCTAACTCCAAACACATACCCATAGGCTCTAATTCAGGTAAATTGAGATTTGTGAATATATGACGGGGAATAACACTTACGCTTGCTCCAAGACCGCACAAGCACCTATCAAATATCGTTGTTCCAATCATGCATTTGATGCTTGGTGATCCGGGGTTGGGTTTCTTCTCTAGTGTAACATCATTGATTGCCGCCGTTAGTTCCTTAGTGACCTTCACAACCTCCTCAGAAACTAGAGACTTCTTGTTTTGCATCATGTCCTTAATGTACTTGGCATAGGTGGGAACTTGGATAGCATCAACAAAAGGGACATTGATGTAAAGCTTCTTCATAATATTGATGAATCTTGCAAACTGCTCGTCGTGTTGTCGCGCTCTTTCTGTCTTCGTCAGTAGTTGAGTATCTAGAAATGTGGCAGGGCCATGCTCTTCTGTCTCCACGCCCATCTTCAGACTAGAGAGGCCATCATCCTCCTTGTGTCGATCGGTGCTTTCAGGGAGCCGATCGGCTCCGACAGGGTCGTCGCGCTGATCGGCGCTACGTGTGCACCAATCGGCACGGGGATTCTTTGCTCCCGAGGAGTGTTCTAGATCTTCCGTTTGTTTTCCTGATCGCGTGGCTATTGCCTTCAACTGTTCTGCAGACATCGTATTGCCAGGAATAGCCCCCTTATTGCCTTGAATGGCTTGCGATAGTTGTCCCATCTATTGCTCCATAATCTTGGTATGCTTCAAAATCTGCTTGTTGGAGCTCCCAATTTCTATCACCTTGTCATTAACTCTCTCAAGGACACGATCAATCTCCTTGAATCTAGATTGATTGTCCTTATTGATCTTCTCTGGAACTTGGAAGAACTCATGACATTGGAGACGAAGTGGGATAGAGTTTTGCATGGACGAACTAGGGGAGAAAGAACTCCTTTGTTGTTGATATTGGGGCTTCCATCCACTATTCTTCATATATTCTAACATCTTCATCTCTTCAGGGCAATCTTTCTGCACATGACCAAATTCTCCACACTCACTACATGTTGAGCGTGATTCCGCCAACTTGAGTGTCTCTTCCTTAGGGATATGAAGATTATTGTCCAACCTTCTTTGAATAGCATCGAGGTGATCTGTAATCAATTCTTCCTGAGTCTTCTCGATCACACTTTTCGCTACTCCTTTTGAAGGTTGCAAATTTCTTGAGCTTCTCTCACCATCCCACGATTGATTTTCAACTAACAACTTGATCAAATTCTTAGCTTCGGCAGGGGTTTTTGACATGAATGATCCTATAGCTGAGGCGTCCCAATGTTGACGTGACAAAAGATTCAATCCTGTGTAGAACTTCTCAACAACTTCTCCAACCGTCAGACCATGATGAGGGCATGCATCCATATGCTCATTGTATCTTTCCCATGCTTCTCCAATGCTCTCATCAATATTCTGTATAAATCCAAGAATCTTATTTTTTAAAGCTTGAATCTTAGCAGGAGGGAAGTATTTGGCCAAGAATTCAGCTGCTAATGTGTTCCACACCGTTTTCACTGTGTTTTCCAATCC
This sequence comes from Eleusine indica, assembly GCA_030378355.1. Lineage (NCBI taxonomy): Eukaryota > Viridiplantae > Streptophyta > Magnoliopsida > Poales > Poaceae > Eleusine > Eleusine indica. Next base: position 30,694,297 of record CM059494.1, on the reverse strand, counting down.
ATTGTATCATTGCTTAGGGCGTCCAACTAGAGAGAAGGGGAACAACCTCACACGTGCTTGATCTCCTGTCAATCCCGTTATCTTGAATATGCTGCAAACTTCAAGGAAGTGTTGCAAGTGAGGATTGGGATCTTCTGAACCTGTGAACGGTTGTTGTGCCACTATTCCAACATATCTCTCCAATTGATACGGAAGTTGATCTTGAGCTTCTTGGAAATCTATCTTGACAATACTAGTCAATTATGGCTTGAGACGATTAACCATAGGTACCTCTGCCATCTCCTCTTCCTCTTGCTCTTGAACTGAGTCTTCTATTGTGAATAATACTCGAGGTGTGGCGCGGACTGCTTCCAAATCTCCAAGTGATTTGCTTCTCTTCTCCGCTGTTCTCTTCTTGTGTAAGAGTCTTTCTGGATCATCGACGTAATTAGAGGGTTTGTTTGACTTAGGACCGTCCATACCTGTTAGTTTCACTTAACAGAATATATGTACTAAAGAGACAAGTAAAGCACAATGGCTAAACACTAATAAATCAAACAATGTTTAAAAACCTGCTATGGTCCCTGGCAATGGCGCCAGAAAATAGTGCTTGTTGGTCGTATCTACGCACCCACTTATATACCGCAAGAGGACGGTGTACGATTGTAGCACTTTTTCCCTTGAATTGAGTATTCCAAGGTATATCGAATCCACTGGGACCTTAGAGAGTTATTAAACAAAGTTAACAGTAAAAGATCTAATCAAGGCTACTGTCAAGTTCAGGTTGCATGAGGGGGAGACTGGCCAGCACAAAGGTGCGCCAGACAGTAAAACTGTCGTTGCGTCGATCGGCGCCGGGATTGAGCCGATCGGCACACTAGTGAAACTAAGTCGATGTGCACGAGATCTATTGAATCTGGGGTTGCACCGATCAGCGCTGGAATTGAGCCGATCGGCACACTGGTGGATCTAAGTCGAAGTGGTTGCGCCGATCGGTGCAGGATTGAGCCGATCGGCACACCAGTGAGTCTAGGACAAAGTGTTCCAGATCTTGTAAACATATGCTGATAAGTGAGTAGCCAGATATCTACTAGTGAGATCGTAACCAGATAGTCTAATTGAATAGCATCATAATGGGTAATTACATAGATCAATGAAAACCTATAATGAGTAAGACCACCCTGCTTTCCGAGCGGCTCTTGATTTATCGCTACTGGGAGGAAACCCTTAATCGCGCGAGTATCTTACCCTACTCAACTATCCAATAGTGCTGCACAGGCTTAGTGGTGTCACCGCTAAACCACACTACTAGCATCATCAAGCAACCATAATCAATACAATGTTTGAATACTATCCTAATCACCACGATTAAGATAATATCTACTTACTTAGCCTATAACTAAGCAATTGGAATAAGCACATGCATGATTATAGAATCAAGATAGACAAATCACCAAAACCATCATCAACATATTCAATCATCCTTGAGATACATAGAGTAAGATTCATCCCCGTCGAGATGACCTACCTTGACGGATCAACTCTTGACTCCAATGGTTCTTGAAACTCAACTAGAGATCTATTCTAACGGGGCAAGCCCCGGTGGCTCTAACTCACGGATCTGGTGTCCCTCAGTCGCCTCCTCTTCTGCGGCGAGGGTTTACAAGTATTTATAGGGGTTCTACTTGTAAAGGACTCGGTTTCTAGCACATAAGGTGGTTGCGCCGATCGGCGCAGGATTGCGCCGATCGGCACAAGCCGTGTCTTCTCTGATTTCTTCCCCGAGTCGGTTCCTCTGTCTTCCACAGCTGCCATGTGGGTCTTTTCCTTCGTGATAATGTCATGTACTGCACGTTAAGATCTTGGAGTTCCATAAATCTTCTTGAAGTTGTATAATTCTTCTTAGACAAATATCTTCAAGTGTCTTGCGCAGATAAACTTCCATAAACATGTGGAATGGGCCTCGGTCACTTCTGTGGGTCAAAACACTCTTGCGCCGATCGGCTCATGGGCTGTGCCGATCGGCGCACTAGGCTTCTTTAGTGCTTTTCGTCGGTTCTGGACTCCTGTCCTCTCCATCATCGCATTAATTACCAATTTTACCTGTTTCTGCAATAAAGCTCCAAAACAATGCATATACAAATATATAGGCAATATCACAGGTAAATGGCCTAAATTAGTATCAATTATGCTCTAATTGGGGTAATATTCACATATAAAAGGGGCACTTGGGAAGTGCCAACAATTACGACCTTGTCTGTTTCACAGCCGTGATCGGCCGACAGGGTATTTTCACATGTTTTTGCATATTTTGACCCTATAGCACCTGGAACCACATATTTCACCAAAACTTGTGGAACTCATGACTACAAAGATTATTTTATTATATTATTAACTAAGATTCACCTTTTTATTGTACATTGGTAGTCGAAAAAGTCCTAACTCACGCTTAGGACTTTGCTCGTCCCGAGCAATGTAAGAAATGAAGACTATGAAGGAGCAAGATCTAAGGTCATTCTCATCATGCTTTGCATATATAAAGACTATTCCATGACTCCTCATGCGCATACGGTTTTAGGTGGCTAAATACCTTGTCTTGAAAAGTTGAGAGATGGAACAACATAGAGAAGTTTTACCTTTCTTTTTCCCAAGGAACTACAAATTTGTTTGCTCTTTTCAATAAAAACAAAGCTCCAGATCACAAGTTATTCTCAATTGATGCTCTCAAATTGCTCAATGTGGTTTTGATTCCTCACTTAGGCCAGTGGCCAAAATTTCCCTATATACTAAGGCTTTTGTAGAGCTCAAGGTAAGGAATGTTAAGGCCGCATACTTGTATTTCATATATCACTAAGTCAAAAACCGGACCCAAGGAGGAAACAGTTCATGAATTATGATCAAGCCATGTGCACAATTATGATATGTATCGAAGGATGATGGACGGCGGGTGCTCCTTTTGAAGTGATCTCTCTCTCTTCCATTTGATTTATATTTGTTTACTTGGGCTACTTTAGCATTCACGATTCTTTTTTTTCTTCTTTATTATTATTTTTTTTTCTTTACAAATAGCTATATAGCCCATATTTCTTTTGGAATGATTGTTGGAGAGAGATCAATAAATATAGTGGAGCACTTTATTCAATGAGTGGATTGTGGGGATGATGGATGGGAACTTCCAATGTAGAAGCTTCAACATATGGAGTGGTTGGGGTGTGCACATGAACTTGATCAATAACACATAGCAAGCATCTCACAAGGGTCACAACAATTTGACAAAGTGCAATGAAAATACAAGTAGCAAATGCAATAGGTTTTCATTAAGATAATCATGTGGCTTTGGTAGGAATAAACTCATCATTGAAAAGATTGTGAATCTGGAGTTCTCATTTATAAGCTTTTAAAAATTAAAAATCAAGGAAGTTCACTTGGTTCCAAGAAAGGTTATGCTCTCTACGGTCATATCACATCTACCAACAATTTAGACAAGGTTTTCCTATGCAATGTGTATTTACCATGGGCGATGAAAGAATGCAGGGAACAATCCTTATATATCAAGAAAGAATGAGAAGGAAGTTTTATGTTAGCGGCCGTAAATCATGCTTGAAAAAAAATTCAGTTCATACAAAGACATGAAAACAGCAAGGGGTAGGTGATACGAGGAATACCGTAATGGGTGTTGTTTATTCATATCTTGTCCTCTTGTTCGTTTCAATATTAACCTGTAGAGGTTAGCTAACCAAATACTCGAAGGAACAAGCCCAAAGTTGTGCCATTATTATTGTCAAGTATATTTTATAGTTGAGAAGGAAAAAAGCAATTTTTTTTGAAGTTTCAAATGAGAAACTGACAAAGCCTAGTAAAGGGAAACAAATCGGGTTACCTCTCATTAGTACTTATTTAAGGTCGTAAGTTTGACCATGGGAGCACTAGTTCATATTCTAGCTTAGGTTGGCAATGTGGCTCCCGCCATCACCAAACATTAATTAATCATTGCACAACTAAGGCATATGACATGGATACCGGAATTTGCAATGTTTGTGATAAAAAAAGTATCTACAACCGTGCCTTTGAAATTACTATGTCCAAAAGGGGTAGAGTGGTTGTAGGCCTCTTGTGTACCACCATCATAAATTTTTGTTGTGGTGGGAAAATTTTTGGTGTGAGTGAGGAGTATGTGAATTTTCTAAAGTATGACTCCTTGGCATGGTGAGAGAATTCCCTTTTAACTCTAAATTTGAAGCCTCATGAATTTCTATGGACAAGACTTTGTATTGCCCTTCATGATTCATGGATTGATCCTATTCAAAGTTTTCCTTCTGTAGATCATCCTTTGGTAGCTTCGGTACCTCTTTTCCATTGCTAGATGATAGCCTTGTGGTGGCTCCATTAGGTAGAACATGGATCCTTGGGGGATTTGGGAGGATTGGAGAGGGATGGCAAGGCCTATGTGGTTTAAGGATTGGTGTAGTATTGGCCGATGAAGCAAAGTGTGGCTCATGGTCTTTCCTCTCAACTTTTGCCACATGGTTCAAAACTAGTTTTTTAGTAGCAATTGAACGTGTTTTTTGATGCGTGAGTCGGGTAATATGGTTGATAACAGCCCATGCGTCTTCCATGCTTTTTTCTATGGAATGGACCTTGAGAGCACTCGTTCAATAGCTTGGCACTCCTTTTGTGTAGACCATGAACAAAATACGACAAGAGCCTTTTGATTACTGGTTTTTTAGTAGCAATTGAAAGTGTTTTTTGATGGGTGAGTCGGGTAATATGGTTGATAACAGCCCATGCGTCTTCTATGCTTTTTCTATGGAATGGACCTTGAGAGCATTTGTTCAATAGCTTGACACTCCTTTTGTGTAGACCATGAACAAAATACGACAAGGGCCTTTCTATTGGAGTGTCAAGGCTAGGACCACTAAAGACAAGGGGAATAAACCAACCCCAACAAGCTTCTATGAGTTCTTCATCCTCTTGCTTAATGTTTTTGATATTTGTCATTAGCGACAAAGCTTTTCATGAGGAAAAAGACTCTCATAGAAATGGTACTTTAGTAGTTCCCATAGACCTTTCAAGGGACGTGGTGTTTGAATAATATACCATTCCCTATCATTGATGAACCTTAGGTACTAGTCCTTGGCACGACCATCTAATGAGTAGAAAAGGAGTCTCCACATGAGCTCTTCATGTAACAACCCAATATTTAGGAAGGTGGAGCAAGTCTCCTCAAAATTACGAAGATGGGCATAAGGGTCTTCATGACTTTTCCCAGTGAAGAGGACCGCTCAAACCTTAGCCATGAGATTTGGGTATAAATCCAAAAATGGAGCACCATTTTTGTTTAAAAGACGCCTTTCTATGATTTTAGTCCATGGAGCATTAGGGAGATCAAGGATAATTGGAACATTAATAGAAGGGGAGTTCTGAGAAAGTTTCTTGGCAGCCATTATGGGGAATTGGGATGACTCCTTGAACTGTTCTTGCCTCTTTACAATAGAAGGATATAGCAACGGATCACCTTGTTTCCCGTTTTAGTCCTGTCCACTAGACTCTTCTTGATTAACATTGGTTCTCTTGACCCATTCCATGTTACGAGTGTTTCCAAAATCTAGAAAAGGTTCATTGTCGAGTTCAAAGGATTGAGGTGGGATAAAGTGTGTGTCTTCTTCTACAACATCAGTGTGTGATGAGTGGAGTGAGGCTATCATAGGAGCTTTGGCCTTTTGAGGGAGACACTTGTCTTCTATTTCTTTAGATTGGCTAGAAGTTTGGGTGCTTCGGTTGGTAGGTTCTGGGGAGATGGATGACTCATTTGCAAGATTTTGGATGATTTTTCTTAGGATCTCCGTTCCCCCTGATGGTGTTGCGCAAAAGAAAGCACCTCCGGCCGCAGCATTTAAATAATTTGCACTGTCGGGCCTTAGACCAAAGAAAAAGTGTTGCAGCCTTATAGGCTCCTCTATACATAAACATACCCCTATTTTGGTGTAGGATAGGAACCTTTCCCATGATGCTCCTAATGGTTCGTGGTCTTGTTGCTCAAAATTGATAACCTTTTTCCTTAGAGCAACTATCTTATAGAGAGGAAAATATTTGGGCAAAAACTACTCTCTTAAGGTGGACCAAACTCCATCTACTTCCCTACATGTTTAAAATACCATGTTTTCGCTGCCCCGCTGTTGACGGCTGTTAAGTACCATTTTTAACCGTCAACTATACTCAAATAAAGGAGAATTTGGCATTTCATACACGCATGCTTTAGCACAATAATATAGTTCCACTTGTACTTGGAGAACTTTGTGCATGCAGGAGGAAATGTGAAGGAAACACCTCAAAAGGCAAAAAAACACACTTTCGACCAATCAGAGAGTGCCACATGGACGTCACACGGATTGAAGGGCCCATTTTCAGCACTTAACCGACGTAACTCCCTGTAATACCGCGCAAACCGACGTCAGGGCCCACAGGACAGCCACCTGGAGAAAGCACAGGCCAGGAGGGGCCACCCCCAGGTCGGCCGACCTGGTCAGGTCGGCCGACCCGGCCGGGCGCCCTCTCCGCCTGGGCTTCCACGTGTTGGCTCCTCCGTGACTCCTGATGACGGTTTGAGATGCCTTCCGTGGCGGTTACTCCCCCTTGCCGACCTATTGAGGCTATAAATAGGAGGGTGTGCCTTCACACTCAACACACACCACAAGAAGCATTTCTCTCTTGCTAGTAGTAGTTCTTGGAGTTTTAGTGGAGTTAGGCTGAGTCTAGAGCTCTCTAGTCCCAAGTCTTCACTTGGAATTGGTATGGCTCTTGTATCTTTTCCCTTTTGTAAGACTTTGCTCTTATCAATATATATATATTTTCTATATAGTTGTGCTTGGGTCATGAGTTTCTTGTTTGATATTGTGATCCATATATGTGATAGTATAGTCTACTTGTGTGATAGTAGTTTATATTTATTATACTACTATTGTCATGCTAGTTATATACCGTCACTATAGTCTAGTTTATATGTTATAGTCTCTATGCTTAGTTTTAGCTGATAAAGTATAGCATGGGTTTGGTGATCGTATTCGTACGGTAGCTCTGCCTCGTTAATAGTAATCGCGGAGGGGCAGAGTGCTCTTTGGTCATGCAAGTATGGTACTTGGGTGACTGATTTGCATCAATTATTCGTTAGTCTACTGGTTCGTTGAGGTAGGCGGCAGGTGGTGACAGCCCTGTCCGTCCTTTGAAATCCTCCCCGCTAGGCTAGTGCGTAGGCTCTTGGCGGAAGTCGCCTGTGGATGCAGGGGTAAGTCCGTGCCTGAAGTGCTATACTATTGACTGCTGAACCTGAGTGTGGGTCTGTATGTATTCTACTTAGGCTATGCAACTGTATAGGAATGTATAGTAGGAGTAGCTTAGCCTAGTCTTTCCTCCACTAGACTTTATTTATTTAGTAGGAATCTTCTGTGTGTGTCACACTACCCGGTTATTATCATGTACCCGCCTGTCTTGGTTAGATATCCTTGCTAATTGTTAACATGATCTTATATGTTAGTAACGCTTCTTGATCATACCCTTCCTTTGGGATAAACAAATACGATACCCTGAATACTTCCGGGTGAAATGCTACAGCGGTATTCTCCGTGCGCTTGCGGATTTTACCTACTTGACTCTGGGACATATTAGTGAACCGTTTCTGGCCCCGTGCCGGGAATGATTTATTAATATGGCTTAGCAAAAGTCAACAAGCATTTCTGGCGCCGTTGCCGGGGAAGGCGTATGATTTAAGAAAAATTACTAATGTATATAGTAGTGTTGCAATTATTAAGGCTATCTCCTAGGCAGGCTAACCTTGCTTTGTTTTCTGCATTTTGTATGAAAACAGGGTAGTGTATGACTGGTTTCGACTTGCCGACAAACTTCACTGAAGATCCTGAGTCACTCCTGAGAAGGACACGAGCTAGGCTCACCCCTCCTCGTAAGGAGACTCGGCCAATCGAACCTGTCATTCCCGCACCATCAAGCTCTGAGCAAATGGCCGACAAGACCCTCCGCGAGTTCTCCGCTCCCTCCGCTGCCAACATCCCTACGGGACCAGCTGGCAATGTGGGAGATGCGAACTTCGAGATCAAGACCGGTCTCATCACCATGGTGCAGGCTAGCCCATTCTGTGGGAAAGCCAATGAGGACGCAATGTTCATGGGCAACAACAACAACAACAGCAACAAGCGCCCACTACCGACCACAGAAATTGTCAAGCTGACGGAAGAGTGTAGCGCTGCTATACTCAACCGGCTTCCTGAGAAGAAGAAAGATCCGGGGTGTCCCACGATCACCTGCTCGGTCGGGACACAGAACTTCGACCATGCCTTATGTGATCTTGGGGCAAGTGTGAGCGTCATGCCGAAGGATGTCTTCGACAAGCTCAACTACACCACACTATCCCCCACGCCGATGCAGCTGCAGCTGGCCGATTCAACGGTCCGCTATCCGGCAGGGATCGCCGAAGATATTCCGGTGAAAATCCGGGATTGCTTCATCCCCGTCGACTTCGTAGTGCTTGACATGGACGTCGGGAAGAGCACACCGCTCATCCTGGGACGCCCATTTCTCAGCACTGCGGATGCTCGCATCGATGTAGGAGCCGGAGAAATCCGCTTCCACATCAATGGCAAGGAGGAGAAGTTTGACTTTCGGCCACGGAAAGAACAGTGCAACATGATCCGTATCAAGTACGGGCCGAACCCAAGCAACATCAAGGAAGTGGAGGTCACTCCGCCAAAGAAGGACAGCCTCATCACATTCATGAAGAACTTCCTTGAGAAGGAAAAGGTTGCACAGCAACAACTGATGAAGGCAAGGGGGCAAAGGTCACACATTAAGCAACAGCCTCCGAAGTCCACCAGGCAGCAACCTCCGAGGTCTGCAAAGAAACAGGCTGTGAAGCCTGCAAAACCGCAGCCTCCGAAGCCCGAGAAGCCACCGACCGCAACAAAGACCAAGAAGGTGTGGCGAGTGAAACAAGAAGCATCATCCGTGTCTTCATCTCCGGGACCGGACAACGCTTCATCGAGCTGAACGCCGGAGAAAAGTCCCGCTCGTCGGACTTTAAAAGGTGAGTCCTCGCCGGGAGGTTAAACCAGTAGTTATCCATATTTGCTCTTTTAATTGCATATTTGCTTTCCACCACATTTTGATTTTTCCCGACCACTGCATTTCTGCACTTTTGAATTTTTCCAGCCACCTTGGAATTTTTCAAAACTCATTTGCATTTTTGAAAATTTAGAAAATAGGTTTTTGGGCTTTCCATTTTGAAAAGATTTTTTGTCGAGCTTTTTGAGCAAAAAGGCAGCAGGGGACAAATCCCCTAGCCGTTGGGGAACACATAGGAAAAAGGGGGCTGCCAGGAGGCCCACCTGCCAGGTCGGCCGACCTTGTGGGATCGGCCGACCCCCTGGCCCCACCTTTTCCTGTGCTCCTTTCTCCCAACGGCTATATGGCCGTTGCTCTGTCCCTTTCTAACGGCCATCTTGCTTCCTTGGCCATAAAAACCGCCCAGGAGGAGGAGCTTCACCATTCCAAGCTCATCTTTCACTCCCCTCCTTTGCTCACTTGTTGCTCTCCCAAAATTTCGTGTTCTTCAACTTTACTACAGCCCCAAAAACCCAAAAAAAAAATATTTCCCCTCTGTTTTAGTGCATTTGCAAGTTGTTGTGAGAAGAAAACCAATTTCGGAGAAGCTCGGGTTTGTCGTTTTCACTAACGCTCACCCGAACACTTGTTCGATCTTGTTTTTGTTCTTGTCTTGTGTTTGTTCTTGTGTGCAGCCATGTTCAACCGAATGAAGCAAGTCGCCGGAATCAAGCGGAGAAAAAGCACTCGTGCAAGCACGAGTCAAGCATCCTCCGTCAATTTCAGCGACAACCAATTCCGCCAGCTGAACGCGATGATGGCTCAGAATCAGAGGAATTGATGCCTTCTTCCGCTCCCAAGGCTACGACCCGAACCAGCAGATATGAGCAAGAACAAGCTTGGGGGAGGACCTCCCTTCTCACGGTAACTTGTATCTTTCCCCTTCTCTTTATTTCTTGCATTTGCTAAATCTGAAAATCCATAAAAATTTGCAAAATATAAAAAGAACAAAAATATTTCCCTTTTTCATGCGCGGTATGAATGTGTATAATTTTCCTATGTTGAGATGATGAATAGTTGCTCTGTCCTTTATTCCTCTCTAATGCTAGTTTACAACTTAGTACTCTCTCAAGAGTTAGGTTTGTTGGTAAATCTTGCCTTGAACTTGAATCTTGTGGGTAGCATACGCATTCTCTAGTTCTAAGTTGTTGAGAGGTATGATATGATAGATAGGGCTGCTATGATCTTGCTCAACGTAAAGCTTGAATTCCGGAGTTTTATTTTTCAAAATGACAAATTGATAAGTTCCTCAATGATAAAATTCCCACCACAGCCATATGTAGTGTTTACATTTGAAAACCTTTACACATATGCTGCTTGTTTCACATTGAGCTTAGTCAAAACTGTTGTGACCCTAGTAGAACTCTTTTCATGCTTTCTTGATCAAGATCATATACACACATCCACCGCCATGAGCTATCCTTCTAAATCAAGAAGATAGCATCCACCATATCCACCATATCCACCGTGAGCTATTCTTCTACACCGGAAGAAAGCCACTATCCATCCATCCATCCAAAGAAACACTCCATATATCCATTGCAAAATTCCTCTCTCAAAGTATTCATTGCAAACTAGGACTATGGCTATGCAAAAAGAAAAGAAAAAAAATACTCAAAAAAGAGAGCAAGCAAAAGATAGCCATAGCCTAGAAACTCCAAAAGAGAGAAGGAAAATTCAAAAAGGAGTTATTTCTTCCCATCCACCATTCCACCGTTCTCCCACACACTTGCACATCTTGATCAAGATTGTTTGAATTGATGTTTTTCTTGGATCCGGTCTTTTGACATAGCAATATTATGTGAACATGAGTGCCTCATATATCCCTACCTTGAGCTCCACATAAAGCCTTATTTAGAAGTAGGTGATTATAGGCAATACTTTGCCTTGGTGAGGAATCATACACATATTGAGTGATCCGAGAGAATCATTTGAGGAACTTGGTTTTTATTTTCAAAATCTTTTGAAAACCTCCGGAATAACATAGCGGAATCTAGAGCAAGTGATTGGTGCCCTGCAATTGTTCTATCTCTCAACCGCCCAAGACAATGAGGTGTAAAAGCCCCATGGATCGAGGTAAATGGGTAAGTTATGTGCCAACATATTTAATTCTAGGAAGAGTACTTTGTTGTGCGCAAAGTATTATTGAGGAGTAGGACATTGTAGCAACTCCTGATCAACAACTTAAGTTTATCTTTGCTTCGGGACGAGCAAAGGATAAGCTTGGGGAAGTTTGTTGACGGCTGTTAAGTACCATTTTTAACCGTCAACTATACTCAAATAAAGGAGAATTTGGCATTTCATACACGCATGCTTTAGCACAATAATATAGTTCCACTTGTACTTGGAGAACTTTGTGCATGCAGGAGGAAATGTGAAGGAAACACCTCAAAAGGCAAGAAAACACACTTTCGACCAATCAGAGAGTGCCACATGGACGTCACACGGATTGAAGGGCCATTTTCAGCACTTAACCGACGTAACTCCCTGTAATACCGCGCAAACCGACGTCAGGGCCCACAGGACAGCCACCTGGAGAAAGCACAGGCCAGGAGGGGCCACCCCCAAGTCGGCCGACCTGGTGAGGTCGGCCGACCCGGCCGGGCGCCCTCTCCGCCTGGGCTTCCACGTGTTGGCTCCTCCGCGACTCCTGATGACGGTTTGAGATGCCTTCCGTGGCGGTTACTCCCCCTTGCCGACCTATTAAGGCTATAAATAGGAGGGTGTGCCTTCACACTCAACACACACCACAAGAAGCATTTCTCTCTTGCTAGTAGTAGTTCTTGGAGTTTTAGTGGAGTTAGGCTGAGTCTAGAGCTCTCTAGTCCCAAGTCTTCACTTGGAATTGGTATGGCTCTTGTATCTTTTCCCTTTTGTAAGACTTTGCTCTTATCAATATATATATATTTTCTATATAGTTGTGCTTGGGTCATGAGTTTCTTGTTTGATATTGTGATCCATATATGTGATAGTATAGTCTACTTGTGTGATAGTAGTTTATATTTATTATACTACTATTGTCATGCTAGTTATATACCGTCACTATAGTCTAGTTTATATGTTATAGTCTCTATGCTTAGTTTTAGCTGATAAAGTATAGCATGGGTTTGGTGATCGTATTCGTACGGTAGCTCTGCCTCGTTAATAGTAATCGCGGAGGGGCAGAGTGCTCTTTGGTCATGCAAGTATGGTACTTGGGTGACTGATTTGCATCAATTATTCGTTAGTCTACTGGTTCGTTGAGGTAGGCGGCAGGTGGTGACAGCCCTGTCCGTCCTTTGAAATCCTCCCCGCTAGGCTAGTGCGTAGGCTCTTGGCGGAAGTCGCCTGTGGATGCAGGGGTAAGTCCGTGCCTGAAGTGCTATACTATTGACTGCTGAACCTGAGTGTGGGTCTGTATGTATTCTACTTAGGCTATGCAACTGTATAGGAATGTATAGTAGGAGTAGCTTAGCCTAGTCTTTCCTCCACTAGACTTTATTTATTTAGTAGGAATCTTCTGTGTGTGTCACACTACCCGGTTATTATCATGTACCCGCCTGTCTTGGTTAGATATCCTTGCTAATTGTTAACATGATCTTATATGTTAGTAACGCTTCTTGATCATACCCTTCCTTTGGGATAAACAAATACGATACCCTGAATACTTCCGGGTGAAATGCTACAGCGGTATTCTCCGTGCGCTTGCGGATTTTACCTACTTGACTCTGGGACATATTAGTGAACCGTTTCTGGCCCCGTGCCGGGAATGATTTATTAATATGGCTTAGCAAAAGTCAACACCCGCTTAATGAAAAAGGGAACAACTTCCATTTCATGGTTTCTTGAGGAAACCCTTCAATGGCAAGAGTGGAGCAACAAAGCACAAACTGTTGTAGGTGAGTATATGGATTTTCATTTTCTGCCCCTATAAATGGTGTCTTCTGAATCAAAAGTATGAGATCTGGATGAATCTCATAGATCGGAGCTGTGATTGAGAGTGATGAGGGTTCTAGGAACTTGCTCCTAGGGGCTGAGATGTCGTGGGTGGATGGGGGATTCATGGAAGGAAAGAAAATAGGAGAAGAAAACAAAAAGGAAAGGTAAAAAAGAATCAGGTTCGGATATATGTCAGCTACCATTCCTCGGCAGCGGCGGCAGAATGCTTGTTGGCGATCCTTTTGCCTAACAGAGAAATCCGCAAGCGTATGGATGCCGATGTAGCCTTCACCCAAGAGTATTCCAAGGTATCAAATCCACGGGGAACGAGAAGTGAAATTCTATCCTAATCCAGTTCTAGTGAACAAAAGAGAAGGATAACAACGGGTTGAGAGGGTCCTCCAGCCTTGGCTTCATGTGACAACTTATATCCAAATAATCATCAGACTCCAATATTTACTCTTGTTTACTTCGGTGCATAGTCGTCTGAGGTACGAAAAGGGATGAGAAGGGACCTCGGCTAAAACTACCATCAACGCCTACGAGCCCAACCCAAACGTTGTGGAATACAAAGGATAGCTCAGTGGTATCACCACCTAACTACCGATCATACAACCCGTGGGGTTGGGAGCAAACTTAGAGAATTGTAAGTCTATACACTATGTATACACTTACAATTACTACTCTAGCCTTGTTAACTAAAGGCAGAGTAACCATAGTCAAATAAAGTAAAAGACTTTATCTTACATGGACTAAGAACCCATAAACAAGATATAAATAAAAAAAGCTTCAATGATTACATGAACAAAAGAATGTCTACATGTTACCCGGCCGAAGGACGGGGACTCTATTCTTGGTGGAGAATCATCCCCGAGGCACAAGGTGGAGAAGGAGCCGACATACCCAGCTCCCTCCCGAACTTTTACCACTCACTCTCACACCTGTTGACTTTTGCTAAGCCATATTAATAAATCATTCCCGGCACGGGGCCAGAAACGGTTCACTAATATGTCCCAGAGTCAAGTAGGTAAAATCCGCAAGCGCACGGAGAATACCGCTGTAGCATTTCACCCGGAAGTATTCAGGGTATCGTATTTGTTTATCCCAAAGGAAGGTTATGATCAAGAAGCGTTACTAACATATAAGATCATGTTAACAATTAGCAAGGATATCTAACCAAGACAGGCGGGTACATGATAATAACCGGGTAGTGTGACACACACAGAAGATTCCTACTAAATAAATAAAGTCTAGTGGAGGAAAGACTAGGCTAAGCTACTCCTACTATACATTCCTATACAGTTGCATAGCCTAAGTAGAATACATACAGACCCACACTCAGGTTCAGCAGTCAATAGTATAGCACTTCAGGCACGGACTTACCCCTGCATCCACAGGCGACTTCCGCCAAGAGCCTACGCACTAGCCTAGCGGGGAGGATTTCAAAGGACGGACAGGGCTGTCACCACCTGCCGCCTACCTCAACGAACCAGTAGACTAACGAATAATTGATGCAAATCAGTCACCCAAGTACCATACTTGCATGACCAAAGAGCACTCTGCCCCTCCGCGATTACTATTAACGAGGCAGAGTTACCGTACGAATACGATCACCAAACCCATGCTATACTTTATCAGCTAGAACTAAGCATAGAGACTATAACATATAAACTAGACTATAGTGACGGTATATAACTAGCATGACAATAGTAGTATAATAAATATAAACTACTATCACACAAGTAGACTATACTATCACATATATGGATCATAATATCAAACAAGAAACTCATGACCCAAGCACAACTATATAGAAAAGATATATATATTGATAAGAGCAAAGTCTTACAAAAGGGAAAAGATACAAGAGCCATACCAATTCCAAGTGAAGACTTGGGACTAGAGAGCTCTAGACTCAGCCTAACTCCACTAAAACTCCAAGAACTACTACTAGCAAGAGAGAAATGCTTCTTGTGGTGTGTGTTGAGTGTGAAGGCACACCCTCCAATTTATAGCCTCAATAGGTCGGCAAGGGAGAGTAACCGCCACGGAAGGCATCTCAAACCGTCATCAGGAGTCGCGGAGGAGCCAACACGTGGAAGCCCAGGCGGAGAGGGCGCCCGGCTGGGTCGGCCGACCTGACCAGGTCGGCCGACCTGGGGGTGGCCCCTCCTGGCCTGTGCTTTCTCCAGGTGGCTGTCCTGTGGGCCCTGACGTTGGTTTGCGCGGTATTACAGGGAGTTACGTCGGTTAAGTGCTGAAAATGGGCCCTTCAATCCGTGTGACGTCCATGTGGCACTCTCTGATTGGTCGAAAGTGTGTTTTCTTGCCTTTTGAGGTGTTTCCTTCACATTTCCTCCTGCATGCACAAAGTTCTCCAAGTACAAGTGGAACTATATTATTGTGCTAAAGTATGCGTGTATGAAATGCCAAATTCTCCTTTATTTGAGTATAGTTGACGGTTGAAAATGGTACTTATCAGCCGTCAACAAACTCCCCCAAGCTTACCCTTTGCTCGTCCCGAAGCAAAGATAAACTTAAGTTGTTGATCAGGAGTTGCTACAATGTCCTACTCCTCAATAATACTATGCGCACAACAAAGTACTCTTCCTAGAATTAAATATATTGGCGCATAACTTACCCATTTACCTCGATCCATGGGGCTTTTACACCTCATTGTCTTGGGCGGTTGAGAGATAGAACAATTGCAGGGCACCAATCACTTGCTCTAGATTCCGCTATGTTGTTCCGGAGGTTTTCAAAAGATTTTGAAAATAAAAACCAAGTTCCTCAAATGATTCTCTCGGATCACTCAATATGTGTATGATTCCTCACCGAGGCAAAGTGTTGCCTATAATCACCTACTTCTAAATAAGGCTTTATGTGGAGCTCAAGGTAGGGATATATGAGGCACTCATGTTCACATAATATTGCTATGTCAAAAGACCGGATCCAAGAAAAACATCAATTCAAACAATCTTGATCAAGATGTGCAGGTGTGTGGGAGAACGGAGGAATGGTGGATGGGAAGAAATAACTCCTTTTTGAATTTTCCTTCTCTCTTTTGGAGTTTCTAGGCTATGGCTATCTTTTGCTTGCTCTCTTTTTTGAGCATTTTTTTTTTCTTTTCTTTTTGCATAGCCATAGTCCTAGTTTGCAATGAATACTTTGAGAGAGGAATTTTGCAATGGATATATGGAGTGTTTCTTTGGATGGATGGGTGGATAGTGGCTTTCTTCCGGTGTAGAAGAATAGCTCACGGTGGATATGGTGGATATGGTGGATGCTATCTTCTTGATTTAGAAGGATAGCTCATGGCGGTGGATGTGTGTATATGATCTTGATCAAGAAAGCATGAAAAGAGTTCTACTAGGGTCACAACAATTTTGACTAAGCTCAATGTGAAACAAGCAGCATATGTGTAAAGGTTTTCAAATGTAAACACTACATATGGCTGTGGTGGGAATTTCATCATTGAGGAACTTATCAATTTGTCATTTTGAAAAATAAAACTCCGGAATTCAAGCTTTACGTTGAGCAAGATCATAGCAGCCCTATCTATCATATCATACCTCTCAACAACTTAGAACTAGAGAATGCATATGCTACCCACAAGATTCAAGTTCAAGGCAAGATTTACCAACAAACCTAACTCTTGAGAGAGTACTAAGTTGTAAACTAGCATTAGAGAGGAATAAAGGACAGAGCAACTATTCATCATCTCAACATAGGAAAATTATACACATTCATACCGCGCATGAAAAAGGGAAATATTTTTGTTCTTTTTATGTTTTGCAAATTTTTATGGATTTTCAGATTTAGCAAATGCAAGAAATAAAGGGAAGGGGAAAGATACAAGTTACCGTGAGAAGGGGGGTCCTCCCCCAAGCTTGTTCTTGCTCATATCTGCTGGTTCGGGTCGTAGCCTTGGGAGCGGAAGAAGGCATCCCAATTGCTCTGATTCTGAGCCATCATCGCGTTCAGCTGGCGGAATTGGTTGTCGCTGAAATTCTGCCATTGCTGGGTGTCGGCGACATGTTGCGTGAGAGTTTGTTGCATGCTCTCGGTGCGCAAATCAATGTCGTTCACCCTCCTTGTCAACTCGGCCATCCCATAGTTGAGTTCACGGAACCCACGGGATGAGAATGACCGAGTGGCAAAGGATGGCGGTCCGCTTGAACTTGATGACGTCTGCATGGGGTAATCGTACTGAGATTCCCATGCTCCGGCCTGCCATGTTGATGCACCCGCCTCGTCCTGTGGCGGGGGCTGCTCCCATACCGGATCTCCGGTCGGAGTGTGAAACTCCGGTGTAGGCTCCATATGCCTACGGGAACGTGTCGGTCGCCCTGAAACACTATGCCTGCGAACTTCTCCCACTGGCTCAAGTGGGAGGGTTAGTGCCCGACAGTGATACAAACGAAGACCCGGGTTAGGTAACGGGAATTCGTTTGTATACCCGGGAAAGTGATAGATCAAGGTATTATTTGGACCATGTTTCAAAGTATGTCCTTGCACAAAATAGTCCTCGCCTAGAAATTCTCTATCTACCGTCAAATATTCAACATGAACATTATCAAGCAGACCACACTTCTGCGCAATGCGAGTAACTAAAGAGGTGCACTCAATTGGTCCTGTCAACTTTATATTGTCTAACCATTGATCAATCATGCATTCCGCGGGTGACACCCTAATTTTCTTAACCATGGCATAAAGTATTTTCAATTCATCTTGCCGGACAATCCTAATGTCACCTCGAGGAAACAAGGTCATAGCCAACCACACATGCATAAATCTAAGTGTAGGATTATGGATGGCACTTGTTCTAGGCTTGGGACCCCACTCGTTTCCGGAAATCTTTTTCCAAAAACTTTCTTTATGGAACCCCTTTAGCGCTTTATCTAAGTCTAGCCTACATTTAGGATTTAGACCTAGCATAGCATGAAGATCACCCCATGTGACCAAGCGCTCTTGCCCAAACAAGCGAAAAGAGATGCCTTCATCATACTTTCTAAGGGTGCATAAAAACTGCATAGTAAGCAAACGAGAACCCGGCTCATCTACTTCTACGAAATTTAGCCAACCCATAGTGCGAAAAATAGAGGCAAATTCTTCTCTCATACCTATTTTCTCGAGGAAGTCCGGATCGAAGCGTCGGGTGTGGGCGAATGGCCGTTCTCTCATGAACGCGATGGCTTGGCCCTCGCGGTCGTCCTTGATGTCGAGATGCTCCTCGGTGATGAACAAGGCCGGCCTTTCCTCCGGAATTTCAGCTTCGGGGTCACCATGCCCCGGACTTGGTGTGAGCTCGACGGAGGATGCTTGACTCGTGCTTGCACGAGTGCTTTTTCTCCGCTTGATTCCGGCGACTTGATTCATTCGGTTGAACATGGCTGCACACAAGAACAAACACAAGACAAGAACAAAAACAAGATCGAACAAGTGTTCGGGTGAGCGTTAGTGAAAACGACAAACCCGAGCTTCTCCGAAATTGGTTTTCTTCTCACAACAACTGGCAAATGCACTAAAACAGAGGGGAAATATATTTTTTTTGGGTTTTTGGGGCTGTAGTAAAGTTGAAGAACACGAAATTTTGGGAGAGCAACAAGTGAGCAAAGGAGGGGAGTGAAAGATGAGCTTGGAATGGTGAAGCTCCTCCTCCTGGGCGGTTTTTATGGCCAAGGAAGCAAGATGGCCGTTAGAAAGGGACAGAGCAACGGCCATATAGCCGTTGGGAGAAAGGAGCACAGGAAAAGGTGGGGCCAGGGGATCGGCCGACCTCACCAGGTCGGCCGACCTGGCAGGTGGGCCTCCTGGCAGCCCCCTTTTTCCTATGTGTTCCACAACGGCTAGGGGATTTGTCCCCTGCTGCCTTTTTGCTCAAAAAGCTCGACAAAAAATCTTTTCAAAATGGAAAGCCCAAAAACCTATTTTCTAAATTTTCAAAAAAATGCAAATGAGTTTTGAAAAATTCCAAGGTGGCTGGAAAAATTCAAAAATGCAGAAATGCAGTGGTGGGGAAAAATCAAAATGTGGTGGAAAGCAAATATGCAATTAAAAGAGCAAATATGGATAACTACCGGTTTAACCTCCCGGCGAGGACTCACCTTTTAAAGTCCGACGAGCGGGACTTTTCTCCGGCGTTCAGCTCGATGAAGCGTTGTCCGGTCCCGGAGATGAAGACACGGATGATGCTTCTTGTTTCATTTGCCACACCTTCTTGGTCTTTGTTGTGGTCGGTGGCTTCTCGGGCTTCGGAGGCTGCGGTTTTGCAGGCTTCACAGCCTGTTTCTTTGCAGACCTCGGAGGTTGCTGCCTTGTGGACTTCGGAGGCTGTTGCTTAATGTGTGACCTTTGCCTCCTTGCCTTCATCAGTTGTTGCTGTGCAGCCTTTTCCTTCTCAAGGAAGTTCTTCATGAATGTGATGAGGCTGTCCTTCTTTGGCGGAGTGACCTCCACTTCCTTGATGTTGCTTGGGTTCGGCCCGTACTTGATACGGATCATGTTGCACTGTTCTTTCCTTGGCCGAAAGTCAAATTTCTCCTCCTTGCCATTGATGTGGAAGCGGATTTCTCCGGCTCCTACATCGATGCGAGCATCCGCAGTGCTGAGAAATGGGCGTCCTAGGATGAGCGGTGTGCTCTTCCCGACGTCCATGTCAAGCACTACGAAGTCGACAGGGATGGAGCAATCCCGGATTTTCACCGGAATATCTTCGGCGATCCCTGCCGGATAGCGGACCGTTGAATCGGCCAGCTGCAGCTGCATCGGCGTGGGGGATAGTGTGGTGTAGTTGAGCTTGTCGAAGACATCCTTCGGCATGACGCTCACACTTGCCCCAAGATCACATAAGGCATGGTCGAAGTTCTGTGTCCCGATCGAGCAGGTGATCGTGGGACACCCCGGATCTTTCTTCTTCTCGGGAAGCCGGTTGAGTATAGCAGCGCTACACTCTTCCGTCAGCTTGACAATTTGTGTGGTCGGTAGTGGGCGCTTGTTGCTGATAAGATCCTTGAGGTAGCGAGCGTACGTGGGTACTCGTATCGCATCCAGCAAGGGCACGTTGATGTGCAGCTTCTGGATCACCTCAACGAAGCGTGTGAACTGCTCGTCCACGGTTGGCTTCCTTCTTCTTTCAGGAAACGGCATGAGGCTCGTGTCATAGAACTCATGTGGGGCCGTTTTCCTGGGCGGCAGTTCTTCTTCTTCTGCCGGCTTCTCAGCTGATGTATCCTTTCCTGCATGGTTAGGGTATGGCGGATCCCGAGTGGACTTACCTCCTCTCGTGGTGACCGCATTAACATTTTCTAAGGGGGTCTCGGGTTTCCCCGGGATTTTCCCCGACTCAGCAGTAGGAACAGCAGCAACTAACTGAGCTAATTGGGTTTCTATCATTTTATTAAAGCTCAGCTGATTCTTGAGAGCAGAGGAAACACCCTCTATCTTAGTGTGGATGCTCTCAAGAGTCCTATCAGTGGTGGCAAGCTTTTTACTGATGTTATCATTAACCTTAGCTTGACCAAGCACAAGATCTTTCAAGGAGGGCTGATTATAACCGGAATTAAAACCAGAGAAGTTGCCAGAGTTACCTCCTTGGTAGTTGGGACGTGGTGGACCCCAACTTTGACCTCCTTGTGGACGGTAGCCGTTGTTGTTGTTGTTGCCCATGAACATTGCGTCCTCACGGGTCTCGGGGCAGTCATGGCCCGAGTGTCCCGTGTTGCCACAGACCTCGCAAGTCATACGAGCGTCTAGGGCTTTCACTTCTCCATTGGCTTGGTCGTCCATCTTCTTCATGAGAAGGTCAATCTTGGCGGCGAGCATGTCAACCTCCTTGACGGAGTGCATGCCTCGCTGGCGAGGTTGGAGGCGCTCTTCATTCCAACCTTGGTTGGACACCATCTTCTCGATCAAATCTTTTGCCTTGCTCACAGTGAGCGAGAAGAAGGCTCCACCAGCAGCAGCGTCGAGGTGGTCGCGGGCCGACGGAGTAAGCCCGTTGTAGAAGTTCTGGATGATCAGCCAATCATCCATCCCGTGGTGGGGACATGCCAGGATGTACTCCTGGAGCCTCTCCCATGCCTCAAGAATCGACTCCTTCGACTCTTGCTGGAAGCTTGAGATCCTTCCGCGGAGGGCATTGGTCTTGCCCAGCGGGAAGAACTTTGCAAGGAACGCAGCTGAACACTTCTCCCAAGTGTTCACAGCTTCAGGGTTTGCGTAGAACCACTGTCTCGCTCTCCCAAGGAGAGAGAACGGGAACAGTCGAAGGCGAACAGCGTCGGGGGTGACGTCCTTCATTTTGAACGTGTTGCAAATCTCCAGGAATTGCTGGAGATGAGCACTAGCGTCCTCATTGGCTTTCCCACAGAATGGGCTAGCCTGCACCATGGTGATGAGACCGGTCTTGATCTCGAAGTTCGCATCTCCCACATTGCCAGCTGGTCCCGTAGGGATGTTGGCAGCGGAGGGAGCGGAGAACTCGCGGAGGGTCTTGTCGGCCATTTGCTCAGAGCTTGATGGTGCGGGAATGACAGGTTCGATTGGCCGAATCTCCTTACGAGGAGGGGTGAGCCTAGCTCGTGTCCTTCTCAGGAGTGACTCAGGATCTTCAGTGAAGTTTGTCGGCAAGTCGAAACCAGTCATACACTACCCTGTTTTCATACAAAATGCAGAAAACAAAGCAAGGTTAGCCTGCCTAGGAGATAGCCTTAATAATTGCAGCACTACTATATACATTAGTAATTTTTCTTAGATCATACGCCTTCCCCGGCAACGGCGCCAGAAATGCTTGTTGACTTTTGCTAAGCCATATTAATAAATCATTCCCGGCACGGGGCCAGAAACGGTTCACTAATATGTCCCAGAGTCAAGTAGGTAAAATCCGCAAGCACACGGAGAATACCGCTGTAGCATTTCACCCGGAAGTATTCAGGGTATCGTATTTGTTTATCCCAAAGGAAGGTTATGATCAAGAAGCGTTACTAACATATAAGATCATGTTAACAATTAGCAAGGATATCTAACCAAGACAGGCGGGTACATGATAATAACCGGGTAGTGTGACACACACAGAAGATTCCTACTAAATAAATAAAGTCTAGTGGAGGAAAGACTAGGCTAAGCTACTCCTACTATACATTCCTATACAGTTGCATAGCCTAAGTAGAATACATACAGACCCACACTCAGGTTCAGCAGTCAATAGTATAGCACTTCAGGCACGGACTTACCCCTGCATCCACAGGCGACTTCCGCCAAGAGCCTACGCACTAGCCTAGCGGGGAGGATTTCAAAGGACGGACAGGGCTGTCACCACCTGCCGCCTACCTCAACGAACCAGTAGACTAACGAATAATTGATGCAAATCAGTCACCCAAGTACCATACTTGCATGACCAAAGAGCACTCTGCCCCTCCGCGATTACTATTAACGAGGCAGAGTTACCGTACGAATACGATCACCAAACCCATGCTATACTTTATCAGCTAGAACTAAGCATAGAGACTATAACATATAAACTAGACTATAGTGACGGTATATAACTAGCATGACAATAGTAGTATAATAAATATAAACTACTATCACACAAGTAGACTATACTATCACATATATGGATCACAATATCAAACAAGAAACTCATGACCCAAGCACAACTATATAGAAAAGATATATATATTGATAAGAGCAAAGTCTTACAAAAGGGAAAAGATACAAGAGCCATACCAATTCCAAGTGAAGACTTGGGACTAGAGAGCTCTAGACTCAGCCTAACTCCACTAAAACTCCAAGAACTACTACTAGCAAGAGAGAAATGCTTCTTGTGGTGTGTGTTGAGTGTGAAGGCACACCCTCCAATTTATAGCCTCAATAGGTCGGCAAGGGAGAGTAACCGCCACGGAAGGCATCTCAAACCGTCATCAGGAGTCGCGGAGGAGCCAACACGTGGAAGCCCAGGCGGAGAGGGCGCCCGGCTGGGTCGGCCGACCTGACCAGGTCGGCCGACCTGGGGGTGGCCCCTCCTGGCCTGTGCTTTCTCCAGGTGGCTGTCCTGTGGGCCCTGACGTTGGTTTGCGCGGTATTACAGGGAGTTACGTCGGTTAAGTGCTGAAAATGGGCCCTTCAATCCGTGTGACGTCCATGTGGCACTCTCTGATTGGTCGAAAGTGTGTTTTCTTGCCTTTTGAGGTGTTTCCTTCACATTTCCTCCTGCATGCACAAAGTTCTCCAAGTACAAGTGGAACTATATTATTGTGCTAAAGTATGCGTGTATGAAATGCCAAATTCTCCTTTATTTGAGTATAGTTGACGGTTGAAAATGGTACTTAACAGCCGTCAACAACACCCATTTCTAATACATTTCTGCAGCGTAGCGCTTGTTGTTCTCCTCTTCAATTGTTGATCTTTTCTGCCGAATTCCCCTTCTATTTATAGGTGGCAATGGGCAGGGGGTACTTGTAGGTGAAGGTGAGTCGGTAGGCCAAAGTCCGTCCGCCGGGCGGCGGGCAAGGCCGGGCAGCCACATGTGTTGGGCGGCCTGGAACGTCGGGCGGCAGGGTCGGTCGGGTGGCCGGGAGGGTCGGACGACCACCCGATTTGGTCATTTTTCCAACCGACTCATTCTGGACGGCCGTGATGATGTTCTGAGGCGGTTTCGAGGGTTGGTTGGCCTTTTTTCCTTTGGTTTTATGTCGATAGGCGTGGCAGGCCAGGCGGTAAGCTTGATGGGCCAAATGGCCCGGTAGGTCGGGTGGCAAGCCCGTCGGGCGGCAAGGTCCGCCGGGCGGCGGCCCATTTTTAGGCGGTGACCCTTTGTCCTTGTGGCTTAGTTGTCCTTCCCTTCTCCTGGTTAGGCCAAGTGTCAACCTCCTTCCTTTGTCTCTTTGAAAATCATTTGGACCGGAATTAGGAAACGGCTTCATCGCGATGGTGTTTGCATATCGGCCGGGTGAGGGGGTGAAGTTCTAAATCGACCGGTGGTCCTAGGTCATGTTGTAGTACGACCAGGAATTGATTGAACACTTGATTCACCCTATCGGGTGGTGATAGCTTATGATCCAACCAAATGACAGTTTTACTTAGTGATGACCTGATCGGGTGCTGATTCTGGCTGTTAACGACCCTATCGGCTGTCAGAAAATGGTTGTTTCACAGTCGTGATCGGCCGATGGGGCATTTTCACATGTTTTTGCATATTTTGACCCTATAGAACCTGGAACGACAAATTTCACCAAAACATGTGGAACTCATGAGTACAAAGATTATTTTCATTATATTATTAATTAAGATCCACCTTTTTATTATAAATTGCTAGTCGAAAAAGGGAATTTACGACTACCAACAAGGGTCCATCCTTCTTCTCACTAGCTGCCCCTGCATTGTTCGGATATGGAGGATTGTGGTTGGACTTACCTCCAAGCGTCATCACCGCATTAACATTTTTTGTGGTAGATTTAGGTTACCCCGAAATTTTCCCACAGTCTAAAACAGGCAAAGCAATGGCTATTTGAGCTAGCTGAGTTTGAAACATTTTATTAAAACTAAGCTGGTGCTTAAAGGAAGAAGAAAGGCCTTCTAAATTAGAATTAATGCTCTCTAAGCTCTTGTCAGTGGAGGCAAACTTTTTACTATAGTTTTCATTAATTTTAGTTTGGCCCAAGAATGAGATCTTTCAAGAAAGGTTGCTTAGGACTGAAAGAATTACTAAAATAACCATTGTTACCTCCTTGATAGGGGCGTGGTTGCCACACTTGACCTCCTTGAGGGCGATACCCATTGTTTATGAACGCAACTTTCTTACGAGTCTCCGGGCAATAATTGCTCGAATGTCCCGTGTTTCCACAGACCTCGCACGTCATGTGATGGTCCATAGCTTGTTATGCCCTTCAGGCTGGGGTCATCGGAGATGTCGAGCTGCTTTAAGATAAGGTCCACTTTTGCGGCGAGCATGTCCGTCTCCTTGACGGTGTGCATGCCTTGCGCACATGGTTGGAGTCGCTCATCATTCCAGCCTTGATTGGAGACCATCTTCTCAATTAACTCGGTTGCCCGATTGACGGTGAATGAGAAGTTAATAGAGTATTGAATATTGACGTCGTGTCTTTTAATTTTTTTATGAGAGTTCCGCTAGCCAATTCATAATGTTATTGCCTTTATTCTTCATCTCTATTGGTCAGTGAGTGAGGGAGGGAGGGATAGGCCTTTTACAGATTCCATATTTCAAGTATATTTGGGATAAGTGGTTTTCTTTGTTTCAAAAGGTACATGGTTTAGAAATTTACCATAAGAAAGAGCTCTGTTAAGATTTGTACCACCAAAACATCATTTTGTTTAGAATTTTACAATATCGAGTTGGAAGTAGTGTTAGCTTACTGATGTGAACAAGGGTTCCCGATCTTCCGAAAGGTTCTGGGTAAGTTGATTTGGTCGGAGGCGACACACAAATCGATCCGGCTTCAGAACAGCACGTTCTAAACCCCGCAATCGCAGCACGACGTCTCCTCTGGTTATCAACCGTCCAAAAGATGATTGACCTCGCCGAGAAGGCTAATCCCTGCCTGCGAATCAAGAACACAAGCAAGAACAACGAAGAATGCAACACAATTGCAGATGTATGATTAAACTCTCGAAGTTGGGGTCTCACAAACCGATGAACGGCGAAACTGTTTATGAACAGAATTGATCTAAGCAAAACCCGAACCCTAATGGTGCGGCGGCGGCTGTATATAAAGACCCTAGGGTCGTGCAAGACCCTCTGGACGCGTCCCTAATTGGGCTCAACTAGATACAAAGCCCAAAGGCCAAAAATAGGCGACGCAGCACCAACACAGATTCTGGACTCTGTCTTGTTTTGACGATTCCTGATGACTCCGGATGAATTTTGACATGAGGCCGGCGGCATTGGAAAGGTCTTCTCCTTATCTTTCCGTGCATATGTAGAACGTCCAAATCCGAGTCCGTATGCGTCCTGGGCGACTGTTTTAGTACAGACTGGTCCTGAGCCCCGAAACAGACTCGAAGTCGGTTTTGATTGGGCCTCCACTTTGGCTTCCAAGCCCTTGCTGGTCCTCCACGTTCCCAACTCCTTCTCCCATCATCTCCTGATCTTCTCCATGGTTTCTAATCATAAAATAATCATTAGGTAGCAAACCATTCTCAAAAGTAACATATAGCGAAGAACGTAGGAACGAGCTCACCTCTAAATTTAGTCGTCGTGCACGAGCTCTAGTCATTGGACCTGGCAAGTCCAGATTTAGAGGAGTGTTGTGTGTATCCATAGGAGTGATGTCCTCATCACTTACATTGACCGCCCCTACATCACATTAGGGGAGGCACTCGATGAGGCTCCAGCGATGAGGGGGATCCGGCGTTTGCAGGTTGCGCCTGTCGACGAGATCCACTGGCGCTGGTCTGCGATGCTGTAGGTCGAGAGAGATTCACTGGAGGACGTATCGGAGATCGGTGCTGATTTCCAGATAGGTGAAGGGGATGACACACAGGTGGTGTGGGCAACGCAAGATGATCCCATACGTCTCGTTGCAGATCCGGCAGAGGGCCTTCGCCCAAATGGATAAGCGACGAGATTTTGGGATAACATTGCAGAATCACCACGCGCTGAGGTAATTCACAAATCTCCATCTACAACATCTCTGGTCCATCAGGCGAAGGCAGTTGGTTTCTCGGAGACTGATCTGGAGTGTGCGGCGGCGGTCTTGGCTGATCTGTTGGTTGTTGAGGCCGTGATTGAGCAGGTCATGCGCAAGAACCTATGTAAATCAACTTCTCTGGCAAGGAAGATTGTCTACTCTCTATTCGCTAGCAAAATCCGATCGGTAGGGACATGGCAAGGCCCTCTACCTCTGCCGAGAATCTCACCGCCGGTTACGGTCGCCGATTGCGTTGCGAAGGCATGTGCACAAGGGAACTTCGGTGTGGTTCAGCGAAGTTCAGGGGGAAGACGAAGACCAATTAAAATTTAAAACTCTAATCTGAATTGCTAGGTTGGTTTACCTCATGGGCCTAATCAAGGATTCTGGTTGCAATCGGGCCAAACTTGGATATAGCTCAAAGTGTGTTCTACTGTTGGAAACTTTCTGGCCCGAAGAGGATCCCTTCCCCTGGAGTTCCGTAAGTCTAGTGTTTACAGCTTCCCTGGCGGTGGCGATCGTATACTCTTTGGCGATGGCGGTCACATCCCCTCTGCCAGTGTTGTGTGTACCTTTGCGAAGGTGGTTCTGGAGAGAGCCATGAGCAGCGGCGGTTTCCAGTTAGGAGGTTGGGGAAATGCCATGTTCCCTGGCAATGTTACGGCAAACTCATTCCAGGGAGGCGGCAATCAGTTCCAAGGGAACCAATTTGGTGCGAATGGCTCAAACTGGGACAACCCTCAAGATCCACTTGGAGCTGGCCGGACGCATCAACAGCAGTGGGGCAGAGGTTTTGGCCACAACGGCCAAGGATGGAATTTTGCTCAACCTGGAGGACAACAACATTTTCAAGATTTCAACCCTCCCCATGGTGGACCAGGGGGCTTCTTGCCGCAGAATGCAACCGGTGGTAGAGGTTTTAATCTGCATGGTGACTCAAGTTTCAATCCACAGTTTGAGCAGAATTTCGGGCATAGTAGTTGGGGGTTCAACGCAGGCAGAGGAGGATTTGAGGTGGGCAGAGGGTGGTGGTGGATTGCATGGCGGAGGGGCACATAACCATGCGCCCACACACAATCTACCCTGTTAGGATCTCGTCGGATAAACAACGCGCACGCCGCCAGAGAGATTGCCTGTCCAAACTCATGCACACCTGGAAGAAAACTCACGCGCACACAAGCACACGATGTTGTTTTTGGTGCTGCTGAATTGACAGCTTTTCAGGTTGTATTCCTTTGCTTATATAGACTATTACATGGAAAGAAATAAAAGGCCTCCGATCAGGCACATCTAGCTTTCTAAACTAAGCAAACAAACCATGGAAAGGTAAATCACTAAACAAGGAAGGTAAGGATTATTTCCTACAATCTCCTCCTAAGCATTGTCGTGCTTGCTATCAACATTTATCAGGCCGATCTTGGTATGCAGCTCATGAAACGTGGTTGTGCCGAGCGGCCTTGTAAGAATGTCGCCAAGCTGTTCCTCGCTCCTGATTAACTCGACACGGATCAAGCCATCTTCCGTAGACTTTCGAACTAGGTGATACTTCACCTAGATATGCTTACTTAGTTCATGGAGCACTAGATTATTCATTAAAGCAATGGCGAACTTGTTGTCCACCCGCAGCATTGGTGTTCTCGGTGCTGATCCTTGCACTTCTGCAAGCACCGGAGCCAGCCGTAATGCCTGACAAGCAGCATTGGCAGCTGCTATATACTCCACCTTCCAGCTTGATCACGCCACCACCTTCTGCTTCATGGACTGTCAAGTGATCGGGCTGCTGCTGAGGCAGAAGATCACGCCTGTCGTGCTCTTCCTAGCATCAACATCGCCGACGTAATCGCTGTCACTAAAGCCAGTGAGGTTGGCTTCACCCTCCTCCTTCCGGTCGAACTAAGTCCCCAATTCTGGGTCCTGGCTACATAACGCAGGATGCGCTTCATCGCGGCGAGGTGGTCCTCCAGCGGATCCTCCAGGAACCGGCTAACAAACCCGACAGCAAATGCGAGATCAGGGCGAGTGTTAACCAGATTCCTTAGACTCCCAATAATAGTCCTGTACATTGTCGCACTGACCGGCGGTCTCTCACTGAGCTTACTCAGCTTGAGCCACGTCTCCATCGGTATTTGGCAAGGATTGCACCCGGCCATGCCGCATCTCTCCAGAATCTTGCCGGCGTAGACACCTTGGCTCAGCGAGATCCCCCTCGCGCTATGCTTCACTTCAATGCCAAGGTAGTAATAAAGCAGGCCAAGGTCACTCATCTTGAACGCACCCGCCATCTTCTCCTTGATGGTCCTGATGTCGCTGGCGCTCTTACCAGTGATCACGAGGTCAACGACATAGACCCCAACCACTAGCCGAGCGTCATGACCCTGCCTAATGTAGATGGCGTGCTCTGAAGGGCTCCTCCTGAAACTGAGTGACAACAAGGTGCTATCGAGCTTTGCGTTCCAAGCACGGGATGCTTGATGTAGGCCGTACAATGCCTTTCTCAACTTGAGCACCTTGTGCTCTTTGCCGCTGATAACGAAACCTGTCGGCTGCTAGACGTAGACCTCCTCCTGCAGGTCCCCATTGAGGAACGCGATTTGACGTCCATGTGTGGCACCTCCCACCCCTCGTGCGCTGCGAGGGCAATGAGCAGGCGCACTGAGTCGAGCCAGGCCACCGGCATGAACACCTCGTCATAGTATGCCATGCCGCTGTGCGTAGCCCTTCACAACGAGGCACGCCTTGTGCTTGGACACCGCCCCATGTTCGTCCCGCTTCACCTTGAAGACCCACTTCATGTCGATCGCCTTGCGTTCAGGTGGGAGGTTGACAAGGCACCACGTGCCATTCTCCTTGATGGAGTCCATCTCCTCCATCATCGCCTTCCTCCAATTGGGGCTGCCCTCTACCTCGGCGAATGAGGCAGGCTCGTTGGCGCTCACCGCATGAAGCTCCTCCATCACCAGTGCGCATGGTGCGAGACCACGCGGCGAGGCCTACCCGATGATGTCGTTGATGTTGCGGAACCAAAGAGGCGCGTCATCATCATGGTCGGCGTCGAGGTTGTCATCGTCGCCCCGTCCGGTAAGCCAGGCTCAGACTCGCCAGCTCCATCACTTGGGGGCTGTGACTGCTCCCCTAGTGCATCTCTTGCCGGCACCTCGACCACCTCATCAACAGCTGGTGTAGCTTGTTCCCAAGTGGTGTACTCCACCGTGAACATGTCGTCGCCACCAGTGGCCTCGTCATCGCTGCCGCTAGTGCCCCAGTCCCACAGGGCTTGTTCGTCGAACACCACGTCACGTGTCACATGAACACGCTTCGCGATGGGGTCCTAAGCGTGGTATGCCTTGGAGCCATGCTCGTAGCCAATGAAGATCATCTTTCGGTCACGGTCATCGAGCTTTTTCAGGTGCGGCATCGTGTTACGGACGTAGACAATACAGCCGAACGTCCGGAGGTGGTGCACCGTCGGCTTCTTCCCGTGCCATGCCTCGAACAGGGTCATCCCATCCACGCTCTTTGTTGGGCTTTGGTTCAGCACATACACAATGGTGTTAACGGCCGCACCCCAAAACCAGCCGGGGAGCCCCTTCTCCTTGAGCATGCTCCTCACTGTGTCCACCTCCGTGCCATGTCGGCGCTCGATGACACCGTTCTGTTGCGGGCTGTAGGGCGCAGTGTGCTGGCGATGCACACCCTCGCCCGCGCAGTACTCCGTGAACTCCCTCACAGTGAACTCGCCACCATGATCAGTTCGGAGCACCTTCAGCTTAACGCCGGACTCACTCTCAAACCACACCTGGATCTCCTTGATGGCAGCTGCTGCATGATTCTTTGAAGGAATCGCGGCTACCCACATGTACCTGCTAAGGTCATCCAGCAACAACAAAAACTACTTGGTTACCTGCGGGTTTCATCGGTGAGATGGGCCCACAAAGATCACTGGGCACCAGCTCGAGTCGCTGCCGTGCCCGGTACTCCGCCTTTGCTGGAAATGAGGTGCGCCTCTACTTCCCAGCTTGGCACGCCTCGCACAGATGACCGACTTTCCTGATCACTGGCAAGCCACGCACTAGCTCCTCCCGAGCTAGCTTCCTCAGCGCCGCCATGTTGACATGGCCGAAACGCTCATGCCAGCGCCATGCCTCCTCGTCGCCGCATCCGCTCACCACTAGGCATGACGGTTGTGCCACCTTCAGCTGGATCTTGTACAGGCGGTTGCCTGCACGAGCCACCTTCGCCAGCAGCTTGCCACTAGGCTTGCGAACTGTCGTCACCCCATCGTCGATCTTGGTCTTGTAGCCGCTCTCGTCGAGCTGACCGATGCTGATGATGTTTGTTGTCAGCCGCGGAATGAAGTAGACTCCAGGGAGCGACTGGACCTCCCCGTTCTTGCACTCGAAGACGACGGTGCCCCGGCCTTCGATGCATGCCACCGAGTCATTGCCAAACCGCACGGTGCCAAGCAGCGCCATCTCCAGCTTGGTGAAGGAGGACCTGGATCCGGTCATAAGGTTGGTGGCGCCGGTGTCCAGGACCCAGGTGTCCGCCTCCTGATCCTTCTCTTCTCCGAGGTGGGCGAACACCTTCTCCTCCCGGATCTCAAATTAGGCAACGGATCCCGTTGACGCCGCCCCAGACCTGCCAACGCCATGCTCCTGGCCTGCCTCCTACAGCGCCGAATCATCACTGTGATGCCGTCACGAGCCAGAGCGAGGCCTCCTCTTCATCTTGCACAACATGAACCTGCTCTTTCTTGGGCTTCGACCCGCACTGTCGCGCCCTGTGGCCCATCTTGCCACAATGCTGGCATTCATCGCTGGTGGGCCGGTTTGAAGTCGACGGCCCGCTTGGTGGACCTCCACGTCCGCGCACATGCTCACGCCTGTCGCCGCCACCGCCACGACGCGACGTGCCACCGTCATGTTCTTCCTCGCGCTTTGTTGGTGGTTTCTAGACGCCCATTTTATCTACCAAAAAGGGATGTTTTGCGTCTTAATTTGGTGGTTTTGACTAACAATTAACCACATATTTGTAGTTGTTCTATTTTGGATGTAATCGCAGGAAACAGGTGTAAAACAGGGCAATTATGGATAAAGAACTAAAGGGTAACGAAGATGGGCCAGATGTGGAGTCGCGCCGATCGGCACGGGCCTGTGTCGATCGGCGCAGCAGGAGAAGATGATGAAAACACGATCCGATCCAGGAAAGACGAAGGCCCAGCCCAGTATGAGTTAGAGTCGGTGGAAGTTGACCTAATCCCGTCGAGTATAAAAGGAAGATAATAATCAAGAGCCAAAAAAAAAAGACCGGAGAGACGGCGATCGCGAGAATCAATTATTAGAACTAGGGTTCCAGGATATTGGCAGTGAAGGTTGGTCAACACTGACGAGATCCACCAGAAGGGAGGTCACGCCGATCGGTGCGACGCTTGCGCAGATCACCATGTGCGCGTTCCAGTGCTATTTCTCACCCCTCTGCTATGTCTAGCGGAAGGATGAGTGAGTAGTGTAACTCTCATACTTGTTGATACTCTCTCGATGAATTTAATCTATGTGATGAACTTTATTGCACATCTATCTATCCCTTTCATTAATTTATCGGCCAATACACTTTTGCCTATTACATAGTGCAAGAAACTAGTGGGGAGCTAATAGCCTCTGTAGTGACAGCCGGGGTGAACGAAACCACCATGTCTTCTAGAATATTAGAGTCATCACTCGAGTTGATAAGAATAAGGTTGCATGCTAGTGAACCAATCCTAAGGAAAGAATCCTTCATCATCCTGTTACCTCTTCAATAACATTCACCTTCCACTTTCTCACCGTCATCATTCACATCAACCAAACCATTGCAATTTGTTAGTAACCCTTTAATAGTATTAGTTACGCTTGTTCCCTGTGGATTCGATAACCTTGGAATACTCTGAGGGAAAAATAGCTACAACTGTACATCGTCCTCTTGTGGTATATAAGTGGGTGCGTACTTACGACCAACAAGCCCTTTTTCTGGTGCCGTTGCCGGGGAACAAGCCAGTTCTTTTACTATTAATATTTTACTAACATCTAATCCTCTCTTTTCTAGTTGTTTTCGTTTTTGTGTTTTGTGTGAATTTTCAGGATGAGTACGACAGGACCTTCTCTGACTCTGGGACTTTCTTTACCATCTCTAGACGTGCTGGTGCCTCAATCCTCAGATGAGAAGGCGACGGCCTCCTCGTATGTATTGAACTCCATTATCATTAGCATGGCTGAAGCAAACAAGTTCTTTGGAGCGAAAGAGGAGAACCCGTATACTCACTTACAAGATTTGGAGGAGTGCCTCGGGATCTTTGCAGGTGGCTGCTTTTTCCATTCTCTTTGGGAGGAAAAGCCAAAGAGTGGAACAAGGCAGCATCTCGAGAAGTAAAAGGTAAGTGGAGTGAGTTAGTTGGAAATTTTTGTCTCCACTATTTTCCTTTGCCAAAGGTGCAGAAGTTGAGAAGGGAAGTGGTAAACTTCTTACAAGAAGATGAAGAATCTCTCGCGGAAGCCTGGACGCGTTTTCAAACATTGTTGAAACAAGGACCTGACCTCGGCATTGATGAGAATATGTGCGCTCAAACCTTCTACATGGCCATTAACAAGGCATCGAGGATGCATTTGGACGAATCGGCTAGAGGGAGTTTTCTGAGATTGACAGCCAAGGTAGGGATCGAATTGTTAGGCAAAATTGCCAAGAATGAAGCTTTGCACAAGCATTGAGAAGAATATCTAGAACCAAATCGGCAATGCCCAGAAGTTATGCAAAAGGGAGAGTCGCCAGCTGAACAGATCTTTATGTCCGAGAGTAGGTCAATGATTACTTCGGAGCAATTTGAAGAAATAAAGCCCGTTGGACCCGCCTCTGTGGATCTGACATGTGCGCCGATCGGCGTAGGCTCTGATCCGATTGGCGCAGTTGCGACGACAGGAGAACCGATCACCCTGACGACTCCGTCAAGTAGCAAGGAATATACCAAGATAGAAGCTGCGATTCTGGACAACCACCTGAAGGAATTTGAAGGGAACTTTGCTAAACCAGAGGGGGATAGAACATTGGCGAATGTTAAACCACTTGATGAACTTGAGCCAATGGACTGGATTCCCATTGATTTTTCGCACGAGTTGCTCAATATGAGAAGATCCTTCAGTCCGCAAGACACCTTCGAAGCTGGAATTGAGTATAATTTCCCAAGTAATCGCCTCAAGTCAGAAGTTTTCGATCAAGAGATTATTGGGAGAGTTTTAGGGAAGCTTTACAAGGATGATATAGAGCTTGATGGAACAGAGGTGAGAGAAGCGAAGAGATTGCTAGACAGTTGCTTTGAGCCATCCCAATACGAAGGATTATGTGGTGTGTATGTTGTAGGTCTCACTGAAGAGGAAAAAGAAGAACCATACATACCATGTGAGATATCAGGGAAGAAATTTCCGAAAGCCTTGTGTGACTTTGGTTCTCGTGTCAGCTTAATGACTTACGATGCATTCATGAGCTTGCCTTATGGAACTCAACAGCGGCTGATGGGGACTGAACTTGAGCTGATCATGGCGGATGGTAGGAAGACCAAGCCACTAGGAGTAATCAAGAATGTCGAAATTGAGATCAGCTCAAAAACAATGCTGGTAGATTTCTTTGTTCTAGACAATAAAGAAACTAGGGTTGAAGATATCATTATGGGAAGGCCATTCTTAAGATTAGTACAAGCTGTTCTGGATGTTGGGAAAGGTCAAATTACGCTACACCTAGGAGAGGAAGAAGTGCGATTTGAATTTAATGATCCGTCTCATCAAGACTCTTCTTACTATCAGGAATTCTGCCCAGAGGAAGACGAGAGGATGGGAATGGATATGGGAGACCCACTAGACCACATCATGCGTTGAACTGACGAGTATACTGCCAGCGACGATTGGCGTGACGCTTGTGCCGATCGGCTCAACCAGGAAAATCTTGATTTTGAACCTCTTGGGGAGCTGGATCCAGATGAAGCGCCAGAAGTGGAACAGAAGGAACTCCCAAAGAAGCTACGCTATGAATATCTAGGAAGAATAGAACATATCCAGTTATTGTGAACAACGCCCTAACGAAAGAAGAAACAGAGAGGCTTCTCGCTATGCTCAAAAAGTATAAGAAAGCCATTGGTTACACATTGGATGACATCAAGGGAATCAGCCCCAAATTTTGCACCTATAAGATTAACTTGGAGGAGAATACTAAACCAGTGGTTGAAAGGATGTGAAGGTTGAAGGAATCAATGAAGCTAGTGGTTAAAAAGGAGATTTTGAATCTGCTTAATGCAGGTGTGATCTACCCTGTTTCTGATAGTGAATGGGTTAGTCCAGTGCATAGTGTACCCAAGAAAGGATGGTTGACAGTAGTGCCTAACGAGAACAATGAGTTGATCCCTCAAAGAACTATAACTGGATGGAGAATGTGCATAGATTATAGAAGTTTGAACAAAGTGATGAAGAAAGATCACTATCCTCTTCCGTTCATTGATGAGATGCTTGAAAGGTTAGGAAAGAATTCATACTTTTGTTATTTGGATGGATATAGTGATTTCTTTCAAATATCGGTAAGATCAGAAGATCAGCAGAAAACTACTTTTACTTGCCCTTTTGGGACATATGCATATAGAAGGATGTCATTTGGTCTTTGCAACGCGCCCGCAACATTTCAAAGATGCATGAATGCAATATTCGCTGAATTCATAGAAGATATTATGGAGGTATTTATGGATGACTTCTCCGTGCATGGTGCTGATTTTGATAGCTGTTTGGAGAATTTGGAGAAGGTTTTGAAAAGGTGTGTTGAATGCGACTTAGTTCTTAATTGGGAGAAGTGTCACTTCATGGTAACAGAAGGGATAGTACTTGGTCATGTCATATCTAAAAGAGGGATAGAGGTTGATAAGGCAAAGGTATCTACAGTTGAGAAATTACCTCCCCCTACTGATCTTACAACTTTGAGGAGTTTTCTTGGACATGCCAACTTCTATCACAGATTTGTTAAGGATTATTCGAAGATTGCTAAACCCCTGACAGAATTGTTAAAGCAAGATACAGAATTTGTCATGGACGAGGAAAGACTCTTGGCCTTCAGAAGATTAAAGGAAGCTCTATGCTCTGCACCCATTATGCAGCCACCTGATTGGAGTTTACCTTTTGAAATTATGTGTGAGGCAAGTGACTATGCAGTTAGAGCTGTTCTTGGACAACGGAAGGAAGGTAAAGTGCATGCTATTTATTATGCTAGCAAAACTTTGAATGAGGCGCAGATCAATTATACAACAACTGAGAAAGAGATGTTAGCTGTTATATTTGCTTTTGAGAAGTTTAGATCCTACATTCTAAATTCTAAGGTGATTGTATATACTGATCATGCTGCTATAAGATACTTGGTTTCAAAGAAGGAGTCTAAGCCTCGGTCAATGCAATGGATATTGATGCTGCAAGAATTTGATTTGGAGATAAGAGATAAGAAAGGAGTAGAAAATTCTGTAGCAGATCATTTATCTCGTCTTGAATCATCATCAACTGAGCCAATAAGAGATGAAATGCGACAAGAGCAGTTGTTTGCCGCACTTGATCATAGAGAGAACTGGATGATGGATATTATCAAAGGTTTCAAGGGACAAACTGATCTAATGAACAAGAACAAAAGGAAAAGAGTTAAGAGTGAAATGAGAAAATTTATATGGGCCGACCCATACTTGTATAGGTATTGCGAGGATGGAGCAGTACGGAGATGTATACCCAGAGAAGAACGAGCGAGCATTTTAGCAAAATGTCATTCTTCGGATTATGGGGGACACTATGGCTACTTCAGAACATAGGCAAAGGTATGGGCGAGTGGATTCTATTGGCCTACTATGCATGAAGATGCAAAAAGGTATGTTGCAACATGTGCTCAATGCCAACGAATAGGAAATGTTAACAGTAGGAATGCAATGCCTCTTAAATACAATCTTCAAGTCGATATCTTTGATGTTTGGGGTATGGATTTTATGGGACCCTTTGTGAATTCTCATGGGTTCGAGTACATATTGGTCGCCATTGATTATGTCTCCAAGTGGGTCAAAGCAACGGCATGCAAGGCTAATACTACAAGAGAATCAAGGAGTATACTTCAGGAGCAGATATTTCTTAGGTACGGAGTACCGAGGATAATAATTACAGATGGAGGATCCGATTTTACAGGAGGAGAATTTACTAAGTTTTTAACCAAATCTGGAGTTGAACATAGAATTGGAACATCCTACCATCCCGAGACGAATGGACAAGCAGAAACTTCAAATAAGCAATTAAAGGGAATTCTGCAGAAGATTGTCACAAAGGAAGGAAGAGATTGGGCCACGAAGCTTAATGGAGCGTTATGGGCATATAGGATGGCATTCAAGACATCGATTGGTATGACACCATATCAATTCATCTATGGGAAATCGTGTCACCTATCTGTGGAATTGGAACATATGGCTTATTGGGCTATAAAGGAAATGAATTTAGATCTTGATGCCGCTGGCTTGAAAAGAAAGATACAAATAAGTGAATTGGAAGAGATGCGATTGTGTGCATATGAAAATGCAGCCATATACAAAGAGAAAACAAAG
The DNA here is from genome assembly GCA_030378355.1 of Eleusine indica. Taxonomy (NCBI): domain Eukaryota; kingdom Viridiplantae; phylum Streptophyta; class Magnoliopsida; order Poales; family Poaceae; genus Eleusine; species Eleusine indica. Next base: position 30,656,962 of record CM059494.1, on the reverse strand, counting down.
AAGTGGTACGATAAGAAGCTTTTGAAGAAGGAATTCAAGGAAGGAGATCGGGTACTCCTATTTAATTTGCGATTCAGATTATTTGGCAAAGGCAAACTGCGAAGCAAATTGGAGGGACCTTATCTTGTGAATACGGTGTTACCTTCAGGAGCGGTAATCATAATAGATGGCAAGAGAAACAAGTACACGGTGAACGGACAACATCTAAAGCTATACCTAGAACCCAACACATTTGAATTAAAATCTTTTGATGTGTATTTCACTACTTAGTACCCCATGTGGTCGAGCTTAACAACGTAAAACAAAGGCTGGTATGTATTTTTATTTCCGTAGTTTTTCTTTTTTCTGATTTGGTAATTTAGTGTACCGTGCCGATTGGCATGTTGCTGCGCCGATTGGCGCAGCCCTGAACCGATCGGCGCGGCAGAGTCCTTTTGGTTATTGAGTCGGTTTTGGACCTTACCTTTTTAAGACTCATTAAATTCCACGAATAAGAGAAAGAGTCCTAGTCCAACTGGAAATCAAGGGATATAAATATGGGGGGACAGCAAACCCACGGATCAACTCGTATTACATCGTCACCAGAACAAACCCTAAGAGCAGAAGCGATGGAAGGCGGCGCATCGGGCAGAAACCAAGGCGGAGTCGATCGGCTCGGCGGCGGATTTCCTCAGTCCTCTGCAAATTGGTCTTGGGAAGAAGTCTATGAAGTGTTGACACCAAAACGAGATGATCCTCTCGTCTGGTTAGATCTGCGGAAGAAATTCATGAAGAAAAGCGAAGCTGACGCGTGGAACGCCGACAAGGTGAAGATGGACAATGAACTTCGGCAGATGATGAAGAGATTATTGGTGCGCAAAGGAAAATTTGTAGCGCCTATGAAAAGTGAAGCAGTTTCTCAAGGGTATACCATGGAAAGTCTTCTTGATCTTGCTAAGCCCTTGTCGTATGAGGATTTCCTATCTTTCGAAAGATCATTGACTGAGCAAGAGAAGGAAGAGCTAGACGAAGAGAGCACCCTCACAATCCATAGGTGCCAACTTTATAGTGAACATGACATTGCCACCATGTATGAACTCAAGTTGTGAGGGGAAGCCGAAGAAGCTATGTACCAGCAGGATACGGAGAAGGATCTTCAAGCTAGAAGGGATGAATCCTTTCCTAGGGTTCTTACCGATTAGGAAAGTTTTCAAGAAAATAAGATTCATAGGAACAGTTGTATTGAGGGTTGCAAGTTTTGTCTCTTTTGTGCTAAAGATCTTCAACGCAAGGTTGAACTACAATTGGCACAAGATCCAGCTTTCATACCTAGAGATTTAATATATAATGATGGCTATCACGCAGTTCCTGGAGGGAGGACACCTAAGGAGATTAATGATGAGATTTTACGAAGGCAGCAGAATAAGGTGATCCGTGAGCGTAATCTAGAGCAGTTAGCTAAGAATATGAAGGAAGCTGCTAGCTGCGCCGATCGGCGCGATACTGGAGCTGATCGGCGCGACACTGGAGCCGATCGACACGACCTGAAGATGGCTGAATTTATTGATCTGACGGCTCTGCCAAGTGAAGACGAAGAACCTGCTGCAAGGAAGTGTAAGACTACACCAGAGGTTCGCAGATCTGCTAGACTATCGGGTAAGCCAATTCAAAAGAATTTCGAATGGGATAGCGACTTTGATACGTCATACTATTTGGAAACTTTGGAAAGCGGTGATCCTAGTGTGCCTGGAGATTTTAGTGATGATTTAGATATGCGAAAAAGCTTTGGTAGTCCTAAGTTCGAAAATCGGGAAACACTTGCAGAATGCAGTAATGATAGGGCAGCATGAACTTCAACAAGAGTTAATGGTAATGCAGAGGGAAGTGGAGGAAGTCGCAATGGTGGAAGAACACCACTGCACCGATCAGCTCAGCCTTTGCGCTGATCGGCTCAGAGGAATTTGAATAGAACCTCCCCTTACAGCGTTGAAAATCATAACTTGCAACCGCCTGCTTGCTGTCATGTCTGCCGAAGAAACATTGAGCGCATGTATCTAGACAGAGATCGTGCTTACAGGCATCAAAGAGATGTGGACCGTAGAATCCAAGATACAATCGAGGTGAACGAAGCGGACTACACTTTTCTCATAAGGAGTATAAGATGAATTTTCCGAGTCTTGAAAAGGCATGGTCTGCATGATTAGTGTGTTGAGTTTCTTCTCTTGCAATGAGGACATTGCAAATTTTGAGTGTGGGGGAAGGGCTATGCCATTAGTCATAGTTTTTAAGTGTTTTTTAGTCTAGTTTCTCATTTGTTTTTCTTAATGAGTGTTTATTTAAGTTTGTGTGTGTGCTTAAGAGAGTCACGAGTCATGTTGAGAGTTTCTTCAAGGTCTTTTATGTAGTTTGAATTATTGCTTTGTCTTTAATAAAGTTAGTGTCGATTGTCAAATTGAAAGTGCCCCATGCTATTTATCTTGTCTTTCTGATGATCGATTGGTTGATTACTTGAATTTGTTAGTTACCACTTAACTTTTGAGCTTTGTATTTGTGAAAATTTCTTTTGACTCATCATAAGCTAAAGCAAAATCAAGATCTAAATATGCCTACATAGCTGAGTGAATGAGAGCAAGCTACACATTTGAACTAAGTGGATTGTAAGTAACTTTGTCAACTTTATGCTCATGATTTTGACCAAGTTAGGAAAGGATGATCTATTTTGTTTATCTCTGTATTTCTAGCCATTCTTATCCATTTAAATTCCTTGCTATCATGAAAACCATACATTTTTGTTTCTCCCTCCTCCTTGATACAACCTATACTCTCAATAAAAGGAAATTCAGAAAATTTCTGCTGCTGATACAAGACAAAAATTGCTGATCATATCGGGAATAGAAAAAAAAGTGAAATAAAAGAAAACATAGACCGCGCCGACCGGCGCAGTGTTGCACTGATCTGCGCTGTTGCAAAAGAAATAAAAAAAAGAGGTTATTATAAAAAAAAGAGGTTAAGAGAAAAAAAATATATTCCCTAAGAGGCAGTAAGGTCATCAAAGAAAGCAGATTTCTGATTATTTCTCATTATTTGCCATTGTTCTCATTGAAATTTTTTTTAGATCTTCTACATTCCTCTTCTCCTTTAAAAGTTCTTTTCCAAGAAAATTCTTTCTTAATAGGCACGATTGAGCATATTGTTGACATGGTTAATCTTATGGTTTAATTTAGTTATAGAGCCCTCCAAGATCCACATACAATCCTTGATTAGATAGGAGAGGGAAGGAAATACACTTGAGAGACCTAGAGAGGACCAAATGTTTGATGATTGATGCTAAAAGATGAGTTGAGGAGAACTAAAATTGTTTTTGAAAAAGTTTTGTGGTGATTTGATTAAGTTCAAGTATGATATGCCGATTGGTTAAAAGGAAATGAGACAAAATCTTTGTGGTGGGATAACGAGTAAAAATGATGATTGAGATTGATTGCATGAGAGATGGTGTGAAAATTCTTATTACATATTTGATTTTGTATTGCTCGAGGACCAGCAATGATTTGAGTGTGAGGGAACTATTGGTGGTTTCTAGACGCCCATTTTATCTACCAAAAAGGGATGTTTTGCATCTTAATTTGGTGGTTTGGACTAATAATTAACCCCATATTTGCATATATTTGTAGTTGTTCTGTTTTGGGTGTAATCGCAGGAAACAGGTGTAAAACAGGGTAATTATGGATAAAGAACTAAAGGGTAACGAAGATGGGCCAGATGCGGAGCCGCGCCGATTGGCATGGGCCTGTGCCGATCGGCGCAGCAGGAGAAGATGACGAAAACACGATCTGATCCAGGAAAGATGAAGGCCCAGCCCAATATGAGTTAGAGTCGGTGGAAGTTGACCTAATCCCGTCGAGTATAAAACAAAGATAGTTATCAAGAGCCAAAAAAAAGACCGGAGAGATGGCGATCGCGAGAATCAATTATTAGAACTAGGGTTCTAGGATATTGGCGGTGAAGGTTGGTCAACACCGACGAGATCCACCAGAAGGGAGGTTGCGCCGATCGGCACGTGCGCGTTTTAGCGCTATTTCTCACCCCTCTGCTATGTCTAGTGGAAGGATGAGTGAGTAGTCTCATATTCTCTTCTCTGGTGCGGGGATCTGGTCATGTAACTCTCATACTTGTTGATACTCTCTCGATGAATTTAATCTATGTGATGAACTTTATTGTACATCTATCTATCTCTTTCATTAGTGTATCGGCCAATACACTTTTGCCCATTACATAGTGCAAGAAACCAGTGGGGAGCTAATAGCCTCTGTAGTGACAGTTGGGGTGAACGAAACCACCATGTCTTGTAGAATATTAGAGTCATCACTCGAGTTGATAAGAATAAGGTTGGATGCTAGTGAACCAATCCTAAGGAGAGAATCCTTCATCATCCTGTTACCTCTTCAATAACATTCACCTTCCACTTTCTCACCATCATCATTCACATCAACCAAACCATTGCAATTTATTAGTAACCCTTTAATAGTATTAGTTCCGCTCGTTCCTTATGGATTCGATAACCTTGGAATACTCTAAGAGAAAAAGATCTACAATTGTACACCGTCCTCTTGTGGTATATAAGTGGGTGCATAATTATGACCAACACGCTTCTTCATCCGTGAGTTCCACTCCTCCTCTGTGAGGTACAGCTTGCCCTCATGCTGCAGCAACACCGGAGCTTCTTCGAAATCCTTCTCGGCCTCCTTTAGCCGCCCCGTTAGATCGGCGACCAACATCATCAACACGTCGAGAAGTGTCATGATGGCGATCGCGATCTGCTTGAACCGAGGCGGCAGGCTACGCACGATGTTTGCCATGATCTCTGAATCCTTTAACTCCTAGCCCAGTGTGTTGATGTGCGCTGCCATGCCCTTCAGACGGAGCGTGTAGTCCTCGACGGTCTCGCCGTCGCCGAACGTGGTGAGGTCAAATTGCCGGTGCAACTGATGTGCCATCGACTTCTTCACATGATCATCGCCAATCCTCATGGTCGTGATCGCATCCGTAGCCTCCTTGGCCGTCTCATTCTTGGCGATCGACGACACCATCTCCGGTGGTACCGCGCTGCACAACGCGTCGAGCGCCATCATCTCCTCCTATGCATCGGTGCCACCGTTCTCGATGACATTCTAGAGGGCTCTGGCCTTCAACTTCACCTTCATGAGCAGCGCCCAATCGGAGTAATTGGTCTTGGTGAAAACGGGGTAGCTACTCCCGCTGCCCACCTCACGAATTACTCGTTGGATCACGACGCCGTCGCCGGAGGTGTCACCGACCTTCTTGCCCGACATCTTCACGCCTTGGACGAACCTAGCTCTTTATGCCAATTGTTAGAATCTCGTCGGAGAAATGATGCGCAGGCCGCCGGAGAGATTGTCTGGCCAAACTCACGCACACACAAGCACACGATGTTGTTTTTGGTGCTGCTGAATTGATAGCTTTTCAGGTTGTATGCCTATGCTTATATAGACTATTACATGGAAAGAAATAAAAGACCTCTGATCAGGCACATCTAGATTTCTAAACTAATCAAACAAACTATGTAAAGGTAAATCACTAAACAAGGAAGGCAAGGATTATTTTCTACGAACCCATGGCTTCTTCAGGAGTGGAGACTTCAGTTTAGACTGCTGCAACTACAGCTGAGGTGGCTGCTCACACCAATGCCAAGAATACATCGACTCTGATTGCGCTGGTTGAGCCTAAGACTGCTGGCAAAAGGAAGAAAGCAGAGGGTAGCACTAGCACTGATCCTAAATCAGATGTACATGGTAACAACATTGCAACAGGGTCGACAGTTGGGGACAAAGGAAAGAAAAAAGAGTGGTGCTTCCGGTGTCGCTCCAGAGGTCATTTATCAGCTGACTGTGATGTGGATTTATTCTGTAATATTTGTGAGAGCCTGGAGCATGTCGCAACTGCATGCCCAACAAAGAAGAAACCGAGACCAATAGCAAATGCAGTTGGCTACGTGGTCGACAATTTGGGGTTCTTCCACATACCACATGCATCGTATTCTACTGTGAATAAAGATGGGATCTCGGCTCCGATTTCAGAGGTTGGAGGATCGTTATCTGATGCTGAAGTTGTTGGGCACATTTGAAGCAACTTGTCAAGGCTAATTTTGAATGGGATGTCCAGCTACATGCTACGGACAAGTGGGCGGCAGTTTTTCCATCCAAGGCTGAATTGAAGCGCACTATTAATTTTGGGTCAGCTGATCTCAAAAATGGATTGTCGCTGAAATTTGAAGCTTTTCAAGAAGAAGAGTACTTTGGTCATGAGTTACCTTTCATCTGGATGAAGGTTTTGAATCTACCCAAAGTTCTTAGATCCTATGAGGTGCTTTGGGCAATTGGGACCATGTTTGGGGCTACTCAGAGAGTAGATATGATCACCACCTGGCAAATCAAGTTTGGTCGTTTTAAAGTGGCAGTTCTAAACCCCAATATTGTGCCTAATAGGATGGATTTTGTCATTGGTACCGGGTTTTTTTAACTGAAGTTTTAAATTGAACCGTTAGATCCATCCCAAGGTACTCAGCTCAACAACACCAGTGGAATGGGAGGTGATGGGTGTGACAGCACTGACTTTTGGCAAAAAAAAAAATCTTCAAATAAAGGTCGAATCTAGTGTTTGCAAAAACACAAATTCTTTTTCAAATAAAAGTATACCAACTTCATAATTTTTCTGAGGTGTAAATATGAAAACAGTCTGTTTTCCCAGATTTTTAGGAAATTTAGAAAGCAAAATTTGAACTTTTGCCAATGACGAAAGTTGCTCAAAATATCTTCTTCTGTTCACACAAAAATCCCCAGATTTTTCTGAGTTGAAGAATACTTTGTCTTGACTGCGACAGTAGGGAGGCAGATTTTTCCAACTCGGCGGGACCCACTCTATTCATTTCTCTCCCTCTCCAAATCCATTGCACCACCATGCCATTCCAGTGAGTAGCCAGCGGAGCTTGAGGCATGCAGACCACTGCTCGTGGTCAAGTCAATGCCTTCTCTAAGTTTCTTTCTTTCTTCTCCTTCCTATGTTCTCCCCCGTGGAACATAGCCACCATTGCCGTACAATGGTAGCTCAAGCTCCCCGCCATAGGCAAGCCATCCCCAGCCAACCCATTTTTCTGTGAGCTGCACCAGGAAGCTCGAAAGCCTCACCAGCCTTTCTAAGCCAGGCAGATCGACGTTCTTCTCCAACAACGGTGAACGGACCCCCCCCCCCCCCCCCCCCCCGCCGGTCCCTCGCCATGTTCTTTCTCCACGGTGCGTTCCGGTTCAGTTCGTCCCATAGGAATCTCACTCACCTCCATGCTCATCCATTTGAATCATTCCCCATGCAGTTCCATCACCAGAATCATCAGAAAGTGAGGTTTTCTGGCCACCGGCGACCTCCCCTGCAACTCCTTTGTTCTATTTTACTGTTCACGACGTCAATTTCCGTCGGAGTCTAAAGCCAACCTTTTTCTACCCCGTTTTTGATTTCTTCTCTCCTGGTGAGTCTCGCTCCAAATCAGTTTTAAGGAATCTTCACAAGGTCCATGTGCATCTCATGAGCAATTTTTGATCAAGAATTGATGGTCGTTCTTGGCAATTTTCACAGGAGCCATCGCCGCCGACGCCCTGCCAAGGTTCGTCTCCCGCCGCCGCCTGCTGCCGTCTTTTTCGGAGAGCCTTCCGTCATCGTTGACCCTACCTCTTCGTCCTCCTCGCAGCGCCGCCCCTGCCCATGCGCTCGGCTGGCCAAGCTGTGCCTCGGGGCGCGCCCTGGCCGCTGTGGCAGCGCCGCTGTGTGCGCGCAAGGGCGAGCCCGGGAGCTCCCTGGAGCTGGGCCCGGACCTCGTGTAGCTGGGTTGGGCCGCCGTGCGGCTGGGCTGCTGTGTGGCTGGGCCGCCGAGTGGCCCATGTGGCCGAGTTAAAGTGGCCATTTCAATTTCCAGGATTTTGCTTTTAAAATTAATTCCAGAATGAAAAAAAAATCATAGCTAGTGTTTTAGACCTCCTAAAATCTTGGGACCAATTTTGATATGTTCTAAATAATTTTCTCTGCCACTTTATGAAATAAAATTTAATATTTATTTTATATGATTTTCAAGCATTTAATTAAGTTTATGAATTATCTTTTAATTGTTAATTCATTTATTTTCTAAGATTAATATTTTTTTGTTAATGATTTTATTTCATGTTTGAATGGGGTAATTAAGGGTTATTAATTTGAATTGAAGCATGTTAAACCCTTTTCATTAATAGACTTAATTACTCGTATTTAGAAGAAAATACTTGAGACAAGAGTAACTAAATTCTTAGTCTAATATTTTATCGAATCATCATTTTCAATGCATTGCATGTCATATTTCATGCATCGCTGATACTAACTTGTGACGTATCGACGAATCGTATAGGACCCGAGATCGTCGAGCCATCTACTGACAGTGGACCAGAGGTGGTAATTGTCGAGACCGACCCCACGCCTGCGTCGTCATATCCAGACAAAACCCAAGACAAGCCCCGGTGCATCCCACCTATGTTTTTAAATTCTTTTTTTTACCACCGTCAGTCGAGTCATGATTGTGCATTAGGTTTCAGGAATTGATTGACACCCACCTGCATTAGTACCATAACCTATGATGTCTTTACACTATACAGGTACAGGTAGCTTGATAGCTGCTATGCTTAATTCTTAGTAAAACGGTAGAAGTCGGGTAGTGTTGAACACTACTCACGAGCTACTTTGATATGATCTTAAAGCATGGAGGCTTTAAGCTGATTGAGATTTTTGAGAATTCAAATGAAAGTTGATGATGATGATGAGACCGGACGAGCCCCATAGAGGAAAGGGCAAAGACTGGGTCTTATAAGGTGGTAGCCCCGTCCGTGTCAAATTAGGACCAAACCGTTGGTGGCTCCGTGAACAAGTACTGAACAGTACCGTCTATATGCTGGTATATGGGATCCAGTAAGCTGATGTACCCTAACTACCTCAGTGGTAGGACGTAGCCAACTTTCTTTTTCTGGCTGTTAGTGAGATTGAAGTCTCACGGGAGGGAAATGGTGGTCGCCCATGGATAACATCTGGGACGGGTATCTAGTGGGGTCTCCATATTCCTGGGAAAGTTGGAAACAGATTGACCTCTGGTTGGGGTTAGTGGGAAAAGTTGTCATATACGACCAATGCGGTGCGTATATGTCGTGTAGTCAGGTTTTACCCAGCTGATAGAAATTGATTTGAATCGCTGTCCCTTGCAGCAATGAGTACCGCTTGTTCACTTGGCGCGAGCGGAGATAATCGAGAGTAATGAGAAGGGAAGAGTTGAATGAGTTAAATGATTCTTGCTTACAAAACATGTTTGCAGTAGTTGCAGGATGCAAACTTTAATAATAATGAACATAATCTTGAGCTAAAATTTGAAATAGATATCCACTAATAAGTGCTGTTTTTTCGCAAGTCTGAGTCAACCCACCAGCCAAAGGCCTAAGCATTATAGGTGTCGGCCTTAGCGAGCCACGTTGATAGTTCAGTCTTGCGGAGTATATTAGATACTCAGGGTTTGTTCTTATTATTTTATTTTTAGGTGGTGAGCCTTACTCTTATGGATGATCCGAAGGCATGCCAGACGAAGGGCAACTGTCAAAGGGAGGTTCCATTCAGTGGGAACGCATCCCATCTCCGGAAGAGTAGAAAGCTAGGCGTGCCTCCGAGAGTGAGTTAGTTAGACGTGTTTGGAACAAGGTTTCGAACAATGATCAAACTTCTGTTGAGTTTTTAAATCTTTGTTGTAATAAATGTTTCTCCGTTGTGAAACTCTTGCTTGTTCTTTTGAAAACCTGGTTGTATTATACCATGATGTAATATATTTGGGCTTGTATGAATATATGTGCTATTGTAACTCGTTGCGTCAAGTGTTCTCCTGTACTCGATCCTGGTTATCCCGGAGGGGATGTCACAATGGGCTGAATAATGATATGGAAGAAGACCCAAAGGAACAGGAAAAGTGTCATCCAAAGACATCTGATCCATCTTCTTCTAATAATCTGGGGGCACAGACTTCCAGAAGAGAGCGCAGTGAGCAAGTAGATGAAGAGTGGGAGGATGATGATGATGATCTGCTTGATGAAGAATGGGAGGTAACTGAAACCAAAAAAAATGGTAAGGATTTTGTGCAAGTTGCGAAGGTGCCCTTTGTGCTCTGTACAATGGAGGGAATGCCAGTCCCTGAAAGTGGAAGGTAGACGCAAACCACAATGATGGGAGGCGGGCTTTGCGGTGTTGCATTGGACTTGCCAAGGTCTGATGTACTGCTGCTCAACAATGACAACGGGTGCACTCAGAGCCAACCGGCTGCACACACGGATGAGGTGGCCTAGGTGGGGTCGCCTCCCATCCATGTTCATACGACCGAGGTCGGGATGTCCTAGGAGGGGCAACACAAGGCTGCGGATGCACAATCGGATGGGGTGGCCCAGGTAGGGTCACCTCTCATCCTTCCCCGTGAGACCGCGAATGGTGCGGCTCCGCCCCAAGCATCCGCATTGGTGATGGCATCGCTAGACTTGGGGCCTCTACTGCAAGATGCCTTGGCGCATCTAGAAGGAAAAGGAGAAGGCGATGGACGCTTGAATGAATGTCCCAAGGTAGCCCAGGATAAAAAAGGATTGTCTTCTCCTGCGGCTTCACGGGCTGTTCTATCTCCTACTCCTTTGAGGAGGAGTGAGAGGCAACGTGTCTCTGTGGATGACGATTTCATAGAGAGAGCGTCTAGGCTAGTTGCAAAGAGAAACTTGGAGATGACAGAAGGTAACGCGTTGGACCTTTCTTTTTCTGATAAGCAGTTAATAGACAATACTAAGAACATTGGTATCTCTTTGGGAAAAGAGTCTAAAACTGTTCGGTCATCTGTAGAGCTTATTAAGGAAATTGAAAAAGGTAGAGCCAAGGTTAATGCTATCAAAACCGGTGAGGATAGCCATGAGACTTAGAAGATTCAGACTATGATCTCCCTCAAATAGCTCTTGGACACCTTTGTGGTGAGGAAGCGATGGATGATCATAGTGTGCATCTTAGTGTTGTATCTGATGCTTTTAAATGTAAGACTAAAAAATGTTGGAGCGGGAAGTTGTCTCATAGGGGCCATACTGCAAAAAAAAATTTGTTTTCCAATGATTTTTTTGGAACAACAGAGGTCTTCGAGACTTGGCTAAATGTGATTTCTTACGTGATTTGTCTTTAGAAAAAGATTTATTGCCATTCTGGAAACCAAAAGGAGTCATTTTTCGGACGAATGTCTAAATTCTTTATGTGGGGGTAAAGACTATGACTGGCATTGGACTCCACCTAATGGGAGATCTGGTGGCATTTTATGAGGGGCTAATTCTTCGGTTTTTGTAGTTGATAAGCTTTCCACTGGATAATTTCATTTAAAGCTACATCTTAAAAACAAGTGCGATAACTTTAGATGGGTGCTAATGGCTGTGTACGGAGCAGCTCAGCCCGAACACAAAGATTGTTTTCTTGCTGAATTTGTGAATGCTTGTAGTATGGAGACTCTCCCTATAATGGTAGGAGGTGATTTTAATTTAATCAGAAATCCCTCAGAAAAGAATAATGATAGATTTAATAGTAGATGGCCTTTATTGTTCAATGCCTGCATAGAGAGCCTCACTCTTAGGCAACTTGAGTTATTAGGCCGCAAATTTACTTGGGCAAACTCAGCACCTATCCCTACTTTTGTAAAGCTTGACAGGATCCTGGTTAGCACCGATTGGGAACATAAGTTTCCTCTCGCATGTGTTTCTGCTTTGACGAGGGATATTTCTGACCACACACCGTTGTTACTTGACACCGGAGATGCATCTCGTCGAGGCAACAACAACTTATTCAAATTTGAATTGGGTTGGCTAGCTAGAGATGATTTCCATGGTGTGGTAGCATCAGTATGGCAGAAACAAACCCGAGGGTCTACACCCATGCAATGGTGACAAAACAAAATTAGATCACTTAGACGCTTTCTTAGAGGATGGGCCAAAAATATTGTTGGCCAAAATAAGAGATTGAAGAAGTCTTTGTTGCTTGAGCTAGACCTTTTGGATAGAAAAGTTGAATCTTTGGTTCTTTCCTTGCAAGAGCTTGAACATAGTATGTACTCACAGCCCAACTACAAAATTTTCTTAGAGAGGAGGAGACTTATTGGCTCTAGAGATCTAAAGCAAAGAAGATAGTTCAAGGCGATGACAATACTAAATATTTTCAACTATTAGCGAATGGTAGGCATAGGAAAACACAGAATTTTTCAGCTAGAGCAAGAAGATGGGGTAATTGTAGGTCAAGATAACTTATTGTCATTTGTTATTAATTTTCATAAAGAGTTGTTTGGGCCACATCATGAGAATGACTTTAGTTTAGTGGAGGATCTTAGGGGAGACATTCCTCAGGTTTTTGAGGTAGAAAATGAGGCGTTCATCGAACGCTTCGATGAAAAAGAGATCAGAGAAGCCATTTTCCAAATGGAACATAATAAAGCTCCCGGTCCGGACAGATTCTCGGTGGAATTTTACCAAGCCTTCTGGGATATCATTAAATCCGACCTAATGGCGCTTTTTCATGATTTTCATGTTGGAAATTTGCCCATTCATAGTCTCAACTTGGGGGTGATCACTTTGTTGCCTAAAAAGGCAGATGCCTCTAAGATTCAACAGTATCGTCCCATTTGCCTCCTAAATGTTAGTTTTAAGATTTTTACTAAAGTTCTTACTAATAGACTTAGTTCAGTAGCACACAAGGTAATTGGTTCTTCGCAGTTGGCTTTCATCCTAGGGAGATTTATTCTTGATGGGGCAGTAGTTCTACATGAGATGCTGCATGAACTTCATAGCTAGAAAAAGAGTGGAGTCATTCTTAAGCTGGATTTTGAGAAGGCATACGATAAGGTATTGTGGCCTTTTCTTCAACAGGTGTTGAGAATAAATGGCTTTTCACCAACATGGTGTTCTTGGATTCATAAAATAGTTTCTAGAGGGAGTGTAGGGATTAAGGTAAATGATGACATTGGACATTACTTTCAGACTAAAAAAAGGGGTAAGACAAGGCGACCCACTCTCTCCTCTTTTGTTCAATCTCATAGCGGACATGCTAGCCATCTTAATTCAGAGGGCTAAGGACGATGGGCAGTTTAGGGGTTTGATTCCAAACCTAGTAGATGAAGGTCTTTCTATTCTGCAATATGCGGATGATACTATTCTTTTTATGGAAAATGATTTGGAAGAGGCCAAAAACATGAAATCTTTGCTTTGCGCATATGAGGAACTTTCGGGTCTCAAAATCAATTTTCATAAAAGTGAGTTATTCTGTTTTGGTGAGGTCAAAGACCTAGAATCGGAATATTCTCTTAGTTTTGGATGTGAGATAGGAGCATTCCCGTTCAGATATATTGGAATCCCAATGCATTATAGAAGTCTTAGAAATAGTGATTGGATAGTGGTAGAAGAGAGATTTCAAAAAAAGGTTGAGTTGTTGGAAAGGAAAAATGTTATCTGTCTACGGTCCACTGGTGCTCATTAACTCGGTCCTGTCTAGTTTGCCAATGTTTATGTTGTCTTTCTTTGAGGTCCCTAAAGAAGTCCTTCAAAAATTAGGCTACTACAAATTTAGATTTTTCTGGCAAGGTGAGGGGCATAAAAAGAAATACAGATTAACAAAGTGGAGGATCCTATGCACACCACGGGACCAAGGCGGATTAGGAATTTCGGACTTGGAGCTTCAAAATAAGTGCCTAATTACCAAATGGTTGTTTAAACTTATCAATGAAGATGGGATGTGGCAAAAAATCCTTAAAAATAAGTATTTGTGAAATAAGACCATTACACAGGTAAAACATGTTCCTAGAGATTCTCACTTTTGGGCAGGTCTCATTAAGGTAAAAGATGAGTTCTTATGTATGGGAAAATTCAACCTTGGAAATGGTGCTCAGATATGTTTTTGGGAGGACATTAGGTTGGGGCCCACGTCACTCAAACATCGCTTTCCTAGCCTTTATAATATAGCTAGGAAAAAAGATGCTTCAGTTAATGCAGTAACAGAGAAGAGACAAATAAACATTGGATTCAGAAGATCCTTAGTTGTGAATAACCTTTTAGCTTGGCACCAGCTGGTAGCTATGGTTATGCATGTACAACTAAGTGATAGGAGAGACATGTTTAAGTGGTCGTTACTCCAAAGCGGACAATTTAGCTCCGAATGTGGTTCCGCATAACCACATTATTTAGAATCTGAAATTGCCGCTTAAGATCAAAATTTTTGCCTAGTACCTAACAAAAGGAATAATGCTAACTAAAGATAATCTAGCGAAGAGACAGTGGAAGGGTAGTGTAAAATGTTGCTTGTGTAATCTTGATGAAAACATACAACATGTGTTTTTCGATTGTCATCTAGCTAGATTTATTTGGAGAATTGTGCATGTTTCGTTCTCTATTCAACCACCACAGGGCATCGACCATATGTTTGGTAACTGGCTATAGGGGTTGGGTAGGAAACTGAAGAGCAATATCTTAGTTGGTGCTATTGCTATGTGCTAGGCCATTTGGTTAGTTGGAATTTGGTCTTTAACAATACACGAGTTCTTTGTTCACTACAGATAATCTTCAGGAGAACGTACTGGATACGGGCCTAGACAATTTTGTAAATGAAGGAAGAAGACAGATCCTCCATAAAGAGGGCCTACCGTGTGCTCGAGACCTCAGCGATGGAGATTTTTGCTAAAAAATGATTGCTTTCATAATAATAGGATTGTTTGGTGAGCTTTTTAGTGTTGCTTTTGTTGGGTTTCGGAGGTTCTACCTTGCTGAAGGTATTGGCTACTTCCAAATTGTAATAAAGTCTCTAAACAACATCGCCGAGGAGCATCTTCAGCGGGACATCGATCTCATCACAGCAACTTCGACGAAAGGAAGGCCGCACATCCATGGGGTGGAATATCGACTGGGTTTCAGGTTCTGGGCATCGGGTGAGGATTCGTCCTCGGAATCTCAGTCCAACGATGAAGAAAACACCGTGGAGGTCGTCCCCCCCCCCTGCTCCTTAGGAGAGTTCTTTCCCGGAGCTTTTGAGATGGGTGGTGGAGGAGTCTGGTTTCTCTAAAGCTGATATCGTCGGGGCGGAGGATGAGATCATAGTCTCGCCGGTGTCTAAGAAGCAATTTGTTCGACCGGATTCGCTGGCAGACAAGTTGCTTCATGCATTGGTTGAGCAAAAGACCACGGAGGTTAAACCATGGCGGGGGCCGCTGCCTTCACCAAGAGTTACACCGATGCGAACGCTAGGGACTGCCTTCGATCAGCCAAGGTATGTTCTCGGTCCTCTTCGCGTCAGTGTACTCCTGCCCCGAGACGAAGCTCGTCATTGCCATCCTTTTCTCGTCGGTGATTGTCAGAACCAGAAAAGGGGTCAATAGGTCGATCCGATTTTCCCGGGTCAAAGGAGCGGGGCACGGTTTCTTAGGGTTCAATTTTTTTTTCAAATGCGACCTAGTCCAGGGCCCAAACCAGCAATTGGTGTGAAGGGCCGTGCCTTAATTCCTAGCCCACATTTGCCATACCGTCCCGTTCCGAGATTGGTGGCTCTCTTTGCTAGGACGGCCTTACGGCACCCAAACCCTAGAGCGCCACACATCGCTTTTCGATGCCACGCTCCCTTCACGTATCTTGAGATGCTTGCCGGGCGATGGAGAACGGTGCACTACGGGAAAATCAATTGTTGCCGTGTGCCTGAAACTTTGCCATGTGTTTTGTTTCGGGCACACGACAAAGATGGTGTTGGACGTGTGCTAAATTAAAACACACCATAAAATCTTTGTCATATGTAAAAAAAGATTGGCACTAGATAAAGTTCATGTTTACCGTGTTTTTTTTTTGACACACGACAAACACCCTCTTTGCTGAGTGTTTTTTTCCTAACACTCGGCAATATATAAATTCAAATTATATTTAAAACCATAAATTAATTCAAATCAAAAAATTTTAAAATACAAAGTTGTATAACTTTTGAAGACTTACAACTTTTATTTAGATCATCTATTCATTGTTTAATACAATCCAAAACATTATTCACAAAATCTAATAGTCTCATATAGTTTCATGAAATATTCGATGAGACATATAAGATTCGTGAACAATGTTATTATCACTTTGTCAAATAAATAAATGGCCAAAACAAAAGTTGTAGATCTTAATAAGTTATAAAACTTTCAGTTCAACACTTTTTTATTTGAAATAATTTAGTCAACAAAAAACACATTGAAAAATATATAAATAGGTATTTGCCGACAAACATGGTCTTTGCCATGTGTCCGATATAAAGCACACGGCAAAGAGGTAAAATATAAAAAGAGCAAACATGGGATATAGTCACAAATCAATATGTGGTGTAGTGGTAGTGGGCTCTATGCACGAAGGTGATGTCCCCGGTTCGAATCTTAGCGGGCGTACTTTGTCATGTAGCGCGTGAAAAAATGGTGCGACTTGCGACTGGACGGGCGGGCGGGGTTCTTGGGCGTCCAAAAAGTTTTTTTGCAGTTTCTTTGAGGTTTTTTTCTGGATTTATATTTTGTCGAGTGCCGTCTTTGTTGAGTGTATTTTGACACATGACAAAGTCTTTGCCGTATGTCCGATGGAAGCCACACGGCAAAGTCGGCTTTGTCAACAGATATTCTGCCATGCGCGCTTTGCCGTGTGAAACCCACAGTAAAATCTTTGCAGTGGATTTTTCGAAATTTGCCGTGTGCATTGGACACACGGCAAACCACAGCTTTCCCGTAGTGGCGACATGAACAACAACAACCACCGCGGCGGGGTTAACCACTATCGCAGTGGGGCGCGTGGTGCCGGTCATGGAAACGTCGTTGGCCGCGGCAGTTTCCAGCCTGCACCACAGGCTTTCACTGGGCATGGTGGAGGGCGCTACAACAACAACAACCGTGGCCGCCCCGGCGGGCACCCTTTTGGTGGCCGTCATTTCCAGGGTCGGGGTGGCAATGGGGGACACAGGGGGTGTGACTTCGGTGATCAAGCAGGGCACCACCTTCCACCTATCGGCAACGAGGAGTTACAGCAGGAGTCGGATGATGAGCAGGTCACTGGGCAGTGAGTACCGCCCGCTACGGCGGGTGTAATTGATTCCGGGAAGGTCAAGGTGGGTGATCTGTCTTTCGACATCCCGGCAAAGGCTGCAGCGCTGTTCCAACAGGCTTTTGTGGCTATGCAAGGCACGTGCAATCAAAAGGTGGAGGAGAACTCGGCTGTGACAGATAAAGAATATGGTAAAACCTCTTCTAAGCTAGATCAGATCAAACATATGTCCAAGCCAACACCTTGTAATGATATTCCTGAATCTTCTCATGCACCTGTGGACAAGACAAGCCGAGGCAAAGTTCCATACTGCTATCGTTGTCTCACAAAAGGGCATGAGATGCAAGACTGTCACTCTGATCTCTATTGTGAAATTTGTGACATCGTTGGTCATGTCAAGGTGAGGTGCCCCAAATACAGAGGTGACAAACCGGCTGCTACTCCAAGTGGTTATGCAGTCGAAGGCCTGGGATTTTTTCATATCCCTCACGTTGTCACCCAGAAGCAAAGAAATGACTCAAAGTCTGCACTGATCAAAGTTACAGATGGTGAGTTAACCATACCAAATGTAATCTCTGAATTAGTCAGGCTCATACCTACCATGTGGACATGGAGTCTGGAGGCCCTGGGGAATAATACCTTCAAAACCATCTTTCCGTCCAAGGCAGAATTGCAAAGGATGGTAGAGTGGGGGGTTGTCCATACCAAAGTCCATAATGCAAAACTGCAGATCCTAGATCGGGTGACTAGACATCAGAATAAGGTTGCCCTTCCAAAAGTTTGGGTGCAATTTGTTGGCTTACCGGATGAGTTGAGAGAATACTTGATCATTTGGGCCATCAGATCAATTTTGGGTGTCACCAAAGACGTTGACATGATGTTTACCAGGAAGCATGACATTAGTCGTATGCTTGTAATGGTCATGGATCCAAACCTTATATCACAATATGTCAATGTCGTCATCGGCGACTATTTATATAACATCCAGTTCCGAGTGGAGATCAGTGCAGATGACAATAATCTACAACCTATGGACATGGATGACAACAATCGGGAGAATGATACTAAGGATAGGCAACAGGGTGATATAAGTGACAAAAACTACAATGCCGCAATGAATGGGAAGCTGGGTATGAAGGGCGCACCTGAAGCTGGCAAAGAACCGAGTGGTCGCCCAGTTGGCAAAACAAATAAGGTATTTTACCTTCAGTTGCCAGGATTTACTGCGCTGCACTCACTCCCCACGGTGACTTGCCTGCCTTGTTTCTCTGGCCAGTTCTCCTCCCATGTTCCTAATGCGAGTACCATGCTGTCGGCCATGACTCACGATGCCCATGATGATACAATGACCGCTGTTTCTCCAGCTACTGTCTTGGCCTCCATGACCTCAACCGGTTCGGAGGTGGCAGCCACGGCAGGGCAACCACTCATGCCTGTACCGCATATAGCGCCTGATGGCGCTAGCATGCCCACTGTTTGTGTGATTCCTGATGCTCTCGGTGGGGTGCCTGTGGGAAGTGGCGTTCTCACCACTACTGCTCCTGCTGGGTCGCAAATGGCCCCTGCTTCATTGCTGTTACCAAAAGCTGCGAGTGTGTAAGGTGATTCTGGGACACCGCAAGTCTCAGATTCGTCCATTGATAGTGAACAGCTGCGCCGGGATATTCAGGCCATGGCTGGGGAGAACGGTGTCATTCTGAGCGAGTCTGAAGGCGAGAGTGCGCCGCAGTTAGCTGACCGCCTGGCAGCTATACCAGAGGCAGCGGCGGCACAATCGTCAGCACGTAGCAAGAGACGTGCAGACTCGGCTGATGTCGACTCCACCGAGCAAGCATCCAAGGCCAAGGCTCTACGTAATGAAGGTAATTCACAACCCGCTACCCCCGCCTTACTCTTTCCTGATGATTTGATTATTACTGCTTTGGATAGTGTCGATATTATACTAGGCGCTGACACCAATAGTGTTTCTAGTTCAATTCATTTGCTGAAAGATTTAGAGAATAGGCAAACGGTGAGTGGGGACAGAGTGGATAGGAAAATTGATCTATTAGATAAAGAAGAAGAAGAACTGGAGGAGGAGCAACAACTAGCAAAAATAATACTCAACCATTTGTGTAGCGACAATATGGATGAGGTCATGGATTCGGGTGATGACCCTTTGCTTGTCTTATCACCCACAAAAAAAAAATCCAGCAACAAGAAAAAGGGAAAAGGAAAAGAAAAGAAGTAATCTTCCATTTCAAATGAAGAGAATATTTTGAAAATAGTGATGGGTTTAAGGACCCAAAGAAACACAAATTTATTTTAGACCTCACAAAGGAACATGGCTTAAGCTTTATAGCGATCTCTGAAACAGGAAGGAAGAGTTTCACAAATCCTTTCTTAAAAAATCTATGTGCTGGAAGACATTTTCTATGGCATGTCAAAGAACCTAGAGGGCGCTCAGGTGACATTCTCATGGGAATTGACTTAATCATATATGACATTGGGGCAATTGATGAGGGAGATTACTATGTTAAATTCCACTTGTGTAATAAAATGATGACTTCAAGTGGGCTTTAATAGTGGTCTATGGTCCCGCTCAACCAGCACACAAAGAACAATTTCTCGCTGAGTTAGTAAGCATGTGTAGCCACGAACGCTACCCGATCCTAATGGGGGGTGATTTCAACATCGATCCCTAAATAATAAAAACAATGATAATTATGATGATAGATGGCCTTTTCTATTCAGCGCTATAATAGACGGGCTCAATCTTTGGGAGTTACAAATGTCTGGTAGAAAATACACCTGGGCTAATTCTCGCATCTCACTCACATATGAGAAACTCGCCAGAATACTCCTATCTACGGAATGGGAACAAAAGTATCCTTATCCATCATGATAGCTCTGTCTAGGGACATCTCAAATCACACACCATTGCTACTAAACTCTGGCGATAAATCATCAAGCTCATACCAACCTACATTCAAATTTGAATTAGGCTGGTTAATAAGAGAAGATTTCCTAGAACTAGTTAGGAATGTGTGGCAAGGTGAATGGGGGGGGGGGGGGGACACCTATGGAAACGCTGGCAGTATAAAACAAGAAGATTTCATAGTATTTACATGGGTGGGCAAAGAATATAAGTGGGGCGTACAAGAAGGAAAAAAAGGAATATTTTAGACAAATGAGATTCCTTAGACAAAAAGGCGGAGCACACACTTTTGTCCCAGGATGAGTTGGAATGAAAACAATGTTTGCATGGACGTCTAGGACAATTGCTAAGAGATGAAGAAATTAAGTGGTATCAAATACGAAATACTTCCAACTTGTGGCAAATGGAAAACATAGAAAGACAAGAATATTCCAACTTCAAGAAGGAGATCATGTTATAAGTGGAGATGAAGAATTAAAGAAGCATATCACCACTTATTACAAAAATCTCTTTGGACGCCACAAGAAAACTCCTTTACTCTTGATACATCGCTCATCGATGATATCCCTTAGGTATCGGAGGAGGAAAATAATGTGTTGACCCAGGAATTTATAGAAGATGAAGTAAGACACACAATCTTTCAAATGGAACATAATAAGGCTCTAGGTCCTGATGGTTTTCCAGCGGAGTTCTATCAGGCTTTCTGGGGCTTGATAAAAGACGACTTGATGGCTCTGTTCCATGAGTTTCATAAAGGGAACCTTCCTCTATATAGTCTAAATTTTGGTACACTAATTCTGTTACTGAAATGCAGTGAAGCCTGTAAAATACGATAGTACAGACCAATCTGTCTGTTGAACGTGAGCTTCAAAATATTTACAAAAGTGTCCACTAATCGTATAATAACAGTAACCTAGAAAGTAATTCAGCCCACACAGACGGCCTTTATCCCAGGAAGGAATATTATGGAGGGGGTAGTTATATTACATGAAACAATACATAAGCTTCATAGGAAGAAGCAAAGTGGAGTCATATTTAAAATTAACTTTGAAAAAGCATACGACAAAGTTAAATGGCCTTTTGTGAGACAAATCTTATAGATGAAAGGTTTCTCTACAAAATGGTGTTAGTGGATTGATAATTTCATACAAAGGGAGCATGTGGGAATTAATATTAATGACCAGGTGGGGGCCTCCTTTCAAACTAAGAAAGTACTAAGACAAGGGGATCCCTTATCTCCTATATTGTTTAACATAGTGGTCGACATGCTGGCAATCTTGCTGAAAAGAGCAAAGGAAGCAGGGTATATTGGTGGGATGATCCCGCACTTGGTTGATGAGGGTCTAATGATCCTGCAGTATGCGGATGATACAATAATTTTCATGGAACATGACCTAGCAAAAGCTAGAAACTTAAAGCTACTTTCCATAAGAGCAAACTTTTCTGTTTGGGCAAGGCAAAAGATGTGGATAATCAATATTCTCAACTATTTGGCTGCAAAAGTGGGTCATACCCATTCAGGTATCTGGGAATACCAATGCACTATAAAAAATTAAATAATGCCGACTGGAAAATTATAGAACAAAGGATAGAAAAGAAACTTAGTTAGACAGGAAAACACCTCACTATAGGGGGTCGACTGATTCTAATTAATTCAGTTTTGACTAGCCTAGTAATGTTCATGCTATCTTTCTTTAAGGTCCCAAGAGGAGTCCTTGAGAAGATAGATTACTATCGATCTAGGTTTTTTTTGGCAAAGTGACCAACATAAAAAAAATATAGGCTAGCCAAATGGAGCATTCTCTATCAACCAAAGGAACAGAGGGGGTTTGTCACAACCCTATACCGAAGTATCGAGTGTGCCGTACAGGATCGCCTCGGGAGATGATTAACGAAGTAACCATACATAGCGTTCACACAGGACATCCATCATTTACAGAGATACATCATTAAGTGTACAATATTACGGTTCAAGAGTCATAGCGGAAGCAAATTTAGTTACATTATCATACATATGTTCTTGGTTCATATTACATAAATATGCAGAGGCGGAAGATACGACAAACACTCCGCAGAACCTAAGTAAGCCATGCCGGCCCTAGGGCAGTGGCTCACTTTTCTTGATTAGGGGAGCCGGGGACCCATTCAATGGTCCAGTTCTGGGGCTCCTCACCTTCCCACACAACTTTGTTACAGCAATCGCAATAAGTTGCTTGAGGCAAACCTGAAAACCACATAATCGCAAGCCTGAGTATCTAGCATACTCCGCAAGACTTACCCGTCCAAAGGGTTTACTAAAACCGACTCCTGGTATGCAGGGGGCCGACCAGGTTTATTTGATATTTGCATAAAAGCATCTACTAGTGCTATGCTGCGATGCCTATTCCTTAACTAAGATCTTGGTTGCTTGTTGCAGAAGGGGGACTGTAGTTGAACCTAGCTAGCCACTAAGACTTGTACAATTATAAAGGGCAATACAACATAGCAATAGGTATCCATAGAGTAAATAAATTTCAGCATCATAAACAAACTTCTCTACTTAACATATCATTGCCACTGCTCGAAACAAGAGGTACTCATAACCGCGAGGGACGGCAATCCGAATTGATTTACATCCTGTAGGAGAATAACCCAAATGCACGACATACGCATCATTTAAGAACACGTACGGCCACCGTTCAGGAGGTTGCGATAAAGTCGATCCGGGGCCATCGATCCCGAGTACACGTCCTCCCCGCGATACAGTACTTCGTATCCGAGGCTTAACCCGTGCACTCTCCAGCGGTCCTCGACCCGTGCATCCACCGTGCCATTCACATCACCTCTGGATCGATGAGTAATACCGTCGGACAATACGGCGCCCAAGTTACTAGGTTTACCAATTCCCATATAGAGGTATGCACTTGGTACTGTTCGATACTTGTCCGCGGAGTTGCAACTATAGGTCCTAAAATTTTAACCAATTTCATTCTTCACGTGAATCATGATTTCATCAAGTGATCCCATAGCCTACCGTTGACTCCACTAATTTAAGCCTAGCAGTTGCTAACGAAAGGCTTACTGACGTAACCAAGTATAGGTCACAGTTTGTTTATGCAAGTGGGTTTCCATCCAAGCCCTATACCCAATGCACAATACAATATCTCTCTATGGTGACAAAATAAAATGGACTTGTAAATCAGTAGGTGTGCACCAGGGCTTGCCTTGGGAGTGATCGTAGTTAAAGTTCTCGGCGGGGTTCAGCTCAACTTCGGGCTCCTCGGGGTTGCTTGCCACGTCCTTGCTCCCAGTCTTGCTCCCTAGTCAATGCAGTGCAATGCACGGTCAGGAGTTGGACGATGATGCATGACACTTCCTCAATAAATAGGATTTGATGGAATGATGCTCATGCATGAGATGACATGTTTGTACCCCACTCTGGCAATTATTAACTTTCAAGGGACAAACTTCTAATTAGGGGAAGTGGGAGGCATGGTAATAAATGAGCGTATCACCTATATCCAATTACAAGTATACCATTGGGGTGAATTAATTGACAGGGTAATTTTTCCCGGTATGCCGAGGCCTACTTAGCAAACATGCAAAGCTCCTTGACTTCCCACTTACCCAGGGTGCATTCCCCAATTAAATTACCTATGCAAGAGAACATAGAAATTTTATCTTGCAAGGTTAATTGCAACCTCCTAGAGTTTGACATGTTCAATTTTAATTATAGCCCTGACTAATCTAGATATATACACTAATTGTGAATCATTAGTATGCAAAAGAAAATCATAACTTTACTGTAAGTCAAGATTAACATGTTGCATGGGCTGTCCCAAGGATGGATTTACCACTAATAATAACCATATGCATATATTAGGCAACAATTATATTGAAATTCTTAAGCTAATTATGAATGAGTAACTTTAATAGCCAAAATCATACTGATGGTGCCTAAACATTTTTCATGGAGATTTTATACTTATGTAGAAATGCCCAAAGAGTAGGAATGCAAAATTTCAGAATTAAAATCCTACCTGAGCATTTATAGAAATTCATTTACTAAAAATGGGGATTATGCAATAACACTAAAATTTGCATAAAAGATGGAAATGTGCTTTAGCATAAAGTTTAGGAATGACATGAAGTGCTTACTGACCAAATCCCATGATTTTATCAGTTATAGATTTTGAATTATGAATTTAATACTCTTAGCAAGGTTCTAACTTTGGTGATTTAAGTTTACTAACCTACTGCATAACCCTGGCCCTCATCTTGTTTTTCTGGTAGAGAAAGATTTTAGGAATCCAACAAAATTGGTTTCATGCTCATTGGACTTTTATTTTTCGAGTTATGAATTTTTGAAGTTTTTAGCAAAGTTGGGGGTAAATTACAGAACTGCCATCTGGCGATTTCAAATTCTCGCGGGCGCCGGCGAGCTCGGCCAGCGGCCAAATCGGCAGCGCGGCTCGGCCAACACCGTGTGCCCACGTGCTCAGCACCTCTGATGAGGACATCACCCTTATGGATACACCCAGCATTCCGCCAACCAAAATACAAGTTCATGTTACGGGTGAGCTTGTTCCTAATGATTTCTTTATGTGATTTTAAGAATAGATTGCTACCTAATGAATTAATTATTGTTGGAAACCATGGAGATGATCATGAGATAGCTGGGGAGGTGATTGGAGACGTGATGGGCCAGCAAGGACGTCCAAGCCAAGGTGGAGGCCCAATCAAAACCGACTTCGAGTCTGTTTCGGAGTCCAGGACCAGTCTGCACTAAAACGGATGCCCAGGACGCATACGGACTCGGATTTGGACGTTCTATATATGTCTGGAAAGATGACGAAAAGGCCTTTCCAACCCAACTGGTCCCATATCAAAATTCGTCCCGAGATGTCGGCAATCGCCAAAACAATTCGACTTCCAGAATCTGTCCTGGTGCTGCGACACCGTAATCGGTCTTTGGGCCAAGTATGGAGTTGAGCCCACTTAGGGCTGCGTCCAGGGGGTCTTGCACGATCTTAGGGTCCTCATATACAGCCACCGCCTCTTCATTAGGGTTTGGGGTTTGCTTAGATTATTCTGTTGATAACAGTTTTGCCGTTTGATCGGTTTGTGAGACTCCAACTTGTGAGATTCATCGTATACTTGCAAATTTGGTTGCATTCTTCTTTGTTCTTGCTTGTGTTCTTGATTTGCAGGCAAGGATAAGCCTTCTCGGCGAGGTCAATCGTTCTTGAACGGTTGATAACCAGAGGAGACGTTGTGCTACGATTGCGGGGTTCAGAACGTGTCGTTCGGAAGCCGGATCGATTTGTGTATCGCCTCCGCCTTAATCAAGATTATCAGAACCTATCGGAAGATCAGGAACCCTTGTTCACATCAAGTGGTAATCAGAGCTTCAGGTACACCGTTAGGTTCGCCCTTATCCTCGTTATTTTGTTCAATCCTAGAGTCCAGAAAATTGCCCTATAAAAATATTTGTTCATCGTGTTTCCACTGTCCTACACCCCCCTTGTGCTTTGCAATTTTCAGTTTAGTTTGCTTCTCTGAATTTTAGTCCCTACAAGGTCATTGTTTTGTTGGTCTAGTACTTGTTCTTTGGTCTTGTTTGAGTCGTGTGTGTCCTTGTTCATAGACAATCAAGAAAAAAAAATCAGATTGTTGCACATGTTGAAAGAATAGTACTGCTAGAATTGTTTGCACTAACTATTTATTTAACATCTAGCCTTCTACTTTTTGTGTGCAAAAGAAACTTAGAGTGTTTTCTGTTGCACGTTGTTCCTTGAGTCAAGAGATCGCTGCACGTTGTTGCATATGAGAATTGTCGGTTCAGTTCTACATGTACATCTATTCCTTACGTAAAGAGTGCAAAAAAGAAAGTTTAGGTTTTTTCTTTGTGCTATAAAGTTCGCAACTCTTGCTGCAGTTCTATGTCAAAAAATTCATGAAAGAAGAAAAAGGCAAAAGTGCACAAGAGAAAAAGCCGCACAAAAAAAAAGGAAGTAGAAAAAAGAAAAGATACAAATTCAGAATTGCTTGCATTCTTTGTGTCCTTTGTTGAGTCATTTGCTTGGTTGCTTGAACTAGGTCCGAGACAAGTTTAGGCCGGTGACATAGACTAGCTTGGGACTATTATTCAGTTTTACAATTTCTGAACTGAAATTTTGCTAATCCTTGCTACTATAAATTGCCTACCTAGCTCCATATATATCCTTCTGAATAGGCACAGAACTTTGGACCCTCGCAATCGTCGGATCACACTCTCCAAGGTATCCTCTGTTTTGCTACTAAGAATCTTGTAAGAACTCAGTTAGGTGCTGTCATTTGCTTGTTGAGAGTTTTCACCGTGATCAAACAGTGGTGATAGGAAAATATACTCTTGTGTGTTTTCTTGTTTTCTATTAACAATGACAGGTTACAACATCGATGGTGATGAGTCGATGGTGTCAAATGAGGTTGATACAAGTGTTGTAGCACAACGAGTGTTTAGTTCTCAAATGAAGAAGGTAGAGCAAAATCAAATGAACAACTTGTTTCAGACTCACTTTGTTGTGAAGGATCGACGTTGTCGTGTCATCATTGATGGAGAGAGTAGCAACAACATCGCAAGCTTGGAATTGGTCGAGAAGCTTGGCTTGACCACACAGCCACACCCGTGTCCATACTACATCCAATGGGTAAATTCTTGTGGTAAGATAAAGGTAGATAAAATTGCACGCATTGAATTTTTTATTGGTTCTTATAAGGATTGTGCAGATTTTGATATAGTGCCTATGCAAGCGTGTCATTTGTTATTGAGTAAGCCTTGGATTTCTACAAATAATGCTTTGCACAATACCATTGCTAATACCTATTCATTTAAATACAATGGTAGAAGAGTTACTCTTAAACCTATGTCTGCTGCTGAAATTTTAGAAGAGGATCAACAAAGACTTGAGAGAAGAAAGAATGAACCATTTAGGAAAGAATGGACTACTTCAAATGTTGTAACACTTACATCAAAATCTGAATTAGATGATGAACATATTTCCTTGCCTCTTGTTGCAACTAATACATTTCAGGTTCTACACAAAGAAGAGGATAGTGTGAAAGATGAAGAACATGTTGTTGTTTCAGGTAAGAGCTTTCTTGATGTGATGAATTGTTCCAACAATCTTGTTGTATTGGAACCTTGTCTTGATTTGCCTTTGCCACAAGTTGATTTATCTGCTGATCCTTGTGATAAAGAGGAGTTGTGTGCCACTACTTCACTTATACCTTTGCCACAACAAATGAACAAGATTGATGTTTTTGCTTATGATTCACCTACTAGTGCTGAAATAAAACATTTGATTTTAATAACATGTGAAAAGAATGAGCAGAAATTATTGTCTTCTCTAAATACTGTGGGTTATATTGAATTTGATGTTCTTTGTGATCTAAATACGGTGGAGAAGCAAATCTTTTCTCAAACTGAATTGCCTTTACTAACAAGAAACAAATTTTATGCTATAGGAAACTATGATCATAGAGGTGTATTTATGGTGCATAAAGTTTATATTTGCTCAAACATGAATACTCCTTGTGTTGTACAACCAAATGATGAACTAGAAAACTGCAATAACAATTACCATGTCATGTCATGTTTTTCTAGTGTTTTTAAGATCACACATTTTCCATCTTGTCATAAGAGTGAGAATGACGTTCATATTGCTGAGCAAGTTTTCAAAGAGGTCATTAATTTGCATGTCATGCCTTCTATTATGGTTTCATATTGTGATGATAATTTTCATAACACATATAAACGCGAGGTGCATTCCAAGTTTGGGAATAGTTCTATATTTTATATTTCAGATTTGAGACCACTATTGGGAGAAAGAGATGGGATCGAGTCGAGGACAACTCTAATTCAAAAGGGGGAGAATGATGAGGACATCACCCTTATGGATACACCCAGCACTCCGCCAACCAAAATACAAGTTCATGCGCGACAACTGAATTTACGGGTGAGCTTGTTCCTAATGATTTCTTTAT
The DNA here is from genome assembly GCA_030378355.1 of Eleusine indica. NCBI lineage: Eukaryota > Viridiplantae > Streptophyta > Magnoliopsida > Poales > Poaceae > Eleusine > Eleusine indica. Next base: position 30,628,906 of record CM059494.1, on the reverse strand, counting down.
GTGATTTTGAGAATAGATTGCTACCTAATGAATTAATTATTGTTAGAAACCATGGAGATGATTATGAGATAGCTGGGGAGGTGATTGGAGACGTGATGGGCCAGCAAGGACGTCCAAGCCAAGGTGGAGGCCCAATCAAAACCGACTTCGAGTCTGTTTCGGAGTCCAGGACCAGTCTGCACTAAAACGGATGCCCAGGACGCATACGGACTCGGATTTGGACGTTCTATATATGTCTGGAAAGATGACGAAAAGCCCTTTCCAACCCAACTGGTCCCATATCAAAATTCGTCCCGAGATGTCGGCAATCGCCGAAACAATTCGACTTCTAGAATCTGTCCTGGTGCTGCGACACCGTAATCGGTCTTTGGGCCAAGTATGGAGTTGAGCCCACTTAGGGCTGCGTCCAGGGGGTCTTGCACGATCTTAGGGTCCTCATATACAGCCACCGCCTCTTTATTAGGGTTTGGGGTTTGCTTAGATTATTCTGTTGATAACAGTTTCGCCGTTTGATCGGTTTGTGAGACTCCAACTTGTGAGATTCATCGTATACTTGCAAATTTGGTTGCATTCTTCTTTGTTCTTGCTTGTGTTCTTGATTTGCAGGCAAGGATAAGCCTTCTCGGCGAGGTCAATCGTTCTTGAACGGTTGATAACCAGAGGAGACGTTGTGCTGCGATTGCGGGGTTCAGAACGTGTCGTTCGGAAGCCGGATCGATTTGTGTATCGCCTCCGCCTTAATCAAGATTATCAGAACCTATCGGAAGATTGGGAACCCTTGTTCACATCAACCTCACGGCGACCTCGTGGGTCCGGTGGGTACCCCGCGGGAAACGCCGGAGACGGCCGGCGACGAGCGGCGGAGCAGAGGCGGGGTACAGCGGCGTTGCGCGGCGAGCACGGCGAGCGAGAAGGGTCGGGGAGTGGAGGGAGAGCATCACCTCGGTGCGGAGATTGACGGCGTGGAGGAGCTAGGCGACGGGGAGGGCCGAAAGGGGGGTCTCGTCGGCGGGGTGGGGGAGACCCGACGGCGGCGGCTACTTCCTTCGTCGATTCCGGCGAGGTCCCTGCGGCAGAGGGGGAGCGGGTCAGGGAACTGCCAGGGAAGACCCTTGCGCAACGATTTGAGGAGGTAGGAGCGAACGGGAGGCGGCCTAGGCATAGCTCGACGGGGTGGCGGTCATGGCGGCTGAAAACAGAGGCGCGGCTCAAAATCCCGCCACTGCTTTCGCCGGCGATGGAGATGTAGGGGCCGGGAGTCTCTGGAGTGGGGAGAGGGGGGTAGAGAAAAGTGTGGGGGGGGGGGCGGTACTTGCCGGGAGCGCGGGGGGACAGGCTCTTGCCGTCGGGCGCTTATCACCGGGAAAGGGAGAGAGAGATCGGGGGCGAGCTGGCAGCGGGCGGTTGGCTCGACGGTGGTTGCCTTCAAAGCGGCGCCGGTGGCACAACAATTGCAGGCGGAGCAGTGGCCGGGATGGGCAAGGGGGAGAGAAGACGCGCGGTGGCCGGCGGAAGAGGACGGCGGTGTCGATCGGAGAATGGCTCAAGGACAGAGAGTGGTTGACCTCAATTGACTAGAACAGTGTTCGGCAATTTGCTAAATTATCCAATTACGATGCTTCAAATCCTTAGCAAATGTTTGTGTAGGTTCAGCAAATCCTACTGGCCAACTTTCCTTTTGGGGCTACGTCGAGTATCCTTATGGAACATTAACTAAAAATCTTGGAACAGAGGTGCTGTTCTCTGCACTTAGGGAATTTTTAGGGGGGTTAAACCTTTACCACAAATTCCAGTAAATTCCCCAAAATTCTTTCTTGCCATGCCCCACTGGAATATGCAAAAATATGGGCACACTTCCATTGAATTTTGCAAGGTTTTGGAAAAGCTAATACTTGGCCAATTAGTGGAATTTCTAATTAAGTAAATTCCCCTTTTTCTTTGGCACTTTAATTATTTTGAAATTTTGAATTAATCAGCAAATTAACATTTTTTAGCTTAATCAACATTTTGTGACTTGGGATGTCATAGGGTTGGGAATTAAAAACATTGATATGCAGAATCAATATCTGCTGAGCAAATGGATTTTTAAACATATAAATGAGGATGGCCTATGGCAAACTATCCTCAGGAAGAAATACCTGCGAAATCAAACAATTTGCCAAGCTCAAAAGAAACCCAGAGATTTGTAGTTTTGGTTGGGGCTTATGAAAATTAAGGATTGCTTTCTTAGATTTGGTAGACTACAGCTTAATAAGGGAGATAACATCCGTTTTTGGGAAGATAAGTGGTGGGGCGATTATACCCTCAAACAAAAAATATCCTTCTCTTTATTTCATTGTGAGGCATAAAAATGCATCGGTTGCTAAGGTGTTTTCTTCTGTACCCTTAAACATCTCTTTTAGACGGGGTTTAGTGAGTCAAAACATAGTTCTTTGGTATAACCTAGTGAGTAGAATTGCTCATATTCAACTCAATGATAGGGAGGATAGTTTTAGATGGAATTTACATCGACATGGGTTATTTTTTGTCCATTCAATGTATACAACTTTAATGTCTAATGGCAAAGTAATCCATAACAAGATTTTGTGGAAACTCTTCCCTAAAGATAAAATTTTTTATGTGGTACCTAAAAAGAGGAGTAGTTCACACTAAAGATAATTTAGCACGAAGTAACTGGAATGGTTCCAAAAGTTGTGTGTTCTGTTCTAGTAATGAAACTATACAACACCTCTTTTTTGATTGCCACTTTGCCAAGTTCATGTGGAGAGCGGCGCAATTCGCTTTTGGTGTCAATAACCCGCTTAATGTTGATCATATGTTTCATGATTGGTTACACGGTGTTCCTATTAAGACCAAAAGGTTGTATCTTGTTGGTGCTTCAGCTCTCTGCTAGGCGCTTTGGCTTAGTCCGAATGATATGATTTTTGACAAACGTCCTATGAAAACTTATATGCAGGTACTCTTCAAAGGAACACACTGGTTGCGAGTTTGGGCGCAGCTACAAAGGTGTGAAGAAGACACTACCATAATAAAGGAAGAATGTCGGTCCCTCGAGACGATGGTGATGCAAATGTTCTGATGAGGACATCAACAACATACGAATAATGATGACGGAAGATGGCGTGCCAAACCAAGTTGTCACGCCTCCACCTCTCGTCGTCCCGCCTCCTCGAGTTACGGATCCATCTTCTAACGAGACGACGACGAACAAGGGCCCAATCACTAGAGCTCGAGCCCAGGAATTGAAGATGGTTTTGATGCTAAGGAACGACGGCCCAGGAAGATGCCGCTCGAAGGCCCACGTGGCCCAAGTCACGCGACTCCCTCTCCACCGCGCGCCTCTCCACTTCAGCCGGCCCTAGATCCCTCGTTCTACCCCTATTTAGTCAAGGGCTGCGCCCCTTGCAATCTTTGAGTTTTGTTTTAAGTTTAGCTTAGCTATACATCCGTCTCTTGATGTGAATTCAGAACTCCACCTTCGTGCAATATATCAGATTGCTCGCCTCTAATTCTTGCTCGTTCTTCGATTGCGCGTAAGAATTGATCCTCGTGATCAGGTTGATCTTGTTTACCGCAAGGTTAATATCCTCCGGAAGTTGGTTCAGCGATTGCATTGGCGCTTCGGCTTGCACGTCGTAGTTGGATCGTGAGGGTCAACATCCACCAAATCAAAGTTATCTCCACTCGCCGAAAGATCAGGCACTCTACACCTATCAAGTGGTATCAGATTCCAGTGTTTCTCGGTGACTTTATCCAAGTCCACATAAACCAAAAACTACAAAAAAAAGTTTACCCCAGTACGGTTTTGAGCCTCGCACTTTCGTTCAATAATTTGCGTTGTTGAGTTTTTTTGCTTTCGCTTTTGATCGTTGCTGGTACACTGTGTTCTATTGTTTTCTCCCCATCATCATCATATCCTTCCGCCGCGCCGCGTGCTTTCACCACCATAGTTTGCTTTCCGCCGCATCTGTTACCCCGTCTCGCTTGCCAAGTTGTGGTCAGCCGATCGCTTGCCAAGTTTTTCCGCTGCACCGTGAGTCCGGGTCAATCACTGCCTCGCCGACGCTTTTGGCCGATCGCCGATCGAGTCCTACTCGGTTATGTCATAACCCGCTCGCCTTGCCTTGTGTTTGGTTCTGTTCGGTTTCATGTGTTGCTTGGTCCTGTGTTTGGCCGATCTTTTAATTACCGTTCTACCCCTGCCTCAAAAAAAAAAGCGCTTGTGCTTAATCGCTCATTTGAGGTCTCATTGTTTATATTTTCAGAAAATGGTATAAAAAAAAAGAAAGAAAAAGAAAAAAAAGAAAAAAAAGAGAAAAAAAGAGCGGCCGAGCAACACAGGCGACACGTTCTTGCTGCACTTTGTTTTGTTCCTTCTTCCTTCCTCTTGCACTTGTACCGCTAGCAATCTTTTCGTGTTTAGCGCCATTATTCAGCTTTGCAGTTATTGTTTGAATTGTGCTAACCCTTGCATTGAGTGCAGCCTCCTAGCCCCACAAATTTTCTACTACGAGCAGGTTTTTGTTTCACCACGCAATCGCTCCTCTAATCTTCCACCGGTTTTACCTGTGGTTGCAGTTCACGCTTGCGTGCTTGGTAAGGACGGGTATGAATTTGATAACAGCTTTTTGATTGAGCTTTTCATCCACCACTCACCTCTCGTTGTAGGATCCTGCTTTTTGTATTGCTTGTGTTTCTATGGCAGAAAATAGCTCGAAGTTGGAGGAGCTCACCCTCCAGGATGTCCAGGCACAGGTTGATGGTCTACAAAACAACATGAAGACGATGCACGGGAGAGTTGACTCTACGGACACTTCGTCGAATGAGCATTTTGATCAACTGGACCTCGCTGATACGGCTGCCCGCACCACGCTCGCGATGGTCATGACTCGTCTTGAGGCCATGTCAACGCAGCTTGGGACCATGACAACGCAGCTCACGGAGTTGCAAAATGCACGTGACCACGGTGCCGACACCGAGTAGGACGGTGACAATCACCGTGGTCGTGCTCGTAGGATACGTGTTCCTATTAATGATTCTTTTGCCAAAATAAAATTTCGTATTTCCACTTTTAATGAAAAATATGATCCGGGTGCTTATCTTGATTGGGAATTAGAGGTTGAACAAAAATTTGCATGCCATGATATTCCTACTAATTTACAAGTTAAGGCTGCTATTAGTGAATTTACTGAATTTGCTTTACTTTGGTGGCGTGAGTATAGACAAAGATATCCTGATAATATTCTAGCAACTTGGACGGCATTAAAAGCTGCTATGCGTCATCGTTTTGTGCCGTCATATTATGCTAGAGATTTGCTTAATCAAATGCAGCGTTTTTAACAAGGTTCACTTTTCGTAGAGGACTATTATCAAGCTTTGCAAAAGGGTATGATTCGCTGTGGTTTAGATGAACTGGATGATGCTGCTATGGCTCGCTTTAGGGGTGAGTTAAATCATGAATATGATGATATGACCACCTTATTTGAATATGCTTGTAAAGCAGAATGTGAAGTGCAGGATCGACAATCTTCGTCAAGACCTAACATTTTTGTAGGGTCCAAGACGCCTTCAGCTCCACGGTCGACATCTCCTTCCACGTCACGCGACCACTCCTCGACCACGTCCAAGTCGAGTGTTCCATCCACGGCCAAATCTGCCTCGATCGTGCCATCCTCCTCGTCGTCTGGACAAGCTCGTGATATTCAGTGTCACTGTTGCCGAGGATTTGGTCATGTGATACGCGATTGTCCAAATAAATGAACTATGTTGATTCGTGACGACGGTGGGTATTCTTTTGCTAGTGATTCTAAGGATATTCAGCAGACTATGCTTACCACTAATCATGCAGATAATACGGAGCTTCATGTCGATTCTAGTGCCGTCGACAGGTATGCAACTCTTGTTGTGCAGCGTGTTCTTAGTACACAGGTCGTTCAGGATGAAAAGCATCAGCGTCATAACATTTTTCATATCAAAGGCATTGTGTAAGAATGAGCGGTCCGTATAATCATCGATGGTGGCAGTTGCAACAATTTGGCTAGTACGACCTTGGTGGAGCAGTTGCCATTGCCAACAAGGAAGTATCCACATCCTTATCACGTTCAATGGCTTAATGATGGTGGCAAAATAAAGGTAACGCACTCGGTACGTGTTCCTTTCTCTCTTGGCGCCTATTCTGATTTTGTAGATTATGATGTTGTTCTAATGGAAGCATGCTCTTTGTTGCTTGGCCGTCCTTGGCAATATGATGCTGATAGTGTTCATCATGGTCGCTCCAATTATTATTCCTTCATGTTTAAGGGTCGAAAAATTGTTATTCATCCTATGACACTTAAACAAGTTCTTAAAGATGATATTGCTCGAGCGACAAAAGCTGCAAAATTGGTTACATCGCCTCCTGTTGCACCTGTTCAACATGAGATCAAATTGAATAACCTTATCTTGCTTGCTACACGTGCTGATTTTAATGAATTATATGATGCTAATCTGCTTTGCTATGCGCTAGTTTGCTCTCGTATGCTTGTTTCACTAGATGAGGCGCCTATGTTGCATATTCCTCCTGCTGTTGCTAACCTTTTGCAGGACTATAAAGATGTTTTTCCCGCTGAATTGCCACCGGGTCTTCCTCCTATTCGTGGCATAGAACATCAGATTGATTTAATTCCAGGCGCATAGCTTCCTAATCGCGCCCCGTACTGCACAAATCCTGAGGAGACGAAAGAAATTCAGCGTCAAGTGCAGGCATTGCTTGATAAAGGTTACATTCGTGAGTCTCTTAGCCCTTGTTCGGTTCCTGTTTTGCTTGTTCCTAAGAAAGATGATTCTTGGCGTATGTGTGTAGATTGTCATGCCATTAACAATATTACAATTCGTTATCGATATCCTATACCACGCCTTGATGATATGCTTGATGAACTTAGTGGTGCCACAATTTTCTCTAAGGTTGATTTGCGTAGTGGTTACCATCAGATAAGAATGAAATTAGGAGATGAATGGAAAACGACTTTGAAAACTAAATTTGGCTTGTACGAATGGTTGGTTATGCCGTTTGGATTGTCTAATGCTTCTAGCAGTTTTATGCGCTTAATGAATGAAGTTCTTCGGCCTTTCATTGGAATATTTGTTGTTGTCTATTTTGATGATATCCTTATATACAGCAAATCCATAAATGAGCATTTAGATCATTTGCATGCTGTTTTTGATGCTTTACGTGCTGCTCACTTGGTTGGGAACATGGAAAAATGCACTTTTTGCACGCAACGTGTTTCGTTTCTTGGAAATGTTGTTACTCCATAGGGCATTGAGGTGGATAGCAGCAAGGTGGACGCTATTCAGAGTTGGCCCCAACCGACGATGGCCACACAGGTTCGTAGTTTTCTTGGTCTTGCATGCTTCTATCGTTGTTTTGTACGGGATTTCAGTTCTATTGCTGCACCATTACATGAGCTGACCAAGAAGGGTGCGCCATTTGAGTAGCGCGCACCACAAGACGACGCATTCAACACTTTAAAAGAACGATTAACTCATGCTCCTCTCTTACAATTGCCTAATTTTGATAAAGTGTTTGAATTGGAATGTGATGCTAGTGAAATTGGTTTGGGTGCTGTTTTGTTACAAGATCATAAACCCATTGCTTATTTTAGTGAGAAGTTAAGTGGTGCTGCTCTTAAATATTCCATTTATGATAAAGAACTTTATGCTTTAGTAAGAACTTTGCAAACATGGCAGCATTATTTATGGCCTCGCGAATTTATTATTCATTCTGATCATGAGGCTTTGAAACATATTAGAACCCAAACTAATCTGAACCGTCGTCATGCTAAATGGATTGAATTTATTGAATCTTTTCCATACATCATTAAACATAAAAACGGGAAGGAAAATATGATTGCCGATGCTTTGTCTCGTCGTTATATGATGCTGTCCCAATTAGACTTTAAAATCTTTGGTTTGCAAGTTTCGAAAGATCAATATGTGAATGATGCTGATTTTTGTGATATTATGATGCATTGTAAGGATGGCAAACCTTGGGGCAAATTTCATATGCAGGATGGGTTCCTGTTTTGTGCTAACAAGCTGTGTATTCCAGCTAGCTCGGTTCGTCTTTTGTTGTTACAGGAGGCGCATGGAGGTGGTCTTATGGGTCACTTCGGCGTTTTCAAGACACATGAGGTATTGGCCGACCATTTATTTTGGCCACGGATACGCCGTGATGTTGAGCGCCTTGTTGCACACTGTACTACATGTCAAAAAGCTAAATCTCGTTTGGGTAATCATGGTTTGTATATGCCCTTGCCTGTTTCCTCTTCTCCTTGGCATGATATTTTGATGGATTTTGTTTTGGGATTGCCTCGCACTAAGATGGGGAGGGACAATATTTTTATGGTTGTTGATCATTTCTCTAAAATGGCTCACTTTATACCTTATTATAAAACTGATGATGCCTCAAATGTTGCTGAATTATTCTTTAGAGACATTGTTAGATTGCATGGAATTCCTAAAACAATTGTCTCTGATCGTGATGCTAAGTTTCTTAGTCATTTTTGGTATTCTCTTTGGAATAAATTAGGAACTAAGCTGCTGTTTAGTACTACTTGTCATCCTCAAATGATGGGCAAACTGAGGTAGTAAATAGAACTTTGTCTACTTTGCTTAGAGTTGTTCTAGATAAAAACTTGAGAGGTTGGGAAGATTGTTTACCTCATGTTGAATTTGCTTATAATCGTGCTACACATTCTGCCACTAAGATGTGTCCTTTTGAGGTTGTTTATGGCTATGTTCCTAGGGCGCCTATGGATTTGTTTGCTATTGATGCTGAAGATGAACCACATCTTGATGCTCTTGCTCATATTGATCACATGAAATCATTGCATGAAGAAACACAACACAACATTGCCGTTGCTAATAAAAAGTATCAAGTTGCTAGTAGTAAAGGTAGAAAACATATTTCTTTTGAACCTGGTGATTTGGTTTGGTTGCACTTGCGTAAAGATAGATTTTCTACTTTGCGTCGTTCTAAACTGATGCCTCGAGCTGCTGGTCCTTTTAAAGTGCTAACCAAGATTAACGATAATGCTTATGTTCTTGACTTGCCCATGGAGTTTGGTGTTTCCACTAGTTTTAATGTTGCAGATTTGAAACCATACTTGGGTGAGGATGATGAGTTGTCGTCGAGGACGACTTCACTTCAAGAAGGGGAGGATGATGAGGACATCAACGACATACGAATAATGACGACGGAAGATGGCGCGCCAAACCAAGTTGTCACGCCTCCACCTCTCGTCGTCGCGCCTCCTCGAGTTACGGATCCATCTTCTAACGAGACGACGACATACAAGGGCCCAATCACTAGAGCTCGAGCCCAGGAATTGAAGATGGTTTTGATGCTAAGGAACGACGGCCCAGGATGACGCCGCCCGAAGGCCCACGTGGCCCAAGTGACGCGACTCCCTCTCCACCGCGCGCCTCGCCACTTCAGCCGGTCCTAGATGCCTCGTCCTCCCCCTATTTAGTCAAGGGCTGCACCCTTTGCAATCTTTGAGTTTTGTTTTAAGTTTAGCTTAGCTATACATCCGTCTCTCGACGTGAATTCAGAACTCCACCTTCGTGCAATATATCAGATTGCTCGCCTCTAATTCTTGCTTGTTCTTCGATTGCGCGTAAGAATTGATCCTCGTGATTAGGTTGATCTTGTTTATCGCAAGGTTAATATCCTCCGAAAGTTGGTTCAGCGATTGCATTGGCGCTTCGGCTTGCTCGTCGTAGTCGGATCGTGAGGGTCGACATCCATCAAATCGAAGTTATCTCCACTCGCTGAAAGATCGGGCACTCTACACCTATCATGTTCGCCAACCATGGATAAAGATTTAGCAATAGGTTTATTATCTAATAATATTCATCCAAATAATGTTGGTGTTTTCCCTTTCATTTGAATTTGGTGTGTTAGTGTGAGCTGCTGATTAAGCAGCAATCTTGTAAACTGTGGCCGTAGCCCTATGGGTGAAAGCCGGGATTTTATGTTCCATCATCTAAATAATAATAATAATGTATTGTTGATCAGTAAAATGATGGCCAGTTGCGACGATTATTAACATGCAAGACTGCTCTGCATGCAGGCATAATGCTATGATGGTTACATCAAATACGGGAGGTGTGTAGCAGACACGCCAACACCTACTTCTCAATCTCTTTCAGCGAAGAACCGAAGACATTGCTTTATTTTGATAGCCTTGGGCTTGGGCAGGTCTCCTCTCAGTCCTCTACATGATAACACTGAGGTGTTCGGCATAAATAGGTAGTAAATGTGATAGATGAACGAAGAAGTATCATTTAGATAGCAATTCAGCTATATCCAAAACACATCCATTTGTATGGTGCGTTTCTTGAAATTAATATTCCTGTTCCTCCGTGGCTCCAAACTCCCCCTATATAGAATTGACTGGTATGTCTGTTCTCCGTTACAGGTGGTTGACCTTTAAATCTAGGGAAAAAAAAAAACAAATTCCTATACGCCATCAAACCTTGCCCACAATTGTATACTACCTCCATCTAAAATTATAAACAATACTAGTCATGCCAATCATACTATATTAAGAAAATAAACTATGTTGACCACACAAGCACACACAGATGACACAAGAAAGTAGGGAGCAACTATGTAGGCTTTATTATTCCTTTGCCATTATAGTGAGTAGAGGAGAGCTGGCTTTTACTCCCATCCCTTTCAACACTTCTGGATTTATAGCTGGAGATGATAAGAAGGTCAAGAGGGAGCTGGTAAACATTTTTCCACAGCCTCCGTCGTTGAATCATCATGGAGGAATTTCATCCACATTAAATTGGACCACACTTGAAGCTATCAAGAATTGAAGGCTTCTAGGTTCACAACACATACTAACTCGACCGTGTTTATTAAACGGACATTTATACCATCCAAACTACACAAACTCAAAGCTGCCTTTCAACTTCTAACATGTTATATACACACAGAAGGACATATTTCAATTGTTGTTGTCAAGACCATTTTTTTCAGTTCAAAATTGAGCTAAAAATGTTAACCTATTAGTTTTATGTACACATGAAATTCAAACCAGATGGAATACACTTTACAGTTTATCATTCAAGTCAATCACACCAATTAGCTTTTTCCAATGCTAAACGCGTAACGATATGCACTCCCCCAGATGATCGAATCCCATTCGGACGCACATAATCTGCCGTTAATCCAAGGCAAATTATTGCAGCTTGCATTTGAAAATAAAATTCAGTCAGCGAGTGGTGTCACCATCTGTGGAATGGCTTACTTCCTCATCAAGCAGCCCGGACAGGTTCAGAGTCCCGTCAAACTTCGTTATTTCCAACTCATTTGCACATCTCTTCTTCAACGAATTGACTGCAAAATTTTAAGGACCCTACGACAGCATTATTGTCGAATTTGCCATAGTTTATTTACCTCTCGCAGCCTTGCCAAACATAGTAGTATATATAGTCACAGCCCGCAGACATGCTCAGCTCATCCAGCTGGCCAACCACAGTTAGCAACAGAACTGTAACCATTATCATTAGCTATCATCTTAATTAATCCCACCACTCCACCTTGGTCTCCGACCATGGATGACCAAGCTAGCCGGAACGGCGCGTGGGACATCGTCCTAGTTCGCCGTAGCCCAAGCACGGCACGGTCGGACCGCTGTGCTAAGCTGGTCCTCCTATGGTTCGTGGCAACCGGGGTCGCCGTCGGGTTGTTCGTGCTCACCGGCTACATCTGGGGCTCCGTCGGCACGGTAGCAATCCTCGTCGTCGGGGGCTGGTTCTCATACTACTATTTCAATGCCGCGCCGCCCGAGACGCCGTTGCTCCCAGTGGACCAGCCGCACGCGATAGTCAACGGTGGTGATGCTGGGCTGAGCCAGGAGGACATCGACTCCATCCCGGCGTACGAGTATATCAGGAAGGTGCCGGCGGAGCAGTGCGCGGTGTGCATCAACGTCTTGCGGGACGGGGAGACGGTAAGAAGGCTGCCGGCGTGCGGCCACGTGTTCCATGCGCCGTGCGTGGATGGGTGGCTCCGGTCTCACGCGACTTGCCCGATGTGCCGCGCCGGCGTCAATGTCGCCGGTGAGCCGCCGACGGAGACGACGGCGGTGTAGCACTTGCTGCCTTGCGGGGCAGCTACTCTGTCATGTCCCAACCAGGAGTGCTTTTTTTTTCCTTCACTATGCATGCGTTTTATAGAATATATTATGTGATAAAAAATAGTGATAATGCTCGCAGAAAATAGTGTGGTTCTGTGAAATAGTAGCTGAAATGTATGTGTATAAAACACAACTATAAAATGAGTCCGTGCACTATCACAGATCATTTTTTTCCCCGTAGGTTGATTAGCTACTGTCAAGTGCGCACGACTTTTCCCAGGCATCCGCAGCTTACCTTACCAGGAAGAGCCCTCGCGTCGGGTTTAGGGCAGACAGCGACCCTCCGTTCCGCATCAGCGCAGCTGGCCCACGCAGCAGAGGCAGACACTGCAGCTTGATGAAAAATATGAGCACGGATGTTTGGAGGCGTTCGGCGGCAACGAAAAAATATCCTCACCGATGCCCGTGACTTTTCCCCCATTCCATCGTCCTCCACTTCTGATCCTGGTCGCCATCTCAGCCGCAGCTCGGAACGCCTCCTCTTCCGCCCTCCCGTTCCTCCCATAACCGGGGTTAACCGGCCGGTTAACGGGTTAACCGGCAAACCGGTCCGGTCCGGTTATACCGGCCGGCCGGTTAACCCCTGGTTCGCATTTGAAATTTTTTGAAATTTGAAAAATTTTGTTTAAAAAATTTGTTAAAAAACTAGAGACAACATGATGATTTGTAGCGAAGAAAACATCAAAATCCGAGTTCATTTGACATTGGAAAAAAATGATGGAAGGAAAAAAGAAAAAAAAATCTTACCGTATCCGCTCCCAGCCACCCATTACCGTTCCCGTGAGTCACACACCCGCCTGGGAGCGCCGACAGCCCCATCCTCAGCTCTCCAATCGCCGTTGTCGCCGACCCAGTCGGTTAGCCGCCAACCCGCACCGGCTAGCCGCCCGGCCAGCCCGGTTAGCCGGTCGGGTAGCCCGGTTAACCGACCGAGTTGGGCCTGGTAGCCACGGGCCTGGGGCAGCTGTCGGCGCGGGCGGTTAGCCGGCCCAGGAGGTCGGTTAACCGGTCAACAGGAGCGACTAACCGGCCAGGAGGAGCGGTTAGCCGACGGTCGGCTAGGAGCAGATTGTTTTTTTTTCTTTTTCCAGGTAATTTAGATAGGAAATTTAGATATGTAATATGATAGGTAATTTAGGTAGGTAATATAATAGGTAATTTAGGTAGGTAATATGATAGTTATGATAGTTAGTTTAGGTAGGTAATATGATAGGTAATTTAGGTAGGTAATATGATAGTTAATTTAGATAGGTAATTTAGGTAGGTAATATGATAGTTAATTTAGGTAGGTAATTTAGGTAGGTAATATGATAGGTAATTTAGGTAGGCATGTATAGCTTTGTCTTTGAAACATAGATAATTTAGAAAGAAAAAAACTACTAAATATATAGTATATAATGAATTATTATAATGTAGAAGTAACACATTGTATATGTCATTTGTTATGTAGGGAGATATGACGGATCGTAATCAAAATGATGTTGTGTGGGAGCATGGTGTAAACCAATATCTAGGATGGTCATGCAAGTATTGCAAGATTTCAAGAAAGAGAGGTGGTGCCAATCGATTGAAACATCATTTGGCAAGAAGAGGTGGTAATGTGATACATTGTAGTAATGTTCCACCAGATGTTCGTGACTATTATCGTCGTGAGCTGGATAGAATTGTGACTAGAAAGAAAGACATACAACGGGATAATTTCCGAAGGGAGGAAGTTGCTAGAGAACGAAATGTGGTCCATGATATTAATGATGATGAGGATGAGGTGCTGCAGCGTGTGTTGGATTTGTCTCGAGAGGAGGAGGCATATGTTAGGCGTGTTCATGATCAAGGTGGGCAATATGAGCATGGAGGTGGTTCATCTCAATCTCAGGGTGGCGAATTGCTAGGTATGCTCAGACGGTCCACGTCCGTGAGGGGAAGAAAGGAGAAGGTTCAAACTAGGATTGATACTGGGCCATGGACACCAAAATGCAAGGCTGGAAAAAATGCAAGGCTTTACATCCCAAATGTCACTATGTGTATGGCACATCAAATAACGTTCTAAATGACCTTCGAGAGGCATTTCAGTTTATGGCAGACACCGACACATGTGTTTTGGCATTGCATGAAGCTGAGACTTATAGAAGAAAAGAGGGCTCATTTGCTTCAGAGCTGGCTCGTAAGATGGCATGTGATAATAATACTTCACCTTGTAAGTCATTGTCCATTTTCTTCAAAGTCATCTATATTTTATGTGAAACATGCACTTATGTTATGTTCTTTTATTTGTTACAGCACAATGGTGGGATATGTTTGGGAGTGACACACCAACTCTCCAAAAGCTTGCATGACGTCTTGTGTCTCAATGTTGTTCCTCTAGCGGCTGTGAGCGTAATTGGAGTACGTTTGCTTTGATCCACACAAAGGTAGGCAACAAGTTGTCATATAAGAAACTCCACAAATTGGTGTATGTGAACTACAATCTACGCATTCGTATAAGGCAAGCTGAATTATACAAGCCACCAGAAGATGATCCATTCGACCGATTAATAGAACTTTCTTTATACGATCAAGCAAATCCAATACGGGATTGGATGGACAACGGTCGGTCCAATGTTGTGCCATTACTTGATGAGGAGAGCACCGAGAGTGACACCCCTATTCCGTCAAGAATGGTGATCAAAGATGATACTCCTGTAGAGTTACACAGAATTATTGGTACTACTTCTCTTGCTGAGTGGGCGGATAAACATGTGGGTGACACACATATAGGAAAGCGCAAAATGTTAAGCATGAGAAGGAAGCAAAAAGGCAAGAAACAGAAGAAGACAACTAAAGGAAAATCAGTGCGTAGTGATGATTCTACTAATAGTGACAATGGCAGTCCGACCTATCAAGAGTCAGATGATAGCAGTTCTGCTCCTTCTTCTGCTGACTCGGACGACCCTGCTACTACCTCTGTTCCACCTTCAACAACTATCCACTTCACAGGTAATAAAAACAATGATTACTCTATCATACCAATTGATGGACTCTTCACTCACTCATCACCTTTTTTTACAGGCGAGAAAGATTTCACTCATGCTACCCAGGATCAGGACCATGGTGCTCCACATTCTGAGAGGACGACCATGCAAGAGGGGGCAACTACAAGGGGTAGGCAACATCATCTAGGAATCCACTCCTCTCCTTATATAAGTGAGTCCTCTATCACCGCAGGTAGCTCTTCTCCCTGTGCCCATGGTTCTGACCAATACATTGCTCCGCCGCCGGACACCCAACCTCCTCCACAATGGATTTATGAGTGGCAGGATCCTGATTTTTATAACTTGTTGCTCAATGAATGGCAAACAACTAGGGTGTGGACTGGACAAACTTGGAATGAGTACAAGGCGGCATTGTTGGCTACTCGTGGCATTGTGCTCATGTCAACCGAAGAGTATCACTCCGTATGGTACTCGCGTCCATGGGTGTGAGTGCAATTATTTACATGCTATGTATTCAATAATTATATTTGTGAAAAACTATTGTATAATTATTTATAGCACAACCAAGTGTGGGACAACTACATTGCTTCGATGTTTTATATAGCACAATGTAGTTGTGCTATGTTGTATGAACTCAATATTTTATGTATTGGTGCCTAATATTGTGCTTAATATTTAAAAAATATCATGCCCAATTTTTCTCTATTTTTTCGAGCAATTTTCTATTTGTTTCCCTCTCCACCGAGATGGTTTCTACTTTAACCGGTTAATCGAGCTAACTGGCCGGTTAACCGGTAAAACCGGCCGGTTAACCGGACTGCAACCACGCAATTCAAAAACCAAATTTTGTCCGGCTAACCGGCCGGTTTTACCAGTTAATTGGCTAACCGCCGAACCGACGCCGGCCGGTTATACCGGCTCGGTCGGTTTTGTAAACCCTGCTTCTCGCCATGCGTCGTTGACTTTTTTCAGCCGCTTACATATATTTAACCATAACTAAATTGCCCTACTAAATTTATATTTAGCCTTTTACATATTTCAATTTTAAAATCTATAGTGTTAAGTTTGTGTTCTAATTTTTATTTCTTTTGCTTGTTTAGTTGGTATTTTAGTTGTCATTCTTGTGCACCCCATTGTTACCCTTGCCACCTATCCTCACCATCTGTTTTACATTGCTTTGTGTTAAGGATGATCATCGACAAACCTGTTCAAATCCTACCCTAAACCTAGTCTCATCACAATAGATCAATACCCATAAATTTTACTTTTTGGTACACTCATCGCACCAAAAAGTTATTACCCTATTGTAATTTTAGTTGCACCAAAAACCTGATTCGACTTATTTTCATTAAAACAACCATACCTTTCACATACTGACTCAAAACCTAACGATCTATATTTTATTGGGCATATCCTGCCTCTGCTTGAGCTTTAATTACGTGTGGTTCCTATTTTGTTGCCTCTAAGTTGGATAAAAATATAAAATAATAAAATTAAAAATCATTATTTCTACTAGTGCTACAGGACAACACAAGATTTTGGTTGTTTTCTGTCCAGCCCCCATGCTACTTCCATATATCCATTTATGTCAACAAGTTTAACCTTGACAACAACATCGAGCGGTTGGATAGACGAATATCCATGTTAATCGGTAAGTTTACCAAGTTGGAGACTGCTCCTTAAAATCAGCAACGATGACCATCTACATGATGAAGACACGATGTATAGTGTTGATGGCACCATAGACCAAGAAGCTATATGTGTTCATTGAGATTATGATGCCATATCCGCAGTGCAACTCCTCAAGGTTGTTATAAGAACATATGCCATCCATAATGTAGCAATTGTAATTATGCTCCAGATGATCCTTATGCTAAGATTAAGTTTACAATTTTGTATGGAAAGCTCCACCATACGTTGATGGAGCTAATGAGCTTTGAAGTGGAGGCACTTGTAAGCTTCATGACCATTGGTGTTTGTAAACCCCAATATATGAATGTTTTGATGATTCATTAACAACATGAAATGATTATTAATGCCTACATCTAGTATTGTGGGTGTAGAACAAACTATTAGCTCGAACATGAACATGGTGAATGGTGGCATTGATGATCAATGAGGACTCGGTGGAGCATCATGAAGCTCTTGATGAAGAGTCGCGGTGATGGAGATGGATCAAGACTAAGGACAGCTAGGTCCAAGTGTGTTGTGATGACTGGGCTAGTGTGTAGGCTGGAGTCAATAGGAAAAACCGGACTAGTAAAAGGGCACGAGTCATTTTCTTTGGCTTCTCTAGGGTTAGAGTGTTGGGACGATCAAATAAAGCTCTAGGACACTTAGAGTGGCATTGGAGAAGGATTGATCAAGTTTTCAAAGCTTAGAGACGGGTCAAGAGGACAACAAGTTTCAGCTTCAGGACAAGTCACCGTAAGGTACAATGGTGTTACCGTAAGATCCACTATGAAATGCTCTTGTACATATAGGTATGTGGGTATCACCGTATGGCGCAGAGGTTAAGTCACCATGAGGTACGGTGAATGCCAAGAAGTTGTACAGAGAGGAGCAGAATCTATAGACTACCGCTCAGGAGGTCGCTATAAGGTACAACGAGGTCATCATAAGATACGGCAAGTCAAGGATTGTGGAAGGCCGTTTTGCAAAGATCTATGTGTATATTACGGCGAGATCTCCGTAAGGTATGGTGACCTGAGAGAGAAGAAGTGGCCATAACTTAGAAGGAGCCGTTGATGTTACAGCGAGGTCAACATAAGGTATGATAACTACGAGGAATTGGAGTGTATTGGTCGTATCGACGCACCCACTTATATACCGTAAGAGGACGATGTACGATTGTAGCACTTTTTCCCTTGAATGGAGTATTCCAAGGTTTATCAAATCCACTAGGACCTTAGAGATTTATTAAACAAAGTTAACAATAAAACATCTTGTCAAGAATACTGTCAAGGTCAGGTTGCATGAGGGGGAGACTAGCCAGCGCAAAGGTGCGCCAGACAATAAATCTGTCATTGCGCCGATCGGCGCAGGAGTCGAGCCGATCGGCACACTGGTGAAACTAAACCAAAGTGCGCGAGATCTAGTGAATCTGTGGTTGCGCCGATCGACGTAGGAATTGAGCCGCTCGGCACACTGGTGGATCTAAGCCAAAGTTGTTGCGCCAATCAGCGCAGGGTTGAGTCGATCGGCATACCAATGAGTCTAAGCCAAAGTGTTCCAGATCTTGTAAACCTATGCTAGTAAGTGAGTAGCCAGATATCTACTAGTGAGATCGTAACCAGAAAGTCTAATTGAATAGCATCATAATGGGTAATTACATGGATCAATGAAAACCTATAATGAGTAAGACCACCCTGCTTTCCGAGCAGCTCTCGATTTATCGCTGCCGGGAGGAAACCCTTAATTGCGCGAGTATCTTACCCTACTCAAATATCCAATAGTGCTGCACAGGCTTAGTGCTATCACCGCTAAACCACACTACTGGCATAATCAAGCAACCATAATCAATACAATGTCCGAATACTATCCTAATCACCACGATTAAGATAATATCTACTGACTTAGCCTAGAACTAAGCAATTGGAATAAGCACATGCATGATTATAGAATCAAGATAGACAAATCACCAAAACCATCATCAACATATTCAATTATCCTTGAGATACATAGAGTAAGATTCATGCCCGTCGAGATGGCCTACCTTGACGGATCAACTCTTGACTCCAATGGTTCTTGAAACTCGACTAGAGATCAATTCTAACGGGGCAAGCCCTGGTGGCTCTAACTCACGGATCTGGTGTCCCTCTGTCGCCTCTTGCTCTGCGGCGTGGGTTTACAAGTAGTTATAGGGGTTCTACTCGTAAAGGACTCGGTTTCTAGCAAATAAGGCGGTAGAGGACTCACTTACATAAGGAGAGGAGTGGAGTCCTAGATGATCTTGCGCCGATCGGCGCAAGCCGTGTCTTCTCTGATTTCTTCCCCGAGTCGGTTCCTCTGTCTTCCACAGCTGCCATGTGGGCATTTTTCTTCGAGATAAAGTCTTGTGCTGCACGTTAAGATCTTGGAGTTCCATAAATCTTCTTGAAGTTCCATAATTCTTCTTAGACAAATATCTTCAAGTGTCTTGCGCAGATAAACTTCCATAAACATGTGGAATGGGCCTCGGTCACTTCTATGGGTCAAAACACCCTTGCGCCGATCGGCGCACTGGGCTTCTTTAGTGCTTTTCGTCGGTTCTGGATTCCTGTCCTCTCCATTATCGCATTAATCACCAATTTTACTTGTTTCTGCAATAAAGCTCCAAAACAACGCATATACAAATATATAGGCAATATCATAGGTAAATGGCCTAAATTAGTATCAATTATGCTCTAATTGGGGTAATATTCACATATAAAAGGGGCACTTGAGAAGTACCAACAGTTCCCCCACACTTAAACCTTTGCTCGTCCCGAGTAAAGTAAAAGAAAGAAAAATCGAAAAACTCTTTCTATCATAAAAGATATCTCAAATCAGCAAATGTTGAGCATTATTCTATTGTGGTGTATTTCATATTGGTATTCAGCAAAATAGATCAAATATGGGCCTAAGCTTAAAGTTCTCTCCAAAGAAAAAGATCATGTCCAATTCATAAATTATAACTTTTCCACACATGAGAATCACTTAAAAGATTGTTGTGAACATAGAGAATCTATCTTCCAAATAATCCAAGGCAACAACTCATCTTTCAAATCACTCAACCTATATTCTACATCATAATGATCAAATAATATTAGTGTAAGGATTATATGAGTAGCTAGGTGAGGTAATTCAAGGATTGCAAACATAAATCAATAATATATTGTAAAGCTAGGAGATTATTCTTTGTTGGAATTATAGAAACTTATCAAGATGGCAATTAAGAAAGAAAAATTTAAGAAAGGACTCAGACTTTGGATATGTGGACATGTGCATAGCAAAAACTTTGATCTTGGAAGATTGCACATAGTTGGAATGATTCATGGCTATATTGAATTTCGAGAATAAGCATGTCATATACCATCCCCCCACACTTAAAATTTTTCTAGTCCCTTAGCAAACAGCAGTGTTTCTTTTATATATATATATATATATATATATCTCTGCTGCGCCGATCGGCTCAGGGTGCGCCGATCGGCTCAGGGTGCGCCGATCGGCTCTCAACCCAAATTTACCAACATTTGTTGGTATTTGATTTGTCTGGCTTGAGCATTTATTCAAGAATTAAATATAGCCAGAAATATAGGATGTGGTCAAGGAATGATACTCAACAAGATGTTTTGGGTTTATGGTAGTGTACTCAGCGGAATTGAATTTTTGCATGAGTAATTTCAAGGCTAGAAAAAGATATACAAAGAATTGCAATCTTAATAAAGTTCATACCAAAAAGAATTAAATCCTAACCGAACTCAACCATCAATTTAATGTTTATCTACATATCAAAGGTTCATGAGTATTGTTCAAAATATGGCATTGGTAGGTAAGGATCTTGAAAAACAATAAATTCTAAAGTTCACAACATGAAAATTTATTTTTGAAAAGATTGGTACTAAGTTATCATTACAAACTGGACAACACAAATGAAGCACATGGGTACTCAAAATTGCTCCACATAAGACATATTTGCCGAATAATCATTAAGTGTAAGTTCAAAATTTTATTCAATGCTCAACACTATTTGATCTTCATCAACACTTTTCAAGAAACAATAAATAATTCAATTCATCTTATAGAGCATAACCGCCACCATTATATTAAGATCGAAACTTGAATACATGATGATGATTTTTGCACACACTTGCATGAAAATAAAACTACTACTAACACGCATGAAAATAAAACTACTACTAACACACTTGCATAAAAATAAAACTACTACTACCACACTTGCATGAAAGTAAACACACCCGATACATGGTTTCCCAACCCGCTCACACACACATAAATAAATAAAGAAAAAGACTGCAAAAGATAAAAGAAAACGCAAACCGGGAAACCGATACTCGTGCCAACTCCTAGGCACTCTAGTCATCCGAAAGTGGAGTCGGTGGCTGATCGAAGCCATAGCACCGCGTCTTGAGTCGGTCGAACTCCTTCACCATCGCATAGTGCTTGTACCTTCATTGGGACATGGCTTCCTCCACGCGCTCGATGTAGTGCTTGTTGTTGTCGAGGTACCCCTGCATGGGCACGAAAAAGTCTGCACCGGGCACAGAAGGCACCACTGGTACACGCCCTTGGTACCTGCAGTTAATGCCTGCGCTGCAGTAGGGTGCGTCGATCGGCGCGTTGCCTGCGCCAATCGGCGCAGAGGGCTGTGAACCGCCCGCTGCGTTGCTCCACCCTAACTGGTACTGCTGGTACTCCTGGCGTGACCCCAGGAGTCCCACTCGCCGCCGACTGCTGTAGATGTGTCCAGCTGTCGAACCCGCCCACGGCGGTCCTTGAGAACTCGGCCCCCCTCCAAGAGAACTTCCTCAAGCCAATTTCCTCCCTCCAGCTTGCAAGGGAGAAAAACTCCTAGCTCCGCACATGGGAGCTTTACGTTGGTGCCGCCGACATAGAAGCCAGTGTGAACACTTCCCGTGACAATATTGCCACGAGTCATATTCTCGCCGATCTCCATCGCGCACTCCCACTTGTCGTCGCGTCCTCCCGGTCTGTCGCTGTCGCAGACGAGGGCTGCTAGGCGTTGAAGATAGGCCCCGAAGGCCAACTTCTTGCTTGCCTTGCCCCACTTGTCGAGCCAACCCCGCACCATCACCGACATGGGGTTGCAGTGAGACGGACTCACGATGGCATTGAATAGCCACCGCAAGTCCGCATCGGTGACGTTGCTGGAGTCGACCTTGTCGCCTATGTGCGCCGCCAACCACAGATGGAAAACTTGAATGGTTGGGTTGCAGATGTTGCCGCACTTCATCTCCTCTATGAACGAGAGCTGCCTCCAAAAGGAGTCCAACTCCCCACGTCCCAAGATGCCGGCAACGTCGGCGTCGGCATCGAAGCCGAAGGCTTGAGCCGCCGCCTCCATGGTCACCGTGTGGCTGATGTTGTGAACGCGGAAGTTGACGGCCTCGCTACCGTCTTCGATGGTGCCAAGCCTCATCGTAGAAGCAACCTCGGTGACGACGTCAAGGTTGTAGTCCATGGGGAGGAGGTGGAAATCCACCTAGCCGAGGTTGTCTAGCATCCTCCTTAAATCCTTTCACATGCCGATCGAGGTGAGGAAGGTCTCGTCCAGGTCAAAGTTGGGGACGAACCTTCCCCTCACTGCGAGGTAGGGCCGCTGTTCCTCCGTGCTTAGGAGGGTGAAGCCCTCCTCCACCGTGCGTGGCATTAATGCCGACGGCGGTGGTGATGTGGGAACCCCACGGCTTGCCGCTGTTTGGCTCCTCGTAGCACGCCCTGTTGGAAGGGATACGCCGGAGACGGAGTGGCAGGCGCGGACCTCGTATGTCGCCGCCGCCGAGCCGGTGGATGCACCACCCACCGACATGTCATCACGAGCGTTGGAGCCACCCCTCGCCGAGGAGTTACCGCTCGACTTGCTGCTGCTGCCGGAACTGCTCCCCCGACGCAGCCTCCTGCCCAACTTGCCGACGGAGGAGCAGAGACGATCCATCTGCGAGGAATGCAGAACGTGTGCGAGATCGTGGGTAGTGGGGAAGGTGGAGAGATTACTGGGATGGTGTACCGAATGGGGGCGCCTGGCCTCCCTTTTATAGTGTGGAAAACATCCAGGAGAAGGAACTGCCATAAAATTTCAAAATTTGAGAGCGCGCCGATCGGCACGGGTACTGCGCCGATCGGCACAATTCAAATTTTGAATGCTCTGACCACTCTGATGCTTGATTCCCCTCCTTCATGTCGCTTCCTAGTACATCATGTTGGTTGGCAGGGGAACAACACGGAATCCTGATGTCTTGTTGGCGGCGCCGATCGGCGCGGGCCCGCGCAGATCGGCCCGCCGTCTCCTTTTCAGCTTTTGGTCAATTCCGTGTCCCCTCTGCACTGCACACCTGCATAATAATCATACCTGTTCCTCAAAATCAATGCCTGCCGCCTTTGTTGCCCATTTGGAACATCATGGGTACCCACGCCGATCGGCGTCGTAGAGCACCGGACGGCGCAAGTCCCTTGCACCTCGTCTTTAGGTTCAGCATTGATTCTGATGCCTCATGATTATCTCTTTCACCTAATTTCCACTTCTCCAATGTTCCTGTAGTATTGGCATACGTGTCAGGGCTCATCTGGTCACCGCGCCGATCGGTGCTGACTTGCGCCGATTGGCGTGTCGTCTGTTTTTGCTTCTGGCCCCTCGCTTCCCCGCTAGATGTTGTCTTCCTAGAAAATAGCTCTGACTCCGAAAATTATCGTGTTGGTTTAGCACTCCTTCAATTCCGGGCGTCATCGGCCTTCTGTCCTGACTTGGGCAATGCTGAGTCGATCGGCGCAGATGTGCGCCGATCAACGCAAGCTCTGTTCCTTTTTGTTTTTGGTCTTTTTTTATATTCCTACATTGTTAGTCTATAGTATGTATATACACAGTTTTGAACAAATAAACAGACAACGCAAGAGCACACTAGAATTAAGCACACACTTTTCTAATTTTTTTTTATTTTATTCGGGAGATTATTTTTATCACAAGCAAGCAAATTTTATAAACACCGGGTTGCCCTCCTGGCCAGCACTAATTAACTAAATGAAATGGGTTGCCCTCTCATAAGCACTAAATAATTTCTAAATCCCCCGATCATTGGGTTGCCTCCCAAGAGCGCTCTAGTTATTTAAAGGTCAAAGAGCTCGACCTCCCCGCAAACAATCAATCCTTATTGTCGCGGTGCGGGATGTGAGGCCGCGACACTACAAGGTTATCTTATCTCCATGGTTCATATAGCTTGGACGACCTATCCATACATCCTCTCCAATTACTTTTGACGCCTCGATGCCACGGTGCCTTGTATCTTTTCACTTCATCAATAGCACGACACTCTTCTCCCTTTGGGCGAAACTTGAAACAGTAGGGAGTCCCACTTATATCGAAGCTTATCCCACCACTCCCAACATTAATACTTGCCTTTGCTGTCCTCAAGAAGGGTCTGCCTAAGATCAACGGGGTCCTCGTCCTCTTATCCATATCAAGCACAATAAAATCAACAGGGACGATATGATCTCCAATTTGAACAGGCACATCCTCAGCAATTCCATCAGGGAAACATACCGATTGATCGGCTAACTCCAAACACATACCCATAGGCTCTAATTCTGACAAATTGAGATTTGTGAATATATGACGGGGCATAACACTTACGCTTGCTCCAAGATCGCACAAGCACCTATCAAATATCCTTGTTCCAATCATGCATTTGATGCTTGGTGATCCAGGGTCGGGTTTCTTCTCCAATGCAACATCAATGATTGCCGCCGTTAGTTCCTTAGTGACCTTCACAACCTCCTCAAAAACTAGAGACTTCTTGTTTTGCATATTGTCCTTAATGTACTTCGCATAGGTGGGAACTTGGATAACGTCAACAAAAGGGACATTGATGTAAAGCTTCTTCATAATATCGACGAATCTTGCAAACTGCTCGTCGTGTTGTCGCGCTCTTTCTATCTTCGTCAGTAGTTGAGTATCTAGAAACGTGGCAGGGCCATGCTCTTCTGTCTCCACGCCCATCTTCAGAACAGAGAAGTCATCATCCTCCTTGCGCCGATTGGCGCTTCCAGGGAGCTGATCGGCGCCGGGTGTGCGCCGATCGGCGCGGGGCTTCTTTGCTCCGACAGAGTGTTTTGGATCTTCTGTTTGTTTTCCTGATCACGTAGCTATTGCCTTCAACTGTTCTGCAGACTTCGAATTGCCAGGAATAGCCCCCTTATTGCCTTGAATGACTTGCGATAGCTGTCCCATCTGTTGCTCCATAATCTTGGTATGCTTCAAAATCTGCTCGTTGGAGCTCCCAATTTCTATCCCTTGTCATTAACTCTCTTAAGGACACGATCTATCTCATTGAATCTAGCTTGATTGTACTTGTTGATCTTCTCTTGAGCTTGGAAGAACTCATGACATTGGAGACGAAGTGGGACAGAGTTTTGCATGGACGAACTATGAGAGAAAGACCTCCTTTTTTGTTGATATTGGGGCTTCCATCCACTATTCTTCATATATTCTAACATCTTCATCTCTTTAGGGCAATCGTTCTGCACATGACCAAATTCTCCACACTCACTACATGTTGAGCGTGATTCCGCTAGCTTGAGTGTCTCTTCCCTAGGGATATGAAGATTATTGTCCAACCTTCTTTGAATAGCATCGAGGCGATCTATAATCAATTCTTCCTGAGTCTTCTCAATCACACTTTTCGCTACTCCTTTTGAAGGTTGCAAATTCCTTGAGCTTCTCTCACCATCCCATGATTGATTTTCAACTAACAACTTGATCAAATTCTTAGCTTCGGTGGGGGTTTTTGACATGAATGATCCTGCAGCTGAGGCGTCCAAATATTGACGTGACAAAAGCTTCAATCCTATGTAGAACTTCTCAACAACTTCTCCAACCATCAGACCATGGTGAGGGCATGAATCCATATGCTCATTGTATCTTTCCCATGCTTCTCCAATGCTCTCATCAATATTCTGTGTAAATCCAAGAATCTTATTTTTCAAAGCTTGAGTCTTACTGGGGGGGAAGTATTTGGCCAAGAATTCAGCTGCTAATGTGTTCCACACCGTTTTCACTGTGTTTTCCAATCCATTGTACCATTGCTTCGGGCGTCCAACTAGAGAGAAGGGGAACAACAGCACACGCGCTTGATCTCCTGTCAATCCCGCTATCTTGAATGTGCTGAAACTTTAAGGAAGTGTTGCAAGTGATGATTGGGATCTTCTGAACCTGTGAACGGTTGTTGCGCCACTATTCCAACATATCTCTCCAATTGATACGGAAGTTGATCCTAAGCTTCTTGGAAATCTGTCTTGACAATACTAGTCAATTGTGGCTTGAGACGATTAACCATAGGCACCTCTGCTACCTCCTCTTCTTCTTGCTCTTGAACTGAGTCTTCTATTGTGAATAATACTCGAGCTGTTGCGCAGACTACTTCCAAATCTCCAAGTGAGTTGCTTCTCTTCTCCGCTGTTCTCTTCTTGTGTAAGAGTCTTTTCGGATCATCGGCGTAATTAGACAGTTTGTTTGACTTAGGACCGTTCATACCTGTTAATTTCACTTAACAGAATATATGTACTAGAGAGACAAGTAAAGCACAATGACTAAACACTAATACATCAAACAATGTTTAAAAACCTGCTATGGTCCCCGGCAACGGCACCAGAAAAAGGAAGCTTGTTGGTCGTATCTATGCACCCACTTATATACCACAAGAGGACGGTGTACGATTGTAGCACTTTTTCCCTTGAATTGAGTATTCCAAGGTTTATCAAATCCACTGGGACCTAAGGGATTTATTAAACAAAGTTAATAGTAAAAGATCTAGTCAAGGCTACTGTCAAGGTCACGTTGCATAAGGGGGAGACTGGCCAGCGCAAAGGTGCGCCAGACAGTAAATCTGTCGTTGCGCCGATCGACGTAGGAGTCGAGCCGATCAGCACACTGGTAAAACTGAACCAAAGTGCGCGAGATCTAGTGAATTTGTGGTTGTGCCGATCGGCGCAGGAATTGAGATGATCGACACACTGATGGATCTAAGCCAAAGTTGTTGCGTCGATCGGCGCACCAGTGAGTCTAAGCCAAAGTGTTCCACATCTTGTAAACCTATGCTGGTAAATGAGTAGCCAGATATCTACTAGTGAGATCGTAACCAGAAAGTCTAATTGAATAGCATCATAATGGGTAATTACATGGATCAATGAAAACCTATAATGAGTAAGACCACCCTGCTTTCCGAGTGGCTCCCAATTTATCGCTGCCGGGAGGAAACCCTTAATCACGCGAGTATCTTACCCTACTCAACTATCCAATAGTGCTACGCACGCTTAGTGCTGTCACCCCTAAACCACACTACTGGCATCATCAAGCAACCATAATCAATACAATGTCCGAATACTATCCTAATCACCATGATTAAGATAATATCTACTTACTTAGCCTAGAACTAAGCAATTGGAATAAGGACATGCATGATTATAGAATCAAGATAGAAAAATCACCAAAATCATCATCAACATATTCAATCATCCTTGAGATACATAAAGTAAGATTCATCCCCGTCGAGATGGCCAACCTTGACGGATCAATTCTTGACTCCAATGGTTCTTGAAACTAGAATAGAGATCTATTCTAACGGGGCAAGCCCCGGTGGCTCTAACTCACGGATCTGGTGTCCCCCTGTCCCCTCTTGCTCTGCGGCGAGGGTTTACAAGTATTTATAGGGGTCCTACTCATAAAGAACTCGGTTTCTAGCAAATAAGACGGTTGCACCGATCGGCGCAAGCCGTGTCTTCTCTGATTTCTTCCCCGAGTCGGTTCCTCTGTCTTCCACAACTGCCATGTGGGCCTTTTCCTTCGAGATAAAGTCTTGTACTGCACGTTAAGATCTTGGAGTTCTATAAATCTTCTTAAAGTTCCATAATTCTTCTTAGACAAATATCTTCAAGTGTCTTGTGCAGATAAACTTCCATAAACATGTGGAATGGGCCTCGGTCACTTCTGTGGGTCAAAACACCCTTGCGCCGATCGGCGCAATGGGCTTCTTCAGTGCTTTTCGTCGGTTCTGGACTCCTGTCCTCTCCATCATCGCATTAATCACCAATTTTACCTGTTTCTGCAATAAAGCTCCAAAACAACGCATATACAAATATATAGGCAATATCATAGGTAAATGGCCTAAATTAGTATCAATTATGCTCTAATTGGGGTAATATTCACATATAAAAGGGGCACTTGGGAAGTGCCAACAGAGTGGGAAAAAAATGGAACTCTCTGGAGATGTTGCATTGAGGTTGCCATAAGGTATGATGACCTGAGAGTATTTTGTGCAAAGAAGGATTGGTTAGGTGTCAGTGATCGAGCATATTGTTATCGTGACGTGTTGGGAAGGCCTTCACAAGTTTGTACAAGGTTTGAGCTCGCCTTCGAAAGGAGCATCGTGAGAGAGCGTCTATGCGTGCACTCTAGGAGTGTAGCAAGTCCTTGATGGAGGCAAGCTTATGCTCGAGGAGCCGAGCACTCAATGACCAGTGGTCATGCAACCATGTCGGCACTCCGGGTGTGATATGGGCTTGTGTGCAAGGACTCCATGGTTAGTGGTGGGAGGGATCAATACTCTGGCTGAAGTTGATCCAATAAGGACTAGGGGGAGGCGACATCCTCCTGACACCTCGGGCTAAGTATCAATGAGCATTCTCTAAACTCCCTCTTTACTTATCGTCTTTAATTCCGCACTTGTGTGTAAGTAGAGATAGGAATGCCATGGGCTTGCTTGCTTATTGATTGGCTTGGCTTGGCTTGCATTACATCATTCTACTAGTTTGGTAGGGTCTTGGCTTTAGCAGAATTGCATAGGACTTATCGGTAGTAGGTTGGTAGATTCAGTTGATTTTGATGGGGTACACGATCCAGATTATGGGTCCAATTCACCCCCCTCTTGGGCCTTCTTGATCCTTTCAAGTGGTTTCAAAGCCAAGTGCTCAAAATAAAGCTTAACCGCCATGAGTATGATGCCAGGAGAGATGGGAAACAAGTACATCTTTGATGGGGAGGACTTCTCTTATTGGAAGGCTCGTATGAAAGCCTATCTTGAGTCCATAGATCCACGTGTGTGGCTTGTGAGCACTGGTGATGCCTAAGGTAATGAAGCCGAGGATGCCATCTTTGTTAAGAACAATGCGAAAGCCAAGAATGCTATCTTTCCATGCATTACCAAGGACGTGTTTTCTAGGTTGGATGCTAGTGCTACGACTAGATAGATCTGGGCTCAAATTAAGAATATTTATGAGGGGACACAAGACATGAAGAAGAGAAGTACTATGTGCTCAAGAATAGATTTGAATCCTTCAAGTTGTTACCTAATAAGAAGGCTAATGCAGTTTATTTTAGATTTCATGTACTTGTGGAGCAAATCAACACTCTTGGCCCGGACTTCATGCTCAAAGACGATGATGTCAAAAGGAAGTTCGTGAGGCTATTCCCAAGAAGCTATGAGATGATTGTCACCCTCCTCACGAAGAGCAAATTGAAGAAAAAACCAATAGATGACATCCTTGGCAAGCTTGTTGCATTTGAGAACTACAAGGAGGGAATGGGTGATGCTCAATCCTCAAAGCTTGCATTTCAAGTTGACGAAGATCAAAGTAACACGTACAACAAGAGGGAAAAGATGAATCAACTCCTTGAGGATGATGAAGTTGAGATTGATAAGGAGGATCTCGCTCTCGAGATGAGAAAGTTGAATCTTAGAAGAAACCCATGAAGAAGTGGTGATTGCTTCAAGTGCGGCAAGAGTGTCCACTTTGCCAAACAGTGTTCCAAAGCAAAGAAAGACAAAACGAAGAAACATCACTCATCAAGCGAAGACGAAGATGAGAAGCCCACGCCCAAATATGACAAGAAGAAGCACTTCACCAAGAAAGATGACAAGCACAAGGGTAAAGGCAAGGCGAAGAAGAAGAAGTACTACCGCAAAGCAATTGTTGGTGAATGGGTGAGTGATGACTCATCAAGTGAAGATGAAGAAGATGAAGAAGAAGTGGTGGGACTTTTTGTCGGGACTTATTCTCGACACTAGACATAGGGTAGTTCACCTATGACGATTTATATGTAGAATAGGGGTATGTGCGAGATCGAGAAATGATGGTAACACAAGACGCCGATTTATACAGGTTTGGGCCTTCCGGGGGATAATAATCCTACGTCCTATGTTCTGTGGTATTTGTAGATCATAGATCTAGACGAGGAAGATAGACCTAGACGATGATGTCTAGTTGTGGGACCTATCTAATCGTGCTTGCCCGCTTGTCCCCTGAGGAGGACCCCTACCCCTCCTTATATATCCGGGGGAATAGGGTTACATGGCGGAGTCATAGTCGGTCTACTATACATATCATAGTAGGAGTCTATCTCCACTTTCCTTTTATGTGAGGTACCCAAGGTACAGGTCATCGACAGTAGCCCCTGAGAGTCTTGCAAGCTTGATGATAATCTTTAGTACCTTCTCGACTGGTTTATACCATGTAGAATGCTTCAATTTTATATCAGTGAGCTTGTGAGAGTCTCAAAGATCCAAAAATGTCCTCGAGAAATCAACTGGTGCGCCGAATAGGTGCACCTAATTAGGTGTAGCCCCCGACTCCTGTATCATTTGAAAATTGCAAATAATACAAGAGTCCAAAACAAGAATACTCGTGTTGGCTCTCTTTAAGGAAAAATCGCTCAAATCACCAAATCCAAGTGATAACTAACTCAGCAGAATGACATCAATCATTACCGAGTGATAACTAACCCAGACGAGTGACTTCAATCACCGCTGAGTGGTAGATGACTCCAACCAATGACCGAGTGGCAGCCGTGCTCAACTCAGAATATCATGTCCAAGAGGCAGCGATGTTCAACTCAAGCCGATAAGGTCAAGTGAAGAAGGCAGCCGAGGTTGTTGTAGCTGTCGACCGCTGATGAAGTGATGTCCGAGTGACATCGATGGTCTGATATGTGGCCGACCGATAGTAGCGGTCAGATGTGATGCGGCAGACCGATGATGGCAATCAAAGCTGATGTAGCCGACCGATGAAGGCAGTCGAAACTGGTGTAGCCGACCAATGAAGACAGTCAGAACTGGTGTAGCCGACCGATGAAAGTAGTCAAAACTGGCATGGTCGACCGATGAAAGTGATCGGAGCTATAAGCCGACCGATGAAGGCGAGGAAATCACTCTGTGTCGAGTGGTGTATCGGCCTATCCGTCATAAATGTTCCTGATAATAAAGGAAATTAGAATAATTAGTTAAAATTAATTTTGTTTGTTTGAAATCTTATTTTTATAAGCCAAACAAATAAGTCGATTCAAAAGTCAAGTCTCTATCTATTTTTCTCCTTTAAGTAGACCAACTGGCGCACAGCAGCGTATTCGCACGTTAGCAAACAAATTGATTCACCGTAGGATACTTAGGACAGAATATAAAAAGCTCAGAGCTCGGTCTACCGCAACAATATCGGTCATAATTATTCTTACATAGCAATCAGAACCAGTCGATACATGACGTCTTGCAACTTTGGCTCTGGATTTAGTGTAGTGGTAGTCTGACGCGTAGCTAAGAAATTCTATGACTTAGTTATTTGTTGGCATAAGACCAAAAATAAGACCAAATCACAAATAAAATGCAATGTATCGGTCGACGCTAAAGCCAAAAAGAGTAAAACTAGAACAGACGACATGGGTCATATGATGTCAGGGCTAAAGCACTACTGAAAGGTCACCGACCGACATGGGTCATATGGTGTCAGGGCCGAGGCACTATTGAAAGGTCACCGACCGACATGTGTACTGCTACATTCACAAAAAAAATGGGAGAACACGTATATAGGTACACAAATAGCCCCCTGGCTCGATTGTTTAATGCAAAGGATTAAAGAATCAAGGTAATATAAAGATGAATAAAGCCATAAATAAGAGCACTGATTAAAAAGCCCAACTTTACTCATAAAAAATCCTACGACCTTCTGATTTGAAAACAGAATTAAAAAGGCATAGGAAAAAAGAATGAAGGACATGGGCCCAAAACCTCGAAAATAAATCGAGAAAGTACAAAATACTTAGCTTTGCAATTCGGTGAATTGAAGAGGAACCCCCGAGCATGCCGATGTTGTTGGCAAGTGGTTAAATGTCGATGTCGAGCCATCATGTCACCGGAACATCAAAGCTCAGAGTGGTTGGCTTGTGTCGCCAAGTCATCGAGTATAGAGTCGCCAAGTGGCTGACCGACACGTCGAACTGTCAAGTCGCCGAAGGCGTCGCTGATTAACCGAGTGGGTGAAAACCTAATGCACCAAATCTTTGACGGCATCGCTGAGTAGTGACTGAGTCACGGCGATGTTGCCGAGTCAAGGAAGGGGATAGCGTGAAGGTCGGCTTATCGAGTCGTCGTGGTGCAGCGATGTCGCTGACTGGCCGAGTCGAGGCGATGTCGTTGAGTGACCGAGTCACAACGATGTTGCCGAGTCATCGGTTGGCGCCATGTCACGGCAATGTTGTTGAGTGACACAGTCGCTAAGTCATCGTCGAGTGTGCCGATCTTGTTGACCGAGATGCATGATCGGTCGAGGCAGACGAGTTGATTGTAATTGACATGCATGTCGAGCTGTCGCGAGTCACCGTGCGAGCCCCGGACCCAACCGCGGTTCACCACAGGCCGGTCGAATTAGTCGACTTTGTCGTGACCGTCAAGCCTCCGAGTCCAAATCGTGCCGAGTGGATGAGCGATCAAGTCGAGTGAAAGTCATCCTCGAATCGCCGAGTTTTGCTAAGTCATCAGCTGAAGGGCCAAGATGACATGCATATCGGATCTGACCAATACCATACAGCCAACGTGGTGTAGATGCGTGGTGTAGATGGTCAGCTCGTACATGCAAAAAAGATCACGTAATGAGTAGTCGGCTAATTAACCATAGTGATTAGAGTAGTATATATGAAATAAAATAATGTGGAAATTAAAAGACGGAAGGAACTTCCCCGTTAGCACGCGTGTGGTGCCTTGCTTTCGTAAAGTCCTATGGACTCGTATTTGATTAGGAAACGACAATCAGTTCCACGCCGACTCGTCGAATCCGTTTGAAAAACTAGGAGTCGATGAATTCATCAATCTGGCCTTTAGACTTGGTTCAACTTGATTCGACAACTTGTAGCCAGCTAGGTCGATGAAAACTTGCTGACTTCGCATTGCATGCTGCTGCACGAATCTTTGCTTGATGAAGTAGTTTCGCCATCAACTCTGGGCGTCGCCTTGATGAAGCTGCAGCAACTTGTGCGATACTCAAGTGCTTCAACGCCGGTCAGCTCCTGATCAAATCTTGAAGTAGATTGAGGCCATCGAACTCGATAAGTCAACTTTCACGCTATCCCCTTCCTGGCACACCAAAGGTCGAGATTTATTCTCAGCATTAGACATAGGGTAGTTCACCTATGAGGATTTATATATAGGGCAGGGGTATGCGCGAGATCAAGAGACGATGGTAACACAAGACACCGATTTAAACAGGTTCGGACCTTCCGGAGGATAATAACCCTATATCATGTGTTATGTGGTATTTGTATTCATATGTCTAGATCATAGATCTAGACGAGGAGGATAGACCTAGACGATGATGTCTAGTTGTGGGATCTATCTAATTGTGCTTGTCCCTTGAGGAGGACCCCTACCACTCCTTTTATATCCGTGGGAACAGGGTTACATGGCGGAGTCCTAGTCGGTCTACTATACATATCATAGTAGGATTCTATCTCCACTTTTGCTCTATGTGAGGTACCCTAGGGTACAGGTCATCAACACTTTCACTAGTGGAGGATGTCACATCTCTTCCACGACCACCTATGTGCTTAATGGCCAATAATCGAGGTAATGACTCAAGTGACTCTTCAAGTGATGATGACGAAGATGATAGGCCTTCCTATGAAGAGGTATACCACATGCTGAGAAGGCCCACAATCTCATCATCGAGCAAAATAAGAAGATTGAAGAGGTAACACAAGAGTGTAAGTCCTCCAAGTCTCAAGTTGTTGTGTTTGAGAGTGAGCTCAAGGAACATGGCATTTCACATGAGGCTCTAAACAAGAGTTACGACAAAACCTAGAGAAATCATATAGAGCTTCTTGAGAAGTACAAGTGCCTTGAGGTTGCTTTTGATGCTATCAACTTGGAGACTCTTTCTACTCCTTTTTCTAGTTCTTCCAAAATTATTGCTTCTCCTATATATGAAGAACTAACCCGCTGTGACATCCTGGCCTAGGACTTAATAGGATTGATAGAATACTTGATGAGGACATCACTTCTATGGATGCACCCAACACTCCTCCAATTCTGGACTTGCAAGGTCTAATGACTAGAGCTCGTGCACAACGACTTAATTTTGAGGTGAGCTGGTACCTACGTTCTTCATTATATGTCATATTTGAGAATGGTTTGCTACCTAATGATTATATTATGATTAGGAACCATGGAGAGGACCAGGATATGATGGGAAGGAGGACTTAGGGACGTGGAAGCAAAGGTGGAGGCCCAACTAAAACCGACTTTGAGTATTTTTTGGGCCCCGGGACTAGTCTGCACTAAAACGGACGCCTAGGACACATACTGACTCGGTTTTGGATGTTCTATATATGCACAGAAAGCTAAGGTGAAGGAATTTCCAATGTCATTGGTTTCATGACAAAATTCATCCGAAGTGAATGGGAATCGTCGAAGAAAAGGAGGGTCCAAAATCTGCCCCGATGTTGCGTCATCTGTTTTTGGCCATCGGGCTTTGTATCCAATTGAGCGCAATTAGGGGTGCATCTAGAGGGTCTTGATAAACAGCGGCCACCGCTCCATTAGGTTTCAGATTTTGCTTAGATCAATTGTGTTCATAAACAGTGTCATCGTTCATTGGTTTCTGAGACCCCAACTTCGTGAGTTTAATCATACATCTGCAATTGTGTCACATTCTTTTTTGTTCTTGCTCCTGTTCTTGATTCGCAGGTCAGGATTAGCCTTCTTGGTGAGGTCAATCATTCTTTGATGGTTGATAACGAGAGGAGGTTGTGTTACAGTTGTGGGGTAATGAACGTGTTGTTTAGAAGTCGGATCGATTTGTGTTTCACCTCCGCCCACATCACGATTATCATAACCCTTGTCCACATCAATAATCATATCAACAAGTTGCAACTTCTTTTCTAGGACCTCATCTCTAAAGTACTTCGAGGTTAAGTGTGCTTGGCCTGGAGTGATGGGTGATCGACCGGAAAGTTATTTCCAGGTGTGCACGAGTGAGGACACAATGCATAGAAAATACTTGTGTTGGTCTATGAGTGTTGACACGAAAATCACACGCGTGAACTGGGAGATCTGCTTAGCTCCAGTGCAAGCTCAATACGGAAACCGGGGCGTGCTAGTCGATTTTCCCTGCAAATCGACAAAGAGACAAATGATCAAATCCCATGGGTGACCGGCCCAGGACAAGACGATGAAGAAACCCGATAATCACTATTCGTGAAACCAGACAATGCTATTGTGGAAATAAAACATAAGAGAAGATAAACTAATCAGCTGATTATATTGGCTTATCAGCAAATTTATTTAAATATGCAATTATAAAACATTAATACCAATAAGAAATTAGAACACCAAGCCAGAGTCGATAAATCCACAGTATTCATATGATAACTGGCCAGATTGATACATTAGACTTAAAGTCGATAGAGCTGAGTCGATAGATCTACAGTAAAGGTGCATAAACTCGCTCTGTCGATGAAAGTAAGTCAATGGGCTAGAGTTGATAGAAGTATAATAATGATATGCAGAACTCTACCCGTCGAATAGGTGCTAAGTCTATAGATCTGATAACTGGTATTGCAAATATGCCTCAAGTTCGCATATCTAATACTGTTAAATAAAAGGGGGCAATCAACTTCTAATATACAACAATAAAATAAGCAAAATACCAGGAAGTCGATTGAACCGTGATATCCTGTCGGCTAAATGTCCCGATAGAACTCTGTCAACTCTGTCTATAAGCAGATCGAATCTAAACCTATCAGCCCAGCATGAGATGAAAGTCGATGCAGCCTCGCTGATTTGAACAAATCAAACTTAATCGAGATAGTGTTCAAACATGACAAAAAAAGCTAGATTCAATCTAATTATAGACAGGATCGATCAAGTGACTCGAATAATAGATCTCAAACCCAGTTTATAAAACCTACAAAAATCGTAGAAGATCAGACTTAACCGAGACAGTAATGCAATCTAAGTCAATAATACAAACCAAAATAAAGATCTAATTACTGTATAACTAGCAATTTCAAAGATAACAACTAGAATATCAACTTAATGAGAAAGTACTAGCTAAAGTCGATGAAATTACCGACGGTGACTAATCCAAGTCTCTCGCCGAGATCAGAGCCGATGTAGCCCGCGCGAGACGAGGATGTCCTCGAGAGAAAGTTTGGCGATGCGCTGAGTTGTATTGAACAAAAGTGTTCTTTTTCCGGTACAGACCCTATTACATATTTATAACCCCATACAAGGGATTCTGACCTAACTCGGTTAGGACTCTTAAACAAACCGACTATGATTTATTTTTAAACTAAATCTATACTAAAAATAGACGAAGATAAAACAAACCTAACGGGCCCACTTTATTTCCTTCGGCCGTTGAATTCTATGGACTCCGACCGATTCTGACTCCATGCGGATGATTACTAGGACCGATCAAATTTCGGTGCCAACGCGTGCCCCCCGAGTCAGGGGTACGAAATCTTTCGTGCGCAGGACTTGATCTCGTCATTTACCGTGCGTCTTATTTATCACCCTGCTGCTTCAGATTCTAATAAATGCAATCAATTAGGAACTGCTCACAGTCAGGTCACATCTGCATTACTCCATCCAACCACTCATGACCCTTAATTGCGACCTGCCATTTTCCGCGTCGTCTCAACTGCTGGTATTGCCTTTTAACTATCCTTGTGCTTATCTTTCTCCCTCGGGTTCCCTCCAATCAATCTGAAGCGACGTTTGGATTCTCCAAAGATCAAGTCCCGATACTATAAATAGATCCTTCCGCCAGCCCCTTTTCCTCATCTTGTTTACTGCCTCCAATCATGGGTCTCTTACTGAGAGCTTTGATAGAAAAGTACCATTTGTCTCCAAACCTACTGCATATCTTGTGGTGAATACTTTTCGTTTCTCTTGTCCTCAAAGTCCTCCTTTCAATCCAAAGCTTGCAGCTCCTCCTACCCAGAAGCCAATCCGCTGGTTCTTCTACCCCTGGATAACAGCACGGGTGTCGAGAATGGCCTCGACAGAGCAACTCTCTCCCTCTTGCTCGCCGGGTGATGTCTGATGACACTGCCATTCCTGAAGGGGAAGCGGAGGAAACTGTTGGTGCATTTTTCTTCTTCTATATACCTCCCTCCACGTGCTTGGGATGCTAATAATTATATCTTCATCCCCTAGTTGTCATAGCAGAATAGGTCTCACTGAAACCGGGTAACCAACTTGTTAACATTGGCCATCTTTAATTAATGGAAACCTCCTCTGCTCTATAAATGTATTTCTCTTTGTCTTGTACGCTGCCCTTTCTCCTTTATATACATATATTTTTTTTTCTGAGGGCGATATGTGTAATATCGGCCATCTGAAATCGATGTGTGTATATCAGCTGTAAAATACTCA
Source organism: Eleusine indica (assembly GCA_030378355.1). Taxonomy (NCBI): domain Eukaryota; kingdom Viridiplantae; phylum Streptophyta; class Magnoliopsida; order Poales; family Poaceae; genus Eleusine; species Eleusine indica. The sequence continues at coordinate 30,591,337 of CM059494.1, read as the reverse complement.
CTTTCTTCTTCCTTTAAGTTTCTCTGGTAAGGGCGATATTCCATATCGGCCGTGATCAAACGCTCGAGATCATGAGCCAACCTAAATACTTGGATGATATATCTTTAAATATTTACCATTAATTGCTTTCCCAAACTCTTCTCCATCCAATCCTTGTAAGAAATATGCATTACCGGGCGCACATCGGCTCACTTTAAATGGACCTTTCCAAGTTGGAGACCATTTCCCAAATCGACTATCTCTAGAAGTGATGGGCATAATTAACTTCTACACAAGGTCACCTTCTATAAAACACTTGGGTATAACCTTCTTTTTGTAAAGTTTAGCCACACGAGCTATATTCTCTTGAATTTTCTCCAAAGCCCTCATCCGATGCTGAACGACATCCTCTAACTCATCAATCATAACCTGCCTATAATCATCGGCTGATAATTGATCTTGCAACTCTATTCTTCTGGACCCCAAATTCGTTTCCCGTGGCAAAACTGCCTCATGTCCATAAACTAGCTAATACGATGATACCTTTATAGACCCATGACACGCCATTCTGTAGGCCCATAGTGACTCAACCAATGTCGTATGCCACTTCTTAGGCTTCTCATCAATCTTCCTCTTGATAAGCTTGATCAAACTCTTGTTAGACGCCTCTGCCTGACCATTGGCTTGAGCATAATAAGGTGATGAATTGAACAATTTAATCCCCATACTATCAGCAAAGCTTTGAAACTCTTCCAAAGTGAACACAGAACCTTGGTCAGTAGTAATAGTCCGCGGCATACCAAACCTGTAAATAATATGTTCTTTCACAAAGTTGATTACATTGTTAGTCGTCACATTCTTCATCAGCACTGCTTTAACCAAACTTTGTAAAATAATCTGTTGCCGCCAGAATATACTTGTAACCTTTGCTTGACGCTAGATAAATTTAGCCAATCATATCCATACCCCATCCTCTAAACAGCCATGGCTTAATAATTGGATTCATAGCTGATGCTGGCGCTCTCTGTATTGCTCCAAACCTCTGACAATCTTGACACCCTTTATAATACTTAAATCAGTCTTCCAGCATAGTAGGCCAATAGTACCTAGTCCTCTTTAATAGCCATCTCATTTTATGGGCTGATTGATGTGTACCACAGATGCCTTCATGGACTTCGCACATAACCACTTTGGCTTCTTCTTGATTTAAACATTATAACAACACACCATCAATCGTCCGGTAATAAAGTTGTTCTTCTAACAAAACATACCTCAATGCCATATATCGAATTTTTCGAGGCGTACGTTGAGTTGGATCCTTGAGATACTACATTATCTTGATCCTCCAATCTTCTTCATCGATACTGATCGATATCAGCTTGCCCAGCTTTATCGACATGAACCCTATCGACACTGACTCACTTGGCTTCATCGACACCGACAATTTCAACAAGAGTACCATAATTATTTAGCTGATATCCCAATGCCTTCTGTGCTAAATCATTTGCCTCCATATTCTGTTCCCTCAGGACATGCTTGAACCTTACTGTCTTGAAGCATTGCAACAAATCTTGACACTCAACATAAATAGTCTTAATATATCATCTGTGCATTCAAATTCCTCTGCGAACTGTCCGAGTACCAATAATGAATCCTCAATGACTTCAACATAATCGACTCTAGCCTCCTTCAATATCTCCAATCCTTTGACAACAACTTTATACTCGACCTGATTATTAGTCGATGTCTCTATAGCAAACGCAAATTCAAACCTTGTCCCCCAAGGCGATATAATCAGAAGCCCAATGCCACATCCACTCTTGCAAACAGAACCATCAAAAAACAATAACCATGGCACCGACTCCACCATTGACACCTCTAGTCCATAATGCTCAACAACTAAGTCAGCCAGAACCTAACGCTTAACAGCTTTAGCAGATTGATATGTCAAGTCATATTCAGCCAATGCTAGCATCCATTTACCAAATCTGCCTTTCAAAATTTGGAGCCGATAACATATATTTGATGACATCGGCTTCGCATACCACCACACACTCAGTCGATAACAGATAGTGCCTCAACTTCACACATGAGAAATATAAACACAAACATAATTTTTTAATCTAAGTGTACCTGGTTTTAGCATCGATCAATTTTCAGCTTAAATAAAACACAACTCTCTCTTTACCATCTTGTTCTTGAATTAAAGTTGATCTGATCGACTTTTTGTTAGCCGCAAGATAAAGCTTGAAAGGCAATCCTTCTCTTGGTGGCACCAACACAGGAGGTGATACCAAATATTTCTTGATGTCTTCCAGAGCTTTCTGATGTTCTGGCTCCCATACAAACCTTTGATCCGCCTCTAACTTTAATAATAAGGTGAATACATCAAGCTTCCTTGATAAATTTGAATTAATCTTCAATTAAAATTCACTTTGCCGATCAATGATTGAAGTTCTGTTTTGTTGATTGGTGGCTCGATGTCATTGATAGCCTTCATGCTCTTTGGCCCAATCTCAATTCCTCTTTCATGCAAGATAAAACCCAAAAACTGACCAGCCGATACACCAAAAGCACACTTTTTTGGAGTCATCTTCAAGCCATACCTTATGGTTCTCTCGAGTACGGCCCGCAAATCGGCTATATGATCTTCTATACTTTTAGATTTAACTACCACATCATCAATATAAATCTCTAGTAGCTTGCCGATCAAATCATGAAATATATAATTCATAGCCCTCTGATATGTGGCTCCAGCATTCTTCAAACCAAATGTCATGACAACCCATTCATACAAACCAAGAGCCCCATGACACCTGAAAGCAGTCTTTGGTATATCCTCTTCTGCCATGAAAATCTGATTATAACCAGCATTACTATCCATAAAACTAACAATCTTATGCCCAGCTGCTACGTCAACCAGAAGATCTGCTATAGGCATCGGGTATTCATCCTTCAGGGTGGCCCTATTTAACGAGAAAAAGTCAATACAGACTCTCAACTTGCCACACTTCTTGAAAACAGGCACAATATTTGAAACCCACTCAAACTTAGCATCATATAACCTAGTAATCTCAGCCTTGACATCATCATAAATCTTTGGATCGATTCTCCTTGGAGGTTGCTTATAAGGCCGATATCCAGGTTTGATAGGCAATTGATGTTCAACAATAGATCGACTCAGGCCGGACATCTCCGAATAATTCCAAGCAAAACAATCCCGGTACTCTTTTAATAATTTCATTAATTCAACTTTAAAACCTTCATCTAATTTCTTACTGATAAATGTCGGCCTTGGTTTATCACCATCTCCTATATCGACTTCCTGTAGCTCATCGGCCGACATGAACCCTTTTCCCAACTTCCCGTCTTTTGCAAACTCCATTGGGGTGCCTGTTAGAGAAACAATTTAGAATTTTATTGGTCCACTATTTCAAGACCCTGTGTAGTAATCTTAACGTAATCCCCATCTCAAATCTTGCCAGACAAACACTCTATATCATCCGCATGCCATGGTATTAAATCGGCTGATGCAACATTGACGGTTTCATCGGCCGGGATTACGTCTACTTGATCGCCAATCCACTGGGCCAGAGACTAGTGCATTGTTGATGGAACACAACAATTTGCATGTATCCAATCACGACCCAACAGAAGGTTGTAGGTTCCCTTTCCATTAATGACAAAGAAAGTAACCGACAAAGTTTTACTGCCGATTGTAAGCTCCACTTTTAAGACTCCCTTGGCTGCTGCAGTATGACTACCATAATCCCTCAGAATCATATTAGTATCAATTAAATCATCTTCAGCTTTCCCCAATTTTTTGACAGTAGTAATCGGCATAATATTCACTACAACACCTCCATCGACCATCATATTTCCCATCGGCATCCCATTGATAAACCCCTTGAGGTACAACGCCTTCAAGTGCTAATGCTTAGATTCATTTGGTCTATCAAGCTCTGCTTGATATACATCAAATACCAACTGTGGTGTATCCCCATCATCAGCAATCAATTCTTCTTCTGATGCCATAAATTCTTGGGGCAACATCATTACCATGCCCACTGTAGCACTTGGCACCTGTACTTGCGATTTCACTTTTGGCCTCTAGACCTTCTTTGGTGGCTGATCATCATCTTCATCATAATAATATTTACCAGCCCTTATTTGCCTGCAACGCATTCTTTGAACCCTACGCTTTTGACTCTTAGAGAAAATGCCAGATGGACACCATTGATCGGCTTGTTCCTGTCCTTCTTGCATCTCTTTGTTGACTTCTTCATCGAAGTGATTTTCTTCTCCTGTCTTTCTAGAACCAAGTCGATCAAAAGCCGACACCCTTCCATTCTCATCGACTTTGCCCACCATCGACTTTCTAGCGTTATCAGGTTGATGTCGATAGCTACTCGAAGCTCCTCTATACATTTGCTCTGCTCGTCTGCTGCATCCAAGACAGCTATCAGTCGATGGAAGCTTCACATTATGGACCCAACAATACTGAAAGAATGGGCATTCCCAATGTGGATCAAACTAAGATTTCTTCATTTCCCTGTCCCTTTTCTTCTGATACCTATTTATAAATGCTTCTACATTGTCGATATCAGCCATATTGACATTTATGGGGAATGAATACCCATGAATCTTCATAGTTCCCTTTGTAAACTTAATCTTTCCATGTTCAATCGCCGATTGAATCTCTCTTTTGAATTCCTTGCATTCATTAGTGTAATGAGACGGTGAATTGTGCTACTTGCAGTACTTTCTCTTCTTCAATTCTTTAGTAGGTGGGATCACGTTATTAGGCGACAACTGAATGTACTTCTCCTGCAACAGCATATCAAATATCTTATCGGCCTTGGTAATGTCGAAGTCATATTTTTCTTCTGGCTCATTGTGTTTCACCCAAGGACACAACAAAGTATTCTTATTTCTCATCCACCCAGCCATATCGACATCTCTAACATCTTCATCGGACTCAGACTCATAATCATTATAGTTGACTTGAACCGGCCTTGATCGTGCCCCTCGAGTCAGGTTCTCTTGAATAGACACCTTCTGCACCAGCTGAGATAGGCTCTCAAATTTGGCCGAAGGAAATTTCTTCCTTAATGGTGCAACTAGGCCATTAAATGCTATTTCTGACATCTGAGTATCAGTCAATTGTAAGCTGAAACATTTACTGTGCACATCTCTGAACCTCTACACATAATCATGCACAGACTCCCCAACTTTTTGCCTCACAGAAATCAGATCAAACAACCTCATTTCTCTTGTTTCAGCAACGAACTATTTATGAAATTTCTGTTCGAGATCGGCCCAAGTAATAATGGAATTAGGGGGTAACAATGTGAACCACGAAAAAGCCAAACCAGACAACGATAACAGAAACAGCCTGATCTTCAATGCTTCGATAGCTCCTGCCTCTCCACATTGCACTGAAAATCGGCTAATATGCTCAACAGTGGTAGTATTGTCTTGTCCCGTGAACTTTGTAAATTCTGGTGGCCTGTACCAACTCAGCATAGGAATCAAGTCATAGCTCGTAGGATAAGGGGGTCAATACATATAAGTTTGTTGTTTTGGCTTTAACCAAAATTGTTCTCTCATTACTTCAGCAATCTTTACTGCCCAGTCAGCGGTCGAAACATTGGTGTTTGGAGTAGCCAATGCAAGACCAGACGCTGGCACTTGTGGGGCTGTTTGTAAACAAAAATTGACAACAGTGTGCTGGCCTCCCAACTTCCCAGGTAATGCAGATGATGACGGTATTCTGAACCGACTTGGTTCTACGTTCGGAGTCGTACTATATGTGACATTCAGCTCTGACGTCTCCTGCCTGTAGAGTAGTTCTTTGCAATATTATCCTACAAGGTGTTTTCTTCACTGTGCCACTATCAGCATTCTTCGAGGGTAGAGTAGCTTCAGAAGTTAATAGCCCTAAACTCGTGCCAGGATGTGTTGTGCTCGCCTTTGGCTGCTGTGAACTAGATGCTTCAATTGTAGGCTGAGGAATATTCCCAGATGTTTGAAAATACACCGGCCCACATACTGGATCATCATATATACAGCCTTCAAAAGTCTGAATAATCAAAGCCCTCTGAGTGTTGACCAACACAGGTGATTGATTAATCAATGCATGGTGAATAGCTGAATGCATCATGTTGTTCAATATAGCTTCACGAATCACCTCTACTGGCTTATTAGCAGTTGATTTCTTAGCTTCATCTTGAACCAAGGCAGCAACAGGTAACTTTCCATTTTGTATGATCTTGCCATCCTTGGTTTTGCTAAAGGTACTCAACAAAATGCTTTCATATTCCGCAATCCTCTGACCAATTTGTGCCTTTATTTCATTGCTCAAATCGTCCTTGTTAGCAAGTACTATGTACTCTTTCCTCAGATCTGCGCCAACATCATGTTTGGGTGGAGGATTGTTAGACATGTTGCGAAGTTTAAAGTTCTTGGTCCCACCAAGCGTGCCAAAAAGCGTGTTGACGCGGAAATCACACGTGTGACCTAGGAGATCTGCTTAGCTCCAGTGCTGGCTCAATACAGAAACCGAGGCGTGCCAGTCGATTTTCCCTCCATATCAACAAGGAGACAAACAGCCAAATTCCACGGGTCACCGGCCCAGGACAGACCGATGAAGAAAGCCGATAATCATTGTTCATGAAACCAGCAGATGCTATTGTGGAAATAAAACATAAGAGAAGATAAACTAATCTGCTGATTATATCGGCTTATCGGCAAATTTATTTAAATATCCAATTATAAATCATTAATAATGATAAGAAATTAGAACAATAGGCCAGAGTCGATAAATCCACAGTATTCGTACGATAACTGGCCAGGTGGATACATTAGACTTAAAGTCGATAGAGCGGAGTCGATGGATCTACAGTAAAGGTGCATAAACTCGCTATATCGATGAAAGTAAGTCGATGGGCCAGAGTCGATAGAAGTATAATAATCATATGCAAAACTTTGCCCAACGAATAGGTGCTAAGTCTATAGATCTGATAGCTGGTATTGCAAATATGCCTCAAGTTCATAGATCTAATACTGTTAAATAGGTGCTAAGTCTATAGATTTGAATAGATCGAACTTAATTGAGATAGTGTTCAAACACGGGAAATAAAGCTAGATTCAATCTAATTATAGACAGGATCAATCGAGTGACTCGAATAATAGATCTAAAACCTAGTTTATAAAACCTACAGTAATCGCAGAAGATCGGACCTAACCGAGACAGTAATGCAATCTAAGTCGATAATACAAACCAAAATAAAGACCTAATTACTGGATAACTAGCAATTTCAAAGATAACAACTAGACTATCAACTTAATGAGAAAGTACTAGCTGAAGTTGATGAAATTTCCGAGGGTGACTAATCCAAGTCTCTCGCCAAGATCAGAGTCGATGCAGCCCACGCGAGACGATGATGTCGTCGAGAGAAAGTTTGGCGATGCGCCGAGTTGTATTGAAGGAAAGTGTTGTTTTGTTTTGTACAGACCCTATGACATATTTATAACCCCATGCAAGGGATTCTGACCCGACTCGGTCAAGACTCTTAAACAAGCCGACTATGATTTATTTTTAAACTAAATCTAAACTAAAATAGACAAAGATAAAACAACCCTAACGAGCCCACTTTATTTCCTTCGGTCATTGAACTGTGTGGACTCCGGCCGATTCTGATTCCATGCGGCTGATTACTAGGACCGATCAAATTTCGGTGGCAACAGTGAGGAAAGTCTTGAGGTCCTAGAGAGTTGTCAAGTGTAAGCAAGTTTGGCCTCAGAGGGGAGGGACATTACAGTTGGTTTCAAAGTTGACCCTTCTGGTTTCACGGGCTTGTGGATTCACATTTGCGCAGGCATGGTGTGCATGGCTGGTGTGGCTGTAGAGTGGTCACACAACATGACACATGCGCCGGGATTGGGCACACGGACGTGGCCAAGAGGGGAAGTTCCTGGCATGGTGTTGACCGAGGAGGACGTCTATCTTCTAAGAGGGTGAGACTGTGACATCCTATCCTAGGGTTTAATTAATAGGATTGATAGAATACTCATATCAACAAATTGTCTCTCTGAGGTTAAGCATGCTTGGCCTCGAGCAATGGGTGACCGACCGGGAAGTTGTTCCCAGGTGCGCACGAGTAAGGACAAAGTGCATAGAAAATACTTGTTTTGGTCTGTGAGAAAAGTCTTGAGGTCCTAGAGAGCTCCCAGGTCTAATTGGGCCTGACCTTAGAGGGGCCAATTGTATTCTTGCCATCCTTAAGAGGTGGCATCCTAAAAATATGACCCTTAACCAGCGCAGCTTCCAAATGCCACCCTCAAGTGAGTTTTTCTCCTCTCTCACGCCACTCTCTGAATTATTCATTATTTTTGTTTTTCTAATTCAAAACAAGAAGTGTACTCCCTGTCTTGCCCCTGCCTATTTTTCCTCTCTTTCCCTAAGATCAATTCAATCGATCGGAAGCAGTAGGACGGGCGGAGCTCCGGTGGGGGCGCTGCGGCTGGGCGGGCGACGACGGCACGAGTGAAGATATCATTCTGGGAAGACAATTCTTAAGATTAGTACAAGCTATTTTGGATGCTGGGAAAGGTCAAATCATGCTACACCTGGGAGAGGAAGAAGTGCAATTTCAATTTAATGATCCATCTCATCAAGACTCTTCTTACTATCAGGAATTCTGCCCAGAGGAAGACGAGAGGATAGGGATGGATATGGGAGACCCACTGGACCACATCATGCGTGAAATTGACTAGTATACTACCAGCGCCGATTGGCGCGACCCTTGCGCCGATCGGCTCAATCATACTGCCAGCGCCGATCGGCGTGACCCTTGCGCCGATCGGCTCAATCAGGAAAATCTTGATTTTGAACCTCTCGGGGAGCTGAATGCAGACGAAGCGCCAGAAGTGGAACAGAAGGAACTTCCGAAGGAGCTACGCTATGAATATTTAGGAAAGAATAGAACATATCCAATTTTTGTGAACAACGCCCTAACGAAAGAAGAAACAGAGAGGCTTCTTGTTGTGCTCAAAAGGTATAAGAAGGCCATTGGTTACACATTGGATGACCATCAAGGGAATCAACCCCGCATTTTGCACCCACAAGATTAACTTGGAGGAGAATACTAAACCAGTGGTTAAAGGAATGCGAAGGTTGAAGGAATCAATGAAGCCAGTGGTTAAAAAGGAGATTTTGAAGCTGCTTAATGCAGGTATGATCTACCCTGTTGCTGATAGTGAATGGGTTAGTCCAGTGCATTGTGTACCCAAGAAAGGAGGGTTGACAGTAGTGCCTAATGAGAAAAATGAGTTGATCCCTCAAAGGACTGTAACTGGATTGAGAATGTGCATTGATTATAGAAGTTTGAACAAGGTGACGAAGAAAGATCACTATCCTCTTCCATTCATTGATGAGATGCTTGAAAGATTAGCAAGGAATTCATACTTTTGTTATTTGGATGGATATAGTGGTTTCTTTCAAATACCGGTAAGACCAGAAGAACAGCAGAAAACTACTTTTACTTGCCCTTTTGGGACATATGCATATAGAAAGATGCCATTTGGTCTTTGCAACGCGCCTGCAACATTTCAAAGATGCATGAATTCAATATTCGTTGAATTCATAGAAGATATTATGGAGGTATTTATGGATGACTTCTCCATACATGGTGCTGATATTGATAGCTATTTGGAGAATTTGGAGAAGGTTTTGAAAAGGTGTGTTGAATGCGACTTAGTTCTTAATTGGGAGAGTGTCACTTCATGGTAACAGAAGGGATAGTATTTGGTCATGTCATATCGAAAAGAGGGATAGAGGTTGAGACGGCAAAGGTATCGACAGTTGAGAAATTACCTCCCCCTACTGATCTTACAACTTTGAGGAGTTTTCTTGGATATGCCAACTTCTATCGTAGATTTGTTAAGGATTATTCGAAGATTGATAAACCCCTGACAGAATTGACAAAGCAAGATACAGAATTTGTTATGAACGAGGAAAGACTCTTGGCCTTCAGAAGATTAAAGGAAGCTCTATGCTCTGCACCCGTTATGCAGCCACCTGATTAGAGTTTACCTTTTGAAATTATGTGTGATGCAAGTGACTATGTAGTTGGAGCTGTTCTTGGACAATGGAAGGAAGGTAAAGTGCATGCTATTTATTATGCTAGCAAAACTTTGAATAAGGCGCAAATTAATTATACAACAACTGAGAAAGAGATGTTAGATGTTATATTTGCTTTTTAGAAGTTTAGATTCTACATTTTAAACTCTAAAGTGATTGTATATACTAATCATGCCGCTATAAGATACTTGGTTTCAAAGAAGGAGTCTAAGCCTCGGTTAATGCGATGGGTATTGATGCTGCAAGAATTTGATTTGGAGATAAGAGATAAGAAAGGAGTAGAAATATCTGTAGCAGATCATTTATCTCGTCTTGAATCACCATCGACTGAACCAATAAGAGATGAAATGCGACAAGAGCAGTTGTTTGCCGTATTTGATCGTAGAGAGAACTGGATGATGGATATTACCAAAGGTTTCAAGGGACAAACTGATCTGATGAACAAGAACACAAGGAAAAGAGTTAAGAGTGAAATGAGAAAATTTATATGGGCTGACCCATACTTGTATAGGTATTGCGAGGATGGAGCAGTACGGAGACGTGTACCCAAAGAAGAAAGAGCAAGCATTTTAGCAAAATGTCATTCTTCGGATTATGGGGGACATTATGGCCACTTCAGAACACAGGCAAAGGTATGGGCGAGTGGATTCTATTGGCCTACTATGCATGAAGATGCAAAAAGGTATGTTGCAACATGTGCTCAATGCCAACGAATAGGAAATGTTAACAGTAGGAATGCAATGCCTCTTAAGTACAATCTGCAAGTCGATATCTTTGATGTTTGGGGTATGGATTTTATGGGACCCTTTGTGAATTCTCATGGTTTCGAGTACATATTGGTCGCCGTTGATTATGTCTCCAAGTGGGTCGAAGCAATGGCATACAAGGCTAATACTACAAGAGAATCAAGGAGTATACTTCAGGAGCAGATATTTCCTAAGTACGGAGTACTGAGGATAATAATTATAGATGGAGGATCCCATTTTACAGGAGGAGAATTTGCTAGGTTTATAACCAAATCTGGAGTTGAACATAGAATTGGAACAACCTACCATCCCCAGACGAATGGACAAGAAGAAACTTCAAATAAGCAATTAAAGGAAATTCTGCACTGATCGGCGTGACCTCTGCACCGATCGGCAAGACTCTGGAGCCGATCGGCTGGGCGGCAGATTTCCTCAGCCCTCTACAAATTGGCCCTGGGAAGAAATCGACGAAGTGTTGACACCAACACGAGATGATACCCTCATCTGGTCAGATCTGCGGAAGAAATTCATGAAGAAAAGCAAAGCTGACGCGTGGAACGCCGACAACGTGAAGATGGACAATGAACTTTGGCAGATGATGAAAAGAGTATTGGTTGCAAAGGAAAATCTGTAGCACCTATTGAAAGTAAAGTAGTTTCTCAAAGATATACCATGGAAAGTCTTCTTGATCTTGCTAAGCCCTTGTCGTATGAGGATTTCCTATCTTTCGAAAGATCATTGACTAAGCAAGAGAAGGAAGAGCTAGATGAAGAGAGGGCCCTCATAATTCATAGGTGCCGACTTTATAGTGAACATAACATTGCCGCCAAGTATGAACTCAAGCTGCGAGAGGAAGTTGAAGAAGCTATGTACCAGCGGGATGTGGAAACGGATCTCCAAGCTAGAAGGGATGAATCCTTTCCCAAGGTTCTTACCGATTGGGAAAGTTTTCAAGAAAATAAGAATCATAGGAACAGTTGTATTGAGGGTTGAAAGTGTTTCTTTTGTGCTAAAGATCTTCAACGCAAGGTTGAACTCCAGTTGGCAGAAGATCCAGCTTTCATACCTAGAGATTTAATATATAATGATGGCTGTCGCGTAGTTCCTGAAGGAAGGACAACTAAGGAGATTAATGATGAGATTTTACGAAGGCAGCAGAATAAGGTGATCCGTGAGCGTAATCTATAGCAGTTAGATGAGTATATGAAGGAAGCTGCTGGCTGCACGATCGGCGCGACACTGGAGCCGATCGGCACGATCTTAAGATGGTTGAATTTATTGATCTGACGGCTCTGCCAAGTGAAGATGAAGAATCTGCTGCAAGGAAGTATAAGACTACACTAGAGGTTCGCAGATCTGCTAGACTATCGGGTAAGCCAATTCAGACTTATTCCGAATTAGCGACTATACGTCATACTATTTGGAAACTTTGGAAAGCAGTGATCCTAGTGTGCCTGGAGATTTTAGTGATGATTTTGATATGCGAAGAAGCTTTGGTAGTCCTAAGTTCGAAAATCAGGAAACACTTGCAGAATGCAGTAATGACAGGACAGCAGGAACTTCAACAAGAGTTAATGGTAATACAGAGGGAAGTGGAGGAAGTCGCAATGATGGAAGAACACCACTGCGTCGATCGGCTCAGCCTATGCGCCGATCCGCTCGGAGGAATTTGAATAGTGCCGCTCCTTACAGTGTTGAAAATCATAACCTGCAACCGCCTGCTTGCTGTCCTGTCTGCCGAAGAAACATTGAGAGACTGTATCTAGACAGAGATCGTGCTTACAGGAATCAAAGAGATGTGGACCGCAGAATCCAGGATACAATCGAGATGAACGAAGCGGACTACACTTTTCTCATAAGGAATATAAGACGAATTTTCCGAGTCTTGAACATGCATGGTCTACATGATTAGTGTGTTGAGTTTCTTCTCTTGCAATGAGGACATTGAAAATTTTAAGTGTGGGGGAAGGGCTTTGCCATTAGTCATAGTTTTTAAGTGTTTTTGAGTCTAGTTTCTCAGTTTTTAAGTGTTTTTGAGCCTAGTTTATTTAAGTTTGTGTGTGTGCTTAAGAGAGTCACGAGTCATGTTGAGAGTTGCTTCTAGGTCTTTTATGTAGTTTGAATTTTTGCATTGTCTTTAATAAAGTTGGTGTCGATTGTCAAATTGAAAGTGCCCCATGCTATTTATCCTGTCTTTCTGATGATCGATTGGTTGATTACTTGAATTTGTTGGTTACCACTTAACTTTTGAGCTTTATATTTGTGAAAATTTCTTTTGACTCATCGTAAGCTAAAGCAAAAGCAAGGTCTAAATATGCCTACATAGCCGAGTGAATGAGATCAAGCTACACATTTGAACTAAGTGGATTGTAAGTAACTTTGTCAACTTTTTGTTCATGATTTCGACCAAGTTAGGAAAGGATGATCTATTTTGTTTATCTCTATATTTCTAGCCATTCTTATCCAATTAAATTCCTTGCTATCATGAAAACCATACATCTTTGTTTCTCCCTCCTCCTTGATACAACCTATATTCTCAATAAAAGGGAATTCAGAAAATTTCCGCTACTGATACAAGACAGAAATTGCTGATCATATCAGAGAATATAAAAAAAAAGAGGTGAAAGAAAAGAAAAAAAAATATAGACAGTGCCGACCGGCGCAGTGTTGCGCCGATCGGTGCTGTTGCAAAAGAAAAGAAAAGAAAAAGAGGTTATTATGGAAAAAAAGGGGTAAAGGGAATAAATATATATATTCCCTGAGAAGCAGTAAGGTCATCAAAGAAGACAGATTTCTGATTATTTCTCATTCTTTGCCAATTGTTCTCATTGAATTTTCTTTTAGATCTTCTACATTCCTCTTCTCCATTAAATGTTCTTTTCCAAGAAAATTCTTTCTTAATAGGCATGATTGAGCTCATTGTTGACATGGTTAATCTTATGGTTTAATTTAGTTATATAGCCCTCCAAGATCCACATACAATCCTTGATTAGATAGGAGAGGGAAGGAAATACACTTGAGAGACCTAGAGAAGACCAAATGCTTGATGTTTGATGCTAAAAGATGAGTTGAGGAGAACTAAAATTGTTTTTGAAAAGGTTTTGTGGTAATTTGATTAAGTTCAAGTAAGATATGCCGATTGGTTGAAAGGAGATGAGAGAAAATCTTTGTGGTGGGATAACGAGTAAAAATGATGATTGAGATTGACTGCATCAGAGATGGTGTGAAAATTCTTATTACATATTTGATTTTGTATTGCTCGAGGACTAGCAATGATTTGAGTGTGGGGGAACAGTTGGTGGTTTCTAGATGCCCATTTTATCTACCAAAAAAGGATGTTTTGCGTCTTAATTTGGTGGTTTGGACTAACAAGTAACCCCATATTTGCATATATTTGTAGTTGTTCTGTTTTCGATGTAATCGCAGGAAACAGGTGTAAAACCGGGCAATTATGGATAAAGAGCTGAAGAATAACGAAGATGGGCCAGATTTGGAGCCGCGTCGATCGGCGCAGGAGGAAAAGATGACTAAAACATGATCCGGTCCAGGAAAGACGAAGGCCCAGCCTAGTATGAGTTAGAGTTGGTGGAAGTTGACCTAATCCCGTCGAGTATAAAAGGAAGATAATTTTCAAGAGCCAAGGACGACCAAGGAGAGATGGCGGTCGCGAGAATCAGTTATTAAAACTAGGGTTCCAGGATATTAGCGGCGGAGGTTCGTCAACACTGACGAGATCCACGAGAAGGGAGGTCGTGCCGATCGGCGCGACGCTTGCGCCGATCGAATCGTGCGCGTTCCAGTGCTATTTCTCACCCCTCTGCTATGTCTAGCGGAAGGATGAGTGAGTAGTCTCAGATTCTCTTCTCTGGTGCGGGGATCTGGTCATGTAACTCTCATGCTTGTTGATACTCTCTCAATGAATTTAATCTATGTGATGAACTTTATTGCACATCTATCTATCCCTTTCATTAGTGTATCAGCCAATACAATTTTGCCCATTACATAGTGCAAGAAACCAGTGGGGAGCTAATAGCCTCTGTAGTGACAGCCGGGGTGAACGAAACCACCATGTCTTGTAGAATATTAGAGTCATCACTCGAGTTGATAAGAATAAGGTTGCATGCTAGTGAACCAATCCTAACGAGAGAATCCTTCATCATCCTGTTACCTCTTCAATAATATTCACCTTCCTCTTTCTCACCTTCATCATTCACACCAACCAACCCATTGCAATTTTTAGTAACCTTTTAATAGTATTAGTTCCGCTCGTTCCCAGTGGATTCGATAACCTTGGAATACTCTGAAGGAAAAAAGAGCTACAACTGTACACCGTCCTCTTGCGGTATATAAGTGGGTGCGTAATTACGACCAACAGTAACCTATGGCTTAGACACCACGTCTATGCTTTCAATTACTCCCTTAATCTCTGGCTACGATGGTACAAGACTAAGGTCTCTAACTAAATAGAGCGCTGAGAGAGCAAAGCAACTAAGTATGAAACTTACTTAAGAAGGAAACTTAAACTCCAAGAAAGGAATCATTAAGACTTACTAAATATGGCAAGCATCCATTGAGGTACAAGCGTGGAAAAGAGGTGGACATGCCCACTCCTCCTCCGGACTTCCCCTCACTCTCTCCCTATTTTCTAAGTACTTTGGCAGTGCTAAAGACTTTTGAGTGAAGCACTAAACACTAATCTTGAAGTGTGTGGATACTAGAGCCTCTCCTCTTCAGTTATAGGGACCAAAGGTGGTTCCAGGCGTGGTATCTTCTACCTAAGGTACATAACCGACCTTGGGAAGGTGGTAGCGGGCGACACGTAGAGGGGGGGGGGGCAAACAGGCCCACTTTCTATTCGACCGAATAGGGCAGTTTGGCCGAACAAGAGTGGAGCCCCCTCACGCCGCCCTTTTGCCCATACGCTGATCAGTGGGCCCTTTTTCCTTGTGCATACATTAGGGCGCCCTGAGAAATGTGGGTTCCGCCCTAGCCCCGTCAATCCTCGTACTGAGCTCTGATTGGCCGGGAGTGTGCTCTCTCCTATGATGACATGGATTTTACCTCAATTACGTGGGTAATCACCTACAAGAAAATATTCACCAATACTTGTGTAATTTGTTAGTAATACACTCCTAGCACTATGCTGGTCTTTACTTTTATTGTTTTATGCAGGTATGTGATGGTCAGATTTGGTACTTAGTGACCGTCAACAAACTCCCCCACAAGAATTGGTGTCCCATCCTTTTAAAAGTTTCTTCTTCCTCCCCTTCATTTTCACCCAAGCAAAGCTTTTCCTCTTTCTCTCTTGTACTTCGCCGATGTCCTTTTCCAGAGCCCATCTGACCTAGTGACCAGCATCGACGACCTTGACTTTTGCACTAATCGTGACTCCACAGCATAAGCCTGAGGTCAATTATTTTTTGCCTTTCTTCTGCTCTTAGGATCATCATCTTTTTTAGATCCATACAGCCCTGTTCTTGCTTTACTATTCACCATACAAGTTTGTTGGAGCCATAATTTTATATCCGCCATAGTTAGCTTTTTCTTAAATCCTCTTAGCTCGCACAAACATGCTTTTCATCACATATGCCACCTCTATGCCCTTTTATCTAATTATAGACTTACCTTCTGTTTTTTGTTAGGATCTTAAACACCAGATCTATGTCCCGTCTTCCGTGCAACCCAATTATTTCTACTTAGGCCCTTGCGGTGATTTAGATCCCACAAAATTCATCAACTGCGAAACCAACAGAATTCCTTTCAAGACTAGGATAGTTCCTATTGATCATTGGAAGTCTATTTTTAGATCTTGGCCATCACCAGTCAAGGGTTGGAGAGACTGGTATCATCAAGTAACAGTTGCCCGTGCGCCTACTCTCCTCGATGCTCAAATCTACCAAGTCATTACCTTGTAGTTGGCCAACATGGACAAAAATGAACCGCTGAAGATGCATCTAGGCCCCCTAAGTGGGTTTTGGTGGTCAACGACATAAGATTAAAGATTGTGCTCACATGATTTAAGAGAATGTGCAGTTATCAAAAGATTATCTATCACCCACAGTTGTGAGATAGTTCTTACCTCTAGAAAAAGAAGAAAAGAAAAGGACTCAACAAGCTATCAAGTGTAGATTTGCTATTTTAACTGAGTCATAGGTATGCTAAACTATCAAGAGGGGTAAACTTATCTTACTTGAAGGGATTTGATGTGCTTAAGCCTATCCAAAAGCTTGGAGAGATATTTAGCCAAAGAAACTTGAAAAAGAACCTAACCGAATGAGCCAAACAGAGGCTGACGGAAGTTCCGTCACCCAGGGACGGAAGTTCCGTCACATGCCATCATAGAACTTTCGATGGAAGTTTTGTTGCTTAAGAAACCCAGCTCTGCCTCAAGCCAGAGAGCGACGGAAGTTCCGTCACTCTTTGACGGAAGTTCCGTCGTTCCCTGGTTTCCCTTTGTCGCAAATCCGAGAGCGACGGAAGTTCTGTGGTGGCCTTCATGGAAGTTCCATCATCTCTGGCTTAGTTGGCATCCTACCATGCAATGGGATCTTTTTGAATAGATAGAAGTTCCGTGGGGAACCACAGAAATTCCGTCAGACCCAGAAAAGGTGAGTAACGGCTAGTTTTTGAGAGAGCTCTATAAATAGCCTCCCCCTTCCCTCTTGAGAAGAGTTGGACACTTTGGCATTTCACTCATTCTTCAGCTAGAGCTCTATAAATAGCCTCCCCCTTCCCACGTGAGAAGACTTGATCTTGAGATTCCAAGCAAAGTGAGAGATATCCAGCCATAAAAAGATTGAATCCATCCACTCAAAAGCTTGAGCACATCTTTCCGTCCCCAAACAAGATTTAATTTGATTGTTACTCTTGGAGACTTGGTCTCCTAGACGGCGAGGCGTCGCCCTTGAGGTCCCAATGTGTTTGTGAAGGTGTGATTCGCCTCCGGAGAAAAAGAATCAAGTGGAGAAAGAAACCCAAGCACGATCTTTGTGATTGCTTGGCGGGGAAATGGGTTGAGAGAGACCCGGTCACTTTGTGTGACTCCTCTACGAGGACGTAGGGACTATTTGTTGTGGTTGGCGAACCTCGGATTAATTCCTTGTGTTTCTCTTTACTTTTCCCGCATTTCATTATTGTGCTTGTGTATTTCCTTCATATTATTGTGCTCGATTTACTTGTTGTTGTGTTATAAGCTATCTAGCAAAGATCTATAGTCACTCATTGTACTAGCCTCACCACCATCAAGTATTGTATCTCTAACTCTTAATTTATCCGCATTTCAATAGGTTTTAGGGAAATAATTGGTGAAGTTCTGTCATTTGACAGAACTTCCGTGGTGATGGAAGTTCCATCATTCCTGACGGAAGTTCTGTCATTGTTGATTTGATCAAAGCTTAGTGCTTTTTCAGGTTTAATTTTTAAATTGCCTATTCACCCCCCCCCTCTAGGCAACTTTTAATTGGGTATTAGAGCCATAATCTTGTATAAGGCTTAAAATCTTCAAGGTTAAAGAATGTCGATTCCAGGGGAAGGCGACAAGCCTCAAGATCTTGCTTCGGCAAGCAAAGGAAGTGATTTGCACACAGCCATGCCATTCAACTATGCTGATGTGGCAAACATTCAGGGTAGTGGAAGTGGAAGATTGCCTTATTTCGAAGACAAAGATTTGAGTTGGTACAAGCACCGCATGAAGATGTACCTCATGTCAATTGGTCCACCAATTTGGTAAATTGTGGAGAAAGGGTATACTTTGGAGAATGAGGAAAATCCCACAACCGTTGATCAACTTAACATACATCGCAATGCTCAAGCGGTTTCGGCTATTCTCTCTTCATTGACCAAGGAATATTCAAGCGTTGCCAGAATTAAGAATGCCCGAAGAATGTGAAAGAAGCTTGTATGTGCTCATGAAGGTGTTGATGTCGTGAAGAAGTCAAGACTTCAAGTTCTCAAGAATTAATTCAACTTTTTCGTAATGAACAAGGGAGAAGAACCTCAGTAAATACATGATAGGCTCATGGATATTGTTAACGAGAGAAGATCCTATGGAGACAATATCAAAGATGAAGAAGTCAACTACAAGTTTGTCATGGCCCTTAGGATGTGGAATCCTACTCTTTGCACCATCATTAAAGAGAAGGATGGCTTTGAGAGTTTTACAACGGATGAAGTTATTGGAAGAATCAATGTCCACAAGAGTTGTGATGATGAGGGTAAAAGAGTAAATGTGCTCATTGGTGATGAGAGCACTAGCAGGAAGGACTTGGCACTCAAGGCCAAGAAGACTCAAGATGACAATGATGATGATGATGAAGCGAATGATGATGAAGAAGAAGACAATGAAGAATTTGCCTTGTTTGTCAAGAAGTTTAACAAATACATGATCAAGAATGGATTCACCAAGAGAAGCTTTGACAAGGCTAAATCTAGAAGAAAAAATAGAAGATGCTGTGAGTGTCATGAGCAAGGTCACATGATAGCCGATTGTCCAAGGCTAAATGGAAAGGGCAACAAGAATGAAAAGTATAACAAGAAGAACAAACTCAACAAGAAGCCATACAATAAGGGACAAGCTCACATTGGCCAAGAATACATTTCCAATGATGATGATGAAGATGATGAGGGTGGTATTGCTAACATTGCCATTGGTCTTCCACCGACCAAGAAGTCATTCTTCAACAACCTCACCGATGAAGAGGATGACGCTCCTCGATGCTTCATGGCTAAAGAAACTAAGGTATCTCCTTGTTCTGATTTCAATCCCTCTTATTGTAGTGATGAAGAGGAGGACTTGGTCCCCTCTTGATGAGGACATCACTCCTATGGATACACACAACACTCCTCCAAATCTGGACTTGCAAGGTCCAATGACTAGAGCGCGTGCACGACGACTAAATTTAGAGGTGAGCTCGTTCCTACGTTCTTCGCTATATGTTACTTTTGAGAATGATTCGCTACCTAATGATTATTTTATGATTAGAAACCATGGAGAAGACCAGGAGATGATGGGAGAAGGAGCTGGGAACCTGGAGGACCAGCAAGGGCTTGGAAGCCAAAGTAGAGGCCCAATCAAAACCGACTTCGAGTCTGTTTCGGGGCCCAGGACCAGTCTGTACTAAAACAGTCACCCAGGACGCATACGGACTCGGATTTGGACGTTCTACATATGCACGGAAAGATAAGGAGAAGACCTTTCCAATGCCGCCGGCCCCATGTCAAAATTCATCCGGAGTCATCGGGAATCGTCAAAACAAGACAGAGTCCAGAATCTGTGTCGGTGCTGCGTCGCCTAATTTTGGCCTTTGGGCTTTGTATCTAGTTGAGCCCAATTAGGGGCGCGTCCAGAGGGTCTTGCACGACCCTAGGGTCTTTATATACAGCCGCCGCCGCACCATTAGGGTTCGGGTTTTGCTTAGATCAATTCTGTTCATAAACAGTTTCGCCGTTTATCGGTTTGTGAGACCCCAACTTCGAGAGTTTAATCATACATCTGCAATTGTGTTGCATTCTTCGTTGTTCTTGCTTGTGTTCTTGATTCACAGGCAGGGATTAGCCTTCTCGGCGAGGTCAATCGTCTTTTGGACGGTTGATAACCAGAGGAGACGTCGTGCTGCGATTGCGGGGTTTAGAACGTGCTGTTCTGAAGCCGGATCGATTTGTGTGTCGCCTCCGACCAAATCAACTTACCAAGAACCTTTCGGAAGATCGGGAACCATTGTCCACATCACCTCTATTCAAGAAATGATGAAAATGCTAGGTAAACTTAATGAGGAGATTGAAGATCAAGAAAGAATCCTCCAAAGTCAAGATGAGCTGCTCATTGAAGAAAAAGAAAAGAACCTTGAGCTTATAAAGCAACTTGAGCAAGAAAGGGAAAAGAACAAAGGATTGACCAATGACCTTGACAAGGCAAATGAGTCAAGTGATTCATGCACCTCAACCAACAAGAAGCTTCAAGAGAGGTGTAGCTCATTGATAGAGGAGAACAAAGCTCTTGTGAAGTCAATTGAGGATCTCAAGTTGAGTTCACAATCTTTGTTGAAGAGATTGAAATCTTCTCAAGCTTCAACAAGCAAAGGTTGTGGAAGATGCCACAACATTGATATTGATATGATTGCTAAGCAAGATGCAATCATTGAGAAACTAACCAACCAAGTCAATGAGCTTATGAAGAAGGTTCAAGTTGAAACAAAAAGAAAAATTGTTGGTGAGCCAAGAGCCTCTCATGACAAGAGAGGATTAGGGTACAACAAGAATGCACCCAAGAAGAGCTACAACAAGAGACTCAACTTTATGCCCGAAGGCAAGGGGAAGCAAGTGGCACAAAGGATGGTCAACAAGCCAAAGAATAATGCTCCACAAATTAACAAGGACAACAAAACCTCTATCGTATCCTTTTATGATTTTGATGCTTCTTATGTGCTAACCCATAATGCTTATGGTAGAGTGGTTGCCAAGTTTGTTGGGCCACATGATGCAAGGTAAAAGCCTTGTGTGTGGGTGCTCAAAGTTATTGTATCTAGTGTTAAGGGACCCAAACCAACTTGGGTGCCTAGAACACATGTTTGATTTTCCTTGTAGGAATACTCCTCCGGTGGTGCAACATGGGTACTTGATAGTGGGTGCTCAAATCATATGACCGGAGAGAGATCAATGTTCTCCACGCTTGATCATGACAATGTACTGAGTGGAGGCATATCATTTGGAAATGATAACAAAGGAAAGGTAATTGGTCGTGGACGGATTGTCATCACCCATGACCTTTCAATTAGTAATGCTTATCTTATGAATGGTCTAGGATACAACTTGATGTTCGTGTTACAACTTTGTGAAATGGGCTATAGTTGTCTCTTTGACGATGATGACATGACCGTTTTTAGGAAAAAGGATTTCTCAATAGCTTTCAAAGGGCATTTAGAGAACAAGATCTATCTTGTTCATTTCACCAATAAAGAGGGATCTAACCTAAATACTTGTTTGGTTGCTAAAACCACTTTAGGTTGGCTATGGCATCGTCGGCTAGCTCATGTTGGGATGAGGAATCTTTCTAAACTTATAAAGGGTGGTCACATCGTCAGACTAAAGGATGTTTCTATTGAGAAGGACAAAATATGTAGTGCATGTCAAGCCGGAAAGCAAGTTGGAGCGGCACATCCATCCAAGACAATGATGACAACGACAAGACCATTGGAGATGCTACACATGGACCTATTTGGACCGGTCACCTATATAAGCATTGGCGGTAACAAGTATTGCCTTGCAATTGTTGATGATTATTCTCGTTTCACTTGGGTATTCTTTTTGAAGGACAAAAGTGAAACACAAGGAATCCTAAAGATGGTTTTAAGGAGAGCCCAAAACGAGTATGAAGTGAAGATCAAGAAGATAAGGAGTGACAATCGAAGCGAGTTCAAGAACACACAAGTTGAAGAATATCTTGATAAAGAAGGCATCAAGCATGAATTCTCGGCTCCATACACTCCACAACAAAATGGAGTAGCCGAAAGGAAGAACCGCACACTCATAGAGATGGCAAGAACAATGCTTGATGAGTACAAGACACCGGACACCTTTTGGGCTGAAGCCATCAACACCGCGTACCATGCAACAAGTAGATTGTACCTTCACAAGATATTGAAGAAGACACCTTATGAGCTTCTCACCGGTAACCTTCCCAATGTCTCATATTTTGGGGGTTTTGGGAGCAAATGCTTTTTTCTTAACAAGAAACTAAAATCCTCTAAGTTTGTTCCCAAGACTCATGAAGGTTTCCTCCTTGGTTATGAAACTAATGTCTATGCATATCGTCTCTTTAACAAAGATACCGGAGTTGTTGAAATAACCCGGGATGTGCAATTTGATGAATCTAATGGCTCTCAAGTAGAGCAAGTTAATCCAAGTGATGTAGGTGATGAAGCTCCTTGTGATGTAATAAGAACTTTGGCTATTGGTGAAATAAGACCACAAGATCCAAACTCAGGTCAAGATGAACCATCTTCTTCAAGTGAAAATAATTCATCTCCACAAGAGCCACAAGATGAACAAGATCAAGGAGGTAGCCAAGATCATGGTGACGATCATGGTCAAGGCAACAACCAAGATCAAGCGCAAGATGGTGGGGATAGAGACACTCAAGATGACAACAATCAAGAAGACGAAGAAGATGCATCTAGGCAAATTCACCCACGAGTCCAACAAA
The DNA here is from genome assembly GCA_030378355.1 of Eleusine indica. Taxonomy (NCBI): domain Eukaryota; kingdom Viridiplantae; phylum Streptophyta; class Magnoliopsida; order Poales; family Poaceae; genus Eleusine; species Eleusine indica. The sequence goes on along the minus strand of CM059494.1, from coordinate 30,568,269 downwards.
GCTTTCAAAAGGATCACCCTGTTGACAACATTTTTGGTGATATCCAAAAAGGGGTAACTACTAGATCCCAAATCGCTACGTTTTGTCACCATTACTCGTTTGTTTCCTCTATGGAACCACATAGGGTGGAACAAGCGCTCCAAGACTCGGATTGGGTGATGGCCATGCCAGAAAAATTGAACAACTTCAAAAGAAACAAGGTGTGGTCATTGGTGGAAAGACCTAAGCAAAATGTTGTAGGAACAAAATGGGTGTTCCGTAACAACCAAGATGAATATGGTGTGGTGGTAAGGAACAAAGCAAGACTTGTTGCTAAAGGATACTCACAAGTTGAAGGTTTGGACTTTGGTGAAACTTATGCACCCGTAGCTAGGCTTGAGTCAATTCGTATTTTACTTGCCTATGCTACTCGCCATGGATTTAAGCTTTTTCAAATGGACGTGAAAAGTGCATTTCTTAATGGCCCTATTCAAGAAGAGGTGTATGTACAACAACCTCCGGGGTTTGAAGACCCAAAGAAACCAAACCATGTATACAAGCTTCACAAAGCTCTCTGTGGCCTCAAGCAAGCTCCTCGAGCTTAGTATGAACACCTCAAGGGATACTTGGTCAACAAGGGCTTCACAATTGGCAAGGCCGATCCTACTCTCTTCACTAGAAAAGTTGATAATGATATTTTTGTATGCCAAATATATGTCAATGACATCATATTTGGTTCTACTAATCAATCTTTTTGTGATGAGTTTGCCAAGATTATGACTAGGAAATTTCAAATGTCCATGATAGGGGAGTTGATTCTTTCTAGGTTTTCAAGTCAAACAACTTAAAGAAGCAACCTTCATAAGTCAAACCAAGTACACTCAAGGCATACTCAAGAAGTTTGAAATGGAGCATGCAAAGCCAAACAAGACTCCCATAAAGATAAATGGACACCTTGGATTAAATGTAAATGGTAAGCCCATGGATCAAAAGGTATATCGATCCATGATTGGCTCTTTGCTTTATCTTTGTGCATCTAGGCCCGATATTATGCTTAGTGTGTTCATGTGTGCAAGGTTTCAAGCCGCTCCAAAGGAAAGTCACATTGTGGCTGCCAAAAGAATTATGAGATATTTAGTTCACACACCAAACCTAGGGTTGTCGTATCCAAAGGGCTCCAAGTTCAAGATAGTAGGCTATTCCGATGTCGTCTACGCCGGATGTAAGGTGGATAGAAAGAGTACATCCGGGACTTGCCAATTCTTGGGTAGGTCCCTTGTGTCATGGTCATCCAAGAAACAAAATTCCGTTGCCTTATCCATAGCCGAAGCGGAGTATGTAGCAGCCGGTAGTTGTTGTGCTCAACTACTTTGGATGAGACAAACTCTAAAGGACTTTGGATACATTATGACCAAAGTTCCTCTCCTATGTGACAATGAGAGTGCCGCATGATTGCATATAAACCCATTGATCATAATAGAACTAAGCATATAGATATCCGACACCACTTCTTGAGAGATCATTCAATCAAAGGGGATATTGAGATTAGTTATGTTAGAACCGATAAACAACTAGCCGATATCTTTACCAAACCTCTAGATGATAAAAGGTTTTGTGAGCTTAGGAGTGAGCTGAATATTCTCGACCTATCTTATGAGGAGTAGAGACCTTTGCACTTTGCTTATGTTGTTTGCTTCTTGTTGAATCTCTCTTTGCAAATCAAAAGTTGAAAAATCTTATAAATGTCTTCAATTGTGAAAACTTTTGGGGCTTGATCAATAGATCATAATGTGGAGACATATGGGTATTGTTCCTTCTTGATTCGTTATGTGCTACTATTCACAAGTTGAAACATGTTATATTTTCTTTATTACTTGTCCAAAAATTCCAAGTCTATAAAAGCCTATTTCTATGCAAGACAGAGGGCGAAAGAACTTCTGTCACACTTTGACGGAACATCCGTCAGTGAGTAGTTCTAAACTTGCCCAAGACAGGAAGTCATCGAACTTCCATCACCCTATGACAGAACTTCCGTGAATAGTTAAGAGTAAATCAGTTGCTCACCGAGAGCGACGGAACTTCCATCACCCATTGACGGAACTTCCATCGGTCCAGGTTAAGAGGCCCGAGACCCTCTCCTTCCCTGATCCAATCAATCACTTCCTCTTTTCTCTCTCTCTCTCTCCAAGCGCACAAACCCTAAGGGTAACTTGGAGGCGATTCAAGGGGTTTTAGAGATTCCACCGTCGAAGTTCATTGAATTTGAGGGGATTCAACTCCTCTTCCACGGAACTTCCGAGATCTCCATCCTTTTTCTCCTCTCCTTGCCCTAGGTATGAAATTTTACCTAGACCTCATGTTTTTGGTCAAAATCTTCAAATGCATGTGTTTCTCTTGGACAGATAGGTTCCATTGTACCTAGTCTATCACTTTATGGACGCATTTGACTAGTTGTGGTAGGATCTAGGAGTATTGCGAGATTTGGTACAAATTGTAAGTGACGGAACTTCCGTGGATTTTCCACAGAACTTCCATCATGACAGAACTTCCGTCAATTCTTCACGGAACTTCCATCACCTGTAGTTCAGTGCACTGAAATTCGCTTACTTCTTGACTCTTGCTTGTGACTCATACCTAATCCGTTGAACCTTCTCCCTATTCCTTGGCAGTTGTAAATGGTGAGGATAAAGTTTGCATATAATGCTCAAGAGGAGTCCAGTGGGTAGGAGAATGAGGACCAAAGACAATCCTCCTCTCCAAGTGAGGAGATCGTGCCCCCACCAAAGAAGAGGAAGGCTATCACTAAGATACGCCAAGGGACAAGTGGGGCTGCTCAAATCGTGCGTGTTGAGCCGGGAGGATCTCTTCCTCCTAGACGAGCTCAAGACAAAGGGAAGAAGCCAGCTAAGGAAAGGGGCTCTCGCTCACGCAAGAGCACAAGAGATGGGTCTCTAAACATTGTTAGGGACCTTCGAGTCCATGCTCTGGAGTACCCTCCAGATTGTGATGTCAAACACTACAAGAAGGATGCCGAGGCGCTCAGTGAGGGACAGAAGCAAAATCATTACATCTTGTCTGACAAGGAGGCAAGTGACTACCGGTTTCTCACTTCGTTTCAGCAGGACTACTACAGGTCCATGCTCATTGAGAAGAACAGGACAAACCGGCTAGCCACTCATCAGTGGATTGATTGGAAGTACATGGAGGACAAGGACAATGCCACCTTCAATGAAATCATTGCCGGATGCAAGGACAGGAAGGTGTATCATCTGATGGGCTTCAACTATGAGTGGAATGAAGAGGTCATCTGTCAGTTCTATTCCACTCTTTACATTGATGGCAGGGGATACTTCTATTGGATGACTCAGGGAGTGTAGTATGTGGTGTCCCACTCACACCTAGCCACTTATTTTCTTCTAGATCATGATGATGTGAACAGAGAAAAGGTCTCTAATGAGCAAGTCTTGAGGGATGCTGACTTGGCTTTCGTGTATGAGGATCCAGATCTAGTGTATTGTGGCACAACCAATGGGATGCACAACTTCTACTTCACTCTCAGCTGGATGCTCAGAGTGACCATAGCTCCTAAGGCAGGGTATGCTCCTTCTATTGTGGAGCACTCAAGGAACATTCTTGCTAGGTTTAGAGATGGAGCAGCACCTTTCAGTGTCATGGACTTCATTGTTCAGGAGATCTATACTTCATCTTTAGTTACCAGGAGAGTTCTTCCTTTTGCTCCCTACCTCATGAGGATGATTGAGTCAGAGATCGGGTTAGTGTTTGAGAAGGAATGCAAGCACCAGCCTCTAAAGCCTCGAGTGCAAAGTGCCCACCTTCCACTTTATGGCTCTCTTGTAGCTCCAACCACCAACCGATCTGCAGCTGCTAGAGCGTCTGCTCCAGGCACCTCTGCCAGGCTAGTTTCTCCTCCTCCTCTAGAGCAACCTCATCGTCCGTCCTCTCCCATTGTATCCATCCTTAAGAGCATTCTCACTGCTTGTTGCTTCAATCATAAGGAGAATTGGGAATACAAGAGGAGGATCAAGAAGCAAGTGCGCTGCTACAAGAGAGATCAAAGGGCACAAGGCCATGTAGTGTCTCCAGATAGCTCCGATTATGAGCCCGATGGTGAGCCACCCACCTTTGAGGACCCCTTGCAGCTTATGATTGGGACAATATCGCCCCTGGATCTTCTAGTGCTCCTCCTCCAGCCAACAAAGTTAGTGAAGGAGAAGATGAGAGCACCAAAGATGACGATGAGTGATCTCTTTTCATCGCTTGTCTCTCCTCCCTTTCTTCTTTTTGGTGCTTTGATGCCAAAGGGGGAGACAAGGCATGAAAAAGGATAGGATGTGTGTCTCTCTTTATTGTAATAGGCTAGTTTTATATTTGGTACTTGGAGCACTTGGACAAGCTTTTATATATATTAGTGTGATGCTTGGAATACTATTTGTGAACCTTGTAATAACTTTGTGATGCTTTATGGTTCATGCTTTCTGGATGTGGTGATGTGTGGTGCTTGTTCATTCTTTGTTTGTGCTAAGTGTGCTGTTGGCTTTCTTGTTTATCACCTATTGCACACTTGTGCACCTTTTTTAGGCATCCCACTTTACAAAATAGAGGGGGACCTCGTCCACATGTTGTTTTGGTGCATCATGCATATCTTTAGGGGGAGATCCGCTATATTTTGCTATTGTTTCTTTTGATTATCTCTTTATATCCTTTTTAATATATTGTCATCAATCACCAAAAAGGATGAGATTGAAGATGCATCTAGGCCCCCTAAGTGGGTTTTGGTGGTTAATGACATAAGATTAAAGATTGTGCTCACATGATTTAAGAGAATGTGCAGTTATCAAAAGATTATTTATCACCCATAGTTGTGAGATAGTTCTTCCCTCTAGAAAAAGAAGAAAAGAAAAGGACTCAACAAGCACTCAAGTGTAGATTTTCTATTTTAATTGAGTCATAGGTATGCCAAACTAACAAGCGGGGTAAACTTATATTACTTGAAGGGATTTGATGTGCTTAAGCCTATCCAAAAGCTTTGAGAGATATTTAGCTAAAGAAACTTGAAAAAGAACCCAGCCGAATGAGCCAAACAGAGGCTAACGGAAGTTCCGTCACCCAGGGACAGAAGTTCTGTCACATGCCATCACAGAACTTTCCACGAAAGTTCTGTCACTTAAGAAACCCAGCTCTACCTCAAGTGAGAGAGTGATGGAAGTTCCGTCACCCTTTGACGGAAGTTCCGTCATTCCCTGGTTTCCCTTTGTCGCAAACCCGAGAGCGACGGAAGTTCCGTGGTGGCCTTCATGGAAGTTCCATCGTCTCTGGCTTAGATGGAATTCTACCGTGCAATGGCTCCTTTTGAACTGATAGAAGTTTCATGGGGAACCACGAAAGTTCTATCAGACCCAAAAAAGCTAAGTAACGGCTATTTTTTTAGAGAGCTCTATAAATAGACTCCCCGTTCCCATGTGAGAAGAGTTGGACACTTTGGCATTTCACTCATTCTTCAGTTAGAGCTCTCCCCTCTCACTTCTAGACTTGATCTTGATATTCCAAGCAAAGTGAGAGAGATCCAATCACAAAAAGATTGAATTTATCCACTCAAAAGCTTGAGCACATCTTTCCCTCCCCAAACAAGATTTGATTTGCTTGTTCCTCTTGGAGACTTGGTCTCCTAGACGGCTAGGCGTCACCCTTGAGCTCCCAACATGTTGTGGTGAGACGGGGATGTTTGTGAATGTGTGATTCACCTACGGAGGAAAATAATCAAGTGGAGAAAGAAACCCAAGCACGATCTTTGTGATTGCTTGGCAGGGAAACGTGTTGAGAGAGACCCGGTCACTTTGTGTGACTCCTCAACGAGAACGTAGGAACTACTTTGTGTGGTTGCCAAACCTCGGATTAATTCCTTGTGTCTCTCTTTACTTTTCCCGCATTTCATTATTGTAGTTGTGTATTCCCTTCGTATTATTGTGCTCGATTTACTTGTTGTTGTGTTATAATTTATCTAGTGAAGATATATAGTCAGTCATTGCACTAGCTTCACCACCATCAAGTATTGTATCTCTAACTCTTAAGTTATCCGCATTTCAATAGGTTTTAGAGAAAGAATTGGTGAAGTTCTTTCATTTGACAGAACTTTCATGGTGATGGAAGTTCCGTCATTGTCAATTTGATCAAAGCTTAGTGCTTTTTTAGGTTTAATTTTTAAATTGCCTATTCACCCCCCCTGGCAACTTTCAACTGCTGATGGTTGCCGCCTCCCACTTTTGGTCCGATGCCTTGAATGTTTGTTCTGTTTGGTCATGGGCTGATGGCTCCTTCTCTTGTGGATGTAGTGACGTTAACTTCCAAGAACATTACAATTTACCTAGATCCTTTTTCCATCCAGACCAACTTTGACACACTACCAACCCAAGCTCACCACTAAGAACGTTGGTCGATGGGGTGGCTATATCACCAAGCATCAAAGCAAAGGGCTAGTTACCCACACAAAACTCACCATTTTCCTGAATCTCTGGCTGGAGCACTTTGTTTTCTGTGATTTTTTGTGCAACCTGACCACTAATTTTCAAGTCATAGCTGAAATTCTGGCAGATTGCAGAGATCTCCCACTAGGCAACATTAAACTCGGATAGTCCATCGACTCGGGAGGCCCTTGGTGGTTCCTACAACTATGGCTTAATGTATATTATGCTGAAGCCATAGAACTAGACCCACTCCCATGTAATATTTTCTTGTCGGCCGATGTAGCTGAAGCCGATGATATCTCGATAGTTCAACGCACATCCCTCTAGCAAGTTGCCATAGTGTCTCTGGGCTCCAACCTTGGAAAACTTCCATGCTACCTTCATGTTTTATACAATGGGAACCATCACCATCGACACATCCGGTATTCATATGGGGACCTACAGTTCGAGAACCTGGCCAAATTCCACCATGACGACCCCTTAGCCACTTCCAAAAGAACCAAGATTTTCTTGGCTTGCATTAGTCCGGGAATTCTACCTGTTGACTTTCATGGAAGTCATCATAGGCATTGGTCCTACGAATTCAACAATCCATTGGCCATCGCTCTTCAACTTAGCCTTGGTCAACTGCCCATCAGACCTTTCATCATCGATCGGCTACGAGCAAGGCAGGACTCCAAACCCAATGTGAGTACAAGAAGATTTACAACATGGCCGATGAAATCTGCAAGGACAATTTTGCTCATATCATCGTTCTCCCTCTGCATCAGATCTGTTCATCACCTGGTGGGGAGAATAAAGAAAACCTCTCTTCTAGAATGGTCTGGATCACTATCTCCTCGACACTTGAGTAAATGAATGTTTTCCGCCACACGTATTCTAATTCCTTTCTTTCCCGATGATTTAAAACTAACCTTAATTTAATCATCTCTAGGGTGACGAGATTGAACCTCCGATAGTTAGTAACAGCGGCCAACTGACTGAATACCGACGGATAGCAAACAACCTAAGCATTGGCTATGACGCGCCTGTTGACTTTTGCTAAGCCATATTAATAAATCATTCCCGGCACGGGGCCAGAAACGGTTCACTAATATGTCCCAGAGTCAAGTAGGTAAAATCCGCAAGCGCATGGAGAATACCGCTGTAGCATTTCACCCGGAAGTATTTAGGGTATCGTATTTGTTTATCCCAAAGGAAGGTTATGATCAAGAAGTGTTACTAACATATAAGATCATGTTAACAATTAGCAAGGATATCTAACCAAGACAGGCGGGTACATGATAATAACCGGGTAGTGTGACACACACGGAAGATTCCTACTAAATAAATAAAGTCTAGTGGAGGAAAGACTAGGCTAAGCTACTCCTACTATACATTCCTATACAGTTGCATAGCCTAAGTAGAATACATACAGACCCACACTCAGGTTCAGCAGTCAATAGTATAGCACTTCAGGCACGGACTTACCCCTGCATCCACAGGCGACTTCCGCCAAGAGCCTACGCACTAGCCTAGCGGGGAGGATTTCAAAGGACGGACAGGGCTGTCACCACCTGCCGCCTACCTCAACGAACCAGTAGACTAACGAATAATTGATGCAAATCAGTCACCCAAGTACCATACTTGCATGACTAAAGAGCACTCTGCCCCTCCACGATTACTATTAACGAGGCAGAGCTACCATACGAATACGATCACCAAACCCATGCTATACTTTATCAGCTAAAACTAAGCATAGAGACTATAACATATAAACTAGACTATAGTGACGGTATATAACTAGCATCACAATAGTAGTATAATAAATATAAACTACTATCACACAAGTAGACTATACTATCACATATATGGATCACAATATCAAACAAGAAACTCATGACCCAAGCACAACTATATAGAAAAAATATATATATTGATAAGAGCAAAGTCTTACAAAAGGGAAAAGATACAAGAGCCATACCAATTCCAAGTGAAGACTTGGGACTAGAGAGCTCTAGACTCAGCCTAACTCCACTAAAACTCCAAGAACTACTACTAGCAAGAGAGAAATGCTTCTTGTGGTGTGTGTTGAGTGTGAAGGCACACCCTCCTATTTATAGCCTCAATAGGTCGGCAAGGGAGAGTAACCGCCACGGAAGGCATCTCAAACCGTCATCAGGAGTCGCGGAGGAGCCAACACGTGGAAGCCCAGGCGGAGAGGGCGCCCGGCCGGGTCGGCCGACCTGACCAGGTCGGCCGACCTGGGGGTGGCCCCTCCTGGCCTGTGCTTTCTCCAGGTGGCTGTCCTGTGGGCCCTGACGTCGGTTTGCGCGGTATTACAGGGAGTTACGTCGGTTAAGTGCTGAAAATGGGCCCTTCAATCCGTGTGACGTCCATGTGGCGCTCTCTGATTGGTCGAAAGTGTGTTTTCTTGCCTTTTGAGGTGTTTCCTTCACATTTCCTCCTGCATGCACAAAGTTCTCCAAGTACAAGTGGAACTATATTATTGTGATAAAGCATGCGTGTATGAAATGCCAAATTCTCCTTTATTTGAGTATAGTTGACGGTTAAAAATGATACTTAACAGCCGTCAACAAACTCCCCCAAGCTTACCCTTTGCTCGTCCCGAAGCAAGGATAAACTTAAGTTGTTGATCAGGAGTTGCTACAATGTCCTACTCCTCAATAATACTATGCGCATAACAAAGTACTCTTCCTAGAATTAAATATGTTGGCACATAACTTACCCATTTACCTCGATCCATGGGGCTTTTACACCTCATTGTCTTGGGCGGTTGAGAGATAAAACAATTGCAGGGCACCAATCACTTGCTCTAGATTCTACTATGTTATTCCGGAGGTTTTCAAAAGATTTTGAAAATAAAAACCAAGTTCCTCAAATGATTCTCTCGGATCACTCAATATGTGTATGATTCCTCACCAAGGCAAAGTGTTGCCTATAATCACCTACTTCTAAATAAGTCTTTATGTGGAGCTCAAGGTAGGGATATATGAGGCACTCATGTTCACATAATATTGCTATGTCAAAAGACCGGATCCAAGAAAAACATCAATTCAAACAATCTTGATCAAGATGTGCAAGTGTGTGGGAGAACGGAGGAATGGTGGATGGGAAGAAATAACTCCTTTGTGAATTTTCCTTCTCTCTTTTGGAGTTTCTAGGCTATGGCTATCTTTTGCTTGCTCTCTTTTTTGAGCATTTTTTTTTCTTTTCTTTTTGCAGAGCCATAGTCCTAGTTTGCAATGAATACTTTGAGAGAGGAATTTTGCAATGGATATATGGAGTGTTTCTTTGGATGGATGGATGGATAGTGGCTTTCTTCCGGTGTAGAAGAATAGCTCACGGTGGGTATGGTGGATATGGTGGATGCTATCTTCTTGATTTAGAAGGATAGCTCATGGCGGTGGATGTGTGTATATGATCTTGATCAAGAAAGCATGAAAAGAGTTCTACTAGGGTCACAACAATTTTGACTAAGCTCAATGTGAAACAAGCAGCATATGTGTAAAGGTTTTCAAATGTAAACACTACATATGGCTGTGGTGGGAATTTCATCATTGAGGAACTTATCAATTTGTCATTTTGAAAAATAAAACTCCGGAATTCAAGCTTTACGTTGAGCAAGATCATAGCAGCCCTATCTATCATATCATACCTCTCAACAACTTAGAACTAGAGAATGCATATGCTACCCACAAGATTCAAGTTCAAGGCAAGATTTACCAACAAACCTAACTCTTGAGAGAGTACTAAGTTGTAAACTAGCATTAGAGAGGAATAAAGGACAGAGCAACTATTCATCATCCCAACATAGGAAAATTATACACATTCATACCGCGCATGAAAAAGGGAAATATTTTTGTTCTTTTTATATTTTGCAAATTTTTATGGATTTTCAGATTTAGCAAATGCAAGAAATAAAGGGAAGGGGAAAGATACAAGTTACCGTGAGAAGGGGGATCCTCCCCCAAGCTTGTTCTTGCTCATATCTGCTGGTTCGGGTCGTAGCCTTGGGAGCGGAAGAAGGCATCCCAATTGCTCTGATTCTGAGCCATCATCGCGTTCAGCTGGCGGAATTGGTTGTCGCTGAAATTCTGCGATTGCTGGGTGTCGGTGACATGTTGCGTGAGAGTTTGTTGCATGCTCTCGGTGCGCAAATCAATGTCGTTCACCCTCCTTGTCAACTCGGCCATCCCATAGTTGAGTTCACGGAACCCACGGGATGAGAATGACCGAGTGGCAAAGGATGGCGGTCCGCTTGAACTTGATGACGTCTGCATGGGGTAATTGTACTGAGATTCCCATGCTCCGGCCTGCCATGTTGATGCACCCGCCTCGTCCTGTGGCGGGAGCTGCTCCCATACCGGATCTCCGGTCGGAGTGTGAAACTCCGGTGTAGGCTCCATATGCCTACGGGAATGTGTCGGTCGCCCTGAAACACTATGCCTGCGAACTTCTCCCACTGGCTCAAGTGGGAGGGTTAGTGCCCGACAGTGATACAAACGAAGACCCGGGTTAGGTAACGGGAATTCATTTGTATACCCGGGAAAGTGATAGATCAAGGTATTATTTGGACCATGTTTCAAAGTATGTCCTTGCACAAAATAGTCCTCGCCTAGAAATTCTCTATCTACCGTCAAATATTCAACATGAACATTCTCAAGCAGACCACACTTCTGCGCAATGCGAGTAACTAAAGAGGTGCACTCAATTGGTCCTGTCAACTTTATATTGTCTAACCATTGATCAATCATGCATTCCGCGGGTGACACCCTAATTTTCTTAACCATGGCATAAAGTATCTTCAATTCATCTTGCTGGACAACCCTAATGTCACCTCGAGGAAACAAGGTCATAGCCAACCACACATGCATAAATCTAAGTGTAGGATTATGGATGGCACTTGTTCTAGGCTTGGGACCCCACTCGTTTCCGGAAATCTTTTTCCAAAAACTTTCTTTATGGAACCCCTTTAGCGCTTTATCTAAGTCTAGCCTACATTTAGGATTTAGACCTAGCATAGCATGAAGATCACCCCATGTGACCAAGCGCTCTTGCCCAAACAAGCGAAAAGAAATGCCTTCATCATACTTTCTAAGGGTGCATAAAAACTGCATAGTAAGTGTTGGTTTTTCTTACGTCTACGAATAAATCCGCAAGCGCACGGAAGACCGATGTAGCACTTCACCCAGAGTATTCCGGGGTATCGAATCACGAGGAACGTGTGTGTCTATCGTTGGACTAAATCACCCAAGGACACAGAGATTGATTAAGATCGGTAGAGGACAGAGAGGATGTCCCAAGAGTTAGGTTCCTACGTTAACTAAGCTATGCTCTAGTTTGCTCGCGTTGGGCACGGACTTACCCCTGCATCCACAGACGACTTCCGCCAAGAGCCTACGCACTAGCCTAGCGGGGAGGATTTCAGAGGACGGACAGAGCTGTCACCACTTGCCGCCTACCTCAACGAACCAGTAGACTAACGAATAATCAAAGGTAACCTCCTGCCTAGACACCACGTCTATGCGATCGATTACTACCTTAACCTTCTAGCAACGAATATTCAGGCTAAGGCACCCTAAGAACTTAGAGCGATGAACGAGCTCACAAGTTAGAACTATAACTTAATTAAAGTAAAAAGTAAACTGCAAGAGGGGAAATCTCGACACTTACTATGATTGGCAAATGTCGTCGAAGTACAAGCGTGGAGAAGGCGAAGATAAGCCCAAGCCTCCTCCGAACTCTACTCCACTCTCTTCCTAATCTAAGCACTAGCTAAGTAGCACTTGGCCTTTGCAAGAGGAGCACTAAATCTTCAATCTTGAGTGTGTGTTGGAGTGAAGGCCCTCACCCTCTATTTATAGCCTCCTAACGTCGGTTTCAGAGGAGTAACCGCGACGGAATCCCCCCAAACCGCCATCAGGGGTCCTGAGGAGCCAACACGTGGAAGCCCAGGCGGAGAGGGCGCCCGGCCAGGTCGCCCGACCTGACCAGGTCGGCCGACCTGGGGGTGGCCCCTCCTGGCCTGTGCTTTCTCCAGGTGGCTGTCCTGTGGGCCCTGACAACGGTTTGCGCGGTATTACGGGGAGGTACGTCGGTTAAGCGCTGAAGGTGGGCTCCTTAATCCGTGTGCTTGCTCCTGATTGGCCGGAAGTGTGCTTTCTCCTTGAATTTCCTTGAATTTTATTTAAACTCCATGGGTTGCTTCCTGCATACACAAAGTCACCAAAACTTGTGGAAATAATTAGCAATAAATTCCTACCACTAAGGTGGTGATCAAATTGTGTGATTCTTGCGGGTAAACGACGGTCATATTTTGCATTTAAGGACCGTCAACAAACTCCCCCACACTTAGCCTTTGCTCGTCCTCGAGTAAAGGACTAAAGACTAAGGACTAAGTGATAATTCAAACCTTCATAAATCAAATCTAGCATGCAAATTATTCCAGGCATTACCTTGTATCTCCATGAGCTTTTGAAGTGTCTAGCATGCCTTCTTTGGATATTGATGAATGGAACGAATCTTGACTCCGAAAACTCAGCTCCTTCTGCTTATGTAACTTGGGTTTTCGAAAAGATTTTCACAATCAAAGAATAGTAGCCATACTCCTCAAATGATTCTCTCAGTCGCTCAAAGGTGTATTTTCCTCACCGAGGCATTGTGCCTTTCATGTCCTATCTCTAAATATGGTATATATGGAGCTCAAGAATAGGATTGAAATGGTGGCATACTTATAATTCATATCTTGCTAAGTCAAAATTCGGATCCAAAGAGAAAAACAAGTCATGATTCATAAGTCAAGTCTGTGCACATTTATTTGGTAGATGGAAGATGGATACTCCTTTGAACATTCCCTCATCGAAATGAGATCATAGGCTATCTTTCTTTCTTTTCTTTTCTCTCTTCTCTTTTTTTTTTAACTACTAGATAGCCCATAACTCTTTTTGCAACAAAATACGGAGGGAGTATGTAGAACTGGAGTATTTTATTTTCATGGATGGTGGAGATGCTAACTTCCAGTGTAGAAGTTTTAGCATAGGGGTGGATGTGCACACAGACTTGATAAATGAAGCATAACAGGCATCTCAATTTGGGTCTCAAAATTTTGACAAGGCTCAATAAATTAATAAGTAGCACAAAAGAGCACAATCCTTGATAAGCAAAATTTGGCCTTGGTAGGATAAATTTTATCATTGAGGAGTTGGCTTTCAAATTTATCATTTTCAAAAGAAAATCCCAAGTTATAAGCATAAGAGTGAAGATTCATAAAGTCTATTCATATCACATAAATCAATAGTCCTAGGTAGCATGTTTTCCTAAAGATATAGTCATGGAAATTCAGGCAAACATTCTAGGAATAAGGAGCATGCAAGATGATAAATCAAAAAGAATGAATTATGGAGAAAATTCAGGTTTTTAGTATTTATTAATTTTTCCATATTCAAGGAGAAAATAAGCAGAGAGGCAGGGAGGAATGGGAAGTGGACGTGCAAACCAGAGTATGGACCAAGTGGGGGTCCGAGGGGAGCCAGGCCTGGGTCGGCCGACCTGGACAGGTCGCCCGACCTGGGAGATGCTCCTCTGGTCCCCTGGTTCGTCGTGTCGCTTCGTGTCGCCCTGTGCAACGTATTTCTCAGGGTAGACCGTCCGTTTGCGCGTTCGTACTTCGCAAATCCTCCTCCACACTTGTTTCCTGACTTCTTTTTATTTGACACAAACAAAAAGGAAAAAGTGTGAAAGCAAAGGTGGACCCCCTGGGGCTGCTGCTTCGTGGGCTGCCTAAGGGAGGTCCAAGGAGGGGGAAAGGTACGGCAATTTAATTTGATTTTAAGTTTAGGTGCCCGTAAAGGCTATGGGTAGGCCCGGAAGTCAATTAAATTGACTACGTCCTCCTCAACGCCTATACTTTTAATAGAATCGTAAAAGAGTTTAAGTCGATGGCCGTTTACCTTAAACGCGTTCCCGTCCTCGTCCTGGAGTGTGACCGCTCCATGTGTCGCGACGTCGATGACGAGATATGGCCCAAGCCATTTGCTTCGCAGTTTCCCGTCGCCGAACAGCTTCACTCTTGAGTTGAAGAGTAGCACCTTGTCTCCAGGGTTGAACTCCTTTGGCTGTATCCTTTTGTCGTGCCATTTCTTGGTCTTTTCTTTATAGATCCTGGCACTGTGATACGCCTTTTCTCTCCATTCCTCCAGCTCAGAAATTTGCTTCATTCTGTGCCTTCCTGCTTCTTTGGAATCCATATTCCACTTCTTTATTGCCCAGTATGCCTTGTGTTCCAGTTCTACCGGCAGATGGCAAGTCTTGCCGTAGACCAGCTGGAATGGAGACATGCCTATGGGGGTCTTGTATGCAGTGCGATATGCCCATAGTGCATCTGGCAACTTATTCTTCCATCCCGATCCCATTTCCTCCACTGTTTTCTGCAGGATGTTCTTGATTTGCTTGTTCGAGGTCTCTGCCTGACCGCTGGTCTGGGGGTGGTATGGAGTAGCAATGTTATGGTCGGAACCGAGTTCCCTCAGGAAGTGTCGGAATCCTTTGTCCGTGAAGTGTGAACCTCCATCACTAATCACCATCCTTGGTACCCCAAAGCGTGGGAAAATGATCTCATAGAACATTTTCCGTGCGCTCTTTGCATCTGCAGCTCTGCATGGCAATGCTTCAACCCACTTTGACACGTAGTCGACTGCCACCAGGATATACTCGCAATCATAGGACCTTGGGAAGGGTCCCATGAAGTCGATGCCCCAGACGTCGAAAAGTTCGACTTGCAGGTTGTATGTCAAGGGCATCGCATTACGAGATGAGATTCCTCCATGCTTCTGGCATCTCCTGCACCTCCTGATGTACTCCTTGGTGTCCTCATACATCGTCGGCCAATAGAAACCACTTTGCCAGATTTTTGCTTGCGTCCGGTACACGCCGTAGTGTCCTCCGTACGGAGCTGCATGGCACTTCTCAATTATCTGTGCACCCTCAATGGTGGGGATGCATCGCCGCAACAGACCATCAGCACAGACCCTGTAGACGAATGGGTCGTCCCAAAGGTGTCGCCTACTTTCATAGGCCAGCTTCTTTCGGTTTTCCCCCGGCGGAACATACCCTGTAACCATGAAATTCACGATATCTGCATACCAGGGTGTGGAGTCCGCAACCTTTAATAGCATATCATCTCGTAGGAAGTCGTTGATTGGTAGTTCCTGCATGTTAGTGACTTGCATACGAGATAGATGATCTGCTACGGAATTCTCTACTCCTTTCTTATCTTTTATTTCAAGATCAAATTCTTGGAGTAAGAGGATCCATCTGATGAGCCTTGGTTTAGCATCTTTTTTAGCGAGCAGGTACTTTAGTGCAGCATGATCAGTGTAAACAATTACCTTTGCTCCAACTAAATAAGATCTAAACTTATCGATAGCAAAAACCACAGCCAGGAGCTCCTTTTCTGTGGTAGCGTAGTTGAGCTGTGCTCCTGTCAAGGTTTTGCTGGCGTAGGCTATTGCGTGATGCTTCTTGTCCTTAGTTTGGCCGAGAACGGCCCCTACGGCATAGTCACTAGCATCGCACATGATTTCAAAGGGCAGCTTCCAATCAGGGGGTTGGATGATGGGAGCTGAGATGAGTGCATTTTTCAAGAGATGAAAAGATTTCAAGCACTCATCATCAAAGTCAAAAGGCGCGTCCTTAGCTAAGAGGTTGGTGAGGGGTCTAGCGATTTTTGAAAAGTCTTTGATGAATCGTCGATAGAACCCAGCATGCCCCAAAAAGCTACGAATACCCTTGACGTTGATCGGAGGTGGAAGTTGCTCGATAACTTCTATTTTCGCCTTATCCACCTCGATTCCTCTCTCGGACACTAAGTGCCCTAGCACTATGCCTTCTCGGACCATAAAGTGGCACTTTTCCCAATTAAGTACCAGGTCCTTTTCTTGGCATCGAGTCAAGACCCTGTCCAAGTTCTCGAGACAGTGATCGAAGGTCTTCCCATAGACTGAGAAGTCATCCATGAAGACTTCCATGATTTCCTCGATCATGTCCGAGAATATGGACATCATACACCGTTGGAAAGAGGCGGGTGCATTACACAACCCAAAAGACATCCTACGGTAGGCATACGTTCCATACGGGCACGTGAAGGTGGTCTTACTCTGATCATCGGGATGGATAGGAATCTGATGATAACCAGAATACCCATCAAGGAAACAGAAGAAGGAATGGTTTGCCAACCGCTCTAACATCTCATCGATGAAGGGCAGCGGGAAATGATCCTTCTTTGTTGCCTTGTTGAGTTTTCTGTAATCGATACACATCCTCCATCCCGTGACGGTACGTTGGGGAATAAGCTCGTTCTTATCATTCTTAACGACCGTCATACCTCCCTTCTTCGGCACTACTTGTACAGGGCTCACCCACTCACTATGAGGTACGGGATATATGATCCCTGAATGCAGAAGTTTTAGAACTTCCTTCTTCACAACCTCGCGCATAGCATTATTTAACCTCCTCTGAGGTTCCCTAGAAGGTGTACTCTCGGGGTCAAGAGGGATGCGATGGGTGCAGAGAGTGGGACTAATTCCCTTTAGGTCTTGGAGGGAGTACCCAAAGACAGAGCGATGTTTCTCTAAGACAGAGATCAGCTTCTTGGTTTCCTCCTCCGAAAGCTTATCACTAATGATGACAGGGGACTCCGTGTCACCATGTAGGAAAGCGTAGCGTAGGCCAGGGGGTAAGGTTTTTAACTCGATGGGAGGTCGAGTCGGTGGTTTTTCTTCAGGAAGCTCGAGAGTTTCCTGTAGATCATCCTCCTCTTCTGTAAAAAGATCGGCGTCTTGGTCAAGGAGGGTATCAGGAGGGTCAAAAGGGGAAATCACTTTCACCTCTTCGGTTAGGTCTCTCTCATCAGGAAATTCAGCGATGGTGTTTCGCGAACGGGAGATTGGGATTGAGAGAGCCTTTCCTCCGATGTTGACACTGAGGTTACCGGATGAGGCTGCCGTAAAGAGTTTTTCTAAAGGAAGCCCGATGAGGACATCAAAGCTTGGGACCTCAAAGACATGAAAGTTCAGAAGGGCCTCAGCGTCTTTGTGTCGTATCGACACATTGTTTAGAATCCCGTAACCTTCTAGGATGGCTCCGGTAGGGCTTTTGAAGGTCTTTTGCGTAGGAAGCAGAGGTTCGTCTCCTAATACCCTAAAGGCAAAGGAGTCGGAAACGATGTTTATTCCTACGGCGGGATTATACCAGACATCCACAGCTCTGCCTCTAACCATACAAGGAATGGTAGTAGAGGATGAGATAATCCGAACAAGTTCGGAACATTGCTCATTTTCTCGGGACCACTCATCACTCATGATGGCTGTTAGTTCTTTCACTGAGTCCCTAAGGAATTGTTCTTCTATAGGTTCAGGGGAAGGAACTGGTGTTTGAGGCTTTCGTTGGATGGCATACATCGAGGTGTTACCGAAGTCTTTGAAAAGATCATCCTCGATGATGAAAGGGAATTCGGACGGCTGAATTTCTTCATCATCCGAATTTCCTGGTTCAGGAGGAGGCTCACTAGCTAAGTCTTGAGATATGCAAGAAGCAGGGTCAGATTCGGCTAGCTGGAGAGTCTCCTGGCTCGGCGTAGCTTCTTCGCAGGGGGGTTTGGTGGGCTCAAGGAAAGAGGTATTTTCTAGAATGCGTTCTAGGATGGTTCTTCCTTCTGAGACCGTTTTGTGTATGAATGAACCTCCGGCGGCTATGTCGAGATATTGGGCAGATTCCTTGTCGAGACCCATCCGAAAATGCTGTAGCAGCATGGGATCGGGTATAGACAAGTCAGGACCGGATTTCACTAAAAGCGAGAACCTAGCCCAAGCTGTGCCTAAGGATTCTTTCTCGGCCTGCTCGAAGTTGAAGACCTCTCTACGGAGAGAAACGATTCATGACATTGGGAAGAACGCAAGACAAAATTTGTCCCGGAGCTCTTTCCAGTCACCATTCGTGCTTTCTGTCGTGTGAGTGTACCATTGCTTCGCCCTCTCTATAAGAGAAAAGGGAAACAATTTCCACTTGAGAGTCTCTTGTGTCATACCCCTGATTTGGATGCACGAGCACAATTGCTCAAATTCTCGCAGGTGATGGTGTGGGTTTTCGTTTTCTACCCCCGAGAAAGGTTGTGCCTGAACCATGGCTATAAAGCCTGGGCGGAGTTCGAAGCCGTCTGAAAGGATTGGTTTTGAAGATGAAGGTGGCTCGTAGAACTCGCCCCTTGGAGCAGAGAAGGATTGGATAGAAGGTTGCTCCATGGTAGGGATAAGGAAAGAAATAAAAGAAAGATAAAAAGGGATACGAGGGTGACTAGGGTCCGCAGATAAAACAGCAACCGTTCCCCGGCAACGGCGCCAGAAATGCTTGTTGGTTTTTCTTACATCTACGAATAAATCCGCAAGCGCACGGAAGACCGATGTAGCACTTCACCCAGAGTATTCCGGGGTATCGAATCACGAGGAACGTGTGTGTCTATCGTTGGACTAAATCACCCAAGGACACAGAGATTGATTAAGATAGGTAGAGGACAGAGAGGATGTCCCAAGAGTTAAGTTCCTACGTTAACTAAGCTATGCTCTAGTTTGCTCGCGTTGGGCACGGACTTACCCCTGCATCCACAGACGACTTCCGCCAAGAGCCTACGCACTAGCCTAGCGGGGAGGATTTCAGAGGACGGACAGAGCTGTCACCACCTGCCGCCTACCTCAACGAACCAGTAGACTAACGAATAATCAAAGGTAACCTCCTGCCTAGACACCACGTCTATGCGATCGATTACTACCTTAACCTTCTAGCAACGAATATTCAGGCTAAGGCACCCTAAGAACTTAGAGCGATGAACGAGCTCACAAGCTAGAACTATAACTTAATTAAAGTAAAAAGTAAACTGCAAGAGGGGAAATCTCGACACTTACTATGATTGGCAAATGTCGTCGAAGTACAAGCGTGGAGAAGGCGAAGATAAGCCCAAGCCTCCTCCGAACTCTACTCCACTCTCTTCCTAATCTAAGCACTAGCTAAGTAGCACTTGGCCTTTGCAAGAGGAGCACTAAATCTTCAATCTTGAGTGTGTGTTGGAGTGAAGGCCCTCACCCTCTATTTATAGCCTCCTAACATCGGTTTCAGAGGAGTAACCGCCACGGAATCCCCCCAAACCGCCATCAGGGAGTCCTGAGGAGCCAACACGTGGAACCCCAGGCGGAGAGGGCGCCCGGCCAGGTCGCCCGACCTGACCAGGTCGGCCGACCTGGGGGTGGCCCCTCCTGGCCTGTGCTTTCTCCAGGTGGCTGTCCTGTGGGCCCTGACAACGGTTTGCGCGGTATTACGGGGAGTTACGTCGGTTAAGCGCTGAAGGTGGGCTCCTTAATCCGTGTGCTTGCTCCTGATTGGCCGGAAGTGTGCTTTCTCCTTGAATTTCCTTGAATTTTATTTAAACTCCATGGGTTGCTTCCTGCATACACAAAGTCACCAAAACTTGTGGAAATAATTAGCAATAAATTCCTACCACTAAGGTGGTGATCAAATTGTGTGATTCTTGCGGGTAAACGACGGTCATATTTTGCATTTAAGGACCGTCAACAGTAAGCAAACGAGAACCCGGCTCATCTACTTCTATGAAATTTAGCCAACCCATAGTGCAAAAAATAGAGGCAAATTCTTCTCTCATACCTATTTTCTCGAGGAAGTCCGGATCGAAGCGTCGGGTGTGGGCGAATGGCCGTTCTCTCATGAGCGCGATGGCTTGGCCCTCGCGGTCATCCTTGATGTCGAGATGCTCCTCGGTGATGAGCAAGGCCGGCCTTTCCTCCGGAATTTCAGCTTCGGGGTCACCATGCCCCAGACTTGGTGTGAGCTCGACGGAGGATGCTTGACTCGTGCTTGCACGAGTGCTTTTTCTCCGCTTGATTCCGGCGACTTGCTTCATTCGGTTGAACATGGCTGCACACAAGAACAAACACAAGACAAGAACAAAAACAAGATCGAACAAGTGTTCGGGTGAGCGTTAGTGAAAACGACATACCCGAGCTTCTCCGAAATTGGTTTTCTTCTCACAACAACTTGCAAATGCACTAAAACAGAGGGGAAATATTTTTTTGGGTTTTTGGGGCTGTAGTAAAGTTGAAGAACACGAAATTTTGGGAGAGCAACAAGTGAGCAAAGGAGGGGAGTGAAAGATGAGCTTGGAATGGTGAAGCTCCCCCTCCTGGGCGGTTTTTATAGCCAAGAAAGCACGATGGCCGTTAGAAAGAGACAGAGCAACGGCCATATAGCCGTTGGGAGAAAGGAGCACAGGAAAAGGTGGGGCCAGGGGGTCGGCCGACCCCACCAGGCCGGCCGACCTGGCAGGTGGGCCTCCTGGCAGCCCCCTTTTTCCTATGTGTCCCCCAACGTCTAGAAGATTTGTCCCCTGCTGCCTTTTTGCTCAAAAAGCTCGACAAAAAATCTTTTCAAAATGGAAAGCCCAAAAACCTATTTTCTAAATTTTCAAAAATGCAAATGAGTTTTGAAAAATTCCAAGGTGGCTGGAAGAATTCAAAAATGCAGAAATGCAGTGGTCGGGAAAAATCGAAATGTGGTGGAAAGCAAATATGCAATTAAAAGAGCAATTATGGATAACTACCGGTTTAACCTCCCAGCGAGGACTCACCTTTAAAGTCCGACGAGCGGGACTTTTCTCCATCGTTCAGCTCGATGAAGCGTTGTCCGATCTCGGAGATGAAGACATGGATGATGCTTCTTGTTTCATTCGCCACACCTTCTTGGTCTTTGTTGCGGTCGGTGGCTTCTCGGGCTTCGGAGGCTGCGGTTTTGCAGGCTTCACAGCCTGTTTCTTTGCAGACCTCGGAGGTTGCTGCCTTGTGGACTTCGGAGGCTGTTGCTTAATGTGTGACCTTTGCCTCCTTGCCTTGCTCACAGTGAGCGAGAAGAAGGCTCCACCAGCAGCAGCGTCGAGGTGGTCGCGGGCCGACGGAGTAAGCCCGTTGTAGAAGTTCTGGATGATCAGCCAATCATCCATCCCGTGGTGGGGACATGCCAGGATGTACTCCTGGAGCCTCTCCCATGCCTCAGGAATCGACTCCTTCGACTCCTGCTGGAAGCTTGAGATCCTTCCGTGGAGGGCATTGGTCTTGCCCAACGGGAAGAACTTTGCAAGGAACGCAGCTGAACACTTCTCCCAAGTGTTCACAGCTTCAGGGTTTGCGTAGAACCACTGTCTCGCTCTCCCAAGGAGAGAGAACGGGAACAGTCGAAGGCGAACAGCGTCGGGGGTGACGTCCTTCATTTTGAACGTGTTGCAAATCTCCAGGAATTGCTGGAGATGAGCACTAGCGTCCTCATTGGCTTTCCCACAGAATGGGCTAGCCTGCACCATGGTCATGAGACCGGTCTTGATCTCGAAGTTCGCATCTCCCACATTGCCAGCTGGTCCCGTAGGGATGTTGGCAGCGGAGGGAGCGGAGAACTCGCGGAGGGTCTTGTCGGCCATTTGCTCAGAGCTTGATGGTGCGGGAATGACAGGTTCGATTGGCCGAGTCTCCTTACGAGGAGGGGTGAGCCTAGCTCGTGTCCTTCTCAGGAGTGACTCAGGATCTTCAGTGAAGTTTGTCGGCAAGTCGAAACCAGTCATACACTACCCTGTTTTCATACAAAATGCAGAAAACAAAGCAAGGTTAGCCTGCCTAGGAGATAGCCTTAATAATTGCAACACTACTATATACATTAGTAATTTTTCTTAGATCATACGCCGTCCCCGGCAACGGCGCCAGAAATGCTTGTTGACTTTTGCTAAGCCATATTAATAAATCATTCCCGGCACGGGGCCAGAAACGGTTCACTAATATGTCCCAGAGTCAAGTAGGTAAAATCCGCAAGCGCACGGAGAATACCGCTGTAGCATTTCACCCGGAAGTATTCAGGGTATCGTATTTGTTTATCCCAAAGGAAGGTTATGATCAAGAAGCGTTACTAACATATAAGATCATGTTAACAATTAGCAAGGATATCTAACCAAGACAGGCGGGTACATGATAATAACCGGGTAGTGTGACACACACAGAAGATTCCTACTAAATAAATAAAGTCTAGTGGAGGAAAGACTAGGCTAAGCTACTCCTACTATACATTCCTATACAGTTGCATAGCCTAAGTAGAATACATACAGACCCACACTCAGGTTCAGCAGTCAATAGTATAGCACTTCAGGCACGGACTTACCCCTGCATCCACAGGCGACTTCCGCCAAGAGCCTACGCACTAGCCTAGCGGGGAGGATTTCAAAGGACGGACAGGGCTGTCACCACCTGCCGCCTACCTCAACGAACCAGTAGACTAACAAATAATTGATGCAAATCAGTCACCCAAGTACCATACTTGCATGACCAAAGAGCACTCTGCCCCTCCGCGATTACTATTAACGAGGCAGAGCTACACCAAACCCATGCTATACTTTATCAGCTAAAACTAAGCATAGAGACTATAACATATAAACTAGACTATAGTGACGGTATATAACTAGCATGACAATAGTAGTATAATAAATATAAACTACTATCACACAAGTAGACTATACTATCACATATATGGATCACAATATCAAACAAGAAACTCATGGCCCAAGCACAACTATATAGAAAAAATATATATATTGATAAGAGCAAAGTCTTACAAAAGGGAAAAGATACAAGAGCCATACCAATTCCAAGTGAAGACTTGGGACTAGAGAGCTCTAGACTCAGCCTAACTCCACTAAAACTCCAAGAACTACTACTAGCAAGAGAGAAATGCTTCTTGCGGTGTGTGTTGAGTGTGAAGGCACACCCTCCTATTTATAGCCTCAATAGGTCGGCAAGGGAGAGTAACCGCCACGGAAGGCATCTCAAACCGTCATCAGGAGTCGCGGAGGAGCCAACACGTGGAAGCCCAGGCGGAGAGGGCGCCCGGCCGGGTCGGCCGACCTGACCAGGTCGGCCGACCTGGGGGTGGCCCCTCCTGGCCTGTGCTTTCTCCAGGTGGCTGTCCTGTGGGCCCTGACGTCGGTTTGCGCGGTATTACAGGGAGTTACGTCGGTTAAGTGCTGAAAATGGGCCCTTCAATCCGTGTGACGTCCATGTGGCGCTCTCTGATTGGTCGAAAGTGTGTTTTCTTGCCTTTTGAGGTGTTTCCTTCACATTTCCTCCTGCATGCACAAAGTTCTCCAAGTACAAGTGGAACTATATTATTGTGATAAAGCATGCGTGTATGAAATGCCAAATTCTCCTTTATTTGAGTATAGTTGACGGTTAAAAATGGTACTTAACAGCCGTCAACAGCGCCGAAAACAATGGGAAAAGGGAAGAAGCCAATCTACCTAGTCGACCCATCAACTCTTCTTGCATCAATGGGAAAAGAGAAAAGATGGCCAATCTACCTAGTCGACCCCTCAACTCCTCAGCTGTCGAGGTTTGAAAAACAAGTAGCTGTGAGGCAGGTGGTGAGAAAACAATGGGAAAAGAGAAAAGGTGGCCAATCTACCTAGTCAACCCAAGCCACTAAACAACAAAAGCATGCTCGGGTAGACGCAATCGACCCATCAACTCTTCTTGCATCAACCCAAGTAAGCTGCTATGATATCATAATTTTTAACCAAACCTTGCAACCATATAACCACTCACATTCATATCCTTGTCCCCATCTATTTAAGGCTACCTCACCTATCCCGGCCATACTCGAAGAAGTGGCCAGAGAATTTGTCACTGGTTTGGCCCCAACTCATCAGGTACCGCCATTTTTCTTAGCGAAATCATTGTATTGAAACCTTCACCAAACTCACTCTATTATCCTTCGCAGACAATACTGATGTGAACAAGGGTTCCCGATCTTCTGAAAGCTTCTTGGAAAGTTGATTTGGTCAGATACGACACACAAATCGATCCGACTTCAGAACAGCACAGTCTAAACCCCGCAATCGCAGCACTATGTCTCCTCTGGTTATCAACCGTCCAAGGACGATTAATCTCGCTGACAAGGCTAATCCCTGCCTGCGAATCAATAACACAAGCAAGAACAACAAAGCAAGCAACCAATTTGCAGATGAATGATAAAGCTCAAGGAGTTGGGGTCTCATAAACCGATGAATGGCGACACTGTTTATGAATAGAATTGATCTAAGCAAAACTCCAAACCCTAATGAAGAGGCGACGGCTGTATATGAGGACCCTAGGTTCATGCAAGACCCCCTAGATGCAGCCCTATGTGGGCTCAACTCTTTCCATGGCCCAAAGACCGATTACGGTGTCGCAGCACCAGGACAGATTCTGGAAGTCGCATTGTTTCGGCGATTGCTGATGGCTCGGGACAAATTTTGACATGGGACCGGTTGGGTTGGAAAGGGCTTTTTGTTATCTTTCCAGGCATATATAGAACATCTAAATCCAAGTCGTATACGTCCTGGGCGTCCGTTTTAGTACAGACTGGTCCTGGGCTTCGAAACAGACTTGAAGTCAGTTTTGATTGGACCTCCACCTTGGCTTGGACGTCCTTGCTGGCCCATCACGCCTCCAATCACGTCCTCAGCTATCTCATCATCATCTCCATGGTTCATAGCAATAATTAATTCATTAGGTAGCAATCTATTCTCAAAACCACATAATAAAAACATTAGAAACGATCTCACCTGTAAATTCAGGTGATGCACCTGAACTTTCATCTTAGTTGGAGGAGTGTTGTGTGTATCCATGGGTGTGATGCGCTCATCATTCTCCCCTTTTTGAATTAGAGTCGTCCGCAACTCGATCTCATCCCTTTCTCCCAATAGTGGTCTCAAATCTGAAATATAAAATATAGAACTATTCCCAAACTTGGGATATAACTCATATTTTTATGCATTATAAAATTTATCATTATAATGTGAAGCTACAGTAGAAGGCATGCCATGCAAATTAATGACCTCTTTAAAAACTTGCTCAGCAATATGAACATCATTCTCCCTCTTATGACAAGATAGAAAATGTGTGATCTTAAAAACACTAGAAAAACATGACATGACATGGTAATTGTTATTGCAGTTTTCTAGTTCATCATTTGGTTGTACAACACAAGGAGGATTAATGTTTGAGCAAATATAAACTTTGTGCACCATAAATACACCTCTATGATCATAGTTTCCTATAGCATAAAAATTGTTTCTTGTTAGTAAAGGCAATTCAGTTTGAGAAAACATTTGCTTCTCTACGGTATTTTGATCAGAAAGAACATCAAATTCAATATAACCCAAAGTATTTAGAGAAGACAATAATTTCTGCTAATCCTTTTCACGTGTTATTAAAATCAAATGTTTCATTTCAGCACTAGTAGGTGAATCATAAGCAAAAACATCAAGCTCATTCATTTGTTGTGGCAAAGGTATAAGTGAAGCAGTGGCACACAACTTCTCTTTATCAAAAGGATTAGTAGATAAATCAACTTGTGGGAATGACAAATCAAGACAAGGTTCCAATACAACAAGATTGTTGGAACAATCCAGTACATTAGAAAAGTTCTTACTTGAAACAACAATTTGTTCTTTATCTTTCTCACTATCCTCTTCTTTGTGTAGAAGCTGAAATGTATTAGTCGCAACAAGAGGCAAGGAAATATGTTCATCCTCTAGTAATTCAGATTTTAATGAAAGTGTTGCAACATTTCAAACAACCCATTCGATCCTAAATGGTTCATTTTTTCTTCTCTCAAGTCTTTGTTGATCCTCTTCTAAAATTTCAGCAGCAGACATAAGTTTAAGAGTAACTCTTCTACCATTGTATTTAAATGAATAGCTATTAGGAATGATATTGTGCAAAGCATTATTTGTAGAAATCCAAGGCTTACTCAATTACAAATGACATGCTTGCATAGGCACTATATCAAAATCTGCACAATCCTTATAAGAACCAATAAAAAATTCAATGCGTGCAATTTTATCTAGCTTTATCTTACCCCAAGAATTTACCCATTGGATGTAGTATGGACATGGGTGTGGCTGTGTGGTCAAGCCGAGCTTCTCGACCAATTCTAAGCTTGCGATGTTGTGGCTACTCTCTCCATGAATGATGACACAACAACGTCGATCCTTCACAAAGTGAGTCTGAAACAAGTGGTTTATTTGATTTTGCTCTACCTTCTTCATTTGAGAACTAAGCACTCGTTGTGCTACAACACTTGTATCAACCTCATTTGACACCATCGACTCATCACCATCGGTGTTGTAACCTGTCATTATTAATAGAAAACAAGAAAACACACAGGAGTATATTTTCCTATTACTACTGTTGGATCATGGTGGAAACTCTCAATAAGCAAATGACAACACTTAACTGAGTTCTTTTAAGATTCTTAATAGCAAAATAGAGGATTCCTTGGAGAGTGTGATCCGACGATTGCGAGGGTCCAAAGTTCTGTACCTATTCAGAAGGAAATATATGGAGCTAGGTAGGCAATTTATAGTAGCAAGGATTAGCAAAATTTTAGTTCAGAAATTGCAAAACTGAATAATAGTCCCAAGCTAGTCTATGTCACCGGCCTAAACTTGTCTTGGACCTAGTTCAAGCAAGCAAGCAAATGGCTCAACAAAGGACACAAAGGCTGCAAGCAATTCTGAATTTTTTTCTCTTCTCCTTTTGTTTTTTTCTTTTATTATAGGTGTGGCTTTTTCTTCTTATTTTTTTTCAGCACCTCTTTGCCTTTTACTTCTTTCATGATTTTTTTGACACAGAATTGCAGCAAGAGTTGTGAACTTTATAGCACAAAGGAAAAACCTGAACTTTCTTTTTTGCACTCTTTACGTAAGGAATAGATGTACATGTAGAACTAAACCGACAATTCTCATATGCAATAACGTGCAGCAATCTCTTGACTCAAGGAACAACGTGCAACAGAAAACACTCTAAGTTTCTTTTGCACACAAAAAACTAGAAGGCTAGATGTTAAATAAATATTTACTGCAAACAATTCCAGCAGTACTATTCTCTCAACGTGTGCAACAATCTGATTTTTTTTTCTTCATTGTCTATGAACAAGGACACACACAACTCAGACAAGACCAAAGAACAAGCACTAGACCAATAACACGATGACATTGTAGGAACTAAAATTCAGAGAAGTAAACTAAACTGAAAATTGCAAGGCACAAGGGGGGTGTAGGACAGCGGAAACACGATGAACAAATATTTTTATAGGGTAATTTTCTGAACTCTAGGATTGAACAAAATAACGAGAATAAGGGCAAACCTAACGGTGTACCTAAAGCTCTGATTACCACTTGATGTGAACAAGGGTTCCCCATCTTCTGAAAGGTTCTTGGTAAGTTGATTTGGTCAGAGGCGACACACAAATCGATCCGGCATCAGAACAGCATGCTCTAAACCCCGCAATTGCAGCACGATGTCTCCTCTGGTTATTGTTGGTCGTACCTACGCACCCACTTATATACCACAAGAGGACGGTGTACGATTGTAGCACTTTTTCCCTTGAATTGAGTATTCCAAGGTTTATCGAATCCACTGGGACCTTAGAGATAATTAAACAAAGTTAATAGTAAAAGATCTAGTCAAAGCTACTGTCGAATTTAGGTTGCATGAGGGGAGACTGGCCAGCGCAAAGGTGCGCCAGACAGTAAATCTATCGTTGCGCCGATCGGCACAGGAGTTAAGCTGATCGGCACACTAGTGAATCTAAGCCAAAGTGCGCCAGATGCCTTGTAAGCCTATGTTGTTAAGTGAGTAACCAGATATCTAATAGTGAGATCGTAACCAGCAAGTCTAACTAGATAGCATCATAATGGGTAATTACATAGATCAATGAAAACCTGCTTTCCGAGCGGCTCCCGATTTATCGCTGCCGAGAGGAAACCCTTAATCGTGCGAGTATCTTACCCTACTTAACTATCCAATAGTGCTGCGCAGGCTTAGTGCTGTTACCACTAAACCACACTACTAGCATCATCAAGCAACCATAATCAATACAATGTCTGAATACTATCCTAATCACCACGATCAAGATAATATCAACTTACTAAGCCTAGAACTAAGCAATTGGAATAAGCACATGCATGATTATAGAATCAAGACAGACAAATCACCAAAACCATCATCAACATATTCAATCATCCTTGAGATACATAGAGTAAGATTCATCCCCGTCGAGATGGCCTACCTTGACGGATCAATTCTTGACTCCAATGGTTCTTGAAACTCGAATAGAGATCTATTCTAACGGGGCAAGCCCCGGTGGCTCTAACTCACGGATCTGGTGTCCCCCTATCCCCTCTTGCTCTGCGGCGAGGGTTTACAAGTATTTATAGGGGTCCTACTCGTAAAGAACTCGGTTTCTAGCAAATAAGACGGTTGCGCCGATCGGCGCAAGCCGTGTCTTCTCTGATTTCTTCCCCGAGTCAGTTCCTCTGATTTAGTTTGAGAAAACATTTGCTTCTCTATGGTATTTTGATCACAAAGAACATCAAATTTAATATAACCCAAAGTATTTAGATAAGGCAATAATTTCTGCTCATCCTTTTCACGTGTTATTAAAATCAAATGTTTCATTTCAGCACTAGTAGGTGAATCATAAGCAAAAACATCAAGCTCATTCATTTGTTGTGGTAAAGGTATAAGTGAAGCAGTGGCACACAACTTCTCTTTATCAAAAGGATTAGTAGATAAATCAACTTGTTGCAATAACAAATCAAGACAAGGTTCTAATACAACAAGATTGTTGGAACAATTCAGTACATTAGAAAAGTTACTTACTTGAAACAACAATTTGTTTTTTATCTTTCTCACTATCCTCTTCTTTGTGTAGAAGCTGAAATGTATTAGTCGCAACAAGAGGCAAGGAAATATGTTCATCCTCTAGTAATTCAGATTTTAATGAAAGTGTTGCAACATTTGAAACAGCCCATTCTATCCTAAATGGTTCATTCTTTCTTCTCTCAAGCCTTTGTTGATCCTCTTCTAAAATTTCAGCAGCAGACATAGGTTTAAGAGCAACTCTTCTACCATTGTATTTAAATGAATAGCTATTAGCAATAATATTGTGCAAAGCATTATTTATAGAAATCCAAGGCTTACTCAATAACAAATGACACGCTTGCATAGGCACTACATCAAAATCTGCACAATCCTTATAAGAACCAATAAAAAAATTCAATGCATGCAATTTTATCTACCTTTATGTTACCACAAGAATCTACCCATTGGATGTAGTATGGACATGGGTGTGGCTGTGTGGTCAAGCCGAGCTTCTCGACCAATTCTAAGCTTGCGATGCTGTGGCTACTCTCTCCATGAATGATGACACGACAACGTCGATCCTTCACAACAAAGTGAGAGTGAAACAAGTTGTTCATTTGATTTTCCTCCACCTTCTTCATTTGAGAACTAAGCACTCGTTGTGCTAAACACTTGTATCAACCTCATTTGACACCATCGACTCCTCACCATCGGTGTTGTAACCTATCATTATTAAAAGAAAACAAGAAAACACACAAGAGTATATTTTCCTATTACTACTATTTGATCATGGTGGAAACTCTCAACAAGCAAATAGCAGCACCTAACTGAGTTCTTACAAGATTCTTAATAGCAAAATAGAGGATACCTTGGAGAGTGTGATCCGACGATTGCGAGGGTCCAAAGTTCTATACCTATTCAGAAGGATATATATGGAGCTAGGTAGGCAATTTATAGTAGCAAGGATTAGCAAAATTTCAATTCAGAAATTGCAAAACTGAATAATAGTCCCAAGCTAGTCTATGTGACCGGCCTAAACTTGTCTCGAACCTAGTTCAAGCAAGCAAGCAAATGGCTCAACACAGGACA
Source organism: Eleusine indica (assembly GCA_030378355.1). Lineage (NCBI taxonomy): Eukaryota > Viridiplantae > Streptophyta > Magnoliopsida > Poales > Poaceae > Eleusine > Eleusine indica. Next base: position 30,537,938 of record CM059494.1, on the reverse strand, counting down.
CAAACGCTGCAAGCAATTCTGAATTTTTTTCTCTTCTCCTTTTATTTTTTTCTTTTGTTATAGGTGTGGCTTTTTCTTCTTATTTTTTTTAGCACCTCTTTGCCTTTTACTTCTTTCATGATTTTTTTGACACAGAACTGCAGCAAGAGTTGCGAACTTTATGGCATAAAGGAAAAGCCTGAACTTTCTTTTTTGCACTCTTTACGTAAGGAATAGATGTACATGTAGAACTGAACCGACAATTCTCATATGCAATAACATGCAGCAATCTCTTGACTCAAGGAACAATGTGCAACAGAAAACACTCTAAGTTTCTTTTGCACACAAAAAGTAGAAGGCTAGATGTTAAATAAATATTTAGTGCAAACAATTCCAGCAGTACTATTCTCTAAACGTGTGCAACAATCTGATTTTTTTTTCTTGATTGTCTATGAACAAGGACACACGCGACTCAGACAAGACCAAAGAACAAGCACTAGACCAACAACACAATGAAGAAAACTAAACTGAAAATTGCAAGGCACAAGGGGGGTGTTGGATAGCGGAAACACGAGGAACAAATATTTTTATAGGGCAATTTTTTTGACTCTAGGATTGAACAAAATAACGAGGATAAGGGCGAACCTAACGGTGTACCTGAAGCTCTGATTATCACTTGATGTGAACAAGGGTTCCCGATCTTCCAAAAGGTTCTTGGTAAGTTGATTTGGTCGGAGGCGACACACAAATCGATCCGGCTTCAGAACAACACGTTCTAAACCCCGTAATCGCAGCACGACGTCTCCTGTGGTTATCAACCGTCCTAGGATGATTGACCTCGCTGAGAAGGCTAATCCCTGCCTGCGAATCAAGAACACAAGCAAGAACAACAAAGCAAACAACCAATTTGTAGATGAATGATTAAGCTCACGGAGTTGGGGTCTCACAAATCGATGAACGACGACATTGTTTATAAACAGAATTGATCTAAGTAAAACCCCAAACCCTAATGAAGAGGCGGCGGCTGTATATGTGGGCCCTAGGGTCATGCAAGACCCCCTGGATGCAGCCCTAAGTGGGCTCAACTAGATACATGGCCCAAGGACCGATTACGGTGTCGCAGCACCAGGATAGATTATGGAAGTCGAATTGTTTTTGCGATTGCCGAACGCTCGGGACGAATTTTGACATGGGACCGGTTGGTTTAGAAGAGGAATTTTGTTATCTTTCCAGGCATATATAGAACATCCAAATCCTAGTCCGTGTGCGTCCTGGGCGTCCATTTTAGTGCAGACTGGTCCTGGGCTCTGAAACAGACTCGAAGTCGGTTTTGATTGGACCTCCACCTTGGCGTGGACGTCCTTGCTGGCCCATCACGCCTCCAATCACCTCCCCATCTATCTCATCATCATGTCCATGGTTCCTAACAACAATTAATTTATTAGGTAGCAATCTATTCTCAAAACTACATAATAAAAACATTCGAAACGTTCTCACCTGTAAATTCAGGTGATGCACATAAACTTTCATCTTAGTTGGAGGAGTGTGTGTGTATACATGGATGTGATGTACTCATCAAATACCATAAGACTCTTTAGACGACATCCAAGAAGTAGAGACGATGAACCCTCCAATCCCGTCTGCCACCAGATCAACTTCGGTGGCCATGATAATACGTGTATTTACCTCTAGACTATGCACCTTTTTCTCACCATCACTTTATCTCTTAATCTGCAAGAAATCATTTGTAGCCCAAATGGTCGATCCAGTAGCGTGACGATATCAGACCATCACTCTGACCACACGGCCCCGATGATAATTGACTCACCCGAAGTCGATACGGCGATCTCTGAAGCTGCCATTGAAGAATCAATCTCCGCTTTCCAAACCCCATCAACACTAGCTATAGTTCCATGTGTCGACCCTTAGGTAATAAAACTTTTATGTCAGCCCTTTCATCGGCTCAAGTACTGACTTGTTTTATTCTATCTTCTATTTTAGGTTTTCTTTTGTCGGCCCTTTGTGCTTCCGAGTCTAGTGCAATTGCAATGTCCCATCTCAATTGATCCTCGTCATCAAGGAAACAATATGCACTTATTTGCTCATGCTTCTAATATATCTCCTTTAATTTATTTTGATGTGCTCCCCTTTTGTTTTTCAGGTCCAAATCCCAGCACATGCATCGGCCTTATACTTCCCTCTGGAGATTCCAGCCCAACTTTGTGATGTTTTAGAATCTTTGTATTGCTTAGAAACTCTTCCTGATATTGAAGCACAGACAACAGTTAGCAAAGCTGATATTAAGGAACAGGAAACAAAAATTGAAGAAGAACAGCCAATGCAGGAAGCCCAAATTAGGGACGGCGAGGAAGAAGAGCCAATGGACGTAGTTCAAATAGAAGAAGTGGATAAGAATGATTCTAAGGAAGCCAGGAAGGATGTGGATCACAACATCAATAGAGCAGATGGCTACGAGGCAGATCAGGAGCGGTGCTGATCGGCACACAATGGACGCTGACCGGCACAAGGGCAAAACAATGCTTCTTCCTCCGACTTTATGAGTCACGGTCCTCCTGCCTCGTCATGCTGGTATAGATGTCGCCAAAACATTGAAGCTATTTACCGGCAACTAGAAGACATGGAGGTCACAATTGAGTCTGATTGCACTTTTCTTGATAAGAATATCCGGAAAATCATTTGCATATTGAGAAGGAATGGCATGTAAGTTTGGGAAGTCGGTTTAGGTGTTTCTTCCTTACAATGAGGACATTGCAAATTTTAAGTGTGGGGGAGGATCGTCTATCCTTTAAAGTCATTTTGAGTCGTGTGAGTCTGAGTTTATTGTGGCATGAGAGTTTATTTAGCAAGTGTTTAGATAAATCATGGAGTCAGGATTTATGATGCTTTAAATAAACTGAGTGTTAGTTGTCAAATCAATGTTAAAACCCCATGCTTTATATTTTGTTATGACGATTGTTTCACTTAAATTGCTTGAGTTGTTAAATGTCGCTTGGCTCATTATTTAGTTTTTGAAAACCCCTTCTTTCATAAGAGTTGATGCATAGAATCAAGATTACTATAAGTACCTTTTTTACTTAGCCAAGCGAGTTAGAGATTATACAGTATATGAACTTTTTGATAAGAAGTATCTTTGTCAACCTTAGGCTCATGATTACGACTAAGCTAGAAGGGAGATTCTATTTGTTCGTTGCAAATTCTTTGTAGTCATTGACAATTGTTCCTTTTCCATCTAGAAACACATATGCCTTTATTCTCTATAACTCCCTCCTTTTTACAACCTACAAGAAAGAATGCAATCATCTGGCAATATGAAGAAGACCTTGTATAAAGAAAAAGAAAAATAAAGAAAGAGGAAAACAAAGAGGTGTGTCGAATGGTGTGTTGAATGGCATTTTCTATGCCGATAGACACACAGAAGAAAAAAAGGAAAAAAAAAGAGGTAAAAAAAGATGAAAAATGGATAAGGTCATAGGAGAAAATTCATACATTCAAAAGCACAAGTCCAGATCCATATTGCACAGTTTGCTTGATTCCATTCTTTATCTTTATTTCTTAGTTCTTTTGTCTATCTCATTTATTCTCCACTGCACCATCATTTGGTAATCTCTCCCTTTTAGAAGGCATGATTGAGAAAAATTTTGACTTAGACAACTTTTACTTTAATTGGTTATTTCCCTTCCAAGATCCTTAAATAAGTTGTACATTTGAGCAAAGAGGGAAGGAAACACATTTGAGCGAAAGAGTGAAATCTTGAAATTCATGTATTCTTCGTCTAAATGATATGAAGGGAGAATAAAATTTTGTTTACTATTGAGCCTTGTGATGATTTCATTAATTCAAGTATTGGGATGAGACAATTTTCAAACTGAGAAAATCTTTGTGGATGGATACAAGTTGATGCAATGACTAACACTCGTTGAATGAGAAGTATTGTTGATTTTTGGCTTCATGTTTTGATTGAAAGAAGTGGTGGTTGGTTGAGAAGTGATTGCTCGAGGACTAGCAATTATTTGATTGTAGGGGAGCTACTGGTGATTTTTAGATACACATTATTAGACCATAATTCAGGTGTTTTGCACTTTATTTTATTAGTCTACTAACAATTAAGCCCCAAATATTGCATATATATATGGTTTTATGGCTTTTTGTGTCTTATAAAGGAAATAAGTAAATACAAAGGATTATGGATGAGGATCCATGGAATTGGGCCAAGACATGGAAGAAGGCTGTGCTGATCGGCACAGTCCGCGTGCCGACCTACACATGTGGAGCAGGCCCGAATCAGAGAAGAATTCTACAATATTAAAGCCCAGTAAAGAATTGAAGTCGGTATCGACGCAACTAGACCTAGAACATGATTATATAAATTGAAGGAAACATCTCCCAAGGAGGAATCGATCGAAAACTCTCAACCTAGGGTTTTGAGGAGTTGTGGCAGCGACAAAGGCCATCACCAACCACCACCACTGGGAAGAAAGATCATGCCGACTGACACCCTGCCATGCCGATCGGCACTTGTGGATCCCACATGGTATTCTCTCTTCTACCAAACCATGCATGTCAATGGATCTCGGTAGAATGAGTGAGTAGTCTTCATATTCTCTCTCGTGGGGAAAGAACCCTAGCAATTGCTAGGTGTATGAATCTGTTTGATGTGTTTAGTCTATGTGTGATGAGCTTATCCCTGATGAGATGTGCACAATCTCATTTATGAATCTTGTAGCAATTGCTAGGTGTCTCCCTTTGTGTTATGATCATATAGTGCAAGAAACCAGTGGGGAACGATTAGCTTTCGCCGTGACAGGTCCAGACTGAGCGGAACCACCATGTCTTGTAGAATACGAGCGAGTTGCATGCTAGTTGCCTGAACCATAGGAGGGAATACTTCCAAACCTTGATCAAACCTTCTAGTTCTTTGTGTTCATTAGTTCCATCATTTTATATATTCATTCTCTTAATACATTTTAGTTTGTAAATTAGATAATAGTGAAAGTTCCCCCTGCTCTCTGTGAATTTGATAAAACCTTGAAATGCTCTGAGGGAAAACAAGCTATAACTGTACACCGTCCTCTTGCGGTATATAAGTGGGTGCATAACTACGACCAACAAGTCTATTTTCTAGCGCCATGTCTAGGGAGCAAGCCAGTTCTTTCACTACTAGTTTGGTTTGCTAACCTCTAATCCTATGTCACACCCGGTTTGAAGGACAAAACCAAGTGCTTATTATATGTGTGCCCAGGAACAAGTTTCACACATATTGATAGTAAAGTGAATAACAGAGTGACCAATGTCATTATTATTGTCTTCAAAGACTAAAACGACACTCTTGATAACTAGCAGCAGAAAAACACCATAACACCATAGGCAATCGACCAGGGGCACGCTCGCCTAGTAGTAGTCTTCATCGATGTAGTCCATCTCTCCATCTTCTGAGCAACAGTTAATAGTACAACAACAAAGGAAAATAGCAAGGGTGAGCATATGCTGTACTCAGCATGTGGGGGAAAATATGACATGCAAGCTTAGTAGAAGAAAGGCTAACACAATGGTTCATTTGCATAAATAAGCACTATACCTAAGACCATTTGAAAAGCAATCCTATTTACTAGGTGATAAGTTCTCCCAAATTATCTCATCTATCCGACACTACAGGTTACACTGCCTATAGCCAACCATGGGTTAAACCACCCATAAGAAACCACACTACAGGTTACAACGCCTGTAGCAAACCAAGGGTTACATCGCCCAAACCAAACTTGGCTACCCACCAAGTCCAACCATAATTAGCCCCTCTAATCATGTGAAAGGACCATGCCTCTCATGACCGTGGGCTGTTATATCAGTTTTATACTCTGCAGAGGTTGCACAACTTTACCCACAGGTTGATGATTCTGTCACCCATTAGTGACTAAAGTCTCCATGTTGCCCAAATCACACTACCATAGGTGTGAGGCCAAGAGATCACCAGAAGATCTTCCAAAGAGCTTTCCAGCTTGCAAACAATCCACGCTAAGGTTTCACCGCTATGGAATTAAATATTCCTACAGAAGCCCCCTCTGGCGTCGTGGGTAGGAGTGAACCGTCCATCGCCTGAGTATGAGAGTAAATCGTCCCGACCTCATTCCTCGACTGCCCGCAAAACTGGGAAGGCATCTTGATACTCAACCAAGCCTACCTATATCAACCATGTGCTTTGCGTTATTTTCATGGTTACACGTTCCACAAACCTACCCTTATGATCCCAAGCATGTACCACCACAATCCCACAGTACTATACCGAGTACACGTGCATACCCGCACCATCCTCACCATCCTCCTGATTGCATCACCTAGGTTCCATGTTGCTAAAAAGGATTACCCATCTCTCATGATCATTATATTAAAGTGAGCCATTAGTCAAAATAACATTAGACACTTTCATTCCCGACATAGCAAACTAAGAATGATGTACCCATACTAATAGACTACATCGAAACCCAAGGCGACAAGGAATAATATGGAACAGAATAATAACACATGTTATTCAATATTAACAAGCATGCTTAGGGATAGAGAGGAATGTAAATCATAGGTTCAAAATGCATCAAGGACACTTGCCTGGTTCCCCTTGCTGCTGCTCAAAGTCTTCTGGCTATAGGTCCTGAAAGCTCTCCAACTGCTAGTCGTCTACTTAACGTCAAACCGGAAAGATAAGCATACAACCAAACTAAGAAACAATGCACCATACAGTAACAAACAACTATGAAAACAAAACTACGAAAAAGTAAGTGTTGCTACGATCACGTGAGCGCGAGAATCGCCTCAATCCGAGTTACGAGTAAATATTTATGAAGGTTTAAAGGTTTATGGTTGAAATAGTAAAATCAGCAAAATACGGTAAGACAGTACGAATAAATAATATTCATCACTACGATCGTATTGGTGCAAGAATTTCTCAGATCCGAGGTATGGTTGAAAAGTTATGATGATTTGAAGTTTCGGGGGATAAAATGTAAAAGCAGATAAGTTTAGGGGCCTAAAAGTAATTTTAGAAAAGTAAAAGGGCTAAACTATAAAATGTAAGTGTAAAATATAATTTTAGAAACTTTTAGGAACCAAAATGTAATTTATTAAAAGTACAGGGGCCTAAGTATAAAAAGACAGAACTAAAACATAATTAATAATAAGTCCAGGGGTGTTTCTGTAAAATCACATGACTAAAATCTCTACACCTTATTAAATCTCGTGTGGTCGTCTCTTCACGTTATTTAGTGTCGCCAGCTGAACCGAGTCCTATACGTATTATTCTGTCGCCAGCTGAACCGAGTCCTGTACGTATTCTTGTTTCACTCCGATTAGGCTCGTATCCATATTTCGTTTTTCCTATTTAATGGTTTCCTCCAATCCGTGTATCTCAATCCAGCTTTAGTCACCTGCCGGCTACCAATCTTCTACGTCTTCATCACCTGCAACCTTCATTAAGAAGCTAGCTCCATCCAAGCTTTTACGTGATCCGACTGTCGCAGTTTTTACGTCATCCGACTGCCTCACAGGCATAGGTGATTCTGTCACCCATTAGTGACTAAAGTCTCCATGTTACCCAAATCACACTACCATAGGTGTGAGGCCAAGAGATCACCATAAGATCTTCCGAAGAGCTTTCCAGCTTGCAAACAATCCACGCTAAGGTTTCACCGCTATGGAATTAAATATTCCTACAGAAGCCCCCTCTGGCGCCGTGGGTAGGAGTGAACCGTCCATCGCGTGAGTCTGAGAGTGAACCGTCCCGACCTCATTCCTCGACTGCCCGTAAAACTGGGAAGGCATCTTGATACTCAACCAAGCCTACCCATATTAGCCATGTGCTTTGCGTTATTTTCATGGTTACACGTTCCACAAACCTACCCTTATGATCCCAAGCATGTACCACCACAATACCACAGTACTATACCGAGTACACGTGCATACGCGCACCATCCTCACCATCCTCCTGATTGCATCACCTAGGTTCCATGTTGCTAAAAAGGACTACCCATCTCTCATGATCATTATATTAAAGTGAGCCATTAGTCAAAATAACATTAGACACTTTCATTACCGACATAGCAAACTAAGCATGACGTACCCATACTAATAGACTACACCGAAACCTAAGGCGACAAGGAATAATATAGAACAGAATAATGACACATGTTATTCAATATTAACAAGCATGCTTAGGCATAGAGAGGAATGTAAATCATAGGTTCAAAATGCATCAAGGACACTTGCCTGGTTCCCCCTACTGCTGCTCAAAGTCTTCTGGCTATAGGTCCTGAAAGCTCTCCAACTGCTGGTCGTCTACTTAACGTCATACCGGAAAGATAAGCATACAACCAAACTAAGAAACAACGCACCATACAGTAACAAACAACAATGAAAACAAAACTACGAAAAAGTAAGTGTTGCTACGATCGCGTGAGCGCGAGAATCGCCTCAATCCGAGTTACGAGTAAATATTTATGAAGGTTTAAAGGTTTATGGTTGAAATAGTAAAATCAGCAAAATACGGTAAGACAGTACGAATAAATAATATTCATCACTACGATCGTATTGGTGCAAGAATTTCTCAGATCCGAGGTATGGTTGAAAAGTTATGATGATTTGAAGTTTCGGGGGATAAAATATAAAAGCAGATAAGTTTAGAAGCCTAAAAGTAATTTTAGAAAAGTAAAAGGGCTAAACTGTAAAATATAAGTGTAAAATATAATTTTAGAAACTTTCAGGAACCAAAATGTAATTTATTAAAAATACATGGGCCTAAGTATAAAAAGATAGAACTAAAACATAATTAATAATAAGTCCTGGGGTGTTTCTGTAAAATTACATGACTAAAATCTCTACACCTTATTAAATCTCGTGTGGTCGGCTCTTCACCTTATTTAGTGTCGCCAGCTGAACCGAGTCCTGTACGTATTATTCTGTCGCTAGTTGAACCGAGTCCTGTACGTATTCTTGTTTCACTCCGATTAGGCTCGTATCCATATTTCGTTTTTCCTATTTAATGGTGTCCTCCAATCCGTGTATCTCAATCCAGCTTTAGTCACCAGCCGGCTGCCAATCTTCTACGTCTTCATCACCTGCAACCTTCATTAAGAAGCTAGCTCCATCCAAGCTTTTACGTGATCCGACTGTCGCAGTTTTTACGTGATCCGACTGCCTCACGGGCATAGATGACATCTCCATCTCTTCCGCCGTCGAGCAAGCCATCATTTTCTCGCGCCCTAGCTTTGTGTGCCACCGTCGTTCACCTGCATGCCATAGTGTGTTCCTTCGTACAGACCAGCATATACAGCGAGCTTCACAGACCAACATATATTATATTTTATTCATACAGACCGGCATATACGACGAGTTTCACAGATCGACATATATTATATTAAAACTAATAAAGTGTCCGTGCGTTGCTACGGATTTAAAAAAATTAAATACTCTTTATGATTTAAATGTAAATTATTTACATAATATAATTATTGATATTTTTTACATTAAAGATCATATTTATATTATTGTTGGTGCTTCTTAGTGTACTATTTTATATGTTAAGTAACAATTTTTCTACCATTTTTTACTATATTCTTATCATAAATATTTTTTTTACCTCTAATATTAATGATTTCCACATATAGTGTCGTTTGAGTGCTATGTTGTAAAATTAAGTGAAATGACATTAAAAAAATACTCAAATATGAGAAGTACCGATCTGAAGCCTAATTCGTTATGCAAAGAGGGATTTCCACAAGGTCATGACGTCTACAAGACATTACTTGACCTCTATAAAGCCCAACATGCAAGACCAAGGTCGTGACCCAATGGCTAAAGATTTATAGAAGCTTTATCCAATAGAAAAAATCAATTCACGCAGAATATAAATAACATTGTATTGTAACGTGATTTTGGACTTCAAAACATGCTTTAATAAGAAAGATTAAAACATGAAAGTTGTAGATCTCGTTGAGACCTTTTTATAACATATATGGATCATATTATTTGCACTTCGGAGGTAGGAGATATAGGTCCCGCATAGAGACCTGTGCAGAGGAGTCCGAATCAGAATAAATATTTTTGCATCGTAAATTTGAAAACTAAAACGGCAAAATCTTGACTTCCATTGAATATAATAGTTGTAGAACTTTTCGAGGGCTATGAGATAGAGTCCAAGTTTGTCACATTTGAGCTACAGACGAGAGATTTATGATTTTTTTGAATTTGATGCTTAATATAGAAGGTACGAAACCGATTTGGATTCAATCTCTAACTTTGTGGGCGTACGACAGATTTTTTGATGGCGTGAACGTTTTCACCTAAATTAATAAGAGTAGAGCTTCCATTGAATATAAAAGTTGTAGAACTTTTTGAGGGCTACGAGATAGAGTTTGAGTTTGCCTTATTTGAACTCCGGACGAGAGATTTATGATTTTTTGAATGAGGTGTTTGATATGAAAGGTACAAAATCGATTTGGATTCAATCTCTAACTTTGTGTACGTACGGTAGATTTTTTGATAGTGTGAACGTTTTTACCTAAATTAATATAGGAGTAAAGATGCTCTAGCCTGCCTGGGCCGTCATGTCCGTCCATCGCCTTTGTACGTTTCTGTTTCTTTCACGTATGCTCCAGCATAATCGGGTTTGATTCCTGAATCGTAATCACATGCGTGCTACCGTAGCATAACTGCCGCCGTAGCTGTGGAATCCACGATCCCATGGTTTATCCTCGCAGTCTCCGTCTCAGGACGTAAATTGAAGGCGACCTTCTCTTGTGAAGATCGGCGTTCATTCGTCAGAACTTGCTGTGGTTACACGAACAGCCGTGGAACATGATGCCATCATATTGTGTCTTGCGACATGCATGGAGTAGAGGAATCGCCATGGTAACCGGCCATCAGGCAAGAAGCCAAGAAGGCATGTGTACTCTGAGCACAGGGAGAAGAAGACCAGTGAGTCTGTCATCTTCGCTCGCAATCAAAGTGTATGTGCATGGTAGTCACCGCCGCACGGGAGTATGTGACTGAGAGCTCCACTAGAGCAGGGAGTTTCTTGCATGGTTGACAAGCTCATGTTGCAATCTATGTGGTTTTATTTGCTCTTTATTCCACTTACTTTTCCATGTTGCCATTTGATTCAGGATGAAGGAGGGCGAGATGGGGATCGATCGATCAACAAGAATAACAACAATTGCCGTACTGTACTGCTTACTGCTGTCTTTGCGAAGCTGCAAGCAATCCGTTGCAGAGTGCACTCACCCATGATAAAAAAAATCCTTAAATTAATTTTGCTATTGTGCTAATAGTGCAGTCCAAAGTCTGCACTTACTTTTCCTGGGCGCACAAGGCAGTGCAGGTAATTTCCTTGTCCATTGATATAAATTCGTTGATTGTGCTGGCAGAGAAGGGAGGAAAGAAAAGAGAAAGGGGAGAACAGGAGGATCATCATGTCTTGTTCAAGTCTGGATAATAAACTTAGTGTCGTACAAATAAGAGAATGTTCGTTTCATGAAGTGTGTTGAGTGGTGCAGAGATTAGGAAGGATTCAAATATTTGAGCGACCAATTGTGATGCCGGTGAGCAACTACCGAGATCTTGGTGCCCTAGCAACTGAGTGCGCGCATGGACGAGCTCTTGGTGCCATCGCGTGTCCGATCTCTGAGTGCATGTGAAGCTTTGCCATCAACATTGTGTCGGCGAGCAAGCCAGCAATCAGATCAACAATTAGGACACTGTCACGTATGTACCATTAGGTTCATGCTTTTTCCAATGCCAAATCAAACGCCATTTTGGCGACCATGGCTTCCACATTTTACACTCTTGTTATGAATGTTTGAATTTTGCTGTCATTTCTGAAAAGTTTCTGTAACGCTATAGGAGTGTCGGTTGCCGAGTGCTACACTCGGCAAACTTTGCCGAGTGTACCGGGCACTCGGCAAACACGTCGTTTTCCGTAGTGTTGGTCATATTATGCATATTAAGAACGCAAACCTATATATTCTCCAGCTTGACATAAAAGAAAGCAGTGATTTGTTTAGACATGCTACCATACATCATTAGTTGTACATGCATTTTAGTCATAGTTCCAATATAGTGCTAGATGTTGGTCATGCATGCAATATGCATCCATATAGAGATGTTTACTGACAACACAATAAAAAATAAATAGATAGGATTTTCTATCCTAAAAGCACTAAGTTCAGGATACAACATTACTTCGTTTTGGTACTAAAACAATATGAATGTGAGCAGCAGATAGCTAAGTAACTCTAGCTGCAACAATGTCCATAAGAAGTGTTTTTGAATGTCCCCGAATCATGGTTGTTGTTACCGCCTGTAGATAGAATATAAAGCAGAAAAAAACAAACAATTTATATGAATTATAATAAGTTTGTTTTACTATTTCTCACAATTTATATGAAAGCTTAAAGTTTATTATATATTTTTTAAATCCCGTAACAACGCATGGGCACTTTGCTAGTATTATTTAAGAAAAGTCTAGGGGCTTAAATATAATTTTCTCAGAAAAACAGGGGCTAAAATCTAACTTAATTAAAGTATAGAGGCTTCTATGCAAAATACGCATTTACTGAATTTTAAACGAGATAACTAAATAAATAAAAAAAATAAATTCCATGAGCCAGGTCTACGGGCTCATGGACCTGCGTTGACCACGCGGTCCACGGCGCACGGTGGACCGGGTGCGTACCCCTTTGGCTCGATCTAATCTGGGCCGTCCAGATTAGATCGGATGGCCAGGGGCTCTCCGGCGGGGTAAGTGGCGGCGTCGGCGAGGGCGGGTGGCAGCGGCGCCATTGGAGGCGGCCGGAGCTTGCCGGAAAAACACGACGCGAGTGCAACGACGGGGAGGGGCCTAAGGGAGGCGGCGGCAACTGGCGGGCTCACCTGGGGCGTCGGGCAGGATGGTGGTGGCCGGGAACAGACGGGCGACGACGAACTTGTGGCGGTGGCGCTAGGGCGAGTAGGGGCGCGAGAGGCGGCGGGGGTTGGGGAGAGGCGGCGCGTGGAGGTGGGGCTTGCTATTTATACGAGCGTGGCCCCTGGGGAGGCCTTGGCGCGCACACCAAGAACCGATGGTGGCGGTGGCTGGGCCTGGCTAGGGTTTTGGGGGCGTGGCGTGGGCTCGCCGAGCTGGGCTGGCGGGGGCTACGACACGCTAGGCCGAGCAGGCCATGTGGGCGCGCTGCTGGGCTGGCAAGGGAGAAAAGACAGGGGGAGGGGGAGCTGGGCCTCCGGGGGAAACTGGCCCAAGCCGAGAGGAAGAGGGGAGGAAGGGAGGGGAAAGGGGGAAATGGGCCAGGAGAAAGGTTTCGGCCCAAAGGCCAAAGAAAGGTTTTCTTTCTTTTCGTAATTTCTAAAGTAAACCAAAACGACCTCTATTCGAATTTGAAACAAAATAGTTTTATAGCCAATAAAACCTAATGCAGCTAGCCAGCAAGAATGCAACAATCAAAATAATCTTTTTAATTCTTGACTAATTTAATCTATTCTAAAATTTGAAAAAAAATAGGATATTACAAACCTACCCCCCTTAGGATGAATCTCGTCCCCGAGAATCGGTCGGATCGAAGCAAAGATTGGGAAACTCCTTCAAGTCTTCTTCTCTTTCCTATGTGGCCTCTTCCTCAGAATGATTGCTCCATTTCACTTTGCATATACGGTACCTCTTATTCCGTGGCCCCTTCTCTGTCGTTTCAAGAATTTTCACTGGATATTCTTGATAGGCGAGATCCTCTCCAACCTCCAAATCTTCCATAGGTACCTGTTCCTCTGGAACTTGTAGGCACTTCTTCAATTGAGAGACATGGAAGACATCATGCACCTCTGACAACTATGGAGGTAACTCTAACTGATAAGCCACTTCTCCTCTTCGCTCCAAGATCATGAAAGGACCAATATATCGGGGTGCTAGCTTGCCCCTGACATTGAAATGACGAAGTCCCCGCATAGGAGACACCTTTAGGTAGACAAAATTACCAACCTCAAAACTTAAATCCCTTCTTCTATGGTCAGCATAACTCTTTTGCCTAGACTGCACCAGCTTGAGGTTCTCCCTAACAATATGAACTTGTCTGCGCCTCCTGGAGAATTTCTGGTCCAAAAACTTGATTCTCTCCTATCTCATTCCAAAACAAAGGAGTCCTACACTTCCGACCATATAAAACCTCAAATGGAGACATCTTCAAACTTTCTTGGTATTGTAGGAGAAATCTGCATAAGGGAGGCTCTTGTCCCAACTGTTACCATAGTGTAACATGCAGGCTCTCAACATATCCTCAAGAATTTGATTTACCCTTTCAGTCTGTCCATCCGTCTGCGGGTGATATGCCAAACTAAAGTTTAGCCTTGTATCCACAGACTCATGTAGCTTTTTCCAAAACCTCGAAGTAAATTAAGTTCCTCTGTCTCATACTATTTTCTTAGGCACAAAATCCTAGACATATACAGCTCCGCGAGCTTCGGGCCCTTATACGTAGTCTTGACCGGGATGAAGTGTGCGACCTTAGATAAGTGATCCACTATTACCCATATAGACTCATAGACATTTTGGGTCCTTGGTAACCCCACAATGAAATCCATACTAATCACTTCCTATTTCCATTCTGGTATCTTCAATGGTTGCAAAAGTCCTACGGGTTGTTGACATTCCGCCTTGACCCTCTGGCAAATATCGCATAACGCAACATATTCCGTGACAGATCTATTCATACCATACCACCAATACCGACTCTTAAGATCATGATACATCTTAGTGCTCCCTAGGTGAATCGAGTATGCCGACTCATGGGCGTCCTGTAGTATTACTTCCTTGATCTCCTTCACATCCGGCACACAAAGCCTTTCCTTGTACCATAAGGTTCCTAGATTATCTACGATGAAGCCTAGAGCCTTGCCCTCTAAAATTTGGAGCTTGACTTCCTGTATCTTAGAATCTTCAAGTTGTCCCTTCCGAATGTCTTGCTCCAAAGTTGAGTCAACTTCCATAGTCACTACCTCGGTGTTAGAGACCCATCCCAAGTTAGGCTTCTCAAACTCCTCACACAATTCTGGTTTCATGTCCCTTGCTGCAAGCATACTCATATGTGACCTCCTACTCAAAGCATCTGCGACAACATTGGCCTTCTCTGGATGATAGTTGATATTCAAGTTGTAGTCCTTGATGAGTTCCAACCATCGGCGTTGCCTAAGATTGAGGTCTGGTTGAGTGAATATGTACTTTAGACTCTTGTGATCTGAATAGATCTCACATCGCTTGCCAATGAGGTAGTGCCTCCATATCTTGAGAGCATGGACCACTGCTGCTAACTCCAAATCATGAGTTGGGTACTTCTCCTCGTGCTTCCTCAATTGACTCGAAGCATGCTCAACCACATGACCTCCTTGCATGAGCACACATCCTAGGCCTTGTCCAGAGGCATCACAATAAATGGAGAAAGGCTTCTCCATATCGGGCATGGTCAGAATTGGTGCCGTCGTAAATCTCTTCTTCAACTCTTGGAAACTCGCCTCACGTTTGGGCGTCCACTTAAAGTCCTTACCCTTTTCCAATAATTATGTCATAGGCTTGGCTATCTTAGAGAACCCTTCTATGAATCGCCTATAATACCCCACTAAACCAAGAAAACTTCAGATGTCAGTGACATTCTGGTGTGTATTCCAACTTAACACATCTTCCACTTTGCTAGGATCCACAGACACTCCTCCGGCAGAGATGATATGACCAAGAAAAGACACCTCCTTGAGCCAAAACTCACACTTGTTTAGCTTTGTGTACAACTGGTTCTCTTGAAGCTTCTGCAATACCAAGTGAAGATGTTCCTCATTCTCTTCTTCATTCTTTGAAAACACCAAAATATCATCGATAAACACCACCACAAACTTGTCCAAGTACTCCATGAATACCTTGTTCATCAGATACATAAAGTAGGCAGGGGCATTAGTCAATCCAAAGGACATGACAGTATACTCATAAAGTCCACACCGAGTGGTGAAGGCGATCTTGGATATATCAGATGCCCAAATTTTCAACTGATGATAACCGGAACGCAAATCAATCTTGGAGAAAACACATGCTCCTCTCAACTGATCAAACAAGTCATCTATCCTAGGCAGTGGGTACTTGTTCTTGATGGTGACGGTATTAAGGGCTCGATAATCTACACACATCCTTTGGGTACCATCCTTCTTAGGGACAAAAATAACTGGAGCTCCCCACAGGGATGCACTAGGGCAGATATATCCCTTATCTAACAACTATTGTATTTGTTCCTTAAGTTCACTGTTGGCACTTCCCAAGTGCCCCTTTTATATGTGAATATTACCCTAATTAGAGCATAATTGATACTAATTTAGGCCATTTACCTGTGATATTGCCTATATATTTATATATGCGTTGTTTTGGAGCTTTATTATAGAAGCAGGTAAAATTGGTGATTAATGCGATGATGGAGAGGACAGGAGTCCAGAACCGACGAAAAGCACTGAAGAAGCCCAGTGCGCCAATCAGCGCAGCCCATGAGCCGATCGGTGCAAGGGTGTTTTGACCCACAGAAGTGACCAAGGCCCATTCCACATGTTTATGGAAGTTTATCTGCGCAAGACACTTGATGATATTTGTCTAAGAAGAATGATGGAACTTCAAGAATATTTATGGAACTCTAAGATCTTAACATGCAGTACAAGACTTTATCTCGAAGAAAAAGGCCCACATGGCAGCTGTGGAAGATAGAGGAACCGACTCGGGGAAGAAATCAGAGAAGACACGGCTTGCGCCGATCGGCGCAACCGCCTTATTTGCTAGAAACCGAGTCCTTTACGAGTAGAACCCCTATAAATACTTGTAAACCCTCGCCGCAGAAGAGGAGGCGATAGAGGGACACCAGATCTGTGAGTTAGAGCCACCGGGGCTTGCCCCGTTAGAATAGATCTCTAGTCGAATTTGAAGAACCATTGGAGTCAAGAGTTGATCCGTCAAGGTAGGCCATCTCAACGGGGATGAATCTTACTCTATGTATCTCAAGGATGATTAAATATGTTGATGATGGTTTTGGTGATTTTGTCTATCTTGATTCTATAATCATGCATGTGCTTATTCCAATTGCTTAGTTCTAGGCTAAGTAAGTAGATATTATCTTAATCGTGGTGATTAGGATAGTATTCGAACATTGTATTGATTATGGTTGCTTGATGATGCCAGTAGTGTGGTTTAGCGTTGACAGCACTAAGCCTTCGCATCTCTATTGGATAGTTGAGTAGGGTAAGATACTCGCGCGATTAAGGGTTTCCTCCCGGCAGCGACAAATCGGGAGCCGCTCGAAAAGCAGGGTGGTCTTACTCATTATAGGTTTTCATTGATCCATGTAATTACCCATTATGATGCTATTCAATTAGACTTTCTGGTTACGATCTCACTAGTAGATATCTGGCTACTCACTTACCAGCATACGTTTACAAGATCTAGAACACTTTGGCTTAGACTCACTGGTGTGCCGATCGGCTCAACCCTACGCCGATCGGCGCAACAACTTTGGCTTAGATCCAACAGTGTGCCGATCGGCTCAATTCCTACGCCGATCGGCGCAACCACAGATTCACTAGATCTCGCGCACTTTGGTTCAGTTTCACCAGTGTGCCGATCGGCTCGAGTCCTGCGCCGATCGGCGCAACAACAGATTTACTGTCTGGCGCACCTTTGCGCTGGCCAGTCTCCCCCTCATGCAACCTGACCTTGACAGTAGCCTTGACTAGATCTTTTACTGTTAACTTTGTTTAATAAATCCCTAAGGTCCCAGTGGATTCGATAAACCTTGGAATACTCAATTCAAGGGAAAAAGTGCTACAATCATACACCGTCCTCTCGCGGTATATAAGTGGGTGCGTAGATACGACCAACAAGCTTCCTTTTTCTGGCGCCATTGCCGGGGACCATAGCAGGTTTTTGAACATTATTTGATGTATTAGTGTTTAGTCATTGTGCTTTACTTGTCTCTCTAGTACATATATTCTGTTAAGTGAAACTAACAGGTATGGACGGTCCTAAGTCAAACAAACCCTCTAATTACGCCAATGATCCAGAAAGACTCTTACACAAGAAGAGAACAGCGGAGAAGAGAAGCAAGTCACTTGGAGATTTGGAAGCAGTCCGCGCAACACCTCGAGTATTATTCACAATAGAAGACTCAGTTCAAGAGCAAGAAGAAGAGGAGATGGCAGAGGTGCCTATGGTTAATCGTCTCAAGACACAATTGACTAGTATTGCCAAGACAGATTTCCAAGAAGCTCAGGATCAACTTTCGTATCAATTGGAGAGATATGTTGGAATAGTGGTGCAACAACCGTTCACAGCTTCGGAAGATCCCAATCATCACTTGCAACACTTCTTTGAAGTTTGCAGCACATTCAAGATAGCGGGATTGACAGGAGATCAAGCGCGTGTGCGGCTATTCCCCTTCTCTCTAGTTGGACGCCCCAAGCAATGGTACAATGGATTGGAAAACACAGTGAAAACGGTGTGGAACACATTAGCAGCTGAACTCTTGGCCAAATACTCCCCCCCCCCCCCCGGTAAGACTCAAGCTTTGAAAAATAAGATTCTTGGATTTATACAGAATATTGATGAGAGCATTGGAGAAGCATGGGAAAGATACAATGAGCCTAAGGATGCATGCCCTCATCATGGTCTGACGGTTGGAGAAGTTGTTGAGAAGTTCTACACGGGATTGAATCTTTTGTCACGTCAACATTTGGACACCTCAGCTACAGGATCATTCATGTCAAAAACCCCCACCAAAGCTAAGAATTTGATGAAGTTATTAGTTGAAAATCAATCGTGGGATGGTGAGAGAAGCTCAAGGAATTTGCAACCTTCAAAAGGAGTAGCGAAAAGTGTGATTGAGAAGACTCAGGAAGAATTGATTATAGATCGCCTCAATGCTATTCAAAGAAGGTTGGACAATAATCTTCATATCCCTAGGGAAGAGACACTCAAGCTGGTGGAATCACGCACAACATGTAGTGAGTGTGGAGAATTTGGTCATGTGCAGAAAGATTGCCCTGAAGAGATGAAGATGTTAGAATATATGAAGAATAGTGGATGGAAACCCCAATATCAACAACAAAGGAGTACTTTCTCTCCTAGTTCATCCATGCAAAACTCTATCCCACTTCGTCTCCAATGTCATGAGTTCTTCCAAGCTCAAGAGAAGATCAACAAGGACAATCAAGCTAGATTCAAGGAGATTGATCATGTCCTTGAGAGAGTTAATGACAAGGTGATAGAAATTGGGAGCTCCAACAAGCAAATTTTGAAGCATACCAAGATTATGGAGCAACAGATGGGACAGCTATCACAAGCTATTAAAGGAAATAAGGGGGATATTCCTGGCAATACGATGTCTGCAGAACAGTTGAAGGCAATAGCTACGCGATCAGGAAAACAAACAGAAGATCCAGAACACTCTGTGGGAGCAAAGAAGCTCCACCCCGATCGGCGCGACGACCCTGTCAAAGCTGATCGGCTCCCTGGAAGCGCCGATCGGCGCAAGGAGGATGATGACTTCTCTGGTCTGAAGATGGGCGTGGAGACAGAAGAGCATGGCCCTTCCACATTTCTAGATACTCAACTACTGACGAAGACAGAAAGAGCGCGACAACACGACGCGCAGTTTGCAAGATTCGTTGATATTATGAAGAAGCTTTACATCAATGTACCGTTTGCTGATGCTATCCAAGTTCCCACCTATGCCAAGTACATTAAGGACATGATGCAAAAGAAGAAGTCTCTTGTTTCTGAGGAGGTTGTGAAGGTCACTAAGGAACTAACGGTGGCAATCAATGATGTTGCATTGGAGAAGAAACCCGACCCTGGATCACCAAGCATCAAATGCATGATTGGAACAAGGATATTTGATAGGTGCTTGTGCGATCTTGGAGCAAGCGTAATTGTTATGCCCTGTCATATATTCACAAATCTCAATTTGCCTAAATTAGAGCCTACGGGTATGTGTTTGGAGTTAGCCGATCAATCAGTGCGCTTCCTTGATGGAATTGCTGAGGATGTGCCTGTTCAAATTGGAGATCATATCGTCCCTGTTGATTTTATTGTGCTTGATATGGATAAGAGGACGAGGACCCCATTGATCTTATGCAGACCCTTCTTGAGGACAGCAAAGGCAAGTATTGATGTTGGGAGTGGTGAGATAAGCTTCGCTATAAGTGGGACTCCCTACTCTTTCAAGTTTCGCCCAAAGGGAGAAGAGTGCCATGCTATTGATGAAGTGAAGAGATACAAAACACTGTGGCATCGAGGCGTCGAAATTAATTGGAGGGGATGTATGGATAGGTCGTCCAAGCTATATGAACCATGGAGATAAGATAACCTTGTAGTGTCGCGGCTTCACATCCCGCACCGCGACACTAAGGATTGATTGTTTGCGGGGAGGTCGAGCTCTTTGACCTCTAAATAACTTGAGCGCTCTTGGAAGGCAACCCAATGATCGGGGGATTTAGAAGTTATTTAGTGCTTATGGGAGGGCAACCCATTTCATTTAGTTAATTAGTGCTGGCCGGGAGGGTAACCCGGTGTTTTTAAATTTGCTTGCTTGTGATAAAAATAATCTCCCGAATAAAATAAAAACAATTAGAAAAGTGTGTGCTTAATTCTTGTGTGCTCTTGTGTTGTTAGACTAACAATGCAGGAATATAATAAAAAAGACCAAAAACAGGAAGGAACAGAGCTTGCGCCGATCGGCGCACATCTACGCCGATCGGCTCAGCATTGCCTAGTCAAGACAGAAGGCCAACGGCGCGGTCACCAGATGAGCCCCGACACGTATGCCAATACTACAGGAACATTGGAGAAGTGGAAATTAGGTGAAAGAGATGAATACGAGGCATCAGAATCAGCGCCAGACCTAAAGACGAGGTACAAGGGACATGCGTCGTTCGGCGCCCTACTGTGTCGATCGGCACGGGTACCCATAATGTTCCCAAAAGGGCGACAAAGGCGACAGGCATTGATTTTGAGGAACAGGTATGATTATTATGCAGGTGTGCAGTGCAGAGGAGATACAGAATTGACCAAAAGCATAAAAGGGAGACGGCGCGCCGATCGGCGCGGGCCCACGCCGATCGGCGCCGCCAACAAGACATCAGGATTCCGTGCTGTTCCCCTGCTAACCAACAAGATGTACCAGGAAGCGACATAAAGGAGGGGAATCAAGCATCAGAATGGTCAAAGCATTCAAAATTTGAATTGTGCCGATCGGCGCAGTACCCGTGCCGATCGGCGCGCTCTCAAATTTTAAAATTTTATGGCGGTTCCTTCTCCTCGGAGTTTCCCACACTATAAAAGAGAGGCCAGGCACCCCCATTCGGCACACCATCCTGGTAATCTCTCCACCTTCCCCACTACCCACGATCTCGCACACGTTCCGCATTCCTCGCAGATGGATCGTCTCCGCTCCTCCGTCGGCAAGTTGGGCAAGAGGCTGCGCCGGGGGAGCAGTTTCGACGGAAGCAGCGAGTCGAGCTGATGAGGACATCACCCTTATGGATACACCCGGCACTCCGCCAACCAAAATACAAGTTCATGCGCGACAACTGAATTTATGGGTGAGCTTGTTCCTAATGATTCCTTTATGTGATTTTAAGAATAGATTGCTACCTAATGAATTAATTGTTGTTAGAAACCATGGAGATGATCATGAGATAGCTGGGGAGGTGATTGGAGACGTGATGGGCCAGCAAGGACGTCCAAGCCAAGGTGGAGGCCCAATCAAAACCGACTTCGAGTCTGTTTCGGAGCCCAGAACCAGTCTGCACTAAAACGGATGCCCAGGACGCATACGGACTCGGATTTGGACGTTCTATATATGCCTGGAAAGATAACGAAAATCCCTTTCCAACCCAACTGGTCCCATGTCAAAATTCGTCCCGAGCCGTCGGCAATCGCCGAAACAATTCGACTTCCAGAATCTGTCCTGGTGCTGCGACACCGTAATCGGTCTTTGGGCCATGTATGGAGTTGAGCCCACTTAGGGCTGCGTCCAGAGGGTCTTGCACGACCCTAGGGTCCTCATATACAGCCGCCGCCTCTTCATTAGGGTTTGGGTTTTGCTTAGATTATTCTGTTGATAACAGTTTCGCCGTTTGATCGGTTTGTGAGACCCCAACTTGTGAGATTCATCGTATAATTGCAAATTTGGTTGCATTCTTCTTTGTTCTTGCTTGTGTTCTTGATTTGCAGGCAAGGATAAGCCTTCTCGGCGAGGTCAATCGTTCTTGAACGGTTGATAACCAGAGGAGACGTTGTGCTGCAATTGCGGGGTTCAGAACGTGTCGTTCGGAAGCCGGATCGATTTGTGTATCGCCTCCGACCAAATCAACTTACCAAGAACCTTTCGGAAGATCGGGAACCCTTGTTCACATCACGAGCGGTAACTCCTCGGCAAGGGGTGGCTCCGATGCTCGCGATGACATGTTGGTGGGTGGTGCATCCACCGGCTCAGCGACGGCGACATACGAGGTCCGCGCCCGCCACTCTGTCTCCGGCGCGTCCCTTCGAATAGGGCGTGCTATGAGGAGCCAAACGGCAGCAAGCCGTGAGGTTCCCACATCACCACCGCCGCCGGCATTCATGCCGCGCACGGTGGAGGAGGGCTTCACCCCCCTGAGCACGGAGGAACAGCGGCACTACCTCACGGTGAGGGGAAGGTTTGTCCCCAACTTCGACCTGGACGAGACCTTCCTCACCTCGATTGGCATGTGGGAGGATTTAAGAAGGATGCTAGACAACCTTAGCTAGGTGGATTTCCACCTCCTCCCCATGGACTACAAACTTGACGTCATCACCGAGGTTGCTTCTACGATGAGGCTTGGCACCGTCAAAGATGGTAGCGAGGCCGTCAATTTCCGCGTTCGCGACATCAGCCACCCGGTGACCATGGAGACGGCGGCTCAAGCCTTCGGCTTCGATGCCGACGCTGACGTCGCTGACATCTTGGGACGTAGGGAGTTGGACTCCTTTTGGAGGCGGCTCTCGTTCATAGAGGAGATGAAGCGCGGCAACATCCGCAACACGACCATTCAAGTTTTGCATCGGTGGTTGGCGGCGCACATAGGCGACAAGGTTGACTCCAGCAACGTCACCGATGCGGACATGCGGTGGCTCTTCAACGCCATCGTGAGTCCGTCTCATTGCAACTCCATGTCGGTGATGGTGCGGGGTTGGCTCGACAAGAGGGGCAAGGCAAGCAAGAAGTTGGCCTTCGGGGCCTATCTTCAACGCCTAGCAGCCCTCGTCTGCGACAGCGACGGACCGGGAGGGCGCGACGACAAGTGGGAGTGCGCGACGGAGATCGGCGAGAATATGACTCGTGGCAATATTGTCACGGGAAGTGTTCGTGCCGGCTTCCACGTCAGCGGCACCAACGTAAAGCTCCCGTGTGCGGAGCTAGGAGTTTTTCTCCCTCACAAGCTGGAGGGAGGAAATTGGCTTGAGGAAGGTCTCTTGGAGGGGGGCCGAGTTCTCAAGGACCGCCGTGGGCGAGTTCGACAGCCAGACACATCTACAGCAGCCGACGGCGAGTGGGACTCCTGGGGGTCACGCCAGGAGTACCAGCAGTAGCAGTCAGGGTGGAGCGACATAGCGGGCGGTTCACAGCCCTCTATGCCGATCGGCGCAGACAACGCGCCGATCGGCGCACCCTACTACAGCGCAGGCATTGACTACAGATACCAAGGGCGTGTACCAGTGGTGCCTCCTGTGCCCGGTGTGCAGACTTTTTCGTGCCCATGCAGGGGTACCTTGACAACAACATGCACTACATCAAGCGCGTGGAGGAAGCCACGTCCCAATGGAGGTACAACCACGATGCGATGGTGGAGGAGTTCGAGCGACTCAAGGCGCGGTGCTATGGCTTCGATCAGCCACCGACTCCACTTTCGGATGCCTAGAGTGCCTAAGAGTTGGCACGAGTATCGGTTTCCTGGTTTGCGTTTTCTTTTATCTTTTGCAATCTTTTTTTTTATTTATTAATGTGTGTGTGAGCGGGTTGGGAAACCATGTATCGGGTGTGTTTACTTTCATGCAAGTGTGGTAGTAGTAGTTTTATTTTCATGCAAGTGTGTTAGTAGTAGTTTTATTTTCATGCAAGTGTGTGCAAAAATCATCATCATGTATTCACGTTTTGATCTTAATATAATGGTGGTGGTTATGCTCTATTAGGAGAATTGAATTATTTATTCTTTCTTGAAAAGTGTTGATGAAGACCAAATAATATTGAGCATTGAATAAAATTTCGAACTTACACTTAATGATTATTCGGCAAATATGTCTTATGTGGAGCAATTTTGAGTACCCATGTGCTTCATTTGTGTTGTCCAGTTTGTAATGATAACTTAGTTCCAATCTTTTTAAAAATAAATTTTCATGTTGTGAACTTTACAATTTATTATTTTTCAAGATCCTTACCTACCAATGCCATATTTTGAACAATACTCATGAACCTTTGATATGTAGATAAACATTAAATGGATGGTTGAGTTCGGTTAGGATTTAATTCTTTTTGGTATGAACTTTATTAAGATGGCAATTCTTTGTGTATCTTTTTCTAGCCTTGAAATTACTCATGCAAAAATTCAATTCCGCTGAGTACACTACCATAAACCCAAAACATCTTGTTGAGTATCATTCCTTGACCACATCCTATATTTCTGGCTATATTTAATTCTTGAATAAATGCTGAAGTGAGACAAATCAAATACCAACAAATGTTGGTAAATTTGGGTTGAGAGCCGATCGGCGCACCCTGAGCTGATCGGCGCAGCAGAGATATAAAAAAAAACTTTGTTGTTTGCTATGGGACTAGCAAAATTTGAAGTGTGGGGGATGGTATATGACATACTTATTCCCAAAATTCAATATAGCCATGAATCATTCCAACCATGTGCAATCTTCCAAGATCAAATTTTTCCTATGCACGTGTCCACATATCCAAAGTCTGAGTCCTTTCTTAAATTTTTATTTCTTAATTGCCATCTTGATAAGTTTCTATAATTCCAACGAAGAATAATCTCCTAGCTTTACAATATATTATTGATTTATGTTGGCAATCCTTGAATTACCTCACCTAGCTACTCATATAAGCCTTACACTAATATTATTTGATCATTATGATGTAGAATATATGTTGAGGATTTGAAAGATGAGTTGTTGCCTTGGATTATTTGGAAGGTAGATTCTCTATGTTCACAACAATCTTTTAAGTGATTCTCACGTGTGGAAAAGTTATAATTTATGAATTGGACATGATCTTTTGCTTTGGGGAGAACTTTAAGCTTATGCCCATATTTGATCTATTTTGCTGAACACCAATATGAAATACACCACAATAGAACAATGCTCAACATTCGCTGATTTGAGATATCTTTTATGATAGAAAGAGTATGTTTTTCAATTTTTCTTTCTTTTACTTTACTCGGTACGAGCAAAGGTTTAAGTGTGGGGGAACTGTTGGCACTTCCCATGTGCCCCTTTTATATGTGAATATTACCCGAATTAGAGCATAATTGATACTAATTTAGGCCATTTACCTGTTATATTGCCTATATATTTGTATATGGGTTGTTTGGAGCTTTATTGCAAAAACAGGTAAAATTGGTGATTAATGCGATGATGGAGAGGACAAGAGTCCAGAACCGACAAAAAGCACTGAAGAAGCCCAATGCGCCGATCGGCGCAGCCCATGAGCCGATCAGCACAAGGGTGTTTTGACCCACAGAAGTGACTGAGGCCTATTCCACATGTTTATGGAAGTTTATCTGCACAAGACACTTGAAGATATTTGTCTAAGAAGAATTATGGAACTTCAAGAAGATTTAGGGAACTCCAAGATGTTAACGTGCAGTACAAGACTTTATCTCGAAGAAAAAGGCTCACATGACAGCTGTGGAAGACAGAGGAACCGACTCGGGGAACAAATCAGAGAAGACACGGCTTGCGCCGATCGGCGCAATCCTGCGCCGATCGGCGCAACCGCCTTATTTGCTAGAAACGAGTAGAACCCCTATAAATACTTGTAAACCCTCGCCGCATAAGAGGAGGCAATAGAGGGGCACCAGATTTATGAGTTAGAGCCACCGGGGCTTGCCCCGTTAGAATAGATCTCTAGTCGAGTTTCAAGAACCATTGGAGTCAAGAGTTGATCTGTCAAGGTAGGCCATCTCGACATGGATGAATCTTACTCTATGTATCTCAAGGATGATTAAATATGTTGATGATGGTGATTTGTCTATCTTTGATTCTATAATCATGCATGTGCTTATTCCAATTGCTTAGTTCTAGGCTAAGTAAGTAGATATTATCTTAATCATGGTGATTAGGATAGTATTCGGACATTGTATTGATTATGGTTGCTTGATGATGCTAGTAGTGTGGTTTAGCGGTGACAGCACTAAGCCTGCGCAGCACTATTGGATAGTTGAGTAGGGTAAGATACTCGCGCGATTAAGGGTTTCCTCCCGGCAACGATAAATAGGGAGCCGCTCGGAAAGCAGGGTGGTCTTACTCATTATAGATTTTCATTGGTCCATGTAATTACCCATTATGATGCTATTCAATTAGACTTTCTGGTTACGATCTCACTAGTAGATATCTGGCTACTCACTTACCAGCATAGGTTTACAAGATCTGGAAAACTTTGGCTTAGACTCACTGGTGTGTCGATCGGCTAAACCCTGCGCCGATCGGCGCAACAACTTTGGCTTAGATCCACCAGTGTGCCGATAGGCTCAATTCCTACGCTGATTGGCGCAACCATAGATTCACTATATCTCATGCACATTGGTTCAGTTTCACCAGTGTGCCGATCGGCTCGACTCCTGCACCGATCGGCGCAACAAAAGATTTACTGTCTGGCGCACCTTTGCGCTGGCCAGTCTCCCCCTCATGCAACCTGACCTTGACAGTAGCCTTGACTAGATCTTTTACTGCTAACTTTGTTTAATAAATCCCTAAGGTCCCATTGGATTCGATAAACCTTGGAATACTCAATTCAAGGGAAAAAGTACTACAATCGTGTCCATCCTATAGGGTCGCTTAAATATAGGTGCAGTAACAGGAATTAACTCAATAACAAACTCGATGTCTTGATCAGGTGGCATACTGTTGGTTTTTCTTACGTCTACGAATAAATCCGCAAGCGCACGGAAGACCGATGTAGCACTTCACCCAGAGTATTCCGGGGTATCGAATCACGAGGAACGTGTGTGTCTATCGTTGGACTAAATCACCCAAGGACACAAAGATTGATTAAGACAGGCAGAGGACAGAGAGGATGTCCCAAGAGTCAGGTTCCTACGTTAACTAAGCTATGCTCTAGTTTGCTCGCGTTGGGCACGGACTTACCCCTGCATCCACAGGCGACTTCCGCCAAGAGCCTACGCACTAGCCTAGCGGGGAGGATTTCAGAGGACGGACAGAGCTGTCACCACCTGCCGCCTACCTCAACGAACCAGTAGACTAACGAATAATCAAAGGTAACCTCCTGCCTAGACACCACGTCTATGCGATCGATTACTACCTTAACCTTCTAGCAACGAATATTCAGGCTAAGGCACCCTAAGAACTTAGAGCGATGAACGAGCTCACAAGCTAGAACTATAACTTAATTAAAGTAAAAAGTAAACTGCAAGAGGGGAAATCTCGACACTTACTATGATTGGCAAATGTCGTCGAAGTACAAGCGTGGAGAAGGCGAAGACAAGCCCAAGCCTCCTCCGAACTCTACTCCACTCTCTTCCTAATCTAAGCACTAGCTAAGTAGCACTTGGCCTTTGCAAGAGGAGCACTAAATCTTCAATCTTGAGTGTGTGTTGGAGTGAAGGCCCTCACCCTCTATTTATAGCCTCCTAACGTCGGTTTCAGAGGAGTAACCGCCACGGAATCCCCCCAAACCGCCATCAGGGAGTCCTGAGGAGCCAACACGTGGAAGCCCAGGCGGAGAGGGCGCCCGGCCAGGTCGCCCGACCTGACCAGGTCGGCCGACCTGGGGGTGGCCCCTCCTGGCCTGTGCTTTCTCCAGGTGGCTGTCCTGTGGGCCCTGACAACGGTTTGCGCGGTATTACAGGGAGTTACGTCGGTTAAGTGCTGAAGGTGGGCTCCTTAATCCGTGTGCTTGCTCCTGATTGGCCGGAAGTGTGCTTTCTCCTTGAATTTCCTTGAATTTTATTTAAACTCCATGGGTTGCTTCCTGCATACACAAAGTCACCAAAACTTGTGGAAATAATTAGCAATAAATTCCTACCACTAAGGTGGTGATCAAATTGTGTGATTCTTGCGGGTAAACGACGGTCATATTTTGCATTTAAGGACCGTCAACAAACTCCCCCACACTTAGCCTTTGCTCGTCCTCGAGTAAAGGACTAAAGACTAAGGACTAAGTGATAATTCAAACCTTGATAAATCAAATCTAGCATGCAAATTATTCCAGGCATTACCTTGTATCTCCATGAGCTTTTGAAGTGTCTAGCATGCCTTCTTTGGATATTGATGAATGGAACGAATCTTGACTCCGAAAACTCAGCTCCTTCTGCTTATGTAACTTGGGTTTTCGAAAAGATTTTCACAATCAAAGAATAGTAGCCATACTCCTCAAATGATTCTCTTAGTCGCTCAAAGGTGTATTTTCCTCACCGAGGCATTGTGCCTTTCATGTCCTATCTCTAAATATGGTATATGTGGAGCTCAAGAATAGGATTGAAATGGTGGCATACTTATAATTCATATCTTGCTAAGTCAAAATTCGGATCCAAAGAGAAAAACAAGTCATGATTCATAAGTCAAGTCTGTGCACATTTATTTGGTAGATGGAAGATGGATACTCCTTTGAATATTCCCTCATTGAAATGAGATCATGGGCTATCTTTCTTTCTTTTCTTTTCTCTCTCTTTTTTTTTTTGAATACTAGATAGCCCATACTCTTTTTGCAACAAAATACGGAGGGAAGTATGTAGAACTGGAGTATTTTATTTTCATGGATGGTGGAGATGCTAACTTCCAGTGTAGAAGTTTTAGCATAGGGGTGGATGTGCACACAGACTTGATAAATGAATCATAACAGGCATCTCAATTTGGGTCTCAAAATTTTGACAAGGCTCAATAAATTAATAAGTAGCACAAAAGAGCACAATCTTTGATAAGCAAAATTTGGCCTTGGTAGGATAAATTTTATCATTGAGGAGTTGGCTTTCAAATTTATCATTTTCAAAAGAAAATCCCAAGTTATAAGCATAAGAGTGAAGATTCATAAAGTCTATTCATATCACACAAATCAATAGTCCTAGGTAGCATGTTTTCCTAAAGATATAGTCATGGAAATTTAGGCAAACATTCTAGGAATAAGGAGCATGCAAGATGATAAATCAAAAAGAATGAATTATGGAGAAAATTCAGGTTTTTAGTATTTATTAATTTTTCCATATTCAAGGAGAAAATAAGCAGAGAGGCAGGGAGGAATGGGAAGTGGACGTGCAAACCAGAGTGTGGACCAAGTGGGGGTCCGAGGGGAGCCAGGCCTGGGTCGGCCGACCTGGCCAGGTCGCCCGACCTGGGAGATGCTCCTCTGGTCCCCTGGTTCGTCGTGTCGCTTCGTGTCGCCCTGTGCAACATATTTCTCAGGGTGGACCGTCCGTTTGCGCGTTCGTACTTCGCAAATCCTCCTCCACACTTGTTTCCTGACTTCTTTTTATTTGACACAAACAAAAAGGAAAAGTGTGAAAGCAAAGGTGGACCCCACCGGCTTTATGGGCTCAGTGGGTTCCATTATTCAATTCTTTATTATAGGCTTATTACATTTTAATGAAATAAACGAAGAAAATCTAAAAAGGGAAACTAAGCGCCTATTTTCCTAAACTATATGGGAGAGCCTATTCATTTGCCCTTATATAAGTCGGGCTCTCCCATGTGGCTACAAATGCGCTCCATCTTAGCGCATAAGCCACGGCGGAGGTCTTTCATACCCTCCTCGAGGCGTTGCACACGATCCTCAAGTTGAGCACGATCAACCAACTCCTCCGCCAACTTGTTGGCCAGCCTCTTATTCTCCGCCCGTAGGAGGAGAACGTCCTGCGCAAGCTTGGCCTTGGAGGGACCTGTCGCCTCGTCCCCGCTGTCCTGGTAGTGTCCGCCCTCCGCTGTGATTGGCGGGGGGTCGAGGAAGCGGCTGATGGTCTTCTGCGGGGAGGAGTCGATGGATTCCTCCATCTCCCGCTTGTCCTCCGAAGTGAGCTTAGGGAAGAGCACTTTCCCCTTGCCCGGTCCAGTGCGTGGTCCGGTGCTGGTGAACCGTCCCTTCTGCTCTGGCGACGTGGGGATGTAGTCCATCCGGTACTTGTACCCGAATGGCGACCCATCCCTGCCCCGAAGCGTCTCAACGAGGTGTTCCCTGGGCAGGAGAGCAGAGGGATCCCCGTTGTGGAGACGACGGGTGGGTGTCGTCTTGCGGTGCGCCAGAGTGCCCGTCGTTGGTCTCTTGATGTCGGGGGTAGGACGCCGTACAGGCGACGTTCCCCGCGTCTTCATGGTGCGTGCCGGGGTCGGCGAAAGTGCCCGCTGCGATGTGCGGGTGGCGGAAGGGCTGCGCCGTTCAGCAAACCGTGTACGGCCTGCCCTTTCCTCTTCGCGGCGCAGGGGAGGCTCAATGGCGAGAGGCTCAACGATCTCGGCAAGGGTGAGATCGAGGTTGGTCGGGACAATTTGGTTAGCGGGGGTGATTTCCCCGCTAAGGGCAAGGGCGGAGCTGGTCAAGGAAGCCTGGGAAGTGCTCTTTTTGGCAGCCATGACGAAGTTGGGGGTTCTGGAAGAGGTTCACAGGAAGGTTTGGGATGAGAGAAAAGCATCGCTCCCCTCTGCTTAAAAGGAGAGTCCCCCGACGGTATATTCGTGATTCTCCGCGAGAATCTCCGATTAGGGCGAAGGGGGAAGTTGGAGGAACGCGTGAGAGAAAAACGGGAAGCGGCGGCGCCACCAGGGGGTCGCCCGACCTGGCCAGGTCGGCCGACCTGGTGGTGGGCCCCTTGGGGCTGCTGCTTCGTGGGCTGCCTAAGGGAGGTCCAAGGAGGGGGAAAAGTACGGCAATTTAATTTGATTCTAAGTTTAGGTGCCCGTAAAGGCTATGGGTAGGCCCGGAAGTCAATTAAATTGACTACGTCCTCC
Source organism: Eleusine indica (assembly GCA_030378355.1). Taxonomy (NCBI): domain Eukaryota; kingdom Viridiplantae; phylum Streptophyta; class Magnoliopsida; order Poales; family Poaceae; genus Eleusine; species Eleusine indica. The sequence continues at coordinate 30,506,701 of CM059494.1, read as the reverse complement.
TCAACTCCTATACTTTTAATAGAATCGTAAAAGAGTTTAAGTCGATGGCCGTTTACCTTAAACGCGTTCCCTTCCTTGTCCTGGAGTGTGACCGCTCCATGTGTCGCGACGTCAATGACGAGATATGGCCCAAGCCATTTGCTTCGCAGCTTCCCGTCGCCGAACAGCTTCACTCTTGAGTTGAAGAGTAGCACCTTGTCTCTAGGGATGAACTCCTTTGGCTGTATCCTTTTGTCGTGCCACTTCTTGGTCTTTTCTTTATAGATCCTGGCATTGTGATACGCCTTTTCTCTCCATTCCTCCAGCTCAGAAATTTGCTTCATTCTGTGCCTTCCTGCTTCTTTGGAATCCATATTCCACTTCTTTATTGCCCAGTATGCCTTGTGTTCCAGTTCTACCGGCAGATGGCAAGTCTTGCCGTAGACCAGCTGGAATGGAGACATGCCTATGGGGGTCTTGTATGCAGTGCGATATGCCCATAGTGCATCTGGCAACTTATTCTTCCATCCCGATCCCATTTCCTCCACTGTTTTCTGCAGGATGTTCTTGATTTGCTTGTTCGAGGTCTCTGCCTGACCGCTGGTCTGGGGGTGGTATGGAGTAGCAATGTTATGGTCGGAACCGAGTTCCCTCAGGAAGTGTCGGAATCCTTTATCCGTGAAGTGTGAACCTCCATCACTAATCACCATCCTTGGTACCCCAAAGCGTGGGAAAATGATCTCATAGAGCATCTTCCGTGCGCTCTTTGCATCTGCAGCTCTGCATGGCAATGCTTCAACCCACTTTGACACGTAGTCGACTACCACCAGGATATACTCGCAATCATAGGACCTTGGGAAGGGTCCCATGAAGTCGATGCCCCAGACGTCGAAAAGTTCGACTTGCAGGTTGTATGTCAAGGGCATCGCGTTGCGAGATGAGATTCCTCCATGCTTCTGGCATCTCCTGCACCTCCTGATGTACTCCTTGGTGTCCTCATACATCATCGGCCAATAGAAACCACTTTGCCAGATTTTTGCTTGCGTCCGGTACACGCCGTAGTGTCCTCCGTACGGAGCTGCATGACACTTCTCAATTATCTGTGCACCCTCAATGGTGGGGATGCATCGCCGCAACAGACCATCAGCACAGACCCTGTAGAGGAATGGGTCGTCCCAAAGGTGTCGCCTACTTTCATAGGCCAGCTTCTTTCGGTTTTCCCCCGGCGGAACATACCCTGTAACCATGAAATTCACGATATCTGCATACCAGGGTGTGGAGTCCGCGACCTTTAGCAGCATATCATCTCGTAGAAAGTCGTTGATTGGTAGTTCCTGCATGTTAGTGACTTGCATACGAGATAGATGATCTGCTACGGAATTCTCTACTCCTTTCTTATCTTTTATTTCAAGATCAAACTCTTGGAGTAAGAGGATCCATCTGATGAGCCTTGGTTTAGCATCTTTTTTAGCGAGCAGGTATTTTAGTGCAGCATGATCAGTGTAAACAATTACCTTTGCCCCAACTAAATAAGATCTAAATTTATCGATAGCAAAAACCACAGCCAGGAGCTCCTTTTCTGTGGTAGCGTAGTTGAGCTGTGCTCCTGTCAAGGTTTTGCTGGCGTAGGCTATTGCGTGATGCTTCTTGTCCTTAGTTTGGCCGAGAACGGCCCCTACGGCATAGTCACTAGCATCGCACATGATTTCAAAGGGCAGCTTCCAATCAGGGGGTTGGATGATGGGAGCTGAGATGAGTGCATTTTTTAAGAGATGAAAAGATTTCAAACACTCATCATCAAAGTCAAAAGGCGCATCCTTAGCTAAGAGGTTGGTGAGGGGTCTAGCGATTTTCGAAAAGTCTTTGATGAATCGTCGGTAGAACCCAGCATGCCCCAAAAAGCTACGAATACCCTTGACATTGATCGGAGGTGGAAGTTGCTCGATAACTTCTATTTTCGCCTTATCCACCTCGATTCCTCTCTCGGACACTAAGTGCCCTAGCACTATGCCTTCTCGGACCATAAAGTGGCACTTTTCCCAATTAAGTACCAGGTCCTTTTCTTGGCATCGAGTCAAGACCCTGTCCAAGTTCTCGAGACAGTGATCGAAGGTCTTCCCATAGACTGAGAAGTCATCCATGAAGACTTCCATGATTTCCTCGATCATGTCCGAGAATATGGACATCATACACCGTTGGAAAGAGGCGGGTGCATTACACAACCCAAAAGACATCCTACGGTAGGCATACGTTCCATACGGGCACGTGAAGGTGGTCTTACTCTGATCATCGGGATGGATAGGAATCTGATGATAACCAGAATACCCATCAAGGAAACAGAAGAAGGAATGGTTTGCCAACCGTTCTAACATCTCATCGATGAAGGGCAGCGGGAAATGATCCTTCTTTGTTGCCTTGTTGAGTTTTCTGTAATCGATACACATCCTCCATCCCGTGACGGTACGTTGGGGAATAAGCTCGTTCTTATCATTCTTAACGACCGTCATACCTCCCTTCTTCGGCACTACTTGTACCGGGCTCACCCACTCACTATGAGGTACGGGATATATGATCCTTGAATGCAGAAGTTTTAGAACTTCCTTCTTCACAACCTCGCGCATAGCATTATTTAACCTCCTCTGGGGTTCCCTAGAAGGTGTACTCTCGGGGTCAAGAGGGATGCGATGGGTGCAGAGAGTGGGACTAATTCCCTTTAGGTCTTGGAGGGAGTACCCAAAGACAGAGCGATGTTTCTCTAAGACAGAGATCAGCTTCTTGGTCTCCTCCTCCGAAAGCTTATCACTAATGATGACAGGGGACTCCGTGTCACCATGTAGGAAAGCGTAGCGTAGGCTAGGGGGTAAGGTTTTTAACTCGATGGGAGGTCGAGTCGGTGGTTTTTCTTCAGGAAGCTCGAGAGTTTCCTGTAGATCATCCTCCTCTTCTATAAAAAGATCGGCGTCTTGGTCAAGGAGGGTATCAGGAGGGTCGAAAGGGGAAATTACTTTCACCTCTTCGGTTAGGTCTCTCTCATCAGGAAATTCAGCAATGGTGTTTCGCGAACGGGAGATTGGGATTGAGAGAGCCTTTCCTCCGATGTTGACACTGAGGTTACCGGATGAGGCTGCCGTAAAGAGTTTTTCTAAAGGAAGCCCGATGAGGACATCAAAGCTTGGGACCTCAAAGACATGAAAGTTCAGAAGGGCCTCAGCGTCTTTGTGTCGTATCGACACATTGTTTAGAATCCCGTAACCTTCTAGGATGGCTCCGGTAGGGCTTTTGAAGGTCTTTTGCGTAGGAAGCAGAGGTTCGTCTCCTAATACCTCAAAGGCAAAGGAGTCGGAAACGATGTTTATTCCTACGGCGGGATTATACCAGACATCCACAGCTCTGCCTCTAACCATACAAGGAATGGTAGTAGAGGATGAGATAATCCGAACAAGTTCGGAACATTGCTCATTTTCTCGGGACCACTCATCACTCATGATGGCTGTTAGTTCTTTCACTGAGTCCCTAAGGAATTGTTCTTCCATAGGTTCAGGGGAAGGAACTGGTGTTTGAGGCTTTCGTTGGATGGCATACATCGAGGTGTTACCGAAGTCTTTGAAAAGATCATCCTCGATGATGAAAGGGAATTCGGACGGCTGAATTTCTTCATCATCCGAATTTCCTGGTTCAGGAGGAGGCTCACTAGCTAAGTCTTGAGATGTGCAAGAAGCAGGGTCAGATTCGGCTAGCTGGAGAGTCTCCTGGCTCGGCGTAGCTTCTTCGCAGGGGGGTTTGGTGGGCTCAAGGAAAGAGGTATTTTCTAGAATGCGTTCTAGGATGGTTCTTCCTTCTGAGACCGTTTTGTGTATGAATGAACCTCCGGCGGCTATGTCGAGATATTTGGCAGATTCCTTGTCGAGACCCATCCGAAAATGCTGTAGTAGCATGGGATCGGGTATAGACAAGTCAGGACCGGATTTCACTAAAAGCGAGAACCTAGCCCAAGCTGTGCCTAAGGATTCTTTCTCGGCCTGCTCGAAGTTGAAGACCTCTCTACGGAGAGAAACGATTCGTGACATTGGGAAGAACGCAAGACAAAATTTGTCCCAGAGCTCTTTCTAGTCACCATTCGTGCTTTCTGCCGTGTGAGTGTACCATTGCTTCGCCCTCTCTATAAGAGAAAAGGGAAACAATTTCCACTTGAGAGTCTCTTGTGTCATACCCCTGATTTGGATGCACGAGCACAATTGCTCAAATTCTCGCAGGTGATGGTGTGGGTTTTCGTTTTCTACCCCCGAGAAAGGTTGTGCCTGAACCATGGCTATAAAGCCTGGGCGGAGTTCGAAGCCATCAGAAAGGATTGGTTTTGAAGATGAAGGTGGCTCGTAGAACTCGCCCCTTGGAGCAGAGAAGGATTGGATAGAAGGTTGCTCCATGGTAGGGATAAGGAAAGAAATAAAAGAAAGATAAAAAGGGATACGAGGGTGACTAGGGTCCGCAGATAAAACAGCAACCGTTCCCCGGCAACGGCGCCAGAAATGCTTGTTGGTTTTTCTTACGTCTACGAATAAATCCGCAAGCGCACGGAAGACCGATGTAGCACTTCACCCAGAGTATTCCGGGGTATCGAATCACGAGGAACGTGTGTGTCTATCGTTGGACTAAATCACCCAAGGACACAGAGATTGATTAAGACAGGCAGAGGACAGAGAGGATGTCCCAAGAGTCAGGTTCCTACGTTAACTAAGCTATGCTCTAGTTTGCTCGCGTTGGGCACGGACTTACCCCTGCATCCACAGGCGACTTCCGCCAAGAGCCTACGCACTAGCCTAGCGGGGAGGATTTCAGAGGACGGACAGAGCTGTCACCACCTGCCGCCTACCTCAACGAACCAGTAGACTAACGAATAATCAAAGGTAACCTCCTGCCTAGACACCACGTCTATGCGATCGATTACTACCTTAACCTTCTAGCAACGAATATTCAGGCTAAGGCACCCTAAGAACTTAGAGCGATGAACGAGCTCACAAGCTAGAACTATAACTTAATTAAAGTAAAAAGTAAACTGCAAGAGGGGAAATCTCGACACTTACTATGATTGGCAAATGTCGTCGAAGTACAAGCGTGGAGAAGGCGAAGACAAGCCCAAGCCTCCTCCGAACTCTACTCCACTCTCTTCCTAATCTAAGCACTAGCTAAGTAGCACTTGGCCTTTGCAAGAGGAGCACTAAATCTTCAATCTTGAGTGTGTGTTGGAGTGAAGGCCCTCACCCTCTATTTATAGCCTCCTAACGTCGGTTTCAGAGGAGTAACCGCCACGGAATCCCCCCAAACCGCCATCAGGGAGTCCTGAGGAGCCAACACGTGGAAGCCCAGGCGGAGAGGGCGCCCGGCCAGGTCGCCCGACCTGACCAGGTCGGCCGACCTGGGGGTGGCCCCTCCTGGCCTGTGCTTTCTCCAGGTGGCTGTCCTGTGGGCCCTGACAACGGTTTGCGCGGTATTACAGGGAGTTACGTTGGTTAAGTGCTGAAGGTGGGCTCCTTAATCCGTGTGCTTGCTCCTGATTGGCCGGAAGTGTGCTTTCTCCTTGAATTTCCTTGAATTTTATTTAAACTCCATGGGTTGCTTCCTGCATACACAAAGTCACCAAAACTTGTGGAAATAATTAGCAATAAATTCCTACCACTAAGGTGGTGATCAAATTGTGTGATTCTTGCGGGTAAACGACGGTCATATTTTGCATTTAAGGACCGTCAACACATACCTGGCAACTCCTCTAGGAAAACATCAGGAAACTACCACTCGGACATCTTGGGTTGAAGCAACATCCAGTTGATTCAACTTTACACGGTTGATCGCGCACTTGTTAGTGAGCAATGCATCAGCCACAAACTCCAATTCCTTCCTAGTACTAGATGTCAGCTTCACTGCCGTCCAAGAGCAATCTATAAGTCCCTTATGCTTGCTCAACTAATCCATCCCTAGAATCACATCTATCCCTTTTGACTCAAGGACAATAAGGTTTGCTGAGAAGTTTACCCTCCTTATATTAAGGTTTACCTTAGGACAAACATGCCTTGCATCCATCTCTCCCCCAGGAGAGCTAACAATCATCCTATTCTTTAGCATAGATAGGGGTAGGTTGTGTTTTTGAACAAAAGCCACGGATAAGAAGGAATGTGATGCTCCAGAATCAAACAAGACAACTGCATGATTATCATTTGTAAGGAACGTACTGAGGACAACATCTGGAGGCTCCTGAGCATCATCAATGGCAACATGGTTGACACGAATGCGAGCTTGGTTCTGCCTTGCTTGTGTTGGTGCAGAGTTCACATTGCGATTAGGAGCAGTGTTTCCACCTTGAGCTGGAGTCTGATCTGGGCGTTTCTAAGGGCATCTATTGGCGAAGTGTCCAGGGTCACCACAACGGAAACACGCTCCCCCATTAGGAGGGCCCTGTCCAGTACTAGTCTTCTACGGGGCAGTCATGGCAGGGCGAGTGGTCTGGAAATTGGGACGCTGAACCTGACGCTAAGGGGTAAAGAATCCTTGACTTGTAGGCTGAACCCTCTGTTCTCCACTCTGCTGTCCAGAATGATATCCCGGCCCACTAGAAGATGCTCCCATGCGAGGCCTAGTGTTGCTACCTCCTTGCTGACGCTGATGCTCCATCTTGCACTTGCTACCCATCTCCACCCTTCTGTTTTCTATGACTAGAGCTTTATCCACCATCTCTTGAAAGTTCGCATAATTGTGAGCCTCCAATGCATAGGCAAGGCCATTATTCAACCCATCAAGAAAACACTCACATTTCTTCTCATCTGTGTCCACTTCTCCTGGGGCATACCTAGATAGCTAGGTGAAGCGAGCAACATACTCACTCACGGTCATGGATTCCTGCTTCAGATCCTGGAACTCCTTCTTCTTTAGCCTTATTACTCCTTGAGGCACATGGTGAGAGCTAAAGCCATTCTGGAACTCCTGCCAGTTAATACTGTCCGGCTCCTCATGAGCTGCAACATAAGCATCCCACCAATCAGCAGCGGGTCCAACAAGCTGGTGTGCGGCAAACAACAGCCTCTCCCTGTTGTTGCATTGCGCGACTTGCATCTTCTTGTCGATGGTCTTTAGCCAATCATCTGCATCCATGGGCTCCACCGAGTGAGAAAATGTTTGAGGCTTGGTTCGCTGGAAGTCTCAAGCTTGTCTCTAGGTTTAGGAGCAGCTCCTACGACATTGTTGTTCTGCTGCTGCACCAGGGTCTAGTGCAAGGTCTGGAGAAGCTATGTCTTCATGGCCATGAGTTGTTCCATAGAAAGCTACGGAGGTGGCTGCTCCCGTTCCTCATGGTTGTTGTGGACATTGCGGTTTCCTCTCGCCATCTGGTGTAGATTGTGATACGATCAGCCAAAAAAAATGCAAATATATGGTAAAGAAGAGCAATAATGTAAAGGTGCGGAATAAAAGAGATATCCCCAAACTAACTAATCTTTATTAAAAGTCCAAAAGATAAAAAGATGTGTTTTGCAAGAAAGGCCTTGCGACACATGCACACTCATTACAAAATGTCCAAATCACACGCATCACACCAATCATACTAGCAAACCAATCACAAGAACGTGCTAATCTAAGGCTCTCTCTCACTAAAGTATTACATCGATACGACTCGACGATGCTAATCGTTAACTAACGACCTAACCTCATGACTCAAAAGACTCTCCTAGCATAGACTACTCCTCGCCAGTCGGTGGTGAAGCTGGCAGTGGTGGTGCTTTCGCAGCCCACTAAAGAAGCTCTGCGCGGAGAGGGGAGCTGGGTGGCATCGTAGTTCTAGGTGCAGGTGCCTCCTGTGGATCCTCCTCCTCAGAATCATCATTTTCTGCTAGCATCTCCATCAACTCCTAGATCCTCTCCTCCTGCTCAAGGTAGTGGCAGTCATGTCGGTCGAGCTCGTCCAAAGCAGTCATCAGCTCACTATTTATAGCTGTAGTGAGAGCCACCAGCTCCCTCAGATGGTCCGAAGCATTGTGGCCTGGGGCAGGCAGGACAGAGAACTCTAGACCGCCGCTAGCCCTCTTTGGAAAGTGACCAAACTAAGAAGTACGTAGAGTCTGGTTGCGCTCGCGGTGAAGCACGGTGAGAGCCTGATGGGCAGCATCACTGATCCCAGCGTCGAACGTAGCTCTCTGTGCAGTGGCAGAGTGAACAAAGTGAAATCGGCGGATTTCGTCATCTGTAGCCCTCTCGTACAGGATCACTTCCAACTTCCAAGCGTAGCCTCCACCACGAAGAGGAGTCCTGGTGTGCCCACATTGTGTGGAACATCGTGGTAACCCAGTCCCTAAAGCAAGTACCATAGTGTCCTCGGGAAGTAGCCAGCGTGAAATCAAGTGGAGTGAGCCTGAATAAGTGGCTGGATCATCCAAAACACACCTTCTGAGATCTGTGGAGGGGGAACAACAACACGCTTACGCGAGGTGATCTTCGTGTGAACCATCTACAAAATTTTGAATAAGGGTGGGGGGTGGGAAGGAATAAGTCAGTGAAACTTTTATAAAGTGAAAAATAATAAAGCAAGAAAATAAGTAAACAACAAGGGGTGATAAAGCAAAACTAGAAGCCAAAAGTTTTGAAAAATAGTCTTATTGTAATATAGGTAAAATAATCCCTAAGACACGACCAATCTATCTAAACTAGCGTCCTACAATCGACACGACTTTGATACCACTTCTGTCACACCCGGTTTTAAGGACAAAACCAAGTGCTTATTATATGTGTGCCCAGGAACAAGTTTCACACATATCGACAGTAAAGTAAATAACAAAGTAACCAATGTCATTATTACAACATATCATTATTACATAAATAATTTTCTTCAAAGACTAAAGCGACACTCTCAATAACTAGCAGCGGAAAAACACCATAGCACCACAGGCAATCGACCGGGGGCACGCTCGCCTAGTAGTAGTCTTCATCGATGTAGTCCATCTCTCCATCTTCTGAGCAGTAGTTTATAGTACAACAACAAAGGAAAATAGCAAGGATGAGCACATGCCGTACTCAGCAAGTGGGGGAAAGTATGACATGCAAGCTTAGTAGAAGAAAGGCCAACACAATGGTTCATTTGCATAAATAAGCACTACACCTAAGAGCATTTGAAAAGCAATCCTTTTTACTAGGTGATAAGTTCTCCCAAATTATGTCATCTATCCAACACTACAGGTTACACCGCCTGTAGCCAACCATGGGTTAAACCACTCATAAGAAACCACACTACAGGTTACACCGCCTGTAGCCAAACAAGGGTTACACCGCTCAAACCAAACTTGGCTACCCACCAAGTCCACCCATAATCAGCCCCTATAATTGTGTGAAAGGTCCATGTTGCTCGTGACCGTGAGCACGGCTCTTATAACAGTTTTATACTCTGCAGCGGTTGCACAACTTTACCCACAGGTTGGTGATTTTATCACCCATCGGTGACTAAAATCTCCATGTTTCCGAAATCATACTACCGTAGGTGTGAGGCCAAGAGATCACCACAAGGTCTTTCAAATAGCTTCCTAGCTTGCAAACAATCCACGCTAAGGTTTCACTGCTATGGAATTAAACCGTTCCTACAGAAGCCTCCTCTGGCGTCGTGGCTAGGAGTGAACCGTCTATCGCCTGAGTCCGAGAGTAAACCGTCCCGTCCTTATTCCTCGACTGCCCGCAAAACTGGAAAGATATCTTGATACTCAACCAAGCCTACCCATATCAGCCCTGTGCTTTGTGTTGTTTTCATGGTTACACATTCCATGAACCTACCCTTGTGATCCCAAGCAGGTACCACCACAATCCCACAGTACAGTACTATACTGAGTACATGTGCATACCCGCACCATCCTCACCATCCTCCTGCTTGGATCACATAGGTTCCATGTTGCTAAAAAAGATTACCCATCTCTCATGATCATTATATTAAAGTGAACCATTAGTCAAGATTAAGATTAGACACTTTCATTCTCGACATAGCAAACTAAGCATGACGTACCCATACTAATAGACTACACCAAAACCCAAGACGACAAGGAATAATATGGAACAGGATAATGACACATGGGATTTAATATTAACAAGCATGCATAGGGATAGAGAGGATTGTAAATCATAGGTTCAAAATTCATCAAGGACACTTGCCTGGTTCCCCTTACTGCTGCACAAAGTCTTCTGGCTGTAGGTCCTGAAGGCTCTCCAACTGTTGGTCGTCTACTTAATGTCATACTCGAAAGACAAGCATAGAACCAAACTAAGAAACAACACACCACATAGTAACAAACAACAATGAAAACAAAACTACAAAAAAGTAAGTGTTGTTACGATCGCATGAGCGCGAGAATCGCCTCAATCCGAGTTACGAGTAAAAATTTATGAAGCTTTAAAGGTTTAGGGTTAAAATAGTAAAATCAGCAAAATATGGTAAGACAGTACGAATAAATAATATTCATCACTATGATCGCATTGGTGCAAGAATTTCTCAGTTCCGAGCTACGGTTGAAAAGTTATGATGATTTCAAGTTTCAGGGGCTAAAATGTAAAAGCAGACAAGTTTAGGGGCCTAAAAGTAATTTTAGAAAAGTAAACTATAAAATGTAAGTATAAAATATAATTCTAGAAACTTTGAGGGACTAATATGTCATTTATTAAAGTACAGGGGCCTAAGTGTAAAAAGACTGATCTAAAACATAATTTGTAATAAGTCCAGGGTTGTTTGGGTAAAATTACTAGACTAAAATATTATTTAAGAAAAGTCTAGGGGCTTAAATATAATTTTCTTAGAAAAATAGGGGCTAAAATCTAATTTAATTAAAGTACAAGAGCATCTATGCAAAATATGCATTTACTGAATTTTAAACGAGATAACTAAATAAATAAACAAAATAAATTCCATGAGACGGGTCTACGGGCTCATGGACCAGCGTTGACCACGCGGTCCACGGTCCACGGTGGACCGGGCGCGTACCCCTTTGGCTCGATCTAATCTGGGCCGTCCAGATTAGATCGGATGGCCAGGGGCTCTCCAGCGGGGTAAGTGGCGGCGCCGGCGAGGGTGGGTAGCGGCGACGCCATTGGAGGCGGCCGGAGCTCGCCGGGAAAATGCTCCGACGTGCGCGCTACGACGGGGAGGGGTCCAGGGGAGGCGGCAGCAAGAAGCGGGCTCACCTGGGGCGTCGTGGAGGGCGGAGGTGGCCGGAAACCGGCGGGCGACGACGAGCTTGCGGCAGCGGATGTCGGCGGCGGCGCTAGGGTGAGCAGAGGCGCGAGAGGCAGCGGGGGTTAGGGAGGGGCGGCGCGTGGAGGCGGGGCGCGACCCTCGGGGAGGCCTTGGCGCGCACGCCAAGAACCAACAGTGGCGGCGGCTGGGCCTAGCTAGGGTTTCAGGGCCGCAGCGCGGGCTGGCCGAGCTGGGCAAGCGGGGGTTGCGACACACTAGGCCGAGCAGGCCGCACGGCCGTGCTGCTGGGCTGGCAGGGGAGAGAAGAGAGGGGGAGGGGGAGGTGGGCCTCGGGGGCAACCGGCCCAAGCCGAGAGGAAGAGGGGAGGAAGGGAGGGGAAAGGGGGAAATGGGCCAGGAGAAAGGTTTCGGCCCAAAGGCCCAAGAAAGGTTTTCTTTCTTTTCCTAATTTCTAGACTAAACCAAAATGACCTCTATTCGAATTTGAAACAAAATAGTTTTACAGCCAATAAAACCTAATACAGCTAGCCAGCATGAATGCAACAATCAAAATAATCTTTTTAATTCTTGACTAATTTAATCTATTCTAAAATTTGAAAAAAATAGGGTGTTACATCCTCTCTTTTCTAGTTCGTGTTCTTTGTGTTTCCTTTTATTTGTGTTTTTAGTATGGGAATGTCAGGATCGCCTCGGATGGTCAGAGATCACTCATTGCCAAATCCGGGATCGTTGATCCCACAATGCTTAGATGAAAAGGTCACTCCTTTGTCTTATGTGCTTAATCCAATCATTATCGGCATGGTCGAAGAAGAGAAGTTTTCTAGAACAAAAGACGGGAATCCTTACACACATCTTCAAGATCTTGAGGTTCTCTGGTAGAAATTCAAGCATGAAGGAGTGCCCCAAAACTAGTATAGATGGCTGCTTTTCCCGTTCTCTATAGGCGGAAGGGCAAAAGAATGGTATAAGTCAGCAGCTAAAGAAGTGAAAGGAAGTTGGGAAAAAATGGTAGGAGCTTTCTGCCTACATTTTTTTCCATTGCCGAAGGTGCAAAGGCTGAGAAGAGTGGTAGTAAATTATGAGCAAAGGATAGAAGAAAGCCTCACCCAAGCCTCGTTGCGTTTTCAATCTTCATTGAAGCAAAGACTTGATTTGGGGATGGATGATAATCTGGTAATGCAAACATTCTATATGTCTCTCAAAAGATCATCAATAATGCATTTAGATAGCTTAGAGGGAGAAAGTTTCTTGGACCTAACCACTAAAGCAGGAATGGATCTTCTAACAAAAATAGCAAACACAGAAGCACTACACAAACACTAGAATGAGTTTGAAGGCTCAAATCCTTCGCTGGAGCAACTCCCAGTTGATGTACCCATGTTGGAAGAAATATCAGTGCTGCAGGTCACCAAGGAGGATGGATCAGAGAAGAACATCCATAACAGAAAGTTGCAGCTAAAAGCTGAGGATGTGCCGATCGACATTTCCCAAGTGTCGAGCGGCATAGCCGTGGTGCTGATCGGCACTGATTCACTGAACAATGAATACTCTAGAACTGAAGCCTCCCTCCGAGATGACCATCATAAGAGATTTTTAGAGATTCTCACTAAGCCTATAGGGATAAGTTCAGATCCATGGAAAATGCAAAACCTTTGTGTGAATTTGAGCCATTGGGTTGGATCCCCATTGATTTCACTGAAAATTTGCTAAGTATGAGGAGGACATTTGATCCAAAGTATGCTTCTTCATTATGAATTAAATATAATTTTCCCAGTAATACAAAGTCGTCTAAAATATTGGACGAAGTATTAATTCAGTGGTAGAAGATTCAAAAATTAAATAAAAAAAGAGACTACTAGATCGTTGTTTTGTCCCCTCACATTATGAAGGACTTTGTAGGGTATATGCAATCGGTCTCACTCACGAAACAGAAAAGGATCCCCATATACAATGCAAAGTAGAAGGCATTCAGTTCCCCAAAGCTTTATGTGATTTCAGCGCTCGTGTTAGTCTTATGACTTATGAAGCATTCACAAAATTACCACTCCGAGTTAAAGGACTTTTGATTGGCACTGAATTGGAACTAATCATGGCTGATGGGAGACGTACCATACCACTGGGAATCATCGAGAATATGAAGATAGAGATAAAAAAAGTATATTGTCCCAGTTGATGTATTCCTTCTTGAGAAAGGAGAGGTAGGATTAGAAAATGTCATATTGGCAAGCCCCTTCTTAAGATTGGTACAAGCAGTATTGGATGCAGGACAAGGACGCCTCAAATTTACATTAGGAGGAGAGGAAATCCTTTTTGATTTTCAAACTAACCCTCTCACTCAGAAGGAATTTCTCCCAGAACAAGAGTAGGAAATTAATATCGAGTATGCAGGCCCTCTAAACAAATTATTAGAAGATGAAGATTGTCAAGAGGTAGAAGATGTCGATCGGAACCAAAAGCGTGTCGGTCGGCACGGGTGGAATGCTGATCGACACAAAAGTAAACCTGAGGTATTTGAATCTCTCGGCGAACTTGATACAGCGGAGGAACCTGATGTCGAGCAAAAGCCACTTTCTGAGGGTCTACGATACGAGTATCTTGGAAGGAACAAAACTTATCCGGTTATTGTTAATAGTGCCCTAAACAAAGATGAGTCAACACTACTTCTAACAGTTTTGAAAAAGTATAAGAAGGCTATCAGAAATTGTTTGGATGACATAAAAGGGATAAACCCAGCCTTCTGTACCCATAAGATAAATCTCAAAGAATCTGCTAAATAGTAGTTGAAGGGATGAGAAGATTTAAGGAACGTATGAAGGATGTGGTAAAGAAGGAAGTTCTATGACTGCTTAATGCCGGAATGATATATCCAGTACCTAATAGTGAATAGGTTAGCCTAGTGCATTGCATACCTAAAATGGGAGGATTGGCAGTAGTGCCTAATGAAAACAATTAATTGATCCCTCAAAGAATGGTAACACAATAGAGGATGCATTCATTACAGGAAGCTGAACAAAGCAACAAAGAAGGATCACTATCTATTACCCTTTATCAACGAGATGCTTGAAAGGTTAGAGAAGGTTCTAAAGAGGTGTGTCGAAGTGGATCTGGTTCTTAATTAGGAGAAGTGTCACTTTATGGTCACATAAGAAATAATTTTGGGACATGTTATTTCCAAGCGAGGAATTGAAGTTGATAAGGCAAAGATATCAACAATAGAAAGGTTGCGTCCACCAGCAGATCACAAAACTTTGCAGAGTTTCCTTGGACACGCTAATTTCTACCGACGGTTTGTTAAAAATCACTCCAAGATTGCTAAACCATTAACAAATTTTTTGCAAAAAGATGTACCTTTTGAGATTGATGATGAAAGACTATGTGCATTCAAGAAATTAAAACAAGCTTTATGTTCTGCTCCTATTATGCAACCACGTGATTGGAATCTGCCTTTTGAAATTATGTGCGACCCAAGTGATTATGCAGTGAGTGCAGTTCATTGATACCGCAAGGAAGGTAAAGTTCATGCCATCTACTATGCTAGTAAGACTCTTAGTGAGGCACAAATCAATTATACAACTATAGAAAAAATGCTTGCAGTGATATTCGCTTTTGAGAAGTTTCAATCATATATCATCAACTCTAAAATCATTGTCTACATGGATCATGCTGCATCAGACATCTTACTTCTAAAAAGGAGTCTAAGCCCAGATTGCTTTGATGGGTTTTAATGTTGCAAGCATTTGATTTGGAAATAAGAGACAAGAAAGGAATAAAAAATGCCATAGCCGATCATCTTTCACGCATTATGGTCGATAACGAAGATACAAATATTACTGATGAGATGCAATAGGAATATCTATATGCAATACATGATACTAGAGATAAATGGATGCATGACATAGTATCAGGCTTTCAAGGAAATATGGATCATCTCTCACACAATGCTAAACTCAAGGTAAGAAGCGAGATGCACAAATTTATTTGGGACAACCCTTACCTGTATCACTATTGTGAAGATGGAGCAATGAGAAGATGTGTTCCTCGTAATGAAAGATTTAGCATCCTTGAAAAGTGTCATTCTTCAGAATATGGAGGACATTATGGACACTTTCAAACTAAAGCTAAAGTATGGGCTAGTGGATTTTATTGGTGTTCTATGCATGAAGATGCTAAAAGGTATGTTGCAACTTGCCCTCAATGTCAAAGATTTGGAAATACAAATAGTCGTAATACTATGCCTCTTCAGTACAATATGCAAGTTGATATATTTGATGTCTAGGGAATGGATTTCAAAGGACCATTTGTTAATTCATATGGTTTTGAATATATACTAGTTGTTGTGGATTATGTATCAAAATGGGTCAAAGCTATACCATGTAAAGTCAGCTCTACAATGGAATCTAGAGGTATGATTTTAAACTGCATTGTTCCATGGTATGGAGTACCCAGAGTCATTCTAACAGATGGAGGGAGTCATTTTACTGGGAATGAGTTCATCAAATCTTTGGCAAAACTGGGCATTGAACATAGAATTGGAACTGCTTATCACCCGCACACTAACGGACAAGAAGAAACATCCAAAAGACAATTAAAGAGCATTATCCAAAAGGTAGTGACAAAAGAAGAAAAGGATTAGTCTAATAAGCTCAATGAACAGTTTGGGCTTATGGTACATCATTCAAGACACCAATTGGTATGACAACTTATCAATTTATGTATGGAAAACCTTGTCATCTCCCTGTAGAATTAGAACATAGAGCATATTGGGCAATAAAAGATATGAACTTGAATTTGGATGCTGCTGCAATAAAAAGGAAAATACAGATTAGTGAGCTCGAGGAATTAAGATTAAAAGCATATGACAATGCTTCAATCTATAAAGAAAAGACTAAGCGATGGTATGAAAAGAAGTTGTTGACAAAGGAGTTCCATGAAGGAGATAGGGTGCTTCTCTTCAATTCAAGATTTTGATTATTCGGCAAGGGTAAATCGACAAGCA
Source organism: Eleusine indica (assembly GCA_030378355.1). Lineage (NCBI taxonomy): Eukaryota > Viridiplantae > Streptophyta > Magnoliopsida > Poales > Poaceae > Eleusine > Eleusine indica. The sequence goes on along the minus strand of CM059494.1, from coordinate 30,490,520 downwards.
AATGGGATAGCCCATATCTTGTAATCTGGTTTTACTATCAGGAGTTGTTGTCATCATGGATGGCCGAAGACATGAATACATGATAAATGGTCAATGATTAAAGGTATATCTGGAACCTGACACTTTTGAGCTAAAATCTTTTGATATTTATTATGTCATGTGAACAATTGGGTGGTCAAGCTTAAAGACATAAAACAAAGGCATTGTACATGTTGTTTTTCTTTGTTTTTGTGAGCTTTTTATTGGTTTAAGTCGGCTCAGGCACTTTTTGCTCTGTGCCGATCAGCATAGTTTTGTGTCGATCGACACGTTCGAGTCCGAGTATGTTATGAGTTGTTGAGTCGCTGTTACATCCCAAAATTTTCTATTTTGGAATGTGAGTTTTCTTTTTGGAAAAATAGTAATTTTCAACAATGTATGTTTGAAATAAGACTTATTTTACAAACGATTTTATTTCATATAAAGAACCTTTAAATAACATAATTAATTTTATTCTTATTCATGATTTTTGTCGTCTTTTGATTTGATATCCATTCGATAAAACCTAAATTATTTTTAGTGAAGGTTTACAAAATTAAATTCTTTTTGAACAAGGGTTTCAATTATCCATCATTCAATCTGTTCTCGTCTCATTTGAATTGATGATCCAACTCCGTACCTATTTTGCTCATATGTCTTTGTTCGTCATGCAATCCTTCATATACGTTACAAATGTATCTGGACTCAATGTGAACCACCTTTGTTGCACCCACTGTATCAATGTACCTAGACATAACACCTTCCATGTTTACCCCACCTTCCATAAACATTTCTATGGAAAGAAACCTCACCTTCCTAAACATTTTTATGGAAAGAACAAGAGAATAAATTGCCCAATAAATGCATTTATTCTCCTTAATTACCTTTTCATACTCTTCCCCCACCTTCCCCACCCTTCCTATAAATACTAGACCCCCTCCCACGTCCTCCCCACCCGCTCAAACCCTCACCACGCCACTAGGCTGCCGCCATGTCACCCTGCCCTCACGTCCAGCAACAGTTCTATCGGTTGGCTTTGGCGTTCCCAGCGATCTACCCAACCAAATTCCACGAAATTTGGTCTGGAGGTGCACCAAGATATTATATACAACATATCAAAAAATCCAATCCGTTGGAGTCAGTATGCCTCCGGGATCTGCATCGCAACGCTGGCTGCTCCCGGTTCCTGATCTGTCCAGCACACGTATTGGTAATTCGATCCTTTTTACTATTAATTGAGGCACTTGATTGATACAAACTCTGATCCAAAATGTGTTCCAGGGAGTTATCATCATAGCCACCAAAGTTATTCTCCAAGATCTATCTTCGTTTGACCGAGAACGCGGTTGGCATGAAACCCGCTGCTGCATGACCTAGTTTCGTTCTAACGCCAAAATCTCCACATCAGGTCAATTCCCATGCCATTCTTGTGTTCCGCAACACTACCAATATGTATGTTCAATTATTTGTTCATATCCATCTGGAATAACTGGGAACGCACATGTCTTGTTTGTGTTCTCTGCAGATGGCTGTTGTTTGTCGTCTGTTCGCGTTCTGCATGGATCCTGGTAATTTCGATCCATGTTCTTCCCAAACATTTCATGTTCTTGGTGGTACACCTATACATTATCGTGTTCTATAAGTTATCTACTCTTTCCCAGAAGCACGTCCTAAGATCTACTCCGATGTCTCCAAGAACGCCGTTGGCATTCAAACTATCTCAAGGCAAGCTTGTCCTGCTCAAACCCATCGATCTCCAGGACAGGTGCTTTTTGATCCAATTCACCTTGCGTTTCACATGTTCCACATCACTAGGAAGATTTTTGTTTAAATTATTCCTTGAGAACTAGAGCCAATCAATAGAAACGCACACATATGTTTTGTACTGTCTGTGTGCGGCCGTAGTCCTTGCAGCTTTAACCTTGCATATCTTTTGATCCACAACCCCGATTTAGGTAATTCTTCCGCCTACATTCTTGTATCCAAATAAACTATCTAATTTCTACCTTTGTTCAACCATACCCAATTGTTCCATACCTTGCATTGTGTATTTATTGTGTGTATGCTTTGCATGTCTTGTGCAAATAGGATTTTTACGCACGAGAATCGTACGAGGATGAAGATCAAGATTTGTTATCACTAAGCAGCAACATCTAATTTTAGGCAAGTGTCCTTGATGCATTTTGTACCTATTATGAATATTATTTTAGAACTGCATGCTTGTCAAATGAATGAGTACCTATTGTTAGGATTTTCCTAGTATTGCTTTATCCTTTTCCTTGTCGTCTTGAACTAGTTGGTTGGTTGGTTATGGGTAGTTAATGCTTAGGTTGCTTTGTGGGATGTTGGGTTAATATTAATCCTGATTAATGAACTATGGCACTTCATAGTTGGAAATGGTAATTAAGATTAGCAACATGGCTTAGGATTTGGGTGATCGGTATGGGGACTGTGCAGGGGTTCACCGGTAGTCCGGGGACTATGCAGGGGTTCATCGGTAGTCCCCTGGTTTGTTTATCACCTAAATCATTTTAATAATCGGTTCTTGGAGCAGCAACCCATGTGAACCGTACAACCACGAGCCAAGTTATGGGCGCGGCCTGGCGTAGTATGCGGTGGAGACCAGCTGGTGCGTGTGAACATGGAGGGACTATGCCGGGGTTCACCGATAGTCCCAAGGAGAGGTGTGGTTAAGGGATGGGGTCCTAGAACCATCTAGCTCAAGAGGGGACCTCTTGGGTATGGGTTTACTACCCGATGGGTGAAACCTCAGTGGGCACGTACAAGCTGGAGGAAGCCGTTGAAATGCCTCTAAGTGATCTCCTGGACACACACCAAAGGAAGTGTGCAAGTGCTTGGCCAGCATGGCAGGATGGAGAGTTAGTCACCTGGAAACAGGGGATGAAATCGCTTCTCGTAGGGAATGTGTACAACCTCTACAGAGTGAAAACTATCATGACAGTTGTGCTCACGGTCAAGAGCGGCATGGATCCCTCACAAGATTAGTGGGTTATGGCATGGAATGGTTGGGATTGTTGGATGGGATTGGACCTAGCTTGGATAGCACCCCATGGGTTAATGGTTGGGATGACCTCACTTAGTAATTTAGGATGCTTAGGAGATTATAAAGCTCATGCAATAAACCCTATTATTAAGTCTTCCTTGTCTTGAGCCCCATATCATCTTTTCCCCCACTTGCTGAGTACGATACGTACTCACCCTTGCTATACCCACATTGCTGCTCAGCCACAGGAGAAGACTGGAGCCACTATGAAGACGATGGAGGCGAGTACTAGGCGATGATCCACCAGTCGGTGCATGTGGAGTCTTGGGACGTCTACGCTAGTTTATTTCCGCTGCTTTGATGCACTTTTCTTTTAGACCTACTTGTCCTTTTGTAATAAAGATACAATGTAATAATTAAAGGATATGGATATTTATTTTGTTACCATTAATGATGTACCGTATCTGTGTGTAACTTGATCCTGGGCACACGTATGGCTGCACCCATTTTGCTTCTTAAAATGGGTGTGACAGTCGCCTTCCTTCAAGATATGCTTTTGAAATTCCTATATTTATGTGTTGGATTGCCATATGAACAAGGACTCCATGGATATAAATATTTCAGGCCATCAGGGGTTTTCGACATCACAACTTCATACATCTGAGTTCTAGCGCAACCCTAGACCCTAGATCAATGCAAGGCGACGGATCTGGTGGAGCTTATGGCGGTGCTGGTCGGCATGACCAGAGTGCCGATCGACACGAGCATGATACCGGTCGGCAGGCAACGAATGCTGATCGGCACGAAGGGGACCTTTCACCCATGAACTTTGTGCTGCCATAGGCAGACAATAGATTGGCTTGCCCCATGGAGGACAATCTAATTGTGTGGTCATCTCTTCGACAAGCATGGATACGCAAGAGCGAGTCAAACAAGTGGAATCAATAGAAGATTGCGATGGATGCTGCTCTTCAGAAGAAGGTTAAGGAGATATTGATCCGGAAGGGTAAATCTACGGTGTTTAATGAACACCACGTCGTCTCTGAGAGGTACACCATGGATAGTCTTCTATCTTTTGATCGCCCTTTGAACTGTCAAGACTTTATTGCTTTCGAAGAGATGCTTTCTGCTGAAGAAAAAGAAGCTTTAAATCATGATTGTTTTATGACTACATAAAGTGATTATATAGAAAATATCAAATTGAGCTACAAAGCACTGCTGCAGAAGCTGAGAGTAGACAGGATCAACAAGGCAACGATGCCGATCGGCACGACACAACTACCGATCGGCACGAAGCACAACAATATGTTTTGACTAATTTGGAGATCTTTCCGGAGAATCGGATTCGTAAAGAGTCTTTGTTCCAAGGATGTAGTTGTTTCTATGCAGGAAAGATCATCAGAGGCAAGTGGAGAATTTGATGAATAATTATTCTAAGTTCATCCCTGGAAATTTTGTGATTAATGATGGTTTTCCCGTTGCTGTTGGGAGGAAATTACCATGTGAGCTTAATGAGGAGATCCTCCGACGTATCAAAAAGGCATGAGAAGTTGAGGAGCAAAGAGAGAAAAATATAAAGGAGCTTCGTGCACTTATCAACAGGTCTAACTAGGATGTTGATCGGCAAGACGCAAATGCCGATCGACATGATCTAAAAATAGTGGATTTTGAAGATCTGACTAATTGTTCTGATAAAGGGCCTACTGCAAAGAGATACAAAGTGATGTGAACAAGGGTTCCTGATCTTCCGAAAGGTTCTAGTAAATCTTGATTTGGGTGGAGGCGAAACACAAATTGATCCGGCTTCTAAACAACACGTTCAGAACCCATCAATCGCAGCACAACGTCTCCTCTGGTTACCAACCGTCCAAGAATGATTGACCTCACCGAGAAGGCTAATCCCTGCCTGTGAATCAAGAACACAAGCAAGAACAAAGAAGAATGCAATACAATTGCAGATGAATGATTAAGATCACGAAGTTGGGGTCTCACAAACCGATGAACGGTGACACTGTATATGAATAGAATTAATCTAAGCAAAACCCGAACCCTAATGGTGCGGTGGAAGATGTATATGAAGACCCTAGGATCATGCAAGACCCTCTGAACCCGCACCTAATTGGGCTCAACTGGATACAAAGCCGAAAGGCCAATATCAGGCGACACAGCACTGACACAGATTCTGGACCCTCTCTTGTTTTGGCGATTCCTGATGACTCCGAATGAATTTTGACATGAGGTTGGAGGAATTAGAAAGGCCTTCTCCTTATCTTTCTGTGCATATGTAGAACGTTCAAATCCGAGTCAGTATGTGTTCTGAGCGTCTATGTTAGTGCATACTGGTCCTGGGCCCCGAAACAGACTCGAAGTCGGTTTTGATTGGGCCTCCACCTTGGCTTCCAAGCCCTTGCTGGTCGTCCACATTCCCAAGTCCTTCTCCCATCATCTCCTGGTCCTCTCCATGGTTCTTAATCATAAAATAATCATTAGGTACCAAACCATTCTCAAAAGTAACATATAGCAAAGAACGTAGGAACGAGATCACCTCTAAATTTAGTTGTCGTGCACGAGCTCTAGTCATTGGACCTTGCAAGTCCAGAATTGGAGAAGTGTTGTGTGTATCCATAGGAGTGATGTCCTCATCATCCTCCCCCTCTTGAAGTGGAGTCGTCCTCGACTCAAGCTTATCCTCTTCTCCCAAGTATGGTTTAAAATCTGAAATGTTAAAAGTAGGACTAACCCCGAACTCTGTAGGCAACTCAAGTTTGTATGCATTATCATTAATCTTCTCAATTATTTCGAATGGACCATCAGCTCTAGGCATTAATTTAGACTTTCTCAATTCTGGAAATCTATCCTTCCTTAAATGTAACCACACTAAATCTCCTACATCAAGCTTTACTTCCTTTCTACCTTTACTACCAGCAATTTTATACTTTTCATTCATATTTTCAATGCTAAGTCTAGTGGTCTCATGCATTTGTAAAATAAATTCAGCACTCCTTAGCATCAACATGAACTCTCTCATTAATAGGTAGAGGAAGTATATCAAGTGGAGTATGGGGATCAAAACCATACACTACCTTGAAGGGACTTACCTTGGTAGTAGAATGTGTTTCCCAATTATAAGAAAACTCAACATGAGGCAAACATTCTTCCCATTGCTTCAAATTTTTCTTCAAGATAGCTCTCAACATAGTCCCTAAAGTGTAGTTCAAAACCTCAGTTTGTCCATTAGTTTGTGGGTGACAAGTTGTAGAAAACAACACCTTGATACCCAACTTATTCCAAAGTGAGCGCCAAAAGTGACTCAAGAATTTTGCATCACGATCTGAAACAATAGTACAAGGCATACCATGCAAACATAGAATTTCTTTGAAAAAGAGGTCAGCAATATGACTAGCATCATCGGTCTTATGACATGGTATAAAGTGTGTCATCTTAGAAAAATGATCCACAACAACAAAAATGCTATCACTCCCCCTCTTAGTCCTAGACAGTCCTAAAACAAAGTCCATAGAAATAACCGCCCAAGGAATAGAAGGAATAGGAAGTGGCATGTATAAACCATGTGGATTCAAGCGAGACTTAGCTTTTTGACATGTAGTGCAGCGAGCAACAAAGCGCTCAACATCTTTCCTCATCCTTGGCCAAAAGAAGTGTGTGGCCAAAATATCCTCCGTCTTCCTAGCATCAAAATGACCCATCAATCCACCTCCATGCGCCTCCTGCAACAACAAAAGACAAACGGAACCAACTAGAATACATAGGCGGTTATCTCTAAACAAGAATCCATCATTTAACACAAATTTGTTCCAAGCACGACCTTCTTTACAATGCAGCATTACATCCTTAAAATCAGCATCATCAGCATATTGTTCTTTAAGTGCCTCAAGTCTACAGATTTTATAATCAAGTTGAGACCACAAAGTATAGCACCTAGATAAAGCATCAGCAATCACATTATCCTTCTCTTTTTTATATTTAATAATATAAGGAAAAGACTCAATAAACTCAACCCATTTAGCATGTCTACGATTCAAATTGCATTGTAAGCGAATATACTTAAGTGATTCATGATCAGAATGAATAACAAATTCTTTAGACAACAAATAATGATGCCATGTCTCTAAGGTACGTACAAGAGCATTTAATTCCTTATCATAAGTGGAGTAATTCAAAACAGTCCTAGTAATTTTTTCGCTAAAGTATGCAACAGGGTTACCATCTTGCATCAAAACACCACCAATGCCTATACCACTAGCATCACATTCAAGCTCAAAAGTCTTATCAAAATTGGGTAGTTGCAGCAAATGTGCATGTGTAAGTTTATTCTTCAAAGCATCAAAGGACTCATGATATACCTTACCCCAATGGAACTGGACGCCCTTCTTTGTCAACTCATGCAATGGTGCAGCGATGGTGCTGAAATCTTTGATAAAACGGCGGTAGAAACCTGTAAGACCAAGAAAACTCCTCACCTGTGTGATAGTTTTTGGTACAGGCCAGCTCTTTATGGCTTCAATCTTCGCCTCATCCACCTTAATTCCCTGTGGAGTCACAACATAGCCAAGAAAAGAGACTCGATCTGTGCAAAAGGTGCACTTCTCAAGGTTACCAAATAAACGTGCAGCTCGCAAAGCATCAAAAACAGCACGCAAATGAATCATATGATCATCCATGGATTTGCTATAAATCAAGATATCATCAAAGTAAACTACCATAAATTTTCCAATGAAAGCTCTCAAAACCTCATTCATCAAACGCATGAAAGTACTAGGTGCATTAGTTAAACCAAAAGGCATTACTAATGACTCATACAACCCAAATTTGGTTTTGGAAGCTGTTTTCCATTCATCTCCAAGTTTCATTCTAATTTGATGGTAGCCACTACGCAAATCAATTTTAGTGAAAATTATAGCACCACATAACTCATCAAGCATGTCGTCTAGCCTATGAATAGGATGACGATACCTAATAGTAATATTATTAATGACTCTACAATCTACACATATATGCCAAGTACCATCTTTCCTAGGAACCAAAAGTATAGGAACAACACAAGGACTAAGTGATTGACGAACATACCCACAATCCAAAAGGTCTTGTACTTGTCATTGTATCTCCTTAGTCTCCTCAGGGTTGGTCCTATAAGCAGCATGGTTTGGCAAAGTAGCACCCAGAATCAAATCAATTTGGTGCTCAATCCCTCTCAAAGGTGGCAATCCCGAGGGTATCTCAGCTGGGAAAACATCCTCATACTCCTGCAAAAGGTTAGTGACAGTAGGAGGCAAAGCACTAGAAGCCATATCATCAAGTGAAAACAAAGCTTGTTTGCATATCAAAGCATAGCAAATATCATCAGCAGCAGAAATTTCAGGAAGCTCAAATTTTATTGCAAGATATGAACGACCTTGTAATTTTATTCCAGCACCCTTAGAACTTGAAGAATCATTAATATTACAGGTGAACAATCAGAATTAACAAGTTGATGAATTTCAGGACCTTTATTTTTCAAACTAGCAGCTCTTTCTAAATCAGCTTGTACAATTTCAGCAGGGGTCATTGGTAACAAAGTAATTTTAGTTCCTTTATGCATAAAAGTGTACTTATTACTTGTACCATGGTGTACAACATCATTATCAAATTCCTAAGGTCTACGCAATGAAAGTGAACATGCTTGCATGGGTACAACATCACAATCAACAGAATCCACATAAGAACCAATGGAAAAATGAACTCTGCAAGTTTGTGTTACCTTAGCTTTTCTAGAGTCATTTAACCACTAAATGTAGTATGGATGTGGATGTGGGCGTGTGGTCAAATCAAGCTTCTTAACCACATTAGAACTCACCAAATTGTTGCAGCTTCCTCCATCAATGATAACACATGCTCGGCGGTTCTTGATAACGAAGAAAATCTAGAACAAGTTATGTCACTGCATCGTCTTGGAATGCTTGATTTGCGTGCTAAGCACATGCTACACAATAATACATATGTGGCCCGTGGTGTCTCCGCCTCCAAGGACGAGGTCGCCGCTGGTGGTAGCGACATCCTCCTCCTCATCCTCCACATCGGAGGTGCTCATGTAACCGCCATCATGTGTCACCACATATGCACACCTACTTCAGAAATATTTATGCACATGACCAAGACCATGGCAGCGGTGGCACTGAATCCCTGTAGTGCGTCCCGTCGAAGCAACAGAGGAGGCACTACTAGTTGGTATCTGCACAGAATTTTTACCCGAGCACGTAGAAGGTGCAGGGGCTGATCTTGGTGTTGCAGAAACAACACTGGTTCCCTTGGCAGCTGCTGGTGGGGGCGGCCGGAAAGATGGCTTGGGCAGCCCCGAAGTCCCGGTAGGCCGTGGTGGGTAGAAGGTCCTGGACTTGTTGTACTCCTCAAAAGCCTGGAAAAGTTCCTGCGATTCTTTCTCTTCAAGCATAGCATACTGGAAACACTGGTTGAGGGTATAAAATTCTTCATAATCAAGAATGTCCTGAATTTCTTTTCTCAAACCAGAATAAAAGCGGTAAATCTAATCCTCTACTTTTTCAACTACAAGACAACGAATCAAACCCTTCTGAAGCTCATTAAAGTACTCCTGAACAGTTTTATCTCCTTGATCTAAGCGCTGCAATGTATTACGAATCTCTCTATAAAAGGAGGAACAAAACGATCACGCATTGCTACCTTAAGTTCTTCCCAAGTAGTAGGCAAATCAGTTTCAGCAGCTAGACCACTCCACCAAACAATAGCAAAGTCCCTAAACTCACTAGTGGCTTGTCTAACTCTATGTTGTTCAGGAACAAGGTGGGCATTAAATTTTTGATCTACAGTCATCTCCCAATCAAGATAAGCATCACCGTCATATTGACCCAAAAACGAAGGAATTGAAAACTTAATTTTAGCATACGGGTCATCTGGAGCACGGTTACCTTATGGGTGACGGTTGTGGTTGTGGAAATCACCACCCATACCTTGAGTGTTACGTTGCAAACGACGTCGTAATCTTGCGGTCCTTGTAGCTAACCTATCCACGGTGCCATCAGCCTTATACACCGTGTCTTCATCATGATCGTCTTCAACATTGTTGGTGTTGGTATTCTTGTGAGCGATCTCTAACTCGATAACCTGGTCAGTTAACTTAGAGACTCTCTTATCCAACTGGTCAATGCTTTCTCCTAGGTGAAGCTTGGTAACCGCATCAGTGACGGCTCTGGTGATCGTCTCTGCCAAATCACTCTGAACCCCCTGCAAAGCCTTCTGTAGCTGATCTTGGCTCACACACTGATCAAATTTTGAGGGCGAAGCACCCTCTCCAATGTTTCCTGACATCACACACACCAAAACAGGAAACAAACAGTGAAGGTTATCCCTACAAAACTACTAAGCAGTGGTGCCTCTCAACACAGCAAAAGGAAGCTCCTTACAAAGCTCTTACAAAGTTCTGAAAAGCAAAGCAAAGGATACTAGGGAGGTGTGTTCCACGATTGCAAGGCTCACAAAATAATCTGTGTGCTATCCAGAAAAAATATGTAGAGCTAGGAAGGCCAAATATATATATGTGAGTGGCACACAAATAAAAAACAAAGAGTAAAGCTGAATAAGTGCCCCAAGTAACTTGTCCTTAGTTGCTGGTCTAACTATGTCTTAGAACAGTAGTGATAGCAATGGCAGAAACAAGTGTGAAGGAGAATAGAGCACAATAAGGGGCTAGGTGTAAAACAGCCAAACCTCCAAAATTCAGGGGTCTAGATGGAGCACTAGTAGAAATCTGAATTTTTTTTTATATATTTCTCCAACTCAGTGGCAATGGGAGAGAATTCACAGAAAATTTCAGCTCAAACAGAGGTAGGATGTGGCCTACAGAAGTTCTGTAAGTTTCAGAAAACATCGGGTTTCAACTTGAATTAATTTTTTCTTTATCTTCCCGATTTTTTTAATTTTTTTGAGAAGGGCAAATGTCCTTTGGACATTTGGGATGGCTCTTTTTTGATTCATGAAGCTCCTATAAAAATTTTAGCCAAAACGGACAACTGAGCGAAAAGTTATGGCCGTTTTACTGAAGGTGTGTCGGAATCGGTTTTGAAGAAACCCGGGGTTTGAGTGAAACCCGAGTCGGGTTTGGCGTCGGGTAGGGAATCAGGTAGGAATTTTTTTGGCGGGGTGGATGCAGCGGAAAGTGGAATTTGTGGGAATTGGTCCGAGGTGTTGACGGTGGGTTTAGGGTTGGTTTAGGGCGGGATTAGGGTGGGCGTGTTGATCAATCAACCATAGCACACAAAGCCAACAAAACAGAGGGTGGTGAGACAGGATGGCGGCTAGGGTTGCAAGGAAAACACTACTGACGACAAAAACACAAACTAAACCAGCGACTAAATAAGAACTAGGGAACAAACTCAACACTATGGACTCTGAAATTGAAATATGCAAAGGCTAAACACATGGTTATGGGCTGGGGGAAAAAAAATTTTGGCTTTTCTGTGGATGATAGGAAGAACACAAAAACCAAACTAAAGGGTAGTGCAAACCTGACAGTGCACCTGAAGCTCTGATACCACTTGATGTGGATAAGAGTTCCCGATCTTCCGAAAGGTTCTGGTAAATCTTGATTTAGGCGGAGGCGAAACACAAATCGATCCGGCTTCTAAATAACACGTTCAGAACCCCGCAATCACAACACAACGTCTCCTCTGGTTATCAACCATCCAAGAACGATTGACCTCGCCGAGAAGGCTAATCTCTGCCTGCGAATCAAGAACACAAGCAAGAACAAAGAAGAATGCAACACAATTGCAGATGAATGATTAAGCTCATGAAGTTGGGGTCTCACAAACCGATGAACGGCGACACTGTATATGAACAAAATTAATCTCAGCAAAACTCAAACCCTAATAGTGCGGCGGTGGCTGTATATGAAGACCCTAGGATCGTGCAAGACCCTTTGAACGTGCCCCTAATTGGGCTCAACTGGATATAAATCCCAAAGGCCAATAACAGGCGACGTAGCACCAATACAGGTTCTAGATTCTCTCTTGTTTAAATGATTCTTGTTGACTCCTTATATTTCCGTGCATATGTAGAACGTCCAAATCCGAGTCAGTATGTGTCCTGGGTGTCTGTTTTAGTGCATACTGGTCCTAGGCTCCAAAACAGACTCAAAGTCGGTTTTTATTGGGCCTTCACCTTGGCTTCCAAGCCCTTGCTGGTCCTCCATGTTCTCAAGTCCTTCTCCCATCACCTCCTGATCCTCTTCATGGTTCCTAATCATAAAATAATCATTAGGTACCAAACCATTCTCAAAAGTAACATATAGCAAAGAACGTAGGAACGAGCTCACCTCTAAATTTAGTTGTCGTGCACGAGCTCTAGTCATTGGACCTTGCAAGTCCAGAATTGGAGGAGTGTTGTATGTATCCATAGGAGTGATTTCCTCGGCACAAAGATTCTGATCTTTGTTGATCTGTTCATCTCTCTGCTAAACCAAGGAGACGGTATTCTGACTGGGGTAGTGACGTTTTAAATTTATGTATTGCTTAGAAACTCTTTCGGATATTGAAGCACAGGCAATAGTGCAAAGCTGATGTTAAGGAAGAGGAAACAAAAATTGAAGAAGAAGAACCAATGCAGGAAGCCCAAATTAGGGATGACGAGGAAGACGAGCTAATGGACGTAGTTCAAATAGAAGAAGTGGATGAGAATGATTTTGACGAAGCCAGGAAGGATGTGATTCACAACATCAATAGAGCAGAGGGCTATGAGGCAGATCAGGAGCGATGCCGATCGGCTCCGAATGGACACCAACTGGCACAAGGGCAAAACAATGCTTCTTCCTCTGACTTTATGAGTCACGGTCCTCCTGTCCCGTCATGTTGTTATAGATGTCGCCACAACATTGAAACTATTTACCAACAACTAGAAGACATAAAGGTCACGATTGAGTCTGATTGCGTTTTTCTTGATAAGAATATTTGGAAAATCTTTCGCATATTGGGAAGGAATGGCTTGTAAGTTTAGGGAAGTCAGGTTAGGTGTTTCTTCCATACAATGAGGACATGGCAATTTTTGAGTGTGGGGGAGGATCGTCTATCCTTTAGAGTCGTTTTGAGTCATGTGAGTCTTAGTTTATTGTGGCATGAGAGTTTCTTGAGCAAGTATTTCGTTAAATCATGGAGTCAGGATTTATGATGCTTTAAATAGAGTGAGTGTTAGTTGTCAAATCAATGTTAAAAACCCATGCTTTATATCTTGTTTTGATGATTGTTTCACTTGAATTGCTTAAGTTGTTGAATATCACTTGGCTCATTATTTAGTTTTTGAAAACCTCTTCTTTCATAAGAGTTGATGCATAGAATCAAGATTACTATAATTACCTATTTTACTTAGTCAAGCGAGTTAGAGATTATACAATATATGAACCTTTTGATAAGAAGTATCTTTATCAACCTTGTGCTCATGATTACGACTAAGATAGAAGGGAGATTCTATTTGTTCATCGCAAATTCTTTCTAGTGATCCACAATTGTTCCTTTTCCATCCAGAAACACATATGCCTTTATGCTCTATAACTCCCTCCTTGATACAACCTACAAGAAAGAATGCAATCATCTGGCAACATGAAGAAGACCTTTTATAAGGAAAAAAGAGATAAAAAAAAGATGAAAAAGGAAAAGGTCAGAGGAGAAAATTCATACATTCAAAAGGACAAGTCTGTTGGTATTTCTTATGATCACAGATAAATCCGCATGCGCATGGATACCGTTGTAGCACTTCAACTAAGAGTATTCCAAGGTCTCGAATTCACATGGAACATGTGTGTCTAATCTTCAATCCTAATCCGTCCAAGGACAACAAGAATATGGTAGGCAGAGGGTAGAGAGGACTCCTATGGTTAAGGATCCTAAAATAAGATATGTTTAGTCTATAACTCCTTACTTCAGGCACCGGCTTACCCCTGCATCCATAGGTGACTCCGGCCAACAGCTCTACGACGTACTCGAACGTGGAGGATTACTAAGGTCGGATAGGGTTGTCACCACCTACAGACTACCTCGACAAACCGTGGGGCACATGGCAAACAAAGGTAACCTCTAGCCTAGACACCACGTCTACGCTATTAATTACTATCAAAGTCTCGATGTCATGCTTATAGTATACTATGATACTCCAAGTAACTAGAGCGATGATCCTGTAAGCAAACTAAGGAAAGAAATTACTTAAAAAGTAAACTTAAATACCAAAGAAAGATCATAAATACTTACTAGGAAAAGAAAGCATCCGCCGAGGTATAAGCGTGGAGAAGGCGCCGACAAGCCCGGATCTCCTCCCAACTCTCCCTCACTCTCTCCCTATTTTCTAAGCAATTTGGCAATGCTAAAGCCTTTGGAGTGGTGCTCTAAATTTTCTTCTTGTGTAGTTGGAGTGGAGGTACTCCCTCCTTAAATAGGGCCCAAAGATGGCTCCTGGAGGCGGTAACTCCCGCCCTAAGCGCGGAACCGACCTTGGAAAGGTGGTGGGAGACCCCCCGAACAAGCATGGGCCGAGTGGGTCCAGATGTTGTTCGGTGAAACATCATTCGACGCCCCTCGATCATGGTCTTCTCCGGGACACTGACTTACTGTCCCCATTTGACAATCCATGTGCTAGGCCTTCTGGTATGTCGGTTTGCTCTGTTTATGGGCCCGTGTATCCTTGTGCTGCGCTCTGATTGGCTGGAAGTGTGTTTCCTCCTCTAATTACTTGTGCTTCCCCTCCAATACGTGGTTAAGTCACCAGCATATAAATATTCACCAACACTTGTGGAGATTATTAATAATATACTCCTTCCACTATGTTGATTATTTATTTTATATGTTTTATGCAGGCAATTAATGGTCGGATTTAGCATTTAAGCACCGTCAACAAACACCCCCACACTTAGCCTTTGCTTGTCGTCGAGTAAAGGAATAAAGACTAAGGTGGATCATAACTTCAATTGGTGTGAGGTTAGCATGCAAATTGTTCCATGTCATACCTGTACCTATGAACTTTTAACGTGTCTATCATGTTACCTTGTGTGGTTGAGGAATGGAATGGTCCTGACTCCAATCATCTTCACTCGTTCTGCTATGTGACTTGGGTTATTGAAAAGATTTTCAAAACAAATCATAGTTGTACTCCTCAAATGATTCTCTCAAATCGCTCAATGTATATGGTTCCTCACCAGGGCATTTGACATTGCCTCTTTTCATCCTACTTCTAATTATGGCTTTATGTGGAGCTTAAGGTAGGGGTAAAAGAGAGGCACACTTGTGTCTCATATATCACTAAGTCAAAAAACGGATCCATAATTCATGAACGTTTGATCAATTATGTGCACATGTGGATATGTGGATGGAAAATGGATGAATTGGATACTCCCTCCCTTCTATTGGATAAGCATTTGAGAACATGGGCTAATTCTTTCTCTCCCTTTTTTTATTCTTCTTTTTTTCTCTTTTTTTAATCATGAATAGCCCATGTCTCTTTTACAAGGATATTCGGAGAGGGAGTTCATCAGAATATGATGGAGTACTTTATTTAATGGATGGATGATGGACATGGAAATGTTATCTTCCAGTGTAGAAGAATTAGCATATGGATGATGGATATGGTGGTGCTAACTTCTAGTGAAGAAGTATTAGAAAAGTGGTGTACACATAATCTTGATCAAAAAGTCATAAAGAGTAACTCACAAGGGTCACAACAATTTGATAAAGTTCAATAAGATGACAAGCAGCATATACATAAGGCTTTTAATGAGTTCATCATCTGGCATTGGTACGAAGATATAATCATTGAAGAGTCAAGCTACTGATTTTAAGTTTTGCAAGAAAAATTCCCAAGCACATCAAGCATAAGAGAAAGATTCATTTCGTCAAACCATATCTCATACATCAACTACCTAGGTATGCTTTCCTAAACATACAATTCACAAGCAACAAGTCTATGAAGTAGGAATAAGGAGCATGCAGGCCAAGCAAGTAGAAGCATGATATAAAACAGAGGGTTTCACAAGGTTCATTTTAGTTTTGTTTAGTTAAATTTTAGTGATTGATTCAAGAGGAAATAATTTTAACTCACAAAACAAGGAGGTGAAGGGATTGAGTGCGCAAACCGTCTTAGTGAAGAGGATGGGAGCTGGGATGCGCCTGGCCGCCACACACTTTTTCATGATGTTGACCTCTTTTGTTTGTGCATCGGAAAGCCTAAGAGACCTCCCCCACACTTGTTCTTGTACCTGGCTACTTCTTTTTCAAAACGAACAAAAGATTGCAGAAACAAAAAGGACTCTACCAGGTCTAGGACCGGGGATCCTAAATTTATTCAAATAATAAAAAAATAAAGAGAGGAATGCTAGAGTAGAGCATTGAAATCAATTAAATTGATCACATCTACCTCCTTACCTTGGTTGTCATCTGGCTCTAGGAAGACTTTTAAACGATGACTGTTTACCTTAAACTGGTTCCCTCCGTGATCTTGGAGTGTGATTGCTCCATGCGATGCAGCATTAATGATGATGAATGGTCCTTCCCATATAGTCCAAAGCTTCCCATGGCCGAACAACTCGACTCTGGAGTTGAAGATCAACACCTTGTCGCCTGGCTTGAACTCCTTAGGGTTGATCCTCCTGTCGTGCCATCTTTTGGTTCTATCCTTGTAGATCTTGGCACCATGATAAGCCTTATCTACCCATTCCTTTAACTCGGACAGCTGCAGTTTTCTATGTCTCCCGGCCTACCTAAAGTCCATGTTCCATTTCTAGATGGCCCAATATGCTCTATGTTCCATCTCGACTGGTAGATGGCATGTTTTTCCATATATGAGCTGGAAGGGAGATTGTAAGTTTCATGACCATTGATGATTGGATCTCCAAGGTATGGATGTTTTGGTGATTAATGGCAACTATCAAATTATGGGCTAATATCTACACGAGTATTGTCTATGTAGATATCATCTCTAAACTCTATACAAATCTTATTGATGATGGTTTCTTTGGCGGTTGATGACAATGACCACAAGCATGGAGGCTTGATGAGCTTGATGGAGTCTAAGAGTTGATGGAGATGGATCAAGGCTAAGGACAAGATATGAAGCAAGTGTTTAGAACAGTTGTCTAGTTGTTAGGGTTTTGAGTCCATAGGAAAAACCAGACTATCAAGGGGGTCTAGGTCATGTCTCTTAGGTCATGCTAGTCGGTGATGTGCGTGGATGCTCAGTGAAATCACAGGCACTAGGTGATAGTGGAGAAGCCAAGGAGCTGTTCGGAGAAGCCCAGAAACGAAGTCATGCGAGGACGAGGAGTTTCAGCTTCTGGACATAGTGACCGGACAGAGGGGTAAGTAGAGACCGGACTGTATGGTCATCAGGAGATTAGAGAGTAGTCTACAAGGAGTCTGTTAGCGTGAAGGCTCATAGAGACCGGACGGTACGGTCCACAGAACAGACGGTTCCGTCTGTATGGATGGGAGCTGGGACAGAGAGGTGCAGTTTTGGGTGCTCTCTAGAATTGACTGAGATGAAGAGACCGGACGGTTCGGTCGGTACGAGATCAGCTGCGCACTGAGATGTCAATGGCTCTAGGAGCCGTTCCAGGAGTGACCGGACGGTCCGGTCTGGCAGTGACCGGAGAGTCTGGTTAGTGTGTCCAGAAAGGTGATCTTGTGGAGCAATGGCTAGTTTGAGGTTGGAAACCTATATAACTTTGTTGTTGGGGTCTTGGAGACCTCTCTTGGCTAGTGGAATTGCTGGGAGCATTTGTAGGGACCCAAGAGGAAAAGAGAGGAGCACTAGGAGAGGATACTGGTTATCTTGAGAGTGCTAGAGAGAGTAACTTGAGCATCTTTACACATCTAAGGCTAGGGTGCCCTTGAGGGTGTGATCTAGATTGTTACTCTTGGTCTATGGTGAGAACTAGACCGGTTAGGTGTCGGTGATCGAGCCTATCATGATTGGTTGTGAAGGCCATTACACGTTTGTACATGGTTTGAGCTTGTCGTTGAAAGGGGCATCACTAGTGTGCGCCCGTATCGGCTCGGGGAGTCCGGCAAGTTCTCGAGGGAGGCAAGCTTGTGCCTTGGTGGCAGCGGTGACGTAACCGTGTCTTCACTCCAGGAGTGATTGCGGGCTCGTGTGCGAGAACTCCACTTGGTGGCTGGAGGGACCGGCACTCCGGTGGGAGTGGTCCAATGAGGATTAGGGGAAGACGCCATCCTGCCAAGACCTCAGGAAAAAATCATGAGCATTCCTTGACCCCTCTTTACTACTCCGCAATTGTGTGCTCTAGTGATTAGGTTGGATTGTGGCTTGCATAGGCTAGTGTGTTTAGCTTCCGCATTTCATACTCATCATGAACACTAGCATGTGTAGGGTCTTGGCCTACTAGAATTGTCAGGTTGCAACGATTGTCGGGATTTAGTAGAGTAAAATTGAAGTATTCAAATTCATGGTCGCCTTATCGATTCACCCCCCACCCCCTCTTGGTAGGCCTTTGGTCCTTACAGAGACATACCAATCGGTGTTTTGTATGCGGTCCTGTATGCCCATAGTGCATCTGGTAGCTTCATCTATCTTCCATATGCTCCCTATCTCATTCACGGTCTTCTGTGGTATGTTCTTCATTTGTTTATTTGAAGTTTCTACCTGCCCGCTTGTTTGGGGATGGTGTGGAGTTGCAATGTTGTGCTTTACTACAAGCTCTCTTAAGAAGTTCTAGAAGGTCTTATCAATGAAATGAGACCCTCTGTCACTTATCACCATCCATGGTGTTCCAAAATGAGGAAAGATGGTCTCGTGGCACATACTTCGGACGTGGTTGGAGTCGGCAGCTCTGCATGGCATTGCTTCTACCCACTTCGATACATACTCAACAGCCACCAAGATGTACTCACAATCATAGGACTTTGGAAATGGTCCCATGAAGTCGATGTCCCATACATCAAATAATTCCACTTGAAGGTTGTATGTTAGGGCCATTGCATTGCGAGCAGTAATCCCTCCATGCTTTTGGCAATTCTGACATCTTCGAATGAATTCTTTTGTCTCTTCATGCATTGTTGGCCAAAAGAATCCACTCTACCAGATTTTTGCTTAAGTGTGGAATACACCATAGTGACCTCCATATGGAGATGCATGGCATTTCTCAATTATCTTGGTGCCTTCAATTATTGGGACACATCTTCTTAGCAACCTGTCAGCACATACTCTGTAAAGGTATGGGTCGTCCCACACGTGACGTCGACTCTCATAGATGAGTTTCTTCTTGTTTCCCCCTGGTGGTACATAACCTGTAACAATGAAATTCACAATATCTGCATACTAGGGGTTGGAGTCCGTCACTTGCAGTAGCATATCGTCGCGGTGGAAGTCATTTATCAGAATTTCCTACGTGTTAGTCACTTGCATACGCGACAAATGATCCACAACAGAATTATCTACTCCTTTCTTATTTTTAATTTCAAGGTCAAATTCTTGAGTAGAAGAATCCTACTAATTAGACTTCGTTTAGCATCTTTCTTAGTAAGCAGGTATTTTAAAGTAGCATGATCAGTGTGAACTATAACCTTTGCTCCTACTAAGTAAGACATATACTTATCGATAGTAAAAACAACGGCAAAGAGATCTTTTTCTATGGTGGCCTAATTAAGTTGTGCTCCTGTCAAGGTCTTGCTAGCATAGGCTATGGCGTGATGCTTCTTATCTTTGGTTTGGCCAAGGACGGCCCCAAGAACATAGTCACTAGCATCACACATGATTTCGAAAGGCAGCGTGCAATCAAGGATTGAATGATTGGAGCTGAGATGAGTGCCTTCTTAAGGATATTAAAGGAATGTAGGCACTCATCATCGAAATCAAAGGGAGCATCCTTAGCCAAAATACTTGTGAGGGGTCTAGCGATCTGGAAAAAGTCCTTGATAAAACGCCAATAAAACCCCACATGTCCTAAGAAACTATGGATCCCCTTAACATTAATTGGAGGCGGAAGACTTTCTCTGACCTCAATCCCCCTTTCGGACACAAGGTGTCCTAAAACTATGCCCTCTCAGACCATAAAGTGGTACTTTTCCCAATTAAGTACCAAGTCCTTTTTCTGGCATCTTTATAAGACCCTATCTTTGTTCTCAAGACAATGATCAAAAGTTTTCCCATAAATAGAGAAGTCATCCATGAAAACTTCCATGATTTTTTTTATCATGTGAGAGAAGATAGACATCATGCACCTTTGGAACGAAGCAGGTGCATTGCACAACCCGAATGACATTCTATGATAGACATAGGTTCCGTAAGGGCATGTGAAGGTTGTCTTACTTTAATCATCAGGATGGATGGGAATTTAATGGTAACCAGAGTACCCATCATGGAAGAGAAAAAAGAAATGATTGGCAAGTCGCTCCAACATTTCATCAATGAAGGATAGCGGGAAATGATCCTTTTTCGTTGCCTTGTTGAGCCTCCAATAGTTGATGCACATCCTCCATCCCGTGACGGTGCATTACGGGATCAACTCATTTCTATCGTTTTTAACGAACGTCATGCCTCCCTTCTTACGCACTACTTGCATAGGGCTCACCCACTCACTATGGGGAACGGGATAAATTATCTTGGCGTGCAAAATTTTCAAGACCTCCTTCTTAACAACCTCTCTCATTGCATTATTTAGCCTCCTTTGAGGCTCTCTAGAAGGTGTGCTATCAGGACCAATGGGAATGTGATGGGTGCAAAGAGTAGGACTAATTCCCTTAAGGTCTTGGAGTGAGTACCCTGGGACAGAACAATGCTTTTCTTGGATGGCAATAAGTTTAGCAGTTTCTTCCTCGGATAGCTTGTCACTTATGATAACAGGGGCTTCTGGGTTGCCATTTAGGAAAGCACTAGTTGGAGGCCCGTGCTTCGCTACGGAGCATCAAAAATTTACCAACAGATTTAACATTACCAAACATTTAGAATTTATAAGCAATATTTAAATTAGATTTAATTTAAATGTTGTTTTCCCATTAAATTACATGAATGCATAGGTCATTCCTTGTTATAACTACTAAGTGTTAGGCCTTAAATAAGAAAAATAATCGGCACAACAACAGCAAAATACAATCGCTCATGCTAAGACTTCATATTTTATCAACCATGCAAAATGCGTAGTCACTTGATAGCTTCGGTTTCCCTCAAAACAATTCTTCGTCCATAAGGCAGTCCAGTGACATCATTGTTGATCCTACAAAATTTCAAACCTGCAAAAATTATTAATAGAAGAGAGCCGATGTTAAAATATATATTATACACACTTATTTATTTTAAGTGATCTATACCTGGACCACCCAGTAAGAACCTCTTTGTAGACTACGTTCTTGGTAAATGTCCTAGTAACTGTAGATTGACTATCATTTTTCTTTTCTGGAACAACGAGAATCTTAATATTATTTTTTTAGGTAGCTTTAGAAAGAGCGACATATAGTTGTCCATGTGAGAACACTGAATCCGGTAGATACACTCCAATCTGTCCTTGTGCCTTGTTTATGGTCATTGCAAAGCTAAGTCTAATTGGAATTTGATTCCTCTTGAACCAGAACAGGAACATCTCATCATCGGATGGGCAAAGGGGAATTCGGGGAAGGAACACCCTCTTTCCAGCATGCTGGTCCAATACAATCTCAGCATCAATTGCATTTCTCATGAACCCCCTGACCACTAACCTTGTTCCATTGCACAAACCATTTGGGGGATCAATGTTTCGTGATAATATTATAGGGCAATTAATCTTCAACTTCAATACATGAGGAGGTAGTCCATTGGGTGTTAACAAATTCAAGAATTCTGTTCTGTAATAGTTATGTGGATCATCAACGGCATGATCAAAACTATGATATATCATCTCTTTTCCGAGGAATAGCTCAATCATCCTCATGTTGATCTTGTCAATGTACTCATTCCGAGTTGATAGAATTGCCCGAGATGTTATGTAGTTTGAATCTGAGATGTTTTCATGTAGCATTGGGAAAACACTTTCTATAAGCACATTGATGCCAGAATCCTTACCGGTATATGGCACACAAATCTCATCTGGAAGCTTGATGCAACCTTCATCCATAGTATCTTTGATGCTGTTACCAACACGCAAAAGATAATCAGCAAATGAGGGATCACTTTGAGCCCTCATATTATGAATAAGTTTAAGTTGCCTCATACTCTCCCAAAGGTAAGACTTACGTAATGTTGCATCTATTATTTGTGCCCTTGTTCCTTTACAGACTACTGGAAGAACTTGTCTAAAGTCTCCGCCAAAGACAATTGTCTTTCCACCAAATGGCACATCATATCGACCTGTGATGTCCCTCATGCTAGTGTCAAGGGCCTCAAAGGCCTGTCTTTTTGTCATGGGTGCCTCATCCCATATGATGAGAGATGCCGTCCTTAGAAGCTTAGCAGTGCCACTCTGCTTGGTGAAGCTACAAACACCACCTTCTTCAATATTTAATGGAATTTTAAATCTTGAGAGCGCAGTCCTACCTCTAGGAAGGATGGAGGCAGCAACTCCTGATGTCTCTATTGCGATGGCTATTTTACTTTCACTACGTATCTTAGCAAGCAATGCTATATATAGATAAGTCTTTCCCATGCCTCCTGGTCCATTGACAAAAAATACACCTCCATTTCAACTATCAACCGCTGCAAGTATCTCATTGTATGCATACCTTTGTTCTGGGTTGAGAGAAGACGCCAAACAAAGGTGCTCTTGATCCACCTCGATTGTGGACTCCTCAGTTAACTCTCTATCTTCATTTATTGTCACATCAAATGACTCATCAATTTTAGGAAGAGGGAAAGATGATATGTTCTTCCCCATTGATTGGAGTATATTCTTGATATCTATCAGAGCCATCTACTCGACAGTGTGAGGGCATATGTGGGATAGTCGATAGTCTTCTGTCATTGCTTCTAGGTGCCTATCCCAGAGTCCACGCACATCGCTCGGCTCGCAAAAGACCAATATAGTGGCAAATAGCCTCCGAAGTGAAGATGGTGTACATGTCAACCACATACCGTTGGAATAGGCATTTTCCATAAAGCATGGTATTAAATATACCACGACCCATTTGGAACTTATAGCAATAATAGTCTCTAACAGAGACGCACAATCGACTATTTGTATATGTGCCTAAGAAATCATGAGTAAAATAAAATTGTTAGGAGAAGAAGTATAATTGAAGTTAAAAAAGTATTGAATACATTCTTCATCAGTTAGATGTATAACCTTGATTCTGACGACGATTACGATGGGCCCGAAGTATCTCAGCCAAACTGACACTAACCTTTGGAATATTAGGATGCCAGCTAATCTTCCCTTTTGGGAAGAACAAAGGGTAAGACAAAGCGTCATAGCATCCATAATATGGTTGGATTCTATACTTCATATTGTTGTTGCCAAAAAAAATGACACTACGTTCAAAGTGCTTACAAAGGTCGTTACTTTCGACCCACACAGCAGCCACCTCGGATGATATAGGTAAGTTATATCTCCGTTGATCCAACCTTATATAAGTGTTTAGTTCAATATGATATTCCTCGAGGTCATCTGCACCAAGATTTCTAAATGTCTGAGAATACGGATTGTCCTTCAGAATGTCGACAAGCCTTTGAATGACATCTCGGTCCAAGTTCGGGGAGTGTCTGAACCTGTATTGTAGAGTCGGATCATCATCATAAAAGTAGAGCTCCAGATGCTTGGGTCCATCTTCGGTCCGACCAAATGAAAACACATTGTGGTAAATCTGTCCGTGGGCTCGAAATGTATACACTCCAGACTTCATGTTAGTGTATCTATTGTCCAAACTAACTCCAAGTGTGGTGAATGAAAAGTGTCCATTGAAGTATCGGATGTTATCTCTGAAATGCACAGCATCAGGGTCTGGGCTTGTGTAAAGTCTCTGAAGCTCCAAGGGTGGCTCCGAGTGTGCCAATTTAATTTTCCCAGAACGGCAACAAAATCCATCTGTCTCGTACTGAAACCTCTTTGCCCCACAATGCTTGCAATCAGGCTTTGGCACCAAACATATGAGTACTATCTGGTATGTTCTGGTAGACACGGTCATGTGGGTCAGAAATAGTGGTCTCCGAAGCAAATGAAATTATTTGGTCTTTGCCATCCTCTAGATAAATTAGATCAACGTGGTTATACAGGCTTGCATTTATGTACTATATATAGGTAAATATTTCAGGACATATACTTGGCATAAAAAATACCTCTCGAAGCAAATATGAAGTACTCATCATCTTCTTCTTCAGAAATATTAGAATTATCATCATCTGTAGCAAATTTTTCTATTGGAGAATCTGAAGAGATGTTGGTGTTTGGTGATGGATTGCCAATCGATGCAGGTGGGCCTGACGATGGGTTATCAACCGATGCTGGTGTAGGATATTGCATTGATAATTGTTCTTTGCACCGGGAAGTATCATCATCACCTAATTATGAGCAGCATTATTATATGGGTTCAGTCGCATATGTATGGTATCCTGGTAATAAGAAAACATCTACAACATTACCTATTCCTGCATGCAGGATGAGATCCTCTTCTGCTTCACGTATGTTTTCGAGATTACCTATTAATTCATTAACTACATAAATATTAATTCACTTTCAGAGAAAATATCAAAAGAATATAGCATGCAATAATTACCGTGAGTAGTAGCAGAGGTCTGTTCCAACGTACTTGGATAGCTAAATGGGTAGGAGCATGATAAGGGTTGTCCTGCCGAAAAACCTGTCAAACATTGAAGCGCAATGGATTCCTTGCATGGGGTATCTCATCTAGCTGTATATCTTGCATTACGTTGATCTAAGAGTGCTCATCGCTCCTCTGGTGGTAAGCTTTCCCGACGTGCTCTCTGGCGTGCATTTCTCTCTATTCTCTTCTCATCTGTCAATTTTTGTCTACCCTCAAGTATCAAGCTATGTCTACGTGCTCTTCTGCGAGCATTAATCTCCTCCCTCTCCTCAGGGGTCATGTTTCTACTACGAGATCTTCTACGAGCATTGATCTCCTCCCTCTCCTCAGGTCGCAAATTTTGAGTATGAGCTCTTCTACAGGCGTTGATCTCCTCCCTCTCCTCAGGTGTCAAATTTTGGCGACGAGCTCTTCTACGGGCATTGATCTCCTCTCTTTCTTCAGGTGTCAAATTTTGACGTCTAGCACTTCTACAGCCATTAATCTCCTCCCTTTTGGTGGTTGTCAAACATAATCGACGTGCAGTTTCACAGTAATGCCTTGCATTTCTTTGTTCTGATGTACAGTTTGTGTTTGGCATATTTTGTTGGCCAACATGCACTTGCTCAGATAGAACTGGTGGATCAGCCGTTCTTTGAGACTTACTTGCTTCACCTTGCTGTAGTGCAAAGCATCCGCGAAGGCGCTTCCGTTCTTAAAAAATAAATTATAACATAAGTATTTTTTATGATTAACAAAACTGCATAATATGCCTGAGTTTGATGATGATACCATTTGAGCATTCTCCTGTTTCAAACACCTCCACTCGTTCAAGGATACTATGAGTAGGTGAAGTTGTCGCAAACTGAGCTGGCACATCATCATCCGAGGGTGAACCGTAGTCGGCGGTCGATGTGTCACGTATTATCAAACTTGTTTGAGTACATGGAATGGAATTCAAACGGCATCTCTTTGCGTGATTATGTTCATCGGCCACTGTAATATCCTTCCATAGTGTTATTATGTATTCTTTGTTATGTCATAATGCTAAGATATTGATCTAACTAATTTCAGAGACCATATACAAACCTTTTCCTTTACCATTCTGGTAGTTTTGGTGCACGAGCATCTTACTCCAAAGCACGTCGAACATTCTGTAGGGGAACGGGTAGGCTACGATAGCATATAAAATTTCTACCGTTCAACCAGGAAACCTTGCAAGAGAGGATCATGAATCGTTACCACTAGACGCGCAGGCGGAGCGGAAGCGAATGTTGGAGCAGCTTGATCCAACGTAGTCGCGCGTCGGTGTAGAGGAAGTAGTCGATCACGTCAATCGTCTCCTTCTAGTCCAGCCGTCGGCACCGCAGCAGCAGCAGCGCCTCCTCGCGGTATCCACACGTACGGGGTTGGAGCACCGTGCGCGGCGTGCTAGCACCGGCAACACGGTTAGGGTTTTGTGGGCGAGAAAGAGGAGCACGGTGGCTAGGGTTAAGGACTGGTGGAATCACCTACGCCTTAAGCCCCTCCTCCACTTAAATAGACCCTTCTAATGGGCCTCGACTAGTTGGCCCATTAGTGAACTAATTCCTCACACGGATCAATATCCGTATGACCCTCACATACGGATCAAATCCGTATTGTCTCTTGGGCATATCTCCAACACATTCTTTATTGCAGGTAATTAAATTGCAAATGAAAGGGACAAAGCAGATTAGAGCACTGTAACTGACTTTTCTTGCTAATGACAATTTTTATTCCCAGTTAGTAAATGAATTGGTCCATTATTTACTATACTAAAATCATAACCATCTATAGGCAGATGGTTTGAATCACATGTACCCACAAAAATGGTTTCACTCGAGAGAATACATAGATATAGATGTCCAAGAGCATGTGGACAGCACATACAGACAAGTCCGACAGCATGTCACAGAAAATAAGAATAATAGGATAACCAGATAGATTTCAGTTTGTCTTCTGCAAACCATACCATTAATTTAGTTGTAAATCCTGTTGGCAGCATTGGTCCAGATAAATTTGATTACTTACAAGCATTTTTTAACAGGATACATCTTCATAAGTCACAACCGATAGTGAAATTTCCAACACCAGGGTTCACTGCAGCTGTGGTAAAAAATTGCTCTTTACCTCACAAAAAAATTCCTTCTGGTAGAAACCCTTCAAACCTGTAAGGCCTTGTTCGGTTGTTGTGGAATGAAATCCACATGTATTAGTTATAAGACATGGATTGAGTGAAACCACATGTGTTACTCAATCCATGTGAAATAATAAATTCATGTTGTGGTTTCAATCCCGGACTCGGAAGGCTAAGTTTTGTTCCATGTGTTGGAGGCATGGAAAAGGTCGGTTTAGACTGGGTTTTAAACCACGCTAGGTCGAACCGAACGCTCAATCCATGCCGGACCAAATTTCAAACCACATCTAATCAATCCACATGGATTGGACCTTGATCCATGCCATTCCATGGGTAACCGAACAAGCCCTAAAAGGGATGCATTGTCTTTATAGCAGGAAGTAGTGCAATCAAGCTCCATAGCAAAAATAGGTTTTCCTAATAGATGATACTGAACATGCATCACCTGATTGTTCCAGGAGCTATTAACGTAAATGCTATCTAAGTTACTTTGTATTAATGTTTACAAATTCCTTTGAAAAAAAAGGAACTAACATGACAGCTGAACCGATTTATATTTCCTAAATGCCTGACAGCAAACATGCCACTTGCACTATCAGATGTCAGCACAAATGTTTTTTTCTTTCCCTTCTAGTGCTAACATTATAATTAGGATGACAATGCAGTTTGTAGCTTAATCAGCCATACTGCCATGTTCGAATATCTCTACACAAAAGACCAAAAGAGGTTGTGAGAAGGTCACAGTTTTTGCAATTCAGAACCTATGTAACCTTCTTTACTCTTGACTAAGGAACTCATGAATCTACAGATCGAAGCATTCTTCAGTCAAGTTCGGTTTATGTACTCAGTAAGCTCAACATCTTTAAATGCAAATCACCAGTACCTTAATCCTTTGACGAATTGGATGATGCGTGGGTCACTGAATCAGTGAATCCTAGCTTCTCTCTATCCAATCTTCTCTCTATCCCTGAGAAACAACAATGAAATTTCCTGTCAATCAGTCCCAACCTTGAAATTTTTAGTTTCACTCCCTACATCCAACAGTTCTCCCTGGATAAGTTTAATTCATGAGCCTTTTGAAATAGCATTTATGCATCAGCCTTAAAAATCATACAAATTTCACTTGTTTAGTGGCAGCATTAAATTGGTCACAGCAATTGCATAAAGTAGAGCTAAAGAAATAAGTACAGAAACATTGGATCATCTATCTAGAACTTATAAGTGAACTGTCAACAACTCAACATCAGAGAAAGTATCCTACCAAGACAACTGAATTTTATTTTAAACAAAGTAGAACACCTAACAGGATCCGCAGAAGTGCAGATTGACTGTACTTGCATCGAATAGAAGGCATCCAAAATTTTCAGCTGACTGTAGTGAAGAGATTGATAATGCAGGTTGCATGAAATGTTGAATGTACCGAGATGCAAGCAGCAATTGTCCAAACAAAATGCACTTAACAACTGTAATATAAGTTCATATGTCCAGAAGTTTGCAATTTTGTCAATCATACGTACCTTGGTCCAAGAGGGCTGGTGAGTGAATGAATTCCTGTTCCTTGCAATCCTAGCTATAACTTGTGGCTTCTTGTTCTGTGGCATGAGGGTGAGACCAGAGGGGATCTATACCAGGTAGCCAGCTCCATGAGCTAGCGCGCGGAGGATTTGAATTTTGGTGTCAGAAAAGTTGAGCGGGAGGACCGGATGGAGAGTATAGCGGGATGTAGGGACAGAGCGATACCTTCTCCAACCTTCCAGCTTTTACTAATAGCTTCTTCCTATTTCCTAAAAAAAAAGCACCCGTCTCACTCAGACCATGCAGCCGTCTCGCATCAAGCACCATGGTTCGGTGGGCTCGACCTCGACCTCCACCTGGACGGCAGGCTCAACCTCAACCTGGGAGATGCGTGCAAGGATGGAGGGCTCGACCTCGACCTGGACGACAGGCTTGACTCCCACCGGCAACTGCAGTTCTGAATGTCAGTGCCGACAAGGCCCTGTTGCTGCTGGTGCCGACCATGGTATGGGCTTCGAGTGCCGGGGTGCCCGCGCCAGCTGGGGAGCGCCACCGGGCGCGGTGGAGCAAACTGGGAGTGGCATACGTAGCTCGGTTCTCTCTCGGCTCAGATTTTAGGGGAGGCCGCCATAGAGAGATCTACAAAGCATTTTTTTTTCGTTTCTCAGATGCGGCGACGAGAGAGAACAGGAGAGAAGAGAGGATGGACGAGACCGGAGGGAGGGAGGGAGGGAGCGGGATGTGTGGACCCCACATGTCGGAACACAAGGTTCGGTGGCGGAACAGGTGACAGACCACCACATGGACCACGTCACCAACTCGCGTTATTAGTATAGTAGAGATAGCGTAGGCCAGAGGAAAAGGACTTAAACTTAATTGGAGGTTGTGATGATGGTTCTTCAATTGCTAGCTCCATTGTCTCTTAAAACCCATATTTTTTTTGGATAAATTCTTTAGCATCTCTTTGTAGAAGGGATTTAGGAAAATTAAATGGGAGAATAGTCATTACTTTGTTGATTTGCTCTTCCTCGGGGGAAATATTTGGTAGGCAGTTCCTTGATCGGGTGATCGGGACATAAAACTTTTTACCCCAGAATTTTACATTGAGACTACTAAGCGTCAGTACATCCATAAGTAATTTCTCAATGGGATGTCCAATTAAGACATCAAAGTCCTGAATGTCAAAGACATGGAAGTCTAGGATAGCCTCGATGTTTGCGTGCCTTAAGGTCACATCTCAAAATCCCGCATCCTTCTAAAATAGGACCAAATGGGCTTTTCAAGGATTTCATAGTCGGTGTCAATGGCGTATCGCCCAAAATGTTAAGTGCAAAGGCAATAGAAACTATGTTGGCACCGACAGTGGAATTGTAAAGAACATCCACCGCGACTCCTCTAATGTCGCATCGAATAGTTGAAGTGGAAGAGCACATTCGAATTACTTCAGGGGACAACTCAACCTCTCGCAACCATTCGTCGCTCATAATTGAAGTTAACTCCTTCACCATCTCTTGGAGGAATGCCTCTTCAAGTGGCTCAGGATGGGAGACAGGAGTCGGGGGTTTCTTTTTGCAACAATACTTTGAGGTGTTTCCATAATCTTCAAAAAACTCTTCCTCAAAGTCAAATGGGAATTTTGAGGGTTGAATTTCTTCTTCCCTAGGTGTTCCCGGTTCGGGCGAGGGCTCAATGGTCGAATCATGGGATATGCAAGGAATGGGTTTGGATTCGGCTGTTGAGGGTTCCTCATGGCTTGACTTGGCTTCCTCTTGGAGGGGTTCAGCATGATCAGAAAGGAAGGAAGTGTTTTCTAGGATATGGTCTAGGATTTCTCTTCCTTCTGTCGCGGTCTTATGGACGAATGACCCTCCGGCGGCTATGTCGAGGTATAGGGCGGCTTCCTTGTTCAACCCCGCATAAAAATGTTGCAGCAACATCGGGCCGGGAATGGTAAGGTTGGGTCTAGATTTGGATAGCAAATTAAGCCTAGCTCAGGCTGCACCTAAAGATTCCTTCTCACTCTGGCGAAAGCCGAGAATTTTCATATAAAGGGAGACAATACGAGACGTAGGGAAGAAAGCGAGACAAAATTTATCTCGAAGTTCCTCCCAATCACCGTTTACACTCCCGACAATATGCGTGTACCATGGTTTCACCCTCTCCATGAGGGAAGAGGGAAAAAAATTCCACTTTAGAGTTTCCTCTGTCATGCCTGTGACACCCCATGTTTAATATTTAGTTAATTAATGCTAAACCCTAATTAGCAAGAATGTTAAGCCAAGGTGTACTTAAGCATCACATGAAATAATGAAAACCTAATCAATTTAACTTGAGGCCAAACAAAACCCTGTGAGCATGGTTATGAAGTAACTTTAAAATTTTCTACACGACCTATGCCAATTAACTTCACTAACGTGTTAGTAATGTTGAAATATAATTTTGGACCAAATTGGGACTTTTATATTAATTGGTAATGCCTCAAATAATTAAATAAAGCAAAGAAACATTTTATATTAGGATTATTATTCTATCATAACTCTATTTCTCCTGGCCAAGTGGACACCACTGAAGCCTCACACATATCTCTAGGACCCTTGTGTAAAAATCCTAAATCAATTGGACCTCAAGAAGTATTTTATTTTGATTAAATCATAACTAGGACTTGTTTGCAAGTATTTAAAAACCTGGAGGGTCTTCCTACGAAATCCCCTTGTCCTCTTCCTCCCACTAACGCCCGCTCAGTCAATGCTCTCTGCCGCGCGTGCCGCCATTTCTGCTACTGCCCTGCTTCCCCCGCTTCCCTGCTTGCCTCGCTGCATCGCATCGCTGAGCCGGCCTGCATCGCTCACTGCCGCTGCGTCTGCCACGCCTAGCAACCATCGCACTATCCCCTCCGCCTCTGTTGCCATGACCGAACCATTGCTTGCTGCCGCTCGCGCCAAACTGCCTTGATCTTCCCATTTGACGAGTCAAATCGACGTGCAACACCGCACGACTTTGCCCGCTGCCAACCAAGCTCGTGCCGCTGTATAAGAACCCTCCCACTTTCTTCTTCCCCTATCCCCCGCCATAGCTGCCCTCAAGCTTGAGCTTGGCTCGCCACTTTCCCAACGTCGTCCCAGCCAAGTCCAAGCCACCCACGTGCACGCACTGTGTCCCTCTCCCTCCTGGAGCAGGCCTGAGACCCCCTCCTGCCTCGAGCCCCGCATGGTATGGGTTTTGATGAGGACATCACTCCTATGGATACACACAACACTCCTCCAAATCTGGACTTGCAAGGTCCAATGACTAGAGCTCGTGCACGACGACTAAATTTAGAGGTGAGCTCGTTCCTACGTTCTTCGCTATATGTTACTTTTGAGAATGGTTTGCTACCTAATGATTATTTTATGATTAGAAACCATGGAGAAGACCAGGAGATGATGGGAGAAGGAGCTGGGAACGTGGAGGACCAGCAAGAGCTTGGAAGCCAAAGTGGAGGCCCAATCAAAACCGACTTCGAGTCTGTTTCGGGGCCCAGGACCAGTCTGTACTAAAACAGTTGCCCAGGACGCATACGGACTCGGATTTGGACGTTCTACATATGCACGGAAAGATAAGGAGAAGACCTTTCCAATACCGCCGGCCTCATATCAAAATTCATCCGGAGTCATCGGGAATCGTCAAAACAAGACAGAGTCCAGAATCTGTGTCGGTGCTGCGTCGCCTATTTTTGGCCTTTGGGCTTTGTATCTAGTTGAGCCCAATTAGGGGCGCGTCCAGAGGGTCTTGCACGACCCTAGGGTCTTTATATACAGCCGCCGCCGCACCATTAGGGTTCGGGTTTTGCTTAGATCAATTCTGTTCATAAACAGTTTCGCCGTTCATCGGTTTGTGAGACCCCAACTTCGAGAGTTTAATCATACACCTGCAATTGTGTTGCAATCTTCGTTGTTCTTGCTTGTGTTCTTGATTCGCAGGCAGGGATCAGCCTTCTCGGCGAGGTCAATCGTCTTTTGGACGGTTGATAACCAGAGGAGACGTCGTGCTGCGATTGCGGGGTTTAGAACGTGCTGTTCTGAAGCCGGATCGATTTGTGTGTCGCCTCCGACCAAATCAACTTACCAAGAACCTTTCGGAAGATCGGGAACCCTTGTCCACATCAAGTGGTAATCAGAGCTTCAGGTGCACCGTCAGGTTCACACTACCCTTTAGTTTTGTTTTCGTGTTCTTCCTATCGTCCACTGAAAATACCAAAAAAAAATTTTCCCCCGCCCATAACCACGTGTTTAGCCTTTGCATATTTCAATTTCAGAGTCCGTAGTGTTGAGTTTGTGCCCTAGTTCTTGTTTAGTCGCTGGTTTAGTTTGTGTTTTTGTCGTCAGTAGTGTTTCCCTTGCAACCCTAGCCGCCATCCCCTTCACCATCCTCGGTTTTATCGGCTTTGTGTGCTAGGGTTGATTGATCAACACGCCCACCCTAATCCCACCCTAAACCTACCCTCACCACCTCGGACCACTTTTCATAAATTCCACTTTCCGCTGCATCCACCTTGCCAAAAAACTCCCTACCTGACCCCAAGCCCGACTCGGATTTCACTCAAAACCCCGGGTTCTTCATAACCGATTCCGACACCCCTTCGGTAAAACAGCCATAACTTTTTGCTCGGTTGTCCGTTTTGGCTGAAATTTTTACAGGAGATTCTAGACGAAAAGTTGAGCATACCCACACTAGGCTATGCCCTGTGTGCCCTCGTCAAAAAATTCAAAAAAAATCGGGAAGATAAAGAAAAAATTCATTCAAGTTGAAACCCGACGTTTTCTGAAACTTCAAGATTTTCTGTAGGCCACGTCCTATCTCGGTTTGAGCTGAAATTTTTTGTGTTTTCTTCCTGTTTACTAGTGAGTTGGAAAAAAATATCAAAAAAATAAAATAAAAAAAAAAGAAATTTGGGATTCCTACTAGTGCTCCATCTAGCCCCCTGGGCTGTTTTATACTAAGCCCCCTGTGATCGACTGTGTCCCTTTGTCTCTTTGTTTCTTCTTTGCTATCACTACTGTTCTAGGACATAGTTAGACCAGCAACTAGGGACAAGTTATTTGGGCACTTATTCAGCTTTACTATCTGTTTTTGATTTGTGTGCCACTCATATATATATATTTGGCCTTCCTAGCTCTACATACTTCTTCTGGACAGCACATAGGTTATTTGGTAACCCTTGCAATCGTGGAACACTTCTCCCTGGTATCCTTCGCTTTGTTGTTTTCAGAACTTTGTAAGAGCTTTGTAAGAAGCTTACTTTTGCTGTGTTGAGAGGCACCACTGCTTAGTAGTTTTGTAGGGATAACCTTCACTTTTTGTTTCCTGTTTTGGTGTTTCTGATGTCAGGAAGCGATGGAGAGGGTGCTTCGCCCGCAAAATTTGATGAGTGCGTGAGCCAAGATCAGTTACAGAAGGCTTTGCAGGCGGTTCAGAGTGATTTGGTAGAGACGATCACCAGGGCCGTCACCGACGCCGTCACCAAGCTTCACCTGGGAGAAAGCATTGAGCGGTTGGATAAGAGAGTCTCTAAGCTAACCGATCAGGTTGTCGAATTGGAGACCGCTCACAAGACCAACAACAACAACAACAACACCAACACCAACACCAACAACGACACCAACAACGACGTTGAAGACGATCATGATGAAGCAACGGTGTATAAGGCTGATGGCACTGTCGATAGGTCAGCTACAAGGACCGCAAGGTTACGACGCCGTTTGCAACGTAACCCTCAAAGTATGGGTGGTTTCCACAACCATAACCGTCGCACACAAGGTAACTATGCTCCAGATGATCCGTATGCTAAAATTAAGTTTTCAATTCCTTCGTTTTCGGGTCAGTACGATGGTGATGCTTACCTTGATTGGGAAATGACGGTAGAACAAAAATTTAATGCCCATCTTGTTCCTGAACAACATAGAGTTAGACAAGCCACTAGTGAGTTTAAGGACTTTGCTATTGTTTGGTGGAGTGGTCTAGCTGCTGAAACTGATTTGCCTACTACTTGGGAAGAACTTAAGGTAGAAATGCGTGATCGTTTTGTTCCTCCTTCTTTTTATAGAGAAATTCGTAATAAACTGCAGCGTTTAGATCAAGGAGATAAAACTGTTCAGGAGTATTTTAGTGAGCTTCAGAAGGGTTTGATTCGTTGTGCTGTGGTTGAAAAAGTAGAGGATCAGATTTGCCGCTTTTATTCTGGTTTGAGAAAAGAAATTCAGGACATCCTTGATTATAAAGAATTTTATACCCTCAACCAGTGTTTCCAGTATGCTATGCTTGCAGAGAAAGAATCACAGGGACTTTTCCAGGCTTTTGAGGAGTACAGCAAGTCCAGGAATTTCTACCCACCACGGCCGACGGGGACTTCGGGGTTGCCCAAGCCATCTTTCCGGCCGCCCCCACCAGCTAGTGTTGTTTCTGCAGCACCAAGATCAGCCCCTGCCCCTTCTACGCGCTCAGGTAAAAATTCTGTGCAGGTACCGGCTAGTAGTGCCTCCTCTGTTGCTTCGACGGGACGCACTACAGGGATTCAGTGCCACCGATGCCATGGTCTTGGCCATGTGCAGAAAGACTGCCCAAGTAGGCGAGCATATGTGGCGACAGATGATGGCGGTTACATGAGCACCTCCGATGTGGAGGATGAGGTGGAGGATGTCGCTGCCACCAGCGGTGACCTCGTCCTTGGAGGCGGAGATACCGCGGGCTACATGAATATTATTGTGCAGCGTGTGCTTAGCACACAAATCCAGCAGCCCGAGATGATGCAGCGACATAACTTGTTCCAGATTTTCTTCGTCATCAAGAACCGTCGGGCACGTGTCATCATTGATGGAGGAAGCTGCAACAATTTGGTGAGTTCTGATGTGGTTAAGAAGCTTGATTTGACCACACGCCCACATCCACATCCATACTACATTCAGTGGTTAAATGACTCTGGAAAAGCTAAGGTAACACAAACTTGCAGAGTTCCTTTTTCCATTGGTTCCTATGTGGATTCTGTTGATTGTGATGTTGTACCCGTGCAAGCTTGTTCACTTTTATTGGGTAGACCTTGGGAATTTGATAATGATGCTGTACACCATGGTAAAAGTAATAAGTACACTTTTATGCATAAAGGAACTAAAATTACTTTGTTACCAATGACCCCTGCTGAAATTGTACAAGCTGATTTAGAACGAGCTGCTAGTTTGAAAAATAAAAGCCCTGAAATTCAGCAACCTGTTAATTCTGCTTCTACACCAAGTAATGTTAATGATTCTTCAAGTTCTAAGGGTGCTGCAATTAAATTACAAGGTCGTTCATGTCTTGCCACAAAATTTGAGCTTGCTGAAATTTCTACTGATGATATTTGCTATGCTTTGATATGCAAACAAGCCTTGTTTTTGCTTGGTGATATTGCTTCTAGTGCTTTGCCTCCTGCTGTCACTAACCTTTTGCAGGAGTATGAGGATGTTTTCCCAGCTGAGATACCCTCGGGCTTGCCACCTTTGAGAGGGATTGAGCATCAAATTGATTTGATTCCTGGTGCTACTTTGCCAAACCGTGCTGCTTATAGGACCAACCCTGAGGAGACTAAGGAGATACAACGACAAGTCCAAGACCTTTTGGATCGTGGGTATGTTCGTCAATCACTTAGTCCTTGTGCTGTTCCTGTACTTTTGGTTCCTAAGAAAGATGGTTCTTGGCGTATGTGTGTAGATTGTAGAGCCATTAATAACATTACTATTAGGTATCGTCATCCTATTCCTAGGCTAGACGACATGCTTGATGAGTTATGTGGTGCTATAATTTTCACTAAAATTGATTTGCGTAGTGGCTACCATCAAATTAGAATGAAACTTGGAGATGAATGGAAAACAGCTTTTAAAACCAAATTCGGGTTGTATGAGTGGTTAGTAATGCCTTTTGGGTTAACTAATGCACCCAGTACTTTCATGCGTTTGATGAATGAGGTTTTAAGACCTTTTATTGGCAAATTTGTGGTTGTCTACTTTGATGATATCTTGATTTACAGCAAATCTATGGATGATCATATGATTCATTTGCGTGCTGTTTTTGATGCTTTGCGAGTTGCACGTTTATTTGGTAACCTTGAGAAGTGCACCTTTTGCACGGATCGAGTCTCTTTTCTTGGCTATGTTGTGACTCCACAGGGAATTGAGGTGGATGAGGCGAAGATTGAAGCCATAAAGAGCTGGCCTGTACCAAAAACTATCACACAGGTGAGGAGTTTTCTTGGTCTTGCAGGTTTCTACCGCCGCTTTGTCAAAGATTTCAGCACCATTGCTGCACCATTGCATGAGTTGACAAAGAAGGGCGTTGACTTCCATTTTGGTAAGGTACATCATGAGTCTTTTGATGCTTTGAAGGACAAACTTACACATGCACCATTGCTGCAATTACCCAATTTTGATAAGACTTTTGAGCTTGAATGTGATGCTAGTGGTATAGGCATTGGTGGTGTTTTGATGCAAGATGGTAAACCTGTTGCATACTTTAGTGAGAAAATTACTGGGCCTGTTTTGAATTATTCCACGTATGATAAGGAACTATATGCACTTGTACGTTCTTTAGAGACGTGGCGTCATTATTTGTTGCCCAAAGAATTTGTTATTCATTCTGATCATGAATCACTTAAGTATATTCGTTCTCAATGCAATTTGAACCGTAGACATGCTAAATGGGTTGAGTTTATTGAGTCTTTTCCTTATATTATTAAACATAAGAAAGGGAAGGATAATGTGATTGCTGATGCTTTATCTAGGCGATATACTTTGTTGTCTCAACTTGATTGTAGAATTTTTGGACTTGAGGCAATTAAAGAACAATATGTTGCTGATGTTGATTTTAAAGATGTATTGCTGCACTGTAAAGAAGGTCGTGCTTGGCACAAATTTGTGTTGAATGATGGTTTCTTGTTTAGAGCTAACCGCCTATGCATTCCAGTTGGTTCCGTTCGTCTTTTATTGTTGCAGGAGGCGCATGGAGGTGGATTGATGGGTCATTTTGGTGCTAAGAAGACGGAGGATATTTTGGCCACACACTTCTTTTGGCCAAGGATGAGGAAAGATGTTGAGCGTTTTGTTGCTCGCTGCACTACATGTCAAAAAGCTAAGTCTCGATTGAATCCACATGGTTTATACATGCCACTTCCTGTTCCTTCTATTCCTTGGGCGGATATTTCTATGGACTTTATTTTAGGACTGCCTAGGACTAAGAGGGGGAGTGATAGCATTTTTGTTGTTGTGGATCGTTTTTCCAAGATGGCACACTTTATACCATGTCATAAAACTGATGATGCTAGTTACATTGCTGATCTTTTTTTCAAAGAAATTGTACGTTTGCATGGTATGCCTTCTACTATTGTTTCAGATCGTGATGCAAAATTCTTGAGTCATTTTTGGCGCACGCTTTGGAATAAGTTGGGTACAAAGTTGTTATTTTCTACAACTTGTCATCCACAAACTGATGGACAAACTGAGGTTGTGAACCGCACTTTGGGTACTATGTTGCGAGCTATTTTGAAGAAAAATTTGAAGCAATGGGAAGAATGCTTACCTCATGTTGAGTTTGCTTATAATCGGGCAACACATTCTACTACCAAGGTAAGTCCATTCAAGGTAGTGTATGGTTTTGATCCCCGTACTCCACTTGATATACTTCCTCTACCTATTAATGAGAGAGTTCATGTTGATGCTAAGGAGCGTGCTGAATTTATTTTGCAAATGCATGAGACCACTAGACTTAGCATTGAAAAGATGAATGAAAAGTATAAAATTGCTGGCAGTAAGGGTAGAAAGGAAGTAAAGCTTGATGTAGGAGATTTAGTGTGGTTACACTTAAGGAAGGATAGATTTCCAGAATTGAGAAAGTCTAAACTAATGCCTAGAGCTGATGGTCCATTCAAAATAATAGAGAAGATTAATGATAATGCATACAAACTTGAGTTGCCTCCCGAGTTCGGGGTTAGTCCTACTTTTAACATTTCAGATTTGAAACCATACTTGGGAGAAGAGGATGAGCTCGAGTCGAGGACGACTCCACTTCAAGAGGGGGAGGATGATGAGGACATCACTCCTATGGATACACACAACACTCCTCCAAATCTGGACTTGCAAGGTCCAATGACTAGAGCTCGTGCACGACGACTAAATTTAGAGGTGAGCTCGTTCCTACGTTCTTCGCTATATGTTACTTTTGAGAATGGTTTGCTACCTAATGATTATTTTATGATTAGAAACCATGGAGAAGACCAGGAGATGATGGGAGAAGGAGCTGGGAACGTGGAGGACCAGCAAGAGCTTGGAAGCCAAAGTGGAGGCCCAATCAAAACCGACTTCGAGTCTGTTTCGGGGCCCAGGACCAGTCTGTACTAAAACAGTTGCCCAGGACGCATACGGACTCGGATTTGGACGTTCTACATATGCACGGAAAGATAAGGAGAAGACCTTTCCAATGCCGCCGGCCTCATGTCAAAATTCATCCGGAGTCATCGGGAATCGTCAAAACAAGACAGAGTCCAGAATCTGTGTCGGTGCTGCGTCGCCTATTTTTGGCCTTTGGGCTTTGTATCTAGTTGAGCCCAATTAGGGGCGCGTCCAGAGGGTCTTGCACGACCCTAGGGTCTTTATATACAGCCGCCGCCGCACCATTAGGGTTCGGGTTTTGCTTAGATCAATTCTGTTCATAAACAGTTTCGCCGTTCATCGGTTTGTGAGACCCCAACTTCGAGAGTTTAATCATACACCTGCAATTGTGTTGCAATCTTCGTTGTTCTTGCTTGTGTTCTTGATTCGCAGGCAGGGATCAGCCATCTCGGCGAGGTCAATCGTCTTTTGGACGGTTGATAACCAGAGGAGACGTCGTGCTGCGATTGCGGGGTTTAGAACGTGCTGTTCTGAAGCCGGATCGATTTGTGTGTCGCCTCCGACCAAATCAACTTACCAAGAACCTTTCGGAAGATCGGGAACCCTTGTCCACATCAGGTTTTCACTATCTAAGCCAGAAATGGATTGCTCCCGAACAATGGCTATAAGGCCAGGGGGGAGTTCATAGCCGGATGAACTAATTCGGTCCGCACACAGCGGTGGCTCATAGAACTCGCCCTTTGGAGAAGAAAAAGATTGGATAGTAAGTGGCTCCGTCGTAGAAATGGGGAAAAAAATAAAGAAAGACAAAAAGATACGATGACAAACAAGGTTCGAAGATAGAACAAAAACCGTTCCCTGACAATGACGCCAGAAATGCTTGTTGGTATTTCTTATGATCACAGATAAATCCGCAAGCGTACAAATACCGATGTAGCACTTCACTAGGAGTATTCCAGGTTATTGAATCATAGGGAACATGTGTGCACCGATCTTCTAATCTAATCCATCCAAGGACAAGAATATGATAGGCAGAGGATAGAGAGGATTCCTAATGGTCAAGAATCATATAATATGGTAGGTTCAGTCTACAACTGCTTACTTCAGGCACCGGCTTACCCTTGCATCCGCAGGTGACTCCGGCCAAGAGCTCTACAACGTACCCGAACATGGAGGATTACTAAGGCCGGATATGGCGGTCACCACCTACTGACTACCTCTACAAACTGTGGGGCACGCGGCAAACAAAGGTGACCTCTAGCCTACACACCACATCTAAACTATCAATTACTATCCTAGTCTCGGATCCATGCTTATAGAAGACTAAGATACTCTAACTTGATAGAGTGATGACCCCGTAAGCAACTAAGGAAAGAATGTACTTAAAAAGGAAACTTAAATACCAAAGGAAGATCACGAAGACTTACTAAGAAAAGAAAGTATCCGCCGAGGTACAAGCATGCAGAAGGCGCCGACAAGCCCGGACCTCCTCCCAACTCTCCCTCACTCTCTCTCTATTTTCTAAGCACTTTAGCAGTGCTAAAGCCTTCGGAGTGGAGCTCTAAATCTTCTTCTTGTGTTGTTGGAGTGGAGGTACTCCCCTCATTATATAGGGCCCAAAGGTGGTTCCTGGAGGCGGTAACTCCTGCCCTAAGCATTGTAACCGACCTTGGAAAGGCGGTGCGAGAACCCCCCACCCAAACAATCCTGGGCCGAGTGGGCCCCAATGTTATTCGGCCGAACACGGGTGTTCGGCCGAACATCAATCGACGCCCCTCGGTCATGGCCTTCTCCGGGACACTAAATTACTGTCCCTATTTGACAATCCATATAACACCCTACTTTTTACAATTTCTAAAAATGCCAATTATTAACATTAAGCAATTAGTTAAATAACCTAGGACAAATTATTTTCTGAAATAATTAATTAACTTATTGCATTTTCATGGCATGTCATTGTCCATGTAGAATTTAATTGCATTATGCATTTAGTTTAATCCCTAAATAGTTACCAGAAAATTAGAATAGAAAATAGGAGAGAAAAGTAAAAGAATAGGAGGAAAACCAGAGCATGGGCCGAAACCCCCCTATTCTGGCCCAACCCGAAGCCCTCCTCTCCTTCCCCCACTCCCCCCTCGACCCACCAGCCCCCAAGGCCAGCAGCCCATGCCAGCCTCACCGCCACCCACATAGAAGGCGCATTCACAGAAAGCCGCCAACCCTTCCCTCTCTTCTCTCGCTGACACGCGGGCCCACCTGCCATCCCTGACCTCCAGCTAAGAATGGCGCCCTTGCATTTTTTCCCCGCCCGGTTTGAATCCCGACCCGCGCGCTTGCTCCCGCGCCATGCCGACATCGCGTATGTGATCGCCGCGCATCCCGCGATCGCAGCCCCCACTTTCCCCTGTCGAGCCCCCACCGCCGGCTCCAAATTTTGGAAAAAGGGCGAGATTGCCGACCTCTGTTCCTCGGCCGAATCCTGGCAACCCTAGCCTCCCCTCTCTATAAAAACCGAGCTGACACCCTCCTAGAACCCATTCCTCGCCGCGGTCGAGCTCTCTCCTCGTCTGCCTTGCTCTAGCCCCGCCGTGTGCGAGTTCTTCGCCGTCTCTAGGAAGAGCTCCACCGCCGCCATGATTCCTCCCCTCTGACGCGTCTCGATCTGATTTGACCTGTCACCGTGCATCGCAGGTGCTCGAGGACCATCGCGAGCTGATCCGGGCCACCTCCCGTCGACGTAGGCGCCTTCCCCGGCGTCGCCGACGATTTCCAACCCGCCATTGCCGTCGCGAGCCCCTCCTTGACCCTGTTCTCCCCCGCAAGACATGCTAGGTGAGTTCGCCGTCACCTCCCCTCTCTCAAGAGCCCCTCGGAATCCCGTCCCGGCCACTGGAGCGCCGATTCGGCCAACTCCGGCGAGCTCTGCCGCCTCGCCGCCGTCTTCAGTGGCCGTCGGCGACCACCACACCCGCCCAGCCTATCCTGGCCGTTGGATCTTGATCTAGCGAGCCAGATTACATACCCCAAATTACATTCCCCTTGAGGGTATGTAATCGGTCCACCGTTGACCAATGGTCTCTGTGGTCCACAAAACCCGTAGACCCAGTCCACCCTCTTCTAGTTTATTTTAAATCATTTAATTCCTGGATTTAGGCCCGTAAACCCATAGGACTTTTGCATTTAGGCCCTACGCTTAGATTAAATTTGATTTATGCCCCTGTTTTTGTACAGAAGCTTTAGAGAATTATAGTTAAGCCCTTGAACTTCATAAAATTATCTTAGCACTATATTTTTGTATAGAAACACCCCTGTACTTTATTAAAATTATTATTTTGGACCTATAATTTTTTAGAAACACCGCTGGACTTGTTTCTAATTATTTTTATGTCCTGGCTTTTTACAATTTAACCCCTGTACTTCACCAATATTATATTTTAGTCCCTAGATTTTATTATATATTATTTAGACTCTGTAATTTTCAGTTTAGACCCTGTAGTATTTTGAAATTACATTTTTAAACCTCCAAATTTGATTGTTTTTACTATTTTAACCCTAGAACTTCAACTAGGCATAACTTTTTACTCGTAACTCCGAATTAGGTGATTCTTGCGCCAAATTTCTCGTAGAAGCATAATCTTTGCATTCATTGCATTAACATACTGTTTTTCCACGGTTGCATGGCTAGGTATTGATTTCGTATGCAATTACTTGTGTCAGTACTGTCACGCGTAAAGTCGAATATATGCAAGGACCAACGTACAAGGATCTCCAAGAGCAGGAGTTCGAAGTGGTTAAACAACAACACGCGCAGGACGAAGGCAAGTGTCCTTGATGTATTTTGTACCTATTGTGATTGTTACTTTAGGATTGCTTGCTTGTGTCAAATGATTGGGAACCTATTGTTAGGGTTTACTAGTGTTGTTCTATCTTGTCCTTGTCGCCTTGAACTAGAGTTTTATTTATCAATGGGTAGACATGCTTAGTTGCTTACTGGGTTGTTGGGTCCAATTTAATGTTGACTAATGAACAAAATCACATGGAGAGTGATTGGTAATTCCTTTAGCAACATGGACTTAGGGATCTATGCAAGCCGGATGGAATGGATGTGGTGCTGTGGGCACATGGTTGGTGGTGGTAGGCTTGTTGTACATCCTAAGAACCGGTTCTTGGAGCGATGACCCAGGAAAATAGTGCCATCACAAGACCGATATGGATAAGGCTTGGCCTAGTAATTAGGTGTTTTCCTAGTGTCGGTCCAGCATTTGGTGGAGCGGGGAATAGAAGTCAAGAGAGGACTGTCCTTGTATCCGAATGGCTCAAGGGGGGGCTCCTGGGGTGATGAGCTGCTTGTGGATGGGCTATCACTTATGGATGGGAGTGGAACCTTAGTGGCTAGCATTACTGGGAGACCCTTTGGAAAAGCCTCGTAGTGAAACCCTGCCACACACTAAAGGAAGTGTGTAATGTGGGTCACGTCCACGAGCACAAAGGGAATCACGACTTGTGGGTAAAGTGGTACAAACTCTCCAGAGTATCAAACTGTCATGACAGCCGTGCTCACGGTCACGAGCGGTCTGGTGTCCTGACAAGATTAGTTGGTGATTCATGGGGGGTTATGGTTGGGATTGGTGGATGGGATTGGACTTGGCTTGGATAGGACCCTATGGATTTGTGGTTGGGATGACCCGACCACTATGTTGATTATTTATTTTATATGTTTTATGCAGGCAATTGACGGTCGGATTTAGCATTTAAGGACCGTCAACAATGTCCAGATCGAGATTGCATAGTTTGCTTGATTCCATTCTTTATCTTTCTTTCTTACTTCTTTTGTCTATCCCATTTATTCTGCACTGCATCATCGTTTGGTAATCTCTCCCTTTTAGAAGGCAAGATTGAGCAAATTTTTGACTTATATGACTTTTACTTCAATTGGTTATTTCCCCTCTAAGATCCACAAATAAGCTGTACATTTGAGCAAAGATGGAAGGAAACACATTTGAGTGAAAGAGTCAAATCTTGAAATTCATTTATTCTTCGTCTAAATGAAATGAAGGGAGAATAAAATTTATTTTATTATTGAGCCTTGTGATGATTTGATTAATTCAAGTATTGAGGTGAGACAATTTTTGAACAGAGAAAATCTTTGTGGAGGGATACAAGTTGATGCAATGACTAACACTCGTTGAATGGGAAGTATTGTTGATTTTTGGCTTCATGTTTTGATTGAAAGAAGTGGTGGTTGGTTGAGAAGTGATTGCTCGAGGACTACCAATTATTTGAGTATGGGCGAGCTATTTGTACTTTTTAGATACACATTATTAGGCCATAATTCGGGTGTTTTGCACTTTATTTTATTGGTCTACTAATAATTAACCCCCAAATATTGCATATGTCTATTGTTTTCTGGCTTTTTGTGTCTTATAAAGGAAATAGGTGAAATTGGCCAGGAGCCATGGAATTGGGCCAAGACAATTAACCCCCAAATATATCTATAATAGAGGATTATTGACCAGGAGCCATGGAATTGGGCCAAGACATGGAAGATGGAAGGCTGTGCCGATCGGCACTTGTGGATCTTACATTGTATTCTCTCTTCTACCAAACCATGTAAATGGATCTTGGTAGAATGAGTGATTAGTCTTCATATTCTCTCCCGTGGGGAAGGAACCCTAGCTATGTAAACTTTCAACTCCTATGAATCTGTTTGGTGTGTTTAGTCTATGTGTGACGAGCTTACCCCTAATGAGATGAGCGCAATCTCATTTATGAATCCTTTAGCAATTGCTAGGCATATGGCTTTGCTATTATAATCACATAGTGCAAGAAACCAGCGGGGAACGATTAGCTTCCACCATGACAGGGCCAGAGTGAGTGGAACCACCATGTCTTGTAG
Source organism: Eleusine indica (assembly GCA_030378355.1). Taxonomy (NCBI): domain Eukaryota; kingdom Viridiplantae; phylum Streptophyta; class Magnoliopsida; order Poales; family Poaceae; genus Eleusine; species Eleusine indica. The sequence continues at coordinate 30,445,816 of CM059494.1, read as the reverse complement.
AATACTAAATTCACCTAAAAGAACTTATCGGAGCGAGTTGCATGCTAGTTACCTGAACCATAGGAGGGAATACTTCCAAACCTTGATCAAACCTTCAAGTTCTTTGTGTTCATTAGTTCCATCATTTATACATTCACTCTCTTAATACATTTTAATTAGTAAATTAGATAATAGTGAAAGTCCCGCATGCTCTCTGCGGATTCAATAAAACCTTGGAATACACTGAGGGAAAACAAGCTACAACTGTACATCGTCCTCTTGTGGTATATAAGTGGGTGCGTAGCTACAGCTAACACCCATTAAATGTCGTTCTAAAAATTTCTTAAAAATCACCTTCTTATAATAATATCTAGACACACGAGCCTTATTTTCTTGTATCTTTCTACGGCCTTCATCCGATGCTGCACTACTTCTTCCAACTCATCGACCATAATTTGCTTGTACTCATCGGCAGACAACTGATCTTGTAATTCAATTTTCCATGACCTTAGATTTGTTTCCCAAGGTAGCACTACCTCATGTCCATACACCAATTGATAAGGTGGCACTTTAATCGACCCATGACATGCCATCCGATGCACCCATAATGACTCAGCCAACATCATATGCCACTTCCTCGGTTGTTCATCTATCGTTCTTTTTATTAACTTGATCAAACTCTTGTTACAAGCTTCTGCTTGACCATTGGCTTGAGCATAATAAGGTGATGAATTTAGCAGCCTGATCCCCATGGTATTGGCAAATCTTTGAAATTCTTTCAACACACAGAGCCCTGGTCAGTAGTAATAGTCTGCGGCACACCAAACCTATAAATTATATTCTCCTTGACAAAAATGATAACATCATTAGGAGTTGGAAAAGTCAATCTGAAGATGACCTCCGAAAAGACTATATCACTCAAGAATGTGCATCACACTCCTAGAATAAATAGGAACTTGATTATTGGTTCTCTTTAATGTCGTGATGGCTTCAAGTTAGTGTTTGAGTTGAACAAGTTTATTGTTTCAAAGTTTGGTTTGTTTATCCGAAAAGGTTATGAGAGTGAAGTTCTGTTCCGCCTTTAAGTTAGTGATGATTGTAATAAGTTCATGAACTCAATCTCTTGTTTAAATTCTGAATGCAATGAAGGAGAGGACACAGTTTGGCGCTCTCGGCTTTGTCATATCAATTTTGATCGCATCATATGTTTGTCTAAGCTTGATTTGATTCCAAAAATTCCAATTGTTTGGAGATCTAAGTTCCATGCTTATGTGCAAGCCAAGCAGCCATGCAAACCATTTAAAAGCATGGAAGAGAAAAGCTTGGCACCTTTAGAACTCATTCACTCTGATTTGTGTGAAATGAATGGAATTTTGACAAAAGGAGGAAAAAGATACTTCATATCTTTTATAGACGATGCTACTAGATGGCGTCAGCTCTTTTTAATTAAAGGAAAAGATGAGGCATTAGATTGTTTTAAGATTTTTAAGGCATAGGTAGAGAACCAACTAGAAAAGAAGATTAAATGTGTTTGGTCCAATAGAGGAGGCGAGTATCTTTCTAATGATTTTGGTGAATATTGTGTGGTACATCAAATCATCCAGGAGACAACACCTCCCTACTCACCTCAGTCCAATTGGGTGGCTGAATGAAAAAACTGAACACTTACGGACTTGGTTAATGCCATGTGGGATTGTTCTTGTTTATCCAAATCATGGTGAGGGGAAGCTATTCTGACCGCATGTTTTGTTCTTAACCGAGTTCCATCATCCAAGTGTAAAACAACCCCTTATGAAGGATGGAAAGGAAGAAAACCTGCTCTTGGATTCTTATGTGCATGGGGCTGTCTAGCCAAAGTTAATGTGCCTGCATGTAAGAAATGAAAATTGGGACCAAAAACCGTGGACTCCATTTTCCTATAATATGCACAACATAGTGTGGCCTATAAATTCTTAGTAATCAAATATGAGATTCCTGATGCACATGTTAACACTATGACTGAATCTCGTGATGCTATCTTTTTCAAAAATATTTTTCCGATAAAGGATAGAACTGCAACTAGCAGTCAAGCACCTGCTGTTTTTGCTCCTGAACCATTGACTAATGTTGAACCACTTATTCAAACTGAACAAACCACTAATGAGGATGACAATGAAAATGCTCCACGCAGGAGCAAAAGACAAAGGGTTGACAAATCCTTTGGTGTTGATTTTATTTTCTATCTTGTGGATGATGTACCCAAAACTCTTTCAGAAGTATATGCATCATCAGATGCTGAATACAGGAAGGAAGCAGACCATAATGAAATGGAGTCCATTTTAAGTAATGGAACTTGGGAAATATATGACTGTCCTATTGGGTGCAAGCCTATTGGTTGCAAGTGGATATTTAAAAAGAAACTAAAACCTGATGGTACGATGGACGAATATAAAGCTAGACTTGTGGAAAAAGGATTTACCCAAAAGAAAGGTGAGGACTTTTTCGATACTTATTCTCCTGTTGCTGGACCAACCACAATTAGAGTGCTTGTTGCACTTGTTGCTTCCCATGGTCTGCTCATCCACCAAATGGATGTGAAGACAGCTTTTCTCAATGGAGAGCTTGATGAGGAAATATATATGCAACAACCTGATGGTTTTGTGGCACCTTTTCAAGAGAATAAGGTATGCAGATTGCGAAAATCCTTGTATGGGCTGAATCAAGCACCCAAGCAGTGGCATGAAAAGTTTCGATAGAACTATGACCATAGCAGGCTTTGTAGTGAATGAATCTGATACTTGTGTGTACTATCGGTTTGGTGGGGGAGAAGGAGTAATCTTGTGTTTGTATGTCGATGACATACTAATTTTTGGGACAAGTATCAATGTGATAAATGAGGTGAAGGCATTTTTGTCTTAGAAATTTGACATGAAGAATTTCGGGGAATCAGATGTTATTCTAAATATAAAATTGATGAAAGGTGAGAGTGAGATTACTCTAGAGCAGTCTCACTATGTGGAGAACATTCTGAGTTGGTATGGATACTCGGATTGTAAATCATCTCCAATGCCATATGACCTGAGCCTTAAGTTTTGCAAGAACATAGGGCAAGGGATTGATCAGTTAAGATATTCTCAAAGCATTGGTTCTCTCATGTATCTTGCTAGTGCTACCAGACCAGACATTTCATTTGCCACAAGCAAATGGAGTAGATTTACTTCAAATTCTAGAATGATCACTGGTGTGCACTAGAACGTGTAATCAAATACTTAAGAGGTACCTCAACATATGAGCTTCACTATACTGGTTACCCTGTTGTACTAGAAAGGTATAGTGATGCAAATTGGATCTCGGATGCCGACAAGATAAAAGCTACAAGTGGATGCATATTCACTATCAGTGATGTTGCAGTTTCTTGGAGGTCTCACAAGCAGACTATTCTAACAAAGTCAACTATGGAGGCCGAATTTGTAGCACTTGAAATAGCCACTAGTGAGGCAGAGTGGCTGCATGTGTTGCTTATGGACTTGCCGATGGTCATTAAACCAGTACTAGCCATTCTTTTGCAGTGTGATAATCAAAGCATGATCACAATTGTTGGGAGTGCAAAGGAAAATTTTAAGTCCTCAAGACATGTAAAATGGTGAATCAAATCCGTGAGGCATTTGAGAAATACTAGAGTTATGTTCGTGGAGTATATTAATATGACAAGGAATTTGGCGGACCATTTTACTAAAGGGCTAGTACGTGTTATGATTGATGGAGTGTCAAGGCAAATGAGACTAAAACCCACTTGAGTTATTCTATAGTGGCTACCCACTCTATGTGATCAGAGATCCCATGAAATAGAGCTTGGGAAAAACAATCTGTATGAATAATAGGGGAGTACATAATTCAGTCCAAATTCCTATAAAGCATGAGTACTCTCGTCACTGCATGGAAGGATGACAATACGTCTTAATGTGTTCTAAGGCCAATTAAAGGCAAGATACTATCCTTCAGGGTATCCTTGTAAGAACACACCTATATGAGTTTGACTGTGGGGTCGCAGTCTATGAGACTTGGGTAATCTCAAATAAACTCATGAATAGACACGGGAGCACGACCGTAGTGCTCCAACCATAGGCGGGGCTTTAGGCGGCCTAGTATCTGCGATGCTTTCATGTGAAACTTACTCACATAAGACTTGCAATAGGTCTATTGCGTAGTAGTGAATAAGTGAATCATGGACTGCTAGGTGCAGCTCAACCCAAACGGGTCTGCACATCAAAGCTAGTATATTAAATCACAATTATGAGAGTAACTTGTTGACCATGGCTTTTGGTGGGGATTGTTGGAATTTAGGCCACAAAGTCAACACAAGCGGCAGCACTTGGAGAGGCTCAAATTAAATAGGTAAGCCATGGTGGTGTGTAAGAAATGGCTGGGTGAATTCTTTTGTACCACCTTGCCCATATAGGTGAATGTATCTCAAGATATAAGGTGGGATGTTGGATTCTTTCCAACATGAGCGAAGCATAATAGAGCGCATGCTGTTGTAGAACACACACGTGCCCACGCATCGCGTGTTTCACATGACTTGTGACTTGCGACGTTGCGTGTTCGCGTCGTTAGAGTTCTACTACAGCAGATTGATTTTGCTACTCAATCAATGGGATTTTTTTACCAGCACCTTGAATACCATGTTAACTAGGAGTAATTTCTCACGAATTAAGGCTCCTATAAATGTTGAGGGATTTCAAGGGGCGGTTCCTGATATCATGGTAGATCAATGCGTTTAAATTTCGTGTTCCCCTCTTGTGCATATAAGAAGACGTCCTTGAGGTGAGAGGGATACACACACTAAAACAAATCTCTCTTCTCTCATATTTTGCATCGCCGCCATCGAGCCTTGTCATCCGTCATCCGCCGTGCAGCAGATACGGGGAGAACGGTGTCTTCGAACCAACGCTGGTGATTTAAAGACCTGCACGAGTGCCAGCAATCAGGTTTCTGGTTAGTGCATCATCATGACTGTTGGCTTCCCTTCCCACATCAACAACTTCTTCCTCTTTGATTACTACGCGGGATTCACTATAAGCCCGCTTTTGTTTGTCATCCAGCTTTTCTCTTTGTGATGTGCAGTTTTTCCACCTCAATCGATTTGGTTTTTTCGGTAATTGGCTTGTTGCTAGGCATTTGCTTGAGTTATGTAGATCATTTCTACTCCTTTGTTTTTCAATAAAGTCTATCTTATCAATTGTTAATTATGTAACACATAAGCACAATTTTTCAATCTCAGTTTACCTGGTCTTAGCATCAATCAATCATCAGCTCAAATAGAATACCACCCTCTCTTTGTCGTCCTATGCCTGAATCAGAGTCGATCCGATCGACTTCTTGTTTGCTGCAAGATACAATTTGAAGGGCAACCCATCTCATGGTGGTACTAAAACTGGAGATGAAACCAAATAATTATTGATGTCATCTAGGATTTCTAAGGCTCAGGTTCCCATACAAACTTTTGATCAGCTGCTAGCTTCAATAGTGGAGTAAAAACATCTAGCCTTCTTGACAAAGTTGATATGAATCTTCTTATGAAACGAACCTTGCCGATCAAACACCGAAGCTTGGTCTTGTTAAAAGGTGGCTCGATATCATTAACAACTTTGATACTCTTTAGGCCAATTTCTGTCACATCCCTATACCGAAATATAGAGTGTGCCGTACAGGATCGCCTCGGGAGATGATTACCAAGGTAACCATACATAGCATACACACATGAGTATCCATCATTTACAACGATACATCATTAAGTACAATACATATTACAAGTTCAAGAGTCACAGCGGAAGCAAATTAAGTTGCGTTATAATACATATGTTCTTGGTTCGGTACATAAATAAGCAGAAGTGAAAACACGGTACACTCGACGATAGATAGCCTAAGTAAACCATGCCGGCCCTATGGCATTGGCTCACTCATCTTGAGTAGGCGAACTAGGGACCCACTCAATGGTCCACTCCTGTGGTTCCTCGCCTTCCCACACAATCTTGTTACAACAGTCACAATAGGTAGCCTGAGGGATACCTGAAAGTATCATAAATCGTAAAGCCTGAGTACCTAATATACTCCGCAAGACTTACCCGGCAAAAGGTGTTCTAAAACCGACTCCTAATATGCAGCGGGGCTGACCGGACTTATTTGGTATTTTGCATAAAAGGCACCTATTAGCTCTATGCTTGCAAGTTGACCCTTTAGCCGATATTTAATTGTCATTGCAGGAAAGTAACTTTAGTTGAATCTGGCTAGCTACTAAGATTATATAAAATATAAATAACAATACATCATAACAATATGTAGCCATAGAGTAAATAAAATTCAGAATCATAATCAATCCTCTCTACTTAATTATCATTGCCAACTGCTCGAAACAAGAGGTACTCATAACCGCGAGGGACGGCAATTCGAATTGATTTACATCCTACAGGAGACAACCCAAGTACATGACATACGCATCATTTAAGAACACGTATGGCCACCGTTCACAAAGTTGCTATAAAGTCGGTCCGGGGCCATCGATCCCGAGTATACGTCCTTCCCCGCGATAGAGTACTTCGTATCTGAGGCTTAACCCGTGCACTCTCCAGCGGTCCTCCAACCCGTGCAACCACCGTGCCATACACATCACCTTTGGATCGATGAGTGTATCCGTCCAACAATACGGCGTCCAAGTTACTAGGTTTACCAATTCCCATATAAAGGAATGCACTTGGTACTGTTCAATACTTGTTCGCGGAGTTGCAATGACAGGTTCTCAAAATTTAACCCGTTCCATCATTTCATGTGAAGCATAAGTGTATCAAGTGATTTCACCACCTATCATTGACTCCACTAGATTAAGCATAGCATTTGCTAACGAAAAGCCTTACTATCCTAGACTAATCATAGGTCATTAATTGTTTATGCAAGTGGGTTTTCATCCAAGCCCTATACCTAATGCATAATACAATATTTCTATGTTGTGAGTAAACCAAAAAGGACTCTTAAATAATAGGTGTGCACTGGGGCTTGCCTTGGGACTGTTTGAAGTTAGCAGCTTCAACGATGTTTAGTTCAACTTCGAGCTCCTCGGGGTTGCTTGCCGCGGCCTTGCTCCCGATCTCGCTTCCTAGTCAATGTAGTGCAATGCAAAGTAAGGATTTGGATGATGATTCGTGGCAGTTCCTCAACAAATAGAATTGACGGGATGATGCTTATGCATGAGATGATATGCTTTCATAAACATTCTGAGCAATTATTTAACTTAAGGGGACAAACTTCTAATTAGGAAAAAATATAAGACACGGCAATTAATAAGCATATCTCTGGTGCTAGAGAATTAACAAGGTATTTTACATGGGTGTGTTAAGGCATACTTAGCAAACCTGCAAAGTCTCATAATTAAATTCCTAACAGAGAATTTATCAAAATCATTTATTAGAAATTATGATTATGCAATAACTCTAGAAATATGCATAAAAATGAAAACATGCTTTTGCAGAAAGTTTGGGAATGGCATGAGATGCTTACTGACCAATTTTCATGATTTTACCAGTCATATAGATTTAATTATGGATTTATTACTCTTAGAAAGGTTCCAAATTTGGTGAATTATTTTAATTAACACACTTCATAACTTTAAAGCTCATCTTATTTTTTGGATAGAGGGGAATTTTTTGAGTCGAACAAAATTGATTTCATATTTTTTGGACCTTTATTTTTCGAGTTATGGATTTTTGAATAATTTTTCAAAGTTCCCACTTAAGTATAGAATTGCCACTCGGCAATTTGAACAGTTGCGCGCGCGTGCGTTGGCCGGGCTCGCCGGCGCTCTCGCCGTAGGGCTCTAGGGTGGAGGAGATGGCTCGGGACCGGCACCATACAGTCGTGCATGCGACAGCGAGCAACCCCAAGGGGTCGCCGGCCGATGGCGGCGACCAGAGCTGTGTCGGTGACGGCGGCGAAGGCAAGGGGTGGCTTCGGCGGCGTCGCGCATCATGCACAGAGGGGGAGAGGGGTCGGGAGGGGGTTGAGAAGCTTCACCGTGGTGAGGGGATCGCCGGCGTTGAGGAAGACGTCGAGGGCGGTGGCCGGAGGGTGATTCTCGTCGTGGAGGCGGCGGGTTCTGATGCGGCGGCGGCCTTTCCTTCCCAAATTCCAGCGACATCACTGCACGAGGAAGGGGCAACGTCAGGGGGAAGATGGAGGGGGTCGGGGCGCAGTGATTTGAGGAAGGAAGTGGGGAAGAGGGGGTTTCCTTGACCGAGCTAGACGCGGCGGCGGCCATGGCGGCTCAAAAATAGGGGTGCGGCTAAAACTTGCTCCTACGCTCGCTGGCAAAGGAAAGGGTGGCGCTTGGGGGCTTGGGTCATCGAGAGAGAGCAGAAGAGGGGTGTGGGAAAGTGTAGACATCGAGAGAGAGGGTGAGAGCCGTTACTGCCGCTGCTGCTCTTGTAGCCGGAGCGAGAGAGAGAGAGACCGAGGGGGGGGGGGCGTGAGAGGACTGGAGAGGGCAGCAAGGCGGCTTCAATGCAGCACCGGTGGCATAGGGACGGTTAGGCGGAGCAGTGGACGGAGTGGGGAGGGAGCAGGTGAAGCCGATCTCTGGCCTGAGAGAGAGGACGGCGGTATCGATCGGCTAGTGGCCCAGAGCAAAAGGTTTTGTTGACTCCCCTTGACTGAAACAGTGTCACAGTGCATTGCCAAAATTCCTAAGTTGCCTTGCTCGAAACCTTACTCCAATTTTTGTGCATGGTCAGCAAAATATTTCCTCCAAGTTTGCTTTTGGTGTCATGTGGAGATTTCTGCTAGACAAATAATGAAAAATCCTGGAACAGAGGAACCTTTTTCTGTTTTTAGGGAATTTTTAAGGGTACTAATCCCTTACCAAAAATTCTGGAAAATTCCATAAACTTCTCTCTTGACATGACCCATTGGAATATGTAAAGACATTGGCACACTTCCATTGAGTTTTGTGAAGTTTGTGAAAAGCTAGCATTTGAGAGATTTAGAATTAATTAATTAAATTCCCTTCCTTTGGCATATTAATTATTCACATTTTTAATTAGCTTAGCAATTAGCATTAGGATTAGGGTTCATTGTCTTTTTGTGACATGGGATGTCACAATTTTGATCCCTCCATCATGTATAATAAAACCTAGAAACTAGCCAGCAGATACACCAAAAGCACACTTTTTTGGACTCATTTTTAAACCATACTTTCTGGTCCTCTCCAGTCCTTTTCGTAGATCGGCAATGTGATACTCTCCTGAATTTAACTGCCACATCATCAATATAAATTTCAACCAGCTTACCTATCAGATCATGAAATATGTAGTTCAGAGTTCTCTGGTACGTGGCTCGAGCGTTCTTTAACCCAATGGTCATGACAACCCATTCATACAAGCCAATAGCCCCAAGACATCTGAAAGCAGTCTTTGATATATCTTCTTCTGCCATGAAAATCTGATTATAACCAGCATTCTATCCACAAAACTAACAATTTTATGCCCAGCTGCATTGTCGATCAGAAGATCTGCTACCGACATTAGATAATCATCTTTTGGGGTGGCCTTGTTCAATGGTCTGAAGTCAATGCATACCCTAACCCACTCATTTTTCTTAAAAACAGTCACAATACAGTAGTAGAAATGTGAACATTGTTGACTTTTGCTAAGCCATACTAATAAATCATCGCTGGCAAGGTGCCATAAATGCTTCATTAATATGTCCTAGAGCCAATTAGGTAAAATCTGCAAGCGCACGGAAAATACCGTTGTAGCATTTCATCCAGAAGTATTCAGGGTATCGTATTTGTTTATCCTAAAGGAAGGCAATGAATAAGAAGGCTTACTTATGCACATATTTACATTGCGAATTGATAAGGATCATCTAACCAAGGCAGGCAAGCAATGGATAATGACGATATAGTGTGACACACAGAAGATTCTATCTTAAATATAAATAAATAAATGAAGCCAAGTGGAGAAAGAACAAAGCTGAGCTACTCCTACAGTACTTTCATATATAGTTGTATAGCCTAAGTTCTATACACATACACGCTTATACTCAGGTTCAACAGTTATTAACATAACACTTTGGGCACGAACTACCCCTGCATCCACAGACGACTTTGGCCAAGAGCCTACGCACTAGCCTAGCGTGGAGGAGTTCAAAGGACAGACAGGGCTGTCACCACCTGCCGCCTACCTCAGCTAACCGGTAGACTAACGAATAATTGATGCAAATCATTTATCCAAGTATTATACTTGCATAATCAAAGAGCACTCTATTCCTCCATGGTTAGATTAACGAAGTAGAGCTATCATATAAATATGATCACCAAACCCATGTCATGTCATAACAATGAATCCTAAGCATAAAGACTATGTCATATAAATTAGAATATAGTGACGGTATATAACAAGCATGGCAATAGTAGTATAAGAACTATAAACTACTATCACACAAGTGGGCTATACTATCACATATATGGATCACAATAACAAACAAGAAACTCATGACCCAAACACAACTATATGAAAAGATGACATTTATTAAATAGAGAAAAATCTTACAAAAGGGAAATGATACAAGAGCCATACCAATTTCTCCAATAGAAGACTTGAAGAACTAGAGAGCTCTAGACTCAGCCTAACTCCACTAAGACTTGAGAACAACTAAGTAGCAAGAGAAGGAATTCTTCTTGTGGTGTGTGTGTGAGTGTAAAGCCACACCCTCCTATTTATAGCCTCTATAGGTCGGCAAAGGGGAGTAACCACCAAAAATATCCCTGCCCACCGCTTTCAGGGATGAACCAGGAGCCTCCACGTGCAAGCCCAATAAGAAAGGCCGCATGCCTGGGTCGGCCGACCTAGGGGGGTCGACTGACCTGTGGCTGGGCCCTACTGGGTTGTGCTTCCTCAGGGTGGCTGCCAGGTGGGTCCACATCCCAGATGTCGGGGTAGTTTTGTGTGTTTCTTCGGTGTGGTACTGGAAATGGGCCCTTCAATCCATGGGATGTCCAGTTGGCACTCTCTCATTGGTCGAAAGTGTGTTTCTTTGCCTTTTGGGTGTGTCTCCTTCATATTTCCTCCTGCATGCAAATAATTCCCAAGTACAAGTGGAACTACATTATTGTAAACAAATATGCGTGTATGAAATGCCAAGTTCTCCTTTATTTGAGCATAGTTGACGGATGAAAATGGTACTTAACGGCCATCAACAAACTCCCCCAAGATGAACCTTTGCTCGTCCTGAAGCAAAGATAAAACTTAAGTTGTTGATCATGAGTTGCTACAATGTCCTACTCCTCAATAATACTATGTGCACAACAAAGATTCTTTTCCTTGAATTAAATATGTTGGCACAATATTCACCCATTTACCTTGATCATCATGGGGCTTTTAACACCTCATTGTCTTGGGCGGTTGAGAGATAGAACAATTGTAGGGCACTAATTACTTGCTCTCTATTACAGTATCTTACTCCGGAGATTTTCAATAGATTTTGCGAATAAAACCAAGTTCCTCAAATGATTCTCTCGGATCGCTCAAAAGTGTATGATTCCTCACCAAGGCAAAGTGTTGCCTAAAATCACCTACTTCTAATAAGTCTTATGTGGAGCTCAAGGTAGGGGTAATTGAGGCATACTTGTTCACATACTATTGCTATGTCAAAAAACCGGATCCTAGAAAAATCAATTCACACAATTTTGATCAAGACGTGCAAGTGTGGGAAACATGGTGGAATGATGGATGGAATGAATAACTCCTTTTTGAATTTCTTTCCACTCTTTTGGAATTTTTCTAGGACATGGCTATCTTTTGATTGCTCTTCTTTGGAGCATCCATTTATTTTCTTTTTGCATAGCCATATTCCTAGTTTGCAATGATAATTGACAAAAGAATTTTTGCAATGAACATATGGAGTATTTCTTTCAGGTGGATGGAATTGGTGGTGGCTTTCTTCTGGTGTAAAAGAATAGCTCATGGCGGTGGATGTGTGTATGTGATCTTGATCAAGAAAGCATGAAAAGAGTCTTACTAGGGTCACAACAATTTTGACTAAGCTCAATGTGAAACAAGCAGCATATGTATAAGGTTTTTCAAATAAGCACTACATATGGCTTTGGTAGGAGTTTTCATCATTGAGGAACTTTTCAATATATCATTTTGAAAAATAAAACTCCGGAATTCAAGCTTTACTTTGAGCAAGATCATAGCAGCCCTATTCACTATATCATATCTCCCAACAACTTAGAACTAGAGAATGTATGTGCTACCCACAAGTTTCAAGTTCAAGGTAAAATTTTAGCCAACAAACTTAATTCTTGGGAGAGTACTAAGTTGTGAACCAATGTTAGAGAGGAATAAAACAGAGCAACTATTCATCATTTCAACATAGGAAAAACTATACACATTCATAGCGCGCATGAAAAAGCTAAAGAAAATATTTTTGGTCTTTTTATCATCTTCTCATTTTTTTTATTTTCAGATTTTATATATTTTTTTGGATTTTTGGATTTTCTAATGCAAAAATGAAAACAAGGGAAAGATACAAGTTACCGTGAGATGGGGGTCCTCCCCCAAGCTTGTTCTTGCTAACATTTGCTGGTTCGGGTCGTACCCTTGGGAGCGGAAGAAGGCATCCCAATTGCTTTGGTTCTGCGCCATCATCGTGTTGAGTTGGCGGAATTGGTTGTCGCTGAAATTTTACCATTGTTGGGTGTCGGTGACGTGCTGCGAGAGAGTTTGTTGCATACTCTCGGTGTGCAAGTCAATGTCGTCCACCCGCCTTGTTAACTCGGCCATCCTGAAATTGAGTTCACGGAACCCACGGGATGATAATGACCGGTTAGTAAAGGATGGTGCTCTGCTCGAGCTTGATGATGTCTGCATGGGGTAGTCGTGCTGAGATCCCCATGCACCGGCCTGCCATGATGATCCTCTGGCCTCGTCCGGTGGTGGGGGCTGATCCTAACCCGTACCTCCGATTGGGGTTTGGAACCCCGGTGTGGCCGTGATGCTTCTCCGTGGTCGGGTTGGTCGTTCGGAGACGCTGTCCCTGCGAGAATCGCCCCTTATCTCGAGAGGGAAGGTCAGTGCCCGACAGTGATACAAACGAAGACCCAGGTTAGGTAACAGGTATTCGTTCATATACTCGGGAAAATAATAGACCACGGTATCATCCGGACCATGCTTTGAAGTATGTCCATGCACAAAATAATCCTCGCCTATGTATTCTCTGTCCGCACTCAAATATTCAATTTGAACATTTTCGAGCATTTCACATTTTTGAGCAATGCGAATAATTAAGGAAGTGCACTCAATTGGTCCTTTCAGTTTTATATTTTCTAACCATTGGTCAATCATGGATTCCACGGGAGAAACTCTAATTCTTTTGACCATGGCATACAACAGTTTTAGTTCATCTTTACGGACAATCCTAATATCATGTCAAGGAAACAAGGTCATGGCCAACCAAACATGCATGAATCTCAAAGTGGGATTATGGATGGCACTTGTTCTAGGCTTTAGACCCAAAAACTTTCCTTATGAAAACTTTTCAATGCTTTGTCTAAGTCTACGCTACATTTGACATTTAGACCAAGCATAGAATTAAGGTGGGTCCAAGGAACAAAACGTTCTTGCCTAAACAAGCGAAACGAAATGCCTTCATCGTATTTTCTAAGGGTGCACAAAAACTGCATAGTAAGCAAACGAGAACCTTCCTCATTTACCTCTACGAAATTAGTCCAACCCATAGTGCGAAAAACAGTGGCAAATTCTTCTTGCATGCCTATTTTCTTGAGGAAGTCGGGGTCGAAATGTCGGGTGTGGGCGAAGGGCCGGTCTCTCATGAGCTTGATGGCTTGTCCTTCACGGTCGTCGATGATGTCGAGATGCTCCTCGGAGGTGAGCATGGCTGGTGTTTCTTCCTCCGGAATTTCAGCTTTGGAGTCGCCATGTTCCGAACTCGGGGTAAGCTCGACGGAGGGCGTCCGGCTCGTGCTTGCCCGAGAACTCTTCCTCTTCTTGCCCCCGACAGCTTGCTTGATTTGATTGAGCATGGCTGCACACAAGAACAAACAAAAACAAGAACGACCTTGCGTTCGGGTCAACGTTAGTGAAAACGAACCCGGACCCTCCCGAACTTGATTTTGATTCTCACAATCAACTTGAAAATGCACAAAACAGAGGGGAACTATTTTCTTTTGGGTTTTTGGGGCAGTAGCTAAGTGAAGAACACGAATTCTTGAAGAGCAACAAAGTGAGCAAAGGAGGAGAGTGAAGAATGAGCTTAGAATGGTGAAGCTCCTCCTCCTGGTCAGTTTTTATAGCCAAACACCAGAATGGTAGCAGGAAATGGACAGAGCAACGGCTATAAAGCCGTTGGGAAAAAGCTAGGGACAAAAAGGTGGGACCAGGGGGTCGGCCGACCTGCCAGTGGGCCCTCCTAGCTCCCTCCTTTTTCCAGGATGTTCCCCAACGGCTAGTGAATCTAGCCAGTGCAGCCATATTGCTCAAATTGCTCGACAAAAATACTTTTCAAAAAGACAAACCCAAAAAACCTATATATATATATATATATATATATATATATATATATATATATATATATATATATATATATATATATATATTTAAATATGCATATGATTGGAAAAACTCCAATGTGCAAGATGGTTGAAAAATTCAAATATGAAAAATGCAAAAGTTGGAAATGAATCTAAACATGATGGAAAGCAAATATGGAATTGAAGAAAATATATATGGATAAATACCAATTTAACCTCTCGGCGAGGGCTCACCCATTTAAGTCCGACGGGCGGGACTTTTCTCCGGCGTTTAGCTCGATGTGGTGTCGTTCGGTCCCGGAGATGAGGGCATGGATGATGCTTCTTGCTTCACTCGCCACACCTTCTTGGTCTTCTTTGTCGGTGTGGTCGATGGCTTTGCAGACTTCGGAGCCTGTGGCTTGGCACGCGGCTTCGACCTCTTCACCGTCACCCGTCGTGGTGACACTTTTTCCTTCTCGAGGAAGTTCTTCATGAATGTTATGAGGCTGTCCTTCTTTGGGGGCGTGACTTTGACTTCCTTGATGTTGTTCGGGTTTGGCCCATACTTGATGCGGATCATACTGCATTGCTCCTTCCGTGGACGAAAATCGAACTTCTCCTCATTGCCATTGATATGGAAACGGATTTCTTCGGCTCCAACATCAATGCGAGCATCCGCGGTGCTGAGGAATGGCCGCCCAAAGATGTGCGGTGTTTCCTTACCGACATCCATGTCGAGTACCACGAAATCAACGGGAATGAAGCAATCCCGGATTTTCACCGAAATATCTTTGGCAATTCCCACCGGGTAGCGGACCGAGGAATCGGCCAGCTTGAGCTGCATCGGCGTGGGGGAATAAGGCTGTATAGTTTAGCCTGTCAAAGACATCTTTCGGCATGACGCTCACGCTCGCCCCGAGATCACATAGGGCATGATCGAAGTTCTGTGTCCTGATCGAGCAGGTGATCATGGGACAGCCCGGATCTTTCTTCTTCTTGGGAAGCCGGTTGAGGATAGCAGCGCCACACTCTTCCTTAAGCTTGACAATCTCCGTGGTCGGCATTGGACGCTTGTTGCTGATGAGGTCTACGTAGGTACTTGCATCGCATCGAGCAAGGGCACGTTGATGTGCAGCTTCTGGATTACTTTAACAAAGCATGTGAACTGCTTGACCACGGTCGGCTTCCTCTTTCTTTCAGGAAACGGCATGAAGTTTGTGTCATAGAACTCATGTAGAGCCGTTTTCCTTAGCGGCATTGCCTCTTGTTCCTTTTCTTCCGCTGGCTTCTCAACTTGTGTGCTCTCCTTTACCTTTCCTGTAGTGTTAGGATATGGCGGGTCCCGAGGGGATTTACCTCCCCTCGTGGTAATCGCATTAACATTTTCTAAGGGAGTCTCAGGTTGCCCCGGGATTTTTCCCAACTCTACAGGTGGAACAGTAGCAGCCAACTGAGCTAATTAGGTTTCAAGCATTTTATTAAAGCTTTGCTGGTTCTTGAAAGCAGAAGAAAGGTCTTCAATTTTAGTGTGGATGCTTTCTAGAGTCTTATCATTGGTGGCAAGCTTTTTACTAATATTCTCATTTATCCTAGCTTGACCAAGAACAAGATCTTTCAAGGAGGACTGATTTTAACCAAAGTTAAAGTTGCCATTGTTACCTCCTTGGTAGTTAGGGCGCTGTTGATTCCACCCCTGACCTCCTTGTAGACGGTAGCCGTTGTTGTTGTTGCCCATGTACATTGCGTCCTCACGGGTTTCAGGACAGTCATTTCTTGAGTGCCCCGTGTTGCCACAGACCTCGCACGTCATGCGAGCATCCATAGCTTGGGCAGTCCCATGTACTTCTCCCTTGGCCTGATCGTCCATCTTCTTCATGAGGAGATCTATCTTAGCGGCAAGCATGTCAACCTCCTTGACGGAGTGCATGCCCCGCGGATGTGGTTGGAGGCGATCTTCACTCCAACCTTAGTTGGACACTATTTTCTCGATCAGCTCCTTTGCCTTGCTCAGAGAGAGCGAGAAGAAGTCTCCACCAGCAGCAGCATCGAGGTGATCACGGGCCGACGGAGTGATCTCATTGTAGAAGTTCTGGATGATAAGCCAGTCATCCATCCCGTGGTGTGGGCATACCAAGATGTACTCTTGGAGCCTCTCCCACGCCTCAGGAATCAACTCCTTCGACTCCTGATGGAAGCTCAAAATCTTTCCACGGAGGGCATTGGTTTTTCCCAATGGGAAAAACTTCGTGAGGAACGCGGCAGAACATTTTCCTAAGTGTTTACAGCATCAAGGTTCACGTAGAACCACTATCTTGCCCTCCTGAGGAGAGAGAACGGGAACTGTCAAAGATGAACAACGTCAGGGGTGACGTCCTTCATCTTGAAAGTGTTGCAAATCTCTAGGATTTGTTGCAGATGAGCACTTCAGTCCTCATTGGCCTTCCCACAGAATGGGCTGGCTTGCACCATGGTGATGAGACCCGTCTTGATCTCAAAGTTCGCATCTCCCATGTTGCCAGCTGGACCAGCAGGAACATTGGTAGCAGAGGGAGCGGAGAACTCACGGAGGGTCTTTTGGGCCATCAGCTCAAAGCTTGGTGGTGCGGAAGTGACGGGTTCGCTTGACCGAGGTTGCTTTTGAGGAGAGTGAGCCTAGCTCGTGTCCTTCTCAAGAGTGATTCTAGATCTTTGGTGAAGTTTGTCGGCAAGTCGAAACCAGTCATACACTACCCTGTTTTCAGACAAAATGTAGAAAACAAAGCCAGGTTAGCCTGCCTAGGAGATGGCCTTATAATTGTAACATAAATATGTACATTAGTAATTTCTTAATCATATGCCTTCCCCGGCAACGGCGCCAGAAATGCTTGTTGACTTGTGCTAAGCCATACTAATAAATCGTCGCTGGCAAGGTGCCATAAATGCTTCATTAATATGTCCTAGAGCCAATTAGGTAAAATCCACAAGCGCACGGAAAATACCGTTATAGCATTTCACCCGGAAGTATTCAGGGTATCGTATTTGTTTATCCCAAAATAAGGCAATGAATAAGAAGGCTTACTTATGCGCATATTTACATTGTGAATTGATAAGGATCATCTAACCAAGGCAGGCAAGCAATGGATAATGACGAGGTAGTGTGACACACAGAAGATTCTATCTCAAATATAAATAAATAAATAAAGCCAAGTGGAGAAAGAACTAAGCTGAGCTACTCCTACAGTACTATCATATACAGTTATATAGCCTAAGTTATATACACATACACGCTCATACTCAGGTTCAACATTTATTAGCATAACACTTCAGGCACGGACCTACCCCTGCATCCACAGGCGACTTCCGCCAAGAGCCTACGCACTAGCCTAGCGTGGAGGAGTTCAAAGGATGGATAGGGCTGTCAACACCTGCCGCCTGCCTCAGCTAGCCGGTAGACTAACGAATAATTGATGCAAATCAATTATCCAAGTACCATACTTGCATAATCAAAGAGCACTCTACTCCATGGTTATATTAACGAAGCAGAGCTATCATATAAATATGATCACCAAACCCAAGTCATGTCATAACAATGAATCCTAAGCATAAAGACTATGTCATATAAATTAGACTATAGTGACGGTATATAACAAGCATGACAATAATAGTATAATAAATATAAACTACTATCACACAAGTGGGCTATACTATCACATATATGGATCACAATATCAAACAAGAAACTCATGACCCAAACACAACTATATGAAAAGATGACATTTATTAAATAGAGCAAAGTCTTACAAAAGGGAAATGATACAAGAGCCATACCAATTTCTCCAAGAGAAGACTTGAAGAACTATAGAGCTCTAGACTTAGCCTAACTCCACTAAGACTTGAGAACAACTAAGTAGCAAGAGAAGAAATTCTTCTTATGGTGTGTGTGTGAGTGTAAGGCCACACCCTCCTATTTATAGCCTCTATAGGTCGGCAAAGGGGAGTAACCGCCAAGAATATCCCTGCCCACCGCCTTCAGGGATCAACCAGAAGCCTCCACGTACAAGCCCAGGAGGAAGGGCCGCATGCCTGGGTCGGCCGACCTAGGGGGGTCGGCCAATCTGTGGCTGGGCCCTCCTGGGTTGTGCTTCCTCAGGGTGGCTGCCAGGTGGGTCCTCATCCCAGATGTCGGGGTAGTTTTGTGTGTTTCTTCGGTGTGGTACTGAAAATGGGCCCTTCAATCCATAGAATGTCCAGTTGGCGCTCTGTCATTGGTCGAAAGTGTGTTTCTTTGCCTTTTGGGTGTGTTTCCTTCATATTTCCTCCTGCATGTAAATAATTCCCAATTACAAGTGGAACTACATTATTGTAAACAAATATGCGTGTATGAAATGCCAAGTTCTCCTTTATTTGAGCATAGTTGACGGATGAAAATGGTACTTAACAGCCGTCAACAAACTCCCCCAAGATGAACCTTTGCTCGTCCCGAAGCAAAGATAAAACTTAAGTTGTTGATCATGAGTTGCTACAATGTCCTACTCCTCAATAATACTATGTGCACAACAAAGATTCTTTTCCTTGAATTAAATATGTTGGCACAATATTCACCCATTTACCTTGATCATCATGGGGCTTTTAACACCTCATTATGTCGACATGTAAGAAGTCTCGGTCCAATGTGGCACTATGGGACTGCCAGGTCCACAAGTAAGTTATGTCGGTCCCACATGGCACTGGGTTTGTTGGGTCCACAAATCAGGATTATGGCTCCAACATGCCACTGTGGTGGGGCTACCGGGTTCACATGTAAGGGCTATGGTCCTGCCCGTTGATGTTTATGAGGCAAAAATCTCTTCTTTGGCTTGGAAGTTTGGAATCCGCGACCTGCCCCTAGCAAATGGATAGACATACCACCACGCTACGATAGGAGTTTTGTTGTTGGGCTATATATTTTTCTTTTCTTAGCGCATTGCAGTAGTTTGAGCTTAGAGGACCGGGCCTTTTTTGGGTTCGGAGTCAGGCCCATGTGCAGACCTGAATACAATCAGACCTTTTCTGGTTTACTGATCAAGGTTGGGCTAGGCTGAATACAGTCGGGTCGCACATTCTAAAATTCACCAATTCTCATGAGCAAACGACTCTAGAATAGTAACAATCTACCTAAATGCCCACAAGTAACAATTTGGAGCAACAAATTCATCAACAATTCCATTCAAATGAAATCAGTTAAAACATAGCTTGATCCAATTTACAGACATAGTTGTTAGTGTTCCCTAGCTTATCATAGTTATATAAACAGATAGCATGATGTGAACAAGGGTTCCCGATCTTCCGAAAGGTTCTTGGTAAGTTGATTTGGTCGGAGGCGACACACAAATCGATTCGGCTTCAGAACAGCACGTTCTAAACCCCGCAATCGTAGCACGACGTCTCCTCTGGTTATCAACCGTCCAAAGACGATTGACCTCGCCGAGAAGGCTAATCCCTGCCTGCGAATCAAGAACACAAGCAAAAACAACGAAGAATGCAACACAATTGCAGATGTATGATTAAACTCTCGAAGTTGGGGTCTCACAAACCGATGAACGGCGAAACTGTTTATAAACAGAATTGATCTAAGCAAAACCCAAACCCTAATGGTGCGGCGGCGGCTGTATATAAAGACCCTAGGGTCATGCAAGACCCTCTGGACACGCCCCTAATTAGGCTCAACTAGATACAAAGCCCAAAGGCCAAAAATAGGCGACGTAGCACCGACACAGATTCTGGACTCTCTTGTTTTAACGATTCCCGATGACTCCGGATGAATTTTGACATGGGGTTGGCGGCATTGGAAAGGTCTTCTCCTTATCTTTTCGTGCATATGTAGAACGTCCAAATCCGAGTCCGTATGCGTCCTGGGCGACTGTTTTAGTGCAGACTGGTCCTGGGCCCCGAAACAGACTCGAAGTCGGTTTTGATTGGGCCTCCACTTTGGCGTCCAAGCCCTTGCTGGTCCTCCACGTTCCCAACTCCTTCTCCCTTCATCTCCTGGTCCTCTCCATGGTTTCTAATCATAAAATAATCATTAGGTAGCAAACCATTCTCAAAAGTAACATATAGCGAAGAACGTAGGAACGAGCTCACCTCTAAATTTAGTGGGTCATCGGAGTTGGTAGAGACGTAGCCTAAAGACCGCTCTGATGACGGGGAGCAGAAGC
Organism: Eleusine indica; assembly: GCA_030378355.1. Taxonomy (NCBI): domain Eukaryota; kingdom Viridiplantae; phylum Streptophyta; class Magnoliopsida; order Poales; family Poaceae; genus Eleusine; species Eleusine indica. The sequence goes on along the minus strand of CM059494.1, from coordinate 30,425,104 downwards.
GGAAATGATGGGCCAGAGATGCTGAATGGGCGCAAACGAGTGGCACCACTAGAGTCGGAGAAGTGGAATGGGTGCGGATGGGGGGCACCGTCGGAATCAGAGGAGGGGAACAGGCACGGACAAGGGGCGCTACCGGAGATGGTGAACTACTCTAGGAGGGCGGTGCCAGAGACTACGAGTGCATGGTGCCCACGGCCAGGGCGGCCTGCCTCTTAGCCGGGCGCATCAGGGCCATTCCCATTCCCTGGTGGTGGTCCGCCGATGGAGGCGGAGGCGACGAGGAGCAGGACAATGGCGGTGACCACCATTGTCCTGCATATATATCAAATCCAACATTACGAAAAATCTCTATTGAGAAAATGTTATCGCTATAGCATAAACCTATACATTAAAAACCCATGCACAGGAACGATGAACAGTATGAGAAAATCCCATGAAACTTAAGTCACAAATAAATAGATCTACTACAATACTTGATGAAATCCTACCCTAAATCTTTCCAATAGATAACATTTAACCAAAACGAAGCAAATATTGCCTAATCCTATAAGTGGCTAAGAACACACAAAACCCCTATGTACAGGCGATGACCGGCATTGATGATGACACATCGGGGATGATGAACACGGGGGAGATCACCTCGTGGCCATTGGCGTACTGTGATGGTGAGGAAGGCGAATAAACAAGAAAGGGGAGGAAGGGCGATAGGAGTAGAAGCGAGTAAGGCGATGGGAGTAGTTTATAGGCGAGGAAGGTGATGTTAGTCGGTCAATAGGTAGGACCGTTCACTCAATGATCGTTGGGTCCATGAGTGTGGCCAGACCCATTGTTCAGTGAATGGGGGGGGGGGGAGCGAGGCAAGTGTATGTGAAAGGGGCAGAGAGTGATGGACGTGCGCACAGAGGCGTGGCGTGGTGGTGGGTCCGCATGTCACGTTGTCAGCTTGAGGTGGTCCCACATGGCATAGAGTGGGTGGAGATGGTCAATGCGCGGTCAAGGAAGGAGAGGCGAAGAATGCCCTGCCATTGAGCAAAGATGAACAGGGGCTCCTTCATGGCAGACTCGCTTACGGATGGGGCCTGTTTGGAACCGGGCCCATATGTCACTAACAGAAGGCGGAGGCAGAGTCAGTGTGCTGGTCATGGAAGGCGAGGCGGAGGCGGAGTCAATGCACATTTTAGTCCCCACGTTTAAGCGTGCATTGTGTTCACACATTTAACTTCCCATGTTTAATTCAATGGCAGATGGGGCAGTGGTGGCTTGGTGGCTTGTTCCTTGACAATTCACAGGAGCCCAGAATTGTTGGACAACAGATAACAAATAGACATCATGAACCACATGAAATTGTAACAAAAGGAACAAATCCAATAATCAGGCACATCGTGAGCATTTCAACATTTGTGAATTTTACAACAAATGCACACAATTAGGTGCAGACCACATGAAACTGTTATAATTCCACTAGCAAGGCATGATGATCATCACAACAATTGCACACGTAAAAACATAACTTGCAGCAACAAGACATTCAAGCGCTGTTTCAAACATTGCAGAAGCAGCAAGAAGTGATCTAGTGCATATATATAAGAAAGGAACAATTTAGCAGAATGTCAAGAGTGCAATATAGCTTCTTTGTAGGTTCAGGAATACCATACCATAGATCATCATCGTCGGCGTCGTCCTTGTCGTCTACACATAAATACCCATTGTCGCTATCACTCAAATATTGTTGTATGGTGTCATCATATTCATACTCAATATCTTCAGACAAGTTGATTTGGCTGGTCAGTGAGTGGGTCATCGGAGTTGGTAGAGACGTAGCCTAAAGACCGCTCTGATGACGGGGAGCAGAAGCGGAAATGATGGGCCAGAGATGCTGAATGGGCGCGAACGAGTGGCACCACCAGAGTCGGAGAAGTGGAATGGGTGCGGATGGGGGGCGCCGTCGGAATCAAAGGAGGGGAACAGGCACGGACAAGGGGCGCTACCGGAGATGGTGAACTACTCTAGGAGGGCGGCGCCAGAGACTACGAGTGCATGGTGCCCACGGCCAGGGCGGCCTGCCTCTTAGCCGGGCGCATCAGGGCCATTCCCATTCCCTGGTGGTGGTCCGCCGATGGAGGCGGAGGCGACGAGGAGCAGGACAATGGCGGTGACCACCATTGTCCTGCATATATATCAAATCCAACATTACGAAAAATCTCTATTGAGAAAATGTTATCGCTATAGCATAAACCTATACATTAAAAACCCATGCACAGGAACGATGAACAGTATGAGAAAATCCCATGAAACTTAAGTCACAAATAAATAGATCTACTACAATACTTGATGAAATCCTACCCTAAATCTTTCCAATAGATAACATTTAACCAAAACGAAGCAAATATTGCCTAATCCTATAAGTGGCTAAGAACACACAAAACCCCTATGTACAGGCGATGACCGGCATTGATGATGACACATCGGGGATGATGAACACGGGGGAGATCACCTCGTGGCCATTGGCGTACTGTGATGGTGAGGAAGGCGAATAAACAAGAAAGGGGAGGAAGGGCGATAGGAGTAGAAGCGAGTAAGGCGATGGGAGTAGTTTATAGGCGAGGAAGGTGATGTTAGTCGGTCAATAGGTAGGACCGTTCACTCAATGATCGTTGGGTCCATGAGTGTGGCCAGACCCATTGTTCAGTGAATGGGGGAGGGGGAGCGAGGCAAGTGTATGTGAAAGGGGCAGAGAGTGATGGACGTGCGCACAGAGGCGTGGCGTGGTGGTGGGTCCGCATGTCACGTTGTCAGCTTGAGGTGGTCCCACATGGCATAGAGTGGGTGGAGATGGTCAATGCGCGGTCAAGGAAGGAGAGGCGAAGAATGCCCTGCCATTGAGCAAAGATGAACAGGGGCTCCTTCATGGCAGACTCGCTTACGGATGGGGCCTGTTTGGAACCGGGCCCATATGTCACTAACAGAAGGCGGAGGCAGAGTCAGTGTGCTGGTCATGGAAGGCGAGGCGGAGGCGGAGTCAATGCACATTTTAGTCCCCACGTTTAAGCGTGCATTGTGTTCACACATTTAACTTCCCATGTTTAATTCAATGGCAGATGGGGCAGTGGTGGCTTGGTGGCTTGTTCCTTGACAATTCACAGGAGCCCAGAATTGTTGGACAACAGATAACAAATAGACATCATGAACCACATGAAATTGTAACAAAAGGAACAAATCCAATAATCAGGCACATCGTGAGCATTTCAACATTTGTGAATTTTACAACAAATGCACACAATTAGGTGCAGACCACATGAAACTGTTATAATTCCACTAGCAAGGCATGATGATCATCACAACAATTGCACACGTAAAAACATAACTTGCAGCAACAAGACATTCAAGCGCTGTTTCAAACATTGCAGAAGCAGCAAGAAGTGATCTAGTGCATATATATAAGAAAGGAACAATTTAGCAGAATGTCAAGAGTGCAATATAGCTTCTTTGTAGGTTCAGGAATACCATACCATAGATCATCGTTGTCGGCGTCGTCCTTGTCGTCTACACATAAATACCCATTGTCGCTATCACTCAAATATTGTTGTATGGTGTCATCATATTCATACTCAATATCTTCAGACAAGTTGATTTGGCTGGTCAGTGAGTGGGTCATCGGAGTTGGTAGAGACGTAGCCTAAAGACCGCTCTGATGACGGGGAGCAGAAGCGGAAATGATGGGCCAGAGATGCTGAATGGGCGCGAACGAGTGGCACCACCAGAGTCGGAGAAGTGGAATGGGTGCGGATGGGGGGCGCCGTCGGAATCAAAGGAGGGGAACAGGCACGGACAAGGGGCGCTACCGGACATGGTGAACTACTCTAGGAGGGCGGTGCCAGAGACTACGAGTGCATGGTGCCCACGGCCAGGGCGGCCTGCCTCTTAGCCGGGCGCATCAGGGCCATTCCCATTCCCTGGTGGTGGTCCGCCGATGGAGGCGGAGGCGACGAGGAGCAGGACAATGGCGGTGACCACCATTGTCCTGCATATATATCAAATCCAACATTACGAAAAATCTCTATTGAGAAAATGTTATCGCTATAGCATAAACCTATACATTAAAAACCCATGCACAGGAACGATGAACAGTATGAGAAAATCCCATGAAACTTAAGTCACAAATAAATAGATCTACTACAATACTTGATGAAATCCTACCCTAAATCTTTCCAATAGATAACATTTAACCAAAACGAAGCAAATATTGCCTAATCCTATAAGTGGCTAAGAACACACAAAACCCCTATGTACAGGCGATGACCGGCATTGATGATGACACATCGGGGATGATGAACACGGGGGAGATCACCTCGTGGCCATTGGCGTACTGTGATGGTGAGGAAGGCGAATAAACAAGAAAGGGGAGGAAGGGCGATAGGAGTAGAAGCGAGTAAGGCGATGGGAGTAGTTTATAGGCGAGGAAGGTGATGTTAGTCGGTCAATAGGTAGGACCGTTCACTCAATGATCGTTGGGTCCATGAGTGTGGCCAGACCCATTGTTCAGTGAATGGGGGGGGGGGAGCGAGGCAAGTGTATGTGAAAGGGGCAGAGAGTGATGGACGTGCGCACAGAGGCGTGGCGTGGTGGTGGGTCCGCATGTCACGTTGTCAGCCAGGCGATGGAACGAATTGATTGAGGTGGTCCCACATGGCATAGAGTGGGTGGAGATGGTCAATGCGCGGTCAAGGAAGGAGAGGCGAAGAATGCCCTGCCATTGAGCAAAGATGAACAGGGGCTCCTTCATGGCAGACTCGCTTACGGATGGGGCCTGTTTGGAACCGGGCTCATATGTCGCTAACAGAAGGCGGAGGCAGAGTCAGTGTGCTGGTCATGGAAGGCGAGGCGGAGGCGGAGTCAATGCACATTTTAGTCCCCACGTTTAAGCGTGCATTGTGTTCACACATTTAACTTCCCATGTTTAATTCAATGGCAGATGGGGCAGTGGTGGCTTGGTGGCTTGTTCCTTGACAATTCACAGGAGCCCAGAATTGTTGGACAACAGATAACAAATAGACATCATGAACCACATGAAATTGTAACAAAAGGAACAAATCCAATAATCAGGCACATCGTGAGCATTTCAACATTTGTGAATTTTACAACAAATGCACACAATTAGGTGCAGACCACATGAAACTGTTATAATTCCACTAGCAAGGCATGATGATCATCACAACAATTGCACACGTAAAAACATAACTTGCAGCAACAAGACATTCAAGCGCTGTTTCAAACATTGCAGAAGCAGCAAGAAGTGATCTAGTGCATATATATAAGAAAGGAACAATTTAGCAGAATGTCAAGAGTGCAATATAGCTTCTTTGTAGGTTCAGGAATACCATACCATAGATCATCGTCGTCGGCGTCGTCCTTGTCGTCTACACATAAATACCCATTGTCGCTATCACTCAAATATTGTTGTATGGTGTCATCATATTCATACTCAATATCTTCAGACAGGTTGATTTGGCTGTTGCTTCTTATAAGGTCTTCCAAGTTAGCTTCAATGATAGTCTCATTTCCATCCTGCACATGGTGCATCAACTCACGATCATCAAGTTCATGCACAGTATGCTCTGAATCGGAAGAGTACTCATCTTGCTGAACACCAACTTCATTTTCAGTCGTATTATACAAGGACCTATGCTCAAATTTCTGCACAACTTGCCATCCCTTGTCCACTTTCGCATTAAAATTGTCATGCAAGTAAAATATTTTTGTTGACTGGTTTGTGAGAATGTAATGATCAGACTTGTACCAATATGACTGAATGTTGATAGGCTATGACAAGCACCACTGAAGGTCCCATAATCTCGTGCCACAAAGAGGCTATGGCAGATGACTCGAGGCTCTGCCAGCTACCATTGAGCCTCCACCAATTTTACAAGTTGCCACCAAGGTCGTAGAGGCTCCTCCAGATACACGTACGATCATAATCCCAAAGACTATTATCGGTTTTGTCAAAGGGCCAAAGGACCCACAAATGAAAGTCAACATTAATAAATACTTGGGTGGAACGAAGAAGCATTATGAGGCCACTGGTAGAATCGTCCTGCTAGATCCTTGGGACCTCATAACGTACAATGATAATATTTTGGACAACCTGGATGACAATGTTGACTACCCATTCGAATTTGGTAAACCCATGGTATCAAAAAGTATGTACAAGAACCTACTATGGGAGATGCGAAAGATACACTGATGAGCCCATGGCTCATCAAGTCATTAAAACCACATATTCTAAAAACAAGCATGATTTTACACATATTGCAGAACATGATGTTTCAAAATACTCTAATATTCTATTTGGATCTTTAACAAATGTTATGAATGACGAAGAGTAAAGTGAGGATATGCCAGCCAGTCAGTCTATGTCATGCAAGATTTTCATTGGGGCCAATATGAAAGTGGAGGAAAAGAAACATGAAACAAAAGAAAATCTTATGATTGGATCAATGGTTGTGCCACTTGTGAAAATTAAGGAACATATACAGGCATTACATGCCTTTCCAAAGGTATGCAATACTTTACTTTTGAAGTCTACATGGTCTCAAGTTCACCCAGTCATGAAATCAGAAGATATGGAAACTCAAAATCAGTTCGGACTCGGTTCAAGATCAGCCAGACAGGTGCGGAGTAAAAGTAGCATAACTGGGCCATACGAAGTCAGATTAGGCCGAATAAATACTCGTTGGAAAGATCATTTGATAACAATTCCAACGAATCCGGCCCCATAGTCAAATTAATTCCCTAGCGGTCGCAATGGTCAAAACAGTCCGAGATTGTGTTGAGTCTGAGTCTGTTTTCAGTTGTGTTTAAGTCGAACCGGGTTCTTGGCTGGCCTGCATGCCATATAGCCTAGGGCTAGCCCCCCTATAAGCTAGGATGTCATTGTATTGTGTTTTTTGTCATGGTGCCATCCAAGAAACCCTTGAGGTGTTGCCCTCCTCTACCTGTTGCTGCTGCCGATCTCTACCAGTTGCTAAAGCGCGTGATGAGGTGATTGTTTCCCTAGGTGCGTGCTGGAACCTTGTAGTTCCTCATCTCCAGATCATGCTTGTCCAAGTTACGGGTTGGAGAGTTTATCTAAAACTGGATTACATCTACATCAAGTCCTTGTAAGCTGGTTTTATTATCCATCGTGTTCTACATTGTTGCTGGTTTGTGATTGATAGTCAATTATCAGTTTGTGTGTTTGCTTTCTTATCATTGATGGATAATTCATTGTGGGATTGCTCTGTCATCAATTGATTGCTGAGATAAACAAGTTTCAATAGCTCAATATACTTTCCACTACTTGTTGTACCATGAAAGATTAAGACATATTTCTAGACACCATCATCATGTTCTTTATCATTTGGTATCAGAGCCAGGTTGCTCACAGTACTTGCAACTGATTTCTAATGGATTCCTATGATTTTGACCTATACTTGAAGTTTGTGCCAATACTATATACAACAAGTTCTCAATCTGAGTATTATGAGTGGGAGGATGGTATAAAGGCTTTCTATAGGATTGGTAAATTGACACTAAACCAGTTGGTAAATTTGGCAAAGCAAACATTCTCCTTTGCTGTTTTGCTATGGTGGAGGCAATTGCAATAAGGTCTTAGATACCATGGTGATGATTATTGCACATCTTGGGCAGCGATGAAGTTGGAATTATGACACCGATTTGATCCCCCACTTGAGTCGAAGAAGAAGATTGTTGATCATGAGTCCTTCGATGTTCTAAAGCTAGATTATGATACAATTCATCATTGTGTCAAGGAGGCTGTTAGTGCTGTTTTTTCCAAACACAAGCAACCTGAGGTGTGTTTGAATATGCACAAATCAAAAGTAGAGCTGGAAGTTCTTGAGTCTTCTTGTGTTGATCAGGTCGAACCATTAATTGAAGCTGCAGATGATCTTGTGGGTTTATCTTTGATGTCTCAGGAAGTAAATTCAGATGGCGTCATTGCAAATGTCAAGAGGCAACGCTGTAATATTTTTCGTTCATAGTGCAAGATTTAAAAGAAGGTATGCAAATTAATCGTTGATGGTGGAAGTTTCAATAATGCGATTAGTTCAGATTTGGTACATGCATTATCTTTATTTATATGGAGGTTTCCTATATCTCGTTACATGCAATGGATGAATAAAAGTGGTACACTAAAAATTACCCATAGGGCGAGAGTAAAATTTTCCGTAGGAGATTATGTTGACACTATGGATTGTGATGTGGCACCGATGAGGCATGCTATTTGTTGTTAGGAAGACCATGGCAGTTTGACCTTGATGTAACACATGGTGGTTGTTCAAACAATTATTCTTTCATGCATAAAGATATTCATCATGTTCTAAAGCCAATGAAGGAATGTGATATTAAGGCCGAGATTTTTGTTGCAGCAACAAAGAAGAAACATGGTGCAGATATTACCTCAAAGCCAAGGACAGATTTATTTCAAGGAGCAGAGAATGATATGGTAGTTCCTGGTATAAAAAATGCACCTAGTATTTCTGAAACTCTTTCAGTTGTTGCTCCTAAACATTGTACCATTCATTGTGATTTGGTCATAGATGAATTACATGAAGGGAAAAAATAATAGTGATGCAAAGAATTGTCTAAACAACGCTATTGGTATTGATTTGAACAAGAAAGGAGCTCGTCAAATTATGTCAAAGCCGAGGACAACTTTGATTCAAGGAAGAAAGGATGATGAGCCCATGGCTCATCGAGTCATTAAAACCACATATTCTGAAAACAAGCATGATTTTACACATACTGCAGAATATGATATTTTAAAATACTCTAATATTCTATTTGGATCTTTAACAAATGTTATGAATGACGAAGAGCAAAGTGAGGATATGCCAGCCAGTCAGTCTATGTCATGCAAGATTTTCATTGGGGCCAATATGAAAGTGGAGGAAAAGAAACATGAAACAAAAGAAAATCTTATGATTGGATCAATGGTTGTGCCACTTGTGAAAATTAAGGAACATATACAGGTATTATAGACCATACCAAAGGTACGCAATACTTTACTTTCAAAGTCTACACGGCCTCAAGTCCACCCTGTCACGAAATCAGAAGATATGAAAACTCAAAATCAGTACAAACTCGGTTCAAGATCACCCAGACAGGTGTGGAGTAAAAGTAGCATAACTGGGCCATACAGAGTCGGATGAGGCCGAATAAATACTCGTTGGAAAGATCATTTGATAACCATTCCAACGAATCCGGCCCCATAGTCAAATTAATTCCCTAGCGGTCGCAATAGTCAAAACAATCCGAGGTTGTGTTGAGTCTGAGTCTGTTTTCAGTTGTGTTTAAGTCGAACCGGGTTCTTGGCTGGCCTGCATGCCATATAGCCTAGGGCTACCACCCCTATAAGCTAGGATGTCATTGTATTGTGTTTTTTGTCATGGTGCCCTCCAAGAAACCCTTGAGGTGTTGCCCTCCTCTACCCGTTGCTGCTGCCGATCTCTACCAGTTGCTAAAGCGCGTGATGAGGTGATTGTTTCCCTAGGTGCGTGCTGGAACCTTGTAGTTCCTCATCTCCAGATCGTGCTTGTCCAAGTTACGGGTTGGAGAGTTTATCTAAAACTGGATTACATCTACATCAAGTCCTTGTAAGCTGGTTTTATTATCCATCGTGTTCTACATTGTTGCTGGTTTGTGATTGATAGTCAATTATCAGTTTGTGTGTTTGCTTTCTTATCATTGATGGATAATTCATTGTGGGATTGCTCTGTCATCAATTGATTGCTGAGATAAACAAGTTTCAATAGCTCAATATACTTGCCACTACTTGTTGTACCATGAAAGATTAAGACATATTTCTAGACACCATCATCATGTTCTTTATCATTTGGTATCAGAGCCAGGTTGCTCACAGTACTTGCAACTGATTTCTAATGGATTCCTATGATTTTGACCTATACTTGAAGTTTGTGCCAATACTATATACAACAAGTTCTCAATCTGAGTATTATGAGTGGGAGGATGGTATAAAGGCTTTCTATAGGATTGGTAAATTGACACTAAACCAGTTGGTAAATTTGGCAAAGCAAACATTCTCCTTTGTTGTTTTGCTATGGTGGAGGCAATTGCAATAAGGTCTTAGATACCATGGTGATGATTATTGCACATCTTGGGCAGCGATGAAGTTGGAATTATGACACCGATTTGATCCCCCACTTGAGTCGAAGAAGAAGATTGTTGATCATGAGTCCTTCGATGTTCCAAAGCTAGATTATGATACAATTCATCATTGTGTCAAGGAGGCTGTTAGTGCTGTTTTTTCCAAACACAAGCAACCTGAGGTGTGTTTGAATATGCACAAATCAAAAGTAGAGCTGGAAGTTCTTGAGTCTTCTTGTGTTGATCAGGTCGAACCATTAATTGAAGCTGCAGATGATCTTGTGGGTTTATCTTTGATGTCTCAGGAAGTAAATTCAGATGGCGTCATTGCAAATGTCAAGAGGCAGCGCTGTAATATTTTTCGTTCATAGTGCAAGATTTAAAAGAAGGTATGCAAATTAATCGTTGATGGTGGAAGTTTCAATAATGCGATTAGTTCAAATTTGGTACATGCATTATCTTTATTTATATGGAGGTTTCCTATACCTCGTTACATGCAATGGATGAATAAAAGTGGTACACTAAAAATTACCCATAGGGCGAGAGTAAAATTTTCCGTAGGAGATTATGTCGACACTATGGATTGTGATGTGGCACCGATGAGGCATGCTATTTGTTGTTCGGAAGACCATGGCAGTTTGACCTTGATGTAACACATGGTTGTTGTTCAAACAATTATTCTTTCATGCATAAAGATATTCATCATGTTCTAAAGCCAATGAAGGAATGTGATATTAAGGCCGAGATTTTTGTTGCAGCAACAAAGAAGAAACTTGGTGCAGATATTACCTCAAAGCCAAGGACAGATTTATTTCAAGGAGCAGAGAATGATATGGTAGTTCCTGGTATAAAAAATGCACCTAGTATTTTTGAAACTCTTTCAGTTGTTGCTCCTAAACATTGTACCATTCATTGTGATTTGGTCAAAGATGAATTACATGAAGGGAAAAAATAATAGTGATGCAAAGAATTGTCTAAACAACGCTATTGGTATTGATTTGAACAAGAAAGGAGCTCGTCAAATTATGTCAAAGCCGAGGACAACTTTGATTCAAGGAAGAAAGGATGATGAGCCCATGGCTCATCGAGTCATTAAAACAACGTATTCTGAAAACAAGCATGATTTTACACATACTGCAGAATATGATATTTCAAAATACTCTAATATTCTATTTGGATCTTTGACAAATGTTATGAATAATGAAGAGAAAAGTGAGGATATGCCATCCAGTCAGTCTATGTCATGCAAGATTTTCATTGGGGCCAATATGAAAGTGGAGGAAAAGAAACATGAAACGAAGGAATATGTTATGATTGGATCAATGGTTGCGCCACTTGTGAAAAGTAAGGAACATATACAGGTATTATAGACCATACCAAAGGTACGCAATACTTTACTTTCAAAGTCTACACGGCCTCAAGTCCACCCTGTCACGAAATCAGAAGATATGAAAACTCAAAATCAGTACAAACTCGGTTCAAGATCACCCAGACAGGTGTGGAGTAAAAGTAGCATAACTGGGCCATACAGAGTCGGATGAGGCCGAATAAATACTCGTTGGAAAGATCATTTGATAACCATTCCAACGAATCCGGCCCCATAGTCAAATTAATTCCCTAGCGGTCGCAATAGTCAAAACAATCCGAGGTTGTGTTGAGTCTGAGTCTGTTTTCAGTTGTGTTTAAGTCGAACCGGGTTCTTGGCTGGCCTGCATGCCATATAGCCTAGGGCTACCACCCCTATAAGCTAGGATGTCATTGTATTGTGTTTTTTGTCATGGTGCCCTCCAAGAAACCCTTGAGGTGTTGCCCTCCTCTACCCGTTGCTGCTGCCGATCTCTACCAGTTGCTAAAGCGCGTGATGAGGTGATTGTTTCCCTAGGTGCGTGCTGGAACCTTGTAGTTCCTCATCTCCAGATCGTGCTTGTCCAAGTTACGGGTTGGAGAGTTTATCTAAAACTGGATTACATCTACATCAAGTCCTTGTAAGCTGGTTTTATTATCCATCGTGTTCTACATTGTTGCTGGTTTGTGATTGATAGTCAATTATCAGTTTGTGTGTTTGCTTTCTTATCATTGATGGATAATTCATTGTGGGATTGCTCTGTCATCAATTGATTGCTGAGATAAACAAGTTTCAATAGCTCAATATACTTGCCACTACTTGTTGTACCATGAAAGATTAAGACATATTTCTAGACACCATCATCATGTTCTTTATCATTTGGTATCAGAGCCAGGTTGCTCACAGTACTTGCAACTGATTTCTAATGGATTCCTATGATTTTGACCTATACTTGAAGTTTGTGCCAATACTATATACAACAAGTTCTCAATCTGAGTATTATGAGTGGGAGGATGGTATAAAGGCTTTCTATAGGATTGGTAAATTGACACTAAACCAGTTGGTAAATTTGGCAAAGCAAACATTCTCCTTTGTTGTTTTGCTATGGTGGAGGCAATTGCAATAAGGTCTTAGATACCATGGTGATGATTATTGCACATCTTGGGCAGCGATGAAGTTGGAATTATGACACCGATTTGATCCCCCACTTGAGTCGAAGAAGAAGATTGTTGATCATGAGTCCTTCGATGTTCCAAAGCTAGATTATGATACAATTCATCATTGTGTCAAGGAGGCTGTTAGTGCTGTTTTTTCCAAACACAAGCAACCTGAGGTGTGTTTGAATATGCACAAATCAAAAGTAGAGCTGGAAGTTCTTGAGTCTTCTTGTGTTGATCAGGTCGAACCATTAATTGAAGCTGCAGATGATCTTGTGGGTTTATCTTTGATGTCTCAGGAAGTAAATTCAGATGGCGTCATTGCAAATGTCAAGAGGCAGCGCTGTAATATTTTTCGTTCATAGTGCAAGATTTAAAAGAAGGTATGCAAATTAATCGTTGATGGTGGAAGTTTCAATAATGCGATTAGTTCAGATTTGGTACATGCATTATCTTTATTTATATGGAGGTCTCCAAATTATGGGTTGGAGAGTTTATCTAGTACTAGTTTACATCTACATCAAGTCCTTGTAAGCTGGTTTTATTATCCATCGTGTTCTACATTGTTGCTGGTTTGTGATTGATAGTCAATTATCAGTTTGTGTGTTTGCTTTCTTATCATTGATGGATAATTCATTGTGGGATTGCTTTGTAATCAATTGATTGCTGAGATAAACAAGTTTCAATAGCTCAATAGACTTGCTACTACTTGTTGTACGGTGAAAGATTGGGACATATCTCAAACACGTTGTCGTGTCTTTATCATACAGAACTTGTATATGCAGGTATCAGACGAAGGAGTCGCATGATCACTTGTAAGATTCCATCGGCGGTGTTGAATGAAGAAGACGAGAACCTTGTATTAGGCCTATTTTTTGACGATATTCAGAGAATGTTTCGGCTTGACAAGATGGACGTCACCTTCATCACCTTGTTGTTCGTATTTTGAAACACATGTGAACATATTATCTTATGCTTGTTTTTTAGCATGAATTCATTATTTTAAAGAAAAGATTAGAAGGTCGCTTACCTCAACACAAGCCGCTTCACGCCTTCAACCAAAGTGATATTATTGAGGATGACCACGAGGATAAGGCACCAGAAGAACTTGCTCAATTGAAGATAGACATGACAAAGTAAGCACTCATGTCACAACTCATATTAACAAATGTTTCATGAAGTGGTAGGATAGAGAAACCATTTTGGCCCTCTACACTTCAAGTAAGTTCAATCACTACTGGCTTCGCCGTCTATCCTATGGCAAAGTTGAATGCAATCATAAGTAACTTATACTGTCATTGTTGTAGTGATCATTCGATTTGCCTCTTTCTCATGCATGAAAATCGGTACAATCTAGTGCTGGTTTTGAAGTGAAATTGTACATGTGTGATCTGGGAGACCTGCTTTACTCCAGTGCAGGATCAATACGAATCTAGGTCATGCCAGTCGATTTCCCCAGCAAACTGACAAAGAAAGCAAATGGTCAAATTCCCAAGGTCATCGACCCCAGACAGGCCGATACAAAGCCTATGATCACAAAGATTGAAAACTAGATAATGGTTTGTAACTATAATTATAAAATAAAATCTAATCGACAGATAGTATTAGCTTATCGGCAAGTTTGACAAAACAAGGATAAATAGTGTCAAGTCGATGCCGATAGACTCTATGTTGATATAGATGATGCCGATATATCTGATAGTTCGTATTACAAATATGACTAATAACTTAGATCGAAGATGACCTAAATTAAGGGTTCGATAACTAATCAGACAGGTCAAATATCTAGTTAGACCATAAAGAAGTCAATCGAACTATGGTAATCTATCGATTAAACGTTCCGATAAAATTATATTGACTCGACGGCAACCAAACTCACCCTAGTTCTATTGACTCAATAAGAAATCAAAAATCGATGTAGCCTTGCTGGTTCAAGTAGATCAAACTTAATCGAGACAATACTTATGACAAAGCTAATAGAATAAGGTTTAACCTAATCACAGTCATAGATAAAATCCATATAATGACTGGAATCACATATCTAAATAGAACTCAAGAAATCTACAATTTGCTACAATAGATCAGTTTCAAACAAGACAGTATCATAGCAAGAAGTCGAAGGATAATTCTGATATATATTTAATTACCGTATAACTACCAATCAAAATGACCAAGATTAGAATATCAACCTAATGAGAAAGCACAAATCAGAGTCGATGAGATTACCAAAGTGACGAATCCAAGTCTCTCGCTGAGATCCGAGCCAATGCGGCCCACTCGATACGAGAACTCGGTGAAAAGGAAAAGGGTTGCGATGTGCCGAATTGTATTGAACGTGTGTCAAAAAAATCTCATACAAATCCTATTGCATATTTATAATCCCTCCTGAGTTGATCAAGACTCTTGAAATTCCTATAAAAAATAATTAGATTTATTCCTCGACCAAATTTCTATGTACAAGGAAATAAAAAATACCGCTCTTTACGGGCCCACCTTTCAATCCTTGCCCGCCATCTCCTCGTTACTCGGTCGATATCGACTCTTTGTCGCTCATGCTTGGGCTCTTTGTCTTGACTTGACAAGAAGTTATATAGTGACATTCTGAGTGTCAAAGATTGGCAAGAAGTTAATAATTGTATGTACGATTCAATTACTATAATCTCATCTTATGATACGGTTTTGTAGATCATGCAGTGCGTACGAGAATTATGTTGAAACAGGAGGGCCACACCACTCAAGAGGGTAAAAGCACATGCACTTGCATCATAGATTTTGGGTAGGATCTTTATGCATCTCATACATATCATTAACGTACTATCCATCCATATAATTATATGAAATATAACTTGTGTTATGTATTATATAGTGCTATAAGCAAATATAAGAAATTATACATTATGGCTACTACACGTGTGTGTTCTCGAGTAGCACTTCACCTTATATGGACACTATCATCAAGGAGTCTAACAAAGATGTAAGTTGATTTTGTTTATGTCAATTTTAGTTTCTTCTTGATTTTGTTTATGTTCAATTTGCATACTCTATAATTTGTACATAGAAAAAAGTTAGGAAACAAGCAGAATGTATTAAAAAAAAGAAACAAAGTGTTGTCATTCCTAGGATATATTAGCAACAAAGCATAGGACGCTTTGTGAGTGGGCTGGATCGAAATAACTCCAAGAAACATGAGGACAATGATGACTATGGATTTGAGTTTATATAAAACAATTTGCATTTGTATAGATACTTGTGACTATGGTGTGATGACTGTTATGTATATATATGTCTGATGGTGTGATGACTATGGTGCATGTATGTGCTGAAATATCAATGAATTTTCTGTAATTTATATATGTAGGTTTGAATTCTAGAATGAATATCAGTTTTATTTTAACAATAAGTAGCGGTTGCCTCTACTATAGCGGACAATAGCAGCAGATGCTAACTCTAACCGCCATTAAATAAAGCAGACAATAGAGGCGGTTGGTAACTTCAACCGCATCTACAAACTTGTTTACAGCAGTGATTTGTTTTCTTGTAAAGAAGACCGCCATTAGAAACACATATTTGTAGCTATGGAGGCATAGCGGTGGACAACCGCTACAGCAGATTTTATCACTTCGTTGTTGTGTTTTTAATCTTGATACTTGATTTTCTTTTTGTTCTTAAAACTTGTTAAACATTCTGGCACAGATCCAAACTTTTTTTTTTTTGAGATCAGATTACAGAGCTTTATTAATCTCCGGCAGGGTTACAATCATCAGCTACAACATCTCCAAACCACGGAGGGGTGTAGTCTGTGAAGGACACAGACACATTACTATAAGATGGCTTCTTCGCACAGATATGAGCTGCGGCGTTTGCCTCCCTCCTAACAAACGAAACCCAGAAATCACAAAAAGACCGGCCAAGCTCTTTGATCTCTTGCACGAAGCCCGCTATCTCCGATCGGTCTTCAGTATCTGACCGCAGACTAGTGGCAAGTGAGAGATTATCGACTTCTAGAACAACCTTGTTGTAGCTTTTTGCCACTGCTAGCAACAAGCCGTCTCTCGCCACCACTGCCTCTGCCATAAGTGCACTGCCAATGTATTCGATGCATCGGCCTTCCCCGTGAGTACCTGACCATACTCATCTCTAATTATCGCTCCTGTAGCTCCATTGCCTGGCTTCTGGAAAAAAGCTCCATCGCTCCCGTAGCTCCATTTCCTGGCTCTTGGAAATATAGCTATCATCGCTTTGCATTTAAAAAAATGAATGAACTAAAAGTGTTATTGTTGGAAAATGCGTGTTATTCTATTTTTAGATTTTTATTTTAGGCAAATTTCATAGACATTAAAACGCTTGATGCCGACCATTCAAGAAACTACAGTCAAGATGAGTAGCATGTTTGGGGACGCCTAGCAGCGGCTCTGCTGACTTCGTGGTGCTGTGGTGATGACGGACATGGAGGTTCAGGTGCTCCTTATTAGCAGAGTGCAACACCTCCTAAACATTGCTACTGGATCTATTAAGGTGAGCTTAATGCTGCTTGAGCTAATTTACTCGGCAGACTAGAGCAAGTAGCAGAAGTATTGGCATTACCAAAATTTCTCTGTAGGATCTAGATAAAGCACTTAATATTGTTTTACTGCTTTTGGTGAGTATCAGGTTCACTTCTATTTTAGTAGAATTTTGTTTATAGAATGATAAACGTACTGTCACTATAGTTAACTGATAAATTGTAAAATGTGCTAATTGGTTATGGAGCCAGTGTGTTATCTAGGTTACTACTACGTCAAGGAGAAACGATACTTTGATTTGCCATAGTTATTTTGCTGACTGAAATTAATACATAGCTGTTTAATTTGAATGCCAGATAGGTCTCAATTATCACAGTTGCTTCATCCTAGTTGTGTGCTCTCTTTTAGAAAGCCTATTTTGTTTCCCAATGAGTCTATATAGGTTTCACCTGAAGGTGGCTTTTAAGATTACTGACCTTGCTTTTTACTAGTTTGCTTTAATTTTTTAGGTATAGGTCTAACCTGTAAGTATAGAAATGTTTGCTTCCGTCTCGATGCATGCTGATAGCAACTAGGAGATTCTTTTTTCCTGTGACTAGTACCTGGTTCACCATATGAATTTTATGCAATTGATCCTTGCATGTACCACACTTATTAGTGCATCAGTTTTTCTAACATGCTTTCTTTGAGCTCTTTTTATAAGAACTCTGGTCATCATGTTAAGCTGTAATCCATGCTTTATGTCATTTGGGATTAATAGACATGCATTAACTAATTTTGGATTTGTTGTGGTTGCATTTTTGCAGTTCTCAGCCTCAGCAAGGAGTAGATCCATGGATGAGACCAGCACCTTCAACATTTCTTGAAATTCATCCTGTTTGGAACTATGACTTGTATTTTGTTAGTTACTGAATATTGCAATCATGTGTGTAATTTTGTCTGAACATATTTTGTACACAAGGCTATATGGCTTAGTTTGAAACATGAAATTTTCTTGTCCGCAATGCTTGATGGTATTGGTCAGTAATGCTTAATTAATGGGATTGGCTGCTTATTAAAAAAAGTTCTTAGCCCACAATGTTTAACGGATTTGGCCCACAATATGAATTAGGCTGGACCATAACATTGAATTGATCTATAATGTTAAATGGGTCTCGCTCAAATATGCTAAATAAGCTCGGTAAATGGGCCTAGCCCATAGCCATGTCAAATTGACACATCATCGCCATGTCATATAGGGTCCATGCCACATCAGCACTTCATGTATGTGTTTTATGATATTTTTGCAGTCATATAGCAACCAAAATACAATATCACCAGTTAGCGACGAAGTAAGTATCGTCACAATAAAATTGCAACGAAACATAATAAAAACGTCGCTGAATATTTTTTATAACGGACATTCAGCGATAAACATGTTTTCGTCACCTAAATATCGTAAATTCTATACTACGATATATTTCTTACATTCTGCAATAAAACTGACACATCGTAGAATGTCAAATTTCTTGTAATGAACACATACAGCAGGCAGAGCAACGCAATAATAACCAGAAGAGCCATTAGAACTCATGTTGGATTTGTCGGCATTTAAAACAATGCAAAATTATAGACGAAGCAGACCGCCAATGTAGACATGGTAGCTCGTCGATGAGGCAGCACAGATCGTCGCGGATCAGTCTCGAGCGGTCGCGCAAATGTGCTGCCCAGAAATCTTATTGCCACTTCTCGTGCGAGCTTCACGGCTTCACACCCTTTCCTCGGCTTACAACGCATTTACTCCGCTCTCGAAAAAGCGTGTATACGCGAAAAAGCACGTATACGCGCGCACGTGCGTATGTACTCGAAGTAATGATTTTTTTATTCAACCATGGCTAGTACGGTGTGGCTAAAATCAACAACCACTTATTATTTTAGAATTTTTCCTAAATGGATCAATTAAAAAATTGGCCAGATTCCAACAGTTAACCCACTGCCGTGAATTTGAAACTGGATGCACTTCACAATTAATCACCCGAATTAGCTTTTCCAGCTGCTCGTGTCAGGATATGTACTCCCTCAGAGGATCGAGTTCGACATAAACTGCCATTAATCCTAGACAAATTGCAGCTTGCACTTAAAATAAAATCTTGGTCAGCGACCGGTGTCACCATATCCATGTATGACTTCTTCGTCACCATGTAATCCGGATACAGGTTCAGAGTTCTGTCAAACTCGTTATTATTTCCAACGCATTTTGGCACATTTCCTCCTCCAAATTGACTGCAAAATTTTAAGCATCCTACCACACCATTATTGCTGAACTCGCCAAAGTTTATTAGCCATAAGCAGCCTTACCAAACATAGTAGTATATATATGCAGACATGATTATCCAACTGCCCAACCACCGTTCGCCACCTAACTTTAATCATCATTAGCTATCAACTTAATTGGCCTGTCGTCCACTGCACGGTCTTGTCTCCATGGACGACGACCGAGCTCAGCGGAACGGTGCGTGGGACATCGTCCTGGTGCACCGGAGCCCGAGCACGGCACGGTCGGACCGCTGCGCGAAGTTGCTCCTGCTGTGGTTCGTGGCAACCGGCGTCGCCGTCGGGCTGTTCGTGCTGACCGGCTACGTGTGGGGCTCCGTGGGCACGGCGGCGATCCTCATCGTCGGATGCTGGTTCTCGTGCTACTACTTCAACGTGGCGCCGCCCGAGCCGCCACTGCTCCCGATGGGGCCGCTGCGTGTTACTGTACCGGTGGGCCAGCCGCAGGTGACCATGGGCAACGGCGGCGGCAGGCTGAGCCAGGAGGACATAGATGCCATCGCGGCGTACGAGTCTAGCAGGAAAGCGGCGGCGGAGCAGTGCGCGGTGTGCATCAACGTCGTGCGCGACGGGGAGATGGTGAGGAGGCTGCCGGCGTGCGGGCACGCGTTCCACGCACCATGCATCGACGGGTGGTTGCGTGCGCACGCGACGTGCCCGATGTGCCGTGCCGATGTCAAGGTCGCCGGTGAGCAGCCGAGCGAAGCGGCGGTGGTGTAGCACTTGCTGCCCTGCGGGGCAGTTACTCCGTCACGTCGCGGCCAGGAGGGGATTTTGGTTTTACTGTCCTCGTTTTGTCCGTTCTTTCTTCACTATTTGGGTATTATTGGAATGTAGGAACCTTACAAAAACATACTAGTACGAAAATAAATGGTGTCTGGAAGAAATTCACAAGTACAAAAATAAATATTTTTGACCGATTTTTTAATTTGTAATAATCACAAAATTTTAATCTAGTAATTACTGCGAACAGATCTTCGGCCTTGTCGAGACTTAATCTCGATAATATATTTATAGGGCTACATCGGGATCAAGAACTAGATGGTAAAGACACAAGACGCCGAGTTATACAGGTTCGGGCCCTATCGATGAGAGTAAAACCCTACGTCCTGTGTTCTGTGGGTTGTATTGTTGTATGATGTTGTCCCTCGATGGGGGGGGAGTAATTCTTTCTCTAATTGCCTTGCGCTCTAAGCCGACTCGGTCGGTTCCTATATTGGTGGACCATGCTGTCGCTCTTCGACTTAGACATAACTATGGATACCAGTAAGGTAAGTATTCCACAGCAGCCCCCGAGTGCTTTCTGATTTGGAGATGTGATTGTCGAGTGATTCCTCTTCAATACTTGTGTGAACAAGTCACAAATTAGGAAGACCTCTTAATGAAGTTCCTGATAGATCTCGTGCGCCGACTAGGTGCATCTGATCAGGTGTAGCCCCCGACTCTTGTATAATTTGGAGACTAACAAATAATACAAGAGTCTAATAATTTTAGCACTTCATATTTTGTTATATAAAATATACTCAAATCATCAAATTTGAGCAATTAAGTTCCTGATCTTCAAACCAGACATTCGGTCTGCTCAACATCAATTGTACCGACCGATTATATTGAAGGCAGAGTGGCTTACACTCTTAGCCGAGTGATTCTTAATTCAAATATAATGACATCAATCATGTAAAAAATCAAAGGAAAGTTTATGACATCAATCATAACTCAGTACTAAACTATGATGACATCAGTCATAACATAGTTTTTCCTTGAACAATCACTCGGATATTATAAGTTAGACTTTGAGCCTATATTAACTGACTTCAATCAGTGGCATGGTCTTTAGACTTATTCCCATATGACCATTAAGTCCTTTGCTATGTGACCATCAAATCACATAAATATGGGGATTTAATTTTAACGGATTCAACCACAACTTTTCATCAAAGAAGCCCTCGAGTTTAACACTCAAGCTTTTAATCAGAAAATCTTTTGAAAGATTTCTGTTTAATTTAAGCAACCTCCTGAAAAGGTTTATGTGGCACAGTACGGCCCATGCTGGCCCACATGGTCTCTTGCGACTAGGTCAACGTGAATGTATAAAAGGGCGAGGGCGGACCGATGAAAATTTCCACGCCGTCATTTTGCTTGAGCCCTTCGTCTTCCTTGCTCCTGTCTACTCCCCTGTTTTAGGGTTCACTCGCATCGCCATCATCGCTGCAGATTTCCATTGCGCCCAAGCCCCCGAGCTTCTTGCGAGAGAGGACCCAGGCTAGGGTTACACTAGATCCACTGCATCCTGTGCTCACCATCATGCCATGCAAGTTGGTGAAGGGATACAAGGGATCTGCTGCTGCCGCCGCTGAATCGTCCTTGTCCGAACTCGAGATCCTGGATCGTCTTTGCGAGTTTTTCCGAAGCACCATCGGCACCAATACGCAGAATGCCATGGTCGTCGATGGCATCCTGCTGCAGCAGGCACACCTCGAATGGAAGGTATCAGAGTCTGAATCTCATCCCATCCCAATCCATAAGCAAACTGTTGTGTTTCGCTCTTTTTTCAAGCGAGGGTTTGGAGTTCCCTGCTGCAGCTTCCTGCGCGAGCTCCTTTTTTTTCTATGGGATTGAGCTAGTCAACCTCAATCGTAAATCCATCTTGCACATTGCCATCTTCGTGCATTTGTGTGAAACCTTCCTTGGTGTTCTTCTCCAATTCACTCTGTTCCACCATCTCTTTGTCCTCTGCCCACTGCCGTTCGTCGCCAGTCAAGAAGCAATAGGCGGCATTGGATTCCAACTGCAAAAGAAAGAGTCCTACATCGATGTTCCTCTAGCCTCCGGGAACAAGAACTGGAGGAAGGAATGGTTCTATTGTGACAACCCCCCCCCCCTCCTCCCCGTCATCTCAGACTTCACCGGCGCCAAGGCAAGCTCCCAACTCTCATGGCCAGAAAAGCTGAACCCAAACGATGCTCAGGTTAAAGATCTTCTGAAGAAGATTGCCAATCTGAAGAAGGAGGGTATCAATGGCGTCACCATAGCCAAGAGCTTCATTGTGCGTCGGGTGCAACCGCTTAAGCAGCAACGCCATCCGGGATGGGAATATGCTTCTGATGATGAAACCAGAGAGGTTCCCGACCCATCGAACTCGACCTTGTAGAAAGCTCGCCTAAACAAGATGTTCGAGTCGGTCGGCCAACAAGAAAATGTCTTAATCAGAAAGGCATACAACAAGGGCACTCTTCGAGCCCGAGTAAGCTTTAGTCTTTTTATTGATCAATCAACCCTTCATTCTTTGGTAGAATGAATTACTTGACTGATGTCTTCATACATGTTTGCAGGTTCTGGACACTTCTGTGTCTCACCCTCCACTTCCACCGACTGATGTCGAGGGAGTGGACTACGCTTCCAGACCTCCACGCCAGATTGATCAAGCTGGATCAAGCTCAGCTACTGGTGGAAGCGCGCATGAGACCGATCTAGTCGGCCATGCAAGCGGCTCCGCTACCCCAGCTGTTGAGCTTCCTTCCCCTGATCAGAGTGTGAAAAGGCCAGCCCAATGCCAATGGCAACACCATGAGGATGATGACGATGATGATGACGACGACGTCTAGGAGAATCCCCAAGCGGTCGGTCAGCAGCCTGCGGCATCCTCTGACCGACCATCAAGCCAATCAGAGCAGCCAAGACGGTCGACCAAGACCGCTGAGGTGGCGGCAAAATCTTCTTCCAAGAGGAAGCTCTCTAATTCTGCGACTACTTCACTGAAGAAGAAGGTCAGTCGAATCAAGATCAAGTAAGCCTCTGAGTAAGTCTCTTCGCCTCTTCATATCTTTGATGATCCAATCTAGAGCGTATTGTTAACTCTGAATGTGGTATGCAATCAACATACTACTCGGTCGACCGAGACTCCGAATGTCTCGGTGATAAAAAGACTCGGCCCCAACCCCAGCGCCTCATCCGATCGATCTGTTCGAGTCTGTCCCCACACCATCAAATGTGCAGACTAGGGCAGCAAAGTCTTCGAGTGCGCCAAGACCTCGACTGACCGATCCACCTTAGTCTGTAAACATGCCATCAAGCATGCAGACTAGGGTGGTAAATGCTTCAAATACTCTCGCAATGCTTCAGGAGGTCGCCCTGACTCCGACAATTCAAATACCAACTCCTAACAAGGATAAGGCCACGTTGGTTGAATAGTCAACATGGCGACCTGACTCTTCAGATCCTGAAATCCTTCGACAGCACCGATAGTCATCCAAGGTACATCAATACATAGATTTTTCCTTCCTCAAGCTTTACTCAAAGTGTTTAACCCACTCTATTCCCTTTTTTAGAAAGTTTACTCTCTTATTGAGAATAAGCAATCGAGGATAGATGCTCTCGAAGCTAAATGCATCGGTAAGTATTCATTCAAAGTCCTTTTCACTGTCCTGATATATTGTAAACCTTCTGATTTATATATCTTGGTGAATAGTCAAAACTCAGACATCCTTGTGCGCTCAAAAAGACCTAGAGAAGATGCGCAACGAGTATAACAGTGCCACCGCTCTACTGAAGCAAGGTCGACTAGAAGATGAATGTAAACTTTCTGAAGTCCTTTTCTCCAAAATTGAACATTTGTTAAATATTCTTGTCTGTAGCTCAAAAGAAGAAGATAGCCGACTTGAAGGAGGTCACTTTGAACCAGGAAAGGTTTCTAACGCTCTGACTAAGAAGAAGCATGGGCTGGCAAAGTCGCTTACTGAGCGAGATGTTGAGGTCACTCTTCTGAAGAAGAGCCATGAGGAGACTGAGGAACAATTGAAGAATGCCCAGGGCAGTGCCAAGGCTTTCAAAAGTAATCTAGCCAGTAAGCTTCCTATTGTTTTCTTTATCATCTCCCTTGTCTCTTTTCTCTCCTAACCTTCTTGTGAATCTTGCAGCCCTGTTTTACAACGCTCAGAAAGCCTTGGACTATATCCATGCTAACCAAGTCGAGCAGATTGGGCATTCGGTGGAGTACCTTTTGGAGCATGCACCCGAGGCCATCGAGGAGCCCACCAAACGAGTAGCAATTGAAGCCGAGAGTCAGGTGTTGCCGATCTGCAAATCCTGGAGTCCTGAGCTTCCTATTGATAAATCAAGGAACACTTCAACTCCAAGCATACAGTCGACCAGTGCCAGTTATTGCTTGACTCCATGATGGAGACTTCCCGTATCTTGGTGGACAACATCGATGTCACTCTAGCCGCTCCGTCTCCTCCGACCACTCTAGAAGTAGAACTAGAGAATGATGCTTCTTCTCCTTCACAAAAGATGTAATAAACCTGTAATAAGAATATATTAGTAGTATCATAATTGTAGAAACAATTTGTTCCTTATGTATATAAATGTTTTTGTCTTGCTTAGTTGATTAAATAATCACCAAACAAAGAAAAGTCGACTGAAAAGTCATAAAAGCAATCTCCTGCATCTCATTAGTAGACTGGTTAGTACTTAGTGTACTTATGGCTTGCCACTTATAACAATATAGAGATTAAAATAGAAGTTGCATTGGTCTATCTCAACATTTGGGGTTGTAATTTACAGCTGCATAACAATCAGAGTTGACTAGTCGACACATGACCTCTCGCACTTTGGCTCTGCGTGTAGTGTAGTGGTAGTCTGTTGTGCAGATCCAAATTGTATGAAATTATTGTTTTAGCGTGAGACCACAAATGATAAGACCATGTCAAGATATGAGAACTCGGTGAGAGAAGCCCAAAACCATAATTTGTCAAGGTTAACGTGCCTCGGGACATGATACTAGCCCCTTGGATTGATAGTTTAATGTATAAATTAAGGAATCGAGACAAATAGGAATGAAAACAACTTAAAACATCTTTCATCAAAAAGATAGAAGTTTCATTCAATAATAATATATGTGAATACAAAAAAAGACTAAGTATAAAAGCGACGTAGCGGGTTAATGTGCCAGGAGTTTGGCACATCATCGCCATGTTCGTACATCAGCCGATAAGCCCTAGGTCGAGTGACTTCCTTGACCACATAGGGACCTTCCCACTTGGGGGATAACTTATGCCAATTCTTTGTTGATTGCACTCGACGCAGTACTAATTCTCCAACTTGGAACTTCTAAAATTTTTTGTCATAATAGCGTCGTAGACCTTGTTGGTGTACTACTGACCTAAACAGAGCATGATCACACAACTCCTCTGCCGCAATCAACTCGATCTCTCGATTGTCTTCAGAAAGCTTTTCGTCATAACCCTTAATCCGTGTTGAAACAAGGTTTACCTCGGTCGGTAACATGGCCTCAGAGCCATATACCAACGAGAAGGATGCCTGACATGTAGACCGACTAACATTAGTACGCAACCCCCAAAGGACCGAAGGTAACTCTCAGACCCACCGACCGGTGTATGGCTTGAGCCCATCAAACATTCGGGGCTTCAACCCATGAAGAATCATACCATTGGTCCGTTCAACCTACACATTGCTTTGAGGATGAGCCACCAACACAAAGTGGATTTTTATTCCCATCTCATTGCCAAAGTCACAGAACTCCTTAGATGTGAACTGAGTACCTGTAAGGATCATGACCATTGAGGTCACCCCAAGGTATGAATGCTTTGGTGATGAATGAAAAACATGAAATGTGACTAATACCTACACGAGTGTTGTGCGTGTAGGAAACCTTTACTACTCTATGATGATTGTTGATGGCGGCCTTGGCGATGGATGACAATGACCACAAGCATGGAGGCTTGATGAGCTTGATGGAGTCCAAGGGTTGATGGAGATGTATCAAGGCTAAGGACAAGCTATGGAGCAAGTGTTGGGAACACTTGTCTAGTTGTTAGGACTTTGAGTTCATAGGAAAAACCGGACTATCAAGGGGGTCTAGGTCATTTCTCTTAGGTCATGTCTAGTCGGTGATGTGCATCGATGCTCGGTGAAATCATAGGTACTAGATGACCGTAGAGAAGCCAAGGAGTTGTTCGGAGAATCCGAGAAACAAAGTCAAGTAAGGACGAGGAGTTTCAGCTTCCGGACGTAGTGACGAGACAGAGGGGTCAATGGAGACTGGACTGTACGGTCACTAGAAGATCAGAGAATAGTCTGTGAGGAATCTGTCGAGTCTAGAAACCCTAGAGACCGGACGGTACGGCCAAGTGACCTGATGGTCCGGTCAGTAAGGCTGAGGCTCGGGACAAAGAGGAAGCAAACTGGAGCTCTCTAGAATGCACAAGATGTGAAGAGACCATACGGTCCGGTCCGTACAGGGAAGTCGCCTAGACAGTAAAGCCAACGGCTCTAGGAGCCGTTCCAGAAGAGACAGGACGGTCTGGTCTAGGAGTGACCACACCGTCCGGTCAATGGTAACCAGAAGGATGATTTCGTGGAGCAACAGCTAGTTGGAGGTTGGAAGTCTATACAACTTCGTTGCTAGGGTCTTGGAGACCTCTCTTGGCCAGTGGAATTGCTTGGAGCATTTGGTGAGAGCCAAGAGGAAAAGAGAGGAGCACTAGGAGGAGATATTGCATATCTTGAGAGTGCTAGTGATAGTAACTTGAGCATTGATGCACATCTAAGGCAAGGGTGTCCTTGAGGGTCTGATCTAGGTTGTTACTCTTGGTCTATGGTGAGACATAGACCGGTTAGGTGTCAGTGATCGAGCCTATCATGATCGGTTGTGAAGGCCGTCACACGTTTGTACACGGTTTGAGCACGCTAGTGAAAGGGGCATCAATAGTGAGCGCTCGTGTCGGCTCAGGGAGTCTGGCAAATTCTCGAGGGAGGCGAGCTTGTGCCTTGTTGGCAGCGGTGACGCACACCGTGTCTTCACTCCGACAGTGATTGAGGGCTCGTGGGTGAGAACTCCACATTGGTGGCGGGAGGGACTGGAACTCCGGCAGGAATGGACCAACAAGGAGTAGGGGAAGGCGCCATCCTTCGGAGACCTCGAAAAAAAAATCATGAGCCATCTCTTACTCTACTCCTTACTTTGATGCATTACTTTCCGCATTTACATACCGTGCTATTCATGCTTGTATGCTTACCTTGCTCTAGTTGATTACTTGTAGACTTGCATGAATAGGCTTCTCTACTTGCTAGTTGTGCTTAGCTTTCACTTGATCACTAGCATGTGTAGGAGTTGCATTGGCTTGGTTACTCACCCTAGTATGTATAGTGCTACTCATGCTTGTGTGCTTATCTTGTTCTTGATGATCTAGTAGCTTTGCAGGAGTAGGCTCCTTTACTAGCTTGTTGTATGTTTCTGCATGTTCTTTGATTACTAGCTTGCATAGGAGTTGTGTGCCTTGTGTGTGCTCTACTAGTATGATTAGGTTGTCTTTCCTTTTATAGGATTATCTTGTTAGTGTGATCACCACTAGAATTGTGTACGAGTTGTTTGAGTGGTCAGTTTTAGTATTTGGCAAATTAGGTACATAGTTTGAGTTCCCGATTCACCCCCCCCCCCCTCTCGGTCACTCAATCCTTTTAAGTGGTATCAGAGCCAAGTGCTCATCATAAGGCTTAACCATCTTGAGTAGTGACCGTATTGAGTTGAGATGTCATCTCATTCGGGGCCGGGTCATGGCTCATGGAAGGATTGCTTGAAAAGCTACCTAAATGCCATGATTCTAGATGAGTTGATGGACACACTTGTGGACTTTGTCAATACCTTTACCGAATATCATGTGTATGATGATGATTGTGTTGATGTGCCTAGATTCTACTAATGATGATTTGATAGGTTTCTCGACTAGTGTGCCTAATGTGATGAGTGATGATGATGTTTCTCTTGATCTTGCTTGCTCCACTAGCATGACTAGGATTTTTTATTGTGAGCCTTTCGTTGATCATGCTAGTGATTCACTTGTTGAGGAGTTCTTTGCTTTTCGTGCTAATGAGAATGAGGACTTACTTGACTCTCTTATTCGCTTGCGAGGTATTGTGGACAAGATTGGAGCAACTACTTTCGAGCTTCCCAAGATTATGATAGTCGAGAAGATCCTCACCTTGCTCTCTAGCAGCAAGCTCCTCTACATCACCCTTGATCTCATCATGGAGAAGGGTCTCTCCGTTGAGGATGTGATTAGGTTGCTCTTTGAGGATGAGGAGATCACCGCAAGCTGGACTGGGAAGAAGACTTCCAAGGATAACAATGAAGCATCTTCAAGAAAAGGGAAAGAAGTAGCTTCAAGCTCAAACTTCTTTGATCCCTCCACAAGATTGCCTTGCAGCAACTTCTACAACCTCATCAGATCAAGGCCTACACCAAGCTCTTCATTAGGAGCTTCATCAAATTCTACCCCAAGTGCCATTCTACTCCCAACACTTTAGGTGGACCACACATTGGTGTGAGAGGAGCGCCGAACACGATGCTCGCATGGTCACTTGGCATGATCGATCTCACCACTATGGCTCCGGCGCCTCCACCTCCTCCACCACAAGATCGACTTTGGCATCTTCGTCGAGCTCAACAATAGGATCTCTTCTTTCAATTTGATGAATTTGTGAGAAATCCGAATGATGACCTTTGTGAGACTCTCTTGAGCATCTATGATCTTGTGTGTAGGATAAACTCCTTTCGAGGCCTACGGAGGATCCCGTCATATGAAGTGATTGATACACTCCTCTTGCAAATCACAACTCCTAAGAGGGGTTTCTTACTTGAGAAGATGGTTAACAGAAGACATGAGCTCTCAATTGAGAGAGCAATGGAGATCATATTTGTGCTCCACTCACAAGGGGGACACGTGCTTGAGCACGTCACTGGCCTCTATGATCCTCAACACTACTACATCACCCTTGACAATGTGCACATGGGGGATGGTCATGGACAACGGAGGTATTGTGCTCCCCACCATCCTATACGGAGGAGACTTTAGGAAGGGATTGCAAGAATCCCTATCTATGAGGATGGGCTCATTGTTTGACGTGATGAGGTTAGTGCTAGTCAATCAAGTAATGCTTTGGATACTAACCCTTCTTCCTCTAGTGCTTGTCTTATGGCTACCACCAGGGTCAACTACAAGAGTGGAGGTACTCATTGGATACTTCATAGTGGGTGCACCCAACATATGTCTAGGAAGCCAACCATGTTCACCAACATTGATGAAGATGAAGACGAAGACTGTGAGAAGGTGACTTTTCAGGACAACTCAAAAGGGAGAGTTAGAGGCTCAGGCAAGGTGGCCATTACAGAGGACCTCCATCTTTCCAAGGTCTTTCTTGTGGAAACTCTTAGTGAGAAGGTGACTTTTGAGGACAACTCAAAAGGGAGAGTTACAGACTCAGGCAAGGTGGCCATTACAGAGGACCTCCATCTCTCCAAGGTCTTTCTTGTGGAAACTCTCAATATCAACCTCCTATCTATTGGTCAGCTTTGTGACATGAGATTCAAGTGCACATTTGATGATGATGGTGCAATGATTGAAAATGCAAAGAAAGGACTAGTATTTCATGGAGTGAGTCATGGGAACTTGTATGTCATGAACTTCAAATCAAGCAACATGCCACCAAGTACTTGCCTATTCACAAAGGCAACTAAGAGATGGTTGTGGCATAGAAGATTGGCACATGTTGAAATGAATCAACTCAGGGAAGTGGTTAAGAGGAATCTAGTTGAAGGAATCCAGGATATGACCTTTGAGAAGGATAGATTATGCAATGGTTGTCAGGCTAGAAAGCAAGTTGCAGCTTCACATCCCACCAAGTCTTTCATGTCTGCATCTCATCCTCTAGAGCTCTTGCACATGGACTTGTTTGGGCCAACATATTACAAGAGTCTAGAAGGGAATCCATATTGCTTGGTGATTGTGGATGACGTCACGAGATACATTGGACCTTCTTGCTTGTGGATAAGTCCTAAGCAAGTGATATCTTCAGAAAGTTTGCAAGGAGGGCAAAGAATGAATTCAAGGTCAATATTGTCAAGATAAGGAGTGACAATGGGACGGAGTTCATGAATACAACAGTGGAGGAATATTATGAGAAGAAGGGGATCAAGCATGAATTCTCTGCTACATATACTCCGGAGCAGAATGGAGTAGTGGAGAGGAAGAATAAGACACTCATCACTCTAGCCCGTGCAATGCTAGATGAGTATAGGACTCATGAGAGGTTTTGGGCGGAGGCAATCAACACAGCTTGCTACACCTCCAACTATGTCTATCTCCACCGGTTGTTGAAGAAGACACCATATGTGCTATTGGTGGGACGAAAACCTAATGTTTCCTATTTCCGAGTCTTTGGCTGCAAGCGCTACATTCTCAAGAAGAGGAGAAAGCCAGGGAAATTTGAGAGCAGAACTGATGAAGGCATTCTTGTTGGGTATCCAGGGACTTCTAAGGCATATAGGGTCTACAACTCAGCCATAGGTTGTGTGTTGGGGTAGACCCTATATGCACATATGCCATAGGTTGATATTGAGAGTTTCCACAAGAAAGACCTTGGAGAGATGGAGGTCCTCTATAATGGCCACCTTGCCTGAGTCTGTAACTCTCCCTTTTGAGTTGTCCTGAAAAGTCACCTTCTCACTAAGAGTTTCCACAAGAAAGACCTTGGAGAGATGGAGGTCCTCAGTAGTGGCCACCTTGCCTGATCCTCTGACTCTCCCTTTTGAGTTATCCCCAAAAGTCACCTTCTCACTGTCTTTGTCTTCATCAATGTTGGTGAACATGGTTGGCTTCTCGGTCATGTGTTGGCTGCACCCACTATCAAGAATCCAATGAGTACCTCCACTCTTGTAGTTGACCTTGGTGGTAGCCATAAGACAAGCACTAGAGGAACAAGGGTTAGTATCCATGGAATTACTTGATTGACTAGCACGAAACTTATCATCTCGAGCAATAAGTCCATCCTCATAGATAGGGATTCTTGCGATCCCTTCCTGAAGTCTCCTTCTGATGGGATATTGGGGAGCACGATACCTCCAATGTCCATGAGCATCCCTCATGTGCACATTGTCGAGGTCGATATAATAATGGGGAGGATCATAGAGGCCAGTGACATACTCAAGCACATGTCCCACTTGTGAGTGGAGCACAAGTATCATCTCCATTGCCCTCTCAATTGAGAGCTCATGCCTTCTATTGACTACCTCTTCAAGTACGAAACCCCTCTCAGGAGTTGTGATTTGCAAGAGGAGTCTATCAATCACTTCATAAATGCTTAAGAGAGTATCACAAAGGTCATCATTCGAATTTCTCACAAATTCACCAAGTTGATGCTGTTGGTGAGCTCGACGAAGATGCCAAAGTCGATCTTGTGGCAGAGGAGGTGGAGGCGTTGGAGCCATAGTGGTGAGATTGATCATCTCCAATGATCGTGTGAGCATCGTTGTTGGTGCTCCCCCTACACCAATGCGTGGTCCACCCAAAGTGCTTGGAGTAGAACTTCGAATGACACTTGGGGTAGAGCTTCATGAAGTACCTGATGAAGAGTTTGGTGTAGGTCTTGATCCGACGGGGTTGTAGAAGCTGCTGCAAGGCAATCTCGTGGAGGGATCAAAGAAGTTTGAGCTGGAAGCTACTTCTTTCCCTTTTCTTGAGGAGGCTCCATTGTCTGCCTTGGAAGTCTTCTCCCTAGTCCAGCTTGCGGTGATCTTCTCATCATCAAAGAGCAACCCAATCACATCCTCGACAGAGAGACCCTTCTCCATGATGAGATCAAGGGTAACGTAGAGGAGCTTGCTGCTAGGGAGCAAGGTGAGGATCTTCTCGACTATCACAATCTTGGGAAGCTCAAAAGTAGTGACTCCAATCCTGTCCATAATACCTTGCAAGCGAATAAGAGAGTCAATTAGTCCTCATTCTCATTAGCATGAAAAGTAAAGAACTCCTCAACAAGTGAATCACTAGCATGATCAATAAAAGACTCACAAGCATCAATAGTACTAGTCACACTAGTAGAGCAAGCAAGATCAAGACAGCCAATATCATCAATCAATCATCACATTAGGCACACTAGTAGAGCAACCTATCAAATTATCACTAGTAGAATCTAGGCACTCACTAGAACTAGGCACGTCCACACAATCATCATCATATACATGATCATCGGTAAAGGTGTTGGCAAAGTCCACAAGTGTGTCCATCAACTCATCCGGAATCATGGCATTTAGGTAGCTTTTCAAGCGATTCTTCCATGAACCATGACCCGGCCCCGAATGGGATGACATCCCAACCTAGTACGGTCACTACTCAAGGCGGTTAAGCCCTATGATGAGCACTTGGCTCTGATACCACTTGAAAGGAACAAGTGACCGAGAGGACGGGGGGGGGGGGGGCGAATCGGGATCTCAAACTATGTACCTAATTCGCCAATACCTAAAACCAACCAATCAAACAACTCCTAGACAATTCTAGTGGTGATCACACTAACAAGATAATCCTTTGAAAGGAAAAGCAACCTAAGCATACTAGTGGATCACACACGAGGCACACAACTCCTATGCAAGCTAGTAATCAAACAACATGCAGAAGCACACAACAAGCTAGCAAAGGAGCCACCTCATGCAAAGCTACTAGATCATCAAGAACATGGAAGGCACACAAGCATGAATAGCACAATACATACTAGGGTGATCAAACAAGTCAAAGCAACTCCTATACATGCTAGTGATCAAATGTAAGCTAAGAACAACTAGCAAGTAGAGAAGCCTATTCATGCAAGTCTACAAGCAATCAACTAGAGCATGGTAAGCATACAAGCATGAATAGCACCATATGTAAATGCGGAAAGTAATGCACCAAAGTAAGGAGTAGAGTAAGAGATGACTCATGATTTTTTCCCGAGGTCTCGGAAGGATGGCACCTTCCCCTACTCCTCGTTGGACCACTCCCGCCGGAGTCCAGGTCCCTCCCTCCATCAATGTGGAGTTCTCGCCCACGAGCCCGCAATCACTCTCGGAGTGAAGACACGGTGCGCGTCACCGCTGCCACCAAGGCACAAACTTGCCTCCCTCGAGAACTTGCCGGACTCCCCGAGCCGACACGGGCGCTCACTAGCGATGCCCCTTTTACTAGCGGGCTCAAACCGTGTACAAACATGTGATGGCCTTCACTACTAATCACGATAGGCTTGATCACCGATACCTAACCGATCTAGGTCTCACCATAGACCAAGAGTAACAGCCACGATCACACCCTCAAGGACACCCTAGCCTTAGATGTGCAAGATGCTCAAGTTACTCTCCACTAGCACTCTCAAGATATGCAATATCTACTACTAGTGCCCTCTTCTTTTCCTCTTGGACCTTACCAAATGCTCTCAGGTATTCCACTGGCCAAGAGAGGTCTCTAAGACCCCAGCAACAATGTTATATAGGCTTCCAACCTCCGACTAGCAGTCACTCCATGAAATCACGTTTCTTGACGCACTGACCGGACTATCCGGTCTCTGCCCGACCAGACTGTCCGGTCACTCCTGCAATGACTCCCCGAGCCATTGGCCTCACTGTGCGCAAGCAATTTCCTCATACTGACCGGACCGTCCGATCTGTCCAACTGTCAGACAAGTCTTACGCGTCAGACATCGTCGTCGGACTCCAGAACATTGCTTCCTCTCTGACCTGCATTTCACCAGTACTGACCGGACCGTCCGGTCAGTAGACAGGACCATTCGGTCTCTATGGTCTCTGGTGCAGTCAGATTCCTTGCTGGTCTTCTCTTTGGACTGTCCTCTCCTTTGTTGACCGTACAGTTCGGTCACTCCTTGACCGATTGTCCGGTCTCTCTGTCCAGAAGCTGAAACTCCTCGTCCTCACTTGACTTTGTTTCCTGGCTTCTCCAAATAGCTCCTTGGCTTCTCCACTATCACCTAGTGCCTGTGATTTCACCGAGCATTCATTCACATCACCGACTAGACATGACCTAAGAGAAATGACCTAGAACCCCCTTGATAATCCGGTTTTTCCTATGGACTCAAAGTCCTAACAACTAGACAAGTGTTCCCAACACTTGCTCCATAGCTTGTCCTTAGCTTTGATCCATCTCCATCAACCCTTGGACTCCATCAAGCTCACAAGTCTCCATGCATGCGGTCAGAGTCATCAATCGCCAAGGTCGCCGTAAACAATCATCATGGAGTAGAAGAGGTTTCCTACACGAACAACACTCATGTAGACATTAGTCACATTTCATATTTATCATTCATCACCAAAACATTCATACCTTGGGGTGACCTCAATGGTCATGATCCTTACAGTCGGGCAACCACCCGATTTGGTCGGTTTTCTAACCGACTCATTATGGACGACAGTGATGATGTTTTGAGGTTGGTTTTGAGGGTCAGTTGGCCTTTTTCCTTTGGTTTTATGTTGGTAAGCATGGCAGGACGGGCAGTAAGCTTGATGGGCTGAATGGCCCGGTAGGCCGGGTGGCAAGCCCGCCGGGCAACAAGGTCCGCCGGGCGGCACAACTCGCCGGGTGGCAAGGCCCACCGGGTGGCGGCCCATTTTTGGGTGGCAGCCCTTTGGCCTTGTGGCCTAGTTGTCCTTCCATTCTCCTGGTTAGGCCATGTGTTGACCTCCTGTTGGTAGTCGTAAATTCCCTTTTTTTACTACCAATTTACAATAAAAAGGTGGATCTTAATTAATAATGTAATGAAAATTATCTTTGTACTCATGAGTTTCACAAGTTTTGGTGAAATATATGGTTGCAGGTGCTATAGGGTCAAAATATGCAAAAACATGTGAAAATACCATGTCGGCCGATCACGGCTGTGAAACAGCCATTTTCTGATAGCCGACAGGGTCGTTAACAGCCAGAATCAGCACCCGGTCAAGTCATCACCAAGTAAAATTGTCAATCGGTCGAATCATAATCTATCATCACCCGGCAGGGTGAATCAAGTGTTCAATCAATTCCCGGTCGTACGACAACACGACCTAGGACCACCGGCCAATTTAGAACTTCACCCCCTCACCCGGCTGACATACAAACACCATCGCCATGAAGCTGTTTTCAAACTCCGGTCCAAAAGATTTTCAAAGAGACAAAGGAAGGAGCAACTGACCACAAGGCCAAAGGGCTGCCGCCCAAAAATGGGCTGCCGCCCGGCGAGTTGTGCTACCCGGCAGCCCGTGTCGCCTGGCGAGTTGTGCCGCCTAGCGGGCCTTGCCGCCCTGCAAACCATACCGCCCAGGGTTGCTAGCCCATGAGACCCATGAAGCCTACCGGCCCCAAAATGAAGAGTCGGTGGAGACCGACCCAACAACCGCCATCGGGACGTAATCCTAGCCATCGAGAGAAGGTCGCTCGGGAAACCGACACGATCCAAGGGCCGCCCGACCTGGGCTGCCACCCGGTGGTGCATGCCGCCCTACAGCGTGGCCGCCCGGCCTTGCCCGCCACCCAGCGGACCGACTGTGGCCTATCGACTTTCCTTCACCTACAAGTACCCCCCTGCCCATTGCCACCAATAAATAGAAGGGGAATTCGGCAGAAAAGATCAACAATTAAAGAGGAGAACAACAAGCGCCATGCTACAGAAATGTATTAGAATAGGGAGTGAGAGTGAGTGGTAGAAGTTCGGGAGGGAGCCGGGGATGTCGGCTCCTTCTCCGCCTTGTGCCTCGGGGATGATTCTCCTCCAAGAGTAGAGTCCCCGTCCTTCGGCCATGTAGCCTATAGACATTTTTTTGTTCATTTAATCATTTATGCTTTCTTTATTTATATCTTGTTTATGGGTCCTTAGTCTATGTTAGATAAAGTCTTCTACTTTATTTGACTATGGTTACTCTACCTTTAGTTAACAAGGTTAGAGTAGTAATTGTAAGTGTATACGTGGTGTATAGACTTAGAATTATCTAAGTTTGCTCCCAAACCCACGGGATGTGTGGTCGATAGTTAGGTGGTGACAGCACTGAGCTATCCTCTGTATTCCACCATGTTCGGGTTGGGCTCGTAGGCGTTGATGGTAGTTTTAGCCGAGGTCCCTTCTCATCCTTTTCCATATCTCGGACGACTATGCCTCGATGTAAACAAGATTAAATATTGGAGTCTCATGATTATTTGGATATAAGTTGTCACATGAAGCCAATGCTGGAGGACCCTCTCAACCCGTTGTTATCCTTCTCTTTTGTTCACTAGAATTGGATTAGGATAGAATTTCACTTCTCATTCCCCGTTGATTCGATACCTTGGAATACTCTTGGGTGAAGGCTACATCGGCATCCGTACACTTGCAGATTTCTCTGTTAGGCATAAGGATCGCCAACAAGCTTTCTAGCGCCGTTGCCGAGGAACGGTAGTTGACATTTATTCAGACCCAATTCTTTTTACCTTTTCTTTTTATTTTCTTCTTTTATTTTCTTTCCTTCCATGAATCCCCCATCCATCCTCGACTTCTCAGCCCCTAGGGGCAAATTCCTAGAACCCATACCCTCATCACTCTCAATCACAGCCCCGAGCTATGAGATTCATCCAGATCTCATACTTTTTATTTAGAAGACACCATTTATAGGGGCAGAAAATGAAAATCCATATACTCACCTACAATAGTTTGAGCTTTTTTGCTCCACTCTTTCCATTGAAGGGTTTCCTCAAGAAACCATGAAATGGAAGTTGTTCCCTTTATCATTAGGCGGGGAAGTGAAAACATGGTATTTTAACCATGTAGGTGAAGTAGATGGAGTTTGGTCCACCTTAAGAGAGTATTTTTTACGCAAATATTTTCCTCTCTATAAGATAGTTGCTCTAAGAAAAAAGGTTATCAATTTTGAGCAACAAGATCACGAATAACTATGAGCATCATGGGAAAGGTTCCTATCCTACTCCAAAACAGGGGTATGTTTAGGTATAGAGGAGCCTATAAGGCTGCAACACATTTTCTTTGCTCTAAGGCCCGACAGTGCAAGTTATTTAAATGCTGCGGCCGGAGGTGCTTTCTTTTGCGCAACACCATCAGAGGGAATGGAGATCCTAAGCAAAATCATCCAAAATCTTGCAAATGAGTCATCCATCTCCTGAGAACCTACCAACGAAAGCACCCAAACTTCTAGCCAATCCAAAGAAATAGAAGACAAGTGCCTCCCACAAAAGGCCGAAGCTCCTATGATAGCCTCACTCCACTCACCACACCCTAATGTTGTAGAAGAAGACACACATTTTCTCCCACCTCAATCCTTTGAACTCGACGGCTAACCTTTTCTGGATTTTGGAAACACTCATAACATGGAATGGGTGAAGAGAACCAATGTTAATCAAGAAGAGTGTAGTGGACAGGACTACAACAGGAAACAAGGTGATTCGTTGCTAGAACCTTCTGTTGTAAAGAGGCAAGAATAGTTCAAGGAGTCATTACAATTCCCCATAGTGGCTGCCAAGGAACTTTCCCAGAACTCCCCTTCTATTAATGGTCCAATTATCCTTGATCTCCCTAATGCACCATGGACTAAAATCATAGAAAGGCATCTTTCAAACAAAAATGGTGCTCCATTTTTGGATTTATACCTAAACCTCATAGCTAAGGTTCGAGCGGTCCTCTTCATTGGGAAAAGTCATGAAGACCCCTATGCCCATCTTCGTAATTTTGAGGAGACTTGCTCCACCTTCCTAGATACTGGGTTGTTACGCGAAGAGCTCATGTGGAGACTCCTTTTCTACTCATTAGATGGTCGTGCCAAGGACTGGTACCTAAGGTTCATCAATGATAGGGAGTGGTATATCATTGAAAAACAACGTCCCTTGAAAGGTCTATGGGAACTACTAAAGTACCATTTCTATGAAAGTCTTTTTCCTCATGAAAAGCTTTGTCGTATAATGACAAATATCAAAAACATTAAGCAAGAGGATGAAGAACCCATAGAAGCTAGTTGGGGTCAGTTTATTTCCCTTGTATTTAGTGGTCCTAGCCTTGACACTCCAATAGAATGGCTCTTGTCGTATTTTGTTTGTGGTCTACACAAAAGGAGTGCCAAGCTATTGAACGAATGCTCTCAAGGTCCCTTCCATAGAAAAAGCATAGAAGATGTGTGGGCTGTTATCAACCATATTACCCGACTCACCCATCGCAAAACATCTTCAATTGCTACTAAAAAACCAGTTTTAAACCATGTGGCAAAAGTTGAAAGAAAAGACCATGAGTCATACTTTGCTTTATCGGCCAATACTACACCAATCCTTGAACCACATAGGCCTTGCCATCCCGCACCAATCCTTCCAAATCCCCCAAGGATCCATGTTCTACCTAATGGAGGCACCGCAAGGCTATCATCTACCAATGAAAAAGAGGTACCAAAGCAACCAAAGGATGATCTACAGAAGGAAAACTTTGAACAGGATCAATCCATGTCCATAGAAATTCATGAGGCTTCAAATTTAGAGTTAAAAGGGAATTCTCCCACCATGCCAAGGAGTCGTACTTTAGAAAATTTGCATACTCCTCACTCACACAAAAGTCGAAGATGTAGATTCAGAGGGAAGAGAGAAGGCCACACCGTACCTTTTTTCGGCCTGCACGCGCTCATCTTCTGCCATGGTCTCCTGTCGCCTTCTTCGTGGCCAACCTCACCGTATCTAGCTGCCGCATGCCGGTGCCCAAGCGCGTGACCAGCAGCTCGACTACGCCAAATCGGATTGACCAGCGGCTCGCCGAACAGTCGGGTTCCCGGAAGTCGCCATCGACGCTGCTGCCACGAGCTCGCCCGCCTCCGTTCATTCTCCATCGTGGATCTGAGTGGTGGGTGAGAGGATGAGGAGAGAGAGGGGGAAAGATTCAAAATGAATCTAGAGAGAGAAAACGCCAGGTAGAGACCTGATCTTTCGATACCGTCGAAAGACCTGCCGTCGATGAGCCACCACGAATCTATGCGAGTGTGACTGGTGGATCTGGTCATATGAGAGCAGAGGAGGAGAGAGAAGACGAGATTCAAAATGAGGATGGAGAGAGAGAAACACATATGATTATTTGTATATATATTATGCTCATATACTACTTCGAAACAAAATATACTACTACGGGAAGAAAATATACTATTGCGGGCTGAGTTGGTTGGGCTGGAACAACCGACCGACACGCTGAATAGTATATATAGAACTCGTATTTAGCACCGGTGTTAAATAACTTATTTATCACTAGGTATAGTTTTATGGTTGCGGTTCAAACATTTATGGTTATGGAAGGAAATTCATAAATTTTTTATGGTCACGGTGTTACAAATTTTATGGTTGCGAGCGTCAAGTTGCATATTTTTATGGTCACAATATAAAGTTTTATGATTGTGAATAATACCTTTATGATCACACGCTTGGGTGCTAAATAAGTACTTAGCGCGCTACACGTTAAATAGCATGACTATATATATATATAATATGCCACTCCCTAGCCACTTTGACCCAGCCTGAACTTAATTGCATTCGGACTCAACCCAGCCAAGCAAGCGATCATTTAATTCTCCAAATAATAGCAGCAACATAATTATTTTGGAAAGGTAAATGCGGTAGTGGATGTTTATTTCCTTTGACCACGTTGCCATCTTTCATAGCCATTTTTCTATATATATTCCTTCTCTCTCTGTCTCTCTCTCTCTCAAACATGCGTTTGCTCATGATGTTGTTCCGCCGGCCAGTGTGTGCTCCCGATGCATGACGAGGTTCAAATCAAGACAACCAGGTAAAATACCACACTGAATTTGGTTTCACTCTCCCAATGTTTTTTATTTATGGTTTTGTTAATTTTTTCTACAACAGGTGGAGTAGAACCAGGAGCGCTACGCTAGCCAGAGTTTATATGCCACAAAACAGCACA
Organism: Eleusine indica; assembly: GCA_030378355.1. Taxonomy (NCBI): domain Eukaryota; kingdom Viridiplantae; phylum Streptophyta; class Magnoliopsida; order Poales; family Poaceae; genus Eleusine; species Eleusine indica. The sequence continues at coordinate 30,384,887 of CM059494.1, read as the reverse complement.
ATGGATTTGCATCCCTATTCTTTGCAACGTGCAAGCACAAATGGATCACGTTCTATTGTTCCTGTATTGTTCCCTACTGCGATGCAGCCGAGGACGGCAGGCCCCAGCGTGGTGGAGGACGAGGTCTCCCTTCATGCCATGGTGTTGTGTCCACAAGATTAGCTGCATCGCCTACTCTTTATTGTAGAGCACTTTTTGCCGCAGCTCTATTGTATGGCTTTGTGAGATGCCATCTTATTTCAAATGAATATTTCTCCTAGTTCATCTGAAAGAATATCTCACAGTTGGCCATAGAAACATATGATTTTGTTTTCTGTTTTGTTTGTATTTATAATTTGATCATACAAACCTCATATTTTAAAGCATATGGGTTGTAGATACAGTATTTAATATTTGTAAATTTGAAATAAGGGTTCTTTTGCTTATTACGTATCTTTTTTAAAGCTACTAGTTCAGGTAACAAAAGCTTGTTTGCTGAGGTGCAGCATCTGCTCATGCACGTGCATCGTTGTTTTTTCTGTTCAAAAGCAGCACTAACAAAAATTTGGTCGTCTCCTCAATACTTCTTTTGTTTGAGATCAATCGTATTTGACCAAACAACAAAATGTGTCTACAATCATAAATAAATGTTCCCTTTGGAATAAAAACCCCACGCACACTAAGGTACGTGTGTGATTTACAAGCAAAATTGCAGGTTGCAATCTTGCTCTTCGTTTTTGTTTTACTATCTAATTATGTTTGAAGAGAACAAAATTATCATTTATTTTGAAATTTAGTGATCTACAAAACGAAATAAGCAAATTGTGCCTTTAAATTTGAATACTCTCATATTCTTAATCACAAAACCTCCATCATTTTATTCAGATCGTAAAATTCTCATGATATTTCTTCACTAGCTTATTTAGTTGTGCCATATAAACTTATCTGGTTGCAAAATGCATCAAACATGTTATGGTCACAAAAAACACTAGCCTCTGGCCGCAAAATGTATCAAACATGTTATGGTTACAAAAGCACTCACCTCAGGTTGCAAAATGTATCAAGCACATTATAGTCATGAAAACACTAGCCCATTATGATCTGACTTACTTATTTGTGGTCCTATTGGCTTCAGGTCAGAAAAAGTTTCAACTTATGTATATTTTTAGTAATAAAGTTTCTAGTGAGTCATATAAGCCGAGTGAATTCTGGTCCTCAAACTAGGCTTCTTTGTATTTGACATACATGTTATTAAGTACAATTAAGTCCTATAAGCTAAATTTTTCTGCACTCATGTGGGCTATTTGCAATTGACTAGTTAGTAGAGGCAAAGAAAGATTGGGATTCGGGATGCCAAGTACGTACCAGCATGCATGCATGCAAAATTAAATTGATTGGCTAATTCATATGGTAGGTAATTAGGTGAAATTAAGAAACGTATTAATTACCATGAATGGACGCATGCTGATGTAGGTGGACGAATTGTGCTGCTTTTCTGCTCCATGCGCCAATGATGGTCTTGGTTGTGAAAAAATATATCGACAAGCATAAAATCCCATGTAAATAATCGGTATATGATATAGGCCAACAAAAGATTGATAATATTTTTTATGATTAAACAAAATTTTATGATCACACGTGTATGTTTCTTATGGTTGCACCATATTTTATGATCACATGGTTTGGAAAATTAAAGCTTTTGGTCAAGTTGGGCCAGCTCAAACAGTAATTAACCAAGTAGTTAATTGCGGCAATTAATGGCTGAGCATGCATGCACTTAACGGCTGCTATTAAGAAAGTGATGCCCGCATCTGGTGGGACTCAAACAACTTAGCCTAGTGCGTGACTTAATATACCACACCCTGGATATGAATAAGCGCTGCTCTCTCTCTCTCTCTCTCTCTTTATATATATATATATATAGACTCCTATATATGCAATAGCGGATATGATGATGTCATCATGTCCCCTATTGATGTTAATGACTACAATATCGGTCGTGTGACATCACTATGTCCGATGTCCGTTATTGATGTGAAAGATAACAATAGCGTTTCGATGACATCACTTTGTCCAATATTGAAAGTGAAACAACAATATCGGTGTGACGACATTATGTTATCCGATATTGTAGTCAAAGAGAACAATATCGGTTCAATGACATCATCATGTCCGATATTATTGTTTTTCTTGAATTATTATACCATTTGACACTATTTCAAATCATCACAGGTCTCAATTACAAATTTAAATTGACATTTTAAATCATAGCAGATTTCATCAAGCATAAAAACAAACATAGAGTTTAACAAAATAATCTACCATATCCATAAACTCATTTATACACAAGTCCACACGTAATAAAGTATCATTCGGACACAAGATAAACATTCACACACAAGTTATCTCCTAAGTTTACACATAAGGTAAATATTGATGCACAAGTTCATTTATCATTTGGCCAACTCCGTTGTCGGTCTATTGCATCGTGCCTCTCTTGCTTCGCCTTGTTGTTTGTCTTGATTATATCTTTGGAACATTCTTTACCAATATAATCACAACGATCTGGATGTTGAGCGGTAATACTCTCTGGATCATGGTAAGCCCCATCCGGATGAATGATCTCACGCATGATGAAACGAAGCAACTTAGATCCAATAAGATAGAGTGTGTTGTCACCATGATGGGAATGTTGTGTATGCTCATTAGGACGATTGTTTGCCTGCACATATCAAGTAACAATTACTAAGAGTGTCTAAGAAAAATGGTATAGTATAATTGTAAAAAAATATTCAATACTTGCATATTTACATTTTGGTGGTGGCTCATCCAAGGGGCATGTTGTGTATTCTCCGGTGCCAGTGATGATATAATAGCACACATAGAAAGCCACAATGCATGCTCCCAGGAACCTGTTTTACACACTGTCGAAACAAAATGAATTGTAAGTTACAACATGTCCAAACATGAATAAATTAATACAGAATATTATACTATGCTCTCATAGTACCTTGAAATGTGTTATGTACATCATTTTTCCTTTTCTTTTCGCATTTCCCTCACCACCAAGCTTGAGGTAATACTTATATGCACTATTACAAAAATAAAATAATTAACATAAAAGTACCATAATTATTAATAAATAATGTATATTACCTATCTAGAACGTCATAGAAATCCCTGTAGGTTTTCGGATCATGATCAGCAGAGTCTAGTACCACAATCCACCCTAACCTTGGATCTATGTCGAAAGCAATCCAGTGATTACTACATAAATATGTAACCATGTTAGTGTCTTAGTTGAACATTCAACTCTATAATAAATAACATGATCAGAAAAACTTACTCAAAGTTATAAGGAGTAAGGATGCTATTTGTGTGTCTCCACTCAAACATGTGTCTTCCTATGTATGCCGCTATAGCACTCCTATCTTGGTCGACCATCTTCTTGTGTATTTGTTTTTTCATATTCTTCTTCTTGCCAACTATTAAGGGGTTGTTCTTGTTAAGCGGCGCATTAATAGCAACCTGACTTATGGCAGTCAGGTTAAGGTACGCGGCTTCCTTATCAGATCCAGAGTGGTAACACAACCTTCACAATGGAAAATGATAGTCATTTGTCTATTAATAGTCATGCATTTGTAGATAATGAAGATTCAAAACACTTACAGACACCAGACGGTAATCATAGTGACACCCAATCTATCAAGATGATATAAGACATGTATGTCCTCAAATGACACATGTAAATTAGTTTGTTACATAATTTAGTGAATTTTCACAAAAGGTAGTGTCACCTAATATTTTACAATAAACGCATAAAACTCTCAAGCATTGCTTTGAGTAGCTCACATCTGTAACTAGGAAGAACGTTATAATTATCATTCCACGTCCTATACATCATGTCAAGAACCTTATTTTTGTCTCTAACGACCTTGTATCCTATGGGACAGTGAACTTATATACTCCCTCCGGATTTAAATTGTTGATACAATTGACTTTTTTAGTTACGTTTGACCATTTGTCTAATTTAAAAAATTTAAAAAATCATCAAATATGTTGTTATAATTTATTTTATCACTAAAGAAAGTTTTAACGTATTTCATAATTTTTTATATTTAAATATATATTTTGAATAAGATGAATACTCAAACGTGGCTAAAAAACTCATCAACGTCAATAATTAAAATCCGGAGGGAGTACTTCTTTAACAACTCATCTTACAGCTCTTTAGGCTCCATCGTGTGTTTTCTTTTTAGCCAATCTACCATCTTTTTAACTAAACCATAATTTTTCATGTTTTAGTCCATTCTTATTCACCTATAACATAAAAAAAATATGTTATTTTTATATGAGCCAAAAACAAGCAAGAAAGAAACATGCATGCTAATTTACCGTGCGACCAATACATCTTTGCATGTGGATACAAAGAACACACACTTGCAACCCTTATTTGCTCTGTTGCATTTGGCTCTAAATCTCTCATGGATTTCTTAACTATCTTAAAAAAGCATTATTATTCAAGATTATGCTTGGTATATTAGTAACAGCCATTTGAGTAACCCCTATTTTCTAGTATTTTGCAACATCATAGCTTCACATAGGATCCACTTGTAGACAAGGTCTCCCAAAAGGATAATGTGTGCGATGACTTCATGCGACATTCCTAAGTCACACTTTTCTTGAACTACTAACAGGCAAGTCTCAGTAAAACAATCATTTGAAACAATAAACAATGCAATAGAGAAGAACCTTCTTCAATGTTAATCCAGCGTCGTCTCTCTCTAAAAGATAAAAGTTAATCCAGCGCATGCAAATGTGCGTATATAATGCATGTAAACGACGCAATGTGTCATATAGTTGATGAAATACACTAAACATGTCGCACGGTAAATAATTGGACACAACGACTGTTGACATTTAAAAATATTAAGTAAAGAGTTTCAATTACAGATAAAAGAACAAGTAAAGGAAGAAAGACTCTTTCCAAGTACAAGAGAGAGAGAGAGAGAGAATCCAAAACTCTTTCAATTCCCCGAGCCGATGTGAATCCGGATCCCGCTTTAAAAAGAAACCGTTGGCTGCCGCCTAGTCAGCATCGAAACCGCTCTCCATTTCGCAACACTTAAAACTCTCATCCCCCGAGCCAAAGCAACCACGCGATCGACAACACGACCAAAGCATCATGGCTCTGCGCGGGCCCTCCGACTACTCCGAGGAGCCGCCTCGCCACCCCTCCCTCCGCATCAACGCCAAGGTCGACCGCTCCCTCCATTTCTCAATTGATCATCCAAGCCTTTTCGTTCATTCATCGATCTCGTCGCGAAACCATCGGAGAGCATAGAATCCTTTCTCGATCCTTGACAAATACTAATAAAGTTGCTACTTTTTTTTTTTGCGGGAACAACAACGCTCAAAGCAGGAGCCATTCAATGCGGAGCCGACGCGTCGGGACCTTGTGGCGTCCTACATCACCCCCGTCGACTTCTTCTTCAAGCGCAACCACGGCCCCATCCCCGTCCTCGACGACGTCGCCAGGTGCTCTGTTCTGTTCGTCGTCTGCTCTGTACCAAAGCATCGTTCTTCAAGCGCTCCGAATGACAGTTTGTTCTGTGGATTATTCGCAGCTACTACGTGACTATCGGTGGTCTCGTGGGCCAGCCAAGGCGGCTCTCTCTGGACGACATCAGGTGAGAGTGATGCTTTGGGAGATGAGGTCATCCGGTCATTGTGCTTTACTTATTCGGCTTGCCGGCCTTCTGTTTGACGATATGCTTCTAAGAAACGTGCTGCGCTGCTTTTTCGTGCAGGAAATTGCCCAAGTACAATGTCACCGCCACTCTGCAGGTAGGTCCTTGATGTTTACATCGTTGATGTGTGGTGTTGATTCCCGTTTCTGGGTTGGCGTCACTTGTCTTCCGATGTTCAGTGCGCAGGTAACAGGAGGGCCGAGATGAGCAAGAGTAGGAAGGTGAGGGGTGTTGGCTGGGACGTTTGCGCTCTTGGGAACGGTTAGTATGCCTTACTGTTCTGTTCAGTCCGTTGTTTGAAGCTTATTAAGTTCCTTTTAGTCAATGCGAATTCACTGCAATTTTTTTTTCATTTGGACGCCATTATGATCAGTGCCTGCCCATTAGTTCATAATCATCACCGTTATTGTGTAACATTTGATTTCAGCGACATGGGGAGGAGCTAAATTATCAGATGTGCTTCATCTGGTCGGTGTGCCATACCATACTGAAATCACTCCGACTGGAGGAAAGCATGTTGAGTTCATTAGTGTGGATCAGTGGAGTTTTCTGAGAATATTTCCATGACAGAGTATGGTACTACCTTTGTGATGAGGACATCACCCTTATGGATACACCCAGCACTCCGTCAACTAAAATGCAAGTTCATGCGCGACAACTGAATTTACGGATGAGCTTGTTCCTAATGATTCCTTTATGTGATTTTGAGAATAGATTGCTATCTAATGAATTAATTATTGTTAGAAACCATGGAGATGATGATGAGATAGCTGAGGAGGTGATTGGAGACGTGATGGGCCATCAAGGACGTCCAAGCCAAGGTGGAGGCCCAATCAAAACCGACTTCGAGTCTGTCTCGGAGCCCAGGACCAGTCTGCACTAAAACGGATGCCCAGGACGCATACGGACTCAGATTTGGACGTTCTATATATGCCTGGAAAGATAACAAAAAGCCCTTTCCAACCCAACTGGTCCCATGTCAAAATTCGTCCCGAGCCGTCGGCAATCGCCGAAACAATTCGACTTCCAGAATCTGTCCTGGTGCTGCGACACCGTAATCGGTCTTTGGACCATGTATCGAGTTGAGCCCACTTAGGGCTGCGTCCAGGGGGTCTTGCACGACCCTAGGGTCCTCATATACAGCCGCCGCCTCTTCATTAGGGTTTGGGTTTTGCTTAGATTATTCTGTTGATAACAGTTTTGTCGTTTGATCGGTTTGTGAGACCCCAACTTGTGAGATTCATCGTATACTTGCAAATTTGGTTGCATTCTTCTTTGTGTTCTTGATTTACAGGCAAGGATAAGTCTTCTCGGCGAGGTCAATCGTTTTTGAATAGAAGGCTAGATGTTAAAGAAATATTTAGTGCACACAATTCCAACAATACTATTATCTCAACATGTGCAACACTGATTTTTTCTCTTGTTTGTCTATGACAAGGATATGCACGACTCAAACAAGACCAAAGAACAAGCACTACACCAGCAACACAATGACTTTATAGGGACTAAAATTCAGAGAAACAAACTAAACTGAAAATTGCAAGGCACAAGGGGGGTGTAGGACAGCAGAAACACGACGAACAAATATTTTTATAGGACAATTTTCTGGACTCTAGGATTGAACAAAATAACAAGGATAACGGCGAACCTAACGGTGTACCTGAAGCTCTTATACCACTTGATATGAACAAGGGTTCCCGATCTTCCGATAGGTTCTGATAATCTTGATTAAGGCGGAGGCGATACACAAATCGATCCGGCTTCCGAACGACACGTTCTGAACCCCGCAATCGCAGCACAACGTCTCCTCTGGTTATCAACCGTTTAAGAACGATTGACCTCGCCGAGAAGGCTTATCCTTGCCTGCAAATCAAGAATACAAGCAAGAACAAAGAAGAATGCAACCAAATTTGCAAGTATACGATGAATCTCACAAGTTGGGATCTCACAAACCGATCAAACGGCGAAACTGTTATCAACAGAATAATCTAAGCAAAACCCAAACCCTAATGAAGAGGTGGCGGCTGTATATGAGGACCCTAGGGTCGTGCAAGACCCCCTGGACGCAGCCCTAAGTGGGCTCAACTCGATACATGGCCCAAAGACCGATTACGGTGTCGCAGCACCAGGACAGATTCTGGAAGTCGAATTGTTTCGGCAATTGCCGACGGCTCAAGACGAATTTTGATATGCGACCAGTTGGGTTGGAAAGGTCTTTTTGTTATCTTTCCAGGAATATATAGAACGTCCAAATCCGAGTCCGTATGCGTCCTAGGCATCCGTTTTAGTGCAGACTGGTCCTGAGCTCCGAGACAGACTCGAAGTCGGTTTTGATTGGGCCTCCACCTTGGCTTGGACGTCCTTGATGGCCCATCACGTCTCCAATCACCTTCCCAGCTATCTCATCATCATCTTCATGGTTTCTAACAATAATTAATTCATTAGATAGCAATCTATTCTCAAAATCACATAAAGGAATCATTAGGAACAAGCTCACCCGTAAATTCAGTTGTCGCGCATGAACTTGCATTTTGGTTGGCGGAGTGCTGGGTGATTCATAAGAGTGATGTCCTCATCACTTTGTGTGTATGAAACAGCTTTTTTTGAACATTTTATAAAGGAGGAAAAAGGTGGCCCATACAAAGCATCAATTCCATTAGGCCGGGCAACAAATCCTGCAGTAGATGTACTTGTTGCTTATGAAATGAATGGCGAGATAGTGATGTGAAAAAGGATTTCCGATCTTCCGAAAGGTTCTTGGTAAGTTGATTTGGTCGGAGGCGACACACAAATCGATCTGGCTTCAGAACAGCACGATCTAAACCCCACAATCGCAGTATGACGCCTCCTCTGGTTATCAACCGTCTAAAGACGATTGACCTCGCCGAGAAGACTAATCCCTGCCTGCGAATCAAGAACACAAGCAAGAACAACGAAGAATGCAACACAATTGCAGATGTTTGATTAAACTCTCGAAGTTGGGGTCTCACAAACCGATGAACGGCGACACTGTTTATAAACAGAATTGATCTAAACAAAACCCGAACCTTAATGGTGCGGCGGCGGCTGTATATAAAGACCCTAGGGTCGTGCAAGACCCTCTAGACGTGCCCCTAATTGGGCTCAACTAAATACAAAGCCCAAAGGCCAAAAATAGGCGACACAGCACCGACACAGATTCTTGACTCTCTCTTGTTTTGACGATTACTGATGACTCCGGATGAATTTTGATATGAGGCCGGAGGCATTGGAAAGGTCTTCTCCTTATCTTTCTGTGCATATGTAGAACGTCCAAATCCGAGTCCGTATGCGTCCTGGACGACTGTTTTAGTGCAGACTGGTCCTGGGCCCTGATACAGACTCGACGTCGGTTTTGATTGGGCCTCCACTTTGGCTTTTAAGTCCTTGCTGGTCCTCCACGTTCCCAACTCCTTCTCCCATCATCTCTTGGTCCTCTCCATGGTTTCTAATCATAAAATAATCATTAGGTAGTAAACCATTCTCAAAAGTAACATATAGCGAAGAACGTAGGAACGAGCTCACCTCTAAATTTAGTCGTCGTGCACGAGCTCTAGTCATTAGACCTTGCAAGTCCAGAATTGGAGGAGTGTTGTGTGTATCCATAGGAGTGATGTCCTCATTAGGTAGCATACCATAATTTGCCTCATATTACTAAGTAAACCTTTCTTGTTTATATTCATCTGGCTATATGTGAATGTGAGGTACCATCCTGGTGCTCCTCTGACATGATACTCTTGATTATTGAAATGCTCATTTTATATTCCAATTGTGTTATGTTACCAAGGTACTCAAGCGTGATCATGGATACCCTCTCCGTGCCATTGTTCCTGGTGTTATTGGTGCTCGATCCGTGAAATGTTAGATAGAATTGATATAATTGAGGAAGAGTGTCAGGTGCAACATGCTAACTTTTCAGTTAATATGGCTGTCTTTTTATTTGGCAGTAAGATAAATGAACTCATACCTTCATGATTCAGGGTTTCTTCATGCAAAAGGATTATAAGATGTTCCCTCCATCAGTTGATTGGGATAATATAGTGTGGTCAACCAGGAAGCCCCAAATGGACTACCCTATTCAGGTATCTCAAAAATATTGTCTCCCATGAACAATAGCATCTATGCCTAATGCTGAATATATGAATATACTGAAAAGAGAATTTCATGTCACCAACAACAAAATTCATTGGAACTTTTATTTTTGGTATATAATGCTTCGGTAAAACTGCTTGTTTGAAATTTGTCATGTGTTCACAAGTTGCTTGTCCAATTAACGCTACAACATTATTTCCACACTCACACAGCTGATTTCATTTGCACGGCCTGAAATCTTTTGCATTGTTTATCTTAGAAGTTATTCCATTGTAATTTGTCAATATTCAGCAATGATTAGTATTTGAACCACTTTGATGTTTCAGTCAGCAATATGTTCTCTGGAAGACACCAACGCTGTCAAATCAGGACAGGTTACATTGACTTAACTCGCAGCTTTAACTAGTAGATGAAAATCATTAGTCATTATGACAGTACCCCTTTAGAACTTAATCTTTCTTGATTTATCCAGGTCACTGTTGCTGGATATGCCTTGACGGGAGGTGGCCGGGGCATTGAGAGGGTTGATATATCAACCGACGGTGGCAAAAGTTGGTTTGGTGCTGATCGGTACCAAAAGGAAGACGTCCCATATGTGGCTGGTGACATAACCAGTGATAAGTGGGCATGGGTGCTCTTCAAGGCTGTTGTCGATGTGAATGTTGACACTGAGATTGTTGCAAAAGCGGTATTTTATTTCCCTTATTCCTTGGCTCCGGGCCTCTGCACAGTCCATGACAAGTCTGCTGCATTTCTCACCATGTTCCTATTGCACAACTCCACAGGTTGATTCCAGCGCAAATGTGCAACCTGAGAGCGTGGAATCGATATGGAACCTTAGAGGAATTCTGAACACCTGCTGGCATCGTGTTCGCCTTCTGATAACACCAAGTTTTAGAAGCTTCTTATGATAATCCCATCCATGTTATCAGGTTGCAGCTACTTCGTACTGCTCTTACAGATCCATATTATCATTTGTCAGTGAGGTTATCATGTGCACCGGAATAAGGAGAGACGACCGGTGCCAAAAGTTTCGCCTTGGCGAAATTTTCTGTGACTTGCTTGAATGTAACACAAACCTAATGCACTTCCGTGTATTCATCCATCACTTTTGCTGTCGTATTGGAAAATATAAGCATCCTTTTGACCTTACCTGTTTTTTCCTCTCCCCTAAGCACTCATGAAGCATCAAAATACTCGCTCACTTTGGTCGATTGCTCAACCGGGAGTGCCCTTAATTTTCCTCCTATTAACTAGTTGAGGAACCGATTGTTATATCATCATTTCTAGTAACCTCTGTACTTCGAAGTTAGAGATTACACAATGTCTCGATAAATGTATTATTATTTCAAAATCAGTACGATTGGAACGAACTCCATAAACTTTTTACCAGACCACCTCAAACGAAATTTAAGGTCATTCATTAAAAGTTTATAAAAAACTAGATGAGCAAATGTAATACATAACTCGTACATCAAAGACCAGAGGCCGGAACTAAACGTCTCTAAGAGCATCTCCGACCATTATCTAAATAAGATAACTAAATAAAGAATTTAGAAAGTGATTAGAAAAACAAACCTTCAACCGTTCCTAAATATAGAAACTTCTAAAACAAGTTCTTTCACTATTTATATTTGGCAACCTGATTAGAACTCTCTAAAGACATATTTTTATGATTTTAATTTTTAGAAAATGAATTATTGGGAGTTGTTGGAGGACATGTCTTCTTTTTACTTTCAATAGTTTTAGAAATCTTCAAAATCCTGCCTTTAGGGAGTAATTTTTTACATAATGATTGGAGGTACTCTAAGAGTCCTATACGCAGAGGTCTCATACAATGTCACATCCAGTTTCTTGATGACATGGAAGAGAGAGGAAGGTGAGAGGAAAGATGATCGTATATGCATAAACTAAACCGAAGAGTATGAGACAACTTGTACACTATTGTAGGAGATGCATTTTCTATAAATATCCTAACTGTTTTTTTTTTCATCCGCACATTAATCCCACCAGAGGCTGTTAATAAAATTTTCAAAAAATTATTTATTATTCATACGGCCTATGATGAATATATTATTGTAGGCCCGGACAAAGAAACAACAACGACAACAACAGTGACCGCACACACACCACTCGCACCTGAGACTTGGAGCCCTCTCCTCTCTCACCACCATTGTACCTCCCAACCGGAGCAAGTAACTCGAGCAGGCCTGAGAACTGGACGTAGGGGACTTCCCTGAACCAGTATAACCCCCGTGTCCTCTTGCTTAGCCATCACCGAGCCTGAAATGCTCGCCCCCGTGAACAAATTCTACTAGCCGGTTATCTAAACACCGACAGTTGGCGCGCCAGGTAGGGGCTTTGCGCGTTTCATTTCACCACTCCACGGTTCGGATGGCCACTTCCTCAACTTTCTGGGCTCCCGGCAGCAGCGTCTTCTTCGGGAGCCTAGAGTTCGTCGCCACGGCGGACCGAAAGCTGCTGTGTGTTAGCATTCCGACATCCCCACCGCCTCTAGTCCATGCACCCGCCGTCGCAGTGACGTGTCCGTGGTGGTTGGAGGACACGAGCGACACGCTTGACTTCATAGTCATGGGAGATCGGACCTTGGAACTCGTTGACGAGTCACTCCCGGATCCTATCGCGCGGCTGTTACAGTTGTCGACGAGGCAATGCGCGCGGTTCGGCTCGAGCCGGCTAGGCCACGCGTCACTGGCCGCTCCGTGGCATTGTCCGGTTATGGTGACCAGCTATGGCTCCATCTGGAGCGTTACTTGGGCCCTACGCCTGACCCGGAAGACCTCCGACACTTCGCGTTCGCGTTGGCGAACATCCACGGGCAACTTCTTGGGGAAGAGCCCCTCCGCCTGAACAAGCTCACTGAAACCCCTTCGGAGGGCTACCATACGACTTTCAAAACGCCACGGAGGTGTTTCCAAAACGCGACCGCACCACTCGCGGTTCCCGCCTTTGCGGGCTCTGGGTTTGTAGGCGTGATCGAGCGTCCGGATGAGTCTCTCTTCGACATCCTCGACGTGGGGTCAGCTGGAGATTCCAGCTCCGAGTCCGGAAGCTACGCGGAAAGCTACGACACCCCACGAGGGTGCAATATGGTGCGTGATGAGGACATCACTCCTATGGATACACACAACACTCCTCCAATTCTGGACTTGCAAGGTCCAATGACTAGAGCTCGTGCACGACGACTAAATTTAGAGGTGAGCTCGTTCCTACGTTCTTCGCTATATGTTACTTTTGAGAATGGTTTGCTACCTAATGATTATTTTATGATTAGAAACCATGGAGAAGACCAGGAGATGATGGGAGAAGGAGCTGGGAACGTGGAGGACCAGAAAGAGCTTGGAAGCCAAAGTGGAGGCCCAATCAAAACCGACTTCGAGTCTGTTTCGGGGCCCAGGACCAGTCTGTACTAAAACAGTTGCCCAGGACGCATACGGACTCGGATTTGGACGTTCTACATATGCACGGAAAGATAAGGAGAAGACCTTTCCAATGCCGCCGGCCTCATGTCAAAATTCATCCGGAGTCATCGGGAATCGTCAAAACAAGACAGAGTCCAGAATCTGTGTCGGTGCTGCGTCGCCTATTTTTGGCCTTTGGGCTTTGTATCTAGTTGAGCCCAATTAGGGGCGCGTCCAGAGGGTCTTGCACGACCCTAGGGTCTTTATATACAGCCGCCGCCGCACCATTAGGGTTCGGGTTTTGCTTAGATCAATTCTGTTCATAAACAGTTTCGCCGTTCATCGGTTTGTGAGACCCCAACTTCGAGAGTTTAATCATACATCTGCAATTGTGTTGCAATCTTCGTTGTTCTTGCTTGTGTTCTTGATTCGCAGTCAGGGATCAGCCTTCTCGGCGAGGTCAATCGTCTTTTGGACGGTTGATAACCAGAGGAGACGTCGTGCTGCGATTGCGGGGTTTAGAACGTGCTGTTCTGAAGCCGGATCGATTTGTGTGTCGCCTCCGATCAAATCAACTTACCAAGAACCTTTCGGAAGATCGGGAACCCTTGTCCACATCAGTGCGGCTTGCGCTTGCCTCAGCTGCGGGGGTTCCAGGACCTCGACCGCCGGAGCGATGGCAAATCCTGGGACCCCCACCCAGGCCGACCCGACGACGGGTGTAGGAGGAGGGGAAACCCTCGTTAACATTCCCGTCACTGCGGCCGGAAACCCGCAGACTGCGCCTCGCCCGAATGACCTTCAGCAGCGGTTGAGGGCAAGGCAGACAGAGCTGGAAGAGACCCGACGCCAGCTCGAGCACAAAAAGGAAGAGATAGACCATGAGCTAGCCTGTGCCGGCACGGGCGGACGCGCTTGCGCCATGGCCCGCGACGTCCTTCAGTGCATCGTCGCTGATGACCATGGCCCCCTACAGTTCGCTCGCGCGGGGCAAAACATTACGACAGCCGTCGCCCTGCTCAATACTCTCCCTGAGCCTGCAACACCGGAGGCCCAGCAGGCTCAGCGAAAAGTTGTGGCTCTTCTAGCCAAGGCCGCCAAGCTCCAGGCGGCAAGCTCTCAATGGCGTGCCGCTCAATCCAGCCAACAGATCTCCATGTCCAGGCGTGCGGGAGGAGGCAGCGCCGCTGGTTCACAACAACACTCGATTCGACAGCCAGCCTGGCTGAAGGCGCACCTAAGAAAGCCTCGGTCCACGACCGAGTCGGACCCCACCGCGACATATGCCACACTCTCAAGGCGCATCGCCATGAGAGAGAGCGGCAGAACTAAGAAAGAGGTCATCAACTAGGCCGCAGAGGCCGGTACGACAACACCAATGTTGACGGCTGTTAAGTACCATTTTCAACCGTCAACTATACTCAAATAAAGGAGAATTTGGCATTTCATACACGCATGCTTTATCACAATAATATAGTTCCACTTGTACTTGGAGAACTTTGTGCATGCAGGAGGAAATGTGAAGGAAACACCTCAAAAGGCAAGAAAACACACTTTCGACCAATCAGAGAGCGCCACATGGACGTCACACGGATTGAAGGGCCCATTTACAGCACTTAACCGACGTAACTCCCTGTAATACCGCGGGAACCGACCTCAGGACCCACCTGCCAGCCTCCCCAAGAAAGCACAGGCCAGGAGGGGCCACCCCCAGGTCGGTCGACCTGGTCAGGTCGGCCGACCCAGCCGGGCGCCCTCTCCGCCTGGGCTTCCACGTGTTGGCTCCTCCGTGACTCCTGATGACGGTTTGAGATGCCTTCCGTGGCGGTTACGCTCCCTTGCCGACCTATTGAGGCTATAAATAGGAGGGTGTGCCTTCACATTCAACACACACCACAAGAAGCATTTCTCTCTTGCTAGTAGTAGTTCTTGGAGTTTTAGTGGAGTTAGGCTGAGTCTAGAGCTCTCTAGTCCCAAGTCTTCACTTGGAATTGGTATGGCTCTTGTATCTTTTCCCTTTTGTAAGACTTTGCTCTTATCAATATATATATATTTTCTATATAGTTGTGCTTGGGTCATGAGTTTCTTGTTTGATTTTGTGATCCATATATGTGATAGTATAGTCTACTTGTGTGATAGTAGTTTATATTTATTATACTACTATTGTCATGCTAGTTATATACCATCACTATAGTCTAGTTTATATGTTATAGTCTCTATGCTTAGTTTTAGCTGATAAAGTATAGCATGGGTTTGGTGATCGTATTCGTACGGTAACTCTGCCTCGTTAATAGTAATCGCGGAGGGGCAGAGTGCTCTTTGGTCATGCAAGTATGGTACTTGGGTGACTGATTTGCATCAATTATTCGTTAGTCTACTGGTTCGTTGAGGTAGGCGGCAGGTGGTGACAGCCCTGTCCGTCCTTTGAAATCCTCCCCGCTAGGCTAGTGCGTAGGCTCTTGGCGGAAGTCGCCTGTGGATGCAGGGGTAAGTCCGTGCCTGAAGTGCTATACTATTGACTGCTGAATCTGAGTGTGGGTCTGTATGTATTCTACTTAGGCTATGCAACTGTATAGGAATGTATAGTAGGAGTAGCTTAGCTTAATCTTTCCTCCACTAGACTTTATTTATTTAGTAGGAATCTTCTGTGTGTGTCACACTACCCAGTTATTACCATGTACCCGCCTGTCTTGGTTAGATATCCTTGCTAATTGTTAACATGATCTTATATGTTAGTAACGCTTCTTGATCATACCCTTCCTCTGGGATAAACAAATACGATACCCTGAATACTTCCGGGTGAAATGCTACAGCGGTATTCTCCGTGCGCTTGCGGATTTTACCTACTTGACTCTGGGACATATTAGTGAACCGTTTCTGGCCTCGTGCCGGGAATGATTTATTAATATGGCTTAGCAAAAGTCAACAAGCATTTCTGGCGCCGTTGCCGGGGAAGGCGTATGATTCAAGAAAAATTACTAATGTATATAGAAGTGTTGCAATTAGTAAGGCTATCTTCTAGGCAGGCTAACCTTGCTTTGTTTTCTGCATTTTGTATGAAAACAGGGTAGTGTATGACTGGTTTCGACTTGCCGACAAACTTCACTGAAGATCCTGAGTCACTCCTGAGAAGGACACGAGCTAGGCTCACCCCTCCTCGTAAGGAGACTCGGCCAGTCGAACCTGTCATTCCCGCACCATCAAGCTCTGAACAAATGGCCGACAAGACCCTCCGCGAGTTCTCCGCTCCCTCCGCTGCCAACATCCCTACGGGACCAGCTGGCAATGTGGGAGAAGCGAACTTCGAGATCAAGACCGGTCTCATCACCATGGTGCAGGCTAGCCCATTCTGTGGGAAAGCCAATGAGGACGCTAGTGCTCATCTCCAGCAATTCCTGGAGATTTGCAACACGTTCAAAATGAAGGACGTCACCCCCGACGCTGTTCGCCTTCGACTGTTCCCGTTCTCTCTCCTTGGGAGAGCGAGACAGTGGTTCTACGCAAACCCTGAAGCTGTGAACACTTGGGAGAAGTGTTCAGCTGCGTTCCTTGCAAAGTTCTTCCCGCTGGGCAAGACCAATGCCCTCCGCGGAAGGATCTCAAGCTTCCAGCAGGAGTCGAAGGAGTCGATTCCTGAGGCATGGGAGAGGCTCCAGGAGTACATCCTGGCATGTCCCCACCACGGGATGGATGATTGGCTGATCATCCAGAACTTCTACAACGGGCTTACTCCGTCGGCCCGCGACCACCTCGACGCTGCTGCTGGTGGAGCCTTCTTCTCGCTCACTGTAAGCAAGGCAAAAGCTTTGATCGAGAAGATGGTGTCCAACCAAGGTTGGAATGAAGAACGCCTCCAACCTCGCCAGCGAGGCATGCACTCCGTCAAGGAGGTTGACATGCTCGCCGCCAAGATTGACCTTCTCATGAAGAAGATGGACGACCAAGCCAATGGAGAAGTGAAAGCCCTAGATGCTCGGATGACTTGCGAGGTCTGTGGCGACACGGGACACTCGGGCAATGACTGCCCTGAGACCCGTGAGGACGTAATGTTCATGGGCAACAACAACAACAACGGCTACCGTCCACAAGGAGGTCAAAGTTGGGGTCCACCACGTCCCAACTACCAAGGAGGTAACTCTGGCAACTTCTCTGGTTTTAATTCCGGTTATAATCAGCCCTCCTTGAAAGATCTTGTGCTTGGTCAAGCTAAGGTTAATGATAACATTAGTAAAAAGCTTGCCACCACTGATAGGACTCTTGAGAGCATCCACACTAAGATAGAGGGTGTTTCCTCTGCTCTCAAGAATCAGCTGAGCTTTAATAAAATGATAGAAACTCAATTAGCTCAGTTAGCTGCTGCTGTTCCTACTGCTGAGTCGGGGAAAATCCCGGGGCAACCCGAGACCCCCTTAGAAAATGTTAATGCGGTTACCACGAGAGGAGGTAAGTCCACTCGGGATCCGCCATATCCTAACCATGCAGGAAAGGACACATCAGCTGAGAAGCCGGCAGAAGAAGAAGAACTGCCGCCCAGGAAAACGGCCCCACATGAGTTCTATGACACGAACCTCATGCCGTTTCCCGAAAGAAGAAGGAAGCCCACCGTGGACGAGCAGTTCACACGCTTCGTTGAGGTAATCCAGAAGCTGCACATCAACGTGCCCTTGCTGGATGCGATACAAGTACCCACGTACGCTCGCTACCTCAAGGATCTTATCAGCAACAAGCGCCCACTACCGACCACAGAAATTGTCAAGCTGACGGAAGAGTGTAGCGCTGCTATACTCAACCGGCTTCCTGAGAAGAAGAAAGATCCAGGGTGTCCCACGATCACCTGCTCGATCGGGACACAGAACTTCGACCATGCCTTATGTGATCTTGGGGCAAGTGTGAGCGTCATGCCGAAGGATGTCTTCGACAAGCTCAACTACACTACACTATCCCCCACGCCGATGCAGCTGCAGCTGGCCGATTCAACGGTCCGCTATCCGGCGGGGATCGCCGAAGATATTCCGGTGAAAATCCGGGATTGCTTCATCCCCGTCGACTTCGTAGTGCTTGATATGGACGTCGGGAAGAGCACACCGCTCATCCTAGGACGCCCATTTCTCAGCACTACGGATGCTCGCATCGATGTAGGAGCCGGAGAAATCCGCTTCCACATCAATGGCAAGGAGGAGAAGTTTGACTTTCGGCCAAGGAAAGAACAGTGCAACATGATCCGTATCAAGTACGGGCCGAACCCAAGCAACATCAAGGAAGTGGAGGTCACTCCGCCAAAGAAGGACAGCCTCATCACATTCATGAAGAACTTCCTTGAGAAGGAAAATTTTGCACAACAACAACTGATGAAGGCAAGGAGGCAAAGGTCACACATTAAGCAACAGCCTCCGAAGTCCACAAGGCAGCAACCTCCGAGGTCTGCAAAGAAACAGGCTGTGAAGCCTGCAAAACCGCAGCCTCCGAAGCCCGAGAAGCCACCGACCGCAACAAAGACCAAGAAGGTGTGGCAAACGAAACAAGAAGCATCATCCGTGTCTTCATCTCCGGGACCGGACAACGCTTCATCGAGCTGAACGCCGGAGAAAAGTCCCGCTCGTCGGACTTTAAAAGGTGAGTCCTCGCCGGGAGGTTAAACCGGTAGTTATCCATATTTGCTCTTTTAATTACATATTTGCTTTCCACCACATTTTGATTTTTCCCGACCACTGCATTTCTGCACTTTTGAATTTTTCCAGCCACCTTGGAATTTTTCAAAACTCATTTGCATTTTTGAAAATTTAGAAAATAGGTTTTTGGGCTTTCCATTTTGAAAAGATTTTTTGTCGAGCTTTTTGAGTAAAAAGGCAGCAGGGGACAAATCCCCTAGCCGTTGGGGAACACATAGGAAAAGGGGGCTGCCAGGAGGCCCACCTGCCAGGTCGGCCGACCTGGTGAGGTCGGCCGACCCCCTGGCCCCACTTTTTCCTGTGCTCCTTTCTCCCAACGGCTATATGGCCGTTGCTCTGTCTCTTGCTAACGGCCATCTTGCTTCCTTGGCTATAAAAACCGCCCAGGAGGGGGAGCTTCACCATTCCAAGCTCATCTTTCACTCCCCTCTTTTGCTCACTTGTTGCTCTCCCAAAATTTCGTGTTCTTCAACTTTACTACAGCCCCAAAAACCCAAAAAAATATTTCCCCTCTGTTTTAGTGCATTTGCAAGTTGTTGTGAAAAGAAAACCAATTTCGGAGAAGCTCGGGTTTGTCGTTTTCACTAACGCTCACCCGAACACTTGTTCGATCTTGTTTTTGTTCTTGTCTTGTGTTTGTTCTTGTGTGCAGCCATGTTCAAACGAATGAAGCAAGTCGCCGGAATCAAGCGGAGAAAAAGCACTCGTGCAAGCACGAGTCAAGCATCCTCCGTCGAGCTCACACCAAGTCCGGGGCATGGTGACCCCGAAGCTGAAATTCCGGAGGAAAGGCCAGCCTTGCTCATCACCGAGGAGCATCTCGACATCAAGGACGACCGCGAGGGCCAAGCCATCGCGCTCATGAGAGAACGGCCATTCGGCCACACCCGACGCTTCGATCCGGACTTCCTCGAGAAAATAGGTATGAGAGAAGAATTTGCCTCTATTTTTCGCACTATGGGTTGGCTAAATTTCGTAGAAGTAGATGAGCCGGGTTCTCGTTTGCTTACTATGCAGTTTTTATGCACCCTTAGAAAGTATGATGAAGGCATTTCTTTTCGCTTGTTTGGGCAAGAGCGCTTGGTCACATGGGGTGATCTTCATGCTATGCTAGGTCTAAATCCTAAATGTAGGCTAGACTTAGATAAAGCGCTAAAGGGGTTCCATAAAGAAAGTTTTTGGAAAAAGATTTCCGGAAACGAGTGGGGTCCCAAGCCTAGAACAAGTGCCATCCATAATCCTACACTTAGATTTATGCATGTGTGGTTGGCTATGACCTTGTTTCCTCGAGGTGACATTAGGGTTGTCCGGCAAGATGAATTGAAAATACTTTATGCCATGGTTAAGAAAATTAGGGTGTCACCCGCGGAATGCATGATTGATCAATGGTTAGACAATATAAAGTTGACAGGACCAATTGAGTGCACCTCTTTAGTTACTCGCATTGCGCAGAATTGTAGTCTGCTTGAGAATGTTCATGTTGAATATTTGACGGTAGATAGAGAATTTCTAGGCGAGGACTATTTTGTGCAAGGACATACTTTGAAACATGGTTCAAATAATACCTTGATCTATCACTTTCCCGGGTATACAAATGAATTCCCGTTACCTAACCCGGGTCTTCGTTTGTATCACTGTCGGGCACTAACCCTCCCACTTGAGCCAGTGGGAGAAGTTCGCAGGCATAGTGTTTCAGGGCGACCGACACGTTCCCGTAGGCATATGGAGCCTACACCGGAGTTTCGCACTCCGACCGGAGATCCGGTATGGGAGCAGCCCCCGCCACAGGACGAGGCGGGTGCATCAACATGGCAGGCCGGAGCATGGGAATCTCAGTACGATTACCCCATGCAGACGTCATCAAGTTCAAGCGGACCGCCATCCTTTGCCACTCGGTCATTCTCATCCCGTGGGTTCCGTGAACTCAACTATGGGATGTCCGAGTTGACAAGGAGGGTGGACGACATTGATTTGCGCACCGAGAGCATGCAACAAACTCTCACGCAACATGTCGCCGACACCCAGCAATGGCAGAATTTCAGCGACAACCAATTCCGCCAGCTGAACGCGATGATGGCTCAGAATCAGAACAATTGGGATGCCTTCTTCCGCTCCCAAGGCTACGACCCGAAACAGCAGATATGAGCAAGAACAAGCTTGGGGGAGGACCCCCCTTCTCACGGTAACTTGTATCTTTCCCCTTTTCTTTATTTCTTGCATTTGCTAAATCTGAAAATCCATAAAAATTTGCAAAATATAAAAAGAACAAAAATACTTCCCTTTTTCATGCGCGGTATGAATGTGTATAATTTTCCTATGTTGAGATGATGAATAGTTGCTCTGTCCTTTATTCCTCTCTAATGCTAGTTTACAACTTAGTACTCTCTCAAGAGTTAGGTTTGTTGGTAAATCTTGCCTTGAACTTGAATCTTGTGGGTAGCATATGCATTCTCTAGTTCTAAGTTGTTGAGAGGTATGATATGATAGATAGGGCTGCTATGATCTTGCTCAACGTAAAGCTTGAATTCCGAAGTTTTATTTTTCAAAATGACAAATTGATAAGTTCCTCAATGATGAAATTCCCACCACAGTCATATGTAGTGTTTACATTTGAAAACCCTTACACATATGCTGCTTGTTTCACATTGAGCTTAGTCAAAATTGTTGTGACCCTAGTAGAACTCTTTTCATGCTTTCTTGATCAAGATCATATACACACATCCACCGCCATGAGCTATCCTTCTAAATCAAGAAGATAGCATCCACCATATCCACCATATCCACCGTGAGCTATTCTTCTACACCGGAAGAAAGCCACTATCCATCCATCTATCCAAAGAAACACTCCATATATCCATTACAAAATTCCTCTCTCAAAGTATTCATTGCAAACTAGGACTATGGCTATGCAAAAAAAAAAAAAAGAAAAAAAAGAAAAAAAAAATGCTCAAAAAAGAGAGCAAGCAAAAGATAGCCATAGCCTAGAAACTCCAAAAGAGAGAAGGAAAATTCAAAAAGGAGTTATTTCTTCCCATCCACCATTCCTCCGTTCTCCCACACACTTGCACATCTTGATCAAGATTGTTTGAATTGATGTTTTTCTTGGATCCGGTCTTTTGACATAGCAATATTATGTGAACAGGAGTGCTTCATATATCCCTACCTTGAGCTCCACATAAAGCCTTATTTAGAAGTAGGTGATTATAGGCAACACTTTGCCTTGGTGAGGAATCATACACATATTGAGTGATCCGAGAGAATCATTTGAGGAACTTGGTTTTTATTTTCAAAATCTTTTGAAAACCTCCGGAACAACATAGCGGAATCTAGAGCAAGTGATTGGTGCCCTGCAATTGTTCTATCTCTCAACCGCCCAAGACAATGAGGTGTAAAAGCTCCATGGATCAAGGTAAATGGGTAAGTTATGCGCCAATATATTTAATTCTAGGAAGAGTACTTTGTTGTGCGCATATTATTATTGAGGAATAGGACATTGTAGCAACTCCTGATCAACAACTTAAGTTTATCTTTGCTTCGGGACGAGCAAAGGGTAAGCTTGGGGGAGTTTGTTGACGGCTGTTAAGTACCATTTTCAACCGTCAACTATACTCAAATAAAGGAGAATTTGGCATTTCATACACGCATGCTTTATCACAATAATATAGTTCCACTTGTACTTGGAGAACTTTGTGCATGCAGGAGGAAATGTGAAGGAAACACCTCAAAAGGCAAGAAAACACACTTTCGACCAATCAGAGAGCGCCACATGGACGTCACACGGATTGAAGGGCCCATTTACAGCACTTAACCGACGTAACTCCCTGTAATACCGCGGGAACCGACCTCAGGACCCACCTGCCAGCCTCCCCAAGAAAGCACAGGCCAGGAGGGGCCACCCCCAGGTCGGCCGACCTGGTCAGGTCGGCCGACCCAGCCGGGCGCCCTCTCCGCCTGGGCTTCCACGTGTTGGCTCCTCCGTGACTCCTGATGACGGTTTGAGATGCCTTCCGTGGCGGTTACGCTCCCTTGCCGACCTATTGAGGCTATAAATAGGAGGGTGTGCCTTCACATTCAACACACACCACAAGAAGCATTTCTCTCTTGCTAGTAGTAGTTCTTGGAGTTTTAGTGGAGTTAGGCTGAGTCTAGAGCTCTCTAGTCCCAAGTCTTCACTTGGAATTGGTATGGCTCTTGTATCTTTTCCCTTTTGTAAGACTTTGCTCTTATCAATATATATATATTTTCTATATAGTTGTGCTTGGGTCATGAGTTTCTTGTTTGATTTTGTGATCCATATATGTGATAGTATAGTCTACTTGTGTGATAGTAGTTTATATTTATTATACTACTATTGTCATGCTAGTTATATACCATCACTATAGTCTAGTTTATATGTTATAGTCTCTATGCTTAGTTTTAGCTGATAAAGTATAGCATGGGTTTGGTGATCGTATTCGTACGGTAACTCTGCCTCGTTAATAGTAATCGCGGAGGGGCAGAGTGCTCTTTGGTCATGCAAGTATGGTACTTGGGTGACTGATTTGCATCAATTATTCGTTAGTCTACTGGTTCGTTGAGGTAGGCGGCAGGTGGTGACAGCCCTGTCCGTCCTTTGAAATCCTCCCCGCTAGGCTAGTGCGTAGGCTCTTGGCGGAAGTCGCCTGTGGATGCAGGGGTAAGTCCGTGCCTGAAGTGCTATACTATTGACTGCTGAATCTGAGTGTGGGTCTGTATGTATTCTACTTAGGCTATGCAACTGTATAGGAATGTATAGTAGGAGTAGCTTAGCTTAATCTTTCCTCCACTAGACTTTATTTATTTAGTAGGAATCTTCTGTGTGTGTCACACTACCCAGTTATTACCATGTACCCGCCTGTCTTGGTTAGATATCCTTGCTAATTGTTAACATGATCTTATATGTTAGTAACGCTTCTTGATCATACCCTTCCTTTGGGATAAACAAATACGATACCCTGAATACTTCCGGGTGAAATGCTACAGCGGTATTCTCCGTGCGCTTGCGGATTTTACCTACTTGACTCTGGGACATATTAGTGAACCGTTTCTGGCCTCGTGCCGGGAATGATTTATTAATATGGCTTAGCAAAAGTCAACAACCAATGAGGAGCAGAGCCGAAGCCCTCCTGGACCACGGGTCTTTAGCTCGCAAATCCGCACCGCCGAGTTCCCTCAGCGCTTCCGGGCGCCCGCAACCGTCGCCAAGTACGCGGTCGAGAGAGAACCCGGCCTTTGGCTTGAGGACTACCGCCTCGTGTGTCAAGCTGGGGGAGCGATCGATGACCTCGCCATCATCCACAACCTCCCGCTGTACCTCGCCGACTCGACCCGTGCTTGGCTTGAGCATCTCCCTGAGGGTCAAATCTACGACTAGGGCGACTTGAGGGATATTTTCGTCGAAAACTTCCAGGGGACCTATGTCCGACCAGGCAACCCCTGGGACCTCAAGAACTGTCAGCAAAAAGCTGGCGAGTCCCTCCGAGACTACATCCAGCGCTTCAACAAGAAGTGCAACGAGCTGCCTAACATGGGTGACGCGGACATTGTCGAGGTCTTCATCTCTAGCACAACATCGGAACAGCTCATCCACGAGCTGGGCCGAAGGGGTCCGTGCATCGCCTGTGAGCTCCTAGACATCGCCATGATCTTCCCCTCCAGCGAAGAGTGCGTAGGAGCGGTCCTCCAGTGCACGCAGGAGGGCAAGGGCAAAGGCAAGCGGGAGGAAGGAGCCGGCGACGGTGCCTCCGACCGCCCGAAGAAGAAGAAATACAAGCCACGGGCAGGGCGCGACCCCGTCGTGGCCGCCGCTAAGCGCAAGTCGCCGAGGCCGGCAGCAACAGAGGCGCTGAACCACTTCGGAGAGAAGTGGAACGGCCCATGCCCGAACCACGGGTTCCCTATCAAGCACCTCCTTAAGGACTGCTCCATGATGAAGAAATTCATCCGAGAGGAGGAGAAGAAGGGGGGCCCAGAAAAAGCGTCAAAACCAGGGGTCCGGGACCCCGCTGACGACGATGACGAGCAGGGGGGACCGGTATTCCCCAACACCAAACTTTGCCATATGATCTTCACAGGGCTCGAGTCCTAGGGAAGTCGGCGCACCACCAAGGTCGAGCATCGCTTGGTTTTTGCGGTGGAGCCCGCCATGCCATCTTTCCTCAAGTGGTCCGATTTACCAATCACATTCGATCGGTCGGACCACCCACCGCACGTACCGCGACCGGGTCGATACCCCCACTCGTGGTCGACCCCATCATCACCGAGGTTCGTCTCACTAAGGTGATGATGGACGGGGGCAGCTGCATCAACATTCTGTACGCCGACACGCTCGACCTGCTCGGGATCGATCGATCACGCCTTCAGTCGCCTGGCGCAGCCTTTCTCGGAATCGTCCCAGGGCAGCAAGTCGTGCCACTCGGGCAGATCAGCTTGCCCGTCACGTTCGGGACTCCTTCCAACTTTTACACTGAGACTCTCGACTTCAAGGTTGTCGACTTCCCAGGAGTGTATCACGCTCTCTTGGGGTGTCCGTGCTACGCCAAGTTCATGGCCGTCCCCAACTACACCTAGTTGAAGCTCAAGATGCCGGGGCCTAAAGGGGTCATCACTGTTAGCGCGTCCCTCCAACGCGTCTTCCAGTGCGAGACGAAGAACGGTGGCCTCCGTCATGGAGCTCGAGGCTATCCGCACTCACCTCAAGGAGGCGGCTCCCGACGCCAACCACAAGAACGCCTCATTCATGCCAGCAGAAGACACCAGAGAAGTGCAGATCGACCCTGAGCGGCAAGGAGAAGACGGTGAGAGTGGGGACGTCCCTCACTCCCAAATAGAAAAGCGAGCTCATCGACTTTCTCCGCGCGAACGCCGACATTTTCGTGTGGAGGCCCTCGGACATGCCTGGCATACCGAGGGGAGTCGCCGAGCACTCCTTGAATATCAGGCCAGGCTACAAGCTGGTGAAGCAACATCTGCACCGATTTGACGAGGAGAAGAGCAGAGCAATCAGGGAGGAGATGTATCACCCTAAATTGTTAGCTAATCATGTTTTTGTACGGAAGAAGAATGGGAAATGGAGGATGTGTTGACTATACGAGCCTGAACAAGGCATGTCCGAAGTATCCCTTTCCTTTGCCATGCATCGACAAGATCGTTGACTCGCCGGCGAGGTGTGAAACCCTCTACTTCCTAGACACCTATTCGGGGTACCACCAAAATGCAATGAAAGAATCCGACCAACTCGCGACATCTTTTATCATGCCGTTTGGCTCTTACTATTACGTAACGATGCCTTTCGGGCTCAAGAATGCCAGTGCGATGTTTCAGCGTTCCATGCAACGGTGCTTCGACCATATGATTGGCCACACGGTTGAAGCCTATGTGGACGACATCGTCGTTAAGTCTAAAAAGGCAGACACCCTCATGGTCGACCTTGAGCACGTCTTTGCAAAACTACGTGCAAACGACACCAAACTTAACCCGAAGAAGTGCATTTCGAGGTCCCAAGGGGCATGCTCCTCGGGTTCATCGTTTCCCAACGCGGCATCGATGCCAATCCGGAGAAGATCTCTATGATCGAACAGATGGGTCCGGTTCAGAACCTCAAGGGGCTGCAACGGCTTACGGGCTGTCTGGCGGCGTTGAGCCGTTTCATCTCGCGCCTCGGTGAGAGAGTTCTCCCGCTGTATAGGCTACTGAAGAAGTCCGACCGGCTCGAGTGGACCCCTGAGGCGCAGTCCGCCCTCGATGACGTCAAGCGCATCCTGAGCAGCGCACTCGTGTTGACGCCCCCAGTCCCGAGGGAGGTGTTGTTGTTGTACATAGCGGCGATGACTCAAGTCGTGAGCTCGACACTTGTGGTCGAGCGAGAAAGAGAGGGGCACACCCTCAAGGTTCAGCACGCTGTCTACTACGTCAGCAAAGTTCTGTCCAATTCGAAGACTAGGTACCCGCAGATCCTAAAGATCCTCTACGCGGTGATGGTGGCAAGGCGCAAGGTTCGGCACTACATCGACTCCCACCTGATACACATCGTAACTTCCTTTCCGCTCCGAGAGATTATACAGGACAGGGACTTGGCGGCCAAGGTCGCCAAGTGGGTGCTCGAGCTGATGGGGCATGACATCTCGTACCAGCCTCAAGCAGCCATCAAGTCCAAGGTCCTCGTCGACTTCATGGCGGAGTGGACCGAGGCGCTACTCCCGCCTGCTCCGGTCGACCAGGAGTACTGGGTCATGTACTTCGATAGGTCACTCATGCGGACAGGTGCGGGTGTCGGCCTCTTCTTTGTCTCTCCACTCAGGGTACATATAAAATACGCAGTTCATTTACATTTCACCGCATCAAATAATGTTGCCGAATATGAGGCACTCGTAAACGGGCTCAATATCGCCATCGAGCTTGGTGTCCAACGGCTGGAGATTTGGGGCGACTCCCAACTCGTGGTCGACCAGATCATGAAAGAGTCCAACTGCCGAACTGACACTATGGCGCTCTACTACCAGGAGGTTCGCAAGCTCGAGATCAAGTTCGACGGACTAGAGCTCAAACACATCCCGCGACGCCTCAACAAGGCAGCCGACGAGTTAGCAAAAATGGTGCATGGTCGAGAGCAGATTTCTCCGGGGGTCTTCGCGAATGACCAACATCAGCCTTCGGTTCGACTCAAAGAGCTCATGGGGCCGAAGGAGGGATCGGACGACCCCGTCGACCCTGACCTGAGGGTTGAAGGATCGCCTCCAAATACTCAGCAACCCGTAGGAGTGATGGAGGTCGATCGACCCAGTGACTCAAGTGAGCCGGACGACCAGTCGAACGACTCGGGGGTCGAGCGAATCGATCCCCAGGTCGAGAGATCCGAGCTCCCACGCGACTGGAGAATCCCGTACGTCGATTACCTGGCTCGAGGGACGCTCCCCCCCTAATGGGACCAAAGCCAAACGACTCTATCGGCGTGCCAAGTCTTTCGTCTTGATCAACGGGGAACTTTACAAGCGCAGCGTCACCAAAGTCATGCAGCGTTGTATCCCCACCAGCAAAGGCATCAAGCTACTCATCGATCCACAGGGGGGGGGGGGGTCTGTGGTCATCACGCCGCGCCTCGGACCTTCATAGGCAACGCCTTTTGCCAAGGCTTCTACTGGCCGGCTGCTGTGGGCGACGCGACCCGCATAGTCAAAACCTGCAAAGGCTGCCAGTATTAGGCCTGACAAACACATCTGCCGGCTCAGGCCCTTCAAACGATCCCCCTCACGTGGCCTTTCGCAGTCTGGGTATTGGACCTGGTTGGTCCACTTGAAAAAGCGCCTGGATGCTACACCCACTTGCTTGCCGCAGTCGATTAGTTCACCAAGTGGATCCAAGCATGCCCCCTGATCAAATTCGATCTGAAGAAGCAGTCGAATTCTTCCTCGACATCATCCACCAATTTGGAGTCCCAAACTCCATAATCACGGACAATGGCACGCAATTCACAGGGAAGAAATTCCTAAAAGTCTGCAATGACTACCACATCCGCGTCGACTGGGCTGCTGTCGCTCACCCTAAGACAAACGGGCAGGTCGAGCAAGCCAATGGCATGATACTCCAAGGGGTAAAGCCTCGGATCTTTGACCTGACCGTCATCTACAACAGCTGGAAACAATATAGCGGTCGATGGGCGGCTGAACTCCATGCCGTACTCTGGAGCCTACGCACGACCCAGAGTCGTGCAACGGGCTTCACACCTTTCTTCATGGTCTACGGGTCCGAGGCAATCCTCCCCACTGATCTGGACTACGGCACCCCAAGTACGCGCGTTCAACAAGCAAGGTAATAAAGCAGCAGTCCAGAACACGATGGATCAGATAGACGAGGTGCGAGACATTGCACTCCTCCACTCAACCAAGTCCAACAAGCACTCCGCCGCTATCATGATCGAAATGTAAGAGCCAAAGGGCTCCTCGTGGATGACCTCATTTTGTGCAGCGTTCAGGATAATAGGGGCCGCCACAAGCTCTCAGCGCCATGGGAAGGACTATACGTCGTCTCTCCGGTCATCCGGCCCGCCACCTACAAGCTGAAGACCATAGAGGGCAATGAGCTCAAGAACGCCTGGAACATCTCGCAGCTACGTAAATTCAACCCCTATCTCTTCGTTTGACACGTTCTTGGTACGCCTCGATCGCTCTCAAGTGACACTCGACCCCTCCTAAGGGGTCAAGCGTCACTCGGGGGCTAGAAGGCACGATAGGCTTACGCTGCGCCCCTCTTTTTCCTCGAAAAAAACTTTCCTTTCCTTCTCGACCCCGAGCCTCCCTATGCTGGTAAACAAAGTAAACCACAAAACAAGGAGTTCACAATCAAGCCAGTCGGACGGCGCAACGTCGTGCCTGCTCCAGCGGCCACGACAATGGTGATCACCGGCGAGGATAAACTTCCAAGTCATTCAGGGGCTCAGGCGTTGTGAGCCAGGACGAGAGGGGCAACGGGCCCAGAGCGCAAAGTAGTTTAAGTAATAGGAATTAAAAACTATTTGAGGCCATCACGGTCCAACAAAAACAAACAAGCACGAGTTCACAATCCAAACCTATTACACGATAGCGGGCATGATGACCCATTTTCTAGAAAGAAAAGCTAGAAAATGCAACCACTAACTAGTTCTCCCCGTCCACCTTGGGGAGCGCCTCTTCTTCAAACTTTGCAGCCAGGGCATCGGCATGGGGCTCCGAGACAGCACGGATCCGCACCATCTCCTTAGGAGTATGGTCAAGGTAGCCGAGGCTCAGCGCCTCATAGTCCATCTCCTCGAAGTGAGTCCCGAGCACGACGAACACGGTGCGCACGCCAAAGCGCACACCACGCAGATCCACTCACGTCCTGAGGACATCAAATCCCCGACCTGTAGCACCATCGAGGCCCCAGGCGTGACGGGGACTTGGAGTTCTTGAGCCGCCCTCCCCAGCATGGCGCGCAACTCCATCTTCTCCGTGACCTCTTGACGAAGGGACTCCTCCGCCTTGGCCAGCTTCTCCCCCAATGCTGCATCAACCGATCCGAGCAATAAGGGATAACTCAAAATCAAGAGCTTGCATGGAATAGAGGAAACAGAGCCATACCTTCTCCAGCCTTGCAGGTTACAACTGCGCCAGATGTGTGGCCGCCGTGTCGGCCGAAGCTTTGGCCGCGGCCAGGGCCTGATCGCGCAGCTGCCTCACCAAGCGCAGCGACTCCTCCAGCCTCTGCATGGCCTCAACCCGAGCAGCGGCTTGAGCTAGGGCATTGTTGCGCTCCTTCTGCATGGTCTTGAGTGCCGACTCCAGTCAACCTAGGTGGTCCCCGTGCTGCTCCTCCGTGGCCTGCAGACGGTATAGCTCCGTTTGAACCTCGGAACCTCGCTCCTCGACATCCCTTAGCGCCGCCTCAAGCTCCTCCACGCGCCCTTTCGTCGCCCCCAACTCAAGACGGGCGTTGCAGAGGTCGGCGAGGATGGCCAGTCCTTCCTCCCTGTACCTCTGGGTCACCACGCCGGAGCACCTGCCAAAGTTGGCGCTGACGGCATTGCAGTTATCGAAGAACCGTTTCTTTTCCAAAGACACGACGGAGGGATCCGTCGGGACGCGTGGCGGAGGTCGCTGCACCGCCTTCGCAGCACCCGCAGGTAGCCACCCCCTCGTCAAATCGACGGGCGGATAACGAGCCACTCCACCGGCACCGCTCACAGGGACACCCAGAGCTAGCGTTGCTGCGATGGTCTCCGGGACCACCGAGGAGCCGGCCCCCCGCACCACTACGACCTTCGCGTGGGGTGCGATAGGTGCTCCCGGAGACATAGTCGGCGCCGGCGCCGCAGCTTCTTCTAAAGACTCTGCGGCACCATGCTTCTGGACCACCACCCTGGCATCAATCGCCACGCCGAACGAAGTAACAACGACCGGAGAGCTCGACGCCTGTTGGTCCCCCTCGCGCATCCTCACCACCGCATCCACCCTTAGGGACTTCGTGGGCATAAAGCGCCTGGGGTGAGGCCTCCTGGCGACGGTCCGGCGCTTCAACACGGGAACGCCGCTAGCTGAGCCTGTGTCGTGCTCGCGCTTCAGCGAGGCGTTGATGGCGGGGTCAGCACTCGGTTCCTCCGACGCGGAAGGGACATCGACCTCCCGTTCGGCGACTAACTGGTCACCACCCCCGCCGCCTTCGGCCGGCTCGCTCAGTCTTGGGGGGCCATTCCTCTTCCATCAGTCACCAAAGCCCCGGTCTGCGCGACGTGCTCACCCGCAGCTCGCGAGTCGATCAGGTCCCCTGCTCCCACGACAGCTGCCGGCTCCTCCGGACGGGCCTTTGGCGCGACATCCCGGGCACCCGAGGTCGCGCCCTTGGTGAAAGGGGCGACGCGCAGCACCGCTGCTAGGCCCGCGTCAATTTCGTCGTCGCAGTCCACCGTAACATTCGGAATGGTGTCGTAAGGGTGGGTGGCGTGCCCTCCGTCATCTCCCTCGCTCCCACTTAGTAACTGTGAGACCACTTAAACCTAGTTTTCACTCGACTGTCTGCTCATCCATCGGCACTGCCGATCACCCATTGGCAATGGCCATCGGCACTGCCGATACCCATCACTGGCACTGCCGGTTAGACTGATAAATTTGTTTAAGTCCAATTTCATAGGAATTTTAGATTTGCCTATTCACCCCCCCCCCCCCCTCTAGGCAACTTTCAATTGGTATCAGAGCAGGATCTTCTTAAAGGCTTAACCTCTTGAAGGCAAATGCCGAAGCATATGGAAAACCCAAAAGAAACTACATCGGAAACATCCAGTTCCGGGACCGAGGGTAACAAGGATGACTCGGAAGTTAGATGCAACAATGTCCAATTCAACTATGGCGAACTCAAAAATGAGTATATTGGTAGTGGATCCAGAAAACTACAACACTTTGATGGCACGTTCTATGATCATTGGAAACATAGAATGGAACTATACTTGAGGTCTATGGGAAGACCAATCTTGAAAATTGTGAAGCATGGTTTTGAGTCGGAAGATGAAGAAAACCCAACCACTAATGACGAGATCAAGCTCAATCACAATGATCAAGCCGCATCCGCCATTGTTTCCGCACTATCATCCTAAGAGTATGAAAAGGTGATGGGAATCAAGAAGTCATCTATGAAGGGACCAAGGGTGTGAGAGAGGCAAGAGAAGACATCCTAAGAGGGAAATACAACTTGTTCATTAAGAAGGCCGGTGAAGGGCCACAAGAAGTTCATGATAGGCTTATGGAAATTGTGAACAAGAGAATAGCTCTAGGAATCAAACTTGACACCATTGAGGTCAACAAGAGGTTGCTTCTTGCTTTGCAACCATGGAAACAAAATGCTTGTGACTTTGTTAGAGAGAAAGAAAACTTCAAGAACTTTAGTAGGATGAAGTACTAGGGAGATTGCTCACTTATAAGGAAAGAGATGAAGAAGCAAAAAGAGTGAACACCTTGTTAGGACAAGGTGAAGAGGAGAAGAAAGAAATAACTCTCAAGGCCTCTTATGAGACTAATGAAAAGAAGGACAAGAAGAAGAAAAACGAAATGGTTGATTCTAGTGATGAAGATAGTGATGATGAGATGGCTTTGCTCGTGAGAAGATTCAAGTCATTCCTTAAAAAGGATGGCTACAAAAAGAAAAGCTATGACAAAGGCAAAGCAAGAAAGTCAAAGAGAACTTGCTATGAATGTGGTAAAGAAGGACATTTTATTACGGAATGTCCAAAGAAGAAGAACAAGGAAGAAAGAACTAAAGACAAACATAGCAAGAAAGACAAGAAGTACAAAAAGTACAGAAGAGGTGAAGCTCACATTGGCCAAGAACGGAATTCCGATGAATCATCTTCCTCATCATCTTTCTCTTTCGAATCCGACTCGGATGAGGGAGGCATTGCTACACTTGCCGTTGGAGTCACTCCCACCAACACCTCTCTATTTGGAAGCTTGAGTGATGATGATGATGATGACAACACTCACAAGTGCTTCATGGCAAGAGGATCCAAGGTATCAAAATCTAAATATAAGCATTCCTCTTATGCCAGTAGTAGTGATGATGATGATGATGATGATGATGATGATGATGTTTTTAGTGCTTCACTTCCTAAAATGCTTTAATTTATGGAATTGCTTGAAAGACAAAAGGAAGAAAATGATAGGCAAGAGGAGCTTCTTGAAAAACAAGAAGAATTGCTTATTCTTGAAAAGAAAAGAAACCTTGAATTAGAGAAGCTCCTAGAAGATGAGAGGAAGAAAAATGAAAATTTAATCAAGTCTCTCAATGAAACAAAAACCTCATGTAAAAGTATTGAAAGCACAAAAGATGAACTTCAAGAGAAATATAAGGATTTAAAAAAGACTCATAAGTCTCATGTAAAAGTATTGAAAGCATAAAAGATGAACTTCAAGAGAAATATGAGGATTTGGAAAAGACTCATAAGTCTCTTGAAGAACAATATAAGATACTTTCAACCTTCACATCCTCAACCAACAATTCCTCTCATGCCTCCACTAGCAATGGATGTGATAGGTGTTATAATATTGATGTTGATGCTTGTGCTTGTGCTACTAATGTCAAATTGATTGATGATTTGAACAAGCAAGTGAAGTCACTTGAAAGCAAAATACAACATGAGAAAAATATTATTGATGATGAAAAGGCAAAGTATGCAAGAGGTGCATACTCATATTCTAGGCACCCAAATATCATGGATGGCATTGGATATGTTGAGGGTGGCAGGCACAATGCTAGGGAGAACAAGAATGGGAAGGAATTCCTTAAGTTCATCAAGGAAGGATCTTATCCAAAGAAGGAAGTCAAGAACATGAACACTAACCATTCTTCTTTTGTTAATGATTTTCATGCTAATATGTCTAATGCTACTTGTGCACTCTTTCATGACTTTGATCCTTCATATATGCTCATGAGAAACAAGCATGATCGTGTGTTTGTCAAATATGTGGGACCATGCAACAAGAGGTCGAAGGCTTGTGTGTGGGTGTCCAAAGCACTTGTAACTAATGTGAAAGGACCCAAGCAAATTTAGATACCTAAAAACAAAGCTTAACTTATTTTGTAGGACTGTCTCCAGAGGGTCAAGTTGGGTGATTGATAGTGGATGCACCATCATATGACCGAAGACAAAAAGATGTTGAAGTCATTTGAGCCAAGTCAAAACAAAAATAAGTAAATTACTTTTGGTGACAATGAAACGGGACAAGTACTAGGTTATGGTAAAGTTCTTATTACTCCTTCGTATTCACTTTCTAAGGTTATGCTTATTGATCACGTTGACTTCAAACAGGTTATATAAAGTGTAATCTCACTAAGCATATTACTCCAAAATTATTTTATCCTCATGAGCTTTAACAAAATCTTGCGATAACCTTGTAGATTTATTTATAAAGTCCCTACCATATCCTATTTTTCACAAATGTGTTCATGGAATTGGTATGTGAAGACTTAAAGACTTGCAAGGTTCACGAGAAGTCTCTCTTTAAACATTTTAACCAGTTACTAACATCTATTGCACTCTTTTACTATATAAATTTTACTTTATAAAATTTCTCATATTAGGTTTTTAATGAGGCAATAACTTCACAAAAATATATCTATCTCCTGATTTTTCCCATAAAAATTTTTATAAGGGATATCAAAGACATAATATATGCTGTATCAATTTCTCATTTTCTCACTGGGTTTTTCAGGAGTTTTTCCCAGTGTATCAATCTCTACATCCTCATATTTTTCCCACAGGGTTTTTTAGAGGGAGTACATTCTCACGGTATCATCAGTGATCAACTGATCAAGAGGGAGTGTTATAAAATGTTCAGATTGTACAACCGCACACAAGCGGTTGCCACCTCTCCACCACTGCCAAACGAGCAGTTCATGCCCATGTCAAAGGGCGCGTCGGTTCCTGGAACCGATGTCTGTACCGCTATATATATGTACACTGTTGATGAATAAAGGACTACTGATCATTACATTTCACCATTTCACTCTAAACAAAACCAACAATGAATAAGAACAAGTACAATGGTGTCATCATATCGTCCGCATATGCAGGACACATAATCTTAAAACATGTTATGAGGCAACTTATATGATTGATATTTTATTAATTGTCTCCTATTAATTTATATGACTCCTTAATTTATAGATGTAAAAAGAAATATTTATAGGTTAAGACCATTAAAATTGATACAATGATGAAAAAATCATCTGATACTTCTAAATTTTAACACATGTGATTGCTACACAAAACAACTACCACTTTTTTCCACCACTCTCTTCCACATCATCAAAAATCTTACGTGACAATGCATAAAAAAAGCTATAAGACTACCTACGTGTAGTATTGTACCTACACAGGAGAAACATAAAATTTTGAATGACAAACAAGAGAATAAAATTTTGACGGTGATAAGAAATTATTATTATTATTATTATTATTATTATTACTACTACTACTAGTAGTAGTAGTAGTAGTAATAGTAGTATTGTTCAAATCTGTACTGAAATAAAACAATGCTCCCTTATAAAAAAAAAATAGGAGGGCCACATGTCATAAAAGCTAATACTCCACGACCAGCAACGAGATTTCACATTGGTAAAAGCCAGGTTTTGGTCTACCTAAGCTAATGAGCTTTGCTATATGGTTAAGAGTAGGACCCTGCAACAAATTTCATGGATAAAATATAACAAAAGCCAAGATGATTACTTTGTGAGCCAACAGCAGCCGAAAACATAATTTTCTTGCACCTGATAACCAAGGGCAAAAATTGACATGCGATTTACAACCCAAACTTTAAACATGAGATTTGACATGAACTGCAATCTCAAGCTCCAAATCCTGAAATATTATCTCTCTGACCCATGGTTTTGTTTCGCCATTCTCTAAGGATTATGGTTGTCCCGGTAGCACTTTTTGGTGGGCTGGGATTAGAAAGATTCCATCCTTGCATGAGAAAAAAAAAATATGCAAGAATAACCCTAGCCATCAAAGTGGGCTCCAAATGGAAGCTGTATTATTCCTCCACTTCCTCTTGGCCAACTGTCTATGGTAATATAATTTACTATTGTTCTTTCCTTGATGAAAAACCAAGAGAGAGAGACAGGGAGCCTATTATATCAGTTGGTAGGCTACCTCCAAAGTTCTGCATCTCCCCAGCCTTTGGAGAATGAGAGGACAGAATGGCTTTTCCTGAAGGTCTATCAACCCCTGTTTCTTTCTCACGACCCTGTACATCTGCCTGGGAAAAATCTTCATCATCTGAAGACGGAATATTTACAAGATCCCCAGATACTGCGTTTAAATCTACTGGAAACACACACTTTCCATCGGTGCTTGCCATTGGTTTATTGCCAGTGCCATCTACAGAGGAAGCTGAAAGGGGATGCACCTTAGATGATAACCTTCCATCATTGGTAATCTCACATGAACCACAGCTTGCAGCAACTACATTATCCAATTTCATTTTCTTATGCTTGAGTGCTCCATCAACTTCATCAGCCCCATTGACCATCTCAAAATCTCTTTTACGTACACCACCTGATGCATGGGATATGGAATCCAGTGCACCTGTGTTAGCCGTAACAGTATTTGCATGGTCTACATCCATGAGCTGCTCTGTGTCGTCAAGGTTGATCGTTTTGCTCTCCTTGTCAGGTTCTTAAGAAAAACAAAGTAAGAAATCACAAACATGCTGTTGATCAATTGAACTGTTACTATGTGGAAGAGTATAGTTACCTTCATGGATTGAGGGCATGGAGCAATCATCTGGCACCATGTTCACATCAAAATCTCTTTCACTAACATTGCCATTTATAGTGCCACAAATTTCATCTTGTTCTGAATAATTTAGTTTCTGCATAAACATGTCAAAACTGATGCTGATACTTGATAAAAAAAAGAATACTTGAAGAATGATCTTACAACTATGCAAACAAAGTGACAGAAAACCAGATATCAAGAAGGCGTCTGAGACTTCAAAGTTGCGCACTCACTTCGGTAGGTCATCACATCAGTTGAATTAAATCCATCTTGCATAATGATTATCTAATTTTCTAATTTTCATGAACAATTATTATAACATAGTTGCAAGTAGAATGGAAAAGGAACACCCTCAGGAAGCAAGCTTTGCATGAGGTAGAATGAGATAAGTACCTGGTTATTTTTTTCTGTAGTGCTGGCAGAATGGTCGATGGCATCATTGTTACCTGTTGAACATCTTGCAGTAACATAGTCATGACTCATATGTAAAGCTGTTCCAGTCACAGGCTGATTCAAAGAGCATGTTCCATTCAAACAACCCTGATGATTAGCTTCCAGACTCGGTTGACGTACATTGTCTGCACAAGTAGCGGACTTCACCAGATTGGGGTCTGATTTGGTAAAATTATTGATATCATTTGAGAATGAATAATTAGATGACTGGACAGATGCATTCAGACCCAAAGCTGAGGGATCTTCACTCAAAATAGATTTGTCTGTACATTTGGGTACATCTGGTAGAAGGCTTGAGTAGTCTTTTCTACGAACTCTGAATATGCCCCAGAGAAAATAGAACATATTCCATCCTGAGGCATAATAAGAATACAATCAAAGTATATAAAAATTACATGAAATATGATATACTTGAACTGATCAAAGAATTCTTACTTTGAAAGTTTTTTGACAAGATACTGGAAGGAAATATCAGCAACTCAACTGTGTCAACACTTCCTCTAAGCACTAAATCATTCTTCAGCATATTTTCAACTAATTTACTGTAGTGATTTTCATAGCTGCACACATATAGCAAATCAGGTTAGTAATCCATTAGACCAAGTGATAAATGGATGACTGAAGCAAAAATTTTCAGAGTGAATGTGCACAGAAAAACACCTCTGAACATCTCTAGCAAAGAAGAAAAGACCAACATTATTATATGTTGGACTATTTTGTTGAAATTGTGTTGGCCACGAGTTCTGACGAGGAAGTTCCTCAAGTTGTACTTTAGACGGGAATTTCTTTGCTACATCCACCACTAGTTGTGAAGCAGAACATGATAAGTGGGCCTGGAAGCCATCACATAGTTCAGGCGATCTTCCAGATCTCCATAGCTCAAAACCACCTCTGTTCACAGTTTAATTCAAACACAAATGTTAACATACAAATGATGAACAACAGCAAAGCCTTTTAGGCCCCCACAAGCAAACTGGGGTAAGCTACAAGAACCAACAAAAAAAAAGGTCTGGCAAATCCAAAAAAACAAAAGTGATTTTGTTAAGGTAGGATCGGTCATGATTAAGTTGTCAAAAAGGAAACATGAATGACCAATTGCTCAAAAGAAAGATGAATGACCACAAAGCATATATGATAGCGTATTACACAAGCAAACTAAACATGATCTAACAAACAGGTCTGATAGAGGTAACAAATTGGTGGTAACATGTAGAGGAACCAACTAATACAATATAAAATACAAAATAAGTAGTTGCACGTATAGGTGGAAAAGATGAATATTCATACTGCCATATGTAGTCCAGCTCTGGTAAAGTTGAAGCTATTTGTTCACCACCAGTTGAAAAGCCTTGACAAGATTCATCCCTATGATAATTTGGCATAGGACTCTGATAGGCACCGCATTTTAGTATCGGCACAAATTGATCTGCTGATTTGGAAGACAGTCTTTCAGTAACTACCATTGTGCTAGTTCCAGAAGTTGAATTCCATTTGTTAGATGCTTCCTTCAAGTTTCGGTCACTCAAAGGTTTTATTGCAGACAAGCTAAATTTGTCAATAGCACAAAATTGTGTAGAATGACCCAGTTCATTACATCTTTGGCAACGAATAGTGCGGTTGTTAGAAGCACCCGGCCTGAAGCCAGGTCCATCTTTTACTTTGTTATCTCGGTGCAAAGTATCTGAGTTTTGAATTATCTTTCTCTGTGCACCAGGACCAAGAATACCTGTGGATCCCTCAGCAAAAAGCGGTTTCTTTAGCTCACTGTTTCCTGAAAGAATGATTAGAGTTGCTCAACAATGAAACTCTTGGATTCAACAAAACATTTGACCTACTCCAAACTAAAAGAAAAAAGACATGCAAGGGGGTACAACAAGACAAAGAAAATTTACCAAGTAAGTTTTTACCACCCTGTCTGTGGGCAGTGTCAGCCATGCTATTTCCTGAAGGAAGGTGCTGAGCAGTGGTTTCGGCTCTTGAGAGAATGGGAGGAACCACTGTTGCAGTAGATGAGGGACAACCCAGTATAGAAGCACACCTATCAGTTGTTACTTTTTGGCTCATCAATGGATTGGCCACCCTTGGCCCCTCAGCAGTTGGCAAGGTCGAAGAATTTCCCTTATTATTTGGTTCACAAGGTTTAGGTTTCTTAAAGGTTGCTGATTTAGTGGTCATGCTAACTGCACCCTCCTTTTTAATCGCAGAAGACCAAGATTCTTTCACAATTTTGGGCTTCTGCGGAACTTCATTTAGCTGTTTCACTTTGGGAACCTTCGAGTTGTTGAACGAAACAGATTTGGATAGTGGACCTGCAATAAACCTGGTTGAGCACAGCTATACTGGAATGCACATCTTCAGGACAAGCTTCAGCTACATAACATAAACTAGTTCATTTCAAGAATAGTATATAACTCTATAAATAATAAGATTAACAGTTTACCACGAGGTACTGGTGCTTGATTCTTTGGAGCACTAGATGCCACTGAGGTTGCCGCTTGACTAGCTTGCTTTCCTTTGTCCCTGTCGAACTTTAAAGAGCTCTCACGTGATAGGAGTATTTTTTTCCAGGAATCAGCCTCTATGTTATCAGGTTCCGGAACAGTTTCTTTAACTGAGGAAGTAACCATGGCATCTGCTTCCGTCCTTTTATTTTCCATATCATTGACTTCATTTGCAATATCTGACTCTTTGCAGCCTACATTTTCTGACTGTGATTCACTGTCTGAAGAACTGCTCTTTGCAGCTTCAAGAGGTCTGCTTATTTTCCCTTCAGAGGACTGTCCTTTTGAAGTACCAACCGTCACCCCAGATTTTTCTAGTTTCTTCTTCGTCTTTTCAAATTCAACAGCAGTTTCACAGTCTTCACACAACCACTCACTATCCGGAACCTCTTCCAACATCACCCGCATACAATATCTGAAGAAAAGAAGAGACATTAAAAACCAAATCAGCAGGAAATAGCAAACCTTGTAATCAGGTATATAGAATGAAATGCAGAATAGAGGGTTTGGCTACCGAACATATGATACATGGGCGACAATAATAATTGTGCAGACTTATCAGTAAAGTTGCACATTAGTTGTATCGTTATCTTTGCAGTCTACAGTTACAATGACAAGACATCAACTGTGATCATTGTATCTGCTACAGCAGTTATAATTCCATCCTAACAGATGTGTGAGAAAATAAAATTCATGCAGCAAAGAAACCTTACATATGCTCTGCCCCATCATGGCATCTCCTACAAACAGCAAGTCTGTCCTCATCACCAACATCCCCACATATGTCACACACTTTTACCTAATATTTTCAAACAAGTTTCACAATTCAGGTGATTCACAACTACAGGCATTATTCAGTCAAAAGAAAAAAAATAAATAACTAAAAAACTCCAAATAAGACCAACTGAGGTCAGGCAAGTGATAAACAAAAAAATAAATTTAAGGTTCTGAACTCACATCTTCAACTTCTTCAGAACTTTTATCGTCAGAGGATGTCATATCCAGTTGTGCATCAGATAGCTCCTGGACATTCATCATTTACAGGGCAATTAGTTGCCAAAATGAAGTCTAAGGTGAAAGTAAATAATAGTATGTTTGGATAAAAAGCAAATAAAGCACTTCCAATAGCTCCTCAATAATGACAAAGTTAGACATTCTTTGTGCAGAAAAATACAACTGAATAAAGATGCTGTAAATTAAGTTAAAAACAAGAACTCACAGCATCCTTGATTTCTCGAGAGCTTCTTTCCTCATCAGTACACTTCTTCATATCAGCCAAGTCATTCTGATCTGAGGGCTTACTATTCACTCCTTCCTGCTTCAAATTACGTTTACCTTGCTTGCTTCTCATTCGATTTTCGACAATTGTTTCTGTGGTCTGAGAGGTAGCCTTCTGGATGATATCTTTGGGGTTAGCCGACAGATCTTCTTCTGGATCGGAGGATGGGCCATCAGAAGAATCACCTGACCGGTTTGTTTTTGATAAGTCTGGATCACCAGTTCTCCCATCAGCAGATTGACTTGAACCAACCTGGCCTTTATCTGTATCACTGATATCATCATCAACAGCATCATCACTGTCAATCACCTTATCAGCATTTTTTCCATGCAATCTTTTAGCAGATGGAGGTGCTCGTCTCCCCCTTTTCTTCCTTACAGTCACGTTAGATATGGCCTTAATCTCAGAAATCCATGAAACATTTTTATTTCGATGATCTGAGCTACGCCTCTCTGCAGCTGCCTTCCTTACTGAAGATAAATAAATGGCATCATTTTCACATTCTATTTAAATAAAATGACAATAGAGATGCAAATAAGATGAGCCCAAAAGCATACATCGCATTTGCTTTCTTCAGGTTCTGAAGAATGTTCTGGTATGTGTGCCCTGCTTTCCTCACAAGAGAATTGATCTATCAATTTCAACAAATTAAGTTAAGAAATAAATACCAAAGGAAAGAATTCCAGCTTCCAGAAATTAAAAAACAAATAGCAAAGAATTGAAAAAAAAATGTGGACGATAATGCATATAAATAAAGATATACATTACATGTGGTACTCCTGACGCTAAATATGCATATGAACGTTTAAAACAAATTCGATTATTAACAGTCATGCAGACATTAGTCATATTTTACACAAGATGGAATAGATTTTTGTTTGTGCATTCAAATATATCTGGATTTGTTCTCAATTTTTCAGTATACATCTTAAACAACTATAGATGAGAAAGGCTACATTTTAGATCAACTAAAGAAATAAACTCCAAAACAGTAAAGATCGCAATCTGCTCCAAAAAAAAAAATGGTTTGGTTATAACTTAACTAGCAACAATTAATGTACCTCCTACAGAAATCAAACACATCTTTTTTGTTCTAAATACATGAAGGTATATCTTTCAATCTCGAACCAGATAAAGATATTGCTATTTTATATTTTGAAGAGGAAAATACAATAATTTTAACAGAACAATTAATCATGACCAGGTACTGTTTTAGAACAAATTCAGTAATAAGAAAAGTAGCATATACAGAATAATGGAGAAATGCAATTCGATTTGATGTATATGTTTTCATAATGAGATGTATATGCGCAATTAAGCTTTCCAAAGCTTTTCATTATATAATAATAATTGATTACTCTAATCCTTTGCAAAGTTTTACATGTTTGCCCAATCAACAAATGTGACTTTCTATCGAAAGATGAAACTATCTTACTTTGTATACCATAGGAGTTCCATGTTTGGGCTACAACAAACAACAAGATAGACATTGACGAAGGGAAAAGGAAAAGAATACACAACCAACATAACAACAACTGCTAAACCACGAGCAAAGAGCAATACTTCATAACTAACTGGCCAAAGGCCTCGCAATCTAGTCAGTGCATACTCCTGCAATTTTGAACCTAAAACGTGTGCTATACAGCTATCTATACCTTAATCAAGCTTAACTACGCACAGAATATGATGCGCAGGAGTATACATCACACGAAATTTTTTGGGGAGCATAAACTGCGCCCACCTGAACCATCCCGAACGAACCACAGATGAATCCACAGACAGGGGCGGACCTAGTATCATAATTGTTTTGCAAAAAAAAAACGAAGTTAGTAGGTATGATACATGCCTACACTTGTGATTGAGTCAGATCCGAGCACAGCAGCAAGGGAAGAGAGGGGGCCGGCGCTGGTCGCCGCCGGACCTAGTGGGCGCTGGTCGCCGCCGGAGAGCGTCGCGCGCCGATCGCCGAAGTCGTCGCCGCCAGGAAAGGAAGATCACGGGGGAGAGATAGACCGGATGAGAGTAACCCTAGCAAGCTCTGCGGCGTTGGAGGGGCCTGTGGTTCCTGCCTTCCCTGCCCCAAACCCATCCACCCACGCGAGCCTCGGTTGCATCAGATGGGCTGGAGCGGGAACGAGGACCAGAGGCTTCCCCCCTCGCGCTAGATGGGCCAACCCGTCCAATTTAGCCTGGTTCAAACATGACACGGCCCGATAGTTGATTCTTTTTTAATAATGGAAATTGTCTGGCCCTTGCCTTAAATGGCTACCACCTCAAATTTTCTATATTTATATAAATAGACCCAACCAACTAAAGATCCTTAACTGCTATTTCTCCGCGCTCACATTAAGCAACATCATCCGAATTAGTATTACCGTCAGATCACAAGTTCTAAGGATCATCTAACCATCCACGTGTGTCCCCCATCTCATCGTTATTCTATTCTATCTATACACTTTATTAAAATAGATGAACACATCCATACGGTATTACAGTCACCTCGTATCACATATCAACTCTTAATCAGAGATAGAAGCGTCTTTATCTGGCCCACCTAAGTGCATGTAGGAATTCGATCAACACTATGCGTGATTTCCCCCACCACTATAATTTATTTGTCAGCTACATACCACGTTCCTGTCCTGGCTATCTCTTTTCATAGTTCGAAATTGGTTTCGTCAGTGTGTCCGAGCGGCCGGCGTCGCAACTGCTTCTTACGAGCTCTTGCATCATCAGCATGAACTATGTACATGGTTGTGGTCTTCAACTCTTGAGATGATGAGTACTCCCTGCAATGAGAAAGTCTCGCAAGGCAAACGTCGAGAGGGCAACATCGTCGAGG
This sequence comes from Eleusine indica, assembly GCA_030378355.1. Taxonomy (NCBI): domain Eukaryota; kingdom Viridiplantae; phylum Streptophyta; class Magnoliopsida; order Poales; family Poaceae; genus Eleusine; species Eleusine indica. Next base: position 30,341,085 of record CM059494.1, on the reverse strand, counting down.
GCAACTCTTTGTCCTAGCATCAGGATGTGTCACCGAAACCTAGACCTGAACACATCCTGTTGATTGTCAAGACCATGCATATATGATCAAAGAGAATTACTAGAAAGTTATCCTCCGTCCAGACCATAAGAAAAATTCAGATTATGAAAAATTCTAATAACTAATAAGAAATTAGTCTTATTTCAATTATTTAAATACTTTTTAATTATTTCCGTAGCAACGCACAGATACTGTGCTAGTATGTATATAATAGACACAACCAAATAAAGATCCTTAACTGCTATTTCTCTATGCTCATGTTAAGCCACATCATCCAAATTAGTATTACCATCAGATCACAAGTTCTAAGGCTCATCTAGCCATCCACGTGTGTCCTTATCCCACCGTTATAACTAGCACAAGCAGTGAAGTGATCATCATAAAGTAGTCTACTAACAAGCCATCTAATGTACCCTATTTCATCTCCCACCTCCATAGTCGTATCCCCATCAGAAAAGAGCAAGTGAATTTTTGCATCTGGCACTTCCACATGCAACTGACGTTCTCCTTCTACTTCCAATACATTTAATCCTGAAATTGCAGCAATTAAATTTTCCTGCGCTAAATGAAGAGACTCCATGCAATTGGAGGAATTGTTCCATCAAATTGAACGTTCACAAATCACAACACTTATGGTTCCTTTAAAAACATATTAACGTTCTTCTGGCGGAGTGGTCTTAGCACTTTTCATTCACTTTTGTTAGCAGTGTTGCCTACACACCAGCCCCATCGACACTGTGGTGGAGTTTGCCACTCTCTATAAGTGTCTCCACCATCCAAAGCAGCAAAGTCATTGCCATTTGTTCGTCAGGGACCTGATGCTGATACCATTCACCATCTGATCACAGGTAAGTTTCTATAAATTTCTAGTTTTCCTTAATTTTAGCCTTTTGTTCTGAGACCTACGTGAGCGCAATACTTTGATTAATATATCATAACAAGCAACTCACTAGGGTCAAGAGTTTGACAAGGTTCAATAAAACCACAAGTGGCAAATGGATGCGATATTCAATAAGGTTTATCATTTGGCTTTGGTGGGATTATACTTTTCATCATTGAGGAGTAAGCATTAAGGTTTAAATTTTTAACATAGATCTCGAGTACTTTATGCAAAAGGGAGCAAGAATCTCATTATTAAATCATATCACACTAGTCAATAACCTAGGTAACATGATGTCCTTATAAACTAGCATTGATATAAAAGTTTTACATCTGGCACCTCCACATGCAACTGACGTTCTCCTTCCACTTCCAATACATTTAATCCTGAAACTGTAGCAATTAAAATTTCCAATGCCAAATGAAGAGGCTCCATGCAATTGGAGGAATTGCCTGTCCTGGCTATCTCTTTTCATAGTTCTAAATTGGTTTTGTCAGTGTGTCCGAGCGGCCGGCGTCGTAGCTGCTTCTTACGAGATCTTGCATCATCAGCATGAACTATGTACATGGTTTTGGTCTTCAACTCTTGAGATGATGAGTGCTCCCTGCAATGAGAACGTCTCGCAAGGCAAACGTCGAGAGGGCAACATCGTCGAGGGCAACTCTTTGTCTCGTGATTTTATTAATAATGCATCAGGATGTGTCACCGAAACCTAGACCTAAACACATCCTGTTGATTGTCAAGACCATGCATATATGATCAAAGAGAATTATTAGAAAGTTATCCTCCGTTCAGACCATTAGAAAAATTCAGATTATGAAAAATTCTAAGAGCTAATAAGAAATTGGTCTTATTTCAATTGTTTAAATACTTTTTAATTATGTCCGTAGCAACGCACAGGCACTTTGCTAGTATGTATATAATAGACGCAACCAAATAAAGATCCTTAACTGTTATTTCTCTATGCTCACGTTAAGCCACGTCATCCAAATTAGTATTACCGTCAGATCACAAGTTCTAAGGCTCATCTATCCATCCACGTGTGTCCTTATCCCACCGTTATAACTAGCACAAGCGGTGAAATGATTATCATAAAGTAGTCTACTAACAAGCCATCTAATGTACCCTTCTCCCACCCCCATAGTCGTATCCCCATCAGAAAAAAGGAAGTGATTTTTTGCATCTGGCACCTCCACATGCAACTGACATTCTCCTTCCACTTCCAATACATTTAATTCCGAAACTGCAGCAATTAAATTTTCCTGTGCTAAATGAAGAGACTCCATGCAATTGGAGGAATTGTTCCATCAAATCGAACGTTCACAAATCACAACACTTATGGTTCCTTTAAAAACATATTAACGTTCTTCTGGCGGAGTGGCCTTAGCACTTTTCATTCACACTGTGGTGGAGTTTGCCACTCTTTATGAGTGTCTCCACCATCCAAAGCAGCAAAGTCGTTGCCATTTGTTTGTCAAGAACCTGATGCTGATACCATTCACCATCTGATAGCAGGTAAGTTTCTATAAATGTCTATTTTTCCTTACTTTGAGTCCTTTGTTCTGAGACCTACATGAGCGCAATACTTTGATTAATAAATCATAACAAGCAACTCACTAGGGTCAAGAATTTGACAAGGTTCAATAAAGTCACAGGTAGCAAATGCATAGGATATTCAATAAGGTTTATTATTTGGCTTTGGTGGGATTGTACTTTTCATCATTGAGGAGTAAGCATTAAGGTTTAAATTTTCAATATAAATCCCGAGTACTTTATGCAAAAGGGAGCAAGAATCTCATTATCAAACCATATCACACTAGTCAATAACCTAGGTAACATGTTGTCCTTATAAATATTTTCCACTAGCATTGATATAAAAGCAACGAATAAAGAGCATGCATGCCAACCATGGAAAATTTCAATATGAGTGGGTGTCATCATCAGGGTTGATTTTAATTTTCTTAATTGATTTTATCATTTTAACTCTGAGAAAATTAAATTAAAACACCTAATAGAGAGATTAAGGGATAGGACGCGCAAGCCATCGTGCCGGAGAAAATAGGGGCCGAGGGGGACCAGGACCTAGTCGGCCAAACAGGGGTCTTCGTTTGAACCCCCCCCCCCTGGTTGCCAAGTGATGAGGACATCACCCTTATGGATACACCCAGCACTCCGCCAACCAAAATACCAGTTCATGCGCGACAGTTGAATTTACGGGTGAGCTTGTTCCTAATGATTCCTTTATGTGATTTTGAGAATAGATTGCTACCTAATGAATTAATTGTTATTAGAAACCATGGAGATGATGATGAGATAGCTGGGGAGGTGATTGGAGACGTGATGGGCCAGCAAGGACGTCCAAGCCAAGGTGGAGGCCCAATCAAAACCGACTTCGAGTCTATTTCGGAGCCCAGGACCAGTCTGCACTAAAACGGATGCCCAGGACGCATACGGACTCGGATTTGGACGTTCTATATATGCCTGGAAAGATAACGAAAAGCCCTTTCCAACCCAACTGGTCCCATGTCAAAATTCGTCCCGAGCCATCGGCAATCGCCGAAACAATTCGACTTCCAGAATCTGTCCTGGTGCTGCGACACCGTAACCGGTCTTTGGGCCATGTATGGAGTTGAGCCCACTTAGGGCTGCGTCCAGGAGGTCTTGCACGACCCTAGGGTCCTCATATACAGCCGCCGCCTCTTCATTAGGGTTTGGGTTTTGCTTAGATTATTCTGTTGATAACAGTTTCGCCGTTTGATCGGTTTGTGAGACCCCAACTTGTGAGATTCATCGTATACTTGCAAATTTGGTTGCATTCTTCTTTGTTCTTGCTTATGTTCTTGATTTGCAGGCAAGGATAAGCCTTCTCGGCAAGGTCAATCGTTCTTGAACAGTTGATAACCAGAGGAGACGTTGTGCTGCGATTACGGGGTTCAGAACGTGTCGTTCGGAAGCCGGATCGATTTGTGTATCGCCTCCGCCTTAATCAAGATTATCAGAACCTATCGGAAGATCGGGAACCCTTGTTCACATGGGAACCCTTGTTCACATCACCAAGTGGGCCACACTTTGGTGTGCTGCTCCGTGCGACGATGTACAATGTATTTTTCATCATGAGGAATTTTTGTTCGCGTAAGTCCCAAGGATCTCCCCCACACTTGTTTTCTTGCTTGTACTTTTTATTGACACAAAACAAAAGAAAAGTAGAATGCAAAGGGACTCCACCCGCTTTATGTCCAAGGTGAGTCTTTTATTTATTGATAAATCAAACTAATAGGCGTAGATTACGAGAATGAAATGCAATAAATAAATGAAGGGAAACTAAACTAAGCGCCTATTTTATTTCCTAGATAACTGATAGGGAAGCATAATCATTTGCCATAGTGGATTTCTGGCTTTCCCATCTTGACACAAATGTGCTTCATCTTAGCGCTCATGTCATGGTGGTTGGTCTCTAAGGTTTTTTTAAGAGAGTCAATGGTTTCCTTCATCTCCTCTCTCTCAATACACTCTTCCGCTAGTTTCTCAACTAGCACCTTGTTTTCCAGGTGGAGTTTCTCCACTTCTAGTGCTAGTTGGGCAACAGTTGATCCTTTGTAAGGGGACCTGGTTCTGTTGTCTTGCTGCAGCCCTACCGTTCTTTTTGTTTGGGGTTGCCCCCGTGCTCTTCTTGGACGGGGAGGAATCGATCGACTCCGCCATCTCTCTCCTGTCTGAAGAGGTGAGATGCTGCATGGGTCCTTTCCTGCTGCCTCTTCTAGGTCCTTGGACATGGAATCGTCCCTTATATGGGGAGTCATCCAAGCCGTCCTGCTCGTGGCAGTAGTAGACATCATCTCCCCACTTGTTGTGCAATGTCTCTACATGTGGCTTGCTAGGCTTCAACGATGGTCCAATGACGTCCTCTTTGTTGGAGTTGTTGCACGGGCTTTCATGGAATGTGTGTGCTGAGGGGAGAGGGATCACGCGGTTGCATGGACAAGCATAAGGTTGCGCCCCCTAGTGCCTTCTTTTGGTGACAGGATTGCCAAAGGAACCATAGAGATGGCCTTAACCTCCTCCATGGTCATGCCAATGGCCGGGACAGCAAGGTTTGCCGGAGTGGGGACACTACCTGTTGGCACCAAAATTTGACCGGTCCCAGTAATCAGCCACATGGAGTCAGAATCGGCCGGAGTCCACAGAATTCAACGACCGAAGGAAATAAAGTGGGCCTGTTAGTGTTATTTTATCTTCTTCTATTTTTAGTTTATATTTAGTTTAAAAATAAGTCATAGTCAGTTTGTTTAAGAGTCCTGACCGAGTCGGGTCAGAATCTCTTGCATGGGGTTATAAATATGTAATAGTGTCTGTATAGAAAAAACAACACTTTCATTCAATACAACTCGGCACATCGCCAAACTTTCTCTTGACGACATCCTTGTCTCGTGCGGGCTGCATCGGCTCTGATCTCGGTGAGAGACTTGGATTAGTCACCCTCGGTAATTTCATCGACTTCAGCTAGTTCTTTCTTATTAAGTTGATATTCTAGTTGTTATCTTTGAAATTGCTAGTTATCTGATAATTAGGTCTTTATTTTGGTTTGTATTATCGACTTAGATTGCATTACTGTCTCGGTTAGGTCCGATCTTCTGCGATTTCTGTAGGTTTTATAAACTGGGTTTTAGATCTATTATTCGAGTCACTCGATCAATCCTGTCTATAATTAGATTCAATCTAGCTTTATTTGCCATGTTTGAATACTGTCTCGATTAAGTTTGATCTGTTCCAATCAGCGAGGCTGCATCGACTTTGATCTCTTGCTGGGGTGATAGCGTTAGATTCGATCTGCTTATAGGCAGAGTCGACAGAGTTCTGTCGGGATGTTTAGCCGACAGGTTATCACGGTTCGATCAACCTCCTGGTATTTTTCTTATTTCATTGCTGTATATTAGAAGTCAATTGCCCTCTTTTATTTAACAGTATTAGATCTATGAACTTGAGGCATATTTGCAATACCAGCTATCAGATCTATAGACTTAGCACCTATTCGACGGACAGAGTTCTGCATATGATTATTACACTTCTATCGACTATGGCCTATCGACTTACTTTCATCGATAGAGCGAGTTTATGCACCTTTACTATAGATCTATCAACTCCGCTCTATCGACTTTAAGTCTAATGTATCAACCTGGCCAGTTATCGTACAAATACTGTGGATTTATCGACTCTGGCTTGTTGTTCTAATTTCTTATCGGTATTAATGATTTATAATTGCATATTTAAATAAATTTGCCGATAAGCCGATATAATGAGCCGATTAGTTTATCTTCTCTTATGTTTTATTTTCACAATAGCATCGGCTGGTTTCATGAATAGTGATTATCGGCTTTCTTCATCGGCCTGTCCTGGGCCGGTGACCCGTGGAATTTGACCGTTTGTCTCTTTATCGATTTGCAGGGAAAATCGACTGGCATGCCCCGGTTTCCGTATTTAGCCTGCACTAGAGCTAAGCAGATCTCCCAGGTCACGCGTGTGATTTTCGCGTCAACATGCTTTTTGGCATGCCTGGTGGGACCCAGAACTTTAAGCTTGACAACATGTCTGTAACTGGAATACCAAAGGATCCTAAGCTCCCTGACAATCCTCCATCAAAACATGATGTTGGTGCAGATCTAAGGAAAGAGAACATAGTACCTATTAACAAGGATGATCTGAGCGATGAAATAAAGGCACAAATTGATCAGAGGATTGCGGAATATGAAAGCATTCTGTTGAGTACCTGTTGCTGCCTTAGTTGAAGACGAAGCTGAGAAATCAACTGCTAATAAGCCAATAGAGGTGATTGATGAAGCTACATTGAACAACATGATACATTCAGCTATTCACCATGCATTGATTAATCAGTCACCTATGTTGGTCAACACTCTGAGGGCTTTGATTATTCAGACTGTTGAAGGTTGTATATATGATGATCCAGTACGTGTGCCGATGTATTTTTGAATATTTGGGAATATTCCTCGGCCTACAATTGAAGCACCTAGTTCACAGCAGCCAAAGGCGAGCACAACACATCTTGGCATAGGTTCAGGGCTATCAACTTCTGAAGCTACTCTACCCTCAAATAATGCTGATAGTGGCACAGTGGAGAAAACACCTCGCAGGATAATATTGCAAAAAACTACTCCACAGACATAGCCACAGTTCTACAGGCAGGAGACGTCAAAGCCGAATGTCACATATATTACGACTCCGAACGTAGAACCAAGTCTGTTCGGAATGCCGTCATCATCTGCATTACCTGGGGAGTTGGGAGGCCAGCACACTGTTGTCAATTTTGGTTCACAAACAGCTCCGCAAGTGCCAGCGTCTGGTCTTGCATTGGCTACTCGAAACACCAATGTTTTGACCGATGACTGGGCAGTAAAGATTGCTAAAGTAATAAGAGAACAATTTGAGTTAAAGCCAAAAAACAAGCTTATATGCATCAACCCCCTTATCCTCCTAGCTATGACTTGATTCCTATGTCGAGTCGATACAGGCCACCAGAATTTACAAAGTTCACTGGAAAAGACAATACTACCACTTTTGAGCATATTAGCCGGTTTTTAGTGCAATGTGGAGAGGCATAAGCTACTGAAGCATTGAAGATCAGGCTGTTTCCGTTACCATTGTCCTATTTGGCTTTTTTGTGGTTCACATCGTTACCCCCTAATTCCATTATTACTTGGGCCGATCTCGAACAAAAATTTCATAAATACTTTTGTGCTGAAATAAGAGAAATGAGGTTGTCTGATCTGATTTCTATGAGGCAGAAAGTTGGGGAGTCTGTGCATGATTATGTATAGAGGTCAGAGATGTGCGCAGTAATGTTTCAGCTTACAATTGATTGATACTCAGATGGCAAAAATAGCATTTAATGGCCTAGTTGCACCTTTGAGGGAGAAATTTCCTTCGACCGAATTTGAGAGCCTGTCTCATCTGGTGCAGAAGGTGTCTATTCAAGAGAACCTGACTCGAGGGGCACGGTCAAGGTCGATTCAAGTCAACTATAATGATTATGAGTCTAAGTCCGATGAAGATGTCAGAGATGTTGACATGGCTGAGTGGACGAGGAATAAGAATACTTTGTCGTGTCCTTGGGTGAAACAGAACGAGCCAGAAGAAAAAAATGAGTTCAACATCACCAAGGCTGATAAGATATTTGATATGATGTTGCAGGAGAAGCACATTCAGTTGCCGCCTAATCACGTGATCCCACCAGCTGAAGAATTGAAGAAAAAAAAGTACTACAAGTGACACAATTCACCGTCTCATTACACTAATGAATGCAAGGTATTCAGAAGAGAGATTCAATCGGCGATTGAACAAGGAAAGATTAAGTTTACAAAGGGAACTATGAAGATTGATGGGCATTCGTTCCCTGTAAATGTCAATATGGCTGGTATCGACAATGTAGAAGCATTTATAAATTGGTATCAGAAGAAAAGGGACAGGGAAATGAAGGAATCACAATTTGATCCACATTGGAAATGCCCGTTCTTTCAGTATTGTTGGGACCACAATATGAAGCTTCCATCGACTGATAGCCGTCCTGGATATAGCAGACGAGTAGAGCAAATGTATAGAGGAGCTTCGAGTAGCTATCGACATCAACCTGATAACGCTAGAAAGTCGATGGTGGGCAAAGTCGATGAGAATGGAAGGGTGTCGGCTTTTGATCGACTTGGTTCCAGAAAGACAGGAGAAGAAGTTCACTTCGATAAAAAAGTCAACAAAGAGATGCAAGAAGGACAGAAACAAGCCGATCAATGGTGTCCATCTGGCATTTTCTCTAAGGGTCAGAAGCACAGGGTTCAGAGAATGCATTGCAGGCAAATAAGGGCTGGTAAATATTATTATGATGAATATGATGATCAGCTACCAAACAAGGTCTGGAGGCCAAAAGTGAAATCGCAAGTACATGCTACAGTGGGCATGGTAATGATGTTGCCCCAAGAATTTATGGCATCAGAAGAAGAATTGATTGCTAATGATGGGGATACACCACAGTTGGTATTTGATGTACAACAAGCAGTGTTTGATAGGCCAGACGAATCTAAGCATCGGCACTTGAAGGCTTTGTACCTCAAGGGGTTTATCAATGGGATGCTGATGGGAAAGATGATGGTCGATGGAGATGCTACAGTGAATATTGTGGCGATCACTACTGTCAGAAAATTAGGAAAAACTAAAGATGATTTAATTGATACTAATATGATTCTGAGGGATTATGGTGGTCGTACTGTAGCAGCCAAGGGAGTCTTAAATGTGGATCTCACAATCGGTAGTAAAACTTTGCCGGTTACTTTGTTTGTCATTGATGGAAAGGGAACCTACAACCTTCTGTTGGGTCGTGATTGGATACATGCAAACTGTCGTGTTCCATCAACAATGCACCAGTCTCTGGCCCAGTGGATTGGCGATCAAGTAGAGGTAATCCCGGCCAATGAAACCGTCAATGTTGCATCGACCAATTTAATACCATGACATGCGGATGATATGGAGTGTTTGTCTGGCAAGATTTGGGATAGGGATTACGTTAAGATTACTACACAGGGTCTTGAGGTAGTGGACCAGTCTAATTCTAAATTGTTTCTCTGACAGGCACCCCAATGGAGTTTGTAGAAGATGGGAAGTTGGGAAAATGATTCATGTCGGCGATGAGCTACAGGAAGTCGATAGAGGAGATGGCGATAAACCAAGGCCGACATTTATTAGTAAGAAATTGGATGAAGATTTTAAAGTTGAATTAATAAAATTATTAAAAGAGTACCGGGATTGTTTTGCTTGGGATTATTCTGAGATGCCCGACCTGAGTCGGTCTATCGTTGAACATCAATTGCCTATCAAACCTGGATATCGGCGTTATAAGCAACCTCCAAGGAGAATCGATCCAAAGATTTATGATGATGTCAAGGCTGAGATTACTAGGTTATATGATTCTAAGTTCATTAGGCCTTGCCGGTATTCAGAGTGGGTTTCAAATATTGTGCCTGTTTTCAAGAAGTGTGGCAAGTTAAGAGTCTGTATTGACTTTCGCCCGTTAAATAGGGCCACCCCGAAGGATGACTACCCGATGCTGATAACAGATCTTCTGGTTGACGCAGCAGCAGGGCATAAGATTGTTAGTTTTATGGATGATAATGCTGGATATAATTAGATTTTCAAGGCAGAAGAGGATATACCAAAGATTGCTTTTAGGTGTCCCGGGGCTCTTAGTTTGTATGAATGGGTTGTCATGACATTTGGTTTGAAGAATGCTGGAGCCACATATCAGAGGGCTATGAATTATATATTTCATGATTTGATCGGCAAGCTAGTAGAGATTTATATTGATGATGTGGTAGTTAAATCTAAAAGAATAGAAGATTATATAGCTAATTTGTGGGCAATACTCGAGAGAACCAGAAGGTATGGCTTGAAGATGAATCCAAAAAGTGTGCTTTTGATGTATCAGCTGGTCAGTTTCTGGGTTTTATCGTGCATGAAAGAGGAATTGAGATTGGGCCAAAGAGCATGAAGGCTATCAATGACATCGAGCCACCGATCAACAAAACAGAATTTCAATCATTGATCGGCAAAGTGAATTTTATTAGAAGATTTATTTCGAATCTATCAGGGAAGCTTGATGTATTCATCCCATTATTAAAGTTAAAGGCAGATCAAAGGTTTGTATGGGAGCCAGAACATCAGAAAGCTCTGGAAGACATCAAGAAATATTTGGTTTCACCTCCTGAGCTGGTGCCACTAAGAGAAGGATTGCCTTTCAAGCTTTATCTTGCGGCTGACAAGAAGTCAATCGGATCAACTTTAATTCAAGAACAAGATGGTAAAGAGAGTGTTGTGTTTTATTTAAGCTAAAAATTGATCGATGCTGAAACCAGGTACACTAAGATTGAAAAATTATGTTTGTGTTTATATTTCTCATGTGTGAAGTTGAGGCACTATCTGTTATCGGCTGAGTGTGTGGTGGTATGCAAAGCTGATGTCATCAAATATATGTTATCGACTCCAATTTTGAAAGGCAGAATTGGTAAATGGATGCTAGCACTGACTGAATATGACTTGACATATGAATCTGCTAAAGCTGTTAAGGGTCAGGTTCTGGCTGACTTAGTTGTTGAGCATTGTGGATCAGAGGTGTCAATGGTGGAGCTGATGCCATGGTTATTGTTTTTTGATGGTTCTGTTTGCAAGAGTGGATGTGGCATCGGGCTTCTGATTATATCGCCTCGGGGGACAAGGTTTGAATTTGCGCTGGCTGTACACACATCGACTAATAATCAGGTCGAATATAAAGCTGTTGTCAAAGGATTACATATATTGAAGGAAGCTAGAGTCGATTGTGTTGAAGTCATTGGGGATTCATTATTGGTACTCGGACAGTTGGCAGGAGAATTTGAATGCAAATATGATATATTAACACTATTTTATGCTGAGTGTCAAGATTTGTTGCAATGCTTCAAGATAGTAAGGTTCAAGCATATCCCGAGGGAACAGAATATGGAGGCAAATAATGATGGTATGATTGTTGAAATTGCTGATGTCGATTAAGCCTAGCTAGTCAGTGTCGATAGGGTTGATGTCGATAAAGCTAGGCAAGATGATGCCGATCAGTATCGATGAAGAAGATTGGAGGATCAAGATAGTGCAGTATCTCAAGGATCCAACTCAACGTACGCCTCAAAAAATTCGATATATGGCATTGAGGTATGTTTTGTTAGAAGTAAAGCTTTATTATCGGACGATTGATGGTATGTTGTTAAGATGTTTAAATCAAGAAGAAGCCAAAGTGGTTATGTGCGAGTGTTGACTTTTGCTAAGCCATATTAATAAATCATTCCCGGCACGGGGCCAGAAACGGCTCACTAATATGTCCCAGAGTCAAGTAGGTAAAATCCGCAAGCGCACGGAGAATACCGCTGTAGCATTTCACCCGGAAGTATTCAGGGTATCGTATTTGTTTATCCCAGAGGAAGGTTATGATCAAGAAGCGTTACTAACATATAAGATCATGTTAACAATTAGCAAGGATATCTAACCAAGACAGGCGGGTACATGATAATAACCGGGTAGTGTGACACACACAGAAGATTCCTACTAAATAAATAAAGTTTAGTGGAGGAAAGACTAGGCTAAGCTACTCCTACTATACATTCCTATACAGTTGCATAGCCTAAGTAGAATACATACAGACCCACACTCAGGTTCAGCAGTCAATAGTATAGCACTTCAGGCACGGACTTACCCCTGCATCCACAGGCGACTTCCGCCAAGAGCCTACGCACTAGCCTAGCGGGGAGGATTTCAAAGGACGGACAGGGCTGTCACCACCTGCCGCCTACCTCAACGAACCAGTAGACTAACGAATAATTGATGCAAATCAGTCACCCAAGTACCATACTTGCATGACCAAAGAGCACTCTGCCCCTCCGCGATTACTATTAACGAGGCAGAGCTACCGTACGAATACGATCACCAAACCCATGCTATACTTTATCAGCTAAAACTAAGCATAGAGACTATAACATATAAACTAGACTATAGTGACGGTATATAACTAGCATGACAATAGTAGTATAATAAATATAAACTACTATCACACAAGTAGACTATACTATCACATATATGGATCACAAAATCAAACAAGAAACTCATGACCCAAGCACAACTATATAGAAAAGATGTATATATTGATAAGAGTAAAGTCTTACAAAAGGGAAAAGATACAAGAGCCATACCAATTCCAAGTGAAGACTTGGGACTAGAGAGCTCTAGACTCAGCCTAACTCCACTAAAACTCCAAGAACTACTATTAGCAAGAGAGAAATGCTTCTTGTGGTGTGTGTTGAGTGTGAAGGCACACCCTCCTATTTATAGCCTCAATAGGTCGGCAAGGGAGCGTAACCGCCACGGAAGGCATCTCAAACCGTCATCAGGAGTCGCGGAGGAGCCAACACGTGGAAGCCCAGGCGGAGAGGGCGCCCGGCTGGGTCGGCCGACCTGACCAGGTCGGCCGACCTGGGGGTGGCCCCTCCTGGCCTGTGCTTTCTCCAGGTGGCTGTCCTGTGGGCCCTGACATTGGTTTGCGCGGTATTACAGGGAGTTACGTCGGTTAAGTGCTGAAAATGGGCCCTTCAATCCGTGTGACGTCCATGTGGCACTCTCTGATTGGTCGAAAGTGTGTTTTCTTGCCTTTTGAGGTGTTTCCTTCACATTTCCTCCTGCATGCACAAAGTTCTCCAAGTACAAGTGGAACTATATTATTGTGATAAAACATGCGTGTATGAAATGCCAAATTCTCCTTTATTTGAGTATAGTTGACGGTTGAAAATGGTACTTAACAGCCGTCAACAGCGAGGTCGATGAAGGCATCTGTGGTACACATCAATCGGCCCATAAAATAAGATGGCTATTAAAAAGGACTGGGTACTATTGGCCTACTATGCTGGAAGACTGCTTTAAGTATTATAAAGGGTGTCAAGATTGTCAGAGGTTTGGAGCAATACAGAGAGCGCCAGCATCAGCTATGAATCCAATTATTAAGCCATGGCCGTTTAGAGGATGGGGTATGGATATGATTGGCCAAATTTAGCCAGCGTCAAGCAAAAGTCACAAGTATATTCTGGCGGTAACAAATTATTTCACAAAGTGGGTTGAAGCAGTGCCGATGAAGAATGTGACAATTAACGATGCAATCAACTTTGTGAAAGAACATATTATTTACAGGTTTGGTATGCCGCAGACTATTACTACTGACCAAGGTTCTGTGTTCACTTCGGAAGAGTTTCAAAGCTTTGCTGATAGTATGGGGATTAAATTGTTGAATTCATCACCTTATTATGCTCAAGCCAATGGTCAGGCAGAGGCGTCTAACAAGAGTTTGATCAAGCTTATCAAGAGGAAGATTGATGAGCAACCTAAGAAGTGGCATACGACATTGGCTGAGTCACTATGGGCCTACATAATGGCGTGTCATGGGTCTATAAAGGTATCGCCGTATCAGCTAGTTTATGGACATGAAGTAGTTTTGCCATGGGAAATGAATCTGGGGTCTAGAAGAATAGAGGTGCAAGATCAATTATCAGCCGATGATTATAGGTAGGTTATGATTGATGAGTTAGAGGATGTCGTGCAACATCGGATGAGGGCTCTGGAGAAAATTGAAGAGAATAAAGCTCGCGTGGCTAAATTTTACAACAAGAAGGTAATACCCAAGAGTTTTGTAGAAGGTGAACTTCTGGAAGTTAATTATGCCCATCGGTTCTAGAGATAGTCGATTTGGGAAATGGTCTCCAACTTGGGAGGGTCCGTTTAAAGTGAGCCGATGTGCGCCTGGTAATGCATATTTCTTACAAGGATTGGATGGAGAAGAGTTTGGGAAAGCAATTAATGGTAAATATTTAAAGATATATCATCCAAGTATTTGGGTTGGCTCATGATCTCGAGCATTTGATCACAGCCGATATGGAAATATCGCCCTTAGTAGAGAAAATAAAAGGAAGAAGAAAGTGAGTATTTTACAGCTGATATACACATATCGATTTCAAATGGACGATATTACACATATCACCCTTAGAAAAAAAATATGTATATAAAGGAGAAAGTGCAGCGTACAAGACAAAGAGAAATACGTTTATTGAGAAGAGGAGGTTTCCATTAATTACAGATGGCCAATGTTAACAAGCTGGTTACCCGGTTTTGGTAAGACCTATTCTGCTATGACAACTAGGGGATGAAGATGTAATTATTAGCATCCCAAGCACGTGGAGGGAGGTACATAGAAGAAGAAAAATGCACCAACAATTTCCTCTACTCCCCCTTCAGGAATGGCAGTGTCATCAAACATGACCCGCCGAGCAAGAGGGAGAGAGAGTTGCTCCGCCGAGGCCATTCTCAACACCCGTGTTGTTATCTAGGGGCAGAAGAACCAGCGGGTTGGCTTTTGGGCAGGAGGAGCTGCAAGCTTTAGATTGAAAGGAGGTCTCTGAGGGCAAGAGAAGAAAAAAGTATTCGCCATAAGATATGTAGTAGGTTTGGAGACAAATAGTACTTTTCTATCAAAGCTCTCAGTAAGAGACCCATGGTTGGAGGCAGTAAACAAGATGAGGAAAAGGAGCTGGTGGAAGGATCTATTTATAGTATCAGGACTTGACATTTGGAGAATCCAAACACCGCTTCAGATTGATTGGAGGGAACCCAAGGGAGAAAGATAAGCACGAGGATAGTTAAAGGGCAATACCGGCAGTCGAGACGATGCGGGAAACGACAGGTCGCAATTAAGGGTCACGAGTGGTTGGATGGAGTAATGCAGATGTGACCTGACTGGTGAGTAGTTCCTGATTGATTGCATTTATTAGAATCTGAAGCAGCAGGGTGATAAATGAGATGCACGGTAAACGAGGAGATCAAGTCTAGCGCATGAAAGATTTCGTACCCCAGACTCGAGGGGCATGTGTTGGCACCGAAATTTGACCGGTCCCAGTAATCAGCCACATGGAGTCAGAATCGGCCGGAGTCCACAGAATTCAACGGCCGAAGGAAATAAAGTGGGCCCATTAGGGTTATTTTATCATCGTCAATTTTATGTTTAGATTTAGTTTAAAAATAAATCATAGTCAGTTTGTTTAAGAGTCCTGACCGAGTCGGGTCAGAATTCCTTGCATGGGGTTATAAATATGTAATAGGGTCTGTACAAAAAAAAACAACACTTTCATTCAATACAACTCGGCACATCGCCAAACTTTCTCTCGACGACATCCTCGTCTCACGCGGGCTACATCGGCTCCGATCTCGGCGAGAGACTTGGATTAGTCACCCTCCGTAATTTCATAACTTTAGCTAGTACTTTCTCATTAAGTTGATATTCTAGTTGTTATCTTTGAAATTGCTAGTTATCCGGTAATTAGGTCTTTATTTTGGTTTGTATTATCGACTTAGATTGCATTATTGTCCCGGTTAGGTCCGATCTTCTGCGATTTCTGTAGGTTTTATAAACTGGGTTTTAGATCAATTATTCAAGTCACTCGATCGATCCTGTCTATAATTAGATTGAATCTAGCTTTATTTGCCGTGTTTGAACACTGTCTCGATTAAGTTCGATCTGTTCAAATCAGCAAGGCTGCATCGACTTTGATCTCTTGCTAGGCTGATAGGGTTAGATTTGATCTGCTTATAGGCAGAGTCGACAGAGTTCTGTCAGGATGTTTAGCCGACAGGTTATTATGGTTCGATAAACTTCCTGGTATTTTGCTTATTTTATTGCTATATATTAGAAGTCGATTGCCCCCTTTTATTTAATAGTATTAGATTTGTGAACTTGAGGTATATTTGCAATACCAGCTATCAGATCTATAGACTTAGCACCTATTCGATGGGCAGAATTCTGCATATGATTATTATACTTCTATTGACTCTAGCCCATCGACTTACTTTTATCGACAGAGCGAGTTTATGCACCTTTACTGTAGATCTATCGACTCCACTCTATGGACTTTAAGTCTAATGTATCAACCTGACCAGTTATCGTATGAATATTATGGATTTATCGACTCTGGCCTGTTGTTCTAATTTCTTATCGGTATTAATGGTTTATAATTGCATATTTAAATAAATTTGTCGATAAGTCAATATAATCAGCCGATAAGTTTATCTTCTCTTATGTTTTATTTCCATAATAGCATCGGCTGGTTTCACGAACTGTGATTATCGACTTTCTTCATCGGCTTGTCCTGGGCCGGTGACTCGTGGACTTTGTCTGTTTGTCTCTTTGTCGATTTGCAGGAAAAATCGACTGGCACACCCCGGTTTCCGTATTGAGCCTGCACTGGAGCTAAGCAGATCTCCTAGGTCATGCGTGTGATTTTCACGTCAACACCGCCAAGATCAAAGGTTGAGGTGGAGCTGAAGTGGGGGACCAAGCTTTTATCGGCCATGGCTAAGTTGCTTGGAGGTGGAAGGGCCAAAGGAGGAAGATGGACTTATTAGCTCTCCGTCATGAAGGGATTAGGCTTACGCATAAAAAAGGATTGGGATCAGTTAGGTTAACACGCATGAGGAAGCAGGGGGTGGCAGCACCGATCCCTGTTCGGTCGAACAGGGGTGTTCGACCGAACATGGGTGGGCCCCACAGGCCCCCCTATTTCTTGGGTGAGTTGGTCTAGCAGGGGATGAGGTACAGAGATGGTTTAGGCCTATTGATTCTTGTAAAAATCTTGAAAAAGGCTAATAGAGTACATTTAAGTCAATTAAATTGACCACATCTATATCCTTATCTAAATTTTCATTAGAATAGAAAAGCTTTAAGCGATGGCCATTTACCTTAAAAAGGTTACATGTGCCGTCTTGCAGTGTGATTGCTCCATGAAAGGACGTGTCGACGATGATGTATGGTCTATCCCACTTGCTCTTTAGCTTTCTATGTCCAAATAGCTTCACCCTTGAATTGAAGAGTAGCACCTTATCTCCTGCCTTGAATTCCTTTTGGTTGAATTCTCTTATCGTGCCATCTTTTGGTTTTCTCCTTGTAGATCGTTGCACTATGGTATGCCTTGTCCCTCCATTCCTCCAGCTCTGATATCTGTATCTTTCTTTGGATTTCAGATTTCTAGAGATCCATATTCCACTTTTTGATCGCCCAGTGTGCCCGATGTTCCATCTCAATAGGCAAATGACAAATTTTGCCATAGACAAGTTGGAATGGTGACATGTCGATGGGTGTCTTGTATGCTGTCCGGTATGCCCAAAGTGCTTCCGGTCATTTGTTCTTCCACCCTGTTCCCATTTCCAGTACAGTTTTTTGAAGGATATTCTTGATTTGCTTATTTGAAGTCTCTTCTTGTCCATTGGTCTGAGGGTGGTATGGAGTGGCTATGTTGTGGTTCACGCCGAGTTCTCTTAGAAAGTGACGGAAGGTCTTGTCAATGAAGTGAGATCCTCCGTCGCTTATCACCATCCGAGGTGTTCCAAAACAAGGGAAGATTACCTTGTGGAACATCCTTCTGGCATTCTTTGCATCTGCTGCTCGCCATGGTATAGCCTCTACCCACTTTGATACATAATCAACAACCACCAAGATGTACTCGAAAACATAGGACTTTGGAAAAGGTCCCATGTAGTCAATACCCCATACATCAAAAAGTTCTACTTGAAGATTTTATGTGAGGGGCATGGCATTGCAAGAAGTGATCCCTCCATGCTTCTGGCATCTCCAGCATTTGCGAATGAACTCTTTTGTATCCTCATACATTGTAGGCCAAAAGAATCCACTCTGCCAGATCTCTGCTTGGGTGCGGAACACACCGTAGTGTTCTCTGTAGGGAGCTGAATGGCACTTTTCTATGATCTTGGCGCCTTCGATTGTAGGGATGCATCTTCTTAGCAACCCATCTGCACATACTTTTTATAGGTACGGGTCATCCCAAAGGTGCCGCTGAGTTCCATAGATTAGTTTATTTTTATTCTCCCCTAGTGTTACATAACCTGCAACCATGTAATTCATAATATCTACATACTAGGGGTTGGTGTCGGTCACCTTCAACAACATGTCCTCTCATAGAAAATCATTTATCAGCAACTCCTGCATGTTAGTGATTTGCATCTGCGACAAATGGTCTGCTAGAAAGTTATCTACTCCTATCTTATCTTTAATTTCAAGATCAAATTCTTGGAGTACGAGAATCCATCTAATTAGCCTAGGCTTAGCATCTTTCTTAGTGAGCAGGTATTTTAAAGTAGCATGATCAGTATAAATAATTACCTTAGCTCCTAATAAGTAAGATCTAAACGTATATTAGTAAAAACAACAACAAGGAGCTCTTTCTTAGTGGTGGCATAATTTAATTGTGCTCCTGTCAAAGTTTTGCTAGCATAGACTATTACGTGGTGCTTCTTATCCTTGGTTTGGTCCAAAACGGCTCCAACAGCATAATCACTAGCATCACATATGATTTTGAATGGCAGTGCCCAATTAGGGGGTTAGATGATCAGGGCTGAGATGAGTGCCTTTTTAAGGATATTAAATGAGTTGAGGCACTCATTATCAAAATCAAAGGGTGCATCTTTAGCTAAGAGACTAGTGAGGGGTCTAGTGATTTGGAAAAAATCTTTAATGAAATGCCAATAGAACCCTATGTGGCCTAGAAAGCTACGAATGCCCTTGATCTTGATGGGAGGTGGAAGTTTTTCTGTAGCTTTTTTTTTTGCTTTATCCACCTCTATTCCCCCCTCAGACACTAAGTGTCCAAGTACTATGCCTTCTCAGACCATAAAGTGGCACTTTTCCCAATTAAGCACCAGGTCCTTTTCTTGGCATCTAGTCAAGACACAGGTCTAAATTCTCCAGACAATGCTCAAAGGTTTTCCTATAGGTGGTGAAATTGTCCATGAATACTTCCATGATTTCTTCTATCATGTCAGAGAAGATTGACATCATGCATCTTTGGAAGGATGTGGGGGTGTTGCAAAGCCCAAACGACATCCTCCGGTCGTCATATGTTCCTTATGGGCACGCAAATGTGGTCTTTCTTTGATCGTCGGAATGGATGGGAATTTGATGGTAACTAGAGTAACAATCAAGAAAACAAAAGAAGGAGTGGTTTGCAAACCGCTCTAACATTTCATCAATAAAGGGCAGCAGGTCTTGGTTGCCTTGTTGAGTTTCTGGTAGTTAATACATATTCTCCATCCCGTGATGGTTCATTGTGGGATCAACAAATTCTTGTCATTCTGAACGACCGTCATTCCTCCTTTCTTTGGCACTACTTGAATAGAGCTAACCCACTCGCTATGTGGTATGGGATAAATAATTCCGACATGCAAGAGCTTTAAGACCACTTTTTTGACTACTCTTGCATTGCATTGTTAAGCCTACGCTGAGGCTCCCTAGATGGCGAACTATCTAGATCAATGGGAATGCGATGGGTGCAAAGAGCAGGACTAATTCGTTTACGGTCTTGGAGTGAGTAGCCTAAGACAATGCGATGCTTTTCTAAAACAGCTATGAGGCTTTGGGTTTCTTGATCTAAAAGCTTGTCACCTGTGATGACATGGGCTTCTATATCATCGTGAAGGAAAGCAAAGCGTAGGCCAGCTAGAAGGGTTTTAAGCTCAATCTTCTAATTGTTGCTCGAGGGCGGATTCAGGTGGTTCAAAAGGTAGGATAGCCTTCACTTCCTTAATTGGCTCATCTTTGGGGGAAAATTCTGAGATAGTATTCCCAGATCGAGTGATTGAGACAGAGTATTTATTTCCCTTGAGTTTGACATTAAGCTTCCCCTTGGTCAGAGCATTAGAGATGATTTTCTCAATTGGATGCCCGATGAGTATGTCAAAGTTTGGGACTTCGAACACATGAAAATCAAGGAGTGCCTCACTGCCTTCGTGTCGTACATGCACTCCTTGCAGAATTCTATATCCTTCTAGAATGGGTCCAGAGGGACACTTCAGGAATTTGCAGGTCGGTGCCATGGGTAAATCACCTAGAATGGCAAAATCACAAGCATCAGAAATGATGTTAGCACCAACAGTGGTGTCGAGACTTGTTCTCGACAATACATTTATAGGGCTACGTTGGGATCAAGAACTATGATGATAACATGAGACGCTGAGTTAAACAGGTTCAGGCCCTCTCAATGAGAGTAAAAACCCTACGTCCTGTGTTTTGTGGTTTGTATTGCAATGAAGTCGTGTGCGACCGTTGTGTCGCGTGCCCCTTGATAGGGGGGGTGTTCCTGTCGCCTTATATATTTGGTCGACAGGGGTACATGAAGAGTCCTACTCGTAGCCTACAAGGATTTACATAGAAAGTCTATCTCTAATTGCCTTGCGCTCCAAGCCGACTCGGTCGGTTCCCTTATTGGTGGGCCACCCGATCGTCTACTGACTTAAGCATAGCTATGGCACCGGTAAGGTAAGTATTCCACAGCTGCCCCCGAGTGCTTTCTGATTTTGAGCTGTGATTTGCCGAGTGATTCTTCTTCAATGCTTGTCATGAACAGGTCACAAA
Source organism: Eleusine indica (assembly GCA_030378355.1). NCBI lineage: Eukaryota > Viridiplantae > Streptophyta > Magnoliopsida > Poales > Poaceae > Eleusine > Eleusine indica. The sequence continues at coordinate 30,320,137 of CM059494.1, read as the reverse complement.
TTAGGAAGACCTCTTGACCGAAGTTCCTATTAGATCTGGTGCGTCGACTAGGTGCACCTGATCAGGTGTAGCCCCCGACTCTTGTATAATTTAGAGACTAACAAATAATGCAAGTCTAATAGTATTAGCTCTTAACATTTCATTGTGTATTATTCACTCAAACCATCAAGTCTGAGATTTTCTATCCTCTAACTCATAGACCTAAATATCACGACATCAATCATGCTACGGCCCATATAAAATTTTATGACATCAATCAAAATACAGTACTAAGCTAAAATGACATCAATCATAAAATAGCTTTTCCTTAATAATTTGTCACTCATATTATAATAAGCCCATTATTTATAATAAATTACCGACATCAATCAGCAACATAAATGTTGAACTTATACCCATACGACCATCAAGTACTTCACTACATGATCATCAAATCACATAGATACGGAAATATTTATAAGTGGATTTACCACTGCTTGTCATCAAAGAAGCCCCCGAGATTAACTCTTAAGGCATAATTGTTTAGCAATAATTCTTTCTAAAGAATATCGCCTGTCTTTATTTTTAATGAGCAAAACAGGCAGCCTGCTAATGTGCGGTCCATGTCAGCCCATATGGACCCCTCACAACTAGGTCAAAAAGCGAAGGTATAAAATGAGAAGGGAAGTGATGACACAGACTCCACGCTGCCATTTCGTGCAAGCATTTCATCTTCCTCGCGCCTTGTTGACTTTTGCTAAGCCATACTAATAAATCATCGCTGGCAAGGTGCCATAAATGCTTCATTAATATGTTTAGAGCCAATTAGGTAAAATCTGCAAGCGCACAAAAAATACCGTTGTAGCATTTTATCCGAAAGTATTCAGGGTATCGTATTTGTATATCCCAAAGGAAGGCAATGAATAAGAAGGCTTACTTATGCACATATTTACATTGTGAATTGATAAGGATCATCTAACCAAGGCAGACAAGCAATGGATAATGATGAGGTAGTGTGACACACAGAAGATTCTATCTCAAATATTAATAAATAAATAAAGCCAAGTGGAGAAAGAACTAAGCTGAGCTACTTCTATAGTACTTTCATATACAGTTGTATAGCCTAAGTTCTATACACATACACACTTCTACTCAGGTTCAACAATTATTAACATAACACTTCAGGCATGGACCTACCCCTGCATCCATAGGCGACTTCCGCCAAGAGCCTACGCACTAGCCTAGCGTGGAGGAGTTCAAAGGACAGACAGGGCTGTCACCACCTGCCGCCTACCTCAGCTAACTGGTAGACTAACGAATAATTGATGCAAATCAATTATCCAAGTACCATACTTGCATAATCAAAGAGCACTCTACTCCTCCATGGTTATATTAATGAAGCAGAGCTATCATATAAATATGATCAACAAACCCATGTCATGTCATAACAATGAATCCTAAGCATAAAGACTATGTCATATAAATTAGACTATAGTGACGGTATATAACAAGCATGACAATAGTAGTATAATAAATATAAACTACTATCACACAAGTGGGCTATACTACCACATATATGGATCACAATATCACACAAGGGCACGTTGATGTGCAGCTTCTGGATTACTTCAACAAAGCATGTGAACTGCTCATTCACGGTCGGCTTCCTCTTTCTTTTAGGAAACGGTATGAAGTTCGTGTCATAGAACTCATGTGGAGCCGTTTTGTTCCTTTTCTTCCACCGGCTTCTCAACTTGTGTGCTCTTCTTTTCCTTTCCTGCAGTGTTAGGATATGGCGGGTCCCGAGTGGATTTACCTCCCCTTGTGGTAACCGCATTAACATTTTCTAAGGGAGTCTCGGGTTGCCCTGGGATTTTCCCCGACTCTACAGGAGGAACAGCAGCAGCCAACTGAGCTAACTGGGTTTCAAGCATTTTATTAAAGCTTAGCTGGTTCTTGAAAGCAGAAGAAAGGCCTTCAATTTTAGTGTGGATGCTTTCTAGAGTCTTATCATTGGTGGCAAGCTTTTACTAATATTCTCATTTATCCTAGGTTGACCAAGAACAAGATCTTTCAAGGAGGGCTGATTATAACCAGAGTTAAAGTTGCCATTGTTACCTCCTTGGTTGCTGGGGCGCTGTTGATTCCACCCCTGACCTCCTTGTGGACAGTAGCCGTTTTTGTTGTTGCCCATGTACATTGTGTCCTCATGGGTTTTAGGACTGTCATTTCCTGAATGCCCCGTGTTGCCACAGACCTCGCACGTCATGCGAGCGTCCACAACTTGGGCAGTCTCATGTACTTCTCCCTTGGCCTGATCGTCCATCTTCTTCATGAGGAGATCTATCTTAGTGGCAAGCATATCAACCTCCTTGACGAAGTGCATGCCCCACGGACGTGGTTGGAGGCGATCTTCACTCCAACCTTGGTTGGACACCATTTTCTCGATCAGCTCCTTTGCGTTGCTCACAGTGAGCGAGAAGAAGGCTCCACGAGCAGCAGCGTCGAGGTGATCACGGGCCGACAGAGTGAGCCCGTTGTAGAAGTTCTGGATGATAATCTAGTCATCCATCCCGTGGTGTGGGCATGCCAAGATGTTCTCTTGGAGCCTCTCCCATGTCTCAGGAATCGACTCCTTCGACTCTTGCTGGAAACTCAAAATCTTTCCACGGAGGGCATTGGTTTTGCCCAACGGGAAAATCTTCACGAGGAACGCGGCATAACATTTTTCCCAAGTGTTTACAACATCAAGGTTCACATAGAACCACTGTCTCGGCCTCCCGAGGAGAGAGAATGGGAACAGTCGAAGAAGAACAACATCGGGGGTGACGTCCTTCATATTGAAAGTGTTGCAAATCTCCAGGAATTGTTGCAGATGAGCACTTTCGTCCTCATTGGCCTTCCCACAGAATGGGCTGGCCTGCACCATGGTGATAAGACCGTTTTGATCTCGAAGTTCGCATCTCCCATGTTGCCAGTTGGACCAACAGGAACATTGGCAGCAGAGGGAGCGGAGAACTCGCGGAGGGTCTTTTGGGCCATCGGTTCAAAGCTTGGTGGTGCGGAAGTGACGGGTTCGCTTGACCGAGGTTGCTTTTGAGGAGGGGTGAGCCCAGCTCGTGCCCTTCTCAAGAGTGATTCTATATCTTCGGTGAAGTTTGTCGGCAAGTCGAAACCAGTCATACACTACCCTATTTTCATACAAAATGTAGAAAACAAAGCAAGGTTAGCCTGCTTAGGAGATGGCCTTATAATTGTAACATAAATATGTACATTAGTAATTTCTTAATCATACGCCTTCCCCGCCAACGGCGTCAGAAATGCTTGTTGACTTTTGCTAAGCCATACTAATAAATCATCGCTGGCAAGGTGCCATAAATGCTTCATTAATATGTCCTAGAGCCAATTAGGTAAAATCCACAAGCGCACGGAAATTACCGTTGTAGAATTTCACCAGGAAGTATTCAGGGTATCGTATTTGTTTATCCCAAAGGAAGGCAACGAATAAGAAGGCTTACGTATGCACATATTTACATTGCGAATTGATAAGGATCATCTAACCAAGGTAGGCAAGCAATGGATAATGACGAGGTAGTGTGGCACACAGAAGATTCTATCCCAAATATAAATAAATAAATAAATAAATAAAGCCAAGTGGAGAAAGAACTAAGCTGAGCTACTCCTATAGTACTTTCATATACAGTTGTATAGCCTAAGTTCTATACACATACATCCTTATACTCAGGTTCAATAGTTATTAACATAACACTTCAGGCACGGACCTACCCCTGCATCCACAGGCGACTTCTGCCAAGAGCTTACGCACTAGCCTAGCGTGGAGGAGTTCAAAGGACGGACAGGGCTGTCACTACCTGCCGCCTACCTCAGCTAACCGGTAGACTAACGAATAATTGATGCAAATCAATTATCCAAGTACCATACTTGCATAATCAAAGAGCACTCTACCCCTCCATGGTTATATTAAGGAAGCAGAGCTATCATATAAATATGATCACCAAACCCATGTCATGTCATAACAATGAATCCTAAGCATAAAGACTATGTCATATAAATTAGACTATAGTGATGGTATATAACAAGCATGACAATAGTAGTATAATAAATATAAACTACTATCACACAAGTGGGCTATACTATCACATATATGGATCACAATATCAAATGAGAAACTCATGACCCAAACACAACTATATGAAAAGATGACATTTATTAAATAGAGAAAAGTCTTACAAAAGGGAAATGATACAAGAGCCATATCAATTTCTCCAAGAGAAGACTTGAAGAACTAGAGAGATCTAGACTCAGCCTAACTCCACTAAGACTTGAGAACAACTAAGTAGCAAGAGAAGGAATTCTTCTTGTGGTGTGTGTGTGAGTGTAAAGCCACACCCTCCTATTTATAGCCTCTATAGGTTGGCAAAGGGATCATCCAGGAGCCTTCAGGGATCATCCAGGAGCCTCCATGTGCAAGCCCAGGAGAAAAGGCCACATGCCTGGGTCGGCCGACCTGTGGCTGGGCCCTCTTGGGTCGTGCTTCCTCAGGGTGGCTGCCAGGTGGGTCCTCATCCCAGATGTCGGGGTAGTTTTGTGTGTTTCTTCAGTGTGGTACTGAAAATGGGCCCTTCAATCCATGGGATGTCCAGTTGGCGCTCTCTCATTGGTCGAAAGTGTATTTCTTTGCCTTTTGGGTGTGTTTCCTTCATATTTCCTCCTGCATGCAAATAATTCTCAAGTACAAGTGGAACTACATTATTGTAAACAAATATGCGTGTATGAAATGCCAAGTTCTCCTTTATTTGAGCATAGTTGATGGATGAAAATGGTACTTGACAGCCGTCAACACGCCTCTTCTGCTCTCGTGCCTCCTCTGCTCCCATTGTTTAGGGTTAGCAATTTCTTCTAGCCGCCACAGATCCCTCGCCATTTCCAAGCCCCCGAGCTTTTGCTAGGGTTAGGGTGCTGCTCCTAGATCCACCGCGACGCGTTGATCCACTAAGATGCCGCGCAAGCTCTCCAAAGGACAGAAGGCCGCCACCGTCGCTGAGTCCTCCTCATCGAAGCTGGAGATCCCGGACCATCTTCGAGAGTTCCTGAAGTGCAGCATCTCCACCAAGGACTTGAACACCATGGTGATCGACGGCATCCTTCCGGAGCAGGCGCGCATCGATTGAAAGGTACCAGGTTTAGAAACCCATCCCCTTCCAATCCATAAGCAGATTTCATCTTTTGCTCGTTTTTGGAGCATGGCCTCGGAGTTCCCTGTTGTAGCTTCTTGTGCGGGCTCCTTTTCTTTTATGGGATTGAGATTGTCAATCTTAATCCCAACTCTATTATGCACATTTCCATTTTTGTGCATTTCGAAGCGTTTCTGGGCATGTTGCCCCACTTCTCTCTTTTTTGCCATCTCTTCGTCCTCCGACCGCTGCCAACAAAGAAAAACCAAGTCGCCATTGGGGGAGTTGGCTTCCAATTGCGCAAGAAGAAGGTCTATATCAACGTGCCTCTGAACACAAGGAATAAAAACTGGAGGGAGGAGTGGTTCTACTGTGACAATCCTCCCCCTGTTCTTGCGGACTTCACTGGTGCGAAGGCCAGCCCCCGATCGCTCTGGTCAGAGAGGCCGGACCCAAATGATGCCCAAGTGGTTGAGCTGCTGAAGAAAATTACGAAGTTGATGAAGGAAGGGATCAACGGTGTCACAATAGCCAAGAGCTTTATAGTACGCCGAGTGCAACCCCTCAAGAAGCAGAGTCACCCTGCCTGGATGTATTCCATCGATGATGAGACGAGGGAGGTGCCTGACCCACCAAACTCCACTCTGCGTCGATCCCGTTTGGATAAGATGTTTGAAGTAGTCACCCTTCAAGATCACTCCTTAATCGTGAAGGCATACAACAAGGGCACTCATCGAGTCCGAGTAAGCTTTGAATTTGCATTTTTAATTTATGCCCTGGTGGGATGATCCTACTTGAATAATGTCTTGATCTTCAATTTTAGGTTCTAGACACTTATGTGTCTCACCCTTCGCTCCCTCTGACCGATACCGAGGTACCGGACTATGTTGAGAAGTGACCGCAGATCGGCTTGGGAGGGTGCAACTCATCAGCAGGTGCGCACCAGACCGAAATGGTTGATGCTCGCAACTCTGCTGCTCCTGCCACCAATCTCCCCCCCACAAGCCAACGAGTAAAAAATCTCGCTCTCCATAAAAGGCAATATCTAGGGGATGATGATGATGACGAGGAGGAGCGCCCTCAAAACACCGGCCAACGCTCTCCTGCTCCCTCTGACCAACCATCAAGCCGATCGGAGCCTCCGAGCCAAGTGGTGGATGATGCAGGGGTGACAAAGAAGGTTGATCAAGCCGCAAAGAGGAAGCGGTCAGATTTGAAGACTACTTCTTTAAAGATCAAGATCAAACACGCATCCGAGTAAGTTTCTTCACGTCTTCAAATCTTCATCAAGTGTATTCAAAATATGTTTGGTCTTTGACATTTTGCCCTGTAGTGAACATACTACTCGGTCAAGCGAGACTCAGAGCATCCTAGTGTCTAAAGACACTGGGTTGACTCCTACTCCTCGTCTGACCGACCCACCTCAGACCGTCACTCCTCCCCCAACTAGTAACATGCCTTCTCCCATCAATGACAAGGCCGTGTCAGTCGAGAAACCTTTAGGTCGGCTTGAAGCCGAAGATATGGAGATTCTCTACCAACACCGAGAGGCTACCAAGGTACATCAATACCAAGGCCTTTTTCTTTCTCAAGTCATTGTTGCATCTAGCCATAGCGGCCTCCCTTATCTAGAAAATATACGCTCTGGTGGAGAAGAAGCAAACTAGAATAGAGTACCATGAGACCGAAAGCTTCGGTATGTATTGGAATTCTCCTCTTTGTGTGAATAATTCATCAAATTTCTTACTGGTTGTTGTTTGTAGTTACCGGTTAGCAGCTCACAAAAGCCCAACAACAATAGACAAGTTGCAGGCCAATTACAAGGAGGCTTCCACTTCTTTACAATAGAGCCATCATGATCTTGCAGGTAAAACATCTTTTAGTCTCGTGTGATTTCTCCACATGTTTTATAAACCTCATGAAGAAACCATTACAAAATTGGAGAAGGTCACTTCCAATCAATAGAAGTATTTGGAAGTTCTGAACACTGAAGACAACGACCTCTCCAAGTCTCTTGGTGAGCGAGATGCTGAACTCGCTCAAATGAAGAAAAAGCTAGAGGAGACTGAGGAGACACTGAAGAATGCCAAGGCCAGTGCTCAGCAATACAAATGTAATCTGACCTATAAGCTCTTCTTATATCCTCCATTAGTCTTCCATATAAACTCCATCTTTTAATCTTGGTGTCAGTTATCTTACAGCGCTCGGAAATCTTTGGACTATATCCATGCGAAGCAAGTTGAGCAGACCGAGCACTCCATTGATTACTTGTGGAGCATGCATCAGAAAAGATCGCCAAACATACCTGGTTGTTTGCCAATCTTGGTCTCCTGAACTGCCATTGGACACAAGGAGGGCTTCAACCCAAAATTGACAGTCGACCAGTGTCAGTTGCTAATGGACTCGATGATAGAAACCTCTCAAGCGTTGGTTGAGAACGTTGATGTCGATCTTGCTGTACCGACTCCTCCTGCCTCTCCAGAAATAGAAGATGATACCTCTTCTCCTTTGGTAGAGCTGTAATTTATGTAATAAGATACATTAGTAGTATTTGAGTAGGGAAAACAATATGTTCGTTGTGTAAATAATGGTTGTTCTTTTTCTTGCTTAATTACTAAACAAGTTTGAAAATCAATTGAATAGCCATTAGAGCAATCTCCTGTCACTTATAGTGGACTAGTCGGCACTTAGCTGCGTTATCGCACTTTAGCACTTGAACCTTTTTACTATAAGATCTTAGAGATAAAACAGAAGATACATCAGTCTGCCTTAACATTTAAAGTCATAATTCATAACCGCGTAATAATCAGAGTCGACCAGTCAACACATGACCTCTGGCTCTTTGGCTTTGGGTTTAGTGTAGTGGTAGTCTGTTGTGCAGTACAAATTATATGACTGTTATGTTGTAGCGTTAGACCAAAAATATAAGACCATGTCAAAACCTGAGGAATCGGTTGGAAAAAATCCAAAACCAGAATTTATCAAGGTTAAGGAGTAGTGGGACATTATTACTAGCCCCTTGGCTCGATTGTTTAATGCATAAATTAATGAATCGAGGCAAATAAGAATGAAAATCATCAAGAAATCTTTCATCAAAAAGACTGAAGTTTTATTCAATAATAATGTATAAGAATACAAAAGTAGACTAGGTATAAAAGTGATGTAGCTGGATAATATTCCATGAGTTTGGTACGTCGTTGCCATCTTCATACATAAGCCAATAAGCCCCTGGCCAAGTGACTTCTTTGAACACATAAGGTCATTCCAATTTAGAGGATAACTTGTGCTGATCCTTGGTTGATTGCACTTGGCGCAGCACTAAGTCTCCAACATGGAACTAACAACTTCGAATATTTTTGTCGTAAAAACGTCGAAAGCCCTGCTGATATACTGCTGATCGAAATAGAGCACAACCACGCATCTCGTCTGCCGCAATCAACTCAATCTCTCGGTTATCTTCAGAGAGCTTCTCGTCATATCCCTCGATTTGTGCTGAAACGAGGTTTACCTCAGTTGACAACATAGCCTCAGAGCTGTAGACCAACGAGAAAGTTGATTGGCTAGTAGCCCGACTGACATTAGTGCGCAGCGCCCAGAGAGCCGAAGGTAGCTCTCAAACCCACCAACCGACATAAGGTTTGAGTCTGTCAAAAATTCGGGGCTTCAACCCTTGAAGAATCATACAGTTGGCCCGTTCAACCTACCCATTGCTTCGAGGATGAGCCACCGATGCAAAGTGGATTCTTATTCCCATCTCAGTGGCAAAGTCACAGAACTCGTCAGACGTAAATTGAGTACCATCATCGATGTTGATATCATGAGGAACTCCAAAGTGAGGGAAGACTTCTCTGACAATCTCGACTGCCTTCTTCGAAGTTATCTTGCCGACCGGCTTTGCTTCGATCCACTTGGTGAACTTATCAATAGCAACAAACAAATGAGTAAACCTGTCTGGCACTTTCTTGAAAGGACTGACAATATCAAGCCTCCAGACCGCAAAAGGCCAAGTCATAGGTATCATCTAAAGTTGTTGCGAAGGCACGTGCGTTTGTTGAGTAAAGAATTGACAACATTCACACTTCCGAACGATCTAGTGTGCATCTTCAATTGTCATGGGCCAATAAAACCCTTGCCGAAAAGCCTCGCCGAGCAAAGTCTTGGAAGCTGCATGGTTGCCGCATGCTCCTGCGTGGATTTTCTCCATCAACTCTTTGCCTTCTGGAATTGAGATGCATCGCATCAAGATGTTCGATCCTTCTCTTCAATAAAGCATGTTATCCACCATTAAGTACCTTCGGCATCGAGCCTTTAGCCTCTATTGCTCATTAGAATCCGTAGGCAGCGAACCCTTAACCAAGAATTGGACAATTGGATCACGCCAGTCGGTCTCCCTGTTAACGTCTTCCACAGGGTCAGCAACATCGGTCATTAAGACATCAAACCGAGGAGAAATAGTGGGAGAATCCAGGGTGTGTAAGAAAACACCGGGTGGGACAATCGACCGCGATGATCCCATTTTGGCTAGCTCAATCAGTAGCCTAATTGTTATCATGAAGAACATGTGTGAACTTGTGTCCATCAAACTTGTTCTCCAGCTTCCTCACTTCTTGGTAGTAGGCAGCCATGTTGTCATCCACACAGTTCCAATCCTTAGTGACCTGGTTAATGACCAAAGCCGAGTCACCAAAGATGTCGAGGCGCTGAATGCCGAGCAATATGGCGATACACAAACCATGCAGAAGGGCTTCATGCCCCGCAGCGTTATTGGACGCGCGAAACTTGATTTGGAGGACATATCAGAGTTTCTCTCGTTGGGGTGAAATAAGTACGATTCCTGCCCCTACGCCCGATAGTTGGAGTGAGCCATCAAAGTACATCTTCCAATACTCGATGTCTTGTGGTGTAGGCTGCATCTGAATCTCTGTCCACTCAGAATCGAAGTCAGCCAACGCCTGTCCTTTGATCGCCGAGCGAGGTACAAACGTAATGGCATATTGACCAAGTTTGACCATCTATTTAGCAATCTTGCCGATCGCCTCGCGGTTATGGAGAACCTCTCCGAATGCAAAAGTAGTATGTACTTCAATCACATGAGCTTCAAATTAATGCTTCAGCTTCCTCGAGGTGATCAAGAGCGCGTATAGCAGCTTCAAGATCTGGTGATATCGGGTTTTGGAGGCATTAAGGACCTCACTAACGAAATACACGGGGTGTTGTACTTTCTGTATGTGACCCTCTTCCTCTCAGTCGACCGTTAAAATGGTACTCATAACTTGAGTTGTGGCCAAAACGTAGAGCTGAAGCTTCTCTTGTGGCTCCAGAGGCACTAAGACTGGAATGTTGCTGAGATGAATCTTCAACTCATCCAAACCCGACTACGCTTCTTCTATCTAGACGAAGTTATATTGCTTCTTGAGTAGCTTGAAGAACGGTAGACCCCTAACCCCCAGTTAGGAGATAAAGAGACTCAAAGATGCCATGCATCCGGTCAGCTTCTGAACATCCATTTGAGAATTAGGTGGTCTCATATTGAGGATTGCCTTGATTTTATCCGGGTTAGCCTCTATACCTTGTTTCAAAATGATGTAACCGAGTAGCTTTCCTGAAGGAACCCCAAAAATGCACTTCTTCGGATTCAGCTGCATCGAGTATCACCTCAAGTTGTCAAACGTCTCTGCCAGGTCAGAGAGGAGTTCTTCAATGTTTTGAGTCTTTACCATGTTGTCATTAACATATGCTTCTGCATTCCGACTGATGTGAGTTTTGAGGCAGCGTTGAATACCACGTTGGTAAGTCGCGCGAGCGTTCATCAAACCGAACAACATAGTGATATAGCACTATGTGCCGAAGGGAGTTATAAAGGAAGTCTTGATTTGATCTTCGACTTTCAGTGGGATCTGGTGATAGCCTGAATAGGCATCCAGAAAGATTAAAAGCTCACACCCGGCTGTTGAGTCTATGATCTGAATCAATTCGTGGCAGTGCAAAAGGGTCCTTAGGACAGACCTTGTTCAAGTCGGTATAATCAACGCACATATGCCACTCTTTATTCTTCTTGGATACAAGGACTAGATGAGCCAGCCAATCTGGATGGTATACTTCCTTTATAAAATTAGCATCTAAAAGCCAAGCTATCTGCTTCTTCATGGTGTCCTTGCAATCTTGAGCGAATCTTCTAAGATGTTGCTTGACGGGTGTAGCCCCAGGAGGCATCCTTAATTCATGTTCAATCTTTTCCGTAGGAACTCCCGACATGTCAGAGGGCTTCCATGCAAAGATGTCCCTGTTTTACTAGAGGAAAAGAGTGAGCGTCCGTGCCTCCTCTCCACGTCGGTGTCGTCTCCTTCTCGTCCCTCTCCCCGAGCCGACCACAATCCAAGCTTTTTCTCTCCACCCCGAGCTTCGGCCATGGCCAACGATTCCCAAATCCGCCGCCACTCCCACGCCCTCGCTCTCATTCCCCATCACCGACGGGCACGTAGCGACCCCTCGCACCGAAGCCCCCTCACCCCGGCCACCCTTCCCTTCTCCCCGCATGAGACCGAGCTCCCCAGGACCAGTCATGGCGCCTGGACAGAGAAAGAAGAAACTTTTGCAAAAGAGCCCTCCCCCTTTTCTCAAATCAGCCCACTTCCTATTTAGTTATGCACAATAACAGTTTAGCCCCCAGTCCACCATAAACCCGTAGACCACCCCCATGGACTCGGTCCACCAAGCCATGCATTCGGTCCATGGATTTTCTAGCATAAAAATAATTCTAGAAAATCCCAGAATTATGCCCTTTTGCGCATAAGCCCCTAAACTTCACTCTTATTCTGTTTAAGCCCTACCATTTTACACAAAGACCCCCATAATTTCTATAATAATTTAGCCCCTGCCATTTTTACAACCAAGCCCCTGATATAATTTGTAATTAGAAATAGGTCCCCATGACCTTATGAAAATTACAAATAAGCCCCAGACCTTCCAAAAATCATATCTTTTCAACCGTAGCTCCGTTTCGGGCGATTCTTTCGCTCACGTGATTGTCCGGACACGAGGAACCTTTTGCCACCCAACATATTTCTATTTCCACCATGATATTTCTGTTTTCCCCCTAAACACCATAACTTCACCGCCCAAACTCCGTTTCCACCGATTCTTCCACCGTCGACCTTCTGAGACCCAACTACCTATATTTCTACTGGTATATACCGAACCTCCCAAATAACCTATCTGGAGCTTTAATTGGAATATTGATTGTTTCTTATTTATTTTATTTTCTTCACGCTAGCGTCACGTACAGTAGCACGCGGAGAACCTGAGGAGCCCGATGGTAGAGACAAAGCCCGAAGGCCCAAGTCTCGAGATGGACTCTGACACCATTACGTGGAGCAATGTAAATCATGGCGATTTAAGGATAGCGGTACCAGCCAAGCTTTTACTCCCCTTGATCATATTTATCCTATCACAGTAGTCTAGAAAACCTACTTAGAGCCTATTCTATATTGCATGCTCTCTTGAGTGCTATTGTTGTGACTTGCTTGCATGATTGCTACCTACTTGAGTACTGGTAACTCCGTTGTTGTTACCACAACCCCTCCTTGTATGCCTTACCCTACCACCTCTTAAGCTCCATAGACCCCGACATTAGATGCCTAATGTCCGTAGTGCTGCTATGCTTAGAAGCTCTTAGGAACCTCGCGATGAGGATCATCGTAACACTTCTATTTCAAAAATGAGTGAAAACATGTTTGGTGGTGTGCGTATTAGTATGGCGTGGATGGGTGATAAATCAACTGTGTGAAGGTGAAGTTGGGTGGGATGTACTTGGTCGAGGGCGACACTCCTTAGTACTGGTGCAGAGTACTTGGTGATGGTGTCTTCGGTGTAGATCCACCTGTCGTAGATGTGTGCTTGCCCGGCCTCTAAGGAACCGATAGAGAGACCTCAATTTGGTGATATTTTCAGTATGACCACAGAACCTGTATGGGCAGGACTAACACAAATCCTAGGTAACGCCGCAAGGAAGTATCACCCGACGAAGTAGGAACAGACTCAGGGATCGGTTTTGGTGAAATGGTGATAAGTCCAGTACTTGGCAAAATTGTTGGTTGTGTACCTTTGTTGTGATATGACTAAGTGTCATGATGGTGGAATCCCTGAGCTTCATGGTGGACTTGTGGGCGTGCCTGGGTGAAGTGGAAGCATTATGTGATCCATAGCTAAGAGCACATAGCCTGTGGGTACAATGTACTAAGCTCTGTAGAGTTAACCTTAAATCATTCGGATGTCCATTGTCACTGGTCATGGCACACCAATCATCGTCTCTCGTTGATTAGCCAATCTCCTTGATGTGTGAGTGGGTGGCGTGATACCCGTGTTTTGGAAGTGCAAGGTTTAGATATGGAGATCCATTCCTTTTAAAACTATGGGAATTGGTGGGAGTGGTTTATACTCCCTCCAGGGCCAACCTACTATAATAGTGACAGGTCCCCTCTTCCCTTGATATATACTCTTAGCGAGCCCCACCTGCTTAGTTGCTAGCGCCAATATTAAACCCCTAGCCTACATCCTTGCTACAACATCAATGCATGACTTTACCCTTGAGTAGTGTTAGGGCTTGCCGAGTACCTTATGTACTCACGGTTTGTTAATTATGGTTTTTAGTGAACGAACTCCCGAGGAGTGAAAGCAGTAGGGTTTCGTCGTTTGCTCAAGTTTGCTTGTGGATGAATGAGATGTGATGGATTGAAGTGAATCAATATTCCGCGCCCAAATTTCTGCTGCCTCGTCTGGATTGTAACTTAGCCATGTTTGGTAAGTCATCCGTATATTCTCATATTTTAGTACTATATGGATTTGAGATAATCTAAATGTGCATACCAACTATTGATCCAGGGATTGATACGGGATGCACAGGACACCCCGGAGGTGGGGTGTCACAGATTGGTATCAGAGCCATACTTGACCGTAGGACGAAACCTAGAGTACCTAGAGCCATACGTCTGTCGTATATAGAGACCCTCGCCCCGTAAATTACCTTGCCACTCAAACCGAAACCGAAATACAACCCACAACCTTACATGCCTTGCCTAGAAGCCCTCCTAGCCTGTCAGCCATGCGTTAAATACGCCCATCTGCGTTTCGAGAACCTTTGCCTAAAGCGCACTCCTCGGAGCACGCGAGCAGTCATCGAGCCCGGATATCATCATGATCCAGAACCTTTTGACTCATTCAAAAGATCTTTGGCACCCTTATCGTGTTGCTCGTGTGTTGCCCCTAGTACACACACTGTCTGCTATGTGTCGGCTCTCGCATGCCGACCGTTGTCCCCTTGACCGGTCAAAGTGCGCAAAAGCCACTGACACCAACATGGCACCGTCCTTCATTTGCTGCCTATACTTGTGCATGTTACTACACCTCTGGCCAGTTAGATTGGACCTACGACCCACGTCAGAGCATGGTTATGGCCGAGCTAGTGTACCTGAAATCTTACCCAAGAAGCTACCTTGCGCAGTACACCCTACCGCGAGCCCTCTCGGCAAGTCTTGACCAACCCAATTATAGCATATAAAAGGACCCTAACCTCGCCCAACCATTCATCATTCCCCTCAACCACCCCTTACAAACAAAACCGCAATCCTACCTCATTGGCCAAACTGAACCTATCCCTGCCTTATCCATGGAAGACATCACCTGCACCACTAGCTACTGCCTAGAAGAGCCTAGTTTTCCCAAAATCCTACTCGCCACCACAGCCAAGCTTGGCATCCTAGAGCGCCCTAGTATGTCGAAAGAGAGTATGAAGAATCTGGCATCGAGCATTGCACCATCACGGTCCAGATCGCCGCCAGCCCAGAAGCTCCTAGCATGAAACCATGGAGAGTGACGACTATTGGGTTCCGCTTTTCGGACACCTACCAGTTAGTCACTCATAAGGCTGTACGATACCTATGCTAGTTGCTCGAGAAGCCTGTTAGCTGCACCAGCATGCGATACTTCCCGCCTTTGGATAGAGACCGGCCTACTTCGAAAGCCCGTGTTGATTGCTTGGAAAGACAAGATGGAGACCCAACTGTTCTCGCCACGATGCAGTATCTCCTCGCTCTTGATGAGCTATTTGACTAGCAAGGAGAACAACTGCGAGCCTGCATCCAGCGAGCCAAAGAAGCTGAGGAGCAGTACGGAAGACAGCAAGTTGACCTCGCAGAAGCAGAAGCTCAAGCAGCAGAAGCTCATCGTCACGCTACCACAGTCGAAGCAGCCCTGAGAAGCATGGAGAATCGTCACACCCGCGCCCTCAACCAAGCCTAGCTCACCGGTCAAGCAACCCATAGGACTTTGCACATCACCGGAGAAGGAAAAGGCCCAATACTTGAAGGAATCCCCATCTATTCCTCACTCACCATGAAGCAAAGATTTTCAGTTAGCCCCTTGTCGATTGAAGTCAAAAGATAGGAACCACTACAGGACTCGCTCGACGGAGAAACTTTCAAGTCAATCGCCATGACTCAGCCAGTCCCTAAGGAAGAAGTAACTTCCACTCCATACCATTCGCCGACCGAGAAGCTCGAGGACATCGTCGAATAAAGCTCGACAGGAACCAATAGCACTGTCATGGGAACGAAGCCGTCTTGGTCCGAATCGCAGTAGTACTAGCACCGCGAACCGTGTACCTCTAGTCACGCCAATTAGATAGTATCTGACCCGTTTAGTGTAGACCTATTTGCGCCCCGTGCATATCGCTAATAGTACATCGCCAAGTACGCCTAAGTGTGTAATCCAACTATGATTGTGTGGATCCTTGTTTACTCATTTGGATTTTTGATTGAGTGATGTTGTGTGGTTGGACCAATAAAGAACACAAATGCAACCGGAAGTCACAAAATAGTTGTGAATTCTAAACAAGTAAATAATATACAAGAATAAAGACAAACAAATCTACAGATCTACTTTTAATCTCGTATCTCGTACCCCATGGCTTCTGGCCAGCCTTGGATACCCCTCCTTTCACCAGAACACCAAAGTCACACTCCCTTTCTTTCCTAGCCTCAATCCTTTATGCCACCAAAAACACCAAAAGTTGCACGCCTCCTTTCAACCCACCTTTGACCTAATGCTGCCGTATTTCACGACCAGCATTACCTTGACCGTAAAATAGGAAAGCAACCGAAGTAATGGCCTTGTACCCCGTGCATCAAGTCAACAACACTAGCCAAAGTCATAGATTGGTATCCAATGCACAACACCTATGCCACCTTTACTGTAAGAGTGAGCCCTAACCCATAGAACCCAAGATTCTCTCACAAGCCTCAAGTCACCTATTCTCCCCTCCTACAAATAAAGCCTCCAAACACCATCCCTATCCATCAACACTATTACCAACATCCCCTCTCGCAAATACCACCTCCCACACCCCCAGATACTCATGGATTCCCACCAAGTTAACACCATCAACTCCTCCAACCCAAATACACCAGCATCAATTCCATCCACCGAAGACCAACCTTGGGTCATCACTGATTGCCAACATGAGCCTGGCTTTCCTTAGATCCTTTACACCGCTATGGTTGCCCTAGGCTTCAAACTCCATCCCTGATATGTTGGTAGAGAATACAACAAATCTGGCACCCTGAGTTGTGTCGTCTCTGCTCACATTAACACCAGCCCAGACTACCCCACGATACAGCCTTTCAGTGTGACCGTTGTTGGATCATGCTTCCCAGACACCTACCAATTTGCCGCCTGTAAAGCCTTGAAACTTTTGTGCCAACTCTACGAGCCCCCTCTTGCGTACTCAAGCATGAGGTACCTCCCCATCACCAATAAAGACCTACCCCAGTGGAAATCCCATGTAGAATCTCTGATAGAGTCAAACTCTTTCGGCATGACCCTACCCTTGTTATCACCACCAAATATCTCCACATGCTGGACTACCTTCGTGACCAGCAAACCCAACACCTTGAAACACGCATCCAGCACGGAGAAGAAGCCGATGCACACTGCCTAGCCCTGCGTCTCAAACTTGAAGAAGCCAAAACCTGTGCCACTAAAGCGGAAAGCAACTTAGCTGCCGCAATCACAACCTTGATGAGATTGGGAAATCTCACCACTGGCAAATCACTATACCAGTTAGTAAAGCTCACTAAGCATATTCTCCACCGCCTGGCTAACATCCTTGACCGACCCTATATCAAATATTCTACCAAGAAAATAGCCATACAGTTACAGCCGAACCTAGCGAGTACCGTCCATAAACACTACAGAGTCACCAACATACCACCCTAGACAAGATTCCTAAGTAGGGTAGTACCCTACTAAATTCCTTGGCCCCCGGCAAAAAAAAAACTCTTTTAAGTAGGGTAGATCCCTACCTACTTATCAAAGATTTCATCAAATCCAAATGCCTATACACACACAATAAAAAAACACCATCTACAGTTGAGCCTAGAGCTATCCCCTCTCTCTAGATAAAGCCCATCTCCATCGCCAGTAACCCCGCTGCATCCATTGCCTCGCCGAAAAATAGATTCCCTAATTACGCATAGTCTCGACAATTTGCTCCAATCCCTTGTGTGCCCGCATGCGTGCCCGTCCTTGTCGGATTTTCCATTTCCCCTGCAACCGCACCGCTCATCATGAGTGACCATAAAAGAGCACCACCATGGCCAGACCTCCATACCAGCCAGAAAACACCACCACTTCTTCCCTGTAGACCTCAATCCGCCATTCCCAGCCACCGGCTGATTGCAGCCTGCTTCATGTAGCAACCACCATGTCCCTCAGCCTGGATGTGCTAGTTTGGGTTGTCGTCGCCTATCTCCTGTTGATGGCCTACCTCGTGCGGAAGGTCTTCACTCAGCCCCTGGCGAAGCCCGCTCCTTGATTCCTCACTTGAGTGCGAATGTAATCTTAGTGTTTATCTGTATCGGGCAATGGAATAACCGAGTTGTTTGTGCCCTTTGCAATCCTCTTGATCTCGTTCTGGAATCCCCTCTCCCATCGATTAAATCCCACACCCGGCCTCAATTCCCTTTCCACTCCTAGCTCCCTCCAATATCGAGGATGAGATTCTCTTAAGTAGGGTAGATCTATAATATCCCAAAATTTTAAATACTAAATTAACTAGATAAATTATTGTGAATTTTAATTTTTAGTTTGTAAAACAATCTCATGATTTTAATTTCCCATTTTAAACAAAACCTCACTGAATAATTAAAATAGAGAAATAGGATAAAAGAAATTTTTGAATAATCAAAAACAACCTTGCCAAAGTGATTGTTTATTTTTTTGGCATTTATTTATTTTTGAGTGCTCTCGGTCCAAGTTTAAACTCCAGCTCTTTTGATTTAAACTCCAACCCTCTAAAAGAATTTTAGATAAAAATAAAAACCTTTCTCCTCTCTTCTCCCTAGGCCGAACCCCATTTCCCCTTTTCCTCCCTCGCTCGACCCAGCCCAGACCACCTCCCTCTCACCCGCACAGGCCGAAGCCACTCCCAACCCGCTCTCCCTCTCCTTCCCTGGCCTAGTCCGAGCCATCCTACCCCCTCCCTTCCTGGGCTGCACTCCACCCGCCAGCCGCATGGGCCGCGCGCCTCCTGGATCACTTGGCTGCTCCCTCGCCATCCCCTCTTGGGCCGTGCGCCTCCCCCGGCCCAGCCGCCACCAACGCCTCCTTACCTCTCCTCTGGGCCAAGCGCCAGGCCAGCCTACCTGGGCATTGCCTTCTCCTCGGTCATCTTCCTCCTCAGACCGAGAGGGGATCAACAACAGGAGAAATGCCACCGACACCAACAGCTTGCCCTCGCCTGACGCCCCGGTCCTGCCTAGCTCCTCGCACGTGGTCATCCCTGCTCGCTCTTGTCGCTGTCTCCGTTACTCCCCGCGCTGCTCCGCTCGGAGGCAAGGTAGAAGGCAACGCCACCATTACTCCCCTACCCGAAGCATCACCTCCGCCTTCCTGCTCATGCATAGCGCCACCATCGTTGCTTCCTCCCCACGTCACACCTTCCCGCTCCACGATGCGCCACCCCCGCTCGACAATACTCACACACGCTTCACGATGTAAGGATGGAAGGCGTACCGAGAGGGGGGGGGGGTGAATCGGTAAGCCGACCACGAATCCGAATACTTCAATTTACACTACTAGAACCTAGCAATCGTTGCAATCTAACAATTCTAGTAGGCCAAGACCCTACACATGCAAGTGTTCATGATGATAGCAAGCGTGAAAGCCAAACACACTAGCCTATGCAAGCCACAATTCAACCTAGTTACTAGAGCACACAACTGCGGAATAGTAAAGAGGGAGTCAAGGAATGCTCATGATTTTTTCCTGAGGTCTCGGAAGGATGGCGCCTTCCCCTACTCCTCGTTGGACCACTCCCATCGGAGTCCCGGCCCCTCCCGCCACCAATGTGGAGTTCTCGCCCACGAGCCCGTAATCACTCCCTGAGTGAAGACACGGTGCGCGTCACTGCTGCCACCAAGGCACAAGCTTGCCTCCCTCAAGAACTTGCCGGACTCCCCAAGCCAACACGGGCGCTCACTAGCGATGCCCCTTTCACTGGCGGGCTCAAACCGGGTACAAACGTGTGATGGCCTTCCCAACCGATCACGATAGGCTTCATCACTGACACCTAATCGGTCAAGGTCTCATCATAGACCAAGAGTAACAACCAAGATCACACCCTCAAGGACACCCTAGCCTTAGATGTGCATCAATGCTCAAGTTACTCACATTAGCACTCTCAAGATATGCAATATATCCTCCTAGTGCTCTCTTCTTTTTCTCTTGGCTCTCACCAAATTCTCCAAGCAATTCCACTAGCCAAGAGTGGTCTCCAAGACCACAACAACGAAGTTATATAGGCTTCCAACCTCCAACTAGTTGTTGCTCCATGAAATCATCTCTCTGGACTCCATTGACCGGACTGTCCAGTTATGGCCAGACCGGACAGTCCGGTCTCTCTGAAACGGCTCCTAGAGACGTTGGCTGCTCTGTCCAGATGTACTCCTTGTACTAACCAAACTGTCCAGTCAGCTGAGCGGACCGTCTGGTCAGACTTTCTCTCTCCATTCCAGAGACCACCATCTTCTGCACTTCTTTGTCCCGAGCAACCTCCATACAGACCGGACCGTCCGGTCTGTAGACCATACCGGCCGATCTCTACAGGTCTTCACGCTGATAGACTTCCTCGCAGACTTCTCTCTGGTATCCTAGTGACCGTATAGTCCGGTTTCCACTGACCCCTGTGTCTGGTCACTATGCCCAGAAGCTGAAAGTCGTCCTCACTTGACTTTGTTTTCCGACTTCTCCGAACAGCTCCTTGGCTTCTCCACTGTCACCTAGTGCCTGTGATTTCACTGAGCATTCATGCACATCACCGACTAGACATGAACTAAGAGAAATGACCTAGACCCCCTTGATAGTCTGGTTTTTCCTATGGACTTAAAGCCCTAACAACTAGACAAGTGCTCCCAACACTTGCCCTTAGCTTTGATCCATCTCCAGCAACCCTTGGACTTCATCAAGCTTACAAGCCTCCATGCTTGCGGTCATTGTCATCCATTTCCAAGGCAACTATGATGAGGACATCGTAGCAATTCACATAAAGAAAGCAAATCATGATGTAAACCATGTTGAGAACCTTGGGCTTGTTGCAAAGTACACCATGACAACAACACATACATAGGTGAACACTACAATTATTTCTATAAGTAAATATCTGTATAAAGAAAAACTACTACTTGGTTTATATGATTGCAAAATGAAGCACCATGCTGTACTAGAAGGACTGTTCGTGATTAGTCCAACAACATTCAATTACATCTTGGATGAGTCGTGTAATGACTATGAGAAATGGTCAAGTAAATCATAGTCCAAGTCAATATTCAATTACATCAATGAACACACAAGCTACACATGATAAAGGGCCATCCACAACAAGCCTTGAACCCCATACAACAATTCTTGGATCAACTACACAAAGTCAAGTACAAGTACATAGAAAGGTGAACTCTATCCTTAACAAATTTAATTCCACTTTGAATAACAACTTTATGCTACCTAAGTCTTCTACACTTATTTTGATAAGGTTTATACACAAGAAGGGGCTCACTGGACCAACCAATATGGAGTGCACTAAGGACGACATGAGTTACATGGAAGCTGAACAAACTCATTGATAGCTGACATCAGAGGCAACTTCCAAGAGTCACACGAACCCGACCTTACATATTCTTCCCACATAATATACATGGATGGAAAGATAATTAAGTCTACTTTCACCTCCATCAAACGGCTTTTCATTTGGACTTCCCACTAGGGAGTAATGATCATTTTAGTGGAGACTGTCAGGGAGACTGATAGTCGCGCGAGACGTCACGGGACTGCTGTTTTCACACCATTCACCTACCCTTTAATTAGTAGAAACCCCTGAACGTTTCACACCCAACTAGGAGGAATGTTCCTAGTATAAATAAACCTTGTATCTTAGTCATTTGCCACAACTTTGATAATAGAAAAAAACCCTTTGGTTAGCCAAGTGCTATCAAATTCAGAGAGTGATCTCTATCCCTTTCCTCTTGTGATTTCTCCGGAGATTACATAAGCGATGTTCGATGTTACCCAATTGGTGCTCTTGCTCCTTTTGATTGCAGGTTGTGTTGGTTGGTAGCTTAGAGTTGGTTGGTAACTCAGAGTGTGGTTGGGCGAATCCTCGATTCAGGTTGCCATATAAAAGACGGTGGTTGGCTTCGGGTTGATTTTGTCAGGTTGCACTGTTATCTTGGCTGCTTACAGCTAGTTATCTTGGCTTCTTTGAAGCTAGTTATCTTGTTTGTGATCCTACGTCATGAAGATCGGGCCACAGACTCATCATTTGGTATCAAGAGCCATCGTTGTCACGGTAGGATTTTTCATTACCCCGAGCTACATATATCTATTATCATCCTATCCAAAAAAAGCCCTAAAAAATTAATATATAGCCCTTTGTTTCAATCTATTATTTTGGTGAGTTTTGTCAAGTTTTAGTCCATTAGAATCTTTGTTTAGTTGCTGGTCATATCTTCCTTCATGTGTCCTTTGTGCCATTTCCAAAACATCGTGTTTTTTAATATCTAAATCTGAAAATATCACAAAAAAAATAGGCAACCTAGTTCATTCCTTTGCGTAAACTTTGTTCCTATATAGCTAGCTACTGATTGCATTTAGTACTATCTATAAGTGTGCGTGAGTTATATCAGTTTTGGTGTTGTGTCAAGAAAGAAGAAGTAAAAAAAAACAGTACTAAAAAGAAGTGTGAAAGAAAGAGAAAGAGATAAAAGATGTGTGAAAGAAAGAAAGAGAAATAAAAAAAGTGTGAAAGGGAGAAAGCATTTGCTGGTTGTTCATGAGCATATGTTCTGAAGTTTTCATATATCATTGTGCAATCAGTTTGCTTTTATACTTTTGGTGCCGTTTTTGCTAGTTCAAAAACAGGAATCATATTTTACTAGCGTATACCTTGTTTGCATCAAATCTGATCTTTTTGTGCGTGCGTGATACCATTTACACTCATCATGTCTTGTGATCAGCATTAGACATTGGACTTCTAGTTTGGATTGCTACTTAACTTTACAACAACTAGAATTTCAGATTCTCCCTTATGCATCATTTCCCCACCAAGATCCATATAAAAGCCACTGTAAATAGAATCGTATTCGTGTATTCGCTTAGCCAGCACTTGTTACCGCCACACTTACTTTTGTAATCTGCAGGGAAATCATAAGAGCTTTGGTTGGTTGGAGAAGGTGAGCTCTAGAGATTTCACATATTTGTGTTCCTATTCCACATGTATGCTTGTTATTGTTTCAAAAGAATTTTGTGAAACTAACCATGGCAGATCGCAAGGGTACATGCATTCCATTCTATAGAAGTTCTGATCCGGAGGAATTTCTTGATTGGAAAGAAGAAATAGAGTATGAGTTTGGACTCAAAAATGTTTCAGGAATAAGAATACATCGAGTCACACTTCAGTTCAGAGATTATGCTCGTGATTGGTGGAGGTATTATCCACAAAAGCATCTTATAAGGAAATGGGAAGATCTTTGCACTATCATGAGAAAAGAGTTTGTTCCAAGAGAGTATGAGAAGATTTTACTACGTCGCCTAAGGCACAATAAGCAAGGGAGGAAATCTGTCCAAGCTTTCTATGATGATATATCTTCTGCTATGCACCGAGCCAACATCATGGGTGACATAGAAGCTATGTCATATTTCAAGAGAGGTTTGAACTCTAGTATCACTGCTGCTATGAAGGAAAAATATTTTTCAAGTATGTGTGATATGCTGAGTTATGCCATTAAGGTGGAAAAGAGAGTGAAGAAGCAGCGAGAAGAAATGACATATTGCATTAAGTTGTGCTAAGACTTTGTCGCTAGAAGAAAATCAGATTGTTAGTATAGTAGCACCATTTCTTGTCAAAATCATAAGAGCAAGAATTATGATGAGCCATCACATGTTGAGTTAAAAGGGACAATAGAGATTGGGAGTTGTATGCTTGAGAATTTTTCCACTCATGAAGATGATTGTGACCCAAGGGAGGAAAGGATTGAAAAGTTCATATCAGAAGCTAAAAATGAAAAGGAAATCTCTACTACTACAGTTGTGGCTTGTGATCATCATATTGAAGAGAGTATTACACAGGAAGAGAAAAATGTTGCTTTTGTCCATTGTGTGAGAACCACTATTCCAAAATGTGAAAGTAACCAACATTGTTCCATTCTAAATGTTGGTGCTTTGAGTACATAGTTGAAGCAAGTTGAGAATCTTGAGTGTCATAATTTGTTGCAACCAACAACAAAATTCAATGCCAAGCAACTCATGCATGAGCAAGAGCCAAACAAATTGAATGAAAGGAGCGAGGTTGCTGTTGCATGTTCTCCATGTGCAAATCCATAATCTGCTATACATGAACTTAAAGAATTCTCCACTCAGTTGCAGATCACTCAGGAATCATGCATGAGAATGGCCTCGTGTTGTGAAATGCCACCAGCTGCTACACCAATGGAACTCATGACAAATGGGGAACTTTTGATGGTTCCAAGCATGTCACAAATTGTGAAGTTCGACGACAAGGAAATTTTTGTGCTGCAATCAATATGACTGTTCCAATGTCATTGTGGGAGGCCATAAATCAATCAAATCAAGTCCATAATGGTCACGAATGTGAAGTAAAAAGTTTGATTGAGACCATGAACAATATGAATGAGAGAGATACGCCACACATCACAAGAGGGACTGATCGTTCAAATTGTGAGGATGATTTAGAAACTAACACAATCACACCTACATCTTGTGTTGTTCATCTTAATGTGCAGGATTCTAGGAAAGATGAGGAGGAGCTGGTTGCTCATGGATCCAAGAATATAACCGTTGCATAGAATGGAGTTGTTTCTAGCCAAATATTGAATCATGACAGTGAAAATAAAGTTACGGATTCAGAGATGATTACCACAACCAAAGAACAATCACAAGAATTGGAAGGTAATGTTTTTACTAGCCACAAACCTGAAAATATTGAACTACTTACTCATGATGAAATGCTCACAAGAATTTGTCCTGCTAAATGTTTATGCTATCTCATACTTGATGAACATATTGTGCTTAATGAAATGCTTGCTAAGGTTTCTAAGATAGCATCCATGAGTAATTATTTATCTTGTGTAACCCACTGCAATATCACTTCCAATCTGGTTGGATATCATGTTTCAAACAAGTTCTTTGACTCTGAAATTTGCATTACTTGTGACAATCTTGATTTTTAAGTGAACAAAATATTAGAGCCATGTTTTTTTCAATGTGAGTTGAATAATTTTCTACTTGTTTGCTGTTCAAACAAAGATTTGTTGTACCATACTTCATTTTTTTAGAAAATAAACATGATAAGTATGTTTTTGAGTCACATAAAATTAATTCTACCGTTCTTGAAATGTTTGACATTGCTCGGATAAAATTTGATATCTCCAATCAGTTGTGTGGTTTAAAAGATTTTCATTCTTCCATCCACTAACCTGTTTGCAGGTTTGCAAAATAGGAGAGCAAGATTTGATCACCATGTGGATGGTAGTAAACTGAATATTTTTTATTGTTCATCATCTATAACTCATTGTCCATATGTAAATGATGGTATCTACTGCAAGGAGGACCATGATCTTTCAAATAAAACTAAAAGTAACCTTTTTCATGAGCCTTCTTGTTCGTATAGAATATTTCCAAACATACAAAAGTCAAGGACGACTTTTCTTCAAGTGGGGGAGTATGATGAGGACATCCCAACAATTCACATAAAGAAAGCAAATCATGATGTAAACCATGTTGAGAACCTTGCGCATGTTGCAAAGTACACCATGCCAACAACACATACACATGTGAACACCACAATTATTTCTATAAGTAAATATCTCTATAAAGCAAAACTACTACTTGGTTTATATGATTGCAGAATGAAGCACCACACTGTACTAGAAGGACTGTTGGTGATCACTCCAACAACACAGCCAATAATGACAAAAGAACATGTTTATGTAAACCTTTGGATAAGTCGTGTAATGACTATGAGAAATGGTCAAGTAAATCATGGTCCAAGTCAATATTCAATTACATCAATGAACACACAAGCTACACATGATAAAGGGCCAGCCACAACAAGCCTTGAACCCCATACAACAATTCTTGGATCCACTACACAAAGTCAAGTACAAGTACATAGAAAGGTGAACTTTATCCTTAACAAATTTAATTCCACTTTGAACAAGAACTTTATGCTACCTAAGTCTTCTACACTTATTTTGATAAGGTTTATACACAAGGAGGGGCTCACTGGACCAATAAATATGGAGTGCACAAAGGACGACATGAGTTACATGGAAGTTGAACAAACTCATTGACAGCTGACATCAGAGGCAACTTCGAAGAGTCTCGTGCACCAGACCTTACATATTCTGCCCACATAATATACATGGCTGGAAAAATAATAAAGTCTACTTTCACCTCCAAGAAATGGCTTGTCATTTGGACTTCTTGTGACACGCAGGTCTCTCACATTCAATTAACTAACCTGCTAAGCATAAATTGAAGCTCAAGTATAGCATAAAATAATAGAGCTCTTTTGAAAAATTGGAATTTCCTTTAGTTAAATAAAGCCTGCAAACTACATTAAGAAGCAATTTAAAAATTTTCTATAAACATGTGCCAAATAAATAAATAATTACTATGGGAAGTTAAAATAAACTGTTAAGAACAAGAGTTAGTCTTTATCATATTAGAAAGTACTTTGATTCAATAATTCAAGTTTAAATACATTTCGAAGTAAATATTTAATTCTAATTAAAGTGCACCCGTTCTGACCAAATGTACTCGACTATTAAATTCGACACAACCTGAGGAGCTCAAATATAAAATTTGATCCCATTTGGAAACTTGTAGCATACGAAAATTAAATAAAACCAAAGCAGGGACCTTTTTGCAAACTTTTCAAAAAGTGGAGGACCCCTGGACAAAAGTCCTATCTTCTTCCTTCTATCGCGCGCTCGCCCGCGTGAATCAGCCTGCCGCCACCGCTGCCGCACATGCGTGCCCGCGCTCATGCCGTCGTGCTCGCCCTGGTCGCCCTCGAGACTCGGTCCCGCACTCCTGCGCACCCTCACTCGCTGTTGTCGCTTTTCTCCCGCCCGAGGCCGCCGTGCCTGCTGTTTTCTGCTCACTGACGTGCCACCGTCTCTTAGCCACGTCGTGTCGCATCACCGCTGCTCACCCGGCCGCCTGCATGCCGCTGAATGCCAACCGAGCTCGAGCTTGCAAACCTCACCACCAGAGCCTCCAGCTTGAGCCGTAGCTCGCATTGACGCTGCGCATAACCCTACACAACTGCCCTTGCCACTACCCCTCCATCCCTTGAAGAATTGTGACAATTTCAAGTTTCCACCGACGGAGCCTCACCGGTGATCACCGCTGCCTCGATGACAAATTCATCGAGCACAGTGAGCCTCTCGGCCTAATTCTTGTTCTTGCATGCTCGCACCCTCTCAGCGC
The DNA here is from genome assembly GCA_030378355.1 of Eleusine indica. Lineage (NCBI taxonomy): Eukaryota > Viridiplantae > Streptophyta > Magnoliopsida > Poales > Poaceae > Eleusine > Eleusine indica. The sequence continues at coordinate 30,292,904 of CM059494.1, read as the reverse complement.
ATCCTCCCGAACCCTCCCACGCCATGTTTGACCACTGTTTTGCTCACATTCCAAGTTTTCCCTGGCTACTCTCCCCTCCTCCGTCGAACCATGCCGCCTCGCTGATGAGCTCTATGCTCTGACCCCCCTCGACGAACAGCAACTGGATGCCGACCTTCCCCGCGCTCCCGTGAAGCTCATGATGAAGATGGTGTCCAAGTTCGTGCCTCGAAGCTAAAATGCGATGCCGTCGAAGACCTCCTCTCCGCTGCCTCTCGCCGACAGCCAACCTCTGGTGAGTGTTCCACCTCACGAACCCCTCAGACCGTTCCGCCATGTTGCGCACGTCGTCCAGCCACCCCCGTGGCAGGAAACTATCACTTGTAGCCGCCGGCAGTGACCCTTGCGGCGAGTTCCGGTCAAGCGCCGCCCCACCCCGGCACGCCCATTAGCAGCTGACGTGACTGCCATGTGGCTATGACAATAAGCCCCCAAAAATTTCTAGAAAATAGCAAAGGTTTCCAAAAATCATAGTAAATGCATCCCAAATCCAATGGACCTCAAATAAAGTTTGTTAGTTTTACAAAAATATGCTCTAATTTACAAAAATAATAACAAGTTGCCTTTGCCCATGTATTTTTAATAATTAAATAAATTGTGCAAATGCTAATTAATTCTTTATTAAATCTAGAAATGACATCTAATTCTAAACTTTTGCATACACTGTTATCTCATGTTATTACAACACCCTGAATTATGGTTAAGCCAAATTTGCAATATTTTATACACTATGATTTATTAGGTACTTTAACTTGAATAAAATTATTAATATTCAGAAGCTGTAACTTGATAAAAATGGAATTCATACAAGTCTATGTTCATGATAAATCACTCAAGTCCAGAATCACTTGTTTACTATTTATTTGCATTATTGTTCATAAAACTATAATAACCCTATTTAAACGGGTAACACACATAAAATAATGAAACTCTAACTTTTTTCCTTGAAGCATATGGCTTCCAGAACAAATTAATAAGACTGTTGGCACTTAAACACTAATGCATTATGCATCCATCATATCATTGCATGTTACGGTGTTACAACAATACCGTTAATCCATTGTTTATCTATAGGTAACGACATTCAGGAGCAGGAGCCGGACTTCCAGCAGGACACTAAGTCCGGAGAGCAGGAGACTGTGGTTACTAACACTAGTATTGATCCAGTCAAACCCAGGTGTCTCACTTTCAATTAACTAACCTGCTAAGCATAAATTGAAGCTCAAGTATAGCATAAAATAATAGAGCTCTTTTGAAAAATTGGAATTTTCTTTAGTTAAATAAAGCCTACAAACTACATTGAGAAGCAATTTAAAAATTTTCTATAAACATGTGCCAAATAAATAAATAATTATTATGGGAAAGGTAAAATAAAATTTTAAGAACAAGAGTTAGTCTTGTATCATATTGGAAAGTACTTTTATTAAATAATTCAAGTTTAAATACATTTCAAAGTAAAGATTTAATTCTAATTAAAATGCAACCATTCTGACCAAATGGACTCCACTATTAAATTCTACACAACCTGAGGAGCTCAAATATAAAATTTGATCCCATTTGGAGGCTTGTAGCATAGGGAAATTAAATAAAACTGAAGCAAGGACCTTTTTGCAAACTTGTCAAAAAGTGGAGGACCTCTGGACAAAAGTCCTGTCTTCTTCCTCCTGTCGCGCGCTCGACCACGCGAATCGGCCTGCCACCGCCGCGCACGCGTGCCTGCGCCCATTGATGTAAACAAGGGTTCCCGATCTTCCGTAAGGTTCTTGGTAAGTTGATTTGATCGGAGGCGACACACAAATCGATCCGGCTTCAGAACAGCACGTTCTAAACCCCGCAATCGCAGCACGACGTCTCCTCTGGTTATCAACCGTCCAAAGACGATTGACCTCGCCGAGAAGGCTAATCCCTGCCTACGAATCAAGAACACAAGCAAGAACAATGAAGAATGCAACACAATTTCAGATGTATGATTAAACTCTCGAAGTTGGGGTCTCACAAACTGATGAACGGCGACATTGTTTTGAACAGAATTGATCTAAGCAAAACCCGAACCCTAGTGGTGCGGCGACGGCTGTATATAAAGATCCTAGGGTCGTGCAAGACCCTCTGGACGCGCCCCTAATTGGGCTCAACTAAATACAAAGCCCAAAGGCCAAAAATAGGCGACTCAGCACCGACACAGATTCTGGACTCTCTCTTGTTTCGACGATTCCCGATGACTCCGGATAAATTTTGACATCAGGCTGGTGGCATTGGAAAGGTCTTCTCCTTATCTTTCCGTGCATATGTAGAACGTCCAAATCCGAGTCCGTATGCGTCCTGAGTGATTGTTTTAGTGCAGACTGGTCCTGGGCCCCGAAACAGACTCGAAGTCGGTTTTGATTGGGCCTCCACTTTGGCTTTCAAGCCCTTGCTGGTCCTTGACGTTTCCAACTCCTTCTCCCATCATCTCCTGGTCCTCTCCATGGTTTCAAATCATAAAATAATCATTAGGTAGCAAACCATTCTCAAAAGTAACATATAGCAAAGAACGTAGGAACGAGCTCACCTCTAAATTTAGTCGTCGTGCACGAGCTCTAGTCATTGGACCTTGCAAGTCCAGAATTGGAGGAGTGTTGTGTGTATCCATAGGAGTGATGTCCTCATCATCCTCCCCATCTTGAAGTGGAGTCGTCCTCGACTCAAGTTCATCCTCTTCTCCCAAGTATGGTTTCAAATCTGAAATATTAAAAGTAGGACTAACCCCGAACTCGGGAGGCAACTCAAGTTTGTATGCATTATCATTAATCTTCTCCATTATTTTGAATGGACCATCAGCTCTAGGAATTAGCTTAGACTTTGTCAATTCTGGAAATCTATCCTTCCTTAAGTGTAACCACACTAAATCTCCTACATCAAGCTTTACTTCCTTTCTACCTTTACTACCAGCAATTTTATATTTTTCATTCATCTTTTCAATGCTAAGTCTAGTGGTCTCATGCATTTGCAAAATAAATTCAGCACGCTCCTTAGCATCAACATGAACTCTCTCATTAATAGGTAGAGGAAGTATATCAAGTGGAGTACGGGGATCAAAACCATACACTACTTTGAAGGGACTTACCTTGGTAGTAGAATGTGTTGCCCGATTATAAGCAAACTCAACATGAGGCAAGCATTCTTCCCATTGCTTCAAATTTTTCTTCAAAATAGCTCGTAACATAGTGCCCAAAGTGCGGTTCACAACCTCAGTTTGTCCATCAGTTTGTGGATGACAAGTTGTAGAAAATAGCAACTTTGTACCCAACTTATTCCAAAGCGTGCGCCAAAAATGACTCAAGAATTTTACATCACGATCTGAAACAATAGTAGAAGGCATACCATGCAAACGTATAATTTTTTTGAAAAAGAGATCAGCAATATAACTAGCATCATCAGTTTTATGACATGGTATAAAGTGTGCCATCTTGGAAAAATGATCCACAATAACAAAAATGCTATCGCTCCCCCTCTTAGTCCTAGGCAGTCCTAAAACAAAGTCCATAGAAATATCCACCCAAGGAATAGAAGGAAGAGGAAGTGGCATGTATAAACCATGTGAACTCAATCGAGACTTAGCTTTTTGACATGTAGTGCAGCGAGCAACAAAACGCTCAACATCTTTCCTCATCCTTGGCCAAAAGAAGTGTGTGGCCAAAATATCCTCCGTCTTCGTAGCACCAAAATGACCCATCAATCCACCTCCATGCGCCTCCTGCAACAACAAAAGACAAACGGAACCAACTGGAATGCATAGGCGGTTAGCTCTAAACAAGAAACCATCATTCAACACAAATTGGTTCCAAGCACGACCTTCTTTATAGTGCAGCAATACATCTTTAAAATCAACATCAGCAACATATTGTTCTTTAATTGCCTCAAGTCCAAAAATTCTACAATCAAGTTGAGACAACAAAGTATATCGCCTAGATAAAGCATCAGCAATCACATTATCCTTCCCTTTCTTATGTTTAATAATATAAGGAAAAGACTCAATAAACTCAACCCATTTAGCATGTCTATGGTTCAAATTGCATTGAGAACGAATATACTTAAGTGATTCATGATTAGAATGAATAACAAATTCTTTGGGCAACAAATAATGACGCCACGTCTCTAAAGAACGTACAAGTGCACATAGTTCCTTATCATACGTGGAATAATTCAAAACAGTCCTAGTAATTTTCTCACTAAAGTATGCAACAGGTTTACCATCTTGCATCAAAACACCACCAATGCCTATACCACTAGCATCACATTCAAGCTCAAAAGTCTTATCAAAATTGGGTAATTACAGCAATGGTGCATGTGTAAGTTTGTCCTTCAAAGCATCAAAAGACTCATGATGTACCTTACCAAAATAGAAGTCAACGCCCTTCTTTGTCAACTCATGCAATGGTGCTGAAATCTTTGACAAAGCGGCGGTAGAAACCTGCAAGACCAAGAAAACTCCTCACCTGTGTGATAGTTTTTGGTACAGGCCAGCTCTTTATGGCTTCAATCTTCGCCTCATCCACCTTAATTCCCTGTGGAGTTACAACATAGCCAAGAAAAGAGATTCGATCCGTGCAAAAGGTGCACTTCTCAAGGTTACCAAATAAACGTGCAACTCGCAAGGCATCAAAAAAAGCACGCAAATGAATCATATGATCATCCATGGATTTGCTATAAATCAAGATATCATCAAAGTAAACAACCACAAATTTGCCAATAAAAGGTCTTAAAACCTCATTCATCAAACGCATGAAAGTACTGGGTGCATTAGTTAACCCAAAAGGCATTACTAACCACTCATACAACCCGAATTTGGTTGTGAAAGCTGTTTTCCATTCATCTCCAAGTTTCATTCTAATTTGATGGTAGCCACTACGCAAATCAATTTTAGTGAAAATTATAGCACCACATAACTCATCAAGGATGTCGTCTAGCCTAGGAATAGGATGACGATACCTAATAGTAATGTTATTAATCGCTCTACAATCGACACACATACGCCAAGAACCATCTTTCTTAGGAACCAAAAGTACAGGAACAGCACAAGGACTAAGTGATTGACGAACATACCCACGATCCAAAAGGTCTTGGACTTGTCGTTGTATCTCCTTAGTCTCCTCAGGGTTGGTCCTATAAGCAGCACGGTTTGGTAAAGTAGCACCAGGAATCAAATCATTTTGACGCTCAATCCCTCTCAAAGGTGGCAATCCCGGGGGTATCTCAGCTGGGAAAACATCCTCATACTCCTGCAAAAGGTTAGTGACAGCAAGAGGCAAAGCACTAGAAGCAATATCACTAAGCAAAAATAAGGCTTGTTTGCAAATCAAAGCATAGCAAATATCATCAGCAGAAATTTCAGCAAGCTCAGATTTTGTGGCAAGACATGAACAACCTTGTAATTTAATTCTAGCACCCTTAGAACTTGAAAAATCATTAACATTACTTGGTGTAGAATCAGAATTAACAGGTTGCTAAATTTGAGGGCTTTTATTTTTCAAACTAGCAGCTCGTTCTAAATTAGCTTGTACAATTTTAGCAGGGGTCATTGGTAACAAAGTAATTTTAGTTCCTTTATGCATAAAAGTGTACTTATTACTTTTACCATGGTGTACAGCATCATTATCAAATTCCCAAGGTCTACCCAATAAAAGTGAACAAGCTTGCATGGGTACAACGTCACAATCAACAGAATCCACATAGGAACCAATAGAAAAAGGAACTCTGCAAGTTTGTATTACCTTAGCTTTTCCAGAGTCATTTAATCACTGAATGTAGTATGGATGTGGATGTGGGCGTGTGGTCAAATCAAGCTTCTTAACCACATCAGAACTCACCAAATTGTTGCAGCTTCCTCCATAAATGATGACACGTGCTCGACGGTTCTTGATGACAAAGAAAATCTGGAACAAGTTATGTTGCTACATCATCTCGGGCTGCTTGATTTGTGTGCTAAGCACACGCTGCACAATAATATTTATGTAGCCCGTGGTATCTCCGCCTCCAAGGACGAGGTCACCGCTGGTGGCAGCGACATCCTCCTCCTCATCCTCCACATCGGAGGTGCTCATGTAACCGCCATCATCTGTCGCCACATATGCCCGCCTACTTGGGCAATCTTTCTGCACATGGCCAAGACCATGGCAGCGGTGGCACTGAATCCCTGTAGTGCGTCCCATCGAAGCAACAAAGGAGGCACTACTAGCCGGTACCTGCACAGAATTTTTACCTGAGCGCGTAGAAGGGGCAGGGGCTGATCTTGGTGCTGCAGAAACAACACTAGCTGGTGGGGACGGCCGGAAAGATGGCTTGGGCAGCCCTGAAGTCCCCGTCGGCCGTGGTGGGTACAAATTCCTGGACTTGCTATACTCCTCAAAAGCCTGGAAAAGTCCCTATGATTCTTTCTCTACAAGCATAGCATACTAGAAACACTGGTTGAGGGTATAAAATTCTTTATAATCAAGGATGTCCTGAATTTCTTTTCTCAAACCAGAATAAAAGCGGCAAATCTGATCCTCTACTTTTTCAACCACAGCACAACGAATCAAACCCTTCTGAAGCTCACTAAAATACTCTTGAACAGTTTTATCTCCTTGATCTAAACGCTGCAGTTTATTACGAATTTCTCTATAAAAAGAAGGAGGAACAAAACGATCACGCATTTCTACCTTAAGTTCTTCCCAAGTAGTAGGCAAATCGGTTTCAGCAGCTAGACCACTCCACCAAACAATAGCAAAGTCCTTAAACTCACTAGTGGCTCGTCTAACTCTATGTTGTTCAGGAACAAGGTGGGCATTAAATTTTTATTCTACCGTCATTTCCCAGTCAAGTCAAGCATCACCATCGTACTGACCCGAAAACAAAGGAATTAAAAACTTAATTTTAGCATACGGGTCATCTAGAGCATGGTTACCTTGTGTGCGACGGTTGTGGTTGTGGAAACCACCCATACCTTGAGGGTTACGTTGCAAACGACGTCGTAACCTTGCGGTCCTTGTAGCTGACCTATCGACAGTGCCATCAGCCTTATACACCATTGCTTCATCATGATCGTCTTCAACGTCGTTGTTGGTGTTGGTGTTGGTGTTGGTGTTATTGTTGTTGGTCTTGTGAGCGGTCTCCAATTCGACAATCTGATCGGTTAGCTTACAGACTCTCTTATCCAACCGCTCAATGCTTTCTCCTAGGTGAAGCTTGGTGACGGCGTCTGTGACGGCCCTGGTGATCGTCTCTACCAAATCACTCTGAACCGCCTGCAAAGCCTTCTCTAGCTGACTTTGGCTCACGCACTCATCAAATTTTGAGGGTGAAGCACCCTCTCCATCGCTTCCTGACATTAGAAACACCAAAACAGGAAACAAAAAGTGAAGGTTATCCCTACAAAAGTACTAAGCAGTGGTGCCTCTCAACACAGCAAAAGGAAGCTTCTTGCAAAGCTCTTACAAAGTTCTGAAAACAACAAAGCGAAGGATATCAGGGAGCTGTGTTCCACGATTGCAAGGGTCACAAAATAACCTATGTGCTGTCCAGAAGAAGTATGTAGAGCTAGGAAGGCCAAATATATATATGTGAGTGGCACACAAATCAAAAACAGATAGTAAAGCTGAATAAGTGCCCAAGTAACTTGTCCCTCGTTGCTGATCTAACTATGTCCTAGAACAGTAGTGATAGCAAAGAAGAAACCATGAGACAAATGCACACAGTCGATAACAGGGGGCTAAGTGTAAAACAGCCAAACTCAGAAATTCCAGGCGGCTAGATGGAGCACTAGTAGGAATCCCAAATTTCTTTTTTTTTATTTTATTTTTTTGATATTTTTTTCCAACTCACTAGCAAACGGGGAGAAACCACAAAAAATTTCAGCTCAAACCTAGCTAGGACGTGGCCTACAGAAAATCTTGAAGTTTCAGAAAACGTCGAGTTTCAACTTGGATGAATTTTTTCTTTATCTTTCCGATTTTTTTTTGAATTTTTGACGAGGGCACACAGGGCATAGCCGAGTGTGGGTCACCTCAACTTTTTGTCAAGAATCTCCTGTAAAAATTTCAGCCAAAACAGACAACCGAGTGAAAAGTTATGGCCGTTTTACCGAAGAGGTGTCGGAATCGGTTATGAAGAAACCTAGGGTTTGAGTGAAACCCGAGTCGGGTTTGGGGTCGGGTAGGGATTTCTTTGGCGGGGTGGATGTAGCGGAAAGTAGAATTTGTGAAAATTGGTCCGAGGTGGTGAGGGTGGGTTTAGGGTGGGATTAGGGTGGGTGTGTTGATCAATCAACCCTAGCACACAAAGTCGACAAAACCGAGGATGGTGAAGGGGATGGTGGCTAGGGTTGCAAGGGAAACACTACTGACGACAAAAACACAAACTAAACCAGCGACTAAACAAGAACTAGGGCACAAACTCAACACTACGGACTCTGAAATTGAAATATGCAAAGGCTAAACACGTGGTTATGGGCGGGGGAAATTTTTTTTTGGTATTTTCTATGGACGATAGAAAGAACACGAAAACAAAACTAAAGGGTAGTGTGAACCTGACAGTGCACCTGAAGCTCTGATTACCACTTGATGTAAACAAGGGTTCCCGATCTTCCGAAAGGTTCTTGGTAAGTTGATTTGGTCGGAGGCGACACACAAATCGATCCGGCTTCAGAACAGCATGTTCTAAACCTCGCAATCGCAGCACGACGACTCCTCTGGTTATCAATCGTCCAAAGATGATTGACCTCACCGAGAAGGCTAATCTCTGCCTGCAAATCAAGAACACAAGCAAGAACAATGAAGAATGCAACACAATTGTAGATGTATGATTAAACTCTCGAAGTTGGGGTCTCACAAACCGATGAACTGCGACACTGTTTATGATCAAAATTGATCTAAGCAAAACCCGAACCCTAATGCTGCCGTGACGGCTATATATAAAGACCCTATGGTCATGCAAGACCCTCTGGACACGCCCCTAATTGGGGTCAACTAAATACAAAGCCCAAAGGCCAAAAATAGGCGACGCAGCACCGACACAAATTCTGGACTCTCTCTTGTTTTGACGATTCCCAATGACTCCGGATGAATTTTAACATGAAGCAGGCAGCATTGGAAAGGTCTTATCCTTATCTTTCCGTGCATATGTAGAACGTCCAAATCCGAGTCCGTATGCGTCCTGGGTGACTGTTTTAGTGCAGACTGGTCCTAGGCCCCGAAACAGACTCGAAGTCGGTTTTGATTGGGCCTCCACTTTGGCTTCCAAGCCCTTGATGGTCCTTGACATTCCCAACTCCTTCTCCCATCATCTCCTGGTCCTCTCCATGGTTTCAAATCATAAAATAATCATTAGGTAGCAAACCATTCTCAAAAGTAACATATAGCGAAGAACGTAGGAACGAGCTCACCTCTAAATTTAGTCGTCGTGCACGAGCTCTAGTCATTGGACCTTGCAAGTCCAGAATTGGAGGAGTGTTGTGTGTATCCATAGGAGTGATGTCCTCATCACCCATGCTATCGCACTCACCATGGTCGCTCTCGGCACTCACTGCCGTGCGCTCTCACTCACTATCATCGCTTTTCTCCCGCCCGAGGCCGCCGTGCCTGCCATTTTCTGCTCACCGACGTGCCACCGTCTCTCTGCCACCTTGAAACTCCCCGACGCACTCCAGCTGCTGCTCAGCCGCATCCCGTCGTGTCACCGCTGCTCACCCGGCCGCCTGCACGCCGCTGAATGCCCATGCTGTGAGTCACTTTCGCTCTGCCCAAAGCCGCCATGGCCACTGCCTGAGCTCCGTGATTCTAGGCGCCCGATCGATTTCCCTTGTGCCCGACCATTTCCTTCGCTCCGACAGCATGCCACCCTTGCGCGCAATCACTGGCCACTCGTGCCACCCCAACCTGACCTCACTCGACCTTTAAAACCCCTCACTCTGCCTCGTTTGTGCATCCCCGTTCTCGCCATTACCTCCGTCGAGCTCTAGACGCAAACCTCACCACCAAAGCCTCCAGCCTGAGTCGTAGCTCGTATTCACGCTGCGCATAACCCTACACAACTACCCTTGGCCACCACCCCTCCATCCCTTGAATATTTGTGACAATTTCAAGTTTCCAATGACGGAGCCTCTCTAGCGATCACCGCTGCCTCGACGACAAATTCAACGAGCACAGTGAGCCTCTCGGCCTAATTCTTGTTCTTGCATGCTCGCGCCTTCTCAGCGCATCCTCCCGAACCCTCCCACGCCGTGTTTGACCACTGTTTTGCTCGCATTCCATGTTTTCCCTGGCTACTCTCCCCTCCGCCGTTGAACCATGCCGCCTCGCCGATGAGCTCTATGCTCCGACCCCCTCGACGAACAGCAACTGGATGCCGACCTTCGCCGCACCCCCGTGAAGCTCACGATAAAGATGGAGTCCAAGTTCATGCCTCGAAGGTAAAATGCGATGCCGCTGAAGACCTCCTCTCCGTCGCCTCTCGCCGGCGGCCAACCTTTGGTGAGTGTTCCACCTCGCGAACCCCTTAGACCGTTCCGCCATGTTGCGCATGTCGTCCACCTACCCCCGTGGCGTGAAACCGTCGCTTGTAGCAGCCGACAGCGACCCCTTCGGCGAGCTCCGGTCGAGCGCCGCCCCGCCCCGGCGTGCCCACTGGCAACTGACGTGGCTGCCACGTGGCTATGACAATAAGCCCGCAGAAATTTCTAGAAAATAGCAAAAACTTCCAAAAATCATAGTAAATGCATCCCAAATCCAATGGACCTCGAACAAAGTTTGTTAGTTTCATAAAAATATGCTCTAATTTACAAAAATAATAACAAGTTGTCTCTGCCCATGTATTGTTAATAATTAAATAAATTGTGCAAATGCTAAATAATTCTTTATTAAATCTAGAAATGAAATGTAATTCTAAACTTTTGCTTAAACTGTTATCTCATGTTATTACATCAACCTGAATTTTGGTTAAGCCAAATTTACAATATTTTGTACATTATGATTTATTAGGTACTTTAACTTGAATAAATGCTAGTAATTAAATTATTAATATTTTCAGAAGCTATAACTTGGTAAAAATGGAGTTCATACAAGTCTATGTTCATAATAAATCACTCAAGTCTAGAATCACTTGTTTACTATTTAGTTGCATTATTGTTCATAAAACTATAATAACACTATTTAAAAGGATAACATACATAAAATAATGAAACTCTAACTTGTTTCCTTGAAGCATATGGCTTCAAGAACATATTAATAAGACTGTTGCCACTTAAACACTAATGCATTATGCATCCATCATATCATTGCATGTAACGGTGTTACAACAATACCGTTAATCCATTGTTCATCTATAGGTAACGACACTCACGAGTAGGAGCCGGACTTCCAGCAGGACACTGAGTCTGAAGAGCAGGAGACTGTGGTTACTAACACTAGTATTGATCCAAGCAAGCCCCGGTTTGCATTCTCCTTTTTAAAGTTTTGCTAGTTTATATCACTACTAGTGTCTATATATGCTTGTTGCATTAGGTCATAGAAGTTGATTGAAACCCACCTTGCATGGTACCCCATATGACCTATGCTACTGTTATAGAACCTTGGTAGAATCGGTACTGTATTGCTATGCTTAGTAAATAATAGTCTCGGTAGATATTATTACTAAGGAATGACTTGATCACTAAATCGGAACTTAATGAAAGAAGTTTACTTTTGATGTTATGACCGGGCAGGGAATTATGCATGTGTAGGTTTGCAGCAACACATGGGTGTTGACTGCGGTAGTCCTGCCTTGTCGAACCTAGGACCCGTCCGTGGTCGGCCCCTTGAATAAGTTTTGAATAGTACCGAATGCATGCTAGTTTATGCGCACCAGTAAACCGACGTAGCATTAAATACTTGCATTGGAACACGGCTATGGTGCGTTGGTCTTTTGATCCTTCTGCTGCTGGAATGGGCGGTTCATACCGCGAAGTATTGCTGACGGAACAGCATGCCCACTCGACGTCACTGGATCCGAGGGAAGGTGTAAAGTGTTTCTTGTGAAGGGTTGCCGTATACGTCCTTAATTGGTGCATATACGTCATGTATTTCGGGGTTTCCCAGCTAGTGTAAATAAATTGCAATTGTTGTCCCTCGTAGTAATGAGTACCACTTGGTCACTGAGTCGTCACGTAGTAGCACATGATACTATGGAAATGGATTATGTTGGTTATTGTTGATTATTATTATTACTATCCTTGTGTTGTACTTACTTTATGTACTATTTTATTATCTTATGATGCTTCACTAAAGTTACATTTCTGCTCCACCCAATTAAATTGAGAAAATAAAACTTGATAGAACTAATAGGTTGCTCAGTGCGAGTCTTTTCAAACAAGCCTCCTATTGGAGCCAATGCATGTCTAGGTTTTTGACAGGTAAGTCTTGCTGAGTAATTAGTACTCAGGCTTTGTGCCTCTGTGGTTTTCAGGTAATGAAGATATAGAGTTGCCTGTAGATGTGTTGCCTTGGGACATGCAGGTCCCCGAGGGTTGGACTGCCCACTAGGAGTCTGACCTGCCGCCGCAGTTACTGTTGTGTGCTGCTAGGGTGATGGTTCATCAGGCATGAATCGTCACTACTGCTGTATCATCGAGAGCTCGTAGATTTCTTTCCGTATTTGCTTCTACTGTTTTTCAAAACAATCATGAACTTGTATTAATTCCGGTGCACTTTGACTACCTAATGATGTATCAATTCAACTTAAATTCAAGTCATCGTTGTATTATCAAGTGTCTGCGTTATCAGCACCTTCGGGACCTCCATCCTTCGGGAAGGGGCGCCTCACTTCCCACTAGGGAGTAATGATCATTTTAGTGGAGACTGTTAGGGAGGCTGAAAGACTTCACGGAACTGCTGTTTTCACACCATTCACCTAACCCTTAATTAGTAGAAACTCCAGAATGTTTCACACCCAACTAAGAGGGATGTTTCTAGTATAAATAAACCTTGTATCTCAGTCATTTGCAATAACTTTGATAATAGAAAAAACCTCCTTTGGTTAGCCAAGTGCTATCAAATTAGAAGAGTGATCTCTACCCATTTGCCCTTGTGATTTCCCCGAAGATTACATAAGCAACGTTCGACGTCACCCAATTGGTGCTCTTGCTCCATTTGATTGTAGGTTGTGTTGGTTGGTAACGTAGAGTGTGGTTGGGCGAATCCTCGATTCAGGTTGCCATATAAAAGACGGTGGTTGGCTTCGGGTTGATTTCGTCAGGTTGCACTGTTACCTTGGCTGCTTGCAGCTAGTTATCTTGGCTTCTTTGAAGCTAGTTATCTTGTTCATGATCCTACGTCATGAAGATCGAGCCATAGACTCATCAGCGTATGAAAATAAACCAAGTGATCAAGATCAGTCAAACACACGTGAATGAAAACCATGACTCATCAAAATCCACGAACACTTGATAAATTCATTAGAATAAGATCCAAATGTATCTATCTCCCAAAACCTATGTACATGTGTGCTGCCCCTAGATACAAGCTAGTGACGCTCGATCACAGAGGATCACACTCCCACTCCCCCTAGACCTATGACTACTTCTCCCCCTTTGGCAACAAACACCAGAAAGAGGAAAAGGGAAACAACTAAGCGCTCGTGGTCGAAGGAGGTGGTGCAACAACGTCCTCTGAAGGGTCTGCTCTGGGCTGCTCCTGTGCTGGGTCCTGCTGCTCTGCCTGAGCCTGCATCACCTGAGCGTCCAACTGCTCAAAGTACTCAAGGTCTACTGGTGACTCAGACCCTCTGTCCTGCCCTGTTGGTGGGACTGTGGATTTCTTCTCAGCAACTATCGCCTAAAGAAGAGCAAGGTCGTCCACATCCTCCTGAGTGAATCCTTGGCGGACAAGATCCTCTGCTATTTCACATGTGACTAGAGGTGTGTCTGTAGCAGAAGGAGGTGGAGCTGTAGCTGACTCTAGGGCTGTCTGAGAGTCTGCACATGTGGTGTGCACTATCTCAGAAAATAGACTCCTGACTAGTAGCTACTAAGAGGTGGAAGGTCCTACCATCTGCAAAGTCAGGGAGTGAGTCAGTGAAGAGAACAACGTAGAAACTAAGAAGGCGGACACAAGGGAGAACTGAGCTAGTGAGTGAGTTTGTCCTGCTCCTTCTGTCGGTAGCACCCCTGAGTGTGATAACCCGCTGGACTGGGCTGTCATCATGGTAGTGAAGGAGCCTGGCTGTGTCTGCAGTGTCAGAAACTGTGGAATAGTAGAAGGTTCCGGCTGCTGGATGGCCTGCCTTTGAGTGAACTAGGCCATCTGGGTCATCAGTGTAGTCATCAGCATCATCTGCTGTCTCTGAAGCTCTGCCTGTCCTCTGATGACCTCCATCATCTGACATCTATCATCAGTTGTGCTCTGAATGAACTCACTTAGGCGTCCTGCAAGTGCTGCTACAGTGATAGCATCCTCTAACTGTGTCCCTGTAGGCTGGGGAGGTGCTCCTGTGCTAGCTGACTCAAGAACAACTGTCTCTGGATGAGTTGCCTGCTCGTGAGTGACTTGTAGTGACTCCTACTCCTCCTCTCCCATCTGTTGACTCGAGCCTGACTGCGATCCCCTGGGGACTCAAGGTGAGTAGCTGGTGGTCACCTGAGAGAACGTGTCGTACTGCTCTTCTATCACTAGTCCCATCCTCCTCAAAAGGTACCAGATGTATGGACCATAGACTAAGTGACGTCCTCCTACCTTCTCAGAGATAACCTCCTCCATCTCACCAATCAGCAAATCAGCCAAGTCAAACGGCTATCTCCTCAGTATGGCTACCACTGCCCACCGGTGTAGAAGTGTAAACTCCTCTCTGTACCAAGACCTAGGAATGATAGTCCTAGTGACTATTGCTCTAATCACACATGCATGGATGCAAACCATATTAGTCACAAAGGAGTTCTAATTACCATGCAATGCAAGAGAAGGAAATACACACTACAACTACCAAGAACAAACACGGTTACCTCCCTCATGAGTGGATATGACATTGAGTTCCATGTTACTTGTGGTGGACTTCACATGATCTTCATGAAGCTCCTGATCCACCACCACTACTGATGTGGACAAGGGTTCCCGATCTTCCGATAGGTTCTGATAATCTTGATTAAGGCGGAGGCGATACACAAATCGATCCGGCTTCCGAACGACACGTTCTGAACCCCGCAATTGCAGCACAACGTGTCCTCTGGTTATCAACCGTTCAAGAACGATTGACCTCGCTGAGAAGGCTTATCCTTGCCTGCAAATCAAGAACAAAGAAGAATACAACCAAATTTGTAAGTTTACGATGAATCTCACAAGTTGGCGTCTCACAAACCGATCAAACGGCAAAACTGTTATCAACAGAATAATCTAAGCAAAACCCAAACCCTAATGAAGAGGCGGCGGCTGTATATGAGGACCCTAGGGTCGTGCAAGACCCCCTGGACGCAGCCCTAAGTGGGCTCAACTCGATACATGGCCCAAAGACCGATTACGGTGTCACAGCACCAGGACAGATTCTGGAAGTCGAATTGTTTTGGCGATTGCCGACGGCTCGAGACGAATTTTGACATGGGACCAGTTTGGTTGGAAAGGTCTTTTCGTTATCTTTCCAGGCATATACAGAACGTACAAATCCGAGTCCGTATGCGTCCTGGACGTCCGTTTTAGTGCAGACTGGTCCTGGGCTCCGAAACAGACTCGAAGTCGGTTTTGATTGGGCCTCCACCTTGGCTTGGACGTCCTTGCTGGCCCATCACGTCTCCAATCACCTCTCCAGCTATCTCATCATCATCTCCATGGTTTCTAACAATAATTAATTCATTAGGTAGCAATCTATTCTCAAAATCATATAAATGAATCATTAGGAACAAGCTCACCAGTAAATTCAGTTGTCGCGCATGAACTTGCATTTTGGTTGGTGGAGTGCTGGGTGTATCCATAAGGGTGATGTCCTCATCATTCTCCCCCTTTTTAATTAGAGTCGTCCTCGACTCGAGCTCATCTCTTTCTCCCATGTATGGTCTCAAATCTGAAATATTAATTGTGGAACTATTCCCAAACTTGGGATACAACTCATATTTATATGCATTATAAAATTTATCATCACAATGTGAAACTACAATAGAACGCATGCCATGCAAATTAATGACCTCTATGAAAACTTGCTCAGCAATATAAACATCATTCTCCCTCTTATGACAAGATAGAAAATGTGTGATCTTAAAAACACTAGAAAAACATGACATGATATGGTAATTGTTATTGCAGTTTTCTAGTTCATCATTTGGTTGTACAACACAAGGAGTATTCATGTTTGAGCAAATATAAACTTTATGCACCATAAATACACCTTTATGATCATAGTTTCCTATAGCATAAAATTCATTTCTTGTTAGTAAAGGCAATTCAGTTTGAGAAAAGATTTGCTTCTCCACGGTATTTAGATCACAAAGAACATCAAATTCAATATAACCCAAAGTATTTAGAGAAGACAATAATTTCTGCTCATCCTTTTCACATGTTATTAAAATCAAATGTTTTATTTCAGCACTAGTAGGTGAATCATAAGCAAAAACATCAAGCTTATTTATTTGTTGTGGCAAAGGTATAAGTGAAGCAGTGGCACACAACTCCTCTTTATCATAAGGATCAGTAGATAAATTAACTTGTGGCAAAGGCAAATCAAGACAAGGTTCCAATACAACAAGATTGTTGGAACAATTTATCACATCAAGAAAGCTCTTACCTGAAGCAACAACATGTTCTTCATCTTTCTCACTATCCTCTTCTTTGTGTAGAACCTGAAATGTATTAGTTGCAACAAGAGGCAAGGAAATATGTTCATCATCTAATTCAGATTTTGATGTAAGTGTTGCAACATTTAAAGTAGTCCATTCTTTCCTAAATGGTTCATTCTTTCTTCTCTCAAGTCTTTGTTGATCCTCTTCTAAAATTTCAGCAGCAGACATAGGTTTAAGAGTAACTCTTCTACCATTGTATTTAAATGAATAGGTATTAGCAATGGTATTGTGCAAAGCATTATTTGTAGAAATCCAAGGCTTACTCAATAACAAATGACATGCTTGCATAGGTACTATATCAAATTCTGCACTATCCTTATAAGAACCAATAAAAAAGTCAATGCGTGCAATTTTATCTACCTTTATCTTACCACAAGAATTTACCCATTGGATGTAGTATGGACATGGGTGTGGCTGTGTGGTCAAGCCGAGCTTCTCGACCAATTCCAAGCTTGCGATGTTGTGGCTACTCTCTCCATCAATGATGACACGACACCGTCGATCTTTCACAATAAAGTGAGTCTGAAACAAGTTGTTCATTTGATTTTGCTCTACCTTCTCCATCTGAGAACTAAACACTCGTTGTGCTACAACACTTGTATCAACCTCATTTGACACCATCGACTCATCACCATCAGTGTTGTAACCTGTCATTGTTAATAGAAAACAAGAAAACACACAAGAGTATATTTTCCTATCACTACTGTTTGATTACGGTGGAAACTCTCAACAAGCAAATGGCAGCACCTAACTGAGTTTTTACAAGATTCTTAATAGCAAAACAGAGAATACCTTGGAGAGTGTGATCCGACGATTGCGAGGGTTCAAAGTTCTATGCCTATTCAGAAGGATATATATGGAGCTAGGTAGGCAATTTATAGTAGCAAGGTTTAGCAAAATTTCAATTCAGAAATTGCAAAACTGAATAATAGTTCCAAGGTAGTCTATGTCACTGGCCTAAACTTGTCTCGGACCTAGTTCAAGCAAGCAAGCAAATGGCTCAACAAAGGACACAAAGGCTGCAAGCAATTCTGAATTTTTTTCTCTTCTCCTTTTGTTTTTTTCTTTTGTTATAGGTGCGGCTTTTTCTTCTTATTTTTTTTCAGCACCTCTTTGCCTTTTACTTAATTTCATGAATTTTTTGACATAGAACTGCAGCAAGAGTTGCGAACTTTATAGCACAAAGGAAAAACCTAAACTTTCTTTTTTGCACTCTTTACGTAAGGAATAGATGTACATGTAGAACTGAACCGACAATTCTCATATGCAACAATGTGCAGTGATCTCTTGACTCAAGGAACAACGTGCAACAGAAAACACTCTAAGTTTCTTTTGCACACAAAAAGTCGAAGGCTAGATGTTAAATAAATATTTAGTGCAAACAATTCTAGCAGTACTATTCTTTCAACGTGTGCAACAATCTGATTTTTTTTTCTTGATTGTCTATGAACAAGGACACACACGACTCAAACAAGACCAAAGAATAAGTACTAGACCAACAACACAATGACCTTGTAGGGACTAAAATTCAGAGAAGCAAACTAAACTGAAAATTGCAAAGCACAAGGGGGGTGTAGGACAGCGGAAACACGATGAACAAATATTTTTGTAGGGCAATTTTCTGGACTCTAAGATTGAACAAAATAACGAGGATAAGGGCGAACCTAACGGTGTACCTGAAGCTCTGATTACCACTTATGGATACACCCAGCAAATCAAGAACACAAGCAAGAACAAAGAAGAATGCAACCAAATTTGTAAGTTTACGATGAATCTCACAAGTTGGAGTCTCACAAACCGATCAAACGGCAAAACTGTTATCAACAGAATAATCTAAGCAAAATCCAAACCCTAATGCAGAGGCGGCGGCTGTATATGAGGACCCTAGGGTCGTGCAAGACTCCCTGGACGCAGCCCTAAGTGGGCTCAACTCGATACATGGCCCAAAGACCGATTACGGTGTCGCAGCACCAGGACAGATTCTGGAAGTCGAATTGTTTTGGCGATTGCCAACGGCTCGAGACGAATTTTGACATGGGACCCGTTGGGTTGGAAAGGTCTTTTCGTTATCTTTCCAGACATATATATAACGTACAAATCCGAGTCCGTATGCGTCCTGGACGTTCGTTTTAGTGCAGACTGGTCCTGGGCTCCGAAACAGACTCGAAGTCGGTTTTGATTGGGCCTCCACCTTGGCTTGGACGTCCTTGCTGGCCCATCACGTCTCTAATCACCTCCCCAGGTATCTCATCATCATCTCCATGGTTTCTAATAATAATTAATTCATTAGGTAGCAATCTATTCTCAAAATCATATAAAGGAATCATTAGGAACAAGCTCACCAGTAAATTCAGTTGTCGCGCATGAACTTGCATTTTGGTTGGCGGAGTGCTGGGTGTATCCATAAGGGTGATGTCCTCATCAACTACCATCTTCTAGGTCTTGTTCTTGGGCACCCACTTGTACTTCGTTGACCTCTCAAGATCAACAATGCACTTAGACACCCATATGCTCTTGACCTTTCTCTTCTTGTTTGGTGGTCCCAAAGCCTTAGCATTCACCTTGCCATCCTTGTTTCTAAAAATCTTGAAATGTGTGTTCTCATGGAACAAGTTAGCGTTAGGTAAAACAATGGAACTTGTCACCATAGGACAATCTTTGATGGTGTGGCCATCCTTGCAACACCTCTCATAATAGTAGTCGTCAGCGAGTAGGGGCTTGATCCATGCGAGGATGGAGTCACTCGTCCCGATTATGTCGATGGCGATGTGATATGAGCCAAGTCTCTGGTGAGAGACATTGTTCACAAGATTTCTCCCAAGAATCTCCTTGTGGATGGCTCTACCACTTGTGAGCCTCTCGAAGCCATCCATCACCATCTTCCTCTCTTCCTTGAGCTTGTGATATTCCTTCAAAACAAATGGCTCAAGAGAAGAAACCTCGACCAAGGTGGTTAGTTCATCACACATAGTAGAAGCATCACTCTTAGATGAACTAGATGAGTGAGAGGCAAGGTTATCAACATTGATGGCCTCAAAAGTAAGTTCAAGGGCCTCATACTTCTCATGTAGCTCTACATGATCACCCTTGAGTTTGTCATAACTCTTGTTTAGGGCCTCATGAGATATGACAAGGTCCTTGAGCTCACTCTCAAGCTCACCAACACGGTCCTTAGCCAACTTACACTCTTTTCTTACCACATCCAACATCTTGGATTTCTTGATGGCAATGTTGCGGGCTCGCTTAAGGAAACTCCAGAGCTCGGCACAGGAGAGTTCCTCATCATTGCTATCGTCGCTGCTCTCATCCTCACTCTCCCCAAGTTGGCTCGTGGCCATGAGGCACGTGGGAAGTGGAGGGAGACCTTGTGGTGACGTGGTCTTGATCATGGCTTGGCCGGCCACTTCTTCAACACTTGAGGAAGAGGACTCATCACTTGAGTTGTTACTTGTCCACTCCGCGACAAGGGCCTTGCGTGAGATTCTTTTCTTGTAGTCTTTGGCTTTGCCTTTGCCTTTGCTCTTGTCCTTGTTGAAGAACCTCTTCTTCTTTTGCTTGGCTTTGGGGTCTTCATCTTCTTCTTCTTCATCACTTGAGTCTTGAGACTTGAAGGCCTCTTTCTTTGTCTTGGGGCAATCTCAAACAAAGTGGTTCTTGGATCCACAGTTGAAGCACTTGCCCTTGGACATGGAAGGAAACTTGTTCTTGAAGGTCTTCATCTTCTTCATGAGAAGAGACAAGTCCTCACTCAAGTCATCTTCATCATCATCATCATCTTCTTCAATTACTGCCTTCTTCTTGCTCTTCTTGCTCTTGATAGGCTCTTGCTTCTCGGCTTGAAGAGCAAGGTTGGATGGTTGAGGATCATCCAAACCCAACCGGTAGCTCTCAAAGGTAGTGATCTTGTCAAGTACATCCTTCATGGTCTTTGTCTTGAGGTCACCTTGTAAGGTGAAGGTGTTTGAATAGCCTCAAGAATCTTCTTATCACCTCGATAGGCTTAAGCTTGAAGTCATCGCCAAGAGCATTGATCTTCTCCACTAGTACATGAAGGTGAGAATAAACAGTGTTATCTCTCTAATGTGGCAATCTAGTGAAGTTATCATACTTGTTCTTCAGCACATAGTATCTTTCCTCTTTGACATCACTGGTACCCTCATGGAGACCCTGAACCTCAGTCCAGATACCATGTGCTATGGAACTAGCATCCAACCTAGCAAAGACATCCTTAGATATGCATGCAAATAGAGCATTCTTGGCTTTAGCGTTGTTCTTAATAAAGTGATGCTCAAGCAGGTTCACATCCGCATCAGACTCATGGGTCACCATCCATATCTCTGGACCGAGGGACTCCAGGTAGGCTTGCATACGAGCCTTCCAATACCCGTAGTCCTCTCCATCGAATACGGGAACACTCCCCACTTGTCCCGGCATCCTTACTCAAGGTGGTGAAGCCTCAAAGATGAGCAATTGGCTCTGATACCACTTGTAAGGACCAAAGGCCTACCGAGAGGGGGGGGGGTGAATCGGTAGGCCGACCACAAATCCAAATACCTCAATTTACACTACTAGAACCTAGAAATTGTTGCAACCTAACAATTCTAGTAGGACAAGACCCTACACATGCTAGTGTTCATGATGATAGCAAGGACTGAAGCCAAACACACTAGCCTATGCAAGCCACAGTTCGACCTAGTTACTAGAGCACACAATTGCAGAATAGTAAAGAGGGAGTCAAGGAATGCTCATGATTTTTGCCCGTGGTCTCACAAGGATGGTGCCTTCCCCTACTCCTCATTGGACCACTCCCGCCAGAGTGCCGGTCCCTCGCGCCACCAATGTGGAGTTCTCACCCACGAGCCCGTAATCACTCCTGGAGTGAAGACACGGTGCGCGTCACCCCTGCCACAAAGGCACAAGCTCGCCTGCCTCGAGAACTTGCCTGACTCCCGGATCCGACATGAGCGCTCACTAGCGATGCCCCTTTCACCGACGGGCTCAAACCGGGTACAAACATGTGATGGCCTTCACAACCAATCACGATAGTCTCGGTCACCGACACCTAACGAGTCTAGGTCTCACCATAGACCAAGAGTAACAACCTAGATCACACACTCAAGGACACCTTAGCCTTAGAATTGCATCAATGCTCAAGTTACTCTCACTAGCACTCTCAAGATATGCAATACCTACTCCTAGTGCTCTCTTCTTTTCCTCTTGGCTCTCACCAAATGCTCCAAGCAATTCCATTGGTCAGGAGTGGTCTCCAAGACCCCAACAACAAAGTTATATAGGCTTCCAACCTCCAACTAGCCGTTGCTCCATGAAATCATCTCTCTGGACTCCATTGACTAGACTGTCCGGTCATTGCCAGATAAAACTGTCTGGTCTCTTTAAAACGGCTCCTAGAGCCGTTGGCTGCTCCGTCTAGAAGATCTCCTCGTACTGACCTGACCATTTGGTCACACTTTCTCTCTCCATTCCATAGAGCACCATCTTCTGCACTTTTCGATCCCGAGCAACCTCCATACAGACCAGACCATCCGGTGTCTACAAGTCTTCGCACTGACAGACTTCCTCGTAGACTTCTATCTGGTCTCTTGGGGACCGTACAGTCTGGTCTCCACTGACCCCTCTGTCCGGTAACTACGTCCAAAAGCTAAAACTCCTCGTCTTCACTTGACTTTGTTTCCCGGCTTCTCCGAACATCTTCTTGGGTTATCCACTGTCACCTAGTGCCTGCGATTTCACTGAGCATCCATGCACATGACCGACTAGACATGACCTAAGAGAAATGACCTAGACCCCCTTGATAGTCTGGGTTTCCTATGGACTCAAGGCCCTAAAAACTAGACAAGTGTTCCCAACACTTGCTCCATAGCTTGTCCTTAGCTTTGACCCATCTCCACCAACCCTTGGACTTCATTAAGCTTACAAGCCTCCATGCTTGCGGTCATTGTCATCCATTGCCAAGGCAACCATCATCCATATGATTTATAGTAGAGTTTAGAGATATTTCTTGCATAGACAATACTCGTGTAGATATTAGCCCACAATTGCATAGTTGTCATTTATCACCAAACAATTCATACCTTGGGGATCCAATCATCAATGGTCATGAAGCTTACACACGCCTCTGCCACGCACTGCTTAGGCACAGTTCCGCCATTGATGGCGAGTGCACACGTGGTCGAGCTCGGAGCACCGCCCGGTAGCTAGCCGCCTACTGCGCTCTCTTCTGCGCCTATAAAATGGATGCGCCCGTGCTTCCTCTCCATGTTGGTGTCGTCTCCTTGTCCCTCTGCCCGAGCTGACCAAAATCCGAGCTTTTTCTCTCCACCCCGAGCTTCGGCCATGGCCAACGATTCCCAAATCCGCCACCACTCCCACACCATCGCCATCATCTCCCACCACGGGCGGGCGCGCAGTGACCCCATGCATAGAAGCCCCCTGACCCCGACCACCCTTCCCTTTTCCCCGTATAAGACCGAGCTCCCCAGGACCAGCCATGGCGCCTCCATAGAGAAAGAAGAAACGATCCCCTTCTGTTCCACGTAAGAGAAGACACTTTTGCAAAAGAGCCCTCCCCCTTTTCTCAAATCAGCCCACTTCCTATTTAGTTATGCACAATAATAGTTTAGTCCCCCAGTCGACCATAAACCCAGAGACCACCCCCATGGACTTGGTCCACCAAGCCATGCACTCGATCCATGGATTTTCTAGCATAAAAAAAATTATAAAAAATCTTAGAATTATGCCCTATTGGGTATAAGCCCCTAAACTTCACTCTTATTCTGTTTAAGCCCTGCCATTTTATAGAAAGACCCCCAAACTTTCTATATATTACATTTTAGCCCCTACCATTTTACAACCAGGTCCCTAACATAATTTGTAATTACAAATAGGTCCCCATGACCTTATGAAAATTATAAATAAGCCCTAGACCTTCCAAAAATCATATCTTTTCAACCATAGCTCCGTTTCGGGCGATTCTTGCGTTCACGAGATCGTCCTGACACGAGGAACCTTTTGTCACCCACCATATTTATGTTTCCACCATATTTCACTTGTCCCCCTAAACACCATAACTTCACCGCCAGAACTCTATTTCCACTGATTCTTCCGCCGTCGACCTTCTAAGACCCAACCTACCTATAATTCCACTGGTATACATCGAACCTCCCAAATAACCTATCTAGAGTTTTAATTAGAATATTGATTGTATCTTATTTATTCTATTTTCTTCGTGCTAGCATCACGTACCATAGCATGCGGAGAACCTGAGGAGCCCGATGCTGGAGACGAAGGCCGAAGGCCCAAGTCTTGAGACGGACTCCAACACCATTACGCGAAGCGATGTAAATCACGCCGATTTAAGGATAGCATTACTAGGCAAGCTCTAACTCCAATTGATCATATTTGTCCTATCACAGTTGTCTAGAAAACCTACATAGAGCCTATTCTATATTGCCTGCTCTCTTGAGTGCTATTGTTGTGACTTGCTTGCATGATTGCTACCTACTTGACAACTGGTAACTCCATTGTTGTTACCACAACCCCTCCTTCTATGCCTTACCCTACCACCCTGTAAGCTCCACAGACCCCGACATTACATGCCTAATGTCCAGAGTGCAGCTATGCTTAGAAGCGCTTAAGAACCCCATGATGAGGATCATCGCAGCACCATATTACATACTTCTATTTCAAAAATGAGTGAAAACATGTTTGGTGGTGTGTGTATTAGTTTGGCGTGGATGAGTGATAAATCAACTATGTGAAGGTGAAGTTGGGTGGGATGTACTTGGTCGAGGGTGAGACTCCTTAGTACTGGTGCAGAGTACTTGGTGATGGTGTCTTTGATGTAGATCCAACTATCGTGGATGAGTGCTTGCCCGTCCGCTTAGGAACCGATAACGAGACCTCAACTCGGTGATATTTTCAGTACGACCACAGAACCTGTATAGGCAGGACTAACGCGGATCCTGGGTAACGCCGCAAGGAAGTATCACCCGACAAAGCAGGAATGGACTCAGGGATCGGTTTTAGTGACATGGTGATAAGTCCAGTACTTGACAAAATTGTTGGCTGTGTGCCTTTGTTGTCATATGACTAAGTGTATGATGGTGGAATCCCTGAGCTTCATGGTGGACTTGTGGGCATGTTTGGGTGAAGTGGGAGCGTTATGTGATCCGTAGCTAGGAGTACATAGCCTATGGGTACAACGTACTAAGCTCTACAGAGTTAACCCTAAATCATTCGGATGTCCATTGTCACTGGTCATGGCACACCAATCATTGGGCTCTCGTTGATTAGCTAATCTCGATGTGTGAGTGGGTGGCGTGATACCCATGTTTTGGAAGTGCAAGGTTTGGATATGGAGATCCATTCCTATTAAAACTATGGGAACTGGTGGGAATGGTTTATACTCCCTCCAGGGCCAACCTACTATAATATTGATAGGTCCCCTCTTCCCTTGATATCTACTGTTAGCGAGCCCCGCCTGCTTAGTTGCTAGCGCCAATATTGAACCCCTGGCCTATATCCTTGCTACAACCTCAATGCATGACTTTACCCTTGAGTAGTGTTAGGGCTCGCTGAGTACCTTGTGTACTCACGGTTTGTTAATTGTGGTCTTTAGTGAACGAACTCCCGAGGAGTGAAAGCAATAGGGTTTTGTCGTATGCTCAAGTTTGCCACTAGATGAATGAGATGTGATGGATTGAAGTGAACTAGTCTTCCGCGCCCAAATTTCCGCTGCCTCGTCTGGATTGTAACTTAGCCATGTTTGGAAAGTCATCCGTATATTCTCATATTTTAGTACTATATGAATTTGAGTTAATATGAATGTGCATACCAACTACTGATCCAGGGATTGGTACACGATGCACAGGATGCTCCAGAAGTGGGGTGTCATAGCAGGATCTTTAGGGTCGAGCGGAATTTCCTTGGTCGGCATGTCGTCCATCTGGATCTTCTCCTTGTTGGGCTTCTTCGTGGGGGATCTCCGCATCAGCCTTCACCTCATTACCGACTACCTTCTGGATCTCCAGCCGGTCGGACAGCATCAACTGTCGGTCGGCTAACTCACAGCTCTACACATCGCAATCAAAAGAGTTCCAAAGATCAGAGTGGAGGGAGATGATTCATTTAGGGTCTGACATCTTCATGGTAAGGTACAGATAGTGCGAGACCGCCATGAATTTCGCCATCACCGGTATGCCAATGATAGCATTGATGAGGACATCACACATATGGATACACACAATACTCCTCCAACTAAGATAAAAGTTCATGCGCATGACCTGAATTTATAGGTGAGCTCGTTTCCAATGTTTTGTTTGTGTGGTTTTAAGAATGGATTACTACCTAATGAATTAATTGTTGTTATGAACCATGGAGATGATTATGAAATAGCTGGGGAGGTGACTGGAGGCGTGATGGGCCAGCAAGGACGTTCAAGCCAAGGTGGAGGCCCAGTCAAAACCAACTTCGAGTCTGTTTCGGGGGCCAGGACCAGTCTGCACTAAAACGGACGCCCAGGATGCACACGGACTCGGATTTGGACATTCTACATGTGCCTGAAAGATAATGAAAAGACCTTTTGAACCCAGCTAGTTCCATGTCAAAATTCGTCCTGAGCCATTAGCAATCACCGAAACAATTCAATTTGCAGAATCTGTCCTGGTGCTGCGACACCGTAATCGGTCTTTGGGCCATGTATTGAGTTGAGCCCACATAGGGCTGCGTCCAGAGGTTCTTGCACGACCCTAGGGGCCCCATATAGAGCCGCCTCCTCTTCATTAGTGTTTTGGTTTTGCTTAGATTATTCTGTTCATAATAGTTTCGCCGTCATATCGGTTTGTGAGACCCCAACTTATGAGATTCATCGTATACTTGCAAATTTGGTTGCATTCTTCTTTGTTTTTGCTTGTGTTTTTGATTTGCAGGCAAGGATAAGCCTTCTCGGTGAGGTCAATTGTCCTTGAATGGTTGATAACCAGAGGAGACGTTGTGCTGCGATTAGGGGGTTCAGAACGTGTCGTTCGGAAGCCGGATCAATTTGTGTATCGCCTCTGCCTTAATAAAGATTATCAGAACCTATCGGAAGATTAGGAACCCTTGTCCACATCAAGTGGTAATCAGAGCTTCAGGTATACTGTTAGGTTTGGCCCTATCCCTGTTATTTTGTTCGGTCCTAAACTCTAGAAAATAGCCCTACAAAAATATTTGTTCGTCGTGTTTCCGCTGTCCTATATCCCCCTTATGCCTGCAATTTTCAGTTTAGTTTTCTTCTCTGAATTTTAGTCCCTACAAGGTCATTGTGTTGCTGGTCTAGTGCTTGTTCTTTGTTCTTGTTTGAGTTGTGTGTGTCCTTGTTCATAGACAATCAAGAGAAAAGAAAAATCAGATTGTTGCACACGTTGAGAGAATAGTACTACTGAAATTGTGTGCACTAAATATTTATTTAACATCTAGCCTTCTACTTTTTGAGTGCAAAAGAAACTTAGAGTGGTTTTCTGTTGCACATTGTTCCTTGAGTCAAGAGGTTGCTGCACGTTGTTGCATATGAGAATTGTCGGTTCAGTTCTGCATGCACATCTATTCCTTATGTAAAGAGTGCAACAAAGAAAGTTCAGGTTTTCCTTTGTGCTATAACGTTAGCAACTCTTGCTGCAGTTCTGTGTAAAAAAATAAGAAACAAGTAAAAGGTAAAGTGGTGCTAAAAAAACAAGAAGAAAAGGCCGCACCCAAAACAAAATCAGAAAAAGAAAGAACTACAAAAAGGAAAAGAAAAAAAATTCAGAAGTGCTTGCATCCCTTCCGTCCTTTGTTGAGTCATATGCTTGCTTGCTTGAACATAGGTCCGTGACAAGTTTAGGCCGGTGACATAGACTAGCTTGGGACTACTATTCAGTTTTGCCATTTCTGAATTGGAATTTTGCTAATCCTTGCTATCAAATATTGCCCATCCAAGCTCTATATGTATCCTTCTGAATAGGCACAAAATTTTGGACCCTCGCAATCGTTGGATCACACTCTCCAAGGTATCATCTGTTTTGCTATTAAGAATCTTGTTAGAACTCAGTTAGGTGCTGCCATTTGCTTGTTGAGAGTTTCCACCGTGATCAAATAGTAGTGATAGAAAAATATACTCTTGTATGTTTTCTTGTTTTCTATTAACAATGACAGGTTACAACACCGATGGTGATGAGTCGATGGTGTCAAATGAGGTTGATACAAGTGTTGTAGCATAACGAGTGATTAGTTCTCAAATGGAGAAGGTAGAGCAAAATCAAATGAACAACTTGTTTCAGACTCACTTTGTTGTGAAGGATCGACGCTGTCGTGTCATCATTGATGGAGAGAGTAGCCACAACATCGCAAGCTTGGAGTTGGTCGAGAAGCTCGGCTTGACCACACAGCCACACCCATGTCCATACTACATCCAATGGTTAAATTCTTGTGATAAGATGAAGGTAGATAAAATTGCACGTATTGAATTTTTTATTAGTTCTTATAAGGATAGTGCTGAATTTGATATACTACCTATGCAAGCATGTCATTTATTAGTGAGTAAACCTTGGTTTTCTACAAATAATGTTTTGCATAACACCATTGATAATAGCTACTCATTTAAATACAACAGTGGAATAGTTACTCTTAAACCTATGACTGCTGCTGACATTTTAGAAGAAGATAAACAAAAGCTTGAGAGAAGAAAGAATGAACCATTTAGGAAAGAATGGGCTGTTTCAATGTTGCAACAGTTTCATCAAAATCTGAATTACTAGAGGAGAAAGAATGAACCTATTTTCTTGCCTCTTCTTGCAACTAATACATTTCAGCTTCTACACAAAGAAGAGGACAATGTGAAAGAAAAAGAAGACATTGTGGTTTCAGGTAAGAACTTTCCTAATGTGCTGAATTGTTCCAACAGTCTTGCTGTACTGGAACCTTGTCTTGATTTGCCTTTGCCACAAGTTGATTTATATACTGATCCTTGTGATAAAGAGGAGTTGTGTGCCAATGCTTCACTTATACCTTTGCCACAACAAATGAATGAGCTTGATGATTTTGCTTATCATTCACCTACTAGTGCTGATTAAACATTTGAATTTAGTTTCATGTGAATGGGATGAACAGAAATTATGGTCTTCTCTAAATACATTGGGTTATATTGAATTTGATGTTCTTTGTGATCTTAATACCATGGAGAAGCAAATCTTTTGTCAAACTGAATTGTCTTTATTGACAAGCAATATTTTTCATGCTGCTGGAAACTATGATCATAAAGGTTTGTTTATGGTGCATAGAATTTGTATTTGTTCAAAATTGAAACCTCCTTATGTTGTACAACTCAATGATCAAATAGAAAACTGCACTAATAATTATCATTCCATGTCAAGTTTTTTCTAGTGCTTCAAAGATCACACATTTTCTAACTTGTCATAAGAGTGAGGATGATGTTCATACTGCTGCCTAGTTTTTCAAAGAGGTTGTTCATTTGTGTGACATGCCTTCTATTGTAGTTTCACATTCGGATGGTAAATTTCATAAGACATATAAACATGACATTGCATCCTAAGTTTGGGAATAGTTCTATATTTCATATTTCATATTTGAGACCACTATTGGGAGAAAGAGATGGGATCGAGTCGAGGACGACTCTAATTCAAAAGGGGGAGAATGATGAGGATATCACACATATTGATACACACAACACTCCTTCAACTAAGATAAAAGTTCATGCGCATGACCTGAATTTACAGGTTAGCTCGTTTCTAATGTTTTGTTTGTGTGGTTTTAAGAATAGATTGCTACCTAATGAATTAATTGTTGTTAGGAACCATGGAGATGATGATGAAATAGTTGGGGAGGTGATTGAAGGCGTGATGGGCCAGCAAGGACTTTCAAGCCAAGGTGGAGGCCCAAGCAAAACCGACTTCGAGTATGTTTCGGGGGCCTGGACCAGTCTGCACTAAAATGGACGCCCAGGATGCATACGGACTCGGATTTGGACATTCTACATATGCCTGAAAATATAATGAAAAGACCTTTCTAACCCAGCTTGTCCCATGTCAAAATTCTTCCCAAGCCTTCAACAATCGCCGAAAAAATTCATTTTCCAGAATCTGTCCTGGTGCTGCGACACCATAATCGGTCTTTGGGCCATGTATGGATGTGAGCCCACATAGGCCTGCATCCAGGGGGTCTTGCATGACCCTAGGGTCCACATATACAGCCACCGCCTCTTCATTAGGGTTTGGGTTTTTCTTAGATTATTTTGTTCATAATAGTTTTGTCGTCATATCGATTTGTGAGACCCCAACTTGTGAGATTCATCGTATACTTGCAAATTTGGTTGCATTCTTCTTTGTTCTTGATTTGCAGGTAAGGATAAGCATTCTCAGCAAGGTCAATCGTCCTTGAACAGTTGATAACCAGAGGAGACGTTGTGCTGTAATTGCGGGGTTCAGAACGTGTTAGCCGGATCGATTTGTGTATCACGTCCACCTTAATCAAGATTATCAGAACCTATCAGAAGATCAGGAACCCTTGTCCGCATCAAGCATGGTAGGCAGACTCGAAGTCGGCTACTTGGAAGATAACTCGCTCGGTCCTAAAGTTCTCTCGGGTACCAAATGTGACAGGTAGAGTGATCTGCCCTATCGGCCGAGGTCTTGCCCGGCGCAATCCCGTGGAAGGGAGAGGTACTAGGTTTAAGGTCATCAACCGTCAAATTTAGCTCTCTGAGGGTCTTGGTGAAGTTCAAGTCAAGGCTGCTTCCTCCATCAATGAGTACTTTGTTGAACTTGACGTCCTTCATAGTTGCCGTGAGTACGAGTGCCTAACAGCTTGGCTTGGGCAGCTGCTTGGGATGATCCGACCGATCAAAGGTTATCGGTATTTTGGACCACCTCATATACTCGGGAGCAGCAGGTTCTACGGAATTAATCTCTCATAGTTCCAGCTTGTGCTTGCGCTTGGACGTGTAGGCGTCGGGCCCTCCGAAGATGAAGTTGACTTCCTTTCGGGGCTCATGAAACTCTCCTTCCTCATCCTTGTCATCGCCGTCACAGGGTTTATCCTTGCCATTGTGCCTTGGAGGGTCTTTGGCCACCTTTAGCGTGGCTATCGTGAAGCCCATCAGACGGTAATAGTCCTTCGCTTTATGGTTTGCCTTTGGGTGCCATAAGCACGACCACTCAGCAAGTCATCCATGGTCTGCTGGTTCATCCAAGGATTCTTCTTGGATCGGTCTACTGTAGCGACCATGTTGTCGGTCTTTCTTTTCTTGTCCTTCTTGGTGGACTCCGGCTTGTCCGAGCAGTTCTCCTTGCCCTTGCCATGGATGTCGTACAGAGCCGATTCTGCTGACGCGAACTTATCAGCTTGAAGTTATGATTCTGCCGACCGATCTCCCGAACCAGGTCATCACTCTGCACGCCTCCTTGGAAGGCCGCGATGATCTGCTGGTCCGGAATATTGGGGATCTCGGTCTTCTTGGCGTAGAACCGCTTGATGTAGTCGCGAAGGGACTCGTTAGACTTCTGCTTGATCCGAGTGAGGTCGAAGTGGTTGCCTGGCCGGTTGCAAGTAGCTTGGAAACTCTCTATAAGCTTCCTATTGAGGTGTCCCAAGAGGTGATTGACTTTTATTGGAGAGACGTGTGCCAAATCCGGATAGCTGGCTCAAGGTAGACCGGCAGAGAGTTGACGAGCACATAGGTATCACCCCCAGCCGACCGAAAAGCCGTGCTGTATAGCTAAAGCCACTCTCGAGGGTTGGTCTGACCATCATACTTCTCAATGGAAACCGGCTTGAATCCTTCCGGCCATCGAGCTATGCGAAACTCAGATACGTAGGTCTTGATTCTGTCGAACTCCTCATCGCTTCGGGTGGTCGACCTTTGTCTTCAATCTGGTGACCATGAAGATGAAGATGGGTGGTGATTATGGCATGGGCCTATGTTGTCATCATAGTGATGACGCCGATTGTCTTTCTCATGACTTTTGCGTTGGTCCCGATCGTCACATCGAGGTCGGTCGTCGCAGTTATCTCTTGGAGGTGGATCGTGCCACTCCTCCTGTCGATAGTCGGTCCTTTGATCATGACATTCTTCCTCGCGGTGTCGGTCGTCCCGAATACGCTCTTCATGATGAGAGTTGATGGTATCCCGACCGTTGTGGATGCTGAGGGAATACCTCAGATCCCCACATCTTCGTTGACCGCGCGATGTTGCTTGACTAGAACTAGCCATTGATTGTAGTTCGTCCCTGATCATTGTTGACGGCTGTTAAGTACCATTTTCATCCGTCAACTATGCTCAAATAAAGGAGAACTTGGCATTTCATACATGCATATTTGTTTACAATAATGTAGTTCCACTTGTACTTGGGAATTATTTACATGCAGGAAAAAATATGAAGAAAACACACGCAAAAGGTAAAGAAACACACTTTCGACCAATGAGAGAGCGCCAACTGGACATCCCATGGATTAAAGGGCCCATTTTTCAGTACCACGCCGAAGAAAGACACAACACTACCCCGACATCTAGGATGAGGACCCACCTGGCAGCCACCCTAAGGAAGCACAACCCAGGAGGGCCCAGCCACAGGTCGACCGACCCCCCTAGGTTGGCCGACCCAGGCCTTTCCTCCTGGGCTTGCACGTGGAGGCTCCTGGTTGATCCCTGAAGGCGGTGGGCAGGGATATTCTTGACGGTTACTCCCCTTTGCCGACCTATAGAGGCTATAAGTAGGAGGGTGTGGCTTTACACTCACACACACATCACAAGAAGAATTCCATCTCTTGCTACTTAGTTGTTTTCAAGTCTTAGTGGAGTTAGGCTGAGTCTAGAGCTCTCTAGTTCTTCAAGTCTTCTCTTGGAGAAATTGGTATGGCTCTTGTATCATTTCCCTTTTGTAAGACTTTGCTCTATTTAATAAATGTCATCTTTTCATATAGTTGTGTTTGGGTCATGAGTTTCTCGTTTGATATGTGATCCATGTATGTAATAGTATAACTCACTTGTGTGATAGTAGTTTATATTTATGATACTACTATTGACATGCTTGTTATATACCGTCACTATAGTCTAATTTATATGACATAGTCTTTATGCTTAGGATTCATTGTTATGACATGACATGGGTTTGGTGATCATATTTATATGATAGCTCTGCTTCGTTAATATAAACATGGAGGAGTAGAGTGCTCTTTTATTATGCAAGTATGGTACTTGGATAATTGATTTGCATCAATTATTCGTTAGTCTACCAGTTAGCTGAGGTAGGCCGCAGGTGGTGACAGCCCTGTCCGTCCTTTGAACTCCTAGGCGGTAGGCTAGTGCGTAGGCTCTTGGCGGAAGTCGCCTGTGGATGCAAGGGTAGCTCCATGCATGAAGTGTTATGTTAATAACTGTTGAACCTGAGTATAAGCGTCTATGTGTATAGAACTTAGGCTATACAACTGTATATGAAAATACTATAGGAGTAGCTCAGCTTAGTTCTTTCTCCACTTGGCTTCATTTATTTATTTATTTATATTTGAGATAGAATCTTCTGTGTGTCACACCACCTCATATTTATCCATTGCTTGCCTGCCTTGGTTAGATGATCCTTATCAATTCGCAATGTAAATATATGCATAAGTAAGCCTTCTTATTCATTGCCTTCCTTTGGGATAAACAAATACGATACCCTGAATACTTCCAGGTGAAATGCTACAACTGTATTTTCCGTGCGCATGCGGATTTTACCTAATTGGCTCTAGGACATATTAATGAAGCATTTATGGCACCTTGCCAGAGATGATTTTTTAGTATGGCTTAGCAAAAGTCAACAATCGCCTCTTGGACAACAGCAGCTTTGAGCATGGCCACCGCCTTATGCATCGCAGGGGTCTGATATGTCGTGTCAGCAATCAAGCTATCGAGCAACGTGTTCGCCCTGGTGATGTTGTTTTATGGGGTGTCGTAGACCTTGACACCATCTACTTCGATCTCTAGTTGCCCGAGATCTAGTCGATGCGTGAGACGAGATCCACGCGATCCTCTTGCTTGGTGGTCGGATCTCGCCGATGAATTGTCGCCTTGGGGGTATTCCTCCCTGCGGCCATCCTCGCCATGGCTGCCTTCTTTGTGACCGTCTTCGTTATGGTCACTTCTTCGTCACTGTTATCTGACAGATTATCCCCTATCTCGACCATGTTTACGGTGAAAGGATATAAGCAAGCAGATCCATCTCAATCCTCATCAAAGGAACGGATCGACTTTGAGTGGTACTCGATAGGTAGATCTGTGTCATCGAATCCGAGTGGAACCAACACAGGGATCAGATCTGACGAGCTCGGTGATCACGCCATAGAATTGGCTGCAGCCGAGTCGGATTGGTGATTTTGCAGACGTAGCTCTCCGTTGATGTCGATGATGAAGTCGAGCGATCTGAAGGAGATCTCAAAGTCCGGCGAGTACCGGATGTTGAGATTTTCTACCATCAAATTCAACGGTGAATCCTGGCAAGCCTTGTCCCCCTTCCTAGCATGCCAACTATTAGACTTGATCTCAGCAATATATTTATAGGGCTACGTCGAGATTAAGAAGTATGATGGTAACATAAGATGCCGAGTTATACAGGTTCGAGGCCTCTTAATGAGATTAAAACCCTATGTCCTGTGTTCTGTGGTTTGTATTGCAATGAAGTCATGTGCAATTGTTGTGTCGCGTGCCCCATGATGGGGGGTTCCTGCCGCTTTATATATTCGATCGGCAGGGGCAAATAAAGAGTCCTACTCATAATCTACAAGAATTTCCATAGGAAGTCTATTTCTAATTGCCTTGCGCTCCAAGCCGACTCGGTCCATTCCCTTATTGGTGGACCACTCGGTCGTCTACCGACATAAGCATAGCTCTAGACAACGGAAAGGTAAGTATCCCACAAGTGGGATTATATAGAATGTCCACATTGGCTCTTCTAATGCAGCAGGACAGTGCTGAGCTTGGCGGGCATATCCGGATTGGGTCTATGGATAACTCGCTTTCCCTCAACCATTCACTACTCAAAATAGTTGAAAGCTCCGTTACTATTTCGCGGAGGAATGCCTCCTCATCAGGGTCGGGGTTGAATCAAGTGTTGGTGGCTTCTTATGATAGCTATAATTTGAGGGGTTCCCATAATCATCAAAAAGATGATCCTCAAATTGAAAAGGGAGCTTGGGAGGTTGAATTTCTTCTCCATCGGTTGCCCCTACTTCGGTTGAGGTTTCACTAGATGAATCATCAGATAGGCAAGGGCTAGGTTTAGGTTCGACTAGTGGTTGTTGATGATGTGAACAAGGGTTCCCGATCTTCCAAAAGGTTCTTGGTAAGTTGATTTGGTCGGAGGCGACGCACAAATCGATTCGGCTTCAGAACAGCACGTTCTAAACCCCGCAATCGCAGCACGACGTCTCCTCTGGTTATCAACCATCCAAGGACGATTGACCTTGCCGAGATGGCTAATCCCTGCCTGCGAATCAAGAACACAAGCAAGAACAATGAAGAATGCAACACAATTGCAGATGTATGATTAAACTCACGAAGTTGGGGTCTCACAAACCGATGAACGGTGACACTGTTTATGAACAAAATTGATCTAAGCAAAACCCAAACCCTGATGAAGAGACGGCGGCTGTATATGAGGACCCTAGGGTCGTGCAAGACCCCCTGGACGCAGCCCTAAGTGGGCTCAACTTGATACATGGCCCAAAGACCGATTACGGTGTCGCAGCACTAGGACAGATTCTAGAAGTCGATTTGTTTCGGCCATTGCCGACGGCTCGTGACGAATTTTGATATGGGACCGGTTGGGTTGGAAAGGTGTTTTCGGTATCGTTCCAGGCATATATAGAACGTCCAAGTCCGAATCCGTATGCGTCCTGGACGTAAGTTTTAGTGCAGATTGGTCCTGGGCTCCGAAACAGACTCGAAATCGGTTTTGATTGGGCCTCCACCTTGGCTTCGACGTCCTTGCTGGCCCATCACGCCTCCAATCACCTCTCCAGCTATCTCATCATCATCTCCACGGTTCCTAACAACAATTAATTCATTAGGTAGCAATCTATTCTTAAAACCACACAAACAAAACAATAGAAACGAGCTAACCTGTAAATTCAGGTCATGCGCATGAACTTTTATCTTAGTTGAAGGAGTGTTGTGTGTATCAATATGTGTGA
This sequence comes from Eleusine indica, assembly GCA_030378355.1. NCBI lineage: Eukaryota > Viridiplantae > Streptophyta > Magnoliopsida > Poales > Poaceae > Eleusine > Eleusine indica. Next base: position 30,256,843 of record CM059494.1, on the reverse strand, counting down.
TATCCTCATCATTCTCCCCCTTTTGAATTAGAGTCGTCCTCGACTCGATCTCATCCCTTTCTCCCAATAGTGGTCTCAAATCTGAAATATAATATATAGAACTATTTCCAAACTTGGGATGCAACTCATATTTATATGCATTATGAAATTTATCATCATAATGTGAAACTACAGTAGAAGGCATGCCCTGCAAATTAATGACCTCTATGAAAACTTGCTCAGCAATATGAACATCATTCTCCCTCTTATGACAAGATAGAAAATGTGTGATCTTAAAAACACTAGAAAAACATGACATGACATGGTAATTGTTATTGCAGTTTTCTACTTCATCATTTGGTTGTACAACACAAGGAGGATTCATGTTTGAGCAAATATAAACTTTGTGCACCATAAATACACCTCTATGATCATAGTTTCCTATAGCATAAAAATTGTTTCTTGTTAGTAAAGGCAATTCAGTTTGAGAAAAGATTTGCTTCTCTACGGTATTTAGATCACAAAGAACATCAAATTCAATATAACCCAAAATATTTAGAGAACACAATAATTTCTGCTCATCCTTTTCACGTGTTATTAAAATCAAATGTTTCATTTCAGCACTAGTAGGTGAATCATAAGGAAAAACATCAAGCTCATTCGTTTGTTGTGGCAAAGGTATAAGTGAAGCAGTGGCACAGAACTTCTCTTTATCAAATGGATTAGTAGATAAATCAACTTGTGGCAATGACAAATCAAGACAAAGTTCCAATACACAAGATTGTTGGAATAATTTAGTACACTAGGAAAGTTCTTACTTGAAACAACAATTTGTTCTTTATCTTTCTCACTATTCTCTTCTTTGTGTAGAAGCTGAAATGTATTAGTCGCAACAAGAGCCAAGGAAATATGTTCATCCTCTAGTAATTCAGATTTTAATTGAAGTGTTGCAACATTTGAAACAGCCCATTGTATCCTAAATGGTTCATTCTTTCTTCTCTCTTGTCTTTGTTGATCCTCTTCTAAAATTTCAGCAGCACACATAGGTTTAAGAGTAACTCTTCTACCATTGTATTTAAATGAATAGCTATTAGCAATGGTATTGTGCAAAGCATTCTTTGTAGAAATCCAAGGCTTACTCAATAACACGTTTAGTGAGGGCACTTGGAAAATTGAAAAAATTCCATGACTCAGTGAAAACCTAGAAGTGACCGTACAGTCCGGTCATTGGACCGTATAGTCCGGTCTGTGCCCTATGCACAGTTGCTTAGGGAATCTAGAAAAGGAGACCAGGCAAAACCTTCTATGAGGATTGCACAGCTCGATCTATATAAGTTCTGTTCATCTAGAACCTAGTTTCCGAAATTCCCGAAGTGACCGGGCCGTACGGTGTAGTGAGCAGACCGCCCGGTCACCTCGATTGATCACGCAATGCACTTCTAAATCCAGAGCCATTGATCTATCCATCTTCGGATCTCAGCCGTCCATTTCTTTTGACTTAGATTAAAATCACGTCATGGGCTACTATTTCTCGTCCCAACGCCGTGTTCATTCCAAGGACGCCGCCTCGCTCCCGTCGTCGCCAACCTCGCCGTGTTCGCCCACCGCCGCCGCTCGCCTCTACCAGTCCGCGCACCACCGCTCAGCCGTGCTGTGCACCCACGCTTGCGCGCTCACCCGCGACCCACCGCAAGACGTCGCCATCGCCTGGCCCAGAGCGCTGCCGCTGACAGCTGACGCCGCCTCCACTTGCTCCCACGCGTGCGCCCAGAAACTACCTAGCCGAGCTCCACCTCTCCACCGAAGATTAGGGCAAAATCTTGCTCTTTTCCATCCTCCATTGCCGGCAAGAAAAATTCCATCTTTTTCCGGTGATCGGTCGTGTGATTCTTGTATCTTCGTCCTGAGTGTTCCCCTAGGGCATTGTGCCTATCTTCCATTAATTGTTCATGCCCTAATTAGCGAGCAATTTTCTTGATTGATGCAATTAGAATAAATTCCCATTCTTTAATTGCATTAATTAAGATTAGTTGGCTCAACCTAGTCTGCAGTTAATTTCATGCTTATTTGTTAATTGCATGTCTAGGGTTGTCTCCTGTCTAGTCTACAATTAGATTTATTGCCAATTATTTGACTATACACTAGATGACTCTCACCAGCCACTTATAGTCGATGATCACCATTGTCACATTGCTTTATTTGTCCAGTGATCATTTTCTTCATTCAGTGCTAGGATTTCTATTACGCATTCTTACCTAGCGGTTCTTTGCTTGTAGATTTATATAGGTTCCATATTTATCCTATCCGTACCTATGTGCGTGCAGTGACAACAGTCAGTTGCAGAGATTGCAGGACAGGATAAGGGAAAAGGGAAGATGCCAGAGAAGCCCAAATGGAAGAAGAGGACCAGACTGGACTTAGAGTTAGAGAGGGTTCGACGGTTGGTACAACAATTACATGCTATGGAGCAGTCACGTAGGACACCCTAATCACTGTTGATCATGGGGACACAGATAGATGACCAGGGATGTAGGAGGAGCACCAGGCAGAGGAAGAACCCCTAGAGCTATACACAGGGATCAGGTTGCCATCGTGATCGCAGGGTACTCCAGCTTCTCGTCAGGGGAGGTCGTCGAGACCTGCAGAGCAGGAATCCTCTACACAGCAGGAAGAGTCTGAGGAGTTTGAGGAGGAGGAGCCAGAGCAGTCAGTGCAGACAGGACCCTAGAGGTCAGCTCACCGAGCAGGAGACCTGCAGTGCACTTGTGAGGTGTGCACCAGGAGGCTACTGAGGCTAGTAGCCGTAACGGCAGAGGGAGGCATACTTAAGGTTCCTGCCAAGGACCATAAGACGAGTCGTCTCGTATCCTTTGAGCAGTGGGTTCTAGTTCCTAGAGACCCTGCTAGAGGAGAGAGATATTGGACCGGTCTTCAGAGGAGGATTGGTGAGGGATTGAGATGCTACCTTGCCAGGAAGGGCAAGTCGGGACTGTTCGTGCCATAGCAGTACACGACCTACCAGGCTTTAAAGAGAGCCATAGGCACGGACATGGAGCAGTACTTCATGTACTTGCCTTACATAGTCACTAGCCCTTACATATACCGAGAGGACATAGTGATGGAGTTCTACGCTTCACTGCGGGTGGCCAGAGATTGCTCAGAGATCTGGTTCATGTTCAGAAAAGAGCTCCAGCGCTTGACCAGGGAGGATCTGATAGCTGCACTAGGACTTCTTGCTTCAGATTTGCAGTTGTACATGAGTGCTTACCTGACCTTCGCTCGACCCCGCAGACCACAGGGAGGGATAGTGCCTCCAGATGACATGGTGTCAGTTGCTTTTCCACCACCACCACACTCCAGGCTTCGATAGACGCCCTACGAGCCTTACCGTAGAGGCGAAGGTGGTTAGAGCGGTAGTCACCAGGACTATCATACCGAGGTCAAGGTATAGAGAAGAGTTCATACTCTTGCGCCAGTGGGCATGGCAGCTATTCTGAGCAGACAGTAGTTTGACCTAGTAGACCTATTCATTGCTAAGATGGAGGAGGTGATTTCAGAGAGAGCCGGAGGACAACACCTAGTCTATAGTCCATATATTTGCTATCTTCTGAGGAGACTAGGGCTTGTGATAGAGGAGCAGTACGACGCATTCCCTAAGGTGACCACCAGCTATGCACCTCGAGTCCCTAGGGGATCACAGTCAGCCTCGAGTCAGCAGACAGACGAGCAGGAGTCACCGCCAGTCACTCACGAGCAGGAGGCTCATCTAGAGACGGTGGTTCCTGAGTCAGCCAGCACCGGAGCACCACTTCAGCCGGCAGGTACATAGTCTGAGGACGCCACTACCATAGCAGCACTTGCAGGACGCCTGGGTCACTTCATCCAGAGCTCAACTGAGGAGAGGCGTCAGATTATGGAGGTGATCAGAGGACAGGCAGAGCTTCAGAGACAGCAGATAGCACTGATGACTCAGATGGTAGAGCTTACTAGAGGACCTTCTTCACTTCCACAATTTCAGCCGCTGCCGACTCAGACATGCCCCTTCACTGTGATGATGATAGCCAAGTCTTCTGGATTGCCTTCACTTTTAGGGGTGTTACCGACACGGGGAGCAAGACAGTCTGTATCATCTAAACAGTTCTCCCTCGTGTCCGCCTTTTCAATATCTACATTGTTTACTTCACTCTCTCACTCTTCCACTTCGTAGATGGTAGCACTCTCCATCCCCTAGCAGCTAGTAGTCAGGAGTCTAACCTTTTCAGAGATTGTACACACCACACAAACAACTCCAGAGTGAACTACAACTCTACCTTCTTCTGCTACAGACTCTACGCTCGTTACACCTCAGGTAGCAGAGGATCTTGTTCGGAGAGGTTTCACTCAGGAGGATCTGGATGATCTTACTCTTCTTCAGGCCACTGTTGCTCAGGAGATATACACAGTCACACCAGCAGGACAAGATAGAGGGTCTGAGTCACCAGTAGACCTCACATCTTTGAGGTGACATAGGCTCAAGCAGAGTAGCAGGATCTGGCACAGGCTCAGGAAGAGTAGCAGGATCTGGCACAGGAGCAGCCCACCTCCTTCGACCATGAGCGCTTAGTAGTTTTTCCCTCTCTTTTTGGTGCTTGTTGCCAAAGGGGGAGAAGACATAGAGATAGTGGGAGTGTGATCCTATGACGATCGAGAGACAATAGCTTGTATCGAGGGGGAGCATACATGTACATTACTTTGGGGACTTAGATACATTTGGATCTTATTTTGATGGTTTTATCGAGGTGTTCGTAGATTTTGATGAGTCATGGTTTTCATTCGCTTGTGTTTGACTCGACATGATCTCACTTGGTTTATTTTCATACGCAATGCCTTGTCCTTCTTTATTTATCCTGTTTGCCTGTGTATGATGCCATGATGATGATTGTTTGCTTTTGATTCCTTGCATGTTCATGCTACGCTATTACATATCATCATACATGTCTTGCATTGTATGTTCTTATGCTTTCTTTAATATCCTAACATGACATGCATGCATTATCATCTAAACACTACTTGATATAGGAAAGAACGCGGGACAAAATTTATCTTGAAGTTTATTCCAATTATCATTCACACTCCTGATTATATGGGCGTACCATTGCTTCGTATTCTCCATGAGGGAAAATGGAAATAATTTCCACCGAAGAGATTCTTGTGTCATTCCTCTAATGGTGAGGCATGAATGTTAGGTATTTTAATGACAACAAAATAAATCTGCAAGCATACAGATACTTTCAGCCAGGAGTATTCCAAGGTATCGAATCCACAGGGAACATGTGTGCCTAATCTTCTGTTCTAGTTCGATCAAGGACACGCAGATAAATGTGGCGTTGGGTAGAGAGTATTCCTAACAAGTTTAAGGTCCTAATCAAGGTAAGAGTACTACTAGGTTGCTTGCATTGGGCATTCGGTTTTCCCCTGCATCAACAGTGTGATTCTGGCCGAGAGCCTACTACGTAGCCGAACGTGAAGGATTTCAAAGGACAGATAGGGCTGTCACCACCTACCGCCTACCTCAAGCAATTCGTGGACTACACGATAAACAAAGGTAACCTACGACCTAGACACCACGTCTATGCTTTCAATTACTCTCTTATTCTCTAGCTACAATGGTACAAGACTAAGGTCTCTAACTAAATAGAGCGTTGAGGGAGCAAAGCAACTAAGTATATAACTTACTTAAAAACAAAACTTAAGAACTATGAAAGGAATCATGAAGACTTACTAAATATGGCAAGCATCCGTCGAGGTACAAGCGTGGAGAAGAGGTGGGCAGGCCCACTCCTCCTCTGGACTTCCCCTCACTCTCTCCCTATTTTCTAAGCACTTTGGTAGTGCTAAAGCCTTTAGGAAATGAAGCACTAAACTAATCTTGTAGTGTGTGGAGAGTTGAGCCACTCCCCTTCTTATATAGGGTCTAAAGGCGGTTCTAGAGGTGGTAACATCCACCTAATGCGCACAACTGACGTTGGGAAGGCACCATGACAACTATGAAAATGTGGGCTAATATCTACACGAGTGTTGTCTATGTAGGTATCATCACTAAACTATACTACAAATCCTATTGATGATGATGGTTTCCTTAGCGATGGATGACATGACCACAAGCATGGACGCTTGATGAGCTTGATATAGTTCAAGGGTTGATGCAGATGGATCAAGACTAAGGACAAGCTATGGCGCAAGTGCTTGGAACACTTGTCTTGTTGTTAGGCCTCTGAGTCCATAGGAAAAACCAAACTATCAAGGGGGTCTAGGTCATGTCTCTTTAGGTCATGCTAGTCGGTGATGTGCATGGATGCTCAGTGAAATCACAGGCACTAAGTGACAGTGGACATAACTATCACCGGCAACAGCACCAGAAATGCTTGTTGAGTGGGTTAAAGAGGAGTGAAGCTAGATCCGTAAGTACTTCTATATTCCTGTATATATGTTAAATATATCCAACACATACAAGCCTAGAACCTATGCTAAGCCAGAACAGGGAGGATTAAGCACAACAGGGCTGTCACCACCTATAGGTTAACCCTACACTAGGACCCGTGACACTAGGGCTATTAAGTCCCTTGCCAGTCCTAAAGTCAATCCCGTTCATGGGGGCAAACAAATACTCATAGCTATTTACCAATCTAAGCACCATGCTTACATTGCTAAACAATACTCTCAATCCCCATGGGACTTTGACCCTTCAGATCACCAAGTCGGGAATAAGAGTATACCTAACCTTGACCCGACGGATCAACTAGTCAAGTACTATAACATGCATAACTTTGACCCTACGGATCAACAAGTAAAGGGCTAGGAGATGTATAGCTTTAACCCTACGGATTAACAAGCTATAGACTATAGCACACATAACTCTAACCCTACGGATTAACAAATCATGGACTAAAGCATGTCTATCCACAATTTGCATTGCACGAATATAAAGATAAAGAATGACTAACTTAGATATGTGAAGTGTATAATAACCTAACATGACTAGGCAATAACCTTATACAAAGCACATGACTATCACACTAGTATAAAGATAACGCATAAGGAATAAAGAAGATAATGATATTAATAAAGAAATAAGTCTTACAAGAGAGGACTAGAGTAGAACTAATCTAATGGCTCTCCAAGACTAGGTTGAGGACCTCAAGACAGCTCTCCTCTCTACTAAACTCCACTAGGACCTAGAGACTAAGTGTAATGCTAGAAAATGGATTCTTCTTGGTGTGTATTGAGAGTGGAGGCACTCCCCTCCTTATATAGGGGGTGCAAAGGTGGTCCTGAGGTCAGTAACTCCCACCCTAAGGGGTACAACCGCCTTTGGAGAGTCGGTGGGAAACCGCCATAGAAAGATGGGCCCCATTGGGCCCACTCCTTCTTGGGCCGAACTGGGCTGTTTGTCCGAACTGGGGTGGGGCCCAATGGCCCCCCAGCTGTTTTGGCACACTGATGGGTGGCCCCCTTTGAATCCTCCACGGCTTCGGCCTTTTGTATGTCGGTTTGGTACTATAGGTGGGCCATTTAATCCGTGGGAATCGCCATTGGCGAGCTCTGATTGGCCGAAGGTTTGCTTTCTCGGATCTTGCTCCATTTTTTCACTCCTATATATATTCTCTGCATGGACATAATTCTCTAAGGACAAGTTGAATGTTATTAATCCTAGCTAACATGCGTGTATGAAATGCTATGTCTTCCCTTGTTTGTGGCTATATTGACAGTCGAAATTGGTATTTAATGACTGTCAACAAGACCCCAAAGCTGAACTTTGCTCATCCCGAGCAAAGCTAAACTTAGGTTCTATTGATCAGGAGTTGCTACAATGTCTTACTCTTAATATACCCAAGTGCTAACTAAGACACTCTACATAGGATTGAATAAGTCAGCACAAGCACTTCACCTTTGATTTAATTGTGGGACGTTGTAACTTGTCCAAATCTTGAGCTGTTGGAAGATAGAACAGTCAGTCGGACTCCAATTTCACCTATACTCTCTGATCAACTTTAGCCCGGAGGTTATTTAATTTTGGTGACAAATCTAAGTTCCTTAAATGATTCACTCAGATCGCTCAGTGTGTATGTATTTCTCACCAAGGCTTTATGATGCCTCAAAAATGCTACCTCTAAAGGCTGATATGTGGAGCTCAGGCTAAGGATAAATGTGGCATACCTGTATTTCATATGTCGCCGAATCAAAAGAGTGGATCCATGGAGAAATCATTTCCTACAAGCATGATCAAGATGTGCATGTGTGGTGGATTTGGTGGAGTAGAATGGAGACTCTTTTTATTTGTCTCTCTCTTTATTTGGCAGTATTGGCTATCTTTTCCTTCTTTCTTTTTCTTTCAGGCTCATCATGGAGCAAGAGTTTTTTTTATAACCATAACCTTGATTGCCTTGGGGAGAGATCAATCATGAAGATGGAGTCTTTATTTTGTGGATGGATGGTGTGACATGGATGATTGCTAATTTTTAGCGTGGAAACTTAGCGTGATGTGTGCGGTCTTGATCATGAATGCAGAAAATATTTCTCACCAGGGTCACACAATTTTGACAAGGCTCATTGAAAATACAAGTAGCATATGCAGAATGCTTTACACTATAGCACAACATATGGCTGGGGTAGGAATTTATATCATTGAGGAACTTGTCATTTTTATCAAATTAATTCTTCGGGTGTCAAGTTTTACAAATTGAGCAAGATCATAGCAGCTCTAACTAACCATATCATATCTCCCAACAACCTAGAAGGATAATGCTTGTGCTACCCACTAGTGTGTTTGAGGTGAAACTTAATCATGCAACAAACCAAAACTAGATAGAGTGTCAGGTTGTAAACTGGGCATATGAAAGGAATAAAAGACAGAGCAGCTATTCATCATCTCAACATAGGAAACCTTATGCATTCATACCATGCATGAATTTATTCATTATTATTATTATTGTTTTTAGTTTTTCTATTTATCATGCATATGAAAGGGAAACAAATATTTTTCATGTTTTTAGTTTATCATGTATGTGGTGATTGGATAGGGAAATGATACATGTTACCTTCACTTTGAGGGGAGGAATTCCCCCCAAGCTGGCTCTGGCTCATGGTTTGCCACAACGTGTTGACGGAGCATTTGAAGTCTTGGCTGCAACAAGAGAGCAGGAGTACACATGAACAACTACTCTTATTTATCATGGGACTTTGACCCTATGAATCAACAAGACGATAATAAGAGTATACTTAACTTTGACCAGAAGGATCAACAAGTCAACTACTCGATGGTTATCAAGCCCTTATCGAGTTTGTTCTTATGAAGATATGAAGGCAATATGAAGATGCAAATGAAACTCAAAGAAAATGTTTTTTGTAGAATTTTAGAGTGTTTCATGATACCAGAGCCTGAAGAAAATGACAACAAATGCCCAGAGCAGAATGGAGAGGTGAAATATATGAGTGCGGTGAAGAACTTCCTCTTGAAAACCTTGCCTCAAAATGCAGGGCGAAACAACAGTCATATTGGGACATGACAGTTGCAAGCTAGCAGTTGGGATAGGTGGGGTGAGAGAGCCATTTTTCTCTGGTCACCCGACCACGGAATGGCTCCTCTGGTCCTCTACTCTGGTTAGTGGGCCCTACTTGTTGTGGCCCACAAGAAAGAAAATATATTTCAAAGAAGAACATTTCAATCTTTGGTACTCTTATTTTCTCAAAAGATGAACTCTAAAATTCTATTTTATACTATTTTTATAATTTTTGGAAAAGAGAAATGGGTTGTAATAAATTCCAACATGCAGATGTGGTAAAAAAATAATAAAATATGCAAATGCATTTGGAAGTCCAAAGATTGGTGGAAAGCAAATATGATATAACTACCAATTTACCTTTGGCAAGGGGCCAATGAGCGGGACTCTTCTCCATTGCGTTTTAGCTTGGTGATGTGGTGTCTGATCCTGAACATGAGGATACAGACGACTTCTCGCGCTGGGGTTGTGGCTGTCTTTTCATAGCACTTGTACGAAGCCTCTGCCGCTTGTGTCCTTTCTTGGTAGTGTTGGATAACTTCTCTTCCTTAATGTATTTTGCTGCATCATGGTTAGTATACAACTGTTCGTGAGTGGATTCACATCCTCTCAGATTCATCATATCGATAGTTCTAACATAGGAAATAGCAGCAGCTAGTTGAGCCAACTTAATATCTAATGATTCATCAAATTATTGTTGGTGCTCAAAGAATGAAGAGAAGATTTCTACCATAGTATTGACACGTTCCAAAATTTTCTCATGAGCCTCTAGCTTTTTAGTTAGTTTTTTATTTAGCTTAGGTTGGCCATGAATAATATCTCTTAAGGAGGGAAAACTATAATCGGAAGTATTAAGATTTCTTTTGTTACCTCCATGTTGATAAGGGCATTGTTTCCACCCTTGACCTCCTTCTGGATAACTCCTGTTGGTGTTGCATGACATGTCCTCATATGCTCCAGGGTGGTCACCCTCCATCTTACGGTTGACTTCACACTTCATACATTCTACGGCATGAACCATGTCGTACATCTCCATCTTCTTCTCAGAATATTCATCCAAATGCTTCATGATGAGGTCCAGCTTAGCATTGAGCATATCCATCTCCTTGTTGGCATGCTCATCCTTCTGGTAGGGTTGCAAATGATTCTCATCCCGACCTTGGTTGGTGATTATCTTCTTAATTAGTTCTTTTGCTTAAGCAGCGGTGAGTGAGAAGAAGGCTCCTTTGGCAGCAGCATCGAGATGATCACGGGTTGTTGATGTCAACCCGTTGTAGAAGGTGGTCAAAATTTGCCAATCACCCATTCCATGATGTGGGCATGCTAACATGTACTCTTGAAGCCTCTCCCACGCTCTAGGAATGGATTCCTCTTCTTCTTGGCAGAAATTTGAAATTTTTCCACGAAGGGCATTGGTTTTGCCTATCAGGAAGAATTTCTTGAGGAAAGCTGTGGAACAATTATTCCAGGTAGCCACAACACTTGAGTTGGCATAGCACCACCATATCTCTTTCCCTAGGAGGGAAAAGGGAAAAAGACGGAGTCGGATGGCATCTTGAGTGACTCCTTCGATGGACACAGTGTTGCAAATTTCCAGGAATTGTTGAAGGTGAGCATTTGCGTCCTCATTGGCCGTCCCATTGAATGGGTTAGCCCGCACCATGTAAATTAGGCTGACTTTAAGACTGAAGTTTCCATTCCCAGTGTTGACATTTGGCTGAATAGCCACATTGTCAACAGAGGGAGCGAAGTACTCATGAAGCACTTTTTCGACCATTGGTGTTGAGCTTGATGGTGCGAATGTAGCTGACTTGACTGTCGAGAGTATGTTGAGGAAGGATGACTCGATGTTGTGCTCTTTTCAAGATTACTTCTGAATTCTCTATGTATTTCTTCGATAGGCCAGGACCAGCGGTAGACTACCCTATTTTCACATAAAGAGAAAACAAAGCAAAGATAAACCTATCTAGACAATGGTTAGTGTGGGCAAGTTAAATCCGCAAGCGCACGAACATCCCGCTGTAGCATTTCACCACTGGATTACTCCAATGGCTGACATTTATAGTTTTCCCAAGGGAAGGCTGCGGTCAAGAGATAGCATGTTCATAACCATATAACTAATAATATACCAAAGTCATAGATAGGGGTAAAGATAATAAAGATAGTGGGTAGTGACACACAGAACAATCCAACCTAACATTAACACAAAGCCTAGGTTAAGTGGGTTAAAGAGGAGTCAAGCTAGATCCTTAAGTACTTCTATTTTCATCTCTATAGGTTAAATATATGCAACACATACAAGCCTAGATCCTATGCTAAGCCAGAACAAGGAGGATTAAGCACAGCAGGGCTGTCACCACCTACAGGTTAACCCTACACTAGGACACGTGACACTAGGGCTATTAAGTCCCTATGCCAGTCCTAAAGTCAATCCTGTTCATGGGGGCAAACAAATACTCATAGCTATTTACCAATCTAAGCACTATGCTTATATTGCTAAATAATACTCTCAATCCCCATGGGACTTTGACCCTTCGGATCACCAAGTCGAGAATAAGATTATCCTTGACCTGACGGATGAACAAGTCAAGTACTATAACATGCACAACTCTCATCCTATGGACCAACAAGTAAAGGGCTAGGACATGTATAGATTTAACGCTACGGATTAACAAGCTACAGACTATAACACACATAACTCTAACCCTACAGATTAACAAGTCATGGACTAAAGCATGTCTATCCACAATATGCATTGCATGAGTATAAGGACAAAGATTGAATAACTTAGATATCTGAAGCGTATAATAATCTAACATGACTATGTAATAACCATATACAAAGCACATGACTATCACACTATTGGGCCATTGAGGGCCACCGTTTGAAAAGGAGTGGTTGAGAGTTCCCTTCATGCTCCAAGTGTAGTGATATTTTGGTGTTGCATGAGGGCAGTTGGAAAATGGAGAATTTCCATGATTCAGCAAAATTGTGGTAGAGACTGTATAGTCCGCTCCAGGGGTCGTACAGTTCGATATGTGCCCTAGGGCACAATGTTTCGAAGTAGACTGTGCATAGGGGACGGACAGAATGATTTATAGACCGTACAGTCTAGTCTGTATGGGTTACCCAACAAACTCAGAACAGACTGGACAGTTCGGTCCAGAGAGTGTACCGTCTGGTCTCTATGTTGAAAACATGAGACGCGCTCTGATTCTGAACCGTTGATCTAATATTGAGGATCTTAGCCGTTAAATGTCTTTTGACCTAGGTCAAAATCGATTAAACACCTTCGTTCTTCTTGACCAAGACGAGAACATGCACGAGACTCGCCGCCTCCATTGATGTCGTCGCCCCCTTCACCGTCGCCAAGCCACTAGCTGCCACCACTCATTGTGCGACCACTAGCACCGGTGCTCACCCTCCCGTGTTGTCGCCTGTTCATGTGCGCAGCCGCGCCCGCAAACTCTAGGCGACCCACCACACACCATTGCCGCCGTCGCTTGCTGCCCTCGCCATTGCAGCATGTCGCGGCCTCCACAGCAGCTCGCGCTCCATGCTTGCTCACGTGTGCGCTACCCAGAGTCGCCTTCACACCAGTGAGCCAAGCTTCATTGCCAATTTCTAGGGCAAGAGCCCAATTTTTCCTTTACCTATGAGCAAAGCTTAATTTTGGCAATCAGTCATGTGTTCTTCGCGGTGTTTGTCCTAGTTATCCTCCAAGGTATTGTGCCTTTCGTCTGTTCATCAATTTATAAGCAAGTTGATTAATTGATACAATTAGATTAAATGCCTATTCTTTATTTGCATTAATTAGGTAATTAGCTCAACTTAGATTGCAATTAGTCACTTGCTTATCTACTGATTATAACTCTAGGGTTTGTCTCCTATCCAGATTGTAGTTAGATTAATTGCCTATCATTTAATCGCAATTCTAGATGACTCGCACCAACCATATAGTCGATGATCACTATTGTCATATAGCTTATTTGTCTAGTGATCATGTCATTTTCTCAGTGCTAGGATTTGTACATTGCATTTTCTTAGCTAACAGTGCTTTGGTTCTAGATTATATACATAGGTTCTATGCTAATCCTGTCTCTACCTATATGTGTGTAGTGACAGCTTGTAGCAGTTGATTGACTAGTCAGACAGTTGCAGCTATGGCAGGTTTAGAGGATCAGGATAAGGGTAAGGGCAATGTGCCCGAGTAGAGCAGAGGGAGGAAGAGGACCAGGCTGGACTCGGAGTCTGAGAGAGCTAGATGGGTTTCATAGCACTTGGATGCCACGGAGCAGTCCTACAGGACACCCAGGTCAGTGTTGATCCACGAGAGGCAACCAATGACTAACATCTTAGACCTGAGGAGGAGAAGCAGGAGGAGGACAACCGCAAAGTGGTACACAGGGATCCAAGCCCCGTCTTAGGTGCAGCATACTCTGGCCTCTCGCCAGATAGATTTGTAGAGAATTGCGGATTAGGGCACCTCCAAATAGTCAGAGGAGGAGCAGCCACAGCAGCAGGCACCACAACCAAAGAGGACAGCTCACCGGACAGGAGACCCACACTGCACGTGTGTTGTGTGCACCAGGAGGCTACAGAGACTAGTTGCCGCATCTGGAGAGAGGGACATCCTTGACATTCCTACCTGGGAGCTCAAGGTTCGTCGCCTTGTCTCTTTCGAGGAGTGGGTTCCTATTCTAAGGGATCCAAGTAGAGGAGATAACTTTTATACGGACATGCAGAGGAGCACTAGTGAGGGGCTGTGATATTACCTTGCCAAGAAGGGCAAGACATGAGTGTTTGTGCCTCAGCCATATGTGACCTACCAGGCTTTGAGGAGAGTCACAGACACAGACATGGAGTAGTACTTTGACTATATGCCCGAATTGGCAGAGTTGGTCACCACACCCTACAGGTACAAAGAAGATATCGTATTGGAGTTCTATGCTTTACTTTGGGTAGCGAGAGATCATTCTGATATCTGGTTTATGTTCAAAGGAGAGCCCTAGCACTTGAGCAAATAGGACTTGATAGCTGCACTTGGCCTCATAGCGTCAGACACTCAGCTTTACAGTAGTGCCTATGGAGACTGGGCTCCACCCCGTAGACCACATGGAGGGATGCTACCTCTAGACAACATGGTTTCTATAGCCTTTCAACCACCTCACACCCCATGATTCGATAGACGTCCAACACGACATACTTATGAGGGGAAGTTTGTCAGAGCGATAGTCACTAGGACTATCATTCCTAGGTCTAACTACAGGGAGGAGTTCACGCTGCTGCACCAGTGGGCAGTTGCAGCTATGCTTCGTGGATAGGTTTTTGACTTGACAGATTTGATTATAGCAGAAATGGAGGAGGTTATTTCTAAGAGGGATGGAGGATGTCACTTAGTCTATGAAACTTATATTTGCTTCCTCTTCTGGAGACTTGGGCAAGTGAGAGAGGAGCAGTATGAGGCATTCCCTGAGGTTATCACCAGCTACGCTCCATGTGTACACAGGGAATCACAGTCAGCCACCAGCCAGCACACAGACGAGTAGCAGTCACCACCAGTCACTGACAAGCAGGAGGCTCATCCAGAGACGGTGGTTCCTGAGTCAGCCAGAGTAGGAGCACCACCTCAGCCAACAGCTCCTTAGACAAACCATGCCTCCGTTATTGCAGTGATATGAGGATGCCTGAGTGACTTCATCGAGAGCACTATAGAAAAGAGGTGAGAGATAATGAGCATAGTAAGGATGCACGCAGAACAGTAGCAGCAGCAGATGAGGATGATGACTCTTCTAGTGAGTCAAGTGTCGGAGCATACATGCGGAAACATTAGTCAGCAACTTGGAGTACCTCCCACCTCACTTTAGCAGCTCTAGGCACAGAGAGGCCGCTTCATGACCATGATGATGGCGCAGTCTAGCGGTAGCGCGCACTCACAACTAGGGGAGTTTCAGATAGGGGGAGTAGGACCCTCACACTCACCTTTACAGTTCTTCCCGCTATCCATCTTTTTGATGTCTGCATTGTTCACCTCTCCTACAGAGACTACAACACCACAGCCAGCAGTACCTCCCACCTCTACAGTATAGCCACCAGTCAGGAGCCTAATTTTCTTAGAGATTCTACTCTTATCACACCTCATATCACACTCGTGGAGCATTCTCTCAGCAGGATGTGGCCGACCTTAGTCTCCTTCAGGCGTTTGTTGTGCAAGAGACCGCCACTATTCTAGGGAGAGTTTGGAGGGGAGAGTCAGAGTCACCAAAGGATCTTTTGTACTTTGAGCAGCTTGACACTCAGGTGGCAGAGACTCAGGCTGAGCAGCAGGATCCAACATAGGAGCAGCTGTCAGAGTAGCCTAGAGCAGAGTCTTAGGCAGATGTTCCCTCTCTATTTGGTGCTTGTTTCCAAAGGGGGAGAAGTCATAGATCCAGGGGGAGTGTGACTTGTGTCATGATCGAGAGAGATTATACCTAAGGGGAGTATACGTGGTTTTTGATGGGAGATACATTTGGAGCTTATTTTGAGTGTTTTGTCGATGGTTATGGATTTTGATCGGTCGTGGTTTTTATTTTCTTGTGTTTTGACTCATCATGATCTCACTTAGTTTGTCTACATACGCATTGGCTTATCTGTCTATGTATCCATGATGATGATTACTTGCTTTTAATTCTCTTGCATGCTTCATTCTATCATGTTGCATATCATCAATCATGCCTGTTCGTCGTAGTTATGGACCCACTTATATACCGCAAGTGCATGGTGTACATTATGGCTTTTCCCTCGGAGTATTCCAAGGTTTGTATCAAATCCACAAGGATCGGCAAGAGAACCGTAGTTATGGTTGTAAGGACCGAAAGCATACCGAGGGGAGGGCATGAATCGGTAAGCCAACCATGATTATGAACACTTCAATTTCACTCCATTAAATCCCGACAATCGTTGCAACCTAACAATTCTAGTAGGCCAAGACCCTACACATGCTGGTTTCATGATGATTGCAAATGTAGAAGCTAAACACACTAGCCTATGCAAGCCACAATTCAACCTATTCACTACAGCACATTTGCGGAATAGTAAAGAGGAGTCAAGGAATGCTCATGATTTTTCCTGAGGTCTCAAAAGGATGGCGCCTTCCTCTAATCCTCGTTGTGCCAATCTCGTTGGAGTGCCGGTCCCTCCCGCCACCAAGTGGAGTTCTCGCACACGAGCCCGCAATCACTCCTGGAGGGAAGACACCGTTGTGTCACCGCTTCCACCAAGGCACAAGCTTGCCTCCCTCAAGAACTTGCTGGACTCCCCGATCCAACATGGGTGCGCACCAGCGATGCCCCTTTCAACGGCGGGCTCAAACTATGTATAAACGTGTGATGGCCTTCACAGCCAATCGTGATAGGCTCGATCACCGACACCTAACCGGTCTAGGTCTCACCATAGACCAAAAGTAACAGCCTCGATCACAAGCTCAAGGACACCCTAGCCTTAGATGTGGATAGATGCTCAAGCTACTCTCACTAGCACTCTCAAGATATGCAATATCCTCTCGTAGCGCTTGTCTCTTTTCCTCTTGGCTCCCTACAAATGCTCCCAGCAACTCCACTGGCCAAGAGAGGTCTCCAAGACCATAGCGACGAAGTTATATAGGCTTCCAACCTTAAACTAGTCGTTGCTCCATGAAATCAACTTTCTGGGCCTAATGACCATACAGTCCGGCCAGTCCATGACCGGACCATCCGGTCTCTCCTAGACGGCTCCCCAAGCCATTGGTTTCTGATGATCTAATACTGAATGGACCGTCTGATCAGTAGACCGAACCGTCCAGTCTCTATATATCCGTCCATTCTAGAGAGTGACCAGGATGCTTCCTCTCTATTATGCGCTCCACCCATACAGACCAGACCGTCTGGTCTCTGTTGGTCTTTACGCAGACAGTTTCCTCGCAATCCACTCTCTGATCCTCTAATGACCGTACAGTTCAGTCTCTCCAGACCCCTCTGTTCGGTCACTCTGTCCTGAAGTTGAATCTCATCGTCCTTGCTTGACTTTGTTTTGTAGGTTCTTCCAACAGCTCCTTGGCTTCTCCACTGTCATCTACTACCTATGATTTCACTGAGCATCCACACACATCACCGACTAGCATGACCTAAGAGAGATGACCTAGAGCAGAGTCTAGGTAGATGTTCCCCCTCTTTTTGGTGCTCGTTGCCAAAGGGGGAGAAGTCATAGAGCTAGGGGGACTGTGACTTGTGTCGTGATTGAGAGAGAGTAGCTTGTACCTAAGGGGAGTATTCGTGGTTTTTGATGGGAGATACATTTGGAGCTTATTTTGAGTGTTTTATTGATGTTTATGGATTTTGATGAGTCGTGGTTTTTATTTTCTTGTGTTTTGACTCTTCCTGATCTCACTTGGTTTGTCTCCATGCGCATTGGCTTATCTGTGTATGTGTCCATGATGATGATTGCTTGATTTTAATTCTCTTGCATGCTTCATTCTATCATGTTGCATATCATCAATCATGCCTGTTGGTCGTACATACAGACCCACTTATATATGTTATTATAGACTCGGATAAAGAAATAGAATCTACAATAATCTACAATATTACAGACTTTTTAGTGAAAACGAGTCTGTAATAAATTGGAGATTCAGATCAATAAATAGAGTCTGCAATAAACTAGACTATTACAGACTCGTATCGGGAAGAAGAGTCTATAAAAGTTTTAGAGACGCGTTTTGTGAGAAAGAGTCTGCAATGTTATTTTATCCCAGATGCGTAAATATTTTTGTAAACTCTTCACGTGTAACAGAGTCTGCAAAACATTATTGCAGACGCGTTTCAAATAGAGTCTATAATGTTGGTGTTTTATTAGACCTTTTTTTACATAGTGCTAATTTTTAATATATCTTCCCTTTCACAAAAATAAAAAGTGTACTCACGGCTTAGAAAGATTTGAGTAGATCAAAAAGCTAGAAAGGTCATAAACCACCTCTGTAGTATTCGTTGTTGGGCCACCATCAAGGTTCAAAAAGTTGCTGAAACCGATCAACTCGGTTTGACTAAAAATCAGCAAGTTAACCGAGGAATCGACCAGCTAACCGAATAGCTACATTAACTAGTTACGGTTAGCCGGGCGGAACCGACCGGTTAGGACGTCCGGTCGATTCCAACCGGTTAACCGGAATAACCGGCCGTTCCAGCCGGTTCTTCAAACCTTGGCCACCATACGTCCGTCGCTGCCTCTCTGGTCAACCCGCCGTCAATATAATCTTCCATTCCTGTTTCTGTTGAGCTAGCTGCCTTGTTTACGTCCATGCCCAGATTTGCGTGGCCCTCCCGAGTTCGGAGTGCTCAGGAGAGAGAACGAGAAATCGGCGCTACAAGGAAGACGAGTGGGATAATGTTTTTATTCTTTTTTTAAACCTTGATTGTTTCGTTGGGATTTTAGGATTTGTGCAATCGTAGAAAGACAGCATTAGTTTCATCCGCCCGCAATGCAATTGTAGAGAGACGATTTTTATTAAATAATTTGTTCAATTACCACAAATAAATTTGGAAATAAAGTTCATGAAAGAATTACAACAAGTAGGATTGTGTATGTGCTTTCTTAAAGAAGTTCATTGTCATGTATCCCTTGAAATTGAGAACATGTGTGTTCTTAATAAATAATAAATATAATAAAGTACAATCATACAAATTAGATTTTATGTTGAACAATATACACTATCACAAAAAAGGTCTATAGCAGGGTTATAAAAAAACTAGTAGCAGTGATGTTGAAGAGATCCGCCATGCTACAGTGACCCTCTTATTTTTAGCGGTGGCTCACAACGTAAACCGTCGTTAAAAATCATTTTTTAGCGACGTCTCTCATTGTGGGCCGTCGCTATAAATGAACTCTATTCTTAGCAGCGGCTCACAATCGTTAAAAATTAATTTTTAGCGACGGTTTGAAATATGAGGTGTCGCTAAAAATTATTTTTTAGCGACGGTTCGGTTGTTATCCGTCGCTAAAAATAAAGCATCAGGTCATCAATCCATAGTGGCCTCCTTCAGCCAATCAAATCATTTCACACGGATTGTGTGTTTTTTTCTCTTTATTCCTTCCACTCCAATTCGTTATTCCCCAACTCCTGCAATCTCTCGCACTCCCTCACTCTCCCTCCTCTCTCTCTCTCTCTCTCTCTCTCTCTCTCTCTAGAGCGCGCGGTGGCCGGCGACACGCGGAGGCTCACCAAAGCGCGCGGCGGGCCTCGTGGTGGACGCGGTGGAACTCGCTCTCGACCTCGCGGTGGTCGGGCGGCGGCAGGCCGAGCGCGGTGGTCGGCGGCGACGACACAGGAGGGGGCGGCGGCACCGGATCTAGCCACCCCACTCTTTGGCCGGCGCTGGTGGTCGAGTCATAGGCGGGCGATCGGCCTCGTGTGCGACGGCGGACCGAGCGGCAGCGGCACGGGAGCCGAGGGGGCGACGACACCGGATCTTGCCACCCCACTCGTGTGCGAGGTGCGATGGCAGGCCGAGACTGGTGGAGGCACAGCGGGCCGTGCACGGTGGTGAGGCGGCGGCGGCGGCAATGGCACGGGAGCCCAGGCGCGACGGCAGGCCGAGCATGGTGGAGGCGCGGCGGGCCGAGCACTTGCACGATGGCGGACGGGTGGTGGATGAGCTTGGCGGGCCTCCCACTAGGGCCGTGATTTTTTTTATTTTTTCTGGTATACTCATAGCGGTGTCACTCACTGCCACAGTAGTAATCATAGCGGCAGGGTGTTTGTCTCACGGACTATCCGTTGCAGCAAATTAATATTTCTAGATGCGAAAACACAGCGGCAGGGAGGTTGACCCGCCACTATAGTACATTTCTACCCGCCGCTATAGTCTTCTTCTGTGATAGTGATAAATGACATAGGCATGGTTGCTCATAATCCGTAGCAAAGCACGAGCAAACTATTGGTGTCACAGAGCGGGAGCTTCAGTGTCACTAATAGAAAGAATAAGCATGAAAAGGAATTGCGAAGGGTATGAAACGGAACAAAAGGCTCATCTCACATATTCCCAAAAAGATTCATCCCATTACAAGTAAGTAGGGGTGTTCTATTTATAGGCCCATACTTAGGCCATATGCAAATGACTATTTTGTCCCTAATTACCTACTATACTCTTCGGATATTCTGTACAAAATGGCCAAAAAGGATAAATCGATCATTTGAGCAATTCTGGTACCCTTCCTTATTCCGCACGCCACAACACGTGCTGGTGCCATGTGTTGCCCTTTTCGCGCCATGTCGGTTCTTGATCTTGTCTAGCGTCTTGTCCTTCAAAGGATGATGGCTTCATCCTTCAAGGGCACGAAGGTACTGCTTGAAGGGTCCGCTGCTCTGTCCTTCGAAGGATGAAACCATCATCCTTCGTGGGCAAGGAGGTACCACCCGAAGGGTCTTGGTTTTTTCGTGGCCTCCGATGAACACCTGAACCTCGAAGTTATGGTTAATAATAATAATAAGGGTAACAATGGTTGACTTTGACTTTTATTCATAGCCCGACTTTGATGAACCCTCGAGGGGTGTCTTGCGAAGTGATGCCCCCAACAGTAGCCTCTCGAGGGGTGGGTCCTACTTTGATGGGCCGAAACCCTCGCTTCGTTGGGATCTCTTACCAAAACGCCACCCTTCGAACATCAAAGTTGGGCTTTGAGCGAAGCTACCAGGGCTTCTTCCTATAAAAGGAGAACAACTGCAGTGAAAAATTATTATTATTATTTACTAGTTACTCGTCCGTTGAGCTCCCGCTATGCCTACGTCTATGACTAGGTTTCGAACAGTAATTGTTTCAGAAAGCGAGTCGTCTTTTGGGAGCTCATCCGGTTCTCTCGAAGGTAACACTTGGCTATTTTGGGTGTCGTGGCTCTTCGACTTCCACTTTTAATTTTGTGTTACTGTTCCCCCACTTCCCGAGGCTCCGCACTAAATGCTCGTCCGTTTTTATCCGACCATATAAGCGAGGGGTGAAGGGGGGGGGGGGTAAAGGTCTACGAAGCTTTTGCTGCAATTTGCTTTTTAGTGTTCTAGCTTCCCATAGCTTTGTGCGCTCGTGGTGTTGTTTGGTAATTTTGGCTTTTGAGGCAACGTTCGACCTAACTCGGTATGCATGAATCCTTACTTCAAAGTGTCCCTTGTGGTAGTTGGGACTATTTTTCGTGTTCCTACTGAGCTCATATTTTGTGTTTGATTGTGTTGGTCGTATCTACATACCCACTTATATACCGCAAGAGGACGGTGTACGATTGTAGCACTTTTTTCCTTGAATTGAATATTCCAAGGTTTATCAAATCCACTAGGACCTTAGGGATTTATTAAACAAAGTTAACAGTAAAAGATCTAGTCAAGGCTACTGTCAAAGTCAGGTTGCATGAGGGGGAGACTGGCCAGCACAAAGGTGCGCCAGATAGTAAATCTGTCGTTGCGCCGATCGGCGCAGGAGTCGAGCCGATCGGCACACTAGTGAAACTAAGTCAAAGTGCGCAAGATCTAGTAAATCTGTGATTGCGCCAATCGGCGCAGGAGTTGAGCCGATCGGCACACTAGTGAATCTGAGCCAAAGTGTGCCAGATCTTGTAAACCTATGCTGTTGAGTGAGTAGCCAGATATCTACTAGTGAGATCGTAACCAGAAAGTCTAATTGAATAGTATCATAATGGGTAATTACATAGATCAATGAAAACCTATAATGAGTAAGACCACCCTGCTTTCCGAGCGGCTCCTGATTTATCACTGCCGAGAGGAAACCCTTAATCGCACGAGTATCTTACCCTACTCAACTATCCAATAGTGCTGCGCAGGCTTAGTGCCGTCACCGCTAAACCACACTACTAGCATCATCAAGCAACCATAATCAATACAATGTCTGAATACTATCCTAATCACCACGATTAAGATAATATCTACTTACTTAGCCTAGAACTAAGCAATTGGAATAAGCACATGCATGATTATAGAATCAAGATAGACAAATCACCAAAACCATCATCAACATATTCAATCATCCTTGAGATACATAGACTAAGATTCATCCCCGTCGAGATGGCCTACCTTGACGGATCAACTCTTTACTCCAATGGTTCTTGAAACTCAACTAGAGATCTATTCTAATGGGGCAAGCCCCGATGGCTCTAACTCACGGATCTGGTGTCCCTCTATCGCCTCCTCTCCCTGCGGCGAGGGTTTACAAGTATTTATAGGGGTTCTACTCGTAAAAGACTCGGTTTCTAGCAAATAAGACGGTGAGCCGTGTCTTCTCTGATTTCTTCCCCGAGTCGGTTCCTTTGTCTTCCACAGCTACCATGTGGGCCTTTTCCTTCGAGATAAAGTCTTGTACTGCACGTTGAGATCTTGAAGTTCCATAAATCTTCTTGAAGTTCCGTAAATCTTCTAGACAAATATCTTCAAGTGTCTTGTGCAGATAAATTCCATAACCATGTGGAATGTGCCTCTGTCACTTCTGTGGGCCAAAACACCCATGCGCTGATCGGCTCATGGACTGCGCCGGTCGGTGCACTGGCTTCTTCAGTGCTTTTCGTCGGTACTGGACTCCTGTCCTCTCCATCATTGCATTAATCACCAATTTTACCTGTTTCTGTAATAAAGCTCTAAAACAACGCATATACAAATATATAGACAATATCACAGGTAAATGGCCTAAATTAGTATCAATTATGCTCTAATTGGGGTAATATTCACATATAAAAGGGGCACTTGGGAAGTGCCAACAGTTCCCCCACACTTAAACCTTTGGTCGTCCCGAGTAAAGTAAAAGAAAGAAAAATCAAAAAACATACTCTTTCTATCATAAAAGATATCTTAAATCAGCAAATGTTGAGCATTGTTCTATTGTGGTGTATTTCATATTGGTATTCAGCAAAATAGATCAAATATGGGCATAAGCTTAAAGTTCTCTCCAAAGCAAAAGATCATGTTCAACTCATAAATTATAACTTTTCCACACATGAAAATCGCTTAAAAGATTGTTGTGAACATAGAGAATCTATGTTCCAAATAATCCAAGGCAACAACTTATCTTTCAAATCACTCAATGTGACATCCAGGATGACAATTCTGGCCCAAAAACATAGAATCGACAAGTGTTCGGCCCATGGGCCGCGGTACTATAGCGTCTGGTTACTGCAGCCGCGGAACACTGTAGCTACGCGGTACTGTAGCACCGCGAGTTAGTCCCATACTGGAAATTGACCAGGGAGATGATCAGCTTAAATACTCAGTTCACAGTACGATAGTAACCGGGTTAACCCTTTTACGCGAAGCGAGGACGAAAGCGTAAGAGTTACTATCGTGAGGTGGCGTCCGCACTACAGGCGTACGGGTCTGAAGCCGCACTGTGGGCTGGGATGGGCTGGGATGTTACAGAATGGTATCAGAGCCGACCTTCGCTGTGTCACGGGCGCAGTCACGGTGTGCATGGCGCGTGGGTCCGCAGAGTCGGAACACGGCATGGCACGTGCTGGACGTGGCCAGGAAGGGAAGATCCTGTGCCTAATGTCCCCTGGACATTTGGGATAGCCTGGATGGGGGGTAAGCTGGTTCACTCGACGGGACGTCGAGTTCTAAAGGGGGGAGAATGTGACATCCAGGATGTCAATTCTGGCCCAAAAACATAGAATCGACAAGTGTTCGGCCCATGGGCCGCGGTACTGTAGCGTCTGGTTACTATAGCCGCGGAACACTATAGCTGTGCGGTACCGTAGCACCGCGAGTTAGTCCCATACTGAAAATTGACCAGGGAGATGACCAGCTTGCCTCGCACATGTGGCTAGAATCGCTCATCATTCCAGCCTTGATTGGAGACTATCTTCTCAATTAACACAGTCGCCAGCTTGACGGTGTGTAAGAAGAAGGCTGCTCCAGCGGTGGCATCAATGTGTTGACGGCTTGAGGCCGTCAGTCCATTGTAGAAGTTTTGGATAAGAAGCCACTTATCCATTCCATGATGGGGACAAGCCAGGATGTACTCCTGAAGCCTTCCCCATGCTTCTAGTATTGTTTCTCTAGCCGCATACTGGAAGCTTGAATTTCTTTCCCATAGAGAGTTGGTTTTACCCAATGGGAAGAACTTCGCGAGGAACATGGTGGAGCATTTCTCCTAGGTGTTGACAGCCTCCTTGTTGGCATAGAACCACTGCTTGGCCTAGCCTAGCAGAGAGAACGGGAATAAACGGAGCCTAATGGCATCCGGAGTCATGTTCCTTATAGTAAAGGTGCTACACGACTCCGAGAACTGCTGCAAGTGAGCGCTGGCATTGGCTTTCCCACAAAATGGGCTACCCTACACCATCTTGATCAGGCTGGTCTTGATCTTAAACTTTCCATCCCTGATGTCAATCTCGGGCCCAATGAGCACGTTACTGGCAGCGGCAGCAGAGTAGTCTTTGAGAGCCTTCTCAGCCATTGGCTTAGATCTCAGTGGAGCGGTGATGACTTGTTGATTTGCTGACTTAGAGTGTCAAGGAGAAGAGACGTTAAGTCTACTTTTACTTAAAACTCTTTCTAGATTCTTGATGAAGTTCTCAGGCAGATCAAAACCGGTCATGCACTACCCTGTTTTCATACCAAAAGGTTGAAAACATTTAAGGCTAGCCTGCATAAACAATGACTACCATACAATCGATATGCTTATGTTATTATTAACAATATAAATTTGACTATGCCTTCCCCGACAACGGCGCCAGAAATGCTTGTTGGCACTTGCTAATATAGTCATCCCCGGCTGGGCGCCATAAATGCTTGTGGCACTTCTTAACGCCGCACCAGACGTAATTATAAAGATGCACTTAAGTGTCAATATAGTAAGATCTGCAAGCGCACGGATAGCTTGTTATTTATAGTTCTACCAAAGGAAGGTTGTAACATAAATATATGATTGTTAATGATAATGTAGTCATAAAGATTTGTATGAATAATCCGAGTTCATACAGGGGTAAGTATAATAATGGATAAGGGTAGTGTGACACACAGAGCAACCATTCCTAAAGATAAATAAAGATCCTAAGCTCCTCCTACACTACACTAGGACTAAAAAACTACTAAGTGAAAAAGGGAAATGACTAGCTCTTGAGTGTGTGTGTTGGAGTGGAGCTCTTCCCTTCTATTTATAGGGGGAATAAGTTGGTACTGAGGAGTAACCGCCATGAAACTACCATGCTCCGACCTTCCAAAGGAGCTCAAGAGTTGACATGTGAAGGCCCGCCTGAATTGGGCTCAACACTTGGTCAGCCAATCAAGGCCTAGGTCGGTCGACCTAGGAGTGGGCCCCCTCGGGGTGTGCTTCCTCGGGATGACTGGTATGTGGGTCCTCTTTTGAATTAAGTCGGTGTTCTCTAGAGGAATCCTGCGCAACCACGTATACATTCTGAGGGAAGTCCAGTTGGCACCGTCTCATTGCCTGGAACGGCGTTGCCCCGAATTATGCTCCATTTCTCCATTTATATTGTATCAAATCGCTGCATGCATATATTTCTTCAAGGACAACTAGAATCTTATTATTGCTAACTAACATGCAGGTGTGAAATGCTACGTCTTCCTACTTTTATGGATATATTGACGGTCAGAATTGGTATTAAACGACCGTCAACACTTTGTAGCAGCGGGTGACTTTCCTGCCGACCACTACGGTGTAATTTTTATTGGCGATTGTCTCCTACCTGCTTCTTCAGCAATTTATATTTAGTTACGAGGACATAGCGGCAAGTAGACATGCCCGCCACTACAATCTATTTGGGACTATCGTTACAGTACATTTTTGTGGTAGTACAAGACGTCGTGTTACAAAACATTCTTTTAGTGATCAATGAGTTAGTTAAATCATATAATTAGTGAATAATTAAATAATAACATGTGTGATTTCATTTGAAGAACTGCCACCCGAAGGGCTGTGCTCATTTAGTCATTGTCATATCGAACAGATGTTATTCCC
This sequence comes from Eleusine indica, assembly GCA_030378355.1. Lineage (NCBI taxonomy): Eukaryota > Viridiplantae > Streptophyta > Magnoliopsida > Poales > Poaceae > Eleusine > Eleusine indica. The sequence continues at coordinate 30,230,343 of CM059494.1, read as the reverse complement.
GACTGTTGGCGGCATGTAAATATAAATTGATTACATCAATGGAATACATAGAATCATTACCTGATGACTCTCTCAAACTTTTCCTCTAAATAAACATGTTATCAGCATTTAGTCTCACCTCTAATCGACAATAGTAAGAATGGCACTGCAAAACTCAGAGGTTTTCTTCTTCGGTTGTCCATTCCACGGTTGTCCATGTGCCTGGAATGGAGGACATTGTCATCCTTCCTTCAGCCATGGTCACCATTGCCTAGGCTTCTACAGAGGTGGTGCCTTCAATGCCCACTCCTTCTAGCATCAGGCTCCTGCTAGTCGAAATGTCTTCAGATGCCTGACGGTGTTCCATTGTAGCTTATTTTTCTTAGAGTATTCAAAGGTTTAATCGAAGCCACAGAGGGCAAATAGGACCTTTACTATTTATTGATGCCAAAATCACACTGCGACCTGAGAGATTTGCTTAACTCTAGTGCAGGCTCAATACGGAAATCAAGGTGCGCTAGTCGATTTTCCCTGCAAATCGACAAAGAAACAAATAGTCCAATTCCTTGGGTCACCGGCCCAGGATAGGCCAATTGAGAAAGCCGATAGTCACTGTTTGTAAAAACCAGCAATGACTATAAACATTAAATAATAGTGATAAATAAACTAACCGACTAATTTATATCGGCTTATTGGCAATTCATTAAACGAGTATTAAATAATACATAAATAGTGCCGATAAGATTAAAATCGATAAAGCAAAGTCGATAGATCCACAGTAAACATGCAAAGACTCACTCTGTCGATAGTGAAACTCGATAGATCTGATAGCTGGTATTGGAAATATGCCTTAAAATAATAGATCTAATCTTATTAAATAAAGGGGGCAATCGACTTCTATAAATATATCAATAAAAAAATTAAGTACTAAGAAGTCCATCGAATAGAGATAACTATCGGCTACATGCCCTGATAGAACCCTATCAACACTACCCACAACCGACTCGTACCTAGTCCTATCGACTCAACGAGAGGTCAAAGTCGATGCAGCCTCGCTGGCTCGAGCATATCAAACTTAATCGAGACAGTGCCCAAACAAAGTAAACAGAACTAGATATGCTCCAGTTAGGAGTAAAATCAATAAAGTGACTCGAATAATAGATCAAAACCAAGCTTATAAAACCTTCTAAAAATCACAATAGTTCAGACCTAACCGAGACAATATTGCAACTCAAAGTCGATAGTACAAACGTGATCAAGATCTAATTACCAGATAACTAGCTATTCTAAAGATTAGAGCTAGAATAGCAAATCAATGAGAAAGTACCAGTTTAAGTTAATAGAATTACCAAGGTAGACTAATCCAAGTCTCGCACCGAGATCGGAGCTGATGCAGCCCATGCGAGACGAGGATGTCATCAAGAAAAGGTTCGGCGATGCGTCGAATTGTATTACATAAAAGTGTTAAGTTTTTTTGTACATACTCTATTACATATTTATAGCCCCGTGTAAGGGGTCTGACCTGATTCGATCAGGGCTCTTCGGTATCCAAACAAACAAACTGAGAAACCATGTTGATATGTGCCATGGTTTGCAATATGTTATGAGTAATTGACATTAGCTGATTTGGTGTTTGAGTTGAAATGTGGGAATTTGGGAATTTCATGAGTTTGTGCATTATTATGGTTATGACTAACCGGAGTTGGTGAAGATGTTGGAGAAGTTGCAAGAGAAGGGAAATGTGTTTTCTTGTCTCATGATGTGTAGGTCAATGGAGTCAACTTGGCGGTCAATGGCAAGAGGATCGAGAACAAGTTGGGGACTTGGAGCTGGACGATCGGGAGGCTGGGTGAAGTCAAGGGTGGTCCACACCGTACATGTGGACAGGCAAGAAGCATAGACGGTTTCACGGTTGAGCCTTAAAACCGTGGAGGTGATGAAGACGGCGTGTTGACCATGTCAAGGCGAACGGGATGCCGGTGCAAGTGACAAGGGGGTCCGATGGAGCGGGACCGGGAGAGACTTGCCAGTGGTCAGGATCACGGGACATGGTGACACACGTCAACATCGAGAAGTCGTGCTTTGAGAAGCATGCAAGGCAGTTTCCCCATTTGGGCCTCAAAACTGGTGGCGGTGATTGGTGGTGCACGTGGCACCATCACGAAGCTTTCTTCAAGGCGAAGCAAAGACGTGAAGGGCCCGAGGGCGTTCAGGCGGTGAGAAAAGAGATGGACAAGTTTGCCCTTGGTGGTAGGTGGCTATGTATTGTAGGTCAAGGGTAGAGTGGTCTTTAGGACAACCCTATTGACGGTCGTTAAATATCATTTCCGGCTATCAACATTATTCAAAATAAAGAAGGATTGCACATTCCTACCATGCATGTTAGTTAGAATTAATAAATATCCACTATTGCTTGGAGAATCACTGACATGCAGGTGAAATAACGAAATGGAGGAGGAAACACACCCATGTGGTGAAGAAACACAACTTCTACAAATCAGAGCGCGCCAACAGGGACTCCCACAGACTGACTGGCCCACCTACAGGAGCAAACCGTCTTAACAACCACCTTACAGTATCACTGGGCAATGGGACCCACCTGGCAGGACACCAGAGGCAGCAGCACCCGAGGGGAATCCCCCCTTGTTCGGCCGAACGGGGAGTGTCCCCTCTAGTGCATGGCTGCCACGTGCTGGCTCCTGGTGACTCCGTAATGACGGTTGTCCATGTTTGGCGGTGGTTACCGACTCCAGGAGCCGACTTTTAGCAGTATAAATAGAAGGGAGAGGCCTCACTCCAAAGTACACACCAAGAAGCATTACTCTCTTATTCATTTCGTGATTCCCTTGAGTTTTAGTGGAGTTAGACTTAGGAAAGAGTCTTCTTCAGTTTTCAAGTCTTCCTTGGAGTCATCGTATGGCTCTTGTATCTTCCTCCTTTTGTAAGACTTTATTCTATTTAATATATTTAGTCTTTTTATATAGTTATGTCTGGATCATGTGTTTCTTGTTTGATTATATGATCCATTCATGTATGGGGTTATTATGCTTGCATGCTAGTAATGTAGTCATACCATATTACCATGTTAGACATAAGCCCTTACTATAGTCTTTATTTATGTCGTTATAATGATGCATGACTAATGTGTGACTTAGATCATTTCCATGTGCTTAGTGTTCACTTAAATGTGATTACTCCTTTTCTGATCCATCGCTTAAGGAATTAGGAGTATTGATCTAGAGATGTAAGAGTGGTGCTTAGATCAATAGAATGCATTATTTGTCGTGTAGCCCACGGATTGCTAGGGGTAGACAGTAGGTGTTGTCAGCCGTATATATCCTTTAAAATCCCCCACATTCGGCTATGCAATAGGTGTTGACGGCTGTTAAGTACCATTTTCAACCGTCAACTATACTCAAATAAAGGAGAATTTGGCATTTCATACACGCATGCTTTAGCACAATAATATAGTTCCACTTGTACTTGGAGAACTTTGTGCATGCAGGAGGAAATGTGAAGGAAACACCTCAAAAGGCAAGAAAACACACTTTCGACCAATCAGAGAGCGCCACATGGACGTCACACGGATTGAAGGGCCCATTTGCAGCACTTAACCGACGTAACTCCCTGTAATACCGCGGGAACCGACCTCAGGACCCACAGGACAGCCACCTGGAGAAAGCACAGGCCAGGAGGGGCCACCCCCAGGTCGGCCGACCTGGTCAGGTCGGCCGACCCAGCCGGGCGCCCTCTCCGCCTGGGCTTCCACGTGTTGGCTCCTCCGCGACTCCTGATGACGGTTTGAGATGCCTTCCGTGGCGGTTACGCTCCCTTGCCGACCTATTGAGGCTATAAATAGGAGGGTGTGCCTTCACACTCAACACACACCACAAGAAGCATTTCTCTCTTGCTAATAGTAGTTCTTGGAGTTTTAGTGGAGTTAGGCTGAGTCTAGAGCTCTCTAGTCCCAAGTCTTCACTTGGAATTGGTATGGCTCTTGTATCTTTTCCCTTTTGTAAGACTTTGCTCTTATCAATATATATATCTTTTCTATATAGTTGTGCTTGGGTCATGAGTTTCTTGTTTGATTTTGTGATCCATATATGTGATAGTATAGTCTACTTGTGTGATAGTAGTTTATATTTATTATACTACTATTGTCATGCTAGTTATATACCGTCACTATAGTCTAGTTTATATGTTATAGTCTCTATGCTTAGTTTTAGCTGATAAAGTATAGCATGGGTTTGGTGATCGTATTCGTACGGTAGCTCTGCCTCGTTAATAGTAATCGCGGAGGGGCAGAGTGCTCTTTGGTCATGCAAGTATGGTACTTGGGTGACTGATTTGCATCAATTATTCGTTAGTCTACTGGTTCGTTGAGGTAGGCGGCAGGTGGTGACAGCCCTGTCCGTCCTTTGAAATCCTCCCCGCTAGGCTAGTGCGTAGGCTCTTGGCGGAAGTCGCCTGTGGATGCAGGGGTAAGTCCGTGCCTGAAGTGCTATACTATTGACTGCTGAACCTGAGTGTGGGTCTGTATGTATTCTACTTAGGCTATGCAACTGTATAGGAATGTATAGTAGGAGTAGCTTAGCCTATCCTGTCCTCCACTAGACTTTATTTATTTAGTAGGAATCTTCTATGTGTGTCACACTACTCGGTTATTATTATGTACCCGCCTGTCTTGGTTAGATATCCTTGCTAATTGTTAACATGATCTTATATGTTAGTAACGCTTCTTGATCATAACCTTCCTTTGGGATAAACAAATACGATACCCTGAATACTTCCGGGTGAAATGCTACAGCGGTATTCTCCGTGCGCTTGCGGATTTTACCTACTTGACTCTGGGACATATTAGTGAACCGTTTCTGGCCCCGTGCCGGGAATGATTTATTAATATGGCTTAGCAAAAGTCAACAATAGGCTCTTGGCCGGAATCGTACTGTTGATGCAGGGGAAAACCAGATGCCCAGGGTGTGATGATCTGATTGTTTTGCATTGTCATTATATCTATATAATAGTATATAATGTAGACTATGTAACTATATAAAAGCAACATAGGAACTTAGCTCTTTCTTTGTCCTTCTCCACTAGGCTAACATTTATCAAACTAGAGTATGCTATCTGTGTGCCCACTACCATGTTTATCTTTATCCTTACCCCTGTGAGAACTTTGTCTTATAATCAAATGTGCAATGTCTCAAAACATGGCAATTATTTTGATCAATCATATGCCTTCCTTTGGGATAAAACAAATATGATACCCTGAATACTTCTAGGTGAAATGCTACAACGGTATTCTCCATGCGCTTGCGGACTCTCTCATTCGTTAAAGATTACCAATAAACATTTCTGGCTTTGTTGCTAAGGAAACTTAGTAACGACATTAAGAGATGTCAACAAACCCCTAGGCCTATATAAGGAGTGGTAGGGCTGGTGGGAGAGGGTGTCTCTTTCCATTAGCCTTGTGTTAGGGTTTCATTCCAAGTGCTAGGAGAGGTCTTCGTGTTTTAGTGGAGAGGAAAGGGTGTGTGAGACACACTCCTTTCTCTTCCAAATAGTGGTAGGAAGAGGGTGGCTTCCTAGCCATGTATCCATGAATCTTGTATGCAAGAATCAATGATATGAGATTCAATTTCATGCTCAAGATCTTCTCTTCTCCCTAAATCCCGAATTTCTCTTTTTCCCTATTTTCAGAGCTATTTTCGTGGGGATTTTCGATCTAGATTTTGAGTGGGTTTTGGGAATAATTTCTTGGGGGGTCTTGGTGCTAGGACATGCTTAAACATTCCATGATGGATCCTTGATTGAATCCTAGGAAAGAGTACCTTTGATTTCGTGGATTTCCTCAGGAACATTCAAACCCTAGGCTTTATTGTAGAACCAGAAATTCGAGATGAATTCTTGAGCTTTTTGTGTGATTCCACTTGGAGAAGGAACGTCCTACCATGCGACATCTTCTGTCCAAGTTTTGAGATTTTTGGAGTTAGTTTGATTAGGTTTTGCTATTTTTCTTATGAAGTCACGAGTTCAGTTCTGGTTCTGTCGAGGGTCGATCGGCATTGTGTAAGCTTCATGAGTATTGATGATTGGATCCCCAAGGTATGAATGTTTTGGTGATAGATGACAACAATAAAATTGTGGGCTAATTTCTACATGAGTGTTGTCTATGCAAGAATCATCTCTAAACTCTATTACAAATCATATGGATGATGGTTACCTTGGCGATTGATGACAATGACCACAAGCATAGAGGCTTGATGAGCTTGATGGAGTCCAAGGGTTGATGGAGCTGGATCAAAGCGAAGGACAAGCTATGGAGCAAGTGTTGGGAGCACTTGTCTAGTTGTTAGGGCTTTGAGTCCATAGGAAAAACAGGACTATCAAGGGGGTCTAGGTCAATTCTCTTAGGTCATGTCTAGTCAGTGATGTCCATGAATGCTCGGTGAAATCACAGGCACTAGGTGACAGTGGAGAAGCCAAGGAGCTATTCGAAGAAGCTGGAAAACGAAGTCAAGCGAGGACGAGGAGTTTCAGCTTCTGGACAGAGAGACAGGATCAAGGAGTGATCGGACTATATGATCAACAGAGGAGAGGATAGTCCAGAGAGAAGACCAGCGACAAATCTGAATGCACTAGAGACCATAGAGACTAGATGGTCCGGTCAGTACGGGTGAAATGCCGGTCAGGGAGGAAGCAAGGTTCTGGAGTCTAACGACGATGTCCGACGGTTGGACAGACTAGACGGTCCGATCTACTGACCGGACGGTCCGGTCAGTATGAGGAAATTGCCTACGCACAGTGATGCTAACGACTTGGGGAGTCGTTCCAGGAGTGACCGGATGGTCCGGTCAGGCAGAGACCGGACAGTCCGGTCAGTGCGTCTAGAAAGGTGATTTCGTGGAGCAACGACTAGTTGGAGATTGGAAGCCTATATAACTTTGTTGCTGGGGTCTTGGAGACCTCTCTTGGCCAGTGGAATACCTGAGAGCATTTGATAAGGTCCAAGAGGAAAAGAAGAGGGCACTAGGAGGAGCTATTGCATATCTTGAGACTGCTAGTGGAGAGTAACTTGAGCATCTTGCACATACAAGGCTAGGGTCTCCTTGAGGGTGTGATCTAGGCTTTTACTCTTGGTCTATGGTGAGACCTAGACCGGTTAGGTGTTAGTGATCGAGCCTATCGTAATTGATTGTGAAGGCCATCACATGTTTGTACACGGTTTGAGCCCGCCGGTGAAAGGGACATCGCTAGTGAGCGTCTGTGTCGGCTCGGGGAGTCCAGCAAGTTCTTGAGGGAGGCAAACTTGTGCCTTGGTGGCAGCGGTGACACGCACCATGTCTTCACTCCGGGAGTGATTGCGGGCTCGTGAGCAAGAACTCCACATTGGTGGCGGGAGGGACCAGAACTCTGGCGGGAGTGGTCCAACGAGGAGTAGGGGAAGGCGCCATCCTTCTGAGACCCCAAGAAAAAAATCACGAGCATTCCTTGACCCCTCTTTACTATTCCACACTTGTGTGCTATAGTTGATAGGGTGACTCGTGGCTTGCATAGGCTAGTGTCTTTAGCCTCCGCATTGTGTACTCATCATGAACACTAGCATGTGTAGGGTCTTGGCCTACTAGAATTGCTTAGGTTGTAATGATTGTTAAGTTCTAGTGGTGTGAAACTGAAGTATTCAAATTTGTGGTCGGCTACCGATTTACCCCCCCCCCCCCTCTCGGTATGCCTTCAGTCCTTACAATTGGTATCAGAGCCAAGTGCTTATCTTTGAGGCTTCACCGTCTTGAGTAGGGATGCCAGGATAGGTGGGGAGTGTTCCCATATTCAATGGGGAGGACTACGGGTATTGGAAGGCTCATATGCAAGCCTACCTGGAGTCCCTTGATCTGGAAATATGGATGGTGACCCATGAAGCGGATGTGGATGTGAACCTTCTTGAACCTGATTTTATTAGGAACAACGCTAAGGCTAAGAATGTTCTGTTTGCATGCATATCTAAGGATGTCTTTGCTAGGTTGGATGCTAGTTCTACAGCACATGATATCTGGACTGAGATTTAGGGCCTCCATGAGGGCACGAGTGATGTCAAAGAGGAAAGATACTATTGCTAAAGAACAAATATGATAACTTCACTAGATTTCCACATGAGAGAGCTAACACTGTGTATTATCATTTTCATGTGCTAGTAGAGAAGATCAATGCACTTGGCGATGATTTCAAGCTCAGGCCTGTGGAGGTCATCAAAAGATTCTTGAGGTTTTTCAAAGACCCCAAGTATGAGTCCATCATCACCTTCTAATGAGGACATCACTCCTATGGATACACACAACACTCCTCCAATTCTGGACTTGCAAGGTCCAATGACTAGAGCTCGTGCACGACGACTAAATTTAGAGGTGAGCTCATTCCTACGTTCTTTGCTATATGTTACTTTTGAGAGTGGTTTGCTACCTAATGATTATTTTATGATTAGAAATCATGGAGAGGACCAGGAGATGATGGGAGAAGGAGTTGGGAACGTGGAGGACCAGCAAGGACTTGTAAGCCAAAGTGGAGGCCCAATCAAAACCGACTTTGAGTCTGTTTCGGGGCCCAAGACCAGTCTGCACTAAAACGATCGCCTAGGACGCATACAGACTCAGATTTGGACGTTCTACATATGCACGGAAAGAAAAGGAGAAGAACTTTCCAATGCTGCTGGCCTCATGTCAAAATTCATCTGGAGTCATCGGAAATCGTAGAAACAAGAGAGAGTCTAGAATCTGTGTCGGTGCTGCATCACCTATTTTTGGCCGTTGGGATTTGTATCTAGTTGAGCCCAATTAGGGGCGCGTCCAGAGGGTCTTGCATGAACCTAGGGTCTTCATATACAGCCGCTGCCGCACCATTAGGGTTCGAGTTTTGCTTAGATCAATTCTGTTCATAAACAGTGTCGTTGTTCATCGGTTTGTGAGACCCCAACTTCGTGAGTTTAATCATACATCTGCAACTTTGTTGCATTCTTCATTGTTCTTACTTGTGTTCTTGATTTGCAGGCAGGGATTAGCCTTCTCGACGAGGTCAATCATCCTTGGACGATTGATAACCAGAGGAGACGTCGTGCTGCGATTGCGGGGTTTAGAACGTGCTGTTCTGAAGTCGGATCGATTTGTGTGTCGGCTCCGACCAAATCAACTTACCAAGAATCTTTCGAAAGATCGGGAATCCTTGTTCACATCAAGTGGTATCAGAGCTTCAGGTGCACCGTCAGGTTTGCACTACCCTTTAGTTTAGTTTTCGTGTTCTTCCTATCGTCCACAGAAAAGCCAAAAAAAATCCCCCCGCCCATAACCACGTGTTTAGCCTTTGCATATTTCAATTTCAGAGTCCATTGTGTTGAGTTTGTGTGCTAGTTCTTGTTTAGTCACTGGTTTAGTTTATGTTTTTATTGTCAGTAGTGTTTCCCTTGCAACCCTAGCTGCCATCCCTTCCACCACCCTCGGTTTTATCGGCTTTGTGTGCTAGGGTTGATTGAGCAACACGCCCACCCTAATCCCATCCTAAACCCACCATCAACACCTCAGACCAATTCTCATAAATTCCACTTTCCGCTGCATCCACCCCGCAAAAAAAAATCCCTACCTGACCCCAAAGCCGACTCGAGTTTCACTCAAACTCCGGGTTTCTTCATGACCGATTCCGACATCCCTTCGGTAAAACAGCCATAACTTTTCGCTCGGTTGTCCGTTTTGGCTGAAAGTTTTACAAGAGATTCTTGACAAAAAGTTGAGGTGACCCACACTCGGCTACGCCCTGTGTGCCCTCGTCAAAAATTTCAAAAAAAATCAGGAAGATAAAGAAACAATTCATTCAAGTTGAAACCCGACGTTTTCTGAAACTTCAAGATTTTCTGTAGGCCACGTCCTAGCTCTGTTTGAGCTGAAATGTTTTGTGGTTTCTCCCCCATTGATAATGAGTTGGAGAAAAATATCAAAAAAGTAAAATTAAAAAAAGAAATTTGGGATTCCTACTAGTGCTCCATCTAGCCCCCTGGAATTTGTGAGTTTGGCTGTTTTACACTTAGCCCCTGTTATCGATAGTGTGCCTTTGTCTCCTTGTTTCTTCTTTGCTATCACTACTGTTCTAGGACATAGTGAGACCAGTAACTAGGGACAAGTTACTTGGGCACTTATTCAGCTTTACTATCTGTTTTTGATTTGTGTGCCACTCACATATATATATTTGGCCTTCCTAGCTCTACATATTTCTTCTAGACAGCACACAGGTTATTTTGTAACACTTGCAATCGTGGAACACACCTTCCTGGTATCCTTTGCTTTGTTTTTTTCAGAACTTTGTAAGAGCTTTGCAAGAAACTTCCTTTTGCTGTGTTGAGAGGCACCACTGCTTAGTAGTTTTGTAGGGATAACCTTCACTTTTTGTTTCCTATTTTGTTGTTTCTAATGTTAGGAAGCAATGGAGAGGGTGCTTCACCCTCAAAATTTGATGAGTGCGTGAGCCAAAGTCAGCTAGAGAAGGCTTTGCAGGCGGTTCAGAGTGTTTTGGGAGAGACGATCACCAGGGCCATCACCGACGCGGTCACCAAGCTTCACCTGGGAGAAAGCATTGAGCGGTTAGATAAGAGAGTCTCTAAGTTAACTGATCAGGTTGTCAAATTGGAGACCGCTCACAAGACCACCAACACCAACACCAACACCAATAACGACGTTGAAGCCGATCATGATGAAGAAACGGTGTTTAAGGCTGATGGCACCGTCAATAGGTCAGCTACAAGGACCGCAAGGTTACGACATTGTTTGCAACGTAACCCTCAAGGTATGGGTGGTTTGCACAATCACAATCGTCGCACACAAGGTAACCATGCTCCAGATGACCCGTATGCTAAAATTAAGTTTACAATTCCTTCGTTTTCGGGTCAGTACGATGGTGATGCTTACCTTTATTGGGACATGACTGTAGAACAAAAATTTAATGCTCACCTTGTTCCTGAACAACATAGAGTTAGACAAGCCACTAGTGAGTTTAAGGACTTTGCTATTGTTTGGTGGAGTGGTTTAGCTGCTGAAACTGATTTGCCTACTACTTGGGAAGAACTTAAGGTAGCAATGCGTGATCGTTTTGTTCCTCCTTCTTTTTATAGAGAGATTCGTAATAAACTACAGCGTTTAGATCAAGGAGATAAAACTTTTTAGGAGTATTTTAGTGAGCTTCAGAAGGGTTTGATTCGTTGTGCTGTGGTTGAAAAAGTAGAGGATCAGATTTGCCGCTTTTATTCTGGTTTGAGAAAAGAAATTCAGGACATCCTTGATTATAAAGAATTTTATACCCTCAACCAGTGTTTCCAGTATGCTATGCTTGCAGAGAAAGAATCACAGGGACTTTTCCAGGCTTTTGAGGAGTATAGCAACTCCAGGACTTTCTACCCACCATGGCCGACAGGGACTTTGGGGCTGCCCAAGCCATCTTTCCGGCCGCCCCCACCAGCTAGTGTTGTTTCTGCAGCACCAAGATTAGCCCTTGCCCCTTCTACGCGCTCAGGTAAAAATTCTGTGCAGGTACCGGCTAGTAGTGCATCCTCTGTTGCTTCGACGGGACGCACTACAGGGATTCAGTGCCACCGCTGCCATGGTCTTGGTCATGTGGAGAAAGATTGCCCAAGTAGGCGGGCATATGTGGCGACAGACGATGGCGGTTACATGAGCACCTCCGATGTGGAGGATGAGGAGGAGGATGTCACTGCCACCACCGGTGACCTCATCCTTGGAGGCGGAGATACCACGGACTACATGAATATTATTGTGCAGCGTGTGCTTAGCACACAAATCCAGCATCCCAAGATGATGCAGCGACATAACTTGTTCTAGATTTTCTTCATCATCAAGAACCGCCGAGCACGTGTCATCATTGATGGAGGAAGCTGCAACAATTTGGTGAGTTCTGATATGGTTAAGAAGCTTGATTTGACCACATGCCCACATCCACATCCATACTACATTTAGTGGTTAAATGACTCTGAAAAAGCTAAGGCAATACAAACTTGCAGAGTTCCTTTTTCCATTGGTTCCTTTGTGGACTCTGTTGATTGTGATGTTGTACCCATGCAAGCTTGTTCACTTTTATTGGGTAGACCTTGGGAATTTGATAATGATGCTGTACACCATGGTAAAAGTAATAAGTACACTTTTATGCATAAAGGAACTAAAATTACTTTGTTACCAATGACCCCTGCTGAAATTATACAAGCTAATTTAGAACGAGCTGCTAGTTTGAAAAATAAAGGCCCTGAAATTCAGCAACCTGTTAATTCTGATTCTACACCAAGTAATGTTAATGATTCTTCAAGTTCTAAGGGTGCTGGAATTAAATTACAAGGTTGTTCATGTCTTGCCACAAAATCTGAGCTTACTGAAATTTCTGCTAATGATATTTGCTATGCTTTGATATGCAAACAAGCCTTGTTTTCGCTTGGTGATATTGCTTCTAGTGATACCATGGGTCATTTTGGTGCTAAGAAGACGGAGGATATTTTGGCCACACACTTCTTTTGGCCAACGATGAGGAAATATGTTGAGCGTTTTATTGCTTGGGCCACATGGTTTATACATGCCACTTCCTGTTCCTTCTATTCCTTGGGCGGATATTTCTATGGACTTTGTTTTAGGACTGCCTAGGACTAAGAGGGGAAGCGATAGCATTTTTGTTGTTGTGGATCGTTTTTCTAAGATGGCACACTTTATACCATGTCATAAAATTGATGATGCTAGTTATATTGCTGACCTCTTTTTCAAAGAAATTGTACGTTTGCATGGTATGCCTTCTACTATTGTTTCAGATCGTGATGCAAAATTCTTGAGTCATTTTTGGCGCACGCTTTGGAATAAGTTGGGTACAAAGTTGCTATTTTCTACAACTTGTCATCCACAAACTGATGGACAAACTGAGGTTGTGAACCGCACTTTGGGCACTATGTTGAGAGCTATTTTGAAGAAAAATTTGAAGCAAGGGGAAGAATGCTTGCCTCATGTTGAGTTTGCTTATAATCGGGCAACACATTCTACTACCAAGGTAAGTCCCTTCAAGGTAGTGTATGGTTTTGATCCCCGTACTCCACTTGATATACTTCCTCTACCTATTAATGAGAGAGTTCATATTGATGCTAAGGAGCATGCTGAATTTATTTTGCAAATGCATGAGACCACTAGACTTAGCATTGAAAAGATGAATGAAAAGTATAAAATTGCTGGTAGTAAAGGTAGAAAGGAAGTAAAGCTTGATGTAGGAGATTTAGTGTGGTTACACTTGAGGAAGGATAGATTTTCAGAATTGAGGAAGTCTAAACTAATGCCTAGAGCTGATGGTCCATTCAAAATAATGGAGAAGATTAATGATAATGCATAGAAACTTGAGTTGCCTCTCGAGTTCGGGGTTAGTCCTACTTTTAACATTTCAGATTTGAAACCATACTTGGGGGAAGAGGATGAGCTTGAGTCGAGGACGACTCCACTTCAAGAGGGGGAGGATGATGAGGACATCACTCCTATGGATACACACAACACTCCTCCAATTCTGGACTTGCAAGGTCCAATGACTAGAGCTCGTGCACGACGACTAAATTTAGAGGTGAGCTCGTTCCTATGTTCTTTGCTATATGTTACTTTTGAGAATGGTTTGCTACCTAATGATTATTTTATGATTAGAAATCATGGAGAGGACCAGGAGATGATGGGAGAAGGAGTTGGGAATGTGGAGGACCAGCAAGGGCTTGTAAGCCAAAGTGGAGGCCCAATCAAAACCGACTTTGAGTCTGTTTCAGGGCCCAGGACCAGTCTGCACTAAAACGGTCGCCCAGGACGCATACGAACTCAGATTTGGACGTTCTACATATGCACGGAAAGATAAGGAGAATACCTTTCCAATGCCGCCAGCCTGATGCCAAAAATTCATCCGGAGTCATCGAGAATCATCGAAACAAGAGAGAGTTTAGAATCTGTGTCGGTTACCCTGTATGCTTGTGTATGATTTCATGATGATGATTGCTTGCCTTTAATTCTTATGCATTGTCATGCTAACCTATTGCATATCATCACTCATGTCTTGCATTGCATGTCTTTATGGTTTCTTTAAATATCCTATCATGACATGTATGCATTATCATCTAGAGTGTGCTTTTCTCTCTTTTCCTTTTAGCTCTTGACGATGATTGATTGAGTAGGACCTTGTGTGTTTCTCTCTTATGATTTTGTGGTTCCTCTCGATCGTAGTGTAGCTCTTTTACCCTGTTGCTTCTTGTTAAGATTATGATAAGTACTGGTTGTCATCAATCACCAAAAAGGAGGAGATTGTAAGCTTCATGACCATTGATGATTGGATCATCAAGGTATGAATGTTTTGGTGATAGATGACAACTATGAAATTGTGGGCTAATATCTACACGAGTGTTGTCTATGCAGGAATAACCTATAAACTCTATTACAAATCATATAGATGATGGATACCTTGGCAATTGATGACAATAACCACAAGCATGGAGGCTTGATGAGCTTGATGGAATCCAAGGGTTGATGGATATGGATCAAAGCGAAGGACAAGCTATGGAGCAAGTGTTGAGAACACTTGTCTAGTTGTTAGGGCTTTGAGTCCATAGGAAAAACTGGACTACCAAGGGGGTCTAGGTCATTTCTCTTAGATCATGTCTAGTCGGTGATGTGCATCAATGCTTGGTGAAATCACAGGCACTAGGTGATAGTGAAGAAGCCAAAGAGCTATTCGGAGAAGCCGAAAAATGAAGTCAAGCGAGGACGAGGAGTTTCAGCTTCTGGACAGAGAGACCGGATAGTCGGTCAAGGAGTGACCGGACTGTACGGTCAATAGAGGAGAGGATAGTCCAAAGAGAAGACCAGTGAGGAATCTGACTGCACTAGAGACCATAGAAACCAGACGGTCCGGTCAACTAACCGGACGGTCCGGTCAGTACTAGTGAAATGTAGGTCAAAGAGGAAGCAAGGTTTTGGAGTCCGACGATGATGTCCAACGCGTCGGACTTGTTCGATGATTGGATAGATCGGACGGTCCGGTCTACTAACTGGACGGTCGGGTCGGTACGAGGAAATTTCCTGCACACAGTGAGGCCAACGGCTCAGGGAGTCATTCCAGGAGTGACCGGAAGGTCTGGTCAGGCAGAGACCGGACAGTCCTGTCAGTGCGTCTAGAAAGGTGATTTCGTTGAGCAACGACTAGTTGGAGGTTGGAAGCCTATATAACTTCGTTGCTAGGGTCTTGGAGACCTCTCTTGGCTAGTGGAATACCTGAGAGCATTTGGTAAGGTCCAAGAGAAAAAAGAAGAGGGCACTAGGAGGAGATAGTGCATATCTTGAGAGTGCTAGTGGAGAGTAACTTGAGCATCTTGCACATCTAAGGCTAGGGTGTCCTTGAGGGTGTGATCTAGGCTGTTACTCTTGGTCTATGGTGAGACCTAGACTGGTTAGGTGTCGGTGATCGAGCTATCATGATTTGTTGTGAAGGCCATCACACGTTTGTACACCGTTTGAGCCCGCCGGTGAAAGGGGCATCGCTAGTGAGCGCCCGTGTCAGCTCGAGGAGTCTGGCAAGTTCTAGAGGGAGGCGAGCTTGTGCCTTGGTGGCAGCGGTGATGCGTGTCGTGTCTTCACTCCGAGAGTGATTGCGAGCTCGTGGGCGAGAACTCCACATTGGTGGCAGGAGGAACCGGAACTCCGGTGGGAGTGGTCCAATGAGGTGTAGGGAAGGCGCCATCCTTCCGTGACCTCAGGAGAAAATCATGAGCATTCCTTGACCCCTCTTTACTATTCCGCATTTGTGTGCTATAGTTGATAGGGTGACTTGTGGCTTGCATAGGCTAGTTTGTTTAGCTTCCGCATTGTGTACTCATCATGAACACTAGCATGTGTAGGCTCTTGGCCTACTAGAAATTCTTAGGTTGCAATAATTGTTAGGTTCTAGTGGTGTAAAACTGAAGTATTCGAATTTGTGGTCGGCTACCGATTCACCCCCCCCCCTCCCTATCGGTACTCCTTCGGTCGTTACACACTGCCAGTTTAACCCCTGATCGGCACTGCCGATGGCCGGACCAGCACTATCGGTGGCTAGGTTCAGAATTCCACATCGGCACTACCGATGACCTAAATGGCACTACCAGTTTTCTCTATGTTCTGTCGAAGGCACTACCGATGATCACTCTCCACTGCCCATCGGTAATGCCGATGCCCTGATCAGCACTGTCATTCCTTCGACAGAACTGATCATCTGTTTTGAGTGTGTTTCTTTGACAGTTTTGAGTCTTTGTTGTTCTCCTTTGCTTTCACTATACTCTACCACTGGTGTGGGACATTTCTTACGTTAGCTCATCACAAGTTGGTGTGTGTGTGACCTTGGTGACTTGTTTTGAGGTTGGCTTGGGTTGTAATTGGGATATAGGCCAAGTTCTTGAAAATAATTTTTATTGGCTCCCATTCACCCCTCCTCCCCCCCCCCCCGTGGTGTCCTTCTTGGTCCTTCAATTAGTATCAGAGCTTGTTTGATCACTAGTTGACCTTAACCAGCTTTGTGATCTAGAGGCGACATGGAGAAGTGTGCAGCCAAGCTTTGGATGTTCGATGGGAAGATTTTCCCCCTATTGGAAATCACGAACCAAGGCTTATCTCTTAAGCCAAGGATATGCAATTTGGAAAACCGTTGTGCAAGACTACGCCATACCAAATGATCTCAACTTTGCGGTAGCAGGTGAGTTAACCAAGTATGAAAACAATTCCAAAGCTATCAATATTCTTCTCTCTGCTCTTTGTAGGAATGAACATAACCGTGTTGCACATCTTGACACTACTCATGCAATTTGGGAAAAGATTTGCACGTACCAAGAGGGTGCCAACCAAGTCAAGTCTATGCGTAAGAACTCTTACAATAAACAGTACCAAACCTTTGCTCAAAAACCTTGTGAATCACTAGATGATACCTTTTGTAGGTTTGAAGCCATTGTTTGCAACTTGAGGGCTTGTGGTAAACTAGTCTACACTGATAATGATAGAGCTAAACAACTGTTTTAATCTATTGATGAAAATGTGTGGGGTGTTAAGATTGATGCTATAGAGGAAATTGTTGATTTCAATACCTTAATTGTGAGCAACTGTATAGCAAGCTAAAACATCATGAGCCTTCTAGGAAATCTCGTCCTAATCAAGTTAACTCTTCTTCTAGCATGGCTTTGCTTTCTAGCTCTCAAAAGGGTAGTCATGGTGGTGCCTCTTATGGAACTAACCCCTCACATGACAAGTCTTCCTTGGAGTTTGCTTTGTCTTCTCTTGTTGCAACTTCCGATGAACAGATGGACTGCATCCCCAACGAGGAGTTGTCATTGCTCATAAGGAAGTTCTACAACAACCGCAAGGAGTGTGGTGGCCCTCGACACTTCATTGTCAACTGCCCCAAGAAGAAGAAAAAGACTGCATACCACGAGAACAACTCTAAAGACTTCAAGAAGAAAAAGAACCACTTCTACAAGAGAGGCAAGAACTCCAAAAAGTTCGCGAAGGCGGTCGCACACGCCTGCGTTGCCGCTCTAAGCGACATCGACCTCAAAGCAAGCGAAGGCCTTACAAGCTCGGAGGAGGAGGTTGAGAAGCCACGGGTCAAGAGGAAGGACAACTTCTAGATTATGAGATTGTTTCTCTTAGGTCTAAGCTTAGTGTTGAGTGTGAGTCTTGTCAAGTTGTGATGAATGATCTTAGTCAGAGGGAAAGTGTGCATGCTCAAGTTGCCAGTCAGCTTGAGAGTGCCCTAAAAGAGCTTGAGGAATTCAAAGCTAGACCAACTCTCTTGGGTGCATGCTAGAAGTGCCCCAAGCTCTCTAGTGAGTTGGAAGCTCAAACCCTCAAAGTCAAAGAGACTCGTTTGAAAAGTTCTCCCACCCCCATGTGTAGTGTGTGGCTCTCTTAAAGATAAGCTTGCAATCACTAGACAGGAAAACAAGAACCTAGCTCAAGAAAATGACTACCTCATCTCTCGCCTCAAAAGAACCCTACTGAGTGAATAAAAGATTGAGAGTGACTTGTCAAGAGTTAAGGAGAGTGCTTGTAGGTCAACCTACAACTTGGGTTTAGGATATGAGAGGTGTGACAGACAGAGTGCTAATGTGGGTATGTTTATGCCAAGCTCTAGCTACAAGGATGAGAAACATTACATCAAGCCCACTGACAGATACTATCCACCTAACCCAAATCCCTCATTCAACCCAAAGAAAGCTGAGAAACCAAAACCCAAACCTCCTATGCAATCAAAGCCTAAACCCGAGAGAGTCTACATTTGCATGTTCTATGGTCGTAAGGGTCACTTGGATGATTTTTGTTATAGGCATAAGAGGATTGAGAGAATGCAAGCTGAGTTAACCAGAAATGTGCATCATGACGATTTTGTTGACTTTCAGCATCGCTCTTTCTCTCGTGCCTATCATGGACAGGGTCATTCCTCATATGGCTTTGATTCAGGAAATAGAGGCTTCGCGCAGCAGTGCTTTAGCGCTCCATGTTTTCCCTATCGTGGTGAGCGTCCGTCATGTGGATATGGTTTTCACTTAAATGATTTCTATCCAGGTAACACAAGATTTGACTCAAGACGCTTTGATGGTCTATGCTTTCTAAATCATGGTCCTCGTCCCATGCTTCCAAATGGTGATGTGCAAAGACCTATGATGACTTCTGCAGGTCGTATGGTGAAGTGTTGGATTCCTAAAAGTTTTCTGCCTAACCCCAGCACTAAGCCATCGATCTATCCCTCTCGTTCTATGTAAGTAGCAGGACGAGGCTTGGAGAACAAATGGTTGATGGACTCCGGGTGTTCGCGCCACATGACCAAAGATGCAAAGTGGTTCTCTAGCCTCACTCTCTTGAAGCGCCATGAGTATGTGACCTTCGGGGATGACAAGAGAGGGAGAGTGAAGGCAAGAGGCGCGATAAAGGTAAATGAAAACTTCACCCATTTTGGTTTGGTTGAGCATCTCAAGTACAATCTCCTCTCTGTTTCTTAATTGCTTGATGTTGGTTTGGAAGTGTGCTTTAAGAAAAATGCTTCTTGTGTTTCTGATTTGAATTGTTCTTTGGTTTGTGGGATTTCTAGCATTGGGAGAGTTTATCCGGCTAACTTTGCTATTTCTCATGGTTCTCATGAGTGCTTGTTTGCTCAATCTTCTTCTGAGCTCTGGACATGACATAGGAGACTGGGTCACATGAGCTTTGACTTGCTTTGTCACTTGAGTGGCCTAGGACTGATCCTAGAATTGCCTAAGCTCAAATTTGATAGAATTTGGTTTGTTCTCCTTGTCATCACGTGGAAATGGTTGTCGCTTCTCACCCACCAATTAATTTGGTGATGACCGAATGACTTGGAGAGCTGCTTCACATGGACACTATTGGTCCTTCTCGGGTTTGCTCGGGTGTGGGAAGTGGTATGTTCTTGTGATTGTTGATGACTTTTCTTGCTACTCTTGGGTTCACTTTCTTGAGAGCAAGGATGAAATGTTTCATCACTTTCAGAGCTTAGCTTTGAGGTTGTTCAAGGAACTCCCTGGTGCATTACGAGCAATCCACAATGATAATAGCACCGAGTTCAAGAACTCCTCCTTTGATGCCTTCTGTCTTGAGCATGGTATTGAGCATCGATTTTCAGCACCTTCTCTTCCTTAGTAGAATTCTGTGATCGAAAAAGAAAGAACAAAACCTTGTGGAAATGGCCTGGACGATGCTCGATGAGCATAGGACTCCGAGGCAATTCTGGGCTGAAGGTCATTAACACTGCTTGCTATGTTTCCAATTGGGTTTTCTTGCGCTCAATACTTAATGTGAGTTCCTATGTGCCATGCTTTGGGCGGGAGCTATCTATTTCTCATTTGCATGCCTTTGGTTGCAAGTGCTTTATTCTCAAGCGTGGCAATCTTGATAAGTTTGAGTCGAGATCTTTCGATGGCATTTTTCTTGGTTACACTCTTCACGGTCATTCATATAGAGTCCTGAATGTGGAAACTAACACCATCGTAGAGTCTTGCGATGTAACCTTTGATGAATCAAATTCTTGTGGAAACAATGTGATTGAGACTGTAAGTAACAGGGAAATGGAGGAGAGGATTTTTGTAGTAGATGACCTACAGGGCTTGGATGATGATCAGTCATCACATCCAATATTCGAGCTTGTTCCTTCTGATTCCACCACTCCAACAGAGGGTCCGAAAGGTTCTCCATCAACCTTAGTCGCTGTTGAGCCAGTACCAGCTATGGTTGAGGGGGAGGTACACTCTGAGATAGAGGCCCCTCTCTGCATTCAACGTCAACAACCTCCTCAATAGATGATAGATAATCTCCATGAGAGGACAATAAGGTCAAGGTCTGCACATCTCACCTGCTTTACCAATGTCTCTATTTGTTGCCACCTTTGAGCCTCGAGATGTTGGACACGCACTATCTGATGAACATTGCCATGCATGAAGAGTTAGAAAACTTTGAGAGAAACAGAGTGTGGACCCTAGTAGAGCCTCCTATTGGTGTGAATGTTATAGGAACCAAGTGGGTGTTCAAAAATAAGCATGGGGAAGATGGTGAGGTTGTGAGAAACAAGGCTAGACTTGTTTCTCAAGGTTTTAGCCAAGTGGAGGGCTTAGATGATGGGGAAACCTTTGCTCCTGTTGCATGCATAGAAGCCATTAGGATCTTGCTTGCCTTTGCTACATCTAAGGGCATTAGGCTTTACCAACTGGATGTGAAGAGTGCTTTCCTAAATGGCTACATAGAGGAAGATGTTTATGTCAAACAACCACCTGGCTTCGAGCATCACAAGTACCCAAATCGAGTGTACAAGCTTCAGAAGGCTTTGTACGGGCTAAAGCAAGCACCTAGGGCTTGGTATGCTAGGCTTAAGACTTTCTTGCTAGAGCGCGGTTATGTGATGGGGTGTGTTGACAAAAACTTGTTCACTCTAAGGCATGGCAATGACTTCTTAATGGTTCAGACATACGTGGATGATATCATCTTTGGAGGTTCCTCTCATGCTCTTGTGTTGAGGTTTCAGGAAGCTATGGAAAGTGAATTTTAGATGTCGATGATGGGCGAGCTCACCTTCTTCCTTGCACTTCAAATTAAGCAATGCAAGCAAGGCACCTTCATACATCAAGCCAAGTAAATGGAGGATTTCCTAAAGAAGTTCGACATGGTCAAAGTGAAGCCATTGTAACACCAATGTTGGACCAAAGGGAGTATAGGAGCATGATTGGCTCCCTCCTGTACCCGACGGTGACAAGACCCGACATACACTCTGCAGTGTGTCTTTATGCTCGCTTTCAAGCTTCCCCAAAGGGTGACTCATCGCAAAGCTATCAAGCGCATCTTCAGGTATCTCAAATACACCCTTGAGTTCGGTCTTTGGTACTCTGCATCTTCTTTTTTTGATCTTATTGGGTATTCGGATGCGGACTTTGCCAGGTGTAGAATTGATAGGAAGAACACTTCGAGTACTTGCCATTTCTAGGGTAGCCCAATCCACCACCGAAGCCAAGTATGTTGCTGCCACTAGCTGCTGTTCTCAAATCCTATGGATGGTATCCATCATGAGAGACTTTGGGTTAACCTTTAAGAGTGTTCCACTTATGTGTGATAACTCTAGTGTCATTTGGCTTGCCAAAAACCCAGTCCAACATGGTAAGCTCAAACACATAAATGTGAGATTCCACTTCCTAAGAGACAATGCTGAGAAAGCAAATGTTGAGCTCAAATAGATTAACACTAAACACTAGTTGGTTTATGCTACTTGTCGTCATAGGAAAATGATTGCCGCATCTCATCTGCCAATTAATTTGGTGATGACTGAACACCCTGGAGAGCTGCTTCATATGGACACTATTGGTCCTTCTCGGGTTCGTTCAGCGGGTGGCAAGTGGTAAGTTCTTGTGATTGTTGACGACTTCTCTCGCTATTCTTGGGTTTACTTTCTTGAAAGCAAGGATGAAGTGTTTCATCACTTTCGGAGCTTAGCTTTGAGGTTGTTCAAGGAACTCCCTGGTGCATTCAAGCAATCCACAGTGATAATGGCACAAAGTTCAAGAACTCCTCCTTTGATGCCTTATGTCTTGAGCATGGTATTGAGCATCGATTTTCAGCATCGCGTGTTCCTCAGTAGAATTGTGTTATCGAAAGAAAGAACAGAACCTTGGTGGAAATGGCCCGGACGATGCTCGATTAGTATAGGACTCCAAGGCGATTCTAGCCTGAGGTCATCAGCACTGCTTGCTATGTTTCCAATCGAGTTTTCTCGCGCTCAATTCTTAATGTGACTTACTATGTGCTACGCTTTGGGAGGAAGCCATATGTTTCTCATTTGCGTGCCTTTGGTTGCAAGTGCTTTATTCTCAAGCGTGGCAATCTTGATAAGTTTGAGTCAAGATCTTCCGATGGCATTTTTGTTGGTTACACTCTTCATGGTCATTCATACAGAGTCCTAAATTTGGAAACTAACACCATTGTAGAGTCCTGCGATATAACCTTTGATGAATCAAATTCTTGTGCAAACAATGTGACTGAGACTGCAAGTAACAGGGAAATGCAGGAGAGGATCTTTGTAGTAGAGGACCTACATGGCTTGGATGATGATGAGTCATCACATCCTACATTCGAGCTTGTTCCTCCTGATTCCACCACTCCAACAGAGAGTCTAGAAGCTTCTACATCGACCTTAGTTGCTATCGAGCCAGTACCAGCTGTGGTTGAGGCGGAGGTACACTCTGAGATAGAGGCCCCTCTCCCAATTCAACGTCAGCATCCTCCTCAACAGATCAGCACATCTCACCTGCTTTACCAATGTCTCTATTCATGATGTGTCAAGGTTTCAGGAAGCTATGGAAAGTGAGTTTTAGATGTCGATGATGGGCGAGCTCACCTTCTTCCTTTGACTTCAAATCAAGCAATGCATCTAGCCAAGTACACGATGGATTTCCTAAAGAAGTTCGACATGGTCAAAGTGAAGCCATTATCAACACCAATGTCCACTACAATGGCAATTGACCTAGATGAAGACCGTGAAGTTGTGGACAAAAGGGAGTATAGGAGCATGATTGGTTCCCTCCAATACCCGACATACACTATGTAGTGTGTCTTTGTGCTCACTTTCAAGGTTCCCCAAGGGTGACTCATCATAAATCTGTCAAGTGCATCTTCAGGTATCTCAAATACACCCTTGAGTTTGGTCTTTGGTACTCTGCATCTTCTTCTCTTGATCTTATTGGGTATTCGGATGCAGACTTTGCCGGTTGTAGAATTTATAGGAAGAACACTTTGAGTACTTGCCATTTCTAGGGTATCCCAATCCACCACCGAAGCCAAGTATGTTGCTACCACTAGCTGTTGTTCTCAAATCCTATGGATGGTATCTACCATGAGAGACTTTGGGTTAACCTTTAAGAGTGTTCCACTTATGTGTGATAACTCTAGTGTCATTAGGCTTGCCAAAAACCCAGTCCAACATGGTAAGGTCAAACACATAAATGTGAGATTCCACTTCCTGAGGGACGATGCTGAGAAAGGAGATCTTGAGCTCAAATACATGGACACTAAACACCAATTGGCTGATATTCTCACCAAGCCCTTAGATGCTTTGAGATTTGCTTTTCTTCGGGGGGAGCTGGGTGTTTGCCATCCTTATGGCATCATTTGAGGGGGAGTTGATCATTTTGTGTATTGAAGGACCGAGAAGTCGACCAGAGGGAGGGGGTGAATGGGAGCCAATTAAAATTCTATACAAGAACTTGGCCTATAATCCAATTACTACCCAAACCAACCTCTAACCGAGTCACCATGATTACACCAACTTATGATGTGCTAACCCTAGGAATGACTCAAACCAAAAGGACACATAGCGGAAACTTCAAGAGGGACAAAAAGAAACAAAGAAGATCCGAGAAATCACAAAACTGAGGTTGACGGAAGTTCCGTGGTGCCCGACAGAAATTCGGATGTCCACGACAAAGGTTCTGTCACTCACGGAAGTTCCGGGTGATAGAAGTTCTATCACTCATGGAAGTTCCGTGGTCCTTGACAGAAGTTCCGTCATGGTGACGGAAGTTCTATCCTGGCGACGGAAGTTCTGTCCGGGACAGAACAGCAGCTTCGTTTCGGAAAGAAAATTGCGAAAACCCTACCAAACAAACTCCAAAAATCACGAAATTTGGAGTAGATCATCTACAAGACATCACGACTCTACTCTAAAGAGATCCACTCAAATACCACAAGGAATTATCACGAATTTCAGATCTCGTGCCAAGAACACCAAAAAGGGAAAACTTGAGAAATCTTTGAACTCGAAGGTGCTAGAGCTCTTGATTTGGTCAAGGACCCATATAGGATTGTTCTAGATCATCATAGCATCAAGATCCTCAAGATATCTGACCCAAAAACTCATCCAAAAATGTCAGAAAAAATCCCCACAAAAATAGCTCCAAAAATAGAGAAAAAGAGAAATTCGGCATTTAGATAGAGAGAAAGAACTTACGCACAAATTTGAACCTCATATCATTGATTCATCAAGTCAAGATACATGGATACATGGCTAGGAAGCCGTCCTCTTGCTCCCACTATTTGGAAGAGCAAGAGATGTGTCTCACACACCCACTACTCTCCCCTAATACATGAAGATCTCTCCTACATTTTGAATGAAGTCCTAAGGCAAGGCTATGGGAAAGAGAGGCACCTTTTCCACCAGCCCTACCTCTCCTTATATAGGCCTAGGGGTTGTCCTAAAGACCATCCTACCCCTCACCTACAATACATTGCCAGCTACCAAAAGGGGCACAATCATCCATCTTTTTCCTTGTCGCTCGAATGCCATCGAGCTCTTCACAACTTTGCTTTGTCTCGACGCAAGCTCCGTGATGATGCCACATGCACCTCCAACAGCCGCCACCAATTTTGAGGCCCAAACCATGAAACCGCCTTGCATGCTTCTCAAAGCGCAACTTCTCAATGTCGACGTGTGTCACCTTGTCCCGCGATCCTGACCACCGGCAAGTCTCTCCCGGTCCCTGACCATCGGGCCCCCTTGTCACTTGCACCGGCATCCCGCTCACCTTGACTTGGTCAACATGCCATCTTCATCACCACCACGGTTTTGAGGCTCAACCGTGAAACTGTCCATGCTTCTTGCCTCTCCACGTGTACGGTGTTGATCACCCTCAACTTCACCCGGCCTCCCGATCGTCCGGCCCCAAGTCTCCTACTTGTGCCTGGTTCTCTCGCTGTTGACCGCCAATTTGACTCTAGTGACCTACATATCATGAGACAAGCAAACACATTTTCTATCTCCTGCAACAACACAAATATCTCCACCAACTTTGGTTAGTTATAATCATAATCATGCACAACTGATGCAATCGATAGATTCCCACATTTCAACTAAAACACAAACTCAACCAATGTCAATTACTCATCACATATTGCAAACCATGGCACATATCCATATGGTTTCTCAATCAACCCCTTGATGAGTACATTGACAACATCAAATGCACAAGATTAGAGATTTGAAATGCGAAACTGAATAGGCACATCCAAATGGCTAAACCCAAAGAAAAGGTGAAAAGTAGCCATCTAGCATAAGAGGATCACAAAACCAAGAGTTGACAAAGAAAGCCACTCGAGAACGCAAAGATTGTGAGAAGCACATGAAAACACTCAAGGACATGATATGCTCCCCCTCAACTTGTGGTAGGTCTCAGGTAATGCAAAATGGATCATATTAAGTTACTTAGCATTATTTGTGCATGATCCACTATTTTCTCCCCCTTTGTCTATGAACTCATCAAAGAAGCACAAAAAACAAAACATGCATGAAATGCAAACCTAAGGAGCTTCAACAATTATGCAAACAAGCATTTAACCCTCCTAGTCACAAACATAGAGCTATGACATGTAAAAGCAATAGCTCACGATCATACAAAGACCAAAAATACATAGCAAGGCATAAACACCAAGAGCTATACAAGCTAAGCAAAAAGATTGACTAGCTTAGATAGAATCAAATTTGCTCATCATGAGAAAAACTGCCACCACATGTGTAATTACTCCCATCCAAGGCAAAACAAGCATCAAGTGAATCAAAAGAAACTAGCCAGCCTCAATCTCAACCAGGGCAACAAACATTCACAGAAAATAAGCTCTACAAATGCTCACATATGCAATAGAGACTCATAAGAAAAGAGAAAAGAATTATTCTTATGTGATCCTCATGTAGCTTCTAATCTGTGCGGAGGGTCGCACGACTGGATACAGCAAACACCCCGAGGCTTCGAAGCACAATTTTTGGATTTAGCATTTTTATGTTACTTCTAATCCATGCGGAGGGTCGCACAACTGGGTATGACAAACACCCCGATGCTTCGAAGCACAATCAACTTATTTTGCAAATTAAAAGAAAAAAATGTGCATGCCTTTGCGGCAAAACGAACACATGTTCTCACAATGTTCCATCATGAGCTAAACATTTGCAAAGCCACATTTTGCAAACACAAGGTGCCATGGCCAAGATATCCTCTAGACTAGCCTCGACACAAGTTTCAACAAGGATAAAAGCTATTATACACACGGTGAGCAATTCTTAGCCAGATTAGTTCATAAGCTTCACACAAAGCCAAGTTTACCATTAAGATTAGCAAGTTGCTCAAATGAGTCTATATCAGGCCATCTAGAAAATCTAAGCATGAGAGATTACCATCACATCCACACAACTTAGCTCAAGCTCAATCATAGCAAAGAGAAATGCAAGAAAGCATAAGAATCAAAGCTCATCTTCTAATGCATATATTACATGTGAGATGCAATGCAAAAAAAGGTAAGATACATATATACAAGAAAACACCAACTCCCCTCAAATGATGCCATAGGGATGGCAAACTCCAAGCTCCCCCGAAGAAAAGCGAATCTCGAAGCATCTAGGGGCTTGGTGAGAATATCAGCCAATTGTTGTTTAGTGTCAACGTATTTGAGCTCAACATCTCCCTTCCCAACATTGTCTCTCAGGAAGTGGAATCGCACATTAATGTGTTTGACCTTACGATGTTGGATTGGGTTTTTGGCTAAGCATATGGCACTGGAGTTATCACACATGAGTGGAACACTCTTAAAGGTTAACCCATAGTCTCTCATGGTGGATACTATCCATAGGATTTGTAAGAAGCAGCTAGCAGCAGCAACATACTCAGCCTCTATGGTGGATTGGGCTACACTCGACAGCTTACGAGAAGACCAACAGATCAAAGAAGTACCCAAGAAATGGCAAGTACCATAAGTGCTCTTCCTATCAATTCTACACCAAGCAGAGTCCGCATCCGAATACCCAATGAGATCAAGAGATGAAGATGCAGAGTACCAAAGGCTGAACTCAAGGGTGTATTTGAGATACCTGAAGATGTGCTTGACAGCCTTGCGATGAGTAATCCTTGGGGAAGCTTGAAAGTGAGCACAAAGACACACCACAAAGTGTATGTCGGGTCTTGTCACTGTCAGATACAAGAGGGAGCCGATCATGCTCCTGTACTCCCTTTGATCCACCGCTTCATAGTCTTCATCAGGGTCAAGTGCCGTTGTAGTGGACATTGGTGTTGACAACGGCTTCACATTGACTATGTCAAACTTCTTCGAAAGATCCTTCGTGTACTTGGCTTGATGTATGAAGGTGTCTTGCTTTCAGTGCTTGATTTGAAGTCCAAGAAAGAAGGTGAGCTCGCCCATCATCAACATCTGAAATTCACTTTCTATAGCTTTCTGAAATCTGGACACAAGAGCATGAGAGGAACCTCCAAAGATGATATCATCCACGTATATCTGAACCATTAGAAAGTCATTGCCATGCTTTAGAGTGAACAAGGTTTTGTCAACACACCCCATGACATACCCGCGCTCTAGCAAGAACGTCTTAAGCCTAGCATACCATGTCCTAGGTGCTTGCTTTAGCCCATACAAAGCCTTCTGAATCTTGTATACTCAGTTTGGATATTTGTGGAGCTCAAAGCCAGGTGGTTGTTTGACAGAAACCTCTTCCTCTATGAAACCATTTAGGAAAGCACTCTTGACATCCATTTCATAAAGCTTAATGCCCTTAGAGGCAGCAAATGCAAGCAAGGTCCTAATGGTTTCTATGCGAGCAATAGGAGCAAAGGTTTCCCAATAGTCTAAGCCCTAAACCCTGAGCAACAAGTCTAGCCTTGTTTCTCACAACGTCACCATCTTCCCCATGTTTGTTTTTGAACACCCACTTGGTTCCTGTTGACTTTTGCTAAGCCATATTAATAAATCATTTCCGGCACGGGGCCACAAACGGTTCACTAATATGTCCCAGAGTCAAGTAGGTAAAATCCGCAAGCGCACGGAGAATACCGCTGTAGCATTTCACCCGGAAGTATTCAGGGTATCGTATTTGTTTATCCCAAAGGAAGGTTATGATCAAGAAGCGTTACTAACATATAAGATCATGTTAACAATTAGCAAGGATATCTAACCAAGACAGGCAGGTATATGATAATAACCGGGTAGTGTGACACACACAGAAGATTCCTACCAAATAAATAAAGTCTAGTGGAGGAAAGACTAGGTTAAGCTACTCCTACTATACATTCCTATACAGTTGCATAGCCTAAGTAGAATACATACAGACCCACACTCAGGTTCAGCAGTCAATAATATAGCACTTCAGGCACGGACTTACCCCTGCATCCACAGGCGACTTCCGCCAAGAGCCTACGCACTAGCCTAGCGGGGAGGATTTCAAAGGACGGACAGGGCTGTCACCACCTGCCGCCTACCTCAACGAACCAGTAGACTAACGAATAATTGATGCAAATCAGTCACCCAAGTACCATACTTGCATGACCAAAGAGCACTCTGCCCCTCCGCGATTACTATTAACGAGGCAGAGTTACCGTACGAATACGATCACCAAACCCATGCTATACTTTATCAGCTAAAACTAAGCATAGAGACTATAACATATAAACTAGACTATAGTGACGGTATATAACTAGCATGACAATAGTAGTATAATAAATATAAACTACTATCACACAAGTAGACTATACTATCACATATATGGATCACAAAATCAAACAAGAAACTCATGACCCAAGCACAACTATATAGAAAAGATATATATATTAATAAGAGCAAAGTCTTACAAAAGGGAAAAGATACAAGAGCCATACCAATTCCAAGTGAAGACTTGGGACTAGAGAGCTCTAGACTCAGCCTAACTCCACTAAAACTCCAAGAACTACTACTAGCAAGAGAGAAATGCTTCTTGT
Organism: Eleusine indica; assembly: GCA_030378355.1. NCBI lineage: Eukaryota > Viridiplantae > Streptophyta > Magnoliopsida > Poales > Poaceae > Eleusine > Eleusine indica. Next base: position 30,201,008 of record CM059494.1, on the reverse strand, counting down.
GGTGTGTGTTGAGTGTGAAGGCACACCCTCCTATTTATAGCCTCAATAGGTCGGCAAGGGAGAGTAACCGCCACGGAAGGCACCTCAAACCGCCATCAGGAGTCGCGGAGGAGCCAACACGTGGAAGCCCAGGCGGAGAGGGCGCCCGGCCAGATCGGCCGACCTGACCAGGTCGGCCGACCTGGGGGTGGCCCCTCCTGGCCTGTGCTTTCTCCAGGTGGCTGTCCTGTGGGCCCTGACGTTGGTTTGCGTGGTATTACAGGGAGTTACGTCGGTTAAGTGCTGAAAATGGGCCCTTCAATCCGTGTGACGTCCATGTGGCACTCTCTGATTGGTCGAAAGTGTGTTTTCTTGCCTTTTGAGGTGTTTCCTTCACATTTCCTCCTGCATGCACAAAGTTCTCCAAGTACAAGTGGAACTATATTATTGTGATAAAACATGCGTGTATGAAATGCCAAATTCTCCTTTATTTGAGTATAGTTGACGGTTGAAAATGGTACTTAACAGCCGTCAACAAACTCCCCCAAGCTTACCCTTTGCTCGTCCCGAAGCAAAGATAAACTTAAGTTGTTGATCAGGAGTTGCTACAATGTCCTACTCCTCAATAATACTATGCGCACAACAAAGTACTCTTCCTAGAATTAAATATGTTGGCACATAACTTACCCATTTACCTCGATCCATGGGGCTTTTACACCTCATTGTCTTGGGCGGTTGAGAGATAGAACAATTGCAGGGCACCAATCACTTGCTCTATATTCCGCTATGTTATTCTGGAGGTTTTCAAAAGATTTTGAAAATAAAAACCAAGTTCCTCAAATGATTCTCTCGGATCACTCAATATGTGTATGATTCCTCACCAAGGCAAAGTGTTGCCTATAATCACCTACTTCTAAATAAGGCTTTATGTGGAGCTCAAGGTAGGGATATATGAGGCACTCATGTTCACATAATATTGCTATGTCAAAAGACCGGATCCAAGAAAAACATCAATTCAAACAATCTTGATCAAGATGTGCAAGTGTGTGGGAGAACGGAGGAATGGTGGATGGGAAGAAATAACTCCTTTTTGAATTTTCCTTCTCTCTTTTGGAGTTTCTAGGCTATGGCTATCTTTTGCTTGCTCTCTTTTTTTTTTTGAGCATTTTTTTTTCTTTTTGCATAGCCATAGTCCTAGTTTGCAATGAATACTTTAAGAGAGGAATTTTGCAATGGATATATGGAGTGTTTCTTTGGATGGATGGATGGATAGTGGCTTTCTTCCGGTGTAGAAGAATAGCTCACGGTGGATATGGTGGATATGGTGGATGCTATCTTCTTGATTTAGAAGGATAGCTTATGGCGGTGGATGTGTGTATATGATCTTGATCAACAAAGCATGAAAAGAGTTCTACTAGGGTCACAACAATTTTGACTAAGCTCAATGTGAAACAAGCAGCATATGTGTAAAGGTTTTCAAATGTAAACACTACATATGGCTGTGGTGGGAATTTCATCATTGAGGAACTTATCAATTTGTCATTTTGAAAAATAAAACTCCGGAATTCAAGCTTTACGTTGAGCAAGATCATAGCAGCCCTATGTATCATATCATACCTCTCAACAACTTAGAACTAGAGAATGCATATGCTACCCACAAGATTCAAGTTCAAGGCAAGATTTACCAACAAACCTAACTCTTGAGAGAGTACTAAGTTGTAAACTAGCATTAGAGAGGAATAAAGGACAGAGCAACTATTCATCATCTCAACATAGGAAAATTATACACATTCATACCGCGCATGAAAAAGGGAAATATTTTTGTTCTTTTTATGTTTTGCAAATTTTTATGGTTTTCAGATTTTATATTTTTTTTTTTTTTGGATTTTTAGATTTAGCAAATGCAAGAAATAAAGGGAAGGGGAAAGATACAAGTTACCGTGAGAAGGGGGGTCCTCCCCCAAGCTTGTTCTTGCTCATATCTGCTGGTTCGGGTCGTAGCCTTGGGAGCGGAAGAAGGCATCCCAATTGCTCTGATTCTGAGCCATCATCGCGTTCAGCTGGCGGAATTGGTTGTCGCTGAAATTCTGCCATTGCTGGGTGTCGGCGACATGTTGCGTGAGAGTTTGTTGCATGCTCTCGGTGCGCAAATCAATGTCGTTCACCCTCCTTGTCAACTCAGCCATCCCATAGTTGAGTTCACGGAACCCACGGGATGAGAATGACCGAGTGGCAAAGGATGGCGGTCCGCTTGAACTTGATGACGTCTGCATGGGGTAATTGTACTGAGATTCCCATGCTCCGGCCTGCCATGTTGATGCACCCGCCTCGTCCTGTGGCGGGGGCTGCTCCCATACCGGATCTCTAGTCGGAGTGTGAAACTCCGGTGTAGGCTCCATATGCCTACGGGAACGTGTCGGTCGCCCTGAAACACTATGCCTGCGAACTTCTCCCACTGGCTCAAGTGGGAGGGTTAGTGCCCGACAGTGATACAAACGAAGACCCGGGTTAGGTAACGGGAATTCATTTGTATACCCGGGAAAGTGATAGATCAAGGTATTATTTGGACCATGTTTCAAAGTATGTCCTTGCACAAAATAGTCCTCGCCTAGAAATTCTCTATCTACCATCAAATATTCAACATGAACATTCTCAAGCAGACCACACTTCTGCGCAATGCGAGTAACTAAAGAGGTGCACTCAATTGGTCCTGTCAACTTTATATTGTCTAACCATTGATCAATCATGCATTCCGCGGGTGACACCGTAATTTTCTTAACCATGGCATAAAGTATTTTCAATTCATCTTGTCGGACAACCCTAATGTCACCTCGAGGAAACAAGGTCATAGCCAACCACACATGCATAAATCTAAGTGTAGGATTATGGATGGCACTTGTTCTAGGCTTGGGACCCCACTCGTTTCCGGAAATCTTTTTCCAAAAACTTTCTTTATGGAACCCCTTTAGCGCTTTATCTAAGTCTAGCCTACATTTAGGATTTAGACCTAGCATAGCATGAAGATCACCCCATGTGACCAAGCGCTCTTGCCCAAACAAGCGAAAAGAAATGCCTTCATCATACTTTCTAAGGGTGCACAAAAACTGCATAGTAAGCAAACGAGACCCCGGCTCATCTACTTCTACGAAATTTAGCCAACCCATAGTGCGAAAAATAGAGGCAAATTCTTCTCTCATACCTATTTTCTCGAGGAAGTCCGGATCGAAACGTCGGGTGTGGGCGAATGGCCGTTCTCTCATGAGCGCGATGGCTTGGCCCTCGCGGTCGTCCTTGATGTCGAGATGCTCCTCGGTGATGAGCAAGGCCGGCCTTTCCTCCGGAATTTCAGCTTCGGGGTCACCATGCCCCGGACTTGGTGTGAGCTCGACGGAGGATGCTTGACTCGTGCTTGCACGAGTGCTTTTTCTCCGCTTGATTCCGGCGACTTGCTTCATTCGGTTGAACATGGCTGCACACAAGAACAAACACAAGACAAGAACAAAAACAAGATCGAACAAGTGTTCGGGTGAGCGTTAGTGAAAACGACAAACCCGAGCTTCTCCGAAATTGGTTTTCTTCTCACCACAACTTGCAAATGCACTAAAACAGAGGGGAAATATTTTTTTGGGTTTTTGGGGCTGTAGTAAAGTTGAAGAACACGAAATTTTGGGAGAGCAACAAGTGAGCAAAGGAGGGGAGTGAAAGATGAGCTTGGAATGGTGAAACTCCTTCTCCTGGGCGGTTTCTATAGCCAAGGAAGCAAGATGGCCATTAGAAAGGGACAGAACAACGGCCATATAGCCGTTGGGAGAAAGGAGCACAGGAAAAGGTGGGGCCAGGGGGTCGGCCGACCCCACCAGGTCGGCCGACCTGGCAGGTGGGCCTCCTGGCAGCCCCCTTTTTCCTATGTGTTCCCCAATGGCTAGGGGATTTGTCCCCTGCTGTCTTTTTGCTCAAAAAGCTCGACAAAAAATCTTTTCAAAATGGAAAGCCCAAAAACCTATTTTCTAAATTTTCAAAAATGCAAATGAGTTTTGAAAAATTCCAAGGTGGCTGGAAAAATTCAAAAATGCAGAAATGCAGTGGTCGGGAAAAATCAAAATGTGGTGGAAAGCAAATATGCAATTAAAAGAGCAAATATGGATAACTACCGGTTTAACCTCCCGGCGAGGACTCACCTTTTAAAGTCCGACGAGCGGGACTTTTCTCCGGCGTTCAGCTCGATGAAGCGTTGTCCGGTCCCGGAGATGAAGACACGGATGATGCTTCTTGTTTCACTCGCCACACCTTCTTGGTCTTTGTTGCGGTCGGTGGCTTCTCGGGCTTCGGAGGCTGCGGTTTTGCAGGCTTCACAGCCTGTTTCTTTGCAGACCTCGGAGGTTGCTGCCTTGTGGACTTCGGAGGCTGTTGCTTAATGTGTGACCTTTGCCTCCTTGCCTTCATCAGTTGTTGCTGTGCAACCTTTTCCTTCTCAAGGAAGTTCTTCATGAATGTGATGAGGCTGTCCTTCTTTGGCGGAGTGACCTCCACTTCCTTGATGTTGCTTGGGTTCGGCCCGTACTTGATACGGATCATGTTGCACTGTTCTTTCCGTGGCCGAAAGTCAAACTTGTCCTCCTTGCCATTGATGTGGAAGCGGATTTCTCCGGCTCCTACATCGATGCGAGTATCCGCAGTGCTGAGAAATGGGCGTCCCAGGATGAGCGGTGTGCTCTTCCCGACGTCCATGTCAAGCACTACGAAGTCGACGGGGATGAAGCAATCCCGGATTTTCACCGGAATATCTTCGGCGATCCCCGCCGGATAGCGGACCGTTGAATCGGCCAGCTGCAGCTGCATCGGCGTGGGGGATAGTGTGGTGTAGTTGAGCTTGTCGAAGACATCCTTCGGCATGACGCTCACACTTGCCCCAAGATCACATAAGGCATGGTCGAAGTTCTGTGTCCCGATCGAGCAGGTGATCGTGGGACACCCCGGATCTTTCTTCTTCTCAGGAAGCCGGTTGAGTATAGCAGCGCTACACTCTTTCGTCAGCTTGACAATTTCTGTGGTCGGTAGTGGGCGCTTGTTGCTGATAAGATCCTTGAGGTAGCGAGCGTACGTGGGTACTTGTATCGCATCCAGCAAGGGCACGTTGATGTGCAGCTTCTGGATCACCTCAACGAAGCATGTGAACTGCTTGTCCACGATGGGCTTCCTTCTTCTTTCAGGAAACGGCATGAGGTTCGTGTCATAGAACTCATGTGGGGCCGTTTTCCTGGGCGGCAGTTCTTCTTCTTCTGGCGGCTTCTCAGCTCATGTGTCCTTTCCTGCATGGTTAGGGTATGGCGGATCCCGAGTGGACTTACCTCCTCTCGTGGTAACCGCATTAACATTTTCTAAGGGGGTCTCGGGTTGCCCCGGGATTTTCCCCGACTCAGCAGTAGGAACAGCAGCAGCTAACTGAGCTAATTGGGTTTCTATCATTTTATTAAAGCTCAGCTGATTCTTGAGAGCAGCACTACCCTGTTTTCATACAAAATGCAGAAAACAAAGCAAGGTTAACCTGCTTAGGAGATAGCCTTAATAATTGCAACACTACTATATACATTAGTAATTTTTCTTAAATCATACGCCTTCCCCGGCAACGGCGCCAGAAATGCTTGTTGACTTTTGCTAAGCCATATTAATAAATCATTCCCGGCACGGGGCCAGAAACGGTTCACTAATATGTCCCAGAGTCAAGTAGGTAAAATCCGCAAGCGCACGGAGAATACCGCTGTAGCATTTCACCCGGAAGTATTCAGGGTATCATATTTGTTTATCCCAAAGGAAGGTTATGATCAAGAAGCGTTACTAACATATAAGATCATGTTAACAATTAGCAAGGATATCTAACCAAGACAGGCAGGTATATGATAATAACCGGGTAGTGTGACACACACAGAAGATTCCTACCAAATAAATAAAGTCTAGTGGAGGAAAGACTAGGTTAAGCTACTCCTACTATACATTCCTATACAGTTGCATAGCCTAAGTAGAATACATACAGACCCACACTTAGGTTCAGCAGTCAATAATATAGCACTTCAGGCACGGACTTACCCTGCATCCACAGGCGACTTTCGCCAAGAGCCTACGCACTAGCCTAGCGGGGAGGATTTCAAAGGACGGACAGGGCTGTCACCACCTGCCGCCTACCTCAACGAACCAGTAGACTAACGAATAATTGATGCAAATCAGTCACCCAAGTACCATACTTGCATGACCAAAGAGCACTCTGCCCCTCCGCGATTACTATTAACGAGGCAGAGTTACCGTACGAATACGATCACCAAACCCATGCTATACTTTATCAGCTAAAACTAAGCATAGAGACTATAACATATAAACTAGACTATAGTGACGGTATATAACTAGCATGACAATAGTAGTATAATAAATATAAACTACTATCACACAAGTAGACTATACTATCACATATATGGATCACAAAATCAAACAAGAAACTCATGACCCAAGCACAACTATATAGAAAAGATATATATATTAATAAGAGCAAAGTCTTACAAAAGGGAAAAGATACAAGAGCCATACCAATTCCAAGTGAAGACTTGGGACTAGAGAGCTCTAGACTCAGCCTAACTCCACTAAAACTCCAAGAACTACTACTAGCAAGAGAGAAATGCTTCTTGTGGTGTGTGTTGAGTGTGAAGGCACACCCTCCTATTTATAGCCTCAATAGGTCGGCAAGGGAGAGTAACCGCCACGGAAGGCACCTCAAACCGCCATCAGGAGTCGCGGAGGAGCCAACACGTGGAAGCCCAGGCGGAGAGGGCGCCCGGCCAGATCGGCCGACCTGACCAGGTCGGCCGACCTGGGGGTGGCCCCTCCTGGCCTGTGCTTTCTCCAGGTGGCTGTCCTGTGGGCCCTGACGTTGGTTTGCGTGGTATTACAGGGAGTTACGTCGGTTAAGTGCTGAAAATGGGCCCTTCAATCCGTGTGACGTCCATGTGGCACTCTCTGATTGGTCGAAAGTGTGTTTTCTTGCCTTTTGAGGTGTTTCCTTCACATTTCCTCCTGCATGCACAAAGTTCTCCAAGTACAAGTGGAACTATATTATTGTGATAAAACATGCGTGTATGAAATGCCAAATTCTCCTTTATTTGAGTATAGTTGACGGTTGAAAATGGTACTTAACAGCCGTCAACAGTTCCTATGACATTGACATCAACAGGAGGCTCTACTAGGGTCCACACTTTGTTTCTCTCAAAGTTTTCCAACTCCTCATGCATGGCATTAACCCAATGTTCATCAGATAGTGCGTGTCCAACTTCCCGAGGTTCAAAGGTGGCAACAAATAGAGAATTGATAAAGCAGGCGAGATATGCAGACCTTGATCTTGTTATCCTCTCATTGGGGTTACCGATCATCTATTGAGGAGGATGCAGACATTGAATGCGGGGAGGGGCCTCTCTCTCAGAGTGTACCTCCCCCTCAACCATGGCTGGAGCAGGCTCAACAGCAGCTGAGGTCGATGTAGAAGCTTCTGTACCCTCTGCTGGGGTGGTGGAAGCAGCAGGAACAAGCTCGGATGTGGGATGGAATGACTCATCATCATCATCATCCAAGCCATGTAGGTCCTCTTCTACAATGATACTCTCCTCCATCTCCCTGTTACCTGTAGTCTCAACCACATTGCTTGCACAAGAGTTTGATTCATCAAAGGTTACATCGCAGGACTCTACCATGGTGTTAGTTTCCAAATTCAAAACTCTGTAGGAATGGCCATGAAGAGAATAACCAAGAAATATCCCATCAGAAGATCTGGACTCAAACTTATCAAGATTGTCATGCTTGTGAATAAAGCACTTGCAACCAAAGGCACGCAAATGAGAAACAGATGGCTTCCCCCCAAAGCGTAGCTCATAGGAAGTCACATTAAGAATTGAGCGCAAGCAAACCCAACTGGAAACATAGCTAGTTGTGCTAATCGCCTCAGCCTGAAACCGCCCTGGAGTCCTATGCTCATCGAGCATCGTCCGGGCCATTTCTACCAAGGTTCTGTTCTTTCTTTTGACCACACCATTCTGCTGAGGGACACGAAGTGCTGAAAACTGATTCTCAATACCATGCTCAAGGCAGAAGGCATCAAAGGAGGAGTTCTTGAACTCGATTCCATTATCACTGCGGATTGCTCGTAATGCCCCAGGGAGTTCCTTGAACAGCCTCAAAGCTAAGCTTCGAAAGTGATGAAACACTTCATCCTTGCTCTCAAAAAAGTAAACCCATGAATAGCGAGAGAAGTCATCAACAATCACAAGACATACCACTTCCCACCTGCTGAACGAACCCGAGAAGGACCAACAATGTCCATGGGAAGCAGCTCTCCAGGGCGTTTAGTCATCACCAAATCAGTTGGTGCATGAGAAGCGGCAATCATTTTCCCATGACGACAAGGAGCATGAACCAAATCCTTATCAAATTCGAGCTTAGGCAATCCTTAGATCAGACCTAGGCCACTCAAGCGACAAAGCAAGTCAAATCTCATGTGTCCTAGTCTCCTATGCCATTTCCAGAGCTCAGAGGAAGATTGAGCAAACAAGCACTTGTAAGAACCAGGAGAAACAGCAAAATCAGCCTAAAAAACTCTCCCAATGCTAGAAATCCCACAAACCAAAGAGCCATTCAAATCAAGAACACAAGAAGCATTTTTCTTAAAGCGCACTTCCAAACCAACATCAAGCAACTGAGAGACAGAGAGAAGATTGTACTTGAGATGTTCAACCAAACCAACATCCTTGAGAGTGAATTGTTCATTTACCTTTACCATGCCCCTTGCCTTCACTCTCCCTCTCTTGTCATCTCCAAAGGTCACATACTCCCGGCGCTTCAAGGGAGTGAGGCTGGAGAACCACTTTGCATCTCCGGTCATGTGGCGCGAACACACGGAGTCCGTTAGCCACTTGTTCTTCAGGCCTCCACCTACTGCCTACAAAGAACGAGAAGGAAAGATCGATGACTCAGTGTTGGGGTTAGAAATATAACTTTACGGAAGCCAACACTGAACCACACGACCTGCAGGAGTTATCACAGTTCTTTGCACATTACCACTCAAACGCATGGGACGAGAATCACGATGGGGAAAGCATGGCCTGTCAAAGTGTCTCGACTCAAACCTGGGGTTGTGAGGATAGAAATCATCTATGTGAAAGCCAAATCCACGCGAGCGACGCTCACCATGATGGGGAAAACATGGGGCGCCAAAATGCTGCTGTGCAAAACCTCTATTTCGTGAATCATAGCCATATGAGGAATGACCTTGTCCACGATAGGCATGAGAAATAGAGCGAGGCTGAAAATCTACAAAATCATCATGCGATTTGGCTTTGAGGGTTTGAGCTTCCAACTCACTAGCACTTTCTTTGACTCTTGCCAAGTCACTCTTAATCTTCTCCTCACTCACTAGGGTTCTTTGGAGACGAGAGATGAGATAGTCATTTTCTTGGACTAGGTTTTTGTTTTCCTCTCTAGTGATTGCAAGTTTATTCTTAAGAGAGCCACACACTACACAGAGTGGTGGAAGAACTTTTGAGCGAGTCTCATCTAGCAGCTTGGACTCGAGCTCTTTGACTTTGAGGGTTTGAGCTTCCAAATCATTAGTGAGCTTGGGGCACTTCTGACATGCACCCAAAATAGTTGGTCTAGCTTTGAATTCATCAAGCTCTTTAAGGGCACTCTCAAGCTGACTGGCAACTTGAGCATGCACACTTTCCCTCTGACTGAGATCATTCATCACAACTTGACAAGACTCACACTCAACAACAACATTTTTAGCAAGCTTTGACATAAGTGAAGCAATCTCATAATCATAACCATGCACAACTCATGCAATCCCTAGATTCCCGCATTTGAACTCAAACACAAACTCAACCAATGTCAATTACTCATCACATATTGCAAACCATGGCATATATCCACATTGTTTCTCATGTATATGTACCTTACCTTTTCCTATTGCATCTCGTATGTAATATAAGCTTTGATTCTTATCCCTTCTTGCATTTTTCAATGCTATGATTGAGCTTGAGCTAAGTTGTGTGGATTTGATAGCAATCTCTCATGCTTAGATTTTCTAGATGGCTTGTTATAGACTCCTTTTGAGCAACCTGCTAATCTTAAAGGTGAACTTGGCTTTTTGTGAACCTTATGAACTAATCTTGCCAAAACTTGCTTACCATGTGAATAATTGCTTTTATCATTGTCAAAACTTGCATTAACGCTAGTCTAGAGGATGTCTTGGCCTTGGCACCTTGTGTTTGCAAGATGTGGCTTTGCAAATGTTTAGCTCATGATGGAAAATTGTGGGAACGTTTGTTCCTTTTGCTGCAAAGGCATGCTCAAACTTCTGCTTTTTCTTTGCAAGTTAAGTTGATCAAATGAAAATTTTTTCTTTGGAGCCTCGGAGTGTTTGTCATACTCAGTCGTGCGACCCTCCGCATGGACTAGAAGATACATAAAAATGCTAAATCCAAAAATTGCGCTTTGAAGCCTCGGGGTGTTTTCCGCACCCAGTCATGCGACGCTCCTCATGGATTAGGAGTTAATGAGGATCAACTAATAATAATGCCTTTTCTATTTCGTATGAGTCTTTATTGCATATGTGAGCATTTGTAGAGCTTATTTTTTGTGAATGCTTGTTCTCCTGGTTGAGATTGAGACTGTCTAGTATCTTTTGATTCACTTGTTGCTTGTTTTGCCTTGGATGGGAGTACTTATATATACATATGGTGGCAACTTTTCTCATGATAAGCAAATATGATTCTATCTAAACTAGTCAATCTTTTTGCTTAACTTGTAGAGCTCTTGGTGTTTATGCCTTGCTATCTATTTTTGGTCTTTGTATGATTGTGAGCGATTGCTTTTACACTTCATAGCTCTATATTTATGATTCGCAAGGCTAAATGCTTGTTGGCATATTTGTTGAAGCCCCTTAGGTTTGCATTTTCATGCATTGCATGCTTGTTCTTTTCCTTCTTTGATGAGTTCATTGCCATATGGGGAGAAAATATTGGGTCATGCACAAATAATGCTAAGAACCTTAAAATGACCCATTTTGCGTTACGCGTGACCTACCACAAGTTGAGGGGGAGCATATCATGAGCTCGAGCATTTTCATGCACTTTTCACAATCTTTGCAATCTTTGTGCTCTCGAGTCGCTTTCTTTGTCAACTCTTGGTTTTCTAATCCTTCTTATGCTATATGACTACTTCCACCTTTTCTTTGGGTTTGAGCCACTTGGATGAGCTTTTTTGGTTTCACGTTTCAAATTCTAGTCTTTTTGCATTTTGTTTTCAATGTACTCATCAAGGGGGAGATTGAGAAACCATGTTGATATGTGCCATGGTTTGCAATATGTGATGAGTAATTGACATTTGCTGATTTGGTGTTTGAGCTAAAATGTGGCAATTCGGGGATTGCATGAGTTTGTGCATTATTATGGTTATGACTAACCAGAGTTGGTGAAGATGTTGGAGAAGTTGCAGGAGAAGAGAAATGTGTTTGCTTGTCTCATGATGTGTATGTCAATGGAGTCAACTTGGCGGTCAACGGTGAGAGGATCATGCACAAGTTGGGGACTTGGGACCGGACGATCGGGAGGCCGAGTGAAATCAAGGTTGATCAACACCGTACATGTGGAGAGGCAAGAAGCACGGATGGTTTCGCGATTGAGCTTCAAAACCGTGGAGGTGATGAAGACGGTGTTGACACTTCTTAACGCCGTATCAAGAATATCACTATTCCTGGTACGTCGCCAGAAATGATTGTTGGCGTTTGTTATGCTTTAAGAGTAAAATGAATTAATCCACAAGCGCACGGTACACCATTGTAGCATTTCATCCAGGAGTATTCTAAGGTATCGTATTTATTTTTCACAGGGTACCTAGGCGTAAGATTATCTTGGTTTAACAATGATATAACTATAAGAATTATACAAACTAACCAAAGACGGGGTAAAGGATGTTCAATAATAATAATAGGCATAGTAACATAGGAGAAATCCACACTAAGATAAATAAAGAGAACGGTTAAGCTTAGCCAGGAGGACAGCGAGTCTAAGTCTAAGATTCCTAAAATATATCTTCCTAATATGTTTAAATCAAGCGTCAAATCCTAGTTACATGGGTTGACTGCTTACACCAATTTCTTGGTACAGGCTCGAGTCTTTCACCTGTTAGCTCACTTTGGGGCACAAAAACAATCCACTAATATGGGTCGGTAACTAACCTCTGTACTAGTTGGTACGTGATCGCTAGACAACCCTGCTTGAGACTTCCTGAACATGGTGGATTACTAAAGGAACGGACAGGGCTGTCACCACCTGCCGCCTACCACACAGCCCATGGGGACGAATGCAAATCCAGCTAGTATTAACTTAGGCACCACGCCTACGCCTTCACTAGATATTCTTTTCTAGGCCTAGTGGAAGAATAGCTAGGAAATAACCAAGTCTAAGTCCCAGAAAGAACTAAACTTAAATAAATCATAGCCGGGAAACCCATGAACTACGCAACAATGTTTCTTCTGATGATTGTATCTTGAGGAAATGACTCCATTAAAACAAGTACTTGACAAGATATAAAGGGAAAGATATTAGTATTAATAAAGGATAAGTCTTATAAAAAGAGAAAAGATAGAAGAGAGCTCATACAAAGACTCAGAGACGATTCTAGAATCTCGAGCGATGCTCTCGACTAGACTCTAACTCCCGACTAACTAACCAACTCTACTAAGTAGCACAAGTGGTGGGAAATGGACTCCTTGATGTGTTTCTTCGATTGATTGTTTCTTCTGCCGAATTTCTCTTCTATTTATAGGTGGTGATGGGTCGGGAGGCATTCGTAGGTGTAGTGAAGTCGGTCCGCCGAAGTCGGTCCGCCGGGCGGTGGGCAAGGCCGGGTGGCCCTTGGATCATGTCGGTTTCCTGACCGACCTTCTCCTGATGACTTGGATTGTGTCCCGAAAGTGGTTGTTGGGTTGGTAACCACTGACTCTTCATTTTTGGTACGGTAGGGGGGCCCTATGGGCTTGCAACCTTGGGTGACCAACCCAGGCTTGGCGACGGCCTTGGTCAGGTGCTGACCGGTGCCGGGTTGTCCCTTGACCTCTACCGGTTAGGCTACTTGATGACCTTGTTCCCTTCACCATATTTCTTATGTCTTGGACTGGGAAGAGAAAACGACTTCATGGTGGAGTATTTTACAGAATTTGCCGGGTCCTGATTTCAGCCGTAAACGACCTTGTTAGTCGGGTCCTTATTTCAGCCATAAACGACCCTGTCGGCTAGAGAAAATGGCTGTTTCATAGTGGTGATCGGCCGACGGGGTGTTTCTTCATTTCTTTTTTTGCATATTTTGGCCCTTTTATTCCTGCAAACACATATCTCACCAAAACACAAGGAATCTTATTAGTTTAAATAAATATTTATTAATCTTTGGTCTTTACCTTGCATTTCCCGACCGGTTGCTGGTCGATATTGGGTTTTATGGGCCGCCAACACCTCCCCAAGCTTAAACCTTTGCTCATCCCGAGCAACTTAAACTTAGAAGTGATGGTCCTAGTGCACAAACACATACTCTAACACAATTTGGGTAAGTGTAAACCACCACAACTTAATCCTGAAGTCATTCTCATTGTATAGCAGGGCTTATTGGCATTTTATAACCTTGTCATAAGCGGTTGAAGTCTAGAACAGCTAGTTAGACTTTGTCATGCAATCTCCTACTTCATCATGAGTCCAAGGTTTTTGTAATGCTACATAAGATTGAAAATCTTCTCTCTTGGTGCAATCTTCACTATGACACTCATCTCTCAAAAGGTATATTTCCTATCCAAATGCTCATCCTACTTTGGCTTCAATATGTGGAGTTTGGTAGGATGACACATTTAGCATGCATGTATTGTTAAGCTAAGAGATGGTCCTAGCGAAAAGACATTGCACTTCCTCATTCCAATCATTTAGAAATAATGTCTAGGGGAGAGGGAGAGAATGGACTCACGGGAAGGAATGGGCTAGCACCATTGCAAAGGTCTTGGGTGCAGATTCATCCCAAAGACTGGATTTTTGTGCTAGAGCGAAAGGATGGTCCTTTATTTTGCTCAAAGGTGTTTTTAAATGAAGATTGAAACTTTTTGATATAGCACTTCCATGAGAGCTGATAAACTTTTTCTTTCTTTTCTTTCTTTCTTTCTTTCTTTCTTTCAGCCCTCATGGTTTAAAGAAGCCAATTCAATGGTTCAATTTTTTTTTTGCAAACTTTTCCTGAGCAATTGTCTGAGAGGACCATAATCTTTTAATGGGATCAAAGGCTTGCAAAAAGAAAGATTTTGGTTAACCAAGCATGATTAATTTTGAGAGCTCAAAGATAACACGAAGGAAAGTGATTGGCTTTGGAAGTGCAAGTCCCTCATAAGGATCAAATCCTAACTAAACTCAATGCATGCATAAATGGCGTAGACATGGTTTTGCTAATTAATTTTTGGCCATGGTAGGAAATTGTCCATCATAGGAAGATATGTGCACCAAGTCGAGGGTTTTTGTTGCAGCATGATTTTGAAAGAAATCATTGGACTCTAATCATAAGGAAATCAAAGACTTATCCAAAGCATGCCATATCATAAACTCCAACAACTAGACTTGGTGTTTATTAGCCATTTTACACCCACTAAAACATAGCGGGACTAGCGTTATCATCATGCCGGTCTACCATTACCCATAAAAAATGAGGAGTAGAGGTTGTAAACTTGGGACAAAAAGGGAGGTAATAGAGCAACTATTCATCATTTTCATAGGCAATGTAGAGACCAAGTTCTCAAATTTTATTTGTAAAGGGAAATCTTTTTGTGTTTTCTTAAATAACTAAAAAGGGAGCAAATCGACTCAACTAGAGAAGGAGGGTGAGAGGGTAGATCAAATGGCACACCTTGGTTTGTGTACCTCCCCAAGCTTAGGTCTTTGCCAGACTTAAGCTTAGATGACGTTCACTGCGGCGGTTGATACTTGATGTTAAAGTGGCTGAATAGTTGGTTCGTCATGGAGATGTTTGTCTGAAGTTGTTCTGATGTTTGTCACTGCCATTCTTGTTCTCTCCTTATGGCTGCTTGTATTTCTTGAGTTCGCATGTTGGTCTCATAGGCATTGACAGCCAAGTATTGCATATCTTCTTGCAACTCCAAAAAAATTGTATGACGTGAACCGAGCAGAGCGTGAGGTTCCTATGCCTCCATGGGGTTGGGGGTAACTCCCCATCCCATAGGGCTCATAGTTGTCATGGGAGGAAGTAGTGTAGTTAGTTGATGAACTCGCAAAACCGGAGAGTCGTGGTAGCTCCCAATTGTATTGGGGGGCCTCCTGAAGCACCCATTTGAGATGCGTTCATTGTTGTTTCGTGTCGCGGCTCCTCTCGTCGGAGTTTTGCTCTCCTTTTTGACCTATCCACTGCCATGCTATGTCGTGCACACTGCAAGGAATCCTGCAATTTGTAAACAAAGTGCTTTTTATCGATAATGGTGAGCCAGGGGTTAGGCAATTCAATTTCTGTGTCATACCCCAAATAAAGCATGAAGTACCTATTGTTCTCCTCTTTCAACAAGTTGGTCTGAAAGAAATCATCTTCTCCTAACAAAAGGGCACTAGAGAGATGATCTATTCTAGCTCTGTGAAGTGTGCCAACCTTTCTAGTAATTCTAGTGACAAAAGGGGTAAAAGTAATGGGTCCTTGATGCCTGAATGCTAAGGTGAGCCAATGGTTGATGAGGAAAAACTTGGGGTTTGTTTTAATCTTCTTGATAACAGCATGGAGATAGGCTTTGTCCAAACTATTCATCTAAGGTACATCACCCCGAGGGGTTAGGTAATGAGTGACAAAACGGTGAATTATATGGAGCGATGGATTGTGAATGTCACTAGTGCGTTCTTGCCACATAATAGGTTTTCCTATCTTTGCCCAAAGTCCTTGTGGTGTGAAACCTTTAAGTTTATCAATGTCTAAGTGGCCTTACGGTCGAAACCAAGATAAGTGCTAATTTCTTTTAAAGACCGTTCGTTAGTTTCACCAAAAAGACGAAATTCATAGAGAGTGCCTATTTTGTTTGATTCATGGGCGTGAACTTTCAATGTGCAAAGAAATTCGATAGTGAGCCATGTAGAACTTTATTCATTGAGGTGATAGAGCCATTTAGCGCGTACTCAAAGTCAGCGAGGACGCCGATGCGCTCGAGGAAGATGTGGTCGAACTTGCGCACTGACGTGAACTCCCGGTCTTGTATGGCGGTGAACTTGCTTTGCTCACCAAAGTCAATGAACACCATGTTCTCTTTACTCTCCATGTACTTCTCAAATTCTCCATCTTCTCCTCCTTGTTCACTTGCTACCGTTGCAGCCTCGGATATGGACATTGATTCTGAGTGGTAACTCGGAGCATGCCCATATGAAGCTTCAGCTTCTGTGTGCTCACTTGGGGTGCGCCTCCCACGACTTGAACAACTTCAACTGAACTTGGTGTAGAGGCCCCTTCAAATGTTTGCCAATCCTACAACAAGGTTACTTGGACGCAATACCCGAAGGACAATATGATAATAATGGTTAGTGGTTAATCATTCGGTTAGTAGTCCAAGTGTTAGTCGTTCAAATGTGCAAGGTGTTGACTTTTGCTAAGCCATATTAATAAATCATTCCCGGCATGGGCCAGAAACGGTTCACTAATATGTCCCAGAGTCAAGTAGGTAAAATCCGCAAGCGCACGGAGAATACCGCTGTAGCATTTCACCCGGAAGTATTCAGGGTATCGTATTTGTTTATCCCAAAGGAAGGGTATGATCAAGAAGCGTTACTAACATATAAGATCATGTTAACAATTAGCAAGGATATCTAACCAAGACAGGCGGGTACATGATAATAACCGGGTAGTGTGACACACACAGAAGATTCCTACTAAATAAATAAAGTCTAGTGGAGGAAAGACTAGGCTAAGCTACTCCTACTATACATTCCTATACAGTTGCATAGCCTAAGTAGAATACATACAGACCCACACTCAGGTTCAGCAGTCAATAGTATAGCACTTCAGGCACGGACTTACCCCTGCATCCACAGGCGACTTCCGCCAAGAGCCTACGCACTAGCCTAGCGGGGAGGATTTCAAAGGACGGACAGGGCTGTCACCACCTGCCGCCTACCTCAACGAACCAGTAGACTAATGAATAATTGATGCAAATCAGTCACCCAAGTACCATACTTGCATGACCAAAGAGCACTCTGCCCCTCCGCGATTACTATTAACGAGGCAGAGCTACCGTACGAATACGATCACCAAACCCATGCTATACTTTATCAGCTAAAACTAAGCATAGAGACTATAACATATAAACTAGACTATAGTGACGGTATATAACTAGCATGACAATAGTAGTATAATAAATATAAACTACTATGACACAAGTAGACTATACTATCACATATATGGATCACAATATCAAACAAGAAACTCATGACCCAAGCACAACTATATAGAAAATATATATATATTGATAAGAGCAAAGTCTTACAAAAGGGAAAAGATACAAGAGCCATACCAATTCCAAGTGAAGACTTGGGACTAGAGAGCTCTAGACTCAGCCTAACTCCACTAAAACTCCAAGAACTACTACTAGCAAGAGAGAAATGCTTCTTGTGGTGTGTGTTGAGTGTGAAGGCACACCCTCCTATTTATAGCCTCAATAGGTCGGCAAGGGAGCGTAACCGCCACGGAAGGCATCTCAAACCGTCATCAGGAGTCGCGGAGGAGCCAACACGTGGAAGCCCAGGCGGAGAGGGCGCCTGGCTGGGTCGGCCGACCTGACCAGGTCGGCCGACCTGGGGGTGGCCCCTCCTGGCCTGTGCTTTCTCCAGGTGGCTGTCCTGTGGGCCCTGACATTGGTTTGCGCGGTATTGCAGGGAGTTACGTCGGTTAAGTGCTGAAAATGGACCCTTCAATCCGTGTGACGTCCATGTGGCACTCTCTGATTGGTCGAAAGTGTGTTTTCTTGCCTTTTGAGGTGTTTCCTTCACATTTCCTCCTGCATGCACAAAGTTCTCCAAGTACAAGTGGAACTATATTATTGTGCTAAAGCATGCGTGTATGAAATGCCAAATTCTCCTTTATTTGAGTATAGTTGACGGTTGAAAATGATACTTAACAGCCGTCAACAAACTCCCCCAAGCTTACCCTTTGCTCGTCCCGAAGCAAAGATAAACTTAAGTTGTTGATCAGGAGTTGCTACAATGTCCTACTCCTCAATAATACTATGCGCACAACAAAGTACTCTTCCTAGAATTAAATATATTGGCGCATAACTTACCCATTTACCTTGATCCATGGGGCTTTTACACCTCATTGTCTTGGGCGGTTGAGAGATAGAACAATTGCAGGGCACCAATCACTTGCTCTAGATTCCGCTATGTTATTCCGGAGGTTTTCAAAAGATTTTGAAAATAAAAACCAAGTTCCTCAAATGATTCTCTCGGATCACTCAATATGTGTATGATTCCTCACCAAGGCAATGTGTTGCCTATAATCACTTACTTCTAAATAAGGCTTTATGTGGAGCTCAAGGTAGGGATATATGAGGCACTCATGTTCACATAATATTGCTATGTCAAAAGACCGGATCCAAGAAAAACATCAATTCAAACAATCTTGATCAAGATGTGCAAGTGTGTGGGAGAACGGAGGAATGGTGGATGGGAAGAAATAACTCCTTTTTGAATTTTCCTTCTCTCTTTTGGAGTTTCTAGGCTATGGCTACCTTTTGCTTGCTCTCTTTTTTGAGCTTTTTTTTTTTTTTTTTTTTTTTTTTTGCATAGCCATAGTCCTAGTTTGCAATGAATACTTTGAGAGAGGAATTTTGCAATGGATATATGGAGTGTTTCTTTGGATGGATGGATGGATAGTGGCTTTCTTCCGGTGTAGAAGAATAGCTCACGGTGGATATGGTGGATATGGTGGATGCTATCTTCTTGATTTAGAAGGATAGCTCATGGCGGTGGATGTGTGTATATGATCTTGATCAAGAAAGCATGAAAAGAGTTCTACTAGGGTCACAACAATTTTGACTAAGCTCAATGTGAAACAAGCAGCATATGTGTAAAGGTTTTCAAATGTAAACACTACATATGGCTGTGGTGGGAATTTCATCATTGAGGAACTTATCAATTTGTCATTTTGAAAAATAAAACTCCGGAATTCAAGCTTTACGTTGAGCAAGATCATAGCAGCCCTATGTATCATATCATACCTCTCAACAACTTAGAACTAGAGAATGCATATGCTACCCACAAGATTCAAGTTCAAGGCAAGATTTACCAACAAACCTAACTCTTGAGAGAGTACTAAGTTGTAAACTAGCATTAGAGAGGAATAAAGGACAGAGCAACTATTCATCGTCTCAACATAGGAAAATTATACACATTCATACCGCGCATGAAAAAGGGAAATATTTTTGTTCTTTTTATATTTTGCAAATTTTTATGGATTTTCAGATTTAGCAAATGCAAGAAATAAAGGGAAGGCGAAAGATACAAGTTACCGTGAGAAGGGGGGTCCTCCCCCAAGCTTGTTCTTGCTCATATCTGCTGGTTCGGGTCGTAGCCTTGGGAGCGGAAGAAGGCATCCCAATTGCTCTGATTCTGAGCCATCATCGCGTTCAGCTGGCGGAATTGGTTGTCGCTGAAATTCTGCCATTGCTGGGTGTCGACGACATGTTGCGTGAGAGTTTGTTGCATGCTCTCGGTGCGCAAATCAATGTCGTTCACCCTCCTTGTCAACTCGGCCATCCCATAGTTGAGTTCACGGAACCCACGGGATGAGAATGACCGAGTGGCAAAGGATGGCGGTCCGCTTGAACTTGATGACGTCTACATGGGGTAATTGTACTGAGATTCCCATGCTCCGGCCTGCCATGTTGATGCACCCGCCTCGTCCTGTGGCGGGGGCTGCTCCCATACCGGATCTCCGGTCGGAGTGTGAAACTCCGGTGTAGGCTCCATATGCCTACGGGAACGTGTCGGTCGCCCTGAAACACTATGCCTGCGAACTTCTCCCACTGGCTCAAGTGGGAGGGTTAGTGCCCGACAGTGATACAAACGAAGACCCGGGTTAGGTAACGGGAATTCATTTGTATACCCGGGAAAGTGATAGATCGAGGTGTTATTTGGACCATGTTTCAAAGTATGTCCTTGCACAAAATAGTCCTCGCCTAGAAATTCTCTATCTACCGTCAAATATTCAACATGAACATTCTCAAGCAGACCATACTTCTGCGCAATGCGAGTAACTAAAGAGGTGCACTCAATTGGTCCTGTCAACTTTATATTGTCTAACCATTGATCAATCATGCATTCCGCGGGTGACACCCTAATTTTCTTAACCATGGCATAAAGTATTTTCAATTCATCTTGCCGGACAACCCTAATGTCACCTCGAGGAAACAAGGTCATAGCCAACCACACATGCATAAATCTAAGTGTAGGATTATGGATGGCACTTGTTCTAGGCTTGGGACCCCACTCGTTTCCGGAAATCTTTTTCCAAAAACTTTCTTTATGGAACCCCTTTAGCGCTTTATCTAAGTCTAGCCTACATTTAGGATTTAGACCTAACATAGCATGAAGATCACCCCATGTGACCAAGCGCTCTTGCCCAAACAAGCGAAAAGAAATGCCTTCGTCATACTTTCTAAGGGTGCATAAAAACTGCATAGTAAGCAAACGAGAACCCGGCTCATCTACTTCTACGAAATTTAGCCAACCCATAGTGCAAAAAATAGAGGCAAATTCTTCTCTCATACCTATTTTCTCGAGGAAGTCCGGATCGAAGCGTCGGGTGTGGGCGAATGGCCGTTCTCTCATGAGCGCGATGGCTTGGCCCTCGTGGTCGTCCTTGATGTCGAGATGCTCCTCGGTGATGAGCAAGGCCGGCCTTTCCTCCGGAATTTCAGCTTCGGGGTCACCATGCCCCGGACTTGGTGTGAGCTCGACGGAGGATGCTTGACTCGTGCTTGCACGAGTGCTTTTTCTCCGCTTGATTCCGGCGACTTGCTTCATTCGTTTGAACATGGCTGCACACAAGAACAAACACAAGACAAGAACAAAAACAAGATCGAACAAGTGTTCGGGTGAGCGTTAGTGAAAACGACAAACCCGAGCTTCTCCGAAATTGGTTTTCTTCTCACAACAACTTGCAAATGCACTAAAACAGAGGGGAAATATTTTTTTGGGTTTTTGGGGCTGTAGTAAAGTTGAAGAACACGAAATTTTGGGAGAGCAACAAGTGAGCAAAGGAGGGGAGTGAAAGATGAGCTTGGAATGGTGAAGCTCCTCCTCCTGGGCGGTTTTTATAGCAAGATGGCCGTTAGAAAGGGACAGAGCAACGGCCATATAGCCGTTAGGAGAAAGGAGCACAGGAAAAGATGGGGCCAGGGGGTCGGCCGACCTCACCAGGTCGGCCGACCTGGCAGGTGAGCCTCCTGGCAGCCCCCTTTTTCCTATGTGTTCCCCAACGGCTAGGGGATTTGTCCCCTGCTGCTGTTTTGCTCAAAACGCTCGACAAAAAAAACCTTTTCAAAATGGAAAGCCCAGAAACCTATTTTCTAAATTTTCAAAAATGCAAATGAGTTTTGAAAAATTCCAAGGTGGCTGGAAAAATTCAAAAATGCAGAAATGCAGTGGTCGGGAAAAATCAAAATGTGGTGGAAAGCAAATATGCAATTAAAAGAGCAAATATGGATAACTACCGGTTTAACCTCCCGGCGAGGACTCACCTTTTAAAGTCCGACGAGCGGGACTTTTCTCCGGCGTTCAGCTCGATGAAGCGTTGTCCGGTCCCGGAGATGAAGACACGGATGATGCTTCTTGTTTCATTCGCCACACCTTCTTGGTCTTTGTTGCGGTCGGTGGCTTCTCGGGCTTCGGAGGCTGCGGTTTTGCAGGCTTCACAGCCTGTTTCTTTGCAGACCTCGGAGGTTGCTGCCTTGTGGACTTCAGAGGCTGTTGCTTAATGTGTGACCTTTGCCTCCTTGCCTTCATCAGTTGTTGCTGTGCAACCTTTTCCTTCTCAAGGAAGTTCTTCATGAATGTGATGAGGCTGTCCTTCTTTTTGAACGTGTTGCAAATCTCCAGGAATTGCTGGAGATGAGCACTAGCGTCCTCATTGGCTTTCCCACAGAATGGGCTAGCCTGCACCATGGTGATGAGACCGGTCTTGATCTCGAAGTTCGCCTCTCCCACATTACCAGCTGGTCCCGTAGGGATGTTGGCAGCGGAGGGAGCAGAGAACTCGCGGAGGGTCTTGTCGGCCATTTGCTCAGAGCTTGATGGTGCGGGAATGACAGGTTCGATTGGCCGAGTCTCCTTACGAGGAGGGGTGAGCCTAGCTCGTGTCCTTCTCAGGAGTGACTCAGGATCTTCAGTGAAGTTTGTCGGCAAGTCGAAACCAGTCATACGCTACCCTGTTTTCATACAAAATGCAGAAAACAAAGCAAGGTTAGCCTGCCTAGGAGATAGCCTTAATAATTACAACACTACTATATACATTAGTAATTTTTCTTGATCATACGCCTTCCCCGGCAACGGCGCCAGAAATGCTTGTTGACTTTTGCTAAGCCATATTAATAAATCATTCCCGGCACGGGCCAGAAACGGTTCACTAATATGTCCCAGAGTCAAGTAGGTAAAATCCGCAAGCGCACGGAGAATACCGCTGTAGCATTTCACCCGGAAGTATTCAGGGTATCGTATTTGTTTATCCCAAAGGAAGGGTATGATCAAGAAGCGTTACTAACATATAAGATCATGTTAACAATTAGCAAGGATATCTAACCAAGACAGGCGGGTACATGATAATAACCGGGTAGTGTGACACACACAGAAGATTCCTACTAAATAAATAAAGTCTAGTGGAGGAAAGACTAGGCTAAGCTACTCCTACTATACATTCCTATACAGTTGCATAGCCTAAGTAGAATACATACAGACCCACACTCAGGTTCAGCAGTCAATAATATAGCACTTCAGGCACGGACTTACCCCTGCATCCACAGGCGACTTCCGCCAAGAGCCTACGCACTAGCCTAGCGGGGAGGATTTCAAAGGACGGACAGGGCTGTCACCACCTGCCGCCTACCTCAACGAACCAGTAGACTAACGAATAATTGATGCAAATCAGTCACCCAAGTACCATACTTGCATGACCAAAGAGCACTCTGCCCCTCCGCGATTACTATTAACGAGGCAGAGCTACCGTACGAATACGATCACCAAACCCATGCTATACTTTATCAGCTAAAACTAAGCATAGAGACTATAACATATAAACTAGACTATAGTGACGGTATATAACTAGCATGACAATAGTAGTATAATAAATATAAACTACTATGACACAAGTAGACTATACTATCACATATATGGATCACAATATCAAACAAGAAACTCATGACCCAAGCACAACTATATAGAAAATATATATATATTGATAAGAGCAAAGTCTTACAAAAGGGAAAAGATACAAGAGCCATACCAATTCCAAGTGAAGACTTGGGACTAGAGAGCTCTAGACTCAGCCTAACTCCACTAAAACTCCAAGAACTACTACTAGCAAGAGAGAAATGCTTCTTGTGGTGTGTGTTGAGTGTGAAGGCACACCCTCCTATTTATAGCCTCAATAGGTCGGCAAGGGAGCGTAACCGCCACGGAAGGCATCTCAAACCGTCATCAGGAGTCGCGGAGGAGCCAACACGTGGAAGCCCAGGCGGAGAGGGCGCCCGGCTGGGTCGGCCGACCTGACCAGGTCGGCCGACCTGGGGGTGGCCCCTCCTGGCCTGTGCTTTCTCCAGGTGGCTGTCCTGTGGGCCCTGACGTTGGTTTGCGCGGTATTGCAGGGAGTTACGTCGGTTAAGTGCTGAAAATGGACCCTTCAATCCGTGTGACGTCCATGTGGCACTCTCTGATTGGTCGAAAGTGTGTTTTCTTGCCTTTTGAGGTGTTTCCTTCACATTTCCTCCTGCATGCACAAAGTTCTCCAAGTACAAGTGGAACTATATTATTGTGCTAAAGCATGCGTGTATGAAATGCCAAATTCTCCTTTATTTGAGTATAGTTGACGGTTGAAAATGATACTTAACAGCCGTCAACACAAGGGAGGCAACGGCCTTTTTTCTAGTTGGTTTCATTTGAGCACACTTTTATTCCTATGTTTAAAGTGCACTTACTAAAGGGGACTAGTGAAAAGAAAGAGAAAGTGCAAACGGAGAAAGATGTGAGGGAGAAGAGTATTTTTTCAGCTGGAGGTTGAGGGGTGAAGAATTTGGAGAATGAGCCCCGATATTTATAGGCACAAGGGGAGCTTGGAGGGCAACATCCCACGTCGAGCGGCGGAGCATGCCGGACGGCGACCCATGCCGGGCGGCATGTCCTCATCCTCCTTTTGCTGCATTATTGCTTTAGTGGTGATGGGAGAGAGCTAGGTTGTCACACCCGGTTTCAACGATCAAAACCGAATGCATCTCAATAGGAGATCGATTGGTTGTATCATGGTGAGGTCATGCAGCAGCAGATCGGATGCAGATCGTGTTCCTGCTCACACCAGGGCCCTCCTGTGGAAATGACCACAAGACCCTGGAACACAATTTGGATGGGTGGATCAGCGGGAACGTCGATGTCAATCGGCAGCAGCATTGCTGGACGCGAGAGCAGGGTGGAGTGGCGGCAGACTAGCGGCGTGGTGAGGGTTTAAGGGGGTGGGAATTTTGTGGGAGAGGCCTGGTATATATAGGATAGGTGAGGGCAGGTGGAGTAACAATATGGAAAGGAAATTAAGAGGAATAAATGCATTTATTGGAGGCTAACATGGAAGGCATAGGAAATATGGAAAGGAAATTGTTCTCTTGTTCTTTCCTTATGAATGTTTATGGAAGGTCGAGTTTCTTTCCATAGAAATGTTTATAGAAGGTGGGTTTATTTCCATAGAAATGTTTATGGAAGGGCGGGTTTCTTTCCATAGGAATGTTTATGGAAGGTGGGGCAAACATGGAAGGTATGACGTCTAGGTACGTCCATGCGGTAGGTAAAATGAATGAGGATGAAAATGAGTATAAATACATCAACGACGTGTAGGGTGAAATATATGGTGAAAAAAGTTGGAAGACAGTGTTCGATGATGCATTAACATGAGTCAAGGAGACAATGGTAGTTGAGCCCCACTTTAAAATAGAATGTATATTCACAAAATTTTATTGAAAGGGTTTGAATTTTCTCAAATTAACATGGAATCCAAAAATGACAAACTATTGAAATAAAATAAAATAAAATTGATTTTACTTATCTAAAAAGGTTTTGGTTCAAAACTGAAAACTTTTGTGACATGCAATTTCTTCAACGCAATAAAATCTTTGTTAATTTGCAAAGTTTCTTATAAGTAGTTTCAAAATTTGAGAAATCCAAATATATTGTTTGAAAGCGGTTCACATTCAAAAATGGGAAATTGTGGGATGTGACAATCTACCCCCCTTAACAGGAATCTCGCCCCGAGATTCGGAGAGATTAGGTTAGGAATCTTGGATTGGAGAGCAATGACAGACCAATATACGAGGACAGAGAAGATAAAATGGCAAAGTTGGAATCAATCTTCTATGGGCTTTTTTCACACTATATGCATCAAGGATGATAGATACATTTCAAGGATGAAATGATGATCAAGGAAGATAGGCACAAAGTAACCTATATCACACAAAGCAAACATAGACGGCTCAACAAACGGTGACTGATGATGATGCCTTAGCTTCATCTTCATCTTCCTTAATAAGTGCTTCACTTCTTGATGTACAGGTACTTCTGTAGTATATCTTGTTCCTTGAGTTATTGTTGATGATAACGATCTTGTTTGACTTGGCCATCTCCTCAAACAAAAAGGTAGTATTGGAATCGACAAACAAAATAGGATCAATGTGGCTACGGATATGGGTAAGGCTTGAAGCAAGGTGTTTGAAGCAAGAAAATGATCACACAAGCACATTACAACAAACAATAAATTGCAATTGCACATAGGACTAATACAATCTAGAGTACCTTCCTAATATAAAGTAATGGTAGGGCTGGGAGAGGTGAATCTTAAGTGAATTCATATACAACCTATTGGCTGGGTAAATTGATAAAACATTTTATCTCAAAAAACACAAGGAGAAAATGAGATAGTTAAGGAAGTAGGGGAAAGAAGTGGAGTTTGCAAAATTATACTTTAAAGATCGACCATTTCTAACTAGGCTTGTGTCTGGTGGTCGATATAGCTCTGATACCACTTGTCACACCCGGTTTCAACGATCAAAACCGAATGCATCTGAACAGTTGATCGATTGGTTGTATCATGGTGAGGTCGTGCAGCGGCAGATTGGATGCAGATCGCGTTCCTGCTCACACCAGGGCCATTCTAGGAGAACCCTCCGGTGGAAATGACCACAAGACCCTAGAACACAATTCAGATTGAAGGTTCCATCAATAGCATATATGGATTTGGAGAAACGGGGAGGGAATTACCATGCACGTGCTGGATTTGCCCAGAACAGCGAGGAGCTGCCACAAAGATCCAGATCCCGAAGGCATCCGATGTCCAATGGTACTGATTGCTAGATATGTTGTAGAGGACATCTGGGTGCACCTCCATGTCAAATTTTGTGGCATTTGGATGTTTGGATCACCGGGAACGTCGATGTCAATCAGCAGCAGCATTGCTGGATGCGAGAGCATGGTGGAGCGGCGGCAGTCTAGCGGCGTGGTGAGGGTTTGAGGGGTGGGAATTTCATGGGAGAGGCCAGGTATATATAGGATAGGTGAGGACAGGTGGGGTAACAATATGGAAAGGAAATTAGGAGGAATAAATGCATTTATTGGAGGCAAACATGAAAGGCATAGGAAATATGGAAAGGAAATTTTTCTCTTGTTCTATCCTTATGAATGTTTATGGAAGGTGGAGTTTCTTTCCATTGAAATGTTTATGGAAGGGGGGTTTATTTCCATAGAAATGTTTATGGAAGGGCGGGTTTCTTCCATAGGAATGTTTATGGAAGGTGGGGCAAATATGGAAGGTATGACGTCTAGGTACGTCCATGCAGTAGGTAAAATGAATGAGGATGAAAATGAGTATAGATACATCAATGACGTGTAGGGTGAAATATATGATGAAACAAGTTTTGAATACAGTGTTTGATGATGCATTAACGTGAGTCAAGGAGACAATGGTAGTTGAGCCCCATATTAAAACAAAATGTATATTCATAAAATTTTATTGAAAGGATTTGAATTTTTTCAAATTAACATGGAATCCAGAAATGACAAACTATTGAAATAAAATAAAATAAAAATGATTTTACTTATCAAAAAAGGTTTTGGTTCAAAACTAAAAACTTTTGTGACATAGAGCAATTTCTTCAACACAATAAAATCTTTGTTAATTTACAGAATTTGTTATAAGTAGTTTCAAAATTTTAGAAATCCGAATATATTGTTTGAAAGCGGTTCACATTACAAAATGAGAAATTTTGGGATGTGACATAGGTCCATGCGCCAAGTGATCCACTTGCTACCTTTGGCCAAAACTTTGTTAATAGTGTGGGGAGCAAGGAGGGATTGATGAAATGGCCAAAGTATGATGTTTGCAATGAGTTCCTTGCCATTCATAAAGCCTAGGGGAGTAGGATGGCAGGTGGTGAAGGAGTGAGGTGACTTGTGTGGCTCTCCTTCATTTGGTTTCACTCATGGCGGAGTCTTAGGTGAGAATTTTTCACAAGGAAGTGCTAGCCACATCTCCTCCACTCATGGACATTATCCCTACATCACAAGAGCATGGAATCCGAGAAAAAGTATGGCCGGGCGGCAGCCCTTGCTGGGCGGCACAAAATTCACCCAGCTGGGTGGTCATTTTTCACTAAAAATGACCTTCGGGTGCTGAAAATTGACTGGATTATTCTGGCCAGGTGGCACAAAAGTTACCCAGCCGGGTGGTCATTTTTCATGAAAAATGACCTCCTAAGTGCTGAAATCTGACTGGGTTAGTCAGCCCGGGTGGCACAAAAGTTACCCAGCCGGGTGGTCATTTTTCGTGAAAAATGACCTCCCGGGTGCTAAAATCTGACCGGGTTACTCAGTCCGGGTGGCACAAAAGTTAACCAACCGGGTGGTCGTTTTTCATGAAAAAATGACCTCCCGGGTGCTAAAATTTGACTGGCCGGGTTAGAGTCCGGATCATCACCCGGATAGTTGTTTTTGACGAAAATTGACCTCCTGACCGGGAAATTTGGCCGAGACATCACCAAATTTTTTTTAGCCTAATGTAATCATTTAAAGAAGGAAATATAAGCAACCTAATTTAGTGGTATGTACAAGAGAAGGGCGGATAAATATCAGTTACCTTCCGACAAGGGTCCGGATTTTTCGTCTCGAACAAGACGTCCTCCGTGTTTAGTTTTTCGCAGTGCCTTCAGTGGATGGAGAATTCTCCACAATCAGTGCAACTTCTTTCTTCCGTCATACTTGTTTGATTTTCTTGGGCTTGGCGGCAACCTTTTTCTTTTACTTCTTCTGGCTCGTTCTTCTTTTTGGACGGTGATAGTGTGCTCTTGACTTTTACCACTAGTGCAGCCGATTTTCGTGCAATTGGATACACCTCAATTTTCTGCATCGTGTTAGTATTTTTATCATAAACGATGCATACCTGATTGCCCTGTTGTGTTCGAGGCTTGAAGGCAGACATATCTTCGTTCCCATTAATGTTAAGGTGGATTTCTCTAGCCCAACGTCAATGTTGGCATTTGTGGTGCGAAGGAACGGCCTTCCTAGTATAAGAGGCGTCTTCACATCGGCCTCCATATCTAGCACCACAAAGTCAATGGGAACGAGACAGTTCCTTATCTTCATGGGTACTGATGATTACATCAACCTCATGGATACACACAACACTCCTCCAACTAAGATGAAAGTTCATGTGCATCACCTGAATTTACAGGTGAGATCGTTTCTAATGTTTTTATTATGTGGTTTTGAGAATAGATTTCTATCTAATGAATTAATTGTTGTTAGAAACCATGGAGATGATGATGAGATAGCTGGAGAGGTGATTGGAGACGTGATGGGTCAGCAAGGACGTCCTAGCCAAGGTGGAGGCCCAATCAAAACCAACTTCGAGTCTCTTTCGGAGCCCAGGACCAGTGTGCACTAAAACGGACGCCCAGGACGCATACGGACTCGGATTTGGACGTTCTATATATGCCTGGAAAGATAACGAAAAGAACTTTCCAACCCAACCAGTTCCATGTCAAAATTCGTCCCGAGCCATCGGAAATCACCGAAACAAATCGACTTCCAGAATCTGTCCTGGTGCTGCGACACCGTAATCGGTCTTTGAGCCATGTATCGAGTTGAGCCCACTTAGGGTTGCGTCCAGGGGGTCTTGCATGACCCTAGGGTCCTCATATACAGCTGCCACCAATTCACTAGGGTTTGGATTTTGCTTAGATTATTCTATTGATAACAGTTTTACCGTTTGATTGGTTTGTGAGACTCCAACTTGTGAGATTCATCGTACACTTGCAAATTTGATTGCCTTCTTCTTTGTTCTTGCTTGTATTCTTGATTTGCAGGCAAGGATAAGCCTTCTCGACGAGGTCAATTGCTCTTGGATGGTTGATAACCATAGGAGACGTTGTGCTACGATTGCGGGGTTCAGAATGTGTTGTTTGGAAGCCGGATCGATTTGTGTATCGCCTCCACCTTAATCAAGTTTACCAGAACCTATCGGAAGATTGGGAACCCTTGTCCATATCAAGTGTTAATCAGAGCTTCAAGTATACCGTTAGGTTCGCCTTTATCCTCGTTTATTTGTTCTATCCTATAGTCCAGAAAATTGCCCCACAAATATATCGGTTCGTCGTGTTTCCGCTGTCCTATACCCCATTGTGACTTGCAAATTTTTATTTCAGATTGCTTCTCTGAATTTTAGTCCCTATAAATTCATTGTGTTGCTGGTCTGGTGCTTGTTCTTTGGTCTTGTTTGAGTCGTGCATATCCTTGTCATAGACAAAATAGGGAAAAAATCAGTGTTGCACGTGTTGAGATAATAGTATTGCTGGAATTGTGTGTACTAAATATTTCTTTAACATCTAGCCTTCTACTTTCGTGTGCAAAAGAAAATTAGAGTGCTCTGCTGCTGTCTCATTGTGATCAAAAGCCAACCAATTAGTGCTTGATCTTGTTATAGAAGTTTGTTTTAGTTGTGCTATTACAAGAATCCTTTTGCTGCACTTGTAGTAAGAAAAAAAATATTCTGGGGTTCCATTGGTTGTAAAACTTGTAATACCTTGCTGCAGTTCTGATTCTCAAGAAAAGAAAAGAAAAAGGCAAAAGTGCATAAGAGAAAAAGCCGCACAAAAAAAAGGAAGTAGAAAAAAGAAAAGATACAAATTCAGAATTGCTTGCATCCTTTGTGTCCTTTGTTGAGTCATTTGCTTGCTTGCTTGAACTAGGTCCGAGACAAGTTTAGGCCGGTGACATAGACTAGCTTGGGACTATTATTCAGTTTTGCAACTTCTGAATTGAAATTTTGCTAATCCTTGCTACCTAATATTGCCTATCCAACCTCCATATATTTCCTTCTGAACAGGCACAAATTTTTTTGACTCTCGCAATCATCAGTTCACACTCTCCAAGGTATCCTTTGCTTGTTGTAATTAAGAACTTTTTAAGAGCTTGATAAGATGCTTCCCTTTGCTTGTTGAGAGTTTACACTATGATCACATAGTAGTGATAGGAAAATATACTTCTATGTGTTTTCTTGTTTGCTACTAACAATGACAGGTTACGCCACTCATGGTGATGATCCAATATCGTCTAATGAGAACAATATGAGTGATATAGTACAAAGAGTGCTCAGCCCTCAAATGGAGAAGGTAGAGCAAAATCAATTAAACAATTTATTTCAGACTCACTTTGTTGTCAAGGATCGACGTTGTCGTGTTATCATTGATAGAGAGAGTAGCCGCAACATCGCAAGTTTAGAATTAGTAGAGAAGCTTGGATTGACAACACAGCCACACCCATGTCCATACTTCGAGTCTGTTTCGGAGCCCAGGACCAGTCTGTACTAAAATGACGCCCAGGACGTATATGGACTCGGATTTGGACGTTCTATATATGCCTAGAAAGATAATGAAAAGAACTTTCCAACCCAACTGGTCCCCTGTCAAAATTTGTCAAGAGATGTCGGCAATCGCCAAAACAAATCGACTTCCAGAATCTGTCCTGGTGCTGCGACACCGTAATTGGTCTTTGGGCCATGTATCGAGTTGAGCCCACATTGGGCTGCGTCCAGATGGTCTTGCATGACCCTAGGATCCTCATATACAGCCTCCGCCTCTTTATTAGGATTTGGGTTGTGCTTAGATTATTCTGTTGATAACAGTTTTGCCGTTTGATCGGTTTGTGAGATTCCAACTTGTGCGATTCATCGTATACTTGCAAATTTGGTTGCATTCTTCTTTGTTCTTGCTTGTGTTTTTGATTTGCAGGCAAGGATAAGCCTTATCAGTGAGGTCAATCATTCTTGAACGGTTGATAACCAGAGGAGACGTTGTGCTACGATTGCGGGGTTCAGAACGTGTCATTCAGAAGCCGGATCAATTTGTGTATCGCCTCCGCCTTTATCAAGATTATCAGAACCTATCGGAAGATCGGGAACTCTTGTCCATATCAGGTACGTCCTCCGCGATGCCCGCTGGGTACCGAACTGATTGGTCGGCGAGTTGCAAGCACATTGTTGTAGGGGATAATGGATTGATTTTAAGTTTGCCATACACCACCTTTGGCATGATGCTCACACTTGCCCCCAAATCACAAAGGGCATTGTTGAATTGTTGCATCCCGATGGAACATGGGATGGTTGGGCATCCTGGATCTCGCTTCTTTTCTGGGAGAGAGTTCAAGATGGCGGCACTGCATTCCTCCGTTAATTTGACAATCTCCGTGGATGGCATTGGGCGTTTATTGTTGACGATGTCCTTTACTTACTTGGGGTAGGTAGGAACCTGCATGGTATCAAGTAGTTGTATATTGACATATAATTTCTTTATTACCTCTACAAATTTCCCAAATTGTTCATCCAC
This sequence comes from Eleusine indica, assembly GCA_030378355.1. Lineage (NCBI taxonomy): Eukaryota > Viridiplantae > Streptophyta > Magnoliopsida > Poales > Poaceae > Eleusine > Eleusine indica. Next base: position 30,168,808 of record CM059494.1, on the reverse strand, counting down.
TGTTGGCTTGCATTGGCAAGAGGGAAATGGCAACACCGGGGTATCATAGAACTCATGTGGCGCCTTCTTGAGAGGTGGCTTTGCCTCCTCAACTTCAATTTCTTCTTCATCCTCTGACTCTACCTTGGGTTGTTTGTCCTTGCCTGCATTGTTAGCATTTGGCAGATCCTGTGTAGATTTTCTGCCTCTAGTTGTGACAGCATTAACATTTTCTTTGGGGCTAGCTTCCGGCTGACCGGGGAGCTTGCTAGAGTTAGGCTTAACAATAGAAGCGGCCAGCTGAGCAATTTTGTGTTTCTAACATTTTATTACGACTAAGCTGGTTTTGCAGAGAGGTATTGAAAGCTTCCATGTGAGAATCTATGCTTTATAGGACTTTATCAGTAGCAATAAATTTTCTACTAATACTTTCATTGGTTTTAGATTGTCCTAGAAAAAAATCACGGAAGGAAGGTTCATTACGAGTGAAGTTTCCAGAGTTACCCATATTCTTGTCAAAGGAGAGGTTTGGCTTGGACTCCCATCCAAAGTTGTTCGCATGGGGCCTAAACCCGTTGTTGTTGTTGTTGTTGTTGTTGTTGTTGTTGTTGTTGTTGTTGTTGAGGTCGTTCACTTCTTCTTCTCGAGTCTCTAGACAGCGGCTTCCCATATGTCCAACATTATCACAGATTAGTAAGTCATGCGAGAGTCTAAGGATTGGGCAGTCTGTGACGAATCCATTTTCCTCAAAAGTTGATCCATCTTGATTGCTAACATGTCAATACCATCAACTTGGTGGACTCCCCTCATCTTGGGTTGTGGCTGGATCTACCTCTCATCGTAGCCACTATAGTTCACGACCATCTTTTCTATGAGAGTTTGAGCTTCTTTGACCTTCAGAGAGAAGAAAGAACCTCCAGCAGCTGCATCAAGGTGCTCACGAGCGGGATGGTTGAGCCCATGGTAGAAGCTTTGGATTAGCAACCAATCTTGCATTACATGATGTGGGCACGCCAAAGTGTACTCTTGGAAGCATTCCCATGCCTCAGGGATGCTTTCATCAGTCAGCTATTCGAAACTTGAAATCATGTTCCGCAGGGCATTGGTTTTGCCTAGCGGGAAGAACCTGGCAAGGAAGGCATTGGAGCACTTGTCCCATGTGGTGAGCTCTTCTTGATTGCTGTAGAACCACTGCTTGGCCTTCCCCAAGAGTGAGAATGGAACAAGGCAAATATGGATTGCTTCAAGGGTCACATCCCTGTTGGAGGTGGGCGTTTGCGTCTTCTGATGCCTTCCCTCAGAAAGGACTAGCCAAAACCATGTTGATTAAGGCTGGTTTCAGCTCATAGCCTCCGTTCCCTATGTTCAGGTTTAGACCGGTGCGGATGTTGTCTGCAGACGCGGTGGAGTAGTCACGGATCATCTTTTTGGCCATAGTTGGTTGAGCGGACGTAGATGGGACTCGTTGCTGAGCTTGCGTGATCGGATGTGCTTAAAGAGCATACATGCCGATGAGGGGTGAGTCGTTGACGCACTCTTCTCAACAAAGCCTCCGGATCATTGTGGTAGTTGTCTGGTAGGTCGAAACCAGTCATAAACCGTTCTGTTTATACGACAAATAAACAGAACATGGGTCAGCCCGCAAAAGAAATTGGTAACTTCTTGATAGAAATATCAATGTTAATTTCTGATATCTTAGCCTATAGCTTCCCCGACAATGGCGCTAGAAATGCTTGTTCACACTTCTTAATGTCGTATCAAGAATATCCCTATTCCTGGTACGTCACTAGAAATGATTGTTGGATTTTGTTATGCTTTAAGAGTAAAATGAATTAATCCACAAGTGCACGGAACACCATTGTAGCATTTCACCTGGGAGTATTCCAAGGTATCTTATTTATTTTCCATAGGGAAGCTAGGTGTAAGATTATCTTGGTTTAACAAAGATATAAGAATTATACCAACTGACCAAAGACGGGGGTAAGGATGTTCAATAATAATAATAGGGGTAGTAACATAGGATAAATCCACACTAAGATAAATAAAGAGAACGGTTAAGCTTAGCCGAGAGGATAGCGAGTCTAAGTCTAAGATTCCTAAAATATATATTCCTAATATATCTAAATCAAGCATCAAATCCTAGTTACTCGAGTTGAGAGCTTATACCAATTTCTTGGTACAGCCTCGAGTCTTTCACCTGTTATCTCACTTCGGGGCACGTAAACGATCCACTAACATGGGTTGGTACCTAACCTCTGTACTAATGGGTACGCTATCGCTAGACAACTCTGCTTGAAACTTCTCAAACATGGTGGATTACTAAAGGGACGGACAGGATTGTCACCACCTGTCGCCTACCACATAGCCCGTGGGGACGAATGCAAATCCAGCTAGCGTTAACTTAAGCGCCGCGCCTACGTCTTCACTAGATATTCTTCCATTGGCCTAGCAGAAGAATAGTCAAAAAATAACCTAGTTCCCAGAAAGAACTAAACTTAATTAAATCCTAGCCGGGAAACCCATGAACTACGCAATAATGTTTCTTCCCGATGATTGTAACTTGAGGAAATGACTAAATTAACACAAGTACTTGACAAGATATAAAGGGAAAGATATTTGTATTGATAAAGGATAAGTCTTACAAAAAGAGAAAAGATACAAGTGGGCTCATACCACGACTCCGAGGCGATTCTAGAATCTCGAGCGATGCTCTCGACTAGACTCTAACTCCCGACTAACTAACCAACTCTACTAAGTAGCACAAGTAGTGGGAAATGAGCTCCTTGATTTGTTTCATTGATTGATTGTTTCTTCTATTTATAGGTGGCGATGGGCCGGGAGGCATTTGTAGGTGAAGTGGAGTCGGTAGGCCGAAGTCGGTCCGCCGGGTGGCGGGCAAGGCCGGGCGGCCATGTGTGCCGGGCGACATGCACCGTTTAGCAGCGGGCAAGGCCGGGCGGCCCATGGATCGTGTCGGTTTCCTGGCCGACCTTCTCCCGATTGCTTGGATTGGGTCCCAAAGGCGATTGTTGGGTCGGTAGCCACCAACACTTCATGGGCCTTGTGAGCTGGCAACCCTGGGTGGCCACTCCAGGCCGGGCGGCTTCACAGGCCGAGCGGCAGGCCTTGCCGGGCGACGGCCTTGGCCGGGTGCCGACCCGTGCCCGTGCCGGGTTGTCCCTTGACCTCTCACGGTTAGGCTACTTGATGACCTTGTTTCCTTCACCATATTTCTTATGTCTTGGCCTGGGAAGAGAAAACGACTTCATGGTGGAGTATTTTGCAGAATCAGTCGGATGCTGATTTTAGCCGTAAACACCCCTCTCGGCCGGGTCCTAATTTCAGCCATAACGACCCTATCGGCCGGGTCCTGATTTCAGCCATAAACGACCCTGTTGGCTGGTGAAAATGGCTGTTTCACAATGGTGATCGGCCGACGGGGTGTTTCTTCATGCTTTTGCATATTTTGGCACTTTTATACCTGCAAACGCATATCTCACCAAAACTCGTGGTATATTATTAGTTTAAATAAATAGTTATTAAACTTTAGTCTTTACCTTGCATTTCCTGACCGGTTGGTGGCCGATATTGGGTTTTATGGACCGCCAACAGACGGCGTGTTGACCAAGTCTAGGCGAACGGGATACCGGTGCAAGTGACAAGGCGGCCCAATGGAGCGGGACCGGGAGAGACTTGCTGGTGCTTGGGATCGCAGGACAAGGTGACACGCGTCAACATTGAGAAGTCACGTTTTGAGAAGCGTGCAAGGCGGTTTTCCAGTTTAGGCCTCAAAACCGGCGGCGGTGAGTGGTGGTGCACATGGCACCATCACGGAGCTTGCGTCAAGGCGAAGCAAAGACGTGAAGGGCACGAGGGCATTCGGGCGACTAGAAAAGAGATGGACAAGTTTGCCCTTGGTGGTAGGTGGCTATGTATTGTATCAATGGTAGAGTAGTCTTTAGGACAACCCCTAGGCCTATATAAGGAGAGGTAGGGCTGGTGGGAGAGGGTGTCTCTTCCCATTAGCCTTGTGTTAGGGTTTCATTCAAAGTGCTAGGAGAGGTCTTCATGGTTTAGTGGAGAGGAAAGGGTGTGTGAGAGACAATCGTTTCTCTTCCAAATAGTGAGACGAAGAGGGTGGCTTCCTAGCCATGTATCCATGAATCTTGTATGCAAGAATCAATGATATGAGATACAATTTCATGCTCAAGATCTTCTCTTCTCCCTAAATCCTGAATTTCTATTTTTCTCTATTTTTAGAGCTATTTTCGTGGGGATTTTTTATCTTGATTTTGAGTGGGTTTTGGGATGAATTTCTTGGGGGATCTTGGTGCTAGGACATGCCTAAATATTCCTTGATGGATCCTTGATTGAATCCTAGGCAAGAACACCTTTGATTTCGTGGATTTCCTCAAGAAGTTTCAAACCCTAGGCTTTTTGGTAGAACTTGAAATTCGAGATGAATTCTTGAGCTTTTGATGTGGTTCCACTTAGAGAAGGAACATCCTACCATAAGACATCTTCTGTCCAAGTTTTGTGATTTTTGGAGTTAGTTTGATTATGTTTTGCTACATTTCTTACCAAGTCGTGAGTTCAGTTTTGGTTCTGTTGAGGGTCGATCGACACTGTCGATTTCCCAACCAGCATTGCCGGTGCGCAAGAGGGTCGATCGGCACTGTCGATTTCCCAACCAGCATTGCCGGTGCGCAAGTCAGAACACCTGACCGGCACTGCCGATGGCCGGACCGGCATTGCCGGTGGCTCGGGTCAGAACTCCGCATCGGCACTACCGATTTTCTCTGTGTTCTGTCGACCGGCACTACCGATGCTCAGTCTCCACTGCTGATGCTTCGGTCTATTTTGAGTGCATTTCTTTAACAGTTTCGAGTCTTTGCTATTCTCCTTTGCTTTTGCTATACTCTTCCACTAGTTTGAGACATTTCTAAGGTTAGCACTTAACAAGTTGGTGTGTGTGACCTTGGTGACTTGTTTTGAGGTTGGCTTGGGCCGAAATTGGGATATAAGCCAAGTTCTTGAAAAGAATTTTTATTGGCTCCAATTTGTGATGTGCTAACCCTAAGAATGACTCACACCAGCAGAAGAACTAGAGAGAAGGAAAGAAAAACAACAAGACTTGAAACTAGGAAAGAAAACACAAAACAAGCAGCTCAGACTCACCATTGGCAGCGCCGGTCATGGGCATCGACAGTGCCGATTAAGGATTTTCCTCCCACACCAGCAGTGCCGGTCCAGGAATCGGTAGTGTCGAATGACATCACAAAGAAGATGAAATTCTCGGTAAGGACATCAGCAGTGCTGATCTAGATTTTTCTTTCCTCATCGGCAGTGCCGATTGACCCTCGACAGAACAGAAATTAGTTCGGGATTAGGCAAGAACTTGACCAAAACCTAATCAAACAAACTCCAAATCATGCAATTTTTTGAGAAATCCTCAACATAGCACTAAGATCCTCAACACATCTCGACCTAATCCAAGAATATCCACTCAATTGGCTTAAGGAATCATCATGAATTTCAGATCTTGTGCCAAGAATACTAAAAAGGGGAAACTTGAGAAATCCTTCAAATCAAAGGTGCCAGAGCTCTTGATTTGGTCGAGGACCCATGTAGGATTGTTCTACCTCATCATAGCACTAAGATCCCCAAGAAATCCGCCACAAAAACTCACTCAAAAATGAGATAAAAAATTCCCACGAAAATTGCTCCAAAAATAGAGAAAAAGAGAAATTTGGGATTTAGGGAGAGAGGAAGAACTTCAGCACAAATTTGAATCTCATATCATTGATTCATCAAGTTAAGATACATGGATACATGACTAGAAAGTCACGCTCTTCCTCCCACTATTTGGAAGAGAAAGAGATGTCTCTCACACACCCTCTCCTCTCCTCTATTACATGAAGACCTCTCCTATCACTTTGAATGAAGACCTAAGGCAAGGCTAAGGGAAAGAGAGGCACCTCTTCCAGCAGCCCTACCTCTCCTCATGTAGGCCTAGGGGTTGTCCAAAAGACCATCCTACCCCTCACCTATAATACACTGTCACCTATCACCAAGGGCACAACTGTCCATCTTTTTCTTCATCGCTCGAACCCATCGAGGCCTTCACGACTTTGCTTCGCCTCGACACAAGCTCCGTGGCGCAAGCGTGACTTCTTGATCTTGACGCGTGTCACCTCGTCCTATGATCCTCCATGTCGATAAGTCTCTCCCACCTCCAGTCCATTGGAAGCCTCAACTTGCACCGATGCCTAATCATCTTTAACTTGGTCAACCCTGCCGTCTTGATCACCACCCACGGTTTTCAGGCTCAACCACGAAACCGTCTGTGCTTCTTGCCTCTTCACATGTACGGTGTGGACCACCCTTGACTTCACCCGGCCTCTCGATCATCCGGCCCCAAGTCTCCTACTTGTGCTCGATCCTCTCGTCATTGACCGCCAAGTTGACTCCAGTGACCTACACATCATGAGACAAGCAAACACATTTTCCATCTCCTGCAAACTCTCCAACATCTTTACCAACTCCGGTTAGTCATAACCATGACATGCACAAACTCATGCAATCCCAAGGTTCCCGCAATTCAACTTAAACACCGAACTCAACCAATGTCAATTACTCATCACATATTGCAAACCATGGCACATATCCACATGGTTTCTCAATCTCCCCCTTGATGAGTACATTGACAGCATCAAATGCACAAAGCTTAGAGATTTGAAATGCGAAACCGAATAAGCACATCCAAATGGCCAAACCATAGGAAAGGTGAAAAGTAACTATCTAGCATAAGAGGGATCACAAAATCAAGAGTTGACAAAGAAAGCCAAACCAAGATTGTGAAAGGTGCATGAAAAATTCTCAAGGACATGATATGCTCCCCCCCTCAACTTGTGGTAGGTCTCATGTAATGCAAAATGGATCATTATTTCATGACCCAATATTTTCTCCCCCTTTGGCAATGAACTCATCAAAGAAGCAAAAGAACAAGTATGCAAACATGAAAGTGCAAACCTAAGGAGCTTCAACAATTATGCAAACAAGCATTTAACCGTGCTAATCATAAACATAGAGCCATGAAGTGTAAAAGCAATAGCTCACAATCATACAATAGATAGCAAGGCATAAACACCAAGAGCTATACAAGCTAAGAAAAAATATTGACTAGCTTAGATAGAATCAAATTTGTTCATCATGAGAAAAGCTGCCACCATATGTGTAAGTACTCCCATCCAAGATAAAACAAGCATCAAGTGAATCATGAGGATCTAGCCGGTCTCAATCTCAACCAAGGCAACAAGCATTCGCAGAAAAGAAGCTCTACAAACACTCACATATATAATAGAGGCTCATAAGAAAAGAGAAAAGCATTATTCTTATGTGATCCTCATGTAGCTTCTAATCCGTGCAGAGGGTCGCACGACTGGGTATGGGAAACACCCTAAGGCTTCGAAGCACAATTTTTGGATTTAGCATTTTTATGTTATATCTAATCCATGTGGAGGGTCACACGACTGGGCACGGCAAACACGTTGAGGCTTCGAAGCACAATCAACTTATTTTTCAAATTAAAAACATAAGGATGAGCATGCCTTTGCGGTAAAAGGAACAAACATTCCCACAATGTTCCATCATGAGTTAAACATTTGTAAAGCCAGATTTCACAAACATAAGGTGCCAAGGCCAAGATATCCTCTAAACTAGCCTTTACACAAGTTTCAACAAGGATTAAAAACAATTATACACATGGTGAGCAAGTTTAGGCAAGATTAGTTAATAAGGTTCACAAAAAGCTAAGTTTACCTTTAAGATTAGTAAGTTGCTCAAAAGAGTCTATAACAAGCCATCTAGAAAATCTAAGCATGAGAGATTACTATCACATCCACACAACTTTGCTCAAGGTCAATCATAGCAAAGAGAAATGCAAGAACGAATAAGAATCAAAGCTCATCTACCAATGCATATATTACATATGATATGCAATGTGAAAATGTAAGATATATATATACAAGAGAACACCATCTCCCCCTCAAATGATGCCATAAGGATGGCAAACACCAAACACCCCCCGAAGAAAAGCGAATCACGAAGCATCTAGGGGCTTTGTAAGGACATCGGTCAATTGGTTTTTGGTGTCGATGAATTTGAGCTCAACATCTCCCTTTTCAATATTGTCTCTCAAGAAGTGGAATCGCACATTAATGTGTCTAACCTTACCATGTTAGATTGGGTTCTTGGCTAAGCATATGACACTGGAGTTATCACACATGAGTTGAACACTCTTAAAGTTTAACTCATAGGCTCTCATGGTGGATACTATCCATAGGATTTGAGAGCAGTAGCTAGCAGCAGCAACAGACTCGGCCTTTGTGGTGGATTGGGCTATACTCGACTGCTTACGAGAAGACCAACAGATCAAAGAAGTAGCCAAGAAATGGCAAGTACCAAAAGAGCTCTTCCTATCAATTCTACACCCAGCAAAGTCCGCATCCGAATACCCAATGAGATCAAGATATGAAGATGTAGAGTACCAAAGACTGAACTCAAGGGTGTATTTCAGATACCTGAAGATGTGCTTGACAGCCTTGCGATGACTCACCCTTAGGGAAGCTTGAAAGCGAGCACAAAGACACACCGCAAAGTGTGTGTCAGGTCTTGTCACTGTCAAGTACAAGAGGGAGCCGATCATGCTCCTGTACTCCCTTTGGTCCACTGCTTCACAGTCTTCATCTGGGTCAAGTGATGTTGTAGTGGACATTGGAGTTGATAACGGCTTCACATTGACCATGTCGAACTTCTTCAGGAGATCCTTCATGTACTTGGCTTGATGTATGAAGGTGCCTTGCTTGCACTTCTTGATCTTAAGTCCAAGAAAGAAGGTGAGCTCGCCCATCAGCGACATCTAAAATTCACTTTCCATGGCTTCCTGAAATCTAGACATAAGAGCATGAGAGGAACCTCCAAAGATGATATCATCCATGTATATCTGAACCATTAGAAATTCATTGCCATGCTTTAGAGTGAACAAGGTTTTTTCAACACACCTCATGACATACACGTGCTCTAGCAAGAAGGTCTTAAGCCTAGCATACCATGCCCTAGGCGCTTGCTTCAGCTTGTACAAAGCCTTCTAAAGCTTGTACACACGGTTTGGGTATTTGTGGTGCTCAAAGCTAGGTGGTTGTTTCACATAAACCTCTTCCTCTATGAAACCATTTAGGAAAACACTCTTGACATCCATTTCGTAGAGTCTAATGCCCATAGAGGCAGTAAATGCAAGCAAGATCCTAATGGCTTCTATGCGTGCAACAGGAGCAAAGGTTTCCCCATAGTCTAAGCCCTCAACTTGGCTAAAACCCTGAGCAACAAGCCTAGCCTTGTTTCTCACAACTTCACCATCTTTCCCATGCTTGTTTTTGAACACCCACTTGGTTCCTATGACATTAACACCAACAGGAGGCTCTACTAGGGTTCATACTTTGTTCCTCTCAAAGTTTTCCAACTCTTCATGCATGGCATTAACCTAATGTTCATCAGATAGTGCGTGTCTAACATCCTGAGGTTCAAAGGTGGCAACAAATAGAGAATTGGTAAAGCATCCGAGATGTGCAAACCTTGATCTTATTATCCTCTCACTGAGGTTACTGATCATTTGTTGAGGAGGATGCAGATCTTGAATGTGGCAAGGGGCCTCTCTCTCAGAGTGTACCTCCCCCTCAACCACGGCTGGAGCAGGCTCAACAGCAGCTGACGTCAATATAGAAGCTTCTGGATCCTCTGCTGGAGTGGTGGAAGTAGTAGGAACAAGCTCGGATGTAGGATGGAATGACTTATCATCGTCATCATCCAAGCCCTGTAGGTCCTCTTCTACAAAGATACTCTCCTCCATCTCCCTGTTACATGCAGTCTCAACCACATTGCTTGCACAAGAGTTTGATTCATCAAAGGTTACATCGCAGAACTCTATGATGGTGTTAGTTTCCAAATTCAAAACCCTGTAGGAATGGCCATGAAGAGAGTAGCCAAGAAAGATACCATTGGAAGATCTCGACTCAAACTTATCAAGATTGCCACGCTTGAGAATAAAGGACTTGCAACCAAAGGCATGCAAATGAGAAATAGATGGCTTCCTCCCAAAGTGTAGCTCATAGGAAGTCACATTAATAATTGAGCGCAAGAAAATCGGATTGGACACATAGCAAGCAGTGTTGATGACCTGAACCCAAAACCGCTTCGGAGTCCTATGCTCATCGAGCATCGTCCGGGCCATTTCCACCAAGGTTCTATTCTTTCTTTTGACCACTCCATAAAGGACACGAGGTGCTGAAAACTGATGCTCAATACCATGCTCATGGCAGAAAGCATCAAAGAAGCAATTCTTGAACTTGGTGCCATTATCATAGCAAATTGCTCGTAATGCACCAGGGAGTTCCTTGAACAACCTCAAAGCTAAGCTCCGAAAGTGATGAAACACTTCATCCTTGCTTTCAAGAAAGTAAACCCAAGAATAGCGAGAGAAGTCGTCAATAATCACAAGAACATACCACTTCCCACCCGCCGAACGAACCCGAGAAGGACGAACAGTGTCCATATGAAGCAGCTCTTCACGGCGTTCAGTCATCACCAAATTGATTGGTGGATGAGAAGCGGCAATCATTTTCTCATGACGACAAGTAGAACAAACCAAATCCTAATTAAATTTGAGCTTAGGCAATCCTAAGATCAAACCTAGGCCACTCAAGCGACAAAACAAGTCAAAGCTCATGTGACCTAGTCTCCTATGCCATTTCCAGAGCTCAGAAGAAGATTGAGCAAACAAGCACTTGTGAGAACAATGAGAAACAACAAAATCAGCCTAAAATACTCTCCCAATGCTAGAAATCCCACAAACCAAAGAACCTTCCAAATCAAGAACACAGAAGCATTTTTCTTAAAGCGCACTTCCAAACCAACATCAAGCAACTTAGAAACAGAGAGAAGATTGTACTCGAGATGCAAAACCAAACCAACATCCTTGAGAGTGAATTTTTCATTTCCATTTACCGCGCCTCTTGCCTTCACTCTCCCTCTCTTGTCATCTCCAAAGGTCACATACTCCCGGTGCTTCAATGGAGTGAGGCTGGAGAACCATTTTGCATTTCTGGTCATGTGGCGCGAACACCCAGAATCCATCAACCATTTGTTCTCCAAGCCTCCACCTGCTGCCTACAAAGAACAAGAAGGGAAGATCAATGGCTCAGTGCTGGGGTTGGTAAGAAACCTTTTGGGGATCCAGCACTTCACCATACAACCGGTAGTAGTCATATAGTTCTTTGCACATTATCATTCGGACGCGTGGGACAAGAACCACGATGGAAAAAACGTGGTCTGTCAAAGCGTCTCGACTCAAACCTTGCGTTGTGAGGATAGAAACTATCTGTGTGAAAATCAAATCCACGAGAGCGACGCTCACCATGATAGGGAAACATGGGGCACCAAAGCGCTGGTGCGCAAAGCCTCTGTTTCGTGAATCAAAGCAGTATGAGGGATGACCCTGTCCATGAGGCACGAGAAAAAGAGCGGGGCTAAAAATCAACAAAATCATCATGATGCATATTTCTAGTTAATTCAGTTTGCATCCTCTCAATCCTCTTACGCCTATAACAGTACTCATCCAAGTGACCCTTACGACCACAGAACATGCAAATGTAGACACTCTCATGTTTAGGATTTGTTTGCACAGGAGGTTTGGGTTTTGCTTCCCTGTTTGCTTTGGGTTGAAGAAAGGTTTGGGGTTTGGTGGATAGTATCTGTCTGTGGGTTTAATGGATTGTTCCTCATCCTTTTAGCTAGAGCTAGGCACAAACTTACCCACATTTTCACTCATTTTGTCACACCTCTCAAAACCCAAGCCCAAGTTGTAGGTCGACCTACAAGCACTCTCTTTGCCTCTTGCCAAGTCACTCTCAATCTTCTCCTCACTCACTAGGGTTCTTTGGAGACGAGAGATGAGGTAGTCATTTTCTTGAACTAGGTTCTTGTTTTCCTCTCTCGTTGTTGCAAGCTTATCCTTAAGAGAGCCACACACTACACATGATGGTGGGAGAACCTTAGAGCAAGTCTCATTTAGCATCTTGGACTCGACTCTTTAACTTTGAGGGTTTGAGCTTCCCACTCACTAGTGAGATTGGGGCAGTTCTGACATACACCCAAAAGAGTTGGTCTAGCCTTGAACTCATCAAGCTCTTTAAGGGCACTCTCAAGCTGACTGGCAACTTGAGCATGCACACTTTCCCTCTGTGCAAGATCATTCATCATAACTTGACAAGACTCACACTCAACAACAATGTCATCTTTGGCAAGCTTAGACATAAGCGAGGAAATCTCATAATCAACACTCTCTAACTTAGACTCAAGCTCCCTACTCTCATGAACAGCACTGTGAAGCTTATCATCTTGCATAAGCAAAACATCACGCAAATGATCAAGTTCAGAAGAGAGCTCATCCACAGTGGGAGATACCTCGCTTGTGTTGGAGTCGCAGCCAAAGTCGGTGTCGTGATCATTCTTTGCCATGAAGCAAAGCCCAGTGAAGTTGTCCTTCCTCTTGACTCGTGGCTTCTCTACCTCCTCCTCCGAGCTTGTAAGGCCATCGCTTGATGTGAGGTCGACGTCGCTTAGAGCGGCAACGCAGTTGCGACAAACCGCCTTCGTGAACTTCTTGGAGTTCTTGCTTCGCTTGAAGAAGTGGTTCTTCTTCTTGAAGTCTTCAGTGTTGTTGTCGTGGTACCCTGCCTTCTTCTTCTTCTTGGGGCAGTTAGCAATGAAGTGTCCAGGATCACCCCACTCGAAGCAGGTTCTTGAACCACCTCCTCTTCTCTCCTTCCGGTTGTTGTAGAACTTCCTAAACTTCCTTGTGAGCAAGGATAGCTCCTCATCAGAAATGCACTCCGTTTGTTCATCGGAAGCTGCAACAAGAGAAGACAGAGCAAACTCCAAAGAAGACTTGTCAAGTGAGGGGTTAGTTCTATAAGAAGCACCACTCTGACCACCCTTTTGGGAGCTAGAAAGCAAAGCCATGCTAGAAGCAGGATTAACATGATGAGGACAAGCTTTCCTATATAGTTCATGAGATTTTAGCTTGTTTTACAGTTGCTCATAGTTCAGGGTATTGAAATCAGTAGTTTCCTCTAGAGCAGCAATTTTAACCCCCCCAAACAATTTCATCAAGTGAATACAACAGTTGCTTAGCTCTATCATTATCATTGTACACAAGGTTATCTCAAGCCCTTAAGTTCCAGACAATTGCCTCAAACCTACAAAAAGTTTCATCTAATGTCTCGCCAGGTTTTTGTGCAAAGGTTTGGTACTATCTATTGTAAGAGTCCTTATGCATAAACTTGACTTGATTGGTGCCCTCATGGTATCTGCAAAGCTTATCCCAAATTGCATGAGTAGTTTCAAGATATGCAACACGATCATGTTCATTCCTACCTAGAGCAGAAAGCAGATTTGACAGCTTTGGAGTTGTTTTCGTACTTGGTTAACTCACCTGCAGCTGCAGTGTTGAGGTCTTCTGGTATGGCATACTCCTGCTCAACTATCTCCCAAATTGCATGTCCTTGGCTTAAGAGATAAGCCTTGGTCCGTGACTTCCAGTAGGGAACGTCCTCTACATCAAATATCTAGAGCTTGACCGAACATTTCTCCATGTCACCTTCGGATCACAAAGCTAGTGAAGATCAACTAGTGATCAAACTGGCTCTGATACCAATTGAATGGCCGAGAAGGCGACCAGAGGGGGGTGAATGGGAGGCAATTAAAATTCTTCTCAAGAACTTGGCCTATATCCCAATTACAACCCGAATCAACCTCTGAAAAAATCAACAAGGCCACACACCAACTTGTGATGTGCTAACCCTAGGAATGACTCACACCAGTGGAAGAACTATAGAGAAGCAAAGAAAAACAACCAAGACTTGAAACTAAGAAAGAAAACACAAAATAGACTGCTCAGACTGACCATCGGCAGTGCCGGTCAGGGGCATCGGCAATGCCGATTAAGGATTTTCCTCCCACACCGGCGGTGCCGGTCCAGGAATCAGCACTGTCGAAAGATATCAGAAAGAAGATGAAATTCTTGGTAAGGACATCGGTAGTGCCGATCCAGATTTTTCTTCCCTCATCGGCAGTGCGGATGGAAAGATCGGTAGAGCGAATCGACCCTCGACAGAACAGAAATTAGTTCAGGATTAGGCAAGAACTTGACCAAAACCTAATCAAACAAACTCCAAATCATGCGATTTTCTGACCAAGTAATCCTCAACACATCACAACCCTAATCCAAGAAGATCCACTCAATTGGCTAAAGGAATCATCACAAATTTCAGATTTTGTGCCAAGAACACAAAAAAGGGGTAACTTGAGAAATCCTTCAAATCAAAGGTGCTAGAGCTCTTGATTCGGTCGAGGACCCATGTAGGATAGTTCTAGCTCATCATAGCACTAAGATCCCCAAGAAATCCACCCCAAAAACTCACTCAAAAATGATATCAAAATTCCCACGAAAATTGCTCCAGAAATAGAGAAAAGAAGAAATTCGGGATTTAGGGAGAGAGGAAGAACTTGAGCACAAATTTGAATCTCATATCATTGATTCGTCAAGTCAAGACACATGGATTCATTGCCAGGAAGCTACCCTCTTCCTTCCACTATTTGGAAGAGAAAGAGATGTCTCTCACGCACCCTCTCCTCTCCTCTATTACATCAAGACCTCTTCTATCACTTTGAATGAAGACCTAAGGCAAGGCTAAGGGAAAGAGAGGCACCTCTTCCAGCAGCCCTACCTCTCCTTATAGAGCCTAGGGGTTATCTTAAGGACCATCGTACCCCTCACCTACAATACACTGCGACCCTACCACCAGGGGCACAATCGTCCATCTTTTTCTTCGCTCCCCGAATGCCATCGAGCCCTTCATGACTTTGCTTCGCCATGACGCAAGCTCCGTGATGGTGCCACGTGCACCTCCAATCACCGCTTCCAGTTTTGAGGCCCAAACCGAGAAACTACCTTGCATGCTTTTCAAAGCGTGACTTCTTGATCTTGACGCGTGTCACCTCGTCCTATGATCCTCCACGTCGACAAGTCTCTCCCGCCTCCGGTCCATTGGAAGCCTCTACTTGCACCGATGCCCAATAACCTTTGACTTGGTCAATCCCGCCTTCTTGATCACCACCCACGGTTTTGAGGCTAAATCGCGAAACCATCTGTGCTTCTTGCCTCTCCATGTGTACGGTGTGGATCACCCTTGACTTCACCCGGCCTCCCGATCGTCCAGCCCCAAGTCTCCTATTTGTGCCCGATGCTCTCGCCATTGACCGCCAAGTTGACTCCAGTGACCTATACATCATGAGACAAGCAAACATATTTCCCATCTCCTGCAAACTCTCCAACATCTTTACCAACTCCGGTTAGTTATAACCATGACATGCACAAACTCATGCAATCCCCAGGTTCCCGCATTTCAACTTAAACACTGAACTCAACCAATGACAATTACTCATCACATATTGCAAACCATGGCACATATCTACATGGTTTCTCGTTCTTCCGTTCTTCATTTTCACCCAAGCTCAAACCTCTTCGTCTTCTTCTCTCTCCTACTTCGCCGGTACGCTTCTCCTCCCGGACAGCTTCTAACTCCAGGCATCAACGAGTTCAATCTTGGTGATGGCGACCCTACATCAATTTCCCAAGGTAACCTGCTTCTCAGTTTTCCTCTAGTTTTAGATTTCATCCTCAGATTTAATCTGCCATGTTCTTGC
Source organism: Eleusine indica (assembly GCA_030378355.1). Taxonomy (NCBI): domain Eukaryota; kingdom Viridiplantae; phylum Streptophyta; class Magnoliopsida; order Poales; family Poaceae; genus Eleusine; species Eleusine indica. The sequence continues at coordinate 30,153,007 of CM059494.1, read as the reverse complement.
TTCATGTTCATCATTCATAACCATTGTAGCACTTTACTCTAGCAATAGCATTTAGATTGCCTTTATATTTTACCAAATACCACTTAGTCCTTGTATTGATATTAGCTTTCTACCTTTTCTTAGGAACTAAAAAACTAAATCTGCATCTCTTCTGCTAGTGAACAACATCACTTTTATTTGGGCCCACTCAATGACTCTAACCCTACGGATTTCATCAACTATGAAATGAACAGAATACCTTTCAAATCCACCCTGGCCACCCCTGAACCGTGGAAAACTATTTTTAGATCATGGCCATCAGAAATACTAGGTTGGAGAAACTGGTACCATAGGGTGACATTGCCTCATGCTGCCACCCTCCTGGACGCCCAAATAAATAAGGCATTGCCATTATCTCTGGTTGATATGGCAAAGAATGAGCCCATACTAGCTGCATCTTCCTATTTCTGGTGTGATGCTTTGAACGCCTTCCTGTTCCACCAGGGACCCATGGCTCCCTCTCTCATTGGCGTGCTTATGTTGAATGGTCTGAATGTTGATCAGTACTTCAATCCCTTCTTGGTCCAGAACACCCAGAAACAACACAAGCTGGAGACCAAGAAAGCAAACAACCGGCCCAGATACATTGCCACCAACCAGAAAACTGGATCAGTTTCTCACAAAGAATTGACTTGTTTGCCTTTGCAGCATAGTACTCAGATTTCTTCTCAATCTATTTCTTGGTCTTCATGTGGATTTTCTTCATACAGTCATCCCTCTTGTAGGCCTCCATGTTTGCACATTCTTGAAGTGGAAGTGGCAGCAAGTCAAGTAGCGTAATGGGTCTGAAACCATACACAACTTCAAATGGACACAACAGCGTTGTCGAGTGGACTGCCCTGTTAAACTCAACATGTGGCAAGCAATCCTTCCACTCCTTTAGGTTCTTATTGATTACTATTTGCAACAGCATGGAGAGTGTATGGTTCACCACCTCCATTTGTTCATTAGTTTGTGGGTGACAAATTGTTCAAAACAGCAACTTTGTGCCAAGCTTGGCCGAATAAGTCTTTACAAAGTAGCTCATGAACTTCATGTCTCGGTCTGAAGCAATGGTCCTGGGCACACCATGTAATCTCACAATTTCCTTGAAAAATAAGTCAGCTACATGTGACGCATCATTGCTCTTATGACAGGGAATAAAATGTGCCACCTTAGAGAACCTATCCACAACAACAAAAACTGACTCCCTCCCCTTCTTAGTTCTTGGTAATCCTAAAACAAAGTCCATGTGTATGTCTTCCCAAGGTGCAGTTGTGGTGGGGAGTGGAGTATACAAACCGTGAGGGTTCAGTTTTGATTTAGCATTGTGGCAAGTTGTACACCGTTGCACAAACCTCTCCGCATCACGCCTCTCTTTGACCAATAGAAGTGATCACTCAGCAGCAAGTCGGTCTTTTCTCTTTCAAAGTGACCCATCAAACCACCCATGAGTGATTTCTGCAATCAAAGCAAATGAATGGATGAATCTGGAACACATAATTTGTTAGCTCAGAACAAGAACCCATCATGCAAATGGTACTTGTCCCACCCTTTTCCTTCTTGACATTTCAAGTATGGTTCTGCCAAAACAAGGTCAGCAACATATAATTCCTTTATGTTCTCCAGTCATGGGACTGTAACCTCCAATTGATTAAGCAAAACACTTTTTCGTGATAAAGCATTAGCAACAACATTTTCTTTCCCCTTCTTGTACTTAACAACATAGGGAAAAGATTGAATGAACTCAACCCACTTGGCATGCCTACGGTTCAGTTTTGCTTGGCCTTTTAAGTATTTTAAAGCCTCATGATCAGAATGAATGATAAATTCTTTAGGCCAAAGATAATGTTGCCATGTTTCAAGAACATGAACTACATCATATAATTCTTTGTCATAAACCGGATAATTCAGTTGAGCACCACCAAGTTTCTCACTAAAACATTCTATGGGTTTGCCTTCTTGCATCAAGACACCTCCTACGGCTATCCCACTAGCATCACATTCTATCTCAAATGATTTATTAAAATCATGTAAAGAAAGCAATGGGGCTGAAGTTAAACAAATCTTTAGCTCTTGAAATGCATCTTATTCAACACCCTTCTTGGTTACTTCGTTCAATGGTGCCGAAATTCTTCACAAAGCGCTGGTAGAGGCCGACAAGATCATGAAAGCTTCTCACTTGAATCACATTGACAGGAGTTGGCCAATTCTTGATAGCTTTGACCCTGTATTCATCCACCTCCACCCCCTGTCCTGTAACAACAAAGCCCAAGAACACAACCTTGTTAGTGCAAAAGGTGCACTTTTCTAGGTTAGCATACAATTTTTCAGTTCTAAGCACCTCCAACACCATTTTGATGCGTTCAACATGTTCTTCCATGGTGCGGCTGTATATCAATATGTCATCAAAATAAACCACCCCAAATTTTCCATTGAAAGCCCTCAAAACATGATTCCTTAAGCGCATAAAAGTGCTAGGTGCATTAATTAAACCAAAAGGCATCACTAACCACTCATACAAACCGAATTTTGTTTTAAAGGCAATTTTTCATTCATCTACTTCCTTCATTCTTATCTGATGGTCTCCACTATGTAGGTCAATTTTAGAGAAAATAATAGCACCACAAATTTTATCAAGCATGTCGTCAAGCCTAGGAATGGGATGATGATATCGGATAGTTATTTATTAATAGCTCTACAATAAACACACATTCTCCAAGTACCATCTTTCTTTGGAACAAGAATAATAGGGACAACACAAGGACTAAGTCTTACACATACGTACCCTTTGTCAAGTAGTGCTAGCTAGCACTTGTCAATGAATTTTCTTTGTTTCTTCCGGGTTGGTGCAGTACGGTGGCCAGTTTGGAAGGGAAGCTCTAGGGATGAGGTCAATTTGATGTTCAATCCCACAAAGTGGGGGTAGGCCCATGGGTACCTCCTCCGGAAAAACATCATTGAATGCCTTCAACACATTGGAAACAAAACTAGGAAGAGAGGTCATGTCGTTAGTGGAAAGAATTGTATCGTTGTACAAGAGTACAAAATAAGTTATATTAGGATTTTCTCTCATTTCTGTCATCTCAGATTTTGTGGCTATAGCAACCATACTTTTTCTCTCATGCTCTGTTTTTTCCACTCATGTTTGGCTTGTGGCACTCACTCACCAATTTGTGGAGAGCACTATTGTTTTTCTTTTCTCTCTCGCACTCACTCATTTTCTTTTGCATGTTGGCTGCTATGATTTGAGTGAGAGTCATGGGCAGCAACTTGACACCTTTCCCTTGCCATTTGAATGCATATGTGTTGTCTCGACCATCATGTAAAGCATGCCTATCAAATTGCCATGGCCTCCCCAACAACAAGTGACAAACCGTCATGGGCACAACATCGCACTCAACAGTATCGGTGTAATCATATATGCTGAAAGTGACCCTCACCATTGCACATGATAAGGATTGAAATGTTTCATCATGGTCAGCCCCAATTTATCACACATTTCTTTGCTAGCAAGGTTGTGGCAGGCTACGATCATCAATTATTAATTTGACCAACTTGTTGTTTACCTTGCCTTGGATCTGAAATACATTGAACTTTTGTGCTTGTTCTTCATCTTTGAGCTGAACACTCAATGCTTTTGTGACCACGATGATATTACCGGCTTTAAAAGTCTAATTTTTGTAGTCACCTTGTTCAGATTCTTCTGCATCATCAAACTTGTCATTTTCAGAAGCAAATTCACACTCATCTTCACTAGTGGAATCATATTCTCCACCTTCTGTAACAATCACAACTCGATTGTTTGGACAGTCATAGTTCTACCAAAGGAAGGCTATTGCACAAATATATTGAAAGTGCCTAGAGGGGGGGGGGGGTGAATAGGTAATTATCCCTGAATTTCACTTAATAATAAAAGTCAAATGCGCAGTGTCAGACTTGTCCAACGATTGTAGGGAAAGTCCGATGACTTGTCTGATGGCTCAAGATAGAAAAGTAGATCGACCGAGTAAATGTTAAAACTAGTGTAAGGCAAGCTAGGAGTGGGTGAATATAAGAAGGGGAAGCTGTAAAATTAAGGAGAGCAACTAGCAAGCAACTTACACAAGTCAATCTAAGAAATACGAAGCAAACCCTAACTAGCAAGTTTATGAGCAAGAACAAGTAAATGAGACACGAGTAATCTAAAGCACAAGTAAGGCACGAGATTTGTTCACCGAAGTCAGCTCCACAAAGAAGCCTACATCTCCGTTGAGGGATCCACATAGGACCGGGTCTCTTTCAACCCTAACCTCTCCAAGTGACCACAAAGATCAAACATGGTTTTCCACTAGAAACTCCACAAAGGAGGGGTCAATACAAACTTTCCGAGGCGTCACCACACAAGTTGGGAGCTCTACGGGCACCTCTAACCGTCTAGAGGAAGAATCCCCAAGAGTAACAAACACAATAGTTGTCGGCGGTGAGGATGAACCAAGTGCTCAAGAGGATGAAAGCTTGAGGTCGATGGAGCACTTCAATCTTCTCTCAATCCCTTCACAAATCAAGAGTGGAATCAAGGGAGGAGAGTTGGGGAGAGCAAAGTGAGTTTGGGAGTGTTTTTGAGTGGAAATGAGTGACCTTTTTGCTAAAGGGCGAAGAGGGATTCTATTTATAGCCCAATGGGGAAAAGAGTCATTGGAGACCCAAATTCTGAGATCTGTGTCGGACAAGTCCAATGGTTATCGGACATGTCCGATGAATCAAGGTGGCGCAGAAACTGGAGTCCGACAAGCTTGCCCGATGCCTCGGATAAGTTGGCCATCGGACATGTCCGACGGCACAGGAGAGGCAGTGAAACTGGAATCCAATGGACTTGTCCGATGGATCGGACAAGTCCGTTGAAAATGGGTGGCAGGGGAACTATACTCCTGTTGACGGCTGTTAAGTACCATTTTCAACCGTCAACTATACTCAAATAAAGGAGAATTTGGCATTTCATACACGCATGCTTTATCACAATAATATAGTTCCACTTGTACTTGGAGAACTTTGTGCATGCAGGAGGAAATGTGAAGGAAACACCTCAAAAGGCAAGAAAACACACTTTCGACCAATCAGAGAGCGCCACATGGACGTCACACGGATTGAAGGGCCCAATTACAGCACTTAACCGACGTAACTCCCTGTAATACCGCGGGAACCGACCTCAGGACCCACCTGCCAGCCTCCCCAAGAAAGCACAGGCCAGGAGGGGCCACCCCCAGGTCGGCCGACCTGGTCAGGTCGGCCGACCCAGCCGGGCGCCCTCTCCGCCTGGGCTTCCACGTGTTGGCTCCTCCGTGACTCCTGATGACGGTTTGAGATGCCTTCCGTGGCGGTTACGCTCCCTTGCCGACCTATTGAGGCTATAAATAGGAGGGTGTGCCTTCACATTCAACACACACCACAAGAAGCATTTCTCTCTTGCTAGTAGTAGTTCTTGGAGTTTTAGTGGAGTTAGGCTGAGTCTAGAGCTCTCTAGTCCCAAGTCTTCACTTGGAATTGGTATGGCTCTTGTATCTTTTCCCTTTTGTAAGACTTTGCTCTTATCAATATATATATCTTTTCTATATAGTTGTGCTTGGGTCATGAGTTTCTTGTTTGATTTTGTGATCCATATATGTGATAGTATAGTCTACTTGTGTGATAGTAGTTTATATTTATTATACTACTATTGTCATGCTAGTTATATACCGTCACTATAGTCTAGTTTATATGTTATAGTCTCTATGCTTAGTTTTAGCTGATAAAGTATAGCATGGGTTTGGTGATCGTATTCGTACGGTAGCTCTGCCTCGTTAATAGTAATCGCGGAGGGGCAGAGTGCTCTTTGGTCATGCAAGTACGGTACTTGGGTGACTGATTTGCATCAATTATTCGTTAGTCTACTGGTTCGTTGAGGTAGGCGGCAGGTGGTGACAGCCCTGTCCGTCCTTTGAAATCCTCCCCGCTAGGCTAGTGCGTAGGCTCTTGGCGGAAGTCGCCTGTGGATGCAGGGGTAAGTCCGTGCCTGAAGTGCTATACTATTGACTGCTGAACCTGAGTGTGGGTCTGTATGTATTCTACTTAGGCTATGCAACTGTATAGGAATGTATAGTAGGAGTAGCTTAGCCTAGTCTTTCCTCCACTAGACTTTATTTATTTAGTAGGAATCTTCTGTGTGTGTCACACTACCCAGTTATTATCATGTGCCCGCCTGTCTTGGTAAGATATCCTTGCTAATTGTTAACATGATCTTATATGTTAGTAACGCTTCTTGATCATAACCTTCCTTTGGGATAAACAAATACGATACCCTGAATACTTCCGGGTGAAATGCTACAGCGGTATTCTCCGTGCGCTTGCGGATTTTACCTACTTGACTCTGGGACATATTAGTGAACCGTTTCTGGCCCCGTGCCGGGAATGATTTATTAATATGGCTTAGCAAAAGTCAACAAGCATTTCTGGCGCCGTTGCCGGGGAAGGCGTATGATTTAAGAAAAATTACTAATGTATATAGTAGTGTTGCAATTATTAAGGCTATCTCCTAGGCAGGCTAACCTTGCTTTGTTTTCTGCATTCTGTATGAAAACAGGGTAGTGTATGACTGGTTTCGACTTGCCGACAAACTTCACTGAAGATCCTGAATCACTCCTGAGAAGGACACGAGCCAGGCTCACCCCTCCTCGTAAGGAGACTCGGCCAATCGAACCTGTCATTCCCGCACCATCAAGCTCTAAGCAAATGGCCGACAAGACCCTCCGCGAGTTCTCCGCTCCCTCCGCTGCCAACATCCCTACGGGACCAGCTGGCAATGTGGGAGATGTGAACTTCGAGATCAAGACCGGTCTCATCACCATGGTGCAGGCTAGCCCATTCTGTGGGAAAGCCAATGAGGACGCTAGTGCTCATCTTCAGCAATTCCTGGAGATTTGCAACACGTTCAAAATGAAGGACGTCACCCCCGACGCTGTTCGCCTTCGACTGTTCCCGTTCTCTCTCCTTGGGAGAGCGAGACAGTGGTTCTACGCAAACCCTGAAGCTGTGAACACTTGGGAGAAGTGTTCAGCTGCGTTCCTTGCAAAGTTCTTCCCGCTGGGCAAGACCAATGCCCTCCGCGGAAGGATCTCAAGCTTTCAGCAGGAGTCGAAGGAGTCGATTCCTGAGGCATGGGAGAGGCTCCAGGAGTACATCCTGGCATGTCCCCACCACGGGATGGATGATTGGCTGATCATCCAGAACTTCTACAACGGGCTTACTCCGTCGGCCCGCGACCACCTCGACGCTGCTGCTGGTGGAGCCTTCTTCTCGCTCACTGTAAGCAAGGCAAAAGCTTTGATCGAGAAGATGGTGTCCAACCAAGGTTGGAATGAAGAACGCCTCCAACCTCGCCAGCGAGGCATGCACTCCGTCAAGGAGGTTGACATGCTCGCCGCCAAGATTGACCTTCTCATGAAGAAGATGGACGACCAAGCCAATGGAGAAGTGAAAGCCCTAGATGCTCGGATGACTTGCGAGGTCTGTGGCGACACGGGACACTCGGGCAATGACTGCCCTGAGACCCGTGAGGACGTAATGTTCATGGGCAACAACAACAACAACGGCTACCGTCCACAAGGAGGTCAAAGTTGGGGTCCACCACGTCCCAACTACCAAGGAGGTAACTCTGGCAACTTCTCTGGTTTTAATTCCGGTTATAATCAGCCCTCCTTGAAAGATCTTGTGCTTGGTCAAGCTAAGGTTAATGATAACATTAGTAAAAAGCTTGCCACCACTGATAGGACTCTTGAGAGCATCCACACTAAGATAGAGGGTGTTTCCTCTGCTCTCAAGAATCAGCTGAGCTTTAATAAAATGATAGAAACTCAATTAGCTCAGTTAGCTGCTGCTGTTCCTACTGCTGAGTCGGGGAAAATCCAGGGGCAACCCGAGACCCCCTTAGAAAATGTTAATGCGGTTACCACGAGAGGAGGTAAGTCCACTCGGGATCCGCCATATCCTAACCATGCAGGAAAGGACACATCAGCTGAGAAGCCGGCAGAAGAAGAAGAACTGCCGCCCAGGAAAACGGCCCCACATGAGTTCTATGACACGAACCTCATGCCGTTTCCCGAAAGAAGAAGGAAGCCCACCGTGGACGAGCAGTTCACACGCTTCATTGAGGTAATCCAGAAGCTGCACATCAACGTGCCCTTGCTGGATGGCGATACAAGTACCCACGTACGCTCGCTACCTCAAGGATCTTATCAGCAACAAGCGCCCACTACCGACCACAGAAATTGTCAAGCTGACGGAAGAGTGTAGCGCTGCTATACTCAACCGGCTTCCTGAGAAGAAGAAAGATCCAGGGTGTCCCACGATCACCTGCTCGATCGGGACACAGAACTTCGACCATGCCTTATGTGATCTTGGGGCAAGTGTGAGCGTCATGCCGAAGGATGTCTTCGACAAGCTCAACTACACTACACTATCCCCCATGCCGATGCAGCTGCAGCTGGCCGATTCAACGGTCCGCTATCCGGCGGGGATCGCCGAAGATATTCCAGTGAAAATCCGGGATTGCTTCATCCCCGTCGACTTCGTAGTGCTTGATATGGACGTCGGGAAGAGCACACCGCTCATCCTAGGACGCCCATTTCTCAGCACTGCGGATGCTCGCATCGATGTAGGAGCCGGAGAAATCCGCTTCCACATCAATGGCAAGGAGGAGAAGTTTGACTTTCGGCCAAGGAAAGAACAGTGCAACATGATCCGTATCAAGTACGGGCCGAACCCAAGCAACATCAAGGAAGTGGAGGTCACTCCGCCAAAGAAGGACAGCCTCATCACATTCATGAAGAACTTCCTTGAGAAGGAAAATGTTGCATAGCAACAACTGATGAAGGCAAGGAGGAAAAGGTCACACATTAAGCAACAGCCTCCGAAGTCCACAAGGCAGCAACCTCCGAGGTCTGCAAAGAAACAGGCTGTGAAGCCTGCAAAACCGCAGCCTCCGAAGCCCGAGAAGCCACCGACCGCAACAAAGACCAAGAAGGTGTGGCGAACGAAACAAGAAGCATCATCCGTGTCTTCATCTCCGGGACCGGACAACGCTTCATCGAGCTGAACGCCGGAGAAAAGTCCCGCTCGTCGGACTTTAAAAGGTGAGTCCTCGCCGGGAGGTTAAACCGGTAGTTATCCATATTTGCTCTTTTAATTGCATATTTGCTTTCCACCACATTTTGATTTTTTCCGACCACTGCATTTCTGCATTTTTGAATTTTTCCAGCCACCTTGGAATTTTTCAAAACTCATTTGCATTTTTTTGAAAAATTTAGAAAATAGGTTTTTGGGCTTTCCATTTTGAAAAGATTTTTTGTCGAGCTTTTTGAGCAAAAAGGCAGCAGGGGACAAATCCCCTAGCCGTTGGGGAACACATAGGAAAAAGGGGGCTGCCAGGAGGCCCACCTGCCAGGTCGGCCGACCTGGTGCGGTCGGCCGACCCCCTGGCCCCACTTTTTCCTGTGCTCCTTTCTCCCAACGGCTATATGGCCGTTGCTCTGTCTCTTGCTAACGGCCATCTTGCTTTCTTGGCTATAAAAACCGCCCAAGAGGGGGAGCTTCACCATTCCAAGCTCATCTTTCACTCCCCTCCTTTGCTCACTTGTTGCTCTCCCAAAATTTCGTGTTCTTCAACTTTACTACAGCCCCAAAAACCCAAAAAAAATATTTCCCCTCTGTTTTAGTGCATTTGCAAGTTGTTGTGAAAAGAAAACCAATTTCGGAGAAGCTCGGGTTTGTCGTTTTCACTAACGCTCACCCGAACACTTGTTCGATCTTGTTTTTGTTCTTGTCTTGTGTTTGTTCTGGTGTGCAGCCATGTTCAAACGAATGAAGCAAGTCGCCGGAATCAAGCGGAGAAAAAGCACTCGTGCAAGCACGAGTCAAGCATCCTCCGTCGAGCTCACACCAAGTCCGGGGCATGGTGACCCCGAAGCTGAAATTCCGGAGGAAAGGCCAGCCTTGCTCATCACCGAGGAGCATCTCGACATCAAGGACGACCGCGAGGGCCAAGCCATCGCGCTCATGAGAGAACGGCCATTCGGCCACACCCGACGCTTCGATCCGGACTTCCTCGAGAAAATAGGTATGAGAGAAGAATTTGCCTCTATTTTTCGCACTATGGGTTGGCTAAATTTCGTAGAAGTAGATGAGCCGGGTTCTCGTTTGCTTACTATGCAGTTTTTATGCACCCTTAGAAAGTATGATGAAGGCATTTCTTTTCGCTTGTTTGGGCAAGAGCGCTTGGTCACATGGGGTGATCTTCATGCTATGCTAGGTCTAAATCCTAAATGTAGGCTAGACTTAGATAAAGCGCTAAAGGGGTTCCATAAAGAAAGTTTTTGGAAAAAGATTTCCGGAAACAAGTGGGGTCCCAAGCCTAGAACAAGTGCCATCCATAATCCTACACTTAGATTTATGCATGTGTGGTTGGCTATGACCTTGTTTCCTCGAGGTGACATTAGGGTTGTCCGGCAAGATGAATTGAAAATACTTTATGCCATGGTTAAGAAAATTAGGGTGTCACCCGCGGAATGCATGATTGATCAATGGTTAGACAATATAAAGTTGACAGGACCAATTGAGTGCACCTCTTTAGTTACTCGCATTGCGCAGAATTGTAGTCTGCTTGAGAATGTTCATGTTGAATATTTGACGGTAGATAGAGAATTTCTAGGCGAGGACTATTTTGTGCAAGGACATACTTTGAAACATGGTTCAAATAATACCTTGATCTATCACTTTCCCGGGTATACAAATGAATTCCCGTTACCTAACCCGGGTCTTCGTTTGTATCACTGTCGGGCACTAACCCTCCCACTTGAGCCAGTGGGAGAAGTTCGCAGGCATAGTGTTTCAGGGCGACCGACACGTTCCCGTAGGCATATGGAGCCTACACCGGAGTTTCGCACTCCGACCGGAGATCCGGTATGGGAGCAGCCCCCGCCACAGGACGAGGCGGGTGCATCAACATGGCAGGCCGGAGCATGGGAATCTCAGTACGATTACCCCATGCAGACGTCATCAAGTTCAAGCGGACCGCCATCCTTTGCCACTCGGTCATTCTCATCCCGTGGGTTCCGTGAACTCAACTATGGGATGTCCGAGTTGACAAGGAGGGTGGACGACATTGATTTGCGCACCGAGAGCATGCAACAAACTCTCACGCAACATGTCGCCGACACCCAGCAATGGCAGAATTTCAGCGACAACCAATTCCGCCAGCTGAACGCGATGATGGCTCAGAATCAGAACAATTGGGATGCCTTCTTCCGCTCCCAAGGCTACGACCCGAAACAGCAGATATGAGCAAGAACAAGCTTGGGGGAGGACCTCCCTTTTCACGGTAACTTGTATCTTTCCCTTTCTCTTTATTTCTTGCATTTGCTAAATCTAAAAATCCATAAAAATTTGCAAAACATAAAAAGAACAAAAATATTTCCCTTTTTCATGCGCGGTATGAATGTGTATAATTTTCCTATGTTGAGATGATGAATAGTTGCTCTGTCTTTTATTCCTCTCTAATGCTAGTTTACAACTTAGTACTCTCTCAAGAGTTAGGTTTGTTGGTAAATCTTGCCTTGAACTTGAATCTTGTGGGTAGCATATGCATTCTCTAGTTCTAAGTTGTTGAGAGGTATGATATGATAGATAGGGCTGCTATGATCTTGCTCAACGTAAAGCTTGAATTCCGAAGTTTTATTTTTCAAAATGACAAATTGATAAGTTCCTCAATGATGAAATTCCCACCACAGCCATATGTAGTGTTTACATTTGAAAACCTTTACACATATGCTGCTTGTTTCACATTGAGCTTAGTCAAAATTGTTGTGACCCTAGTAGAACTCTTTTCATGCTTTCTTGATCAAGATCATATACACACATCCACCGCCATGAGCTATCCTTCTAAATCAAGAAGATAGCATCCACCATATCCACCATATCCACCGTGAGCTATTCTTCTACACCGGAAGAAAGCCACTATCCATCCATCTATCCAAAGAAACACTCCATATATCCATTACAAAATTCCTCTCTCAAAGTATTCATTGCAAACTAGGACTATGGCTATGCAAAAAAGAAAAGAAAAAAAAATGCTCAAAAAAGAGAGCAAGCAAAAGATAGCCATAGCCTAGAAACTCCAAAAGAGAGAAGGAAAATTCAAAAAGGAGTTATTTCTTCCCATCCACCATTCCTCCGTTCTCCCACACACTTGCACATCTTGATCAAGATTGTTTGAATTGATGTTTTTCTTGGATCCGGTCTTTTGATATAGCAATATTATGTGAACATGAGTGCTTCATATATCCCTACCTTGAGCTCCACATAAAGCCTTATTTAGAAGTAGGTGATTATAGGCAACACTTTGCCTTGGTGAGGAATCATACACATATTGAGTGATCCGAGAGAATCATTTGAGGAACTTGGTTTTTATTTTCAAAATCTTTTGAAAACCTCCGGAACAACATAGCGGAATCTAGAGCAAGTGATTGGTGCCCTGCAATTGTTCTATCTCTCAACCGCCCAAGACAATGAGGTGTAAAAGCCCCATGGATCGAGGTAAATGGGTAAGTTATGCGCCAATATATTTAATTCTAGGAAGAGTACTTTGTTGTGCGCATAGTATTATTGAGGAGTAGGACATTGTAGCAACTCCTGATCAACAACTTAAGTTTATCTTTGCTTCGGGACGAGCAAAGGGTAAGCTTGGGGGAGTTTGTTGACGGCTGTTAAGTACCATTTTCAACCATCAACTATACTCAAATAAAGGAGAATTTGGCATTTCATACACGCATGCTTTATCACAATAATATAGTTCCACTTGTACTTGGAGAACTTTGTGCATGCAGGAGGAAATGTGAAGGAAACACCTCAAAAGGCAAGAAAACACACTTTCGACCAATCAGAGAGCGCCACATGGACGTCACACGGATTGAAGGGCCCATTTACAGCACTTAACCGACGTAACTCCCTGTAATACCGCGGGAACCGACCTCAGGACCCACCTGCCAGCCTCCCCAAGAAAGCACAGGCCAGGAGGGGCCACCCCCAGGTCGGCCGACCTGGTCAGGTCGGCCGACCCAGCCGGGCGCCCTCTCCGCCTGGGCTTCCACGTGTTGGCTCCTCCGTGACTCCTGATGACGGTTTGAGATGCCTTCCGTGGCGGTTACGCTCCCTTGCCGACCTATTGAGGCTATAAATAGGAGGGTGTGCCTTCACATTCAATACACACCACAAGAAGCATTTCTCTCTTGCTAGTAGTAGTTCTTGGAGTTTTAGTGGAGTTAGGCTGAGTCTAGAGCTCTCTAGTCCCAAGTCTTCACTTGGAATTGGTATGGCTCTTGTATCTTTTCCCTTTTGTAAGACTTTGCTCTTATCAATATATATATCTTTTCTATATAGTTGTGCTTGGGTCATGAGTTTCTTGTTTGATTTTGTGATCCATATATGTGATAGTATAGTCTACTTGTGTGATAGTAGTTTATATTTATTATACTACTATTGTCATGCTAGTTATATACCGTCACTATAGTCTAGTTTATATGTTATAGTCTCTATGCTTAGTTTTAGCTGATAAAGTATAGCATGGGTTTGGTGATCGTATTCGTACGGTAGCTCTGCCTCGTTAATAGTAATCGCGGAGGGGCAGAGTGCTCTTTGGTCATGCAAGTACGGTACTTGGGTGACTGATTTGCATCAATTATTCGTTAGTCTACTGGTTCGTTGAGGTAGGCGGCAGGTGGTGACAGCCCTGTCCGTCCTTTGAAATCCTCCCCGCTAGGCTAGTGCGTAGGCTCTTGGCGGAAGTCGCCTGTGGATGCAGGGGTAAGTCCGTGCCTGAAGTGCTATACTATTGACTGCTGAACCTGAGTGTGGGTCTGTATGTATTCTACTTAGGCTATGCAACTGTATAGGAATGTATAGTAGGAGTAGCTTAGCCTAGTCTTTCCTCCACTAGACTTTATTTATTTAGTAGGAATCTTCTGTGTGTGTCACACTACCCAGTTATTATCATGTGCCCGCCTGTCTTGGTAAGATATCCTTGCTAATTGTTAACATGATCTTATATGTTAGTAACGCTTCTTGATCATAACCTTCCTTTGGGATAAACAAATACGATACCCTGAATACTTCCGGGTGAAATGCTACAGCGGTATTCTCCGTGCGCTTGCGGATTTTACCTACTTGACTCTGGGACATATTAGTGAACCGTTTCTGGCCCCGTGCCGGGAATGATTTATTAATATGGCTTAGCAAAAGTCAACAACTCCGATGAATGTGTCTGATGCGTCGGACTTTCCTCTGGTCATCAGACAAGTCCGGAAGACCGTCGGACATGTCCGACGACCCAGAGTGGCAGAGGTACTGGAGTCCGATGGACTTGTCCGATGGGTCGGACAAGTCCGATGATTTTGCCCTCTAAATTTTTGTATGGCCTAAAAATAGGAATTTTGCACTTAGTTCACCTCCGCTTCACACTTTTGTGTCCCTCTTAATAGTACGGCTTTTCCTATACTCAAGATTTAAAATAAAATACTACGAACTTCATTCTTGAGCATATTTTGAATTTCATCCTCAAGCACTTTGCCATCTTCTTTTCTCCCTTTCTGATTCTATGCATTTATTCACCAAACTTTGTACCATAATCTACACACATGCTCATTAAAAGATTAGTCCATTCTTAATTGTATTGAGGCCAATCACCAAAATAAAATTAGGGGCCCAGATGCACCTTCAATCTCCTCCTTTTTGGTGATTGATGACAATACAACTAAATTTCATAAAAATATGCGATGAAGGTTCAGTTTGTGATGAGGAGCTCCCCCTAAATATGTGCATGTGTGAGAGGATATGAGATAATAACAAGTGCACATATTAAAAAAAATGTGAGAGCCCCCCCTCAAACTATGCACACATGTCAATTTGCACCAATCGATCACACAAGATAGACAAAATGCAAATAACTAGATGATCAACAAAGTACGAATACAATAAGAAAATAAAGTGCACAAACCAACCACATAGATAGCAAAAATAGAGTTTTACAAACCAAATAGTGCCAAAAATAGTTCAACTCCAAACTCGCTCACAACTCACAAACTAAGATAATAAAAAAAAACTAAGATAACTACACTTCTGCCCCTTTGGCATCAAGACACTCAAAAAGGAGAAAAGTGCAGGTAGAAGGTGATGAGAGCTTCTAGTCGTCGGAGAACTCATAATCTTCATCATCATCATCATCGCCTTCTTCTTCTTCTTCTTCATCAATAGCCGGTTCTTTCCCTTTGCGCTGGCGAAGAGCATGGGCAGCTTCATCTTCACCACCTTCGTCGTCATCATCCTCAAAGCGAATGTGTTGAGCACTCGAACCTACGCCAGAAGAGAAAGGAGAAGGAGTCGGGTGGTACCTAAAGTAGTTCATCTCCTCGACGGTGAAGGTAGGGTCATCATGAGGATTGGGGTCATCATGAGTGGGAGGAGGTGAGCCTTTAGCCGGGAATGGTGGAGGAGGAGTCTCAATACCAAAGTGGTCATAGAGACCCTTTTGATTCCTTTCAATGACGTCGAGCCTCTGATTAATGCTCCTGCACATGCTCATAAGGGATTTGAACATCTTCATAATCCCGCTTCTCTTGCCGCGAGGAGGAGGAGGCACATGAGAGGATCCAGTGCCCCGAGGGGCAGCCCGAGGTGGCTGAGGTGGTGCAGCTGAGGATGGAGGCTGAGCTGCTCCAAAGAACTGACCAAAGGTAGTGTCAGGAGTCCAGTTAGAAGGAATCTGAGGTTTCAGGCCCAGATGCTTCATATCCTTGTTGAAGGTTAAGCCCGACACCTTCTCAATCATGAACATGATGTGAGGAGCGTATCTGTTGGTTTTTCTTACGTCTACGAATAAATCCGCAAGCGCACGGAAGACCGATGTAGCACTTCACCCAGAGTATTCCGGGGTATCGAATCACGAGGAACGTGTGTGTCTATCGTTGGACTAAATCACCCAAGGACACAGAGATTGATTAAGACAGGCAGAGGACAGAGAGGATGTCCCAAGAGTCAGGTTCCTACGTTAACTAAGCTATGCTCTAGTTTGCTCGCGTTGGGCACGGACTTACCCCTGCATCCACAGGCGACTTCCGCCAAGAGCCTACGCACTAGCCTAGCGGGGAGGATTTCAGAGGACGGACAGAGCTGTCACCACCTGCCGCCTACCTCAACGAACCAGTAGACTAACGAATAATCAAAGGTAACCTCCTGCCTAGACACCACGTCTATGCGATCGATTACTACCTTAGCCTTCTAGCAACGAATATTCAGGCTAAGGCACCCTAAGAACTTAGAGCGATGAACGAGCTCACAAGCTAGAACTATAACTTAATTAAAGTAAAAAAAGTAAACTGCAAGAGGGGAAATCTCGACACTTACTATGATTGGCAAATGTCGTCGAAGTACAAGCGTGGAGAAGGCGAAGACAAGCCCAAGCCTCCTCCGAACTCTACTCCACTCTCTTCCTAATCTAAGCACTAGCTAAGTAGCACTTGGCCTTTGCAAGAGGAGCACTAAATCTTCAATCTTGAGTGTGTGTTGGAGTGAAGGCCCTCACCCTCTATTTATAGCCTCCTAACGTCGGTTTCAGAGGACTAACCGCCACGGAATCCCCCCAAACCGCCATCAGGGAGTCCTCTGGATCCTACACGTGGAAGGCCAGGCGGAGAGGGCGCCAGACCAGGTCGCCCGACCTGACCAGGTCGGCCGACCTGGGGGTGGCCCCTCCTGGCCTGTGCTTTCTCCAGGTGGCTGTCCTGTGGTCCCTGACGTTGGTTTGCGCGGTATTACAGGGAGTTACGTCGGTTAAGTGCTGAAGGTGGGCTCCTTAATCCGTGTGCTTGCTCCTGATTGGCTGGAAGTGTGCTTTCTCCTTGAATTTCCTTGAATTTTATTTAAACTCCATGGGTTGCTACCTGCATACACAAAGTCACCAAAACTTGTGGAAATAATTAGCAATAAATTCCTACCACTAAGGTGGTGATCAAATTGTGTGATTCTTGCGGGTAAATGACGGTCATATTTTGCATTTAAGGACCGTCAACAAACTCCCCCACACTTAGCCTTTGCTCGTCCTCGAGTAAAGGACTAAAGACTAAGGACTAAGTGATAATTCAAACCTTGATAAATCAAATCTAGCATGCAAATTATTCCAGGCATTACCTTGTATCTCCATGAGCTTTTGAAGTGTCTAGCATGCCTTCTTTGGATATTGATGAATGGAACGAATCTTGACTCCGAAAACTCAGCTCCTTCTGTTTATGTAACTTGGGTTTTCGAAAATATTTTCACAATCAAAGAATAGTAGCCATACTCCTCAAATGATTCTCTCAGTCGCTCAAAGGTGTATTTTCCTCACCGAGGCATTGTGCCTTTCATGTCCTATCTCTAAATATGGTATATGTGGAGCTCAAGAATAGGATTGAAATGGTGGCATACTTATAATTCATATCTTGCTAAGTCAAAATTCGGATCCAAAGAGAAAAACAAGTCATGATTCATAAGTCAAGTCTGTGCACATTTATTTGGTAGATGGAAGGTGGATACTCCTTTGAATATTCCCTCATTGAAATGAGATCATGGGCTATCTTTCTTTCTTTTCTTTTCTCTCTTTTTTTTTTTTTGAATACTAGATAGCCCATACTCTTTTTGCAACAAAATACGGAGGGAAGTATGTAGAACTGGAGTATTTTATTTTCATGGATGGTGGAGATGCTAACTTCCAGTGTAGAAGTTTTAGCATAGGGGTGGATGTGCACACAGACTTGATAAATGAAGCATAACAGGCATCTCAATTTGGGTCTCAAAATTTTGACAAGGCTCAATAAATTAATAAGTAGCACAAAAGAGCACAATCTTTGATAAGCAAAATTTGGCCTTGGTAGGATAAATTTTATCATTGAGGAGTTGGCTTTCAAATTTATCATTTTCAAAAGAAAATCCCAAGTTATAAGCATAAGAGTGAAGATTCATAAAGTCTATTCATATCACATAAATCAATAGTCCTAGGTAGCATGTTTTCCTAAAGATATAGTCATGGAAATTCAGGCAAACATTCTAGGAATGAGGAGCATGCAAGATGATAAATCAAAAAGAATGAATTATGGAGAAAATTCAGGTTTTTAGTATTTATTAATTTTTCCATATTCAAGGAGAAAATAAGCAGAGAGGCAGGGAGGAATGGGAAGTGGACGTGCAAACCAGAGTATGGACCAAGTGGGGGTCCGAGGGGAGCCAGGCCTGGGTCGGCCGACCTGGCCAGGTCGCCCGACCTGGGAGATGCTCCTCTGGTCCCCTGGTTCGTCGTGTCGCTTCGTGTCGCCCTGTGCAACATATTTCTCAGGGTAGACCGTCCGTTTGCGCGTTCGTACTTCGCAAATCCTCCTCCACACTTGTTTCCTGACTTCTTTTTATTTGACACAAACAAAAAGGAAAAGTGTGAAAGCAAAGGTGGACCCCACCGGCTTTATGGGCTCAGTGGGTTCCATTATTCAATTCTTTATTATAGGCGCATTACATTTTAATGAAATAAACGAAGAAAATCTAAAAAGGGAAACTAAGCGCCTATTTTCCTAAACTATATGGGAGAGCCTATTCATTTGCCCTTATATAAGTCGGGCTCTCCCATGTGCATAAGCCACGGCGGAGGTCTTTCATACCCTCCTCGAGGCGTTGCATACGATCCTCAAGTTGAGCACGATCAACCAACTCCTCCGCCAACTTGTTGGCCAGCCTCTTATTCTCCGCCCGTAGGAGGAGAACGTCCTGCGCAAGCTTGGCCTTGGAGGGACCTGTCGCCTCGTCCCCGCTGTCCTGGTAGTGGCCGCCCTCCGCTGTGATGGCGGGGGGTCGAGGAAGCGGCTGATGGTCTTCCGTGGGGAGGAGTCGATGGATTCCTCCATCTCCCGCTTGTCCTCCGAAGTGAGCTTGGGGAAGCTCAATGGCGAGAGGCTCAACGATCTCGGCAAGGGTGAGATCGAGGTTGGTCGGGACAATTTGGTTAGCGGGGGTGATTTACCCGCTAAGGGCAAGGCGGAGCTGGTCAAGGAAGCCTGGGAAGTGCTCTTTTTGGCAGCCATGACGAAGTTGGGGGTTCTGGAAGAGGTTCACAGGAAGGTTTGGGATGAGAGAAAAGTATCGCTCCCCTCTGCTTAAAAGGAGAGTCCCCCGACGGTATATTCGCGATTCTCCGCGAGAATCCCTGATTAGGGCGAAGGGGGAAGTTGGAGGAACGCGTGAGAGAAAAACGGGAAGCGGCGGCGCCACCAGGGGGTCGCCCGACCTGGCCAGGTCGGCCGACCTGGTGGTGGGCCCCCTGGGGCTGCTGCTTCGTGGGCTGCCTAAGGGAGGTCCAAGGAGGGGGAAAGGTACGGAAATTTAATTTGATTCTAAGTTTAGGTGCCCGTAAAGGCTATGGGTAGGCCCGGAAGTCAATTAAATTGACTACGTCCTCCTCAACTCCTATACTTTTAATAGAATCGTAAAAGAGTTTAAGTCGATGGCCGTTTACCTTAAACGCGTTCCTGTCCTCGTCCTGGAGTGTGACCGCTCCATGTGTCGCGACGTCGATGACGAGATATGGCCCAAGCCATTTGCTTCGCAGCTTCCCGTCGCCGAACAGCTTCACTCTTGAGTTGAAGAGTAGCACCTTGTCTCCAGGGTTGAACTCCTTTGGCTGCATCCTTTTGTCGTGCCATTTCTTGGTCTTTTCTTTATAGATCCCGGCACTGTGATACGCCTTTTCTCTCCATTCCTCCAGCTCAAAAATTTGCTTCATCCTGTGCCTTCCTGCTTCTTTGGAATCCATATTCCACTTCTTTATTGCCCAGTATGCCTTGTGTTCCAGTTCTACCGGCAGATGGCAAGTCTTGCCGTAGACCAGCTGGAATGGAGACATGCCTATGGGGGTCTTGTATGCAGTGCGATATGCCCATAGTGCATCTGGCAACTTGTTCTTCCATCCCGATCCCATTTCCTCCACTGTTTTCTGCAGGATGTTCTTGATTTGCTTGTTCGAGGTCTCTGCCTGACCGCTGGTCTGGGGGTGGTATGGAGTAGCAATGTTGTGGTCGGAACCGAGTTCCCTCAGGAAGTGTCGGAATCCTTTGTCCGTGAAGTGTGAACCTCCATCACTAATCACCATCCTTGGTACCCCAAAGCGTGGGAAAATGATCTCATAGAACATCTTCCGTGCGCTCTTTGCATCTGCAGCTCTGCATGGCAATGCTTCAACCCACTTTGACACGTAGTCGACTGCCACCAGGATATACTCGCAATCATAGGACCTTGGGAAGGGTCCCATGAAGTCGATGCCCCAGACGTCAAAAAGTTCGACTTGCAGGTTGTATGTCAAAGGCATCGCGTTGCGAGATGAGATTCCTCCATGCTTCTGGCATCTCCTGCACCTCCTGATGTACTCCTTGGTGTCCTCATACATCGTCGGCCAATAGAAACCACTTTGCCAGATTTTTGCTTGCGTCCGGTACACGCCGTAGTGTCCTCCGTACGGAGCTGCATGGCACTTCTCAATTATCTGTGCACCCTCAATGGTGGGGATGCATTGCCGCAACAGACCATCAGCACAGACCCTGTAGAGGAATGGGTCGTCCCAAAGGTGTCGCCTACTTTCATAGGCCAGCTTCTTTCGGTTTTCCCCCGGCGGAACATACCCTGTAACCATGAAATTCACGATATCTGCATACCAGGGTGTGGAGTCCGCAACCTTTAACAGCATATCATCTCGTAGGAAGTCGTTGATTGGTAGTTCCTGCATGTTAGTGACTTGCATACGAGATAGATGATCTGCTACGGAATTCTCTACTCCTTTCTTATCTTTTATTTCAAGATCAAATTCTTGGAGTAAGAGGATCCATCTGATGAGCCTTGGTTTAGCATCTTTTTTAGTGAGCAGGTACTTTAGTGCAGCATGATCAGTGTAAACAATTACCTTTGCTCCAACTAAATAAGATCTAAACTTATCGATAGCAAAAACCACAGCCAGGAGCTCCTTTTCTGTGGTAGCGTAGTTGAGTTGTGCTCCTGTCAAGGTTTTGCTAGCGTAGGCTATCGCGTGATGCTTCTTGTCCTTAGTTTGGCCGAGAACGGCCCCTACAGCATAGTCACTAGCATCGCACATGATTTCAAAGGGCAGCTTCCAATCAGGGGGTTGGATGATGGGAGCTGAGATGAGTGCATTTTTCAAGAGATGAAAAGATTTCAAGCACTCATCATCAAAGTCAAAAGGCGCATCCTTAGCTAAGAGGTTGGTGAGGGGTCTAGCGATTTTCGAAAAGTCTTTGATGAATCGTCGATAGAACCCAGCATGCCCTAAAAAGCTACGAATACCCTTGACGTTGATCGGAGATGGAAGTTGCTTGATAACTTCTATTTTCGCCTTATCCACCTCGATCCCTCTCTCGGACACTAAGTGCCCTAGCACTATGCCTTCTCGGACCATAAAGTGGCATTTTTCCCAATTAAGTATTAGGTCCTTTTCTTGGCATCGAGTCAAGACCCTGTCCAAGTTCTCGAGACAGTGATTGAAGGTCTTCCCATAGACTGAGAAGTCATCCATGAAGACTTCCATGATTTCCTCGATCATGTCCGAGAATATGGACATCATACACCGTTGGAAAGAGGCGGGTGCATTACACAACCCAAAAGACATCCTACGGTAGGCATACGTTCCATACGGGCACGTGAAGGTGGTCTTACTCTGATCATCGGGATGGATAGGAATCTGATGATAACCAGAATACCCATCAAGGAAACAGAAGAAGGAATGGTTTGCCAACCGCTCTAACATCTCATCGATGAAGGGCAGCGGGAAATGATCCTTCTTTGTTGCCTTGTTGAGTTTTCTGTAATCGATACACATCCTCCATCCCGTGACGGTACGTTGGGGAATAAGCTCGTTCTTATCATTCTTAACGACCGTCATACCTCCCTTCTTCAGCACTACTTGTACCGGGCTCACCCACTCACTATGAGGTACGGGATATATGATCCCTGAATGCAGAAGTTTTAGAACTTCCTTCTTCACAACCTCGCGCATAGCATTATTTAACCTCCTCTGAGGTTCCCTAGAAGGTGTACTCTCGGGGTCAAGAGGGATGCGATGGGTGCAGAGAGTGGGACTAATTCCCTTTAGGTCTTGGAGGGAGTACCCAAAGACAGAGCGATGTTTTTCTAAGACAGAGATCAGCTTCTTGGTTTCCTCCTCCGAAAGCTTATCACTAATGATGACAGGGGACTCCGTGTCACCATGTAGGAAAGCGTAGCGTAGGCCAGGGGGTAAGGTTTTTAACTCGATGGGAGGTCGAGTTGGTGGTTCATCTTCAGGAAGCTCGGGAGTTTCCTGTAGATCATCCTCCTCTTCTGTAAAAAGATCGGCGTCTTGGTCAAGGAGGGTATCAGGAGGGTCGAAAGGGGAAATCACTTTCACCTCTTCGGTTAGGTCTCTCTCATCAGGAAATTCAGCGATGGTGTTTCGCGAACGGGAGATTGGGATTGAGAGAGCCTTTCCTCTGATGTTGACACTGAGGTTACCGGATGAGGCTGCCGTAAAGAGTTTTTCTAAAGGAAGCCCGATGAGGACATCAAAGCTTGGGACCTCAAAGACATGAAAGTTCAGAAGGGCCTCAGCGTCTTTGTGTCGTATCGACACATTGTTTAGAATCCCGTAACCTTCTAGGATGGCTCCGGTAGGGCTTTTGAAGGTCTTTTGCGTAGGAAGCAGAGGTTCGTCTCCTAATACCTCAAAGGCAAAGGAGTCGGAAACGATGTTTATTCCTACGGCGGGATTATACCAGACATCCACAGCTCTGCCTCTAACCATACAAGGAATGGTAGTAGAGGATGAGATAATCCGAAAAAGTTCGGAACATTGCTCATTTTCTCGGGACCACTCATCACTCATGATGGCTGTTAGTTCTTTCACTGAGTCCCTAAGGAATTGTTCTTCTATAGGTTCAGGGGAAGGAACTGGTGTTTGAGGCTTTCGTTGGATGGCATACATTGAGGTGTTACCGAAATCTTTGAAAAGATCATCCTCGATGATGAAAGGGAATTCGGACGGCTGAATTTCTTCATCATCCGAATTTCCTGGTTCAGGAGGAGGCTCACTAGCTAAGTCTTGAGATGTGCAAGAAGCAGGGTCAGATTCGGCTAGCTGGAGAGTCTCCTGGCTCGGCGTAGCTTCTTCACAGGGGGGTTTGGTGGGCTCAAGGAAAGAGGTATTTTCTAGAATGCGTTCTAGGATGGTTCTTCCTTCTGAGACCGTTTTGTGTATGAATGAACCTCCGGCGGCTATGTCGAGATATTGGGCAGATTCCTTGTCGAGACCCATCCGAAAATGCTATAGCAGCATGGGATCGGGTATAGACAAGTCAGGACCGGATTTCACTAAAAGCGAGAACCTAGCCCAAGCTGTGCCTAAGGATTCTTTCTCGGCCTGCTCGAAGTTGAAGACCTCTCTACGGAGAGAAACGATTCGTGACATTAGGAAGAACGCAAGACAAAATTTGTCCCGGAGCTCTTTCCAGTCACCATTCGTGCTTTCTGCCGTGTGAGTGTACCATTGCTTCGCCCTCTCTATAAGAGAAAAGGGAAACAATTTCCACTTGAGAGTCTCTTGTGTCATACCCCTGATTTGGATGCACGAGCACAATTGCTCAAATTCTCGCAGGTGATGGTGTGGGTTTTCGTTTTCTACCCCCGAGAAAGGTTGTGCCTGAACCATGGCTATAAAGCCTGGGCGGAGTTCGAAGCCATCAGAAAGGATTGGTTTTGAAGATGAAGGTGGCTCGTAGAACTCGCCCCTTGGAGCAGAGAAGGATTGGATAGAAGGTTGCTCCATGGTAGGGATAAGGAAAGAAATAAAAGAAAGATAAAAAGGGATACGAGGGTGACTAGGGTCCGCAGATAAAACAGCAACCGTTCCCCGACAACGACGCCAGAAATGCTTGTTGTTTTTCTTACGTCTACGAATAAATCCACAAGCGCACGGAAGACCGATGTAGCACTTCACCCAGAGTATTCCGGGGTATCGAATCACGAGGAACGTGTGTGTCTATCGTTGGACTAAATCACCCAAGGACACAGAGATTGATTAAGACAGGCAGAGGACAGAGAGGATGTCCCAAGAGTCAGGTTCCTACGTTAACTAAGCTATGCTCTAGTTTGCTCGCGTTGGGCACGGACTTACCCCTGCATCCACAGGCGACTTCCGCCAAGAGCCTACGCACTAGCCTAGCGGGGAGGATTTCAGAGGACGGACAGAGCTGTCACCACCTGCCGCCTATCTCAACGAACCAGTAGACTAACGAATAATCAAAGGTAACCTCCTGCCTAGACACCACGTCTATGCGATCGATTACTACCTTAACCTTCTAGCAACGAATATTGAGGCTAAGGCACCCTAAGAACTTAGAGCGATGAACGAGCTCACAAGCTAGAACTATAACTTAATTAAAGTAAAAAAAGTAAACTGCAAGAGGGGAAATCTCGACACTTACTATGATTGGCAAATGTCGTCGAAGTACAAGCGTGGAGAAGGCGAAGACAAGCCCAAGCCTCCTCCGAACTCTACTCCACTCTCTTCCTAATCTAAGAACTAGCTAAGTAGCACTTGGCCTTTGCAAGAGGAGCACTAAATCTTCAATCTTGAGTGTGTGTTGGAGTGAAGGCCCTCACCCTCTATTTATAGCCACCTAACGTCGGTTTCAGAGGAGTAACCGCCACGGAATCCCCCTAAACCGCCATCAGGGAGTCCTCTGGAGCCTACACGTGGAAGGCCAGGCGGCGAGGGCGCCAGACCAGGTCGCCCGACCTGACCAGGTCGGCCGACCTAGGGGTGGCCCCTCCTGGCCTGTGCTTTCTCCAGGTGGCTGTCCTGTGGGCCCTGACGTTGGTTTGCGCGGTATTACAGGGAGTTACGTCGGTTAAGTGCATAAGGTGGGCTCCTTAATCCGTGTGCTTGCTCCTGATTCGCCGGAAGTGTGCTTTCTCCTTGAATTTCCTTGAATTTTATTTAAACTCCATGGGTTGCTACCTGCATACACAAAGTCACCAAAACTTGTGGAAATAATTAGCAATAAATTCCTACCACTAAGGTGGTGATCAAATTGTGTGATTCTTGCGGGTAAATGACGGTCATATTTTGCATTTAAGGACCGTC
Source organism: Eleusine indica (assembly GCA_030378355.1). Classification (NCBI taxonomy): domain Eukaryota; kingdom Viridiplantae; phylum Streptophyta; class Magnoliopsida; order Poales; family Poaceae; genus Eleusine; species Eleusine indica. The sequence goes on along the minus strand of CM059494.1, from coordinate 30,127,728 downwards.
AACAGTATCCACAGCCACGCTTGGGAGAGATGGAGATGTCCCACATTTCCTGATAGACATAGTCAAAGACATCAAATTTCCTGTTCCCATGAACCCAGTGCAAAATATCCCTCTGAAAGGCAGGAATACGGTCAGAGTTGCCTCCCCTTGGAGCTAAAGTACTCCTGCAGATCCGAAACAAAACTGAGAAGAATGGTTTCAGTCCATTGGAGTTGGGAGGAGAGCAGTTATCTGGGTCCACATACATGTACCTCATGTCCTCAGCATCCATATGATTTCCCTTGTGGACCTTGTGCCTTTCCTTGCGTGAGTGCTTAAGTCCAATCATACCAGCAAACTGGTTCTGGGAGCAGGTATACTTGGTGCCATTCGTCATCCAGGACATGGATTTGGCATCCTCATCAAAATAGACAGTTGAATAAAACTGAGCTATGATTTCCCTATTCCAGGAGTACAGGAAAGTCAGGAAGATCTTGAGACCATGATGCTCACAGGCAGCCAGCACTTGATCGAGTAATGGATGCTTCTTTGTCTTCATGTGATCCCAATCAAGCCACTTCATCTCAACCACTGCATTCTTCATGCATAGATAGGTGGAACTGTACCAATCCACATGAAAATGTGCATGAATGCAGAAATCAAAAGCTTCTTTCTCACCATCATAGAAGTTAGTTAGCCTTGCCGCAGAGCAGGTCCCAATGGAGGCATGAAAATAATTCACCATGTCACGGTTAGAGTTGCCCATCTCCGCTGGAGGATGCATGACACTGTCAACCTCATTTGTCTCTTCCGGCTCCTCTCTAGCAACTGGGGCTTTCAGTTTGGTGCGGCGGATCCGCACAGCAGTGGCCTTCCTCCTCTTTGGGGGTTGGCTTTGACCTTGGTCTTTGCCGGTCTTGGTCCTCTTTTCCCTCAAGGGGGATGCTTCCACGTTAGACATGTTGAGAAAATGTGGCGAGCAACAAGTTAGGAGGGAGTCAAAAAGAGGAATAGGGGTGAGGAGAATCAATGAAGAGTTCAGTTTTTTTTTTTTGAAGAAACTACAGGTCGTCGGACATGTCCGATAATCATCGGGCAAGTCCGATGTGTCGGACTTGTTCGTTGGTCGTCGGACTTGTCTAATGACACACAGTTTTTCAAAAAAAAACCTAGATCCTTCACAAATCCACCTACCACAAGTACCCAAACTTCTTCTACTCCACTAACAACTAACTAGAGGCAACCTCCATGGATCAAATATGCAAGGGAACAAGATTTGGCACTAGCATTGATCAATAACCCTAACCCTAAGGGTGAAACCAAGAAAGAGAGGGGATTAGGGTTAAACCTTGCAATAACGATGGGGGATCGAACTTCTTCGGTGGAGGAGGACCTCTTGATCTCCAAACTTGCTCCAATGGATGGTGGGAGAGGGAGATCTCCTTGGTGCCGCCAATGGGGGTGTTCTTGAGGAGAGAGAACGTGAGGGAGATGAATGAGGATGGTTTGACTGAAGGGGTAAGTCGGGCTGGGTTAAATAGGGTCGAACCCTAGACCGTCGGACTTGTCCGATGACAGTCGGACTTGCCCGACGCCAGAATGACCAGAGAAATTAGAGCCCAGCCAGGAAATAGTAGAGGATTTTTATTTTCTTTAAAAATAGTTTGATGGAAAGTCTTGACATCTTATGGTCAGCCAACAATCAACAAAGCATAACAATGGCCATATTTTGTCAAGATTCGATCTAGTGATCAAAAACCAGCTTCAATAGCACAAATAATAGGTTTTTGACCTAAAACAATAATAATTTTTTGTAATAACAAAACAGTCACCATTCAGATGTGCACATTCTCTACAACACATTGCTAGAGTCAAGAATATTTAGTTCACTCCTAAGATAGCAAAATCTCTTCTCATCTAGGGGCTTGGTGAATATATCGGCTAGTTGATCTTTCGGTTCTCACATGCCTAACTTCGATATCCCCTTTGATGGAATGATCTCTCAAAAAGTGGTGGCGGATATCTATATGCTTTGTGCGTGAATGCTCAATGGGGTTATAAGCAAGCTTTATGGCACTCTCGTTGTCACATAGGAGTGGAACACGGTTCAACTTGTAACCGTAATCCCTTAGAGTTTGTCTCATTCAAAATAGTTGTGCACAACAACTACCGGCTGCAACATACTCCGCTTCGGCCGTGGAAAGTGCAACGGAGTTTTGTTTCTTTGATGACCATGACACTAGGGACCTACCCAAGATTTGGCATGTCCCGGAGGTGCTCTTTCTATCTACCTTATCCCCGGCATAATCCGCATCGAAATAGCCTAATAGGTTGAACTTTGAGCCCTTGGGATACCAAAGCCCTAGGTTGGGTGTGTGAACCAAATATCTCAATAATCTCTTAACAGCCACCATGTGACACTCCATAGGAGCGGCTTGAAAACGTGCACACATACACACACTAAGCATGATATCGGGCCTAGATGCATAGAGATAAAGCAAGGAGCCAATTATGGAGCGATATACCTTTTGATCAACGGGTTCATCCTTTTTGTTGAGGTCGAGGTGACCATTTGTCGGCATGGGAGTTTTGATGGGCTTTGCCTTGTCCATGTCAAATTTCTTCAATAAGTCTTGTGTGTACTTTGCTTGACATATGAAGGTGCCCTCCTTGAGTTGCTTCACTTGGAAGCCTAGAAAGAATGTCAATTCTCCCATCATGGACATCTCGAACCTTTTGGTCATCGTCTTGCTAAATTCATCACAAAAGGTTTGGTTAGTAGAGCCAAATATAATGTCATCGACATATATTTGGCATACAAAGATATCATCACCAAAACGCTTAGTGATGAGGGTTGGATCGGCCTTGCCAATGACAAAACCCTTTTTAACAAGAAAATGCCTAAGGCATTCATACCATGCTCTCAGGGCTTGGTTAAGCCCATAGAGCGCCTTATGGAGTTTATAAACATGGTTAGGATACTTAGAGTCTTCAAAGCCCGGTGGTTGCTCCACATACACTTCTTCCTTGATTGGCCCATTTAGGAATGCACTTTTCACGTCCATTTGGTACAACTTAAAATCATGGTGAGTAGCAAAATCTAGTAATATTCTAATAGATTCAAGCCTTGCTACAGGGGCATAAGTTTCATCAAAATCCAAACCTTCCACTTGTGAATACCTCTTTGCCACGAGCCTTGCCTTGTTTCTTGTCACAACACCATCTTCATTTTGTTTGTTGCGGAACACCCATTTGGTGCCCACAACATTCTTGGTCTTTGGCCTTTCCTCCAGTGTCCACACTTCATTTCTTGTGAAGTTGTTCAACTCTTGTTGCATGGCCATCACCCAATCCGCATCCTCAAGTGCTTGCTCTACCCTAAATGGCTCCGTAGAAGAGACAAAAGAGTAATGTTCACAAAAATTACTAACTCGAGATCTAGTGATTACTCCCTTGTCAATATCTCCAAGAATTTGCTCGACGGGGTGACCACGTTGTACATTTTGATGTACTCTTGGGTGCGGTGGGTGTGAGCTTTCTTGACCACCATCTTTATCAACCTCTTCATCATGTCTTTGAGAATCATTGCTTGATGCTTGTTCATGATTCCCAACATCTTGATCTTGACCACTTGCATGATCTAATTCCTTATTCTCATTATGTTGGTTTTGTCTTGAGGGAGAGGGTTGACTTTCAATACTTGATGTTTCTTGTGATCTCACATCACCAATGGCCATCCTTTTTATTACACTTCTAGGAGCTTCATCATCTACACCATCATTAACAACTTGCTCCCCTTGAGAGCCATTAGATTCATCAAATGTCACGTCACGTGAGATTTCAACACAACCGTTGGTTTTATTGAATACACGATAGGCATGAACATTCAACCCATAACCAAGCAAGAAACCTTCATCAACTTTTGGAGGAAACTTAGAAGTCTTGGGTTTCTTGTTTAGCATAAAGCATTTGCTCCCAAAAACACGAAAGTAGGAAATATTAGGCTTGTTACCGGTTAGTAGCTCATATGGTGTTTTCTTCAATAGTCGATGGAGATACAACCGGTTGGAGGCATGGCATGCGGTGTTGACGGCCTCGGCCCAAAAACGGTCGGACGTCTTGTATTCATCAAGCATTGTCCTTGCCATCTCAATGAGCGTGCGGTTCTTTCTTTCGGCTACCCCATTTTGTTGAGGGGAGTAGGGTGCCGAAAATTCATGCTTGATGCCTTCTTCATCGAGATACTCTTCAACTTGAGTGTTCTTGAATTCGGTGCCATTGTCACTCCTTATTTTCTTGATCTTGACTTCATATTCATTTTGTGCTCTCTTCATGAACGTCTTGAGCACATCCTTTACTTCACCTTTATCATGCAAAAAGAAAACCCACGTGAAGCGAGAAAAATCATCAACAATTACTAGACCATATTTGTTACCACCAATACTTATGTAGGAGACAGGGCCGAAGAGGTCCATGTGCAACATCTCCAATGGCCTTGTGGTGGTCATCACATTCTTCGCGGGATGTGATGCTCCAACTTGCTTTCCCGCTTGGCATGCACTACAAATTTTATCCTTCTCAAAGCACACATCGGTTAGTCCTATGATGTGGTCGTCCTTTTGGAGTTTGTGAAGATTTCTCATACCAACATGGGCTAGCCTTCTATGCCACAACCATCCCATGTTGGATTTTGCTAGTAAGCATGTACCAAGTCTAGGTTCATCCATGGAGAAGTCCACAACATAAAGCTTTCCTTTAAGCACACCCTTAAAAGCAACCGAGCCATCACTCCTCTTCTAGACGGTCACACCACATTCGTTGAACAAACAATCATAGCCCATTTTACAAAATTGTGAAATGGACAAAAGATTGAAGTCAACATGATCAACAAGCATAACCTTAGAGAGGGAATATGAAGGAGTGAGAGGGACTTTACCATAACCTAGTACTTGTCCCGTTCCATCGTCACCAAATGTGATGTGCTCATTTTTGTTATGACTTGGCTCGAATGACTTCAAAATCTTTTTGTCTCCTGTCATATGATTGGTGCATCCACTATCAATCACCCAACTTGATCCTCCGGAGACATAGTCCTACAAAAAAAATTAAGCTTTGTTTTTAGGTACCCCAATTTGCTTGGGTCCTTTTACATTAGTCACAAGCACTTTGGACACCCACACACAAGCTTTCGGCCTCTTGTTGCGTGGCCCAACATATTTGGCCAACACACGTCCATCCATGTTTCTCATGACCACATATGAAGCATCAAAATCATAAAAGAGTGCACAAGTAGCATTAGGCATATTAGCATGAGAATCATTAACAAGAGAAAGATGATTAATATTCTTGTTCTTGGCTTGCTTCTTTTCGTAAGATCCTTCCTTGGTGAACTTAAGGAATTCCTTCCCATTCTTGTTCTCCCGAGCATTATGCTTGGCACCCTCAACATAACCAATGTATCCATGACATGTGGCATTCTAGTATATCTGTATGCACCTCTTGCATACTTTGCCTTCTCATCATCGACAACATCTTTCTCATGTTGTTTTTGCTTTCAAGAGCCTTTACTTGCTTGTTCAAATCATCAATCAATTTGATATTAGTAGCACAAGCGTCAATATCAATATTATAGCATCTATCACATCCTTTGTTAGTGGAGGCATGAAAGAAATTATTTGAGGAGGATGTGAAAGTTGAAAGAATCCTATATTGTTCTTCAAGAGACTTATGAGTCTTTTCCAAATCCTCGTACTTCTCTTGAAGTTCATCTTTAATGCTCTTAACACTTTCACAAGTATTTTCAATCTTAGTGAGAGACATAGTTAAGTCATTATTTTTCTTCTCTAGTTCAAGGTTTCTTTTCTTTTCAAGAACAAGCAAGTCTTCTTGTTTCTCAAGTAGCTCCTCTTGCCTATCATTTTCTTCCTTTTGTTTTTCAAGTAATTCCATGAATTCAAGCATTTTAGGAAGTGAAGCATTAACATCATCATCATCATCATCATCATCGTTACTACTAGCATAAGAGGAACGCTTGTGTTTAGATTTTGTTACCTTCGATCCTCTTGCCATGAGGCACTTGTGAGTGTTATCGTCATCATCATCACTCAAGCTCCCAAATAGTGAACTGTTGGTGGGAGTGACGCCAATGGCAAGTGTAGCAATGCCTCCCTCATCCGAGTCGGATTCGGAGGAGGAAGATAATGAAGAGGATGAATCATCGGAATTCCATTCTTGACCAATGTGAGCTTCACCTCTTCTATGCTTCTTGTACTTCTTGTCTTTCTTTTGGTGCTTGTCTTTCCTTCTTTCATCTTTGTTCTTCTTCTTTGGACATTCCGCAATGAAATGTCCTTCATCACTGCATTCATAGCAAGTTCTTTTTGATCTTCTCGCTTTGCCCTTGTCAAAGCTTTTCTTCTTGTAGCCATCTTTCTTGAGAAATGACTTGAATCTCCTCACAAGCAAGGCCATCTCATCATCACTATCCTCACTACTAGAATCAATCACTTTCTTTTTCTTCTCTTGTGTGACTTTGAGTGCCACATCCTTTTTGTCACCATTTGCTCCCTCAATTTGCTTGATCAAGGCATTTATCTTGTTGGCTTGATCATTTTGTTGCTTTTGGGAAAGAAGCTTTCCAAGCACTTCATTGGTGGAGAAGGTTTTGAAGTTTTCCTTCTCTCTAATGTTTGAGCAAATGTTGCTGTCCCATGGTCTCAATGCTTGTAGTAGTCTCTTGTTGATGTCTAAGTCGGTCATTTTGGCTCCTAGAGCTCTTCTTTGATTCACAATCCTCATGAGCCTATCATGAACTTCTTTTGGGCCTTCTCCCGGACCCATAATGAATAGGTTGAACTCATTTTGCAGTTCTTCAGGTCTTGCATCTTTGACGGAATCAATGCCCTCATAGATAACCTCAAGCTTTCTCCATAGTTCGTTGGCATTCTTTATTCCAGCTACGTTGTCATACTCGGTGGCACTTAGTGCGGAAACAACTGCACTAGCAGCCACGGCATTACGATGAATGTTGATTTGATCCTTATGAGTTGGATTGTCTCTATTTTCCCACAAGAAACCATTCTCGGTTATATTTGCAACATGGGGACTCATGGATTCCAAATACATCATCATCTTGCATTTCCAATGATCATAAAATTGTCCATCAAAGTAGGGGAGTCTACCGGACCCTTGCCCAATGTGATCTTCTTTGAGATCATCATAGTCAAACATAACATTGTTGTAGGCTTTTGGTAGCTCATCCTTACCAATATCTTCAATCCTTGGGTTTTCTCCATGTGCATCACCCTCGGACCTTGCTTCGGATGATCCACTAGGCGGAATTTCTTTTTCCTTTGTCATCTTTATCTTCAAGCGGTTAGGCCTTCAAGAAGATCCTTGCTCAGATACCAATTGAAAGTGCCTAGAGGGGGGGGGGTGAATAGGCAATTATCCCTGAAATTCACTTAATAATAAAAGTCAAATGTGCAGTGTCGGACTTGTCCGATGATTGTAGGGAAAGTCCGATGACTTGTCCGATGGCCCAAGATAGAAAAGTAGATCGACCGAGTAAATGTTAAAACTAGTGTAAGGCAAGCTAGGAGTGGGTGAATATAAGCAAGGGGAAGCTGTAAAAATAAGGAGAGCAACTAGCAAGCAACTTACACAAGTCAATCTAAGAAATACGAAGCAAACCCTAACTAGCAAGTTTATGAGCAAGAACAAGTAAATGAGACACGAGTAATCTAAAGCACAAGTAAGGCACAAGATTTGTTCACCGAAGTTCAGCTCCACAAAGAAGCCTACGTCTTCGTTGAGGGATCCATAAAGGACCGGGTCTCTTTCAACCCTAACGTCTCCAAGTGACCAAAAAGATCAAACTTGGTTTTCCACTAGAAACTCCACAAAGGAGGGGTCAATACAAACTTCCCGAGGCGTCACCACACAAGTTTGGAGCTCTATGGGCACCTCTAACCATCTAGAGGAAGAATCCCCAAGAGTAACAAACACAATAGTTGTCGGCGGTGAGGATGAACCAAGTGCTCAGGAGGATGAAAGCTTGGAGTCGATGGAGCACTTCAATCTTCTCTCAATCCCTTCACAAATCAAGAGTGGAATCAAGGGAGGAGAGTTAGGGAGAGCAAAGTGAGCTTGGGAGTGTTTTTGAGTGGAAATGAGTGACCTTTTTGCTAAAGGGCGAAGAGGGATTCTATTTATAGCCCAATGGAGAAAAGAGTCGTTGGAGACCCAATTTCTGAGATCTGTGTCGGACATGTCTGATGAATCAAGGTGGCGCAGAAATTGGAGTCCGACAAGATTGCCCGATGCCTCGGATAAGTTGGCCATTGGACTTGTCCGATGGCCATCGGACATGTTCGACGGCACAGAAGGGGCAGAGAAACTGGAATCCGATGGACTTGTCCGATGGCTCGGACAAGTCTTATTCATCGGACAAGTCCGATGAAAATGGGTGGCAGGGACTTTCCTCTGATGCGTCGAACTTTCCTCTGGTCATCGGACAAGTCCGGATGACCGTCGGACATGTCCGACGACCTAGAGTGGCAGAGGTACTGGAGTCCGATGGACTTGTCCGATGGGTCGGACAAGTCCGATGATTTTGCCCTCTAAATTTTTGTATGGCCTAAAAATAGGAATTTTGCACTTAGTTCACCTCCGCTTCACACTTTTGTGTCCCTCTTAATAGTACGGCTTTTCCTATACTCAAGATTTAAAATAAAATACTATGAACTTCATTCTTGAGCATATTTTGAATTTTATCTTGAAGCACTTTGCCATCTTCTTTTCTCCCTTTCTGATTCTATGCATTTAATCACCAAACTTTGTACCATAATCTACACACATGCTCATTAAAAGATTAGTCCGTTCTTAACTGTATTGACGCCAATCACCAAAATAAAATTAGGGGCCTAGATGCACCTTCATATATGATTGTTAATAGTAACATAGTCATAAAGATTGGTATGAGTATTCAAAATTGATACAGGGGTAAGTATAATAATGGATAGGGGTAGTGTGACACACAGAGCTTCATTCCTAAAGATATATAAAATTCCTAAGTCTCTAGAGAGTTTTAGTTAGGAAAGCAAAGCCGTATCTCTAATGTTAGTCTACCTATATAGTCACATAGTCAAACAATCGCAAGCAAGGTTGTACTAGTCATAGTCTAATACACTCAACACTTCGTGTACGGATTCATGCCCGGCATACACAAGGCAACTCCGTCTTGGACACACGTCATAACCGAATGTGGAGGAGTACAATGGACAGATAGGGCTGCCACCACCTACTGCCTACCTCTACAAACCATGGAGTACGAGGTGATCGATACTACCTGGCCATCTAAGCACCGCGCTTACACATTTAAGTAGAATTCTAGCATTGATCAAACACTAGGATCACCGATAGGATTAACAAATACTAAAGCACACATAACTCTAACCCTATAGATTAACAAGTTATGAGCTAAGCAATTGCAAGCCTTCTTGGATATCAAACCCATGTTGAAGCATAACAACTAGAGTAAAGTATAACTAGCATTATAACATTTAGACTATAGTCAAGGTATATGGCAATCATGACAATAAGGTAGCAATTCTATATCACCATGAAAGCATAAAGTACTATGAAATGAATAACTATACAACTAGAGTAAAGTAATATGACATATAACCAAACAAGGGAAACATATCATAAGCATAACTATATAGAAGAACTATATTAATTGAATAGATTAAAGTCATAATAAAATAAAATAAAGTAAGGGATACAAGAGCCATACCAATACTCCTATGACTTGGAGACTTGAGCAAGGCTCCTCCTACACTCCATTAGGACTAGGAAACTACTAAGTGAAAGAAGGAAATGAATAACTCTTGAGTGTGTGTGTTGGAGTGGAACTCTCCCCTTCTATTTATAAAGGCCATAGGTCGGTACTGAGGAGTAACCGCTACAGAACCACCATGCACCAACATCAGGAATTCACTAAGGAATACCACGTGGAAGCCCGCCCGAAATTGGCTCAAGACTAGGTCGGGCGATCAGGGGGGAGGTCGATCGATCGACCACAGGGCCCATTCCCTTTATGCATTCTCTGGGTAGTAGACAGGTGGGCCCTCTTGTGTTTCAAGGCGGTGTTCTCCGGAGGAATCCCATGTAGCCACCTATGCAATCTAAGGGAAGTCCAGTTGGCACCATCCCATTGGCTGGAATGGTGTTTCCCCGGATTATGCTCTAAATCTCCACTTTATTTGTATCAAATCCCTGCATGCACATGAATCTCCAAGTACAAGTGGAATCTTATTATTCCTAACTAACATGCAGGTATGAAATTCTAAGTCTTCCTACTTTTATAGGTATCTTGACGATCGAAATTCGTATTTAACAACCGTCAATAGTGAGATCTGAAATTTTCAGCATTATTCATCTATTGATCAGAAGTGAGAATAAAAAAGTTGTTTTATGATATGCCTGCTGAAAAACATGGTGAGTTCAAGTGTTGAAGTGAAATAGTTTCAAAAATGAGAAAGAGTAGCTATGGAGGATTAGCAAATTAATGTGATGATTGACATTAATTTTAGCAAATTAATGTGATGATTGACATTAATTATTGTGAGAATTTTAGCTGCATGATTTGAGTAGGCAAGGTGATGTTTGAGTAGATATTGTATTACTTGAGGAGTAGCAATGATTTGACTGTGGGGGAGCTATTGGTGTTATATATACACCCATTTTACTTTGTAAAAGAGGTTTTTTTGGCCTTATTATGCTTATTTCATTAACAATTAACCCTAATTATTGTGTATATTTGTAGTTTTCTTATCAAGCTATGGGGGAGTAGAAATATGAAGGAAATTGGTGAAAACAGAGAACTTATATGGATCCAGGTCTATGAAATGGGCCAAGAAGGAAGAATCGCAAGGTCATGCCGATTGGCATGGTTTGTGTGCCGACTGCCACAAGGAGAATATAAGGAGGAGATGGAACCAAAAAAAGGATCAAGCAAGAAACTCGAGACCTAGGGTTTTCTAGGATTGTGGCAGCGATACCAACGAACATCAGCAATTTTTGCTAGGAAGGGGGACTATGTCGACCGGCACAATGCCGTGTCGATCGGCACGAGTGTTTCAACACCATATTCCCTTGTCCAACTGAACCATGCCCATGGATCTCAGTAGGATGAGTGAGTAGTCCTCATGTTCTCCCATGTGGGAATGGAAACCTAGCAATGTAAACTCTCAACACTGATGTGATGTGCCAAGTCTATGTGATGTGCTTATTACTATGTGATTGTGCATGATCCCATATGTTAACTTATTAGCATTGCTAGACGTTTAGTTGTGTTATGATGATCACATAGTGCAAGTAATCAGTGAGAAATGATTAGCTTCTGTCATGACAGGGCCAAAGTGAGTGGAACCACCATGTCTTGTACAATACTAGGCACATTAACTGAACCAATAGTGTGAAGGGATCCACCATGTGTTTATAACCTTGGTAAACTTTATAGTCCTTTTGTTTCTAATTGTTCTTGCTTTTCACAAACATCATTTTTAATACTTTAAGTTAGTAAATTACATAATAGTGTTGGCACCGGAATTTGGACCAGTCCTAGTGGTCAGAGACATGGAGTTGGAATCGGTCAGGTCAAAGGAGTTCAACGGCCGAAGGGAATAAAGTGAGCCTGATAGGTTATTTTATTCCTTTCTATTTTAGTTTAGATTTTGTTTAGGAATAAAAATCTAGTCGTCTTGTTTGTTTGGAAACCAAAGAGTCCTGACCGAATATGGTTAGAACCCTTGCACAGGGCTATAAATATGTAATAGGATGTGGACGAGAAAACTTAACACTTTTGTTCAATACAATTCGGCGCATCGCCAAACCTTTTCTTGACGACATCCTCGTCTCGCATGGGCTGCATTAGCTCTGATCTCTACAAGAGACTTGGATTAGTCAACCTCAGTAATTGTATCAACTTCAACTAGTACTTTCTCATTGATTTGATATTCTAGTTGTTATGTTTAGAATTGCTAGTTACCTGGTAATTAGATCTTGATCATGTTTGTACTATCGACTTTGACTTGCAATACTATCTCGGTTAGGTCCGATCTGTTGTGGTTGTTAGAATGTTTTATAAGCTTGGCTTAGATCTGTTATTCGAGTCATTTTATTAATTTTACCCACAATGGGAGCGTATCTAGTTTTGTTTACTTTCTTTATGCACTGTCTCGATTAAGTTCGATCTGCTCGTGCCAGTGAGGCTGCATCGACTTTGACCTCTCACTGAGTCGATAGGACTAGGTACGAGTCGATTGTGGGTAGAGGCGATTGGGTTCTATCAGGATGTTTAGCTGATAGGTTATCACGATTCGATCGACTTCTTAGTACTTTATTTGATTATTGATATATTTATAGAAGTCGATTGCCCCCTTTATCTAATAAGATGAGATCTGTTATTTTAAGGCATATTTGCAATACCAGCTATCAGGTCTATTGACTTTCACTATCGATAGAGCGAGTCTTTGCATGTTTACTGTAGTTCTATCGACTTTTCTCTATCAACTTTGCTTTATCAATTTAAATCTTATCGGTGCTATTTATGCATTATTTAATACTCATTTAATGAATTGCCAATGAGTCGATATAAATCAGCCAGTTAGTTTATTTATAATCATCTTAGTAATGATAAAATAGAATTTTAGAAATTTATTAAGTATTTTACCATATTTGGAAATACCTCAAACAATTAATTTAAGCTTAGAAACCTTTCACAAAGGGGAAATAATTATAAAATAGTTATAAATTCCCTGGTGAATTGGGTCCCATCAGAGCACCCGAAATATCACAAGGGACCTATGTGCAAAATCCCATATTATTTTGGGCCTTGTAGCTATTTTATTTTGAATTAATTGAAACTAGGGACCTATTTGTGAACTTGGAAAGAATAGAAGGGGCGCAATGCGAAATTTCCTTTCTTCTTCCTCCATTGGTGCAGGCCAGTCCCGGTGAGCACGCCAGCGCCTCTGCACACCACCGTCCGCCTCGAAACCCCGCGCACTACAGTGTCGCCTGACCCCCCTGCCGCGTCCCGTCCCGTCCGCCTTTCCCCTTTTCCCGTTTTGGCGCCAGCGCCATCAATCTTGGCCGCTCTGCCCACCTGCCATTGCCACTGCCCTTGCCTACTCAGCCACCCCCGCGCCGACCACTCCCATCGCCCTATTAGCTCGCAAACCGAAGCATTGACCTTTGCGTGACACCACTGAGGCCATGAACCCTTGGCCGAGCTCTCTGCCCCACAGTTCCGGTTGCCCTCCTTTATCCCCTCTGCTCCTCCCTGATGAGGACATCACCCTTATGGATACACCCAGCACTCCGCCAACCAAAATACAAGTTCATGCGCGACAACTGAATTTACGGGTGAGCTTGTTCCTAATGATTCCTTTATGTGATTTTGAGAATAGATTGCTACCTAATGAATTAATTGTTGTTAGAAACCATGGAGATGATCATGAGATAGCTGGGGAGGTGATTGGAGACGTGATGGGCCAGCAAGGACGTCCAAGCCAAGGTGGAGGACCACTCAAAACCGACTCCGAGTCCGTATGCGTCCTGGGCATCCGTTTTAGTGCAGACTGGTCTTGGGCTCCGAAACAGACTCGAAGTCGGTTTTGATTGGGCCTCCACCTTGGCTTGGATGTCCTTGCTGGCCCATCACGTCTTCAATCACCTCCCCAGCTATCTCATGATCATCTCCATGGTTTCTAACAACAATTAATTCATTAGGTAGCAATCTATTCTCAAAATCACATAGAGGAATCATTAGGAACAAGCTCACCCATAAATTCAGTTGTCGCGCATGAACTTGTATTTTGGTTGGCGGAGTGCTGGGTGTATCCATAAGGGTGATGTCCTCATCATTCTCCCCCTTTTGAATTACAGTCGTCCTCGACTCGATCCCATCTCTTTCTCCCAATAGTGGTCTCAAGTCTGAAACAACAATATGTTCTTCATCTTTCACACTATCCTCTTCTTTGTGTAGAACCTGAAATATATTAGTTGCAACAAGAGGCAAGGAAATATGTTCATCATCTAATTCAGATTTTGATGTAAGTGTTGCAACATTTGAAGTAGTCCATTCTTTCCTAAATGGTTCATTCTTTCTTCTCTCAAGTCTTTGTTGATCCTCTTCTAAAATTTCAGCAGCAGACATAGGTTTAAGAGTAACTCTTCTACCATTGTATTTAAATGAATAGGTATTAGCAATGGTATTGTGCAAAGCATTATTTGTAGACATCCAAGGCTTACTCAATAACAAATGACACGCTTGCATAGGCACTATATCAAAATCTGCACAATCCTTATAAGAACCAATAAAAAATTCAATGCGTGCAATTTTATCTACCTTTATCTTACCACAAGAATTTACCCATTGGATGTAGTATGGACACGGGTGTGCCTGTGTGGTCAAGCCGAGCTTCTCGACCAATTCCAAGCTTGCGATGTGGTTGCTACTCTCTCCATCAATGATGACACGACAACGTCGATCCTTCACAACAAAGTGAGTCTGAAACAAGTTGTTCATTTGATTTTGCTCTACCTTCTTCATTTGAGAACTAAACACTCGTTGTGCTACAACACTTGTATCAATCTCATTTGACACCATCGACTCATCACCATCGGTGTTGTAACCTGTCATTGTTAATAGAAAACAAGAAAACAAACAAGAGTATATTTTCCTATCACCACTGTTTCATCACGGTGAAAACTCTCAACAAGCAAATGACAGCACCTAACTGAGTTCTTACAAGATTCTTAGTAGCAAAACAGAGGATACCTTGGAGAGTGTGATCCGACGATTGCGAGGGTCCAAAGTTCTGTGCCTATTCAGAAGGATATATGTGGAGCTAGGTAGGCAATTTATAGTAGCAAGGATTAGCAAAATTTCAATTCAGAAATTGCAAAACTGAATAATAGTCCCAAGCTAGTCTATGTCACTGGCCTAAACTTGTCTCGGACCTAGTTCAAGCAAGCAAGCAAATGGCTCAACAAAGGACACAAAGGCTGCAAGTAATTATGAATTTTTTTTCTCTTCTCCTTTTGTTTTTTTTCTTTTGTTATAGGTGCGGCTTTTTCTTCTTATTTTTTTTTCAGCACCTCTTTGCCTTTTACTTCTTTCATGATTTTTTTGACATAGAACTGTAGCATGAGTTGCGAACTTTATAGCACAAAGAAAAAACCTAAACTTTCTTTTTTGCACTCTTTACGTAAGGAATAGATGTACATGTAGAACTGAACCGACAATTCTCATATGCAACAACGTGCAGCAATCTCTTGACTCAAGGAACAACGTGCAACAGAAAACACTCTAAGTTTCTTTTACACACAAAAAATAGAAGGCTAGATGTTAAATAAATATTTAGTGCAAATAATTCCAGCAGTACTATTCTCTCAATGTGTGAAACAATCTGATTTTTTTTTCTTGATTGTCTATGAACTAGGACACACACGACTCAAACAAGACCAAAGAACAAGTACTAGACCAACAACACAATGACCTTGTAGGGACTAAAATTTAGAGAAGCAAACTAAACTGAAAATTGCAAGGCACAAGGGGGGTGTAGGACAGCGGAAACACGACGAACAAATATTTTTGTAGGGCAATTTTCTGGACTCTAGGATTGAACAAAATAACAAGGATAACGGCGAACCTAACGGTGTACCTGAAGCTCTGATACCACTTGATGTGGACAAGGGTTCCCGATCTTCCGATAGGTTCTGATAATCTTGATTAAGGCGGAGGCGATACACAAATCGATCCGGCTTCCGAACGACACGTTCTGAACCCCGCAATCGCAGCACAACGTCTCCTCTGGTTATCAACCGTTCAAGAACGATTGACCTCGCCGAGAAGGCTTATCCTTGCCTGCAAATCAAGAACACAATCAAGAACAAAGAAGAATGCAACTAAATTTGCAAGTATACGATGAATCTCACAAGTTGGGGTCTCACAAACCGATGAACGGCGAAACTGTTTATGAACAGAATTGATCTAAGCAAAACCCAAACCCTAATGAAGAGGCGGCGGCTGTATATGAGGATCCTAGGGTCGTGCAAGACCCCCTGGACGCAGCCCTAAGTGGCCTCAACTCCATACATGGCCCAAAGACCGATTACGGTGTCGCAGCACCAGGACAGATTCTGGAAGTCGAATTGTTTCGGCGATTGCCGACGTCTCGGGACGAATTTTGACATCGGACCAGTTGGGTTGGAAAGGGCTTTTCGTTATCTTTCCAGGCATATATAGAACGTCCAAATCCGAGTCCGTATGCGTCCTGGGCATCCGTTTTAATGCAGACTGGTCCTAGGCTCCGAAACAGACTCGAAGTCGGATTTGATTGGGCCTCCACCTTGGCTTGGACGTCCTTGCTGGCCCATCACGTCTCCAATCACCTCTCCAGCTATCTCATGATCATCTCCATGGTTTCTAACAATAATTAATTCATTAGGTAGCAATCTATTCTCAAAATCACATAAAGGAATCATTAGGAACAAGCTCACCCGTAAATTCAGTTGTCGCGCATGAACTTGTATTTTGGTTGGTGGAGTGCTGGGTGTATCCATAAGGGTGATGTCCTCATCACTCCCCGCCATGGACATAGACCACTAGAAACCATCGCTCATTGCTTCCTCACTCGAGCAAAAACTGCCAACACGTGTGCCTAGACCCCTTCTACCTCCCCATGCCCCTACTTGGCCTTTTCCTCGCGCTCATTGCTTGAATCGAAGGAAGAACGGAGACGAACACCCTTGCCACCGCCATTGACGTCTCCGCAAAATTCCTCGCCTCTGGTGACCCTCGTCCCCTTCTCCCTCTTCGTGCATGTGCTCAACTCACGGCCGATCGTGCCTGAACTTTTTCCCTTTGTTTTTGTCCATGAGGTCACCGACATTTGGCTTTTACCCAACCCTGCCCTATCGCCGCTGATCGCTGAAGCCGCCTCCATGACGAGCTCCACTTCCCGGCTTCTCTTGGCGCCTAGGAACCCGATGCCGAGCCCCTGCATATCGCCGTGAAGCTATAGGTGAAGACGGAGTCCCATTTCATGCCCTGTAGCAGAAACACGACGCTGTCGAAGTCCTCCTCTACGTCACCTCTCGTCACCGACAACTCTCCAGTGAGCTTCTGTCCCCGCGAACCCCTCCGGCCATGACGAATACGTCGTTCCCGCACTTCCGAGGCGAGCTCTCCGGCGAGCTCCGGCCGCGCGCCACCGCTATCCGGCGAAGCTGACTAGCAGCCTTGCTGGTGCCTGCATGGCTCCGACGTGGCCCTGATGTGGGTGCTCACGTGGCATTCCCGGATTACTCAATAACCAGAAAAATTAACAGAAATTGCTGAGAAATTCTAAAAATCATAGTAAATTCATTTCAAATCCAATTGGCCTCAAACCAAGTTTGTTCATTTCATAATAATGTGCTCTATTTTATAAAAAATGATAGCCAGCTACTTATGCCAAAGTATTTTCAATAATTAATTTAACTTGTGCAAACACAAATTAAATCCTCATAAATTCAAGAAAGGCAAATTAATTCTAATCTTTTGCATGCATTGTTAGTTCATGTTATTACATCACCTTGATTTATTTGGTGCTTTAGCTTATATAGATGCTAGTAAATAAAATATTAATGTTCAGAAGCTGTGAATTGGTAAAAATGATGTTCATACATGTACCAATTCATAATAAATCACTCAAGTCTAGTAACACCTTTTTACTATATTAATTGCATTAATTGTTCATAGAATTATAATAACCCCATTTAAATACTTAACACACATAAGATAATAAGATTCTAATTTTCTTCTTTGAAGCATATGACTCCGAGAACATATTAATAAGATTGTTGGCACTAAAACACTACTGCATTATGCATCCATCATATCATTGCATGTAACGGTGTTACGATAATACCGTTAACACATTTTCCATCATATAGATAACGACAACCAGGAGCAAGAAGAGGATTTTCAGAAGGATATTGACTCTCAGGAGCAAGAAATAGAGGTTGCTAACACTAGTGTCGATCAAGGCAAGCCCCGGTTTGCATTCGCCTTTTTTACAAAGTTGCTAGTTTAACATCATTACTAGTGTCTATATTTGATTGTTGCATTAGGTCAATATGAGTTGATCAAAAACCCACTTTGCATGATATCCCAAATGACCTATATTACTGTTATATGAGTCTTGGTAGGATCCGATACTATGCTGCTATGCTTAGTAATTGAATAATAGCGTTAGTAACATATGGGTGTTGGCTGCGGTAGCCCGGTCTTGTCGAACCTAGGACCCGTCCGTTGTTGGCCCCTTGATCAAGTTTTGAACAGTACCGAATGCATGCTAGTTTATGGGCACTAGTAAACCGATGTAGCATTAAAAATTATTTGTAATAGGATCGGTTAAGGTGCATTGGTTATTGACCCTTCTGCTGCTGGAGTGGGCGATTCATACCACGAAGTAATGTTGGCAGAATGGCATGCCCACTCGATGTCACCATACCCGGTCTGAGGTGTAAGTTCTTTTATTGCGAAAGGTTGCCATATACGACCTTAGTTGGTGCGTATGTGTCGTGTATCTCGGGTTTCCCCAGCAGGTGTTAATCGATTGCAATTGCTGTCACTCGCAGTAATGAGTACCGCTTGGTCACTAAGTCATCACGTAGTTCACATGATGTTATGAAAGTTGATTAATTGTTTATTTGTTGATTATTATTACGGCTGCTCTTATTTTGTATTTACTTCATGTATTGATTTCATTATTTATGTTGCTCCACTAAAGTTATATTTCTGCCCTACCCAATTAACTTGACTAAATAAAAATTGGTATAACTAATAGGATGCTTAGTGCAAGCCTTTTTAAATAGCCATCCAATTAGAGCCAACGCATGTCTAGGTCTTTTGACAGGTAAGTCTTGTTGAGTAATTAGTACTCAGGCTTTGTGCCATTGTTATTTTTTAGGTAATGAAGATATAGAATTGCCTGTAGATGTGATGTCTTGGGACATGCAAGTCCCTGAGGGTTGGACTGCCCACTGGGAGTCTGATTTGCCACCGCAGTGATTGTTGCGTGTTTCTAGGGTAATGGTTCTCTAGGCATGAATCATTGCTACCGCTGTATCATCGAGAGCTCGTAGAATTTTCGTTATTTTGCTTCCGCTGTTTTGAACTATCTTAAATTTGTAATATTCCGCTGCACTTTAGTACTCTATTTATATAATAACT
Source organism: Eleusine indica (assembly GCA_030378355.1). Taxonomy (NCBI): domain Eukaryota; kingdom Viridiplantae; phylum Streptophyta; class Magnoliopsida; order Poales; family Poaceae; genus Eleusine; species Eleusine indica. The sequence goes on along the minus strand of CM059494.1, from coordinate 30,108,458 downwards.
TAACTTAAAATGGACAAATGTTGTATTATCAAGTGTCTGCGTTATCAGCACCTTTGGGATCTCGATCCTCCGGGAAGGGACGCCTCAGCTGGTATCAGAGCCGTGGTCCATGATAATACAACAATTAAAAAATATTTTCAAAAACTACGATGTTTACGAGTAAGGATACGTTAGTATTGCCCCTATTAGATGTTAGGGTTGGTGACAAGCTAACGGGTTATGCTTGAGTTGGGTTATTATTTGGCTTTCCATTTGTAATTTAAAGTTCGCTCGCAAGAACTATGGCTTTGCGGGATGATTCCTTACATAAATCGTCACCAACATATTTTATTTTTGGCTCCGTGAACAAGTATTGGAGCGTAGAGTTCGCTCGCGAGGGCTATGGTTTCGCGAGATGGTTTCTTCTATAAACCGTGCCAACTTTTTCTTAGTGATGCTCATCATGGTAGCCTTATGAGCATGGGTCCGCTTGCGAGGACCGTGGCTTCATAAGGGGGTTCGTTTCATGAACCGTTGCCAATTAGCATTATGCTTATTTTCATAATTTCTTTCAAATTTGATGTATTGTTTCTGCAATGAGTTTTCTGCAAGTACACTAACACCGTTAGTACAACACTTAGATTGACATACGTGATGAGAGCGGGTCGTCACCAAACTTTCGTGCCGCTAAGTACTGGCAAACTACGGGTTGTGTTGTGAGGAATGATAGGTTAATAAATTGAAAGTTTTGCATCATGCATCCCTATATAACGCAACTAAAACTTTGTTCTCATCTTGCTCACTAACCTCTAGATATAAAAATCTAAATTTGTTAATTTGCAAAAATTTTGAATTTACAAGTGCAACTGCTAAAGTTAACAACAATTTGTTCTATTTTTAGTTGCCAACTTCAAAAATTCATAGTTATTAATTTACTCAACCAAATAAGTCATGTACATACTTTCTAGAAAGATCAGAATGTGCTCTGTCACCTCATGTAAAAATTTAAAATTTTATCAGAACAAAATTGACTTCAAAAACAGAAATAATTGCAGTTTGTCAGCCACTGTTTTCAGAATGAGCCCTGAACTTAGAAATTTCATAACTAGAATTGTACTTCGAATTTTGAAGTGTTTAAGCACAATCTGGAAAGACTTAGAAGTCGATTTTCATCTCCAATAGGTTTTACTAATTAATTATTTCTACCCTGACCAGTAGAGTTGAAACAGTGAGCCCCTGTCACCTAGGAACAGAATCTGCCAACCTAAACTTGTAAAATTCGTAAGTCCAGTTTTACTTGGAATTCTTGGGAGTATAAATATAATCTGGAAAGCTATGAAAGTATACTGTAACATGATGCCAAGCACCAGTTTTGAAGATTTCATTTGCTGGTCGAAATACTCACTTTTCTGACTGCTGTACAGTCAAGATAGAATCTGTTTTAAAACCCATTTCCGTGTTATTGCCCCCTTGAAGCTGGAAAATGTAAACTAAAACTTTGTCTTTGTATTTCATAGCACTTTACATGAAATGATGTTTTTTTGTAAGGAAGGTTTGACTCAATAAAAAATACTTTCCTTGTAGATGGCTGAAAACAATGACCAAACCCCACCGGGTTGGGATGACTCATCTGTTTTGGAGAGTTCTCCGTGGCTTTGTTTATGACATCCCTCCCACTTATGTTGGCGAGAAATTTCAGGAGCATGGAGTCACCTCTTGTGTCATCCATGTGGCGGTTCCCACCAACTATTCGGTTACTCCAGCATGGGAGTCCTGGACCATTAGCGTCACTGGGACAGATTTGATTGCCACTTGGGGTGTTGCTGCTTCCAAGGCACTCACTTGGTTCTGCGAAGATCGCAAGCATGATGTTGCTGGAACACCTGTCGCATTGTTGCCCATCAATGATGTGAATGATTTTGAAGGGAATTGGGTTGAGATCACCTTGGATTATAGAGAACAAGAGGATGTAGAGATGGCACCTGCTGGTAATAATGATGTAGAAATGATGGATCTGGAAGAACCGGAAGAGCCTATGGAACTAGAAGAACTGGAAGAGTTACACTAGGAATAGATGAGTCGCTACACCATGTGTTGTGTTCATGTAATATATGTATCTCGAGTTCGGATGTAGGATCGTGTGCCTTGCATAGTGCATCCGTAATACCGTAGCTAGGTGTTGGCACATTATGTAGGAGTTAGTGTGACGTTGCCATTGTAACAATCATGTAATAAGTCTCGAACTAATGAAAATGGTTGTCATTTTTGAAATATTTAATTGTGCCCTCTTGCAGATTTATATTCTTGCACATATGACTTTTATGGATTATTTTTAAGAAACGACTAATGTGCAACCATATAAATTGCAGCATGGTGCGTACTCGAAACCAGGAGGAGCCCGAGAGCTTGCCGCAGGGAGGTGCTCAATAGCCCACCATGGCTGATTTAATCGCTGCTGTACTCACCTGTCAACAAGGTGATTCCGAGATGTGTCCCCAATTGGTGGAGAATACGTCCCGCTTGGGTGGACATGGAGGCAACCGCAACAACAACAACCAGCCTCGTCAGTGCACGTACTCAGACTTTCTGGGTACCCATCCGCTGACATTCGAGCATGCCAGAGAGCCTCTGGAAGCTGATCACTGGCTACGTCAGACCGAGTCCAAGTTCGGTCTGCTAGAGTGCACTGAGCACCAGAAGGTTCTATTCGCTGCCCAACAACTCCAGGGCCCTGCCGGTGCCTGGTGGGCAAATTATGAAGCTTCTCTCCGAGCTGGTCATCATGTGGAGTGGAATGAGTTCAAGACTACATTTCGTGCTCATTTCATTCCGACTGGTCTCATTCAAAGGAAGTTCCAGGAGTTCATGGATTCGAAACAAGGAGGGAGGAATGTCCTCCAGTATTCTGAAGCATTCAACCATCTTGCTCAGTATGCTACTGACTACATAAACACTAAAGATAAGAAGAGATATGCATTCTTGCGTGGAATGAATGCTACACTCAAGGAACGTCTGACTTGGCAGACAACTGGTCAATGCTGCTATTGTCCAGGAAGGTGCTATGCACCAAGTTGAAGAAGAAGATCGTAAAATGAAGGCCCCTGCCAGTGCCTCTGCTGCTCCACAAGCTAAGCATCACCTGATTTATACTTCACCCTCTGGACAGCATTTTCGGGCATCCCCATAACAGCAATTTCAGCGCCCGTATGCTCAGAATTACTCGAGGCCACCGCAGCAGCAAAACTTCCCACCCCGTGCACCGTACCAACAGCAAAACAATCAGTACCGTTCACCATATCAGTAGCAAGGAAATCAGAATGCTCGCGCCCCACAGCCCGTTGATCGTGGAGGCAACTATCCGAGCTACAATTGTGGTCATACCGGCCACTTTGCTAAGAATTGTACCGCACCTAGGCGCAACATCAATAACAATAACCAGCATCAGAACCAGGACAGGTCTAAGAATGCACCATCTCGTGGTGCTCAAGTCAATTACAACAATGCTGAAGACATTCCCCAGGGCGAACCTGTGCTAACCGGTACGCTCTCACTCTACCGCCAGCCTGTCCTTGCACTTTCTGATTCTGGTGCTACTCATAATTTCATTAGCAAAGCTTGTGTGCAAAAACATAATCTTCACACCACCACCATAAATAAATGCTACACCATCCGCTCTCCTGCTGGACAAATTCTTGCTAACAAAGTACTATGCAAGGCTCCACTAGAAATAAATCAAAAGATCTATCCCACCAATTTCATCATGCTTAAAAATTAGGAAATTGACCTAATCATAGGCATGATGTGGATGAAAACTCATAGAGCCATGTTAGACATCGAGCCCCGTATCGTTCACTTAAACTCTCCCTTGCATGGCCAAGACACCCTTTTTCTAAATACTGATTCATCGATGTGACATCCCATGTCACTAAAAAGGCAATTAACCTAATTCTAATGCTAATTGCTAGCTCATTAAAAAGGAGAGAAATTAAATTGCTAAAGAAAAGGGGAATTTGAGTTAATTAAATCCAAATCGGCCAAAACCAAATTTTACACAAACATCACAAAATTCAATGAAAGTGTGCCAATGTTTTTGCATATTACAGTGGGTCATATCAAGAATGATTTTTAGAGAATTTATCAGAATTTTCGGTAAAGGATAAATACCCTTAAAAATTCCCTAAATGCAGAAAGCAGTTTCTCTATTCTTGGAATCTTAGTAATTTTTCCAGCAGAGATCACAACCTAACCCCAAAAGCAAAGTTGTAGCAAATATTTTAATGGGCAAGCAGAAAAAATTGGCCTAAAGCGTGGAGCAAGGTAACTTCGGGTTTTACCATTTTACCTCCAGCACCTACTCGGGTCAAACAGGAGTTGAGCTCTTCTTTTGCCCACCGGACAAACGGCAGCACCGCCGTCCTCCACCCTCTGGCCGCCGACCAACCCACGACCTACCCTCCCCCCCCCCCCCCCCCCCCCCCCGCCCCATACCGTCCACTGCTCCGCCTAAAACCATGGGCGATCGACGCTGCTTTGAAGCCGCCCTTATCCACCCAGCGTCCTTCCCTCTGATCTCCCTGTCTTTAACCACCGAGCCCACCTCTCCCTGGAAAACACCCGCAGCAGGCCGAGCTCCCACCCTCCAGCACACCCTCACTCTCCCTCTGGTCTCTCGTGATGCGCCAAGCCCCAGCGCCGCCATATTCCCTCTGCAAGCGAGCCCAGGCAAAGGAAAATCCGGCCGCTCCCCTGTTTCGAGCCACCATGGCTGCCGCCGTGTTGAGCTCGGTATAGGAAGCTCCCCATCTCCTTCTTCTTCTGCAAATCGATGCTCAAGACCTTCCACAAGAATCCCCATAACGCTTCCCCTCCCTCATGTAGTGACTTCGCCGGATTTCGGGAAGAGAAGGGCGCCACCGCGCCGGAATCCGCCACCCCCATGACGAGACCCACCTTCCGGCCATCACCGTCGACATCTTCTTCCGTGCTGATGATCCCCACACCATGGAGAACCTTCTCGACCAACTCCCGATCCTTCTCGCCCTTGTGCACGACGCGCGATGCCGCTGAACCTCTCCCCTGCCTCCGCTTCCATCGTCGTCACTATTTGAGGCACCTCCGTCGGTCGGCGACCCCCTGGGGTTGCTCGCCGTTGTGTGCGCGGCCGAATGGAGCTGGTCCCGGGCCCCACCTCCCACCACAGGGGCCGGCGTCGAGCGCTCCGACAAGCCTTGGCCGTGCTCCGGCGAGCCCGGCCGCGCGCGCTCTGCTGTTCAAAATTCCGAGTGGCATTTTCATAATATAGATCAAACTTTGCTAAATATTCATAAATCAATACCTCACAATAGGAAAATGGGAAAATGCAAAACCAGTTTTGTTATACTCACAAAAATTCTCCTCTATCCAAAAAGTAAAATGAGCATCAAGTTCTGAAGTTTATCAATTAAAATAATTCACCAAAGTTGGAACCCTTCTAAGATTAATAAATTCAGAAGTAAGAATATATAAATTGTAAAATCATGAAATTTGGTCAGTAAGCATATCATGGCATCTTTAAACTCTCTGCAAAAGCACATCTCCATTTTATGCATATTTTTAGAGTTATTGCATAATCATTATTTCTAGTAAATGAATTTTTATAAATTCTCTGTTAGGGATTTAATTATGAAACTTTGCCTGATTGTTACTTATGTCTTGACACCTTCGTATAAAATTCCATGTTAAATCCTTAGCAACATAAGTATGTTTTTGCTCTTGATTAGTTTATTTCATAAATAGCTTAGCAATCATTTAGATAAATATTGACTTATATGCATAATTAGATTATTTACTAGTATTGGCTCCCTGGTACTGTTCATTCAATATATTTAGGTCATGAATAGCAGTAGGTTTATGTGTTCATCATCATATGCTCATTGTCACACATGTCCTATTTATTCGAGAAATTCCATAAATCCTTGAGCATTCATCTCTTAATTATGCATTTCCATTTTCATATAGGACACGAACCCGAGGAGACCACGCCGGAGAAGGCCGGTGCTGACGTGAATTTCACCGGAGACCCTAACTACGATCACTCCTAAGGCAAGCCCCGGTGCACACCTATTTATTTGAGAGTCCTTTTTGTTTAATCACAATATAAGGATATTGTATTGTGCATTAGGTATAGGGCTTGAATGGCAATCCACTTGCATAAACCAATAACGACCTATGTTAGTAAGCCTTTCATTAGAAAATGCTACGCTTACTCCAGTGGAGTCAATGATAGGTTATGGAGTCACTTGATACACTTATGGTTCACATGAAAAGATGAATTTGGTTAAAACTTGAGAACCTATCGTTGCAACTCCGCGAACAAGTATCAAACAGTACCAAGTGCATACCTTTATATGGGAATTAGTAAACCTAGTAACTTGGGTGCCGTATTGTTGGACGGATACACTCATTGATCCAGAGGTGATGTGAATGGCACGGTGGTTGCACGGGTTGGAGGACCGCTGGAGAGTGCACGGGTTAAGCCTCGGATACAAAGTACTGTATCGCGAGGAGGGACGTGTACTCAGGATCGATGGCCCCGGACTGACTTTATAGCAACCTCGTGAACGGTGGCCATACGTGTTCTTATATGATGCATATGTCATGTACTTAGGTTTTCTCCTGCAGGATGTAAATCAAATCGAATTGCCGTCCCTCGTGGTTATGAGTACCTCTTGTTTCGAGCAGTTGGCAATGATAATTAAGTAGAGAGGATTGATTATGATGGTGAATTTTATTTACTCTATGGCTACATATTGCTATGATGTATTGTTCTTTATATTTGTACAACCTTAGTAGCTAGCCAGGTTCAAATAAAGTTACTTTCCTGCAACAACAATTAAATATCGGCTAAAGGATAAACTTGAAAGCATAGAGCTAATAGGTGCCTTTTGTGCAAAATACCAAATAAGCCCGGTCAGCCCCCTGCATGCTAGGAGTCGGATTTAGATAACCATTTGTCAGGTAAGTCTTGCGGAGTATATTAGATACTCAGGCTTTGCGATTTATGTTACTTCCAGGTATCCCTAGGCTACCTATTGTGGTTGTTGTAATAAGATTGTGTGAGAAGGTGAGGAACCACAGGAGTGGACCATCGAGTGGGTTCCTAGTTCGCCTACCCAAGATGAGTGAGCCATTGCCATAGGGTGAGCATGGTTTACTTAGGCTATATATCATCGATTGTACCGTGTTTTCCCTTCCGCTTATTTTTGTACTTCAAACCAAGAACATATGTACTGTAATGTAACTTAATTTGCTTCCGCTGTGACTCTTGGACTTGTAATATTAAGCACTTAAATGATGCATCATTGTAAATGATGGATGTTCATGTGTGGATGTTATGTATGGTTACTTCGGTAATCATCTCCTGAGGTGATCCTGTACGACACACTCTATATTTCGGTATAGGGCTATGACAATCGAAAGATCTGGATGTCTATCACTTGGAAGGACAATCACTCAAAAGTATTCCCGTCGTTTGTGAGTATCCGGATGTGTTTCCTGAAGATATCTCTGGCCTCCCACCTGACCATGATGTGGAATTTAAGATAGAATTACAGCCAGGAACTTCTCCAATATCATGTCGTCCGTATAAAATGGCTTCGAATGAGCTGGATGAACTAAAAAAGCAATTGAATGAGCTGCTGGAAAAAGGATTCATTCGCCCAAGCACTTCACCTTGGGGCTGTCCCGCTATTTTTGTGAAGAAGGACAAATCTATGCGCCTTGTCGTTGATTATCGACCACTAAATGAAGTTACAATCAAAAATAAATACCCGCTGCCCCGAATTGATATTCTTTTTGATCAATTGGTTGGTGCTAAGGTCTTTTCAAAACTTGACCTTCGCTCGGGCTACCATCAGATAAAGATTAGAGTCGAAGACATTCCGAAGACCGTCTTCTCTACTAGATACGGGTTATTCGAGTATCTAGTAGTGTCATTCAAATTAACAAATGCTCCTTGCCCATTTCATGTATCTCATGAACTCAGTATTCATGCTAGAGCTGGATGAATTTGTGTGAGTATAAATTGATGACATCCTCATCTATTCTAAGTCTAAGGAAGAACTTGCTGAACATCTTTGTATTGTTCTTCAACGTCTACGAGACTACAAGTTATTCGTGAAATTCAGCAAGTGTGAATTTTGTTGGACCGTGTGCCATTTCTTGGTCACATAGTTCAGTGGAAGGTATCTTTGTACACTGTGGCAAAGTTCAAGATGTGCTAGATTGGAAAGTGCCTACTTCTGTCCATCAAGTTCGCAGTTTCCCGGGATTAGCTGGTTATTACCATAGGTTCATTCCTAATTTTTCCCAGCTATCCAAATCCATCACAAGGCTACTGAAAAATGATGTGAAATTCGAATGGAGTGATAAGTGTGAAGAAGCATTTAAGAAGTTGAAAGAATTACTAACTACTGCCCCAGTGTTGGCTCAGCCGGACATCACTGAACCGTTTGACGTGTATTGTGATGCATCCGGGATAGGACTTGGATGTGTGCTTATGCAATGTGGTTGTGTCATTGCCTACGCATCTCAACAATTATGGAAGCATGAAGAACATTATCCAACCCATGATTTAGAGCTAGCTGCAGTTGTGCTTGCCCTGAAAATTTGGAGGCATTATTTACTCGGAAATCTGGTGCATATCTACATGGATCATAAGAGCTTAAAGTACATTTTCACTCAGACCGATTTGAATATGAGACAACGTCGGTGGCCGGAACTAATCAAGGATTATAATCTGGAGATTCATTATCATCCAGGCAAGGCCAATGTAGTCGCTGACGCGCTAAGCAGAAAAATCCATTGCAATAACTTGGTGCTGGAATTTCAGGACAGCAGCAACAACATAATTATTTCAGAACCCAATCTTCACATTTTGCCTGCTCTAGTGATCAACAACCTTAGTATACATTCCACGATTCATGAAGAAATCATTGCTGCACAGAAGAATGACATTGGTATGAATTATATCCGTCAAAACATTAAAAATGGTAGAGAAAAATGTTTCACCCAAGACTCGGATGGTACTCTATGGTTCAATAAAAGTTTAATAGTACCGAAAGACTTTGACCTTCGACGGAAAATTCTAGATGAAGCACATCACTCCAAATACACTATTCACTCGGGTAGTAATAAAATGTACCAAGATCTGAAACAGAATTTTTGGTGGACAAGAATGAAGCGAGAAGTTGCTCGGTATGTTGCGGAATGTGATACCTGACAGAGAGTTAAGGCTAACCATTTAAAATAGGCCGGATTACTTCAACCATTGAGCATTCCTGCCTAGGAATGGGAAGACATCAGCATGGACTTTATTGTTGGCCTCCCTCTCACTTCGCGTAAGCATGATTCGATTTGGGTCATTGTGGATAGACTCACAAAGTCTGCTCATTTCTTACCGGTCAACAATACATACAAGATGAAACAATATGCAGAACTATATATATCAAGAATATTATGCCTTCATGGAGTACCTAAGACTATTATTTTGGATAGAGGCTCGCAGTTCGTTGCTTGTTTCTAGGAACAGCTGCATGCATCTTTGGGTACAAATTTAATTCATAGTTCTGCTTACCTTCCCACTACCGATGGACAAACTGAGCGTGTCAACCAGATATTGGAAGATATGCTTAGAGTGTGTCTTAGCACATAGTGGTAACTGGGATAAGTACCTGCCTTATGCTAATTTTTCGTATAACAACAGTTACTAGGAGAGTGTAAAAATGTCGCCATTTGAAGCACTCTATGGTCGAAGTTGTAGACCCCCTCTGAACTGGTCAGAACCTGGAGAAAAAGTAACATTTGGTCCTGACCTTATAAAGGATGTCGAGGAAAAAGTTCGTACCATTCAGGCAAATCTTAAAGCTGCAAAGTGTCATCAAGAAAAGTATGCAACCCGACGATGTAGACACTCTACGTCTATCTCCGAGTGTCACCTATGAAATGCATCCAACGTTTTGGAGTCAAGGGAAAACTAGCTCCCCGTTATATTGGCCCTTTCAAAATTCTAGAACGTTGTGGAAACATAGCGTACAAGCTGGAGCTACCTGCTAATTTGTCTGGAGTTCATAACACCTTTCATGTCTCCCAACTTAAACGGTGTCTCAAACCACCAATAGATGTTATCTTGGAAGAGTATGACCATCTTTAACCGGACCTCACATACTTCGAACAACCAATAAAAATCCTCGATGAGAAAGAACGCGTAACCCGCAAAAGAACAATCAAATTTTATAAGGTACAATGGAGTAATCACTCGGAAGACGAATCCACTTGGGAATCTGATGAGTTTCTGAGTACTCATTACTGAGTATTTTGGTCGTCATTCACAGGTATATTTTGACCTCCGTACTTCCCTCTAGTTGCCTTGTGTATAATCTCGCGACGAGATTTCTTTAAGGAGGGAGGGCTCTGACACCCAAGTGTCTCATTTCTAATTAACAAGTATGTAGAGCACAAATTATAGCTAAGTGTAATATAAAATGATAGAGTCCCTACCCAATTTGAATTAATTATAGACAAATAAAAATCCTACAACCAAGATTGTGAGGCAAGTTAAAAATTTTCTATCCAATATATGCGAAGTAATTTTATAATCATTTTGTAATGATAAAATAGAATTTTAGAAATTTATTAAGTATTTTAATATATTTGGCAATACCTCAAACAATTAATTTAAGCATAGAAACCTTTCACAATGGGGAAATAATTATAAAATAGTTATAAATTCTCTGGTGAATTGGGTCCCATGAGAGCACCAGAAATATCACAAGGGACCTATGTGCAAAATCCCATATTATTTTGGGCCTAGTAGCTATTTTATTTTGAATTAATTGAAACCAGGGACCTATTTGCAAATTTGGAAGGAATAGAAGGGGCGCAATGCGAAATTTCCTTTCTTTTTCCTCCAATGGCGCAGGCCAGTCCCAGCGAGCACGCCAGCGCCTTTGCACACCACCGTCTACCTTGGAACCCCGCGCGCTACAGTGTCGCCTGACCCCCCTGCCGCGTCCCGTCACGTCCGCCTTTCCCCATTTCCCGTTTTGGCGCCAGCACCATCAATCTTGGCCGCGCTACCCACCTGCCACAGCCACTGCTCTTGCCCACTCGGCTACCCCCGCGCCGACAACTCCCATCACCCCATCAGCTCGTAAACTGAAGCATTGAACTTTGCGCGACACCACTGAGGCCATGAACCCTTGGCCGAGCTCTCTGCCCCACAGTTCCGGTTCCCCTTCTTTATCCCCTCTGCTCCTCCTCGCCATGGACACAGACCATAAGAAACCATCGCTCGCTGCTTCCCCACTTGAGTAAAAACCACCAACACGTGTGCCTAGACCCCTTCTACCTCCCCATGTCCCTACTTGGCCTTTTCCTCGCGCTCATTGCCTGAATCGAAGGAAGAACCGAGACGAACACCCTGCGACCGCCATTGACGTCACCGCAAAATTCCTCTTCATGCATGTGCTCAACTCACGACCGATCGTGCCTGAACTTTTTCCCGTTTGTTTTCGTGCATGAGGTCACCGGCATTTCGCTTTTCTTCGGCCCTGCCCTATCACCACCGATCGCCGAAGCCGCCTCCACGACGAGCTCCACTTCTCAACTTCTCTCGGCGCCTACAAACCCGATGCCGAGCCCCTGCACATCACCGTGAAGCTATAGGTGAAGACAGAGTCCCATTTTGTGCCCCGTAGCAGAAACGCGACGCCGCCGAAGTCCTCCTCTCCACCGCCTCTCGTCGCCGACAACTCTCCGGTGAGCTTCTGTCCCCGCGAACCCCTCCAACTGAAGCACCACGATGAGCACGTTGTTCCCGCACTTCTGTGGTGAGCTCCCGTCGCTTGTAGCCCGCCGGCAGCGAGCTCTCCGGTGAGCTCCGGCCGCGCACCACCGCAATCTGGCAAAGCTGACTAGCAGCCTTGCTGGCGCCTGTGTGACTACGATGTGGCCCTGATGTGGCTGCTCACGTGGCATTTCCACATTACTCAGTAACCAGAAAAATTAACAGAAATTGCTGAGAACTTCTAAAAATCATAGTAATTCATTTCAAATCCAATTGACCTCAAACCAAGTTTGTTCGTTTCATAAAAGTGCTCTATTTTCTAAAAATGATAGCGAGCTACTTATGCCATAGTATTTTCAATAATTAATTTAACTTGTGCAAACACAAATTAAATTCTCATAAATTCAAGAAAGGCAAATTAATTCTAATCTTTTGCAAGCAATGATTTATTTTATGCTTTAGCTTATATAAATGCTAGTAAATAAAATATTAATGTTCAGAAGTTGTGACTTGGTAAAAATGATGTTCATACATGTACCTGTTCATAATAAATAACTCAAGTCCAGTAACACCTTTCTACTATATTGATTGCATTAATTGTTTATAGAATTATAATAACTCCATTTAAATGGTTAACACACATAAGATAATGAGATTCTAATTTGCTTCTTTGTAGCATATGACTTTGAGAACATATTAATAAGATTGTTGGCACTAAAACACTACTGCATTATGCACCATCATATCATTGCATGTAACGGTGTTACGATAATACCGTTAACACATTTTCCATCATATAGGTAACGACAATTCGGAGCAAGAAGAGGATTTTCAGAAGGATATTGACTCTCAGGAGCAAGAAATAGAGGTTGCTAACACTTGTGTCGATCAAGGCAAGCCCCAGTTTGCATTCGCCTTTTTTACAAAGTTGCTAGTGTCTATATTTGATTGTTGCATTAGGTCAATACGTGTTGGTCAAAAACCCACTTTGCATGATACCCCAAGTGACCTATGTTACTGTTATATGAGTCTTGGTAGGATCCGGTACTATGCTGCTATGCTTAGTAATTGAATAATAGCATTAGTTTTATTATTCGTACTAAGAGGATGAACTTGATCACTAAATTTGAACTTAATGGAAATAAGTTTACTTTTGATGCTATGACCGGACACCGCAGCAACATATGGGTGTTGGCTGCGGTAGCCCTGCCATGTCGAACCTAGGACCCGTCCGTTGTGGGCCCCTTGATCAAGTTTTGAACAGTACCGAATGCATGCTAGTTTATGGGCACTAGTAAACCGATGTAGCATTAAAAATTACTAGCAATAGGATCGGATAAGGTGCATTGGTTATTGACTCTTCTACTGCTGGAGTGGGCGGTTCATACCATGAAGTACTGTTGGCAGAACGGCATGCCCACTCGATGTCATCACACCCGGTCTTATTTTGTATTTACTTCATGTATCGATTTAATTAATTATGTTACTCCACTAAAGTTATATTTCTGGCCTACCCAATTAACTTGACTAAATAAAAATTGGTAGAACTAATACGATGCTTAGTGCAAGCCTTTTTAAATAGCCATCCAATTAGAGCCAATGCATGTACACTTTCGACGGGTAAGTCTTGCTGAGTATTTAGAACTCAGGCTTTGTGCCATTGTTGTTTTTCAGGTAATGAAGATATAGAATTGCCTGTAGAGGTGATGCCTTGGGACATGCAAGTCCCAGTGGGTTGGACTGCCCACTGGGACTCTGATTTGCCGCCGCAGTGATTGTTGCGTGTTGCTAGGGTAATGGTTCTCTGGGCATGAATCATTGCTACCGCTGTATCGTCAAGAGCTCATAGAATTTTTGTTATTTTGCTTCCGCTGTTTTGAACTATCCTAAATTTGTAACATTCCACTACACTTTAGTACTCTATTTATTTAATAACTTAACTTAAAATGGACAAATGTTGTATTATCAGTGTCTATCGGCTTTAGGACCTCAATCCTCCGGGAAGGGATGCCTTAATCGGCTAGTTTTCACGAATAGTGACTGTCGGCTTTCTTTATCGGCTTGTCCTAGGCCGGTGACCCGAGGAATTTGACCATTTGTTTCTTTATCGATTTGCAGGGAAAATCGACTGGCATGCCCCAGTTTTTGTATTAAGCCTGCACTAGAGTTAAGCAGATTTTGTAGGTCGCGTGTGTGATCTTTGCATCAACACACTTTTTGGCATGCCCAGTGGGACTAAGAACTTCAAGTTTAGCGTCATGTTTGGAATGCCAAAAGATCTCCCTCCTAAGCTCCCTCCGAATCCTCCACCGAAGGTTGATGTTAGTGGGGATTTGAAAGGAGAAATTGTGTTGCCTGTGAGGAAGGATGACTTGATTGATGAGCTAAAGGCACAGGTTGATGAAACACTTAAACAACATGAAAGTCTTCTGTTGGGAACTTTTGGCAAGACTAGGCATGGTGTCATACAGAAGAGAAATCTACTAGATCCTTTCATCATCACTGATGAGATGGAGAAGCATCCTGTCAACAAGCCAACAGAAGTGATTGATGAGGCTACACTAAACAGTATGATCCATACAGCCGTGCATCATGTGTTAATTAACCAGTCACCTATGCAGGTTAATACTTTGAGGGCTTTGATCATACAGACAGTGGAAGGTTCTGTTTATGATAATCAAACACATGGGTCGATGTATTTCCATGTTACTGGAAATATTCCTCATCCGGCCATCAAAGGACCCAAGAAGCAGCTGCCCAGTATGAGCACTACAATTCCTACAACAAGTTCAAGACCAGTGCCTAAAAGTGCCACACCACCTCCAAAGAATACCTATGGTGGCACCCTAGGGAGATCGCCTAGATCTGGCAACAAGATTATTCTACAGAGAACAACTCTGCAGACACAGCCACAACACTACAGACAAGAGACGCCGGCTACTCCAAACGTGACTTATGGGATTGCGCCAAATGTTGAGCCAAGCTTGTTTTGGATGCCATCGTCAGTTGCGCTACCAGGAGAGTTGTGAGGCCGACACATAGTCGCTAACTATGGTTCACAAACTGCTCCACAAATGCCAGCATCTGGTGTTATATTGGCTACTCTCAATACCAATGTTTTGACCGATGACTGGGCGGTAAAGATTGTTGAGGTGATGAGAGAGCAGTTTTGACTGATGTCAAAACAACAAACTTACATGTATCGGCCACCATATCCACTCAGTTATGATCTGATTCCTATGCTAAGCCGATACAGGCCACCAGAGTTTACAAAGTTTACTAGACATGATAACACTACCACTGTAGAGCATATCAGCCCATTTTCAGTACAATGTGGAGAAGCTGGTGCTACTGAAGCATTGAAAATTAGGTTGTTTCCTTTGTTGCTCTCTGGGTTGGCTTTCTCTTTGTTCATATCATTGCCCCTAAACCTTCTTATCACTTGGGCCGATCTTGAACAGAAGTTTCACAAGTATTTCTTCAGTGAGACTAGAGAGATGAGGTTGTCAGATCTGATCGCTATGAGGCAGAAAGCGGGAGAGTCTGTACATGATTACGTACAGAGGTTCAAAGAAGTGCACAGCAAGTGTTTCAGCCTACAGTTGACTGATAACTAGATGGCGGAAATTACTTTTAATGGTATGGTTGCTCCTTTAAGGGAGAAGTTTCCCTCGGTCGAGTTTGAGAGCCTGTCCTAGTTGGTGCAAAAAGTGTCGATCCAAGAGAACCTGACTCGAGGGGCACGGTCAAGGCCAATTCAATTTAACTATAATGATTGTGAGTCTGAATCTGAGGAAGAAACAGAAGATGTCGATATGGCAGAGTGGACCAGGAATAAGAATGTTTTGTCATGTCTGTGGGTGAAACAGAATGAGCTAGAGGAAAAGTATGATTTTGACATCACTAAGGCCGATAAGATATTTCATATGTTGTTATCCAAGAAACATATTTAGTTACCACCCAATCATGTGATTCCTCCTGCTGAGGAGTTAAAGAAAAAGTTGTACTGCAAATGGCGTAACTCGCCATCTCATTATACAAATGAATGCAAGATGTTCAGAAGATAGATTCAATCAGCGATTGAGTAGGGGAAGGTCAAGTTCACTAAGGGTGCTATGAAGATTGATGGACATCTGTTCCCTGCAAATGGTAACATGGCTGGTATCGATAACATGGAGGCATTCATTAATCGGTATCAAAAGAAGAAAGGTAGGGAGATGAAGGAATCACGGTTTGATCCGCAATGGGAATGTCCATTCTTTCAGTACTACTGGGACCACGACATGAAGCTTCCTTCTATTGACAACTGTCCCGGGTGCAGCAGGTGAGCGGGTCAGATGTATAAGGAAGCTCCAAAGGACCATCAGTGCCAACATCGACAAAGCAATGTTAAGGAGTCAATGATGGAAAAAGCCAATGGGCAAGGCAGAGTGTCAGCTTTCGATCGACATGGCACAAAAAAGAATGAGAAAGAAGCAAACTTCGATAAAGAAGTCGAGGAAGAGTTACAAGAGGAACAGGAGCAGAATGATCAAGGGTGTCCATCTGGTATTTTCTTCAGGAGTGAGAAGCGCAGAATTCAGAGGATGTGCTGTAGACAGATAAGGGTTGGCCGATGTTATTATGATGAAGACGATGATCAACCATCAAAGAAGGTATGGAGGCCAAAAGTTATGTGAACAAGGGCTCCTGATCTTCTGAAAGGTTCTTGGTAAGTTGATTTGGTCGGAGGCGACACACAAATCGATCCGGCTTCAGAACAGCACGTTCTAAACCCCGCAATCGCAGCACGACATCTCCTCTGGTTATCAACCGTCCAAAGACGATTGACCTCACCAAGAAGGCTAATCCCTGCCTACGAATCAAGAACACAAGCAAGAACAACGAAGAATGTAACACAATTGTAGATGTATGATTAAACTCTCAAAGTTAGGGTCTCACAAACCGATGAACGGCGACACTGTTTATGAATAGAATTGATCTAAGCAAAACCCGAACCCTAATAGTGCGGCGGCGGCTGTATATAAAGACCCTAGGGTCGTGCAAGACCCTCTAGACGCGCCCTAATTGGGCTCAACTAAATACAAAGCCCAAAGGCCAAAAATAGGCGACACAGCACCGACACAGATTCTGGACTCTCTCTTGTTTCGACGATTCCCGATGACTCCGGATGAATTTTGACATGAGGCCAGCGGCATTGGAAAGGGTCTTCTCCTTATATTTCCGTGCATATGTAGAACGTCCAAATCCGAGTCCGTATGCGTCCTGGGCGACTGTTTTAGTGCATACTGGTCCTAGGCTCCGAAATAGACTCGAAGTCGGTTTTGATTGGGCCTCCACATTGGCTTCCAAGCCCTTGCTGGTCCTCCATGTTCCCAACTCCTTCTCCCATCATCTCCTGCTCCTCTCCATGGTTTCTAATCAAAAAATAATCATTAGGTAGCAAACTATTTTTAAAAGTAACATATAGCGAAGAACGTAGGAACGAGCTCACCTCTAAATTTAGTCATCGTGCACGAGCTCTAGTCATTGGACCTTGCAAGTCCAGAATTAGAGGAGTGTTGTGTGTATCCATAAGAGTGATGTCCTCATCATCCTCCCCCTCTTGAAGTGGAGTCGTACTCGACTCAAGCTCATCCTCTTCTCCCAAGTATGGTTTCAAATCTGAAATGTTAAAAGTAGGACTAACCCCAAACTCGGGAGGCAACTCGAGTTTGTATGCATTATCATTAATCTTCTCCATTATTTTGAATGGACCATCAGCTCTAGGCATTAGTTTAGACTTTGTCAATTCTGGAAATCTATCCTTCCTTAAGTGTAACCACACTAAATCTCCTACATCAAGCTTTACTTCCTTTCTACCTTTACTACCAGCAATTTTATACTTTTCATTCATCTTTTCAATGCTAAGTCTAGTGGTCTCATGCATTTGCAAAATAAATTCAGCATGCTGCTTCGCATCAACATGAACTCTCTCATTAATAGGTAGAGGAAGTATATCAAGTTGAGTACGGGGATCAAAACCATATACTACCTTGAATGGACTTACCTTGGTAGTAGAATATGTTGCCCGATTATAAGCAAACTCAACATGAGGCAAGCATTCTTCCCATTGCTTCAAATTTTTCTTCAAAATAGCTCACAACATAGTACCCAAAGTGCGGTTCACAACCTCAGTTTGTCCATCAGTTTGTGGATGACAAGTTGTAGAAAATAGCAACTTTGTACCCAACTTATTCCAAAAGCATGCGCCAAAAATGACTCAAGAATTTTGCATCATGATCTGAAACAATAGTAGAAGGCATACCATGCAAACGTACAATTTCTTTGAAAAAAAGGTCAGCAATATAACTAGCATCATCAGTTTTATGACATGGTATAATGTGTGCCATCTTGGAAAAACAATCCACAACAACAAAAATTCTATCACTCCCCCTCTTAGTCCTAGGCAGTCCTAAAACAAAGCCATAGAAATATCCGCCCAAGGAATAGAAGGAACAGGAAGTGGCATGTATAAACCATGTGGATTCAATCGATACTTAGCTTTTTCACATGTAGTGCAGCGAGCAACAAAACGCTCAACATCTTTCCTCATCCTTGTCCAAAAGAAGTGTGTGGCCAAAATATCCTCTGTCTTCTTAGCACCAAAATGACCCATCAATCGACCTACATGCGCCTCCTGCAACAACAAAAGATGAACGGAACCAACTGGAATGCATAGGCGGTTAGCTCTAAACAAGAAACCATCATTCAACAAAAATTTGTTCCAAGCACGACCTTCTTTACAGTGCAGCAATACATCTTTAAAATCAACATCAGCAACATATTGTTCTTTAATTGCCTCAAGTCCAAAAATTCTACAATCAAGTTGAGACAACAAAGTATAACGCCTAGATAAAGCATCAGCAATCACATTATCCTTCCCTTTTTTATGTTTAATAATATAAGGAAAAGACTCAATAAACTCAACCCATTTAGCATGTCTACGGTTCAAATTGCATTGAGAACAAATATACTTAAGTGATTCATGATCAGAATGAATAACAAATTCTTTGGGCAACAAATAATGACGCCACGTCTCTAAAGAACGTACAAGTGCATATAGTTCCTTATCATACGTGGAATAATTCAAAACAGGCCCAGTAATTTTCTCACTAAAGTATGCAGCAGGTTTACCATCTTGCATCAAAACACCACCAATGCCTATACCACTAGCATCACATTCAAGCTCAAAAGTCTTATCAAAATTGGGTAATTGCAGCAATGGTGCATGTGTAAGTTTGTCCTTTAAAGCATCAAAAGACCCATGATGTACCTTACCAAAATGGAAGTCAAGCCCTTCTTTGTCAACTCATGCAATGGTGCTGAAATATTTGACAAAGCGGCGGTAGAAACCTGCAAGACCAAGAAAACTCCTCACCTGTGTGATAGTTTTTGGTACAGGCCAGCTCTTTATGGCTTCAATCTTTACCTCATCCACCTCAATTCCCTGTGGAGTCACAACATAGCCAAGAAAAGAGACTCGATCCGTGCAAAAGGTGCACTTCTCAAGGTTACCAAATAAACGTGCAACTCGCCAAGCATCAAAAACAGCACGTAAATGAATCATATGATAATCCATGGATTTGCTATAAATCAAGATATCATCAAAGTAAACAACCACAAATTTGCCAATAAAAGGTCTTAAAACCTTATTCATCAAACGCATGAAAGTACTGGGTGCATTAGTTAACCCAAAAGGCATTACTAACCACTCATACAACCCGAATTTGGTTTTGAAAGCTGTTTTCCATTTATCTCCAAGTTTTATTCTAATTTGATGGTAGCCACTACGCAAATCAATTTTAGTGAAAATTATAGCACCAAAATTATATCATCAAAGTAAACAACCTGGCTCTGATACCACTTGATGTGAACAAGGGTTCCCGATCTTCCGAAAGGTTCTTGGTAAGTTGATTTGGTCGAAGGCGACACACAAATCGATCCGGCTTCAGAACAGCACGTTCTAAACCCCGCAATCGCAGCATGACGTCTCCTCTGGTTATCAACCGTCCAAAGACGATTGACCTTGCCGAGAAGGCTAATCCCTGCCTGCGAATCAAGAATACACGCAAGAACAACGAAGAATGCATCACAATTGCAGATGTATGATTAAACTCTCAAACTTGGGGTCTCACAAACCGATGAACGGCGACACTATTTATGAACAGAATTGATCTAAGCAAAACCCGAACCCTAATAGTGCGGCGGTGGCTGTATATAAAGACCCTAGGGTCATGCAAGACCCTCTGGACGTGCCCCTAATTGGGCTCAACTGGATAAAAAGCCCAAAGGCCAAAAATTGGCGACGCAGCACCAACACAGATTCTGGACTCTCTCTTGTTTCTATGATTCCTGGTGACTCCGGATGAATTTGACATGAGGCCGGCGGCATTGGAATGGTCTTCTCCTTATCTTTCCGTGCATATGTGGAACGTCCAAATCCGAGTCCGTATGCGTCCTGGGCGACTATTTTAGTGCAGATTGGTCCTGGGTCCCGAAACAGACTCGAAGTCGGTTTTGATTGGGCCTCCACTTTGGCTTCCAACCCCTTGCTGGTCCTCCACGTTCCCAACTCCTTCTCCCATCATCTCCTGGTCCTCTCCATGGTTTCTAATCATAAAATAATTATTAGGTAGCAAACTATTCTCAAAAGTAACATATAGCGAAGAACGTAGGAACGAGCTCACCTCTAAATTTAGTCGTCGTGCACGAGCTCTAGTCATTGAACCTTGCATGTCCAGAATTGGAGGAGTGTTGTGTGTATCCATAGGAGTGATGTCCACATCAAAAATTGAAGTCGCAAGTGCAGATGTCGGGTGCTACAGTGGGCACGGTAATGATGTTTTCTCAAGAATTCATGGCTTTAGAAGCAGAACTGTTTGTCGATGATCATGATGTACCCCAGTTAGTATTTGATATATAGAAAGCAGTATTTGACGTCTAAGCATCGGCACTTGAAGGCTTTGTACTTGAAAGGATTTGTCAACGGGATGCCGATGGGAAAGATGATGGTCGATGGAGGCGCTGTAGTAAATATTATGCCGATCACTACTGCCAGGAAGTTGGGTAAGACTAAAGAAGATCTGATTGACACCAACATTATTTTAAGGGACTACAGTGGTCGCACTACAGCAGCTAAGGGTGTGTTGAATGATGAGCTTACAATTGGCAGTAAGATTTTGTCTGTTACTTTCTTTGTTATTAAAGGGAAGGGAACCTACAGCTTGTTGCTGGGACGTGACTAGATACATGCTAATTGTTGCATACCATCGACTATGCACCAGCCTCTGGTCTAGTGGATTGGCGATCAAGTTGAGGTGGTCCCAGCTGATGAAACCGTCAATGTTGCATCGGTCGATTTAGCACCATGGCATGCGCGTGATATGGAGTGTCTGTCTGGCAAGATTTGGGATGGAGACTATGCCAAGATTACTACTCAGGGTCTTGAGGTGGTGGACCAGTCAAATTTGAAGTTGTTTCTCTGACAGGCGCCCCACTGGAATTTGTAGAAGATGGCAAGTTAGGGAAAGGATTTATGTCGGCCGATGAGTTGCAAGAAGTTGAATAGGAGAGGGCGACAAGCCCAGGCCAACATTTATCAGTAAGAAATTAGATGAGGATTTTAAGGTTGAATTAATAAAGTTATTGAAAGAGAATTGGGATTGTTTTCCTTGGGATTATTCTAAGATGCCCGGTCTTAGCCGATCCATTATTGAACATCGACTTCCTATCAAACCTAGATATCGACCTTATAAGAAACCTCCAAGAAGAGTCGATCCTAACATTTAGAATGATGTCAAGGCTAGGATTACTAGATTATATGATGCTAAATTCATCAGGCCTTGCCGATATCTAGATTGGGTTTCAAATATTGTGCCTGTGTTCAAACATAATGGACAGCTGAGAGTGTGTATCGACTTTCGACCATTGAACAAGGCTACCCCTAAAGACGATTACTCGATGCCGATAACAGATCTTCTAGTTGATACAGTAGTTGGACATAAGATTGTCAGTTTTATGGATGGCAATGCTGGCTACAGTCAAATTTTCATGGCAGAAGAAGACATACCAAAGACTGATTTTAGGTGTCCTGGGGCTATTGGATTATGTGAGTGGGTCGTTATGACTTTCGAATTGAAAAATGCTGGAGCCACCTATGAGAGGGCTACGAATTATATCTTCCATGATCTGATTGGCAGGTTGGTGGAGATTTATATTGATGATGTGGTGATTAAGTCTAGAAGAGTAGGAGATCAGAAGCACTTGAGAACTAGGAGGTATGGTCTGAAGATGAATCCTAAGAAGTGTGCTTTTGGTGTATCAACTGAACAATTTCTGGGTTTTATTGTGCATGAAAGAGTAATTGAAGTTGGCCCAAAGAGTATGAAGGCTATCAACGACATCAAGCCGCCAGTTAATAAAACAGAGCCTCAATCTTTAATCGGCAAAGTGAATTTCATTAAAAGATTTATTTCGAACTTGTCAGGAAGGCTTGATGTGTTTACCCTGATTAGTTGTATGATGTTCGTGAGATCAAATTGTGTGCTTGTTGCTGTGAAGAGGCTGATGATAAAGATGGTAAGCCAAGTCGTCACTAAGCCGATGGCTCGGCAATTTGACGGTGCAATGGTTCGTTTACATGACCAGTGGCTCAAGCAATTTGGTCGCATGATGAGTCATGCTTCTAGTTGATGGCTTGGATATTAAACCACTACTCGACTGACGGTTCAACTACTCAATGACTTGATGACTCGGCAATTTGAACAATCACTCAGCGAGCGGTTTACTCGGGGGCTCGTTTTCAACTCGTCGACTATTTAAGAGCTAAGTTGTTCTTTTATACCTTTGTGTGTGTGTATATATATATATATATATATATATATGTATGTATGTATGTATATATATATATATATATATTGATTTTAGGTGCTTTTATGTATTTGTATGCACCTCTACATATTTGGTCTTCCAAGTTTGCTTTTGTATGCCTCAGTTACACATGTTAGCATGACCGCATGCTTTCTATTATTGGTTTTTTTGGACATTCATCCGGAATATTTTGATATGAAATATTTATGAATTATTTGGATATTCTACCTATTATCAATCATGAGGATATCCATCTAGAATTTGATTAATCAATGAGATATATCATCTGAGGCATTTATATGATGGAGATAATCAGACGGAATCATATTGAGTATTGAGACAGTCAAGTATACCTTGAAGTCTTATTGAACAATGTTCATATTATTGGGATATTCAACTAGAATTTTATTGATTAATTATCTTTGGAATATATTGGGAATTCTGGAGTTTTGTTCGCTCGGACCTTTTGAGCTATAATCTCGGGGGCTCGTCTTTGGCTCATTGGTTATTAAACAGCTAAGTATTTTTATAATTTCAGTTTTATTCATCTAGTAAAAGGCCGTAGGTTCTTAAACTTATGACTGATTTCTTTTTGCATAACCTTGATGCATTAGACTCCCGATATTACCTTAACTCGCACATGCTTGATAGAATGAGTTCTTAGTCTCCATGGTTCATGTCGTTTGTTGAGGACCAAGTCAGCTTTTTACCTTAGCTTACATGTTTGACCGAGTGAGTTCTTAGTCTCCATGCTTCATGTTAAATGTTAAGGAAGTCGATCAGTAGTCTTGGTACACGATATTTACTAGTTATGAGAGTTAAGCTTGAGTTCATACAGTACTTAATCACCCAATACAACCCAATCATCTGTTGCATTTCTAGCAATGGATCAAGTTTGTTATTTTATATATGTATTATATATTGAACACATTATTTATTTTATCAATGTATTACTTATTGAATACATTATTTGTTTTATCAATGTATTACTTATTGAATACATTATTTATTTTATCAATGTATTACTTATTGAGTACATTATTTTCATGAATTATAGTAGCTATATCACCTGGAGCAACTTCATTGGCATTACTCGGTTATGTTATTCCGAGTCATTGGATTATAATGTCTATATCATCTAGAGCTATTTTTTTAACATCACTCGGTTATTTTATCCCGATTTATTGGATCATTCAGCTATATTATTGGATCTCGGCCATCTTGCCTTGAGTCATTGGATCACTTTGTTTTGTTGCTATGGGTCATTGGATCACTTGGCCAGGTTATTGGATTATTTGGCTATCATTGACCACTCATGGTTATACTCGGAATTATTTCTATAAGGGCTATCATGACCATGGATCATGATTTTATTCAATATTGGAGAGTCCTACAAGAGTTGATTTTCTTTACTCGAGATCACGCCCGGGGGCTGCTATACTTGGTATATTTGATCAAGTATTACTCATATATTTTGATAATTCATTATTGATTAGTCTTTTTTTTACTCTTACATTATTTGGTGCACCAAATGATCTAAGAGTCGGGGGGGCTACACCTATACCTAGTAGGTGCACTTATTCGACGCATCTAGATATTATTTGACGTATCATTATTTTTGAAGGTTCTTCAATATTTATGGAGACCTTTACAAGTTCGTCATTATACTTGATGGAAAAGCTTAATCATTTGGCGAAGCGCTGATCAAGCAACTGAATATCAACAACTCACTTGCAAAGCTCTCGGGGGCTACTGTGGGATATATATATACTAGGGATACCTTACCATTTGGATATATTGCCGAGTGGGTCAGGATCCAATAAAGATAAAGCCCATGAAGATAACTACTCGAATCATTACTTGGAGTAGGCGACAAGTCAATCTTAGAGATAGAAAGTTAGAGATAGAATCCTAGTCAAAAATCATGTTGTAACTGACTAGGAAACTTGCCATGTAACCCTGCCCCAGGATATATGAGGCGGGTAGGGACTTTCTCATAGACACCGCATAATACACTAGAGAACAAATGACGTAGGGTTGTTATCCTTCAGGAGGCCTGAACCTGCATAATCTTGTGTCTTGTGTTACCATCAACTCTCGTCTCGTGCATACCTATACCGATAAATAAGGATCATTGTTGACGGTCCTTAAATGCTAAATCCGACCATCAAATCCCTGCATAATTCATATAAAATAAATAATCAACATAGTTGTAAGAGTTTATTACTAACAATTTTCACAAGTGTTGGTGAATGTTTGTATGCAGGTGATTTATAATCAAATTCAAGAAAATATCAGAGTTATAAGAGAAGAAATAATAAAAACCCATAACGATAATGTGAGAAGTGGTCAAATGATATATTAGACCCCACCGTCTTGAAGCTCTTGCCGAGCCGATCGAACGCGTATATAACTTGCCTAAATCAAACTTGGGATGTGAGAGTTATGAAGCACAGAAGATCAGGTGTTTGGGCTGAACTGATGCTGATGTCAGCATGACATCAGCATGCGCGAGAGGGGAAGAGAATGACGGTTCAGGTTGTTTGGCTAAGTGGGAAAGCCCATTACTTGGCCCCTATGGATGAGGAATAGTCCAAGAAATATTCCCTTGTTCTTAGGAAGACTTCTTCACTCCCCCAAGTCACCTCCCACTATAAATAGAGCCCCTCTCCCTCTCATTTTGAACACACAAGAAGAGAGTTTAGAGCTCCACTCCAAAGGCTTTAGCACTGCCAAAGTGCTTAGAAAATAGGAAGAGAGTGAGCGAGAGTTCGAGGAAGCGTCGGGCCTGTCGGCGATCTTCCCCATGCTTGTACCTTGACGGATGCTTTCCTTTTCAAGTAAGTATTCATGTTTCCTCTTTGGTATTTAAGTTTCCTATTTAAGTAAGTTCTTTCTTTATTGCTTATGGGATCATCACTCTATTTAGTTAGAGTATCTTAGTCTTCTATAAGCGTGAATCCGAGACTAGGTTAGTAATTGATAGTGTAGACGTGGTTTCTAGACTAGAGGTTACCTTTGTTTGCCGTGTGCCCCACAGTTTGTTAGAGGTAGACGGTAGGGGGTGATAGCCCTATCCGGCCTTAGTAATCCTCCACGTTCGGCTACGTTGTAGAGCTGTTGGCCGGAGTCGCCTGTGGATGCAGGGGTAAACCGGTGCCCGTAGTAAGTAGTAATACACCGAACCTATCTTATTATAGGATACTCGACCATAGGAATCCTCTTTACCTTTTGCCTACCATGTTCTTGTTGTCCTTGGACGGACTAGCTTAGAAGATTAGTACACACCCATTCCCTGTGATTCGATAACCTGGAATACTCCTAGGTGAAGTGCTACATTGGTATCCGTGCACTTGTAGATTTATTTGTGATCGTAAGAAATACCAACAAGCATTTCTGGCGCCGTTGCTAGGGAATGGTTGTTGTATCATCTTCGAACCTTGTTCATCCTCGTATATTTTTGTTTTACTTTTCTTTTTCTTTCTTTCCTCTTTCCACCATGGAGCAAACACTTATCCTATCCTTTTCTGCTTCGAAGGGTGAGTTCTTTGAGCCACCGCCGTGTGCAGACCCAATTCACACATCTGGCTATGAACTCCGCTCTTGCTTTATAGCCATGGTTCAGGAGCAATCCGTCTTTGATCTGGATTTTGAAAATCCTTACCATCATTTGCGAGAATTTGAGTATCTATGTTCATGTTTGTCCATTGATGGCATGACACATGAAACTCTAAAGTGGAAATTGTTTCCCTTCTCCATCACGGAGAGGCCAAAACAATGGTAGACTCATACTATTGGGAGTGTACATGGTGTTTGGAGAAGTTACGGGATAAATTTTGTCTTGCGTTCTTCTCTCAATCCCATATTGTCTCCCTTCGTGTGGAAATTCTCGGCTTTTGCCAGAGTGAGAAGGAATCTATTGGAGCAGCTTGGGCCAGGATTTCTTTGTTGCTGCAATCCGGCCCAGACTTGTCTATACCCAATGAAATGTTGCTTCAACACTTCTATTCGGGTTTGAACAAGGTATCTGCCCGATACCTCAACATCGCCGCTAGAGGATCATTCATCCACAAGACTGCAATAGAAGGAGGAGCAATCCTAGACCGTATCTTTGAAAACTCATCCTTCTTAGCTGACCTTAGTGAGCCCCTCCAGGAGGAAGCTACATCGATCCGCAAGGACCCCTCAATAGTCAAATCCGAGCCCATACCTTGCCTATCCCCAGATTTGACTTTTGAGCCATCCCCCGAACCTCGAACACTAGAGGAAGAAGAAATTCAACATCCAGAGTTCTCTTGTGAATTCAAGGAAGGTCTTTTTAATGACTTTGGGAACGCCTTGAATTACTGTTATAAAAAGAACCCACCAGTTCCCATTTGTCCTCCTCATTCTGATGGAAAAGCATCCCAGAAGGAGCTCTCAATAGCTAAATTCAAACCCATAGCTCTCTCATCTCTTGATTTTGCTGTTGATACCTCTTGAAAGGAAGAAGAAATTCTACCTTTAGAGTTGCCAGTCAAATTCGAGGAGAGCTTACTTGATGATCGTAGAAAAACCTTGAATTATATCTAGCAAAACAAGCCTACGGTATCCGCTTTGCCTCCTGGTCGTTTCCAAGGAGCAATTCCAAAGGAGGCCATGAAGAAGTAGTGGTTCAAGGAAGAAAAGCGCTATTTCAAAGCTATCCAAATCCATTCACCTTCCGCAACCATTCCTTGTCTTATACGAGGAAATACCGTAGAGGCCCTTCACGATCCCACCACAGGAGTTAATATCATCTCCGAATACATAGCTTTACAGCTTGTGGATGATATACCTCTAGAGTCGACCAATTCTCTCTTCAAGGATTCCTTGGGAGTATCCTACACATATCGGGGATCGCGAAGGCTATACCAATCGAGATAGGAAAAGTAGAGCTTCACCTAGACTTCCATGTCTTTCCTATCATCAATTTTGATCTCCTCCTTGGCTACCCACTACAAAAACTTCACCTACTAGGTGCATCTCAAGGGAGCCATACTAAAAAGCTTAGGGAGACTGCTTTCACCACCAGGAACCTTTTCTCATAATATCCTTTGGTGATGTCTCATCTCGAGCACCCCTTTCTGACAAAGTGATGTTTGTTTCCCAACTTACATCACTGAAGCCTGTTCCTTGTAAGGACGCGAAGCTTTTCACCCAGCATGGAGACGATTCAAGAGAAACTCCAAATCCTACTGAAACTGAACCGTCACCGTCCTTACCTCAGCCTTTTTTCTCTTGCCCTCATTACTCTGTTCTCGATGGTGATCAAGAATTGACAGTGACCCTTATCGATGGATTCTGTGAGAAGGTGAAAGTTTGGGCAATTGGATTTATTGAGCCATTGACTCTAGAAACAGGAGAATATTCAATAGATGAGCATGAGAGCTTCTTTCTTGAAAACACACATGATACATGCTCATTTAATGAATCTCTAGAGTCAATCAACTTTTGTGCCAAGCGTACCTATGAGAACTACAATTGCCTCAAGAGCCTCATTAGCAAAATATTTGTTAGAATGATTGTAGATGCTTTTGTTTACCATAAATATTGCAAATCTCGTAGATTGCACTTTGGCACTAACCTTGCAGCTAGAGCTTCAATGACACATCAAGAATTGGTGGTGGACTGAGAAATACATCGCCAATGATAGCTGCAATATGAAGTTCCTGTGGTCAAGCTTCTGAGCGTAAACAAAGCACTGCCGGGAGATGGCCCGGATTATCATTTCCCTTTTGCCTAAATAAAAGCAAGACTATGTTTTAAGGTTATGTTTGCTTTCGCGTATTTTTGGTCGCTAACCATTTCAGGTTGAGATTAAAAAGAACGATGGTCATGCTGTACCTATCAACATAGGAGCGGCATCAACTTTAACGCCATGGTATTTTTGGCGAGGGAACCCACTACTAGAGAGCTACAACACTACACACTTGATTTTCAGCATCTCGTGATACAAAAATCCAAATGTCGGGGGGAATTCTGTAAGTATCTCGTAGCAAGTTCCATTCTTACCAATTTTATCTCGGTTTAGAGGTGTTGCTAGTTCTTGCTTTCATGCCTTGCTGAAAAAAAAACAAAATAAATATTAAGAAGCACTTTAGTTTATTTTTCCTTTTTATTTCCTTTCAATCTTATAGTGCGCCTAGAAAAGAAAATAATAATAATAAATAAAGTTGTGACTCTATCGGGCCCATAAAGCCGGTAGAGTCCCTTTTTGCTTTTCGCCCTTTTTGTTTTTGTTTTTCTTCAAATAAAGAAGACAGGTACAAGATCAAGTGTCGGGGAGGCCTCCAAGATTTTGAATGCACAAACAGCATAAGGCCTCCCACCGACACATTGCACATCATCGCTTAAGCAAACATGTCAAAGGTCAAGGTGACCGGACTCCAAGCAACATCGACCAACCTACGAGGACAGTTGGCACAAGCATGGTGCTCCTAAGCTTCCACATCTTCCATAGTGACGGTTTGCACACTCTATCCCTTTCCTCCTAGTTTCCAAGTTAAATCAAATTTATCCTGAGTCAATCGATAGATTTAACTTGAAAACTAAAACCAATTCTTGTGAACCCTCATTATCGTGCTTCTCTTTGATTGACTTGCATGCTCCTTATTCCTAGTTCATCACATGATGCTTATGAACTATATCTTTAGGGAAGCATGTCACCTAAGTAGTTGACTTATGAGATATGGTGTGATGAAAGAAATCTTGCTCTTATGCTTGTAGTGCTTGGGAATTTCTCTTTAAAAGTAAAAACGAATGGCTCTTTCATCAATGATGTGAATGTCCTACCAAAGCCATATGATAGTTATATTAAAAACCTTATGGATATGCTGCTTATTGTTTCATTGAACTTTGTCAGATTCTAGTGACCCTAGTGAGATGCTTGTTTATGTTTTGTTTATCAAGATCATGTGCACATTTCCCTTCATATGCTAATCTTCCACATTGGAAGGTAGCATTTTTTGTATCCATCAACCAAAAGATATACTCCTTAATTATCCTATCATGACTCTCTCTCGATTGTTTCCATAGAAGGCATGGCTATAAAAAAAACATGCTCTCATCTTTGAGCAAGATGACAAAAAGAGAAAAGAAATAGCCATGCCCAATATGATTTTAAAGAAAGAGAGAGTCTAGACATAAAAGATTATTGATCCACTTCTGCCATCCATATCCTTGCATATGTTACTCTTCTACACTGGAAGATAGCATATCCATATTTATCCATCCACAAAATAAAGTGCTGCACCTTGCTTTCAAAAAAATCTCTTTCCAATTATGCTTGCAGAAAGAGACATGGGTTGTCAAGTATTTAAAAAAAAGAAGAAAAAAGAGAGGAAAAGAAAGATAGCTCATGTTCTCAAATACAAGAGAGGGAGGATTTCAAGAGGAGCATCCAAAAATCACATTTCCATCCATCCCATCCATTTATGTGCACATGCTTGATCACAATGCATGACTTGTTTTCTCCATGGATCCAGTTTTTGACTTAGTAATATATGAGACACAAGTATGCCTTCTTTATTCCCCTACCCTGAGCTCCACATAAGCCATATTTAGAGGTAGGATGAAAAGAGGCAAAGTCAAATACCTTGGTGAGGAACCACACACATAGTGCGTGATCTGAGATAATCACTTGAGGAGAATGGCCATGATTTGTTTTTGAAAATCTTGTAAAAACCCAAGTTACTCAGTAGAAGGAGTAAAGATGACTACAGTCAACACCGTTCCATTCTTCAACCACCCAAGAGGATGTGATAGACACTTCAAAGTTCATGGGTGCAGGTTTGATTTGAAATATTTTGCATGATAGTCTTGTATCAAAAGAAGTTATGATTCACCTTAGTCTCTATTCCTTTACTCGAGGACGAGCAAATTCTAAGTGTGGGGGTGTTGTTGACGGTCCTTAAATGCTAAATCCGACCGTCAAATCCCTGCATAATACATATAAAATAAATAACCAACATAGTTGTAAGAGTTTATTACTATTAATTTCCACAAGTATTGGTGAATGTTTGTATGCAGGTGATTTAGAATCAAATTCAAGAAAATATCGGAGTTATAACAGGAGAAATAATAAAATCCCATAAACATAAAGTGAGAAGTCATCAAATGATATATTAGACCTCATCATGTTGAAGCTCTCGTCAAGTCGATCGAAACGCATATATAACTTGCCTAAATCGGACTTCGGATGTAAGAGTTATGAAGGACAGAAGATCAGATGTTTGGGCTGAACCGATGATGACATCACCACGCGCGGGAGGGAAAGAGAATGACGGTTCAGGTTGCTTGGCTGAGTGGGAAAGCCCATTACTTGCCCCTAAGGATGAGGAATAGTCCAAAGAATATTCCCTTATTCTTAG
The DNA here is from genome assembly GCA_030378355.1 of Eleusine indica. NCBI lineage: Eukaryota > Viridiplantae > Streptophyta > Magnoliopsida > Poales > Poaceae > Eleusine > Eleusine indica. The sequence continues at coordinate 30,077,354 of CM059494.1, read as the reverse complement.
GAAGGCTTTTTCACTCCTCCAAGTCACCTCCCACTATAAATAGAACCTCTCTCCCTCTTATTTTGAACACACAAGAAAAGAGTTTAGAGCTCCACTCCAAAGGCTTTAGCACTGCCAAAGTGCTTAGAAAATAAGAAGAGAGTGAGGGAGAGTTCGGGGAAGCGTCGGGCTTGTCGCGATCTTTCCCACGCTTGTACCTCGGTGGATGCTTTCCTTTTCAAGTAAGTGTTCGTGTATCCTGTTTGGTATTTAAGTTTCCTATTTAAGTAAGTTCTTTCTTTATTGCTTATGGGATTATCGCTCTATTTAGTTAGAGTATCTTAGTCTTCTATAAGCGTGAATCCGAGACTAGGAAAGTAATTGATAGTATAGACGTGGTGTCTAGACTAGAGGTTACCTTTGTTTGTCGCATGCCCCATGGTTTGTTAAAGGTAGTCGGTAGGTGGTGACAGCCCTATCCGGCCTTAGTAATCCTCCACATTCGGGTACGTCATAGAGCTATTGGCCGGAGTCGCCTGTGGATGCAGGGGTAAGCCGGTGCCCGAAGTAAGTAGAAGACCGAACCTATCTTATTATAGGATACTTGACCATAGGAATCCTCCCTACCTTTTGCCTACCATGTTCTTGTTGTCCTTGGACGGACTAGCTTAGAAGATTAGTACACACATGTCCCCTGTGGTTCGATAACCTGGAATACTCTTATGTGAAGTGCTACATCGATATCCGTGCGCTTATGGATTTATCTGTGATCGTAAGAAATACCAGCAATCATGGACTATCCTATGATCTATTGCTCGATTATTCATCGATAAATTCAATCAAGGTGGAATTTATTCATGCCAACAAATCAAAACTAGATCGAGTGCTAGGTTGTATACTAGGCATACGAGAAAAATTAAGACACAGCAACTATTCATCATCTCAACATAGGAAACCCTATGCATTCATACCGCGCATATGAAAGCCAAATTTATTTATTTATTTAGTTTTTCTTTTTATCATGCATGTGAATGGGAAATAAATGTTTTTGATTGTTTTTAGTTTTATCATGCATGTGGTGATGGAAACAAAAATGATACAAGTTACCTCACATTTAGGTGGGAGGAACTCCCCCCTCCCCCCCAAGCTTGTTTGTGCTCACTTGAATGGTGGTGGTTGTCTTTCTTGGAAAGAATGTCTAGATCATACATTCGAGTAGGAGTGTAAGACCGGCCGGTGATAGCCCGAAGGATATCGCGTTCTTTCTTTCTAGCCGAGTTGAGGTTGTTGTCGGAGAGAAGCTTAATCTCGATGTTGCTTGCATTCGGCAAAGCCGTAGCTTCTTCCTCAATTTACGGTTCCTTCACGGGTACGTCCTTCATTAGCAGTTGGTGGTGTGCTCTCGTGTTGTACACCATTAATGGTGTAGGACTTGCTTCGATTGGCGCATTGCTGGAGCTTCCTGCCAAGTTACCTTTCACCTTCTTATAAGCAGCCTTCACCCTTTTCGTTGCTGCACATGTGAGCGAACCAACACAAGAGCAACTCGAATGAGGGTTAAGGTTAGTTGAAAACCAATCGAAAGCTCTATCGGAAGCTCTTGCAAATGTGAGACCAACTTGTGAATGCAAATGAAACTAAAAAAAATGATTTTGGCAGAAATTTAGAGTTTGAAAATGATGCAAGATCCAGGAGAAAATGAGATCAAATGGGCAGACCAAAGTAGGGAGGTGAAAAATGCAAATAGAGTTAAGGGCTCTATCTCCTGAGGCTTGCCTTAAATAGCAAAACGTAATAACAATCATATTGGGACATGACAGTTGTCAGCTAGCAATTGAGGCAAGTTGGGCCAGAGAGCCATTACTCTCTGGTCGACCGACTTGGTGACCTGGTCGGCCGACCAGGGGCTGGCCCTTCTGGTCTTCTATTCTAGTCAGTGGGCTCCACTGGTGGGCGTTGCCGAAGGGCTGATGGAGTGACACGTGGAATGGGAGGAGAACCGCCTCAAGACCCGATCGGCCGACCAAGCCCCTAGGTCGGCCGACCTGAAGGTGGGCCCCCTTAGGTGTGCTTTCTTGAGGTGGCTGACAGGTGGGTCGTCTTCTGATTTTAGTCGGTGTTCTCCGGAGGAATCCTCTGCAGCCACGTCATTGATTTGTGGGGAGTCCGGTTGGTGCTCTCCCATTGGTTAGAATGTTATTTCACGAATTTTTCTCCATTTCTCTACTCCTTCTATATATATTCTCTACATACACATAAACCTCTAAGGAGAAGTGGAATCTTATTATTCATAGCTAACATGCGTGTATGAAATGCTAAGTCTTTCCTTATTTGTGGCCATATTAACGGTCGGAATTTGTATTTAACGACCATCAACACCAATTAAATACCGAATACTAGGAGATCCAGGGTCGGGTTTTTTTTTTTGGTGCAATGTCATTGATGGCTGCTATCATCTCTTCCGTCATCTACACAACCTCATTCATAGCCAATGACTTATTGTTTTGCATGATGTCCTTGATATACTTGGCGTAGGTTGGCACTTGAAGTGCATTAAGGAACAATACATTAATATACAACCTTTTCATGATGTTGACAAACCTAGAGCTCATCAGAAGGTCAAGCTCTCTCAATTTTCATCAGCAGTTGTGTATCCATAAAAGTAGTAGGTCCATGTTCCTTGCCATTAGTACTTGTCATCAATCCTGACAGGTCATTATTCTCTGTGTGTCGGTCGGCACCACCTTTGTGCCTATCGGCACTTTCTTTGGTATGCCGATCAACATGATCATCATGCTGGTCAGCATGAATCTTTCTTACTCTTGCTGCAACCTTTGGTTTCTCTGTCTTCTTCCTAGACCTTGTTGCGACCTCTTTCAGCTGCTCTACAGATCGAGTGTTGCCAGGAAGAGCTCCTTTATCTCCTTGCACTGCTTTTGATAACTGCTCCATCTATTTATCCATCATTTTCATGAATGAAGGTGTGAATCTGCTCTTTTGCTGCTAGTATGGGGGTCTGCAACCTTGGCTCTACACATAGTTGAGCATCTCGGCATCCTCAGGGAAATCCTTACTCACATGGCAAAATCTCCACACTCATCGCATGTAGAGCGAGATTCTGCTAACTTGACGGTCTCTTCAATAGGAATATTATCATTCTTGTCCAATCTCCTTTCTATAGCCTCAAGCTTGTCCATTAGCAACTCATCATAAGTCCTCTTCACAACACTTTTCATCTTACTGGAGGAGGGTTGAAGACTTCTATTCTCAATATTTCTCTCAAGGGTTGAAGACTTCTATTCTCAATATTTCTCTCACTTCTCCATGTCTAATTCTGCCCTATCTTCTTAATCATCTCTTTAGCTGTTGTGGGAGTGCTCTCCATCAAAGACCCATTAGCAGAGGCATCCAAATGTTGGTGGGATGTTTGATTTAATCACATGTAGAACCTCTTAATTAGCTCCTATCTGGCAAGACCGTGATGTGGGCAAGAATATTTGTATTCACATAATCTTTCCCATGCTTCTCCAATACTCTCATCAGCATATTGAGTAAAACCTACGATCTTGTTCTTCAAAGTTGGAGTCTTGCCAAGAGAAAAGTACTTCACCAAAAACTCCATAGTGTGTCCCGCAAGTGGTCTTCTTTTCCACTAGCAACCCATGGTACCATTGATTAGGGCATCAAATGAGAGAGAGAGAGAGAGAGAGAGAGAGAGGGAACATCTGCACCTTGACTTGATCTCTGTCCATATGTTGCAACTGAAAGGTGCTACAAATCTCAATAAAATTTTGCAAATGCAGATTGGGGTCTTCAGAACCTGTGGATGGCTGTTGTTGCACTACTCCCATGTACCGCTCTAACTGAAGGCTTGTTGTTGCACTGTGTGTTTTGTCTTCACAACATTGGCGAGGGTCGGCTTCAGGAAGCTCGCAATTGGTTGCTCCGCCATTGCTTCTTCTTCGGCTGGTTTGAACAATGCTCTAGGATTGATTGAGCTGTTGCCTTCTATGTCTCCTCTTCTTTTCTATCCACCTTTTCTAGAAGAGAGATTCTGGATTGTCAATATAATTAAGAGGTTTATTCGACTTAGCGCGGTCCATATCTGTTTCATACAACTTAACAGGAAATATGCACTAGAAAGGAAATACAAAAAATGAAAGCAAGTAAAACTAAATACTTAAACTTCAAACAAGGCTTAATTCGAACACTAGTCCCCAGCAATGGCGCCAGAAAACAAGCTTGTTAGTTGTTCTTACGCGCCCACTTATATACCACAAGAGAATGGTGTACGGTTGTTGCATTTTTTCCCTTAGATTATTTTAAGGTTTATATTGATTGATGAGGACATCACTTCTATGCATGCACACAACACTTCTCCAATTCCAAACTTACAAGGTCCAATGACTAGAGCTTTTGCATGACGACTTAATTTAGAGGTGAGCTCGTCCTACGTTCTTCGTTATATGTCACTTTTAAGAATGATTTGCTATCTAATGATTATATTATGATTAGAAACCATGGAGAGGATCAGGATATAATGGGAGAAGGACTTGGGGACATGGAGGACCAACAAGTACGAGGAAGCCAAGGTGGAGTCCCAATTAAAATAGACTTCAAATCTGTTATAGGGCCCAGGACCAGTTTGTACTAAAATGGACGCCCAAGACACATATTTACTCAGTTTTGGACGTACTATATATGCACGGAAAGCTAAGGAGAAGGCCTTTCCAATGTCAGAGGTGTCATGTCAAAATTTGTCTGGAGTCAATAGAAACCTTCAAGACAAGAGAGGGTTCAAAATTTGTCCTGGCGCCGCGTCGCTTATTTTTGTCCTTTGGGCTTTGTATCCAGTTGAGCCTAATAAGGGGCATGTCCAGAGGGTCTTGCATGATCCTAAGGTCTTCATAAATAGCTGGCACCGCTCCATTAAGTTTTTGATTTTGCTTAGATTAATTTTTTATAGAACAGTTTGTCGTTTTGATTGGTTTGTGAGACCCCAACTTCGTGAGATTCATAATACATCTGTAATTGTGATGCATTATTCTTTGTTCTTGCTTGTGTTCTTGATTCACAGATAGGGATTAGCCTTCTCAGCGAGATCAACCCTGCATAGCTAGTTGATAAGCAGAGGAGGCTTCATGCTGCGATTACGAGGTTTAGAACGTGTTATTGTTAAGTCGGATCGATTTGTGTGTCGCATCCTCAACTTACCAGAATCTTTCGGAACATCGGAAACCCTTGTCTACATCATCAATCCATAGAGACCAGTGGCAACCAAGCAAATTTTTCAATAAAAGATCTAATTAAGCTTACTAAAAGGGGTGAAAGATTTTTGTCGGTGAGCGGGGGTTGTGCGGATCGGCGCACTACTGTGCCGATCGACATGAAGGCTGTTCTTGTTGAAAGATTTTTTTATTTCATAGAAGGGCTCAAAGAAAACCTTTTGGTAAGTTTAACCAGATATCTGCTTGCTGAGATCGTAATCACAAAGTGCAACTAAATAGCTTCATAAACGGAATTACTATGATACAAGGAACCAAAGATCCATAAAGAAGTGAGCGTTTTACGACGAGCCCTGTCGACCAATCGTCTTAATCGGTCTACCACCCTCTACTCTACACATATCTTCTACCATGCATAAGCAGAGACAGATGCAAATATGGCGCATATAGGATCTAGAATACTACCCTAATCATCACGATCAAGATAGCATTTAAATACTTTCCTATGTAGTAAGCATTGGAATCAGCACATGTAAGATCATAAAATCCATGTAACCAAACATCCAAAACCATTCATGAACATATTTAAAATTACTTTGATATACATAGTACAAGATACATCTCCATCTAGTAGGCCTACCTTGATGAATCACCTCAAGCACCATTGTTTCTTGCAACTCCATGGCTATGATCTTGCAATCATTGACTTGGCTAGGCTAGCCAAGCTAATCCTAGCAACGAGAGATGTGAAGAACAAGACAAGGCCTCGGTGGCTCTAAACTTATGAGATCTGTTGTCCCTCTAGAGGTGTTAGTCTCGGCCCTAGGGTTTATAAGTATTTGTATTCGCTCAACTCGAGATAGAGTCATTTTCTTGGGAAAAGGGCCACGTGTCGATCGGCATGATCCTTTGTGCCGACCGGCACACTCTGTGTTTAGCCTGATATTTCTTCTAAGTCGGTTTGCAATTCTTCTGTAGCTTCCATGTGGGTCTCTTCCTCCAATTCCTTAAAATAAAGTCTTGTATTGCATGCTTTGAATCTTGAAATTTCTCTTTGAATCTTGAAATTTCCTTTTATCTCTTCACGATGAATATCTTCAAGATTTGTGTAGATAACTACCTTCTAGAAGAACAGGGGGAGGCAGGCCGTCATTGTTTTGTTGGCATGACCTTGTCCCGCTCGACACATGGGTCTTTTCTGCTACATTCACCTCTTTAGAGTCCAAATCCACTAGAATCATCCAAAATGTCGTACTTTCACCTGTTTCTATAATAAAACTCCTAGAACAACAAATGTATGAATATTCAACTAATATCAAGGGTTAATGGTCTCATATGATGGTATTTATGTTCAAAACAGGACGCATATTACAAAATGATACACAATGTAGCGTCAACACTCGCCTCTCTCCGTCGGAGACCCATGTACTCGGTTGCTGCGTAACCGATTAGTGCTTGTCGGTCGGTTGCTAACCGTAACCAACTAGTGACTAGTCGGTCGGTCCGTGACGGACGAGCCTCTATTTCCACAATTTCAAATAATATTATTTAAAAAACCAAAATGGAAGAACATGACAAAGGTTTCTAGTGGTTCGAGTTTCCAGGCTAGGAAGACTAATTTTATGTTGTTGCTCTAGTTTTCTTTGAACCTCTCAACAAATATTGCCATTGTTTTTGTTCCTTCGTAACTCACTGTTCTTATTTGGCCTGATGCAATGCATTTTGTGTGTGAACCATGGACTCAACCAACCGTTATAGTAGTAATAGCGACACAGCAAAGAATTGGGAAAAAAAAATTCTGTGCGGCCGGGTCGCATAGCGCAGCCGTGCGAACCTAGTCTGGATTTTTGCCGCGTGGAGCGTATTTGCCATCCGACACCCAGCAAATCAGCGATACACGAGGCTTTGTCACAGCTCAGATCCCCAGGCGACACCCACGGCTCAGCTCTCCCGCGGCTCGCGTTAACCTGGCTCTAGGTGAACAAGATGACCGTTGTTCAAGGGTCTGCCGGCTGCCGCCGCGGCGGTCCCGTCTCCGTCATATGGGTATAGAGTGGTTACGCTCCCAGATATACCTTGCCGCCACAAGTTCAGCCTACTACTATGAGCACCGATGCGCACCTCGGCTCCTTATTTGTGTGCACTGTGTTTGCTTGTCGCATGCATAATAGTCGTTTGATGAAATGCTCAGTAAGAGCATCGTCTCAAGGATACTGAAGTATGTCATGCATGCATTGGAGGGTATGTTTCTTAAGGTTAACATCCTCATTGTATATTTCTTATTGATTGAGCAAACTGATGACAACTTTCAGTTTATATTACAAGTTTGTGTTGCATTTATTCATAATAAACAACATTTTTTTATAGTTTTGCTTTTCAGGTCATAAAGCTGACCGATTTTGGCACTGAGGAAGCTGATTCTATCAGCATCCTGTACCTGTCCGAAATGGACAATGCTGGTAAGCTCGTTGCAGCTATCCGAGCAAAAAAAAGAAATGATAATGCAGTGGTTATTGGAGGAGGTTATATCAGCCATAAACTTAGTGCCACACTGAACCTTAATGACATCCATCAGTTTGGATGTACATTGATCTGCAGAACCCATCGACACTTTTGTTTCTCTCAGAACAAAGTCTGTCTACATGTACAATTTGTCACTACATTGTGTCAAAATTGCAAAAACTAATTCATAAACCTACTAATGATCTGTATCATGAATGGAGTAGCATATACAACCGTAATTGAACAATGGTATGGGCATAGTTGACTTATGAACCAAAAATGCCATCATCCGGCAGTAAGAAGCTAACAAAATCCAACATTGAGGAGACTTTAATGAAAAGGAATTAGTGAGCTGTAGGAGAGCACCAAAGAGTGAATTTCTTGTGAAGCGCATTCTAAACGAGCTCTTTGTACCACCGACAGACTCTTGCCAATCATTCGCTCCTCTCGTCTAGCTCCTACCTTAGATATCTTTGATGTTGCTACATGGAAGAGGAGCCGAAGCGGGGAAGCAGGATCAACTAGAGATGTGGATGCACCCCAGATGACGGAGGGCCTGCGCAAGCTACATGGAGATCATCATTGTTCTTTGGCACTCTCGACGGTGGCGGCAGTAGATGAAAGGCGGAGCTGGAAGTGCCGGTGGCGGAACGCATACGCATGGGACTAGGGGAGCCACGAGGGAGGCGAGGTAGGATAGAGCCGAGCTAAGCCGTAGCTGTAGCCGTGCGCTGTGAAGGATCTACATGGTAGTCGAACGACTAAAGGCATTGGACGGCAACAACAGCCACATGTCGGCCATCCAGAACGGGTCTGCTCAACTGCGTTCTGCGACCTGCCGTGATGTGGACAAGGGTTCCCGATCTTTTGAAAGGTTCTTGGTAAGTTGATTTGGTCGGAGGCGACACACAAATCGATCTGGCTTGAGAATAGCACGTTCTAAACCCTGCAATCGCAGCACGATGTCTCCTCTGGTTATCAACCGTCCAAAGACGATTGACCTCGCTGAGAAGGCTAATCCCTGCCTGCGAATCAAGAACACAAGCAAGAACAACAAAGAATGCAACACAATTGCAGATGTATGATTAAACTCTCAAAGTTGCGGTCTCACAAACCAATGAACAACGACATTGTTTATGAACATAATTGATCTAAGCAAAATCCGAACCCTAATGGTGCGGCAGCGGCTGTATATAAAGACCCTAGGGTCGTGCAAGACCCTCTGGACGCACCCCTAATTGGGCTCAACTAAATACAAAGCCCAAAGGCCAAAAATAGGCGATGCAGCACCGACATAGATTCTGAACTCTCTCTTGTTTCGACGATTCCCGATGACTCCGGATGAATTTGACATGAGGCCGGTGGAATTGGAAAGGTCTTCTCCTTATCTTTCCGTGCATATGTAGAACGTCCAAATCCGAGTCCGTATGCGTTCTGGGTGACTGTTTTAGTGCAGACTGGTTCTGGGCCCCAAAACAGACTCGAAGTCGGTTTTGATTGGGTCTCCACTTTGGCTTCCAAGCCCTTTCTGGTCCTCGACGTTCCCAACTCCTTCTCCCATCATCTCCTGGTCCTCTCTATAGTTTCTAATCATAAAATAATCATTAGGTAGCAAACCATTCTCAAAAGTAACATATAGCGAAGAACGTAGGAACGAGCTCACCTCTAAATTTAGTCGTCGTGCACGAGCTCTAGTCATTGGACCTTGCAAGTCCAGAATTGGAGGAGTGTTGTGTGTATCCACAGGAGTGATGTCCTCATCATCCTCCCCCTCTTGAAGTGGAGTCGTCCTCAACTCAAGCTCATCCTCTTCTCCCAAGTATGGTTTCAAATCTGAAATATTAAAAGTAGGACTAACCCCGAACTCAAGAGGCAACTCAAGTTTGTATGCATTATCATTAATCTTCTCCATTATTTTGAATGGACCATCAGCTCTAGGCATTAGCTTAGACTTTCTCAATTCTGGAAATCTATCCTTCCTTAAGTGTAACCACACTAAATCTCCTACATCAAGCTTTACTTCCTTTCTACCTTTACTACTAGCAATTTTATATTTTTCATTCATCTTTTTAATGCTAAGTCTAGTGGTCTCATGCATTTGCAAAATAAATTCAGCACGCTCCTTAGCATCAACATGAACTCTCTCATTAATAGGTAGAGGAAGTATATCAAGTGGAGTATGGGGATCAAAACCATACACTACCTTGAAGGGACTTACCTTGGTAGTAGAATGTGTTGCCCGATTATATGCAAACTCAACATGAGGCAAGTATTCTTCCCATTGCTTCAAATTTTTCTTCAAAATAGCTCATAACATAGTGCCCAAAGTGTGGTTCACAACCTCAGTTTGTCCATCAGTTTGTGGATGACAAGTTGTAGAAAGTAGCAACTTTGTACCCAACGTATTCCAAAGCATGTGCCAAAAATGACTCAAGAATTTTGCATCACGATCTGAAACAATAGTAGAAGGCATACCATGCAAATGTATAATTTCTTTGAAAAAGAGATCAGCAATATAACTAGCATCATCAGTTTTATGACATGGTATAAAGTGTGCCATCTTGGAAAAACGATCCACAACAACAAAAATGCTATCGCTCCCCCTCTTAGTCCTAGGCAGTCCTAAAACAAAGTCCATAAAAATATCCGCCCAAGGAATAGAAGGAACAGGAAGTGGCATGTATAAACCATATGGATTCAATCGAGACTTAGCTTTTTGACATGTAGTGCAGCGAGCAATAAAACGCTCAACATCTTTCCTCATCCTTGGCCAAAAGAAGTGTGTGGCCAAAATATCCTCCATCTTCTTAGCACCAAAATGACCCATCAATCCACCTCCATGCGCCTCCTGCAACAACAAAAGACGAACGGAACCAACTGGAATGCATAGGCAGTTAGCTCTAAACAAGAAACCATCATTCCACACAAATTTGTTCGAAGCACGACCTTCTTTACAGTGCAGCAATACATCTTTAAAATCAACATCAGCAACATATTGTTCTTTAATTGCCTCAAATCCAAAAATTCTACAATCAAGTTGGGACAACAAAGTATATCGCCTAGATAAAGCATGAGCAATCACATTATCCTTCCCTTTCTTATGTTTAATAATATAAGGAAAAGACTCAATAAACTCAACCCATTTAGCATGTCTACGGTTCAAATTGCATTGAGAACGAATATACTTAAGTGATTCATGATCAGAATGAATAACAAATTCTTTGGACAACAAATAATGACGCCACATCTCTAAAGAACGTACAAGTGCATATAGTTCCTTATCATATGTGGAATAATTCAAAACAGGCCCAGTAATTTTCTCACTAAAGTATGCAACAGGTTTACCATCTTGCATCAAAACACCACCAATGCCTATACCACTAGCATCACATTTAAGCTCAAAAGTCTTATCAAAATTGGGTACTTGCAGCAATGGTGCATGTGTAAGTTTTTCCTTCAAAGCATCAAAAGACTCATGATGTACCTTACCAAAATAGAAGTCAACGCCCTTCTTTGTCAACTCATGCAATGGTGCAGCAATGGTGCTGAAATCTTTGACAAAGCGGCGGTCGAAACCTGCAAGACCAAGAAAACTCCTCACCTGTGTGATAGTTTTTGGTACAGGCCAGCTCTTTATGGCTTCAATCTTCGCCTCATCCACCTCAATTCCCTGTGGAGTCACAACATAGCCAAGAAAAGAGACTCGATCCATTCATCTCTAAGTTTCATTCTAATTTGATGGTAGCCACTACGCAAATCAATTTTAGTGAAAATTATAGCACCACATAACTCATCAAGCATGTCGTCTAGCCTAGGAATAGGATGACGATACCTAATAGTAATGTTATTAATGGCTCTACAATCTACACACATACGCCAAGAACCATCTTTCTTAGGAACCAAAAGTACAGGAACAACACAAGGACTAAGTGATTGACAAACATACCCACGATCCAAAAGGTCTTGGACTTGTCATTGTATCTCCTTAGTCTCCTCAGGGTTGGTCCTATAAGCAGCACAGTTTGGTAAGTAGCACCAGGAATCAAATCAATTTGATGCTCAATCCCTCTCAAAGGTGGCAATCCCGGGGGTATCTCAGCTGGAAAAACATCCTCATACTCCTGCAAAAGGTTAGTGACAGCAGGACACAAAGCACTAGAAGCAATATCACCAAGCGAAAACAAGGCTTGTTTGCATATCAAAGCATAGCAAATATCATCAGCAGAAATTTCAGCAAGCTCAGATTTTGTGGCAAGACATGAACGACCTTGTAATTTAATTCCAGTACCCTTAGAACTTGAAGAATCATTAACATTACTTGGTGTAGAATCAGAATTAACAGGTTGCTGAATTTCAGGGCTTTTATTTTTCAAACTAGCAGCTCATTCTAAATCAGCTTGTACAATTTCAGCAGGGGTCATTGGTAACAAAGTAATTTTAGTTCCTTTATGCATAAAAGTGTAATTATTACTTTTACCATGGTGTATGTTGACTTTTGCTAAGCCATATTAATAAATCATTCCCGGCACGGGGCCAGAAACGGTTCACTAATATGTCCCAGAGTCAAGTAGGTAAAATCCGCAAGCGCACGGAGAATACCGCTGTAGCATTTCACCCGGAAGTATTCAGGGTATCGTATTTGTTTATCCCAAAGGAAGGGTATGATCAAGAAGCGTTACTAACATATAAGATCATGTTAACAATTAGCAAGGATATCTAACCAAGACAGGCGGGTACATGATAATAACCGGGTAGTGTGACACACACAGAAGATTCCTACTAAATAAATAAAGTCTAGTGGAGGAAAGACTAGGCTAAGCTACTCCTACTATACATTCCTATACAGTTGCATAGCCTAAGTAGAATACATACAGACCCACACTCAGGTTCAGCAGTCAATAGTATAGCACTTCAGGCACGGACTTACCCCTGCATCCACAGGCGACTTCCGCCAAGAGCCTACGCACTAGCCTAGCGGGGAGGATTTCAAAGGACGGACAGGGCTGTCACCACCTGCCGCCTACCTCAACGAACCAGTAGACTAACGAATAATTGATGCAAATCAGTCACCCAAGTACCATACTTGCATGACCAAAGAGCACTCTGCCCCTCCGCGATTACTATTAACGAGGCAGAGCTACCGTACGAATACGATCACCAAACCCATGCTATACTTTATCAGCTAAAACTAAGCATAGAGACTATAACATATAAACTAGACTATAGTGACGGTATATAACTAGCATGACAATAGTAGTATAATAAATATAAACTACTATCACACAAGTAGACTATACTATCACATATATGGATCACAAAATCAAACAAGAAACTCATGACCCAAGCACAACTATATAGAAAAGATATATATATTGATAAGAGCAAAGTCTTACAAAAGGGAAAAGATACAAGAGCCATACCGATTCCAAGTGAAGACTTGGGACTAGAGAGCTCTAGACTCAGCCTAACTCCACTAAAACTCCAAGAACTACTACTAGCAAGAGAGAAATGCTTCTTGTGGTGTGTGTTGAATGTGAAGGCACACCCTCCTATTTATAGCCTCAATAGGTCGGCAAGGGAGAGTAACCGCCACGGAAGGCATCTCAAACCGTCATCAGGAGTCGCGGAGGAGCCAACACGTGGAAGCCCAGGCGGAGAGGGCGCCCGGCTGGGTCGGCCGACCTGACCGGGTCGGCCGACCTGGGGGTGGCCCCTCCTGGCCTGTGCTTTCTTGGGGAGGCTGGCAGGTGGGTCCTGAGGTCGGTTCCCGCGGTATTACAGGGAGTTACGTCGGTTAAGTGCTGTAAATGGGCCCTTCAATCCGTGTGACGTCCATGTGGCGCTCTCTGATTGGTCGAAAGTGTGTTTTCTTGCCTTTTGAGGTGTTTCCTTCACATTTCCTCCTGCATGCACAAAGTTCTCCAAGTACAAGTGGAACTATATTATTGTGATAAAGCATGCGTGTATGAAATGCCAAATTCTCCTTTATTTGAGTATAGTTGACGGTTGAAAATGGTACTTAACAGCCGTCAACAAACTCCCCCAAGCTTACCCTTTGCTCGTCCCGAAGCAAAGATAAACTTAAGTTGTTGATCAGGAGTTGCTACAATGTCCTACTCCTCAATAATACTATGCGCACAACAAAGTACTCTTCCTAGAATTAAATATATTGGCGCATAACTTACCCATTTACCTTGATCCATGGAGCTTTTACACCTCATTGTCTTGGGCGGTTGAGAGATAGAACAATTGCAGGGCACCAATCACTTGCTCTAGATTCCGCTATGTTATTCCGGAGGTTTTCAAAAGATTTTGAAAATAAAAACCAAGTTCCTCAAATGATTCTCTCGGATCACTCAATATGTGTATGATTCCTCACCAAGGCAAAGTGTTGCCTATAATCACCTACTTCTAAATAAGGCTTTATGTGGAGCTCAAGGTAGGGATATATGAGGCACTCATGTTCACATAATATTGCTATGTCAAAAGACCGGATCCAAGAAAAACATCAATTCAAACAATCTTGATCAAGATGTGCAAGTGTGTGGGAGAACGGAGGAATGGTGGATGGGAAGAAATAACTCCTTTTTGAATTTTCCTTCTCTCTTTTGGAGTTTCTAGGCTATGGCTATCTTTTGCTTGCTCTCTTTTTTTTGAGCATTTTTTTTTTCTTTTTGCATAGCCATAGTCCTAGTTTGCAATGAATACTTTGAGAGAGGAATTTTGCAATGGATATATGGAGTGTTTCTTTGGATAGATGGATGGATAGTGGCTTTCTTCCGGTGTAGAAGAATAGCTCACGGTGGATATGGTGGATATGGTGGATACTATCTTCTTGATTTAGAAGGATAGCTCATGGCGGTGGATGTGTGTATATGATCTTGATCAAGAAAGCATGAAAAGAGTTCTACTAGGGTCACAACAATTTTGACTAAGCTCAATGTGAAACAAGCAGCATATGTGTAAAGGTTTTCAAATGTAAACACTACATATGGCTGTGGTGGGAATTTCATCATTGAGGAACTTATCAATTTGTCATTTTGAAAAATAAAACTCCGGAATTCAAGCTTTACGTTGAGCAAGATCATAGCAGCCCTATCTATCATATCATACCTCTCAACAACTTAGAACTAGAGAATGCATATGCTACCCACAAGATTCAAGTTCAAGGCAAGATTTACCAACAAACCTAACTCTTGAGAGAGTACTAAGTTGTAAACTAGCATTAGAGAGGAATAAAGGACAGAGCAACTATTTATCATCTCAACATAGGAAAATTATACACATTCATACCGCGCATGAAAAAGGGAAATATTTTTGTTCTTTTTATGTTTTGCAAATTTTTATGGATTTTTAGATTTAGCAAATGCAAGAAATAAAGAGAAAGGGAAAGATACAAGTTACCGTGAAAAGGGAGGTCCTCCCCCAAGCTTGTTCTTGCTCATATCTGCTGTTTCGGGTCGTAGCCTTGGGAGCGGAAGAAGGCATCCCAATTGTTCTGATTCTGAGCCATCATCGCGTTCAGCTGGCGGAATTGGTTGTCGCTGAAATTCTGCCATTGCTGGGTGTCGGCGACATGTTGCGTGAGAGTTTGTTGCATGCTCTCGGTGCGCAAATCAATGTCGTCCACCCTCCTTGTCAACTCGGACATCCCATAGTTGAGTTCACGGAACCCACGGGATAAGAATGACCGAGTGGCAAAGGATGGCGGTCCGCTTGAACTTGATGACGTCTGCATGGGGTAATCGTACTGAGATTCCCATGCTCCGGCCTGCCATGTTGATGCACCCGCCTCGTCCTGTGGCGGGGGCTGCTCCCATACCGGATCTCCGGTCGGAGTGCGAAACTCCGGTGTAGGCTCCATATGCCTACGGGAACGTGTCGGTCGCCCTGAAACACTATGCCTGCGAACTTCTCCCACTGGCTCAAGTGGGAGGGTTAGTGCCCGACAGTGATACAAACGAAGACCCGGGTTAGGTAACGGGAATTCATTTGTATACCCGGGAAAGTGATAGATCAAGGTATTATTTGAACCATGTTTCAAAGTATGTCCTTGCACAAAATAGTCCTCGCCTAGAAATTCTCTATCTACCGTCAAATATTCAACATGAACATTCTCAAGCAGACTACAATTCTGCGCAATGCGAGTAACTAAAGAGGTGCACTCAATTGGTCCTGTCAACTTTATATTGTCTAACCATTGATCAATCATGCATTCCGCGGGTGACACCCTAATTTTCTTAACCATGGCATAAAGTATTTTCAATTCATCTTGCCGGACAACCCTAATGTCACCTCGAGGAAACAAGGTCATAGCCAACCACACATGCATAAATCTAAGTGTAGGATTATGGATGGCACTTGTTCTAGGCTTGGGACCCCACTCGTTTCCGGAAATCTTTTTCCAAAAACTTTCTTTATGGAACCCCTTTAGCGCTTTATCTAAGTCTAGCCTACATTTAGGATTTAGACCTAGCATAGCATGAAGATCACCCCATGTGACCAAGCGCCCTTGCCCAAACAAGCGAAAAGAAATGCCTTCATCATACTTTCTAAGGGTGCATAAAAACTGCATAGTAAGCAAACGAGAACCCGGCTCATCTACTTCTACGAAATTTAGCCAACCCATAGTGCGAAAAATAGAGGCAAATTCTTCTCTCATACCTATTTTCTCGAGGAAGTCCGGATCGAAGCGTCGGGTGTGGCCGAATGGCCGTTCTCTCATGAGCGCGATGGCTTGGCCCTCGCGGTCGTCCTTGATGTCGAGATGCTCCTCGGTGATGAGCAAGGCTGGCCTTTCCTCCGGAATTTCAGCTTCGGGGTCACCATGCCCCGGACTTGGTGTGAGCTCGACGGAGGATGCTTGACTCGTGCTTGCACGAGTGCTTTTTCTCCGCTTGATTCCGGCGACTTGCTTCATTCGTTTGAACATGGCTGCACACCAGAACAAACACAAGACAAGAACAAAAACAAGATCGAACAAGTGTTCGGGTGAGCGTTAGTGAAAACGACAAACCCGAGCTTCTCCGAAATTGGTTTTCTTTTCACAACAACTTGCAAATGCACTAAAACAGAGGGGAAATATTTTTTTTTGGGTTTTTGGGGCTGTAGTAAAGTTGAAGAACACGAAATTTTGGGAGAGCAACAAGTGAGCAAAGGAGGGGAGTGAAAGATGAGCTTGGAATGGTGAAGCTCCCCCTCTTGGGCGGTTTTTATAGCCAAGGAAGCAAGATGGCCGTTAGCAAGAGACAGAGCAACGGCCATATAGCCGTTGGGAGAAAGGAGCACAGGAAAAAGTGGGGCCAGGGGGTCGGCCGACCTCACCAGGTCGGTCGACCTGGCAGGTGGGCCTCCTGGCAGCCCCCTTTTTCCTATGTGTTCCCCAACGGCTAGGGGATTTGTCCCCTGCTGCCTTTTTGCTCAAAAAGCTCGACAAAAAATCTTTTCAAAATGGAAAGCCCAAAAACCTATTTTCTAAATTTTTCAAAAAAATGCAAATGAGTTTTGAAAAATTCCAAGGTGGCTGGAAAAATTCAAAAATGCAGAAATGCAGTGGTCGAAAAAAATCAAAATGTGGTGGAAAGCAAATATGCAATTAAAAGAGCAAATATGGATAACTACCGGTTTAACCTCCCGGCGAGGACTCACCTTTTAAAGTCCGACGAGCGGGACTTTTCTCCGGCGTTCAGCTCGATGAAGCGTTGTCCGGTCCCGGAGATGAAGACACGGATGATGCTTCTTGTTTCGTTCGCCACACCTTCTTGGTCTTTGTTGCGGTCGGTGGCTTCTCGGGCTTCGGAGGCTGCGGTTTTGCAGGCTTCACAGCCTGTTTCTTTGCAGACCTCGGAGGTTGCTGCCTTGTGGACTTCGGAGGCTGTTGCTTAATGTGTGACCTTTTCCTCCTTGCCTTCATCAGTTGTTGCTGTGCAACATTTTCCTTCTCAAGGAAGTTCTTCATGAATGTGATGAGGCTGTCCTTCTTTGGCGGAGTGACCTCCACTTCCTTGATGTTGCTTGGGTTCGGCCCGTACTTGATACGGATCATGTTGCACTGTTCTTTCCTTGGCCGAAAGTCAAACTTCTCCTCCTTGCCATTGATGTGGAAGCGGATTTCTCCGGCTCCTACATCGATGCGAGCATCCGCAGTGCTGAGAAATGGGCGTCCTAGGATGAGCGGTGTGCTCTTCCCGACGTCCATATCAAGCACTACGAAGTCGACGGGGATGAAGCAATCCCGGATTTTCACTGGAATATCTTCGGCGATCCCCGCCGGATAGCGGACCGTTGAATCGGCCAGCTGCAGCTGCATCGGCGTGGGGGATAGTGTAGTGTAGTTGAGCTTGTCGAAGACATCCTTCGGCATGACGCTCACACTTGCCCCAAGATCACATAAGGCATGGTCGAAGTTCTGTGTCCCGATCGAGCAGGTGATCGTGGGACACCCTGGATCTTTCTTCTTCTCAGGAAGCCGGTTGAGTATAGCAGCGCTACACTCTTCCGTCAGCTTGACAATTTCTGTGGTCGGTAGTGGGCGCTTGTTGCTGATAAGATCCTTGAGGTAGCGAGCGTACGTGGGTACTTGTATCGCATCCAGCAAGGGCACGTTGATGTGCAGCTTCTGGATTACCTCAATGAAGCGTGTGAACTGCTCGTCCACGGTGGGCTTCCTTCTTCTTTCGGGAAACGGCATGAGGTTCGTGTCATAGAACTCATGTGGGGCCGTTTTCCTGGGCGGCAGTTCTTCTTCTTCTGCCGGCTTCTCAGCTGATGTGTCCTTTCCTGCATGGTTAGGATATGGCGGATCCCGAGTGGACTTACCTCCTCTCGTGGTAACCGCATTAACATTTTCTAAGGGGGTCTCGGGTTGCCCCGGGATTTTCCCCGACTCAGCAGTAGGAACAGCAGCAGCTAACTGAGCTAATTGAGTTTCTATCATTTTATTAAAGCTCAGCTGATTCTTGAGAGCAGAGGAAACACCCTCTATCTTAGTGTGGATGCTCTCAAGAGTCCTATCAGTGGTGGCAAGCTTTTTACTAATGTTATCATTAACCTTAGCTTGACCAAGCACAAGATCTTTCAAGGAGGGCTGATTATAACCGGAATTAAAACCAGAGAAGTTGCCAGAGTTACCTCCTTGGTAGTTGGGACGTGGTGGACCCCAACTTTGACCTCCTTGTGGACGGTAGCCGTTGTTGTTGTTGTTGCCCATGAACATTACGTCCTCACGGGTCTCAGGGCAGTCATTGCCCGAGTGTCCCGTGTCGCCACAGACCTCGCAAGTCATCCGAGCATCTAGGGCTTTCACTTCTCCATTGGCTTGGTCGTCCATCTTCTTCATGAGAAGGTCAATCTTGGCGGCGAGCATGTCAACCTCCTTGACGGAGTGCATGCCTCGCTGGCGAGGTTGGAGGCGTTCTTCATTCCAACCTTGGTTGGACACCATCTTCTCGATCAAAGCTTTTGCCTTGCTTACAGTGAGCGAGAAGAAGGCTCCACCAGCAGCAGCGTCGAGGTGGTCGCGGGCCGACGGAGTAAGCCCGTTGTAGAAGTTCTGGATGATCAGCCAATCATCCATCCCGTGGTGGGGACATGCCAGGATGTACTCCTGGAGCCTCTCCCATGCCTCAGGAATCGACTCCTTCGACTCCTGCTGAAAGCTTGAGATCCTTCCGCGGAGGGCATTGGTCTTGCCCAGCGGGAAGAACTTTGCAAGGAACGCAGCTGAACACTTCTCCCAAGTGTTCACAGCTTCAGGGTTTGCGTAGAACCACTGTCTCGCTCTCCCAAGGAGAGAGAACGGGAACAGTCGAAGGCGAACAGCGTCGGGGGTGACGTCCTTCATTTTGAACGTGTTGCAAATCTCCAGGAATTGCTGAAGATGAGCACTAGCGTCCTCATTGGCTTTCCCACAGAATGGGCTAGCCTGCACCATGGTGATGAGACCGGTCTTGATCTCGAAGTTCACATCTCCCACATTGCCAGCTGGTCCCGTAGGGATGTTGGCAGCGGAGGGAGCGGAGAACTCGCGGAGGGTCTTGTCGGCCATTTGCTTAGAGCTTGATGGTGCGGGAATGACAGGTTCGATTGGCCGAGTCTCCTTACGAGGAGGGGTGAGCCTGGCTCGTGTCCTTCTCAGGAGTGATTCAGGATCTTCAGTGAAGTTTGTCGGCAAGTCGAAACCAGTCATACACTACCCTGTTTTCATACAGAATGCAGAAAACAAAGCAAGGTTAGCCTGCCTAGGAGATAGCCTTAATAATTGCAACACTACTATATACATTAGTAATTTTTCTTAAATCATACGCCTTCCCCGGCAACGGCGCCAGAAATGCTTGTTGACTTTTGCTAAGCCATATTAATAAATCATTCCCGGCACGGGGCCAGAAACGGTTCACTAATATGTCCCAGAGTCAAGTAGGTAAAATCCGCAAGCGCACGGAGAATACCGCTGTAGCATTTCACCCGGAAGTATTCAGGGTATCGTATTTGTTTATCCCAAAGGAAGGGTATGATCAAGAAGCGTTACTAACATATAAGATCATGTTAACAATTAGCAAGGATATCTAACCAAGACAGGCGGGTACATGATAATAACCGGGTAGTGTGACACACACAGAAGATTCCTACTAAATAAATAAAGTCTAGTGGAGGAAAGACTAGGCTAAGCTACTCCTACTATACATTCCTATACAGTTGCATAGCCTAAGTAGAATACATACAGACCCACACTCAGGTTCAGCAGTCAATAGTATAGCACTTCAGGCACGGACTTACCCCTGCATCCACAGGCGACTTCCGCCAAGAGCCTACGCACTAGCCTAGCGGGGAGGATTTCAAAGGACGGACAGGGCTGTCACCACCTGCCGCCTACCTCAACGAACCAGTAGACTAACGAATAATTGATGCAAATCAGTCACCCAAGTACCATACTTGCATGACCAAAGAGCACTCTGCCCCTCCGCGATTACTATTAACGAGGCAGAGCTACCGTACGAATACGATCACCAAACCCATGCTATACTTTATCAGCTAAAACTAAGCATAGAGACTATAACATATAAACTAGACTATAGTGACGGTATATAACTAGCATGACAATAGTAGTATAATAAATATAAACTACTATCACACAAGTAGACTATACTATCACATATATGGATCACAAAATCAAACAAGAAACTCATGACCCAAGCACAACTATATAGAAAAGATATATATATTGATAAGAGCAAAGTCTTACAAAAGGGAAAAGATACAAGAGCCATACCGATTCCAAGTGAAGACTTGGGACTAGAGAGCTCTAGACTCAGCCTAACTCCACTAAAACTCCAAGAACTACTACTAGCAAGAGAGAAATGCTTCTTGTGGTGTGTGTTGAATGTGAAGGCACACCCTCCTATTTATAGCCTCAATAGGTCGGCAAGGGAGAGTAACCGCCACGGAAGGCATCTCAAACCGTCATCAGGAGTCGCGGAGGAGCCAACACGTGGAAGCCCAGGCGGAGAGGGCGCCCGGCTGGGTCGGCCGACCTGACCGGGTCGGCCGACCTGGGGGTGGCCCCTCCTGGCCTGTGCTTTCTTGGGGAGGCTGGCAGGTGGGTCCTGAGGTCGGTTCCCGCGGTATTACAGGGAGTTACGTCGGTTAAGTGCTGTAAATGGGCCCTTCAATCCGTGTGACGTCCATGTGGCGCTCTCTGATTGGTCGAAAGTGTGTTTTCTTGCCTTTTGAGGTGTTTCCTTCACATTTCCTCCTGCATGCACAAAGTTCTCCAAGTACAAGTGGAACTATATTATTGTGATAAAGCATGCGTGTATGAAATGCCAAATTCTCCTTTATTTGAGTATAGTTGACGGTTGAAAATGGTACTTAACAGCCGTCAACAGTGTACAGCATCATTATCAAATTCCCAAGGTCTACCCAACAAAAGTGAACAAGCTTGCATGGGTACAACATCACAATCAACAGAATCCACATAGGAACCAATGGAAAAAGGAACTCTGCAAGTTTGTATTACCTTAGCTTTTCCAGAGTCATTTAACCACTGAATGTAGTATGGATGTGGATGTGGGTGTGTGGCCAAATCAAGCTTCTTAACCACATCAGAACTCACCAAATTGTTGCAGCTTCCTCCATCAATGATGACACGTGCTCGACGGTTCTTGATGACGAAGAAAATCTGGAGCAAGTTATGTCACTGCATCATCTCGGGCTGCTGGATTTGTGTGCTAAGTGATGTGGACAAGGGTTCCCGATCTTCCGATAGGTTCTGATAATCTTGATTAAGGCGGAGGCGATACACAAATCGATCCGGCTTCCGAACGACACGTTCTGAACCTCGCAATCGCAGCACAACGTCTCCTCTGGTTATCAACCGTTCAAGAACGATTGACCTCGCCGAGAAGGCTTATCCTTGCCTGCAAATCAAGAACACAAGCAAGAACAAAGAAGAATGCAACCAAATTTGCAAGTATACGATGAATCTCACAAGTTGGGGTCTCACAAACCGATCAAACGGCGAAACTGTTATCAACAGAATAATCTAAGCAAAACCCAAACCCTAATGAAGAGGCGGCGGCTGTATATGAGGATCCTAGGGTCGTGCAAGACCCCCTGGACGCAGCCCTAAGTGGGCTCAACTCCATACATGGCCCAAAGACCGATTACGGTGTCGTAGCACCAGGATAGATTCTGGAAGTCGAATTGTTTCGGCGATTGCCGATGGCTCGGGACGAATTTTGACATGGGACCAGTTGGGTTGGAAAGGGCTTTTTGTTATCTTTCCAGGCATATATAGAACGTCCAAATCCGAGTCCGTATGCGTCCTGGGCATCTGTTTTAGTGCAGACTGGTCCTGGGCTCCGAAACAGACTCGAAGTCGGTTTTGATTGGGCCTCCACCTTGGCTTGGACGTCCTTGCTGGCCCATCACGTCTCCAATCACCTCCCCAGCTATCTCATCATCATCTCCATTGTTTCTAATAACAATTAATTCATTAGGTAGCAATCTATTCTCAAAATCACATAAAGGAATCATTAGGAACAAGCTCACCCGTAAATTCAACTGTCGCGCATGAACTTGTATTTTGGTTGGCGGAGTGCTGGGTGTATCCATAAGGGTGATGTCCTCATCATTCTCCCCCTTTTGAATTAGAGTCGTCCTCGACTCGATCCCATCTTTTTCTCCCAATAGTGGTCTCAAATCTGAAATATAAAATATAGAACTATTCCCAAACTTGGAATGCACATCACGTTTATATGTGTTATGAAAATTATCATCACAATGTGAAATCATAATAGAAGGCATGCCATGCAAATTAATGACCTCTTTGAAAACTTGCTCAGCAATATGAACGTCATTCTCACTCTTATGACAAGATGGAATATGTATGATCTTAAAAACACTAGAAAAACATGACATGACATGGTAATTGTTATTGCAGTTTTCTAGTTCATCATTTGGTTGTACAACACAAGGAGTATTCATGTTTGAGCAAATATAAACTTTATGCACCATAAATACACCTCTATGATCATAGTTTCCTATAGCATAAAATTTGTTTCTTGTTAGTAAAGGCAATTCAGTTTGAGAAAAGATTTGCTTCTCCACGGTATTTAGATCACAAAGAACATCAAATTCAATATAACCCAAAGTATGTAGAGAAGACAATAATTTCTGCTCATCCTTTTCACATGTTATTAAAATCAAATGTTTTATTTCAGCACTAGTAGGTGAATCATAAGCAAAAACATCAAGCTTATTCATTTGTTGTGGCAAAGGTATAAGTGAAGCAGTGGCACACAACTCCTCTTTTTCATAAGGATCAATAGATAAATCAACTTGTGGCAAAGGAAAATCAAGACAAGGTTCCAATACAACAAGATTGTTGGAACAATTCATCACATCAAGAAAGCTCTTACCTGAAACAACAACATGTTCTTCATCTTTCACACTATCCTCTTCTTTGTGTAGAACCTGAAATGTATTAGTTGCAACAAGAGGCAAGGAAATATGTTCATCATCTAATTCAGATTTTGATGTAAGTGTTGCAACATTTGAAGTAGTCTATTCTTTCCTAAATGGTTCATTCTTTCTTCTCTCAAGTCTTTGTTGATCCTCTTCTAAAATTTCAGCAGCAGACATAGGTTTATGAGTAACTCTTCTACCATTGTATTTAAATGAATAGGTATTAGCAATGGTATTGTGCAAAGCATTATTTGTAGAAATCCAAGGCTTACTCAATAACAAATGACACGCTTGCATAGGCACTATATCAAAATCTGCATAATCCTTATAAGAACCAATAAAAAATTCAATGCGTGCAATTTTATCTACCTTTATCTTACCACAAGAATTTACCCATTGGATGTAGTATGGACACGGGTGTGGCTGTGTGGTCAAGCCGAGCTTCTCGACCAATTCCAAGCTTGCGATGTTGTTGCTACTCTCTCCATCAATGATGACACGACAACGTCGATCCTTCACAACAAAGTGAGTCTGAAACAAGTTGTTCATTTGATTTTGCTCTACCTTCTCCATTTGAGAACTAAACACTCGTTGTGCTACAACACTTGTATCAACCTCATTTAACACCATCGACTCATCACCATTGGTGTTGTAACCTGTCATTGTTAATAGAAAACAAGAAAACACGCAAGAGTATATTTTCCTGTCACCACTGTTTGATCACGGTGGAAACTCTCAACAAGCAAATGACAGCACCTAACTGAGTTCTTACAAGATTCTTAGTAGCAAAACAGAGGATACCTTGGAGAGTGTGATCCGACGATTGCGAGGGTCCAAAGTTCTGTGCCTATTCAGAAGGATATATGTGGAGCTAGGTAGGCAATTTATAGTAGCAAGGATTAGCAAAATTTCAATTCAGAAATTGCAAAACTGAATAATAGTCCCAAGCTAGTCTATGTCACTAGCCTAAACTTGTCTCGGACCTAGTTCAAGCAAGCAAGCAAATGGCTCAACAAAGGACACAAAGGCTGCAAGCAATTCTGAATTTTTTTTCTCTTCTCTTTTCGTTTTTTTTCTTTTGTTATAGGTGCGGCTTTTTCTTCTTATTTTTTTTTCAGCACCTCTTTGCCTTTTACTTCTTTCATGATTTTTTTGACATAGAACTGCAGCAAGAGTTGCGAACTTTATAGCACAAAGAAAAAACCTAAACTTTCTTTTTTGCACTCTCACGTAAGGAATAGATGTACATGTAGAACTGAACCGATAATTCTCATATGCAACAACGTGCAGCAATCTCTTGACTCAAGGAGCAACGTGCAACAGAAAACACTCTAAGTTTCTTTTGCACACAAAAAATAGAAGGCTAGATGTTAAATAAATATTTAGTGCAAATAATTCCAGCAGTACTATTCTCTCAATGTGTGCAACAATCTGATTTTTTTTCTTGATTGTCTATGAACAAGGACACACACGACTCAAACAAGACCAAAGAACAAGTACTAGACCAACAACACAATGACCTTGTAGGGACTAAAATTCAGACAAGCAAACTAAACTGAAAATTGCAAGGCACAAGGGGGGTGTAGGACAGCGGAAACACGACGAACAAATATTTTTGTAGGGCAATTTTCTGGACTCTAGGATTGAACAAAATAACAAGGATAACGGCAAACCTAACGGTGTACCTGAAGCTCTGATTACCACTTGATGTGGACAAGGGTTCCCGATCTTCCGATAGGTTCTGATAATCTTGATTAAGGCGGAGGCGATACACAAATCGATCCGGCTTCCGAACGACACGTTCTGAACCCCGCAATCGCAGCACAACGTCTCCTCTGGTTATCAACCGTTCAAGAACAATTGACCTCGCCGAGAAGGCTTATCCTTGCCTGCAAATCAAGAACACAAGCAAGAACAAAGAAGAATGCAACCAAATTTGCAAGTATACGATGAATCTCACAAGTTGGGGTCTCACAAACCGATCAAACGGCGAAACTGTTATCAACAGAATAATCTAAGCAAAACCCAAACCCTAATGAAGAGGCGGCGGCTGTATATGAGGATCCTAAGGTCGTGCAAGACCCCCTGGACGCAGCCCTAAGTGGGCTCAACTCCATACATGGCCCAAAGACCGATTACGGTGTCGTAGCACCAGGATAGATTCTGGAAGTCGAATTGTTTTGGCGATTGCCGATGGCTCGGGACGAATTTTGACATGGGACCAGTTGGGTTGGAAAGGGCTTTTTGTTATCTTTCCAGGCATATATAGAACGTCCAAATCCGAGTCCGTATGCGTCCTGGGCATCCGTTTTAGTGCAGACTGGTCCTGGGCTCCGAAACAGACTCGAAGTCGGTTTTGATTGGGCCTCCACCTTGGCTTGGACGTCCTTGCTGGCCCATCACGTCTCCAATCACCTCCCCAGCTATCTCATCATCATCTCCATTGTTTATAATAACAATTAATTCATTAGGTAGCAATCTATTCTCAAAATCACATAAAGGAATCATTAGGAACAAGCTCACCCGTAAATTCAACTGTCGCGCATGAACTTGTATTTTGGTTGGCGGAGTGCTGGGTGTATCCATAAGGGTGATGTCCTCATCACTAAGCACACGCTGCACAATAATATTCATATAGCCCGTGGTATCTCCGCCTCCAAGGACGAGGTCACCGCTGGTGGCAGCGACATCCTCCTCCTCATCCTCCACATCGGAGGTGCTCATGTAACCGCCTTCATCTGTCGCCACATATGCCCGCCTACTTGGGCAATCTTTCTGCACATGGCCAAGACCATGGCAGTGGTGGCACTGAATTCCTGTAGTGCATCCCGTCGAAGCAACAGAGGAGGCACTACTAGCCGGTACCTGCACAGATTTTTTACCTGAGCGCGTGAAGGCGACCGGAAAGATGGCTTGGGCAGCCCCGAAGTCCCCGTCGGCCGTGGTGGGTAGAAATTCCTGGACTTGCTGTACTCCTCAAAAGCCTGGAAAAGTCCCTGTGATTCTTTCTCTGCAAGCATAGCATACTGGAAACACTGGTTGAGGGTATAAAATTCTTTATAATCAAGGATGTCCTGAATTTCTTTCTCAAACCAGAATAAAAGCGGCAAATCTGATCCTCTACTTTTTCAACCACAGCACAACGAATCAAACCCTTCTGAAGCTCACTAAAATACTCCTGAACAGTTTTATCTCCTTGATCTAAACGCTGCAGTTTATTATGAATTTCTCTATAAAAAGAAAGAGGAACAAAACGATCACGCATTTCTACCTTAAGATCTTCCCAAGTAGTAGGCAAACCGGTTTCAGTAGCTAGACCACTCCACCAAACAATAGCAAAGTCCTTAAACTCACTAGTGGCTTGTCTAACTCTATGTTGTTCAGGAACAAGATGGGCATTAAATTTTTGTTCTACCGTCATTTCGTAATCAAGGTAAGCATCACCATCGTACTGACCTGAAAACGAAGGAATTGAAAACTTAATTTTAGCATACGGGTCATCTGGAGCATGGTTACCTTGTGTGCGACTGTTGTGGTTGTGGAAACCACCCATACCTTGAGGGTTACATTGCAAACGACGTCGTAATCTTGCGGTCCTTGTAGCTAACCTATCGACGGTGCCATCAGCCTTATACACCGTTGCTTCATCATGATCGTCTTCAATGTCGTTGTTGGTGTTGGTGTTGGTGTTGGTGTTGGTGTTATTGGTCTTGTGAGCGGTCTCCAATTCGACAACCTGATCGGTTAGCTTAGAGACTCTCTTATCCAACCACTCAATGCTTTCTCCCAGGTGAAGCTTAGTGACGGCGTCTGTGACGGCCCTGGTGATCGTCTCTGCCAAATCACTCTGAATCGCCTGCAAAGCCTTCTGTAGCTGACTTTGGCTCACGCAATCATCAAATTTTAAGGGTGAAGCACCCTCTCCATCACTTCCTGACATCATAAACACCAAAACAGGAAACAAAAAGTGAAGGTTATCCCTACAAAAGTACTAAGCAGTGGTGCCTCTCAACACAACAAAAGGAAGCTTCTTGCAAAGTTCTTACAAAGTTCTGAAAACAAGAAAGCGAAGGATACCAGGGAGCTGTGTTCCACGATTGCAAGGGTTACAAAATAACCTATGTGCTATCCAGAAGAAGTATGTAGAGCTAGGAAGGCCAAATATATATATGTCAGTGGCACACAAATCAAAAACAGATAGTAAAGCTGAATAAGTGCCCAAGTAACTTGTCCCTAGTTGCTGGTCTAACTATGTACTAGAACAGTAGTGATAGCAAAGAAGAAACAAGGAGACAAAGGCACACAGTCGATAACAAAGGGCTAAGTGTAAAACAGCCAAACTTAGAAATTCCAGGGGGCTAGATGGAGCACTAGTAGGAATCTTAAATTTCGTTTATTTTATTTTATTGTTTTTGATATTTTTTCCAACTCACTAGCAAACGGGAAGAAACCACAAAAAATTTCAGCTCAAACCGAGCTAGGACGTGGCCTACAGAAAATCTTGAAGTTTCAGAAAACGTCGGGTTTCAACTTGAATGAATTTTTTCTTTATCTTCCCGATTTTTTTTGAATTTTTGATGAGGGCACACAGGGCAAAGCCCAGTGTGGGTATGCTCAACTTTTTGTCAAGAATCTCCTGTAAACATTTCAGCCACAACGGACAACCGAGCAAAAAGTTATGGCCGTTTTACCGAAGGGGTGTCGGAATCGGTTATGAAGAAACCCGGGGTTTGAGTGAAACCCGAGTCAGGTTTAGGGTCGGGTAGGGATTTCTTTGGCGGGGCGGATGCAGCGGAAAGTGAAATTTGTGAAAATTGGTCCGAGGTGGTGAGGGTGGGTTTAGGGTGGAATTAGGGTGGGCGTGTTGATCAATCAACCCTAGCACATAAAGCCGACAAAACTGAGGATGGTGAAGGGGATGGCGGCTAGGGTTGCAAGGAAAACACTACTGACGACAAAAACACAAACTAAACCAGCGACTAAACAAGAACTAGGGCACAAACTCAACACTACGGACTCTGAAATTAAAATATGCAAAGGCTAAACACGTGGTTATGGGCGGGGAAATTTTTTTTTTTGGTATTTTCTGTGGACGATAGGAAGAACACGAAAACAAAAATAAAGGGTAGTGCAAACCTGACGGTGCACCTGAAGCTTTGATTACCACTTGATGTGGACAAGGGTTCCCGATCTTCCGAAAGGTTCTTGGTAAGTTGATTTGGTCAGAGGCGACACACAAATCGATCCGGCTTCAGAACAGCACGTTCTAAACCCCGCAATCGCAGCATGACGTCTCCTCTGGTTATCAACCGTCCAAAGACGATTGACCTTGCCAAGAAGGCTAATCCCTGCCTGCGAATCAAGAATACACGCAAGAACAACGAAGAATGCATCACAATTGCAGATGTATGATTAAACTCTCAAAGTTGCGGTCTCACAAACCGATGAACGGCGACACTGTTTATGAACAGAATTGATCTAAGCAAAATCCAAACCCTAATGGTGCG
Source organism: Eleusine indica (assembly GCA_030378355.1). Taxonomy (NCBI): domain Eukaryota; kingdom Viridiplantae; phylum Streptophyta; class Magnoliopsida; order Poales; family Poaceae; genus Eleusine; species Eleusine indica. Next base: position 30,048,178 of record CM059494.1, on the reverse strand, counting down.
GCAGCGGCTGTATATAAAGACCCTAGGGTCGTGCAAGACCCTCTGGACGCACCCCTAATTGGGACTAAATACAAAGCCCAAAGGCCAAAAATAGGCGACGCAGCATCGACACAGATTCTGGACTCTCTCTTGTTTCGACGATTTCCGATGACTCCGTATGAATTTTGATATGAGACCGGTGGCATTGCAAAGTTCTTCTCCTTATCTTTCCGTGCATATGTAGAACGTCCAAATCCGAGTCCGTATGCGTCCTGGGTGACTGTTTTAGTGCAGACTGGTCCTACGCCCCGAAACAGACTCGAAGTCGGTTTTGATTGGGTCTCCACTTTGGCTTCCAAGTCCTTGCTGGTCCTCGATGTTCCCAACTCCTTCTCCCATCATCTCCTAGTCCTCTCCATGGTTTCTAATCATAAAATAATCATTAGGTAGCAAACCATTCTCAAAAGTAACATATAGCGAAGAACGTAGGAACGAGCTCACCTCTAAATTTAGTCGTCGTGCACGAGCTCTAGTCATTGACCCTTGCAAGTCTAGAATTGGAGGAGTGTTGTGTGTATCCATAGGAATCATGTCCTCATCGTGCCGCACCAAATTTTTTTCCAAGAATTGTGGCTCCTAGACAATTTTGACTAACGTGGATGACTTCCACAGCTGCCGCGTATAGTTACCTCGCGCACGGTGCTCCTCGCTGTTTTTTTGTTCCCTCCTTGCTGATTGTGAGCCAGACGGCCGTGTGCACAACTGATTTCGCCTTTCACCTCTCGTGATACCCACACATATATATACTGCTGTTACATACCAGCTAGCTATCATCCTAAACAAAACTAGTGATAACCCCGCGCGTCGCTGAGGAGCTCCAGAGAGAAGGGAAATGATGTTAAACAGAGTTGGTTAAGAGTGAACAGAACACATAACGATAAAGTAGAATTTATCAGTGGCAGACAATATGACAATGTGACATTAGGAAATATCTATGTTAGCTGCGGAACCAAAATTATGTCAGAAACTACATTGGGGAAAATGACACATGCTTTTCCTCTTCAATTACCTGCTCTAGCTGCAAAATGATGCCGGCCACCAGGTACAGCATGAATTCGGACTACTGCTTCCAAGCGTTGAGTAAAAATGGGTCTTTAGTGCAGGAATAGTTGGTCTTCGGTCTCTCCAAAGCAAGGTTAACATAACCGGGGTTAACCGGCCGGTTAACCCGGTTAACCGACAAACCGGTCCGGTCCGGTTATCCCGGCCGGCCGGTTAACACTCGGTTTGAATTTGATTTTTTTTGAAATTTGAAAAATTTTGTATGAAAAATTTGTTAAAAAACTAAAGACGACATGATGATTTATAGTGAAGAAAACATCAAAATCCGAGCTCATTTGACATTGGAAAAAAATGATAGAAAAAAAGAAAAAGAAAAATCTTACTTTATCCGCTCCAAGCCACCCATTGGCGTTCCTGTGACCACATGGCCGCGCCTGGGAGCCTCTGTCGTCCTCCGCAGGTCGCCAATCCCTGCCGTCACCGCCCCAGTCGGCTAGCCCCTCAGTCGCCCCGGTTAGCAGCCCGGCCATCCCGATTAGCCGGTGGGGGATCTAGGCGGGCCGGAGGCGTGTAGGCGGATAGGTAGCCGCCCGGCCAGCTCGGTTAGCCGGTCGGGAAGCTCGGTTAACCGACCGAGCGGGGCCAGGTAGCCACGTTCCTGGGGCAGTCGGCGGCGCGGGCGGGTAGCCGGCCTAGGAGGTCGGTTAGCCGGCCAGGAGGAGTGGATAACCGCCTTCTGTGTCCGGCTAGTCGGTCTTGTTTTTTTATTTTTTCCTTTTTTCAGGTAATTTAGATAGGAAATTTAGGTATGTAATATGATAGGTAATCTAGGTAGCCATGTATAGCTTAGCCTTTAAAACATAGATAATTTAGAAAGATAAAAAGTACTAAACATCTAGTATATTATGATTTATTATAATATAGAAGTAACAAATTGTATATATTATTTGTTATGTAGGGAGATATGGCGGATCGTAATCAAAGTGATGCTGTGTGGGAGCATGGTGTAAACCAATTTCCAAGATGGTCATGTAAGTATTGCAAGATTTCAAGAAAGGGGGGTGGTGCCAATCGATTGAAGCATCATTTGGCAGGAAGAGGTGATAACGTGATACATTATAGTAATATTCCACCAGATATCCGTGACTACTATCATCGTGAGCTAGATAGAATTGTGACCAGAAAGAAAGACATACAACGGGATAATTTGAGAAGGGAGGAAGTTGCTAGAGAAGAAAATGTGGTCCATGATATTAATGATGATAAGGATGAGGTGTTGCAGCGTGTGTTGGATTTGTCTCAAGAGGAGGAGGCATATGTGAGACACGTTCGTGATCAAGGTGGGCAATATGAGCATGGAGGTGGTTCATCTCAACCTCAGGGTGGCGGATTGCTAGGTATGCTCAGACGGTCCACGTCCATGAGGGGAAAGAAGGAGAAGGTTCAAACTAGGATTGATACTGGGTCATGGACAACAAAGTGCAAGGCTGGAAAAAATACAATTGGCAGGGTTTGATCAAAATGGTTCCACATTGAAGGCATCCCTGGCAGGAAGGCTGATAATCCTTACTTTCAAGTCGCTGTCAAGGAGAATCAAAGATGGGGTGAGCAGATTTTTTTTAAATTTTTGTTGAATGTGTCTGAAGCAGTGAACTAATTTATATATGTTTGATGTTTCAGGTGAGGGCATTGCAGTCCCAACTGGCCATGAGATTGATGGAGTATATTTAGATGAAAACGAGGCTGAAATAAAAAAGTAGTTCGAGAAGTTCCAGTGAGAGTGACCAACTCACGGTATTACAATAATGTGTGATTCATGGACGGGCCAATAGGGATGAGTGTCATCAACTTCATGATGTATTGTAATGAGATAATGTATTTCCACAAATCAGTTGATGCCGCTAGACATAGGCTGGATGCGAAGTTTGTTTTTGGGGTAAGTCAATGTCATTTGATAAACTTGTGAATATGTCCCCTGTTATGTTACTAAAGAATTTTTGTGTTGCAATAAAATTGAAAATGTGGTTAAAGAGTTAGGTCCATAACATATTGTTCAGATAATTACTGATAATGGCTCAAACTACAAGAAGGCATGCAAAATGGTGAATAAGATGTACAATATTGTCTGGCAGCCGTATGTTGCTCACACTATCAATTTGATGCTTAAGTCTATTGGTGAGTTTTCGGAGCACAAAGCTATGATTGAGGCTGGTAGGAGAATTTGTTGATGGTTTTACAACCACAATAAGTTACATGCCATGACGAGGACCACTATTGGAGGTGAGTTGGTAAGATGGAATGCTACTAGATTTGGTACAAATTATATGTTTTTAGAAAGCATGCTCCGACGTAAAGATAAATTTATTTCATGGGTGGCTTCAAGCACATTCTTGGAAAGTCGTTTTGTCGACATGGGTGAGGAAAGATATGCTCATTCGTGCCTTTCTAGCTTGTCATGGTGGGACAACATGAGCTTGTTGGTCAAGTCTGTGGAACCTTTGTATGCATTCCTTCGATTTACAGATCAGGACAAGAAGCCAAACTTGAGTGAAGTCCTACTAAGATTCCATATAGTGAGAAATGAGTATGAAAGTTTATTTTAGGGCAATCCCCGTGAACTTGAACGATATATGGCAGTAATCAATCCTAGGATGGGTGATATTGCAAGAAACACTTATGTCAATGCAGCTGCTGCTTTACATCCCAAATGTCACTATGTGTATGGCACATCAAATAACGTTCTAAATGACCTTCGAGAGGCATTTCAGTTTATGGCAGACACCAACACATGTGTTTTGGCGTTGCATGAAGCTGAGACTTATAGAAGAAAAGAGGGCGCTTTTGCTTCAGAGTTGGCTCATAAGATGGCCTGTGATAATAATACTTCACCTTGTAAGTCATTGTTCATTTGCTTCAGAGTCATCTATATTTTATATGAACATTCACTTATGTTATGTTCTTTTATTTGTTACAGCACAATGGTGGGCTATATTTGGGAGTGACACACCAACTCTCCAAAAGCTTGCACTACGTCTTGTGTCTCAATGTTGTTTCTCTAGCGACTGTGAGCGTAATTGGAGTACGTTTGCTTTGATCCACACAAAGGTGCACAACAAGTTATCATATAAGAAACTCCACAAATTGGTGCATGTGAACTATAACCTACGCATTCATTTAAGGCAAACTAAATTATACAAGCCACCAGAAGATGATCCATTCGACCGATTAATGGAACTTTCTTTATACGATCAAGCAAATCCGATACGGGATTGGATGGAGAACGGTTGGTCCAATGCTGTGCTATTATTTGATGAGGAGAGCACCGAGAGTGACACCCCTATTCCATCAAGAATGGTGATCAAAGATGATACTCCTATAGAGTTATAAAGAATTACTGGGACTACTTCTCTTGCTGAGTGGACGGATAAACATGTGGGTGACACACATATAGGAAAGCGCAAAATGTTAAGCATGAGGAGGAAGGAAAAAGGCAAGAAACAGAAGAAGATAACTAAAGGAAAATCAGTGCGTAGTGATGATTCTACTAACAGTGACAATGGCAGTCTGACCTATCAAGAGTGAGATGATAGCAGTTTTTCCCCTTCTTCCGCTGAATCGAACGACCCTGGTGCTACCTCTGTTCCACCTTCAACAACTGTCCACTCATAGGTAATAAAAACAATGATTGCTCTATCATATCAATTGATGGACTGTTCACTCACTCATCACCTTGTTTTACAGACGAGGAAGATTTCACTCATGCTACCCAGAATTAGGACCATGATGCTCCATATTCTGAGAGAACGACCATGCGTGAGGGGGTAACTACAAGGGGTAGGCAACATCATCTAGGAATCCACTCTTCTTCTTATGCAAGTGAGTCCTCTATCAGCGTAGGTAGCTCTTCTCCCTATGCCCATGGTTACGACCAATACATTGCTCCGCCGCGGACACCCAACCTCCTCCACAATGGGTTTATGAGTGGCAGGATCCTGATTTCTATAACTTGTTGCTCAATGAATGGCAAACAACTACGGCGTGGACCGGACAAACTTGGAATGAGTACAAGGCGGCATTGTTGGCTACTCGTGGCAATGCGCTCATGTCAACCGAAGAGTATCACTCCGCATGGTACTCGCACCCATGGGTGTGAGTGCAATTATTTAGACACTATGTATTCAATAATTATATTTGTGAAAAACTATTGTATAATTATTTGTAGAAAACCATGTGTGGGACAACTATATTGGTTCGATGTTTTGTCTAGTACAATATAGTTCTAGTATGTTGTATGAACTTAATATATTATGTATTGATGCCTAATATTGTGCTTCATATTTAAAAAATGTTATGTCTAATTTTTCCCTACTTTTCAGAGTAATTTTCTATTTTTTCCCCCTCGACCGAGATGGTAACTACTTTCACCGGTTAATTGGCCTAACCGGTCGGTTAACCGGTATAACCGGCCGGTTTACCGGACGGCAACCGCGCACGTCCGAAAACAAATTTTGTCCGGTTAACCGGCTGGTTATACCAGTTAATCGGTTATGTCGGTTCGATCGGTTATTAACCCTGCTCCAAAGTCGAAGCATAGAAAAAAAAAATCCTGAATACTGGCTGTCCGTTTTCTTGATCCCAAACTAGATTGTAGATTAACATGCTCGTGTCCTAATCTCAACCGTATATTTGTGGCAAACGATGTACTGCGTTCGTCCAAAATACTAGCTGACTACCCCGCTCAGGTCTGTACTGGCTACCGCGATGCGCATCGCAGGCGCCAACTGAGCCCGGCGTCAGCCCGACCTGGTCTCCACTAGGCGATCGCACATATTCCCTCTGCCGTGTCGTCCACCCATGCGCGCACCCAGAGCACCATTCCGCATCCGATTCCATTTGCAAAGGCCACCCCACCTCCCTCGTACTCAGCTCTGGTTCAAACTGCTAGGCTCTCTGTCTGTGATGCATACCCTCTGCATGCCTCCCCGATCGGCACGCTGATGCCGCCATGGACGAAGGCGGGCACCACCCGTTTCGGGTGTTCTTCCGGGACGCGAGGTGATCCAATCCATCCACGAGCCTGAACCTTGTGTCATGTTTTCGTTTTCCTCCGCGAGCGATTTTTCTTTCTAATTTCCCGTTCGTGTTTCTCACACAATTCTGTCCCCCTTTGGCTTGTCCATGCGCGATGCAGGGATGTATTCAGATGGGACGAGCTCGGGCAGGAGATCATGGAAATTGCGGTTCCCGGCGCCCTCGCGCTCATGGCCGATCCCATCGCGTCGCTGGTAGACACCGCCTTCATCGGCCATATAGGTACGGTATTGGGATTTCTCTCTGTTTCCCGTCCCTGCCTGCTTGAGTTTGGTGTTCTGTTCATGACCAAGATTCTGCTGAGTCCTAACCTTCTCCAGGTAGCTCCATCGAAGAAATTTAAAATGACATTAACATCAGAGACTTTCCAGCCAAATCAGCAGGTCGTTGGATGTAAAATTAATACATGGGCCTTGCTTGTGTTGAAATTTCCAATCTCCAAATTGTCATGTGCTCTGTTTTTTTTTCTCTCCTCCGTTGCCAAAAACAATTTGCACTTCCATTTTCACATACCAACATTAGCATTAATATTGACTACCTAAGTATATCTGTCAAAAACATTGAAATAATTCGGTATTTTTGCAACTGACATGAGGGAAGGGGGTTTAAGGTCAATTGTCGCTAACCAGAACAGAGGAAGAAAAGAGGAATGTATCTTTTTTTTTACAACAAAGAGGAATGTATCTGGTACTGTGAACATAAAGTTGCAGACTGTGGGAAAAATGTTTTATATTTTTTTCAATAGAGGAGAAAAAGAACCCCCTCACTCCAGATCGAGCAATCAGGGGCTGTATAATTCAAATGTTGTGTACTTCATAAAAAAATGCTACGAAGGTGAGAGCTGACCCAGAAAAAACACCATCTACCCCAGCTGTACAATTCCAGCACAGTTTGATCTGTGTGTCCTTAAGTCCCCGTGCTCTAGTGAAACACCACAAATAGTGATCATCCTTTTTTTTACTGAACTGGAGGGGCGAGCTCCTGCAGATTAAAAGATATATTGAAACAAGGAGGACAAATTGTATTTATAGTGGAAGGCCAAAAGGGAAAAAAAAAAAAGAAACTAAGATGTGTTGTGTAGCCATTCCTTCAATTGATCGAGGTTGACAGACTTGATCCTGTAGCCAACCAGGGTCATTTCTCTTAGGAATGTTCTTTTACATTTGTCCACTATGGGGTCTTGGCCATTAACAATCCAGTCGTTTCTGGTGGTCCAAATGCTCCAACACATTAGGATGAAAACATCCATAAATAAAGACTCTTGCAAAGTATTTTTGATAACATGAATTGTGCGCTCAAATGGTTTTCGTTGTGGCATATTGATGCCAATAGATTGCTAGCACTGCTTTGCAAATGGGAAGGGAATGAAAAGGTGCCTTAGTGCTTCTTCTCTTTGCCAAATGCAGAGCTCACAGGAGTAGGAATCCAGCACCATGTTTCTTCTGAGAATATCTCTTGTGCTGACTTTCCCTTTGAGCATGATCCAAAAGAACACTTTATGTTTTGGCTGACAGGAGCAGTCCCATGGCCATCTATAAGATGGATGCAGTTGAGCATGGCCCATGAGACTTTTATATGCTTTCGAGGATTGGTATTGTTGTGAGCCCCAAATATATTTCCACTGATCTTTTTCATCATTTAGGTTCAATCCCTCAATGAGTTGCTGCAGATTCTGCATTTGTTGAAAGGCTTGTTCCGAGAGTGGGAGGTTGAAGTTATTGTGAAGTTGTTGCTCATCAACTATTCCTCTTAGAGTAATATTTGGCTGCTTGGCAAATGAGTGTAGCTCTGGGTAGGTATGTTTTTGGATTGACTCAGTCCAGCCATCCTCCCATAGCAAAATTGATCGACCATCCATAGGTTGAGGTGTAGCCATAGCTTTATAATGCAGAATCCTCCCATAGCAAAATTGATCAACCAATTTGACAATATCGCTCCACCAGAAGGAGCCCTTTTTTGTGATCCTGGGAGCCTACCACTGTTGTAGTAGTTATTCCAAACTATTTTGACCTACGGTAAATCAGCTGTTGTGAAATACTTATGCAGATTTTTCATTAACAGTGTCCCGTTTTGAACTTTAAGTTTGATTACCCCAAGACCGCCTTCTTTCTTTGGCCTTGTCACCATGTCCCATGCCATAAGGGGAGGCTTCTTGTTATTGATGTCAGATCCTCTCCAAAGGCAGTGTTTTCCGTATGTGTCAACCTGCTCAAAAATTTTGTCATGGATCTTCAAGAGTGCACATATAGAAAGTAGGTAGTGCCAAAAAGACTGAGTTTACAATCTCCAGCACTGAGGGTCTGGTAAGTCTTCTTGGGTTAGAAATTGTACACAACCTATCAGTCTTCTTTCAGCTCTCTGGGCAATGGGAAAGAAATGCTGCACTGAGGGTCTGGTAAGTCCCAAGGGAAGAACAAGATAGGTGAAAGGCATGGTTCCTAGTTGACAATTCAGGGTACCGGATAGAGTTTCCATTTTTTCTGCACTGACATTGATTGGCAGCATCATTGATTTGTGGTAGTTAACTCTGAGTCTAGTGGATTCTGCAAAAATGTGAAGAAGAGCTTTGAGTAGAGTTAGCTGTCTTTGACATGCCTTCATTATGACCAGGGTATCATCAACATATTGAATTATTGAGAAATCAGACCCTACTCCAAGGGGAGGAGGGAGGTGCAGCAAATTTGAGTCTTTGGCTTTGTTAAGAACTGTTTACAAACAATAGAGGGGATAAAGAGTCTCCTTGCCCAAGACCCATTTTGCAATGAAATACTTTGCCTGGTACCCCATGGAGGAGTACCGATGAGGTTCTTGTTCCCATTATCATTGAGATCCATTGAACCCACTTCTCACTAAATCCTTTGCTTTCTAACAGTTGTAGACGCTCTACTTTGTCGAAGGCCTTCTCAGAGTCTAGTTTTATCAGAATTACCCCATTTGGACTTGTGGCAGAGGTGGAGATATTCGAAGGCCCATGCAATACACCTGAATGGAACTATTTTTTATAATGCCATACAGGTTATAGTGTGCTACCTGAATAATGACTCACTGCAATCTGTTGGCCAGCAACTTTGTTAGCAGTTTAATCGACGAGTTCAACAAAGAAAGTAGTGATCATCCTTGAATGCTCTAAGGATGTTTCTCATGCATGGATTCATTTCATAAAATTTGCAGGAGCTACGGTGCGTCCAAAGTAGCCATGCTCGTATAAAGTTTGTCGTGTTTAATCATTTTTTTTCCTGCTCTTTCAGTACCTTCTCGACCGCTTCGATCTACCAATTAGCAATGGATGATTTAAGCTTCCTGGGCAACCAGCGCTGGGTCTAATGGTTCGAAAACTTTGAATCAGAATTCACGTGCAAAAACGCAAGAATTGGGGAGGCGTTGAATATCTACACCATGCTGATCATAGAACGTACATTGATTAGGATGTTGGTCATGCAAAGCCTTTTAGCTTTCCAGCATCTATTGTGAATAGACAACCAAAGAAAGATTTTGCAATTTACCGGTGCCCAGGATTTCCAAATCATCCTCCACGGTTCAAAGTTAACTTTGCCATAGAGAAAAGCTTGATAGGCTAACCTAGATGAGTATTGTCTGGAACTGTCCATCATCCAAAGAAGGCACTTGGGCTACACAACCTTATGTTCTAAAAATTTCAAGTCAATAGTCATCAGCACCTCTATATTAATATTATGTTTAGCCGTGCATCTTAATCACTTTCTCCTCTTCTTATGTAAGGCTAAGAAGGGTTTTAACATTAAAGTTGTTGTGCCCCATTAAATGGAAGGTGCGTTTATCTATAAAACAAAAGGTCTCTCAGTCCATCCAATAACCTTGGAGTAACAGTCCCTTGCACAAAAATATATATATATATATATATATATATATATATTTATATGACTGGAATGCGTAATTACCTCATTGAATCTCCTAGTCAAATTAGCTTTAGTATAATTGACGTGGTCCACATTTTTTTTATACACTGTCTAAGAATTATACGCAGAAGATTCTTGAGAACCGTTCCATCCTTGCTTAGCAGATTATCAAAAACATAAAAATGCACGTTCTTTCATTTATGCCTTTTCTAATGAATATTGTGTATTATATTCTTTCTATACAAATGTTTTGCTAGAGTGACACATCCATTTTTTAATTAATTTATAAAGGTAATTTGATTGCGTTATTTGCTTCTCTTGGATGACAAACAGGTTCCATAGAACTGGCAGCTGTAGGTATATCAATTGCAGTCTTTAATCAGGTCTCCAGAATTGCAATATTTCCCCTTGTCAGTGTCACAACATCGTTTGTTGCTGAGGAGGATGCTACCACCAATGCCAGAAACAAAGACGAAGTGAATGAAGAAGAAAAATACAATGTTTCAAATAGTGAAATGGAGGAACTTATTGTGTCAGTTAAAGGTGACTTTTATTTCATTAGCAACAACAGAACAGCAGTTTTTTTTTTTGACAATTTACAGTTTTAGTTGCAGAGACTAGTGTCACAAACAGTCAATCTTCTATGGAATTAGATGTCAATTGTGCGCACAAGAGGAAACACATTCCATCAGTGTCTACAGCACTACTACTTGGTGGGGCGCTCGGTCTTCTTGAAACTCTACTACTAATTCTCTCAGCAAAACCTATATTAGGCTACATGGGTGTAATGCAGGTAACTGTTTCTTTATGCTCTCTAATCTGTTCCACCACAAGCAAAAAATACTGAAAGTAAAGTTAATTGAAAGACTTATTGTTGAAAACGTATTTGGGATTTATTTGCTTGTTTGCTATGTTTCTCCTTAAGTATATACCCCTCTGAGGAAAGTATTATTTTCTGCTAGGACTCAGCTATGTTGAAGCCTGCATTACAATATTTGGTACTTAGATCACTTGGTGCACCAGCTGTTCTCTTGTCTCTTGCAATGCAAGGAGTCTTCCGTGGACTAAAGGATACAAAGACGCCTCTCTATGCTACTGGTATGACAATTAGTTCATTTCCTATATATAATAAACCTGAGATACCTGGCGAAATTAATTTTTCTACTACTCTTTACAGAAAATGGAACTTTACTTATTTGTTTAACCATTTTGATGAACTTCATGGGGAGATGCTCATTACCTATCAACAAAAAACAAACCGTTTTCTTTTATTAGATAGGTGGTGCCTTTTTCTCGTCTATGAATAAATGCAACAAGAATGCGTTGAAAACTGGCAAATTAGTCTCTAATGTCCTGCTATTGTCCATGGGGATGGAGATCGAGCAGCATAGAGACATTTGTTTCGGATTAAAAACAATATACAAGTTAATAAAGAGCACTGTATATGTTGCATGGAGAAAAGGCTCCAGAGGCAATAAAGAGAATAATGCTGCTTGTCAGGTTGCATTCTCTGTGCCTGTGGGAGGGATTTCTCCCACTACCACAAAATGATTTTTTTCTAAATGTGAGCTATTTTCATGAGAGACACAACCTCTACGGTTAATGTCATTTTCTGTGAGGGTGTAACACAGTGCCGGCTTTGGGCCGGGGCGATAGGGGCAACGGCCATGGGCCCAGCCCAGAAAGGGGCCCCTATATTATGCATAGGAGTGTTAGGGAATTCGGTCCACTCAAGAGTCTAGACTACTCAGCTTAAGCAGGTTGGCCCAGGTAACTCAGCGCAGTCCAAATAATATGAATCACATATAGGTTCATCATATGCCCAGCCCGAGCAAGGATTTTAGTGTTTTTTTGCCACAGGCATTGTACGCTGCAATTATCAAATGTCCAATCGGTTGTTGCCCAGCAACACTTGATTGTTTGGTTAAAAAAAGGAAGCAATGATTCTTATTGTTCCATAAATCTTATAATAAATCTTTGATTTCCTAGACTTCTCCATTAATCGAAGATGTAGGTTGACTTGCTGCAAATCTCTTCGTTGGGTTGTGTATTGATTAGGCACAGATCAGACTAAGTTCCTCCTATTCATATTAGCTCTATTTTTTATGTAACTACATGATCTTTATTTTTCTCAAAAATCCAGTTATAATATTTTTATTAGTTTTTTTTTGGAACGAAGAACATCTGTTTAGAAATTAGAATGATAACGCCAGTAGTTTTATGTTGTGATGTTTTATTTTCTTTTTTCACTACATATAATTTATATAACCAAAGTGCATAAAAACATGGTATCGAAGACCTCAATGTTGAGTTCGCTCTAGGGCCTCTGGAATTATAGAGCTGGCACTGGTGTAACAAAACCACCACAAAAATTGATTTTCATGGCGAGTGTTTTACACCGTCATGAAAATTATACTTGCCGTGAGAGTGTATACAAACCTCTACAAAAATTGAATATCCATAATGGTACTGTGCGATGAAAATGTTGCTCACTGAAGCGTGCTCGGGATTTCATTTGGGCGCCAACTCCTAGTTGTCTGGCGGGTGCATTAGCTGATATTTGCCATCTCCTGTGCCAACTCACGGTTTGATGACGTTTTTCTTTTCTATTTTCTTGGCGGTTTCTGGCACATGGGAAAATTCGCTTCTGTGGTAGTGTCCCAGAAGCCTTGTTTCGAAGATTTGATACTTTGGTAGCCGTTTCCTTTGAGAAAACAGCTGGCAGTCCTCTGTTAGCGATGAAATTGTTGGTGGGTTTGTGTTCTGGGCAATGTAATCATTCAAAAGAATTCTGTACTTTGGCAGAATCCTACGTAGTGGATATATTGCAAGTAATGGTATGTACGGTGACAACAAGTACGCGATGGCATGCTAATTGTGAGGTGGAATCAGCACATTCTTTAGATCAGGAACTGTTGAGCAAAAAGGATAGCATTTGCGGAAACCAGCCGAGAGAGGAAAAGGTCCTACAAAAAGATAAGGAGGTGAAGATATAAAGAGAGACAAACATTTATCATGTCCGGTGTCCAAATAATCCAGTTCATGTTGGGCTTATAGATAACACCACATTCAACAAATCAACGCAGTCAAATGCCAAAACCACCGGAGGAAGAATTTTTAAAACTTTTCCAGTACAGGAAGATCCATTCTCCGAGGCAATCGCAAGTAAAGAAATTTTGTACATACGGTATAAGTTTTTGATCTTGAAATTTTACTGATGCTCTTCCAGGATATTTTCTTTTCATGACGATTTTTCAGAAACATGCAAAATGAAATTATTGGTCTCTCACAGCCCGTGCAATACATTCGAGATAATATTTGACACAAGAACATATTTTTTCTTTTTGAAGCCGTACGGTAGGGGAGACCTCTACTATGGTAGTTATATTAATATACAGACAATACACGGCCAAGGGAACGAAACTAGAAGAGAAATGATGAGAGTCTAAGACTCTACATCACAATCACGGAGGAACTGATCTGATGAAACTAAACAAGAGAACGAAACCAATAAAATGGAAATGAGATATTTTGAGGCCTTTAATCTAAGGATGATTGCAAAAGCATTATTTCAGAAATCGTATTGCATCAAGCTTGAAAAGATCACTTATTATTTCCCTCGTCTGGAAAGTCACTAAAAATGTTGGAATATTAGACATTATTCTATATGTTTTAATCCAGAAATTAATAATGACATAAAACATGAACATGATCATGACTAAAGGCATACAACGATCAAATGATACTAGGCAAGACATGATAATGTCTTGATAACTGATAAAGAACAGAGAAATCAACAAGAGAACGACAAACTGAGACGGCACAATAATAGGGATCACGTCGAACATACCATCACCACTTGGGGCAGACATCTTGAGGTAGTCGATGTAGTCATTCACGTGCCATGAGCAAGCACTCGCGCCAAAAGCTCCCTAAAAACCTTATCACCCTCCTAGTGCCGGCTCTATAATTTCAGAGGCCCTAGGGCGAACTCAACATGGAGGCCTTTGATACCATGTTTTTATGCACTTTGGTTATATAAATTATATGTAGAGAAAAAAGAAAATAAAACATCACAACGTAAAACTACTGGCGTTATCATTCTAATTTCTAAACACATGTTCTTCGTTCCAAAAAAACTAATAAAAATATTATAACTAGATTTTTGAGAAAAATAAAGATCATGTAATTGCATAAAAAATAGAGCTAATATGAATAGGAGGAACTTAGTCTGATCTGTGCCTAATCAATACACAACCGAACGAAGAGATTTGTGGCAATCCAACCTACATCTTCGATTAATGGAGAAGTCTAGGAAATCAAAGATTTATGGAACAACAAGAGTCATTGCTTCCTTTTCTTAACCAAACAATCAAGTGTTACTGGGCAACAGCCAATTGGACATTTGATAATTATAGCGTACAATGCCTGTGGCGAAAAAAAACTAAAATCTTTGCTCGGTGATGTGAACAAGGGTTCCCGATCTTCCAAAAGGTTCTTGGTAAGTTGATTTGGTCGGAGGCGACACACAAATCGATCCGGCTTCAGAACAGCACGTTCTAAACCCCGCAATCGCAGCACGACGTCTCCTCTGGTTATCAACCATCCAAAAGACGATTGACCTCGCCGAGAAGGCTAATCCCTGCCTGCGAATCAAGAACACAAGCAAGAACAACGAAGAAGGCAACACAATTGCTGATGTATGGTTAAACTCTCGAAGTTGGGGTCTCACAAACCGATGAACGGCGAAACTGTTTATGAACAGAATTGATCTAAGCAAAACCCAAACCCTAATGGTGCGGCTGCGGCTGTATATAAAGACCCTAGGGTCATGCAAGACCCTCTGGACGCGCCCCTAATTGGGCTCAACTAGATACAAAGCACAAAGCCCAAAAATAGGCGACGCAGCACCGACACAAATTCTGGACTCTTTCTTGTTTTGACTCCGGATGAATTTTGACATGAGACCGGCGGCATTGGAATGGTCTTCTCCTTATCTTTCCGTGCATATGTAGAACGTCCAAATCGAGTCCGTATGCGTCCTGGGCGACTGTTTTAGTGCAGACTGGTCCTGGGGCCCAAAACAGACTCGAAGTCGGTTTTGATTGGGCCTCCACTTTGGCTTCCAAGCCTTTGCTGGTCCTCCACGTTCCCAACTCCTTCTCCCATCATCTCCTGGTCCTCTCCATGGTTTCTAATCATAAAATAATCATTAGGTAGCAAACCATTCTCAAAAGTAACATATAGCGAAGAACGTAGGAACGAGCTCACCTCTAAATTTAGTCGTCGTGCACGAGCTCTAGTCATTGGACCTTGCAAGTACAGAATTGGAGGAGTGTTGTGTGTATCCATAGGAATGATGTCTTCATCACTCGGGCTAGGCATATGATGGACCTATATGTGATTCATATTGTTTGGACTGCACTGAGTTACCTGGGCCAACCTGCTTAAGCTGAGTAGTCTAGACTCTTGAGTGGACCGAATTCCCTAACACTCCTATGCATAATATAGGGGCCCCTTCCTAGGTTGGGCCCATGGCCGTTGCCCCTATCGCCCTGGCCCAAAGCCGGCACTGCACCCTCCTATCCCGGTGCAGGAACATAAGAGGGTCAAGGTTCTGGAGGCCCTGCTCCCCACCGTCTGTGCACGCAAACACCGGGATGAGGAAGATCACCTTGCAACTACTGTTGTGGTTGTAATATAGAAAAGAGAAGGAGTTGTTATGATGTGTGTTCTCAAAGGGACTCATGCTCCCTTATGTAGGTGTGTGAGAGGGATAAGAAGAGATTTCAGCCTCTTCATGTGCTCACGGGAGGTGAAAAATCAAAAGACATATAAACCAAGCAATTAGTCTCTTAATTGATAATTAGTAACTAAATTGCATTGCATGCACATAATAGCCAATTGACACCAGCCCACACATGCATGTAGCATTCACACCAACCAATGTCACATTTCTAATTCCTATCAAATAAATGAGTCTTTTGGAGTTTCTAATTTAAAGGGATATTACCCATAAATCCAACAAAAATTAAACCAAAAATTGTAATGAGAAAAAAAGACAACAGAAAATATTTTTCTTGTTTGTTATCATATTGTGAGCATCTTCTGTTAAAACTGCATTAAACAATTGAGTCAATCAACTGTAAGGAACATCTTTAGTCGTTTGGGCATCATACTATGAGCATCTTTTGTGGCAGTATTTCCTAAATAGAATTCCGTCCTAATGAATCTATTGTTTTTATGATAACCAGTGGCTGGAGATGCAATGAATATAGTTTTGGACCCAATATTTATGTTTGTATTCCAATATGGTGTCAGGGGAGCGGCTATTGCTCATGTTATATCACAGTACGTAGTGCTATCGTGTTCCTTGATCTATCATTCTCCTTTTAAGGCCTTTGTATATTAGAAGTATATAATTCTTATGTCCTATCTTTCACTATTACAATAAAGCTCTGTAGCGGCGGACGTCATTTTTGCTTCAGTAACGGACTTTTAAAGAGCCCGCAACTAAGTGTAGAATAGTAGTGAAACCATAATAACGGTTAAGAAAATAGTTGTAGGCACAACAGGTCCGCTACTACCATCGACACCGACCGCAACTACGTTTTTCAGACAGTAGCGGACACGTTTAGCCTGCAACTACGATTTTCAAATAGCGATGGTTCTGATGATATTGTGCCTCCCACCCAAAGGAGAAGCAATCGTGACCACTGAATGAAAAATCAAAGGCTAAGATCAAATATAGGGCATATCAAAGAAAGACTCTCCCTAATCCTAAACACACTTCCTCTTTTTTCCTCTCTCTCCACACCAGCCGTCGTGACCTCCTCTCTCTCTCTCATCGGTGCCCTCCCTGCCGGCGCTGGCCACCTCCCCGCCGGCGCCCTGCCCGTCGGGTGACGCCCCCTCCATCCTCGGCATGGCAGCACGGGGCGGCGCGCCCCCTCCCTCCCCGTCACCCCCTCCTCCCCGTCGCGGCCCGCTCCCTCCTCCCCAGTGCGGCCCCCTCCCTCCTCCCTGGCGTGGCGGCGCCTCTTCCCTCCCCACTGTCGGATCCGGTGAGGCGGCGACTGGATCCGGCGGCCCTGCCTCCTTCCCTCCTGATCTGGCGGCCGCAGGCGGTGGCGGATCCCATCGGTAGTGGTGGCAACGGCGGATCCCGCGGGCGGTGGCGGCAGCGGTGGATCTGCCGCGCCTGGATCCGTGCTCCTGGCGGACAGCTGGGGATTTTTATTTCTTTTTTTTTATTTTTCTATTCCAAAATTAGTGGCGGGCATTTATCCGCTACTGTGTTTTCTAGTTCGTAGTGAGAGAGGCTCAGTAGCGGAATTCGTTTCCGCTACTAGTGTCCCATTTGGCCCGTGGCTGCAGAGTATATTGTAGTAGTGTTTTGTGATAGTGTATGATGGAACATTCTGCAGATATTTCATTGCATCCATGCTATTATGGAGATTAAAGATGCATGTTGATTTATTGCCACCTAGCTTGAAACATTTGAAGTTTGGTCGGTTCCTAAAAAACGGTAAGTACTTTTCTCCACTACCCAATATCGTACCATAACTATTATGCTTGTGTATTGCCCAATGTTAGCAGTGCTTGAAATCACATGATAGAATTTATCTCATTTTTTTGACAGTGGATATTATTACTGATACTGACATTATATTACCAATCCATTTGTTTATGTGGTATTTAAATAGATGTTTCCTTTAGATTGTTTTGCGTCATTAAATTCAATGTGCAAAGAAGGGGTTCATGCAGCTAAATAATTCTGTTTGCAAACTCCAGGTTTTCTGTTACTCGCGAGAGTTATTGCTGCAACATGTTGCGTTACATTATCTGCATCTATGGCTGCACGACTAGGTTCAACAGCAATGGCTGCATTTCAGATCTGCTTGCAGATTTGGTTGGCTTCTTCACTTCTAGCTGATGGATTAGCTTTTGCTGGACAGGTTAGGCGACAGAAATTTATTGACACATTAACTGTACTAAATCACAGACTTTTTTGGTTATATTTGAACTTCATTTCACATGATTAATTAATCACTGTGGTTCCAATTGTTGACCAATGACCACGAGATGATATGATAACGCGTCATGTGTTTTGGTTTACTTCTTACACATTCCGATCATATTTTGGCAGGCCATACTTGCAAGTGCCTTTGCTCGTAAGGATTACCCAAAGGCAGCTACCACTGTCTCCCGTATTTTACAGGTACTTGTTGTCTTGGTTTTCTATCAATACACTAATTAATATGGCCTTATAGAAGCTTATATTGTTTTACAGTTGGCACTGATCTTGGGTCTTCTCTTGAGCATACTTCTTGGCGTAGGTTTACGCATAGGATCTAGGGTATTCACAGCTGACCGGAATGTACTGCAACATATCTACATAGGAATACCGGTATGGATCTATTAGTGCTAAATGCACGTCAAATTTCCGTTGTGACATGCTACAGCTATGTTTCCATTATGTTCTTTTTGGTATGTTATTTCAAATTTCTAACTAAAATGTTACTTTTCTTTCTTTTATCTTTAGTTTGTGTGTCTCACTCAACCAATCAACACATTGGCATTTGTTTTCGACGGGATCAATTATGGCGCATCTGATTTTGGATATGCTGCTTATTCAATGGTAAGTCAACAATGATACATTCTTCCAGCTGTCTTATATATCATCTAACCTGCTACTTATTGATTTATTAATTTAAATGTACATTCCCAGGTACTTGTTGCCATTATCAGTATCATTTCAATCATCACCCTGGCAAATTATAGTGGTTTTATTGGGATATGGATTGCTTTGTCAGTCTACATGGGCCTTCGATTGTTTGCAGGATTCTGGAGGTACAATCATGGGTTTTCTGTCTCTTTAATACTCAAAATACATAGTTTTGTCTGTGGTAATGTCATTTATGGAGGCATTCATGAAATTTTGGTTAAAAATAAGTATCCTTCTTTAAATGTGTGATTTATTGTGGATATTGTTGAAGTATTGACTGACGACTAAATGTTGCTCTTGGTTCTCTTTACAAGGTTAGGGACTGCACAAGGACCATGGACTTTCCTACGCAGTGAAGAGTAACTTAATTGTCAGTCTGGGGATGAAGTTTAAAACACAAGCCGTTCTGTTGTTTGTATCAGACCCCGTAAGATGTTAGGCACAACGATATTATTCTGTACATATGAATTGTTCAACTAGAATGTGGATCACTCATCCCTATCAACACACGTACGCAATCATAGCAAAACGGTTTATTGCGTACCATTGGAGTATGCCACAAAAACATATAATCTGCCAAAACCATAGTAAACAATAAACTTCGCTAGTTAAGAGCGTTTTTTTTAGATTATATAGTATAACTCAGACACTTACAACTATGCACACTCATCCCTATAAACATGTGTACGCAAACTCTATCCCTATAAATATCGTAGAAAACTGAGCCGATAAATCCTTTAGATTAACGAAGTAACCACTGGCGCCTCGCTGTCGACAGGAGCGTCGCCTACCACTGAAAGCACAAAGCCGTTAAAATTATAGAAAATTCACTCCCACAAAGAGTCAAACCCAGGACCTAAGGTGCTACTGAGGCTCTTGTAACCACTAGACTATAGTCTCTTTCGCAATTGAGAGAGCTATTGTTGGGAAGGCACCCCCTAAAAGCATGAAGATTGCCAGCGAATCCCAACCAGGCAAGAACCCGTGATCAAGCAAGGTCTACACGAGATACAGTAAAGCCTATCCACGAAGGCAGATGGCTATTACGGCACTGCAGTCATTACTAATAGAGGGTAGAAATGTAATCATGCATATATACCAAACTAACCCTTGAACTCGCCTATAAAAGGGGCACCGCCCTTATTGTAATAGATGAAAGGAATACCTCTTTGTACCCTTCCTGGCTTCCTACACGTTGTTGACGTTTGATTTGACAACCTTTTACCAATTATTTTACTATTATTTTAGGATGTCTATTGACCATTTGGTCCGCTTGGCACCTAATTTTAACCCCATTTTAGAGTATGTTGTCGTTTATATTATAAAGAGATTTTAGAGTTCAAGACAATCTCAAATGAGAACAGTTAGACCTACAAACTTGTAGATCTCGTCAAGAGCGTTCCGAAACTTATATAGATGACTCTATTTGGACTTCAGAGCTAAGAGATATTGACCTCGCAAGATGTGTTGCGTAGACAAGTCGCTGGTGCAGACCGGCACCCACTTGTGCCGATCGACACCAGGCCTAAAAAGGTCCAAAAGGACTCTTGAAGGCTGGTTTCAACCCTATAAATAGACGATCGTATTCTACACGCAAGACAGTTCGGTTTTTGTGATTTTTGGCGGTGGAATTAGGTTTAGACAACATAGAGCTTCTTCCCGAGCGAATTTCACGGCATTCCAGCGAAAAGTTGGTTTGTGCCAATCGGCATGCCGCACTTTCTCGTCCAATTTGCCCCAAATTGTACAGGAAGTAGGATAGGTCAATCTAAGGTGTTTCCTATGGCGAGATCTACTCATATCATGGGGTGATTCTCTGTTCTTGCCTCGGTTAGTGGGAATCTTACCATGTGCACTGTGATGATTAATTGAATACATTTGTTTCTCTATCCTGGTCCATTGTTATGCTTGCTTATTGTTTATCTTAATAGATTGGATGATAGTACTGCAATAGTGCTTTTGTTGGATGACTGCTTATTAGCCACCATCGTGACAGGATAGTGTTGACACCAAATTTTGACCGGTCCCAGTGGTCAGCGGCACGAAGGCAAGAATCGGCTGGAGATTAGCGAAGCTCAACGGCCGAAGGAAATAAAGTGGGCCTGTTAGATTTATTATATCTTTTTCTATTTTTTTTAGTTTAGAATTTGATTATCGAGTCGGTTTTGAGAGTCCTGACTGAATCGGATCAGAACCCCTTGCATGGGGTTATAAATATATAATAGGATCTGTACGAAAAAATAATACCTTTTCAATACAATTCGACGCATCGCCAACCTTTCCTACTCGACAAAATCCTTGTCTCGCGTAGGTTGCATCGGCTCCGATCTCGGCGAGAGACTTGGATTATTCAACCTCGATAATTCTATCAATCTCAACTAGAATTTCTCTTTTGTTTGATATTCTAGTTGTTATCGTTAGGATTGCTAGTTATCTGGTAATTAGATCTTTATTGTGCTTATTCTATCGACTTTCAATTGTAATACTGTCTTGGCTGAGCCCAATCTATTGTAATTTCTAGGAGGTTTTATGAGTATAGTTTAGATCTTTTACTCGAGTCACTCTATTGATTTTATCTATAAATAGCTTAAATTTAGCTCTATTTACCGTGTTTGAACACTATCTCGATTAGGTTCGATCTGTTCGAATCAGCAAGGCTGCATCAGTGTTGATCTCTTGCTGGGTTGATAAGGCTAGGTTCGAGTCGTTTATAGGTAGAGTCGATAGAGTTCTATTGGGACGTTTAGTCGATAGATTATCAAGGTTCGATTGGCTTTTGGTTTATGATTGATTTCTTACATATTTTGTTAGTCGATCGCCCCTTTATTGAAATAAGTTAGATCTGTGATTTAAGGCATATTTGCAATACTAGCTATCAGATCTATCAACTTAGCACCATCGACAGAACGAGTCTTTATATGTTTACTGTAGATTCATCGACTCTGTTCTATCGACTTAGTATCATCAACAGAGCAAATCTTGGCATATTTACTTCTGACTTATCGATTCTGTTATATCGATTTATTCCCTTATCAGCATTAATTACATTCAACATTTAAACTATTTAATTTGCCGATGAGCCGATATGATCAGCCGATTAGTTTATTCTTTTAAATTAATTCATGTTAGCATCGGCTGGTTCTCACGAACAGTGATTATCGGCTTTCTTTATCGGCCTGTCCTGGGCCGGTGACCCATGGAATTTGACTGTTTGCTCTCTTTATCGATTTGCAGGGAAAATTGACTGGCATGCCATGGTTTCTTCGTATTGAGCCTGCACTGGAGCTAAGCAGATCTCCCAGGTCACGCGTGGTGATTTTCGCGTCAACACACTTTTTGGCACGCCTGATGGGACCCAAAGAACTCCAAGGATCTACAACATGTCTGAACTTGGAATGCCAAAAGATGGCACTCCTCTCCCTAAGCATGACGTTAGTGCTGATCTAAAGACGGAGAATATGCTGTCGGTCAATAAAGGTGATCTGAGTGATAAGGCAAAAGCACAAACTAATCAGAGAATGACTGAGTATGAAAACCTTCTATTAGGAACATTTAGCAAGACAAGACATAGCAAGATCGTTCAGAAAGGAAAGTTACCAGTTGCCGCCTTGATTGAAGATGGAACAGAAAAATCACTCACCAACAAGCCAATGGAAGTTATCGATGAGGCAGCTCTGAACAATATT
The DNA here is from genome assembly GCA_030378355.1 of Eleusine indica. Classification (NCBI taxonomy): domain Eukaryota; kingdom Viridiplantae; phylum Streptophyta; class Magnoliopsida; order Poales; family Poaceae; genus Eleusine; species Eleusine indica. Next base: position 30,025,757 of record CM059494.1, on the reverse strand, counting down.
ATTTATACAGCTATACACCACACATTAATTAACCAGTCACCTGTATTGGTTAATATATTGAGGACCTTGATCATTCAGACTGTGGAGGGGTGCTTATATAAAGATTCACCTCGTGGGCCGGTGCATTTTTGTGTATCTGGGGATACTCATCGGCCTGCAATAGAAACATCTACTCCACATCAGGCAAGTGTGAGCACGACAGATCCCATTACGGGTTCAAGTACATCACCTTCTGAGGATACTCCACCTCCGAAGAGCGTTGATGGTGGTACAGTGGGAAGAACACCTCAGAGGATAATATTACAAAGGACTACTCTACAAACACCGCCTCAGCATTACAGACAAGAAGTAACAGAGCCAAATGGCACATACAGCACTGCGCCCAATGTTGAGCCTAGTATGTTTGGGATGCCATCATCATCTTCTCTGCCAGGAGAATTAGGAGGCCGGCACACATTTGTTAATTTTGGCTCACAAACACCAGCATCCGGTCCCACATCGACTATCCCAAACGTCAATATGCCGACTGATGACTGGGCTTTGAAGATTGCTGAGGTAATAAGGGAACAGTTTGGGCTAAAACTAAAACAGCAAACGTACATGTATCGACCCCCGTATCCACCAAGTTATGATCTGATACCTATGTCGAGTCGATATAGGCCACCAGAATTCACCAAATTTACTAGACAAGATAGTACTACCACTGTTAAGCATATCAGCTGATTTTCAGTACAATATGGAGAAGCTGGTAATACTGAAGCATTGAAAATCTAGTTGTTTCCATTATCATTGTCTAGATTGGCGTTTTCTTGGTTCGCATTGTTGCCCCCAAATTCAGTAATTAGTTGGGCCAATGTTGAACAAAAATTCCGTAAGTACTTCTTTGCTGAGACCAGAGAGTTGAGGTTGTCCGACTTGATTGCTGTGAGGTAGAAGGCTGAGGAGTCTGTACATGATTATGTGCAGAGATTTAGATATGTGCGCAGCAAGTGTTTGAGTCTGCAATTGACAGATAATCAGATGGCAGAAATAGCATTTAATGATCTAGTTGCACCGCAAAGAGAGAAGTTTCCTTCGGCTGAATTTGAAAGCCTATCCCAGTTAGTGCAGAAGGTGTCGATCCAGGAGAATCTGACTCGGGTGGCACGATCAAGGCCGATTCAAGTCAACTATAATGATTATGAATCTGAGTCAGCAGGTCATCGGCGCCAATATCATGCAAACGATTCTAAAGAGTCGATAGTGGGTTCAGCCGATCGACGTCATAGGGTCTCCGCGTTTGATCAACTTGGAACAAAAAAGGCGGGTGAAGAGGCCAAGTTTGACAAAGAAATCGATGAAGAGATGCAAGAGCAAGAACAAAATAATCAATGGTGTCCATCTGGCATTTTTTCTAGAAGCAAGAAGCGCAGGGTGCAGAGGATGCGGTGCAGACAAATAATAGTTGGCAAATATTATTATGATGAAGAAGATGATCAGCGACCAAAGAAAGTCTGGAAGATAAAGATGAAATCACAAGTATAGGTGCCAAGTGCTACAGTGAGTATGGTGATGATGTTGCCGCAAGAGTTCATGTACTTGGAAGAAGAAGAAGTGTTTGCTGATGAAGGGAGTTCAGCACAGCTGATATTTGATGCACAGCAAGCAGTGTTTGATAGGCTAGATGAATCTAAGCATTGGCATTTAAAAGCTTTATACCTTTGGGGATTCGTCAATGGGATGCCGATGGGAAAGATGATGGCCGATGGAGGTGCTACAGTGAATATCATGCCGGTCACTACTATCAGAAAGTTGGGAAAAACTAATGACTTGATTGACACGAATATGATTCTGAGGGATTATGGTGGTCGTACTGCAGCAGCCAAGGGAGTCTTAAATGTGGAGCTCACGATCGGTAGTAAAACTTTGCCGGTTACTTTCTTTGTTATTGATGGTAAGGGAACCTATAGCCTTCTGTTGGGTCATGATTGGATACATGCCAACCGCTGTGTTCCATCAATAATGCACCAGTCTCTGGCCCAATGGATTGGCGATTAGGTAGAGGTAATCCTGGCCGATGAAACTGTCAATGTCGCATCGACCGATTTAGTTCCATGGCATGCAGATGATATGGAGTGTTTGTCTGGCAAGACTTGGGACGGAAACTACGTCAAGATTACTACTCAGGGCCTTGAAGTAGTGGATCAGTCAAATTCAAAACTATTTCTCTGACAGGCACCCCAATGGAATTTGCAGAAGACAGAAAGTTGGGAAAGGGATTCATGTCGACCGATGAACTACAAGAAGTCGATATAGGAGATGGTGACAAACCAAGGCCGACATTTATCAGTAAGAGGCTAGATGAAGATTTTAACGTTGAATTGATAAAATTATTAAAAGAATACCGGGATTGTTTTGCTTGGGATTATTCTGAAATGCCTGGTTTGAGCCGATCCATCGTTGAGCATCAGCTACCCATCAAACCTGGATATCGACCTTATAAGCAACCTCCAAGAAGAATTGATCCAAATATTTATGGTGATGTCAAGGCCGAGATTACTAAATTATATGACGCTAAGTTCATTAAGCCTTGCCGATATCCAGAGTGGGTTTCGAATATGGTGCCTGTGTCCAAGAAGTGCGGGAAGTTGAGAGTTTGCATTGACTTTAGACCATTGAATAGGGTTGCACCAAAAGATGATTACCCAATGCTGATAGCGAATCTTTTGGTTGATGCAGCAGCAGAGCATAAGATTGTTAGTTTTATGGATGGTAATGCTGGTTATAATCAGATTTTTATGGCAGAAGAAGATATAACGAAGACTGCTTTCAGGTGTTTTGGGGCTCTTGGATTGTATGAATGGGTCGTCATGACGTTTGGATTGAAGAATGCTGGAGCCACGTATTAGAGAGCCATGAATTATATTTTCCATGATCTAATTGGTAGGTTAGTTGAGATTTATATTGATGATGTGGTAGTTAAACCTAAAAGGGTATAGGATCATATAGTCGATTTGCGGGAGGTACTCGAGAGGACTAGAAAGTATGGTTTGAAGATGAATCCAAAAAAGTGTGCTTTCGGCGTATCGGCTGGTCAGTTTTTAGGTTTCGTTGTGCATGAGAGAGCGATTGAGATTGGGCCGAAGAGTATGAAGGCTATCAATGACATTGAACCGCCGGTCAACAAGACAGAGCTTCAGTCATTAATTGGCAAAGCAAATTTCATTAGAAGATTTATTTCAAACTTATCAGGGAGGCTTGATGTGTTTACGCCGTTGTTGAAACTAAAGGCCAATCAGAAGTTCGTATGGGAACCAGAACACTAGAAAGCCTTGGATGATATCAAGAAGTATTTGGTTTCGTCTCTTGTATTAGTACCACCAAGAAAAGGACGACCATTCAGGCTTTATCTTGCAGCTGACAAGAAGTCAATTGGATCAACTTAAATTCAAGAACAAGATGGCAAAGAAAGGGTTATATTCTACTTTAGCCAAAGATTGATTGACGCTGAAACCTGGTACACTGAGATTGAAAGATTATGTTTATGTTTGTACTTCTCATGTGTGAAGTTAAGGCATTATCTGGTATCGATTGAATGTGTGGTGGTTTGCAAAGCCGATGTCATCAAATATATGCTATCGGCTCCTATTTTAAAGGGGATAATTGGTAAGTGGATGCTTGCTCTAGCCGAATATGATCTTACATATGAATCTGCCAAGGCAGTCAAAGGTCAAGTTCTGGCTAATTTAGTTGTGGAGCATTGTGGATCCGAAGTGTCGATGGTAGAGCTGGTGTCATGGTTATTATTTTTTGATGGTTCTGTTTGCAAGAGTGGGTGTGGTATCGGGCTCGTGGTCATATCGCCTCGGGGGGCAAGATTTGAGTTTGCATTTGTTGTCGAGGTATCGACTAATAATCAGGTTGAATATAGAGCCGTGCTTAAGGGATTGCAGATATTGAAGGAAGCTGAAATCGATTATGTTGAAGTCGTGGGAGATTCATTACTGGTGCTTGGGCAAAGATGATATTTTGACTGGAGAGTTTGAATGCAAAGATGATATTTTGAGAATGTTTTATGCCGAGTGTCAGGAGGTGCTGCAACACTTTAAAATAGTAAGATTCAAGCATGTCCCAAGGGAACAAAATATGGAAGCAAATGACCTAGCACAGAAGGCATCAGGCTATCAATTGAACACTAGTGGAGTCATTGTTGATATAGCTGATGTTGACGAAGATTGGAGATCCAAGATTATCCAATACCTCAAGGATCCAGCTCAACGAACTCCTTGGAAGATTCGATAAATGGCATTGAGGTACATTTTATTAGACAAAAACTTTATTATTGAACAGTTGATGGTGTGTTGCTAAGGTGTTTAAATAAAGAAGAAGCCAAAGTTGTTATGTGCGAAATCCATGAAGACATATGTGGTACACATCAATCTGCCCATAAGATGAGATGATTGCTAAAGAGAACTGGATATTATTGGCCTACCATGCTGGAAGATTGCTTCAAGTATTATAAGGGATGTCAAGATTGTCAGAAGTGATGAGCGATACAGAGAGCACCGGCATCGGCTATGAATCCAATTATTAAGCCGTGGCCATTTAGAGGTTGGGGTATGGATATGATTGGCCAAATTTATTCAGCCTCTAGTAAGGGTCATAAATATATTTTAGCAGCTACAGATTACTTCACAATGTGGGTTGAGGCAGTTCCTATGAAGAATATTACAACTAATGACGTAATCAACTTTGTGAAGGAGCATATTATATATAGGTTTGGTGTGCCGTAGACTATTAGGACTGATCAAGGTTCTGTCTTTACTTTGGAAGAGTTTTAATACTTTGTCGATATTATGGGTATCAAGTTGTTGAATTCGTCGCCTTATTATGGTCAAGCTAATGGACAAGCAGAGGCGTCCAACAAGAGCTTGATCAAATTGATTAAGAGGAAAATAGAGGAACATCCCAAGAAGTGGCACACCACATTGGCAGAATCATTATGCGCTTACAGGATGGCTAGTCATGGATCAATCAAGGTACCACCCTATCAGTTAGTGTATGGGCATGAAGCAGTTTTACCACGGGAAACAAATGTGGGATCAAGAAAAGTAGAGTTGCAAGATCAGCTATCGGCTGATGAGTATCGACATGCAATGCATGATGAATTGGAAGATGTCGTACAACATCGGATGAAGGCTCTAGAAAAGATTTAGGAAAATAAATCTCGTGTGTCCAGGTTTTATAATAAAAAGGTGGTGCCCAAGGGATTTTTAGAAGGAGATCTTGTCTGGAAGTTGATCATGCCCATCGGTTCTAGAGATAATCGATTTGGAAGATGGTCGCCAACATGGGAAGGGCCGTTTAAAGTGAGTCGATGTGCGCCGGGCAATGCATATTTCTTGCAAGAAATAGAAGGAGAAGAGTTTGGAAGAGCGATTAATGGCAAGTACTTGAAGAAATATCATGTGAGCATTTGGATTGGCGCAAGAACTCGATTGCTGATCATGGACGATGTGAGAAATTTTATCCGTAAGAAAAGTGTGGACAACAGATGGTTACTCATCGACTTGAGATGGCCGATATTGAAAATATCGCCCTTAGCAAAAAAAATATTAATGTCATGTGCAAAAACAAGGATAATACATGTTATAGAATATTCGTCCAGTAACAATATTGAGAGTATCGTTGATAGAAGAAGTTACAGATGGCCATTGTTACAGGATGAAGATGGGTTGATTACTCGCAGGTAATCAATTTCTGAAGAAACCTATTCTCCTATTACAGTGAGAGGATGAAGATGTAATTATTATCTTCCCAAATACAAGAAAGGAGGTACATAGAAGGAGGAAAAAACACATTAGAAACTTCCTCTGCTTCCTTGGAAGAGTGCTACACCGCCAATGCCATTCTTGGCACTTATGCCGTTGTCTAAGGGCAACTAGTGAGTAGATTTCTGAGCAGGGGTAGCTGCAGATTTTGGATTGAAAGGATCACTCTGGGGCAGAAGAGGCGAAGAATATTCGCCATAACACACTAAGCACATTTGGAGATAGATGTTACTTTTCCATCAAGGCTGTTGAGAGAAGACCCATGGTTGAAAGTGTTAAACTGAGATGAGAAAGCTAGCAGAAGGGCCTATTTATAGGGTCTGAGCTTGGCCTTTAAGAAGTCCAAACATTGGTTCGTCAAAAGAAGCAATAGGATTTTAGGGGAGAAGATAAACGAAAGGACAGTTAAAAAGTAAAGTCAGCAGTTGGATCAATGCAGAGAAACGGCAGGCTGCAATTAAAGGGCCATGAGTAGTTGGGAAGTATACTAAAAGACGAAGTCTGATGAATAGGCGGCTCCTAGATGACTGCATCGCGAAGCGGTAGGGTGATCAAGGCGCACGGTGAATGAGGAGATAAAATTCGGTGCACGAAGGATTTTGTACCCCAGACTCGGGAGGGCATGTGTTGACACCAAATTTTGACCGGTCCCAGTGGTCAGCGGCACGAAGGCAAGAATTGGCTGGATATTAGCGAAGCTCAACGGCCGACGGAAATAAAGTGGGCCCAATAGATTTATTGTATCTTTTTCTATTTTTTAGTTTAGAATTTGATTATCGAGTCAGTTTTGAGAGTCCTGACTGAATCGGGTCAGAACCCCTTGCATGGGGTTATAAGTATGTAATAGGATCTATACGAAAAAACAAAACCTTCGTTCAATACATTTTGGCGCATCGCCAACCTTTCCTACTCGACGAAATCCTCGTCTCGCGCAGGCTGCGTTGGCTCTGATCTCGGCGAGAGAGTTGGATTAGTCAACCTCGGTAATTCTATCAATCTCAACTAGAACTTTCTCATTTGTTTGCTAATCTAGTTGTTATCGTTAAGATTGCTAGTTATCTGGTAATTAGATTTTTATTGTGCTTATTCTATCGACTTTCAATTGTAATCCTGTCTTGGCTGAGCCCAATCTATTGCAATTTTTACACATTCATGGATACACAGAACACTCCTCTAACTAAGATGAAAGTTTATGTGCATCACCTGAATTTACATGTGAGATCGTTTCTAATATTTTTATTATATGGTTTTGAGAATAGATTGCTACCTAATGAATTAATTGTCGTTAGAAACCATGGAGATGATGATGAGATAGCTGGGGAGGTCATTGGAGACGTGCTGGGCAAGCAAGAACATCCAAGCCAAGGTGGAGGCCCAATCAAAACCGACTTTGAGTCTGTTTCGGAGCGCAGGACTAGTCTGCACTAAAACGGATGCTCAGGACGCATACGGACTCAGATTTGGGTGTTCTATATATGTCTGGAAAGATAACGAAAAGCCCTTTCCAACCCAACTGGTCCCATGTCAAAATTCGTTCCAAGCAGTCGGCAATCGCCAAAAAAATTTGACTTCTAGAATCTGTCCTGGTGCTGCGACACCGTAATCGGTCTTTGGGCCATGTATCAAGTTGAGCCCACTTAGGGCTGCGTCCCGGGGGTCATGCATGACCCTAGGGTCCTCATATACAGACGTTGCCTCTTTATTAGGGTTTGGGTTTTGCTTAGATTATTCTGTTGATAACAGTTTTGCCGTTTGATCGGTTTGTGAGACTCCAACTTGTGAGATTCATCGTATACTTGCAAATTTGGTTGCATTCTTCTTTATTCTTGCTTGTGTTCTTGATTTGCAGGCAAGAATAAGCCTTCTCGGCGAGGTCAATCGTTCTTGAACGGTTGATAACGAGAGGAGACGTTGTTCTGCGATTGCGGGGTTTAGAACGTGTCGTTCGGAAGCCGGATCGATTTGTGTATCGCCTCCGCCTTAATCAAGATTATCAGAACCTATCAGAATATCGGGAACCCTTGGCCACATAAAGTGGTATACCGTTAGGTTCACCTTTATCCTCGTTTATTTGTTCTATCCTATAGTCCAGAAAATTGCCCCACAAAAATATCGGTTCGTCGTGTTTCCGCTGTCCTATACCCCATTGTGACTTGCAAATTTTTATTTCAGATTGCTTCTCTGAATTTTAGTCCCTATAAAGTTATTGTGTTGCTGGTCTAGTGCTTGTTCTTTGGTCTGGTTTGAGTCGTGCATATCCTTGTCATAGACAAACAAGGGAAAACATCAGTATTGCACATGTTGAGATAATAGTATTGCTGGAATTGTGTGCACTAAATATTTCTTTAACATCTAGCCTTCTACTTTTATGTGCAAAAGAAAATTAGAGTGCTCTGCTGTTGTCTCATTGTGATCAAAAGCCAACCAATTAGTGCTTGATCTTATTATAGAAGTTTGTTTTAGTTGTGCTATTACAAGAATCCTTTTGCTGCACTTGTAGTAAGAAAAAAAAATATTCTGGGGTTCCATTGGTTGTAAAACTTGTAATACCTTGCTGCAGTTCTGATTCTCAAGAAAAGAAAAGAAAAAGGCAAAAGTGCACAAGAGAAAAAGCCGCACAAAAAAAAAGGAAGTAGAAAAAAGAAAAGATACAAATTCAGAATTGCTTGCATTCTTTGTGTCCTTTGTTGAGTCATTTGCTTGCTTGCTTGAACTAGGTCCGAGACAAGTTTAGGCTGGTGACATAGACTAGCTTGGGACTATTATTCAGTTTTGCAACTTCTGAATTGAAATTTTGCTAATCCTTGCTACCTAATATTGCCTATCCAAGCTCCATATATTTCCTTCTGAACAGGCACAAATTGTTTTTGACTCTCGCAATCATCAGTTCACACTCTCCAAGGTATCCTTTGCTTGTTGTAATTAAGAACTTTGTAAGAGCTTGATAAGATGCTTTCCTTTGCTTGTTGAGAGTTTACACTGTGATCACATAGTAGTGATAGGAAAATATACTTCCGTGTCTTTTCTTGTTTGCTACTAACAATGACAGGTTACACCACTCATGGTGATGATTCAATGTCGTCTAATAAGAACAATATGAGTGTGATGTAGTACAACGAGTGCTCAGTCCTCAAATGGAGAAGGTAGAGCAAAATCAATTGAACAATTTATTTCAGACTCACTTTATTGTCAAGGATCGACGTTGTCGTGTTATCATTGATGGAGAGAGTAGTCGCAACATCACAAGTTTAGAATTAGTAGAGAAGCTTGGATTGACAGCACAGCCACACCCATGTCCATACTACATCCAATGGGTAAATTCTTTTGGTAAGATAAAGGTAGATAAAATTGCACGTATTGAATTTTTTATTGGTTCTTATAAGGATAATGCAGAATTTGATATAGTACCTATGTAAGCATGTCATTTGTTATTGAGTAAACCTTGGATTATTACAAATAATGCTTTACACAATTCCATTATAAATAGCTACTCATTTAAATACAATGGTAGAAGAGTTACTCTTAAACCTATGACCACTGCTGAAATTTTAGAAGAAGATCAACAAAGGCTTGAAAGGAGAAAGAATGAACCGTTTAGAAAAGAATGGACTGTTTCAAATGTTGCAACACTTACATCAAAATCTGAATTAGATGATGAACATATTTTCTTGCCTCTTGTTGTAACTAATACATTTCAGGTTCTACACAAAGAAGAGGATAGTGAGAAAGATGAAGAACATGTTGTTGCTTCAGGTAAGAGATTTCTTGATGTGATGAATTGTTCCAACAATCTTGTTGTATTGGAACGTTGTTTTGATTTGCCTTTGCCACAAGTTGATTTATCTACTGATCCTTGTGATAAAGAGGAGTTGTGTGCCATTGCTTCACTTATACCTTTGCCACTACAAATGAATAAGCTTGATGTTTTTGCTTATGGTTCACCTACTAGTGCAGAAATAAAACATTTGATTTTAATAACATGTGAAAAGGATGAGCAGAAATTATTGTCTTCTCTAAATACTTTGGGTTATGTTGAATTTGATGTTCTTTGTGATCTAAATACCGTGGAGAAACAAATCTTTTCTCAAACTGAATTGCCTTTACTAACAAGAAACAAATTTTATGCTATAGAAAACTTTGATCATAGAGGTGTATTTATGTTGCATAAAGTTTATATTTGCTCAAACATGAATACTCCTTGTGTTGTACAACCAAATGATGAACTAGAATACTGCAATAACAATTACCATGTCATGTCATGTTTTTCTAGTGCTTTTAAGATCACACATTTTCCATCTTATCATAAGAGTGAGAATGACGTTCAGATTGCTGAGCAAGTTTTCAAAGAGGTTATTAATTTGCATGGCATGCCTTCTATTGTGGTTTCACATTGTGATGATAATTTTCATAACACATATAAACACAAGGTGAATTCCAAGTTTGGGAATAGTTCCATATTTTATATTTCAGATTTGAGACCACTATTGGGAGAAAGAGATGGGATCGAGTCGAGGACGACTCTAATTCAAAAGGGGGAGAATGATGAGTACATCACACTCATGGATACACACAACACTCCTCCAACTAAGATGAAAGTTCATGTGCATCACCTGAAATTACAGGTGAGATCGTTTCTAATGTTTTTATCATGTGATTTGAGAATAGATTGCTACCTAATAAATTAATTGTTGTTAGAAACCATGGAGATGATGATGAGATAGTTGGAGAGGTGATTGGAAACGTGATGGGCCAGCAAGGACGTCCAAGCCAAGGTGGAGGCCCAATCAAAACTGACTTCGAGTCTGTTTTGGAGCCCAGGACCAGTCTGCACTAAAACGGACGCCCAGGACGCATACGGACTCGGATTTGGACGTTCTATATATGCCTGGAAAGATAACGAAAATAACTTTCCAACCCAACCAGTCCCATATCAAAATTCGTCCCGAGCCGTCGGCAATCACTGAAACAAATCGACTTCCAGAATCTGTCCTAGTGCTGCGACACCGTAATCGGTCTTTGGGCCATGTATCGAGTTGAGCCCACTTAGGGCTGCGTTCAGGGGGTCTTGAACGATCCTAGGGTCCTCATATACAGCTGCCGCCTCTTCCTTAGGGTTTGAGTTTTGCTTAGATTATTCTGTTCATAAAAGTTTCACCGTCATATCGGTTTGTGAGACCCAACTTGTGAGATTCATCATATACTTGCAAATTTGGTTGCATTCTTCTTTGTTCTTGCTTGTGTTCTTGATTTGCAGGCAAGGATAAGCCTTCTCGGCGAGGTCAATCGTTCTTGGACGGTTGATAACCATAGGAGACGTTGTGCTGCGATTGCGAGGTTTAGAACATGTCGTTCGGAAGCCGGATCGATTTGTGTATCGCCTCCGCCTTAATCAAGTTTACCAAAACCTATCGGAAGATCGGGAACCCTTGTCCACATCACATAGACTAGCTTGGGACTATTATTTAGTTTTGCAATTTCTGAATCGAAATTTTGCTAATCTTTGCTAGTACAATTTGCCTTCCAAGCTCCATATATATCCTTCTGAATAGGCATAGAACTTTGGACCCTCGTAATCGTCGGATCACACTCTCCAAGGTATCCTCTGTTTTGCTATGAAGAATCTTGTAAGAACTCAGTTAGGTGCTGCCATTTGCTTGTTGAGAGTTTCCACCGTGATCAAACAGTAGTGATAGGAAAATATACTCTTGTGTGTTTTCTTGTTTTCTATTAACAATGACAGGTTACAACACTGATGGTGATGAGTTGATGGTGTCAAATGAGGTTGATACAAGTGTTGTAGCACAACGAGTGCTTAGTTCTCAAATGAAGAAGGTAGAGCAAAATCAAATGAACAACTTGTTTCAGACTCACTTTATTGTGAAGGATCGACGTTGTCGTGTCATCATTGATGGAGGGAGTAGCCACAACATCGCAAGCTTGGAATTGGTCGAGAAGCTCGGCTTGACCACACAGCCACACCCATGTCCATACTACATCCAATGGGTAAATTCTTGTGGTAAGATAAAGGTAGATAAAATTACACGCATTGAATATTTTGTTGGTTCTTATAAGGATAGTGCAGAATTTGATATAGTACCTATGAAAGCATGTCATTTGTTATTGGGTAAACCTTGGATTTGCACAAATAATATTTTGCACAATACCATTACTAATAGCTACTCATTTAAATACAATGGTAGAAGGGTTACTCTTACACCAATGACCGCTGCTAAAATTTTAGAAGAGGATCAACAATGATTTGAGAGAAGAAAGAATGAACCGTTTAGGATAGAATGGGCTGTTTCAAATATCGCACCACTTTCATCAAAATCTGAATTGCTAGAGAATGAACATATTTCTTTGCCTCTTATTACAACTAATACTTTTCAGCATATACACAAAGAAGATGATAGTGGGGACGATAAAGAATAGGTTGTTGCTTCGGGTAAGAGCTTTCCTGATGTGATGGATTGTTCCAATAGTCTTGCTATATCGGAACCTTATGATCATGTTCCTTTGTCACAAGCTGATTTACCTAGTGGTCCGTCTGATAAAGAGGAGTTGTGTGTCAGTGCTTCATCTATAACTTTGCCACAACAAATGAATGATCTTGATGCTTTTGCTTATGATTCACCCACTAGTGCTGAAACTAAACGTTTGATTTTAGGTACATGTCAAAAGGATAAGCAGAAATTGTTGTCTTCTCTAAATACTTTAGGTTATATTGAATTTGATATTCTTTGTAATCTAAGTACTTTGAGGAAGCAAATCTTTTCTCAAACTGAATTGTCTTTACTAACAAGAAATAATTTTTATGCTATAGGAAACTATGATCATTGAGGTGTATTTATGGTGCACAAAGTTTATGTTTGCTCAAACATGAATCCTCCTTGTGTTATAGAACCAAATGATGAACTAGAAAATGGCAATAACAATTACCATATCATATCATGTTTTTCTAGTGTTTTTAAGATCACACATTTTCCATCTTGTCATAAGAGTGAGAATGACGTTCATATTGCTGACCATGTTTTCAAAGAGGTCATTAATTTGCATGGCATGCCTTCTATTGTGGTTTCACATTGTGATGATAATTTTCATAACACATATAAACACGAGGTGCATCCCAAGTTTGGGAATAGTTTTATATTTTATATTTCAGATTTAAGACCACTATTGGGAGAAAGAGATGGGATCGAGTCAAGGACGACTCTAATTCAAAAGGAGGAGAATGATGAGTATATCACACTCATGGATACACACAACACTTCTCTAACTAAGATGAAAGTTCATGTGCATCACCTGAATTTACAGGTGAGATCGTTTCTAATGGTTTTATTATGTGGTTTCGAGAATAGATTGCTACCTAATGAATTAATTGTTGTTAGAAACCATGGAGATGATGATGAGATAGCTGGGGAGGTGATTGGAGACGTGATGGGCCAGCAAGAACATCCAAGCCAAGGTGGAGGCCCAATCAAAACAGACTTCGAGTCTGTTTCGGAGTGCAGGACCAGTCTACACTAAAACGGACGCCCAGGACGCATACCGACTCCGATTTGGACGTTCTATATATGCGTGGAAAGATAAGGAAAAGCCTTTTCCAACCCAACTTGTCGCATGTCAAAATTCATCCCGAGCCATCGGCAATCTCTGAAACAATTCGACTTACAGAATCTGTCCTGGTGCTGCGACACCGTAATCGGTCTTTGGGCCATGTATCAAGTTGAGCCCACTTAGGGCTGCGTCCAGGGGGTCTTGCATGATCCTAGTGTCCTCATATACAGCCTCTGCCTCTTCATTAGGGTTTGGGTTTTGCTTAGATTATTCTGTTGATAACAGTTTTGCCGTTTGATCGGTTTGTGAGACTCCAACTTGTGAGATTCATCGTATACTTGCAAATTTGGTTGCATTCTTCTTTGTTCTTGCTTGTGTTCTTGATTTACAGGCAAGAATAAACCTTCTCGGTGAGGTCAATCATTCTTGAATGCTTGATAACCAGAGGAGATGTTGTGCTGCGATTGCGGGGTTCAGAACGTGTCGTTCGGAAGCCGGATCGATTTGTGTATCGCCTCCACCTTAATCAAGATTATCAGAACATATCGAAAGATTAGGAACCCTTGTCCACATCATTAGATTCATTGACTCTGTTCAATCGACTTAGTATCATCAACAGAGCAAATCTTGACATATTTACTTCTGACTTATCGATTCTGTTCTATCGATTTAATCCCTTATTGGTATTAATTATGTTCAGCGTTTAAACTATTTAATTTGCCGATGAGCCGATATGATTAGCCAATTAGTTTATTATTTTAAATTAATTCGTGTTAGCATCAGCCGGTTCTTACGAACAGTGATTATCGGCTTTCTTCATCGGCCTGTCATGGGCCGATGACCCATGGAATTTGACTGTGTGCTCTCTTTGTCGATTTGCAGGGAAAATTAACTGGCACACCATGGTTTCTTCGTATTGAGCTTGCACTGGAGCTAAGCAGATCTCTCAGGTCACGTGTGGTGATTTTTGCGTCAATAGATAGCAGCAAACAACTTTTGTCTACCTTAAGTAACAGCTAAGTAGAGCCTTTATTCAGTTGTTTGATCTTTGTATTCAAGTGAACCTGGACCGTGGGAAGTTCTTTTAATTCTTGCTGAGCCATAATCTTTCTCTCTATTTCATTTGTTTCGTTACAAGTAGCTCTTTGAACTTCCTTTCTTTCAACAACTGTATTTGTTAGTAACAACTTTTGGCTAAACAAGCATCCCACTTTTTCCACGGATTGATAAACCTTGGAATACTCTAAGGGAAAAGCTACAACTAACTTGTACGCTTGCAGTTTCAAAGGGTGCATGCTACATGCGTTAACAGGTTTTCTGGCACCGATGCCAGAGAACAGGTTAGTTTGTTTGTTTAGGATTTTTGCTACTAACTCTCTAATCCTTAACCTTTTTGTAGTGATTCTGTTCTGTGTTTTTGTTTGTCAGTATGGATTTCACATTTGTCATTGGGACGTTGTGGAGCCATATCACGCCCAAGGCAGACCAATTCATTCTGCCAAAATCTTATGTGAAAATAGAAGCAGAAGAATATAAGCTAATCCCAAAGCTCATCATGATGGTTGAAAAGAACTATTTTTTAGGAACAAAAGAAGAAAATCTTTCAAGAATCTTGAAGTGATATGCTCAACATTCAAGTACAAAGGTATTCATGAAGATTGGAATAGATGGATGCTCTTCCTGTTCTCACTTACTGGTAAAGCAAAAACATGGTATTCTCGCATCAAATTTGATGTGAAAGGTAATTGGGTTATGTCAACAATTTTGCACAAGATTTTTTTCCTCTATCTACGATTCATGAGTTAAGAAGAGATATCATCCATTTTGCTCAATTGGACAATGAATCTTTAGGTAGAGCTTGGGAAAGATTTAATGATTTGCCAAAAATTGGCCCAGATTTAGGATTCATGCATCCTATTTTTATGCAAACATTCTATATGTCCTTGTGTAGAAGTTCTGCAGATTATCTTGATTGTGCATATGAAGGAAATTTTATAGATCAAGATATATCAAAACCCAAGGATGTACTCTCAAAAATCATGAATTCTAAAGCAATGAGACAACCATGGGATGAGATAAAGGATGATGAAGATGTATTGCAGAGTGTCAATAAGCACAACTCTTGTGTCGACTGGCACATTGACAGTGTCGTTCGGTACGAGGAGTCGATGAAGCTTCCACCATTCGTTCAAGAAGAGCGACCACTCATAGATGAATTTTAAGTGCAAACAACTTTTCCTTTGATGGTTAATGAATTGAAGCCTTTGTCTGAGTTCGAACCGCTTGATTGGATTCCCATTGGATTTGGACCATCATTCACCACATCAAGACCGGTGGTTGATCAACAAGAAGAATCTTTTCTGACAATTGAGGGTTGATTTCCTAAAAATAGAACAACCAAAGGAGGTGGTGAAAAATTGCTACCACTTCTGAAGTTTTTGAGAGATTATGTTCTGAAGACAAAAAGCATTTTGAACCATCTCGAATTGAAGAAGCTAAGCAAGTCATGGAAGCAACAACCAATGGATCACCATTTGAAGAACTTGCAAGGATTTTTTCTGTTGGTGCAAATCATGAAGAAGGAAAGCACCTACCAAGCCCACATATACCTTGCATGGTTAAAGGGCATTCTTTCTCTAGTACTTTATGCGATATGGGAGCCGATGTAAGTGTCATGCGACATAAGACCTTTAAAGAGGTTTTTCCTATTAATTATGTTCTAGCACCTATGGATATCCAATTGTTTATGGCTCATGGAAAAATGAAGAAACCCATAGGCGTATTTCAAAATCAAGATGTCATTATTATGGGCAATACTATACCAACTGATTTGTATGTTCTTGATACTTATCATGATGATGTTGAAGACATAATTCTAGGATGCCTCTTTCTTAAATCTATAAATGTTGTTCTTGACGCTGGGAAACAGAAGATAGCCATTGACTTGGGAGGAAATCGCTTCATTTTTGATTTTGTGACAATATTTAAGAACCATGTTGAGCCACCTCTTGATAATGAAGAGGTAGAGTATGCTTCTTTTGTAAACTCTTTTAGGGATCCTCTCCAACATGTTCTTGAAGAAAGTCTCACTGATGAACAATAAGATGAAGCCATTGAAGAGGCGATTGGTGCCTTAGAAGTCTCTCCTTGATTAAAGAAAGAACTTTCTCCTGAACAAATTGATCCTACTATTGAGAAGCCTACACCTGACTTTGAATTAAAGCCTCTACCAAATGGATTGAAATATAGTAGCTCGGTGATTGTTAGTGATGAGCTTAGTTGGGAGGAAACATCTCGTATATTGGAGCTACTTAGAAAATATAAGAAGGTTACTGAGTATACTATTGATGATTTGAAGGGGATTAATCCGGCCTTTTGCACTCATCACATACACATGATGGATCAATGCAAACCAGTAGTTGATCATCAAACGAGATTGAACAATGCAATGTCAGCTATGGTAAAGAAATAGGTATTTCGTTTACTAAATACTGACATTATCTATCCTATTGCTGAGAGTGAGTTAGTCATGTTCATTGTGTTCCAAAGAAAGGGGGCGTATGTACGTTGATTACAGAAAATTAAACAAATATACAAGAAGGAATCATTTTCCTATTCCATTTATTGATGAGATGTTGGAAAGGTTAGCAAAGCACAAGTACTTTTGTTTTCTTGATGGATATTTTGGATTCTTTCAAATTCCAATACACCCTAAATGGTACATATGCTTACCGAAGAATGTTGTTTGGTTTGTGCAACTAGCGATAGGTACCAGGATTGGGATAAAAGCAGAACACCTCGAAATAGGAATCAACAAGAGAAAAACTTTGTTAGAAATTAACCCTTTCCTGATCGATATCATGACTGGGAAGAATGGTTGGGATAGCAAACAACCATCAGGTTTGTACGTTGGATACCCATATAACCATCAAAGGTCGTTGAAGTGGCTAATTCCTCTAAACAGGAGGCATTGAGAACAAAGAAATTCCTGGAGCTATCATTTTCCTCTAACATTAATAGAAGTCATTGGTGATAAGAAAAACCTCTTGGCAGAAGGTTGGCTAGAGATTTCTTGTAAAAATACCAGCCGCTTTCTGTCGATAATGAGATGGGACTAATTCTATTTTCATTCTATAGATTTTTTTTCTTAGTACTATGTACAGAAGGGAGGAGCCATATGAGATGAAAACCTTATGTACGATTTTGGAACGGAGATTTTTTGAATAGAATGGATGACCATAACAGATATTGGCTCAATCCGAAGGAAATTACGTGGAAGCTTTGCAGAATTATTATGAAGCTACGTGACTAGAAATTGATCCCTATGATCGAAGTTATATACTATATAACTGCGGCCTTATACACACGAGCAATGGAGAGCATACAAAGGCTTTGGAATGTTATTTCCGGGCGCTAGAACGAAACCCCTTACCCCAAGCTTTTAATAATATGGTCGTGATCTATCATTACGTGCGACTATCTCCACTATAGAAAAAAAGAAGAAAAATAGATAAAATTTTCTAGTACATACTAGAAAAAGGGTTTTCTACATAGGGATCGTCAAAACAATGATTTTTCCCTATTAGGTGTAGGAAGGAAGAACACTTCACGAGAATCAAAATAAGAAGAAAGTCGAGCCTATATTACTACTCTATAGATAAATTGGATAAATTCTCAAATTGATAGAGAAAGCACCGTAAAGATCAATTAGTGAGCGACTAGTTCGATACAACTAAAAAAACCGCTTACCAAGACAAAATTTAAGAATCTGCTTATGTAATAGGGCCGATCCACTAAAGGATTAAGCAGCAGTTTTGTATCAGATCCCAAAGATAGCTAGTTCTGTTTTCTTTCTTATGGGAAAAAGTCTTTTTCAAGGATTCTATAGAAATTTCATATATGAAATACATGTAACTGAGATAGTTACCTTTCAGAAAATTTGAACAAAGGATATTGGTCTATGTATGCTTCATTCTTCTGGAGGTGGGAGAAAATATCAGACTGATTATTGATAAAAATTATGGTTCAAAACATAGGTAATTAAATTCTTCTACTTATCCCAAGAAGAAATTGGATCGATTTTTGAGAAATCAAATTCATTTAAGATAGGGAAAATTAAGATAGCAATTTCTGAGCCATATGAGGAAGGACACTCTCAAGTACGGTACTAGGGGAAGGAACTACCTATTTCGACCGAGAAGAACAGGCCATTCTATAGGGCGATTCAGAAATTGCAGAATGTTGTGTTGGCTGCCAATAAAGTCTAACATCGGCCACCAACCGGTCGGGAAACGCAAGGTAAATACCTAAGGTCAATAAATATTTGTTTAAACTAATAAGATTCCATGAGTTTTGGTGAGATATGTGTGTGCAGGTATAAAAGAGCCAAAATATGCAAAAACATGAAGAAACACTCCGTCGGCCGATCACCACTGTGAAACAATTATTTTCTCCGGCCGATAGGGTCGTTTATGGCTGAAATCAGGACCCGGCCAACAGGGTTGTTTCAGGCTATAATCAGGACCCGGCCGATTCTACAAAATACTCCACCACGATGCCATTTTCTCCTCCTGGACCAAGACACGTGAAATATGGCGAAGGAAAGAAGGCCATCAATTGGCTTAACCGTGAGAGGTCAAGGGGCAACCCAGCAAGGGTCGGCACCCGGCCAAGGCCGCCGCCCGGCCTCCCTTGCCGCCCGGCCTGGCCTGCCGCCCGGCCTTGGGTTGCCACCCGGAGTTGCCAGCCTATGAAGCCCATGCGGCCTACCGGCCCCGAAAGAAGAGAGTCGATGGCAACCGACTAAACAACCGCCATTGAGATCAAATTTGAGCCATCCAAAAAGATTCGTTCAGGAACTAACATGATCCAAGGGGCCGCCCGGCCTTGCCCGCCGCCCAGCGGTGCATACCGCCCGGCATGCCCGACCGCTGTTGGTCGTACCTACGCACCCATTTATATACCGCAAGACGACGGTGTACGATTATAGCACTTTTTCCCTTGAATTGAGTATTCCAAGGTTTATCGAATCCACTGGGACCTTAGGGATGATTAAACAAAGTTAATAGTAAAAGGTCTAGTCAAAGCTACTGTTGAATCTAGGTTGCGTGAGGTGGAGACTGGCCAGCACAAAGGTGCGCCAGACAGTAAATCTATTGTTGCGCCGATCGGCGCGGGAGTTGGGCCGATCGGCACACTAGTGAATCTAAGCCAAAGTGCGCTAGATGCCTTGTAAGCCTATGCTATTAAGTGAGTAACCAGATATCTACTAGTGAGATCGTAACCAGAAAGTCTCATTAAATAGCATCATAATGGATAATTACATAGATCAATGAAAACCTATAATGAATAAGACCACCCTGCTTTTTGAGCGGCTCCCGATTTATCGCTGCCGAGAGGAAACCCTTAATCGTGCGAGTATCTTACCCTACTCAACTATCCAATAGTGCTGCGCAGGCTTAGTGCTGTCACCGCTAAACCACACTACTAGCATCATCGAGGACTATAATCAATACAATGTCCGAATACTATCTTAATCACCACGATCAAGATAATATCAACTTACTTAGCCTAGAACTAAGCAATTGGAATAAGCACATGAATCATTATAGAATCAAGATAGACAAATCACCAAAACCATCATCAACATATTCAATCATCCTTGAGATACATAGAGTAAGATTCATCCCAGTCGAGATAGCCTACCTTGACGGATCAACTCTTAACACCAATGGTTCTTGAAACTCAACTAGAGATCTATTCTAATGGGGCAAGCTCCGGTGGCTCTAACTCACGGATCTGTTGTCCCTCTGTCGCCTCTCTCTTTCTGCGACCAGAGTTTACAAGTATTTATAGGGGTTCTACTCGTAAAAACTCGGTTTCTAGCAAATAAGGCGGTTGCACCGATCGGCGCAGGATTGCGCCGATCAGCGCAAGCCGTGTCTTCTCCGGTTTCTTCTTCGAGTCGGTTCCTCTGTCTTCCACAGCTGCGATGTGGGCCTTTTCCTTCAAGATAAAGTCTTGTACTGCACGTCGAGATCTTGAAGTTCCATTAATCTTCTAGGCAAATATCTTGAAGTGTCTTGCGCAGATAAACTTTCATAAACATGTGGAATAGGCCTCGGTCACTTTTGTGGGCCAAAACACCCTAGCACCGACCAGCTCATGGACTGCACCGATCGACGCACTAGGCTTTTTTAGTGCTTTTCATCGGTTCTGGATTCCTGTCCTCTCCAGCATCACTTTAATCACCAATTTTACCTGTTTCTGCAATAAAGCTCCAAAACAAAACATATAAAAATATATAGACCATATGATAGGTAAATGGACTAAATTAGTATCAATTATGCTCTAATTGGGGTAATATTCACATATAAAAGGGGCACTTAGAAAGTGCCAACAGTTCCCCCACACTTAAACCTTTGCTCGTCCCGAGTAAAGTAAAAGAAAGAAAAATAAAAAAACATACTCTTTCTATCATAAAAGATATCTCAAATCAACAAATGTTGAGCATTGTTCTATTGTGGTGTATTTCATATTAGTATTCAGCAAAATAGTTGAAATATGGGCATAAAGCTTAAAGTTTCTTCCCAAAGCAACAGATCATGTCCAACTCACAAATTATAACTTTTCCACACATGTAAACTACTTAAAAGATTGTTGTGAACATAGAGAATCTATCTTCCAAATAATCCAAGACAACAACTCATCTTTCAAATCACTCAACCTATATCCTACAACATAATGATCAAATAATATTAGTGTAAGGCTTATATGAGTAGCTAGGTGAGGTAATTCAAGGATTGCAAACATATATCAATAATATATTGTAAAGCTAGGAGATTATTCTTCATTGGAATTGTAGAAACTTATCAAGATGGCCATTAAGAAAAAAAATTTAAGAAAGGACTCACACTTTGGATATGTGGACATGTGCATAGCAAAAATTTGATCTTGAAAGATTGCACATGGTTGGAATGATTCATGGCTATATTAGAATGAATTTCGAGAATAAGCATGTCATATACCATCCCCCCACACTTAAAATTTTGCTAGTCTCTTAGCAAACAGCAGAGCTTTTTATTTATTTATTTTGCTCTCTGCTGCGCCGATCGGTTTAGGGTGCGCCGATCGGCTCTCGACCCAAATTCACCAACATTTGTTGGTATTTGATTCATCTGGCTTCAACATTTATTTAAGAATTAAATATAGCCAGAAATATAGGATGTGGTCAAGGAATGATACTCAATAAGATGTTTTGGGTTTATGGTAGTGTACTTAGCGGAATTGAATTTTTGCATGAGTAATTCAAGGCTAGCAAAAGATACACAAAGAATTGCCATCTTAGTAAAGTTCATACCAAAAAAAATTAAATCCTAACCGAACTCAACCATCAATTTAATGTTTATCTACAAATCAAAGGTTCATGAGTATTGCTCAAAATATGGCACTGGTAGGTAAGGATCTTGAAAACAATAAATTCTAAAGTTCACAACATGAAAATTTATTTATGAAAAGATTGGTAGTAAGTTACCATCACAAACTGGACAACACAAATGAAGCACATGGGTACTCAAAATTGCTCCACATAAGACATATTTGTCGAATAATCATTAAGTGTAAGTTTGAAATTTTATTCAATGCTCAACATTATTTGGTCTTCATCAACACTTTTTAAGAAAGAATAAATAATTCAATTCTCCTAAAAGAGCATAACCGCCACCATTATATTAAGATCGAAACTCAAATACATGGTGATGATTTTTGCACACACTTGCATGAAAATAAAACTACTACTAACACACTTGCATGAAAATAAAACTACTACTAACACACTTGCATGAAAGTAAAACTACTACTAACACACTTGCATGAAAATAAAACTACTACTAACTACTACTAACACACTTGCATCAAAGTAAGCACACCCGATATATGGTTTCCCAACCCGCTCACACACATATAAGCAAATAAAGAGAAAGATTGCAAAAGATAAAAGAAAATGCAAACCGGGAAACCGATACACGTGCCAACTCCTAGGCACTCTAGTCATCCGAAAGTGGAGGCGGTGCTGATCGAAGCCATAGCACCACGCCTTGAGTCGCTCGAACTCCTCCACCATCGCATCGTGGTTGTCCCTCCATTGGGACGTGGCTTCCTCCAAGCGCTTGATGTAGTGCATGTTGTTGTCGAGGTACCCCTGCATGGGCACGAATAAGTCTGCACCGGGCACAGGAGGCACCACAGCTACACGCCCTTGGTACCTATAGTCGATACCCGTGCTGAAGTAGGGAGCGCCGACAGGCGCGTTGCCTGCGCTGACCGGCGCAGAGGGCTATGAACCGCCCGCTGCATCGCTCCACCTTGACTGGTACTGCTGAGGCTCCTGGCGTGACCCCCAGGAGTCCCACTTGCCGTCGGCTGCTGTAGATGTGTCCGGCTGTTGAACCCGCCCACAGCGGTCCTTGAGAACTCGGCCCCCCTCCAGGAGACCTTCCTCAAGCCAATTTCCTCCCTCCAGCTTTCGAGGGAGAAAAACTCCTAGCTCCGCACACGGGAGCTTGACGTTCGTGCCACCGACATGGAAGCCGGCGCGAACACTTCCCGTGACAATATTACCACGAGTCATATTCTCGTTGATCGCCGTCGCGCACTCCCACTTGTCATCGCGCCGTCTCGATCCGTCGCCATCGCAGATGAGGGATGCTAGGCGTTGAAGATAGGCCCCAAAGGCCAACTTCTTGCTTGCCTTGCCCCTCTTGTCGAGCCAACCCCGCACCATCACTGACATGGGGTTGCAATGAGACGGACTCACGATGGTGTTGTAGAGCCACCACAAGTCCGCATCGGTGACGTTGCTGGAGTCGACCTTGTCGCCGATGCGCGCCGCCAACCACCGATGGAAGACTTGAATGCTCGGGTTGCGGATGTTGCCGCGCTTCATCTCTTCTACGAATGAGAGCCCCCTCCAAAAGGAGTCCAACTCCCCATGTCCCAAGATGCCGGCGACGTCGGCGTTGATGTCGAAGCCGAAGGCTTGAGCTTCCGCCTCCATGGTCACCGTGTAGGTGATGTCGCGGACGCGGAAGTTGACGGCCTCGTTGCCATCTTCGACGGTGCCAAGCCTCATCGTAGAGGTAACCTCGGTGACGACGTTGAGGTTGTAGTACATGGGAAGAAGGTGGAAGTCCACCCAACCGAGATTGTTGAGCATCCTCCTTATGTCCTCCCACAGGCCGATCGAGGGGAGGAAGGTCTCGTCCAAGTCGAAGTTGTGGACGAACCTTCCCCTCACCGCGAGGTAGTGCCGCTGTTCCTCCACGCTCTGGAGGGTGAAGCCCTCCTCCACTGTGCGCGGCACGTATGCCGGCGGTGGTGGTGATGTGTGAACCCACGGCTTGCCGCTGTTTGGCTCCTCGTAGCACGCCTCACTGGAAGGGACGCGCCGGAGACGGAGTGGCGGGTGCGGATCTCGTATGTCACCACCGTCGAGCCGGTGGATGCACCTCCCACCGACATGTCATCGCGAGCGTCGGAGCCATCCCTCACCGAGGAGTCACCGCTCGACTCGCCGCTGCCGCCGGAAATGCTTCCTCGGCGCAGCCTCTTGCCCAACTTGCCGACGGAGGAACGGAGACGATCCATCTGCGAAATTTGCGGAACATGTGCGAGATCGTGGGTAGTGAGGAAGGTGGAGAGATTACCGGGATGGTGTGCCAAACTGGGGGCGCCTGGCCTCCTTTTTATAGTGTGGGAAACTTCTAGGAGAAGAAACCACCAAAAAATTTCAAAATTTGAGAGCGCGCCGATCGACACGGCAGTGCGCCGATCGGCACAATTCAAATTTTGAATGCTCTGACCACTCTGGTGCTTGATTCCCATCCTTTATCTCACTTCTCGGTACATCATGTTGGTTGGCAGGGGAACAACAAGGAATCCTGATGTCTTGTTGACTGCGCCAATTGGCGCAGGCCCGCGCTGATTGGCGCGCCGTCTCTTTTTCAGCTTTTAGTCAATTCCATGTCTCCTCTGTACTGCACACTTGCATAATAATCATACCTGTTCTTCAAAATCAATGCCTGCCGCTTTGTCGCCCATTTGGGAACCACATGGGTAGTTGCGCCGATCCGCGCAGTAGGGCGCCGAACGGCGCAAGTCCCTTGCACCTCGTCTTTTGGTCCAGCGCTGATCCTGATGCCTCGTGTTCATCTCTTTCACCTAATTTTTCCAGTTTTCCCAATGTTCCTGTAGTATTGACATACACAGTGGGGCTCATTTCGTGACCGCGTCGATTGGCGCTGACTTGCGCCGATCGGCGCGACGTCCAATTTTGCTCCTGGCCCCTCGCTTCTTTGCTAGATGTCGCTCTTCATCCTTTCCTGAGTCATTTAGCAACCACTTTGCACACAAAAATTAATTCTAAAAGATTTTTTATTACCTTGAAAAAAGCTCCATCTCTGAAAATTACCGTGCTGGTTGATTTTTAGCACCCCTTTAATTCTGGGCGTCGTCAGCCTTCTGTCCTGACCTGGGCAACAATGTGCCGATCGGCGCAGAAGTGCGCCAATCGGCGCAAGCTCTCTTCCTTCCTGTTTTTAGTCTTTTTTTTATATTTCTGCATTTTTAGTCTATAGTATGTATATACATAGTTTTGCACGAATAAACAGACAACGCAAGAGCACACAATAATTAAGCACACACTTTTCTATTTCTTTTATTCAGGAGATTGTTTTTATCACAAGCAAGCAAATTAAAAACACCGGGTTGCCCTCCCGGCCAGCACTAATTGACTAAATGAAATGGGTTGCCCTCCCACAAGCAGTAAACTTCTAAATCCCCTGATCATTGGGTTGCCTCCCAAGAGCGCTCTAGTTATTTAGAGGTCAAAGAGCTTGACCTCCCTACAAACAATCAATCCTTAGTGTCGCGGTGCGGGATGTGAGGCCGCGACACTACAAGGTTCTCTTATCTCCTTGGTTCATATAGCTCGAACGACCTATCCATACATCCCCTCCAATTACTCTCGATGCCACGTTGCCACGGTGTCTTGTATCTTTTCACTTTATCAATAACATGGCACTCTTCTCCCTTTGGGAGAAACTTGAAAGAGTAGGGAGTCCCACTTATATCGAAGCTTAACTCACCACTCCCAACATCAATACTTGCCTTTGCTGTCCTCAAGAAGGGTCTGCCTAGAATCAACGAGGTCCTCGTCCTCTTATCCACATCAAGCACAATAAAATCAATAGGGATGATATGATCTCCAATTTGAACAGGCACATCCTCAGCAATTCCATCAGGGAAGCGTACCGATTGATCGGCTAACTCCAAACACATACCCGTAGGCTCTAATTCAGGCAAATTGAGACTTGTGAATATATGACGGGGCAT